>CM057350.1:68379724-70879724 GCA_030015575.1 Agapanthus africanus | reverse complement strand
TAAGATTCTCTTCTGTAAAACAGAAGCCCTTGGATCAAAGATCCAACGGTGGGGGAAAATCCCTAAATCACTCAGAGAAAGATCTCTCTAACTGATTTAACAAATTATTTGGCATTATAAAAAGGCCCCTAGACTCCAAATCTAAAAGATATAGAGGGAAAAGAAAAGACACGCAGATAGAACTCCTCAAAAACTTTGAGAAGAACTCAGAGAAAAAGAAAAAGGTAAAACCTTTGAAAAAAGAAGAAGTTCTTCTAAAAAGATCAATGATCTAAGAACAAGATCAAGATCTTTAATAAAAAATAATAAAAAAGAAGTAATTTACTTCATCTAGATCTTTTGATCTATATAAAGGCATTTCCTTTTGTTGAACTATCGGTTCTTAAAACTTGAGGTAGAACCTCTTTGGAATCAAAAGATTTTATTCTTTGATCTAAAATAGATCAAGATGCGCTCTGCGCTTTTGAACAGTGCCCTGCACTTGTAAAATTTGCACTGTTGCGCTTTTGGGTTGGCGCAAACCACCAGAGAGCGCCACGTGTCAGCCCCAGAACAAACTGCGCCTTGCGCTTTACAAAAATGAGCATTGCGCTCTTGGATTGGCGCACCTCACCAGAGCGCGCCACGTATCAGCAGCGCACTAGCGCAGCGCAATAGCGCAGCGCACTACGCTTGCGCTCACCAGAGCGTGACACATGTCACCCCCACATGAATTTGCGTCTTGCGCTCCTCAATCAGCGTAAAGCGCCTGACAAGCCACGTGGCGCACTGTCAGAATAATAAATGCTCTGCATTATTAAAGAAGGGACAGAGCCCAATTAAAAGGCCTAACAGGCCTAATAAAAATGCAATGCATTATAGAAAAAGGGCAGAGCCCAATTAAAAAGTCCAACAGACTAAAACAGATGCTGTGCATCATTTAAAAAAGGGCAGAGCCCAATCAAAGGCCTAACAGGCCAAATGTGAATAAATGTTAGACATTTTCTAACTGGACTTAACCCAATTCTGGCCATAAGTTCTCAAATTAAATTGAACTGAGCACAACTGCTCTCTCAAATCAATTCACACCCAATTCAAGGGTACATCTCTGAACTCCTCTGATATTTATCGTTGTAATCCTTCAACGTCGTCAGAGACGTGACGGGTCCCGACAACCACAAATAATACGGACTGTGGGGTCCTTAAACTCACGGACTAATGCGTCCTTAAACCGATATTCGTCCCCAAATGGGAATGTTAGACCACCATGTCCCTAAACTGGTAATACGGACTAATGCGTCCTTAAACTCATGGACTAATGCGTCCTTAAACTCATATTCGTCCTCAAAATGGGAATGTTGGACCACCATGTCCCTAAACTGGAAATTGGACCACCATGTCCCTAAACTGGAAATGGACCACTATGTCCCTAAACTGGAACAATAGAGCCCAAACGTCCTTTTGTCGGATCTAAATGATCCCGTTAAGTCGATCTTAGTCTGGAAATTAGACTAATGTATCCATAACAAACGTTTAAGTTGATCTTAGCCTCAGATATGGCTAACGTATCCTTAAACCAAAACTTTCAAAACAGACTTTAGTCCCAAATTGGACTATAGATCTTCCAACCAACTTTGGTTTAAGGGTACATCTCTGAACTCCTCTGATATCTGTCGTTGTAATCCTTCAACGTCGTCAGAGAGGTGACGGGTCCCGACGGCCATGCATTCAATCGACCGCAATGTCATTAAACTAAACAATAAAGCCAATTGCTCTCTTGTTGGATCTAAACGATCCCGTTAAGTTGATCTTAGTCTGGAGATTAGGCTAACGTATCCTTAACAAACGTTTAAGTTGATCTTAGTCTCAAATATGGCTAACGTATCCTTAAACCAAAACCCAAACCCAAATCTAAGAAAATACGGATTTGGACTAATCCACGTCTTACGGGCGACGAAATAAATAGTCTCCGTATACAATCCACGGGCAACCACAAACAAAACAAACACCCACGACACGAAGTGAATTCTGGAGAAGGAGAAAGTTGTTACCGCGATGCGGTAGCGTAATTAACTGCAGGGGCTTGCGCCTGCAGGGAAGAGCGTCCCCACAATCAAAAACCCCTCAAGCGAGGGGGAATCTGACGAAATCTGCTACATCGGCCGCATCCGTCTAAACCTCCGATACACGGTGCCATAAATCAACTTGGCATCTTCGGAGAGGTGGACGGATAAAACCAAATAGTATCAGCCCCGAATCTCAGGCGAGACAGCCCATGTCTTGGCCGCCATTCGAAGGGGAACAGGCCCCCTCGACTTCAACTGCTCACAAGAGAAAGAGGCCAGAGAAAGCCCCTGTGACCGCGGTGAACCGCAGAGACACCGAACCTAAACACCCCAAGTCCGGGGGTATGATGGTGCATACTGTTTATATGGCTTCCGGAAAAGAGGAAAGCTGTGCTTCTACGGGACATCGACCGCTTACCCGGTCAATAACAAAGGCTCAAGAACAACAGCAGCAGAAGCTTCAGGAGATGCTGACCGCAATGGCCGCACTCACTGGGCCAAAAGAAAATCCAGAGACCTCGGAGCAGCGTCCGGAACAAGAAACTGACACCGAATTCCTCCGAAGAATGCTCGAGAGGAAAGAAAAAGAGGCTGCGGAACAGGCAGCCAATATAAAACGAATGGCTCTCTTGTTCCAAAACATGGCTGGGATGATGTTACAGCCAGAATCTCCAGCTGAAGAACCCCCGATCATCATTGAAGACGACAGAGGGGAGACATCAAACCCTCCTCCGGCTCTTTCTGCAGCCAAAGAGGAAACCATCTCCCAGGCCGCTCTAGATGTCTATATTGCTCAGCAAATACGAGTTCACCAGGCGAATGAAGCGGCCGGCCAAATTGTTAAAACTGGGCGACCATATCCATGCTGGTATGACCAAATAAAGTACCCGCCGGGATATACGATCCCTAAATTTCATGTATATAAAGGGACGGGCAATCCCCACCAGCATGTCGCCCAGTTCAGGGTTCTATGTGGCAACACCGGAGGTGATGATAAATTGCTACTTCGCCAGTTCGTCGGCAGCTTATCGGAAACGGCATTCGAGTGGTATTCTGAACTTCCAAACGAATCCGTCAAAACTTTTGCAGAGATGGAACTACTATTCACCCAGCGTTTCGCGAGTGCTAGTGAATGCACCCCAATAACCGCACTAATTAACGCCAGGGTGAAGCCAGGCGAAACTTGGGTACAATACGCAATACGGTGGCGAAATTTATGGTCAAAATGTGAGCAGCGCATATAGGAAGCGTCGGAAGTGGGCATGTCGTGGGCACTCTGGACCCTCAGGCAACTATTTCCCAATTCATGATGTTCTTCAAGCCGACCACGTTCCAGGCCTTGATCGACAAACTGGCCCAAATGGACCAGATGGGTCATAGACCGTCTCCTCCAAAGCCGGAGCCGCGGAACGAAAAGGGTAAAGAGAAGACGACATTCGTTGCGAATACTCAACAGCAGCCCAGTGCCCTAAAACTAATGGATCAACTAGAAGAGAGACGTCGATACTATAATGAGAAAATGAAGCGTCCTTATTCGTTCCCTCGGGACAAAACGAAGAGATTGTTCGAACTGGCGGTGCGTAACAGGCTCGTCAATCTGCCGAATCCAAAACGACCGTTGCAACCCGGCGAGGCTAATATTCCCAACTATTGCCCTTACCATCAAACGGTAAGCCATCCAATTGAAGATTGTTTCGTCTTTAAGGGATGGATCGAGGACCAATACCAACAAGGCAAGTTTGCGCTGTCCGAGAATTGGAAGGTGAACACACCACAGCCACACGCTCCCAAGAAGACAAACACACCGGGGGCATCATACTCTTTCATAGAAGAAGCTCCATGGGAGGTCGCTCTTTCAGCCAAAACTAAAAGAATGTTGAACGATCTCCAAACATGCCCGGCGATCAGGTGGAAGAATCCGCTGGAACCCGAGATTATCAAGGGAATGCTGAAACCGCGCCCAATAATTAAAAATCACTAATTTATGGAAAGATTTTATACAAGGAAAGATTTCCCTAAAATTCACCAAGAATAACAAACAGAATATCTTCTGGATTAAAAATCCAATGGTGAATAAAATTCACTAAGATCATGTTAGCTACAAAAACAAACAAAATCTTTCAATGAAAGATTCACTAAACAAATTGATTCTTTTCCTTCTCCTATAAATAGGAGCCAAGAAGAGGAGAGAAAAAAAGGAATTTTTGAATGTTGGAATTTTCAGAAGAAAAAACAATAGCAGAGAGAAAAGAAAGGAGAATTTAATTCTCAAGAAAAGAAATCATAGATGAGAAAGGGGAAAGAGATCAAAGCTCTATAAAACAAAAGGAGAATTTAATTCTCAGTCTAAGAGTTTAACTCTTCTACAAAAGAACTTAGTTCTTCATCTGGTTGAAGATCTGCAGAAGCAGATCTCCTCACAAGTTGAGAATTTAATTCTCATCGGAGAGATTTTGCAATGCAGATCCAAAACTTAGAGAGAGAATTGAGTTTAGAGAATTTAATTCTCCCAAATTCATAGGAATTTAATTCCTCCAAATAAAACTAGGGTTTAACCCTATATGAGAATTTAATTCTCCCAATTTCATAGAAATTTAATTCCTCCAAAATAAAATTAGGGTTCAACCCTGCATGAGAATTCAATTCTCCCCAAATTCATAGGAATTTAATTCCTCCAAGACAGAACTAGGGTTTAACCCTATATGAGAATTTAATTCTTCCACATACATAGGAATTTAATTCCTCTAAAACATAATTAGGGTTTAACCCTACAGAGAATTTAATTCTTAAAAACAAGAGACTTAAACCTCTCCATGCACATAAAGAACTTGATCACGTGACCACCATTCTCAATGAGCAGAGAAGAAAAAACAGAACTTGGTCACGTGGTGACACGTGACCCGTATCCTCAATTATCAGAAAAGAAAGAATAAAACTAGGTCACATGCCCCCACGTGACCCCTAAACAGACTCCCCAAAATGAGAAGAGAAAACTTGTAGGAAATGCCTCACGTGTTCCCACGTGACTCTCAAAATAAAGGGAACAAAGCCAAAGGCAGAATCGATTTTGGGCGCCCTCACGTGTCCCCATGTGACCCCTAATAAACACTTTAATAAATCAATGCATGGGTACCCGTCACGTGCCCACACGTGATGGCTGTGAAGACTTAAGTGTTTGACACCTTTGAATACTCTGAGAACAAAACAAAGGAACACTGGTCCCCACCTTCAGAGGCCTCACATGGCCCCACGTGACCAATCCCATTTTAGTGTTTAACACTATTTTTGAAGCATTTTGTTCTTAGTGTTTAACACTATTTTCAGCGCATCACGTGGGAACACGTGACCATAAAATATATGTTAGTGTTTAACACTATATTCAAATCAACCCTAGCCTAAATTGGCTAAGTCCTTCTGAGGCAAGACTTCTCTTTTTATTGAGTCTCAAGTACATCGTTGCCTTCCAAAATTGATCATTCTATACGGCATATGAGTGCCCAGCACTCAACAAAGATAAAATGTTGTCAGAACCCCTGTTTAGCAGTGCCAAATAATGGGGGGTTGAACCTAGACAAATGTTTAATGGTCTAACAAGAGGCCAACATTTCAAATTTAATTGGACTTAGCCCAAATTGGTCATAAGTCCTCAATTCAGATTTAACTGAGTCAATGTGCTCATAATCTAATTAATTGATCTTAGTTCCAAATTGGACTACAGATCCCCAAATCAACTTCGGTTCAAGGGTACATCTCTTCACTCCTTTGATATTTGTCGTTGTAATCGTTCAACGTCTTCAGAAAGATGACGGGTCCCAACAACCACACATTTCACGGACTACGATGTCCTTAACCTTGACTGTGAGGTCTTTAAACTCACGGACTACGATGTCCTTAACCTTGACTGTGATGTCTTTAAACTCACGGACTATGATGTCCTTAACCTTGGACCATAATGTCCTTAAACTAATCGACCGCAATGTCCCTAAACTAAACAATAGAGTCCAAATGCTCTTTTGTTGGATCTAAATGATCCCATTAAGTTGATCTTAGTCTAAAATTAGACTAACGTATCCTGAACAAACGTTTAAGTTGATCTTAGTCTCAAAAGAGGCTAACGTATCATTAAACCCAACCACCAAACCCAAATCTAAGAAGATACGGATTTGGACTAATCCACGCCCTACGGGCGACAACATAAATTAGTCTCCGTATACAATCCACGGGCAACCAAAAACAAAACAAACACACGCGACACGAACTAACCATCAGGAGAAGAAGAAAGTTGTTACCGCGATGCGGTAGCGTAATTAACTGCAGGGGCTTGCGCCTGCAGGGAAAAGCGTCCCCACAATCAAAAACCCCTCAAATGAGGGGGAATCTAACGATATCTGCTATATCGGCCGCATCCGTTTAAACCTTCGATACACGATACCATAAATCAACTTGGCATCTTCGGAGAGGTGGACAGATAGCACCAATTAGCATATGCCCCGAAATTCAGGCAAGACGTTTATCGCGTCTTCCCGCGTTTTCGGCGGGGAACACCAATCTTATTAAAAACAAGAAGATTGGCTTCTGTAAATCAGAAGCCCTTGGATCAAAGATCCAATGGGGGAGATATCCCCAAATCAATTAGAGAAAAGATCTTCTTAACCGATTAAACAAATCAGCCTTCACTATATAAAGGCCCCAAGACTTCAAGTCCCAGAGAGAGGAACCCCCCCAAGCTTTGAGAGATTTCAAAGAAAAGAGCAAACTCTGAAAAGAACAACTTTTCTTCAAGGTAAAAACAGAGAGATAAAAAATCTCATCAGAAAAAAGAACTTAGTTCTTATGCTAGATCATAGATCTTTAAGACAAATTGTCTTTCACAAAAGAGATCATAACATCTTATTATAAAAAGGAGGGAGAATAATTTAATTCTCTTAGGATTACAGATCCATAAAGGCAAAGCCTTTCACCAAAAACATAAGAGATTGAAATATCTCCTAAAAAATAAGAACTTTGTTCTTAGATCCATGAGACAAAGTCTCCTATAAGAGAGAATTTAATTCTCGGAGCGCAGAAATGTCTAAAAAGAGCCTTAGCGCTCCAAGTTTAAAGAAGCGCGTCAGCGTTCCAAATCTAGCGCACAGCGCTGCAGAGCCTTAGCGCTCCAAATTTCACAAGAAGCGCTTTGCACTCATTATCTGGCGCCAAGCGCACCACGTGCTCCTCACGTGTGCGCTACTTTAATAGAAGCGCTCTGCTCTCATTATCTGGGGCTCAGCGCCAAGCGCACCACGTGCTCCTCACGTGTACGCTACTTTAACAGAAGCGCTGTGCGCTCATTATCTGACGCTCAGCGCCAAGCGCACCACGTGCTCCTCACGTGTGCGCTACTTTAACAGAAGCGCTCTGCGCTAGTTATCTGGCGCATAGCGCCAAGCGCGCCACGTGCTCCTCACGTGTGCGCTACTTGACAGAAGCGCTCTGCGCTCATTATCTGGCGCATAGCGTCAAGCGTGCCGTGTACTCCTCACGTGTGCGCTACTTGACAGAAGCGATTTGCGCTCATTGACTGACACTCAGCGCCAAGCATGCCACGTGCTCCTCACATGTGCGCTAAGAGAATATAAATTGTTCTTTAAATGATAAAGCCCCACTGCTATAATGAGTGCTCAGCATTCAATAAAAGACAAAAAGATATCAGTACAAATGCTCAGCATTGTGAAGTGAAGAAGGACTGAGCCTAATTAAATGTCTAACATTTTAAATGAATGGGCAGAGCCCAAAGTGGCCACAGAACCCTACCTCAGATTAAATGAGCCCATATGCTCATAAATCTTTAACAGATCTTAGTCCAAAACTTGACTACAGATCTCCCAACCAACATTGGTTCAAGGGTACCTCTCTTCATACCTCTGATATTTGTCGTTGTAATCCTTCAACGTTTTCAGAGAGGTGACGGGTCCCGACAACCATACATTCCATAGACTATGACGTCTTTAAACTGGACTATGATGTCCCTAAACTTTACGGACTGTGGGGTCCTTAAACTCATGGACTATGATGTCCTTAAACTTTACAGACTATGATGTCTTTAAACTGGACCGCAAAGTTCCTAAACTAAAACAATAGAGCCTAAATGCTCTTTTGTTGGATCTAAATGATCCTGTTAAGTTGATCTTAGTCTAAAATTAGACTAACGTATTCTTAACAAGCGTTTAAGTTGATCTTAGTCTCAAATGAGATTAACGATCCTTAAACCCAACCCAAAACCCAAATATAAGAAAATACGGATTTGGACTAATCCACGCCCTACGGGCGACAACATAAATTAGTCTCCGTATACAATCCACGGGCAACCAAAAACAAAACAAACACACACGACACGAAGTGACCATCTGGAGAAGGAGAAAGTGGTTACCGCTGTAACAACCCTAATTTTTATACACTTTTTCCTATACAATTTTTTTCAAAATATTTTTTTTAAAAATCCACAAAGGGGTATTTAAGCCTGAGCACAAGATTTAGGTAATTATTTTTGTTTTTAATTACAAGCTATAAGAATGAAATAACTCCATTTTTAGTGTACAAGAAATTACTTTAAATTTAATGAATACTAGAAGTATTTATTCTTGCTGCTATCAGTTTAAGTAATTAAAAACCACAATAATTACAAGAAAGAGCTTGTAGCTCATTGGTAATACCTTGCACTGCTGAACCAAGCCACCGGAGTTCAAATCCCATGCCCCACATTATTTTTGTATTTATTTTGTTTTATTTTTTTTGGAAGTCAACGGTAAAAAGGTCATAACTCCCAAAATATGTACTGGACAATAAAAAGTAAAAATACCAAGTCGTTCCTCAGGAAAAACCCCGGCCATTGGACCCTTGACTCGGCCCGACTCGGCGCCGCCGGCCGGCGACTCGGCCGACTCGGTCCGGCGCCGCCGGCCGGACTTGGCCGGACGGCCGAGTCACCAACTGAGAAAAGTTGTCTCTTGACTTGGTCAACCCTCTTGCACACTTATTATACCTAGATCGGTTTTGATTTGGCCAATAAATCTCTTTTACTCCTAGGTTTAATAATTTTTAATGAATTTTTAATGTTTTTTATATTTTCTTTTAATATTTTTTATCCTAACCCTAACCCTAGACTAGCCCTATATAAAGACCCCTACCCTCTACCATTTCACCTCACCACTCTAAGTCTACTCTCTCAAATTCTCAAGAACTCGGTACGAAGAGTAAGAAGCGAAGCGCTGCCGAAATCGACGACGGATTCCGGCGACCGGATCAGAACCTTCGCGACGCTTTCGACGAATCGGAAACCACCACATCTATTAGCTTCATTAGCTTGTCCAAACCGTAAGTCCCATCCCTTCTATCTCTCTTTTCTATAAGTGTAAAAATACGACTTTTTGGAACCCGACGGAAATCGGACAAACCGATTTCTGATTCGGTTTTTCTATAAATTTCCACTTGTCACCTAATACATATTATATACCCATATTCATGTTGACTATTAATCACCCATAAACCAATTTAATCAAACTTTTTCATATGAAATGATAGCTTCTTTGCAAAACCGTATTCTTTTCATAAAAATACCATGAAGTTCATTTTTCTTAGTTTAATCAATTACCTCACTCCTAAATATGTTTATCTTGATCACAAAACTTGTAGAACTCAATTTGAATGAAATTTCACACATAAAATGATAACGTTTTCGAATACCGTATTCTTGCGCTATAATACCTTTAAATTTAACATAGCATGTTTTACCTTTAAACTTCACCAAAACCTAAAATAAATCACGAGGTAATGACCTACCTCTACACACACTCAATATAACCCTAATTGATAAATATCAAATCACAGAATACGAAATTACAGGACTTTTCACTAAAATACCCTAATTTTTATAATCTTTATTGAAAGCATTAAATTGTAAACTTTTCTAAATAAAATCTTTTAATAAAAGGAAATCACGATTGGTCATGGACATCGATCGTTTATCTAAACTGTCTTGTGGTGCCTAGGCAAGTGTGTCTAAGGCTAGTGGTTTTTAATTAGGCCCACGACTGTGGTTCCTTCCCACTTACCTGGCACTTACCTGGCCGCAATTGACGGTGAAGAGGCGATTTGAGGCTTCTAATGACTCATCGTTTAGACCTTAGAAGTAGGCTAGTTGGCTTAGGCAACCCTAACAACTAAAAATACGGAAAACTAAACTCTTTTGCAAATAAATAACTTATATTTATAAAAACGTTTTCCTAAATGAGAAGTGTTTATAAAACCTAAGCAAAGTGCCGCTACAACCCACTTTTGGGGAACCTGTTAGGGATAGTACGGTTCATCGTGCACCCGCAGGCTAGTAGTGCGAGATTCAGACCTCCGCAAGGAGCATTCGGTCTCGAAATGTTTAAAATACGATATTTAAGGAAAATGAGACTTTCTCTTAATAAAATATTTATATAAAATTATTCATGTGTTAATATATATATAATTAATATTTAAACACCTATTTTATCATAATCTAAAGTTTCCACTTTTTCCTAAGATTAAAAGATTAAAAGTTACGTTAAAATTTCATGAATTTCAAATAAAACAATTAATACTTTTATTAGGATATATTCACTAGAATAACACAAATAAAATACACATTCATTATAACAATAAAGACGATTATTAAATACTTGAGGTGCATTTTGAAAACTATACAAAAGTACTTTTTACAGAAAACCCCCTCAAGTTTTACAAATTACAAAAAGGCCCCTAACTAATATTGGACTTCAAATTATCTTTCTTTTAGTCTGAATCGGGTTAGAGTCTGACTATTCCTGACTCGAATATGTTTCAAGTCAACCTATATTCTTTTATACTCCAACCCAATTTGAATACATGAAACCCTGAATCCAGTTAACAATATACTCCTTGTGACTGAATCAAACCATGGATATTCATCCATTATCCTGATATTCCATTTACCTGATTATACAATTACAACAATGCTTACTGATATCATGGTTTTGGTCAGTCACTCAATTTACATATTCCAATACTACAATACTGTTAAAACACTACGGGGTTTAAGGGGTAGATTGGTACGGAAGGTGTTAAAGGTGGCAGGAGGTGGTCAGATTAAGACACCTAACCTGAATCCTATTGCTGTTGTACCGTGGCATAACGGTTCCTTGTACTTTCCTTTTGCCCTGATCTCTAGCATATAGAGATCCCCCTCGTATACACTGGCATCCTTCTGTACCAAGCTACAAACAACAGCGTTACACAATGTTTCATAATATCCGACAATATAACACTTTAGAAAATATATAATGTTACTCTGTCATTCTCATTCTCCTTATTCTTTGGGACTTACCGAGCGATCTGTTCGCTGACGACATTCTATTCTTTCTTCTTTGAATGTCGTCAGGTGCGTTGGACCAAGCTGAGATCGAGCCCACCGGTGAAGATTTGGAGCAGTTCCAGGAAGACCCAGAGCTCTAGATACTGTACCTTGTTCTTTTCAGTTTATTTCATTTTCTGTTATGCCACTGTTTAGGCATTGCTTTTCATTCCAGTTGTATTTTCTTTTCATGCATTGTACAAAGAATGTTATTAATAAAAGTTGTTGTTATTTCAATATCATTTGTCTCTTGTGATTATTTTATATTGCTTAGCTACGCTTAGCGTATGTACTTCTGAGTACATACGTAGCGGACCTCGTCGCGTCCACTTCGCCGTATACTGGGAAGCGGGGCGTGACAGGTTTCGTTGGTGGCCCATGCTGGTCAGAGCTGTATGAATCCCTGTCATGCAGTTCTGGTCTGCGTGAACAACCTAAGCAATATAACACAAGAACCAGCAACTAAAACATTCTTCACAATTCATGTACTTTGAATCTTGCAAATTTCTATTCCTTGAATCTTATCATTTCATATATTTGAATCTGTCCTAACTCAAATTTTTCTTCAAGGTCATGGATTCCCCGAACAACACCAGCACCAACGTTAACAACACCCCTCCAGCACTACCTCTCACACCAGTTGTTCCGGCACCACCCACTGAGCAAACAATGCTATTCAATGCGATCCGCAGTCTTCTCGAGGGACAGCAACAACTTTTGAGCCGTCCTGAGACAGATGCACCGGGAGTAAAGCAATTCAAGGCTTTGCACCCAAAGCAGTTCTCTGGTAAAGGAAGCCCTCTTGAAGCGGAAGAATGGAACAAAGTATCGAAGATGATTTGGCAGCAGCTCAAGTGCCAGACCACGCTTGGGTCCGTGTAGCGAAACTACAGCTCACGGATAATGCTCGCAATTGGTGGAAGGCGGAAGAAACCCGTCTAGCACAGCCGATTGAATGGAAGACATTTCGCGAGAAGTTTGACGCGAAATATTTCCCTGTGACTGCCAGGTTCGCTATAGAGCAGCAGTTTATTCATCTACAGTAAGGATCAATGTGGGAGAAATCGGTAGATGAATACGATGCTGAGTTTACTATGTTGAGCCGGTAAGATATGTCACAATAGTTCAATTTTTAAATATCACATATTACACAACTAACACAATCTTTAAACAGATTCGCGGCACACCTGATACCGACGGACGAGATCAGAGCCCGTCGTTTTCAGCAAGGTTTGGACACAGAGATCAAAGCAGCTCTAGCCACAGGAATGTTTTTGACTCATGAGGAAGCCCTAGAAGCTGCCCGCAGTTATGAGGCAGTCATAAAAGAGAGGGGCAGACCTCAGTCCGTAGGAGTCAAGCGCCCTGCCAACCAGATGGCAGGTGGAGCCACGTCCAGACCATCTTTCGTGCCGAGGCGACCCGGAGTACCAACTCATCGTCCTGGCCCAGCTTTTTGCACCTACTGCAAGAGAACTGGACATATGATGAAGGATTGCCGTCGAGCCAACCGCCTCTGCTTAGTCTGCGGTTCAGCCACTCATGATATTGGATCTTGTCCCCAAAGGCAGAACTCAGTTGCTGCACCCAGGCCAGTAAATACTTATCAGCAGCGACCCGCTCTTCAGGCACCTGCTACCAGACTTGCACTGCCTGCACCATCTAGGGGACCACAAGCTGCACCACCTCCTCGACAGTTCCATCAAGCTCAAAGGAACGTTCAGAGGAATGCTCTTCAGGCCAGGAGGATTGTGCCGAAGCGCCAGGCTTTTATGATGTCTGTGGAAGAAGCTGAGGCCACTGGCCAAGTCATTACTGGTAAACTTTCTTTCTCAAACTTATCTTTTATTTTCGTTTACCTACACACTTTCCCTATACCTAAAACCTATCCCTAATACCTTAGGTACAATCCTAGTAGCTTCACTACCTGCACTTGCACTGTTTGATACTGGAGCATCCCACTGCTTTATGTCGCAACGGTTTGTCCGAACCCATGCGATTCCAGTCTCACCGCTTGTATCCAGCTGGAATGTCAGTTCTGGAAATGGTGTTCTAAAGGCAACTATGGGATACAGCATGTGTCCAGTCATCGTCTGCAGTCGAGAGTTTTACGCTGACTTCAAGGTACTGGATATACCAAATTTCGATGTGGTTCTAGGAATGGACTGGCTTGGAGCCTTTTATGCTACCATCGACTGTCGTCAAAGAAGGGTAGTATTTGAGATTCCCGATCATCCGGTCTTCTATTTCAAGAGTGGAGATCGTACACTGGAGCCAAGTGCTTACAAAGCAAAGCCAAGGGAAGCAGTAGTTGCAACAACTCAGGCAGAGGAAGAATCAAGACCGGAGGTAGTTCGAGAGTTCGATGATGTATTCCCTGACGATATATCAGGTTTGCCTCCCGATCGAGCTCTTGAATTCAGTATTGATTTAGTACCAGGAGCATAACCAGTGATCAAAGCACCGTATAGACTAAGTCCGGAAGGATTGAAGGAAGTTCGAACACAGTTGGACGAATTACTGGCGAAAGGATGGATTCGTCCCAGCACTTCAAGTTGGGGAGCACCTGTACTATTGCTGAAGAAGAAGGAAGGTTCATACAGAATGTGCATCGACTATAGGGCCTTGAACGAAGTTACTATAAAGAACAAGTATCCGCTTCCGCGCATCGACGATTTATTCGATCAGCTAAGTGGATCTTGTGTCTTCTCTAAACTAGATCTTCGTTCAGGTTATCATCAAGTGAAGGTCAAGGAGGCTGATATTCACAAAACAGCTTTCAGAACTCGCTATGGACATTACGAATTTCTAGTAATGCCATTTGGAGTGACCAATGCACCAGCAATCTTCATGAACCTTATGAACCAAGTTTTCCGGGAGTATTTAGACAGGTTCGTTGTCATCTTCATCGACGACATCCTGGTATATTCAAAGAACCGGAAAGAGCATGCGGAGCACTTACGAATTGTCCTAGAAACTCTTCGTCAACATCAGCTTTATGCCAAGTACAGTAAGTGCGAGTTTTGGCTAAAACAAGTTGGTTTTCTTGGACACATCGTATCAGGAGAAGGGATTTCTGTGGATCCAGCAAAAGTTTCAGCAGTCAGCGAATGGCCTACACCAAAATCAGTGAAGGATATTCGGAGTTTCTTGGGCTTAGCCGGATATTACAGAAGATTCATTGAAGGCTCTTCGAAGATAGCAACACCCCTGACCAATCTCACACGAAAAGATGAAGAATTTGTGTGGTCAGAAGCATGCGAGCAAGCTTTCGTAGAACTCAAGTCAAGACTGACATCTGCACCTATTCTCGTCATACCGGATCAATCTGGAGGATTCGAAGTGCATTGCGATGCATCCGGTAAGGGATTAGGATGTGTTCTACATCAGCACGGTAAAGTTGTGGCTTATGCTTCAAGACAACTGAAAACTCTTGAGCGCAATTATCCGACGCATGATCTAAAGTTGGCAGCTGTTATTTTTGCTCTCAAGATTTGGCGCCACTACTTACTTGGTGAACGAGTGAACATCTACACAGATCATAAAAGTCTGAAGTATGTGTTTACTCAGAAGGAGTTGAATATGCGGCAGAGAAGATGGTTAGAACTTATGGCTGACTTTGACATCAACTTGCAATATCATCCAGGAAAGGTGAACGTAGTACCTGATGCTCTTAGTCGCCAACCATTATCAATGAATCTCACCGCCCAGTGGAAGCTTCAGCAAGACCTACATCAGATGGAGATCGAACTAGTCATGCCAGGTGATGTTTCAAATTTGATGAATCTGCAAGTTCAATCAAATATTGTCAATCAGATCAAAGCAGCTCAAGCCAGCGATGCTAAGTTGCAAAAGATCAGAGAACAAGTGGCGAATGGACTCAGAACAGATTTCATCATCCATGAAGACGGATCTTTGAGATACGGCAGCAGATTGTGTGTACCAAAGGGTCCTGTTCGGGAAGAGTTAATAAAAGAAGCTCACAGCTCTCCTTATTCAGTACATTCTGGAGGTACCAAAATGTACAAAGATCTACGTCAGAATTATTGGTGGCATGGAATGAAGCGTGAAGTAGCCAGGAGTGTCGCAAAATGTTTGGTGTGTCAGCAGGTAAAGGCTGAACATCACAGGACAGCTGGACTACTTCAACCGTTACCAATTCCAGAATGGAAGTGGCAGCACATCACGATGGACTTTGTAACTGCTCTTCCTCGCAGCACAAAGGGTAACGATGCGATTTGGGTCATTGTGGATCGACTCACAAAGTTAGCTCACTTCATCCCATTTCAAGTTGGCCAATCAACGGAGACACTAGCGAAGAAGTACATGGAGGTAATAATTTAATTTAGATTTAAAAACTCTTCATACTGTACTATCTCTGATACCCATGAACTCATACAGGAAATTGTGAGACTTCATGGAGTACCGGTCTGCATTGTTTCCGATCGTGACACCAGGTTCCGATCGCAATTTTGGCAAAGTCTGCAAGCTAGCTTGGGAACAAGTCTGAACTTCAGCGCGGCTTATCATCCACAAACAGATGGTCAGTCGGAACGAACTATTCAGATCTTGGAGGATATGCTCAGAGCATGTATGCTCGACTTCAAGGGATCTTGGGAAGATCACCTGCATCTTATGGAGTTTACGTACAACAACAGCTACCAAGCAAGAATATGAATGGCACCTTTTGCAGCTTTATATGGAAGGAAGTGCCGATCGCCATTAAGTTGGGACGACATCGGAGATAGAGAACTCCTTAGACCAGAGATGATAGTAGCAACCGTTGATGTGGTTCGTACTATCAGGGAAAGAATGCGCATAGCCCAAGATAGACAGAAACACTGGGCAGATGCGAGGAGACGACACTTGGAGTTCCAGCCAGGAGATCATGTATTTCTGAAAATCTCTCCGAACCGCGGAGTGATCAGATTTGGAAGACGGGAAAAGTTGAGTCCGAGATACATTGGACCGTTCGATATACTCGAACGAGTCGGTGAAGTGGCATATCGTTTAGCGCTTCCACCCTCACTGGAAGGAGTGCATAACGTGTTCCACATATCTCAACTCAGAAGGTATGTGAGTGACCCCAGCCATGTACTTGATCATTCCGAACTCACGATACAGCCCGATTTGTCTTGTGAGCAACAACCTGTGGAGATCCTGGACAGGAAAGTGAAGACACTTCGGAACAAAGAAGTTAATTTGATCCGGGTAATATGGAGGAAAGACACTCCAGGAGAATCCACGTGGGAAAGGGAAGATGAGATGCGTACAAGATATCCGCACTTTTTTGTAATCTAGTCCTTAAATAAAAGTTGTAAATTTCGAGAACGAAATTTTTATAAGGAAGGTAGAATGTAACAATCCTAATTTTTATACACTTTTTTCTATACAATTTTTTTCAAAATATTTTTTTTAAAAATCCACAAAGGGGTATTTAAGCCTGAGCACAAGATTTAGGTAATTATTTTTGTTTTTAATTACAAGCTACAAGAATGAAATAACTCCATTTTTAGTGTACAAGAAATTACTTTAAATTTCTGCTATCAGTTTAAGTAATTAAAAACCACAATAATTACAAGAAAGAGCTTGTAGCTCATTGGTAATACCCTTGCACTGCTGAACCAAGCCACCGGAGTTCAAATCCCATGCCCCATATTATTTTTGTATTTATTTTTTTTTGGAAGTCAACGGTAAAAAGGTCATAACTCCCAAAATATGTATTGGACAACAAAAAGTAAAAATACCAAGTTGTTCCTCAGGAAAAACCCCGGCCATTGGACCCTTGACTCGGCCCGACTCCCCGCCGCCGGCCGGCGACTCGGCCGACTCGGTCCGGCGCCGCCGGCCGGACTTGGCCAGACGGCCGAGTCACCAACTGAGAAAAGTTGGCGCTTGACTTGGTCAACCCTCTTACACACTTATTATACCTAGATCGGTTTTGATTTGGCCAATAAATCCCTTTTACTCCTAGGTTTAATAATTTTTAATGAATTTTTAATGTTTTTTATATTTTCTTTTAATATTTTTTATCCTAACACTAACCCTAGCCTAGCCCTATATAAAGACCCCTACCCTCTACCATTTCACCTCACCACTCTAAGTCTACTCTCTCAAATTCTCAAGAACTCGGTACGAAGAGCAAGAAGCGAAGCGCTGCCGAAATCGACGACGGATTCCGGCGACCGGATCAGAACCTTCGCGACGCTTTCGACGAATCGGCAACCACCACACCCATTAGCTTCATTAGCTTTTCCAAACCGTAAGTCCCATCCCTTCTATCTCTCTTTTCTATAAGTGTAAAAATACGACTTTTTGGAACCCGACGGAAATCGGACAAACCGATTTCCGATTCGATTTTTCTATAAATTTCCACTTGTCACCTAATACATATTATCTACCCATATTCATGTTGACTATTAATCACCCATAAACCAATTTAATAAAACTTTTTCACATGAAATGATAGCTTCTTTGCAAAACCGTATTCTTTTCATAAAAATACCATGAAGTTCATTTTTCTTAGTTTAATCAATTACCTCACTCCTAAATATGTTTATCTTGATCACAAAACTTGTAGAACTCAATTTGAATGAAATTTCACACAATTAAAATAATAACGTTTTCGAATACCGTATTCTTGCGCTATAATACCTTTAAGTTTAACATAGCATGTTTTACCTTTAAACTTCACCAAAACCTAAAATAAATCACGAGGTAATGACCTACCTCTACACACACTCAATATAACCCTAATTGATAAATATCAAATCACAGAATACGAAATTACAGGACTTTTCACTAAAATACCCTAATCTTTATAATCTTTATTGAAAGCATTAAATTGTAAACTTTTCTAAATAAAATATTTTAATAAAAGGAAATCACGATTGGTCATGGACATCGATCGTTTATCTAAACTGTCTTGTGGTGCCTAGGCAAGTGTGTCTAAGGCTAGTGGTTTTTAATTAGGCCCACGACTGTGGTTCCTTCCCACTTACCTGGCACTTACCTGACCGCAATTAACGGTGAAGAGGCGATTTGAGCCTTCTAATGACTTATCGTTTAGACCTTAGAAGTAGGCTAGTTGGCTTAGGCAACCCTAACAACTAAAAATACGGAAAACTAAACTCTTTTGCAAATAAATACCTTATATTTATAAAACTGTTTTCCTAAATGAGAAGTGTTTATAAAACCTAAGCAAAATGCCGCTACAACCCACTTTTGGGGAACCTGTTAGGGATAGTACGGTTCATCGTGCACCCGCAGGCTAGTAGTGCGAGATTCAGACCTCCGCAAGGAGCATTCGGTCTCGAAAGGTTTAAAATACGATATTTAAGGAAAATGAGACTTTCTCTTAATAAAATATTTATATAAAATTATTCATGTGTTAATATATATATAATTAATATTTAAACACCTATTTTATCATAATCTAAAGTTTCCACTTTTTCCTAAAATTAAAAGATTAAAAGTTACGTTAAAATATCATGAATTTCAAATAAAACAATTAATACTTTTATTAGGATATATTCACTAGAATAACACAAATAAAATACACATTCATTATAACAATAAAGACGATTATTAAATACTTGAGGTGTATTTTGAAAACTATACAAAAGTACTTTTTACAGAAAACCCCCTCAAGTTTTACAAATTACAAAAAGGCCCCTAACTAATATTGGACTTCAAATTATCTTTCTTTTAGTCTAACTCGGGTTAGAGTCTGACTATTCCTGACTCGAATATGATTCAAGTCAACCTATATTCTTTTATACTCCAACCCAATTTGAATACATGAAACCCTGAATCCAGTTAACAATATACTCCTTGTGACTGAATCAAACCATGGATATTCATCCATTATCCTGATATTCCATTTACCTGATTATACAGTTACAACAATGCTTACCGATATCATGGTTTTGGTCAGTCACTCAATTTACATATTCCAATACTACAATACTGTTAAAACACTACGGGGTTTAAGGGGTAGATTGGTACGGAAGGTGTTAAAGGTGGCACGAGGTGGTCAGATTAAGACACCTAACCTGAATCCTATTGCTGTTGTACCGTGGCATAACGATTCCTTGTACTTTCCTTTTGCCCTGATCTCTAGCATATAGAGATCCCCCTCGTATACACTGGCATCCTTCTGTACCAAGCTACAAACAACAGCGTTACACAATGTTTCATAATATCCGACAATATAAGACTTTAGAAAATATATAATGTTACTCTGTCATTCTCATTCTCCTTATTCTTTGGGACTTACCGAGCGATCTGTTCGCTAACGACATTCTATTCTTTCTTCTTTGAATGTCGTCAGGTGCGTTGGACCAAGCTGAGATCGAGCCCACCGGTGAAGATTTGGAGCAGTTCCAGAAAGACCCAGAGCTCTAGATACTGTACCTTGTTCTTTTCAGTTTATTTCATTTTCTGTTATGCCACTGTTTAGGCATTGCTTTTCATTCCAGTTGTATTTTCTTTTCATGCATTGTACAAAGAATGTTATTAATAAAAGTTGCTGTTATTTCAATATCATTTGTCTCTTGTGATTATTTTATATTGCTTAGCTATGCTTAGCGTATGTACTTCTGAGTACATACGTAGCGGACCTCGTCGCGTCCACTTCGCCGTACACTGGGAAGCGGGGCGTGACAACCGCGATGCGGTAGCGTAATTAACTGCAGGGGCTTGCGCCTGCAGGGAAGAGCGTCCCTACAATCAAAAACCCCTCAAACGAGGGGAAATCTGACGAAGTCTGCTACAACGGCCGCATCCATCTAAACCTCCGATATACGGTGTCATAAATCAACTTGGCATCTTCGGAGAGGTGGACAGATAAAACCAAATAGTATCTGTCCCCAAATTCAGGAAAGACGGACCTACGCGGTCGCATCTCTGTATTCGGCGGAGAACAATGATCTTAAGAGCACGGATGATTTCAGAGGATCTTTGGATACTCGGGACGAGCATAAAGAGATCCTAGGAGCCCCAGTTGAGCCGCTAACAGAGGTCCCCCTCATTGAAGGGGACAATGAACGAACCGTCCAAATCAGGTCACTCTTAACGGGAGCTCAGCGCGATGACCTGGTCCACTTCCTCAGAGGAAACTCAGACGTGTTCTCCTGGGCACCCACCGACATTCCCGGGATTGACCCCAAAATAATATCACATAAGCTCGGGGTCGACCCGACGGTCCGACCCGTCAGGCATAAGAAACGAAGCTTCGCTCCAATGAAGCAAAAAGCGATCGAAGACGAGGTTGACAGACTGTTCGCGGCAAACTTCATTCAAAACGTTGCTTACTCGGAGTGGTTGTCGAATGCAGTCATGATTAAAAAGGCCAGCGGAAGTGGCGCATGTGTGTCGACTTCACTGACCTTAACAAGGCCTGCCCGAAAAATAACTATCCCCTTCCTCAGATAGATCAGCTCGTCAACAGTTCGGCAGGCCACGAACTACTCAGCTTCATGGACGCCTTCTCCGGCTACAACCAGATCCGTATGAATCCGGCAGACGAAAAGCTCATCGCATTCACAACGGACCGGGGGGTATACTGCTATAAAGTGATGCCTTTCGGCCTAAAAAACGCCGGGGCTACGTACCAACTCTTGGTCAACAGGATGTTTAAGCCTCAGATCGGCAGAAACATGGAGGTTTACGTCTTCGACATGCTCGTCAAATCGACCTCGTCGGGTCAGCATGCCAAGGATCTAGGCGAGGCCTTCGACGTCCTTCGCAAATACAAGATGAAACTAAACCCCGCCAAGTGCACATTCGGGGTCACCAGTGGAAAGTTCCTCGGCTTCATGGTCACCCATTGCGGAATCGAGACTAACCCGGAGAAAATCAGCGACATCCTCAACATGGCCGCGCCCAAGACTAACGTCGAAATCATGCGGCTAACAGGGCGGGTAGCCTCTCTGAGTCGTTTCATGTCAAGATCCGGGGAAAAGTGCCTCCCGTTCTTCAAAGCTCTAAGGAAGATCCCAAGTTTCGAATGGTCGGAAGAGTGCTAGATCGCCTTCGAGCAACTGAAGGTGCACCTAGCGACTCCCCCGCTACTCACCCAGCCAGTTGAGGGAGATGAGCTCTCGCTGTATCTGGCAGTGTCCGATCAATCTACAGGTTCGGTGCTCGTCCGAGAAGTCGAGGGAGTCCAGAAGCCGGTTTACTATGTAAGCCACGTCTTCAAGGACGCGGAAACAAGGTACTCGGCAATAGAGAATATTATCTTGGCACTCATCATGGCCTCGAGGAAACTACGGCACCATTTCCAGGCGCACACTATCCTCGTACTCACCGAGCGCCCCTTAGGAGCTATTCTCGCCTCCCCCAAGTCTTCTGGTCGTTTGGAGAAATGGAGATGGGAGCTGTCCCAATTTGACATCAAGTACCAGCTGAGGCAAGCTATTAAGGCGCAAGTCCTGACCGATTTTATCGTTGAATGCACCATCCTTATCTAGAAGGCGGTTCCCATGCCGGTCCCCGGATCCCAACCCTCGATCGAAGAAGGGCCCGACTCCGTCCTCGATTGGGTCCTTTACGTCGACGGGTCATCAACCGAGGAAGGCTGTAGTGCTGGCGTAATCATCCGGGGCCCGAACGAAGCAGAGATGGAATATTCTTTGAAGCTCGGATTCAAAGCCTCAAACAACGCGGCTGAGTACGAGGCTTTGCTCGTTGGACTGCGGATCGCCTCCGGAATGGGGCTGAAGACGATCTGAATCCGTAGCGACTCCGCTCTGGTCGTCGGCCAAGTGACCGGCCGTTTCGAAGAACGGGATCCCCTGATGGTGAAGTACTTAGCCGAAGTAAGAAGGCTGCGAAAGGACTTTGACGAAGTTCAAGTGGAGAAGATCCCCCGACACCTAAACGCCCAGGCCGACGCTCTGAGCAAGCTAGCTTCCTCTTACTCGGCTAACAACAAGAGAAATATCCTCTTCGAGGTCCTGCCGCGGCCCAGCATGGAAGACAGAGCGACATTGTTCCAAGTTTACACAGCCCAGGAAGAGGACCGAGATTGGATGAAGCCCATCGTCGAATTCCTGAAGGAGGGTACGCTCCCCGGAGATCGTGGGGAGGCCCGCAGCCTCGGAGCCAAATCCCGCCATTTCGTCTGGAGCAATGGGAACCTCTATAAGAAATCCTTCACACAACCCCTGCTTCGGTGCGTCTACCCCCATGAAACCGACTATGTCCTCCGGGAGGTCCATGAAAGGGTCGGCAGAGCACACCAAGGGGCCCGCACCTTAGTCCAGAAGACGCTCCTCCAAGGGTACTACTAGCTGACCATTTATCATGACGCTCAGAAGCTCATCAGAAAGTGCAAGTGTTACTAACTCCATGGCAGCATACCCCGCCTTCCGGCTACCGAGCTTACTACCCTGACCTCCCCGTGGCCGTTTGCCCAGTGGGGAATGGACATGATAGGCCAACTCCCTACAGGTACGGGCGGGCATAAGTACATCCTTGTCGCGGTGGACTACTTTACGAAGTGGATCGAGACCGTCCCCATCAGAAAACCGGACGCTACCACGACCATCAAGTTCCTGCAGAACAACGTAATATTCCGGTTCGAGATCCCGAGGTGTATCATCACCAACTACGGGACGAATTTCAAGAATGAAAGAGTTAAAGAATTCTGCAGCGAGTACCATATACTGATGAAGTTCGCCGCCGTCGCACCCCCCCAGTGCAACGGGAAAGCCGAGGTCGCTAACAGGGACGTCATTCGAGGACTTCGAGCTCGCCTTGAAGGGCGACAGGACGGTTGGGTCAACGAATTACCACGGTCTTATGGGCCTTGCACACATCGAAGAAGACCCCCACCGGAGAGACCCCTTCGGTCTTTGCTACAGCACTGAGGCAATGGTCCCAGCAGAGATCGGGCTACCCAGTCACAGAGTCGAGCACTTCGATGACGAAACGAATACCTCGGCATTCTGGACTAATTTGGACGTCTTGTTGGAAAAGCGGGACCGGGCACAGATTAGAGCCGCTGCTTACCAACAGCAAACTGCCTGCTACTACAACGCGCGAGTCAAGCATCGCGCCTTTAGGGCCGGGGACTTGGTCCTAAGGCGGAACGAGTTCGTTGATCAGAGTAAGCTGCACAAGTTTTCTCCGAAGTGGGACGGCCCATTCCTCGTCTCCGAGGTCCTGCCCGGTGGGGCTTATCGCTTACAAGACATAACGGGTCGCAAATTTCCACGGCCCTACAATGCCGAGAAGCTCAAGTTGTACCTTTAAAAAAACATATCTATGAATACATGTTTCTCCTTTTACGAAGCGATGTAAATTTTGCTAAGTTTTTTTTATAAAGAAGGAACTTCCCCTATGTGTTTCACTCTTCCTCGGTTTATAGCTCACGAATTCCATTTCACTGAAATACTCAGATGGACGCAGAAGACAAAATAAAACAGTAGAACTTCGCAAAAAGGAGAACTTTATTTATTTATCAAAAGGTATTGTGGGCTCCTCAGCCTTACATAAAAGTTGAAATTACACAACGGGGGAAGGGGGTGCTGGAAGCATTGCTCACGGTACTCCGAAGAAATTGCCGCCAGCCGAGCCTTTGCCTCCTCGAACCTCTGCCTCTGGTGCTGCCCGCGAACCCTCGACGCCACGGACGGGACGGAGGACTCTCCAGCCGGGCACCCATTGGCGAGATGCCTCAGTTGGTAACACTCGAGGACGAGGGCCACCGAGCGATGCGCCAACTCTTCGAGATCAGGCCGAAACGACATAGCAATCTCAACTTGCCAACCGCCTCGTCCTTCAGTTGCTCGGACAAGGGGTTGTGCAGCCCCGGCGACGCCCTCCAAATCGAGTACATCAACAGCTGAAGAAGGGGTGATCGCCGGGGAAGCAGTCAGCCAAAATGGTCCTCCACGCGCCGAACCACCGCCTGAAGCGTCTCCTCGGAGCTCAGCTGGTCATACAAGTATACATCTTCGAAAGAAATGATATCGGGGATGGAGAAAGGGAATTCGTCCATTCTTATGTTTCGGGGAGCAAAGCTAAGAATGAACAACACACCCTCTCTATTTTATAGCCTCCACAGCGTCCCCAAGAGTCTAGATTTGCACGCGCATGGGCGCGAGTCCAAGGATCTTCCAATATTGTACCGCCACGCGGCGGATATCCCGTATTTCTTGGCGAATCGAAGTCGGAGCGACGCAGATCTTCGAACGCTTCGCCTCCCCTATGCGTTTATGCCACGTACCACACGCGACGGTCACTCTCCCTGATATTCACACATCTCGGAAGGTCGGGTAGAGCCTCGCAACACCGAGCAGCTACCCTGCTCGGTCTATCCTTAGCAGGTAACTTCTTACCCATCTACGCTAAGAATCAAAGCCCTCGCCAAGTGGCAACCGAGCAGCTGCCCTGCTCGGTCCATCCATGGCTGGTAGTTCACTACCCACCGACGCCAAGGATCAAAGCCCTCGCCAAGAGGCAACCGAGCAGCTACCCTTCTCGGTCTATCCTTAGCGGGTAACTTTTTACCCATCTACGCTAAGGATCAAAACCCTCGCCAAGAGGCAATCGAGCAGCTACAATACTCGGTCTATCCTTAGCAAGTAACTTTTTACCCATCTACGCTAAGGATCAAAGCCCTCGCCAAGAGGCAACCGAGCAGCTACCCTGCTCGGTCTATCCTTAGCGGGTAACTTTTTATCCATCTACGCTAAGGATTAAAGCCCTCGCCAAGAGATAACCGAGCAGCTACCCTGCTCGATCTATCCTTAGCGGGTAACTTCTTATCCATCTACGCTATGGATCAAAGCCCTCGCCAAGAGGAAACCGAGCAGCTGCCCTTCTCGGTCCGTCCATGGCTGGTAGTTTACTACCCACCGACGCCAAGGATCAAAGCCCTCGCCAAGAGGCAACCGAGCAACTACCCTGCTCGGTCTATCCTTAGCGGGTAACTTCTTACCCATCTACGCTAAGGATCAAAGCCCTCGCCAAGAGGCAACCGAGCAACTACCCTGCTCGGTCTATCCTCAGTGGGTAACTTCTTACCCATCTACGCTAAGGATCAAAGCCCTCACCAAGAGGCAACCGATCAGCTGCCATGCTCGGTCCATCCATGGCTGGTAGTTCACTACCCACCGACGCCAAGGATCGAAGCCCTCGTCTAGAAGCCACCGAGCAGCTACCCAGCTCGGTCTTAAGGCGGCGGTCGCCGGTCCAACTCGACTTATCTTCAACAAGCGATGGCCATCTCGACTTCGGGGCCATAAAGACGTCGACCTTACAACTGTCTTTGCACACTTGACAAATGACTAGATTTAACCCGACGCGCGATCGCCAACTAAAGGACCGGCCGCCGACCTGACACTCATCAGGATAGCAAAATGAGACATAACCACAAACAGGAACATTGCTACAAACAAAATTTCTGCAAAAGGCTTTATTCACAACTCAGAAGTCTTTACAAAGGTATTCTGGGTTCCTCAGCCTTAAAAAATCGCCCGAAGGCCTACAAAATCCCAAAATGAAAACAAAAACATACAAAAAAGGAAAGGGCGGGGAGACTTAGGCCTCAGGGCCAGGAAGGACCTCGACCTGCTCCGCGGCCACCTCAGGAGCCGGGGAGACTGCTTGAGGGTCGGCACCCACCTCAGGGACTTCAGCACTGGGAGCCGGGGTGACACTTTCTCCCCGACGCCCTCACCGGGGGCCTTCCCCCCGGCGACGCTTCCGGTGGCATCCCCTTGCCCCTCACCCTCGAGGGGGTACTCGAGCCGGAGCTTAGCGTCAGGAAACTCCGGCATTAGCGCCTTGACGGCATCAAGGGCATCATGCCAGACGAGGGCCGAGGCTTCAGCGAGCTCGATATAGAACTGATCCGACGTTCTGTAGGTCTCCACCGCCTTTGCAGCCCGGAGGTCGGCGCGCCTTACCGCCTCCTTTATCGCCTCGTTCTCGCTCTTGAGGGTGTCTCGTGTCTTCTTCACGGTGGCGACGAGCATCCTGGTATCCTCCAACTTGGCCTTGACGGCCTTGTTGGACTCCATCATAACCCGGATGGTCTCCCAGCAGTTGGAGTTCACCCGATCCTCGGCTGCCACTCGGTTTTCGAGGGCAGCGATCCTCTCCTTCGCCTCGCGCAGCTTCCGGCTCAAGCCTCCTCCCGCGAGGTGTACTCGCCAGCGATCTGTATCGCCGGGGCAATCTCCTCGTCCTCCATGCTGACAACGAGGGCGCAGTGCTGGAGTACCTGGGGAAAACAAAAGAGGGTTAGAAAGAAAAAGGGGGCACCCGATCTTGCGAACCAAAAAGTACTTAATAAAAACCCGAGCGGGAGGCGAACACTGACCTGCACGGCCTCCTAGGCTATGGCCGCCATTTGGGCCCTGAGGGTCCCCTGGGGAATTTCGCCCCCAGCCGACCTTTCCATTTCCGAGAGCAGGCTGTCGGCGATGGAAAGCCCCGAGGGCACCTCGAAGCAAAGATCCCCTTCGTTCACGAAGATCAGAGAGGCTGCGGAACGGGGCACCGTCCTATGGTGCCTCTTGAGGAGGGTCGCAGGAACATCTTCCTCGTCTCCCACCTCCAAGACCCGAGGTTCATGCCCCCGAGTGTGTTTGCGGCTCTGCCCGTGGCCAGCCTCCGAGGCCCGGGGCGTGCTAGAGCGCCTAGCCGGAGCAGCTGCTGACGGCCTTAGGCTCGCAGCGGGGCATGACAGGCCGGCGCCTCCGGCCTTCCTCCCTTTCTTCTCGACCAGGGCAACCCGGAATTTTGATCAGTCCATCGGCTCTGCAAAAAGAAGCGAAAATACAAAGGGGTTAGCAATGCCAGAAAAAATAGAAGAATACACGAGTCTAAACGGGTCGCCTAAACTCCCAACTTACCCGCAAACTGAGCGGGGCTGAGCCCGGCCTAACTGAGGGCCTGCTCGGACAGCAACACATCGGCCCGTTGGACGGGCTCCCACTCCGACACCGACACCGCATCGAGATCATTCAACCGCCTCACCCGAGGGCAAGTGGCGCTATGCTACTGGACGGGCACAGGACAATCCTCACCCTCAGGTGGCCCGACGAACAAGAACTTCTCCTTCCATTCATGAATGGAAGAAGGCACTGCTATGACCCCCGACCCGGCCGTCCCTCCTCTGTGTTTTCTAAAAGAAATATATACCCAGCTAGGCCCGTCTCTGCGAGTGCCGGGGTGATGTTTGTAGTAGAGGGAGGAAACGAGATCGTTCACGCTGAATGGGATCTCCTGCAGCCTCAACCGAATCAGGAACCCGAGGAGAATCCTCCACGAGTTCGGCACTAACTGGCCCGGGGCTAATTGAAAGCAACGTAACACCGCACTCACCTCGAGGGAGAAGGGCAGACGCATGCCGGCCCAAAAGGCCTCCAAGTACAAGGCAATCTCCTTGCCCCGTACCTGGTCTGCCCTCTCTCCCTCCCCGGCCAAGCGAAGCGAGTAGCCGAGAGGAATGCGGAAGCGAGCCCGGATTGTGGCGAGCTCGTCCGCATGCCTCAGGAGGGAAGCCACGTCACGAACACTCTTGACACCCGCTCTGGGGACCGTCCCTGTTGCACGACCCTGGGAAGCGTGACTAACCCTAACTTCCCGGGGGGATTCCGACTCGGACGAGGAAGTGGGAGAAGCAGAAGAGGAAGCTGCAGAAGACTCCCTAGACTCTACCCGAACTATTTCTACGGACTCTCCAGAGGAAGACATCTAACCTGAGCAAAGGAAGGAGTCTGCCGAGGAAAGAACGTAAGAAATCCGACCTAAGGGGAAGAGCACCGAGCTAACACACGAAGGGCTGACGAAATTATAGCGAAGTGTGGACCTTGGGGGGATCCCACCTCTATTTATAGCAGTCGGCGAACACATCCTACGGCGTCGATCGTCTCCCGCCAAAACAACACTTTGCATTCAACGGCCGTCAACGTACCACCTGTCGCACACGCATTGGGCGCATCCCGTCAAGTGCGAAGAACACCGGCGGCCCGTCACGTCAGCCAACCAACGCCGGACACGTGGCCTAGCGTTTCGGCAAACGTACGCTCGTATCAGCGCTTCCTCTTTAATGCAAGATTTCTCCCCTGATCCGCTGACGTCATCGAAAAATAAGACCAATTGTCCAGGAATCTGCGCCGACGATGTCTTCGAATGAGAACTAGGCCCAGGCGACCGATCAGACCACTCTTGACCCGACCCATGAATAGGTCGGTCCGAGAGTGGGGGGCTAACGATAATGCTCGGTACTGAGGACTCCCCAGATCATGATACGTGGCAGATGACATGTCCCAAAGCTCACGAGAAAGAAGCAAGAAAGATACAGTGGAAGCATGCCCCAGGCCTTCGACCCGAGGATGGTCCCGACCTTTGGTGGCCTCCCAGACCACTCATGTGCCCGCCTTACAAACACCCATTGGCTCGCCTCCGATCCCTTCCGCACGCTGAGTTCCCTCAGCCCTCCTAGATCGCCTTCGAGCTATCGCTGAAACAAGCTCCCTCGGCCTCCCGCTCGTTTCCGAGCCTCCCGCCGAGCTTAGCTTCCTCGGTCTCATCGACCGACCCACAGCACATATCACAGGCGTCTCCGCCACGGCTCCGTGAATCTCGCCAGACGTGAGATATCCGCCGCCCACGATCCCGCGTTCCACGCCATCGCGTTCCCCCATTAAAGAGCATATCTCGTCATTAATGGGGAATCCCGTCTTTCAAGCAGACGCAACGCCAGGGGCGTAACGGCCGGCGTGAATATCGCGCCCGCCAGCCTATGGCTGCCACTATATAAACCTCTCTTCAGACGACTCAGGTAAGACAATTTTACCCCAATAGGCCGTTACTCTGCCTAAATACTTCGACTAACTTGATCGTCGGAGGGTCCTCGGTGGCACAACCACCCCGGGACTTCCTTGCAGGTATCTCGGCTTCATTCTCTAATCAAGCCCATTGAAATCCACACGCATTGGGAAGCTACCATCAAATCCAATCTCGGCCATCCATCAACGCTCGCTACAGATCAGCGGAAGATAACATCTGAAGGAGATCACAACCTCCATCAGTTTCCTTGCAACATAGCCGAACTTTTTTGCTTTGTTTATTCTTCCAAATCATTTTATCATTCATGGTTTAAGGGAAAGAGAAAAATGTAGCTACGCAGGGCAGCACACCCAGCAGCCTCAGGCCCCGTGATTAAGTGTGTGGGCCCCACACACTTGATTTCCGGCGGGTCGGGTTGTGAAGCGACACTTTTTTCTATGGAAAACATAGAGTCACATTAGCAAATTAAAAAAATTAATGTGAAGATATATGACATTAAACTACCATTTTGATATTGTCATTAGGGAGATAATTGCTCCACAATTGTCGTGACAATGACATTAAACTACACATCTAACTATGTTTGAAAAGCCTGCCCGAAGCCTCCACATATACTTAAGAGTTGGTACAAGAATAATTTGGAGGTCTATTGAGATATGTCTCCCTTGTAACAGTTATAACTAACACAGTTGACCAATTTAACAAATATTAATGCCACATTTGACCTGTATATATGATGTCTAATATTACAAAAATGTTGTAGAGAGCCTGACCCATTTTTTCCTCTTTCATTTGATGTATGGAATATTTTTCTCATATAAATTTTACATTATTTTAGTGAAAAGCAATTAAAAATATTTGTTGCATCTAATAATTTTTTTTATGGTATCATGACGGTTTGGATCACTCTGCCTATAGATTGAGAGAACGCTTGACTGGTTGTTTTAAGCTATTTTTCTTTTTCTTTTTCGAGCAAAAGAGCATGCATGGCTGAATACCCGTCTCATATAAATTCGTAAATGAGTTTGTTTAAAAACTATTTACTATAATTAATAAGCCTCGACTTAAGTTGCTTCATTTATTTTAACTTGCAAGTAATGTCTATTGGGCTGCTAATTTTGCGATCCTAGCTCAGAGACATCTTCCAAGGTAGATGGTCTGCGTGACGATAGGCTTGGCTTCGTGGTTTGGAAACAAATATGTACCGAAATCCCGAAGCTAGCATTAGTACATGTTGATAAAATTATAATCCCGCAAGTGCACGGCTCGTTTGAAGCTAACGCGCAAGTACGGATCGACCCTACAGAAAAGACTGTTAGTTAATTATTTGCTCAATCATATTAAAAATAAAAATCTAGTTTTTATACTTAAAAATTAAAAAGATAATTTTTACCACTTTAAAATTAAAATAGCAAATAAGATTAATTAAATTTAATGATAAAAGGGTATACCCAGGATGTTAAATTCCCTATACTAGTTATAAAGTAAATCTGCATAAATCATATTCTTAAAGTTCGTATTTTTACAACCTGTGATCTAGTTTGAAAGTATGGACTGTATGGGCTTTGATCTTATATAACCTATCAAGTTATCCGGTTCATAAGTTTATAAGAACACGATTTTTAATATTCTAATACAAGTTAAGCCTAAATATGATCTTACACATCCTTAATATAGACTATGAGCATTGCTGAATAACCTATCGAAGTGATCTAGAAAAATCAATATATGTTCATCCTACATTTATCTCTTAAGTGCATCTTTTTAGAATAGTGATTTATACGATTAACCTTTCTAATGATCTAGGTTCATCCTATCCTAGATATGTTAATATTTAGCTACTCATACTAAAATTAAGGACACAAGAATTGCATAAATTAAAAGGAGGAAAGATGATTAAAAATAAAAGCAAGCAAAAGAAAAATAAGAAAGAATAAATTACAAAATGTATTAAAATAAAAATACAAACTTAAGAACTTGATCATCTACTCCACCATGCCCGAAAAGAAAAAAATTACATTTCTTTTGGTGGCTAGAAACTAAACATAACGTAGAAGATGGCTCTGTTATTTTCATAGACCTTACATTTATAGAGTTATATCGAAAACCTTAAATCTGAATAAATAGAAGCCACACATTAAATTTCGAGGGCAGATCTTGATTTTTGGTCGCTAAATTACGGTGGAATTTCCTCTATTTCCCTTCAATTTTTTTATGAGATCTTTTGATTTGATCTGGGTAGTTTTAATCACATAAAATCTCGAGCATCTTTCCGTTTCTCTGCGGTTCTGTGAATTCTCTATGTTATCAAATTAGACTGATATGATTGCTGATCTTTATTTGATTTTGGTATCTTAATTTGATTTAAATGGGCAAAATATCTCAAACTAATATTTAGTAATATCTATTTATTTTGGAAATTATTTAAATCAATTAACTCATAAATATCCATTTATTATTATTTAGGATACATATAAAATATTTTAACAGATAACTTCATAAATATTTTTAAATTATAATTAATGACATTTATTAATTAACAAAGGATAGGGAAGAAGATAGTAAAAAATAGAGAATAAATATGCCAATCTGAAATTTTAATTGAAATTTATTTGAATTTGGTTTATATGTATCTAAAATTGGTTGACCGGTTCGGTGCTGGGTTCAGGCTCGGGTTAGGGTTCAGGTAAAAGCTCTACATAACTTTGCCACATGCCATGCTAATTCCTCTCACACTCTCGAGTATCAGCAAGGTTCCAGGTTTCAGCCAAATTTTTTTCTGATTAAGATTTAATATTTTTGATAGAGTGATTCCAAGAAATCATCAAGAGAGCATGTATGTCTATTTAAAAGCTGATATGATAAGATCAGCAAAGATATGATTCTAAGATCCATCCAACATGACCAAATAGGCTTTAAAATACGAGTAGATAGCTAATTTTTTCAACTGCCAAAAATGGAAGATTTAACAAATATATATTTTTATATCCATGCATGCACATGTCAACCTAACCCAAACATATATACGTTCCTCTTCAAAGAGTCTATTTATATTTACTTAACAATCATATCAATTACATTAATCATTCACTTACCACCATATATACATGATAATATTTCCTTCCTCCCCATTTTCCAATTCTGCACACGTCTAATTCCCATTTCCTTTCTAAACAAACCAAGGGCATATCCGTAACTTTACTCACCACCTTCCTACAAAATGCATGCTTTATAAATCTCACCGATTCTCCCCCTCATCCCCTCACAAATCACAATGGGGTCTCTCTCTTTCATTGTAACAACCCCTTCGTCTCTTCTTCAATTCTCTCATCCCTTTATTAGTTTTTGTATAAAAAAAATTCTGTAACACAACTTTTTGTTATTTACAGATTCTGTCCATATGGGTGTGGGCCGTAATTACGAATTTAGCGGGGGCGGAGCTAGACTTTGGTGCGGCAGGGTGCAGGACCCATATCACAAATTTGACGGCGTTTGGTGGGATCGGCGATGGGGTCACATCCAACACGAAGGCGTTTAACTCCGCGATCCACCATTTGAGTGGGTATTCGAATAAAGGTGGAGGTTTGTTATATGTGCCAGCCGGTAAATGGCTGACGGGACCGTTCAATGTGACCAGTCACTTCACGTTGTTTTTGCATCGGGACGCGGAAATTCTCGCCACCACGGTATGTACAGGGTAGCTAATGTGTTCTTGTTCATGGGCGGGGTTTTGTATGAAAAGGTGATATTAAGTAATTAAATCGGTCCATGTCACCGTTATGTTTTAAGTCTTTGTTTTAGATTTATGTTGAATTTTTAAAAATATTTTAATAGGTTTTTACTATAATTTTTTATGTCGAGATTGTTGTACGGTTAATTTGATTGATTTGGATTTTTGTTTATTCTTCATTTAGTATTTCAAAAGATTAGATTTGATGGCATGCCAAAAGTATTGAAGGTGTATACTTGGGATATTTTAGCTTTTGAACAGTGTTATCACATGATTGGTAATAATTATAAAGAGAGCAACGGAGAGAAGAGGCTCTGGCATCGAAAAAATACCTCCTTCCTAGTTTTTTCCGATAATCGGCATCTACCATCTTCATCGTCATCATCTAAGATGTGGTTACACCAAATTTCATGTGATTTTACAACTTTTTCACCGTTGATTTAGTGGGTTCAAAATTAACGGTTTACCGACAATAGAACTTTTTATATTGCTAAATCAACGGTGAAAAGGTTGTAGAATCACATGAAATTTGGTGTAGCCACATCTTAGATGATGACGATGAACATGGTGGGTGCCGATCGTCGGAAAAAACTATGGAGCTTTATATTTTCGACGCCATGAGAGAGAATTCCCCGCTATGACATCTTTTCTCCATTATTCTCGATTCTAAATGTAAGAATTTTTTGTTGCCCTATATATATATATGCATGCTGATCTAATATCTAAGATTGTTATTTTTAGGAAAATATCTATAGCATTGGTATTACCCAAAATTGGCAAGAATATTTTTCTCCAATCAACATCATTATATTTTTTAAATGTTGATGAAATGTCGTTCATAACTTATTTTCTTCTTAATTCTTCAAAAAAAAATTGCTCCAACATAGAGTGGGCATCAGTTTGATAGTTAAAAAAACGTACAATTATTCTGCTGCATACCAAGATATCATTCGGTGTATCACATGCAATACATCTGCACCCGACAAAGAAGAGAATAAGATGAGAGCATTTGAGAAGACAACTTTGTGGGGCCCATGATCCCATTGCTTGTCACACAAACCATGAGTTACGTTAGGTGCAACGGAAAAGGTTACCTGTTGCAGTGGGGTTCTCTTTCAAGTAAAAAGCTTCACTTCTATTTATAAATAGTCATGTAATTGACATTTCTCTTAAGATAGAAAGCTTTTTAATAGTTTCTTTTCCTTTATTTGTAACTTTTTTTTTCCATTTCTAGTTCGATTAAGACTGCACTAAACAAAAACAATTGCGTGTACCGCTCAAAAAGTTTACTTGTTGCATGAATTTTCTTAATTCCTAATTAAAAAAGCATCAATAACAACGTAATAATCAAATGGCGGCCTTTTTTAAAGCCTCAATCAAATAATTATACTTAAAATGTTAATATGATTATTCTAGGATGAGAAAGAGTGGCCTTTGATCGATCCCTTGCCTTCTTATGGAAGAGGAAGAGACGCCGATGGTAAAAGATATGCCAATCTTATTATGGGATCCAACCTCACCGATGTGATCATCACCGGTAAATTTAATTAAATTAAAATCCTTTATTTATTAAATTAAATATTAGATTATATTGTGCTCGACTAATATTAATGATGTGTAAATGTATATAGGTGACAACGGTACAATCAATGGACAGGGCCAGATTTGGTGGAAGAAGTACCGAGGGAAGCAGCTTAAGTATACCCGCGGTTACTTGCTTGAGATTCTTTACACGGATCATCTTCTCATATCGAACCTTACGTTTGTCAACTCGATGTCTTGGAACATTCACCCTACATATTGCAGGCAAGGAATTGCCGTAACTTGTTTTTCATTAAATTCTAGTTTATTTTTATATATTTCATTAAAATGTTTCTTATTCTGGTAAATTTTGAATTTTGCAGCAATGTTGTAGTGTCAGGTGTCACAATCCTTGCGCCAACAAACTCACCTAATACTGATGGGATTGACCCAGGTAACCCTTTTGGCCTACAGTACTTTTTATTAAAGTATAGAACAATTTTAAGCTCATATTTAACATAAAGAGGTTGTCGAGGTTCGTGCTGCTAACGTTCATAACTAACTTTTTGTTCATTTTTTTGTGTAGACTCATGCTCCGGTGTCAGAATCGAGGATTGTTACATCGTATCAGGCGACGATTGCATCGCCATAAAAAGCGGCTGGGATGAGTATGGCATCAAGGTCGGCCTCCCAAGTGAGCATATCGTCATCCGCCGCCTCACCTGCATCTCCCCCTCAAGCGCGGTCATCGCTCTAGGCTCCGAGATGTCCGGAGGCATCCGCGACGTCAGAGCAGAAGACATTACCGCCATCAACTCCGAATCTGGGGTGCGCATCAAAACTGCAATTGGACGTGGCAACTACGTAAAAGATATTTATGTACGCCGTATGAATCTATACACTATGAAATGGGTTTATTGGATGACCGGAGACTATGGGTCACATGCAGACGACGGGTGGGACAGGAAGGCGATACCGAAGGTGACGAATATCAATTATAGGGATGTGGTGGCAAAGAATGTAACAATGGCTGCGAAGCTGGAGGGGATTGAAGGACATCCGTTTACAGGTCTCTGTATATCGAATGTAACAGCTGAGATGATAAAGAGTAAGAAACCGATCTGGAACTGTACGGATATATCAGGGGTTTCGAGTAAGGTGAGCCCAACCCCATGCGCAGAGTTGCCGGATAATGAGCAGGCTTGTTCTTGGCCTGAGGATAGGTTGCCGATAGAGGATATTAAATTTGCTTCTTGTACGAAGAAGTGAATTCTATTTAAAGAGAAAAATAAGGTTAAATGGAGAGGAAATGCTAAAAAAGAGTTTCATCGTTTAAGTTCTAGGAGCAGAGGTTTTATATGATTCTAGCAGAATTTATACTTGTTGAATGGGATTGGTAAGGGCAAAAAGAAATTGGTTGTTCGCGAAACATTTACCATACACTGGCTTTATGTTTTTATATTTACTATTTATTACTTAATATTCACCCAAGTGGCATATCTCTTGCAATAAAATTTTCCTCTCAAAAACGAAAAGCCATTGGTTTTATCCCAAAAAGGTTTAGCACAAAAAAGATACAATAATATCAATATTACTTAGAACAACAAAATGCACAGCAAAAGGCAATTTTGTTAGCAAGAATAAGCTGCCCTCCACATAATTTAAAGTTTACAAAGAAACGGGTCATTATTCCTGCAACAAACACCTAACAATAACACGACAATTATACAACAAAGAGATGGTAAGGTCCCTGACCAAGTGAATGCTCAGATAAAGAGTAGTATCAACAATTTCATCAAAGTCACAAATTTATTTTACATAAGTCTCATTGCAACTTGAACACGTTCACACAACAATCCTTATAACTGAGTGGACCGCCACAAGGGTCTCCACCTTCTTTTGAGATGCTTACCAAAGAGTTTGATCGTGTTCTTGATTCATATATACCTTCAAGAATTTACATGTAATGCTTAGTCGACCTCGCACATAAACCATATGAAGGATCGATCGAAATAATTACTCCAACGGCTGATCTGCAACCAAGGTTTTAAATATCGTAATATTTAAGATATTGGAAATGTATCGGAGCATTGCAGATATCGTCGATATATCGGAAGAAATCGTCGCATCGGCCGATATTATAACAGTTTTATCGTATCGTTAGGGGTCCAAAAACGATATATTAGCCGATATGACCACCGATATTTGATTCCTTGTCTGCAACACCATCTACGTCATTGAACATGTTTCGGCTGAGACACCGGCAATTGCCTAACATGTATTGGACAAGACGTATACGTGTCGTGTGTCATATGCATGTCGTATATGGCTATTGCTAAGATATTAGCATCATACTTTGTGTCGAAATATAAGAGGTGATTTATATAGGGTTAATTGTTAAATAATACTCCAATGTTTCACCTACTTTGCACTTATATACCCTTTTTTCGCTGCACTTCGATACCCTATAATACAAATTGCATGGATTCTATTTAAAATAGTGATGGATTTGATAGTCAACTGAACAGTAAAATATTAACAGCTTGAACTGTAGGGCATATAAGTGCAGCGAAAAAACAATACGGTATATAAGTGCAACGTAGGTAAAACATTATGGTAATATTTAGCAATTAACCCTTTATATATAATATAGTTGATATCTCTCACTATTCATATGTACATTTAGTTGATTACTTGATTTTGTTAGCTTACATTGTATTTCATTGTTATTATAAAGTTGTTAGTGGTTGTAATGCAAGTGCCACAGCCTTGTGGTCAAGTTTCTTATAATTACGAAAGAGGTCAGGGTTCGAACCCCACTTGCATTAGGTAACGACATTATTCCACCAAAAAAAAAGCTTCAAAAAACCTTGTTAGTTGTTTTAATTAAAGAAGTATTGCTTACAATGATGGAACAGGTCAGGGTTCGAACCCCACCCCACCTGCATTAGGTAACGACATATTATTCCACCAAAAAAGGCTTCAAAAAACCTTGTTAGTTGTTTTAATTAAAGAAGTATTACTTACAATCACAGAAGATGTCAGGGTTCGAACCCCACTTGCATTAGGTAACGACATATTATTGATCCCTTTTTATGGATGGTAGTCTCCCCTTCTATCAAGGGATGCCTTTTCTTTTCTTCCTTTTTTCCCAATTACGTGAAATTCTTACTTCAAGTAACAATGTAACATACATATGGCGATGAATCGAGCAGTCTAATCCTACACTTTTAGATATAGTTTGCTTGCTCATTGTTAAGAAGAATGTGAATTATGGTAATAGTTTTATATTTGATAATTTATTTATTTTTCAAATAAATAATAAATAAGTAAATAATTATATGGATACATATATTATAGTATTGTCGTATCTTTGTCTCTCAGTCTCATTTTTTTAGGAAATTGTTGTCTCTACATCCGTGTCTTGTCGTATTTGTGTCCCATATCCTGTGTTGGTGTCTGTGCTTCATAAGAGAGAACCCCATAAAATAAAAGCACTTACCTCTAGTTTTTCTTAATGAACTGGATCGGGATTAAACTTCAAGGACTCCCTCCAAATAAGCTCCTTGATATTTTCTTCAGTAATCGATGGTTGCTCAAAATCAAAATTGAAAGGTTGAGGGCAAACTGGTTCGTCGTTAATATCATGAAGAGATGCAAGATATGGGTGACAAAGAGCTTCATCAACTGCAAAAAAAATAAGTGGTGATATGCATATAAGAAAACCCTAACTATAACAAATACCGTAAAACTGCGAAAAAGGTTGTCATGCCTGTAATTCGCTTGTTTGGATCGAAAACAAGCATTTTCTCCAGGAGGTCAACAGCTCCAGGAGACATGTTTGGAAATCTCACAGAAAAGTTTTGCTTAGGGTATTGTGGAAGTTGTCTCACATATCTTCTTGCATTATCACTTCGGAGAAATCCGAGGCTTGAGTCATCGGGTGAGCCTATTAGCTTTTTGGGGAACAGAAAGAACAAATGAGTATCAAATCATAATTCAAAGGAAAGGCTACAATGAAAAAGACCCAGATCATGAGAACTAGAAGATAAGCAGCAATTTTTAACCCCCAAATAATAACTGTTTGGTCAGATTTCAAGCATAAACAAGAAAGTAATACTTCTTCAATTAAAAATAACTGTTATTGTGATGTATATATATATATAGCCTGCAACCCAATAGCTTAAACTTTGGGTAAAGTGATCATTATGCTGAGCTTTTGAATTAGCTTGATATACATTGTTAGCCCACAACCCTGTAACTTCATTTAAATATTATACTTATTTACTTCTATTTATCCTGTCTTTAAAAGTGAATGCTTGTTATTTAGGCCATTTTAAATGGATCAAAGGGCCCATGTGAGTAAAAGTGAAGTGATAACTTAGCTTGATATAAATATTTATTAGTCCAAATCCCTAAAGTTGAAGCTATTGGGTAGATTCGCTTCTGAAAATAACAATACACCACAATGTAGGGACTTTCTCCAAGTATAGTTCCGGATGCCGATGAACCATGATCATGTAATGAAAAGTTATAAATAAAAGGGCAAATTTCAATAAACTGCCTTTGAGTTTTTTTACTGCAGTGAAATCCCTTGACCTTTGGTTTTGAGGATGTTTTTTCCGCTAATGTTATACACGATCTTTAAGCTTCAAGGTAGTCTAGTGAAAACGGTGATAGTTGAGAGTATTTTAGTGAAATTTACCTAAATTGTGCATAACATCAATCACAAAATATTTTCTTGATGGGTTTGGAAGCATGCTGCTGCAAGCCACATAAATATAGATTTTTCACATGTTTTTAAAATCAGAGAGTATCAGAAATCATACCTCTGTTATCAACCTCAATTGATGGACATAATCTTTTCCCGGAAATAAAGGTTCTCTTGTCCCAATTTCGCCAAGAATACATCCTACTGACCAAGTGTCGATAGCAGCGGTGTACTCTGAACAATTAAGAAGCAGCTCCGGGGCCCGGTACCAACGAGTGACAACATACTCTGTCATAAAATCTGTTTCAGATGTTGTCCTTGCTAGTCCAAAGTCTCCTATCTTAAGGTCACAATTTGAATTCAGAAGCAAATTGCTGGGTTTCAGATCGCGATGCAACACGTTTGCGGAGTGTACATATTTAAGTCCTCGTAGTAATTGATATAGGAAATACTGCAAACATATTGAATATAATGCAAGATGAAATCAGATGCTTGCAATTTAGAATTAAATCAAAAGAAAAAAGCAGCCAATAGTTGGCCTTCATGAAGTAGCAAAATATTTAGGAAGATTCTCATTCAAAATTGATCAGAAAATACACACAGATAAATTATACAAGAGCGTGGGTAAGTAAAACATCCAATTTGAGATGACAAACAGATTATTGGGAAGCATCTTTCATATTTATCATGCAGTTAAAAATTTACCTTTCTGTATTATAGTGCTTAACAATCAAAAATCCATTTGAATTTCAGTACAAACAGAAACTTGTGTATAAACATGAGTGGTTAAGCTTCCAGTATATATGCTACTAGAACAAGTCACATGAATCAGTAAACTTAACAAAAAGTCGGAATTTAAAATTAAATCAGCAAGCAGAGTTTTTGTTTACCTTCATACAGAAACAAGAAAGTTCAAAGATTCAAAAGTCAAGAAAAAAGAAAGAAGAACCATGTAAGATATGCTGATAGAAGGGAGATTCAGACTTCTGAAAAGATGAGAAGCTGCTGATAAAATGATTATATTGTGCAGATTATTCATTAATATTTAAGATAAACATATTTATGTGCACTAAGTTGTGATAAAATGCTAAAATAAACAACTATAGAAATTAAGCTTTGAGAACCTTCTAGCCTGAACTGGAAATTAAAATTGCACTAAGTTTGTGCTTTCAATTTTTGCTACTGCAATCCAGAAAAGAACATGGACAAAATGCACATCAGGAACAATGGTCTTTTAAACCTCATTCCAGAAAATTTCAAACCATGGAGGTCTTGGGTTTTCTTTTTCTTTTTTTTTAAAATAATATAAAAGGATATATTATAGTTAAAATATGTTAGGGTTTTCACTAGGCATGCAAGAAAGACGAGCAAGAATAAGAACACGCAACACCAATACTTAACGTGGTTCGACAAACGGCCTACATCCACGGAGCAAATATGAGAATCTCTTCATTAATGATCAAGAATACCGATATATTTTATATTCTCTTTCATCTCTCTCCACATCTTAACGCTCATACAAACACATACTACTCTTAGTAAATCCCTCCACCTTCACATATGGATGACGACCCTTCGCCTCTGCCTTCGTCTCTTCATACAAACAAAGACTACTCTTCTGGTGCTCCACCTTCATCTGTGGATGCCTACCCTTCGCTTCTGCCTTCGTCTCTTCATACAAACATAAAGACTATAGGTGCCTACCCTTTGCCTTTGCCTTCGTCTTCTCTTCTTCTTCTTTTTCTTCATGTTTGGCCACTTTTCTCTGATAAGACCATTCTCTATTTATAGCACAAAATACTAGAACTCCTACTCCAATTAGGATCTCATCAAATCTCCAAAAAAATCTCTAACAAATATTCAAACAAATCTTTAAATAATTCTCCAAATAAACTTTCCTAATTAAGCTTCTGAAATATCTCTTATAAATCTTCCAACAACTGCTTCAAATAAATCTCCAACGGATTCTCCTTATTAATCTTCAAAACGGATCTTTCTAAAACAGAATTCTAGAAGGACTCGAACTCCATCAACTCTGCAACGAACCGCTTCGCTCCTCATCATCGACATTTAAATATGAACCAACTCTAACAAATCTTCATCTTGGTTTGTATTCAACGACACATCTTCAATCTATTCTCTTCAACAAAGCTCCACCTTGACCCGAACTTCCTCCATGCCATCTTTTGATCTCCACCACCTCCACCACCAGTTCTGATACCAGTTTGTTAGGGTTTTTGCTAGGCATGCAAAAAAAAAAAACGAGCAAGAATAAGAACAGGCGACATCAATATTTAACGTGGTTCGACCAACGGTCTACATCCACGGGGCAAATAGGAGAATCTCTTCATTAATAATCAAGAATACCGGTACATTTTATATTCTCTTTCATCTCTCTTCGCATCTCAACGTTCATAAAAACACAAAGACTACTCTTGGTAAATCTCTCCACCTTCACATGTGGATGACCACCCTTCATCTTTGCCTTCATCTCTTCATACAAACACAAATGCTACTCTTCTGACACCCCACCTTCACCAGTGAATGACTACCCTCTGCTTTCGCATTTGCCTTCGTCTCTTCATACAAAGACAAAGACTGCTCTTCTGGTGGTACACCTTCACCTGTGGATGCCTACCTTTCGCCTTTGTGTTCGTCTTCTCTTTTTCTTCTTCTTCTTCATGTTTGACCAATTTTTTTTCGAGGAGACCCTTTTCTATTTATAGCAAAAAATAATAGAACTCCTACTCCAATTAGGATCTCATCAAATCTCCAAAATAATCTCTAACAAATCTTCAAATAATTCTCCAAACAAACTTTCCTAATTAAGCTCCTGAAAGATCCCTTATAAATCTTCCAACAACTCTTCAAATAAATCTCCAACAGATTCTCCTTATTAATCTTCAAAACGAATCTTTCCAAAACAGAATCCTAGAAGGACTCGGACTCCGTCAACTCTGCAACGAACAGCTTCGCTCTTCATCATCGACTCTTGAATACATACCAACTCTAACAAAATATATAGTAACAGCTCACTGAATATACTAGTTAAAGAGATGCTGGCATCAAACCTGGCAATGATCATCGGTAAGGGTCTGATTTGATCGGATAATGTGATGAAGATCAGTGTCCATTAATTCATAAACGATGTACACATCATTAAATGTTTCCTTCTGGGGAGGGCGTATGATGTCCTTGATGGCAATAACCTGTTGTAAAAGAAAAGGTGAATTCACGATCTAAATGTACTTGACAAACAAGCAGGATAACATCTCATATCTCATCAATGGGAAAAAAATAATGAAGAAGCAGACTCTTGTATCGAACATAAGAAACTGACCGTGTCAAGGTCAAACTGGTTCATCAAAATTGAAGGCATTGAGAAGAAAGCGTAATACAATAAGCTGGTAACAGATTTGATATATTGATCTAGTGCCCATGATGTATATAAAGATAATACATTTCTCGAGTAATTCAATACTTTTTATCATTCAAAATAGAACAAGAAGATCAAAGTACAAACTTTCAGAAAAATATATTTTAAACAAATTCCATATAATGTTTAGATGGATCAAATCTCTTTGAACTATATAAAAGCAAATTTACCAGATGGAGAATAGCACACGCGTGTGTACACACACACACACACACTCACTCGCTCTCAACATCTTTCAGGATGCACATTCACAAATTTTTATCTAAACACTTTTTCCCTCCCCAAACCCTCCCAACCTAATCTTCATACATATATTCATCCATGTATATATTACAATTCCTCGTATATCTATGCTCGAAAATCATTACCGGTGCTTCATGTCAAAAAAAGAAGGGGCATTTTGCTGGATATCTCAATCCTATATAACTTCTCTTTCTTCCGAGCCTCGAGTGAATTACAGGCTTTCATTATTTCAATAGTAAAATTTATGCAACAGATGACAAGGGTTATAACTATAACAGTTAATATAGTTTACTTTGTGCTCACCATGTAGCTGTGTCATATTTTCAAAAGCATGGCTGTTGACCTACATTCACTTGTTGGTTAAAAAACGAGGACTTTTTTTTTGAAGACAGTTGTTGTGAGAAAAATAAGTAGAAATTAAGAGATGTACAGAGAACTTCATCACCGTGCACCATGGCTTGAAATAGTCAATAGGGTTCTAAAAGAGTTGAATGACTACCATAAGAACAAGATCTCACATTTTCATGATCCATGTGACGCAGCAGCTTTATCTCTCTTAAAGTTCTTTTGGCATCAATGCGATTATCAAATGCATTACCAATCTTCTTAATCGCGACCTCTTGGCGTGTCTGTGAATTCACGGCAGCACTGGAGAAGTAGGAAAAAATGTAGTCATTATTCTTCGGTGGGTGACGCTTATCACTTCTTATGCAGAATAAAAAAAAATGGTCTTTAAACAATAGGTTGGTAAACTTATCAGAAATTTGAGCTATCAAGCTGCTCTCCAAGTTTGATAAGAACAGCCAGTCATTAACCCATCAGCATGCAAATACTGACAGTTTAATCATTTAAGCGTGATAAATTCGTATGTTGTATACAAGTATCATTTCATGAGGAATCAACAGAGTAAAAATATGAGTAACGGCATCAACGCAAGAGTTGGAAAAAACAAAAGATAAAAGGGATGTGCTTATCAAAGTTCAACATGACAAATGAATTGAGAAGCACTCCCCCACCCCCACCAAACCCCCCACCCAAAAAAAAAACAAAAAGCAAACAAACAAATTTGTTTTAATTTTGGATTCATCTCTTTAGAATATAAAAATATATCCGACAAGGCTACAACCCTCTTCAGAGGTAGTAGTGCAGTGGCAAGGACATTTAACTTAGTTTTAGATCAGCCCCAATTCAAATCCCATCGGACGCATATTTAATCTAAGAAAATATATCGCTAGGGCAAAAGACCAAGTTTTTCAGCCCATAACAAGGAAGCTCAATTTGTGGATGCCTGTTAAAATTTTAAAAATATAACCCCTCATCCCCACATCATAAATTATGAGTTTTGGTCCGCTGGCAAGGACATTTAGCAAGTCTATAAGAAATTAAAAACTACTCAGGCCCTTTTTGAGAATGGAGTTAAGTTTTCTATACTGCGGTTTCATAAAGTTAACTCCAAAATGCTATCTTTTCTTCCATTTCATAAAGCTTAAGTTTTTTTCCATAACCAACTAACACTATACGAGAATTCACTAAACTCGCCAAAATCTGGACTTTTCTTCATGTTCTTCTAACTCTTTCCTTCTGTTTCAAACAAAACCCCCAAGAACCCCCAAAAGATAACAAAATCAACCTGCAAAAGATTAGGGTTTGAAATCTCACCAAACAATGCCATAAGCTCCTCTGCCAACGGGTCGAATTGGGGGAACATACTTGGTCGAAACCTCAAACAAATTTCCGTACACATTGTACTGCACGTAGCGGCCGCCGTGGGTCACGACACCCTTTATCGGATGCGCATCGCCCGAACCCGACCTGCTATCCATTAGGGTTTCAAACCCTCCTTCTTTTCTTAGAAATCAGAGAGAGCAAAGAGATGAAGAGAAATGTCTGAAATGTGAGGGGAAAAGGGGAGCCTTTGGGTGGGGGTTGTAGAAACCAATTTAAACCCGTGAAATGAGAGGGCTTTTGGGCTTCGCTTTTTACTTTTGCGCTCGGCTCACTCGAACTCTGTGATCGAGCAAGATGGGGTGCTTTTTTGGCTGTGCGCTTGAAAACGAAGGGGAGGGCAAAATGAACTTGGACCTCGTGTGGACCCGTCTGCTTCTTCTTTAGTTTTTCATTTCCTTGAGAAAATGGGTAACTTGTGGAATTCAATCAACAGAGTGATGTGTGTGGGCAACCTTCTCCTTTTGTTTTGTTAATTTTTTCAAGATAAATTGAAAAAAGCGTTTAAATTTCCATAATTTCTTTATAAATTTTAAAGCATCCACATCAATTTCTCTCTTCCCTCATACATCTTGGAACTTGAAACAAAATGTTATAGATAAACCCTCATGTTTTATTAATTCATATATGTATACTATCTTTATATTATATTCACTTCCATTTTCACGTGCATCACACCTGCATGAATTGTAGTATCATATAATTCAATGTTATTTTCCTTTGGCTTAATTCCAAAAATCCTCCATGCCTTGTAGATAAAATACGAGAAATTCCTAAATAGTTTCAAAATTACGAGAAACCTCAATGGTATACAGTTTTATGGTATTTATTGCTGACGTGACATCTGATTTTTGAGGGTTTCTCATAGTTTTTGAAAGTTTTTTGGGTAATTTCTTATGTATTTTGAAAGTTTTATGGTAGTTTATTGTGTAATTTTTTTTTAAAAATTGGGTTCTGTATTTTAACTAAAAGCTTTAAGGGTTTTTTGGAATTAAGCCTCTTCCTTTTGACTAAAGCAAAAGAAAATCAACCACAGTAAGCATCAATTTTTATCACAATAAAAGGGAATCTTTCAAAACATTTGTCTTGCTGGAAATTATTAAAGCCAACAACTTCTACCTACACTGTGAAGTGACCCCATTAAAATTAAAATAAAGGTAAATTTCACCAAAACTACCGGGTACAACGCAGCGTATGTTTCCGAAACCATCCTCAAAAAATTTACCTGTACATAAACTCCCTAAACTTTCTTCCGTTAAACACAGCACCCTTAAGATCCCCTGACGTTAATTTCTTTATGAAATGACCAAATTACCCTTCCATATAGTGAACTCATTATAGTGAACTCATAAAAAGGGATGAAAAAGCATTTTCTAGAGCAAAAGCAAAATTTTAATTTAAAAAGCTTAAATTTTAACGGCAGGAGTTCGAAGAAAGATAGTGTGTAACGGAGAAAAGTTCAGAAGGTTTCTGCGCACAAAAAGTTCTCTATGATGGTTTTGGAAACATATACTACGTTATATAATGGTTTTGGTAAAGTTTCCCTAACTCGAGGAGGATATCAACCAAATTAACAAAAGCTTAACCAAATCCCCAGCTATCTCCAAGCAAAAACCGAACCATTACAATTACACTGTGCATATATCCAGCTCAATTCTGTGCAAACGCAACGTACAACAAAACATAATTAATTACAACAAATTTCCCTATTTTCTTCCTCGAGACTTGGTTTCGAAATGGATGGCTTTCTTCTTCTTTCTTATCATGATGGTGGGCCCCCCGCCGCCGCTGCCCTCTCTAAAAGGCATGCCCAAGAGAGCGAGCAGCCTTTGACCCTCTTTGTCGGTGTTCGCTGTGGTGGTGATGCACACGTCCATTCCGTTCTGCTTGCCAAGGGCTTCATATCTGATCTCGGGAAACACGCTCGAGTCCTTCATGCCAATGCTGTAGTTCCCGTGCCCGTCGAAACTGTTTGGGTTCACTCCTTGGAAATCTCTTGTTCGAGGGAAACCTAGGTTTATGAGCCGGTCAAGAAATGAATACATTACCTGCGAAAGGGTCAATGGGGTTAATAAAGAACATGATATTGGGGATTGGTGAATGCGTGTATTTTGAGCTTGCTCTTGGCTTTCTCTGTGTGTTTAAGTTGGATATAATTTCTTGTAGAAAATCTCTAAATCTACTGTTTTTATTCATCAATTATTTGATCCCGTATAAAAGAAATTGAAGAACGTCAATTGGTCATTTAGAAACAAGGTTGACCTCTTTAGGAAATTTGGAAATAATTTAAGAAATGGTTACCGTTGGGTCATAGTCATACAACTTATGTCAAATCTTTCATAAAGCTAAAGGTGATCCATCTTGATCGGAAACAGCTTAAGATGATGAAAATGGTAGATGTAGTATTTTTTTTCTTTCATTGCATATAGTTAGAGCATATAAAGAAATTTGCGTCGATGAGATATCGGAAAGAGATTAAATTATATGGGTAATTGCATAGAAAATTTGTTGATTTACAGGATATAGAAGTGATGCCTATGGCTATAAGTAACCCATAACATTTGATAGATCCCTCCAATTTTATCTATCTTATACGCGTATAAAGGAGGAGCACCCGGGTCAAAAAATCCAAAAAAATCTTTTTGATAAAGATGAATATGCTTCCATTATGGTGTATGATCTTAAAATCTAGACATGTTCAGCGTGTTTAATCAAATTGATCATGGAGCTAAACTAGGGATGTAAATGGATCGGATATAGGCATGATCGTATCCGTATCCGGCACCTACTTCGGATGCGAATGCGGATTCAGATAGTTGTCAATAACAAAAATTTCCTATATGTATCCACTACTAATCGATACGGATACGGATCGGATACTGTATAAACCATATCCGCTAAAATCGGATACGGATACTATTTGGATAAATATAAAAAGTCATGATTCATAACCACAACTAATAAAATATTTAAATAGGGTAACCAATATTTTTAGATTCTAACAATCATATCAAGTCCACAAGTCTTAATAGTTTCAAATTATGGATTTCTTTTATGTAATATCAAGTCTATGTGCCATCCATAAGTCTAGCTATGGCTAATAATAATTAATAGTTGGATAGTGGGTAACCATTATTTCGGATATCCGGATCCGGATAGAAAATTTGTATCTAATTCAGATTCGAATCCGGATACTAAAAAACCCGTCCGGATATAGATATTTAGTATCCATATCTGCAAGTTGTCGGACTCGAAAACAGATCCGGATGGGATTATCCGGGTCCATTCACACCCCTAAGCTACAAACCTACTGTAATGACAAATACTTTGCAATAAAAGGTGTATTAAGGGATTGTAATGCTCCATTATATTTGTCATTTCAGGTAAGTGGATGCATGGAGCAGCCAAGCCATCCATCTCAGAATATTGCAGGCTCATAGGACTGAAGGACTTGATGGTGCTATGGTCCCATGAACCATAACCACTAAAGCTATAGTGGTATCAAACACTAGCCCTACAAAAAATATTTCTATCGTCAACTCTCAGTACTAATCAGCAGATCTAAGAAAAATACCATGTGTCCGAGCTTGCCATTATGTATATTATGCTCTCTACCAGAGATATTACCCAAGTTGTGTTACTCCTTCAATTCATAATAGTTTCATGACTACATCATACATGTTCAAGTTGAAGTGTGTGCAGTGAGTGAACTGAAACATTGTCTAACGAACTCAACAAATTTTCCAAATGTGGGCATACATTCAAATCATTTGGGAGGCCACACCTATCCAGCTATCCTGACTTCTTCCAAACCATAACTAAGAAGTAGAAAATAGCCTATCACACTCAAATTTGCAAGCTCTCTGAGTCGAAACAATTTAAAGCTTGGTAAGCTAAGACAAGGGAAGATATAACATTTTATTATGCAAATTGCAACAAGCATCAGCTTAAAAGTAGAAAGAAAACATAGAACAAAATAAATCGAACTGTCATGATGAATAACTTAATGGTTTTTCATAAGTACGAATTATGATAGACCAAATGCAATGGCAGGTAGATTATGTGATTGAGATGACCAAAGGCATAGCTTTAGTGAGTAGCAAGCCTTAAATTCAATTCTCACCGTATAGGGCTTCCCCGAAAGATCTCTTCCCTAATTTGGCAGGGTGGGGCTTGGGTGAACTTCTGGTGGTTGAATCTTTATATACAACAACAACAAGCCTTTATCCCAAATTTTGGGGTCGGCTATATGCATAATTTTCTTCCATGCTACTATGTTAAGGACCATCCCTTCCGTTAAATAAAAAAATTAACATATCGTTCTTAATTGCCTCTATCCATATTCTTTAAGTCTACCCCTAATCATAGTGCGTCGTTAACTACAATTTTGTCACTACTTCTAATCATGGCAATTATTGGTTTTGTTGTACATAACCAAATCATCTCAATCGGTTCTCTCATCTTATTCTCTATTAGAGATGCCACTAATTTGTTACGAATACACCCATTTAGTATCCTATCTTTTAATAGTTTCATCATTATATGGTATGTTTATTTTTTATTCATTGTTGTTAAAATATAACAAGTCAATTTAACTTTCTCTCTTTGAATAATACACTGCAACCCAATGCAAACGGAGTTTGAACATTAGACCTCTACCTCATCTGCAAAGCGGCTTTACCACTAGACTATAGGGGACCCGCAAGTCAGATTAACTTGTGATTAATTTTCAAACTGATAAATTCTGGGAGTCAATGGAAGAGCATACTTCCCTGTGATGGATAGAATTTTAAGGATAGTATTTCGCAAGGCAATAGGCTTAAGTGAAAGATTTTTTTTTGACGAAGGTTGTTATCTACAAGACTTCTATAGCACAAGGGCGTTTTACACAATTTACCCTCATTTAATTTGCTTGAGATATCGACTTATTGCACTACTTTGAAATATGATAGCAAAAAGGAATTGTCTCTAATGTTCATAAAAATGAAATTTTTTATAACCATTAGTGTCTTCTCATGTCTTTGATATATAGATACTTTTCCAATGCCTAGTGCTTATAAATTTCTTAAAATATTTAATGATACACTATATATTGAACAATCAAGACTCAAATGTGGTTAAATGGGTATACCAATTCTTTAGGCTAAATTAGGCATGCACTGCTCCCTAATTATTAGAGATCAAAAAGACGTATTCTTACCCTACTGCAGTCAGGAACCACTGCTGCGGTCAGGAACCAGGGTTGTAAGCCAACACAATCATAGAATTTGGATATGAACAGTCAATTTCTGAAGTCAACATACTGTCTCACAACTTAAGAAAGGTCGTGGGCAAAGTTTAGATTATTTGGCAACCTAAAGTTCCACCCAATGTTGAAGGAATTACTTTGCTTGATGGAAAAAATATTGGGATTCTCACCAAAGAAAATAAAAATCTACATTAAAATAAAATTTAAAAATAGTGTTACGATTGTGGTAGACAAATCCAAAGCGACTACACACTTGTTTATCGCATGTCCTAAATCCAGAGAGGTGTGGAAATGGGCCTAGGACAAGAGTACAATGGGCGTTCCCAAACTTACAGATAGATTGGTGGGAGAAATTTATGCCAAACTAATTTAAGGAACTTTTGGGATACTTTGGTGGAGATTATGTTATGGTGAAAAGATCGTGCTTTGATCATATATGGCAAACTACTGCCAGTTTAATGTTGCATTGCAAGTTAAATAATAACACTCTTACTACTGTGTGACTGTTTTAAGGAAAAGGTTTGGATAGGATGAGATTATGGGGGGAAATTGTTTATGTACGATTCATTATCGACTCAGCATCAGTGATTGTTACTTATGTGAGGCAACAACATTCAAACTACACTCCAAACCTTTGCTGCCAAAGCGAAGCAGATAACAAAATCCAATCTTCCAACTTAAATCCGCTAAACAATTTCAAAGTAAAAGTCACTATATCATCAAAGAAACCACTTACATTGCCACGAAGAGTAACCGCTATCCCAACAACCGTCCCCTCCCTAAGTTTAAACGCTGCAATCGAGTTCTTCGCCTTCGTCTTCACCGGCCTCTGCCCCGTAATCAGCGCAATGTCCCTCATCGCCGCCTCCAATCCCTTCGAGTTCTGCTCCGCATCCCCCATCCCACAATTCACCACTATCTTCTCTATCTTCGGCACCTACTCACAAAAAACCACAAACCCCCATTCACACCAAAAAAAACCTAACCCTAACCCTAAATCAACCAAAACCCTAAAACTACAATCAAATACCTGATGAACGTTCTTGTAATCGAACTCCTTGACGAGGATCGGAACGACCTTCTCGAGATACGCCGATTTGAGCCGGTTCGGCTTCTCCGCCTCGGACCTGTCGACGAGGACGATGCCGGCGGAGGAGGTCGGCTGCCGGGGAGCGGCGCTGACGGAGGCTCTCACTGGCGGCGACCGGAGCTTTGGGGTCGAGCGAAGGTGAAAGGGGGCTCGAATGGGGATTCTGTTAAGCGAGTGAGATTGAAGTGAAGAGGGGAGAGAGAGGGAAATGGATGAGGTTGATGTCGCCATTAGGGTTTTTGGCGAGACCGAGGGAAGAGATGATGATGTGGCTTTGTTGTGAGAAGAAAGAGGTTGGGTTTCGTTATCTGGAGGGCCTTTTTGTTATTAAGCCCTTTGGAAATATGATATAGTATAAGTGTCCCACAAGGTAAATGTTACGTGAAATTAACCCTCAAAATGCTCGATTCCGACTCTAAACAGATAAAACAAGTTAGAACGAACAAAATTAGACCAACCGTTTTCACTTACTTAGAATTGAATTTAAATGTATTTAGAATGCTTTTGGATTTCGATCGACGGGCAAAAAAGACACATGTGCCAATAAATAAGTTGAGGTTACAAGTGCCACCCAAGATAAACTACGAGTCCCCTTTTGCGCAATTAACCCATTCATATTTTTGATATCTAAGGATTGCATAAAAAGTATATGTGCCCCATATGCATTAATATACTCCAGCCTTGGGCAATTTTTTCGCCGGTCTATATATTTTTTCTTATGTAGTTCAACAAAAATGCAAAATATATATTTTAAGCTTAAAGCATTTTCGCATTTGGACATTCTGTACTTTACGTTTTTTGGCCGAACATATTTTGAAACTTCCCAACTGAAATGCAAATTGATTCCGAGTTTCTGATCAACTGTCGACATCTGAGCCATAATGCCAAACCACCGCGTCTATGCAATTCTGTAGAAACCTTGTTTCCTAATCTTGCATTTCACTGTTTCGCGAAAATATGCTGCAGTGTAAGGATGGTTGGAAGTTTTGAAAAAGATGACTATGCCTATTGTATAAATTTTAATTTTAAGTAGAGCGTTTCGCTTGATTTTTCCCTTGCAAAAATGGAAGCAGATGAAAAATAAAAAACAATATCCAAACATAAATAGGTCCATAGTTGCATATTCTCCAGCAAGCCCAGCACCTTTACGGGCCATTGCTCCACAAGAAATGGGCCCTTTCAACAAGATAAGGCATATATTTGTACTTACACAAAACAGTCTCAAGTAGTCCAGCCGGCCATATGGCGGCCCAGGCTGGCCCAGCCCGGCCAGCTGGCCAAATTTGGAGGGTAGAAATAGGGTCGGTCAATTTCTTGGGATGAGGTTTCTTATTGAATGGAGATGGTACTTTTAATAAAAATAGGAAATTTGAATTAAAGTGGAGATTGTAAAATTATCTAAAACCCACCCACTCAAAATTATACATTTCTATACACTTAATCCAAAACTCTAAAAATACATATCTACAGTTCTCATTCTTCTCACAATTCACAACAACAAAAATTTCAATTTTCCAACCACTCTTTTTAATTTCCAAGAATTTTACTGTTAAAATTGGAATCACGCAATCTTTATTTCCGCAGTCTCAATTTTCACTTCAGTTCCACTAATTTGATTCTGTTATTTGGAATTAAGTTTTTTTTGTATTGATTATATATGTTTCTCGTATATTTTTTATCATCTCTCTTTTTTTGTTACTGATATTTTTAATTAAGAATACCAAGTTCATCTTCACAAGATAACAGGGGTGCTTCATTTTCACGGAGACTGTCACGTCTCGCTTTTCAGAGTGCGCAAACTACGGCATGTGACAGAGCCAACCATGCTATCTGTGGTTAGGAAACATCTCTCCACAGTCACATTGCGGCTGTTTATAGGATACCAAGAACAGAAAAATATTTAAAAAACTAGCTAATACATGTCCATTTGCCACAGTATCACGCCCTGCTTCCCAAAATATGGAATACGAGGGGTAACAAGGCAAGCCATGCTCCTATGGTCAAGAAAATATCCTGCCGTAGTCACACTTCGGCTTCTAACTTTACGTGGTAATCAGTAATCAATGCACAGGTAATGAGAAATACAGTCGCTAATCTATCAAAAGGATATAAGATATACCGGATAGAGATCAAGAGAAAGATAGCGCTGGCGTCGCTGATCTAGATGTCCGCAATATCCTCGAGGTACAACAGGTCCTGATCCGGGCTCGGTCCACTTCTCACTCTGAGCATACATACTCAGGTCGTCAGAGCGACACAATAGCAATAAATATAAATACATATGTAAATACGTGCAATAATGATGAATATGAAACAGTAAGCATGGAGTGATGACATGAGCATGAAGTAACCGGTACAGGTAAACAGTAAAGCAGGTATACCGAATCAGTAAACAATGCATGACCACGTCACTAACCCTATCAGTCTCTAAGTCTTACTGTCCAGGTCGCTAAACCTATCATCAGTCCAAGTGTGAGCGTCAACCACGCAGGAGTATCCCCAATCCAAGGGTAGGGCCCCAGGGGCAAGGGAACACGGGCCCGAATCACGCACGATAATAATCAGTAACTCCATCCATACAACTCCCAAAATCACGGTATATGCCGGCAATGGGACTCTCAAGATTCCGCTGAACTCACACTCAAACTACCCCACGTCTACATCAAACCCCGACCATAAACCCAAATATTAGTCAGTCCATGACAAGTCTACGCGAGAACTGGAGACAGGATCTCCATCAAGCATGTCTCGACTGGTACCCAAGATAAATGGATAGTGTTTGACGCCTTACCTATGACACTAATATAGGTGATCCATAACCGTCCCATTTCAGTTATGGTTACACTTATATATGTCTCATAGACGTCGACAATGTAATAAATAACTGGTTCCGCTGATTGTGTACAAGTACGTGTCACTTTCACTATTCAATCACGCTTTAACACTAACGTACTTGCCACAATCCAAATACTAATATCTATCACTGGGTAATGTACACGATCACTAGGTTACCAATGTATATGACCTCTACATGATATGATGAGAATGCAATAATTACGATATGAATAAAAATATCAGTAGCCAGTGTCATACCATTTGCAAAATTTACTATAAATCATACGTACAGAATTAAGCAAAACAATATAAAAGGGATAAGCAGTATGTTTAATTATCTATCTATCAAAATTAGTTTTGCGTCAATCGGGTTTCAGGTTCGCTAGTTATGGCCATTTCATTTTAAGTGTTTACTGCTGGAAATCCAATTTCTGAATTGGAAGCCCGTTTCGTAACACATTTTAATCCCAGTTGGGATCGTAATTAGGCGACGCTACAGTTTGATAATATTTAGTTTTAACAGTTAGGTTTCCAACGTATCATACGGATCGATGATATTCACTGTATACGGGGAGATATGTTCATTTTAATATCAATATGTACAAACTGTCACTGCAGAAAACTGCAGGACACAACGGTATTCTAAAATACGAATTAAATATCAAACGAGGGCGAAACGACACGGGACCAGATTCGGGTGTTATCTAACTAAATTATATACGCGACAATATAGGGTTCTGTGCATTTTCAGTTTAAGGGGTGTACAGGTGTTCCAAAGCCAGGTATCCAAAACGAACGCTGCCCCGGACTGCAGTTCAGGGCCGCGAGTCGCCTCTGTATTCATTATTATAACTTATCAAAAAGCAAAGATAAACTATAGGGTATTGTAGGTTTATCTGTTGACTTTGATACAGCCCTAGAACATTAGGTTATGACTTGTATTCAAATTAATATGGATTTTAGAACATGGCCAGCGCAGTGAATTTCAGTTTCAATGTTGCCTTTTGGGGGCGTCGTTCCTTGTGCGAAACAACATTATTTTGCCTTCAAATTGTTACACGATAATCATAAACAGAAAAAGGGATTTATCGATCATAAGTTTCGCTATTTTCATTTAAGTTTTGGTTTAGAATTCGCATCGAACACTTTTGCATTATATACATGTCACGATTTGACAACTAGTAATTATAGCATGTAAAGTAAGTGAGGGGTTCATTTGCCTTCGGTCGCTTGATATAGAAGCGACGCCGCATGCGGACTTCGTCTCGACACACGAGACGATGCGAAACTGGACACAGGCGCGGCGCGGGCGCGATGCGCGGTGACTCGGTACTGGAAGCGGTGGCGACGCGGGCGTGATACGGTAGTGGACGTGGCGATGACGCGGGCGCGACAGGGTACTGGCCACGGTCTTAACTCGGTGCGTGGTTCGAGCGCGGCACGGCGCGTGCGATGGATCGAGCACGGTGTGGCACAGGGGCTGGCACGACGTGGCACGGGGAGTGAGTACGGGCGCGACACGGGAGTGGGTCCGATGGTGGCACGGTGGTTCTGGGAGTGAGCACGTACACGACATGGCGACCGCATCGGCATATGCTATCGTTGGACGCGTAAAACAATAAAATGTGCGATCGATTATGCAGCAATATGAAGACAAATAAACCCAATTTTTCTTTTCTATATTCTGCATAAGTTCCAAAGAGTCGTCCCAGCAGTTTGCTAGCAATTCCGAGTTAAAAGTTGGTTTGGAAAAATTATCGAGCACGTTACGTGCATATTTGTTTCAATCGAAATTTAGTTTTCCGTTGCTCAGGGAAGCGGAATTTGATTCCTACAAATCGCATACAATTCCTAATCAAGCTTCTGACCCAATCACTGTCAATCACGCACAATCCAATCACAACGTTTCGGTTGCTATTCAAAATTCATATCTACGTCACTATGTACGAACAATCCTAATTATATATAACTATAGCATATTAAACAAGTGGAATTCACTTGCCTGAAGACGACAATGGCACGACAACGACGACGAGCACAGCACGGGCACGATCACGGTTCGGTGACAACAAGCTTGGCTCAGCTGTGGGGTTCGAGTTCGTGGTGCGGCCTCGATGATTTGTGACGGGGGTGGATGCAAAGGTTGCTGGTGCTTGTTGGGTTCGGTGGACATGACAACGAGCCTAAAGATGTAGGGGTTGCAGTGAAGGGGTTGGCTCGAAGCGGGGAAGTAAGGCTGAGGTGGTTGCTGAGGTGATGGAGCTCGGGCTCGTCGGCGAGGTGGGGCTGTAGGTCTGCCGGTGGCTCACGTTCGTCGGCGGAGGTGAGGAGCTCGAGAAGTGGTGATGGCAGGGGTGCTAGAGGAGGCGATCGGCGTTGTACAGTGAAGGGTTTCCGGAGATGGTGCGGTGTACTGCTGAGCATAGTTGGGCACGGCGAGAAGTTTGTGACGGCGGCGAAGGTGGGAGGGAGCGGGCTGTCGACGATGGGGTCGGTGCTCAGGTGAGTGTGCAGGAGAGGGTGCAGGGGTCGGTTTGGGAATGAGAGAGAGAGTGAAGAAGGGAGAGGCGAAGGAGGGAGAGATGAAGGGCTCGGGGCAGTGGGTGCTGTGAGATTGAGTTGTGAGGAGAGAGGGAGCGATGCAGGCGAGGGTGTTGCAAGTTGTTGAGGGGAACGAGTCGTGGGGGGGGTCAGTGCGAGGGAGGCGGGAAAGAGAAGGAGTGAGGCCGTGGGTTGTTAGGGGATCGGGTCTCGTGGGAGTGGGGGAAACGGCGCGGCCGTAGGGGCATGGGCGCAGGTCGTGGGGAGGTGAGGTAAAGAGTGGGAAAGGAGGGAACGCGAAGGGGAGAAGAAGATGGAGGGAGTGCGGGTTGGGTCGGGTGTGGGTTCGGGTCGGGTGAAGGGTGAGGGAGATGGGCCGGGCTCAGGGAGTTAGGCCGAGGGTATATAGAATTTGGGAAAAATAAATAAAAAGGGGGTTAGGGTGTGGGTTATGGGCTAGAATAGTTTAGGGAAACAATTTGGGAGAAAGATTTAATTTAATAAAAGTTAGTAAATTAATATTAGAAAGTGTAGGAAATTATTTATAGAGATTTTCTGATAGCAAAATTTTGGGGAAACTTTTATTTATAAATAAGGAAAATATGTTCAAGGAAAACTGGGTATTACACACAGTAAAAAGAGTCAAAAAAATGTATAAGCGGAAACGAATTAAATAGACAACATCTGAAAAAACGTCCCAATATGGGCTCACATCAAGAAATAAAACTACTGAAAAAACTAAACTAAATATCTCTAAATAACAATTATTCAATTCCTTACTGCTCGGCTTGACGGCTAAAATACTCCTTTTCAGACTGCGATAAAGATAGAGGAACTGGGCCAGGTAAAACCCAGACGTTAGTGCGTCATAATATCAAATAACTATAATAATCCAGGATATCACGATATAAGTAAACATGAATATAAATGGTAAACACAAATATGAAACAGCGAGGTATGTGTATGCATGTGATGTGTGATGTGTAACCTAAAACTGTGCTTCTAAATTATCTATTATAAAAGTCTTCACAATCAATTAATGTAATTCTCATCGTAACCCAACAGTCTATGTCCCGTTCATTATCCACGGGACCACGGTAACAGAATTTATTCCATAACGCCCGAAAAAACGGCAGACAAGATTATTCCGTAACGCCCGAAAAAACGGTAAACATGTAATTATTCTGTAACACCCGGAAAAACGGCAAACAGGATTATTCCGTAACGCCCAGAAAAACGGTAAACGGGTAATAATAGCCTTTGAGTTACGTTTCGGTTGCATTCTTGATTTCCCCATCACCCCCAGGTTTGTGTTCAAGTCAGGCATAGCCAATATAGATCTAATACCAACACAAGATCAAGCAGATACAGGTTTTCGTCTATGCAGACAACAAGTAACGTCCGTCAAGACAACAAATCTGGATTGCTGGCATTAGTAACTAGATCCAAGTAACAAGTTAAGTAGTGTGTCGTGGACATGTCATGTGATTCATATGTATCAATATATACCCAAATGTGAAACTGTAAAGAATATCGGAACACAGTTAATGCACGGATGCTTATGTATCTATCTGTAATAACCTTTTATACTTTCATGACTACGTATGATGCAAACTAGATAGCATGTTGTACTAATATAGTAGTATAATGATATCATGATGTTCCGGTACGCAATTAGATATGCGATTATCAGTACGGATACGAACGAATACTGTAAAACGGTAAAACTATAATATTTGTTGCATAATGAAGCACGTGTGCCATTTTTATTCATATATAAATAGATATTGATATAATAACATTAACAGAGATAACATATTCAATTAGATTAATAACTATAAAAGTGGTATTAATTAACCATGCACAAAAAAGTTCCATTCAGAAATTCAGCGTCACCATGATTTGTAAAATAACTTAAAAATAACAAACGTCCTCCAAAAGAGACGTGTCATATACCAAAATAAATCTAATTCAATAAGGTTTTCATTTTTATAAGTTAAAATATCTCATGTTGTTCCTACAAAAACTTATGAACGTTCGAAAATGAAAGTTGGCTGCTAGAATTTCCCTGGACAGCAGTTCAGAGATACTTTCATTTACAGTTTACGTTATTTAAACAATTTATTTTGCATGTAAATATTTCACACGGTTATAGTATTCTTAGTTAGTTTCGTAACGAACTAAAGAACGTATGCTAATTATTTTTCTATGATTTATAATAAATTTTATAAGGTAAGGTGTACAGTAAATTTCAGATTTATCGTATCCGCTTTGCGACGACGTTTCATGTGTAAACTATAATATTTTCAAACTATATTTTGTATAACGTTATAAAATGCGGATTATAAACTAATTAATGATAATAATAAGAAATATTACGACGATATATATATTTATAGATATAATTATAGTATGTCGCAAGTTGTAAACTTATATATATTGTATATTATAAAATTGACTAACGTTAAATAACTACGGTGTATACATTATATAGATATAGCTGTATGATGATGATGATAATAATAATAGTACGATAATATATAAGTAAATTACATAAATTATAGCATGTAGTAAGTTGTAAACTTGTCTCGAAATAAACGCGATGAACGGAAGCAACATGACGCTATACAAATCAACACCAAGTTTTGATGGTACGGTTAAGGTTCTAGGATACGGCCAGAGTTGCGTCGGCGAGAATGGATGTGGGCTTGAAGAACGAAAAAAGATAATATATAAATTGATGAGGGAGAGATATGTTATGTGGAGAGAGAGAGAGAGAGATGGGTTTTGTGTTTAATATAAATATATATAATATAGTTTAAATTAGATTATAAATATATATTAGTTTTAATGTATATAGATAATATCAAATTACAACCAATCTCCACCAAAATCTCATCAAAAATATATTTTGGAAAATAATTCACATATGTAAACTTCTCAATCATAATGCAAGAATATATTTTAAATAGCTCATACCCCTAATTTAAAATTTAAAAGGATTATAAAAATATATCTTGATTTAATAAATATTTGATATTAGATATCTTGAGATTTAAACGTAAAAGATAAAAGTAAAATAAGATATGAGATGACAACCATATGATGACAGTTAACAAATTACAACTTATTCTTAATTTATGGCTATTAAAACATATATTATGATATAGATATATGATACATAAAGATCTAAAAATATAATGTAGGTATTATACTAGATTCACATAGATACACTTTATTGGTAAATCTCAGATACAATCTTGCACCATATTGGGTTCTAAACTTATGGGTCGGGTCGGATAACGACCACTACTATTCGAATCATCCGCGACCCAATAAATAAAATAGAATAAATATATAGTAAGTGTTGAAATACCAATTAATGTCGTATAACCGTACTAGGGTGTTGCAGAGACGTTCATTTCAAATCGATATGGATTCATAAGAGAGACAGAGATTGACCAATATGCTGCAAACTAATTTTGATTTGTATTCTCCTAACTGTGAATCTTCTAATTATGAAATCTCTGTTATGTCACAAAATAATGTCCCTGAAGAAATTCTTGCTCCTACCATTTCTGAAGCAAGAGGTTCTGCCCCTAAATAAAAAAGAGCTAAAACTTCTGATATTTGGAAATATTTTGTAGTATAAATAGTTGCATGTAAAGACGAGTGGGCAGTTTGTACTCATTCCCAAACAAATTTTACTTATGCCACTTCAGATGGAACTACCCATCTAAAAAGATATTTAATCAAACACGAAAAAGCAGATTCTCGGCAGACGACTCTAAGTATGTCGTCTAACTTTTTAATTAGATTTTCTTATTTGCAAGATATTAATAGAAGAGAACTTGCAAGATATGTCATACATGCTGAACAACCATTTGGTTTTGCAGAAAACGAAAAATTTGATAGATTGGTAAAAAAATGTATATAATCCAGCATTTCAAAAAGTACCCAGAACACCACTTAGAACTGATGCTTTTAAAAAATTTCATGATGCTAAAACCAATTTAATTGATATTTTTGCAAATTTTAAGAGCAAATTGCATTAACTTCCGATTTTTGGACTACAAATTGGGATATGAGTTATATTTATGTTACTGCACATTTCATTGATAATGATTAGGTTTTACATAAAAGAATTATTGGTTTTTCAAAAATGGAGTATCCACATAGTGGAAATAATATAAATAATTGTATTTTGACTACTGTACGTAAATATAATATTCAAAATAAAATATTTTCTGTTAGTTTTGATAATACTACTAATAATAATTCTGCTATAGAAATTTTAAAAAATAATTTAAGTCATGTGTTGAATAGAGAATTATTTCATCAAAGATGTGCATGTTATATTTTAAATTTAATTGTGCATGATGGTCTTAGTATAATTGATCCTCATTCAACGAAACCTAAAGATGTAATGATATTTATTGTAAGCTCTGGACCCCAAAAACAATTTTTTAAGCAACCGTGTACCCAGTTAAATTTAAAATTTAGATATTTCAAATTCAATATTCCAATTAGATGGAATTCCACTTATGAGATGTTGAAATGTGTTTTAAAATATCGGGAGCCCATTACTTTATTTTATGAGGAACAAATGCCCAATAATAATTTAGAGAATTATGATTGGTTTGTTTGTGAATATATTTTGAAATGTTTAGAAATATTTTACAATGCAACTAAATGTTTATCCGGTGTTTATTATTCTACTACATGTTTAGCAGTATAACGGTTATTTTTTGTTAGTAAGATTATTAATGAGTATGTAATTGACCCTGAAAGTGCATTTGCTGGAATGTTACATAGCATACTTACGAAATTGAATAAATATTGACGAAAAGTTCCTGCATTGTTTTGTTTGGCTTCTATTTTTTATCCTGAACTTAAAAAAGACAATTTATTTTTTTTATTAGATGTATACCATGAAAACCTAGGTACTGATATAGGAGATTATAAAAATATTTTAGATTCCTAATTGCATGAATTGTATGACAGATATTGTCACGTCCCGCTTCCCGGTGTACGGTAAGGAGACGTGACTAGGCCCGCGATGTATTTACTCAGAAATAAACACGTTAAGTGTAAATAAGAAATATAATATAAATGTACACAAGAAAGACATGAGATGTAAATGAACAGCAACTTTTTATTTATTAAATATTCTTTACAATAGATCTGAAAAGTAAATACAATGTGGAAAGCAATGCCTAAACAATAGCATGAACTGAAAGTAAAAGTATATACAAGTGACTAAAGCTCCGGATCCTCGATGAACTGCTCCAAGTCTTCTGAGCCGGGCTCGATCTCCAGAGAGTCGGGTCCTCTTGACAACATTCCAAAGAAAAAATAGAAAAGGAATGTCGTCAGCGAACAATCGCTCGGTAAGTCCCAAGGAGAGATAGAAATAGACTGAACAGGTAAAGAGAATATATCTGGTATAATGTAGGATTGTTATGTTAACGCTGTTGTTTGTAGTTTGGTACAGAATATACCATGTGTATAAGAGAGAAGTCCAACTATTCCGTGGACTAAGGTATACGGAGCACAAGGAACCGTTAAGCTACGGGACAAAAACAACGGATAATCATGTTAGGTGTATTAAAGTGACCATCATCGTGCCACTTTTAACACATTCCGTACCAATCTACCCCTTAGAAAATCCCGTAATGTTTATTGTATTGTTTATAGCTGTAAGATTTGCCAAAACCATGATATCAATTACTCGTGTAAACGGATAAAAATGTAAACGGATAATCATGTGATCAAGTCAATGTATATCCATGGTTCGGTCAGTTCAAGTCATGTTGATATAGATGATATTCTGGTATATATGGATTCATGATGTATTGGAGTTATATTTGAATTGTTTTCATGTATGGATTGTATTTCGATTAGACTGAGACTCTGTCTGAGTCAGACACATAAACATAATTGAATTCCTGAATTAGGTTTTGGAGTTATCGGTAACTGCTGCATATTGTCACGACCCGAAATTAGCACGTGACGGCCCTAATACTACGCAACGTCTACAGACGTAACGCAGTAAAAGAAAGCCAAAACCCAGAAATCAAAACCATCAAAAGTAGTAAGAAATAATAGTATTTTTAAAACCTTTGAAATCGCAACCCAAATTCTTTAAAAGTCCAACTTTATTTTCTTTAAAAATTTAGCAGCACCTCCTTTGTAAAAACTAGCCCCAAAAATGGGTACAACATAAATATAAGTAAAGCATCCCCAAACGGGAGCAAAAACACGCCCAAAGGTGGAAAACAACCACCACAACAGATATACGACGCCGTAGCGAAGAATTAAAAGACGATAGAAAAGAAACTGTATAAAAGACAACCAAGTTATAAAATAATATACAATATCGTCCTCACACAAGTCTCTAAGTCAAACATGAACGTAGTAGATGGAGAGTACAAAGATACAACGAATATACAATACAACACGAATAACCATAAAACCCACCTAAAGCAAAACTGCACACTGTGAGCCGATGCGGTATCCGCAGCAAAAGATGATAGATAGATGAATAGCCTGCCTCGACTACTCTGGAAACAACCTGCAAAACAACTGTGGCACAACGGAGGTGAGTTACCAACTCGTGAATAGTAAATAACATATGCAGGTAATCGCAAATATGCACGTACATCGCGAATCTAACATATGCAATTAATAGCAAATAAAGGTCATGTTAATGCAATAATCATGAAAGGTACACTAGCAGGTACATGTAATACAAGAAGCAATGCATATAAAAATGAAGTATGTAATTGCAACAGTCATGAAAGGTACACTAACAGGTACTACTAATACATGAAGCAGTGCATAAATAATAAATGTGGAGTATGGAATGAAATATGTCATTTCCATGGAATTCTGACATCGTGGTTGGATCAAAATCCTTTAAGACAATCCAAATCTCAATTCCTCAAATCAGCCCCCAAATTGGCTCTCATATCATATAAGTCTCACAAATCCTGAATGTATAATATCGGGTAAATCTCATATATCCTGAATGTACAAAATCAGCAATTTCATAAATATCCTGTATCCAATATCAAATGAATCACCTATATCCCAATTCCAATATCAAGTAAATCGCTTATATCCTAAGTATAATTTGCATGAATAATTAAGATGAAATATATGAATTTATATGTATACATATATATTAGCGTCCCATTCCACTAATATATATATATATATATATATATATATATATATATAATAGCGTCCCATTCCACTGTTATATATACTTAGGAGTAAAAATATCATGAAAACAAGTATCGACACAAAATAGTGATCTATCAGGTGCTGTCACCACGACTGGCATCCTGATAGGTATGTATACGCACACGACTGCATACGCTATACCGAAAGCTCGAGTGCCTAGCTCCGACCCTCGCCTCTCGACGTATCTATACGCACATGACTCCCGTCGGTATCCCCACGATAACAGCCGAGTCATTGGTAATGTCACCGGATGGTATGGTTCCCCTGCCAGGCTCAATCGGCAAGGTCCATCAATCGTCTTGCCCCGGGGTACCTCCGGGCCCCACCATGTACCCTCATACGGTCCACGACGCTCCTCGCATGGAGTATATATATCAGAACCGATAAATCTCATGGTGGATACTGAAATATCATATCAAGGGAAACCGGGTTTTTCAAATAATGCATAATTTCATGAAACTACCACGGTTCCCAAATCCAGAAAACATCATGAAAAATCCATATCTCAATGCGAAAATCCATGAATAAAATATACGCAATATAAAACTGTAATGTAAGCATATAAAGAAAAAGCCGCTAATTAACTGCAACAAGTTAACATAATATATCATGCGATTCCTAATTTCTCCAATTCTAAATAACATCAAATAAAGGTAAACATGTAGCTAAAGCCAGATATATATGTAAATATAAAGGTATAGCAAGGTGTACATGTAGCTATATTATTATGTGTGTATGTACCTATCGCTAATGGTACAATATTCTATAGGTATCTGGTATCTAGCATGTAAGTATGTCATAGTATATGTGTGAGCATGTAGGTATACAGGTATGCTATAAGTCATATGCGTTGTTACGCCCCGCTTCCCAAAATACGGAAAACGAGAGATGACTAGGCCAGCCATGCTCCTACGGACAAGGAATAATCCCGCCGTAGTCACACTCCGGCTTCTAGTATTACATGGTAATCAGTAAACAAAGCATAGAAGTAAAGGAAATGCATCACTAAATTATTACATCAAATTTTCATTGTTCACAATTTACAATAAAACAAGAAAATAACTACTAACCAAGTTCGAATATAAGGTCTCTCTTAGGAAAAGCAATAAAAGTGAAGGAGGTACTCCCGAATAAATCTCCGCGAGCTCGAAGGGTAAGTCCGACTCCTGCGCTGGTTCTTTCTCGAGATCTGAGCATGTATACTCAGGTCGTCAGAGCGACGTAACAGCAATATTATAATAGTGACAAGTAACAAGCACAAAAGATAATAACAGTAGAAGTAAAATGCAGGTATCAATATGTCACTAACTGATGCAAAGTATGATCTGTGTCCCTATCAATCTCTAAGTCATGTTTGAAATCGAGTTGTGGAAAGGAGGATCATGTTTAACGAGGGTCTCGTACATACCCGAGACTACGGCCCGCATCGCCCGGGATATAACCCTGTCAGCCGGACCGCTAGGCCCTACCTAATATATATAAGAGTCGTTGTTCGAATGATCATCCTCTAAATCACTGTTGTCATGCCCCGCTTCCCAAAATACGGAATACGAGGGGTTGACAAGGCCAGCCATACTCCTACGGTCAAGGAAACATCCTGCCGTAGTCACACTTCGGCTTCTAGCTTTACATGGTAATCAGTAATCAATGCGCAGGTAATGAGAAATGCAGTCACTAAATCAAAACAAATACAAAGAACTAACCAGATAGAGATCAAGGAAGTATAGCTCTGGGTCGCTGATCAAAATGTCCACAATATCCTAGAGCTACGTCAGGTCCTGGTCCGAGCTAAATCCACTTCTCACTTTGAGCATGCATACTCAGGTCGTCAGAGCGACACAATAGCAATAAATATATATAGACACGAATGTGAACTAGTGCAATAATAATGAACATGAAACAGTAATCATGGAATAATGACGTGAACATGAAGTAGCCAATGCAGGTAGCTAATAGAGCAGGCAAATAGTAAAGCAGTAAACAGTATGGCAGGTATGTTGAATAAGTAAGTAATGCCTGTCAATGTCACTAACCTTATCAGTCTCTAAGTCTCACTGTACAGGTCGCTAAGTCTATCGTCAGTCTAAGTGTGAGAGTCAACCACTCGTGAGTATCCCCCACCCAAGGGTAGGACCCAAGGGCAAGGGAACTCGGGCCCGAGTCGCTCGCTAATAATCAGTAATATCCCCATATATCTCCAGAATCGCTGTATGTGCCGGCATGGTACTCCCGAGATTCGGTTGAACTCACACTCAAACTACCCCACACCCCGTGGTCTACATCAAACGCCAACCATAAACTCAAATACCAGTCGGTCCATGACAAGTCTACGCGAGAACTGAAGACAGGGTCTCCATCAAGTATGTCTCGACTGATACCCAAGATAAATGGACAATGTTTGGTGCCTTACCTATGACACCCATACAAGTGCTTTCATAATTGTCTCATACCAATTATAGTCACACATATACACGTCCCATAGCCGTCGACAATGCAATAAATCAATAGGGTCCACTAATTGTATACAAGTACATGTCACATTCACTTATCCATTCATGCTTAAACACACACGTACTTGCCACAATCAAACACTAATACCTAACACTGGGTAATGCACTTGATCACTAGGTTACCAATGTAATGACATATATATATAATGTGATGAGAATATAATAACTAAGACATGATTAAGATATCATCAGTCGGAGTCCTACCACTTGCATAATTTATCATAAATCATACGTGCAAAATTTAGCAAAACAATGAAAAGAGGGTAAGCAGTATGTTTAATTATATATCCATCAAAATTGGTTTCACGATAATCGGGTTTCAGGATCGCTAGATATGACCATTTCATTTTAAGCGTTCACTGCTGGAAATCCGGTTTCAGAATCGGAAGTCTGTTTCGTAACGAATTTTAATCCCGGTTGGGATCGTAATTAGGCGACGCTATAGTTGAACAATATTTAGGGTTATCAGTTAGGTTTCCACCGCAATTGGCGTATCAGTAATACGCTATGGAGACAGGGAGTTTTGGACAGATTATGTTCGATGCGTAAAATCTGCCTCTGCAGAATTCAGCAAGATGTATCGACATTGTAAAATGAGTTAAAAATATCAAACAGTTGAGTAATTCAGTGAGACCAGTGGATTAAGAAAGATAACTCGATTTTATACGTAAATATATAGGGTTCCATGCATTCTCATATTTGAACAGGAAAATACAGGGGTTTATAAACAGGGGTTAACTGGGATTTCAGTTCTGGACTGCAGTCCAGAATCTTAATCCTCCGCAATTATCTGTATCATAATTTGTTAGAATTCAGTGACCAACTATAGAATATGGTAGGTTAAACAGTTATCTTTGATACGAGCCATCGGACGCTAAAATCAGGTTTGTACACAATTTATTATAAATTTTACGGTTTAGCATGTACGAAAGTTTTCAGCTTTTACGACAAAAATCGGGACATCACTTTACGTGAGCAAATGACATCCTATTGTAACCAAAGTCTTAAGGGACATTCATTATAACTCGGGCCATCACAGGTTATTTGTTGTCGTCAATTTAACGGGGTCTCCCACTCGGGTTTTGCATCGAACACTTGAATTATAACGATTCATACGAAAGTATATGCGGTAATGATTGGTAACATGAATTGTAATACATAAAAGTAGCATGAAGCAAGTATTAAACTTTCCTGACGACGTGTTGACGATGGTACGACAGCGGTGTGGCGCAACAAGTCCACGACGAGGCTTGGCTAGGTTTAGGCTTGTGTCGCGGGGCTCGACGCGACGTGAGCTGCGATGGGCGTATGCCGGTGTTGCGGTGGATACCGTGTTGATGACGATGATGGCTTAAGAGGTCGAGGCCATAGATTGGATGGCGACGGCGGTGACCCGAATAGCGGCAAATGGCGATGGATGAAAGTGCCCGATGAAATGCCGAAGGGTGCAAGGGACGTGAGTTTAGCTTGTAGGCTCGGTTAAGGCTCCGGTGGCTTGGCTGCAGCGATGATCACGGTGATGGAATGCACGGGCACGACACACACGGAAGCAATAATGGCAGCAACAAAGGTGAGCAAGAGCACAGCACAACGACCGCAACAAGGTGACCTCAGTTCTGGGTCATGGCGTCGGGGTTATGTGCTCGGAGTAAGAAGGGAGGTGGTGCTGGTGACGTCGAGGAGCTCGCTGGTGGTGGTTTGCGACGACGATGGCGGAGCGGTCGCGGTGACGGAGGGTGTGAACTTGAGAGAGAGGGGCTTGGTTGTTGGAGAAGGTGATGGCCGTGGTGCTCGGTTCGACGAGGAAGAGGGAGGTGAGAAGAGTGGCGACGGGAAGGTGAGGGATGGTCGGCAATGAGGTAGCGACAGCGAGGACGGAGTCGCAGGGGAAAGTGGTGTTGGGTCGGCCAGAGTTTGGAGTCGGAGCTTGGGGTTGCGATGGTCGGAGCTGCAGCGGTAGAGGGTGTTGAAGTGAGAGGGAGGTGAGAAGACGATGGCGATCTCAAGTGGGTAGTGGGATGGTCGAAGTTGTGAGGTAAGTGCGATGGTGGTTGTGGTGTTGGGGTCGAGAGAGGGAAACGGAAGAAAACGGGGAGAGAGAGCGAGAGAGAACGAGGGTGAGGAGGAGGAGAGAGTTAGGGAGACTCGCACGCGCGAGTTCGTGGTCACGGTGGGGAGCGGCGAGGCGACGTGGGCGAAGGAGGCAGGGACGTAGGGAGAAGAAGAGGAAAAGAAGCGGGAAACTCTTTGGGGAGATGGGGATAAGGGGTATGGGTCGGGCGCGTTGCGGGTAAGGATAAGGAGTTGGGCCGGGAAGGTAGTGGGCCAGGGAATGGGTTTATTGATATATTTATTTATTTTTGTGTAAAGGGAAAAATATAGAAGTGGGCTAGGCTTTAGGGATTAATATACATGTTTATTTAGTTTTGGCTGGGCTGGTAGAGTTTGTGGAATTCTGTCTTGGGCTGGGCTATATATATATATATATATATATATTTTGTTTTGGAAAAATTTAAATACTAAAACCTAAGCAACTAATTTCTCACAAAATAATACGAGAAAAAATAGGATGACATTCGGGGACTTAGGAAATATAGAAAAAATTTATTGATGGGAACGGGGATTTACAACTGTCCTCGCTAAATATGATGCTCTTTCCACTTCGATTTCCCCTTTTTCTCCAGGTTTACACTATTGACGAGTATGGTCTAGTCGTGTACAAGTATGCACCAATAACACGGTTTTGTCACTGTTCACTGTATTATTCACTGTCACGAATCATTCACTTTTCCATTGGCGTACTTGACACTCCTAAACCAAAACCGTTCACGCACGATAATGCATTGTACACTGAATAATAACGCGTACTATCACTATGTGTATGGCAATTGGGTAATATATGTGCATTTATGCAGTTAACAAGTCATGTGTAATATGAACTATTATGCACCTTATGAGCTTATAAAAATTTGCAGTAAATCATGCGTTCAAAATTCAGTGAAACGATATACAGACAGTAACGAGTAAATTCAGTCGGCAGTTCAGGAAATTTATTTCAGTGCAATCGGATTTCGGGTTTTCAAGTTACAGCCGTTTCCTTTTAAGTTTTCGCTGCAGGAAATTCAGTTTCTGAACTGAACGTCCATTTCGCGACATGATTTTCACCCTGTTGGGATCAGGATTTAGCAACGCTATAGTTGAATGAAATTTAGGCTTTTCAATAGGGTTTCCAACGCATTACACTTATTCTTAATCGCACCTCTACGCCAGAAGTTATGCACTGTTCAACGATAGAGTATCAGTTCGGTTTCAGTTTGGGACTGCTATACGTCCTGTTCGTTTAAATTACAGTTTAAATAGTAAACGACGGTAAAAAGTGGTGAAACCACTTTCATTATTTATCTAACTGTTTCATCTTCTCTAAAGTATAGGGTTCCGCAGTGTACAAGTTCAGGCAGTAAAGGGGTAAGCATTACGAGATAGAAATCAACAGCCAGAGCTGCTCTGGACTGCAGTCCAGAGCCGCTCTCCGAATCAGTTTCTGTCGTATTTTCAGTATAGAAACAATTTAAAACTTTTATGGGGTTCCAGATCGTCGAGTCGGCTTCGATTTGAGCCCTCGAACGCATCATTTCAATGTGTACACAATTAACTATGATTTTTACAAATTTCAGGCGCGGGAAATTTTCCGTTTTAACGGGTGTAATTGGGAATGATCGTTCAAGTCAGTAACGGTTATATTTTTCAGCCAAGTTTTAATATGATGTTCATTACCACACGGGCCAATTCATGTGATTAATTTCCGTCAGTTTAATGGAAGGTTTTCGTTCGAGTTTTGCATCAAACACTTGTGTCATATAACTTTTCACGAATTGTAAGCATGGAATTAATGGGATTTTGAATTGTAACAGAATAATCTAGCATGTAGCAAGTAGGATACTTGCCTGGAGACGCAATGACAACGCACGGCAGCGGCAACGGTACGAACGCGCAAAGAACGACATGGTTTGAGTTCACGGCCTCGGCTCGAGTTTGGGTTCGTCGTCGGGGTTGCCCGGGGGATGGCTCGTGATCACTGGAGGCGGAGTGGGGTGCTGTGGATCTCCTGGGAGTGTGCTGAGGTCGGCGGAGGTAGCTCCGGCGATGGGCACAGCGGGGGTTCGAGGCTCGGGTGCTTGGAGTTTGGTGTGGGTTGCAGCGAGGGAGTGAGGTAGTGGGGGCTCGGGTTTTGGAGGAGGTGATGCTGATGATGCAGAGGAGTCGACGAAGGAATGACGAGGTGATAGTCGCCGTCGTCGGGGATGAGGCAGGATGATGGGAGGAAGAAGGAGAGGAGGTAAATGTGGTGAAGGAAAAATGCAGTGGGGGGGAGTGCTCATCCTTGTATGGAGGCGAGGGAGACGAGGTCGCGGGCTCACGCGCAAACGTGGGTTGGGGTCGTGGGTTCGTGGTCGCGACGAGGCGGGGACGCTGGCGATGTGGGGGCAACGTGGGGAGCGAAAGAACGAGCGGGAAAAACCGAATGAAGCGGGGAAGAAAGGTTGGAGCGGGTCGGGTCGGGCGCCTTGTGTATGCGAGTAAGGGAAATGGGCTTGGGCCAGAGAAGTTTTAAGATTAATTCATTTATATATTTTCTTCGGCTGGGCTGAGGGAATTTGTTTAATTAAATTGAAGTTTGTCTTGGGCTAGGCTGGCTTGGGGATACATATATATATTTAGTTTTATTTTGTTTTGTAAAGGAACAAATGAGAGTGGGCTGAGCTGGGGAGGTGTTGGGCTTAGGGAATTTATTTAATTTAAAACTTTGTTTGGGCTGGGGTTTTGTTTAATTGTAAATTTTGTTTTGGAAAAAGTTTTAGATACTAAAACCTAAGCAACCAATTTCACACAAAATTACGAGGAAAAATATAGGGAAAAATTCGGGGGACTTGGAAAATAATAGAAGAATTTCATTGATGGAAACGGGGATTTACATCATACCCTCCTTACAAAAATTTCGTCCTCGAAATTTAAAAAGGATACAATGAAACCACAGTACAATGCAAAGAGATGTGGAAAACATATACGGATATCTTCCTCACCCTCCCAGGTAGATTCTCCCGGGGAACGACCGCCCCAAGACATACGGACTAACGGAATGACCTTATTCTTCAGTACTTTCTCCCTGCGGTCAAGGATGGTAGTGGGTTGCTCCTTGTAAGATAGGTCGGTACCCAAAGCTAACTCCGTATAGTCCAGAACATGACTCTTATCCCGAACATAACGCCTCAACTGAGACACGTGGAAGGTATTGTGCACACATGCTAGCGATAGAGGCAGGGCAAGTCGATAGGCCACCTCTCCTACTCGCTCTAGCACCTCGAAAGGTCCGATGAAACGGGGACTGAGTTTCCCGCGACCTCCAAACCTGATAACTCCGCGGGTAGGGGAAATCTTCAGGAAAACGTGATCTCCGACTTCAAATTCTAGTGCTCTCCTGCTGGTATCCGCACAACTCTTCTGTCGATCCTGAGCCGTCTTCATACGCTGTCTGATCATTTGGACCTTGTCGACTGTCTGAACAATAATCTCGGGACCCAGTAATCTTCGTTCTCCTACATCATCCCAACAAATCGGGGATCGACACTTCCGCCTGTAAAGTGCTTCGAAAGGAGCCATCTGGATGCTAGCCTGATAACCGTTGTTATAAGAAAACTCGACTTGATGCAGATGATCTTCCCAGGAACCCTGAAAATCCAACATGCAGGCTCTCAGCATATCCTCGAGTGTCTGAATCGTACGCTCGAATTGTCCGTCCGTCTGCGGGTGATCAGCAGTGCTGAACTTGAGGCGGGTACCCAAACTCTCATGTAAGCTCCTCCTTAAGTGCGAAACGAACTTGGTGTCTCGATCTGACACAATGCTGACCGGGACTCCGTGAAGTCGCACCATCTCCTGCATGTATCTCTCTACCAGTGACTCTGTTGACTGTCCCACTCGGAATGGTAAGAAGTGTGCAGCTTTCATGAGGCGGTCGACGATAACCCAAATGGAGTTGTTTCCCCTAGGGCTCCGTGGTAAGGCCGTCATGAAATCCATAGTAATGTGCTCCTACTTCTATTCTGGTATCGGAAGCGGTTGTAACAATCCTGCTGTCCTCTGATGTTCTGCCTTCACCTGTTGGCATACCAAGCACCTGGATACAAACCGCGCAATTTCCCGCTTCATCCCGTTCCACCAAAAATGCTGCTTTAGATCTCGATACATTTTCGTACCTCCCGGATGCACAGAATAAGCTGAACTATGCGTCTCAGCCAGTACCTCTTCTCGAACATCTCCCTTGGGTACGCAGAGTCTGCTATCGAATCTCAGAGAACCGTCTTCATTTATGATTAAGTCCGTTCTCAGTCTGTCTTCTACTTGCGCTCTGAACTTTTTCAATCGAGGATCATCCGCTTGTGCAGCCTTGATGCGATCCACAAGGGAAGACTGCACCTGTAGTTGCCAAAATTGACTAATTGCACTCGGTGTGACGACCTCAAGCTCGAGTCTCTGAAAATCCTCAATGATGCTCCTTTGACTGGTCAACATCATGACCGCTGGCTTACGACTGAGAGCATCTGGTACAACATTTACTTTCCCCGGGTGATACTGAAGGTCCAAGTCGTAATCCGCCATCGGTTCCAGCCATCGGCGCTGCCTCATGTTTAGTTCTTTCTGAGTGAAGATGTACTTCAGACTTTTATGATCTGTGTACACCTCCACCTTCTCGCCCAACAGGTAGTGCCTCCAAATCTTCAACGCAAAAACCACTCCAGCTAACTCCAAGTCATGCGTAGGATAGTTCTTTTCATGATTTCTCAGCTGTCGAGAGGCGTAAGCAACCACCCGACCGTGCTGCATCAGAACACAGCCTAAGCCCTTCCCTGAGGCATCACTATGTATCGCCAAACCACCGGAATCATCTGGTACTGTAAGAATGGGCGCCGTGGTTAACTTCTGCTTCAGTGTCTCAAATGCCCGGGTACATTCCTCTGTCGACGCAAATGGTAAATCCTTCCGTGTCAGCCTCGTCAACGGTTCAGCGATTCTTGAAAAGTCTTGGACGAACGGTCGATAATATCCTGCCAGTCCCAGAAAGCCTCTGATCTCGGCTACTGACTTCGGTGTTGGCCAATCTCTGACAGATTCTATCTTTACCGGGTCCATTGAGATGCCTTCGCCCGAAACAATGTGTCCCAAGAACTGAACCTTGTCGAGCCAGAATTCACACTTGCTCAATTTCGCGTACAGCTTCTCTTCCCGAAGAATTTGTAAAACCGTGCGCAAATGCTCGACATGTTCCTCCCGGGTCTTCGAGTAGACTAGTATGTCGTCAATAAATACAACGACAAACGTGTCCAAGTCCTTTGCAAACACCATGTTCATCAAGTCCATGAATATTGCTGGAGCATTGGTAACACCGAACGGCATCACAAGGAACTCATAATGTCCGTATCGGGTCCTGAAAGCCGTCTTGCATATATCCTCGGCCGCTACTCTGATCTGATGATAGCCAGAACGGAGATCCAACTTCGAAAATACCTTGGCCCCACTTAACTGATCGAATAAGTCATCGATGCGCGGAATTGGGTACTTGTTCTTTATTGTGACTTTGTTCAGCTCCCGATAGTCTATACACATCCGCAGCGATCCATCCTTCTTCTTCACTAACAGAACTGGTGCACCCCACAGTGAAACGCTCGGCCGGTTAAATCCCTTCTCCAAGAGTTCTTCAATTTGCTTCTTTCCAACTCAACCGGTGCCATTCTGTACGGGGCCTTGGAAACTGGTGCTGTACCTGGAGTCAAATCGATCGAGTATTCCAAGACGCGGGGAGGTGGTAAACCTGGTAAATCTTCAGGAAACACGTCCAGGAAATCCCGAACAATCTCTGGGGCTGGGCTCTCATCAATCTCCATAGCTGTCAACTCCATTGGCTTGGCTCTATACTTAGCTGGCTCCAAAGATTCGCTCCCGCCTTCGAAAATAAACTCTGGGTGATTGGGAATGCAGAAGATCACATTCCTTGCTCGGCAATCAATAACTGCATGGAAGGTACTCATCCAATCCATCCCGAGAATTACGTCATAGCTGCCTGTCCCGATCAAAAGGAAATTCGCATAGAATTCCCTGCCACACACTACAACCGGACATGATCTACATTCTCGACTAGATACTATAACACCATTTCCCGTATGTATTTCCCAGCCCTTGGTTAATGGTTCATGTGGTATGGAGTGTTTATCAACGAAATGCGCAGACATGAAACAGTGCGATACTCCGGAATCAAATAATACTCTAGCTGGTATGGAATGTACGAGTAGAATACCTGTGACAACTTCGCCAGAAGCCTCTGCCTGCTCGGCGGTCAAGGTGAAAGCCCGTCCCTGACCGCGGCCTGTGTAGGGTTGCCTCTGCTCCTGTAACCTCTGCTGCTGCGGTCCAGACCCTCCCTGTATCTCTGCTCGCTCGGGGCAACCGCTAACTCTGTGCTGACTGGATCCGCAAATCAAACACTGTCCCTTGGCGCGGCGACAGTCCTTCTGGGTGTGCCCATCTCTGTTGCAGTAGCCGCAAACTACGTTCTTGTTCTGGGGGCGATGCTGGGGCATGAATGGACGCTTCATCTGTGCCGTTCCAGACCTGTGAACTGGTATGACTCCTCGAGAAGGTGCGTGGGTGCGTGCTGGAACAACTGGGGGCTTCCTGAATTTGTCGATCAGTTTCTCCTGAATTCGCACCGCGTTGAGTACCTGTACAAAAGTCTGCAACTCGAGTGACGCGATCAACTGCTGCAGCTCGAAATCGAGTCCCTGTAAGAAGCGCCTGGCCCTGGTGGCCTCTGAAGTGACCATGTACGGAGCAAATCGGCTCAGACGGTTGAATTCTGCCGCGTATACGTCCACGGGATGGCCATTCTGCTTCAGTAGGATGAATCTTTCTTCCATCTCTGCCTTTGCGGTGGAAGGGAAATAGTGGTCTAAGAAGCACTCCTTGAATTTACTCCATTCGATTGGCCTTTCTAGTCCGCTTTCTTCCACTGACCACCATGTATGGGCTTCATCTTCCAACTGGATCTTTATCACATTCACTTTATCTTCCTCTGCTACCCTGGCGGCCATCAGTAGGTTCTCCATATTAACTAGCCATTGCTCGGCTTCAAGTGGTTCGGCTAGGCCCGTAAATGCAGCTGGATGTAACCTCCGGAAATCTAATACGGTGCCAGCTCTGGCAGAAAAAGCTGGTGGAGCAGTGCCCTCGGGGGCGGTAATGAGTGCGGAGGGTCCCCCTACAGCGGTAATAGCCCTGAGTCCCTCGGTGAGTAGGTCCGTCTTTCTCTCCTGAGCTTCTACGAGAGAGGTCAGTGCACTAAGTATTATCTCCGTGTGATCCTGAGAACTTGAGTCCGAGGAGTGGTCGTTCGGGGACGTCAAATCGCTGGAGGATATTTAAAAGGATATGATTAGATACAAGGATGAAAGTCTGGAATAGTGAAACGAAAATAACGTAATAAAGTGTAGTTAATGTTATCCCTTACTACTAAACACGGCTCTGATACCAACAAAACCATGTCATGCCCCGCTTCCTAAAATACGGAAAACGAGGGATGACTAGGCCAGCCATGCTCCTACGGACAAGGAATAATCCCGTCGTAGTCACACTTCGGCTTCTAGCATTACATGGTAATCAGTAAACAAAGCACAAAAGTAAAGGAAATACATCACTAAATTATTACATCAAATTTTCATTCTTCACAATTAACAATAAAACAAGAAAAGAACTACTAACCAAGTTCAAATACATGGTCTCTCTTAGGAAAAGCAATAAAAGTGAAGGAGGTACTCCCGACTAAATCTCCGTGAGCTCGAAGGGTAAGTCCGACTCCTGCGCTGGTTCTTCCTCGAGATCTGAGCATGCATACTCAGGTCGTCAGAGCGACGTAACAACAATATTATAATAGTGACAAGTAACAAGCACAGAAGGTAATAACAGTAGAAGTAAAATGCAGGTATCAATATGTCACTAACTGATGCAAAGTATGATCTGTGTCCCTATCAATCTCTAAGTCATGTTAGAAATCGAGTTGTGGAAAGGAGGATCATGTTTAATGAGGATCTCGTACATACCCGAGACTACGGCCCGCATCACCCGGGATATAACCCTGTCAGCCGGACCGCTAGGCCCTACCTAATATATATAAGAGTCGCGGTTCGAATGATCATCCTCTAAATCACTGTTCTCGCTAAATACGATGCTCTTTCCACTTCGATTTTCCCTTTTTCCCTAGGTTTACACTATTGACGAGTATGGTCTAGTCGTGTACAAGTATGCACCAATAACACGGTTTTGTCACCGTTCACTGTATTATTCACTGTCACGAATCATTCACTTTTCCATTGGCGTACTTGACACTCCTAAACCATTACCGTTCACGCACGATAATGCATTGTACACTGAATAATAACGTGTACTATCACTATGTGTATGGCAATTGGGTAATATATGTGCATTTATGCAGTTAACAAGTTATGTGTAATATGAACTATTATGCACCTTATGAGCTTATAAAAATTTGCAGTAAACCATGCGTTCAAAATTCAGTGAAACGATACACAGACGGTAATGAGTAAACTCAGTCGGTATTTCAGCAAAATTTATTTCAGTGCAATCGGATTTCGGGTTTTTCAAGTTACAGCCGTTTCCTTTTAAGTGTTCGCTGCAGGAAATTCAGTTTCTGAACTGAACGTCCATTTCGCGACATGATTTTCACCTTGTTGGCATCAGAATTTAGCAATGCTATAGTTGAATGAAATTTAGGTTTTTTAATAGGGTTTCCAACGCATCATACGGATTCTTAATCTCGCCTCTACGTCAGAAGTTATACACTGTTCAACGATAGAGTATCAGTTCGGTTTCAGTTTGGGACTGCTATACGTCCTGTTCGTTTAAATTACAGTTTAAATAGTAAACGACGGTAAAAAGTGGTGAAACCACTTTCATTATTTATCTAACTGTTTCATATGCTCTAAAGTATAGGGTTCTGCGGTGTACAAGTTCAGGCAGTAAAGGGGTAAGCATTACGAGATAGAAATCAACAGCCAGAGCTGCTCTGGACTGCAGTCCAGAGCCGCTCTCCGAATCAGTTTCTGTCGTATTTTCAGTATAGAAACAATTTAAAACTTTTATGGAGTTCCAGATCGTCGAGTCGGCTTCGATTTGAGCCCTCGAACTCATCATTTCAATGTGTACACAATTAACTATGATTTTTACAAGTTTCAGATGCGGAAAATTTTCCATTTTAACGGGTGTAATTGGGAATGATCGTTCAAGTCAGTAACGGTTATATTTTTCAGCCAAGTTTTAATATGATGTTCATTACCACACGGGCCAATTCATGTGATTAATTTCCGCCAGTTTAATGGAAGGTTTTCGTTCGGGTTTTGCATCAAACACTTGTGTCATATAACTTTTCACGAATTGTAAGCATGGAATTAATGGGATTTTGAATTGTAACAGAATAATATAGCATGTAGTAAGTAGGGTACTTGCCTGGAGATGCGTTGACGACGCACGGCAGCGGCAACGGCACGAACGCGCAAAGAACGGCACGGTTTGGGTTCATGGCCTCTGCTCGAGTTTGGGTTCGTCGTCGGGGTTACCCGGGGGATGGCTCGTGATCAATGGAGGCGGAATGGGGTGCTGTGGATCTCCTGGGAGTGTGCTGAGGTCGGCGGAGGTAGCTTCGGCGATGGGCACAGCGGGGGTTCGAGGCTCGGGTGCTTGGAGTTTGGTGTGGGTTGCAGCGAGAGAGTGAGGTAGTGGGGGCTCGGGTTTTGGAGGAGGTGATGCTGATGATGCAGAGGAGTCGACGAAGGAATGACGAGGTGATAGTTGTCATCATCGGGGATGAGGCAGGATGATGGGACGAAGAAAGAGAGGAGGTAAATGTGGTGAAGGAAAAATGCAGTGGGGGGGAGTGCTCATCCTTGTACGGAGGTGAGGGAGACGAGGTCGCGGGCGCGCGTGCAAACGTAGGTTGGGGTCGTGGGTTCGTGGTCACGACGAGGCGGGGACGCTGGCGACGTGGGGGTGACGTGGGGAGCGAAAGAATGAGCGGGAAAAACTGAATGAAGTGGGGAAGAGAGGTTGGAGCGGGTCGGGTCGGGCGCCTTGTGTGTACGAGTAAGGGAAATGGGCTTGGACCAGAGAAGTTTTAAGATTAATTCATTTATATATTTTCTTCGGCTGGGCTGAGGGAATTTGTTTAATTAAATTGAAGTTTGTCTTGGGCTGGGTTGGCTTGGGGATATATATATATTTAGTTTTGTTTTGTTTTGTAAAGGAACAAATGGGAGTGGGCTGAGCTGGGGAGGTGTTGGTCTTGGGGAATTTATTTAATTTAAAACTTTGTTTGGGCTGAGGTTTTGTTTAATTGTAAATTTTGTTTGGGAAAAAGTTTTAGATACTAAAACCTAAGCAACCAATTTCACACAAAATTACGAGGAAAATATAGGGAAACATTCGGGGGACTTGGAAAATAATAGAAGAATTTCATTGATGGAAATGGGGATTTACATGCGTAAAGAAATATGAATCAATGTCTCAATATCCCTAACCAAATAATATCATTTCTATATGTGGGTTGTGCGTGACATGGCAATTATTGACGGTGTGTGTGGCATACAATCAGTGCCCGTGCAACATGAACCGTCAATAATATGTGCAGTGTCCTAAGGGTACTAGTCCAAGCACAACAATATCTAAGCAATAAGGTGTATGCGCAATTCTAAATATGAAATAGAATATGCGACAAGTCAAGTCATTTCTAGCAAAGACGCATAACGCCATGCGGGCGATTCCCCTGTAGATGTTAAATCTACTCACCAACGCTCCTGGCTAAGTGAAGTGATGGAGCTCCTTTTCGGGCCTCCGTCAGATGTTGTCTTCCGTAGATCTCGCGGTGAACTTAGCTGATTATCCTTCGTCGCGTGTGGGTCTCAATGGGTTTTGGAAGGAGAGGTGAGGTGTGGGAGCTGTCGCCGAGTACCTGCAAAGAAGTCCCGGGGTGGTTTAGTACCACCGAGGACCCTCCGACGCTCAAGTTAGTGATGAGATCTGAGCAGAGTAACGGCGTAAAGTGTCAAGAAAATGGCTTACTTGACCCCTCTGTGATGGGGGTTTATATAGCGGTGGTGGTATGCAGCAGCAGGCGCGAGAATCTCGCCAGCAGTTACGCTCCCGACATCACGCCCGCGTAAAAAGCGGATCGCCCGTTAATGGGGATCGCGATGGCGTGGAACGTGGGATGTTGTCGGCGGAGAATCTGCGCATGGCGAGATTTGCGGAGCGGCGGTTACGCCTGTGAGTGGTGGAGTTGGTCGGTCGGAGGGACCGAGGAAGATGGTCTCGGCGGGAGAGCTCGGGAATGAGCGAGAGGGCCGAGGTATCTTGGTCCTGCGGTAGCTCGGAGGTGAGCTGAGAGACCGAGGAGGCCAATTTGTAAGGGCCCTGAGGTGAGCCTACTTTGTGCTTGTAGGTCGGGCCTGATCGGCCCATGTGGGTCCTCTCTTCTGAGTTCTGGGACATGTCATCTGCCACGTGTCCTGATCTGAAAGGTCGCCAATATTGAGCATCATCATTAGCCCGCCACTCTTGTCCCGACCAGCTAGTGGGTCGGGTCAAGAGTGGACTGCCGGGCCGTCTGGGGTAAGCTCCCTCCTAAGGTTTCGTCGGGACGCGTCCCTGGGCTGTTAGCTGTCTTTTCTGCCAGCTTATCGGGGCGAGATCTCTGCTTTTAGGGAAGGTGCGCCGGTTCGAGCGTCCTGCCACTGAAGTGACGGTCCACATGTCGAGCGCCGGTTGGCCGACGCGACGTGTGCAGACCTATGGACTGATGGGGCGCAGCCCAGTGTGGGCGTGACATGTGGAGAGATAGGTCGTCGAGTTGATTTCGATCACTTGTCGAGTGTGCCAAGCGCTGCTGAGAAGGAGGCATCTCCATGGCCCCGAAGTCGAGGGGGATTACTCAGACTTGGATAGACCTGATGTCTCTTGTTGGGGCTTCGGATCTGCTGCATGTGATGGGCTCAGTGGCCTCGTTATGAGGGCTACAAACCCGCAGCGTCTATTGGGCGGGAGGATGCCTGCTGGGGATGACCGAGTAGGGAAGCTGCTCGGTTGATCTTGGCGAGGGTCTTGACCCCTGGCGTTGCGAGTAGGGAAGCTACCAGCCAGGGATAGTCGAGTCTGGAAGGACTTTGATCCTTGTCTTTGTTGGGTAGGAAGCTACCCGCCGGGATGCGTCGAGTAGGAAGGGGCTCGGCGGCCTCGCGAAGAGGGCTTCAGATCCTCAGCGTTTGATGGGCAGGAGGACGCCCGCTGGGGATGCGCCGAGCAGGAAGGAACTCGGTGGCCTCATGATGAGGGCTTCAGACCATCAGCGTTTGATGGGCAGTAGGATGCCCGCTGGGATGCGCCGAGCAGGAAGGAACTCGGCGGCCTCATGATAAGGGCTTGAGATCCTTAGCATCTGATGGGCAGGAGGATGCCCGCTGGGGATGCGCCGAGCAAGAAGGAACTCGGCGGCCTCACGATGAGGTCTTCAGACCATCAGCGTCTGTTGGGCAGGAGGATGCCCGCTGGGGATGCGCCGAGAAGGAAGGAACTCGATGGCCTCGCGATGAGGGCTTCAGACCATCAGCGTCTGATGGGCAGGAGGATGCCCGCTGGGGATGCGCCGAGCAGGATGGAACTCGACGGCCTCGCGATGAGGGATTCAGACCATCAGCGTCTGTTGGGCAGGAGGATGCCCGCCGGGGATGCGCCGAGCCGGAAGGAACTCGACGGCCTCACGATGAGGGCTTCAGACCATCAGCGTCTGATGGGCAGGAGGATGCCCGCTGGGATGCACCGAGCAGGAAGGAACTCGGCAGCCTCACGATGAGAGCTTGAGATCCTCCGCATCTGATGGGCAGGAGGATGCCCGCTGGGGATGCGCCGAGCAGGAAGGAACTCGGCGGCCTCACGACGAGGGCTTCAGACCATCAGCATCTGGTGGGCAGGAGGATGCCCGCTGGTGATGCGCCAAGCAGGAAGGAACTCGGCGGCCTCATGATGAGGGCTTGAGATCCTCAGCATCTGATGGGCAGGAGGATGCCCGCTGGGGATGCGCCGAGCAGGAAGGAACTCGGCGGCCTCACGATGAGGGCTTTGATCCTTGACGCTGAAGGGGCCGTGAGAGGCCTGCGATGGATGGCCGAGCAGGGTAGCTGCTCAGTGCCTCTTGGCAAAGGCATTGATCCTTGACGCTGGAGGGGCACTGAGAGGCCTGCGAAGGATGGCCGAGCAGGGTAGCTGCTCGGTGCCTCTTGGCGAGGGCTTTGATCATTAACGCTGGAGGGTCCCTGAGAGGCCTGCGAAGGATGGCCGAGCAGGGTAGCTGCTCGGTGCCTCTTGGCGAGGGCATTGGTCCTTGATGCTGGATGGGCCCTGGGAGGCCTGCGAAGGATGGCCGAGCAGGGTAGCTGCTCGGTGCCTCTTAGCGAGGGCTTTGATCCTTGACGCTGGAGGGTCCCTGAGAGGCTTGCGAAGGATGGCCGAGCAGGGTAGCTGCTCGGTGCCTCTTGGCGAGGGCTTCTGGTCACCGGCGTTGTGGTAGGGAAGCTACCCGCCAGGGATAGCCGAGCGAGGGATCCTCGGGCTCGACTGCCTCTGGGAGGACTTTCTGATCCCTGGCGTTGCGGTAGGGATGCTACCCGCCAGGGATAGCCGAGGGAGGGTCCTCGGGCTCGATTGCCTCTGGGAAGACTTTTGATCCTTCAGGACGGGGACCGAGCAGGGTTACTGCCCAGTGCCTCTTGGCGAGGACTTTGATCCCTGTCGGTTGTGGTAGGAAGCTACCAGCTGGGGATAGCCAAGCAAGGACCCGACTGCCTCTGGGAGGACTTTGGTTCTTGGCGCGGGAAGAGCTATAGGGCTGTAAGAAGCCTACCAAGGACCCTTGGCCTGGCAGGGTTACTGCCCGGTGCCTCTTGGCGAGGGTTTTTGTCCTGAAGGATAGCCGAGCGAGGGATCCTCGGACTGACTGCCTCTGGGAGGGCTTTCTGATCCCGGGCGTTGCGGTAGGGAAGCTACCCGCCATGGATAGCCGAGAGAGGGATCCTCGGGCTCGACTGCCTCTGGGAGGAATTTCTGATTCCTGGCGTTGCGGTAGGGGAGCTACCCGCCAAGGATAGCCGAGCGAGGGATCCTCGGGCTCGACTGCCTCTGGGAGGACTTTTTGATCCCTGGCGTTGCGGTAAAGGAGCTACCTGCCAGGGATAGCCGAGCGAGGGATCCTCGGGCTCGACTACCTCTGGGAGTACTTTCTGATCCCTGGCGTTGCGGTAGGGGAGCTACACGCCAGGGATAGCCGAGCGAGGGATCCTCGGGCTCGACTGCCTCTGGAAGGGCTCTCTAATCCCTGGCGTTGCGGTAGGGGAGCTACCCGCCAGGGATAGTTGAGCGAGGGATCCTCGGGCTCGACTGCCTCTGGGAGGACTTTCTGATCCCTGGCGTTGCGGTAGGGGAGCTACCCGCCAAGGATAGCCGAGCGAGGGATTCTCGGGCTTGACTGCCTCTGGGAGGACTTTCTGATCCCTGGCGTTGCGGTAGGGAAGCTACCCGCAAAGGATATCCGAGCGAGGGATCCTCGAGCTCGACTGCCTCTGGGAGGACTTTCTAATCCATGGCGTTGCGGTAGTGAAGCTACCCGCCAGGGATAGCCGAGCGAGAGATCCTTGGGCTCGACTGCTCTGGGAGGACTTTCTGATCCCTGGCGTTGCGGTAGGGAAGCTACCCGCCAGGGATAGCTGAGCAGGGTAGCTGCTGGGCTGCCTCTTAGTGAAGGCTTAGATCCTTGGGCGAGGTGGCCCTCGAGCCGCCGTGGTGAGCCCCCACTGTGCGACCCCGTCAAGGGAGGGGGTATCGGTCTATTCGGCCGGCGAGAGCGTTGATGACGGTCACCGGAGGAGGTTCACCCGCGCCTCCGGTGAGGGGAAGGCGGCGGCTGGTATCTGGATCTTCAGGATGATCGCTTGCCATGGGGATGGAGATCAGAATGCCAACTTTGTTTTTTTTTGTGGAGTTTCGTTTCCCACAGACGGCGCCAACTGATGGAGCTCCTTTTCGGACCTCCGTCAGATGTTGTCTTCCGTAGATCTCGCGGTAAACTTAGCTGATTATCCTTCATTGCGTGTGGGTCTCAATGGGTTTTTGGAAGGAGAGGTGAGGTGTGGGAGCTGTCGCCGAGTACCTGCAAAGAAGTCCCGGGGTGGTTTGGTACCACCGAGGACCCTCCGACGCTCAAGTTAGTGATGAGATCTGAGCAGAGTAACGGCGTAAAGTGTCAAGAAAATGACTTACTTGACCCCTCTGTGATGGGGGTTTATATAGCGGTGGTGGTATGCAGCAGCAGGCGCGAGAATCTCGCCAGCAGTTACGCTCCCGACGTCACGCCCGCGTAAAGAGCGGATCGCCCGTTAATGGGGATCGCGATGGCGTGGAACGTGGGATGTTGCCGGCGGAGAATCTGCGCATGGCGAGATTTGCGGAGCGGCGGTTATGCCTGTGAGTGGTGGAGTTGGTCAGTCGAAGGGACCGAGGAAGATGGTCTCGCCGGGAGAGCTCGGGAACGAGCGAGAGGGCCGAGGTATCTTGGTCCTGCGGTAGCTCGGAGGCGAGCTGAGAGACCGAGGAGGCCAATTTGCAAGGGCCCTGAGGTGAGCCAGCTTTGTGCTTGTAGGTCGGGCCTGATCGGCCCCTGTAGGTCCTCTCTTCTGAGTTCTGGGACATGTCATCTGCCACGTGTCCTGATCTGAAAGGTCGCCAATATTGAGCATCATCATGAAGCCTACAAACTTTTTTTCCCTTTGTCGCAGCATCCGAAGTCCCCACCTGTGAACTTGCAACATAATACGATATAACAGATAAATATTAGCAATAGACCCAAAACACGTACAATCTACACAGACTAACACGACAACACAAATGTACTCTTAAGTGTTCGTATTGTAGCTAACGTGTATAGCGACAGTACGAAACTAACTCAGAGCAACAGCCATACAGAACACGCACCGTATCGGATAACGTATCGCGTGAAACGAAATACGAGAAACACACAAGTGGTCCCAGATTTTTCTGTACCAACAATCTGTAAAAGTTGCAAGTACCATGAGATCACAAACAACCCCAGAGACCCCTGATTCGTAATGTCAAAAATATTTCTAAACTACAATCAAGAACGGCGTCGCTTGGTAGCTAGCCGGTGAGTACGGGTCGGTCCACAGGGATTTTGTGAATTTCCTAATTGCTCTAACGAGTTAATTCCGAACGGTGTGAACAGATTGATTATCTCTAAAACCTAAATTGATTTATACTAAGATTATCTAGATCTAAATCATGCTAGGGTTAGGTTTAGGGTAGGTTTGGAAATGTAAATAAATCTCACCGCTTTCTATACCCAAATTAAGATCTATGAGGAGTTATGGTAATTATCAATAAAAGGGATTGATCCATTCGGGAAGATGTTTCTTCCTCTAGGTTCTTGTCCTTCCTTTATCGATCCTTACCCTAACCTACATGGAAAACACGCGCAACCGGGCCTTTATACTACGGTATCACCGCTACCTCGTGGGATAGGGTGCCGTAGGGAGCGGTGTGTGCATGTATGTATGGAGTCCTATTGATTATATGTGATGGGCAAGAAAGGGATGAGAGATCTCATCTCTCAAAAGCCTTCCCCAAAACTAACCCTAACAAGCGAGGAGACTACTCGCTCATTAGGGAATTGAAGAACATGCTATCTATCTATCTAGGGCAAGGAATTAAAGATCTATACTAAGGCAATTAAATAAAACTACTTACTTTACAGATGACCCTCTCCAAACATTTACACAGGGTTGTTAGATCTGAATAGATGAAATGAAAAGAGGTATCGATGCTCTCCAAAAGAAATCTGAATTTTATTAATGAAAGGAGGCATGACCTAATACAAGAGTTTGGGTATCTATTTATAGGACATAGATGACCCTCTCCAAACATTTACACAGGGTTGTTAGATCTGAATAGATGAAATGAAAAGAGGTATCGATGCTCTCCAAAAGAAATCTGAATTTTATTAATGAAAGGAGGCATGACCTAATACAAGAGTTTGGGTATCTATTTATAGGACATAGAAAACCCTAGGTTTACAATTGCCGCATGTCTGCATTTACCAAAATACCCCTAGGAAGACCGTTCAACGCCGCCTTGAAATTATGGTAAAATTTTATTCCACAACAGGCTCTAGATGGCCGCGGAACCGCGGCCGCAGCAGGGGTTGGGCCGCGGTTCCGCGGCCCAATAAAAAGATCATTGGCTTAAATTTTGTCATCTGCTTCTGGGCTTTTTGGGCTTCCTATTTCTTCAGTACTTTTCTCAATTGGGCTTCTAGGTTTCTTCCAGATCTCCAGTGAACAACTGCAGTGGACTTTTAACCGTTCGCTTTGTAATCTTGGACCTTGCGTTGCCTTGTACTGATCTTTGTGTAGGCTTTATCAAAATCCTTCTGTTTGCTGGTCGTAGTCTCACTTTTGCATCGTCTTTTATCTTTTTCACTGTTTTAGATCCAAGAACCTGTAACCCGTACTATGTAGCAGACATGGGTCAAAAGCACCTGTTTATTTGTAAAAAGAATAATAATGAGGAATATAATAATACAATATTATGATATGAACAACCCCTAACCAAAAATCCAAACCTTAACTCCCTACTCTGGCCGCAAATTGCGGCCAAAACCATTAAATCTGCGGCCGTACGGAAAGAGAATGGGCTCGTATTTTGAGGGTAAGTTCTAGGTCACTACACTAGGTTACTGTGATGTTAATTTTTGCAACAAATACCTGGTTTGATAGCAGATCATCCCAGACCCAAAAAAACACTAAAAATACGATATTTACCCGATACGATACGCGAAAAAAACAGAAACTACTAAGCTATGCTACACAACAAACACTTAAAGAACAGAAAGAGATCAATACCTACACAAAAAAACTCAAAGACCCAAACTTTGCACACTCCAAGGCATCCAAGAGGCAAAAACCAAGAAAAGATGTTATTTTGGGTGAGATTTATGAAGTTTTGATGAAATTTTGTGATGGAAAAAGAGAGTGTTCAGTTGTAAAGGAGGGAGAATTGAGAGAATAAAAGAGATAGAGAATGAGAGAGTGTGTGAGGATAAGAGAGAGGGAGGTGAGTGTAGGGTGAGGTTTGAGGTGAGTATAACCTTGCATTAATTCTCACATTAATGCATTCACATGCATCATTGCCACCTCCTCACTACCAAAACAAATATCTCTCTTTCTCACACAAAAGATCTTGAGGTTAGGCTTAAGGATTGGATTAGGGTTAAGCAAAGATTAGGTTAAGTGTCAAGATCGCTAAGATCAAGATTACACAAACAAACCCTCACATTTACGTGCACACGTGCGTGCATGTCTATAACAAATAAAAATAAATTATTAATTAAATGTTATAAAATGTGAGGAACCCGAAATGGTAAACTTTTTACAGTAAACCCGCATTAACCTCTAAACGAACACTAACCGAAATCTAAGGCGTTACACATATGGACGGCAGGATTTGTGACTTTTTCCAAGCCAATTACCATGGATAACCGCGTTTTAGTTTTCTACCTTAAATAGGCAAGCACCCACTTTCTCCGGCTCCCTGAGGCTCAAAAGAATTGGTCCCATTTAAATCTATATTTGCAAGGATCCTTATTGTAAATTAATAAACTTGTGGGGGTTTTATGAAAAATAGTTTTGATAAACTTTCAAAATAAACCTCAAGCATTTATTTATCGTATTTAGGGTTTTCATGGATGTAATTTTTAAAAGTGAAGTATTCTAATGATTATAAATCTAGATTGAATAGTATATGGTATTTTAGTGTAAATTGAAATTGTATGGATTTGTGATGGTATATTCATGAAATTTGTGATTCCTTTGTTTAGAAAACATGGAATTTATTATATGTATTTAAAATAGCTATTTTGATAATATGTATATATATATAATTATAATTATTAAAAATAGAATTTATTTATTAAATAGAAAATCACGTTTTCTTAAAAATTGTATTAAAATTCTATCGAGATCGGATGCTCCGTGAGGAGGTATGCATCTCGCTCTACTAGTCCCAAGGATGTGCGATAATCCGCACCATCCAAATCGGGTTCCCCAAAATGGGTTGTAGTGGCTTAATTGTAAGGAATTTAATTAAAACAATTTTAAAGAATACGGTTTTATTAGTGTTTACCGCCGAAAACGGAGACGGATCCGGGATGGATCGTCTTGCCTGAATTTAGGGGCAGATACTATTTGGATTTATCTGTCCACCTTTCCGAAGATACCAAGTTGATTTATGGCTCCGTGTATCGGAGGTTTGGACGGATGTGACCGTTGAAGCAGATTCTTCAGATTCCCCCTCATATGCGAGGTTTGTTTTTATTGTGGGGACGCTCTTCCCTGCAGGCACAAGCCCCTGCAGTTAATTACGTTACCGCATCGCGGTAACCACTTTCTCCTGCTCCAGAAGGTCACTTCGTGTCGTGTGTGTTTATTTTATTTTTGGTTGCCTGTGGATTGTATACGGAGACTAATTTATGTTGTCGCCCGTAGGACGAGGATTAGTCCAAATCCGTATATTCTTAGATTTGGATTTGGTTCCATTTAAGAATCGTTAATCTCGTTTGAGATTAAGATCAACTTAAATGTTTGTTAAGGATACGTTAGTCTAATTTTAGACTAAAATCTGCTCAACAAGATTTTTTTAGGATCATTCAAATCCAACAAAAGAGCATTTGGGCTCTATTGTGTTAGTTTAGGGACGTTCCGGTCCGTAGCCACCATTTTGGGAAGTGCATCCAAAAGCAGTTGGCTGTAGGGACTCACCACCTCTCTGAAGACGTTGAAGAATTACGAAGACGTTGAGGAATTAAAACGACATATATCAGAGGTGTAAAGAGATGTACCCTTAAACTAATTTCCATATTGAGGGGAGATGTGGGATGAATATCCGTCGGAAGATCATTAGTCGTGTTTGGGAAGCAATGAACCCATGGGCTCAGTTGGTCTGAATTAGGGACCTAGCCAATTTGGGCTTAACCCACTCAGTTTTCTTTTATTTGAAAGAAGTGCTAAGCACGGGTTTGGGCTCCGTCCTCTTTTCTTGCAAAAAGTGCTGAGCACTTATATGGATTCTGACGCTCCCAGTTTACTCTCTTTTCTTTTGTATCTATATGGAGTATTGAGCACTCTTTATGGTGCCTACGTGCGGAGCACGTGAGGCGCTTGGCGCTGAGCGCCAAACATTGAGTGCTAAGCACTCTTTATTGAGCAGCGCCCACGTGTGGGAACGTGAGGCGCTTGGCGCTGAGCGCCGACTATTAAGTGCTAAGCACACTTTACTGAGCAGCGCCCACGTAAGGGACACGTGGGGCGCTTGGCGCCGAGTGCCAACTATTAAGTGCTAAGCACACTTTACTGAGCAGCGTCCACGTGAGGGACACGTGGGGCGCTTGGCGCCGAGCGCCAACAATTGAGTGCTAAGCACTCTTTATTGAGCAGCGCCCACGTGAGGGATACGTGGGGCGCTTGGCGCCAAGCGCGAACAATTGAGTGCTAAGCACTCTTTATTGAACAGCGCCCACGTGAGGGACACGTGAGGCGCTTGGCGCCGAGCGCCAACCATTGAGTGCTAAACACTCATTATTGAGCAGCACCCACGTGAGGGACACGTGAGGCGCTTGGCGCCGAGCGCCAACCATTGAGTGCTAAGCACTCTTTATTGAGCAGCGCCCACGTAAGGCGCTTGGCGCTGAGCGCCAACTATTGAGTGCTAAGCACTTTTTATTGAGCACCGTACATGTGAGGGACACGTGAGGCGCTTGGCGCTAAGTTTTCTTCGTATATTCTGTTCTGAAGAGTCCAATTCTCAGTTTTTTTCTGGATTTTTGATTCCTAAAAATAAGTTCATCCCTATGATAATTAAATTCTCATTTGTGGGAGACTTGTCTCATGGATCTCAAATCCAGAGAAAAAACTAAGTTCTTTTATAAGGGTTAAACCCTTGGATATGCAGATGAGATACTTTGATCTCTATTATTTTTATTTACCTCGAAGAGAGGTATTCTTCTTTCTTTCCTCTTAAAACTTTCTTCTTGTTTTTTTTAAGTTTAAAGCTTATGGGGGGTTCCTCTGTACAAGACTTGAAGTCTTGGGTCCTTTATATAGTAGTGGCAAGTTTGTTGATTTAGTTAAAGAAATCTCTCATTGAGAGATCTTTAATTGATTTGGGGATTTTATCCACCGTTGGATTTTTGATCCATGGACTTCTGTTTTACAGAAAATATCTTTATTTTTTTTAACAAGATTAGGAAAATATTTTTCCATACAGAATTTATTTTGCAAATAGGTGATTTTTAATCACCATTGGATTTTTAATCCAACGGTTCTCTGTTTTACAGAGAGTAATCTTTCTTGTTTAGAAAAATTTGAGAAATATTTCCTCAGCAGAATTTAATTCTGCACTTTGATAATTTATCATCTCCGTTGGATTTTTAATCTAATGGCTCTATCTAACAGAGAGATTTTAGTTCTGGCGCTGGCGCACTCGTGCGAGGCACGTGAGGCGCTGCCTCAGAGTTTTTAACTCTTGACGCTAGCACTCTCGTGCAAGGCACGTGAAGCGCTGCCTCAAAATTTTTAACTCTTAGCGGCCTTTCAAATTTTGAACAGAGCTTTGCTCTTTTATTGGAGAAACAGTTAGTTTAAGGTATTTTATTGTAAAATTATATTTATCCCACAAAATATTGTTCCAAAATCCATCGTGCTATGTCATGATGAGTGTTGTGATGAGATAGGTCATTACCTCGTGAGTTTTCTAAAGATAATATGAGCAAATATGATGAAAGATGTCGAATAGATATTTGTGGTATTTAACCGTAAAAGTGAAATAAAAGTTGCATAGCCCGGTATTTTAAATTGAAACTTGTTCTCAATGTTGGTTATGGTTACTAAACAATATATAAAGAAATGGTTGATTTGTTATTAAGAAAAGTTGGGTTTTTTAACAAATTAGAATCAGATGTCGAATTAACTCCACTTCCGACGAGTTTTGAAAAGAGAACTTTTTGAGAGGTGAAAAGGCGAGAAGAGAAGGGACTTATGGTTTGAAAAGAGAGAGGGGAGTTATGGGAAGGGTTTGAGAGCTTCGTGGAGTCACGGTATCGCCGGATTTGTCTCGAGTCGTCGCTGGAAGATGACCTTGGGATAACTCCACTTGTACAACTAATTGACTTGGAAAAATTTGAGAGTTTTGACAATGGATTTCAGAATGTAGAAGGCTAGAGTGTGGGGTTGTATTTATAGGATAGAATTAAGGTTTTGTGAGTGAAGAGAGAATTAAAATGTATTAAAAATAGAATTAAAGAGGTGAATTAACACTCTCTGGATAAATGCAGAAAAATTAAACAGTATGGAGGTAATGGAGTAGACCAAGGGATATAGTGTTAAAAATTTGGAGGCATTTCCTACGGGGGGCCTGGCGCCGCCGTCCCTTTGGCTAATCTCGCCGACCATTGGGTGAGGGTGGATGCTTGGATGAATGCCACGTGTTCCTTTCTGTTCATATAACATATTCCACATGTTTATTTAATGCGACTTTTCATTTTTACGTGTATTGCACGTGTAAACTTTTGGACTTCCAAAAAATTTAAAAGTAAAATCATTAAAAAACTTTTGGACTTCCAAACCTGAGTATGCTATAAGTAAAATCATTAAAATTAGAATCAGATGTCGTTACAGAGCCTATGTCACAGCAGCGCAAGCCTTTACCAATGAGCTATAAGTGCTTTCTTGTTGTTCTTAAACAAATTAAATACTTATAGCATACTCAGGTTTGCAAATACTCCATTTAATAATTTAACTTTAAACAAATTTCTGTACATTAAAAACAGAATCGTTACATATATAATGGACAGTACAGTCAAAACATAGCTTCTTTATTTCCCTCTTCACAGCAAATTTCCAAAAAAGAATATTTCAGTTTCTGCAGCTGAAAACAACAAAGAACAACCGTTTCTATTTCTTCCACTTATAATGAGTTTACAATGTATTTGCAAATTTATTTCAGTAATTTTCTCACCGCGGATCAAATAGATAATCTTGATATTTTGGATTGGTGAAAAACACATAGAGACATGTATCATGTGCTTTCTGTCATGGCTCGTGATTTATTAACAACTCCAGTATCCATAGTATTTTCAAAATTTGCTTTTAGTGCAGATAATAGAGTTCTGAGTAACAAGAGAGCGGGGTTATCAGATGGCGTTGTTCCCCTCCGAACAGCGGCCGGGACGCGGGGACGTCCATGCCTGAGGTTCGGGGCAGATGCTAATTGGTGCTATCCGTCCACCTCTCCGAAGATGCCAAGTTGATTTATGGCACCATGTATCGAAGGTTTAAACGGATGCGTCCGATGTAGCAGACTTCGTCAGATTCCCCCTCGCACGAGGGGTTTTTGATTGTGGGGACGCTCTTCCCTGCAGGCGCAAGCCCCTGCAGTTAATTACGCTACCGCGCTGCGGTAAAAACTTTCTCCTTCTCCAGATGGTCACTTCGTGTCGTGTGTTTTTGTTTTATTTGTGGTTGCCCGTGGATTGTATACGGAGACTGAGTTATGTCGTCGCCCGTAGGACGTGGACTAGTCCAAATCCGTATTTTCTTAGATTTGGGTTTGGGGGTTTGGTTTGAGGATACGTTAGCCATATTTGAGGCTAAGATCAACTCAAACGTTTGTTAAGGATACGTTAGTCTAACTTGAGACTAAGATCAACTTAACGGGATCGTTTAGATCCGACAAAAGAGCATTTGGGGCTCTATTGTTCCAGTTTAGGGACATAGTGGTCCATTGAATGTATGGCCGTCGGGACCCGTCACCTCTCTGACGACGTTGAAGGATTACAACGACAGATGTCAGAGGAGTTCAGAGATGTACCCTTGAACCGAAGTTGATTGGGGGGATTCATAGTCCAGTCTGTTTGAAGGTTTAAGGATACGTTAGCCATATTTGAGGCTAAGATCAACTTAAACGGGATCGTTTAGATCCGACAAAAGAGCGTTTGGGCTCTATTGTTCCAGTTTAAGGACATAGTGGTCCATCGCTAGTTTAAGGACATTGCGGTCCGTAGGTAGTTTAAGGACATTGCGGTCCAGGTTAAGGACGTCGTAGTACATGGGTTTAAGGACCCCACAGTCCATTGTTAGTTTTAAGACATCTCGGTCGAGGTTAAGGACGTCGTAGTCCATGGGTTTAAGGACCCCACAGTCCGTTGTTAGTTTTAAGACATCTCGGTCGAGGTTAAGGACGTCGTAGTCCATGAGTTTAAGGACCCCACGGTCCGTTGTTAGTTTTAAGACATCTCGGTCGAGGTTAAGGACGTCGTAGTCCATGGGTTTAAGGACCCCATAGTCCGTTGTTTGTTTTAAGACATCTCGGTCGAGGTTAAGGACGTCGTAGTCCATGGGTTTAAGGACCCCACAGTCCGTATCAATATATGGTCATCGGGACCCGTCACCTCTTTGAAGACGTTGAGGGATTACAACGCCAAGTATCAAAGGAGTGAAGAGATGTACCCTGGAACCGGAGTGGATTAAGTAGTCTTTGGCCCAATTTGGGATCAAGACCAATTAATTATGTTATGAGCCCATTAGCCCAATTAATTACGAATTGAGGACTTATGGCCATCTTGGGCTAAGTCCAATCATGTCTGGAATATTGACTTCCTGTTGGTCCCTTGAAGGAGAGGCTTTGCCTCTATCCATTTAGCCAATTGGGCCAAACCCTAGTGTTAAACACTACAGACCAATCAGTGTTGAACACTGGGAATGAAATTGACAGGTTAGTGTTTAACACTAAAAGATAATTGGTATTAAACACCAGCAACAAGGCTTTCAAATTAGCATTAAACACTAAAACAGATCAGTGTTAAACACTGGCAACAGAGATCTCAAATTAGTGTTAAACACTAAGGTAATCAGTGTCGAACACTGCAAATAAAGTTCTTTGATTAGTGTTGAATACTAAGGCCCAACAATGTTTTAACACTGGATTCGGGAGTTCCAATTTAGTGTTAAACACTAAGGCAAGAGGGGTCACGTGGCAACACGTGAGAGCGCCCTCCCCTCGTTTGTTCTGCTGAAAAGATCACATCTTTTGGAGCATCACGTGTCATCACGTGACGGGTGTTTAAATGAGGTATGTTAAAGCTTCTGTCAAGGGTCACGTGGGTCACGTGAGGCACTGCCTCAAAGGGCTTTCTGTAGATCTTTTGGGGGGGTCACGTGGTGACACGTGACCCTTCTTTTCTGTAGTTATTTAGAAGATCTGTTAATCCCTTTCAGGAATTGAATTCCTCGTAGGGTTAAACCCTGACAATAATTCCAGAGGAATTAAATTCCTAGTTCCTTTCGAAGAGTTGAACCCTGAATTTTCTGTAGGAATTAAATTCCTCATATATATGAAGAACTGAATAGGGTTAAACCCTAATAAAAGCTTTAAGGAATTAAACTCCCACTCTCTGTTAGAGAATTATTCTGGGGAGTAAGATTAAGGGAATTACGTTCTTGTTGTTTTAACAGAACTAAGTTCTTAATTAGGGTTAAACCCTGTTTCTTTTTATTCTGAAGGAATTAAATTCCCATGACACAGGGTCAAACCCTAGTTTTATTTTAAAGGAATTAAATTCCTATAGTTCTGTGAGAATTAAATTCTCGTGCTTCCATTCCCTCTCTATGCTTTGGATCTGCATGGCAGGATCTCAACCCATTGAGAATTAAATTCTCAACTTCAAGGGGAGATGTGCGCTTTACAGATCCTCCATCTAAGAGAGAAGAAATATGTTCTTCTGTTTTACATCAGAGTTGAACTCTGTTGAGGATTAAATTCTCTTTCTTTCAAAAAGCCTTCCCTTTCTTACCTAGGGTTTTCTTTTGCAGAAGATCCAGATTCCTCAAAGTATCAAGGCTCTCTCCCTTTTCTTCCCTCTGCGTGTATATCTCTTTTTTGTGTGTCTCGGTTCCTATTTATAGGAGAAGCAGCCGAGTCAATTAGTTTTTTAACGTATCTTCATTGAGAGATTTGATTTGCATCCATCATTCGTTCTGGACCTTTGGATTATTAGGTGAATTTTATTCACCATTGGATTTCAAATCCAGCGATTCTCCTTTGTGATTTCTGTTAGATTTAAAAGGGAAATCTTCCCAAATTCGAGATTTTCCCATAGATAGATGATATTTAATCACTCTAAATCTTTAATTCAATCGGTTGCTTTTGGAAAGACTTGAGAGGTCTTTTCTCAGAATTTAATTCTGTTTAACAAATGGGCTTTGAAAGCTGGTCATGTGCGGCCACGTGACCCTTGGTCACGTGTGGGCACGTGACCCCCTTGTAACGAGCCCTTTTCTTCTTTTGCACTCTGCCTTCTTCTGCTGCTTAGCCGTCACGTGCCACCACGTGACCCCTGGTCACGTGTGAGCACGTGACCCTCGTCTAGAGTCTTTTTCTTGATTTAACCGGAGAATGAGTCTGATGTTTTGAGCGTCACGTGCCAACACGTGACCCTGGTCACGTGGGAGCACGTGACCTCTTCTTAAGCCTTTTCCTTCATTTGATCAGGGAACCAATGTGCCTATGCCGCTTGCTTTTAAATGTCACGTGCCGACACGTGACCCGGGTCACGTGGGAGCACGTGACTCTTTCTGAAGCCCTTTTCTTCGATGTAGTTGGGAAACTGAACTTGTCTTGCTGATGCTTTTAGGTGTCACGTGCCAACACGTGACTGCTGGTCACGTGTAAGCACGTGACCCTTTTCTGAAGCTTTTTCCATAAGCTTTTCTGATTTTTAAATCAGGAAACAAATGCCCCCACAGCGTTGTTCTCACGTGTCAGCACGTGAGTGCAACGCTGTCACCTTTTGTGACCGTTGGATTCCTTTAGGGATTTGAGGAGATGAAGCGTCTCCATCACATCCTATAAATGTTCATGTCCCTTCCGAAGAGCCTTCACTTTGCTCATCTCCTTCTTTTGAGAACTTTTTCTGAGAATTTAATTCTCTTCTTCCAGAGCTTAGTTCTCTGCCTTGAAATATTTTTAGAGTTTAACCCTGTTTAAAAGGACTCTTCCTCCTCAGGTAATGGTAATCGAAGCACCTTCATTTTGACAAAACTCTCTAGATTTTAAATCCATATCAAGGGTTTCACAAAGAACCCATTTCTCTTCAAGTTCTTTAACCAAAATATGAGACCACTTAACCTCCCACAGTAGATCTCTTAGGGTTTAGATGATCCTTAGGGAGATGATGATGGCGGTTCAAATCCATGGAATTTAATTCCATCCCAAAAATGTTTCTGGGAATTTAATTTCCTTCTCTTAATAAGGAATTTAATTCCAATGAAGAACTCAATTTCTTCACACGGAGGCTTCTTGGGGTCTCTTGGCCCGAGGTTGTTCTTCTGCAATTAATGAAATGGGGGCTTTGTAATGATGTCTTCTGTGGGAATTTAATTCCTTTGATCTTGTTGGATTCATCGTAGAGCCCGAGACAGATCCTGTTGGGGGGGATGTGCATGGTCATCATTCTTTATTAAATGAGGATATTCCCTTTGTTTTATTGTAACTATTTGGTCTCATTATTAATGAGCCGTCATCCGGATTCTGTGGGGCCCATGTGTTTTGTAGCCAATGGTCCCAGAAAACTCTGCTGTTGCTTTCTTTAACTAGTCTTCATGTTCATGCATGAATATATATATTGCTGACTTTTCTTTTAACGGTCTTCCTTTATTGGATTTCAGGTGCGATGGCTTCTGTTCCACGCTTTCCCTTTTCTCGCTCGGAAGCTGCTTTTCCTCAGTCACCATCTGATGAGGAAGCGATGGCGATGATTCGGGCCCATGACCCGAACTGCACCAACCTTCTTCAATGGGGATCTTGGTATAGTCAGATTATTCAGGGTCGCCGGAGTTTTCTTTGCGCGGTGCCGACGGCGCCCACTTTCCCGTTCTTACCGATGGACCCTCCGAGGACGGTTTTTGCTGTGGAAATGCCCAACTGGACTCCAACGGGGAGGCTGGAGCCTTTGACGACCGGTATTCCGAACCATCCGATCCCGGCCATAGACATCTTGGGACGGCGTATCTGCCAAGGTGAGGCCCACCCGTGGGGGCAAATTTATAAGATAGGGCTCACTCCTAGGCATCCTACGGGCTACCTTCTCTGGGCTCGCTACATCCTTTCTGCCCATCGTGCGCGGTTGCAGAAAGTCGGGCTTTATCAGGCCAAATACGCGTCACTCTTCCATTATAAGTCTCCACATGCCTGGTGGGTCAAGGCGTTTTTGAACCAATGGAATCTTCCCACCAACACTTTCATTCTAGGAGATCGCGAGGTCTCGATCTCTCTGGCCGAATTTTATGACATCTCGGGGTTGCCAATCAGGGGTAGTCTATACGAGGAGTTGCTGCCTTCTAACGAGTATATTTTTGAACCCGAGCCCGCCCCAGTTGACGGCCTGTCTGCTGAGAATGCCGTCCGTCACAAGCGTCCCAGTTTAATCAAGGCGCTAGGTATCTTCGACCGATTATTCACCGAATCCGAAGAGCAGGGTGTTACTTTCAAGAGCTTCATTGCTCATTTCCTTCGCGAGGACGCCCTATCGAAGACGGCTCCGAAGTTTGCCAATATTGGAGACCCCTTTGGGTTCGGTCCGAAGAAGCTGCCGACCATTGAATCGGACTTACCTCAGTACTACATCCCTATTATGTCACCGACCTCTTTTGAATCCATCGCTGTTCCTGGCATGGACGAGGAGACGTTCTTCGTGGGGTTTGTTAGTGTCTGGCTTAGTTGGTTCGTTATCCCCATGCATCGCCGTTTTATGAGAGCCTCGGTCATCTACCCGGCTCATCGTATTGCTGAGGGGACGCGGTTGGCCATCGGCATCCCGGCTTTGGCGCACCTTTATCATGGGTTAGGCACCGCAGCTAATACCTCTACACCCGGCGTGGATGTAGTGAACTTTTCGCTTCATTATTTCACGTCCTGGGTCGAAATGCATGTGCTGGGGGCTTTCGCTATGCATCAGAGGCCCGCGTTTTACGACGCCTATCCCTTCCCGCGACTTATGCAATTGGTGGGTGCTTCTGCTGCTGACCCGACTCAATTCGGGGCTATTCGGGTGCTGATTTCTCCTCACGCCGCCTCTGGCGGGCTGGTTTTTAATGATCGGGTCTTGTCTACTCCCTCGGGTCCAGTTCAACAACTCTGGGACCAGTCGAAAGACAACGCACCTTCTTTGAAGCCCCGGGAGGCCGCGCATTTGTATACAATTAGACCGGGCTACTTGGTGTTTCGCCAGGACAGTGCAGCTCTTTTTATGCGGTACAATCCGCATCGATTCGCCCGGCAGCTTGGATACGACCAGGGTGTTCCTTTCGAGGCTTTTATAGTCGCCCCGATCCCTTCGCTCAATGCTGTTCGCGATGCCGCTCATCATTTCATGAGGCTGAACACCGGCTCCCGTTTCATGGTCCCTGAAGCTGAGTACATGCCCCGGTGTGTGGGTGCATTTACGGGCTGGTATCTTCATCGGATCAGTCCAATTATTCTTGAAGAAAGAAGGGTGCTTCTTGGTCACGACGCCCCTCCTCAGGTTTCGGGGGCTAAGCTACGGCCGAGGGTTCCGGTCCGCTTCCCTTTGAGGGAGATTGGCACCGCGCTCATTCCGGGGGAGTCAGGGGTAGACCTTACTCCAACAGCTGGTATGCCCTTGGGTTCCCGATCGCGGGGTAAACGGGCCCCAGTAGTAGCACCCCTGCCGGCGGCGGCACCGCCCCCTGTGGCGTCGACAATGGCGATGTCATCCTCGGTTGTGGCACCGAGCGAGAGTAACAGGGATGAAGGCGCTGAGGGCGATGTGGGCCAGCGCCGCCCTAAGGCTTCGTGAGGGAGGAAGCGGTCATCCTCAGCGACCGGCTCTGGGTCTAAACGGCGGAGGAAAGCGGCCACCACCCTGCTTGATTCTGTGGCGGAGTCTGAGCCTATTCTTGAAGATGAACCATTGACCCTGCAAGAGTCAGACGCTGGACTTCTCTTCCCGAGTTCGGCTGATGAGGAGGCTGCACAGTTGGCTGAGGCCATACGGCGTTCAAAAGACGCGTCTCATAACGCCAAGGTTCCGAAGAAGTCTTATCCTGCTGTAATTTTTTACGAAGACCTTTCGTGGATTCGGCGGCGATTTATCGGTCCTCTGGAGGAATGGGGAGAAAGGGCTTTGAAGCAGGCCGCTTCAGAAGACGCAGCTGATGCACTTTCCTTATGGACCGGCGGTCATGAGTCTACCCTTGAACCCCGGCGAGCCCACCTTCTTGAGAAGGAGCAGCGGCTTGAAGAAGCCATATTGAGGGCTTCTTTGCGTATAGGTACGTTGTGCTTCTTTTGTAGTTTTTCTGATCATTTATGCCCGTGCATATATATCATTATTCTTATTTGAATCGTGCAGAATCTTCGACGCTGGGGGAGCTCCCTACGGGCCCATTAAAGCTAAAGCCCGCCGAAATTCTCAATGAAACATTGCTTGATGCGGAGGGGGCTGATGAGGTTGCTCCTCTTGCAATAGAGCCTCCAGTGGCTGTTCTTGATCAGGTAGTGCTCGCCCCTTTGGGGGAGACTCATTTGGAGGCTGCTGCCCCAACGGCTCTTCCCGAAGGCGGCCCCGAGGCTGAGATGGAGGTAGTGGGGGCTTCCCCCCCTCTGTTGGAGTCCGGGGTTCCGACAGAGGCTGTCGAAGCCGCTATCCCCCCGGCTCAGAATGGGAGGAGTGTTGAAGGTAACCTTTCTGAAATTTAAATTAGCGGTCTTTCCGTTGTCTGAACTCTTTTGTTTTCTCAGAATTACGCGAGTTGGCGGCTTCTATTGTCGATCTGTCTCCCCGGCAATCCTTTCAGCGTCTGCTGGAGATGGCAGCTCCACAAGCGATATCCCCCCAACGCATTGTCCTCTCATCTGGGCAAGGTTGGTGTCGTCCATCCCTTCTCATAGCATCGTCGTTATTTTGCGTACTGACATTGATGTTTTCTACAGTTCTGGAAGCCGATGATGAGGTCGAGGTTCTCGAAGGGCCAGGGGAGCCTTCAGCTCCTACTTGCACGACTGTCGGTAAGCGACATTTCATTATACTCTCACTCGTTCTTTGCTTAAGAATTTTGCTGACGTCTTTCAAATTTGAACAGCTCTGCCAGTCTCCACGGCGTTGGAGTCGCGCATCGTGATGCCGCCCGGCCCTTATGCCTTGCGGGCTTCAGAACGCTTGGCCCAATTAAGCCTCGTCTCCTTGTCGTCTCTGATCGAGGAGCTTCGTGCTGGCAGCGCAACCACGGCTGAAGCATTCGCTGCCGAGGCTAACGGTTCTCTTCCTTTTCTTGCCACCTACCACAGCGAAGAGGTGGTGTGAGTTTTGGTGGAGTTCTGCCGGCGGGTGGAGGCTTGCCTGCACGCCCTCGAATGTTCCCACCTTTCCTCGGAGGCCGTGGCTGCAAAGGCGGAGTTACGGGGGCTGATAGCACGGTGCGCGGCAAACATGACGTCATGTGAGAAGAGGCTCGGTCGCAAGTTCTCGGAGAGGGAGCTAGCCTCCAAGGCGCTGGGCGAGCTTCAAGCCAATCTCACAGCCAAAGCCAACAAAGCGTATGAACTCTGGCAGGTGCTTCAGAAGTCCATCAAAGAGGTGGTGGCTCTCGATAAAGCTGCCACGTTCACTCGTGAGAGGGTCGAGGCTCATAAGGCCACTGAGAAAAAGCTTGAAGCCCGGCTTGCTTCATATCAGGCCCAACAAGCTCAGGCGGAGGCTCGTCTTTTGGAGATCTTGCGTCATGAAGTCGTGGTCCAACAAAAGCAGGATGAGCTGACCAAGCTGCTGAATCGCCCGCCGGCTTGAAACATTTGTATCTTTTCCTTCCTTTTTGTACATACTCATGGATGAGAGTATTTTCTTTTTGTTTCTTTCATGAATTGTACTTTGTACCCATTTTGGTTTATGAATAAAATATACATTTTTCTTCTCAATGATGTGTCTCCTTTTCATTGAATGTATTCTGCGGATATTCTACCTTGATCTCCTTGCAGGACAGCGATAGCTTAGGACTCAGGGTTAAGATCTGCTTCCTAAGACTTTTGCACTTTATGAGCCACAAGGGTCTCATAAAGAGCTTTTCTCCCTACGGGTCAAGAGGATCCCATAGGTGTAAGTCCTTCTTAAGAACCGTGAAGGTTCTTAAGTGGGTTTTCCCTTGAAAGTCGTAAGGATCTCACAAGAGAGTTTTTCTTCCTCGCAGGTCGTGAGGACCTGCAAGTGTTGGATGTGGTCGTCCTTATCCGTGTTTCACGGGGTCAGGGGTCGCTCAAGGTATCGTAGTTTAAAGACATCACGGTCAAGGTTAAGGACCTCATAGTCCGTGGATTTAAGGACTCCACAGTCCGATGTTAGTTTTAAGACATCACGGTCAAGGTTAAGGACCTCATAGTCCGTGGATTTAGGGACTCCACAGTCCGATGTTTGGTCGCAGGGACCCGTCACCTCTTTGAAGACGTTGAGGAATTACAACGCCGAGTATCAAAGGAGTGAAGAGATGTACCCTTTAACCAAGGAAGAATCCGTAGGGAATCGGGGTGGTTGATCGTTAGTTTTAAGACGTTGCGGTCGAGGTTAAGGACGTCATAGTCCGTGGATTTTAAGGACTCCACAGTCCGGTATTTGCTCTGGATGCTTCATACGGGTTCACTGATGTGCTCGGCGAGGACCAGGCTCCGCTCTGGGCGTTTTCCGCGGGGTCAAAGAGTGACGTTATCCGCGTTCCACATAACCAGGAATTTTGCACTAGATGCTTCACACGGGTTCACTGCCGTGCTCGGCGAGGACTAGGCTCCGCTCTGGATGCTTCACACGGGTTCACTGCCGTGCTCTGCGAGGACCAGGATCCGCTCTGGACGTTTTCCACGGGGTCAAAGAGTGACGTTATCCGCGTTCCACGTAACCAGGAATTTTGCACTAGATGCTTCACACGAGTTCACTGCCGTGCTCGGCGAGGACTAGGCTCCGCTCTGGACGTTTTCCACGGGGTCAAAGAGTGATGTTATCCGCGTTCCACGTAACCAGGAATTTTGCACTAGATGCTTCACACGGGTTCACTGCCGTGCTCGGCGAGGACTAGGCTCCGCTCTGGACGTTTTCCACGGGGTCAAAGAGTGACGTTATCCGCGTTCCACGTAACCAGGAATTTTGCACTAGATGCTTCACACGGGTTCACTGCCGTGCTCGGCGAGGACTAGGCTCCGCTCTGGACGTTTTCCACGGGGTCAGAGAGTGACGTTATCCGCGTTCCACGTAACCAGGAATTTTGCACTAGATGCTTCACACGGGTTCACTGCCGTGCTCGGCGAGGACTAGGCTCCGCTCTGGATGCTTCACACGGGTTCACTGCCGTGCTCTGTGAGGACCAGGATCCGCTCTGGATGCTTCACATGGGGTCAAAGAGTGACATTGTCCGCGTTCCACGTAACCAGGAATTTTGCACTAGATGCTTCACACGGGTTCACTGCCGTGCTTGGCGAGGACTAGGCTCCGCTCTGGATGCTTCACACGGGGTCAAAGAGTGACATTATCCGCGTTCCACGTAACCAGGAATTTTGCACTAGATGCTTCACACGGGTTCACTGCCGTGCTTGGCGAGGACTAGGCTCCGCTCTGGATGCTTCATACGGGGTCAAAAAGTGACATTATCCGCGTTCCACGTAACCAGGAATTTTGCACTAGATGCTTCACACGGGTTCACTGCCGTGCTCGGCGAGGACTAGGCTCTGCTCTGGATGCTTCACACGGGGTCAAAAAGTGACATTATCCGCGTTCCACGTAACCAGGAATTTTTCACTAGATGCTTCACACGGGTTCACTGCCGCGCTCGGCGAGGACTAGGCTCCGCTCTGGATGCTTCACACGGGTTCACTGCCGTGCTCTGCGAGGACCAGGATCCGCTCTGGACGTTTTCCACGGGGTCAAAGAGTGACGTTATCCGCGTTCCACGTAACCAGGAATTTTGCTGATTGTATCCGCATTTCACGGGATGGAGGTTTGACTGTTGGCGATATGTATACCACCGAGCCATGGAACTGGGAGTTGTCGCTGTTCCGCTTAGCTTGAAGTTGTGTCCGTTGTTACGAGACGAGTGTTGGGATGATCTCTAGGTCGCTTGTGGCCTGTCGAGATTTAGCTTCTTTCTTTGGTGAAACCTGGGGGAGGGAGGTATGTTCCCTTTTTGTTTATGCCATTGGATTGTATACAGGGTGTGATGGAATATCACCTGTAAGGCATACATTTTATTTTTATTTTATTTCTTTTTCCGCGATGCTCTATCATTTCAGCTTTTATATCGCGGAGGTCGCGATTGCCCTATCATTTCGGCGATTTTTCGCGGTGCCCAATCATTTCGGCTATTTTTTTCATTTTCACTCGCTGTTTTTTATTGCGAGTTGCCCCATCATTTCGGCTATTTTTCATGCATACATTTTTACTTGCTGTTTTTTATTGCAAGTTGCCCCATCATTTCGGCTATTTCGTATGCATGTGTGGCTTGCTGGCTTTTTCGCCGCAAACTTGGATTTTAGACACCGATTTCGGCATCAGCACCGCTGCAACTGGGATGTTGCCAGGAGCGAATCATCATTTGCCTCTGTTGATGTCGAACAAAGGTGGCTTAGTAAACAGGGTTAAGGGTCCTGTCGACCAAGGCTTTTGACTTCATGAGCCGTAAGGGTCTCACAAAGGTATTTCTCCCTACAAGTCGTGAGGATCTTGCAGGTGTATTTTCTCCTTAGGGATCGTGAGGATTCCTAAGTGTATGTTCCTCTGTAAGTCGTAAGGATCCTACAAGAGGGTTTTCTCCTTATAAGTCGAGAGGAATTATAAGGGTTGTTCACCATATGGACATGTCCCTAGTCACGGGTGTGACTTTGCTTGGGAAATGTTTATTCGCGCCCGTGGATTGTATACAAGGGTCAGTATTGAGCCGCTTGTAGGGCAGTATCGAAGGTTATGGGGGATCTGCTTAAGAACAGGTTTAGGTTTCTGTAACTTAAGACTTTCAAATCTCATGAGCCGTGAGGGTCCCATAAGAGAATTCTCCTTACGAGTCGTGAGGATCTCGCAAGTGTATTTTCTCCTTAGGAATCGTGAGGATTCCTAAGTGTGTTGCTCCTTTGTGAGTGGTAAGGATCTCACGCGGTGGTTTCTCCTTACAAGGTCGAGAGGACCCTATAAGTGTCTTTTAACGAGGTTGCGCCCTTTCGGGTTTTCACAAACACTCGCCGGTACTCCTGCTGTTTTTACTCACGGAGCCCTTTCGGGTTTTCATCCGTGCCCATTTTGCTTATGGACATACCGGTTTTTTTTTATTCTTTTCATTTTCTTTTTCTCCTTTTTTTTTTACGAGGCTGCGCCCTTTCGGGTTTTCACGAACACTCGCCGGTAGCCCTGCTGTTTTTACTCACGGAGCCCTTTCGGGTTTTCATCCGTGCCCTTTTTGCTTATGGACGTACCGTTTTTATTTATTATATATATATTTTTTTATCTCGTCAGCCTAAGGATGCTGCGGTATTAGTTTAAGGACGTTTCGGTCCGCTATTAGTTTAAGGACATTTCGGTCCGTCGTTAGTTTAAGGACGTTTCGGTCCGTCGTTAGTTTAAAGACGTTTCGGTCCGTTCGAAAAGAGGGCCAGCTACTACTCTTTGAGCTTTAGGAAGATAGCGAGCGGACATAGTCGTCGTCATCTATCATTGACCTAGGCTGTGGCTCATTAAGCGTAGTATTTCTTTAGGAAGCGGCCGTTTATTGGCCTGAAAGGCCTTTCACCATGCATGTCCATGAGTAGATAGGCTCCACCCTGGTAGACCTTATCTATGATGTACGGGCCTTCATAGTTCGGCTTGAATTTTCCCCGCTTGGCACGATTGGGGATCATAGGTCTTTTGACCACTAGTACGAGTTCGCCTTGGCGGAATGTCCTCGGCCTGGTCAATCTTTCATACGAGCTCATCATCTTTGCTTTGTAGGCCTCTAGATTTTGTTGCGCTATGAGCCGAGTTTCATCGAGGGCATCAAGCTCCTCAAGCCGAAGGTGAGCATTTTCTTCGTCCGTCAGCTCGTAGTGGACTGCCACTCGTAGAGAGGGTATCTCTATCTCGAGGGGGAGCACTGCTTCCGTCCCAAATACCAACGCGTACGGCGTTGTGTTCGTGGCCGTCTTGAACGTAGTTCGATAGGCCCATAGGGCTTCTTGTAGCCTCTCGTGCCAGTCTCTCTTATTCCGGGAAACGGTCTTTTTCATGATTTTTGTCAAGGTCTTATTGAAGGCCTCGGCTAGACCATTAGCTCGCGGATTGTAAACTGAAGAATATCTCCAGTCTATATTGTGCTGCTGCGTGAAGCGGCTAATCTTATGGCTTCTGTAGGCTGGCCCGTTATCGGAGATAATCCGCCGTGGAGTTCCAAACCGATAGATGACGTGCGTCTTGAAGAAGTGGAGGATATTCTCCGTCTTCACTTCCCTCAGCGGTACTACTTCTGCCCATTTGGAGAAGTAATCAGTTGTCGCCAGGATAAAACGATGTCCTCGGGACGATGCTGGCTCGATGGGGCCGACTATGTCAGTCCCCCACATTTCGAATGGCCAGCTAGCCACCGTTGGGTGTAGTGGATTCGGATGTTGGTGGATAAAGTCTCCATGAATCTGGCACGAGTGGCATTGCTTCGCATACTCGAGGCAGTCTTGGACCATCGTAGGCCAATAGTAACCCATCCGTTTAATTTTTAACTTCATCTTCGGGCCTGCTTGATGAGAACCACAGATTCCGTCATGAACCTCTTGAACGACTCTTTCTGCTTCGTCCGGTCCTAAACATCTTAGCCATAGAGAATCAAACGATCTCTTGTATAGAGTGTCGTTGACGAAAGCGAAAGACAGAGCTCATTTCATGAGCTGATGCCTTGAGGATGCTTCTTCGGGCATTCGGTGGGACTTAAAGTAGTCTATGAAGACTTCCCTCCAGTCCTCAGCCTTCCTACGGTCTTTTATTTGTAGGGTCGTCTACTCAGTCGCCCCCTTTTCTTTATACAATTCCGGAGATATTTCTGCTGAGACGAGCACTCGACGGCTTTGTACCACGATTCTGACGTCATCAAGGTTCTCGTCTGCCAGTTCTTTAGCAAGTTTGGCCAGCGCGTCTGCTTTGCTGTTTTCCGCGCGCGGTATGTTCTCCAGAGTATAGGAGGGAATTTGGGTCAATAGTTGTTGCACCTTTTCGCCGTACTTCACCAACTCCGGTTTGCACGTTTGGTAGTCACCATTTACTTGACTAACGACCAATTGGGAATCCCCGTATATAAGGAGATTTTCGATTCCCATGTCGATGGCGATCTCGAGGCCTGCTATCAGAGCTTCGTATTCAGCTTCATTGTTTGTCCTCGGCTCTGTTAAGGAGAAGGCGAAGCGCATTATCCCTCCTTGTGGAGTTGCGAAGATGAGGCCTATCCCCGATTTGATCATTGGGATACCCTGTTTCTGTTTCTTTACGGAGGATGCTCCATCGAAATAGAGTTCCCATCGGGTACTACCGCCGCCAATCGCATCAAATGCATGCTCGTCTGGCAACTCGCAGTTCAGAGGAGAACCAGCCGGTACTGGATGCTCAGCGAGGAAGTCGGCAATGGCCTGGCCTTTCACTGCCTTAAGAGGTCGATACGTTATTGAGAACTCCATCAGGAGTAGAGCCCATTTAGCGAGTCGACCCGTCAATATAGCCTTTGACATCAGATATTTAAAAGGGTCCACCTTCGAGATGAGACGGACTTCATGTGCCAACGCATAGTGCCTGAGCTTTGTTATCGCGAAGATTAACGCCAAGCAATGTTTTTCAATGGGAGAGTAGTTGCTTTCTGCCCCCAGCAGAACTCGACTTAAGTAGTATAGTGCTCTTTCTTTCCCTTGGTCGTCCTCTTGCGCCCATAATGCGCCTAAAGAACCTTCGAGGGCGGTTGTATAAAGAATGAGAGGTTTTTCTTTAACCGGAGCAGCCAACACCGGCGGGTTCTGCAGGTATTGCTTGATCTCGTCTAGCGCGCTTTGGCATTTTTGATCCCAGACGAATGGGGTTCCCTTCTTCATCAGGTGACTGTAGGGACGGCATTTGCCTGAAAGATTAGCGATAAATCGTCGGATGTATGCGAGCTTCCCTTGGAGAGACCGCAACTGTTTGAGGGTTCTTGGCGAAGGCATTTCCATGATCGCTTTAATCTTTGACGGATCTATTTCAATACCTCGGTGTCGAATGATGAATCCCAGGAATTTGCCCGAGGAGACTCCAAACGCGCATTTGAGGGGATTCATTTTCAAATTATATTGCCGAAGGCGTTGAAATACAGTCTCCAGATGCTTTAAATGTTCTCCGTATGACATGCTCTTTACTACGAGGTCATCGATATAGCACTCGACGATGTCATGTATGAGTTCGTCGAAGATCTTTGTCATGGCTCTTTGATAGGTGGCGCCAGCGTTCTTTAGACCAAAGGGCATAACCCTGTAGCAGAATATACCCAAAGGGGCCCGGAAAGCGGTGTGCTTCTGGTCTTCGGGATGCATCTTTATCTGATTGTATCCTGACGAACCGTCCATAAAGGAGAAAACCTCATGAGTGGACGTGTTATCTATCATTAGCTCGGTTACTGGTATTGGGAAATCGTCTTTTGGACAGGCTTTATTGAGATCCCTGAAATCCACGCATATGCGTACCGTCCCATTCTTCTTCATTACCGGGACGATATTGGCGATCCAGTCGGGATATTGGACCTCTTGGATAAATCCAGAATCGATCAGCTTCTTGACTTCGGCGTTGATGCTCATTTCAAGCTCGAGTCGCATCCTTCTTGGCGCTTGCTTGACTGGCTTGATATCCGGGGATATTGCTAATTTATGCACAGCAATCTCTGGATCTAGTCCTGGCATCTCGGAGTAGTTCCATGCGAAGCAGTCTTTATACCGTAGAAGCATGTTCTTTAATGCAGCCACCCTTTCTTCAGATAGCAGCTCGCTGACAAATGTCGGTCGCGGGTCATCTGCCGATCCCAACTCAATCTTCTTTAGGTTATCTGCAGTAGTATGTATACCATCTTCCAGTTCTTTCGGAGCTGGCGGAAATTCTGAGATCACCTCATCATCGCTGTTCTCAAAGCACCAGGGAAGGTCATCCATATTCTCGGGCTCTTCTTTTAATATCGTAATCGTGTAACAGGTGCGAATCCGCTTTCAGGACTGAGGTGGATCTGGTTTTGCTTTTGCGGCTTTGGGTTCGTGCTTTTGTGACGGCGTTACCTTCCAGCCGTCGGATAAGGCGAAACTGCAAAGCTGATACTGATCCTCGACCCAATTCTTGAAGGCGAAGCAGTCTTCGGTAGGATGTCCTATGGCTCGATGATAAGAGCAATAGCTTAGATGAGCAGCCTTGTTAGCTTGCTCAGGGTGTCTAGATCCTGGAAGCGTGATCATTTGATGTTTTAGAGTGAGCTTGAGTAACCTCTCCGTCTTGTCTCGGGGGAAGGAGTACGCTCGACTCATCTTCTTCATGAGGGAAAAATCCGAGCCGTGCAATACCCGATCACGCAACCCCCTAATCCTGCGTTGTTGTTGTCGGCTCCTTTTTCCGCTTCTTGACTTATTTCTGTCTCCGCATCGGGCCTTTCGTACAATGGGTTGACAAAGGCAAACATCTTTGTCTTTTGCAGCCTGTTGAAATAGGCGTTGCGTCCTAGCCTTCTCGTAGATGGCCATTTCGCGGTCGTGGTCTTCCCGAGCTTTCTGACCCACTTTTCTGATCGGTTTGTCCATTCGTTCTTCAAACGACGGACTCGGCGCTTCAATCGCGGGGTCTAGTTTTGATGAGGGGTTGGCATCTCCTGACAGGGAGTCCTCTTCCTCATCAAAGGTATATATAGCGTAGCTGCTGCGGGCCCGTCCCCTTTTTCCGGTTCTCGCGTATCCAAGCCCAAGTGTTTCCATTTTCCCGTTGGGCAATTTGTGTTGAGTCCCAGGGACGTCCCAAATCTTGTTGTAGAACCGGGCCTGCCGAACAGTCTGTTTTAAGGGTACCCCTTGGCATTTCAATAGCTTCTTTAATCCCTTTGTATAGTATCTAGGCAGACGGATGGGTTGGAGCCTGTCGAGTGTCGCATCCGCACCATGCCAGATCTCTTTCTCTACTTTCGACTCTGAGGATCGGTAGAATAAGATCACCTTCTCACCCCTTTGCCTGGGAGGGACGTAAAATGTTCGCAGGTCCTGCACATTGTGGGCTTGAAGTGCGTCGAGATCTTTATAGTGTTCTCGCGGTACCATGGTGATTTGCAAACTATGGTCATCGCCAGGGGGTGCTTGTACCGACAGCCGATTGGAGAACATGGCATTAACTTCATCTTCTGAATCACTTCCGAAGACCAAGATGGGGGCGGACGTCCCTAGGTTGTTGCGTTGAGATGGCCCTGCATAAACTATCTCTTCCTCTTCTTCGGTATCGCTCCCGAAAACAGGGATGGTGGCGGCGGCTTTGTTCTCCGGGTTGCGACACCTTTCTGTATCCTCGAAATCTGGCAAAAAGTACTTCGCATCTTCGTATTTGCGGACTTCGTTGACGGAAAACGGGTTCAACTCACATGTTACGGTATACTCAAAACCATCCTTAAAGTACTTCATACACTGATGTTGCGTAGAAGGGATGATGTTGTACTCGTGTAGCCAAGGACGGCCGAGTAAGGCGTTGTAGCAGGTCTTGGCGTCAATGACATGGAATTTGACGTCTGTGACGAGAAGTCCGAAGCGTAATGTTAGTATTACAGATCCGAGAGTCCGTGACGATTGTGAATCGAAACCGGAGATAGTGATTTTGTCACGAGCGAGGTGCTGCACACTCATGCAGATTTCCTTCAACAACATTAAGGAGATTGACGGAGGATCCATTATCCACCAGGATCTTGCCTATCCTGATATCATGGCAGTATCCAGAGACATATAGGGGACGGTTGTGGTCGCACGTCCCGAGAAGGAGGTCTTCGTCACCGAAAGTGATGTCGGCCGTATGCACTTCCTCCAGTTCATCCTTCATCCTTTCAGTGGCGAGGAAGGCTTGGAATTGCTCAGGTTCTTGTAACGCCTTAATCAGTGAGTCTCGCGCTTCTTTTGATAATAGGAGGGCATCGAGGATGCTAAGCTGAGAAGGTAGCTTCCTTAGGTGCGCTAGGATGTTATAGTCCACTTTACCCTTTCTAGGAGGGTCTTTGGCAGCCAGCTCTCTCATGACTTGGCCATCTAAAGTGATATCTTCAGTGACCTTTTCCTTTCCCTTATCTTTCCTACTCGCGGGCCCGAGATTCTTTTCTGGGAGTGTGCGATTGCGCAGCTGAATGTTCTTGCAGGCCTCCGATTTCTCCTTTTTTCCTAAAACAGATTCTTTAAAGAGAGGGCCCAGAGCCATTTCTTCATCAGAGTCGCTCCCAAAGGTGAGAACTTGCGACCCCCTGGCGTTAACCATGTAACAGTTGCCAGTAGTTCTGTTGTGCCCATCGACGGTACTTCTTTGCTCCCGACGGCTCTTGCGTTTCATGCGCTTAAAATGTTGCCGATGAGCAACATATCCTTGCCACCATATCTTAAAGGCGTCGCACTCCTCCGTGGGGTGTGAGATTTTCCGATGATATGCGCAATAATCAGGGTGCCTCTCCACCCCATCGTGCGTGTTTCCTTCCGAGGGTGGTAGCTTCATTCCCATTGACATGGCTTTGGCAAACATTTTCCTCGTCTTGAATATCTTCTTGTCTACTTTGGATGCCTTTCGCTCTGGCAGGGGTAGTTCAACTCTTTCATTCAGTCGCCTGCGTTTGGCTCCTTCTGAAGCGGCCATCTCACGCTCCTGATCCGCTTTACTTTTTAGGCGAATCTCGTCTAGAAAAGCGTCGATCATTTCGTCTGTTGGCCATGCACGCTCTGGTACAGTCTCTGCCTCCAGCTTCTTAGTGCCAGGAGTTTTCCCATCATCGGTAAACGAGTGAGAGATTACGTTACAACTCGCCACATATCCTTCGGATTCATCCGACGAGCTCTCTCCATCATCTTCCTCTTGAAAGATGTGGTTGAGGAACTCTTGCAGTGTGACAGGAGTCCGCGCCTTTTGATTGTATTCTTCCACAGCGTCGATTTGCTTCTGCAAGTTCGTGTGCTCGTTTCCAAGCTTCACGGACTTCTTGGATTTCTTCTTCTTTTTCTTCGAAGATTTTGACGGTTGGGCGTGAGTATTTGGGCTCTTATCGCGAGTCTTCGTAGTTAGGCGAGGCTTCAGCATTCCTTCGATAATTTGAGGTTCAAGAGGGTCCTTCCATTCGATCGCAGGGCACGCATGAAGGTCTCTCAGCATTCTTTTGGTTTTAGTTGATAGCACGACCTCCCATGGAGCTTCTTCAATAAAAGAACAGGTTGCCCCCGGTGTATCCGCTTTCCTAGGAGTATGCGGCTGTGGTGGGTTCACCTTCCACTTTTCGGACAGTATAAACTTCCCCTGGAGGTACTGATCTTCAATCCATCCTTTGAAGACGAAGCAATCTTCGATCGGATGACTTACCGTTTGATGGTAAGGGCAATAATTAGGGTTATTCACCTCCGTGGATTGCGGCGGTCGCCTTGGATTTGGTAGGTTTATAAGTCTGTTGCGTATTGCCAGCTCGAATAACCGTTTTGTCTTGTCTCGTGGGAACGAGTAAGGACGTTTCATCTTTTCATTATAATACCGGCGTCTTTCTTCCAGTTGATCTGCCGGTTTCGGGGCGTTAGGTTGCTGTTGGGCATTTGCGACAAAGGTTGCCCTTCCTTTACCCTTGTCATTCCGAGGTCCCGACTTCGGGGGAGGTGGTCTATGACCCATCTGGTCCATCTGAGCCAACTTGTCGATTAAAGCCTGGAATGTGGTTGGCTTAAAGAACATCATAAACCGGGAGATAGTTGCGTGGGGGTCTAGGGTTCCCACGAACATGCCCACTGCAGGTGCTTCCTCAATGCGTTGCTCGCATCTCGACCACAAATTCCGCCAGCGTATAGCATACTGGACCTAGGTTTCGCCTGGTTTTACCCTGGCGTTAATCAGTGCTGTTATTGGAGTGCGTTCGCTGGCACTTGCGAATCGCTGAGTGAATAACAACTCCATTTCAGCGAACGTCTTGATAGAATCGTTCGGGAGTTCCGAATACCATTCGAACGCTGTTTCTGATAAGCTGCCCACGAATTGGTGAAGCAACAGTTTATCATCACCGCCGGTGTTACCGCAAAGGGCCCTGAACTAGGCGACATGTTGATGGGGATTGCCGGTCCCCTTATACACGTGGAATTTTGGTATCGTATAACCTGGCGGGTATTTGATTTGGTCGTACCAGCTTGGATACGGCCGCCCCGTTTTTACGACTTGACCAGCTGCCTCAGTCGCATGATGAACCCGGATTTGCTGGGCTATATAGTCAACCAAGTCAGCCTTAGAGATTGCCTCCTCCTTGGCCGTTGAGAGGGTTGGTGGTGGATTTGACGTTTCTCCTCGGTCATCTTCAAGAACGATTGGGGGATCCTCGGCGGGTAGGTCCTGCTGGATCATCATTCCTATCATATCTTGGAAGAGAAGGCCCATACGCTGTATGTTGGCTGCTTGTTCAGCAGCCTCTTTGTCCTTTCTCTCCAGTATCCGGCGAAGGAATTCAGCGTCGGTTTCTTCCTCTTGGCGTGCGTCTGAGGACGTTTCTGGGCTTTCTTTTGGCCCGGTAAGTGCGGCCATAGCATTCATCATTTCTTGGAGCTTTTGCTGCTGCTCCTGGGCTTTAGTCACTGACCGTGTAAGCGGTCTATGACCCGTGGACGCGCGGCTGTCTTCTTTTCCTGACGCCATGTATACGGTGTGGACCATCATGCCCCCAGACATAGGGCGTCTGGGCTTAGTGCTATTAGCTGTCGTTGCAGGCTGGGGGATCTTCTCTGGCTTCCTCCTTTCATGAGCCATGTAGGTTGAGGGGGCCGTTGAGGTGGGCGTCCAGACATCCTTTCGGGGTTTAGCCTGGTGACCAGCTTCCGGTTGGATTTTCAGCTTCTTGTGCTGGCGGGAGAAGCTTGGATCGATGATCGAGTCTCGGGCCTGCCGCCAAACCTTATAGATTTTGGAAGACGGCCGTTGAGGGGATCGGGGCTGTTCTGACTTTATTTCCGCAACCTTTCTTAATGGAGGAGGAGACCTCTTTAGCACCGCAGTAGGAAAATTCCTTCGCACCTTGTTTAGCATCTTGAAGCTGTTCCCAGTTGGAACAGCAGCATTAACTTCTGTCATCGGGGCTGGTGGAGTTAACCCAGAGGGGGAGTTTCCCCCAGCCTTCCTTACTCGGCGCCAATGGCGACGTCGAGCGTGTCGAGCGGACGGCGTTGGGTCAGCGTTAAGAATGGTTTCGTCTTGCCCCCTGTGTAGGTGGGGGGTCGCTGTTGGTGTTAGCCTGTCAAAGACCGACGTCTTTTGGGTAGCAGGGGCGGGAGCTGAAGCCGTCAATCTTGTAAAGACCGACTTTTTGGCCAGAGAAGCCGCCTTGGCGATTTCGGGAGCAGGAGCAGCCACTTTCTTAGAAGCAGCCTTCTCCGGGATTGTAGGCCCCATGATGGGTCCACAGGATTTCCGGCCCAATCTAGAGAAGACCGAGGCGCTGATGTTGGGCGACCCGTTGGGATGAGCCGCGGCAGGGGTAAGACGATCAAAGACCGACTTCTTGGGAGCTTCCTTTGTCAGCACTGGCGCCGTGAAGCTTGTTGGTGGGAGTATAGTCCCGAAGAACAATCCGGTAGTGGCCTGAGCCACCTGGTCCACCGGCATTGTGAATAACGAAGCAGCTTGGGGTCCGTAGGCTATACCTCCTGGCGAGGTAAAGCGTTGGTCGCAATTGCAGTCTGAGCGGTTGGAGAATTTCACGGAAGTAGAAGCCATCGATCCTTTGCTTTCTGCAATAAGCGAGACGCCAATTCTTAGTATCTTGAAACCCAAGGGCCACCATTAGCGAACCGCGATTGGTTCGCGAATCACGACACACGAAGTGTGGAGTGGAAAGAGGAAAATGTCCCACCGGGCGTGCCAGAATCTGTTCCCCTCCGAACGGCGGCGAGACGCAGGGACGTCCATGCCTGAGGTTCGGGGCAGATGCTAATTGGTGCTATCCGTCCACCTCTCCGAAGATACCAAGTTGATTTATGGCACCATGTATCGAAGGTTTAAACGGATGCGTCCGATGTAGCAGACTTCGTCAGATTCCCCCTCGCACGAGAGGTTTTTGATTGTGGGGACGCTCTTCCCTGCAGGCGCAAGCCCCTGCAGTTAATTACGCTACCGCGCTGCGGTAAAAACTTTCTCCTTCTCCAGATGGTCACTTCGTGTCGTGTGTTTTTGTTTTATTTGTGGTTGCCCGTGGATTGTATACGGAGACTGAGTTATGTCGTCGCCCGTAGGACGTGGACTAGTCCAAATCCGTATTTTCTTAGATTTGGGTTTGGGGGTTTGGTTTGAGGATACGTTAGCCATATTTGAGGCTAAGATCAACTCAAACGTTTGTTAAGGATACGTTAGTCTAACTTGAGACTAAGATCAACTTAACGGGATCGTTTAGATCCGACAAAAGAGCATTTGGGGCTCTATTGTTCCAGTTTAGGGACATAGTGGTCCATTGAATGTATGGCCGTCGGGACCCGTCACCTCTCTGACGACGTTGAAGGATTACAACGACAGATGTCAGAGGAGTTCAGAGATGTACCCTTGAACCGAAGTTGATTGGGGGGATTCATAGTCCAGTCTGTTTGAAGGTTTAAGGATACGTTAGCCATATTTGAGGCTAAGATCAACTTAAACGGGATCGTTTAGATCCGACAAAAGAGCGTTTGGGCTCTATTGTTCCAGTTTAAGGACATAGTGGTCCATCGCTAGTTTAAGGACATTGCGGTCCGTAGGTAGTTTAAGGACATTGCGGTCCAGGTTAAGGACGTCGTAGTCCATGGGTTTAAGGACCCCACAGTCCATTGTTAGTTTTAAGACATCTCGGTCGAGGTTAAGGACGTCGTAGTCCATGGGTTTAAGGACCCCACAGTCCGTTGTTAGTTTTAAGACATCTCGGTCGAGGTTAAGGATGTCGTAGTCCATGGGTTTAAGGACCCCACAGTCCGTTGTTAGTTTTAAGACATCTCGGTCGAGGTTAAGGACGTCGTAGTCCATGAGTTTAAGGACCCCACGGTCCGTTGTTAGTTTTAAGACATCTCGGTCGAGGTTAAGGACGTCGTAGTCCATGGGTTTAAGGACCCCACAGTCCGTTGTTAGTTTTAAGACATCTCGGTCGAGGTTAAGGACATCGTAGTCCATGGGTTTAAGGACCCCAAAGTCCGTATCAATAGGTGGTCATCGGGACCCGTCACCTCTTTGAAGACGTTGAGGGATTACAACGCCAAGTATCAAAGGAGTGAAGAGATGTACCCTGGAACCGGAGTGGATTAAGTAGTCTTTGGCCCAATTTGGGATCAAGACCAATTAATTATGTTATGAGCCCATTAGCCCAGTTAATTACGAATTGAGGACTTATGGCCATCTTGGGCTAAGTCCAATCATGTCTGGAATATTGACTTCCTGTTGGTCCCTTGAAGGAGAGGCTTTGCCTCTATCCATTTAGCCAATTGGGCCAAACCCTAGTGTTAAACACTACAGACCAATCAGTGTTGAACACTGTGAATGAAATTGACAGGTTAGTGTTTAACACTAAAAGATAATTGGTGTTAAACACCAGCAACAAGGCTTTCAAATTAGCATTAAACACTAAAACAGATCAGTGTTAAACACTGGCAACGGAGATCTCAAATTAGTGTTAAACACTAAGGTAATCAGTGTCGAACACTGCAAATAAAGTTCTTTGATTAGTGTTGAACACTAAGGCCCAACAATGTTTTAACACTGGATTCGGGAGTTCCAATTTAGTGTTAAACACTAAGGCAAGAGGGGTCACGTGGCAACACATGAGAGCGCCATCCCCTCGTTTGTTCTGCTGAAAAGATCACATCTTTTGGAGCATCACGTGGCATCACGTGACGGGTGTTTAAATGAGGTATGTTAAAGCTTCTGTCAAGGGTCACGTGGGTCACGTGAGGCACTGCCTCAAAGGGCTTTCTGTAGATCTTTTGGGGGGGTCACGTGGTGACACGTGACCCTTCTTTTCTGTAGTTGTTTAGAAGATCTGTTAATCCCTTTCAGGAATTGAATTCCTCGTAGGGTTGAACCCTGACAATAATTCCAGAGGAATTAAATTCCTAGTTCCTTTCGAAGAGTTGAACCCTGAATTTTCTGTAGGAATTAAATTCCTCATATATATGAAGAACTGAATAGGGTTAAACCCTAATAAAAGTTTTAAGGAATTAAACTCCCACTCTCTGTTAGAGAATTATTCTGGGGAGTAAGATTAAGGGAATTACGTTCTTGTTGTTTTAACAGAACTAAGTTCTTAATTAGGGTTAAACCCTGTTTCTTTTTATTCTGAAGGAATTAAATTCCCATGACACAGGGTCAAACCCTAGTTTTATTTTAAAGGAATTAAATTCTTATAGTTCTGTGAGAATTAAATTCTCGTGCTTCCATTCCCTCTCTATGCTTTGGATCTGCATGGCAGGATCTCAACCCATTGAGAATTAAATTCTCAACTTCAAGGGGAGATGTGCGCTTTACAGATCCTCCATCTAAGAGAGAAGAAATATGTTCTTCTGTTTTACATCAGAGTTGAACTCTGTTGAGGATTAAATTCTCTTTCTTTCAAAAAGCCTTCCCTTTCTTACTTAGGGTTTTCTTTTGCAGAAGATCCAGATTCCTCAAAGTATCAAGGCTCTCTCCCTTTTCTTCCCTCTGCGTGTATATCTCTATTTTGTGTGTCTCGGCTCCTATTTATAGGAGAAGCAGCCGAGTCAATTAGTTTTTTGACGTATCTTCATTGAGAGATTTGATTTGCATCCATCATTCGTTCTGGACCTTTGGATTATTAGGTGAATTTTATTCACCATTGGATTTCAAATCCAGCGATTCTCCTTTGTGATTTCTGTTAGATTTAAAAGGGAAATCTTCCCAAATTCGAGATTTTCCCATAGATAGATGATATTTAATCACTCTAAATCTTTAATTCAATCGGTTGCTTTTGGAAAGACTTGAGAGGTCTTTTCTCAGAATTTAATTCTGTTTAACAAATGGGCTTTGAAAGCTGGTCACGTGCGGCCACGTGACCCTTGGTCACGTGTGGGCACGTGACCCCCTTGTAACGAGCCCTCTTCTTCTTTTGCACTCTGCCTTCTTCTGCTGCTTAGCCGTCACGTGCCACCACATGACCCCTGGTCACGTGTGAGCACGTGACCCTCGTCTGGAGTCTTTTCTTGATTTAACCGGAGAATGAGTCTGATGTTTTGAGCGTCACGTGCCAACACGTGACCCTGGTCACGTGGGAGCACGTGACCTCTTCTGAAGCCTTTTCCTTGATTTGATCAGGGAACCAATATGCCTATGCCGCTTGCTTTTAAATGTCACGTGCCGACACGTGACCCCGGTCACGTGGGAGCACGTGACTCTTTCTGAAGCCCTTTTCTTCGATGTAGTTGGGAAACTGAACTTGTCTTGCTGATACTTTTAGGTGTCACGTGCCAACACGTGACTGCTGGTCACGTGTAAGCACGTGACCCTTTTCTGAAGCTTTTTCCATAAGCTTTTCTGATTTTTAAATCAGGAAACAGGCGTATTGGAGATCGCAGTGTGCCAAAAAGATTGGTTTAATATAGAAATTAGACAACAACACGTTAAGAGTTGTAACAACCGAGTCCAGTTCTACAAATTTCAGTTACCGTATGTGTGGTGGGTGGTATTTATTTCATTTATCCTGTGTTGGCTGTTACTAGTTATAATTTACACTGACATGTCATATTCTGCATATAACAATTTAAGTCATCTAAAATTAAATTAAAAATACTTGTCATGGCCTGCTCGATACCCCTAATCCTGTGGTAGCATCCTTGCATTGTGTTCTCGTCCCGTTCAGTGAAACGGACGTGTTTGGACGTCTACGCGCACGCGTGTGCGTCCGTTCTTGGGGGTATGCTTTTTAATTAGTAAATCCTTCATTTCAATTTTTGGAACCTGCCAACATTTTTCATATTTCAAATTCGAATTTTGGACCCGGCCCGGGCGCAATTCTGAATTACTTTGTATCCCGCCAATTCTGTTTATTTAAATATTTAATTTTTCCCTTAATGGGTTTCATCATAATAGAAATCCTGAAGTTGGAAATCTTTCAGCTTAGGGTAATCCTTTTAACATTTTCTTTAAAATATCCTTTCATATTTTACCAACCAATTAACAGCCCATAAATCTTTCACAAGTTTTTCCCTAACCAATCAAACACCAGAAAATCTTTAATCTCTAAACCAAATTTTATTCACAACCAATCAAAACCCTTGCTTCCTTTCCTGGGCCCGCGAGCGCAGAATCCTCTCTCTCTCTTTCTCCTTCTCTCTCCTCCACAGCTCTCTCTTTCCCCCTTCTCTTTCTCTCTCCTCTCGCACCCACTCTCTCTCCTCTCGCGATCACTATTTACCTCTCGAGTCCCGTCACCGCGAGGAGATCCCGTCACCTCCCTTCATGCTTCCCTTTCTCTCTCGTTTAAAAACCCCGCAGCGTTTCTTCTCCTTTTAAAGCAAAACCCATCGCTTCGTGTAACCCTAACCCTAACTACATCAACTCAAACCCTAACCCAGCATCTCCTCTTCTCCTCATTCTCATCTTCTCCTTCTCTTTCTTCCTTTCTGAGTCTCGTTCCCTGTGCACTCACCCTCCAGCGAACCCAGAACCCATCGTTTCATCGCCGCCGACTCCCTCTTCTCGTCGTCATCATCTCCCTCTCCCTCTGTTCTGTCCCCTCTGCTCTTTCCCCGAGCATCTATCTCGGCAACCCTAGCAGAAACCCTAGCCGAGCCTTTCCCTGCAACTTGGAATTTATCGCTTTGCCGTGATCTCGCCGGCGATCCTTGCCGACGACTACCCACCTTGGCAAACACAGCCGTCTCCCAAACCCCGTAAGCAACCTTCCTCTTCTTCTTTCTTTTCTTCTTCTTTCTCTTCTTTTCATCTTAAGTTTTTCTTCTCTGTTAAATATTTGGATCCTCTGTAGATCGCCGGAGCTCTGTCGACGACGCGCTGACGACGCTGTCACCTCCTGCAATCCAGTGAGTAAGTTTCCTTCATTAATCCCCTCCATTCTCTTGCCTTCTTCTTGCTTCTTTTCTATGCATCTCTTGTCTATTACAATATTTACTGTTTTCTGTCTTGCCGGAATCCGACCGTGCCGGCGACGTTTCCCGACGACTCAGCAAGAACCTCTGATCCGTGTGACTCCACTGTTCATCGTTTGGGTTCATTCCGTGAACCGTACGCGCGTCGCGATTTTTCCCCGTCGACGCGTAACGTTCCGTTTTCTGTTTCGCGACCCGTTGAGGCAAGTGAAACTTGCTACATGCTATTTTAAACTATTCTTATACCAATCTATTTAATTCCTAGTCAATCTCTAAATAGAGTTGAAAGTATTGGATTTCAAGTTAACCGTATAAAGTTCCGTTACATATTTCATGATCTCGAACTTGAAACTTAGTTATTGCATCTAATTATTTATACGTAATAATCACCTGTAAATGATAGACCACATGATCATATTTGTTTAGAGCCATGTTACCCCTTTTATCCAGTTTTAACCTATCGGACATCCATGTGCAACTTTAACCGGTTTAATTACAACTGCATCCATTGTACAGATTATACATGTCGTCGCATCCCTAGATTACTCGATATTTATTAACCTGGTTTTTAGCATTCACATCTATCATACTGTATTCATACAATGCTGACACCATCTGTTAAACACAACTGATAACCGTACGGCTAATCAATTAAATTTGCTTTATTGCTTAACCTATTGTATGTGCCAATTTATTGTGTTGATACCCATGCTTGATTATTTATAACCATGATTATGCTAGCTGATTATGAGCACACACATGATATCTTTCACACCCTGACATGATTTGCTACACGCATATTACCTGACCCAACATGGAACCGTACACTACTTGACCTGACCTGATACACCATGGCTTGACCTGTTACCTAATCTTGTGTCTAATGCCAACAAACCTGACATGTAGTCCTCACGGACCGTTCCTGTTGTCTATCCAGACAAACCTGCTCTTACCTGATCCTGTGTTGGCATTAGTTCTCGATTACTGAATACCTGACTTGACATACATAACTTGGGGGTATCGGGAAATCAATGATGAAATCCTGACTTGTAATTTGACAGTTGCTTGCTTTTACTGATCAGTTTTAGAGGCTAGGCCCGCCTCGTGACGATGCTGCTGACATCGTTGGTCTGTACCCTTTTCCTGTTAGTGCCTAGCGGCACGTCTCGGTTTCAGCCCGAGAGTCTGAGACCGTGGTCCCGGGCATGCACGGGATACTATTGAGTTAAATCGATAATTCATCAAATTGATTTCAAAGACTTTAGAGTAGATGACCCAATAGACCAGTTTAGTTTACTCACTGCACCATATCCTTCACTGCTATGATTTATATTACTGTTACACCTGCTTTTCATTCATGTTTATACTTGCATTGCCTGTTACCCTGTTTATATTTTATTAGTTGATGACATGACGCGCTGACGTCTGGGTTTTGCATGGCCCAGATTCCGTACCTTTGCTGCAGTCCGAGCAGGAGTACTTCAGCCAGCAGGCTGAGCTGTTAGTTCTTTTATTTTCTGCATTTTATTCCTAATGTGAGCCCGCATTATGGGACATACATTCCAGTTATTCTGTATTGGATCTTTTGCTTCCGCACTTTTATTATTCTTGACTCATGTTATCTTGGCTTATGGACATATATTAGATAGTTATATTTTGATTCGTGATATCTCTACAGCCGTAATGTGACTGTGGATGGATATTTCCTACCCACAGGTAGCATGGTTGGCTATGTCACGTGCCCATCTTAGCGTACTCTGGGAAGCGGGGCATGACAAGAGTATTGAAGACTCCGACACCGATGAAGAGTAAAAACCGATAGGAGCTCACCGGTTAGTTTTATTTTATTGAATTGTATTTTAAAAAAAATTGGCACTTGTATGACTGATAAGTTTTGCCAATCTATGTCTTCCCTCAAAAAAATTTTAATTATAAAATATTTAGGTCTGTCCCGTGACCCACACGAGATTCGGGTTAAAAAATATCCAATTTTTTTCTTCATAAAAGCAAAATTTTACTTCAAAAATATTTTAAATTTTTTTATAAAAAAAATCATTTTTTAAACTGGCCGGTCCAACCTAAGTCGGACCACGGGCCGGGCTGGGTTCGGGGGCTTCGAACTGGGCCTAAGCCCGGCTCGAAGCCTGGTCAACGAGGGTCGGGCCGGGCCCGAAAGCCCCCTGACCCGGGCGGGCTCCGGATTGGGTCGGACCGGCCCGATAGACACCCTGACCCGTCCGTTAGCTTTAGGCAATTCCTCAACAATTTCCAGAGAAAATGGCCATCTGTAATACATTTGAAAAAATTCTGCAGTGTGTGTCGGCAGTATGTGTCCAGTCTTGACACGGAATGAGATAGAATGCTCGAAAATTCTCTATCTATTTCTTTCTCCTACTCAGGTGTGTTATACCTGGTATATCATATAATTTCTCCTCCTGTACGAGAGTGCACCATGACGGTTATATTTTGCATTGTTCCTCTGGAATAATTAGCTGAAGTAGCATTCCATTGAGGAAAGAATCATGGCTCAAAATTCTACTAATACAATTTGTATCATTAGAAAAATTTGAAGCAAAGCTTCAATCGCAACAACGTAGGCAAATTGCTTTGTTCTTCAAAGGGGTCTTCAAGCCACATCAATTGACGATTTTCAATGGAGATATATTTCTTTTCCAAATAATTCAGAAGAAGAATATCCTCGAAAACAATGCATGACACCGACATCTCTTCGGTCATGCATAAAGTGCGCGAGGCGCGTTGGATACAAAATAAATATAATATACGCCATGCATGCATGCATGATGACCCATGCACTCTCCTGTGATAAAGTGTGCAACACCCGTTGCCTGCAAAATAAATTTGATATACGAAATATTATAAAACTATTTTCATGACATTTTCGAGAATAGGATCATTCAAACCTGACTTTTGAGCCTCCGTTCCGGTTAGCGATGTGCAATCATGGTCTTATAACTAAACCATATTTTGAGATGTGTTCGGAAAGTTGTGTCAAATAATAGTCTTGTAATCATATGATGTTTGGATAACTTAAACCATGGTTTTGTAACAATGATTAATGTAAATTAAAAAAAAATTATATTTTAACCGATGCCTTTCAACTTAAAAAAAAATAAATACAAAAAATTTGTGAGGCGAGGAGGCACGTGAGGTCGCCTCGCCGCTCTCCTGAACGGGGGACGGACGCCGCAGAACGCATCGCCGCTCACCCCAACGGGTTCTGAAGCATGGACGTATTGCCAACGCCTTGGGTAGAAGCCAACTGTTATTTAAGTTAGCAGCTGTAGCATCGCAGCTTTATATAATTAATAAAATTTTAAAACTAAATGCAATAATGACAATTTAAAGATTGATTAATTGATAAATATATGTGGGGGCCCTGTTGTTCTCAACAAAAGCCAACCAGACTTAGTTAAGCTTGTTGCGTATGAGAAATGATTTAGGACTTCTTTATATAGTAAAGTCTAAATCATAGAACTTGATAAATAAATGCATGCATGCTTCATAAATTCTATTCAATTCAAAGAACTTGTGTGTTTAGTTCATGGGGCGGCGAAGGTGGGATCCAGCTGAGGACTTACTGCCATGTGTTTCTTAAAGATAAAATGATAATATAATTAATTCCATAACCTCTAAATTTTGTCTTGAAAAACCCTTTGGCCATGTATGGTGGAGACACCGAGATGCAAACTGTGATTTGTAAATCTTAAATTTCAAAAATGGAATTGTCTAAACTTTGATTATATTGGAATTTAGATAACTGCAGTTTTCTCACTTTCAAAACTGAGTCCAAAATGAGCTTCGAACATGCCAAAATTAAGATTTTAGAGTCAAGCTTTTCTAATTTTATGCAAAACACTAAAGATGAATAAATAAAAACTTTATTTTCACATGAGTGAACATTTTTGTAGTCTAGACTTTGAAGTCAATTACATGAATAATTCCTTTCAATATGCTCTATTATAAACCAACTTTTTATTTAAATGAACATTGTTTTAATAATTCATTTTATAGAGATCCAACCATAGCTCATCCATGTTTATCAGCTTTTCTTACTTATCTTGATTTAAGAAAGACAGCGGAAAAAAATTTATGTAGTACATTGATTCACAACCTGGCTTTGCCAAACGTCCCTCTTCAAAGTTAGGTTGTGAATCAAATGTTAATGTTCCCATTAGAAATTAGAGAGTGCATCAACATCATGGGCACACCGGCCACAACACTAACATAAAACTCAGCGACCAAACTCTCTCCATTCCATTACTGATTTGACCCATCAACCTCATCATTCATCAAAATCCCTCTTATTATGAATTCAAAATTCCATTTGACTAATCAAATCCATCTACGTGTTTGATGACCTAACCCATATCAAAAATCTAAGTGCCCTTTAATTGCCCTATCTCAGATATCACCCATTTTGGCCTTCTCTTTAATTTTTCCATCATAGAGCACCCATCTTATTGACATGTGTTTGGCTTGGAGTCGTGTCTAACTTTTTAATGGTTCCCTTTTCAGGGCAGCATCATATGGGATGTGACTAGCAAGTTGTGCATAATGCGACAAATTTTGGAAACCTTTTTGGGAGACAACATAACATGATAATTTAATCTAAGTAAGGGGTTCATCAATTGATATGCATGAGATATTGTGATTTTTTTTTTTGTAGTGAGCGTTGGTTTGAGACTTGGACTTGCCACTATTGGCTTTGGAGTGGGATGTGAATTAGCACATGCATGGAAGATTTGGAATGTTTTTTCTCACAAGAACAGAATAACGAGCGATCATTTGTTTTCTTCTTGATGTTTAGCTTATTTAAAATATAATATTTTCAAACTATATTTTGTATAACGTTATAAAATACAGATTATAAACTAATTAATGATAATAATAAGAAATATTACGCCGATATATATATATATATATATATCTATATATATATATATATATATATATAACATGTCGCAAGTTGTAAACTTGCATACACTATATATTATAAAACTGATTAACATTAAATAACTACGGTTTATAAATTATATAGATATAGCTGTAAAATGATAATAATAATAATAGTACGACAAGATATAAGTAAATTACATAAAGTATCGCATGCAGCAAGCTGTAAACTTGTCTCGAAAATAAAAGCGATGAACGGAAGCAACATGACGCTATACAAATCAATACCAAGCTTTGATGGCTCGGTCAAGGTTCTAAGATGCAGCTGGAGTTGCGTCGACGAGAATGGGTGTGGGCATGAAGAAGGAAGAAGGAGAATATATAAATTGAGGAGGGAGAGATATGTTATGTAGAGAGAGCGAAAGAGAGGAAAGGATTTTGTGTTTAATATAAATATATATATAGTATAATTTAAATTAGGTTATAAATATATATTGGTTTCAATATATATATAGATAATATCAAACGACAACCAATCTCCACCAAAATTTCATCAAAAATATATTTTGGAAAATAATTCACATTTATAAACTTCTCAACCATAATATAAGAATATATTTTAAATAACTCATACCCCTAATTTAAAATTTGAAAGGATTCTAAAAATATATCTTGATTTAGTAAATATTTGATACTAGATATCTTGAGATTTAAACGTAAAACATAAAAACAAAATAAAATATGGGATGACAAACATATGATGACAGTTAACAAAATAAAATTTATTCTTAATTTGTGGCTATTAAAAGATATATGATGATCTAAATATATGATATATAAAGATCTAAAAATATAATGCAGGTATTATACTAGATTCACATAAATACACTTTAATGGTAAATCTCAGATACATAAGAGAGAATTTACCATTAAAGTGTATAATGTAGGTATTATACTAGGTTCTAAACTTGTGGGTCGGGTTGGATAACGACTACTACTATTCAAATCATTCGCGATCCAATAAATAGAATAAAAGAAATATAAAGCAAGATTAAAATAGCAATTAATATCGTATAACCATACTAGGGTGTTACAAAGACGTTCATTTCAAATCGATACGGATTCATAAGAGAGACAGAGATTAACCAATATGCAGCAAACTAATTTTGATTTGTATTCTCCTAACTGTGAATCTTCTAATTATGAAATCTTTGCTACGTCACAAAATAATGCCTCTGAAGAAATTCTTGCTCCTACCGTTCCTGAAGCAAGAGGTTATGCCCCTAAAGAAAAAAGAGCTAAAACTTCTGATATTTGGAAATATTTTGTAGTATAAATAGTTGGAGGTAAAGACGAGCGGGCAGTTTGTACTCATTTCCAAACAGATTTTACTTGTGCCGCTTCGGATGGAACTACCCACCTAAAAAAACATTTAATCAAACACGAAAAGGCAGATTCTCGGCAGACGACTCTAAGTATGTCGTCTAAATTTTTAACTATTTTTTCTTATTCCCAAGATATTAATAGAAGTGAACTTGCAAGATATGTCATACATGCTGAACATCCATTTGGTTTTGCAGAAAACGAAATATTTGATAGATTAGTAAAAAATGCATATAATCCAGCATTTCAAAGGGTACCCAGAACACCACTTAGAACTGATGCTTTTAAAAAATTTCATAATGCTAAAACCAATTGATATTTTTGCAGATTTTAAAAGCAAAATTGCATTAACTTCTGATTTTTTGGATTACAAAATGGTGTATGAGTTATATTTGTGTTGTTGCACATTTCATTGATAATGATTAGTTTTTAAATAAAAGAATTATTGGTTATTTCAAAAATGGAGTATCCACATAGTGGAAATAATATAAGTAATTGTATTTTGACTCCTGTGCGTTAATATAATATTCAAAATAAAATATTTTCTGTTGGTTTTGATAATACTACAAATAATAATTTTGCTATAGAAATTTTAGAAAATAATTTAAGTCCTGTCTTGAATGGAGAATTATTTCTTCAAAGATGTGCATGTTATGTTTTAAATTTAATTGTGCATGATGGTCTTAGTATAATTGATCCTCATTCAGCGAAACCTAAAGATATAATGATATTTATTGTAACCTCTGGATCCTGAAAACAAATTTTTAAGCAAATAATTACCCGGTTAAATTTAAAATTCAGATCTTTCAAATTCAACATTCCAATTAGGTGGAATTCCACTTATGAGATGTTGAAATGTATTTTAAAATCTCGGGAGTACATTACTTTGTTTTATGAAGAACAAATACCCAATAATAATTTAGAGAACTATGGCTAGTTTGTTTGTGAATATATTTTGAAATGTTTTGAAATATTTTACAATGCAACTAAATGTTTATCCGGTGTTTATTATTCTGCTACATGTTTAGCAGTATAACAGTTATTTTATATTAGTAAGATTATTAATGAGTATGTAATTGATCCTGAAAGTGCATTTGCTGAAATATTGTATAGCATACTTACGAAATTAAATAAATATTGACGAAAAGTTCATGCATTATTTTGTCGGGCTTCTATTTTTTATCCAAAACTTAAAAAAGACAACTTATTTTTTTATTAGATGTATACCATGAAAACTTAGGTAATGATATAGAAGATTATAAAAATGTTTTAGATTCCTATTTGCATGAATTGTATGGCATATATGATGCACAATACAGTCAAAACAGAACTTCTTCTTTATCTTCCTTTTCACAACAAACTTCCAAAAAAGAAATATTTCAGTTTTTACAGCTGAAAACAACAAAGAACAACCGTTTCTATTTCTTCTACTTATAATGAGCTTACAATGTATTTGCAAATTTATTTCAGCAATTTTCCTACCGCGGATCAAATAGATAATCTTGATATTTTGGATTGGTGGAAAATACATAGACACATGTATCCTGTGCTTTCTGCCATGGCTCGTGATTTACTAACAACTTCAGTATTTACAGTATTTTCGGAGTCTGCTTTTAGTGCAGGTAATAGAATTCTGAGCAACAAGAGAACGGGGCTATCAGATGGCTCATTGGAGATCGCCGTTTTGCCAAAAAGACTGGTTCAATACAGAAGTTAAACAACAACACGTTAAGAGTATTGAAGACTCCGACGCCGATGAAGAGTAAAGACCGATAGGAACCCAACGGTTATTTTTTTTTATTGAATTGTATTTTAAAATTTTTTGGCACTTGTATGAAGGGTAAGTTTTACCAACCTATGTCTCTCCTCAAAATCTTTTTTGATTAATAAAATATTTAGATCTGTTCCGGGACCCATACGGGATTTGGTAAAAAAAATTCCCAATTTTTTTTCATAAAAGTAAAAATTTACTTCAGAAATATTTTAAAATCTTTATTAAAAAATCAATTTTTTAAACGGGTCGGCCTGACCTAAGCCGGGCCACGGGCCGGGCAGGGTTCGGGTTTGGGGGCTTCGAGCTGGGCCTAAACCCGGCCCGAAGCCTGGTCTACAAGGGCCGGGTGTATCATTTCAGAAAAATAAAATATTATTTTTGGGAATTTATCAAATTAAAATAATAAATATTAAGAATATTTTAATGATGTGGTATAATTATATACCGATAGTTTGAAAAATGTTGAAGAATTAAATTGAATGGTGATTTTTGGAGGGATTTATGTGATTTAGGCAAATTATATATTTTTATAATTAATTATATACAAGTTTATCCTAAACTTGATTAATGTTCACTAATCACACATTGATGGTGTTTTGTGCATGTGACATACACCATATCATATTTGCTAACACTTGTTACATTTTTGAAAACTTGGCTTAAATCCTAAATTGTGCATGGTTTCATTTGGGTTTTCTGTTGTTTTAGAAAAAAAGAAAAGAAAAGAAAAACGAAATAGATTAAAGAATGGAGGTATGGGCTTGAGAGAGAGAGAGGGTGAGGGGTCTGTAACGTTTTGAAAATCGTTTAGGTGAAATTTCGGATAATCGGTAAAATAACGGGTGTTTTCCGTAAAAATCAAGATATAAATATCTTTTAATATAAAATTAAATATACATATTCTAGCTATGTAATTGCTAGTATTTGGTGTTTATTAAGCCACTTGTAAAATTTCTAGTCTACTGAAATTTTTTCCGAAATTAATTATTTTAATATTATTTTAAGCCGTCACTAATATATTTAATTAGGGATAATTACAAATTGGAATGGGTTGATACAAATTTTTGTGCATTATGACACATTTAAACTAGAGTGTAACATGTGGTTTTAAAAAAAAAATTGTTGTCAAACGGTTTTAGAAAATATGATAGAAAAGGCTTATTTTGCGAAAATTAAGTTAAATAGATGTGAGATGGGCTTGTGACTTGAATTGGGCTTTCATTTCTTGGAAAATTTTCCACAAACACACACACATCCATCCCCACTTTCTTGGCCGAACCCTTTGACAGCAGCCCCTCCCCACTCTCCCCTCCAATTAAAGAAAATCAATGAAGGGAAAATGAAAAGAAAAGGAAATCAATAAAGAAATGGGTGTGTTGACTTGAGGTATGGGTTTTTGACTCTCTCTCTCTCATTCAACACCTCACTCTCTCCCTCACTTTCCCTTCCTGCACATTTGGCCGAGCCCCTCATTGAGCGGCCCCCCATTTTTCCCACACCTCATCACCTTCAAAATTATCATAAAATCCAAATCCAAGCCCTACCCATTTTTCTTTAGCCAATTTAGCATGGATCTTGGGGGATGGAAGCTAATTTGGGAGGCTAGTGGCAAGTGGGATCTACAAAAATTGTGGAGGTATAATCTTAATCATATAGTTAAATTGTTGATTATTGCTTTAATCTAAGCTAATTAGGTGTTTAAATTGTGGGTTTAATTGAAAGTTGAAATTTAAAGAGAAGGGTTTGAACTAAGTTAGGGTTTAGGTCAATTGATCATGGTCTAATTGTGTGGTTAACATCTAGTGGGCATGCTAAAACAAAGCTAATTACTAGTTTGCTAATTGTATTTTTAAAATTTGTTCTAATTAAGCTAATTTGCTAACTAGGTTTTTGGAAATTTATTAAATGGTTTAGATTAAAATATAATTAAGGTTTCATGTCATTATTAGCATTATAAATTGTGGTTTAATACTTTGGATCATGCAAAACCAAGCTTAGTTGTTGTTTGGTGCATTTTTACTTGAAATTGTTAAAATTGGATAAAATTGCAAACTAGAATTTCAGATTTTATAAAAATTGATGAGATTAAATCATGATGATGGTTTGTGTTAGGTCCACGTTACCCACCCCGGTTCTTTCGGGGAGGCGGAATAGGTAAAAATCAAAATTTTCTCACAAGGTGACATGGACCAACCATGAAGGATCTTTGCTAAACAAAAACTAACATACAACCAATAAGTTTTAGCTACTATGTTGAATGGTTATACCTAGATCTTGAACTCCTTCTCTTCTTGTTGTGGTTCTCCTTCTTGCTTGCTCCTTGTAGTGGCGTAGACGGCTCCTCCTCGTCGTCTTCTCTTTGCCGAAAATAGATCCACTCGAGGGCCTCTACCTTGAGCTCCTACCTCAACCAAGAGATAACTAGAGTGATTGGTTTGCTAGACAAAGAACCCTAGAATGAGTAGAGAGTAGTTTTGATGGTTTTATCTCACAAGCTCATGGTTCTCAATACATGAGAGATGAGAGCTTTGAGAGAAAGAGGAAGAGCTCAAAAACATGAGAGAGAAAGAGCAAGAGAGAATGAAAATCTTTTTACAACCATACTCTCATATTAGAGAATTATGAAATAATAATAATAATTAAAAGAAATTGTGATGGTTAGTTTGGAATAACCATGATCATTTCATATTAAATGAAATTTGCAAGAATCAAGAAGCATCTTTCATATGAAATGATGATGGTCAAAATGTCAACAAAGGTCAACCGGTCAACCAAAGTCAAAAGGTCAACATAAGTCAAATGGTCAACCTAACCATGGCACAATTATCTTTAATTAATATCATTAATCATATTTCTCATTCTCATTAGGGTTTGGAAAAAGTCAACGGTCAACAACCCTAATGAGAATCCTCTGCCTCTGTCAACTGTGCATACACACCCGCATCCGTATTCCGAGGAACACAAATACAATAAGACAAAACCAATCTCAAAACAAATACTAGGATCCGACTTAAACCAAAGCCCGCTAGTAATAACTGCCCGGACACCAAACGTGCACAAGTGCGCGGATGTGAACGAACCCCGTCGCAAATCCATGCGACCTCTACTCTGTTTTGCCCAAAGGCGAATAACCCTCTGTGTGGGACTCTAAAGACTCGACACTACGCTGGCAGTGGGTTTAACCACAAGCCGCAAGCGGTACTAGCTGTACGTAACGGTCCCTAGGTAGATACCGATAAGAAGACTGATGAGGTGAACCCATCCGAACTCCTACTGAGCCTGAACGTGACAATCTCCATACAGTCCGGTCTGTTCGTCTGAGAGTATCGCATGGCGGGCTTAGGGGGCGGTAAACGTCAGTCCCCTAATAGCGGTACAAGTCGTGTCGGAGTGTAGCCCAGAACACCCTGAGAAACTACTAGAAACACTACCAGTAATTCTCGCTTGCCCTGGCCAGGGACGACTATGTGTAATGGCTCTCCTAGACACAGCGCGATATCAACTCCCAATACCGGGAGAGACGAATCCTGTTTAACCGTTACTGCCTCCAAGTGCTTCGGGATTGCACCCAACTACTACCTGTTTGCACGACTCAATAGAGCTGTGGTAGGGTAGTAATCTAAGAACAGTGAGAACACACTCGAGGCGAAGTGACAGTGTCAAGTCAGCGGACTAAGCTGTACTCATGTCACCTGGGAACTGTTCACTGATGATAGGTATAATACCAACCAACAGTTCCCGACAAGTCCTGTCCAGTGTACTCGTAACCTAACGAGTACCTGCATACTATCTCCAGTACGACGTACTGATGGCTGTGGGACAGACCATCTCCCCTGCTGGGACGAGAAGCGTATGCACCAGTCTACTCTGGAGCATCGATGCCCTGTCTCGATAATCCTATGACTAGGGACCAAAATAAGGATGTGCTTATAGACTACCCAGCCCCCACTAGTGTGATCGCCATCATAACGCCGGTAGTCAAGCAAAGATCCTAAGGGTTCCATCAATATGTATTAGTGATATGTTAAAAGAAACATATACACATATTAAGATAGAAACAAACCAGGTAGCATACTACTATATTGAACAAGACTGTCGTAAACCCGTATATATATATCCCAAGCTTCCAAAATGTATTATACAAACTAGTACTATACAATAATGGCCTCTAGGGCATACATATCCAACAGTTTGTAGGACTTAGTTATGATGTTTAGTGAATATTATGGCTATTAGATTTGTTTAAACATTAAGTTTTGTACTAAAACGGTTAATTTTGCTTGCTAGGTTTTCGGGAAAATAGCTTTTAAAGCGAATTTGAAGTTTTGATGATTTAAACCCTATTTCATATATATATTTGGTGTGTTGTGAAACCATGAATGGTGCGTTTGAGTTTTTCTCGATCACTCGGCGTTTGTACGCCGATATCGAGGGTTTTTGGGTTGATTTGAGAGAGCAAACTATAGGTTTTGACCTATGTGAGATTCATGTATCGTTTTGGTCATGAGTCGGATTTTAATGCGATACGATGTGTTATGATACGTAGGTACCCCATGTGGACTTCGAGACGACGAGGATGAGCGTGTCGTCATCGACTCCAGCAAGCAAGATTGAGGTGAGTAGATTATATCTACGGGGGAAGTCGGGTGGATGGCGTATAGCACCCCCACAGTCCGTAGTATAGTTTATGATATATATGTTTATATAGGTGTTTTATGATGCGGGGAGGATTATCAAGATATGATTTTGTGGTTATGATTTAGTTTAGGATAGTTAGAAGTAGCTTAGTTTAGCTTCTTAGTCGTGAACCCTAGAACAGGTTTTTACCCACACATACCCACACATGCATACATTATTTTACTTGTGCGTATATAGGGATATGTATATGTGTGTGTGTGTGTATACATACATATACATGGATTTTGAGGATAAGTACTTGGACTTAGAGATGAGTCGATAAGATTGGGCTTGGGGCCATGAGATCGGTGATATGATATGGTTCGTATTTGAGATACGATATGATATTTTAGCGGGTTCTTTAGGCATGTTGTTTTCATACACACGCATGCAGTACATAGATGGTATCAGTATTGTACTAGACTTAGATCAGTACCCCAGATCATGATATATGATGAAAAGGATACCAGGCGAATAATGAGATAAATGTGATATTTGACCCGTACCCAGATTTGGGAGGCCGTACAACGGATTTACCGTACGAGCTATATATTGATGATAGATCCGCACTCTTGACTCGAGAATGCCATATTATATAGGGTATCGTATGGGATACTATTGAGGCGGGATCACCGACTATTATACATGTGTGTATATATATATATATATATATATATATATATATATATATATATATATATCGACTGAGATTTAGGTGGTTTCCATACACTTTCGATTGGTTGTTAGTTAGACCTGTAATTTACCTAGTAGATGTTAGACTGGACCCGAGTCATACCTATTTCCAAAACTAACGAATCGTGAAGATTTTAAAGATATGTCAAGGGATACTACGGATATTTCAAAAGACGTACCTTTTATTAAAAACACCGTAGCCTTATTTTCAAAACACCATGATTTGTACTATTTCAAACGGTATAACACAGGTGTAGCGATGTAGATTCTTATTGTTACGTTATCATTCATGTTCCGCATATTATTGTTGCAATTACTATTCATTGCCATTTATCATGTTGTTATTGTCTCATTGCATGTTTATTGTGTACTTAGTGATTATGAACCATGCTGTCAGGACACCAGCACCATTACCGATGATGCGTATGTTCCACATACACTTACTTGCCGGCTCACACATATCATCATCGGTAATTGCCATGTCACGTACACTTTAGAAAATACTTTTTCATTGACATAGCTTGATAACTGATAGTCGCAATATGTTATAGCTTCCATATGCTAGTTTAAATATTGCATTCATTGCATGATATTAGGTGCATTCATATATTTATTGGTTATGCAGTATTATGGAGATTTATGCCGGTATTCACTATTTATTGGTATCATGATTTTGATGATTTCGGATTTACATGAGATTTCTGGATTTGGGGGAAAACCGTAAGAATTTAATAAAAGTTTAGTATCATCATTTTAAAATGCAAATTGCGGTTTTCTCATGATGTATGAGTCGTCCACTATGAGTTTTCATGATTGTTGGATTTCGAGACCCGATTCGAGGAGTTGGATGAACCGTCTCGGATACATGGTGGCCCCGGTATGGTACCCCGGGGCAAGAAGTTCGAGTTGTATTCGATGAGCCTGGCAGGGGAGCACTACCTACCAGTGATATTTTTTGGACTCGTCGGTTATCCGGAGGATACCGGCCGAAGTCATGAGATGGATACAGGCTGATCCGTTCTGCCGGAGCCCGCGGGCCGATCCCGCAGATGATACGGATGCCTGAGATATTAATCTTTGAGATATGAGATCTGAGATATTGAGATTTGATATTGAAATATTGAGACTTATGTTTTGTGTCGATGCTGACACTGATTTCTCTGTTGCTTTCATTGATGATACTTGATTGATATTGTAACACCCGAGCCCAATAATACTATGTATATTACTAGTTGAGGGTTATTTATTGCTCATTCCAATTTTCCTGATTTTCTGGTGTTTATTGCTAAATTTTATTCGGTTAAGTCATTTTGGCACATAACAAATTTTAACTCCGAAAATGAAATTTAAGATGTCCATGTTAGCCTACTCGTCGCCACTAGTCGCGTGGTAGCGTCCGCGTGTCGAGATTCCGTTCCGTTTGGCTAAACGGGCAAGTTTGGGCGACTACGCGCGCGTGCAAGTGTCCGACTTGGGGGCATGCATTTTAATCACTAAACCCCTCTTTTCAAAATTTGGAACCCGCTTAAAATCCTATAATTTGAATTTGGAACATTTGGGCGCAACCCGGGCGCGATTTGGAAATGTTTCATTTCGCGCCAAAAAGGGCCCGTTTCAATTTAATATCTAAAACTATAATTTATACGTATATATTTCCTTACACAGTTTAACCCCTGGAAATCTCTTTTCAAATCTTTTAAGTATTCTTCTAACTTCCACTCACACACCCTCAGCCAATCACGAGCTCACAACCGAGCTCGTGGGCCCCCTCCTTTCCATCTCTCTCTCTGTCTCTCTCCTCCCTCAATCTCTCTCTCAATCTCTCTCTCTCATTCTCTCTCCAATCTCTCTCTCTCTCCTCTATATATTCTCTCGCATGCAGCAGCCGCCTTCACGCAACCTTTTCCATCGCGAGAAACCCACAAACCCTAACCCTAGCCTACCGCGACCTCACCACCGTCGCCACCGCGACCTCGCCGTCGCCGCCTGCGACGCCTCCGGGTCAGCCGCGCCTTCCTCCTCCCTCCTTCCTCCTCTCGCCCATACCTGCGCGCAGCCCGGCCTCGCCTCCAACCTGCAGGGCCTCGTCGTCGACGTCGCCTCCAGCCGCCGACGACGCCGCGACTCCCTCTCCTCCTCTTCGTCGCATCTTCGTCGTCGCCTTCCCTCCACCCTCGCCAGACCACCGACCTGCAGCCAACCCCTCATCCTTCGCCTGCAACTTCCCTGTTCGCCGGAGAAGCGCGCCGGAGACCTCGTAGACGCCACCTCCGACCATCTCTCCCTCTCCCACGACCACCTGAGTCGACCATACCCTTCTCCAACTCGCCGCAGCCCACTACCCTGCACACCCGAGATCCTTCCCCCTGCTGCAGCCGCCGCCGTCGCCTCGCCGGCGATCCGGTGTCGTCGAGCCATCGTGTTTGCACCCTGTCGCTTCGCGGTGAGTTTCCTTGTGCTTCCTCGCGGTACAATTTCTTCGCTGGTCGTATTCTGGTGTAAATCGTATCTTTGTTGCTAACTTGCTACTTTGTTGTTGCCGGAACCCGACCGTGCCGTCTGACGAACCCGACGCTCCAGCGAAGTCCCCTGGTCCGTGTGATCCCGTTGACCTCCGTCGGGACTCGATCCGTGGCCCGTGCTTCCGTATCGTGGTTTCTACCGACACCGCATCCGCGTTTCGGTTTGCGGAACCGCCGAGGCAAGTATCCGAATACTTGCTTTAACATGCTATAAACTTAATAATCATGTTATCTGTTATAACCACACGACTTGATGACAATTACAATCATCCGTAATGTTAAACCATTGTAGTTGCTACTTGTAGTTAATCGGTATGCTTTTAATCAAACACCTTAACTAATTAACCAATTTGGCACATCCTTGCCTAAATTGCTAGATCATCCTCACTTCATTTGTTAAAGCCACTCATGAGGTAAATATTATACTTAGTTCAAATTCTTGAAACTCCATTATGTATACTATCGATATTGTTTTATCTTGTGGCTTTTGCACCTCAAAGGTGCGTGAACCGGATTAATATGAAATACAAACATCACTATGTTCACATAGAATAATAATTGCTATTTACTGTTTCCTGCTACTGTTCATTATTTGTTACTATACCTGTTATCATCATATACCTGATTGCATTACATATTGACCAATCTTGATACACCTGACTCATGTACTGATACACCGGACACAACACCCTGTACATATCGACTCTACCTGTTGAAAGTAACCTGACCTGTTACCTGATCTCATGCCTAATGCCGACAAACCTAACCATTCCTGCTGTCGATCCAGACAGACCTACCTTTACTTGACTTGTGTTGGCATTAGTCCTTGACTACTGAATACCTGACCTGACATACATAGCTTGGGGGTATGGGGAAATCAAAGGTGAAACCGACTTGTAACTCAACAGTTCGACACATTGTTCTGATCAGTCTTACGGGCTTGGCCAGCTCCGGAGTGTTGATGCTGACATCACTCATCTATCCTACTACCTTTTACTGCTTAGCGGCACGTCTCGGATTCAGCCCCGAGAATCATGACCGTGGTCCCGGGCACGCACGGGATACTATTGAGTTACATCGACGATTCATCAATTGGTTTCAAAGACTATAGAGTAGAAAACCTGATAGGACAGTTTAGTCACCACTGCACCTCACCCTGCTTGTTATCTCTTATTACTGCCTTATTCATGTTCATGCTTGCATTGTTTATTACCATGTTTATGCTATATACTTGATATCATGACGCGCTGACGTCTGGGTTTTGCATGGCCCAGATTCCGTACCTTTGTCGTCGACCGAGCAGGAGTACTTCAGCCAGCAGGCTGAACTGTGAGTTCTTTAGAGTTTAGTTCATTTATGTCATTTCATTTCCAGATGTGAGCCCGCATTATGGGACATACTGTTTATTCATTGTATTGGATCATTAGCTTCCGCACTTATTGTTTATTGATTCTTGTTATTATGGATTTGGACATGTATTAGTTTAGTTTATTTTACTGTTCTTGATATCTGTACAACCGTAATGTGACTGTGGATGGATACTTCCTACCCACAGGTAGCATGGTTGGCTATGTCACGTGCCCAAATCTTGCGTACTCTGGGAAGCGGGTCGTGACATGGTTTTATGGTATCAGAGCCATAGGTTAGTTGGGTTGATTCTTTGTAGTTGGGTATCGCACCCGATACACAAATCATAATACCCGTGATTAGGAAACATGTCCTGCCATCTTGACCGTTTTACCGTTCTTGAATCATTCTTCCAGATCATGTCGACATGCAAACTTACTTTGCATTGTTAACTCGAAAACCTAACTTCTTGTTATCTCTAGGACTTAGGCGACTTGGGTGGAGTTAAGTAATTGCGGCTATGATACCGCGGCATAGCTACAATGCTGCACTCTATTTAAGTATCTTGGAGTTCTAGCCTTGATCTATACTCGAAAACTATCATCATGCTAACGTTGGGTACTTTGATTTCCAGGGATATGGCCGATCAGAATTTGGAGATGGAACCAGGGCATGCGGTCTTAGCCGCCAGGCAAAGAGTGATAAGGGGATTGATGGAGAAACTAAAGGAACAACTCGAGCTGGAACCAGCATTTACAATGGGCCCCACGTCCGTACGTAGACGTATTCCAGTGAACAGGCGCAACGTAGCACCAATGAAGAAAACCAGTATGGGTGATCGGAAGGGGAGCGTGATCTGTAGTTACTGCCATAAACCCGGACATGTGCGAAGGGAGTGTCGTTTGAGGCTGGGACTTTGTTTTAGATGTGGAGCGGCAGATCACACCGTTGATGCTTGTCCGTCGAAGCCTCGCACAAAGGATGATACTCAGAAGCCTCCGCAAGGACCGTTCCAAGGACCGGAACCGCTTACTCAAGGACCACAGCAGGCTCGAGCGTTCGTGTTGACAACGGAAGAAGCTAAGGCATCGGGAGAATTGGTTTCAGGTAATTTACTCGTTCATGGTTTTCCCGCTTTGGCATTACTTAATTTCGGAGCATCCCATTGTTTATGTCATCCAAATTTATAACTACATACTCGATCAACTGCACGACCCTGTCTAGTTTATGGGACATACACACTGGGAATGGGAAAATTATAGCTAGTAAGGATAGTAGAGATCGTACAGTTGTCGTTTGCGGACGGGAGCTTTTTGCAGACTTCTTGGTGATAGATACGAGCAGCTACGAGGTTGTCTTGGGGATGGATTTTCTTGGCACTTTCCACGCCCACATTGGATGTAGGGCAAGGAGGGTAATTTCCAGATTCCCGGACATCCTAAGTTTACTTTCATTGGAGAAAGAAGTTCTGTCGGGCCAGTCGAGTTTAGGGCTAGGCCGACGAACAGTGTTATTGTGGCTATGGTAGTGGAGAGTGATGAAAAGCCGGCAGTCGTCCGCGACAGCATGGAAGTGTTTGAAGACATTTCGGGCTTACCAACGAAGCGAGATGTGGAGTTTGCGTTTGACCTTACTCTTGGTGCAACGCCAGTATCAAAAACTGACTATCCAATGGCACCAGTAATGTTAGAGGGAGTTAAGAAACAAGTGAGTGAATTACTCGAGAAGGGATGGATTCGAAGCAGCAACTCACCGTGGGGAACTCCAGTTCTCTTAGTGAAGAAGAAGGATCGCACTGCCGACGCTGAGACAGGAGAAATTATTCGCGAAGTGAGTAAGTGCAAATTTCTGGTTGGAAGGAGTGAAGTTTCTGGGGCATGTCGTGTCGGGCGATGGAATCGCCGTTGATTCCGAGAAGATTGCAGCAGTTCGAGATTGGCTTGTTCCAAAGAATGTTGCAGAGATAAGAAGTTTTCTTGGACTCGCCGGTTACTACCGAAGATTTGTGGAGAACTTCGCTCGTCTAGCTGAGCCGTTAACCAAGCTTACGCGTAAGGAGGTACCGTTTGTTTGGACAGGTGGATGTGCATTGGCCTTCGAGACGTTGAAGCAGAAGTTGATAACCGCTCCTATCCTAACCGTACCGGATGATTCAGGAGGACTGGTAATTCACAGCGACGCATCTGGAAAGGGATTGGGATGTGTTTTGATGCAGAATGGGAAAGTCGTCGCTTACGCATCGAGACAGCTGAAGACTCATGAGCAGAATTATCCGACTCACGACTTGGAGCTTGCAGCCGTGATCTTCGCCCTGAAGATTTGGAGACACTACCTTCTGGGCGAGAGAGTTGAAGTCTTTACGGATCACAAGAGTTTGAAATATGTGTTCACTCAGAAGGAGTTGAACATGAGGCAACGCAGATGGTTGGAGCTGATGGCCGACTACGACCTTGATCTTAAGTACCATCCGGGAAAAGTTAACGTCGTGCCAGATGCGCTAAGTCGGTTACCAGCAATTCAGTTATTGACTGCACAGAGGGAGATCATTGAGGAGTTTCGGAGATTTGACTTGGAGGTTGTGCTACCGCGTGCTACAGGACAGTTGATGCAGTTACAAGTACAATCGTCCTTAGTTGAGAAGATTAAAGCGGCGCAATCGCAGGATCCTAGACTGCAAAAGTTTCGAGAGCAGGTTGGAGCCGGACTACGAACCGATCTACTGATCCATGAGGATGGTTCGTTGAGATCTGGTAGCCGTCTATGTGTGCCAAAAGGAGATGTGCGTGAAGAGCTTATGAAGGAGGCACACAGTTCAGCTTACTCTGTACATCCAGGAGGGACAAAGATGTACCGAGATATTCGACAGCATTTCTGGTGGGAAGGTATGAAATGGGAAATCGCTCGCTTCGTGGCTAAGTGCTTGGTGTGTCAGCAAGTCAAGGCTGAACACCAAAGGGTTGCTGGTTTGTTGCAACCACTTCCGATTCCTCAATGGAAGTGGGACCATATAACCATGGATTTCGTGACGGCTTTACCGCGGAGTCCAAAGGGCAACAATGCAGTATGGGTGATTGTCGATCGGTTGACCAAGGCAGCTCACTTTATTCCGTTTCGGGTTGGTCAATCGACAGAGACCTTGGCAGAACGGTACATGCAGGAGATTGTCAGATTACATGGAGTACCGGTAAGCATCGTGTCCGATCGGGACACTCGGTTCTTGTCGCACTTTTGGAGGAGTTTACAAGAAAGTTTGGGGACTCGATTGAAGTTCAGCACAGCTTATCATCCCCAGACTGATGGACAATCAGAGAGAACGATCCAGACCCTTGAAGATATGTTGAGGGCTTGCATGTTGGACTTCAAAGGTTCTTGGGAAGATCATCTACACCTGGTGGAGTTTTCGTACAACAACAGCTTCCAAGCAACTTTTCAGTTGGCCCCGTTTGAGGCGCTGTATGGTCGTAAGTGCCGTTCACCTGTTTGTTGGGACGATGTTGGTGAACGAAGGTTACTAGGACCAGATTTGGTGGTGCAGACAGTCGAGAAGGTGAATACAATCAGAAAGCATATGAAGGCAGCTCAAGACAGACAGAAGAGTTGGGCCGACACGTCAAGAAGACCTCTAGAGTTCGCCGTGGGCGATTTGGTATTCCTGAAGATACCACCGACTAGAGGGGTGATTCGCTTTGGAAGTCGGGGAAAGCTTAGTCCTCGATTCGTTGGACCCTTCGAGATATTGGAGCGTGTTGGAGAGGTATCGTACCGGTTGGCGTTACCATCGTCATTAGCAGGAGTTCATGATGTGTTTCATGTGTCTCAACTACGGAGGTATGTTCGTGATGAGACCCATGTTTTGGATCACTCGGAGTTGACCGTTCGGTAAGACCTGACTTTTGAGGAGCGACCAGTCGAGATCAAGGATCGAAGAGAAAAGGTTCTTAAGAACAAGGTTATCCCTCTTGTACTAGTTTCTTGGGGTAACCGATCGCATGGAGAATCCACTTGGGAGCGAGAAGACGAGATCCGGCAGAAATTCCCTCGTCTTTTCCAGTAGTTAGCTATCTTGTATTCTTGGAATTTCGAGGACGAAATTCTTTTTGTAGTTGGGTATGATGTAACACCCGAGCCCAATAATACTATGTATATTACTAGTTGAGGGTTATTTATTGCTCATTCCAATTTTCCTGATTTTCTGGTGTTTATTGCTAAATTTTATCCGGTTAAGTCATTTTGGCACATAACAAATTTTAACTCCGAAAATGAAATTTAAGATATCCATGTTAGCCTACTCGTCGCCACTAGTCGCGTGGTAGCGTCCGCGTGTCGAGATTCCGTTCCGTTTGGCTAAACGGGCAAGTTTGGGCGACTACGCGCGCGTGCAAGTGTCCGACTTGGGGGCATGCATTTTAATCACTAAACCCCTCTTTTCAAAATTTGGAACCCGCTTAAAATCCTATAATTTGAATTTGGAACATTTGGGCGCAACCCGGGCGCGATTTGGAAATGTTTCATTTCGCGCCAAAAAGGGCCCGTTTCAATTTAATATCTAAAACTATAATTTATACGTATATATTTCCTTACACAGTTTAACCCCTGGAAATCTCTTTTCAAATCTTTTAAGTATTCTTCTAACTTCCACTCACACACCCTCAGCCAATCACGAGCTCACAACCGAGCTCGTGGGCCCCCTCCTTTCCATCTCTCTCTCTCTGTCTCTCTCCTCCCTCAATCTCTCTCTCAATCTCTCTCTCTCATTCTCTCTCCAATCTCTCTCTCTCTCCTCTATATATTCTCTCGCATGCAGCAGCCGCCTTCACGCAACCTTTTCCATCGCGAGAAACCCACAAACCCTAACCCTAGCCTACCGCGACCTCACCACCGTCGCCACCGCGACCTCGCCGTCGCCGCCTGCGACGCCTCCGGGTCAGCCGCGCCTTCCTCCTCCCTCCTTCCTCCTCTCGCCCACACCTGCGCGCAGCCCGGCCTCGCCTCCAACCTGCAGGGCCTCGTCGTCGACGTCGCCTCCAGCCGCCGACGACGCCGCGACTCCCTCTCCTCCTCTTCGTCGCATCTTCGTCGTTGCCTTCCCTCCACCCTCGCCAGACCACCGACCTGCAGCCAACCCCTCATCCTTCGCCTGCAACTTCCCTGTTCGCCGGAGAAGCGCGCCGGAGACCTCGTAGACGCCACCTCCGACCATCTCTCCCTCTCCCACGACCACCTGAGTCGACCACACCCTTCTCCAACTCGCCGCAGCCCACTACCCTGCACACCCGAGATCCTTCCCCCTGCTGCAGCCGCCGCCGTCGCCTCGCCGGCGATCCGGTGCCGTCGAGCCATCGTGTTTGCACCCTGTCGCTTCGCGGTGAGTTTCCTTGTGCTTCCTCGCGGTACAATTTCTTCGCTGGTCGTATTCTGGTGTAAATCGTATCTTTGTTGCTAACTTGCTACTTTGTTGTTGCCGGAACCCGACCGTGCCGTCTGACGAACCCGACGCTCCAGCGAAGTCCCCTGGTCCGTGTGATCCCGTTGACCTCCGTCGGGACTCGATCCGTGGCCCGTGCTTCCGTATCGTGGTTTCTACCGACACCGCATCCGCGTTTCGGTTTGCGGAACCGCCGAGGCAAGTATCCGAATACTTGCTTTAACATGCTACAAACTTAATAATCATGTTATCTGTTATAACCACACGACTTGATGACAATTACAATCATCCGTAATGTTAAACCATTGTAGTTGCTACTTGTAGTTAATCGGTATGCTTTTAATCAAACACCTTAACTAATTAACCAATTTGGCACATCCTTGCCTAAATTGCTAGATCATCCTCACTTCATTTGTTAAAGCCACTCATGAGGTAAATATTATACTTAGTTCAAATTCTTGAAACTCCATTATGTATACTATCGATATTGTTTTATCTTGTGGCTTTTGCACCTCAAAGGTGCGTGAACCGGATTAATATGAAATACAAACATCACTATGTTCACATAGAATAATAATTGCTATTTACTGTTTCCTGCTACTGTTCATTATTTGTTACTATACCTGTTATCATCATATACCTGATTGCATTACATATTGACCAATCTTGATACACCTGACTCATGTACTGATACACCGGACACAACACCCTGTACATATCGACTCTACCTGTTGAAAGTAACCTGACCTGTTACCTGATCTCATGCCTAATGCCGACAAACCTAACCATTCCTGCTGTCGATCCAGACAGACCTACCTTTACTTGACTTGTGTTGGCATTAGTCCTTGACTACTGAATACCTGACCTGACATACATAGCTTGGGGGTATGGGGAAATCAAAGGTGAAACCGACTTGTAACTCAACAGTTCGACACATTGTTCTGATCAGTCTTACGGGCTTGGCCAGCTCCGGAGTGTTGATGCTGACATCACTCATCTATCCTACTACCTTTTACTGCTTAGCGGCACGTCTCGGATTCAGCCCCGAGAATCATGACCGTGGTCCCGGGCACGCACGGGATACTATTGAGTTACATCGACGATTCATCAATTGGTTTCAAAGACTATAGAGTAGAAAACCTGATAGGACAGTTTAGTCACCACTGCACCTCACCCTGCTTGTTATCTCTTATTACTGCCTTATTCATGTTCATGCTTGCATTGTTTATTACCATGTTTATGCTATATACTTGATATCATGACGCGCTGACGTCTGGGTTTTGCATGGCCCAGATTCCGTACCTTTGTCGTCGACCGAGCAGGAGTACTTCAGCCAGCAGGCTGAACTGTGAGTTCTTTAGAGTTTAGTTCATTTATGTCATTTCATTTCCAGATGTGAGCCCGCATTATGGGACATACTGTTTATTCATTGTATTGGATCATTAGCTTCCGCACTTATTGTTTATTGATTCTTGTTATTATGGATTTGGACATGTATTAGTTTAGTTTATTTTACTGTTCTTGATATCTGTACAACCGTAATGTGACTGTGGATGGATACTTCCTACCCACAGGTAGCATGGTTGGCTATGTCACGTGCCCAAATCTTGCGTACTCTGGGAAGCGGGTCGTGACAGATATACATATAGATATCTCATTGATTATAGAAAACAGGTGTCTCGCTCATTTCATTACATGCATACCCTATACATATGATATATTACTACCTGAGGCACTGACACGAGCACTGGGATTACACTTATGTATAAACCTTTACCCTTGCCACCTTGTTATGCTTCAGACTTACATTTTGAGGATATTACTTGATATGACCTAGGATAGCGTCATACATGCGATTTCTACTCGTAGAAGTTTTCTACTCACGAGTTGGCAACTCACTCCCGTTGTGCCACAGTTCCTTGCAGGTTTTGCCGTACAGGTTTCGTTGCGGCTTTGCTGGCACACCGTTCCTTCCGGGTGATTGCTTTGGTAGGTGGGTTCTTTAGCATCAGGACCACCATTGTTTATTTATTATTTCAGTTGTATATAGAAACTCCATCAACCAGATTGTATATTTGATAGAGATAGAAGATCAGACTTGTTATTCTTCGACCTTAGAGTCGCGTGTTGTATTATTATGGTTTTCATGCTGATTTTGGGTTTTCTTTTGAGTTTTGATCCTAGCCCTTCGGCGTTGTATATTATATTGCTTGCGTGGTTGTGACCGTTGATTGACGAAGAGCTAGCTCCCGCTTGGGGATGCCTTTTTTTTCATTTCGTACACTATTCTTGTTGTATCCCGTTTGGGGCCAGTATTTACAAAGGAGACTCTGCCGAAATTTTCAGAAAATACTTGAGATTTTAAAAATATATACTTCGGCCTATGTTGTTAAAACTACTTGCTTTAAATTGGTTTTCCTTCACTCTACTGTTTCTTTGGTTTTGATTTCTGGGTTTTGGCTTACTTAGATTACGTATGCCTCGAGACGTTTCGTAATTTAAGTGCCGGTCATGTTCCGTACTTTTCGGGACGTGACAAATTCGGTATCAGAGCGTTAGGTTTTACCTTCGGAGTGTAGGATGACCCTTGGTAGATGGAGTAGGCGACTCAAGTAGAGTGACGTACCGTGTGTATGTTCCGCGGCATACTTACGATACGTTACTCCGCTTAAGAAGCATTAGGATGTACATTTCCTTGCACAGTATTATATTCATTCCTATGATCTATCCTCTTTAGTAACATTTATTGTTTTGTTACCACGGTTGTATGGGCAGAGAAAGCCGCGGCTAGAGTTGCGGTCAGTACGAGCTCGTCACGAACGATGACTGACCAGGGCGTGATTCCAGGGACATACAGTTTGCATAGAGGCGCCATTTTATTGTATTTTCGCGCCACGAGCATTTGATGGATCGCTTTTATGAGATTTCTCGGACGTGCAGAACAGCACCAGAGGATTGGGCCCCTTCAAGAGGCCAGCCAGATTGTGATGACCGTCAGTGCACAGATTATTTTTATAATACCCAGTCCCTATGAATAATTAGCGTATTTTGATAAATAACGTCTTCAACTACTTTCCCAAATTTCCTACAAATTTCCCGTATATTTTCCCAGGATTTAATCCAGATTTATTCTGATATAACTATATACATATGTATAACTTTTATCTAAGCTAATTTACTAAACTCCAAATCCCTTTTATTTTTCCTTATATATTTTCCCTTTCCTAAACCCAAACCCTAACTCCCCTTTTTCCTTCACTATTTTCCCAGCCCATCACACCCCTCCCCTTCCCTTCTATTTTTCCTTTTTCTTTTTACCGGCCTATCTCCCTTCAGCCGGCCCACTATCCCTACCTCCTTTTCTTGTTTTCATTTCTAATTTCTATAGCCTGCCCATGCCCCAGCCCACGACCCGACCCATGAACCCACACTCACTTTCCTTTCCTCGACCCGACCCGCTTCCCACTCGTCCTCTTTCCCGCCTTCTTCGTGCGAAGCCCCACGACCGCTCTTCCCGTACCCACGTTCCCTCGAGACCCGCGCTTACCCCACGACAGAGCCCCTCCAACGCCACCCGCACGAGAATCGCGCCTCTCCCAAGATACTGTGGCCATCCCTCGACAACTATCACTCATCCTTCTCCTCGCCCTCATCCCCACAATCACCACCACAACGCCGTCGAGGTCACCACCAACCATGACGAACTCTTCTCACCTCCCTACCTCCCACTCTCGCCAACCCCGACGAGAACCCACGTCCCCGTCGCGACCGCCACAGCCCATTAAACGCGAACCCAACGCCAAGCCCCTGCTCTCATCACTGCACCGTCTCCGGAGCTCCGATCCCGTCGGCCTCAACCCCCGTCCTCATCCTTGCAGCACTAGTGATCACCTCCACTCCCTGGTGCTCCAACTCTCCATCATTTGCCAACAACAGCACCACCTCTGTTTCATGTGACCAAAGAGCCATCACCATCAATGGGCAGAGGAGAATTCTCATCTCTGGCTCCATTCACTACCCTAGGAGCACCCCTCAGATGTGGCCTGACCTTATTCAAAAAAAGAGAGCTAAAGATGGAGGTTTGGATGTCATACAAACTTATGTGTTTTGGGATGGGCATGAGCCTTCTCCTGGTCAGCATTACTTTGAGGGGAGATATGATTTAGTTCAGTTCATCAAGCTAGTGAAGGCAGCTGGACCCTATGTTCATCTCAGATTAGGCCCTTACATTTGTGCAGAACGGAATTTTTGGCCGTCGCAACGCCAACGCACGTCCGTAGCATCCACCGAGCCATCAAGTCCAAGAACCAAGCTCCACCGAGACCAACTCTTATCATGCTTGAGTTGTGATCGCGTCGTTGCCGCTGCCGTAGCCGTGGCTCACCACTGTGCCGTCCGCTGCTGTCATATCACCGATCGTCGTCGTCAGGCAAGTTTAATACTTGCTTCATGTTACTTTTTATATTACAATTCTAGTTACCAAAAATCCCCACATATACTTTTCGTGTAAATTGCTATAAGTTAAGTGTTCGATATAAACCATGATCTACAAACCCAGTTAAATTGACAGAAATAAATAACATTGAGCGGCCCGAGTTATAACGAATACCCCGTAAGATTTTGGTTACAAAATAAGGTCATTTGCTCACGTAAAATGGTGTCCTGATTTCTGTCGTAAAACCTGAAAACTTGCGGACATGCTGAACCGTAAAATTTATAATAAATTGTTGACAAACCGAATTTTAGCGTTCGATGGCTCGTATCGAAGCTAACTTTTTAAACTACTGTATTATATTGTTGATCACTGAATTTTAATAAACTATGATAGAGTTAACTGCGGTGGATTACGATTCTGGACTGCAGTCCAGAACGGAAATCCCGATTAACCCCTGTTTCTAAACCCCTGTATATTCCTGTTAAATTGTGAGAATGCACGTAACACTATACTGTTACATAGATAATTGAATTATCTTTCTTACTCCACTGGTCACACTGGATTTCTCAACCGTTTGATATTTTTAACTCATTTTATAATGTTGACATGTCTTGCTGAATTCTGCAGAGGCAGATTCTACACATCGAGTATAACCTGCCCATAACTCCCTGTAGATATAATATATTATGGATATGCCAATTGAGGTGGAAACCTAACTGATAGCCCTAAATATTGTTCAACTATAGCGTTGCCTAAACACGATCCCAATAGGGATTAAAATGCGTTACGAAACGGATTTCCTATTCTGAAACCGGAGTTCCAGCAGTGAACGCTTAAAATGAAATGGCCATATCTAGTGATCCTGAAACCCGATTAACGTGAAACAAATATCTATAGATAGATAATTAAACATACTACTTACCCCATGTTCATTGTTTCGCTAAATTTTGCATGTATGATTTATGATAAATTATATAAGTGGTAGGACACATACTGATGATATCTTAATCATACCTTAATTACTGTATTCTCATCACATTACATATCTGTCATTGTATTGGTAACCTAGTGATCATGTGCATTAACCATTGTTAGGTATTAGTGTTTTATTGTGGCAAGTACGTTAGCGTTTAAGTATGAATGGATAAGTGAAAGTGACACGTACTTGTGCACAATCAGTGGACTCTATTGATTTATTGCATTATCGAAGTCTGTGGGACGCGTATAAGTGTGACTATAATTGGTATGGGACAATTATGGAAGCACCTGTATGGGTGTCACAGATAAGACACCAAACACTGTCCATTTACCTTGGGTATCAGTCGAGACATGCTTGATGGAGACGCTGCCTCCAGTTCTCGCGTAGACTTGTCATGGACCGAGTGGTATTTGAGTTTATAGTTGGCGTTTGATGTAGACCATGGGGTGTGGGGTAGTTTGAGTGTGAGTTCAACAGTATCTCGGGAGTCCCATGCCGGCACATATGGAGATATATGGAGATATATGGGGATATTACTGATTATTATCATGCGTGTTTCGGGCCCGTGTTTCCTTGCCCTTAGGTCCTACCTTTGGGTGGGGGATACTGCTGCATGGTTAACTCTCACAGTTGGAATGACGATAGCCTTAGTGACCTATACAGTGAGACTTAGAGACTGATAGGGTTAGTGACATTGACATGTATTGCTTACTGATTCAACCCACCTGCCATACTGTTTACTGCTTTACTGTTGGCCTGTTCCATTGGATACCTGCATTGACTACTTCACGTTCCCGTCATTATCCCTTGATTACTGTTTCATGTTCACTATTATTGCACGAATTCATATTTGTATATATATATATATATATTGCCATCGTGTCGCTCTGACGACCTGAGTATGCATGCTCAGAGTGAGAAGTGGATCCAGCCTGGACCAGGACCTGACGTACCTCGAGGATATCGCGGACATCTTGATCAGCGACTCAGAGCTATACTTCATTGATCTCCACCTGGTTAGTTCTTTTGATTTAGTTACTGCATTTCTCATTACCTGTGCATTGTTTACTGATTACCACGTAAAGATAGAAGCCGAAGTGTGATTACGGCAGGATATTTCCTTGATCGTAGGAGCATGGCTGGCCTTGTCAACCCCTCGTATTCCGTATTTTGGGAAGCGGGGCGTGACATGGTTTTGTTGGTATCAGAGCCAGGTTTTGCTTCGACTGGGATTGCAGTTCCGTGTAGTGCTCAACAATCTAAGACATCTTTCGGTCTAGATTGTAAACTTGTTGTTCTTGATCTTGATTCACATAGTGTGTTCTGCTATACATTTTGATCCATCAGCTAGAATTTTGGGTGACTTAGTAGAGTTACGTGGATGTAATTGTGAACTGCAGCATAGTTACAATACTGTACTCTGTTTGAGTGATTTGGAGTTCTACTGTTGATTTCCACTTGTTTGAATTTCATCACACCCGATATTCTTGATTCCTTGCTTAATCCATATTGTATTTTAATTCTTATAGCTTGTGCCTTATATCGTCCTCAAAATTATTGTTTCAGGACCATGTCTTCCAACGACCCTTCTTCTATCTCCACTCCCCAGGATCAGACCGTCGAGATTTTGAATGTATTGCAAGGTCTGAAAGAAGCCCAGGTGCGAACGAACAACCTGTTAACTGAAGGATTAAGAAGGCAGACGACTCAGGTACCAGCGGAAGCCTCCAATCGTAAGGGAATCCCCGTTAAACAAGGGAAAGAGGTGAAGATGAAGCGCCCACTTGTTCCCCAACCACGGAAGCTGTAAGTGCACGGCGGTGCCCCGGCCGTCAATCCGACGGCCAAATGCGGAAACGGTGATAAACTTTAATTTTTGCGGACTTAGCAAACCGGCACCACCGCGCACTAAACACCCGGATCGTAACCATTAACAAGTCTAAGCTACTAACAAGAAAGGGAAGAGAAGTATACCGAGAGATCCGAGTCCTCCGGTCTTCTCGTCATCGTCCCGATCTCACGCGGAAAGTCTTGCCTCCACATCGTCGCCTCCTCGCCGGAAGGGCACCACATCGCCTGCGTCTTTTACGGGCTCCCGCCTCAATACCGAGGCAACTCGGGCATGAAGCCGGCAACTCGACATGCTCAAGATATACTGTAGAATGTAGTGTAGAAGATGCTTGTCTCTTTGGGGTTATGTTGTTTCCATTGAGGATGATGGAGGAAACAAGGATTAGAAAAATGGTGCTTGCATTTTTCTAGCATGAAAATGAGATCAAGAAAGAAACTCTCTAGAATGAAGCTCTCTCTTCTTCTTCTTCTCTTCTTCTCTCTTTTTCTTATGAAAACTCTCATCCTTAGAAAATGGTGGTGGAAAGATTATGAAGCATGAAGGGAGGTGATGGTAGGAGCATAAGAGGTGACCACATCCAAAACATAATCATAACCATCTCACATCAAACTCTAATCACATCTAATCCTTTCTTATCAACAAAAAGCAAGTGAAGAGAATGGAATCAAAAAGATGCTATCATAATAAATCATCTTGCAAATAAATCCTCCACAATGTGTTATTTGCAAACTTGCAAATAACACCCTCCTTCGGAAAAGTCCGGCCGGGAAAGAACAAAGGAAAACCGGCCGGAACGGAATGCAAACTGGCAACTCCAGAAAACTGGTCCCGTAATAAAATTACAGGAAAACCCCATACTGTGCATACACACCCGCATCTGTATTCCGTCCGGATACAAATGCAATGAGACAAAATCTACACTGTACTAAACTAGGATCCGGCTTAAACTAAAGCCGGCTAGTAATATCCGTCCGATCCTGATCCGTGCAATACCGCACGTATCTGATCGAACCCTGCCATATACCCATACGGCCATTAGTACAAACCGTCCGATCCTGATCCGTGCAATACCGCACGTATCTGATCGGACCGTGCCATATCTCCATACGGCCTCTACAGCGTTTCGCCCGAAAGCTGAGTAACTGAAAGTGTGGTGGACTCTAAAGACTCGTCAATACTATGGCTGTGGATTTAACCACTAGCACGTCAGAGGTATAAGCCAATACGTGACGGGCCACCAGCTATTGACCAAAAGGGACGTCGATGAGCGAACTCATCCTGACACCCTACTGAGCCTGTCAGTGACAATATCCGTACAGTCCGGTCCGTTCGTCTATGAGCATCGCATGTCGGGCCTAGGGGGTGGGTAAAAGTCAGACCCCCAAAAGCGGTACAAGTCGTGTCGGAGTGTAGCCCAGAACACCCTGAGATACTACTGGAATACCTACCGGTAAATCTCCTGCCTTGGCCAAGGACTTCGTGTAATGGCTCTCCTAGACACAGCGTGACCTCACCCCCAATACCGGGAGAGACGAAACCCCCGAAGATCCGCTCACTGCCTCCATGTGGCTCGGGACTGTACCCAACTAAAACCTGTTTGCACGACTCCTTTGAGCCGTGGTAGGGTAGTAATCAAAGTACAGTGGGAACTCACACGAGACAAATGACGATCCCCAGGTCGATGAACTATCCTGTACACATGTCACCTGGGAACTGCTATCTGACGTCAGGTATAAGACCAACTAGCATGTTCCCGGCGAGTCCTGTCCGGTGTACTCATAACCCAATGAGCACTTGTATACATCTTAGGTGAACCAACTGACACCAGTGGCCTGTGAGACCGGCCACCGCCCCTCGTCGGGGTCTCGACTGTATACACTAGTCTACTCTGGAGAATCGATGCCCTGTCTCGAAACTCTCATGACTAGGGACCTTTTAAGGATATGCTTGTAGACCCCAGCTCTCACGTATATGATCGCCCTCATACTGCTGGTCGTCAAGCAAGAATCCTAGGGGCTCTATCAACGTGCAATAGCGACCTGTCAGGTCACCTAAAGCAGTACACGATGATAAAGGTAAACCAGATAGCAAACTATCATCTCGAGTAAGACTGTCGTACCGGGATAGGTCCTCCCTCAATCATTGCAATCACGTGCCTGTGATCCAATAATTGACTCTGAGGGCACTATCTCCAACAATCTCCCACTTGCACTCAAGGCTAATTATTGCGATGTCGCATACTCACAGCCCGTGTGATACCGAACACCCAACTCCTCTACTAGTCAGTCTCACAAAGCTCGTTTGCGAGACTATTGCGTTCGAGGAATAGCCTCAGCGAGTGGAACCGCTCTGATGTTTCTTTCTATGTCTCTCTATATCTCAAGTTCGCAGAGAAAGCCATCTCCCGAAATGAGCAATACCTGTCTAAGAGTATGTCTGGATATCTGATGGGACCTAGTTCATAAATGAACTCCAAATCCAAAATTCTTAGACTGCATCGATAACTGAACTTAATCAGTACCCAGCGCCATGCTTCCCTCAGTATTGCCTTGGATCACCTGTCCAAAATACTGCCCCTCGTCAGAGGGAGAACTATAACTCTGACAGCCACTCTGCCATCCATGTCACCTTGGAAGCCTGGAATGATAATTGTCTCCTAAAGGAGGCAGCCGTTATCATATCCCTAGAACATTCACTTATGTTCTAAAACTGCTTCCGACTGTTCCTCCAGGATTGGATCAATATCAACTTATTGCATCTAGTGCAACAACAACATCTGGTGTGGTACTTGACATCTCATGATTGACTCAATTGCCTAAGCAAGTGACCTGTCGATCATGCGTATCCCTCTCCTTTTTAGTCTGTAAGACACCTTTAGAGAGGGTGACTCCATTACCTGCAGGTGTACTACCGTGCCAGGAGTCGTCCATTCTAAATACTCATAGAATGCTGTCAAGGTACCCAGATTAGGAAACCACCTAAATCTAGATCTAAAACCATAGATCTAGTAACCAGAATGTCTGATATAATGTCCAAGTCCCTTGTGGAGAAAACACTGTGTGACGACCAAAGTATAACCGATCGTAGTATAGGAATATCACTTCCTACTCTGTGTATGTCATCCAAATACCAGGATATCACACCCTACTACCTTCTCAACAGATCCATCCCCTATTCTGATGAAGTCAAACTTATGACTGTCACATCAGAAATAGATGATCTATCTCCGCTACATCTGCTTTAGTCTATAAATAGACATGAGCCTGATATCCACCAATGCTTCCGCTGCTCCCACTGACTATGACAACCCTCTGGCAGAGTCATATAGACGTGCACTTCTAAAGCTAGTTTAGAACGACGCTATACTCATCCTCCTGCCGGGTCTCGCAGCCTGGAACAACAACAATGGCTAGTGTGGGTAAACAAGAACTTCCCTGTCACCGTCCTTGAGGCTACCGGAGTACCTCTCGGGTGCCTGAAGTTACCCACCTTATCTGCGGGGTGGCCAATGGAATGTCAAATCAGATTGAATCTTTAGGTTCCTTATCAAATCTTCAGTAATCGTTTGCGGTTCTTGAATCACTTCCAGTTCTACCATACTCCCACTACTGTTTTTGAAAAAATCCATTTTTAATAAAATTGTGGCGAGTCCAGAACAATATTTCTATTGATCTGCCAGATGATAGAAAATCAACCCTCGTCATAGCCTGGGTCAACCCACAAACAGCCATTACAGAAACGTGTCTTGAGCTGTCCAGTGTCTGGTTTTAATCATAAGCCGGACAACTCCCCGTACCTTAACAACGTTAAGATATGAACTGTTCTATATCCAATATAGAACCAGAGGCACTGAATTAATTGAACCAGATTCAAATCATGCAGCTATCTCCAGTGCATGTCAACTAAATGGATGGAGGCCGATCAGCGTTACTCAACTTAGGAATGCTTCCAATTATGAGTAACCTGAAAAGAGAAGCAATTTCTCTTTTATCTTTACCATCAACTGAATACCATACACAAGTATCTACATCTTCGATCACTTTGAAGAATTCCGATACTTGCTACACTTGGTTCTCTACTCTATTCAAATACCTATAACTCCTCAAAACTTAGACCCTGTGTTTCTACGAAACACATGTCTAAGAACTAGAGAAGTTAAAAGTAAACAGAATATAGTATGAGGACCAACCCCTCTGTCCTAATGGACACTGGACAACATACAGTACTCTGTATAAGTCCGCCGAGTCTTACAACTCTTTCACTGTGTGTCGTAGGTTGAATACTGTACTTATGGTTAAGAAGAATTACACCGCTGTTTAATGCTCCTTACCTAACCATCCACTGATATAGGTAAATGTCATCGACATAATATCAAAATGTATGTCTCACTCTATGAAAATAGACGTACAGATATATCAATTTGAAATTGGTGCACAACAGCGGATATTCAAAACCAAATATTTGCCGACCGGCAAACAGCCCAGGTGATCTCCTCAAATATCACCGATTACAACGAATCCCGATATAATGAGGATGATCACCCAATTCTCAATAACTTACTCCCTCTCATCATCTGTAAAACCATACAGATGTGAGAATCAAACCTGGTAAATACATACCCTGGAGCAAGTGTCTAATCGGGAAATCAGTTTTCTTTTAACAGTACACAGTGAAACTGAAACATTGAAATGTTTCGTTGGGGATCCCGGTATTCCTAGTAATGCCTCTACCATTATCCAGATTCACAACTATAACCGTATAATTCTTTGCCACCTCTCCAAATCCCTTTATATGTCTTTAGTCGTTACCTTCTGTATACCCCTTAGGCCAAATGGTTTTCTTCCTTCCCTACCGTTCGGCACCAGCCTATGGTTTGGAAGAAGACTATCCAATAAGCATAAAGGGTGTACTGTCCTAATCCTAGGAGCATTCGCAATGCGAGAGAAGGTGAGGATAAAAGACACCTGAATAAACCTTATTCCTATTTCTCCTGAACCAGAATCCATCCCCGAACTGGAACAAGTTCCTTTCGAGTTCGTATATAACCATACGATGGAGTATCCAAATAAACTGTGGATCTTCGTAGTGATACGGAGTGTCCTGGAGAAATACAAAGGTGATTTAGGATTGGCGAAGAAATACTTGGTTTGGTCGTGAATACCAGTCGCAATTTACTTTGCCCTCTTACTAATCCCTTGCTTTGTTTTAATCTTAATACCTTCTGCACACCATTTAGGCTAATTGGTCTTCTTCATTCCATACTGTTCGGCACCAGCCTAAAGTTTGGAAGAAGACTATCCAATTTGCGTAATAGGTGTACTATCTCCTAAACTAAGGAGTACTCGCAACCTGAGAGAAGGTAAAAAGGAAAAGACAACTGAATAATACTATCCGTTTTCTCCAGAACCGGAAACCATCCTCGAATTCCTTCGAGTTCGTATCTAACCATACGATGGCTTTGTCTAATGGAAGTGGACGTTCGCAGTAATACGGGGTGTCCTGGAGAAAAGGGTAAAAGTAGGAGTGGCAATGAGGTCTGCAACTCTGATAATCCAAAAGCCAGTGTTAAGAAGGTTCGGTCGACTTGGTCACTGAGTCATAGTCTTAGGGTCGGGTCAATGGTCGCTGCCAGAGAGAGAGAGAAAAGAAACACTCAGCGTGCACTCTAACCTAGATCAGAACGGTTATCCCTTTATCTAATCTGGAAACCTCCCACTGTACCTCAAATTCTCCTCCAAACCTGAAAGAAGAATTAGTCGGGGATACCCGAGGAGTAAACTAACTCATCAGTGGGAATCGGGATCCAACTCTCATCGCATGATAACGTGACGTAATCCGCTCACGTCATCACACTCCAGAAGGTATGCGCATGTCTGGCAAGTTTCAGTTCTTTTGAAACTCCCGATGTGGATTTTTGCCCCATGCTCTTATGACCTTGACTAAGGCCAACAAATCATAAGTCACATGTCAAGTTCTACCCGTCATTGTCCAGGTTGATTTGAACCCACCCGTACAAGCCCTTGACTAGGGCCAACAAGGCTATACGACTGTCCCAAATCAACGCATCTATCTATGCAACATATGAATACCCAATAGCTACCAAACACTGTGCCTTGACTAAGGCCAACAAACACAGCTTGAATACTATTGACTACCCATATGAAACGACGGAGGGCTACGAATGGTTTCTGGCGAAAACCTTTAACGTAATGAACTTGATATCGTTGAAGGAACGGATAGCTTTTTAGAAAATATAGTGACGAAAACCTTTACTAAAGAGGTCACTCCCGGTGAAGGGATCTCGGCTCTTTCCCCGTAGAATGGGGTGCTGGATATTCATAACAGAATATCACTGTGCAAAGAAAAAGTAATCGGCTATAGTGAAGTTAATGCCCTGACGCAAACTTCTGTCCAAGGGGTCACTCCCGGTGAAGGGATCTCGGCCCTTGCCTCGTCGATTGAGGAGCAGGATATTCCAAATGAATACCACGACGCAAAACAAAAGTGAACGTCCTTGCAATAACAGCTTTTTGAAAAGTGTTCCAACAACATCAGATTAGGTTTGTTTAACTTGCATTGATCCGAATCAATGCAGTCCCATCAATTGATCACACCACAAAGAACGAAAATATACTGACGTACGTATATGCTATCCGCATTCGCCACTGGGTCCCGTCATCACCCGTTAGGTTAGCTAACTAACGGCAGAGCGGGGACTGGACTAGCGCGGATGAAAAACATATACAACATCTACTAATATATATACCAATATATAGTATTTCGCTCAAGGCGTGAATAAAATGCAACATCACAGAAATGTACAGCATCACAGAACAATACAGATATCTGGGATCCCCGGGTTTCACAGAGCCACTACTGAAACCCGACGTTCCCCTGGTCGTGTGGATAGCCTGTGCAATGAAAACCTATACCCCCTACGAGTGCGGCGAATAGCCAGCCAATCCTGGAGTGAAGCCCCCTCCGTCCCAATGCCATGAGATGCGGGCTTGTTGCCTTCTAGAACCCGGCTATCCGTGCATCCCTCCGCGGGGTAATCCTAGTACAGAAAGTAAAATATACATACAACGGGTACATCGACCGCAACCTGGTCGTGCCCCAAAAGAATAATACAAACAGGCAGTGACGGCAGTCCACATGTCGGACGCTCGCCCCGCAATATCAAATGTACATAATACAACCGCACTGTACTAGCATTGCATCCAGGCTATCCCCACCGACCGATCCGCAACATCACAGCATAAACATAGAACATCAACGTGAAAGTCACGTTCGCAAATCCGTCTAACCGGGCTATAGCAGTTAGACGGGATTTATCGATCGAGTGACATTCACGGTCGCAGATATAATGTAAATACTGTGAAAAATGTGTCTAAAATATCCGATCGATCAAAAAATAACAAGTGGGCCCCCAAGCAAAACTGTAGCACTCACAGAAATCCTGGGCCCAATTTTAATATTCCAAAACCCATATTATAAGCCCAGAGGGCCTCTGAAAAAAATTGGTGAAGTGATCTCCACAGTGTGCGGCGGAAGGGCGGCGGGAAGGGGGTTTTCGCGGCGGTTCCGCCCTCCCACTGTGGAGTTACTTCGTCGAATTTTTACAGAGCTCTTAGATTTTCCAGTACATCAATATTTTACAACCTGAAAAATTTTTAGACTTCAAAAAATTTCAACAGAAACTGATGTGAAGGAAAAATACGGTTTTTGGAATTTTGGTCGATCGGAACTGAAAAACACATCAAACGAAGCTAGACGAAATTAATGGCGAGGCTCTGATACCACTGTAAGTGCACGGCGGCGCCCCGGCCGTCAATCCGATGGCCAAATGCGGAAACGGTGATAAACTTTAATTTTTGCGGACTTAGCAAACCGGCACCACCGCGCACTAAACACCCGGATCGTAACCATTAACAAGTCTAAGCTACTAACAAGAAAGGGAAGAGAAGTATACCGAGAGATCCGAGTCCTCCGGTCTTCTCGTCATCGTCCCGATCTCACGCGGAAAATCTTGCCTCCACATCGTCGCCTCCTCGCCGGAAGGGCACCACATCGCCTGCGTCTTTTACGGGCTCCCGCCTCAATACCGAGGCAACTCGGGCATGAAGCCGGCAACTCGACATGCTCAAGATATGTTGTAGAATGTAGTGTAGAAGATGCTTGTCTCTTTGAGGTTATGTTGTTTCCATTGAGGATGATGGAGGAAACAAGGATTAGAAAAATGGTGCTTGCATTTTTCTAGCATGAAAATGAGATCAAGAAAGAAACTCTCTAGAATGAAGCTCTCTCTTCTTCTTCTTCTCTTCTTCTCTCTTTTTCTTATGAAAACTCTCATCCTTAGAAAATGGTGGTGGAAAGATTATGAAGCATGAAGGGAGGTGATGGTAGGAGCATAAGAGGTGACCACATCCAAAACATAATCATAACCATCTCACATCAAACTCTAATCACATCTAATCCTTTCTTATCAACAAAAAGCAAGTGAAGAGAATGGAATCAAAAAGATGCTATCATAATAAATCATCTTGCAAATAAATCCTCCACAATGTGTTATTTGCAAACTTGCAAATAACACCCTCCTTCGGAAAAGTCCGGCCGGGAAAGAACAAAGGAAAACCGGCCGGAACGGAATGCAAACTGGCAACTCCAGAAAACTGGTCCCGTAATAAAATTACAGGAAAACCCCATACTGTACATACACACCCGCATCTGTATTCCGTCCGGATACAAATGCAATGAGACAAAATCTACACTGTACTAAACTAGGATCCGGCTTAAACTAAAGCCGGCTAGTAATATCCGTCCGATCCTGATCCGTGCAATACCGCACGTATCTGATCGAACCCTGCCATATACCCATACGGCCATTAGTACAAACCGTCCGATCCTGATCCGTGCAATACCGCACGTATCTGATCGGACCGTGCCATATCTCCATACGGCCTCTACAGCGTTTCGCCCGAAAGCTGAGTAACTGAAAGTGTGGTGGACTCTAAAGACTCGTCAATACTATGGCTGTGGATTTAACCACTAGCACGTCAGAGGTATAAGCCAATACGTGACGGGCCACCAGCTATTGACCAAAAGGGACGTCGATGAGCGAACTCATCCTGACACCCTACTGAGCCTGTCAGTGACAATATCCATACAGTCCGGTCCGTTCGTCTATGAGCATCGCATGTCGGGCCTAGGGGGTGGGTAAAAGTCAGACCCCCAAAAGCGGTACAAGTCGTGTCGGAGTGTAGCTCAGAACACCCTGAGATACTACTGGAATACCTACCAGTAAATCTCCTGCCTTGGCCAAGGACTTCGTGTAATGGCTCTCCTAGACACAGCGCGACCTCACCCCCAATACCGGGAGAGACGAAACCCCCGAAGATCCGCTCACTGCCTCCATGTGGCTCGGGACTGTACCCAACTAAAACCTGTTTGCACGACTCCTTTGAGCCGTGGTAGGGTAGTAATCAAAGTACAGTGGGAACTCACACGAGACAAATGACGATCCCCAGGTCGATGAACTATCCTGTACACATGTCACCTGGGAACTGCTATCTGACGTCAGGTATAAGACCAACTAGCATGTTCCCGGCGAGTCCTGTTCGGTGTACTCATAACCCAATGAGCACCTGTATACATCTTAGGTGAACCAACTGACACCAGTGGCCTGTGAGACCGGCCACCGCCCCTCGTCGGGGTCTCGACTGTATACACTAGTCTACTCTGGAGAATCGATGCCCTGTCTCGAAACTCCCACGACTAGGGACCTTTTAAGGATATGCTTGTAGACCCCTGCTCTCACGTATATGATCGCCCTCATACTGCTGGTCGTCAAGCAAGAATCCTAGGGGCTCTATCAACGTGCAATAGCGACCTGTCAGGTCACCTAAAGCAGTACACGATGATAAAGGTAAACCAGATAGCAAACTATCATCTCGAGTAAGACTGTCGTACCGGGATAGGTCCTCCCTCAATCATTGCAATCACGTGCCTGTGATCCAATAATTGACTCTGAGGGCACTATCTCCAACAGAAGCAACGGAAGGCTCAACGTTGTGGATACTGCAAGAAGCCAGTACACTTTCAGAGAGACTGTCGCAGCGCCAAAGGGCAGTGCCTGATTTGCGGATCCAGCGAACATCTGGTCAACAGTTGCCCTAAAAGGAAGGAGCTACAAGGAGGAGGTTCGTCCACACTCTCCACTCCTTCTAAGTGATGGTTATTTCATAGTTCGAGCTTCGAGGATAGTGCGGACCCAGCGCAGGATTCAACTCGCGTGACGAGAAGGCAGCAGCCTGGAAATCAAAGAAGAATTATCGCCTTTCCGCTTTCAATAAAAATGTTGTCCCTCTTTTGTAAATATTTTTCTTTTCGTCTGAGATCTTGTATCCGTTGAACTTTTAGTTGAATGTAATAAAATTCTGAGTTGTGATGTATGAATCGTCCCCTTCCCACTCACTTTACTTATACTATTCATTGCATCAGTATTCTAAATCTTGATTTTTCAGTCCCTGCCTACAGCATGTCTTCCGGGTGCTACCGTATCCTTGGTTATCTTCTTAATGTGTCCCACTGTCTAATCATGACTCTATATTTTCAGGCCATTGCCCACCCTGGAGCAGCTCCGCCTCTAGATGAGGACACGCGGTCGTGCGTTTCCTTGAACTACATACTGGTAAGTTCAGATGACGAGATTAACGGCCCACAGGTTATTTTCGGAAACAGCGATTCCGAGGGTGAGAGATTCGCAGCCGCAGAAGTCGACATGATCAGTGACTCGGACGACGAAGAAGGAGACCTCGAAGAAGACCCAATAGAGGAAGATTCCGAGGAGGACCCGATAGAAGAAAATTCAGGAGAGGAAAACCTTGGGGAGAATCCAGTGGAAGAAAATCCCATGAAAGAGGATCCAGAAGAATAGAATCACATGGAAGCAGACCTCGATGAAGAAGCTCCAGCCGAGGAAGAAGGACCGGAAGAACAAGACCCCGCGGCAGAAGAACCCCCAGTGGCGATCCCTGCGAGGTGATATGGAAATGGACATCCCTATCTGAGCGCGCGAGCCTACCGTAACCTACTGAACTTCCACAACCGCGACTGACGTGATTTAGCTTTTGACTCCTCTGGCCAAATAAATCTATGTATAGCTTAGGGCCACTCTTTATCTTTCGTGAGTACCTTGTTTGAAATTTTCTGGATTGATAATAAAATTTCTGAGTTCGCTAACCATTTGGATTTTTTTGGTTCGCTTGATGCTTTGACTATTTCCCCTATACATTTCCTTTCCTCTTGAGATTCGTGACTGTCCATCTTTGCACCCTGTGCTGACCCGACCCCAGCCTCTTCGACATTCAGTTTGAAGTATCACAGTCCGACCTTTTGAGTGGGCCATACTCCATTGTAATCCCTACCCTGGCTAGCCCCTATATATTTTGTGCTATCTCCTACTACCATAATTGCATTTATGGACATCATTATTTGAAAATTTAGTTTTCATTATTTTGTATTTATCAAAAATTGCATGTTATTAACTATTTCCGTTTTATGCATTTAAGTACTTTACTATTCTTCCCATTTTCAATAGCGCAAACATATATCGCGCATATTATTTATTCTATGTCTCCTATTTTCACTATGTGGGTTTTCTAAGTTATTTTAAAATTATTTGATCGATACATTATTCTAAAATGTTTTAACCTATCGACAAATACTTCACTATTTTATTATTGTTACTTTATTTTCCCGGGTATTGTGCTTATAGTTTACTATTATAAATGGTTATGCCTTATGCTATTATTTTAGCTGCGCTTTTTTTTTATATACGCATGTATGTATATATTTAGGATTTTGATCTTATCTAACTGCTTCTACGTAGATCACTATATAGTAGTATTTGATTCTGTGGTTTTTTCGCATATTATTTATAACTTATCGTGTATTTTAAATTTCGAAGACGAAATTTTTGTTAGGGTGGTATGATGTAATACCCAGTCCCTATGAATAATTAGCGTATTTTGATAAACAACGTCTTCAAATACTTTCCTAAATTTCCTACAAATTTCCCGTATATTTTCCCAGGATTTAATCCAGATTTATTCCGATATAACTATATACATATGTATAACTTTTATCTAAGTTAATTTACTAAATTCCAAATCCCTTTAATTTTTCCTTATATATTTTCCCTTTCCCAAACCCAAACCCTAACTCCCCTTTTTCCTTCACTATTTTCCCAGCCCATCACACCCCTCCCCTTCCCTTCTATTTTTCCTTTTTCTTTTTACCGGCCTATCTCCCTTCAGCCGGCCCACTATCCCTACCTCTTCTTGTTTTCATTTTTAATTTCCATAGCCTGCCCAAGCCCCAGCCCACGACCCGACCCATGAACCCACACTCACTTTCCTTTCCTCGACCCGACCCGCTCCCCACTCCCTCCTTCTTCCCCACTCGTCCTCTTTCCCGCCTTCTTCGTGCGAAGCCTCACGACCGCTCTTCCCGTACCCACGTTCCCTCGAGACCCGTGCTCACCCCACGACAGAGCCCCTCCAATGCCACCCGCACGAGAATCGCGCCTCTCCCAAGATACTGTGGCCATCCTTCGACAACTATCACTCATCCTTCTCCTCGCCCTCATCCCTACAATCACCACCACAACGTCGTTGAGGCCACCACCAACCACGACGAACTCTTCTCACCTTCCTACCTCCCGCTCTCGCCAACCCCGACGAGAACCCACGTCCCCGTCGCGACCGCCACAGCCCATTAAACGCGAACCCAACGCCAAGCCCCTGCTCTCATCACTGCACCGTCTCCGGAGCTCCGATCCCGTCGGCCTCAACCCCCGTCCTCATCCTTCCAGCACTAGTGATCACCTCCACTCTCTGGTGCTCCAACTCTCCATCATTTGCCAACAACAGCACCACCTCTGTTTCATGTGACCAAAGAGCCATCACCATCAATGGGTAGAGGAGAATTCTCATCTCTGGCTCCATTCACTACCCTAGGAGCACCCCTGAGATGTGGCCCGACCTTATTCAAAAAAAAAAAGCTAAAGATGGAGGCTTGGATGTCATACAAACTTATGTGTTTTGGGATGGGCATGAGCCTTCTCCTGGTCAGCATTACTTTGAGGGGAGATATGATTTAGTTCAGTTCATCAAGCTAGTGAAGGAAGCTGGACCCTATGTTCATCTCAGATTAGGCCCTTACATTTGTGCAGAATGGAATTTTTGGCCGTCGCAACGCCAACGCACGTCCGTAGCATCCACCGAGCCATCAAGTCCAAGAACCAAGCTCCACCGAGACCAACTCTTATCGTGCTCGAGTTGTGATCGCGTCGTTGCCGCTGCCGTAACCGTGGTTCACCGCTGTGCCGTCCGCTGCAGTCATATCACCGATCGTCGTCGTCAGGCAAGTTTAATACTTGCTTCATGCTACTTTTTATATTACAATTCTAGTTACCAAAAATCCCCGCATATACTTTTCGTGTAAATTGCTATAAGTTAAGTGTTCGATATAAATCATCACCTAAAAATCCAGTTAAATTGACGGCAATAAATAACATTGAGCGGCCCGAGTGGTATTTGAGTTTAAAAATCCAGTTATATTACAATTCTAGTTACCAAAAATCTGTCGTAAAACCTGAAAACTTGCGGACATGCTGAACCGTAAAATTTATAATAAATTGTGGACAAACCGGATTTTAGCGTTCGATGGCTCGTATCGAAGCTAACTGTTTAACCTACTGTATTATATTGTTGATCACTGAATTTTAAAAAACTATGATAGAGTTAACTGCGGTGGATTACGATTCTGGACTGTAGTCCAGAACGGAAATCCCGATTAACCCCTGTTTCTAAACCCCTGTATATTCCTGTTAAATTGTGAGAATGCACGGAACCCTATACCGTTACGTAGAGAATTGAATTAGATTTCTTCCTCCACTGGTCACACTGGATTCCTCAACCTTTTGATATTTTTAACTCATTTTATAATGTCAACACGTCTTGCTGAATTCTGCAGAGGCAGATTCTACACATCGAGTATAACCTGCCCATAACTCCCTATCGATATATTATATTATGGATCCGCTAATTGCGGTGGAAACCTAACTGATAGAGCTAAATATTTTTCAACTATAGCGTTGCCTAAATACGATCCCAACTGGGATTAAAATGCGTTACGAAACGAATTTCCGATTCTGAAACCGGAGTTCCAGCAGTGAATGCTTAAAATAAAATGGCCATATCTAGTGGTACTGAAACCCGATTAACGTGAAACCAATTTCGCTGGATAGATAATTAAACATACTACTTACCCCCTGATCATTGTTTCGCTAAATTTTGCATGTATGATTTATGATAAATGATACAAGTGGTAGGACACATACTAATGATATTTTAATCATACCTTAATTACCGTATTCTCATCACATTACATATCTGTCATTGTATTAGTAACCTAGTGATCATGTGCATTAACCAGTGTTAGGTATTAGTGTTTGATTGTGGAGAGTACGTTAGCGTTTAAGCATGGATGGATAAGTGAAAGTGACACGAACTTGTGCACAATCAGTGGACTCTATTGATTTATTGCATTGTCGACGTCTGTGGGACGCGTATAAGTGTGACTATAATTGGTATGGGACAATTATGGAAGCACCTGTATGGGTGTCACAGGTAAGGCACCAAACACTGTCCATTTACCTTGGGTATCAGTCGAGACATGCTTGATGGAGACCCTGCCTCCAGTTTTCACGTAGACTTGTCATGGACCGAGTGGTATTTGAGTTTATGGTTGGCGTTTGATGTAGACCACGGGGTGTGGGGTAGTTTGAGTGTGAGTTCAACAGTATCTCGGGAGTCCCATGCCGGCACATATGGAGATATATGGAGATATATGGGGATATTTCTGATTATTATCGTGCGTGTTTCGGGCCCGTGTTCCATTACCCTTGGGTCCTACCTTTGGGTGGGGGATACTCCTGCGTGGTTGACTCTCACACTTGGACTGACGATAGCCTTAGTGACCTATACAGTGAGACTTAGAGACTGATAGGGTTAGTGACATTGACATGTATTGTTTACTGATTCAACTTACCTGCCATACTGTTTACTGCTTTACTGTTGGCCTGTTCCATTGGATACCTGCATTGACTACTTCACGTTCTCGTCATTATCCCTTGATTACAGTTTCATGTTCACTATTATTGCACGAATTCATATTTGTATCTATATATATATATATATATATTGCCATCGTGTCGCTCTGACGACCTGAGTATGTATGCTCAGAGTGAGAAGTAGATCCAGCCTGGACAAGGACCCGACGTACCTCGAGGATATCGCGGACATCTTGATCAGCGACTCAGAGCTATACTTCATCGATCTCCACCTGGTTAGTTCTTTTGATTTAGTTACTGCATTTCTCATTACCTGTGCGTTGTTTACTGATTACCACGTAAAGCTAGAAGCCGAAGTGTGACTACGGCAGGATATTTCCTTGACCGTAGGAGCATGGCTGGCCTTGTCAACCCCTCGTATTCCATATTTTGGGAAGCAGGGCGTGCCAATTTTGATGATTGAGGCACTGTTCAGCGTGCGGAAGAATGAGCCAGTGATTTTGGCGAATGAAAAGATATCGCCCCAGATGTTTGAAGCTAACGCCGCACAAGTTATACTTAGAGATATGATAGAAGGTCGCTAGTCACCAAGGGTAAAAGATTAGGGCATGTGATTCATTACCTACCCCGATGCGAGATCAGCAGATTGATTGATTCCAGCTAGAGACGACTTCACGCTGATACGTTGAGAGTCGATATAGACGATCGAATGTCAGGAACCCATTTTCCAAGTTTAAAGTATTCGGAAAAAAATGCAAGCAATTCTACGGACCCTCTAGAAGAATGAAACCCTAACTCGACATAATGACCATGGAACGCCGGTGAACCTTAGGGTTTGCGACAGTTCAGCGGTGCCATTAGTAGGCTTGGGTCTGCCCTTCTACGGTTGGTCCATAGGTGCTGTGATATATATTCGATACTATTAAACTGTACCCAAGATGATGAGCTCTTGGGGGATTATGGAATCTCGACGAATCGATCGAAAAGTTTGACATCATTCGGATATCATATGATAGGATACATTGCTTGGGAGACTCCAGATACGAGTATAGCCGTTGGAGCGTAGTCCATACAGCCACGAGGAGACGAGTCCGAATCAGTCGACATTAGAGAAAAGTGGAGCAAGAGGTTCATACGAGATCTTGATGAGATGACGTTCCACTACGCCGACATCAGAGATGTGATACGCAAGCAGAAGCGTTGACTATGGATATATCTTCCAGGAGGAGTCGTGATGAGTATGCAGCCGTTCCGGAACAAGAAATAGATTTGGTAAGGATGATGACTTCCGGGCAGTTCGACAGAAACGAGATTTGGGAGAGAGTTCGACGGAACCTTTGTGGGATACTATACGAGAAGATTTGGACCCAGGATCAGTCATATTGCACACACCTAGCAGGCCAGAGTTTAACATCGTCGACGAGACATGTTATGAGTGACCATAAGAGTTGGCCAGAGATCTTCAGAGGATGTGCCAGAGCGGACTACTTTCATTATCGTTTCCATATTGGATCGTTGAGCCGAGAAGCTATGTACTTAGCAATTCGCAGTGAGAGACGAGAGCCTAAGAGCACCAGGCGACATGCCATGATCAGGAAGCAAGTAGATATCTTACTCTGCTAGTATTGGATGCACCGACAGCTTCTCGACCTTGAAGTAAGGACATATCGACGACAGTATTTACGATTTGTGATTTCGTGAGCTGACCATCACGTATCCGTCACTTTGGATTTCGGTATTTTGGGTGATTTATTGCATGATTGAGTTTTGATGACCGAGTTTCACGATATTTGCTTTCGTGCACTATAGTTGCACCTACTGGGTATTTATATTTTGTGCATAGTTATTACACTGGAGATGTGCTTTATACACCGTTGTGTTGATTTATGAGTTGTGCATAATTATTGCGCTTGATTTCGTTTTTGAGCCTTTGATTCACATGATTTAGATTTTATTCATGCATGATGGATGCACCTAATTTGGATTTTCGCGCATGTTGGGCGCATGATATGAGATGCGATTTTGGTGCACACCAGATACACTAAATCGGGATTTTGTGCATATCAGATACACCTGGTATTGCTGTCAGGCACACCGTTGCCTCTGACAGGTGTTTCGTGCACACCCGTTGCACTTAGATGTTGTTTCTGTTCACATGTATGGCACATTCGTGGATTTTGATTTCCGTGCGCACCAGACGCACGCAATATCCATATGCACATTTTGGGATTGATTTCTTTTGGAGCGGTATATCTTATTATACTTGCTATTTGGTTTAGTACTGAGCAGGACTAGTCAGAGAACAGTATCTGACTATATTTTTGCATGCATTGATAGTTATTGAAGGGATTTCCAAAGAGGAGTTACAGTCTCAGTATTTACCTACGTGTCTGTGATGACACGAAACTTTTTACAAGGGAAACCCTTCTAAATTAATTTCAAAACGGCGGGACGTGTATGTTAAACAAGATATATATATATATATATATATATATATATATATATTCTTACAATAGACGTCCGCCACTGTGCCACGATATGCGCATCGCACAGCAGCTTGAAAAGGGTTTGGCATACATTTCTTTCAGATGTTTTAAGGATATTTACATGTTTAGTTGAGGTATCTCATGTTGGTTTTTGTATTGGATCTAGACATTGTGTCTTCACCATAACTCCGATGATTGCGGGATGCTTGACGGAGTTTTGATTTTGGTTTATATATCCGTTTTTCATGCGCATGCATTGCGCTATGATGTGTTTTATGTATTTATGATTTCGGAGCGCCGACGACTTGATAGTTTTGCTGAAATGTTTTAGTATTTGGGGGAGTTTTAATTTAAATTCGGAGACCGAATTTTTTTAAGGGGGGAAGATTGTAACGTTTTGAAAATTGTTTAGGTGAAATTTCGGATAATCGGTAAAATAACGGGTGTTTTCCGTAAAAATCAATATATAAATATGTTTTAATATAAAATTATATATACATATTCTAGATATATGTTTTGGTGTATGTGATATATGTATATATATGTGTGTGTGTTGCTATATATATATATATACATACATATACGTATACACGTATGATGAGGATGGTATATGATACTCGGTAGAGAGTCGATATGATTGGGCATGATGCCGGGAGATCAATTATGTGATTTGGGTCGTGTTATGATATACTACATGATACTATAGTGGATCGACGGGCGATATGTTTTATTCACACGCGGATGTATGTTTGATGATATCGGAATGTACTAGACTTTAGATCAGCACCCCTAATTCAGAATATAATGATAATGGTACCAGATAAATAATGTGTTATATGTGATAATTGACCCGTACCCCGATTTGGGATGCCGTATGATAGATTTTACCGTACAATGTATAAATATGATGATTGATCCACACTCTTGACTCGAGAATGTCGTATTATATGTTTTATAGTACGTGACGCTATTGAGGCGGGATCATCGACTACTAGATATATCGATTCTGACTTAGGTAGATTTCCTTACCCTTTTTTAGTCTCTTCGTTTAGTCCTGTAGTTTATCAGGTAGATGTTAGACTGGGCTCGAGTCATACTTATTTTCAAAACTAACGAATCGCGTGTATTTTAAAGACATGTCCTATTTTCTAAAAACCACGATTCGTGCTATTTCAAATGCCAAAATGGTATGACTCGTACTTTTAAATGTATATTCCTATCTGTTGCGTTACTATTCTTTTTCCGTATATTCTTACTGTTCGCATCACATTACATGCTTATAAACGTGTTTCGTTGGTTATTATGAAACCCCTGATATCAGGACACCATCACTATTACCGATGATGCGTATACTCCACGTACACTTACTTGCCGGCTCACACACATCATCATCGGTAATTTTCATGTCACGTACATATTAGATAATATTACTTCATTGTATGAATTGCCAGCGGTAGTCTTAATATAGTACTAGCGCGCTTGCTTTCATATACTAGTTTAGATATTGCATTTATTTATGAGATATCTAATGCATTTATACGTTTATTCTTTTATGCAATATTGTGGGGTTTTATGCCAGTATTCACTGTTTATCGACATCACGATTTTGAGATTTCGGATTTCTATGAGATTTCTGGATTTGGAGAAACCGCAATGATTTTATAAACTGATTATCATTTCTAAAAATAGAAATTGCGGTTTTCTCGTGACATGATATGAGATATGTCCATTATGAGTTTTCTCGGCTCTTGAGCGATATTATACACCCGATTCGAGAAGGAGGATGAACCGTCTGCGGGTGCATGGTGGACCCGGTGCGGTACTCCGGGGTAAGATGGTCACAGATGATGACGTTGAGCCTGGCAGGGGAGCATTACCGACCGGTTATTTATGACGCGGCGGATATCTAGAGGATACCGACGCAGTCTTGAGATTTGATGGTAGAAGCCAGTCTGGATTGCCGGAGCCTTATGATAGTGAGATTTGATGATATGGGCCAGTCCGGATTGCCGGAGCCCGGATATTGAGATACCGGGATATATATTTTGTGTCGATACTTGACACGGATTCTCTGTTAATTTCATTGATGATATTTCGGTTTTATACAGGAATCTCATTGAGATAAGAAAACAATTTTCTCATTTACGTGTATTCTGTTTTCATGCATTCATACATCATATACATGATGTGTTGTTATCTGAGGTACTGACACGAGCACTTGGAATTACACTTATGTATAGATGTTTACTCTTGTCATTATTATATGCTTCAGGCTATATTATTTGAGGATATTACTATCGTATGATTTAGGATAGAGTCATACATACGATTTCTGCTCGGTGATATTTTCTATTCACGAGTTGGCAACTCACCCCCGTTGTGCCACAGTTTCTTGCAGGTTTTGTCGTACAAGTCTTCTTGACGGTTTTGTTGGCACACTACTTCATTCCGGGTGGTTGCTTTGGTAGATGAGTTCACTTGTATCGTGACCACCATTGTACTTTATTTATATTCAATTGTATCTAATAACTCCATCAACCAGACTTATTTATATAGTAAAGCCTAAATCATAGAACTTTGATAAATAAATGCATGCATGCTTCATAAAATCTATTAAATTCAGAGAACTGGTGTGTTTAGTTCATGGGACGGCGAAGGTGGGATCCAGCTGAGGACTTACTGCCATGTGTTTCTTAAAGATAAAATGATAATATAATTAATTCCATAACCTCTAAATTTTGTCTTGAAGAGAGGCTGAGATGCAAGCTGTGGTTTGTAAGTCTTAAACTTCAAAAATGGAATTGTTTAAACTTTGATTATATTGGAATTTAGATAACTGTAGTTTTCTCACTTTCAAATCTGAGTCCAAAATGAGCTTCGAACATGTCAAAATTAAGATTTTAGAGTCAGGCCTTTCTAATTTTATGCAACTGCTTGTCGGAAATCTCAACTCCATCACCAAAGGGCCTTAAGATATCAGTTGGCCCCTTAAGTTCTTTTTTTCCTTTTTGCACGTGAAATAATGGAAGTTTGTATTGCATTTATGATTGGAAAAAAAAATTATTTTCTTAGAACTTGCATACAAAGGGGGTGCATTGATTTTATCATTATAAAGATATAATGATGATAGTGATATAGGTTTTATATGTAATGCAAAATATGATCTTTTTTTATTCAGCCATTTAGCCATAATAAAAGTTTGCTTTTGAGTTAATTTACCATGACATGATGTATTAGTGAAAAAGTATGTAATTATGAAAGTTGGTATACATGCATTCGTTCTTATTCTTTTTAATTATTTTATGAGAGATGGAGAGTAATTATTTAAATTAAAAATGGTCATTTGAAATTTGAATAGGAATTGATGACATGGATGATGCTGAAACGAACTGCTATTCAGAATTTTTTTTCTCTTACTCTAAGTATTTGTCACAAAAATAAAAAAGCTCGCTACATGTCCTTGACAAGACAAAATTAATTTCGAGGTCAAAAAGAGTTTGCATTATCGTAGCTGCCACTTCTTTGCGTATAACTGCAACAAATAACACATATAGCGGTTTTACCAATAAAAACGTTAATTCCACCATAAAAGGCCGTCTCTATAAATATCTCTATAAATAATACAACGGTCATCCAAATGTTGATATATTCTATATACTACAAGCATGTTTGGTTAGCAAAAAACAGAAAAAAAAAATACATCATGCTTTAATGCAACAAATGCTCCATGCGAAATTTGTTGCAAAAAAAAAAGATCAAAATCCATGGTCTATTAACTTCAAGTTTGGAATTAGATTTCCAAATCCAAACCATTTTATGTTGTTTGGTTGCACAAAATACTAAAGAAAATGCAGCATAAGTTGCAAATTTACCTATGTGGCATATACAATGCTTACGCAACGTCCATAATAATTACCATGCTCGCCGTTTCCAAAGCTGCAACTTTTCTTACCACTAAAATGAGCACGACAAATGTCGCAAGAATTTGTTGCTTTTTACATCTCCATCTCCATTTCCATCTCCAACTCAAGTTTGTTGCATACCAAGCATAGGAAATGAATATTTTTCCGCAACAAATAATGCATGAATCTGCATTTCCAAGCTACCAAATAGTCCCTTCGCGGGAAAAAACACCGACCTTTTATTTACAAATCAAGGTATATAGACACATTGTCAAAACCTTTTTTATACAAATAAAGTGTCTTTTTTGTGGCACTGTATCTTTTTCATACTCATGCAGTGGTTTCTCAATCAGAACCTTGACATTAATTAAGTGGTTTTCATAAAATGTTTTGAAACATGTCATAACGACTGCCCAATACAACTGTTACCTGTACATTTAAGTCCAGGTCTACATCAAAAGGTCAAATCCCCACGCTGCTTGGTTGAATGGAAATTGAGATATTTAGATAGATAATTTCGTCAAGATCTTGGCGTATGAAACTTATGTTGTCAAATTAATGGAATATTTTTCGTTTATCAAGGGACAAAATATCTCCCTCACTTGTTATCTCTAAGCAGAAATTTATTTCCTTTTGGCGGTGGCTGCGTTGGAATCTACCAATATCTAAGGTCCAATCAAAGTTTTAAAAAGACGATGAAAAGCCCCTTAAATTTTGATGCAGGCCATCTTCCCCCACACACCACACACGAGTCCATGCACACATCAACACCTAACATCAATACAAACACATGCCCTCCCACATGCTCACGCGTGCCGTCATGGGTTTGACGATTAAGGAAAATCTAACGGCAGGGTAAACAGGGCCTACGATATCACTAAAATTGTAATGTTCTATTTGTATATTGCTATTTCGAAAGGAAAACGGATGTTGCTTGTCGTCTATTGAACAAATGTTTTAGTTCATGCCATATCATATCAACTATCATGTAACATCTCATGATCCGCTACAAGACACGCGTCACCATAAAAAACACTGAAAGATGAATAAATAAAAACTTTATTTTCACATGAGTGCAACGGATTTGTAGTCCAGACTTTGAAGTCAATTACATGAATAATTCCTTTCGATATGCTCTATTATAAACCATCTTTTTATTTAAATGAACATTGTTTTAATAATTCATTTTATAGAGATCCAACCATAGTTCTTCCATGTCTATCAGCTTTTCTTACTTATCTTGATTCAAGACAGACAGCGGAAAAAAATTTACGTGGTACACCGATTCTAAACCTGGCTATGCCAAATGTCCCTCCACAAAGTTAGGTTGTGAATCAAATGTTAATGTTCCCATTAGAAATTAGAGAGTGCATCAACATCATGGGCACACCTGAGACAACACTAACATAAAACTCAGTGACCAAACTCTCTCCATTCCATTACTAATTTGACCCATCAACCTCATCATGCATCAAAATCCCTCTTATTATGAATTCAAAATTCCATTTGACTGATCAAATCCATCGACGTGTTTGATGACCTAACCCAAATCAAAAATCTAAGTGCCCTTTAGTTGCCCTATCTCAGATAGTGCCCATTTTGGCCTTCACTTTAATTTTTCCATTATAGAGTACTCATCTTATTGACATGTGTTTGGCTTGGACTCGTGTCTAACTTTTTAATGGTACCCTTTTCATGGCAGCATCATATGGGATGTGACCAGCAAGTTGTGCATAATGTGACAAATTTTGGAAACCTTTTTGGGAGACAACATAACATGATAATTTAATCTAAGTAAGGGGTTCATCAAGTGATATGTATGAGATATTGTGATTTTATTTTATTATTTTATTTTTGTAGTGAGCGTTGTTTTGAGACTTGGACTTGCCACTACTGGCTTTGGAGTGGAATGTGAATTAGTACATGCATGGAAGATTTGGAAGAAAACAATGAGTGATTATTTGTTTTCTTCTTAATGTTTAGATTATTTAATTAATTAGAAAATAGTAGAATATATTAAGCACATATCGTTGTACGAATACCAGGGTATAAGTATCGTACTATGAAACGGAAGAATATACAAAACCTAGATTTTTAAGCAAGGGAGAAAACCGATTTTAACCAACTCCATATCTTCTTGGGGATTTCGACTTCTTCACCACATCGAGAACACAAGATATATAATTCAATCACATCATAAAGAAGATCAACACACCGATATAACGTGCTTCGACCATCTCGGCCTATATCCACGGTGCTGAATACGAGAATTTCATTTACACGCGAAAGAAATTACAAAGCATTCACACCACTCAACAAGCCCTCTCCCATCTCCTCTCTCTTGCTCTCACACCATAAAAGATGGGAGGCACAACATATCCTCACAAAATCACATCTTTCAATCCAATCTCTCTCTCATCCAAAATGAGATATATATAACATTACAACCTTAACATCTATTGGTAGCCCACGCGAATAGATTACCCAGCACAATTGGTCCATAAATACACAAACAAATATGATACACACCCTTAACATATCTATCTATTTGCTCTTATAATCAAGTTGTTGAGTTTCACAATTTTGATTGTATCCGAAGAAACAAATGCAGTATTTTTCTTTAAACAAATACAATCATATCGTTGAGTTTAAATGACCATCAAAATCTCCATAGATCAATTTTGAAACAAATTAGCTGTCCTCACATATTGATTTAATTTTCGCCTCTAATTTTTTGAATCTAAATTTAAAACAATTTAAACATATATTTATTTAAAGATCGTGCATCACACATGAAAATACTAGTTTTATTAAACCTAATATTTCTGTAAAATATACAATATGGCTTATATAGCCATCCAAATAAATCTGATAGAATCTAAAAACTGAATACTTCGCTTGATCCAAAATGGAAAAGCAAACAAAATGTATAAACAATCCATGCAGATTTTAGACCTTTGAAGTCAAGTAGTAACCCCAATTAAAACAATCATAAATTTATAAGATTGTCGTCACAGCTTAGTCTTATACTGAGTAACAGTATTGTGTTGCTAAACTAAGATTGACTAAAGAAAACAACAGGGTTACACAGCTATTAAAATTATAAGTGAAAGATGAGACAGTTTTAACTACATTTTAGCCTAATGAAAAGATTAATAATATATATATATATATATATATATATATATATATATATATATATATATATATATATGTTATACCTTCTTAATGAGTGATTAGCTAATAAAATAAAGTAAGAAAATTTACTCCCTCAAAACATTCAAGTTGTTTACTTTTACCTCCCCCTCCAAAATTTTCATGTTTTCATCCAAAAATAATGCTGCCTTAAAGAATTTTTTAATACCTTCCCAATTACCCACGACTTCATTGGAGAATTGATCCTTTTCCTGTTTCAAAACTTTCTTCCAAATTACGCTCGACTTCTCTTTCTTCGATGCTGCCGTAAAGAATTTTTTAATACCTTCCCAATTACCCACGACTTCATTGGAGAATTGATCCTTTTCCTGTTTCAAAACTTTCTTCCAAATTACGCTCGACTTCTCTTTCTTCGATTTAGATTTTCCACTTCCTTTAGCTCATGAATCTGACCACATTCACATTTCACATGTGCACGGAAAGAGAAGATTAATGAAAAAAATCATGCTGCCACGGCGAATTGAGTTTTGATAGAGCAAAACCCCAACCCTAAATTTAATTTAGGGCTGAATTTGGGGATTTTTGATGTAGGGAAGACCTTTAGGGTTTTCAAAACCTTAGCCATGATATCCCTCTATCAGATGGAATTTTTTTTTCCATGTGCCGGCCGTATACACACCGGCAAGAAAGACAAGAAATAGAAATGTGAGCCCCACATGCAGCCCAAGCCTGCTCAAAACTTCTCCCACTATCTCATTCCCTGCCCTGGTATATTATATTTGGCACACCAAATAATTCCTCTTGTTAGATGAAGATTTTTTTTTTAGTAATTAGCCAAGTTTTTGAGAGACAATTCAGAAAAAACCCTAAGAATAAAATGAAACGAGAACAAAAAGAAAAGAAAAGAAAAGGAGAACAAAATACAATTAGTCATCAAGAATATACAAGAGCGACATTCTTTTCTTCTACAAGTTCTAACCCAATGCGTACAAAATATTCTGCACAGCTACATCCACCAAACAAAATTGGTGCCAACCATCACGCCCTTTACACAACACACACTGTATTGGACTTGCTCTCACATCATCATCTCACAAACCCAAAAGAATATGAATCAAGAAGAAGCATTCAAAACCTGCTCAGCTCTTAGCATCCAAGCAGCAGCCGCCGCCGTCAATCCTCCTCTTAATCTCTTTCTCCAACTCCTCTTCACCTCCAACCTCCTCCAATTCCTAACCACCACACAAAAATCCCATAAACTTCTCAAAACAAACCAAACAACAAAATAAAAAAACAAAAAAGTTTCTCATGTCCTTGTATGGTTCGCAACAAAGAACCAAAATCACTCACCTTCGGCCCCATGAACAGCCCATATGGCACCCCGTCAAACTTCTCCGAGTGGTGGATCTGCACCGGCCACGTCACCACATCAATATTCTTTAAATAAAATATTTAATTTGCTGCTTTAAAAGACAGTTTAGGGTCACGCAGTTTGAAAACCAGTGTTGCCACACAGAGGTCTCGCTTACAGTTTTCGAAGTTCAGTTTGGAAACCAATGGAGCCCTTGTGTACGAATAACCCAAGAGAGGTCGCGGAAAAGGATAAAGAAATCAGTAGGAGCCTATAGATCCAAAATTACGAAAATGCCCACCTGATGAGCTGCGGCGACTCTTCGGAGGTAAGGAACATTGGCAACGGGTCCCACCGGGAACCGCCGGTGGACCAACCCGTCGTGGACGAACATGTACGAGATCCCGAACAGTGTAATCCCCAGGCCCTGTAAGAAACGGGCACGTGTACTTCACAATCTCCTCCCCTACGCAAAATTAAAGAAAAGAGAGGGCTAAACTGCTAAATCCAGAAACTTACCGCGCCAAAGCAGAGGCCAGGGACGAGCCCACGGTTGAAAAAGCCATAGGAGAGGAGAGAGATCGCGGGAACGGCGTTAACGATGGCGAAGACGTCGTTTAGTTCAAACGGGCCGTCTCTTGGCCGATGGTGAGACTCGTGCATGTGCCATAGCGATGCGTGCCACAGCGCTCGATGAGCCCATCGTGCCCAAAACTCCATCCCCACCTAATTTATATTTATTAATCCAGTTATTGCATAATTAGGCCCAAATATATAAAATAATGAAATCTGCAAATTGTAATTAATTTGTACGACTTGGACTTACTGCGGCGCCCACTGACAGCGCGAACGTCCCGAACATTTCAGTTAGCGGAATGTCGCCTCCCTAAAAATTTAAAATAAATTAAAATAGATAAGATTCGATTCTGGAATTTTGCAATTGTATGTAAAATCAGGGGCGGGAATAGAAATTGGACCTCCATTTGCCAAGCGAATCGGTAGTAAACGGAGGCGATGGCCATGGAGGTGATGCCGAAGCTGGACATCACCGCTGCGATTAAATACGTGGTTCGCTCGGATCGCTTCCTTTCCATTCTCTCGGTCACGCGAGCTTCAGAGATCCGAATCTGTTCTCGTTTCTTCTCGTCTTCGTCGTCGATTTCTTTGCCGCTCTCGTCGAGGACGAAGAAGACCGTCGTTTTCCGCCGATTTCGGAGGTTCTTTAGAGGCGGCGGAGGGGAGCCTAGGCGGCGAATGGGGAGGGGAGAGAAGAGGAGGACGTGGCGGCGGGCGATGGAGGAGAGGGCTAAGGTTGCGGGAGCGGCGGAGATTCCGATCGCCATGGATCCTTGAAATGCGCTCAGAATTGGGGGAAGCGAGGCGAAGAGGATCGAAGCGAGGCGCGTGAAAGGGAACGAGTGGTGAAGAGAGAGAGGGGGCGTTAGGATTTGTGTGTGGGAAACTGGGAATCGAAATCGTGGTGGGAGCGAATGAAGAGTCTTTGCTCCGTTTTAAATCGGGTTGGGTTTTGGGAATGGCACTGGGGTTTTGGATGTATTTACGGTTTATGCCATTCTGAATTTAGTGCTGCGTATCGATCATGGAGAACTGAGGAGTCACGGATCACTCACTGCTGCACATGTGCAAAATTATGCGTTGCACTTAAATGTTAACGATTGTATTAAAGCCAACTACGTAATCTCAAGAAACTAGTAGAATTGTGACTCGGTTTTGACTAGGTAATCGGTATTTCCTGCTGCTGTAGTATGCATGAATCAATTAAATGCGCAACAGATAAATCATATTATGTCTAACTCCCGTGTTTTAAAGAAATCAATGACGGCTTGATTTTGGAAAGGAAAAACTCCCTATGGGTCGTTTGTTTTGTGGGACAGGAGGTTGAGTTAGGCGTCTTTTGAGTTGGAAGTATGTGTTTGTCTCATTGTTTTCAATTGTTGGTTTAGGAGTCATTTATATTAACAAACATCGTCAAAAATCAAGAGTTAAAAGCCAACTTGATGCTACTTATAAGTGGAAATTCCTCAGATCATGACACGTGGTAGATGACGTGTCCCGGGGCTTACGAGATAGGAGCAAACACGATACATTGAAGGTATTTCCCGGGCCTTCGCCCCGAGGATTGATCCGATCTTCAATGGCCCCCCAGAACACTCCTATTCTCGTCTTACAAATAACCATCGGCTCGCTTCCGAGCCCTCCTACACGCTGAGCTTTCTCAACCTCCCGCTCGCCTCCAAACCTTCCGCCGAGCTAAGCCTTCCCGGTTCTACCGAGCAACCAAGAACGCAGAGCCTAAGCGCCTCCGCCACGGCTCTGCGTATCTCGCCAGAATATCGCCACCCAACAATCCCGCGTTCCACACCGTCGTATCCCCCATTAACGAGCGTATCTCGTCATTAATGGAGAGATCTCGTCATTCACGTAGGCGTAACGTTAAGGGCGTAACTGACGGCGAATATCCCGTGCCGGCTCACTCCATGCGACCACTATAAAAAAACCCTCTCCCAGACGACTCAGATAAGGCAATTTTAATCCAACAAGCCACTACTCTGCTCATTTCCCTCGGCTAACTTGATCGTCGGAGAGTCCTACGGTGGTCACCCATCGCGGGACTTCTTTGCAGGTAGCTCGGTTTCACCTCAAAATCAACCCATTGAGATCCACACGCTCAAGGAGACAACCTTCAAATCAAATCTCTGTCATTCAACAACACTCGCCACAGATTGACGGAGGACAACATCTGAAGGAGATCAAACCTCCATCAGTTGGCGCCGTCTGTGGGAAACCAATTTTTTCCACCCATCGAAAGTTGATCTTCTGCTTTCGACTTCATGGCGAACGAAAACCGTGACGATCCCGGCACAAGCCTTCGCCTTCTCCGCAACGGAGGCGCGGACGGATTTACTCCCCCTCCGAACGCCATCATCGTCCTCTCGGCAAGGATCGACAGGCTCGCGTCCATAGTGGACGCCCTTGTCCGTGTCTAAACGGCGGGCCCATCCCCCCAGGTTGTCGTTCCCCCTCCTAGGGATCATGACCTCCGCAGAGGGGCGGATGACACCACCCACGCTGGCACCACCGAACAACGCCGTGCTCACTCCGGCGACCGCGGCTTCCCCGCGGCGACCAATTCAATGGCCCGCTGGGTACCACACGGCTCCATGCCGCGATCTCGTGAAAGAGCCCATCGCGTTCCCGTCCCTCCTGAGGAGGTATCGGCCAGCTCACCTGCTCCCAGGCATGACTGACACCTTCTCCCTCAACGAGATCGCGCGAACGACACTCGCCGCGAAGACTCAAGAAGGACCTCGCCAGGGGACCTAAGGAATTTGATAGAACGAAATCGGAGTCGCAGCCTGGTGCATACCACAAGCGGGAAGAGCCATCACTTCGATTGTGCCGAATCCTCGAGGTATCACGACCGCCTCAATGCCCTGGAAAAGAAAATTGAGGGTATACATCGGGAGGGTCATTTATCTGGTGAAGGGGCCAGGTACGCCGCCGACTCACTTACGGAGCCTGCTCGCCATACACGTCTCGTTCAGGAACAAGCCGCCCAAGGTAGCCCTCTTCGACGTGAAGTCCGATCCGAAGGACTACCTGGACGCGTTCACGGCGAGCATGAGCTTCCAGGACAACTCGGACGCAGCCCAGTGCCGAGCTTTCCCGACCACCCTCATTCGTGCAGGTCGGCACCGGTTCCGGGGATTGGCGCCACGCTCTATCTCGACCTTTGATGAGTTGCCCACCCAATTCTTCGGACACTTTGTCGGCAACAGGCGACAGAAGAGAACAGTCGACCACCTGTTCACCATAAAGAGCGGGGACAAAGAATACTTTAAAGGATATGTCACTCGCTTCTACAACGCTCCCCTCAAAGTCCCCGATCACCGAGATGAAACTGTCATCACCCTTTTAAAGTCGGGTTTTAGGCATAAAGAGTGGCTCCGCTCTTTTGCATTAGCGCAACCTAAGACCATGGTCGAGGTAAAAGCTTGGACCGAGCGAGAGATCCAACTCGAGTCTGAGGTGAATGCCAACCTGCCCCGGGGCGACCAAGCAGAACAAAAGAAAAGGGGCAGAGAAGAGAAGAAGAAGGTCGACCGGCCAAAACCATACTCCCCAAAGTTCCAGGAGTATACTTCTCTAAACATCTTCCAGACCGAGCTGTTAGAGGACGCAAAGGGCGAGCGATTCTTCAAGCTCCCGCTGGTCACCCATAGAGCGACTAAACGAGCCCGGGGCCCGTTCTGCGCCTTCCATAGGTCGCAGGGTCAGCCGACCGAGAACTGTAAACAACTTCGTGACTACATCGAGGAGTTGATCCACTCTTGCCACCTGGAGAAGTACCTGCGGGACAAGCGACAGGCAGACAGGGAGTAAGAGAACCAGCCCCCTCCGGCGAATTAACGATCGGCCGAATTATGGTCGTTTCCTCAGGGTCTGCCCGTGGAGACTACGAGACTCACCGCCTCCTACCCGTCGAGGGAACAAGAGACCCGCCCCAGAAGAAATGCAGGACCGCCGAGCCCATCATCTATACTGATGAAGACCTCCACGGTATATCCTTGCCTCACAACGACCCTCTCGTGATTACGGCACGGGTCCACCGTTACGAGGTTCAAAGGATATTGGTCGATTTCGAAAGCTCGACAGATATCCTCTTCTATGACTGCTTCCAGCGTATAGGACTAAGGCCGTCCGACCTACGACCAACCTCCCACATCTTATCAGGATTTACCAACCACTCCATCCCGGCCGAGGGAGTGGTCACCCTCCTCCTCAACATTGGGGAAGCGGGCCATACGAGGACTGTACCGGTAGAATTCATCGTCGCTAGGATCCCCTCATCCTACAACATCCTCCTGGGACGCCCGACATTAAACGCCCTCCGGGCTCATATCTTTCCCTACCACCCTGCGATCAAATTTCCATTAGATCAAGGGGGATAGGCCGGGCCTACAGAAACCAGCGAATCGCCAAGATTTGCTTCAGCGCGACATCCACTACCGGAGAGCAGAGCGAAGACCTCAAAGACGCAAATGATTTCCAGGGGTTCTTGGACACTCGCGACGAACAGAAAGAAATCCGAGGAGGCCCGGTGGAGGCCCTAACAGAAGCCCCCTCGTCGAAGGGAATGAGGGATGTACCGTCCATATCGGATCCCTTTTAACGGGAGCCCGGCGCGAAGACCTGATCCGCTTTCTTCGAGAGAACTCGGACGTGTTCTTCTGGGCGCCTGCTGACATGCCCGGGATCGACCCCAAAGTAATCTCGCATAAGCTCGGGGTCGACCCGAAGGCCTGACCCGTCAGATAAAAGAAGCGAAGTTTCACGCCGATTATGCAAAAGGTGATTGAGGACGAGGTCGATAGAATGCTCGCAGTCAACTTCATTCGAAATATTGACTACTCGGATTGGCTGGCAAATGTAGTCATGGTTAAAAATGCAAACGGGAAGTTCACAGACCTGAACATGGCCTGCCCGAAAGACAACTATCCCCTCCCTCGGATAGACCATCTAGTAGACAGCTCGGCAGGCCAGGAATTGCTCAGCTTCATGGATGCTTTCTCCGGCTACAACCAGATCCGTATGAACCTGGAAGATGAAGAACTCACCGCGTTCACCACGGACCGGGGGGTATACTTCTACAAAGTGATGCCATTCGGCCTCAAAAATGCTGGGGCTACATATCTGCGCCTAGTTAACAAAATGTTCAAACCGCATACCGGGAAGAACATGGAGGTTTACGTCGACGACATGCCCGTGAAATCAACCTCATTGGACGAGCACACGAAAGATCTTGGCGAGACATTCGACATCATCCGCAAGTACAAAATGAAGCTGCATCCAGCCAAGTGCGCGTTCGGAGTCACTAGCGGGAAATTCCTCAGATTCATGGTTACTCACCGAGGAATCGAAGCTAACCCGGAAAAGACCAGCTCCATTCTCAACATGGCTACACCAAAGAGCAACGTTGAGATCATGCGACTCACGGGGAGAGTGGCCGCTCTGAGTCGCTTCATGTCGAGATCCGGAGAAAAGTGCCTCCCATTCTTCAAAGCCCTGAGAAAGATCCCAACGTTCGAATGGTCGCAAAAATGTCAAAACGCTTTCGAGCATCTCAAAGCATACCTGGCAACTCTCCCGTTGGTCACCCGACCAATCGAAGGAGACGAGCTATTATTGTACCTTGCGATCTCCAATCGTGCTGCTGGCTCGGTGCTCGTCCGAGAAGTCGAAAGAGTACAGAAGCCGGTCTACTATGTGAACCATGTCTTCAAAGACGCGGAAACAAGGTACCTGGCCATAGAAAAGATAGTCTTGGCACTTATCATCACTTCAAGGAAGCTACGGCACTACTTCCAGGCACACACCATCCTCGTCCCCACCGAGCGGATTGCCTGCTCGGTCAATCCTTGGCGGGTAGGTCCCTATCCACCGACGCCAAGGATCTAAAGCCCTCATCAAGAAGCCACCGAGCAGCTTCCCTGCTCAGTCAATCCTTAGCAAGTAACTTCCTACCCACCTACGCTAAGGATCAAAGCCCTCATTAAGAGGCCACCGAGCAGCTTCCCTGCTCGGTCAATCCTTAGCGGGTAACTTCCTACCCACCTACGCTATGGATCGAAGCCCTCACCAAGAGGCCACCGAGCAGCTTCCCTGCTCGGTCAATCCTTGGCGGGTAGTTTCCTACCCACCGACGCTAAGGATCTAAAGCCCTCATCAAGAGGCCACCGAGCAGCTTCCATGCTCGGTCAATCCCTGGCAGGTAGTTCCCTACCCACCGACGCCAAGGATCTAAAGCCCTCATCAAGATGCCACCGAACAGCTTCCCTGCTCGGTCAATCCTTAGCGGGTAACTTCCTACACACCGACGCCAAGGATCTAAAGCCCTCATCAAGAGGCCACCGAGCAGCTTCCCTGCTCGGTCAATCCTTAGCGGGTAACTTCCTAACCACCGACGCTAAGGATTTAAAGCACTCATCAAGAGGCCATCGAGCAGCTTCTTTACTCGGTCAATCCTTAACGGGTAACTTCCTACCCACCTACGTTAAGGATCGACGCCCTCACCAAAAGGCCACTGAGTAGCTTCCCTGCTCGGTCAATCCCTGACGGGTAGTTCCCTACCCACCGACGCTAAGGCTCTAAAGCTCTCATCAAGAGGCCACCGAGCGGCTTTCCTGCTCGGTCAATCCTTAGCGGGTAACTTCCTACCCACCGACGCCAAGGATCTAAAGCCCTCATCCAGAGGCCACCGAGCAGCTTCCCTGCTCGGTCAATCCCTGGCGGGTAGTTCCCTACCCACCGATGCCAAGGATCTAAAGCTCTCATCAAGATGCCACCGAGCAGCTTCCCTACTCGGTCAATCCGTAGCGGGTAACTTTCTACCTACCTACGCTAAGGATCGAAGCCCTCACCAAGAGGCCACCGAGCAACTTCCATGCTCGGTCAATCCCTAGCGGGTAGTTCCCTACCCATCGACGCCAAGGATCTAAAGCCCTCATCAAGAGGCTACCGAGAAACTTCCCTGCTTGGTCAATTCTTAGCGGGTAACTTCCTACCCACCTACGCTAAGGATCGAAGCTCTCACCAAGAGGCCACTGAGCAGCTTCTCTGCTCGGTCAATCCCTGGCGGGTAGTTCCCTACCCACCAACGGCAAGGATCTAAAGCCTTCATCAAGAGGCTACCGTGCATCTTCGCTGCTCGGTCAATTCTTAGCGGGTAACTTCCTACCCACCCACGCCAAGGATCTAAAGCCCTCATCAAGAGGTCACCGAGCATCTTCCCTGCTTGGTCAATCCATAGCGGGTAACTTCCTACCTACCTACGCTAAGGATCAAAGCCTTCACCAGGAGGCCACTGAGCAACTTACCTGATCGATCAATCCTTAGCGGGTAACTTCCTATCCACCGGCGCTAAGGATCGAAGCCCCACGTGTCGAACGACCATTGGAGACGTCCTTTCGGCCGCAGGCGACAGCGACAGCCTGTCGCATCCGTCAATCCGCGTTGGACACGTGGCCTGCACCTCAACAGACGTGCGAACGAATCGACGCCCCCTCTTTGATACACGATCATTTTCCTGATTCGCTAATATCATCAAAGATGTGTGCGGAGATCCAAGCGCCCGGGATACGCCACGCGGGCTCATAAATCTGAACGACGCAACTTCCCTACACCGAGTCGTCCCGGAAATCCGCGCCGATAGATTTTTGGCAACAGGCTGCGCCCAGAAAATCGATCAGACCACTCTCGACCAGACCCATAAATAGGTCGGGACGAGAGTAGGGGGCTAATGATGATGCTCATAAGTGGGAATTCCCCAGATCATGACACGTGGTAGATAACGTGTCCCGGGGCTTACGGGACAAGAGCAAGCACGATACATTGAAGGTATTCCCCGGGCGTTCACCCTAAGGATTGACCCGACATTCGATGGCCTCCCAGAACACTCCTATGCTCGCCTTACAAATAACCATCGGCTTGCCTCCGAGCCTTCCTATACGCTGAGCTTCCTCGGCCTCTCGCTCGTCTCCGAGCCTCCCGCCGAGCTAAGCCTCTCCGGTTCTACCAAGCAACCAAGAACGCAGAGCCTAAGCGCCTCCACCACGGCTCCGCGTATCTCGCCAGAAGCGGTATTTCCGCCACCCAACATTCCTGCGTTCCACGTCGTCGTATCCCTCCATCAACGAGCGTATCTCGTCATTAATGGAGGGATTCCGTCATTCACGTTGGTGTAACGTCAGGGGCGTAACTGACAGCGAAGATCTCGTTCCGGCTCGCTCCATGCGACCACTATAAAAAACCCTCTCCCAGACGACTCAGGTAAGGTAATTTTAATCCAACAAGCCGCTACTCTGCTTATTTTTCTTCGGCTAACTCGATCGTCGGAGGGTCCTACGGTGGTCATCCATCCCGGGACTTTGCAGGTAGCTCGGTTTCACCTCAAAATTAACCGAGTGAGATCCAAACGTCTAAGAAGACAACCTTCAAATTAAATCTTTGTCATTTAACAACACTCGCCACAGATTGACGGAGGACAGCATCTGAAGGAGATCAGATCTCCATCACAACTCTTTTTTGGCTAGACTTGGGCTTAGCTCTTTCTAGCCAAGAGTTTACTCAATGAATTTTCCCACCAAAGTTTGTTACTCAGATTTTATACTTAATGAAGAAACAAATACTAAATCTAATTAATACTCATGGGGACAACAATTTCTCCACTCTCGGAAGTAAAGTACAATCAATTCTTTGGGAGCTATTTTGCCAAATAAGGGCTAAGCCGATAGCTGGTCTGGATGATGGGCGAGTGAAGGAAAAAAAACCTTCGGGATGAGTCGGGAAAAGTGACCTTCGGCTCAGCCTCCACGACTTACTTCCCTTCATGTAGCTCAGGCTCCCTAGGGTCGCCCTTTAGCTATGCAGCCCTCCGATTCCACCTAGACATGGCTCAATAGAAGAGGTAAGGTCGACGTGTCCGTAAAACAAAACTCTCAGTGCACTTCAGACCACGGTTTTCCGGTAGGTCCTTTAGGGACGACGAAAGCCTCTTGGCTATACTCTACTGTCCGCCTCCAGCGGTACTTACCTTTTGGCTCGGCGGAGCTAAGCTGGGTTCCATTGCACTCTGTAAGAAATGCATAGGAAGTCCACGTAGTACGATTCGACGGGTCGTCACAGGCCTCATTGACATTTGCCTCTGTTGTTAACGCAGGCTTGCAATACCAAATCGAGATTGGAACTTGACAACAACAAGACAAGAGTGGATACCCAATATTTGTCATGGAGGTATGCCGCTATGCTATGTCAACTCGAAGGAATGAATGAGTCTCCTAATGATGATCTCTACTCATATAGGGTGGAAAGGCTGAACAAGAAAGGAGATAAGCCAAACCCAAAATTCCTAACTTAGATTAATTTTGGTGTTGTGTGTTGATGTAATTCCCAGCTCAATTCCACGTCAATCTCATCAAAACAAACGAAAACCTACGAGTCAGATGGATACGTATATGCTATAGTGCGTCTCTTCTCGAGTAGCGAAAGAAACAAACGATTATTGCGCACTCTATCGTTGACATTTCTCTTTTGTTGCCACTAAATGTCTTTTTGCCATCAACTCCCTGTTTTCTTTTTTGTTTATATTCTTATGAACACTAACATCACCAATTCAGTATAATAAGGGTGAGGTAATTTTTTTTTTGAGAATTTGGTTAACATTTAGTCTTATATTGAAAAAACTATGAGATGCATATGGGTATAAGATATAAGATGGGCCAAACTCTCCATAAGATTGAGTCTTTTGGATGGAGTACCACCGTATTAAAAGCCTATTTGGGTCCAAACCGAGTTTTACATTTTTTTAAAATGAAGGAAAAAAGTAGTCCTCCATCTTGCACTCTTGTCAGCACCAAAATTAAATATTTAAAACCATAAAAAAATATTTTTTTAAGACAAGTAGAAGAGCACAACTCCCCTATTAAGATTACCACCAAAATTTAATATTTTAAAGGAGTCTAACCAATAAGTTGTTGAGCAATAGCTTGTTCTCTATAAAGAAATGTGTGGAGTTTGAATTTAGGAACGAAAGTGACCATAAATTAACGTTGTTGCGTCGGCATCAAAATCACCGCTCAACAAAACTCAAAAAATTCCGCTTAAGAACAAAATCCCAAAAGGCCCGATTAGACCTCCACCATTGTGTGGAAGTGGATGTCCAAAAGCCCCTTGAAACAATGAAACACATCCCTCCCTCCCTCCCTCCCTCTCTCTAAAAGCGCAGAATGAAAAAGCTCTTTTAAGCTTAAAATTTTGGGCTTTGGTGGGAGGAGGACACACGTTAACGCCTCCTCAGCCGCCGCCACCCACGACTATTTTAAACCCAGTCCAACCCACTCACCCACCCACTCACCCGCCTGCCCAAATTTCTCAGAATCTCGCCATCTGTCTTCACCTGAAACGAACAAATAACACCTCTTCATTCGTTAATTAGTTGAACAGCATCATCCACAGTACCTTACATTTGAAGGGAGGCGGCCCCGGTCCTCCAAGATTAATATATGCACCGTATCATTGTGGGCACAAACCACTCAATTTTTTGTATGTGGAAATAGTTGTGCAGAGAAAAAGAAAGGACTTGATATACACCATCTTGAATCTCCGCCGTTGCACCAAAACCCCGAATTTGTGTATCTTTTTTCGTTTCTTAACATGTCTTTCGTGATTTGTGACATAATACACGTCTATTGTAGTTTAGACATGATACCGATTCAAAATTTGTTTTTAAATACCATAATGCAGGGAAATGAAAACATAAAGGAAATGGCATCTTAAAATTCCCGTCATTATATGAAATCTTCGAAGTTGTGATGAGATGGGAATGATATGTATTTATATGATTCCGACTCCAACCACACAACATAAACGGGAGGCAAGTCCTATTCACTTAATCCATGAGGGAAACTCAACCCTCTTGTTTTATGCGATTGCCGACCACAAAGTGTTGATGCGGTCGACAGCCCCCGGCTAGATAGTCCCTTTTTTCTTTTATAGTTTAAAAGACAATTTACTCAATTATATAGAAGATCGACTGGTGCTACATTTGTGAGTGTATGATGAAGCCATTGATATCATTAATTTTTTGTAAAGGCATTCCCACTTTGGGGACAGGTCAAGTCGAGATGAAAGTGGTGTCGGTCGTGTTGTCGACCCAAATGAAAGAAAGAAAAAAACATAGGGGTCTGGTTGCAGATTAAATGTGACATGTGGAATAATACCTTGTCTAGGTTCATATAACCGCAGCTAACATGCCCTCATCATCGTAGCTAACTATATTCAGGTCATTGTGAGAGTTGGCAAGTTGGTATCAATTTCCTCACCAATTTGAGTTACTTTAGTTGGTATCAATTTTCTCTCCAATGTGAGAGATGGCAAGTGTTGGATATAGTGTTCTCAAGGCAATTATCATAACCGAAAGTTGGCAATTATGATAATTAAAGGGAGACCTATACAGATAGAACAGTCTTGTTCGATATAATAGTATACTATCTGATTTGTCTTTATCATTGATGTGTATACGTTTTATTATGTGTCGCGAATACATAATGATAAAGCCCGTAGAATTTTTGCTTGACCACCAAAGTTATGAGGGCGATTATACTTGTGAGAGCTTGGTAGTCTATAAGCACATCTTTTAAATGTCTATAGTCATGAGAATATCAGGACTGGACATCGATATTCCAGACTAATGTTTACGTTTCTAGACCCCCGACGAGGGGTGGTGGCAGCTCTTATAGCCATTGGCGTGTTGCACCTAAGATTGTATATATGTGCTGGAGGTGAGTACATCGGACGTGAATACACCGGATGGACTCGCCGAGAACTTCTAGAGGGTACTATACATATCGTCAGATTGCAGTTTTCAGATGACATGAGTACAGATAGTATGTTGATATGATATCGTCATATATCTCGTATGAGTTTCCATTGTACTTTGATTACTATTCTACCATAGCTCTACTGAGTCGTGCAAACAGGTTTTAGTTGGGTACAGTCCCGAACCACATGGAGGCAGTGAGCGATCGTCAGGGATTCATCTCTCCCGGTATAGAGAGTCGATATCGCGCTGTGTTTGGTTGGCTATCACCATAAATCTCTGGTCAAGATGGATGAGATTTACTGATTGTAGATCAATAGTTTCTCGGTAGGTGATGAGCTTCACACCGACATGACTTATCGTATTATTAGGGGTCTGATTTTATCCACCCCCAAGATCCGGTATGCGATACTCTTGGTGTCACGCCTCGCTTCCCGGTGTAAGGGGAGGGGACGCGGCGAGATCCGCTACGTATTTACTCCGAAATAAACACACTAAGCGTATCTAAGCAAATTAAAGTAATGTGCACAAGAAAAATGACAATAGATGTAATTGAACAGCAACTTATATTTATTAACAATTCTTTACAAGTACAACTGGAATGTAAATACATGAATAGAAAACAATGGCATAACTGAAATGAAAAGTTTGTACAAGTATCTAAAGCTCGGGGTAAAATGCTAACTGCTCCAAATCTTCAGTGCTGGGCTCGATCTCTAGTGAGTCCGATCCATCTGACAACATTCCAAAAAAAGAAGAAAATGAATGTCGTCAGCAAACAATCACTCGGTAAGTCCCAAAGATGGGTAGAGATAGAATAGACAGAAAGAGAGTATAACTTGTAATGATTGATTATAATGTTAACGCTGTTGTTTGTACTTTGGTATAAAATATACCAGTGTATACGAGAGGAGTCCCACTATCCGGAGACTAAGGTATACGGAGCACAAGGAATCGTTCGGCCACGGTACAACGACAATGGATATTCAGGTTAGGTGTATTATGATTACAGTCTCGTGCCGCTTCTAACACATTCCGTACCAATCTACCCCTTTAAAACCCCGTAATGTCTTTTGTATTGATTGTATTGTTTTGTTATATAGATGGATAACTTGTCGAAACCATGATATCAGTAAACGAAATAGATATAAATGGATAGTCATGTAAACGGAGTATATTCATGATTCGGTTCGGTCAATATAGATTGAATAGACGGATTCATGAATTCATGTTGTATTGTAGTTTATACTTGAATTATATTCAAGTCATATTGAGACTCGGTCTGAGTCAAACACTTAAAAAGAAATTGAAGTCCTGAATTAGTTTTGATATTATCGGTAACTGCTGCACATGGACGGCATGATTTGTGTTTTCTTCCAAGACAATTACCGTGTTGATAACACCGTTTGTTAGATTGTCTACCTTAGATAGGCAAGCACCCATATTCTCCGGCTTCCCGAGGCTCAAGAGAATTGGTCCCGCTTAAACCTATATTTACTAGGGTGCTTATTGTAAATTAGTATAACTTGAGGGGTTTTTATGTAAAAATAGTTTTGATATATTTTCAAATACATCTCAAGTATTTAATCATCGTCTTTAGGGTTTTCATAGATGTATATTTTATAAAAGTGCAATTTCTAGTGAGTAGAATCTAGTTTTCATTAAATATGGTGTTTTAATGAAATATTAGAATTTTACATTGAATTGAAATGGTATTTTCCTGTAATGGTGATTCCTTTGATTTTGAAAACTTGGAATATTTGTATATTATATTTAAAATAGATCTTTTGATAATACTTATATATATTTAATAAAAATAAATTTTATTTATTTTCTAGAAATCTCATTTTCTTAAAAATAGCATTAAAATTTCATCGAGATCTAAAGCTCCTTGCGGAGGTCTGCATCTCGCTCTACTAGACCCAAGAACGTGCGATAACCCGCACCATCCCGATCGAGATTCCCCAAAATAGGGTGTAGAGGAGCAATTGCAAGGAATCAGATAATACTTTTTTTTTAAAAGAAAACGGTTTTGTAAGTTTAGGATATTTATTCGTAAAAGCGTATTTCCCATAATCTAGAATTCCAAACTTCATCGTGGTATGTCCAATATGTGTGTTGTGATAAGCTAGGTCATTACCTCATGAGTTTTCTAAAGGTAATACAGTAAAAAATGGATAACAATGTTGTTTGTAAATATGGTGGTATTTTACTGTAAAAATCAAATAAAGATTGTAAATTAATATAACTTGAGGGGGTTTTATGTAAAAATAGTTTTGATATATTTTCAAAATACTCCTCAAGTATTTAATCATCGTCTTTAGGGTTTTCATAGATGTATATTTTATAAAAGTGCAATTTCTAGTGGGTAGAATCTAGTTTTCATTATATATGGCATTTTAATGAAATATTGGAATTTTGCATTGAATTGAAATGGTATTTTCCTGTAATGGTGATTCCTTTGATTTAGAAAACTTGGAATATTTGTATAATATATTTAAAATAGATCTTTTGATAATACTTATATATATTTATTTATTTAATAAAAATAAATTTTATTTATTTTCTAGAAATCTTATTTTCTTAAAAATAGCATTAAAATTCCATCGAGATCGAATGCTCCTTGCGGAGGTCTGCATCTCGCTCTATTAGGCCCGAGGACATGCAATAACCCGCACCATCCCGATCGAGGTTCCCCAAAATGGGTTGTAGAGGCGTAATTGCAAGGAATTAGATATTACTCTTTTTAAAGAAAACGGTTTTGTAAGTTTACGGTATTTATTAGTAAAAGCGTATTTCCCATAATCTAGAATTCCAAACTTCATCATGCTATATTCAATATGTGTGTTGTGATGAGCTAGTTCATTATCTCGTGAGTTTTCTAAAGGTAATACGGTAAAAATGGATAACAATGTCGTTTGTAAACATGGTGGTTTTTTAGTGTAAAAATGAAATAAAGATTGCAACAGGATTTATTTTGAGATGAAACTTGTTCTAATGTGTTTTTTATATATTTTTTAAACATTATATCAGAGTGTGGTATTTTATAGTTTAAGAAAAATGGAATTTTAAAAGAAAAACGAATCGGAAGTCAGATTAACTCCGCTTCCGACGAGTTTTGAAAAATAAAAGTTTTGGAATAGTAGAAGAAGAGGGGAGAGGGGACTTACAGGCTACAATACAAGGATAGAGAGGAGGTAAAGTAAAACTATGAAAGCGTCGGGGCGTCGTTTCGTCGCCGGAATCTCCTTAGAATTTCGTCGGAATTTCGCCCTTTGCTAACTCTACTTGCACAACTTCTTAGACTTGAGAATTTTTGAGAGTTTTGGCACTTGATTTCAAAATGAGAAGTACCAAAGGATAAGGTTGTATTTATAGGGTAGGATTAGGGTTTAAGATATGAATTTGAGAATTAAAATGCATTTAATCGTGGAGTAATGCTCAATTTTAATTCTCTGAAAATATGCAGAGAAAATAAACAACATGAGAGAAGTGAGTTAGGCCAAGGGGTGCCAGAGAAATTTTTTGGGGAGCATCCCCTACAGGGGGCCCGGCGGTGCCGGCCATAGGGCATAAGTCGCCGGCCCAAATCCGGCAGTAGAGGGTGTGATTTGTGCCACGTTTTCCCGTCGTCTCATATACCCCAGTGCACGTGTTTGTTTATTCTGTAACTCTTCATTTTAAGTGTAGTGCACGTGTAAACCCTTGGGCTTCTAAAATATTAAAAGAAAAATTAACAAAAAGATAATGTGGCTGGGGGGATTTGATCACAGGTGCTATTTCACAGCAGCGCAAGGCTTTACCAATGAGCTACAAATTGTTTCTTGCTGTTCAAAAGCAAATCAAATACTTATAGTGTACACAGGATTGCAAATACTCCATTTGTACATTAACTTTTAAATAATTTCTGTACATTAAAATTGGAGTTGTTACACTTAGACGAAGAGACCGGACTGTAAGGAGATTGTCACTTACATGCTCTGTAGGGATATGGATGAGTTTGCTCGTCGACCTACATTTCGTTCAATACCTGGATAGCCGTTACGTATAGCTGGTGCCGCTGACGTGCTTGTGGTTAAACCCAGTGCCAGCGTATTATCAAGTCTTTAGAATTCTATACAGAAGGTTTTCCGGTTCAGACGAAACGATGTGGTACGTGCGTATTTTGATACACACTCAGAATCGCTTAAATACGTGTATCTAGTGCACATACTTTAATCGGGTGTTCTAATAATACTGGCAGATTTCAAAGATAGCCAGATCATTGTGAGCTAGCATTATATATCTCTCATTGTCCTCTTTTGGTATTCATATTTTTATACTGTCACGACCCGCTTCCCAGCAGACGGAAACAGTGATATGGCAGGCCGCAACGTATTTACTAAAAATAAATACGTTAAGCGTAATTAAGCAATATATAAAATGAACAAGATTGATAAGAGTATAAAATAAAAAAGCAACTTTATTTACATTCATCTTTTGTAACATTTCAGAAATATAAAATATTATTTTTGGAATTTAAATAATAAAATAATATATTTCACGAAAACTATTCGATTACGAATTGGGGTTTTTATAAAATGGTATAATTACATACCAAAATTTGGAAAATAATTGAACATTAATATGAATTATTAATTATAAAGGTATTTATTGGATTTGGACATTTTATAAATAATTATGCAATTATTTATATGCAAGTTTATATTAAGCTTGATTAGTGCACTACTAATCATGATTAGGCTAAATCCAACTTCTTGATAACCATGGCGAGCGCACCATGACATGTTATATTTTGTTGCATGTTGTTTCATTTGTATTTGTGGTATTGGTTTTATTTAAATGAGAGAGGAAAAAGAAAAGAAAAAGAAAAGACGTTGTATGAGTGGGGGGATAAATGATGACAAGGGGGCATGGGCGAAAGAGAGAGAGAGGAGAGAGAGAGAGAGAGAGAGAGAGAGCAACCATGGCTCCCATTTCTTTATTCTTCACCTCAACTTTTCCTTCTCCTCCTTCCTCTACCTCCTCTACCATCATGATATCATCTCCAAAACCTCATAAAAACCCATGGCTTTCTTCACAAAAAAATGACTACCACCTTATCCTACACCCCATAGCAAGCTCAAGTTTGGATTTTGAGCACTTTGGAATATCTAGGGTTTTTCTTGAGTTACTTCCAAGAGGTATAACTTTCGCTTCTCATCTTGTAATTAGTTTTCCTAACCTCCTATAGTAGTTTGGAGTTAAACCAGTGTAGGGTTATGATCTTGGAAAATTCTAAGATGAGGTTTAGGAGATATTTGGAGTTATGAAGGTGTATTTGAGGTTTAGTTGTGACCACAACCCTTCTAGTGTTAGAATTCTGGAGTAAACTTGAGTTTAGAATCCCAAACTTGATAGTTTAGTTTCCCGATATCGAATTTTTGTGGAAAATGTGATGAGATTTTAGGATCTGCTATAACCCGGAGACTCTAAAAAATATTTAGCGATCACAGAAAGATGTGAAGGTGATTTGGTAATAAAATAATATATTTCACGAAAACTATTCGATTACGAATTGGGGTTTTCATAAAATGGTATAATTACATACCAATATTTGGAAAATAATTAGACATTAATATGAATTATTAATTATAAAGGTATTTATTGGATTTGGACATTTTATAAATAATTATGCAATTATTTATATGCAAGTTTATATTAAGCTTGATTAGTGCACTTCTAATCATGATTAGGCTAAATCCAACTTCTTGATAACCATGGCTAGCGCACCATGACATGTTATATTTTGTTGCATGTTGTTTCATTTGTATTTGTGGTATTGGTTTTATTTAAATGAGAGAGGAAAAAGAAAAGAAAAGAAAAAGAAAAAGAAAAGACGTTGTATGAGTAGGGGGATAAATGATGACAAGGGGGCATGGACGAGAGAGAGAGAGAGAGAGAGAGAGAGAGAGGGGTGTATGCAACCTTGGCTCCCATTTCTTTATTCTTCAGCTCAACTTTTCTTTCTCCTCCTTCCTCTACCTCCTTAACCACCATGATATCATCTCCAAAACCTCATAAAAACCCATAGCTTCCATCACAAAAAATGACCACTACCTTATCCCACACCCCATAGCAAGCTCAAGTTTGGATTTTGAGCACTTTGGAACATCTAGAATTTTTCTTGAGTTACTTCCAAGAGGTATAACTTTCACTTCTCATCTTGTAATTAGTTTTCCTAACCTCCTATAGTAGTTTGGAGTTAAACCAGTGTAGGGTTATGATCTTGGAAAATTCTAAGATGAGGTTTAGGAGATATTTGGAGTTATGAAGGTGTATTTGAGGTTTAGTTGTGACCACAACCCTACTAGTGTTAGAATTCTGGAGTAAACTTGAGTTTAGAATCCCAAACTTGATAGTTTAGTTTCCCGATATCGGATTTTTATGGAAAATGTGATGAGATTTTAGGATCTGCTATAACTCGGAGACTCTGAAAAATATTTAGCAATCACAGAAAGATGTGAAGGTGATTTGGAGCATACCCTAGAGACCCAACCCCTAAATCCACCCTGTGGCCGCAAATAAATGCATTCTGGCTGCAATTTGCGGCCTGCGCATGAAGATTAGGCTTCATGCTTGGTCCATGGCTCCTTTATCTAGTAATTAGGCCTACCCTATATACAAAATGTCCTAATTCAATATAGGATAAAATCTGGAAGTGTTTTTCTAAGTTGCTGTTTTCGTTTTCCGACTTTTATCGACTTGAATTTTGGTATTTGAGTTTTGACTCGGTCGTTTGACGTTTGTACATCAACGTCGAGAGTTGTTTGGTTATTCTTGCATGCGTAGGTCATATGTTCTAACCTATGTGCACTTCACGTACCGTATCGGCTTTCGTATTCGATTCTTGTTTACTATACGACGTGCTTGAACTGTAGGTATCTTCGCGTGGACTTTCGAGACGACGAAGGAGATCGAGATGTTCATCGACTTTGGATAAGCAAGGATATTCCAGGTAAGTAGATCTATATCTAAGGAAGAAGTCGGGTGGAGGGCGTATAACATCTCCGCAATCATATAATGGAAAACCGATATATAGAATACATTTTGGAGAAAGCTATGCTATGAACTTACGGATATGATCAAAAGATTTAGTATGAGATGTTATGATAAATATAAGATGACTAGAATTGATATATTGATATGATGAAATGAGAATGTGAAGCGATATATAGATATATAATTGAAAAGAGGACAAGTACGAGATGATATATATTGATATGAGGATATGATGAAACAAGATAACATGAGCGGATATGCTTGATATGAGGATGTGATGCGATATGAAAACATAGATACATATGATAAGATATATTGTGAAATTGATGAGATATGATGTGAGATTGATATAGATATGATAGGAGGTTGATATAGATATGACATGAGATATATATGTTGGTTTATATATGAGAATAAAGAATGATATGATGTACGAGACCATAAATCCATACCCTTGTTGATATATAGGACGATGGATCCTTAATCTATTTGATGATACAGTACGATATATTACCGTACGCGATAAATATACCGGATGATTGATCCGCGCTCGTGATTTGAGATGATGTTTGAGGATATTGCCGCATCCGATACTGCGGCTGGATCGCCGACGTAAAAATTACACCTGAACCATACTTATTTCTAAAACTGACGAATCATATGCACTTTTAAATGGAAACCTCAAGGGACGCTACGGATTTTCAAATGGTGTCATTTTCTCAAAAATACCGTAGCACCCACTTTCAAAACTACGATTCGTATCATTTAAACTAACCGTATGGTTCATGTGTAATTACATACCTTATATCGTTCATGTTTATGTTGGATTATCTTTCGTGACATACGTACTATATTCTCAGTATTTACCGTTATATGACATCGTCTGCTAGTACAACTGTATTATTACTGATGATGCGCATGTTACACATACACAGATTTGCTGGCTCACATACTCATCATCGGTAATTGCTATGCCATTTACACAGTAGAACTGCTATATCACGTTATTATTCTTAACTGTAAAGTACATTCATTGTTTAGTACTATCACATGCTATGCTTACATGATATACTTGATATGCTCACATTACTGTTCTATGTTTGCATATATCGTACTTTATGAACATGTATTGAGATACTGTTTTCATGAGATCTCTGATTTTGAGAACCGCGGTTATATTTCAAAGAAAATTATGCATTGTTTAAAAAACACGGTTTCTCATGATATGATATTTCATGTCCACCATGAGTTTTCTCGGTTCTGAGCTATGTGATGCCCGATTCGAGCAGTGAGCAGGAACCGTCTGCGGGTACATGGTAGACCCGGTAAGGTACCCCGGGGCAAAAAGATCGTGGAGTATACGATGAGCCTGGCAGGGGATGTACTATCTACCGGTGATAGTTTGGACCCGGCGGTTATCTGGAGGATACCGACCGGAGTCGTGAGATCAGATGGATATGAGGGCCGATCCGATGATGCGGCGCCTGAGATATGTGATTTACGTGTCGATGCTGGACACGGGTTTCATGATATTTCGAGTGTCGATGTTGGACACTCAGGTTCTATGATTTTGATGTGTCGATGCTGGACACAGATTGCATGATATTTCGAGTGTCTATGTAGTACACATGATGTTCATGTGTCGTTGATAGACACGCGCAGCTTGATTTACATGCATACTGTTTCCCCAATTGAGAGCAAAGCTCTATTCAAAATTCAAAATTTGAATTGAGGCAGCGCCTCACGTGCAAAGCATAAGAGCGCTAGCGCCAAGAGCGCCAGCCCTGAAGAGTCAAAGACTCTGAGGTAGCGCCTCACGTGCAAAGCACGAAAGCGCTGAGCGCCAAGCGCTAGGAGTCAAAGACTCTGTGACAGCGCATCACGTGCAAAGCACGAGAGCGCCAAGTGCTAGAACTAAATGTTCTCCACTGTTGGATCAAAAATCCAATGAAGATGAAAAATCATCAAATTACCAGAATAAAATTCTGTCAAGGAAATACTCCTCAGAATCTTTCCAAACAGGAAAGATTGTGCTCTGTAAATTAGTGCCCCATTGGATCAATGATCCAATGGTGATTAAAAATCACCAAGATAAAGAATAAGTTCTGTATGGGAAAAGATTTTTCCAATCTTGTTAAAAATAAAAAGATTGCCTTCTGAAAAACAGAAGCCCTAGGATCAAAGATCCAACGGTGGGAAACATCCCCAAATCGATTAGAGAAAAGACCTCTTCAACTGATTCAACAAATCAGCCTCCCCTATATAAAGGACTCAAGACTTCAAGTCTTATAGAGAAGAATCCCCCCCCCAAAACTTTGAGAAATTTCAAAGAGAAGAGCAAGCTCTCGGAAGAAGAATTTCTTCAAGATAAATAAAACAGAGAGATAAAATCATCTCATAAAATGAAGAAGAACTTAATTTCTTTTTCTAGATTATAAATCTATAAGACAGACGTCTTTTACAAAAGAGATCATAGCATCTCATCATAAAAAGGGGGAGAAAAGAATTCAATTCTCTTCAGATCACAGATCCATAAAGGCAAAGCCTTTCACAAAAAATAAGATATTGTAACATCTCCTATAAAATAAGAACTTTGTTCTTAGACCCACGAGACAAAGTCTCTTATAAATGAGAGTTTAATTCTCAGAGTGCAGAACCGATCAGAGCTGCCTAAGAAGAGGCTTAGTGCTCCAATTTAAAGAAGCGTCTCAGCGCTCCAAGACTGGCGCACAGCGCCGCAGTGCTCCAATTTAAAGAAGCACCTTAACACTCGTAAACTGGCGCTCAGCGCCAAGTGCGCCACATGCTCCTCACGTGTGCGCTATCTCACAAGGAGCGCTCTGCACTCATTAACTGGCACTCAGCGCCAAGTGCACCACGTGCTCCTCACGTGTGCGCTATCTCACAGGAAGCGCCTTAGCGCTCTAAGTCTGGCGCTCAGCGCCAAGCGCACCACGTGCTCCTCACGTGTGCGCTATCTTACAGGAAGCGCCTTAGCGCTCTAAGTCTAGCGCTCAACGCCAAGCGCATCACGTGCTCCTCACGTGTGCGCTGAGGAAACATAAACTGTTCTTTAAATAAAGCCCCAGAGCTATAATGAATGCTCAGCACTCAATAAAAGACAAAAGGGTGTCAGAACCTAAAACCAATGCTCAGCATTGTTAAATGAAAAGGACTGAGTTTAATTAAATGTCCAACATCTTAATTGAGTGGGCCTAGCCCAAGTTGGCCACAGATCCCTCATTTGAATTAATTGAGCCCATATGCTCATGAATCTTTTTAACTGATCTTACTCCCAAACTTGACTACAGGTCTCCAAACCATCATTGGTTCAAGGGTACATCTCTTCATACCTCTGATATATATCGTTTTAATTCTTCAATGTCTTCAGAGAGATGGAGGGTCCCAACAACTAATAACTTTTGGTGCACCCACAAACGGTTGAAGCAAAACCACACAGATTATGACGTCTTTAAACTGGACTATGATGTCCTTAAACTTTATGGACTGTGGGGTCCTTAAACTCATGGACTATGATGTCCTTAAACTTTATGGACTATGAGGTCCTTAAACTCATTGACTATGATGTGTTTAAACTTTACAGACTATGACGTCTTTAAACTGTCATGGACTATGATGTCCTTAAACTTATGACCGCAATGTCCCTAAACTAAAACAATAGAGTACAAATGCTCTTTTGTTGGATCTAAATGATCATGTTAAATAGATCTTAGTCTAAAATTAGACTAACGTATCCTTAACAAACGTTTAAGTTGATCTTAGTCTCAAATGAGATTAACGATCCTTAAACCCAACCCAAAACCAAATCTAAGAAAATATGGATTTGGACTAATCCACGCCCTACGGGCGACAACATAAATTAGTCTCCGTATACAATCCACGGGCAATCAAAAATAAAACAAACATACATGACACGAAGTGACCATCTGGAGAAGGAGAAAGTGGTTACCGCGATGCGGTAGCGTAATTAGTTGAAGGGGCTTGCGCCTGCAAGGAAGAGCATCCTCACAATCAAAAACCCCTCAAATAAGGGAGAATCTGACGAAGTCTGCTACAATGGCCGCATCCGTCTAAACCTCCGATACACGGTGCCATAAATCAACTTGGTATCTTCGGAGAGGTGGACGGATAAAACCCAAATAGCATCCAGCCCCAAAATTCAGGCCAGACGTCCCAACGTCCCGGTCGCGTCTTTCGGCGGAAGAACAGATTCTGGCACGCCCGGTGGGACCTTTTCCTCTTTCCACTCCACACTTCGTGTGTCGTGTTCGTGAACGAATCGCGGTTTGATATGGTTGCCCCTGGATTCGAGGTACTAAGATTTGGTGTCTTACTCCCGTGCAGAGAAAATGGTTTCCAACTGCACTAGCTGCAACAACAACTCCCACCCCGTCCTTGCCGGTGGAGTGACCTATGGGCCTCAAGCGGCCTTCCTTTTTACGATGCCAGTGGAATATATGACTCAGGCTATCACTGGACCGTTCTTTGGCACCATACTCCCATCCATGAGCTTCAACGCCCCACTGCCATCGCAAGAAACTCCAAAGAAGTCGGTCTTCGATCGGCTTGCAACTATCGCGGCCCCTCTCAACGGGTCGCCCAAATCCAACGCCTCGGTCTTTAACAGACTGGGCCAAAGCTCTAATGGGTCCATGAAAAAGCCCGCAATACCTGAAGGGGTTATCCCAAAACGGATAGCCATCCCTGCTCCAGTAAATGAAGTCATCAGAGAGACTGATCCTGCTAAGGGGTCGGTCTTCACAAGACTGGCCGTTCCAACTCCCAGGCGAAGTCGCCAAGGCTGCTACCCCTGCTTGAAAGTCTGCCTTCGACAGGTTGACCATCCCTTCTCAGCGGACGTCAGTCTTTGATAGGCTGGAACCAACAGCAACCCTTCACCAAAACAGGAGGCATGAAGAAGCTTCCCCGACAACGGAAATGATCCCATCTACAAGGCGTGCTCGACGTTGCCACTGGCACTGAGTGATGAAAGCTGGGGGCAGTTCCCCTTCGTGATTGACTCTACCAGCTCTGATGGTGGAAATTGATGCCACTGTTCCAACTGGGAACAACTTTGAACCACTTAGGAGGGTACACAAAAACTCTCCAACTGCTGTGCTGAAAAGATCTCCTCCACCTGGAGAGAGCATTACAAAGGCAAAGATGGAGCAGCCCCCCCAGCGGCTGTCCTCTAAAATTCACAAGCTCTGGCGACAAGTCTAAGACTCGGTGATCAACCAAGACTACTCCCACCAACCGAAGAAGATGAAAGTTCGGCAAGAGAAGGACCACCTTGTCGTACCACAGAAGGTGTCACCTACTTGGATTCTCACTGCTACGGCCCCCTCAACTTCGACCGCCCACAAAAGGAGAAGGTCGGAGAAAATCCCCGTGTCTGCGATGAATCTCAAGGGCACTGAATCCAAACGCCCTAAGTCTGGGGGCATGGTGGTGCACACTGTTTATATGGCATCCAGGAAAGAGGATAGCCGTATTTCTACGGGCCACCGACCGCTCACACGGTCTGTGACAAAGGATCAGGAGCAACAGTACAAGCTCCAGGAGATGCTAACGAAGATGGCCGCACTCACTGGGCTAAAAGAAAGCCCAGAGACGTTGTCAGAGCAGCGACAAGAACAGGAAACCGATGCCGAATTCCTCCGAAGAATGCTCGAGAGGAAAGATAAAGAGGCCGCGGAACAAGCGGCCAAGATAAAATAAATGGCGCTTTTATTCCAAGACATGGTTGGCATGATGATCCAGTCGGACCCTCCATTCGAAGAGCCTCTAGTAATAATCGAAGACGATAGAGGGGAGTCATTGAACCCTCTTCCGGCTCTATCAGCAGCCAAAGAGGAGACGATCTCCAAAGCCTCCTTGGATGATTATATTGCTCAACAGATATGAGCTCATCAGGCGAGCGAAGCGGCCGGACAAATTGTTAAGACTGGACGACTATATCCCAGCTGGTACGATCAAATTAAGTACCCGCCAGGATACACAATCCCTAAATTTCATGTATATAAGGGGATAGGCACCCCCCACCAGCATGTCGTCCAGTTCAGGGCTCTGTGCGGCAATACTGGAGGTGACGATAAGGTACTGCTTCGCCAATTCGACGGCAGCTTGGCGGAGACGGCGTTCGAATGATATTCAGAGCTTCCCAACGATTCCGTCAAAACTTTTACGGAGATGGAGTTGCTATTCACCCAGCGTTTCGCAAGCGCTAGCGAACGCACCCCAATTACGGCATTGATCAATGCCAGGGTGAAGCCTGAAGAAACATGGGTTCAGTACGCGATACGGTGGCGAAACCTATGGTCGAGGTGCGAACAGCGCATAGAAGAGGCTCCTGCAGCAGGCATGTTTATGGGAACCCTCGATCCGCAGGCGACCATATCCCAATTCATGATCTTCAAGCCGACCACTTTCCAGGCCTTGATTGACAAGCTGGCCCAAACGGATCAGATGGGCCGCAGGCCTTCCTCTTCGAAGTCGGAGCCGTGGAGTGAAAAGGGGAAAGGGAAAGCGACCTTCATCTCTAATACTCAGCAACAACCGACTGGTCCAAAACTAGCTGATCGCCAAAGCGATAGACAGCGATTCCTCAACGAAAAGTTAAGACGTCCTTACTCGTTTCCGCGGGAGAAAACAAAGAGATTGTTCGAACTGGCGATACGCAACAGGCTCATCAATCTGCCGGATACGAGACGTCCATTGCAGCCCGGTGATGTCAACAATCCCATTTATTGCCCCTATCACCGAGTAGTATGCCATCCAATCGAAAATTACTTCGTCTTCAAAGGCTGGATTGAGGACCAATACCAACAGGGTAAATTCGCGCTGTCCGAGAATTGGAAAGTAAGCCCGCCCCAGCCGTACGCTCCTAAAAAGGTAGACACACCAGGGGCATCATGCTCTTTTATAGAAAAAGCTTCATGGGTGGTCGCTCTTTCAGCCAAAACAAAAAGAATGCTGAAGGGTCTGCAAACATGCCCTGCGATTAGGTGGAAAAGTCGGCTGGAACCCGATGTCATTGAGGGAATGCTGAAACCGCGCCCGACGCCAAGAAGTGGTAGCGACGGGCAAAACGCCTAGGCCCAGCCGTCAAAGTCTTCAAAGAAGAAGAAGAAGACCAAAAAGCCCGTGAAGCCTGATGACAAGCGTACGGACTTACAAAAACATATTGACGTGCTGGAGGAATACAACCAAAAGGCGCGAACCCCGGTCACACTCTAAGAATTTCTTAATAATATCCTTGAGAGCGGAGCTAACGATAATAACGATGGAGATAACTCGTCAAAAGAATCTGAGGATTATGTGGCAAGTTGCCACATGATCTCTCATTCGGCGTTAACTAACGAAGAAGCTCACTCGGCGTTAGGAGATAGCATAAAGGAGCTGGGGGCAGGGTCGAAGCCAAAGCCCTTGGAACCGTCTAACGAGATGATCGACCTGCTGCTGAACGAAGCCCATCAAAAGAGCAAAGCTGATCGAGAGCGCGAAATGGCCATATTTGAAAAAGCCAAACGTCGGTGACTGGACGAAAAGGTTAAAACACTCCCACCAGATCATAGCACATCCGCCGCAAACAAAAGCAAACTTAAGACGAAGAAACGGTTTGACAAAGCCATGTCAATAGGAATGAAGCTGCCACCCTCCGAAGGAAACACTCCTGGTGGGACACACCTTGACGAAAAGGATGTACATCCAAATTTCTGCCGCACACCCTACTGAAGAGTGCAACGTCTTTAAAAACTGGTGGCAGGGATATGTCGCCCACTGACAACATTTCAAGAGGATGAAGCGTGAAGCTCGTCGACAGCGAAAAACTGCGACAGATGAGCACAAAAGAATTGCCGGTAACCGTCACATGGTCGATTTCGGGATATCGCAAGTTCTCACCTTCGGAAGCGGTTCTAACGAGGAAATAGCCCTCGGCTCTCTCTTCAAAAAACCCATCTCCGAAACAGAAGAGATAAAGACATGCAAGAACATTCAGCTGCGTAATTGCACGTTACCCAAGAAGAATCTCGGACCCACAAACAAGGGGTCGAGTAAAGAAGATAAAGGGAAGGAAAAAGTCCCTGAAGATATCGCCCTCGATGATCAAGTCATCAAAGAGTTGACAGCCAAGGACCCGCCGAAGAAAAACAAGGTGGATTACAACGTTCTGACACACCTGAGGAAGATACCCTCGCAGCTAAGCATTCTCGATGCCCTTCTGCTATCTAAAAAGGTGAGAGATTCTTTGATCAAGACACTACAAGAGCCTGAGCAGTTCCAAGCTTTCCTTGCCGAAGAAAAGTTAAAGGACGGGCTAGAAGAAGTGCACACTGCTGACGTCACTTTCGGTGATGCAGATCTCCTCCTCGGGACGTGCGAGCACAACCGTCCCCTGTATGTCACCGGATACTGCCATGACATCAAGATAGGGAAGATCTTAGTTGATAACGGGTCCTCTGTCAACCTTCTCAACGTGAGTGTGCTAAAAGAAATCTGTATGAGCGTTCAACACCTCGCTCGGGATAAAATCACTATCTCCGGGTTTGACTCTCAGTTATCATGGACGCTCGGGTCTGTGATACTGACATTACGCTTTGCGCTGCTCATCACTGACATCAAATTTCATGTCATTGACGCCAAGAGTTGATACAACGCTTTACTCGGCAGGCCTTGGTTACACGAGTACAACATCATCCCTTCTACACAACATCAGTGTATGAAGTATTTCAAGGATGGTCTCGAGTATACCGTGACAGGGGAGATGAACCCATCTCTGTGAATGAAGTCTGAAAGTACGAAGATGCAAAATACTTCTTGCCAGACTTCGAAGACACAGAAAGGTGCCATAAGCCGGAGAAGAAGCAGAAAGCTATCACCACTATTCCGGTCTTTGGGAGCGATATCGAGGAGGAGGAAGAGATAGTCTATTCGGGGCCGCTCCAATACAACCAGCCCGGACCGTCTACCCCTATGTTGGTCTTCGGCAGCGATTCTGAAGATGAGGTCAATGCAGTATTTTCTGTTCGGCCATCAATACAAGCCTTCACTAGCGATGAGCGGAGTTTGTAAATCGCCATGGTTCCGCAAGCACATTACAAAGACCTCGACGCAGTTGATACCTATAGTGTCCAAGAACTGCAGAAATTCTACGTCCCTCCCAGACGAAGTGATGAAAAGGCGATCCTCTTTTATCGATCCACGGAAACCAAAGTGAAGAAAGAAATCTGGCATGGTGCCGAATCTACGCTTGACAGGCTCCAGCCTATTCGTCTGCCCAGATACTACACAGAAGGATTAGAAAGGCTGTTGAGGCACCAAGGCGTACCCTTCAAACAGACTGCTCGACAAGCTCAGTTCCACAACAGGATCTGGAACGTCACCGGAACTCAGCGAAAATTTCCTAACGGGAGAATGGAAACGATCGGGCTTGGACATGTTCAACCCAAGAAATGGGAGCGATTCCATGGATTCTACGTTATACATGACTTTGATGAAGAAGGAGATGCTCTGTTAGAAGATGCTAACCCTGAACCAAAACGAGGTCCCACCATGAAAGTGCCAAGTCTGTCGTTTGAAGAACAGATGGACAAGTTAATAAGGGAAGCGGGTCAAAAGGCCTGGGATGACCACAACCGTGAAATGGCCATTTACGAGAAAGCCAGGACGCAGCGCCTCCTTCAGCAGGCTACGGAGAATGATGATGCCCTTCGTCACTAGCCTGTCATACAGAAGACCTGACGCGAAGGTAAAAACAAGCTAAAGAACGGAAAAAACGTTCAACAGCAGCAAAGCGGGTCCAAGAAGCCACGCGATCGAGAATTGAGCACCCGGGATCCGTCTCTTATAAAGAAGATGGGTCAAGCATATTCTTTTCCCCAAGACAAGACAAGAAAGACATTCGATCTTGTCACGAAACATCAAATGATTACGCTCCCGGAGTCCAAACACCCCGAACAAGCAGACGAGGCCTCTCATCCGGATTATTGCTCCTATCACCGAGCGACAGGACATCCTCTTGAAGACTGCTTCACTTTCAAAAACTGCGTTGAAGACTAATATCAACTCGACAGGTTCGCTCTATCCAACAGTTGGAGGGTAGCCCCATCGCAAAAGCATATACCAAAAGCAACGTATATGGCGAGAGTAGAACCAGATCAACATCGGTCTTGGAAATGATCTTGTACCTGCCACGTGATAACGCGGTCAGAAGAAGGAGAGCGCGAGAAAATGGATGACCTCTCCCATTGCTTCGCAAATGAGGATGAAGATGAGTTGATCTCAGAACTCCCACCGGCGCCAAAAGAGCTGGAAGATGGGATACATACTACTCCGGACAACCTAAGGAAAATCGACTTGGGGACGGCAAACGACCCGCGGCCGATGTTCGTCAGTGAGCTGTTGTCTGAAGAAAAGGTGGATACGCTCAAAGTCGTGCTCATGCAGTATAAAGATTGCTTCGCATAGAACTACTCCGAGATGCTGGGATTAGATCCAGAAATAGCCGTCCACAAATTGGCAATATTTCCGGATATCAAGCCAGTCAAACAAGCGCCGAGAAGAATGCGGCTCAAACTTGAAATGAGCATCAACGCCGAGGTTAAAAAGCTAATCGATTCCGGCTTCATCCAAGAGGTTCAGTACCTTGACTAGATTGCCAACATCGTCCCAGTGATGAAAAAAATAGGACAGTGCGCATCTGTGTGGACTTTCGAGACCTCAACAAAGCTTGCCCAAAGGATGATTTTCCAGTACCGGTTACCGAGCTGATGATAGATAACACGTCCACTCACGAAGTCTTCTCCTTCATGGACAGCTCATCAGGGTACAATCAAATAAAGATGCATCCCGAAGCCCAGAAGTATACCGCTTTTCGGACTCATCCGGGCATATTTTGCTACAAAGTAATGCCTTTCGGCCTGAAGAACGCCGGCGCTACCTATCATAGGGCCATGACGAAGATTTTCGATGACCTCATACATGAAATCGTCAAATGCTATATTGATGACCTCGTGGTAAAAAGCAAATCACACGAGGAGCATTGGGAGCATCTGAAGGTAGTATTCCAACGTTTTCGGAAATACAACCAAAAAATGAACCCTCTCAAATGTGCGTTCGGAGTTTCCTCGGGCAAATTTCTAGGGTTCATCATATGACATCGAGGCATCGAAATAGATCCATCGAAGATCAAGGTGATTATTGAAATACTTTCGCCAAGAACTCTTAAGCAACTGCGATCTCTCCAAGGAAAGCTCGCATATATCCGACAATTCATAGCCAATCTCTCCGGCAAGTGCCGCCCTTACAGTCATCTAATGAAGAAAGGAAATCCTTTCGTCTGGGATCGCAAATGTCAAAGCGCACTGGACGAAATCAAGCAATACCTGCAGAATCCGCCAGTGCTGACCGCTCCAGTCAAGGGAAAGCCTTTCATCCTATACACAACAACCCTTGAAGGTTTCTTAGGCGCCCTATGGGCACAAGAAAACGACCAAGGGAAGGAGAGAGCCCTCTACTATTTGAGTCGAGTTCTCCTAGGGCAGAAAAAAACTACTCCCCCATTGAAAAACATTGTCTGGCATTAATCTTCGCGATAACGAAGCTCAGACACTATGCTCTGGCGCATGAGGTCCACCTCATATCAAAAGTGGATCCTCTTAAATATTTGATGTCAAGAGCCATACTAACAGGGCGGCTCGCTAAATGGGCCCTCCTCTTGATGAAGTTCTCGATAACATACCGACCTTTCAAGGCGGTGAAGGGCCAGGCCATTGTCGACTTCCTCGCTGAGCATCCGATACCTGCCGATTCACCCCTAAATTGCGAATTGCCAGACGAGCACGCGTTTAACACGATCGACAGGGAGAAAGGAGAGAGTGACGTCTGATGGGAACTTTACTTTGATGGGGCATCTTCCATGAAGAAGCGACAACACAACACCCCTATAATCAAATCTGGGATAGGCCTTATCTTCGTGACTCCACAAGGAGGGATAATGCGCTTTGCCTTTTCCCTAACAGAGCCGAGGACAAACAATGAAGCCGAATATGAAGCTTTGATAGCAGGTCTAAAGATCGTTGTCGACATGGGAATCGAAAACCTCCTCATATACGGAGACTCCCAGTTGGTCGTTAGTCAAGTAAACGGCGACTATCAAACATGCAAACCGGAGTTGGTAAAGTACGGTGAGAGAGTGCAACAACTGCTGACCCAAATCCCCTCCTAAATACTGGAGAGCATACCGTGCACGGAAAATATCAAAGCTGATGCACTAGCCAAGCTCGCTAAAGAATTGGCTGATGAAAATCTCGATGACGTAAGGATCGTTGTGCAAAGCCGTCAGGTTCTTGCACCGGCAGAAATATCTCTGGAGTCATCCAAAGAAAAGGAAGAGACCAAGCAAACGGCCCTACAAATAAAAGACCAGGAAAAGGCTAAGGACTGGAGAAAAGTCTTTATAGACTACTTCAAATCCCGTCGAACACCTGAATATGCATCCTCGAGACATCAGCTCATGAAAAGAGCTCTGTCTTTCGCCTTCGTCAATGATACTTTGTATAAGAGATCGTTCGACTTCTTATGGCTAAGATGCCTGTGTCCAGAAGAAGCAAGGAGAGTCGTCCAAGAAACTCAGGATGGACTCTGCGGTTTTCATCAAGCCGGGCCAAAGATGAAGCTGAAGATCAAAAGAATGGGCTACTATTGGCCCACGATGATTCAGGACTGCCTTGAATACGCGAAGCAATGCAATTCGTGCCAGATTCATGGAGACTTTATCCACCAGCATCCAAACCCGCTACACCCAACAGTGGCGAGCTGGCCATTCAAAATGTGGGGAACCGACATAATTGGGCCAATCGAACCAGCATCATCTAAAGGACATCGGTTCATATTGGCGACAACCGATTATTTCTCTAAGTGGGAAGAAGTGGTACCGCTAAGAGAAGTGAAGGCAGAGAATATCCTCTATTTCTTCAAGACACACGTCATCTATCGATTCGGCACTCCACGACGGATTATCTCCGATAACGGGCCAGCCTACAAAAGTCACAGAATCAGCCGCTTCGCACAGCAGTATAATATAGACTGGAGATACTATTCGTTCTATAATCCCCGAGCTAATGGTCTAGCTGAGGCTTTCAACAGGACCTTGACGAAGATCATAAAGAAGACGGTGTCTCGAAATAAGAATGACTGGCACGAGAGACTGCATGAAGCTCTCTGGGCGTATTGGACCACGTTCAAAATGGCCACAAATACAACGCCGTTTGCATTGGTATTCGGCACAGAAGCGGTACTCCCCTTGGAGATGGAGCTGCCCTCTCTACGAGTGGCGGTTCATTACGAGCTAACAGATGAGGAGAATGCTCATCTTCGGCTTGAGGAGCTCGACGCCCTCGATAAAACTCGGCTCATGGCGTAGTAAAACTTGGAGGCTTACAAAGCAAAGATGACGCGCTCGTACGAAAGATTGACTAGGCCGAGAACATTCCACCAAGGCGAACTCGTGCTAGTCGTAAAAAGACCTATGATATCTAATCGTGCCAACCGGGGGAAATTCGAGCCAAATTTCGAGGGTCCGTATATCATAGACAAGGTCTACCAAGGTGGGGTTTACTTGCTCATGAATATGCATGGCGAAAGGTCCTTTAGGCCAATAAACGGTCGGTTCTTGAAAAAATACTACCCCTGACCGAAACGTCTGTAAACTACTACAAACCCGCAGCATCCTTGGGCTGACTCGTTAAAAAAAACGGTATGGCCACAAGCAAAACGGGCACGGATGAAAACCCGAAAGGGCTCCGTGACTAAAAACAGCAGGGCTACCAGCGAGTTTGTGAAAACCCAAAAGGGCGCAGACACGTAAAAAAAAAACGGTACGCCCATAAGAAAAATGGGCACGGATAAAAACCCGAAAGGGCTCCGTGAGTAAAACCAGCAGGGCTACCGGCGAGTTTGTGAAAACCCGAAAGGACGCAATCTCGCTAAAAGACACTTGCAAGGTCCTCTCGACCTTGTAAGGAGAAAACTACTTGCGTGAGATCCTTACGACTCACAAAGGAGCAACACACTTAGGGATCCCCACGATTCCTAGGGAGAAATTACACTTATGAGATCCTCACGACTCGTAAGGAGAAACCTCTTATGAGACCCTCTCGGCTCATAAGATTCAAAAGCCTTAAGCTACAGAGATCTGAACCTGTTCTTAAGCCATCAACTTTCCCAGATTGCCCTACAAGCGGTTTAATACTGACCCTTGTATACAATCCACGGGCGCAAATAATCATTTTCTTTCCGAGTCCCATCAACGACAAGGAATGCCCTTATTTGATGAACAAACACTTGTAAGTCCTCTCGACTTATAAGGAGAAAACACTCTTGTAAGATCCTTACGACTTATGAGAGACACACACTTAGGAATCCTCACGATTCTGTTCCCCTCCGAAATACGGGGACGCGACCGCGTAGGCCCATCTTGACTGAATTTCGGGGCAGATGCTAATTGGTGCTATCCGTCCACCTCTCCGAAGATGCGAAGTTGATTTATGACACCGTGTATCGAAGGTTTAAACAGATGCGGCCGATGTAGCAGACGTCGTCAGATTCTCCCTCATTTGAGGGGTTTTTGATTGTGGGGACGCTCTTCCCTGTAGGCGCAAGCCCCTGCAGTTAATTACGCTACCGCATCGCGGTAACCACTTTCTCCTTCTCCAGATGGTCACTTCGTGTCGTGGGTGTTTGTTTTGTTTTTGGTTGCCCGTAGATTGTATACGGAGACTAATTTATGTTGTCACCCGTAGGGCGTGGATTAGTCCAAATCCGTATCTTCTTAGATTTGGGTTTGGGGGTTGGGTTTAAGGATACGTTAGTCTCATTTGAGACTAAGATCAACTTATACGTTTGTTAAGGATATGTCAGTCTAATTTTAGACTAAGATCGAATTAACGGGATTGTTTAGATCCGACAAAAGAGCATTTTGGCTCTATTGCTTAGTTTAGGGATTTTGCGGTCCATAATTAGTTTAAGGATATTACGGTCTAATGTTAGTTTAAGGACATCTCGGTCCGAAGTTAAGGACATCTCGGTCCGAAGTTAAGGACATCATAGTCCGAGGGTTAAGGACATCATAGTCCATGGGTTTAAGGCCCATGTGGGGTCCATGGGCTTAAGGACCCCACAGTCCGAGGTTAAGGACATCATAGTCCATGGGTTTAAGGACCCCACAGTCCAGTTTAAAGACGTCATAGTCTATGAAATGTATGGTTGCCAAGACCCGTCACCTCTCTGAAGACGTTGAAGGATTACAACGGCATATATCAAAAGGGTTCAGCGATGTACCCTTGAACCAATTTTGGTTGAAAAATCTGTAGTCCAATTTGGAGCTAAGATCTGTTAAAAGATTTATGAGCATATGAGCTCAGTTAATCTGAATTTTAGGACTTATGGCCAATCTTGGTCTAAGTCCAATCAAGTTAAAATGTTTAACATTTATTTTGGGCTGTTGAGCCTTTATTTGGGTTTGGCCCTGACAGTGTTTTTATCTTTTACTGAATGCTGAGCATTCTTCATAGCCTTAGGCTTTGTTAAAGAACAATTTATGTTCTATCAGCGCAGCACATGGTGCGCTTGGCGCTTTGCGCCAATCAAAAAGCGCAGTGCGCTTCTGCCAAGTAGCGTATACGTGAGGGACACGTGTCGCGCTTGGCGCTAAGCGCCGGATGATGGGCGTATTGCGCCAGTTTATAAGCGCATTGCGCTATTAATTTAGTGGCACACTCGTGAGGGACACGTGTTGCGCTTGGCGCTGAGCGCCAGTCAATGAGCGCGGTGCGCTATATTTGGAGCGCTAAGGCTCTGCAGCGCTTTGCGCTAATTTTTGAGCGCTGAGACTCTTCTGTTAAGTAGCGCACACGTGAGGAGCGCGTGGCGCGCTTGGTGCTGTGCGCCAGTCTTGAGCGCAGAGCGCTATCTTATGAACGCAAGCGCTAATTGATCAACTTTTTGATCCCAAAAGAGACTTTGTCTCAAGATTCTAAGAACAAAAGTTCTTATTTTTATAGGAGATGCTTCAATCTCTTGTATTGATGAAAGGCTTTGCCTTTATGGATTTATTATCCTTAAGAGAATTGAATTATTCTTTCCCCCCTCTGTTTATAATGAGATGTTCATGATCTCTTTTTGTAGAAGACAATTTGTCTTATAGATCTATGATCTGTTGAGAAGAGTTATGTTCTTCTTTTTATTTTATGATGAGATCTTTTTATCTCTTTGTAAAAGACCTTCGTCTTATAGATCTATGATCTTAAAGAAAGAAGTGAATTCTTTTTTTATATGAGATAATTTCATCTCTTTGTTCTTTTTTTTTTACCTTGAAGAAAGTTTTCTTCTTCTGAGAGCTTGCTCTTGTCTTTGAATTTCTCAAAGTTTATGGGGAGGTTTCTCTCTATGCTTCTGTATATGCTTCTTGAAGTCTAGGGGCCTTTTTATAGGGTGAGCTGATCTGTTCAATCAGTTAAGGAGATATTTTCTCCAATTAATTTGGGGAATTTCCCATCGTTGGAACTTTGATCCAAGGGCTTCTGATTTACAGAAGGCAATCTTCTTGTTTTTAACAAGATTGTGAAATCTTTCCATACAGAATTTACTCTGTATTTTGGTGATTTTTAATCACCATTGGATCATTGATCCAACGGTGCTCTGATTTAAAGAGCACAATCTTGTTGTTTGGAAAGATTTTGAGAAATCTTTCCTTAACAGAATTTAATTCTAATTAATTAATAATTTATAATTATTATTATTAGATCTTTGATCTGACGGTGGGGAGCTTTTAGTTCTAGCACTAGCACACCCGTACTTTGCATGTGGTGCGCTGCTTAGAGTGCAGCGCACTTAGCGTTAGCGCATCCGTGTTTTGCACGTGGTGCGCTGCTTAGAGCGCAGCGCACCTAGCGCTAGCGCATCCGTGTTTTACACATGGTGCGCTGCTTAGAGCGCAGCGCACTCAGCGCTAGCGCACACGTGCTTTGCATGTGGTGCGCTATTTAGGGCGCAGCGCACTTGGCGTTGTTTTTGAAGCGTTACTTCATTTTAAAATTTGAATTTTGAACAGAGCTTTGCTTTGATTGGGGGAAACAGATTCCTAAGGAGAAAAGACACCTATGAGATCCTCACGACTCGTAGAGAGAAACACCTTTATGAGACCCTTACGGCTCATGAAGTCAAAAGCCTTAGTCGACAGGATCTTAACCCTAGTTTACTAAGCTACCTTTGTTCGAACCGACAGAGGCAGACGATGATTCGCTCCTGGCAATGTCCCAGTGGTAGTGATGCTGATGCCTAAATCGGAATCAAATTCCAAGTCCTTTCACGGCAAATGATGATTCGCTCCTAGTAATATTCCAGTCGCAGCAATACTGATGCTAAGACTGGCACCAGATTCTAAGTTCCATACTCGCGATAAAAATCAGCGAGACAAAAATGCATATGAAATAGCCGAAATGTTTGGGCAACTCGCAATAAAAATCAGCGAGTAAAATATATGCACACAAAAATAGCCGAAATGATTGGGCAATCGCGACTTTCGCGATATAAAAAGTTGAAATGATAGAGCATTGCGGAAAGAAATAAAAAAATGAAATAAAACTTTTTACCCTACAGGTGAGTCCATACTAACCCCTGTATATAATCCATGGGCATAAACAAAAAGGGACCACATTTCCTCACTAGATCCTGCCAAAAAAAGAAAGTCAGATCTCAACAGCAACATCTGCATTTCAGAAGACCAACAATGGCGTTCCTCCTCCTGCCATCAGAGCATGGACGCGACACCACCAATCGGAGCCACGGTGAAGTCCCCAGTTCCAAGACTCTACGGTTCATGGACAACCTAGAGTCAGCCCCGACACCGCAGAAAACGGAGTACGTCAGTAAATGACCCCATTACGGAAATACGTCGGCAAATGACCCCGTCTCGAAAATACGTTATCAAATGACACTGTCGCAGAAACACGTCAGCAAATGACCCCGTCTCGGAAATACGTCATCAAATGACCCCGTCGCGGAAATACGTCAGCAAATGACCCCGTCTCGGAAATACGTCATCAAATGACCCCGTCGCGGAAACACGTCAGCAAGTTACCCCGTTTCGGAAAAACGTCATCCAATGACCCCGTCGCGGAAATACGTCAGTAAATGACCCCGTCACGGAATACGTCAGCAATTGACCCCGTCGCAGAAATACGTCATCCAATGACCCCGTTATGGAAATACGTCAGCAAATGACCTCGTCGCGGAAATACGTCATCCAATGACCCCGTCATGGAAATACGTCAGCAAATGATCCCGTCGCGGAAATACGTCATCCAATGACCCCGTTATGGAAATACGTCAGCAAATGACCCTGTCGCGGAAATACTTCAACAAATGACCCCGTCGTGGAAATACGTCATCCAATGACCCCGTGACGGAAATACGTTAGCAAATGACCCCATCACGAAAATACGTCAACAAATGACCCCGTCGCGGAAATACGTCAACCAAATGACCTTCTCGTCGGAGCAGTGCTTCGACTCGGAAAAATGCCAACTCATCGATCACTTACAAGTCCTCTCGACTTGTGAGGGAGAAAATTCTCTTGTGAGATCCTTACGACTCTCAAGGGAAAGCACACTTAGGAGTCCTCATGACTCTTAAGGAGAAAATACACCTACGAGATCCTCACGACTCGTAGGGAGAAAAATCTTTATGAGACCCTCATGGCTCATATAATTGAAAAGACTTGGGCGGTAGATCTGAACCTGTTTTCTAAGCCATCACTATCCTACAAAGAGTTCAAGATGAACTATTATCTATCATCTATAGGCCAAATTTGCTAAAATTACATGACAGCAAAGAAGAGAAGGCGATAATACAAGATAAAAAAGAAATGTATCCTTTATTCATAAATTCAATTGGATATGAGGTACATCATATGAAAATGGATGGAATAAAAGAATAAAAAAATGAATGAATACATGTTATTCATGATTTACAAATTTCCGTCAATACAAAAAATTACAAAGACAGGTACTAAGGAGGAGGCTTCTTCAACAAGTCGGCAAGCCGCTCGTGCACTCCTTTCAGCTCCTTCTCACAGTCAGCCACCGTTGCCAGCTCCGCTTTAATTCGAGCCCGTTGCTGCAAGCAGGATGAAAGCTTCGTATCGATTTCATACATAGCAGCTTCGCAACTTTGCGCAACCTGCTCGGTGGAGTCAAGCTTCTGCCTTAGCGCCAATCCGTCTGAGATACACCGTTGGAGACTATCGAAAATTGCCTTCAGTTGTGCAGCGTTCGCGTCGACCTCGGCGCACAACCGAGCAGACTCGTTAGAAGACGCCTCATGTTCCTTCTGCCGCAGGGTCGCCTCTTGTTCAAAATGGCGAAGGAAAGGAACACTCTGCTCCATCCATGCAACCCTCTAGGAAGTTGAAGCTAACACCTCAGGAGCAATACGCTTGAGCTCGATCTCGTGCAAGCAAGCCTCGATCTGTCTGCAGTAGTCAACCCATGACCCGACGACGTCCTCAGCATGGAAGTTCATGAGTGTCGCCAGCATCGGATTAACCTGCATAGCAAAAATTGTAGCGGAAGTAAGAGCTTCAACATCAAGATCTTCGACGAACTCACTCAACATTCGTCGGCTGTTCGCGGCGCCTCGAGAAGATGTGAGTTTAACAAGAGGCCCTGCCGGCATCATAATACGAGTCTCGAAAGGAGATGGAGCCGGTGCAATTGCTGCAGAATGAGTTACGGTTAAATGCCAACTCAGGAAATAAAGAAAACACATAAGGGGTAAAGCCTATCATACCAGCTACAACAGGCGATAGGACGGGGAGTGCAGGGAGCTCGGTTATTCTCTTGACCCGCGACGCTATATCCAATATGAAGAAGAGTTAGCAATATGGCTATCCGTAAGAGAAAGGAAAAGACGTCTGTTATAGACTATACTCACCGACATCAGCAGGTAGGGCAATCTCTGGCTGGAATGAGAAATGCGGGTTTAGCAACTTATACAGGTGATCAAAAAGGACTCCTGCAATGTTATGACGACATACTGTCAGTACAAAGAGAGTAATACCCACAATGAAGCCGATGAATCACAAACCTATACCTTCCAGCATTTCAGAAGACATGGGAGAAGGTGAGGGAACAACAGCCGTCATTGCGGCGACCCGAGGTGGTTCAGAGGGCACAATTTCAGCAACGGAAGCATCGCTAAGCCTAGTGACTTCTCGCTCTCTTTCAGTGGGACGGTCTCGGCACCCATGGCTTCATCCCCTGATTCGACAAGGGCAGTCGTGACACTCGCGATGCCTGCCGATGCCAGAGAGCCATAAAGGGAGAGAGCAGCGATTTGGGCAGTCCCAGACTCCCTGGAGAGAGTAGCTACTTCGGGCTCCATGGTCGCCGTCGCCTCGCCTACTATCTCACTGCCAAGACTTGGCCCTGCAGGACATCATAAATAAGAATTTGCATACCAAGTTCTGATAAAAAAAGAATGGGCATTGCATTACCTTGCGATGGATCCTTAGTTGCCTCCTGAACCGCGCGCGCAACCTGTCTATAGGCGATAGACAAGGCAGTTGGGGATACCTGCACCCGTAGCCAAGGTAGCATCACGCTCCCTCGCTGCGCCCTTCCTGCGCTTCTTTTCAGTTTGAGCAATGAGGACCGACCTCCTCAAGACTTCGGACAAGGGGATACCTTCACCGTCATCTGACCCTAGTTCTGACTCCGGTGCCACTACAGCGTCCATCATCGGCTGTTTCAGTGAAGACTCTCGTGCTGGCTTGGGGATAGCCGTAGCCGTGATGGCCGGCTCTAACAAGACTACTGCACCATCGCTTGGGATCGGCGCTACACTAGGAACAACTGGAGCCGAAGCAGTCCTTGTAACAAGGTGAAATAAAGCGTCAGAGCACAGGTATAAAGCATGAGGGCGTAATCAAACGAAATAAGTTATACCAAAGCCACAAGAAGCGCGAAGCCTCTCTTCCTCCTCAAAAGTCTGAAGGGAAGCCGCCAGAGCCTCTTCAGCAGAGATGCCTGACAAAGAAGGATATATTAATAAATGCATAATAAGAGAGAAGGAAAAAGCTCAAAACAACATGACTAGAGCATACCTGTCTCCGCAAGTGATAGCAACGCCGCCTCTGTGTGAGCCTGTCGTTCGGAAGCCACAAGGGCGGTTTGAAGATCGGTATCATTCGCAGGCTCAATAAATAGACCCTCATTGGTCCCGTACTCACTCAAACCCTCGCTATAGGGAGCATGGGGCTCCTGGCCGAGTACGACGTCGAGAGAAAACATCGACGATAGGAGCCTACGCTTCACGGGCATTTTTGGGTGACGGGTCCCAATCTCCGTGCCAACTCCAGAGTCCGGAGACGCTATAACTACCATTTTAGGAATGCTGGGTTGTGGCTTTAGAGTAAAGGTGTGAGGAACCACAACTGTATCAGTCTCCTTTAATGAAGGACGAACGGCAATTCGTTGTTTTAAAGGGACGGACGGGTTACCGGCAGGGATTGCACCCTTGCGATCAAACAGCAGCCGTCGTTCTTCCCTAATCACGACACCCATTGCGTGCTGATACCATGCCATATATGCGTTCGAGGCGTTCGGGACATAGCTCGGCTCGCTGAAAAGGAAGATGGACCCGGTATTCAGGCGCATGAACTGGTGCAGCGCAGTGCGAATGCCCTCTTCAGTGGCAGTCGAGTAAGCCAGAAAATCTTTGAGGGGAACACCCTGGTTGTAACCCGATTGTTGGGAAAAGCGGTGTGGGTTGTACCTCGTAAACAACGCCGACTCGTTCTACCTGAATACTAAGAAGCTAGGCCTGATCGAGTACAAATGCACGATTTCCCGAGCCTTCAATGTGGAAACCCCGTCCTTAAAGGTGTCACGCAGCGGCTGCACCGTCTTAGTTGACTCCTTGCCGATAGTCATGATCCTATCAATGAAGGTCATGTTGTCCCCAACCATACGCGGGCGGAGGATCACTCCCCGAGCTTCTCGCGATGATAGGTCTGAAGCAGAGACGTCGATTAGAGACATCACCCGGTGGAAATTGTAGCTATCATAGAAACATGGATGTTTGTGGATTCCAAAGGCTCCAAGCACGTGCAGCTTGATCCACAAAGTAAAATAGTGCAGCGGGAGATGTACGGGCTCTAAACCCGGCTGAGTAGTGTCCACCGCCAAGCTCAAGGCATGATACAAATGAGCCAGCCCGGCAATCCCGACGGCAACCCGCGTTCCTTCAACCATCCGGTGAGCCGGGTAGAAAACGGATGGCCTCATATGTCGAGGGTGCATGGGAAGTATGAACCAACTTAGCCATAGGTCGAGAAACCCCAAAAAGAACGTCTATTCATCGACGTCTGAAGCTGCAAGCTCTGCGAAGGGGACGATTGGAGTGTCCGGGAGAAAGAAATTTCTCTGATCCGCTTCCGCTGCCGGCTGTTTGTCCAAACCAAAGCCGAAGGGATCGGCGAGCTTGGCAAATTTCGCGGTTTCCTTTGAAAGGACTTCGGGGCGGAGAAAGCGGGCAATAAAATCTGTGAAGAAGACGCCGTGCCCTCCATATTCTAAGAACAGACACTCTTAAATATTCAACACCTTGATTAAGCTTGGGAATCGGTGCTGAATGGTATTTTCCGGAGTCAGACCCATCACTGCTGATCGGGTCATAAAGACGTATTCGTCAGGGAGAAGTATTTCCTCGTAGTGTTCCCCTCTGACAGGTAGGCCTGAGATCTCCGCAAACTCCTCTAGAGAGATTGAAACCTCCCGATCCGATAAGAGAAATGTGTGTGTCGGGATGTTCCATTGCTCCAACAAAGCCTTAATCCACCACACCGGAGGCGCCGGATACTGGAAAAGCGACGCATAGATAGCAGGGTACAGCCCGAGCTTCAATAACGCCGACTTTTTTGCCGATAAGATGTACCGGGCCTACTGCAGGTATCCGGCCGAATGACGAGAGGTCAGGCCAATTATATACACCTGTCCCCATGGGCGCGACTCGCCCTGACATATGCGCCGCCCCAGAATATCGAAAGCCATCAGCGGCTGCATAGGTACGCGGCTATAGAGGGCTGAAGGAGACCCTCTGAGGTCCAGTGGATCTCCTCTATGGCATAGTTAACCTGGGGTAAGTCGGCATAGTGAATAGCGGAGATTGGTTCTGAAGGCGTCGCACAATAGAAGCTGTGTCGACCCTGGATAATCTGGTTGTACCACAACCCCCACAAATGAAGCGACTTCTGCTCCGGGTCATGATCCTCGATCAGTTGAAAAACTTCTCGGTCTACGGGCGCGTCGGCGAAAGCGCTCTCCGGACGAATGAATGGGAAAGAAGTGTCGTAAGACATAGTACCTGCACAGGAAGAACGAGGGTTAGCCGTCAATGCTACAGCCCAAAGCCTAGTACTTGGTACTATAAATTCGTACCGCACTGTAATGCAGTGGAAAGGGACTAAGGGGGACCCACACAATCTAGATGATGGCTCATCATTAATAAAACAGTCTCATCATTTGATGAGACAGTTATTAAACGAGGAAATCCTAAAAGAATTCTAATTTAATGAGCACCCTTTGGGCCAATGAGTAAATCTCCCTTGAGAGCAGTGCTTTGCAACAGATATGACATCTATCATAATTAATCATGAAGGGAATAGAATTCCCCGCAAAATTTCTAAAGAGCAATGCTCTGTGAAGAAGATGGAGTAATCCATCAAAACCCTAAAAGAAAAGCTTTTTACAAAGTAAAAATTCCGAAATCTTTAAGATCTACAAAATGAACTCTAAGAGTTCTTCATTAAAGGGTTAAGAAACCCTAAGAAAGAATGGTTTTTCTAATCTATGATCAAATAAGAGCAAAGCTCTGGTTTTTAATTAACGGGTTAACAAACATTAAGAATCTTTAGGATCTGTGAATCCAAGTAGAACAAAACTCTGTTAATAGGTTCAAATCTTACCAAATTTTTGGACAGAGTTTTAAACTCTTAAGGAATTTCCTTTAGGCAGAGAGCTGTGCTGTCACACCCCGCTTCCCAAAGTGCGCTAAGATCGGCACGTGACATAGTCAACCATGCTACCTGTGGCTAGGAAACATCCCTCTACAGTCACATTACGGCTGTCTATAAGATATCAGGAACAGTAGAAATAAATAATCTATCTAGTACATGTCCATATGCCAGAATAAACGAGTAAATAAATAATATGCGGAAGCAATAAATCCAAATAACAATAACAATCTGAAAAGTACGTCCCAAATACGGGCTCACATCAAGAAATGAAAATGCTGGAAGAAAACTAAACTAAACTAAATACGGACAGGATCCTCACTGCTCGGCCTGTCGACTGAAGTACTCCTAATCGGCCTGCGACAAAGGTAGAGGATCTGGGCCATGCAAAACCCAGATGTCAGCGCGTCATAATATCAAACAATAAAATATAATCAGGAGGTAACAAGATATGCAGGCATGAGTAGGAACAGTAATAAGGGTATAACAGTAACACGAATATAGAACGGTGAAGGGTATAAGCACATGTGACGTGCGGTGAGTAACTTTAACTAAACTACTGGGTTAACTACTCTCAAGTCTTTGAAATCAATTTAATGAACCGTCGATGTAACTCAATAGTATCCCGTGCATGCCCGGGACCACGGCAAAGACTCTCGGGCTGAATCCGAGACGTGCTGCTAGGCAGTAAACAGGAAACATGTACAGACGAATGGTGTCAGCATCATCATCCCGGGGCTGGCCTAGCCCGTAAAACCGATCAGTATAAGCGTCGAACTGTCCAATTACAAGTCAGGTTTCATCATTGATTTCCCCTTACCCCAAGTTATGTTGTTCAAGTTAGGTATTGATGAATCTGAAGCTAATGCCAACACAGGATCAAGCAGGTACATGTTTGTCTATACAGACAACAGGATATGTCCATCGGGACAACATGTCAGGATTGTCGGCATTAGAAACAGGATCAGGTAACATGTCAGGTAGTGGTGTATCAGGTCAAGTCAAGTAGTGCACAGTGTATCAAATGGGTGCCCAACAGTAAAATATAGCAAGTATTGAATCAGGGTAAAAGTACGGATGTATGGTAAAAGTATGGATGCATAATTATCTATCAGGGGTTACATCATGACTACGCAGGATGCACATTATTAAGCATGGGGTACTAATGTAACAGTAATATGAATTAACACGGCATGACATGCAACTAGATGTATAGAATTAATGGTATGGGTACACAATAAAACATGGATGCACAATTCAATCAACATGTGATATTTTTATTCATATGGATACAAAATAAGATACATAGCATGTAGCAAGATGAACTTGCTTGAGCGGAACACACGACGGGTGCGTACGGCATGTCCGACGTCGGGTAAACGTCGCAGCGCACATATGGCTCACAGAACAGAACCAGACAAAGCAAGAACACAACCACGCTGGCTGGTGACGTCCAATGGATTACTCGGATCGTCGGCAGCGGCACGACTCCGGCGATGACCGGAAAACGGAATCAAGAAATCAAGAAAGAAAAGAAAAGAGAAGAAGAAGAAGGAGAAAAAGAAAGGAAGTGGGTTCTGGGGTTTTGGGACAGAGGAGAGGGCGAGGAGGTGGTTGTGATGACGAGTGCACGGAGGCAATGGGGTCGGAGCTCCGGCGAGGAAGCAGGTGAGGCAAAGGGTTGCAGTGTGCAGGGGAGGCTTCGAGATCTGGGGTGAAGGGAAGAGAGAAGGAGGTGAAAAAGGAGAGAAGAAGGTTGTGGTAACGGGTATAGTGATGACTGGGGTCGGAGATCCGGTGACGTGAGGGTGCCGGCAAGGGTAGTGATAGCTTCTTGGGTTGGCCTGGGGTTGTCGGGTTCGCAGAGGTCGAGAAAGGAATAGAAAAGGAAGAAGGTGGCGACGACAAGGGTAAGGCTGGGATGAGCGGCCACGAGGGCAGCGACGAGATGCAGGCGAGGTCGAGGGCGAAGGCGTCGTGTTCTTGGGTTCGTGCAGGGTTTTGGGAGCTCGGGAAATGAGTGCGAGAAGGTGATGAGGTGGTCGAGGAGAGGAGGAGAGGTCGACGATGATGGGGGCGTCAGGGTGAGGCGAGGGTGAAAGCTGGGGTTAGGGTTTCTTTTCTCGTGGAGGCGGCAGGAAAATATAAAGAAGAGGAAGAAGAAGGAAGGTGAGCGTAGGGGGAAGGGAGGTGACGGGATCTCGTGAGGAATAGTATTCGTGAGAGGAGAGAGAGAGGGGGAGAGAGAGAGAGAAATAGAGATCGAGAGGAGAGAGAGGGAAGTTTCTGTTATTGTTTTTAAAAAAAATCTTTTTAGGTAAATAAACTTTTTACAGTTAAAATTTTAAGATATAATATTAGTAAATATTTGATATTTTGGCTAATACAAAAATAGTCCAAAACACGTCCGGGTCGGGTCTAAAATTATGGTTTGAAAATACGATTAATATACGTGTCAACCAAAACCAAAACAGGATATCCGGGTAACGAAAAAGCATATTCCCAAGAACGGATGCACCTACGTGCACGTAGCTATCCAAACGAGTCTGTTTCACTGAACGGGATGAGAACAAGATGCGCGGATGCTAGCACAAGGTCAGGGGTATGATGCAGGCCATGCTAGATATTTTTAAAATATTTTATATGACATTATATGTTATATTGAAAAATATGCAGGTGCCAGATAAAATGCCAGTATGCAGTATGTAAAAAAATGAAAATGCACGGATCCACATAACAAGCTGGGATAAATTATAAACAGGAATCAAGACGGGTTTCTAGCAAGCGGGTCGGGTCGGATGCAAATACAGATGTCAAATACACTATCCGCACCCAAAACATAGTAAATCAAGAAAATACCATAAATAAAGAAATACTCAAAATAGAACTGATATAAATGAAATAGGGTGTTACATTATACCCAACTACAAAAGAGCTAGGGTGTTACATTATACCCAATTGTTTCTCAGTTCACTCCACGTCCTGGGTATTAGATACCGGATCAGGATCCCACATATGTAATATGTTGCGTGGGCTACGAAAATATAGAGAACTAGGAATGGGTGATCATTCCGTAAGAGTAGGGAATGGTGCAGATGTTGCAGCCAAAACAGTTGGCGAATATCACCTTGTATTACCAAATGGTAATACATTGATTCTGAACGAATATTAATACATTCCGACCCTGATATGCAATCTTATATCAGTTTCTTTATTAAGTAAAGATGGATATAATTTTGTAGTACAGGATAATGTTATGAACATCTTCCTGTATCAAAAGTTGATTGGATTATGCTCGTTAAATAATGGCATATACGTTCTAAATCAAACCACAGTTCTCAATGTACAGAACACACACAAGAGGAAGGGTTCAGAAATGAACGAATCCTTCTTGTGGCATTATAGACTTCGTCATATCAATGCGACACGACTAGCTAAGTTACATAAAGATAGATACTTGAATACGGTTGAATTATCATCTTATGAAACTTTCCATTCATGTCTCAAAGGCAAAATGACCAAAAATGCGTTTAGAGGACATGGAGAAAGAGTTAAGGAAATCTTGGACTAATACATAGTGATGTATGTGGTCTCATGTCTACACATGCCAGAAATGGTTCTTTGTACTTGATTACATTCATTGACGATCTCTCAAGATACAGACATGTGTTCCTGTTGAAACACAAGTCTGAAGCTTTTGAGAAATTCAAAGAATATAAGCATGAAGTAGAGAACCAAACGGGAAAGAGTATTAAGATACTTCGATCTGATCGAGGAGGAGAATACTTGAGCAATGAGTTCCTGGACTATTTAAAAGAGAATGAGATTCTCTCTCAGCTTACTCCTCCTTATACACCACAGCACAACGGTGTATCGGATCGGAGGAATCGCACCCTATTAGATATGGTGCGCGCTATGATGAGCACCGCTGAGTTACCTATTTCCTTTTGGGGTTATGTGCTTGAGACGTCCATATACCTATTGAATAGAGTTCCAACCAAATCAGTGCATACCACTCCATATGAGATATGGAATGGGAAGAGACCATCTCTTAAACGAGTTAAGACATGGGGTTGTCCGGCCTATGTTAAAAAGCAAAATTCGGATAAGCTCGAGGCAAGATCAGTTCTTTGCAAGTTTGTGGGATATCCAAGCAATTCGTATGGATATCTATTCTACCACAGTGAATAATAAAAGGTGTTTGTTGCTCAGCATGCCACCTTTTTAGAAAAGGAATTTCTTGCAAAAGAAATTAGTGGTGAAGAGGTAGAGCTGGAAGAGGTTTCAGCAGCACGGGCTACAACTGATGATTTAGTAGAACTAGAGGATTCGATAGCTCCCAACGAACCTCAGTCTCTCCGCCGATCTAGTAGGGTTCCTCATCCACCTGAGAGATACTACGGTTTTCTCATAGATGGTGGGAGCGAGGATTGCATCATGGAAGATGATGACCCGACTAGCTTCGAGCAGGCCATCACGAGTGGTGACTCTGTGAAATGGCTGGATGCAATGCGATCTGAGATGGAATCCATGTACACCAACAAAGTATGGACTTTGGAAGTTGCTCCTGAAGGGGTAAAACCCATTGGGAGCAAATGGATCTTTAAGAAAAAACTTGGTGTAGATGGAAAAGTTGAGACTTTCAAAGCTAGACTTGTTGCAAAGGGTTTTCATTAACGACCAGGTGTGGATTATGATGAAATCTTTTCTCCAGTGGCTATGCTTAAGTCCAGCCGGATCTTACTTGCCATTGCCGCATACCATGACTATGAAATCTGGCAAATGGATGTTCAGACCGCCTTTCTAAATGGTGATTTAGAAGAGAGCATGCACATGACTCAGCCAGAGGACTTCATAGACAGTGGGAGCAGCGGTAAGGTGTGCAGGCTGCTTAAATCCATCTATGGGTTAAAGCAGGCATCGCGGAGTTGGAACATCTGTTTTGATATAGTAGTCAAAGAGTTTGACTTCATCAAGAACGTAGATGAACCTTGTATTTACAAGAAGGTGGCAGAGAGTAAGGTTGTCTTCCTCGTATTGTACGTGGATGACATACTCTTGATAGGAAATGATGTTCCTATGGTGCACTCGGTCAAGCTCTTCTTATCACATAGATTCTCAATGAAAGATCTAGGTGACGCCTCCTGCATTTTGGGGATTAAGATCTATCGAGATAGATCTAAACGGATACTGGGATTATCCTAATCCAGGTACATTGAAACCATACTAAAGAGGTTTAGTATGGAAGAATCCATGCGTGGGAACTTACCCACGATATCTGGACTCACTCTCTCCAAAGAGATGTCTCCCAAGACTGATTTGGAGAGAGCTCGCATGCAAGGGATACCCTATGCTTTGGCAGTAGGCTCTATCATGTACGCGATGCTATATACCAGACCCGATGTAGCATACTCACTAAGTGTAGTGAGTAGGTATCAAGCAGATCCTTGAGAGAATCACTGGACAGCTGTGAAGAACATTCTCAAGTATTTGAGAACGACTAAAGAGATGTTCTTGGTGTATGGTAACTGTATCCGTGAGTCGAGGTATCTGCTGAAGACACTAGTTTCTTCAGAGTTGGACTGAACCGTCAATCCGTATTTACTTAGATTTGGGTTTGGTGTTTTTAGTTTAAGGATGCATTAGTCGCGTTGCGGCTAAGATCAGTAACGGAGAACTCCAGGTGGAGTCCTTTACCGATTCGAGTTTCCAAAGTAATAAGGATGACTCTAAGTTGCACTCGGGATTTGTTTTTACCCTCAATGGAGGGGCGGTATGTTGGAAGAGTTCCAAACAGGAAACCGTGGCAGACTCGACGATGGAGGCTGAGTATATCGCTGCAAACGATGCTGCCAAAGAGGCTGTCTGGATGAAAAAGTTCATAACTGAACTTGGCGTGGTTCCATCCATTGAGCATCCAATACCTTTGTATTATGATAACAATGGAGCTATGGCTTTGGCCAAGGAACCCAGGTCCCATCAGAGATCCAGGCATATTCTGAGGCGGTATCACTTGATCCGGGAGATAGTTGATCGCCGGGAGATTAAGGTCAGGAGAGTTGATACGAAGGACAATACTGCGGATCCACTCACGAAGGCCATACCCCAGATAAAATTTGAGAGACTCTTCGGGATGTTGGGTATGAGATACTACAACAACTGGCCTTAGTGCAAGTAGGAGATTGTTAGTTATGTATATGCCCTAGAGACTATTATTGTACATATGATGTATACTATAGTGGATGCTTGGATATATATAGAGAGGACTTTCTTGCTCGACTTGATAGTATGCTATCTGGTTGCACTTTATGTTAACATGTTGACTTGTTTTGGTTTACTGTCTTGCTCTCACATGTTAATAAAGCTCTTAGGATATGTACTTGACTACTAGGACTATGATGGAGATCATACTAGTGGGGCCAGGGTAGTCAACGAGTACATCCTATAATTGTTCCTAGTCGAGAGTGTATCGAAACAGGGCATCGATACTCCAGAGTAGACTAGCGTATACGCATCTTGACCCATATGATGGGCGATGGATGATCCCACATCCATTGGTGTTTAACATCAAAGATGGTATGCGGGTGCTCAGTGGAGAACTCCTAGATGGTATTGTACCTATCGTCAGATAGCAGTTCTCTGATGACACTAGTACATGTTAGTCTGTAGACCCGAGACCGTCATAGTGTCTTGTGTGATTCTCACTGTGCTTTGCTTTCCACCTTACTACGTTCACGAGAACGTGCAAAACGGTGACTTTTGGGTACAGTCCCGAATCATATGGAGGCAATGAGCGATAGGAGGGGTTTCGTGTCTCCCGGTATTGGGGGTTGATGTTGCGCTGTGTTCGATTGGCTATAACTGGAAGTCCCTGGCCAGGGCTGCTATGGAGATCTACTGGTAAGTGTTATCAGTAGTTTCTCGACCTGTTATGAGCCTCACATCGACACGACTTATCGGTTACTTGGGTCTGACGTTTACCATCCCTAGACTGGATATGCGACATATCAGACGAAGAGACCGGACTGTACGGGAGTGTTATTGATTGGATTTACAAGAGAGTGTACAGGTTTGCTTGTTGATCTTCTGCTCGCTCAATACCCGGGTGGTTGTTATGTTTAACTGACCGCTTGCAGCTTGTGGGTGTATATTTGATCATTACCTGCTGCCGGCGTATTGACGAGTCTTTAGAGTCCTACACAGAGGTTTCCTGGCTCAGGCAAAACGGAGTAGGAGCACATATGTGATATGTGCGGGACCGAGAATAATACAAGTATGTGATACCGTATTTTATTCTCACGATATGTGATATCGGCCGGGTATATGTGATATAGCCGGGTCATCGGATCAGGTGTCGATTCGATGAAATGATACATATTATATTAGTCGGTTATATGTGATATAGCCGGATTATCGAATCAAGTTTTGATTCGATAATTTAATGTATAATTATATATGTGATATATTATATTACATAAACTAATATAAGCTCACTGTTTCCCTCCAACCAGAGCAAAGCTCTGTTTTGAAATTTAAAATTCAAAAATTGAAGCAACACTTCAGATCCAGCGCTAAACGCGCTGTGCGCCACTTGTCAAACACGGATTCGCTAGCGCCAGGTGTGCTGCGCCCTAGGCAGCGCACCCCCAATCAGAGCAAAGCTCTATTTTGAAATTTAAAATTCAAAAATTGAATCAACGCTTCAGATCCAGCGCTAGGCGCGCCACGCGCCACGTGTTAAACAAGAGTGCGCTAGCGTAGGCTGCGCTGCGCTCTGCGTTGCGCGCCATGTGTTAAACGTAGGTGCACTAGCGCAAAGTGCACTGCGCTTTGAGCAGCGCACCACGTGCAAAGCATGGGTGCGCCAGCGCTGGAATTATAAAATTCCCCACCGTTAGATCAAAAGATCTAATAATAATGATAAATCATTAATTAATCAGAATTAAAATTCTGTTATGGAAAGATCATTCCAATCTTGTTAAAAATAAGAAGACTGCCTTCTGTAAAACAGAAGCCCTAGGATCAAAGATCCAACGGTGGGGAAACATCCCCAAATCAATCAGAGAAATATCTCTTTTACCGATTTAACAAATCAATTTTCCCTATATAAAGGCTCCAAGACTTCAAGTCAGATAGAGAGAAACCCCTTATAAATTTTGAGAAAATTCAAAAAAAGTAGAGCAAGCTCTTGAAAGAAGATCATTTCTTCAAGGTAAAAAGAATGACTCTTGAACACAGAGATGAAATCATCTCATAAAAAGAAGAAATATCTTCTCAAAAGATCATACATCTACAAAGACCAAGGTCTTTTATAAAAAGAGATCAAAAGATCTCATCATAAAAACAAAAGAAGTATTTACTTCATTCATAAATCATTGATCTACAAAGGCAAAGCGCTTTCAAAAAAAATAATAAGAACTGTTGTTCTTGAATTTTGAGGCAAAGCCTCTTTTAAAAGAACATAAATTTGTTCACAGATCATAAATTTGATCAAATGCGCTTTGCGCTATTGAAATGTGCCTTGCACTCTTGAACAGCGCTTCTGCGCTCTCTGGACCGGCGCTCAGCGCCAAAATGTGCCACGTGTCAACCAAGTATGCAACTTGCGCTTTGCGCTTCTGAAATAGCGCACTGCGCTCATGAGTTGGCGCTCAGCGCCAAGCGCGCCATGTGTCACTCACGTGTGCGCCACTAAACTAGCGCAATACGCTCATAAACTAGCATTTAGCGCTCATAAACTGGCGCAATGCGCTCACTATCTGGCGCTTAGCACCAAGCGCGACACGTGTCCTCCACGTGTGCGCTACTTGACAAAAGCACACTGCGCTCTTTAATTGGCGCAAAGCGCCTGGCGCGCCACGTGTTGCACTGTCAGAACAAAGATTGTTCTTTAATAAAGCCCAGAGCTCTGATGAATTCTATACATTCAATACAAGATAAAAATTTTGTCAAGATTATTAAAAGGGCCAAGCCCAAATAAAATCTCGGCAGCCCTAAATAAAATGTTGAACATTTTAATCTGATTGGACTTAGTCCAAGATTGGCCATAAGTCCTCAACTTATATTTAATTGAGCCTGTCTGCTCATAAATATTTAACAGATCTTAGTTCTAAATTGGACTATAGATCTTTCAACCAATTCACACCGGTTCAAGGGTACATCTCTTTACTCCTCTGATATTTGTCGTTGTAATCCTTCAACGTCTTCAGAGAGGTGACGGGTCCCGACAACCACACATTTCATGGACTGTGGGGTCCTTAATCTCATGGACTACGATGTACTTAAACTTCATAGACTACGATGTCTTTAAATTACGGACTGTGGGGTCCTTAAACTCATGGACTATGATGTCCCTAACCTCGGACTGTGGGGTCTTTTTAAACCCACGGACTACGATGTCCTTAACTTGGACCGAGATGTCCTTAAACTAACAATGGACCACCATGTACTTAAACTGGTAATCGACCGCAATGTCCCTAAACTAAATAATAGAGTCCAAATGCTCTTTTGTTGGATCTAAACGATCCCGTTAAGTTGATCTTAGTCTAAACATTAGACTAACGTATCCTTAACTAACGTTTAAGTTGATCTTAGTCTCAAATGAGGCTAACGTATCCTTAAACCCAAACCCCAAACCCAAATCTAAGAAAATACGGATTTGGACTAATCCACGCCCTACGGGCGACAACATAAATTAGTCTCCGTATACAATCCACGGGCAACCACAAACAAAACAAACACCCACGACACGAAGTGACCATCTGGAGAAGGAGAAAGTGGTTACCGCGATGCGGTATCGTAATTAACTGCAGGGGCTTGCGCCTGCAGGGAAGAGCGTCCCCATAATCAAAAACCCCTCGAAACAGGGAGAATCTGACGAAGTCTGCTACATCGGCCACATCCGTTTAAACCTTCGATACATGGTGCCATAAATCAACTTGGCATCCTCGGAGAGGTGGACGGATAGCACCAATTAGCATCTGCCCCGAAATTCAGGCAAGACGTTTGCCGCGTCTTCGTCCGCGTCTTTCGGCGGGGAACAGATTCTGGCATGCCCGGTGGGACCTTTTCTTCTTTCCACTCCACACTTCATGTGTCGTGTTCGCGAACAAATTGCGGTATTGATATGCTTGCCCTTGGGTTCGAGGTACTAAGATTTGGTTTCTTGCTTGTCGCAGAAAACAAAACATCAATGGCGTCTACTCGCGTGAAGTGTTCCAGCTATAACAGCAACTCACGTTCCGCCTCATCTGGAGGCATAGCTTACGGACCTCAAGCGGCCTCCCTGTTCATGATGCCGGTGGACCAAGTAACTCAGGCCACCACTGGACTGTTCTTTGGGACTATGATCCCGCCCATGAGCTTCAATGCCCCGATGTTGCCGCAAGAAGCCCCAAAGAAGTCGGTCTTCGATCGACTTACCACTACTGCGAGCCCTCTCGACGGGTCGTCCAGTTCTGGTGCCTCAGTCTTCGCCATATTGGGCCAAAGTTCATGTTGGCCCATGATGAAGTCTGCAATTCCAGAAAAGGTTATTCCGAAGAGGATAGCCATCCCTGCTCCCGAAGTCGTCATGGCGACTTCTCCTGCCAAAGTGTCGGTCTTCACAAGACTGACTGTTTCGGCTCCCGTTCTTGCTCAAAGGTCTGTCTTTGACAGATTGGATACTGCTGCTCAACACGTCGGTCTTCAAAAGGCTGGCACCAGCAGCGCCTCACCAGAACAAGGGGCATGACGAAGCCACCCCTCAAGCTGAAACAATCCCAACGGCTCGGCATGCTCGACGTCGCCACTGGCGCCGAGTAAGGAAAGCTGGGGGCAACTCCCCTTCTGGGCTAACTCCACCAGCCCCAACGGTGGAAGTCAATGCTGCTATTCCAACCGGGAATAGGTTTGAATTGCTGAACAAGGTGCGCAGGAACTCTCCTACCGCCGTACTGAAAAGATCTCCTCCACCCGTGGAGAATGCACCGAAGGCGAAGCCGGAACAGCCCCCTCAGCGGCTATCCTCCAAAATCTACAAAGTCTGGCGACAGGTCCAGAAGTCGGTGATTGATCAAGATTACCCTCGCCGACAGAAAAATGTGAAGGTTCAACAAGAAGAGAACCGTCTTGTCAAGCCACAAAGGACGACAACTACCTGGGTGCCCGCTGCAACGGCCCCCTCGACTTCAACTGCTCAAAAGAGAAGGAGGCCAGAGAAAGCCCTTATGACTACGGTAGACCACAAAGATGCTGGGCCTAAACGCCCCAAGTCTGGGGGCATAACCGTGCATACTGTTTATATGGATTCCGAAAAAGAGGAAAACCGTGCTTCTACAGGTCACCGACCGCTCACCCGATCCGTGACAAAAGCTCAGGAGCAACAACAGAAGCTTCAGGAAATGCTGACATAAATAGCCGCACTCACCGGGCCAAAAGAAAGCCCGGAGGCGTCATCAGAGCAGCGTCATGAACAAGAAACCGATGCTGACTTCCTCCGCAGAGTCCTCGAAAAGAAGTACAGAGAAGCAGCAGAACAAGCGACTAATATAAAACGAATGGCACTTCTCTTCCAAGACATGGTCGGGATGATGTTACAGCCGGAACCTCCAGCTGAAGTCCCCCCGATCATCATTGAAGACGACAGAGGGGAGACATCAAACCCTCCTCCGGTTCTCTCAGCAGCCAAAGAGGAAACCATTTCCAAGGCCGCTCTGGATAACTACATTGCTCAGCAAATACGAGCTCACTAGGCGAATGAAGCGGCCGGCCAAGTCGTTAAAACTGGGCGACCATATCCAGGCTGGTATGATCAGATAAAGTATTCGCCGGGATATACGATCCCTAAATTTCATGTATACAAAGGGACAGGAAATCCCCACCAGCATGTCGCCCCGTTCAGGGCTCTATATGGTAACACCGGAGGTGATGATAAATTTCTACTTCGCCAATTTGTCGGCAGCTTGTCGGAGACGGCGTTCGAGTGGTATTCTGAACTTCCAAACGACTCTGTTAAGACTTTCGCAGAAATGGAGCTATTATTCACCCAGCGATTCGTGAGTGCTAGCGAACGTACCCCGATTACAGCATTGATTAACGCTAGGGTGAAACCTGGAGAGACATGGGTTCAATATGCAATACGATGGCGAAATCTGTGGTCGAAATGCGAACAGCGCATCGAAGAAGCGCCGGCGGTGGACATGTTCGTGGGCACTCTGGACCCTCATGCAACCATTTCCCAATTCATGATGTTCTTCAAGCTGACCACATTCCAAGCCTTGATCGACAAACTGGCCCAAATGGACCAGATGGGTCATAGACCGTCTCCTCCAAAGCCGGAGCCTCGAAACGAGATAGGAAAAGGGAAAGCGATCGTCGTCGCCAATGCTCAACAGCAGCCCAGCGGTCTAAGACCAGCTGATCGCCAAAATAATAGAACTCGATCTCTCGAAAATAAAATGAGACATCCTTACTCGTTCGCTCGAGACAAAACGAAGAGGTTATTCGAGCTTGCAATCCGCAACAGGCTCATCACTCTGCCGGAGCCAAGACGTCCAGTGCAACCAGGCGACATTAGCAATCCTAACTATTGCCCTTATCACCGAATGTTGGGCCATCTGATCGAGAATTGTTACATCTTCAAAAGCTAGATAGAAGATCAGTACCAGTAGGGCAAATTCGTATTATATGAGAATTGGAAGGTGAACCCGCCTCGGCCACATACTCCCAAGAAGACGCATACACCGGGGGCATCATGCTCTTTCGTAGAAGAGGCTCCATGGGAGGTCGCCTTTTCAGCCAAGACGAAAAGAATGCTGAAAGATCTCCAAACATGCCCGGCGATCAGGTGAAAAATCCACTCGAATCCGAGATCATCGAAGGAATGTTAAAACCGCGTCCAACTCCAAAGATCGGTGGTGATAGCCAAAGCACTCACACCCAGCCGTCGAAATCTTTGAAAAAGAAGAAGAAATCCAAGAAGCCCGTGAAGCCTGGTGACAAGCGTACGGACCTGCAAAAGCAGATTGACGCGCTGGAACAGTATAACCAGAAGGCGCTTACTCCAGTCACACTTCAAGAGTTTCTCCGCCATGTCCTTGAGGACGGAGATGACGATAATGAAGAAGACCCCACCGATGAATCTGAAGATTACGTGGCAAGTTGCCATGTGATCTCTCACTCGTCGATAGACAATGAAGAAGCTCCTTGCACCGAGAAACTGGGGGCAAATCCTAAACCGGAACTTCTAGAACCATCAGACGAAGTGATTGACGCATTCCTGAATGAAGCTCTTCTTAAAAGCAAAGCTGCTCGAGAGCGTGAAATGACCATATTTGAAAAGGCCAAACGCCGGCGACTAGACGAAAGGGTTGAAACACTCTCACCAGATCAAAGTACCTCCGTTGAAAATAAAAACAGGTTCAAGACAAGGAAAAGGTTCGCCAAAGCCATATCGATGGGAATGAAGCTGCCATCCTCCGAAGCGAACGCCCTTGGTGAAACAGAAACACATTCAAGCTACTGCTTATATCATCGAAAGATTTCGCACCCCACCGAAGAGTGCGACGCTTTTAAAAGATGGTGGCAGGGATATGTTGCTCACCGGCAACATTTCAAGCGGATGAAACGCAAAACCCGTCGGGAGCAAAGAAATACGACCGAAGAGCACAAAAGAACTGCCGGCAACTGTCGCATGGTCAGCGCCAGGAGATCGCAGGTTCTCACCTTCGGGAGCGAGAAATGGCTCTTGGCCCTCTCTTTAAGGAGTCCATCTCGAGAAAAGAGGAAGAACCAAAAACCTGTGAAAATATTCAGCTGCGCAACCGTACGCTGCTCGAAAAGAATCTTGGGCCCTCGAACAATGGGTCAAATAGAAAAGATAAGGGAAAAGAAAAGATCCCTGAAGATGTCATCCTTGATGACCAAGCCGTCAAAGAGCTGACAGCCAAAGACCCGCCAAAGAAAAACAAGGTGGACTACAACGTTCTGGCACACTTGAGGAAGATACCCTCGCAGCTCAGTATTCTCGACGCCCTTCTGCTATCCAAAGAGGCGAGTGATTCTTTAATCAAGGCACTGCAGGAACCCGAGCAATTCCAAGTTTTCCTCGCCGAAGAAAAGATGAAGGACGAGCTGGAAGAAGTACACACAGCCGATATCACCTTCGGCAATGAAGATCTTCCCTTTGGGACATGCGAGCACAACCGTCCCCTATATGTCTCCGGATACTGTCATGATTTTAAGATAGGTAAAATCCTGGTCGACAATGGGTCCTCCGTCAATCTCCTTAACGTAAGGGTGTTAAAGGAAATCTGCATGAGCATTCAACACCTCGCTCGCGATAAAATCACCATCTCCGGATTTGACTCCCAGTCATCACGGACGCTTGGGTCTGTAATATTGACACTGCGCTTTGGGCTGCTTGTCACGGACATTAAGTTTCACGTCATTGACGCCAAGACATGCTATAATGCTTTACTCGGCCGGCCCTGGTTACATGAGTACAACATCATCCTTTCTACACAACATCAGTCTTCTACTCGGAAGGCGAAGTCTCTCACCCGAACTATTGCTCCTATCATAGGGCAATAGGACATCCTCTCGAAGACTGCTTCACATTTAAAAACTGGGTAGAAAACCAGTATCAGCAAGGCAAGTTCGCTCTATCTAGCAGCTGGAGGGTAACCCCGCCGCAGAAGCATGAACCCAAGTCCACGAGAGTAGAGCCGGATCAACATCGGTCTTGGAAGCGATCTCGTACCTGTCACGTGATAACGCTGTTGGAAGAGGAACCCGAGGATACAGGTGAACTCCCCTGGTGCTTCGAAAATGATGATGACGAGGTAATCTCAGAGTTTCCACCGGCGCCAAAGGAGCTGGAAGATGGGATACATGCTACCGCAGATAACCTTAAGAAAATTGATTTGGGGACGGCAAGTGACCCACGACCGACATTCGTCAGCGAGGTGTTGTCTGAAGAAAGGGTGGCTATGCTAAAGGACGTGCTAATGCAGCATAGAGATTGCTTTGCATGAAACTATTCCGAATGCCAGGATTAGATCCAGAGGTTGCTGTGCACAAACTGGCGATATCCCCGGGCGTCAAGCCGATCAAACAGGCGCCGAGAAGAATGCGGGTCGAGCTTGAGATGAGCAGTAACGCCGAGATTAAAAAGCTAATCGACTCTGGCTTCATCCAAGAGGTTCAATATCCTAATTGGATCGCCAACATAGTCCCGGTGATGAAGAAGAATGGGACGGTACGCATATGTGTGGACTTTCGGATCTTAATCAAGCCTGCCCGAAGGACGACTTTCCAGTACCAGTCACTGAGCTGATGATAGATAACACGTCCACTCATGAAGTTTTCTCCTTCATGGACGGCTTGTCAGGATACAATCAGATAAAGATGCATCCCGAGGACCAGAAGCACACCGCTTTCCGGACCTCTTTGGGCATATTCTCCTACAAGGTGATACCCTTCGGTCTAAAGAACGCTGGTGCCACTTATCAGAGGGCCATGACGAAAATCTTCGACGACCGCATACATGAAATCGTCGAATGCTATATCGACGACCTCGTGGTTAAAAGAAAATCATACGAGGAATATTTAGAGCATCTGAAGATCGTGTTTCAGCGCCTTCGGCAATACAACTTGAAGATGAACCCTCTCAAATGCGCGTTCGGAGTTTCATCGGGCAAATTCCTAGGATTCATCGTCCGACACCGAGGCATCAAGATAGATCCGTCAAAGATCAAGGCGATTATGGAAATGCCTCCGCCAAGGACCCTCAAACAATTGCGGTCTCTCCAAGGGAAGCTCGCGTATATCCGATGATTTATAGCCAATCTCTCAGGCAAGTGCCACCCCTACAGTCACCCGATGAAGAAGGGAACCCCTTTCGTCTGGGATCGCAAATGCCAAAGCGCACTGGACGAAATCAAGCAATATCTGCAGAATCCGCCAGTGCTGGCTGCTCCCGTTAAAGGAAAGCCTCTCATTCTGTATACAACAGCTCTCGAAGGTTCTTTAGACGCGCTATGCGCATAAGAGAACGACCAGGGGAAGGAAAGAGCCCTCTACTATTTCAGTCGAGTTCTTCTGGGGGCAGAAAGCAATTACTCTCCCATTGAAAAACACTGCCTGGCATTGATCTTCGCGATAACGAAGCTCAGGCACTATGCGTTGGCGCATGAAGTCCGTCTCATATCGAAGGTGGATCCCCTCAAATATTTTATGTCAAAGGCCATATTGACGGGGCGGCTCGCTAAATGGGCCCTGCTTTTGATGGAGTTCTCGATAACTTATCGGCCTCTTACGGCAGTGAAAGGCCAGGTCATCGCCGACTTCCTCGCTAAGCAACCGATACCTGCTGACTCTCCTTTGAATTGCGAACTGCCAGACTAACATGCGTTTAAAACGATCGACGGGGGTGGTACCCGGTGGGAACTTTATTTTGATGGGGCGTCTTCCATGAAGAAGCGCAAACAAAGCACCTCTATAATCAAATCCGTGGTAGGCCTCATCTTCATGACTCCACAAGGAGGGATAATGTGCTTTGCCTTCTCCTTAACAGAGCCGAGGACGAACAATGAAGCCGAATACGAAGCTTTGATAGTAGGTCTTGAGATCGCTATCGACATGGGAATTGAAAACCTCCTCATATACGGGGACTCCCAGCTGGTCGTTAGTCAAATAAACGGTGACTACCAAACGTGCAAGCCTGAGTTGGTGAAATACGGCAAGAGAGTGCAGCAATTACTGACTCAAATTCCCTCCTACACGCTGGAAAGTATACCGCGTGCAGAAAATAGCAAGGCGGATGCATTAGCCAAGCTCGCTAAAGAATTGGCCAACGAAAACCTCGATGATATAAGAATCGTTGTGCAAAGTCGTCGGGTTCTTGCGCCGGCAGAAATATCTCCAGAGTCGTCCGAAGAAAAGGGAGCGACTGAGCAAATGGCCCTGTAAATAAAAGACCAGGAAAAGGTTGTGGATTGGAGAGAAGTCTTTATAGATTATTTCAAATCCCGTCGAACACCTGCGGATGCGTACTCAAGACATCAGCTTGTGAAACGAGCTCTGTCTTTCGCCTTCGTCAATGACACTTTATATAAGAGGTCATTTGATTCTCTATGCTAAGATGCCTGGGACCTGAAGAGGCAAAGAGAGTCGTCCAAGAAACTCACGACGGACTCTGCGGTTCTCATCAAGCCGGGCCGAAGATGAAGCTGAAGATCAAACGGATGGGTTATTATTGGCCCACGATCATCCAAGATTGCCTCGAATACGCGAAGCAGTGCCATTCATGCCAGATTCACGGGGACTTTATCCATCAGCATCTAAACCCATTACATCTAACAGTGGCTAGCTGGTCGTTCGAAATGTGGAGGACTGACACAATCGGCCCCATCGAACCAGCATCGTCCAGAGGACATCGATTCATTTTGGCGACAACTGATTACTTCTCCAAATGGGCAGAAGCAGTACCGCTAAGGGAAGTGAAGACAGAGAATATCTCCATTTCTTCAAGACACACGTCATTTATCGGCTTGGAACTCCACGACGGATCATCTCCGATAACGGGCCAGCCTACAGAAGCCACAAGATCAGCCGCTTCACACAACAGCATAACATAGACTGGAGGTACTCTTCAGTCTATAATCCCCGAGCTAACGGTCTAGCTGAGGCTTTTAACAAGACCTTGACGAAGATCGTAAAAAAGACGGTGTCGCGAAATAAGAGGGACTGGCATGAGAGACTGCATAAAGCTCTCTGGGCATATCGAACTACGTTCAAAACGGCCACTAACACAACACCGTATGCATTGGTATTTGGCACGGAGGCGGTACTCTCCCTCGAGATAGAGCTACCATCTCTGCGAGTGGCAGTTCATTATGAGCTAACGGACGAAGAGAATGCTCACCTTCGGCTTGAGGAGCTCGATACCCTGGATGAAGCCCGGCTCATAGCAGAACAAAATCTGGAGGCTTACAAAGCAAAGATGACGCGCTCATACGAAAAATTGACTAGGCCAAGAACATTCCGCCAAGGCGAACTCGTGCTAGTGGTCAAAAGACCTATGATCCCCAATCGTGCCAAACGGGGGAAATTCGAGCCGAACTATGAAGGCCCGTATATCATGGACAAGGTCTACCAGGGTGGGGCCTATCTACTCATGGACATGCATGGTGAAAGGCCCTTCAGGCCAATAAATGGTCGCTTCCTGAAAAAGTACTACGCCTGATGAGTCACGGTCTAGGTCAATCATAGATGATGATGACTATGTCCGCTCGCTTTCTTCCTAAGCCTAAACTCTATAAATAGTAATCGGCAACGGACCGAAACATCCTTAAACTAACAACGGACCGAAACGTCCTTAAACTAACAGTGGACCGAAACGTCCTTAAACTAACAACGGACCGAAACGTCCTTAAACTAACAATGGACCACTACATCCTAAAACTAGCTGTTAATCGAGATGTCGATAAACTACGGTGGATTGCAGCATCCCAAGGCTGATACAAAAAAAAAGAATAAAAAAAAAAGAAAAAACGGTATGTCCATAAGCGAAAAGGGTACGGATGAAAACCCAAGAGGGATCCGTGAGTAAAAACAGCAGGGCTACCGGCGAGTTTTGTGAAAACCCGAAAGGGCGCAATCTCGTTAAAGGACACTTGCAAGGTCCTCTCGACCTTGTGAGGAGAAACTGCCTGCGTGAGATCCTTACGACTCACAAGGGAGAAACACACTTAGGGATCCCCACGATTCCTAAGGAGAAATTACACTTGCGAGATCCTCACGACTCGTAAAGAGAACCCTCTTATGGGACCCTCACGGCTCATAAGTTTCAAAAGTCTTAAGCTACAGGGATCCGAACCTGTTCTTAAGCAGCCACCATAACTTCCAATACTGCCCTACAAGCGGCTCAACGTTGACCCTTGTATACAATCCACGTGCGCGAATAAATATTTCCCTAACAAAGTCCCATCCGTGACTAGGGATATGTCTATACGGTGAACAACCCTTGTAAGTCATCTCGACTTATAAGGAGAAAGCACTCTTGTAAGATCCTTATGACTTATAAGAGACCATGCACTTAGGAATCCTCACGATTCCTAAGGAGAAAACGCACTTACGAGATCCTCACGACTCGTAGGGAGAAAAACCTTTATGAGACCCTTACGGATCATGAAGTCAAAAGCCTTAGTCGACAGGATCTTAACCCAGTTTGCTAAGCCACCTTTGTTCGACATCGACAGAGGCAAATGATGATTCGCTCATGGCAATATACCAGTTGTAGCAGTGCTGATGCCGAAATCGGTGTCTAATTCCAGGCTTGCAGCAAAAAACTAGCGAGCTACACATGCATACGAAATAGCCGAAATGATGGGGCAACTTGCAAACAAAATCAGCAAGTAAAAATGTATGCATGCAAAATAGCTGAAATGATTGGGCAACTCGCAATAAAAAGCAGCGAGTAAAAATAAAATAAATAGCCGAAATGATTGGGCGCCGCGAAAGATAGACGAAATGATTGGGCAATCTCGACCTTCGCGATATAAAAGCTGAAATGATAGAGCATCGCAGAAATAAATAAATAAATATATATATATATATAATTTATGCCCTACAGGTGTTATCATATCAATTCCTGTATACAATTCAGGGTTGCAAACAAAAAAGGAATCACACCTTCCCTCCCCAAGCTTCATCAGAAAACGAAGCCAAATCTTGATGGTTCCTAGACAACCTAGGGACCACCTCGACATTCGTTTCGTTACAGCAGACGCAACGTCAACAAAGCGGAGTGACAGCAAAATCCCAGCTCCACCTCAGCATTCGTCTCATTACAGTAGACGCAATGTCATCAACGACGTTCCTTCGCAGTCCAGCAGAATGCAGATGCAACGTCAACGAAAGACCTCACGGTCAAAACAACGGAGCCATGGCAAAGTACCTAGTTCCAAGTCTCGATGGCCATATCTACAGCCTGGAGACCCACAACAGCGTTCTTCCTCCGGCAGGATTCAGACGCGACAATAAAACAACTGAGCCACGGCAAAATCCCTAGTTCCAAGACTCGACGGTTTACCAACAATCTAGAGATAACCGCGACATTCGTCTCGATACAGCAGACGTAATGCCAGCAAACGAAGCAAATGCCAAATTCCTAGCTTCAAGGTCTTGACGGCAACTCATATAAAACCTGAAAGACCATCGGAGATCATCCTACACCAGCGCAGAGTGGTCACCACCTCGACGTTCGTCTCGATACAGCAGACGATATGTCACTACAGTGTCCTTCTTCCAACAGGAGTGGGACACGCTAAAACAAACGAAGCGAAGGCCAAATTCTTAGCTTCAGGGTCTTGACGACAACTCATATAAAACCTAAAAGACCATCGGAGATCATCCCACACCAGCGCGGAGTGGTCACCACCTCGACGTTCGTCTCGATACAGCAGACGATATATCACTACAGCGTCCTTCTTCCAACAGGATTCGGACACGCTAAAACAAACGAAGCGAAGGCCAAATTCCTAGCTTTAGGGTCTTGACGGCAACTCATATAAAACCTGAAAGACCATCGGAGATCATCCCACATGGAGTGGTCACCACCTCGACGTTCGTCTCGATACAGCAGACGAGATGTCACTACAATGTTCTTCCTCCACCAGGATTCAGAAGCGACAATCAAACAACAGAGCCATGACAAAATCCCTAGCTCCAAACCTCGACGGTTCACCAGCAACCTAGAGACAACCGTGACATTCATTTCGATACAGCAGACGCAATTCCAGCAAACGAAGAAAATGCCAAATTCCTAGCTTCAGGGTCTTGACGGCAACTCATATAAAACCTGAAAGACTATCGGAGATCATCCCACCCCAGCGCGGAGTGGTTATGGCTCATCGGGGCTCTCCAAAATGAGCCTAACATCAAGTAAAAAGCGGCATGGCAAAATTCCTAACGCTTGCTCTTCCAACGGTCAAATTGCCGAGGAGGATTGCTTGAAGACGTCTTGTCTAGCCCCCGAGGGATCAGAGACACGACAGTCACAAGGCTACTCGAACAACAAGATTGCCTATCGAGGAATACATCAGCCAACGCGACGGTACGACGGACAAAACCCTAATACCACCGACCCTAACGGACCTCTGTCGTAAAGAGCAGAGGTTAACTGTGACGTTAGGATATTCTCGCGAGAACTGCTCGATTCGTATCGACTCGTGAGGAAATTAATGTCTTTGCGAGAACTTCTCGATTCGTCTCGACTCGTAGGGAAAAGCCTTAGGCAATGGGGATAAGAACCGGTTTCCTAAGAACTGGGGCCCTGCAAGTCGGTCCAAAATAGACTCTTGCATACTATTCACGGGCCACACTCTCCAAAGTCGAATCTCGACAATGAGGGAAACAACCGCTTACGGGTCCTCTCGACTTGTAGGAGGGAAATTCTCTTATGAGATCCTTACGACTCTCAAGAGAAAATGCGCTTAGGGATCCTCACGATTCCTAAGGAGAAAATACACCTACGGGATCCTCTCGACTCGTAGGGAGAAAAGTCTTTATGAGACCCTCACAGGTAGCAGATCTGAACCTGCTTCCTAAGCCATCACTACCCCTCGAAGAAGCCAAAATAAGATGCTCACTCTATCATCTTCCGGCTATGTTTGCTAAGGTGACATGCTGATAACAAAAGAAAGAAGAAAGCAGAGAGATGACACAAGATAGTGCGAAAGAAATGTATCTTTTATTCATGAATTCAATTGGGTACAAAATACATCATATAAAAGAATAAAAGAATAAATACATTTTATTCAAAATTACAAATGGTACAAAAAACAATTATTGAGAGGGAAGCGCTTTCAATAATCCGATCAGCCGCTCGCGCACTTTCCTCAGTCCCTTTTCTTGATAAGCTGCCGCGGTCAACTCTGCTTCGACCTGGGCTCGCTGCTGTAAGTAAGACGAAAGTTGTTCCTCGAAGGCCCGCTGAGCTGCTTCACGATTTTGTGCATCCTGCTCAACGACGTCGAGCTTTTGCCTCAGTGTTAACCCGTCAGAGATGCATCGCAGAAGGCCTTCAAAGATAACTTTCAACTGGGCAGCATTCGCATCAACCTGAGCATGCAGTTGAGTAGATTCGCTTGAAGTTTCTTCACATTCCTTATGGTTTAAGGCCACTTCTTGTTCAAGATGGCGGATGTAAGAAGTACTCTGCTTGACCCACGCATCTCGTTGAGTGTTCACAGCCAAAATCTTAGGAGCAGGACGCCTAAGCTCAAGCTCATGCAGGCAAGCTTCAATTTCCCTGCAGTGATTAACCCAAGACTCAACGACACCCTCACTATGAAAATTCATGAGCGTCGTTAGCATAGAGTTAACCTTCGTGGCAAAATCCGCAGCAGATGTGGGAGTCTCCACGTCAAGCTCCTCAATATAGTCGCTCAACATGCGCAGACTATTTGCGGCGCCCTTCGAGGATGCACGTCGAGAAAAAGGGCCGGCTGGCATTATGGTGCGAGACTCGAATGGAGCTAGCGTCGACGTGATTGCTGCAAAATAAATCATAGTCAGATGTCGGCTCAAGAAATAAAGAAAATACACGAACAATAGAGTCAACTATACCGGCTGCAACAGGGGGCAGAACTGGGAGTACTGGTGCCGCAACAATAGCCTCGTCCCCTCCTTCAATTTGTAAGGCTACAAACAATACAAAGAAGAATTAGTAATAATGTGACTGCCCGTTAAAGAAAGGACGTCGTTTAGAAAAGATACTCACCGACACGAGCAAGCGGGGTAATCTCTGACTGGAAAGAGAAGTGTGGGTGCAGCACCTGATACAGGTGATCAAAAAGGACTCCTGCAAGGACGCAGTAATGCAATGTCAGTACATAAATTACACAGCCTAGAAATAAGACTGATGGGTCACAAATCTGCACCTTCCAACATCTGAGATGGTACGAGAGAAGGTAGAGGAGTGGTCACCGTCAAAGCGATAACTGATGGCGTTGCCTCGGGTAGCGTAATCTCAACGCTTGCCTCACCTGCATTAGAAATGAGATAAATATTGTCAGGAAGTATTGAAAAGGATTACAGAATAAAAAGAAAATCAATGACCCAAAATCTACCTGATGAGTCGCCAGTCGGAACCGCGACGAGGGCGTCACTTGATACAGCAACTGCTTCACCCACCTCCATTGAAATGGTTTCGCCGCCCATGGCTTCATCCCCCGACTCCACGAGAATCGTCGTGATACTCGCAGCGCCCGGCAGGGGTAGGGAGTCGCAAGGGGAAAGAGCGATGATCGGGGCAGTGCCCGACTCTTGCGAAAGAGTGACTACCTCGGGCTCGGCGGCTATAGCCATCTCACCCATCGCCACCTCGGACTCGGCAATTGTAGCCATCTCACCCGCCGCTACCTCAAGATCGACAATGGTAGCCATCTCACCTACCGCCATCTCGGGCTCGGCGATCGTGACTGTCTCGCCCACCGCTACCTTGAGCTCGGCATTTACAGCCATCTCGCCTACCGCTGCCTCGGGTTCGGCGATCATAGCTACCTCCTCTACCGCTACCCCAGGCTCAGCAGTCGCCGCCACTTCTTCGGTAAGACTCGGCCCTGCAAGATAGGATATATGAGAACTGAAAGTTAAAACTTTGACAACAGAACCCAATGTCACATTACCTTGTATTGGTCTTCCGATTGCTTCCCGAGCCGCACGTGCTGCCCGTCTGTAGGCAGTGGACAAGGCAGCCGGAGATTCTTCTGAAGGAGTAGGGGCAGGGGTAGCAGTGCTCGAACCCGCACCCGCGGCCAAAGCGCTACACCCCCTCGCCGCGCGCATCCTGCGCTTCCTTTCCGCTCGGGCCGTTAGAGCGGATCTTCTAGAAGCCTCCATCCTGCGTCATCGTGCGCGCCAAGGGTTACCTCTGGAGCCGTTATTGCATCCGTCATCGGTCGTTTGAGTAAGGCCTCCTTCGGCAGTCCTGAGGAGGCCGGGACTTCGATGGTTGGCCCGGGAAGAATCTCCGCATCACCTTACGGGATTGGCATTGTAGTCCCTACGATAAGATAAAGAAGGGGTCAGATTGTCCATAAGAAAGGAGAATGAAGATGCAATGAGCCGAGACATACCAATGCCCAACAAAGCGCGATTCCTCTCCTCCTCCTCGAAGGTCCTGAGGGAAGCCGCCAGAGCCTCTTCAGTGGTAAAGCCTGTTACAGAAGGAAAAATGTCAGTCAAGACATGATAATAAAAATAAAAATATAATGCAATAACAGAAGTTACGACTTATACTCACTTGATTGAGCGAGGATGGCCAGTTCTGCTTTGTGGCTTACGGATCGCACAGAAGCTGCAATGGCGGCCTCGAGATCAGTATCTTCAGGCGCTGTAAAGAGACCCTCATTGGGCCCATATTCGCTCAGGCCTTTGTTAAAAGGAGCATGAGGCTCCAGTCCGAGTACAGCGTCTAGAGAGAGAACCGATTTCTTCTTCCTCTTCTGTATGCGAGCTCCAGTCGCAGCCAGCACCAGCTTACGCTTGGTAGGCACTTTGGGGAGACGGGTCCCGATATCTGAGCCCACGCCAGATTCGGGGGAAGCTACATTTACCGTCTCCACGGGAGCACGGGGCACCAGTAGTACATCCACCGTCTCCACGGGAGCACGGGGCACCGATAGCTCAGGCCTGTCATGGGGGACTTCAATCGCGGCAGCTTCTCTTAGCGGAGGGAGGACAATGGTCCGTCGCTTCAAGGGGACGTTTCGATCACCAGCAGGGGGTGCACCCTTGCGGTCGAGCAACAGTCGCTTCTCCTCCCTGATAACAGCGCCCATTTCATGTTGGTACCAGGCCACGTGTACATTAAGGGCCTTCAGGACAAAACTCGGTTCGCTGATAAAGAAGTGAGATTCCGTGTTCAAACGCATGAAATGATGCAATGCGCTCCGCATTCTCTCTTTGGTGGCAGCAGGTTCTACCAGGAAAGCCTCTAGCGGGACTCCCTGATTGTAACTCATCTGCTGGGCAAAGCGAAGTGGGTTATATCTTATGAATAGCGCCGCATCATTTTGCCTGAATACAAGAAAGCCCGACCTGATGGAGTAGAAATGAAGAATCTCCCGGGCTTTCAACACGGAGGCCCCGTCTTTAAAAATGTCTCGTAATGACAGCATTGCCTTTGAAGTTTCTTGGCCGATGGTCAAGATTTTGTCTGTAAAAGACATACTATCTCCAACCGTGCATGGACGGAGGAGTAAGACCCTAGCTTCCCGTAGTGACGGACTCACGATAGAGGCGTCAACCAGCTGCATTATTCGTGGGAACTTGTATCTATCATAAAAAGAAGGTATTTTGTGGATGCCAAAGACCCCAAGCACGTGCAGCTCCATCCATGAAGTGAAGTAATGCATCGGGAAGTTGGCAGGATTCACCCCTGGTTCAGTGGTGTCCACTGCTATGCTAAGACCGTGATATAGGTAGGCTAACCCGGCGATCCCGATGGCCACTTGTATTTCAGCAACCATGCGATGCGCGGGGTAGAAGACGGAAGGTCTCATGTAACGAGGATGCATAGGAAGCGCAAACCAGCTCAACCAAAGCCCAAGAAACCCAAGAAAAAACGCTTCCTCATCAATGCCCGGAGCGGCGATTTCTGACAAAGGGACGATCGCGACATCAGGGAGAAAGAAACCTCTCTGATCAGCTTCCAGTATCGGCCAATGGTCCAAGCCAAAGCCGAAGGGATCATCAAGTTTAGCAAACTTTTCGCCTCGTCGCGACAAAATTTCCGGGCGAAGAAAACGGGCAATGAAGTCCGCAAAACTGACCCCTCGGCCTCCAGATTCGAGAAAAAGGCCCTCGTAAATATTCAACACTTTGATCAAACTAGGAAATTGGTATTGAATGGCATTCTTCGGGGTAAGGCCTGTCATTACTGGCTTGGCACCAAAAACGTATTCATCCGTAGGAAGCAGTTCCTCATAATGCTCCCCTATGACCGGTAAGCCAGAAACTTCTTCAAATTCCTCTAAGGGGATTGATACTTCTCGGTCCAGCGAAAGGAAGGTGTGGGTAGGGATATTCCATTGCTCCAGAAAGGCCTTAACCCACCAGGCGGGAAGCGTAGGATACTGGAAGAGAGAAGCGTAAATAGTGGGATACAACCCAAGCCTCAACAACTGCGACTTCTTCACAGACAGAATGTAGCGAGCCCACTGCAGATAACCAGTCGGATGACGAGGAATTATGCCAATCATATATGGTTGTCCCCACGGCCTCGCCTCGCCTTGGCAAATACGTCGCCCCAGGGTGTCCAAAGCCACTTGGGGGCTGAACGGGTATTGAAGCCATAGCAGGCTGAAGAAGTCCTTCTGAAGTCCAATTAACCATCTCCACGACATAGTTCACCGGGGGTGGATCGGCGTAATGGATCGCCATGATGGGCTGTGAGGGTACAGTGCACGAAAAGCTCTGCCGATCCTTAATAATGTGGTTATACCATGTCCCCCCGAGGTGAAGATTCTTATGTTCCGGGTCATGATCATTGATCAAAGCTAGGACTTCCCGGTCTACAGGTGCTCCAGGGAATCCTCCTTCTGAACGAACAAACGGGAAAAAGGGATCGAAAGACATGTCGCCTACAAAAAAAAGGGGACAGAAGTCAACTGTCAGTGCTATAATTTAATTCTAAATTCTGCCATTTGGTACTTTAAAATTTATACCGCACTGCAATGCAGCGGAAAGAGGAACCAAAGGGGACCCACGAAATCTAGATGACAATGCATCAATTAATAAAACAGCCTCATCATTGGATGAAACTGTTAATTAAATGAGGAAATCCTCAGGAAAATTCTCATTAAATGAGAGATCTCTCGGGAAAAGGAGAAAATCTCCCTTTGAGAGCAATGCTCTATGACAGAGTGACACTTATCAAACTCTGATCATGAAGAAATAAAATTCCTTGAGAGCCTGGCTCTGTAATGATGATGGAAAAATCCATCAGAAAAGAATTAATTAAAATTAATTTTTATGAATTAAAAAATTCTAGGATCTTCAAGATCCATGAAAAAACTCTTAAGAGTTCTTCATCAAAGATTAATAAATCAACATGATTCAAAAGAGCAAAGCTCTGTTCATGGGCTAAGAAACCCCAAGAAAAGATCTCTTTAAAATCTATGGGTTCAAGAGAGCAAAGCTCTGTTAATGAAACCCTAAATGAGTTTTCTTTAGATCAAAGATCTATGAAGAGCAAGCCTCTGTTAATGGGTAAAACCCTAATTTATTAAAAAAAATTAAACTTTATCTAAGTTTTGATAGAGTTCTGACTCTTGAAAAGTTCTTAAACTGAAGAGCAATGCTCTGAATAAAAATTCTCAAGAAAAAGATGAAAATCATCTAAGGGACCGAAGGTCCTATTTATAGGTATTAAACCGCCTCTTCAACTTCAGAGTTGATTCAAGGGCGCAGATGCTGCCACCGCTACACTCACGAGTGCGCCACGTGAGCGCAACGATGGGGGGGCATTTGTTTCCCCCAATCAGAGCAAAACTCTGTTTTGAAATTTAAAATTCAAAAATTGAAGCAACGCTTCAGATCCAGCGCTAGGCGCGCTGTGCGCCACGTGTCAAAAACGAATTCGCTAGCGCCAGGTGCGCTGCGCCCTAGGCAGTGCACCTCCAATCAGAGCAAAGCTCTGTTTTGAAATTTAAAATTCAAAAATTGAAGCAACGCTTCAGATCCAGCGCTAGACGCGCTGCGCGCCACGTGTCAAACACGGGTGCGCTAGCGCAGGATGCGCTGCGCTCTGCGCTGCGTGCCACGTGTCAAACGTAGATGCACTAGCGCAAAGTGCACTGCGCTCTGAGCAGCGCACCATGTGCAAAGCACGGGTGTGCCGGCGCTGAAATTATAAAATTCCCCACCGTTAGATCATAAGATCTGATAATAATGATAAATCATTAATTAATCAGAATTAAAATTCTGTTATGGAAAGATCTTTCCAATCTTGTTAAAATCAAGAAAATTGCCTTCTGTAAAACAGAAGCCCTAGGATCAAAAATCCAACGGTGGGGAAACATCCCCAAATCAATCAGAGAAAGATCTCTTTAACCGATTTAATAAATCAATTTGCCCTATATAAAGGCCCCAAGATTTCAAGTCAGATAGAGAGAATCCCCCCATAAACTTTGAGAAAACTAAAAGAAAGAAGAGCAGGCTCTTGAAAGAAGATCATTTTTTCAAGGTAAAAAGAATGACTTTTGAACACAGAGATGAAATCATCTCATAAAAAGAAGAATTATCTTCTCAAAAGATCATACATCTACAAAGACCAAGGTCTTTTATAAAAAGAGATCAAAAGATCTCATCATAAAAACAAAAGAAGTATTTACTTCATTCACAGATCATTGATCTACAAAGGCAAAGACCTTTCAAAAAAAATAATAATAAGAACTGTTGTTCTTGAATCTTGAGGCAGAGCCTTTTAAAAGAACATAAATTTGTTCACAGATCATAAATTTGATCAAATGCGCTTTGCGCTATTGAAATGCATTTTGCGCTATTGAAATGTGCCTTGCACTCTTGAACAGCGCTTCTGTGCTCTCTGGACCGGCGCTCAACGCCAAAATGTGCTACGTGTCAACCACGTATGCAACTTACGCTTTGCGCTTCTGAAATAGCGCACCGCGCTTATGGGCTGGCGCTCAACGCCAAGCGCGCCACGTGTCACTCACGTGTGCGCCACTAAACTAGCGCAATGCGCTCATAAACTAGCGCTTAGCGCTCATAAACTGGCGCAATGCACTCACTATCTGGCGCTTAGCGCCAAGCGCGACACATGTTCTCCACGTGTGCGCTACTTGACAAAAGCACACTGCGCTCTTTAATTGGCGCAAAGCGCCTGGCGCGCCACGTGTTGTGCTGTCAGAACAAAGATTATTCTTTAATAAAGCCCAGGGCTCTGATGAATGCTCTACATTCAATACAAGATAAAAATTTTGTCAAGATTATTAAAAGGGCCAAGCCCAAATAAAAGCTCAGCAGCCCTAAATAAAATGTTGAACATTTTAATCTGATTGGATTTAGCCCAAGATTGGCTATAAGTCATCAACTTATATTTAATTGAGCCTGTCTGCTTATAAATATTTAACAGATCTTAGTTCTAAATTGGACTATAGATCTTTCAACCAATTCACACCGGTTCAAGGGTACATCTCTTTACTCCTCTGATATATGCCGTTGTAATCCTTCAACGTCTTCAGAGAGGTGACGGGTCCCGACAACCACACATTTCATGGACTGTGGGGTACTTAAACTCATGGACTACGATGTCCTTAAACTTCATAGACTACGATGTCTTTAAACTACGGACTGTGGGGTCCTTAAACTCATGGACTACGATGTCCCTAACCTCGAACTGTGGGGTCCTTTTAAACCCACGGACTACGATGTCCTTAACCTGGACCGAGATGTCCTTAAACTAACAATGGACCACCATGTCCTTAAACTGATAATCGACCGCAATGTCCCTAAGCTAAACAAGAGAGTCCAAATGTCCCGCCCCGCTTCCCAGAGTACGCTAAAATGGGCACGTGACATAGCCAACCATGCTACCTGTGGGTAGGAAGCATCCAACCACAGTCACATTACGGCTGTAGAGATATCAAGAACAAAATAAAACTATCTAAACATGTCCATAATCCAAGATAACATGAGTCAAAAATAAATAAATGCGGAAGCGAAAGATCCAATACAAAATAACTGGAATGTATGTCCCATAATGCGGGCTCACATCAGGAATAAAATGCAGGAAAGAAAAGCTAATTACTGCTAACACTCACAGCTCAGCCTGTCGGCTGAAGTACTCCTGCTCGGACTGCGACAGCGGTACAGAATCTGGGCCATGCAAAACCCAGACGTCAGCACGTCAAATCATCAAGTAGTAACATAATAAACAGGCAATGCGAATATAAACATGAATAAAGCAAGGGTAACAATAATATGAATCAGAGCAGTGCAGGTGCAGTGGGTAAACTGGACTGTTCTATCAGGTTTTCTATTCTAAAGTCTTTGAAACCAAATTGATGAATCATCGATGTAACTCAATAGTATCCCGTACATACTCGGGACCACGGCCTCAATATTCTCGGGCTGAAACCGAGACATGCCGCTAGGCACCAAACAGGAATGTGTACACTCAATAGTATCCCGTACATACCCGGGACCACGGCCTCAATATTCTCGGGCTGAAACCGAGACATGCCGCTAGACACCAAACAGGAATGTGTACAGATGAATGATGTCAGCATCATCATTCCAAGGCTGGCCTAGCCTAAAACTGATCAGAACAGGTAGTGAACTGTTGAGTTAAAAGTCAGGTTTCACCTTTGATTTCCCCATACCCCCAAGTTATATGTGTAGGTCAAGACAGGTATCCCGAAATCAAGAACTAATGCCAATACAGGATCAGGTAAACAGGATTGTCTGGATAGACAACGGGAACGGTCCATGAGGACTACATGTCAGGTTTATTGGCATTAGACACAAGATCAGGTAACGGGTCAGGTCATGGTACAGCAGGTCAAGTCAACAGTATACGGTACCATGTCGGGTCAAGCACTATGCATATAGCAAGTCAGGTCAAGATGTAAACGATAACATAGGTGTGCTCACAATCAGTTATATAATCAAGCATGGTTATCAACACATGATATAAGCAATGAATTAAGCAATAGGCAGATTCACACAACTTGCAGTACAGTTATCAGTTGTGTCATAGAGATGATTTCAACATTATAAGAATGCAATAAGACAATTATAGCCATTTAATCATGTTAACAAGTTTAAGACTTCATGGATGCAATGTTATATGTGTATATAGGTTCCAAGAATGAAATCACAGTTTAAGCAGGTTAAATGTATACGAGTGTCCGAATGAAGTAAAACGGTAGAAAAGGTGCCATAGGCTACATCATCAGTGAAAGTGTAATTAAATCATGTAAATGTGATTATTAGGTTCCAAAACAGTAATTGCAACAGGTAGGTTACAAGTTTGAAAGATAAAATGATATATATCAATCTTAAACACGAAAAATGGGAAATTATAATACCAAAGTTAAATTGCAGGTTTTAGGGTGTCATCAACTATATGTAAATATTGTTTAGCATGTAGCAAGGGGTACTTGCCTCGACGGGTCGCGAATCGGGAAAACGGAACGTTAAACGTCGGCGGGGAAATCTCGCGACGGGCGCACGGTTCACGGAATGAACCCAAACGACGAACAGTGGAACCTCACGGGTCGGGGTACCTCGCTGGAACGTCGGGACACATCGTCGGCACGACCGGATTCCGGCGAGATCAAAAACAGTGAAGAGATCAAGATTGCAACAAGAAAAGAAAAGAAAATAAAGAAGAAGGGAAGGAGGATGGAGAAGGGAATGCTCACGAGGATCTGTGGGACGGGTGGTGACGGTCGACCACGTCGACGGAGCTCCGGCGGTGGACTACGACGACAGCGAAAGAAACCAGTCGACCAAGAAAATATTAACAGAGAAGGAAAGAAGAAAGGAAAAGAGGAGGGGATGCTAGCTCACTGAGGGGTGTGCGCGAGGGCCCGGGACACGGGGACGAGGTCACCGGCGGCGACTCACGGCGGCGCAAAACGCGTGTAGGGGGTGCAGGTGGCCGCGGTGTTGGTGCAGGGTGCACGGGGAGAAGGGAAAGGAGGAAGGAGGCGCGGTGGATTGGTCAAGGGCGAGGAGGTGACGAGGCCGGTGCTGGTGGTGTCGGCGTTGGGCTACGGCAGCGAGGGGTGCGCGGCTAGGGTTGCATGGGGTTTGGGTTGCTGCGGAAAAAGAAATGGAGGGCAAAGAGATTTAAATATGAGAGAGAGAGAGAGGGATATATGGAAGAGAGAGAAAGCGAGAGAGGGAGAAGAGAGAGATAGAGAGAGACTGTGAGAGAGAGAGAGGAGAGATAGAGAGAGGAGGTGGGGCCCACGGGGAAAAGAAGGTTTTGATTGGTTGAGAATGGAAAATTTGGTGAAAGATTTAAGGGAACAGTGAATATATTATATGGTTAAGAAAAATATATGATGGTTTAAATATATTAGAAAATGGGATTTTGGCGCCACGTAAAACATTTCCAAATTGCGCCCGGGTTGTGTCCAAAAATTCGAAATTGAAATAATAAAATTTTAGGCTGGATCCAAAATTTAAAATGAAGTGTTTTGCAATCAAAAAGCATACACCCAAAACGGACACACGTACGTGCGCGTAGCCATCCAAACTCGTCTGTTTCACTGAACGGGACGAGAACACGATGCACGGACGCTACAACGGGGTTAGGGGTGTCAAGCAGGCCAAGATGAACATTTTTAATTTTATTTTAGATGCCATAAATTGTTATATGCAGAATTGAATTGACGGGATAAAAATTACAATAAGTAACAATCAAGCAAGATAAATGAAATGAGTACCACACTACGTTCAAACGGTAACTGAAATTAGTAGCATTGGGCCCGGGTGTTACATTATACCCAACTACAAAAAGAATTTCGTCCTCGAAATTCCAAGAATACAAGGACAGATAACTACAAGAAAAGGTGAGGAAACTTCTGCCGGATTTCATCTTCTCGTTCCCAAGTAGACTCTCCATGCGAGCGATTACCCCAAGAAACAAGCACAAGAGGGATCACCTTGTTCTTAAGAACCTTTTCCCTTCGATCCACAATTTCAATCGGTCGCTCCTCAAAAGTCAAGTCTTCTCGTACTGTTAACTCCGAATGATCCAATACGTGCGTTTCATCTCGAACATACCTACGGAGTTGAGATATGTGAAACACATCGTGCACATTTGCCAAGGACTGCGGTAACGCCAAACGATACGCTACCTCACCAACACGCTCCAGGATCTCAAAGGGTCCAACGAATCGAGGACTAAGCTTTCCTCGACTTCCAAAATGAATCACCCCCCTAGTCGGTGATATCTTCAAGAATACCAAATCACCCACGGCGAACTCTAGAGGTCTTCTTGACGTGTCTGCCCAACTCTTCTGTCGGTCTTGTGCTTCCTTCATATGATTTCTGACAGTGTTAACCTTCTCAACTGTCTGCACAACCAAATCTGGTCCCATTAATTTTCGTTCACCGACATCGTCCCAACAAACAGGTGAACGGCATTTACGACCATACAAAGCTTCAAATGGAGCCATCTGGATAGTTGCTTGAAAACTGTTGTTGTAAGAAAACTCCACCAAATGCAGATGATCCTCCTAAGACCCCTTGAAGTCCAACATGCATGCTCTCAACATATCCTCAAGAGTTTGGATTGTTCTCTCCGACTGACCATCAGTTTGAGAATGATAAGCTGTGCTAAACTTCAATCGAGTCCCCAAACTTTCCTGTAAACTCCGCCAGAAGTGCGATAAGAACCGAGCGTCCCGATCGGACATAATGCTCACTGGTACTCCATGCAATCTTACAGTCTCTTGCAAGTACCGCTCCGCCAAAGCCTCTGTTGATTGACCAACCCGGAAAGGAATGAAGTGAGCTGCTTTGGTCAACCGATCAACAATCACCCATACAGCATTGTTGCCTTTTGGACTCCGCGGTAAAGCCGTCACGAAATCCATGGTTATATGTTCCCACTTCCATTGAGGAATCGGAAGTGGTTGCAATAAACCAACAACCCTTTGATGTTCAGCCTTAACTTGCTGACACACCAAGCACTTCGCCACAAAGCGAGCAATCTCTCGTTTCATGCCTTCCCACCAGAAATGCTGTCGAATATCTCGGTACATCTTTGTGCCTCCCGGATGTACAGAATAAGCTGAACTGTGTGCCTCCTTCATAAGCTCTTCGCAAATATCTCCATTTGGCACACACAAACGGCTACCATACCTCAACGAACCATCTTCGTGGATTAATAAATCTGTTCGTAGTCCGGCTTCAACCTGTTCTCGAAACTTCTGCAGTCTAGGATCCTGCGATTGTGCTGCTTTAATATTCTCGATCAACGATGACTGTACTTGCAGCTGCATCAACTGTCCCAAAGAATGCGGTAGCATAACTTCCAAGTCAAATCTTCGAAAATCTTCAACGAGCTCCTTCTGCGTAGTTAACATCTGAATTGCTGGTAACCGACTAAGCGCATCCGGCACGATATTAACCTTCCCCGGATGGTACTTAAGATCAAGATCGTAGTCAGCCATCAGCTCCAACCATCTACGTTGCCTCGTATTAAGCTCCTTCTGTGTGAACACATACTTCAAGCTCTTATGATCCGTGAGAACTTCGACCCTTTCGCCCAAAAGGTAGTGTCTCCAAATCTTCAAAGCGAAAATCACAGCCGCAAGTTCCAAGTCATGAGTTGGGTACTTCTTCTCATGGGTCTTCAACTGTCTCGATGCGTACGCTACAACCTTCCCATGCTGCATCAAAACACATCCCAATCCTTTCCCAGATGCGTCGCTGTGAATCACCAATCCTCCGTAATTGTCTGGCACGGTCAGAATAGGGGCGGTTATCAATTTCTGCTTCAACGTCTCAAAAGCTAACACACATTTGTCCGTCCATACAAAAGGTACCTCCTTGCGCGTAAGCTTGGTTAACGGCTCCGCTAGACGAGCAAAGCTCTCCACAACTCTTCTGTAATACCTGGCGAGTCCAAGAAAACTTCTTATCTCCGCAACATTCTTTGGAATCGGCCAATCTCGTACTGCTGCGATCTTTTCGGGATCGACGGCGATTCCATCGCCAGACACAACATGCCCCAAAAACTTTACTTCCTCCAGCCAAAACTCGCACTTACTCATCTTCGCATACAACTTCTCTTGTCTCAACGTTTGCAGTGTGATCTTCAAATGTTCAGCATGCTCTTCAAAACTTTTCGAGTAAACCAGAATATCGTCAATGAATACTACAATAAATTGGTCCAAGAAAGGTGAAAAGATTCGGTTCATCAAGTCCATGAATACTGCCGCCGCATTCGTTACTCCGAAGGGCATCACTAAGTATGCGTAATGCCCATACCGAGTTCGGAACGCCGTCTTGCAAATATCTTATGCTTTCACTCGGACCTGATGATATCCGGATCGCAAATCCAGCTTCGAGAATATCCTCGTGCCACTAAGCTGCTCGAAAAGTTCGCCAATGCGAGGGATCGGGTACTTGTTCTTAATAGTCACCCGGTTTAATTCTCGATAGTCGATGCACATCCTTCTTGTGCCATCCTTCTTCTTTACTAGAAGAACTGGAGCTCCCCACAGCGAGTTACTGCTTCGAATCCAACCCTTCTCAAGAAATTCAGCAACTTGTTTCTTGACTTCTTCCAACTCCCCTGGTGCCATTGGATAATACGCTTTGGATACTGGCGCTGCACCAGGAATAAGATCAATTGCGAACTCCACGTCTCGCTTTGGCGGTAAACCCAATATATCTTCAAACACGTCCATAAAATCACGAACAACAGCCGGCTCTTCACTTTTATCAACTTTCATTGCTGCAAGGATGTTGTTTGTCGGCCTAGCCCTAAACTCGACTGGCCCGACAGAACTGCTTCCTCCAATGAAGCTAAACTCGGGATGTCCGGGAATCTGGAAATTTACCTTCCTTGCCCTACAATCAATGTGAGCGTGGAAAGTGCCAAGAAAATCCATTCCCAAGACGACTTCGTAACTGCCCGTATCAATCACCAAGAAATCTGCAAAAAGCTCCCATCCGCACACAACAACTGTACAATCTTTACATTCCCTACTAGCTATGATTTTCCCATTCCCAGTGTGTATGTCCCAGAAACTAGACAGGGTCGTGTAGTCAATCGAGTGTGTAGTTATAAACTTGGATGACATAAAACAATGGGATGCACCAGAATCAAATAACGCTAATGCGGGAAAACCATGAACGAGTAGAGGACCTAAAACAACTTCTCCTGACGCCTTAGCTTCTTCAGCTGTCAAGGTAAAAGCTCGAGCCTGATTAGGTCCTTGAGTCATCTGTTTCTGCCCTTGGAACGGTCTCTGTGGAGGCTTCAGAATATCATCCTTTGTACGAAGCTTCAATGGACAAGCGCTAACGGTGTGATCTGCCGCTCCACAAACAAAACAGAGTCCCAGCCTCCTTCGACACTTCTTTTGCACATGTCCGTGTACATGGCAGTAGTTACAAATCACGCTCCTCTTCCGATCAACCACAATTGTTTTCTTCATTGGTGCTTTGCTGCGTCTGTTCACCGGAACACTTCTACGTACGGACGTTTGGTTCAGTGCAGACGCCGGTTTCAGCTCGGTCTGTCCCTTTTGATTCTCCAGCATTCCCCTTATTACTTCACGCATGGCGGCTTTGTCCACACGTCTTTGGTACGTCTTCAAATTCTTACTGGCCATATTCCTGAAATCAAAACACCCAACATTAGCATGATGATAGATTCTGGATATAGATCAAGGCTAGAACTCCAAGATACTTAAATAGAGTGCCGCATTGTAACTATGCCGCGGTATCATAGCCACAATTACATAACTCCACCCAAGTCGCCTAAGTCCTAGAGATAACAAGGAATCAGGTTTCGAGTCGATATGCAAAGGAAGTTTGCACATCGTAAAAGATATAATTAGGAAGAATGTGATTCAAGAATGGTAAAACGACAAGGTGGCAGGACATGTTTCCTAAACACGGGTATTCTGATTCGTGTACTGGGTACAATACCCAACTACAAAAGAATCAACCCAACTAACCTATGGCTCTGATACCAAAAGAACCATGTCACGCCCCGCTTTCCAGAGTACGCTAAAATGGGCACGTGACATAGCCAACCATGCTACCTGTGGGTAGGAAGCATCCAACCACAGTCACATTACGGCTGTAGAGATATCAAGAACAAAATAAAACTATCTAAACATGTCCATAATCCAAGATAACATGAGTCAAAAATAAATAAATGCGGAAGAGAAAGATCCAATACAATATAACTGGAATGTATGTCCCATAATGCGGGCTCACATCAGGAATAAAATGCAGGAAAGAAAATCTAATTACTGCTAACACTCACAGCTCAGCCTATCGGCTGAAGTACTCCTGCTCGGACTGCGACAGCGGTACAGAATCTGGGCCATGCAAAACCCAGACGTCAGCGCGTCAAATCATCAAGTAGTAACATAATAAACAGGCAATACGAATATAAACATGAATAAAGCAAGGGTAACAATAATATGAATCAGAGCAGTGCAGGATAGTGTGCAGTGGGTAAACTGGACTGTTCTATCAGGTTTTCTATTCTAAAGTCTTTGAAACCAAATTGATGAATCATCGATGTAACTCAATAGTATCCCGTACATACCCGGGACCACGGCCTCAATATTCTCGGGCTGAAACCGAGACATGCCGCTAGGCACCAAACAGGAATGTGTACACTCAATAGTATCCCGTACATACCCGGGACCACGGCCTCAATATTCTCGGGCTGAAACCGAGACATGCCGCTAGGCACCAAACAGGAATGTGTACAGATGAATGATGTCAGCATCATCATTCCAAGGCTGACCTAGCCTAAAACTGATCAGAACAGGTAGTGAACTGTTGAGTTAAAAGTCAGGTTTCACCTTTGATTTCCCCATACCCCCAAGTTATATGTGTAGGTCAAGACAGGTATCCCGAAATCAAGAACTAATGCCAATACAGGATCAGGTAAACAGGTTTGTCTGGATAGACAACGGGAACGGTCCATGAGGACTACATGTCAGGACCACGTTGGTGCCGGTCATGTATTGAGGCCGAGAATACGCGTTGGCATTAGTTCGCATGGACCGTTCCCGTCGGTCTGTGGGACGGGTGGTGATGGTCTGTGGGATCTGTGGGACGGGTGGTGACGGTCGACCACGTTGACGGAGCTCCGGCGGTGGCCTACGACGACAGCGAAAGAAACCAGTCGATCAAGAAAATATTAACAGAGAAGGAAAGAAGAAAGGAAAAGAGGAGGGGATGCTAGCTCACCGATGGGTGTGCGCGAGGGCCGGGGACACGGGGACGAGGTCACCGGCGGCTACTCACGGCGGCGCAAAACGCGTGCAGGGGGTGCAGGTGGCCGCGGTGTTGGTGCAGGGTGCACGCGGAGAAGGGAAAGGAGGAAGGAGGCGCGGTGGATTGGTCGAGGGCGAGGAGGCGACGAGGCCGGTGCTGGTGGTGTCGGCGTTGGGCTACGGCGGCGAGGGGTACGCGGCTAGGGTTGCATGGGGTTTGGGTTGCTGCGGAAAAAGAAATGGAGGGGAAAGAGATTTAAATATGAGAGAGAGAGAGAGGGATATATGGAAGAGAGAGAAAGCGAGAGAGAGAGAAGAGAGAGGAGAGAGATAGAGAGAGACGGTGAGAGAGAGAGAGAAGAGAGAGAGAGAGGAGGTGGGGCCCACGGGGAAAAGAAGGTTTTGATTGGTTGAGAATGGAAAATTAGGTGAAAGATTTAAGGGATCAGTGAATATATTATATGGTTAAGAAAAATATACGATGGTTTAAATATATTAGAAAATGGGATTTTGGCGCCAAGTAAAACATTTCCAAATTGCGCCCGGGTTGTGTCCAAAAATTTGAAATTGAAATAATAAAATTTTAGGCGGGATCCAAAATTTAAAATGAAGTGTTTTTCAATCAAAAAGCATACCCCCAAAACGGACACACGTACGTGCGCGTAGCCGTCCAAACTCGCCCGTTTCACTGAACGGGATGAGAACACGTTGCACGGACGCTACAACGGGGTTAGGGTGTCAAGCAGGCCAAGATGAACATTTTTAATTTTATTTTAGATGCCATAAATTGTTATATGCAGAATTGAATTGACAGGGTAAAAATTACAATAAGTAACAATCAAGTAAGATAAATGAAATGAGTGCCACACTACGTTCAAACGGTAACTGAAATTAGTAGCATTGGGCCCGGGTGTTACACCAAATGCTCTTTTGTTAGATCTAAACGATCCCGTTAAGTTGATCTTAGTCTAAACATTAGACTAATGTATCCTTAACTAACGTTTAAGTTGATCTTAGTCTCAAATGAGGCTAACGTATCCTTAAACCCAAACCCCAAATCCAAATCTATGAAAATACTGATTTGGACTAATCCACGCCCTACGGGCGACAACATAAATTAGTCTCCGTATACAATCCACGTGCAATCACAAACAAAACAAAGATCCACGACACGAAGTGACCATCTGGAGAAGGAGAAAGTGGTTACCGTGATGCGGTAGCGTAATTAACTACAAGGGATTGCGCCTGCAGGGAAGAGCGTCCCCACAATCAAAAACCCCTCGAAAGAGGGGGAATCTGACGAAGTCTGCTACATCGGCCGCATCCGTTTAAACCTTCGATACATGATACCATAAATCAACTTGGTATCCTCGGAGAGGTGGACGGATTGCACCAATTAGCATCTGCCCCGAAATTCAGGAAAGATGTTCGTCGCGTCTTCGTCCGCGTTTTTCGGCGGGGAACACTCACTTAAGTAATTCTTTTTCTCATTTTGGATACATTGATATATATGTGATATATGTTAAATGTATTCTTTTCTTTTGTTACTAAATTATATATATGTGATATGTATAATTGTAACATGCATGGTTATAAATGCAATTAGGGTTTATGAGAGTTAAACCATGCTAGGGTTAATGTTAGGTTTTATATTTATCATTAAGTTATTCAAAAATTGTGGATATTTGTCATGGTTGATATTTTGATGGAAGCTTGTAGACTATATTGACTTTGTCCACTCTTTTTGTCTAGCTTAGGATATTTATCCACCTCATCTTTAACCGTAGCTAATGGTTAAGTCTCCACATGGGTTAAGGATGATATACTTAACCCAAGGTTGCATTTCTAACCACACAACAATTTTTCTCATCACTTCATCTTCTTCTTCCTCAAAAAGCTTGCTAGCTTTTTCAATGGTGATGAAATAAATTGAGAACAAGAAAACTAAAGAAAGCAAAATTCCTACTTCATCATTCTCTTCTATACTAGCCATATAGATTAGTGTGTCAGCTTCACTAATTCATAATTAGTGAAGAGTTAGCTTGAGCTTGTGTTTCCTCAAGATAGATCGTCTTGGATTTCAAAGACTTCAAGCAAGATGCATCACTCACCTCATGGAGCCTCTCTAGAGTCCGGGAGCTTGATGATCGTAGCGATGTGACCACAACTCGGAGCTTATGAAGCGAAGGAACGGACTACAAAGGTTGCAATCCCTCTCACTTAGATGTAAATTGTTTACATGCAAAGTTAACCCTAATTCTCTAGTTAAGATCTTGGTTAGGGTTTCATAGCACCCCAAAATTTTATAAAATGGCATAGATGATGCCTTGCTAAACCTTGTTGTCATGCTATACAACCCTACAGTGGTATTAGAGCCAAGCTAGAGTATTAGGCGTTGTCTAGGCGCAGTTTAAAGTCCGATCGAACTCCGAATACCCGAAATGGACCCCTCTCTGGAAATTTTTCAAAAAGTTGGATTTTTTCATGTTAAAAATATTCAGAAAATCATGCAGGGAATTCTATGGACACACCTGAAGAACGAAACCCTAACTCGTCAAAGTGACCGCGGATCCGTGGCCAAAACCTGGTTTCGGAGGCGGATCCGCGGAGCCACTTGAGAGGCTTGGGTCGGGCCCTTTAGCTGTAGGTCCGTAGATGCTGTGGCATGTCTCTGGTAAACTTTAACTGTGCTCAAGTGTTGAGCTCTCTGGGCATTTTGGGAATTTGTTGATTCGATCGAATTGTTTAACGTCGTCTAGCTTTTTGTAATGTGATACAATATGTGGAATTCATATAGTTAGGCATGAAATCCGTAATGTGTGATATTTCGGGTTTATGATGTCTAAGATGATTGTGGATTCCAAATGTTGTAGTTTTACACTTTCTTTTCTGCGACCGTAAGTGTAATATGTGCTGTATCGCCGATTTCGTTGCTATATATCAACGATAATTGGGATACGCATATTTACTTACGTTGATGACATGTGATGTTATGTGTTGATGTTATATGTTATATTGGATCGTCGTGTTTTGAATAGCCAAGGGTTTTATGTGAGATGAGAGTTTTTCATTTTCATTCATGTAAAATTCATTGTATGTAATATTCTTTTATTGGGGCACTTCCGGGTTGAGGATGATGTCACCGTTGTATATTATTTACTTTTCCGCATTAGGATAGACCCAAGGAGGAGAGTACAAGCAACCGGGTTCTAGGGTACAGTGGGAGACCAACTCGAGAAGTCGAGTCCGGGTCTCCTGACCCTAGAATTGGTGGGGTTGCTTACCGCTCTCGTAGGGGTCTAGGGATGTGGGTTTAGCTATTCATCGTAACCGTGGAATCCGTGTTTTATACAGGCTTAATATAAAACACGGACCTCCTAATATATCCAATATTTCATATGTTATCTTTTGCTGCTGATATTATGTGATGTGATCACTGTGGATTCTGAGACGAATGGATAAATATTATATATGAGAGATATAGTAGACGTTGCTTATGTTTTTCACCCGCGCAAGTCCCGTCCCGGTATGCCGTTAGTTAAGTAACCCACCGGTGCATAACGGAACATTGTGGCGAATGCGGATGGCGTAAGCGTACATTGAATTTTTGTTTCTTCTGTGATGCTTAGGAAGTTTAAATGATGTGACGTCATTAATGAGATTAATGAAAGAAAAGAAACCTAAAAGATGTTGTAGAATCAAATTTTCAAAAAGGGTAGCTCTAGTTTTTGCTTTGCATAGCGGTATTCCTTATAGAATATCCAGCACCTTATTCGATAAGGAAAGAGACGAGATCCCTTCATCGAGAGTGACCTCTTTAGCGAAACTAGCAGATACTACAAACACTCGGTTTAATTTTTGATTGCTTTTATAGTCTTTGCTTTGCACAGCGGTATTTGTGAAATATCCTGCACCTTATTCGATAAGGAAAGAGCCGAGATCTCTTCACCGGGAGTGACCTCTTTAGCGAAACTAGTAAAAGCCTCAAAAACACTTCTTTCAAAAATTACTTGTTTCTACAACGATATCAAGTTCATTACGCAAAAGGTTTTCTGAAAAACCTATTGTAGCCCTCCGTCATTTCAGATAGAGACTAGTTAGTATTTGTGCCGCGTTTATTGACCTTAGCCAAGACGTAGTGTACGGTAGCTAATTAGTGTTTATGTGATAAAACATGAGATGTGATTGAGTTAGGGTACTCGTACGAATTTTTTGACCTTAGCCAAGGGTTGTACGGATGGGTTTAATTCAATCAGTAAATGATGGGTTGAACTTGGCTAGCGCTTATGATTTGTTGACCGTAGCCAAGGTCATGAGTTGCTAGGGGCAAAAGTATTATCGGGAATTTCAAGTGTTGAAATTTGCAATGAGATTGCATACCCTCTATATGATAGTTGGATCCCGATACCCACTGCGAGTAAGAGTTACTTCTGGGAGAGTTTTACACATCACAATTAGCCGATCAAGTAGGTGTCTAGAAAGTTGTTAACGGGGTTAGAGTTCTAGGAAAACGAAGTTTATTTTAATTAGATCCGTGTGAAAGCACGGGGAACCTCCCTCAAAGTACCAGCACTGGCCTGGCTGAAAGATTGGCGAACTTGTAAGGTGTAATTAATCCTGGCTAATCTTACCTTTTAGGGTTTGAAGGAAGATTTGATGAAAACAGTGGGAGCCATCCTGATTAGATAAGATAATAACCAATCTAATCTTGCAAGAGCATACGCTAAACTGTTTCCTTCTCTCTCTCTCCAGGTAGCGACCATGTCAGGCCTTAATCAAGATAATAATATGGATGTATTGACCGAACCCGCTTGTTATACAGAGCAGGGGAACTTTGGTCCCGTTCTCTCTTATAAATGTTATAAGACTGAGCAGGAAATAGGAACATATTCGGATTCCCACGCCGCCCAAATGAAGAATAAGCATGTTGATGCATCTTCTTCGGGTGTGTTAGTTATCGAGAACTGTTTCTCAGTTCACTCTACGTCCTGGGTATTAGATACCGGATCAGGATCCCACATATGTAATATATTGCGTGGGCTATGAAAAGGTAGAGAACTGAGAATGGGTGATCATTCCGTAAGAGTAGGGAATGTGCAGATATTGCAGCCAAAGCAGTTGGCGAATATCACCTTGTATTACCAAATGGTAATACATTGATTCTGAACGAATGCTAATACATTCCGACCCTGATATGCAATCTTATATCAGTTTCTTTATTAAGTAAAGATGGATATAATTTTGTAGTACAGGATAATTTTATGAATATCTTCTTGGATCAAAAGTTGATTGGATCATGCTCGTTAAATAATGGCATATACGTTCTAAATCAAACCACAGTTCTCAATGTACAGAACACATACAAGAGGAAGAGTTCAGAAATGAACGAATCCTTCTTGTGGTATTATAGACTTGGTCATATCAATGCGACACGACTAGCTAAGTTACATAAAAATGGATACTTGAATACGTTTGAATTATCATCTTATGAAACTTGCCATTCATGTCTCAAAGGCAAAATGACCAAAACTCCGTTTAGAGGACATGGAGAAAGAGTTAAGGAACTCTTGGGACTGATACATAGTGATGTATGTGGTCCCATGTCTACACATGCCAGAAATGGTTCTTTGTACTTCATTACATTCACTGACGATCTATCAAGATACGGACATGTGTTCCTGTTGAAACACAAGTCTGAAGCTTTTGAGAAATTCAAAGAATATAAGCACGAAGTAGAGAAGCAAACGGGAAAGTGTATTAAGATACTTCGATCTGATCGAGGAGGAGAATACTTGAGCAATGAGTTCCTGGACTATTTAAAAGAGAATGAGATTCTCTTTTAGCTTACTCCTCCTTATACACCACAGCACAACGGTGTATCGGAGCGGAGGAATCACACCCTATTAGATATGGTGCGCGCTATGATGAGCACCACTGAGTTACCTATTTCCTTTTGGGGTTATGCGCTTGAGACAGCCATATACCTATTGAATAGAGTTCCAACCAAATCAGTGCCTACCGCTCCATATAAGATATGGAATGGGAAGAGACCATCTCTTAAACGAGTTAAGATATGGGGTTGTCCGGCCTATGTTAAAAAGCAAAATCCGGACAAGTTCGAGGCAAGATCAGTTATTTGCAAGTTTGTGGGATATCCAAGCAATTCGTATGGATATCTATTCTACCACAGTGAATAACAAAAGGTGTTTGTTGCTCAACATACTACCTTTTTAGAAAATGAATTTCTTGCAAAAGAAATTAGTGGCGAAGAGGTAGAGCTGGAAGAGGTTTCAGCAGCACATGCTACAACTGATGATTTAGTAGAACCAGAGGATTCGATAGCTCCCAACGATCCTCAGCCTCTCCGCCGATCTAGTAGGATTCCTCATCTGCCTGAGAGATACTACGGTTTTATCATAGATGGTAGGAGCGAGGATTGCATCATGGAAGATGATGACTCGACTAGCTTCGAGCAGGCCATCATGATTGGTGACTCTGTGAAATGGCTGGATGCAATGCAATATAAGATGGAATCCATGTACACCAACAAAGTATGGACTTTGGAAGTTGCTCCTGAAGGGGTAAAACCCATTGGGAGCAAATGGATCTTTAAAAAAAAACTTGGTGTAGATGGAAAATTAGAGACTTTCAAAGCTAGACTTGTTGCAATGGGTTTTCGTCAACGACCAGGTGTGGATTATGACGAAACCTTTTCTCCAGTGGCTATGCTTAAGTCCAGCCGGATCTTACTTGCCATTGCCGCATACCATGACTAGGAAATCTGGCAAATGGATGTTAAGACCGCCTTTTTAAATGGTGATTTAGAAAAGAGCGTGTACATGACTCAGCCAGAGGGCTTCATAGACAGTGGGAGCAACGGTAAGGTATGCAAGCTGCTTAAATCCATCTATGGATTAAAACAAGCATCGCGAAGTTGGACCATCTGTTTTGATATAGTAGTCAAAGAGTTTGACTTCATCAAGAACGTAGATGAACCTTGTATTTACAAGAAGGTGGCAGAGAGTAAGGTTGTCTTCCTCGTATTGTACGTGGATGACATACTCTTGATAGGAAATGATGTTCCTATGCTGCACTCGGTCAAGCTCTTCTTATCACATAGATTCTCAATGAAAGATCTAGGTGATGCCTCCTACATTTTGGGGATTAAGATCTATAGAGATAAATCTAAACGGATACTGGGATTTTCCCAATCCAGGTACATTGACACCATACTAAAGAGGTTTAGTATGGAAGAATCCAAGCATGGGAACTTACCCACGATCTCTGGACTCACTCTCTCCAAAGAGATGTCTCCCAAGACTGATTTGGAGAGAGCCCGCATGCAAGGGATACCCTATGCTTCGGCAGTAGGCTCTATCATTTATGCGATGCTATATACCAGACCCGATGTAGCATACTCACTAAATGTAGTGAGTAGGTATGAAGCAGATCCTTGAGAGAATCACTGACAGCTCTGAAGAACATTCTCAAGTACTTGAGAAGGACTAAAGAGATGTTCTTGGTGTATGGTAACGGAGAACTCCAGGTGGAGTCCTTTACCGATTCGAGCTTCCAAAGTGATAAGGACGACTCTAAGTCGCACTCGGGATTTGTCTTTACTCTCAATGGAGGGGCGGTGTGTTGGAAGAGTTCCAAACAGGAAACCGTGGCAGACTCGACGATGAAGGCTGAATACATCGCTGCCAACGATGCTGCCAAAGAGGCTGTCTGGATGAAGAAGTTCATACCTGAACTTGGAGTGGTTCCGTCCATTGAGCATCCAATACCTTTGTATTTTGATAACAATGGAGCTGTGGCTTTGGCCAACGAACCCAGGTCCCAAAAGAGATCCAGGAATATTCTAAGGCAGTAGCACCTGATCCGGGAGATAGTTGATCGCTGGGAGATCGAGGTCAGGAGAGTTGATACGAAGGACAACACTGCGGATCCACTCACTAAGGCCATACCCCAGATACAATTTGAGAGACTCTTCGGGATGTTGGGTATGAGATACTACAACAGCTGGCCTTAGTGCAAGTGGGAGATTGTTTGTTATGTATATACCCTAGAGGCCATTATTGTATATATGATGTATATTATAGTGGATGCTTGTATATATATATAGAGGACTTTCTTACTCGACATGATAGTATGCTATCTGGTTGCACTTTATCTTAACATGTTGACTTGTATTGGTTTATTGTCTTGCTCTCACATGTTGATAAAGCCTTTAGGATATGTACTTGACTACTAGGACTATGATAGAGATCATATTACTGGGGCCAGGATAGTCAACGAGTACATCCTATAATTGTTCCTAGTTGAGGGTGTATCGAGACAGGGCATCGATACTCCAGAGTAGACTAGCGTATACGCATCTTGACCCATATGATGGGCGATGGATGATCCCACATCCATTGGTGTTTGACATCAAAGATGGTATGCGGGTGCTCAGTGGAGACTGGGTACACTGAACGGACTCGCCGAGAACTCCTAGATGTTATTGTACCTATCGTCAGATAGTAGTTCTCTGGCGACACTGGTACAGGTTAGTCTGTAGACCCGAGATCGTCATAATGTCATGTGTGATTCCCACTGTGCTTTGATTTCCACCTTACCAAGTTCAAGAGAACGTGCAAAACGGTGGCTTTTGGGTACAGTCCCGAATCACATGGAAGCAATGAGTGATAGGAGGGGTTTCGTCTCTCCCGGTATTGGGGGTTGATGTTGCGCTGTGTTCGATTGGCTATAACTGGAAGTCCCTGGCCAGGACTGCTATGGAGATCTACTGGTAAGTGTTATCAGTAGTTTCTCGACCCGTTATGAGCCTCGCATTGGCACGACTTATCGGTTACTGGGGTCTGACGTTTACCACCCCTAGACTGGATATGCGACATATCAGACGAAGAGACCGGATTGTATGGGAGTGTTACTGATTGGATTTACAGGAGAGTGTACAGGCTTGCTTGTTGATCTTCTGCTCGCTTAGTACCCGGGTGGCTGTTACGTTTAGCTGGCCGCTTGCAGCTTGTGGGTGTTTGATATGATCATCACCTGCTGCCGACGTATTGATGAGTTTTTAGAGTCCTACACAGAGGTTTTCTGGCTCAGGCGAAACGGAGTAGGAGCACATATGTGATATGTGCGGGACCGCGAATAATGCGAGTATGTGATACCGTATTTTATTCTCGCGATATGTGATATCGGCCGAGTATAAGTGATATAGCCGGGTCATCGGATCAAGTGTTGATTCGATGAAATGATACATGTTATATTAGTCGGTTATATGTGATATAGCCGGATTATCGAATCAAGTTTTGATTCGATGATTTAATATATAATTATATATGTGATATATTATATGACATTAACGAATATAAGCTCACTTAAGTAATTCTTTTTCTCATTTTGGATACATTGATATATATGTGATATATGTTAAATGTATTCTTTTCTTTTGTTACTAAATTATATATATGTGATATGTATAATTGTAACATGCATGGTTATAAATGCAATTAGGGTTTATGAGAGTTAAACCATACTAGGGTTAATGTTAGGTTTTATATTTATCATTAAGTTATTCAAAAATTGTGGATATTTGTCATGGTTGATATTTTGATGGAAGCTTGTAGACTATATTGACTTTGTCCACTCTTTTTGTCTAGCTTAGGATATTTATCCACCTCATCTTTAACCGTAGCTAATAGTTAAGTCTCCACATGGGTTAAGGATGATATACTTAACCCAAGGTTGCATTTCTAACCACACAACAATTTTTCTCATCACTTCATCTTCTTCTTCCTCAAAAAGCTTGCTAGCTTTTTCAATGGTGATGAAATAAATTGAGAACAAGAAAACTAAAGAAAGCAAAATTCCTACTTCATCATTCTCTTCTATACTAGCCATATAGATTAGTGTGTCAGCTTCACTAATTCATAATTAGTGAAGAGTTAGCTTGAGCTTGTGTTTTCTCAAGATAGATCGTCTTTGATTTCGAAGACTTCAAGCAAGATGCATCACTCACCTCATGGAGCCTCTCTAGAGTCCGGGAGCTTGATGATCGTAGCGATGTGACCACAACTCGGAGCTTATGAAGCGAAGGAACGGACTACAAAGGTTGCAATCCCTCTCACTTAGATGTAAGTTGTTTACATGCAAAGTTAACCCTAATTCTCTAGTTAAGATCTTGGTTAGGGTTTCATAGCCCCCCAAAATTTTATAAAATGGCATAGATGATGCCTTGCTAAACCTTGTTGTCATGCTATACAACCCTACAGTGGTATTAGAGCCAAGCTAGAGTATTAGGCGTTGTCTAGGCGCGGTTTAAAGTCCGATTGAACTCCGAATACCCGAAATGGACCCCTTTCTGGAAATTTTTCAAAAAGTTGGATTTTTTCATGTTAAAAATATTCAGAAAATCATGCAGGGAATTCTATGGACACACCTGAAGAACGAAACCCTAACTCGTCAAAGTGACCGCGGATCCGCGGCCAAAACCTGGTTTCGGAGGCGGATCCGCGGAGCCACTTGAGAGGCTTGGGTCGGGCCCTTTAGCTGTAGGTCCGTAGATGCTGTGGCATGTCTCTGGTAAACTTTAACTGTGCTCAAGTGTTGAGCTCTCTGGGCATTTTGGGAATTTGTTGATTCGATCGAATTGTTTAACGTCGTCTAGCTTTTTGTAATGTGATACAATATGTGGAATTCATATAGTTAGGCATGAAATCCGTAATGTGTGATATTTCGGGTTTATGATGTCTAAGATGATTGTGGATTCCAAATGTTGTAGTTTTACACTTTCTTTTCTGCGACCGTAAGTGTAATATGTGCTGTATCGCCGATTTCGTTGCTATACATCAACGATAATTGGGATACGCAAATTTACTTACGTTGATAACATGTGATGTTATGTGTTGATGTTATATGTTATATTGGATCGTCGTGTTTTGAATAGCCAAGGGTTTTATGTGATATGAGAGTTTTTCATTTTCATTCATGTAAAATTCATTGTATGTAATATTCTTTTATTGGGGCACTTCCGGGTTGAGGATGATGTCACCGTTGTATATTATTTACTTTTCCGCATTAGAATAGACCCAAGGAGGAGAGTACAAGCAACCGGGTTCTAGGGTACAGTGGGAGACCAACTCGAGGAGTCGAGTCCGGGTCTCCTGACCCTAGAATTGGTGGGGTTGCTTACCGCTCTCGTAGGGGTCTAAGGATGTGGGTTTGGCTATTCATCGTAACCGTGGAATCCGTGTTTTAAAATAAAACACGGACCTCCTAATATATCCAATATTTCATATGTTATCTTTTGCTGCTGATATTATGTGATGTGATCACTGTGGATTCTGAGACGAATGGATAAATATTATATATGAGAGATATAGTAGAAGTTGCTTATGTTTTTCACCCGCGCTAGTCCCGTCCCGGTATGCCGTTAGTTAAGTAACCCACCGGTGCATAACGGAACATTGTGGCGAATGCGGATGGCATAAGCGTACATTGTATTTTTGTTTCTTCTGTGATGCTTAGGAAGTTTAAATGATGTGACGTCATTAATGAGATTAATGAAAGAAAAGAAACCTAAAAGATGTTGTAGAATCAAATTTTCAAAAAGGATAGCTCTAGTTTTTACTTTGCATAGCGTTATTCCTTATAGAATATCCAGCACCTTATTCGATCAGGAAAGAGCCGAGATCCCTTCATCGAGAGTGACCTCTTTAGCGAAACTAGCAGATGCTACAAACACTCGGTTTAATTTTTGATTGCTTTTATAGTCTTTGCTTTGCACAGTGGTATTTGTGAAATATCCTGCACCTTATTCGATAAGGAAAGAGCCGAGATCCCTTCACCGGGAGTGACCTCTTTAGCGAAACTAGTAAAAGCCTCAAAAACACTTCTTTCAAAAATTACTTGTTTCTACAACGATATCAAGTTCATTACGCAAAAGGTTTTCTGAAAAACCTATTGTAGCCCTCCGTCATTTCAGATAGAGACTAGTTAGTATTCGTGCCGCGTTTATTGACCTTAGCCAAGACGTAGTGTACGGTAGCTAATTAGTGTTTATGTGATAAAACATGAGATGTGATTGAGTTAGGGTACTCGTACGAATTTTTTGACCTTAGCCAAGGGTTGTACGGGTGGGTTTAATTCAATCAGTAAATGATAGGTTGAACTTGGCTAGCGCTTATGATTTGTGGACCGTAGCCAAGGTCATGAGTTGCTAGGGGCAAAAGTATTATCGGGAATTTCAAGTGTTGAAATTTGCAATGAGATTGCATACCCTCTATAAGATAGTTGGATCCCGATACCCACTGCGAGTAAGAGTTACTCCTGGGAGAGTTTTACACATCACAATTAGCCGATCAAGTAGGTGTCTAGAAAGTTGTTAACGGGGTTAGACCTCTGGGAAAACGAAGTTTATTTTAATTAGGTCCGTGTGAAAGCACGGGGAACCTCCCTCAAAGTACCAGCACTGGCCTGGCTGAAAGATTGGCGAGCTTGTAAGGTGTAATTATTCCCGGCTAATCTTACCTTTTAGGGTTTGAAGGAAGATTTGATGAAAACAGTGGGAGCCATCCTGATTAGATAAGATAATAACCAATCTAATCTTGCAAGGGCATACGCTAAACTGTTTCCTTCTCTCTCTCTCCAGGTAGCGACCATGTCAGGCCTTAATCAAGATAATAATATGGATGTATTGACCGTACCCGCTTGTTATACTGAGCAGGGGAACGTTGGTCCCGTTCTCTCTTATAAATGTTATAAGACTGAGCAGGAAATAGGAACATATTCGGATTCCCACGCCGCCCAAATGAAGAATAAGCATGTTGATGCATCTTCTTCGGGTGTGTTAGTTATCGAGAACTGTTTCTCAGTTCACTCTACGTCCTGGGTATTAGATACCGGATCAGGATCCCACATATGTAATATATTGCGTGGGCTATGAAAAGGTAGAGAACTGGGAATGGGTGATCATTCCGTAAGAGTAGGGAATGGTGCAGATGTTGCAGCCAAAGCAGTTGGTGAATATCACCTTGTATTACCAAATGGTAATACACTGATTCTGAACGAATGCTAATACATTCCGACCCTGATATGCAATCTTATATCAGTTTCTTTATTAAGTAAAGATGGATATAATTTTGTAGTACAGGATAATTTTATGAATATCTTCTTGGATCAAAAGTTGATTGGATCATGCTCGTTAAATAATGGCATATACGTTCTAAATCAAACCACAGTTCTCAATGTACAAAACACATACAAGAGGAAGAGTTCAGAAATGAACAAATCCTTCTTGTGGTATTATAGACTTGGTCATATCAATGCGACACGACTAGCTAAGTTACATAAAAATGGATACTTGAATACGTTTGAATTATCATCTTATGAAACTTGCCATTCATGTCTCAAAGGCAAAATGACCAAAACTCCGTTTAGAGGACATGGAGAAAGAGTTAAGGAACTCTTGGGACTGATACATAGTGATGTATGTGGTCCCATGTCTACACATGCCAGAAATGGTTCTTTGTACTTCATTACATTCACTGACGATCTATCAAGATACGGACATGTGTTCCTGTTGAAACACAAGTCTGAAGCTTTTGAGAAATTCAAAGAATATAAGCACGAAGTAGAGAAGCAAACGGGAAAGTGTATTAAGATACTTCGATCTGATCGAGGAGGAGAATACTTGAGCAATGAGTTCCTGGACTATTTAAAAGAGAATGAGATTCTCTTTTAGCTTACTCCTCCTTATACACCACAGCACAACGGTGTAACGGAGCGGAGGAATCACACCCTATTAGATATGGTGCGCGCTATAATGAGCACCACTGAGTTACCTATTTCCTTTTGGGGTTATGCGCTTGAGACAGCCATATACCTATTGAATAGAGTTCCAACCAAATCAGTGCTTACCGCTCCATATAAGATATGGAATGGGAAGAGACCATCTCTTAAACGAGTTAAGATATGGGGTTGTCCGGCCTATGTTAAAAAGCAAAATCCGGACAAGTTCGAGGCAAGATCAGTTATTTGCAAGTTTGTGGGATATCCAAGCAATTCGTATGGATATCTATTCTACCACAGTGAATAACAAAAGGTGTTTGTTGCTCAACATACTACCTTTTTAGAAAAGGAATTTCTTGCAAAAGAAATTAGTGGCGAAGAGGTAGAGCTGGAAGAGGTTTCAGCAGCACATGCTACAACTGATGATTTAGTAGAACCAGAGGATTCGATAGCTCCCAATGATCCTCAGCCTCTCCGCCGATCTAGTAGGATTCCTCATCCGCCTGAGAGATACTACGGTTTTATCATAGATGGTGGGAGCGAGGATTGCATCATGGAAGATGATGACTCGACTAGCTTCGAGCAGGCCATCATGAGTGGTGACTCTGTGAAATGGCTGGATGCAATGCAATATACGATGGAATCCATGTACACCAACAAAGTATGGACTTTGGAAGTTGCTCCTGAAGGGGTAAAACCCATTGGGAGCAAATGGATCTTTAAGAAAAAACTTGGTGTAGATGGAAAAGTTGAGACTTTCAAAGCTAGACTTGTTGCAATGGGTTTTCGTCAACGACCAGGTGTGGATTATGACGAAACCTTTTCTCCAGTGGCTATGCTTAAGTCCAGCCGGATCTTACTTGCCATTGCCGCATACGATGACTAGGAAATCTGGCAAATGGATGTTAAGACCGCCTTTCTAAATGGTGATTTAGAAAAGAGCGTGTACATGACTCAGCCAGAGGGCTTCATAGACAGTGGGAGCAACGGTAAGGTGTGCAAGCTGCTTAAATCCATCTATGGATTAAAACAAGCATCGCGAAGTTGGACCATCTGTTTTGATATAGTAGTCAAAGAGTTTGATTTCATCAAGAACGTAGATGGACCTTGTATTTACAAGAAGGTGGCAGAGAGTAAGGTTGTCTTCCTCGTATTGTACGTGGATGACATACTCTTGATAGGAAATGATGTTCCTATGCTGCACTCAGTCAAGCTCTTCTTATCACATAGATTCTCAATGAAAGATCTAGGTGATGCCTCCTACATTTTGGGGATTAAGATCTATAGAGATAAATCTAAACGGATACTGGGATTTTCCCAATCCAGGTACATTGACACCATATTAAAGAGGTTTAGTATGGAAGAATCCAAGCATGGGAACTTACCCATGATCTCTGGACTCACTCTCTCCAAAGAGATGTCTCCCAAGACTGATTTGGAGAGAGCCCGCATGCAAGGGATACCCTATGCTTCGGCAGTAGGCTCTATCATTTATGCAATGCTATATACCAGACCCGATGTAGCATACTCACTAAATGTAGTGAGTAGGTATGAAGCAGATCCTTGAGAGAATCACTGACAGCTCTGAAGAACATTCTCAAGTACTTGAGAAGGACTAAAGAGATGTTCTTGGTGTATGGTAACGGAGAACTCCAGGTGGAGTCCTTTACCAATTCGAGCTTCCAAAGTGATAAGGACGACTCTAAGTCGCACTCGAGATTTGTCTTTACCCTCAATGGAGGGGCGGTGTGTTGGAAGAGTTCCAAACAGGAAACCGTGGCAGACTCGACGATGAAGGCTGAATACATCGCTGCCAACGATGCTGCCAAAGAGGCTGTCTGGATGAAGAAGTTCATACCTGAACTTGGAGTGGTTCCGTCCATTGAGCATCCAATACCTTTGTATTTTGATAACAATGGAGCTGTGGCTTTGGCCAACGAACCCAGGTCCCATCAGAGATCCAGGAATATTCTGAGGCGATATCACCTGATCCGGGAGATAGTTGATCGCCGGGAGATCGAGGTCAGGAGAGTTGATACGAAGGACAACACTGCGGATCAACTCACTAAGGCCATACCCCAGATACAATTTGAGAGACTCTTCGGGATGTTGGGTATGAGATACTACAACAGCTGGCCTTAGTGCAAGTGGGAGATTGTTAGTTATGTATATACCCTAGAGGCCATTATTGTATATATGATGTATATTATAGTGGATGCTTGTATATATATATATAGAGGACTTTCTTACTCGACATGATAGTATGCTATCTGGTTGCACTTTATCTTAACATGTTGACTTGTATTGGTTTATTGTCTTGCTCTCACATGTTGATAAAGCCCTTAGGATATGTACTTGACTACTAGGACTATGATAGAGATCATATTACTGGGGCCAGGATAGTCAACGAGTACATCCTATAATTGTTCCTAGTTGAGGGTGTATCGAGACAGGGCATCGATACTCCAGAGTAGACTAGCGTATACGCATCTTGACCCATATGATGGGCGATGGATGATCCCACATCCATTGGTGTTTGACATCAAAGATGGTATGCGGGTGCTCAGTGGAGACTGGGTACACTGAACGGACTCGCCGAGAACTCCTAGATGTTATTGTACCTATCGTCAGATAGTAGTTCTCTGGCGACACTGGTACAGGTTAGTCTGTAGACCCGAGATCGTCATAGTGTCATGTGTGATTCCCACTGTACTTTGATTTCCATATTACCAAGTTCAAGAGAACGTGCAAAACGGTGGCTTTTGGGTACAGTCCCGAATCACATGGAAGCAATGAGTGATAGGAGGGGTTTCGTCTCTCCCGGTATTGGGGGTTGATGTTGCGCTGTGTTCGATTGGCTATAACTGGAAGTCCCTGGCCAGGACTGCTATGGAGATCTACTGGTAAGTGTTATCACTGGTTTCTCGACCCGTTATGAGCCTCGCATTGGCACGACTTATCGGTTACTGGGGTCTGACGTTTACCACCCCTAGACTGGATATGCGACATATCAGACGAAGAGACCGGATTGTATGGGAGTGTTACTGATTGGATTTACAGGAGAGTGTACAGGCTTGCTTTTTGATCTTCTGCTCGCTTAGTACCCGGGTGGCTGTTACGTTTAGCTGGCCGCTTGCAGCTTGTGGGTGTTTGATATGATCATCACCTGCTGTCGACGTATTGATGAGTCTTTAGAGTCCTACACAGAGGTTTTCTGGCTCAGGCGAAACGGAGTAGGAGCACATATGTGATATGTGCGGGACCGCGAATAATGCGAGTATGTGATACCGTATTTTATTCTCACGATATGTGATATCGGCCGAGTATAAGTGATATAGCTGGGTCATCGGATCAAGTGTTGATTCGATGAAATGATACATGTTATATTAGTCGGTTATATGTGATATAGCCGGATTATCGAATCAAGTTTTGATTCGATGATTTAATATATAATTATATATGTGATATATTATATTACATTAACTAATATAAGCTCACTTAAGTAATTCTTTTTCTCATTTTGGATACATTGATATATATGTGATATATGTTAAATGTATTCTTTTCTTTTGTTACTAAATTATATATATGTGATATGTATAATTGTAACATGCATGGTTATAAATGCAATTAGGGTTTATGAGAGTTAAACCATGCTAGGGTTAATGTTAGGTTTTATATTTATCATTAAGTTATTCAAAAATTGTGGATATTTGTCATGGTTGATATTTTGATGGAAGCTTGTAGACTATATTGACTTTGTCCACTCTTTTTGTCTAGCTTAGGATATTTATCCACCTCATCTTTAACCGTAGCTAATGGTTAAGTCTCCACATGGGTTAAGGATGATATACTTGACCCAAGGTTGCATTTCTAACCACACAACAATTATTCTCATTACTTCATCTTCTTCTTCCTCAAAAAGCTTACTAGCTTTTTCAATGGTGATGAAATAAATTGAGAACAAGAAAACTAAAGAAAGCAAAATTCCTACTTCATCATCCTCTTCTATACTAGCCATATAGATTAGTGTGTCAGCTTCACTAATTCATAATTAGTGAAGAGTTAGCTTGAGCTTGTGTTTCCTCAAGATAGATCGTCTTCGATTTCGAAGACTTCAAGCAAGATGCATCACTCACCTCATGGAGCCTCTCTAGAGTCCGGGAGCTTGATGATCGTAGCGATGGGACCACAACTCGGAGCTTATGAAGCGAAGGAACGGACTACAAAGGTTGCAATCCCTCTCACTTAGATGTAAGTTGTTTACATGCAAAGTTAACCCTAATTCTCTAGTTAAGATCTTGGTTAGTATTTCATAGCACCCCAAAATTTTATAAAATGGCATGGATGATGCCTTGCTAAACCTTGTTTTCGTGCTATACAAACCTACAGTGTGCAGGGGAGGCTTCGAGATCTGGGGTGAAGGGAAGAGAGAAGGAGGTGAAAGAGGAGAGAAGAAGGTTGTGGTGACGGGTATAGTGACGACTGGGGTCGGAGATCCGGCGACGCGAGGGTGCCGGCAAGGGTGGTGATGGTTTCTTGGGTTGGCCTGGGGTTGTCGAGTTCGCAGAGGTCGAGAAGGGAATAGAAGAGGAAGAAGGTAGTGATGACATGGGTGAGGGTGGTGGCGACGGTGAGGCTGGGATGAGCGGCCACGAGGGCATCGACGAGATGCAAGCGAGGGCGAGGGCGAGGGCGAAGGCGTCGTGTTCTTGGGTTCGTGTATGGTTTTGGGAGCTCGGGAAATGAGAGCGAAGAAGGTGATGAGGTGGTCGAGGAGAAGAGGAGAGGTCGACGATGATGGGGGCGTCTGGGTGAGGCGAGGGTGAAAGGTAAGGTTAGGGTTTCTTTTCTCGTAGAGGCGGCAGGAAAATAAAAAGAAGAGGAAAAAGAATGAAGGTGAGCGTTGGGGGAAGGGAGGTGACGGGATCTCGTGAGGAACAGTATTCGCGAGAGGAGAGGGAGAGGGAGGGAGAGAGGGGGGGGGGGAGGGAGAGAGAGAGTTTATGTTATTTTTTTTTATAAAAATCTTTTTAGTTAAATAAACTTTTTACAGTTAAAAATTTAAGATATAATATTAGTAAATATTTGATATTTTGGCTAATACAAAAATAGTCCAAAACACGCCCGGGTCGGGTCTAAAATTATGGTTTGAAAATACGGTTAATATACGTGTCAACCAAAACCAAAACAGGATATCCGGGTAACGAAAAGGCATACCCCCAAGAACGGATGCACGCACGTGCACGTAGCTATCCAAACGAGTCTGTTTCACTGAACGGGACGAGAACAAGATGTGCGGATGCTACCACAGGGTCAAGGGTATGATGCAGGCCATGCTAGATATTTTTAAAATATTTTATGTGGAATTATATGTTATATTGAAAAATATGCAGGTGCCAGATAAAATGCCAGTATGCAGTATGTAAAAAAAATGAAAATGCACGGATCCACATAACAAGCCGGGATAAATCATAAACAGGAATCAAGACGGGTTTCCAGCAAGCGGGTCGGGTCGGATGCAAATACAGATGTCAAATACACTATCCGCACCAAAAACACAGTAAATCAAGAAAATACCATAAATAATGAAATACTCAAAATAGAACTGGTATAAATGAATTACGGTGTTACATGTGCTCTGAAGGAGAATTAAATTCTCAGAAAAATAAGAAGGGAAGAAGATGAACAGATATCATCTCAAGGGACAAAGGCCCTATTTATAGACGTTGGAAGTCGATACAACTTCCAAGTTGATCCGACGGTGATAAAGCAGCCACCGCTGCACTCACGTGTAAGCCGCGTGAGCGCAACGGTGGGGGGGCATTTGATTCCCCAATTGAGAGCAAAGCTCTATTCAAAATTCAAAATTTGAACTGAGGCAGCGCCTCACATGCAAAGCACGAGAGCGCTCGCGCTAAGAGCGCCAGCGCTGATGAGTCGAAGACTCTGAGGCAGCGCCTCACATGCAAAGCACGAAAGCGCTGAGCGCTAAGAGTCAAAGACTCTGTGACAGCGCATCACATGCAAAGTACGAGAGCGCCATGCGCTAGAACTAAATGTTCTCCACCGTTGGATCAAAGATCCAATGAAGATGATAAATCTTCAAATTACCAGAATAAAATTCTGTTAAGAAAATACTCCTCAGAATCTTTCCAAACAGGAAAGATTGTGCTCTGTAAATCAGAGCCCCGTTGGATCAATGATCCAATGGTGATTAAAAATCACCAAGATACAGAATAAGTTCTGTATGGAAAAAGATTTTCCCAATCTTGTTAAAAATAAGAAGTTTGCCTTTTGAAAAACAGAAGCCCTAGAATGAAAGATCCAACGGTGGAAAACATCCCCAAATCGATTAGAGAAAAAATTTCTTCAACTGATTCAACAAATCAGCCTCCCCTATATAAATGACTCAAGACTTCAAGTCTTATATAGAGGAACCCCCCACAAATTTTGAGAAATTTCAAAGAGAAGAGAAGGCTCTCGGAAGAAGAATTTTTTCAAGGTAAATAAAACAGAGAGATAAAATCATCTCATAAAATGAAGAACTTAGTTTCTTTTTCTAGATCATAGATCTATAAGACAGACGTCTTTCACAAAAGAGATCATAGCATCTCATCATAAAGGGGGAGGAAGAAAAATTCAATTCTCTTCAAATCATAGATCAATAAAGGCAAAGCCTTTTATAAAAAATAAGAGATTATAACATCTCCTATAAAATAAGAACTTTGTTCTTAGACCCACGAGACAAAATCTATTATAAATGAGAGCTTAATTCTCAGAGCGCAGAACCGATCAAAGCTGCCTAAGAAGAGCCTCAGCGCTCCAAGACTGACGCACAGCGCCGCAGCGCTCCTAGCGCTCCAATTTAAAGAAGTGCCTTAGCACTCGTTAACTGGCGCTCAGCGCCACGTGCTCCTCACGTGAACGCTATCTCACAAGGAGCGCTCTGCACTCATTAACTGGCGCTCAGCGCCAAGTGTACCACGTGCTCTTCACGTGTGCACTATCTTACAGGAAGCGCCTTAGCGCTTTAAGTCTGGCGCCAAGCGCACCACGTACTCCTCACGTATGCGCTATCTCACAGAAAGCGCCTTAGCACTCTAAGTCTGGCGCTCAACGCCAAGCGCACCACGTGCTCCTCACGTGTGCGCTGAAGGAACATAAACTGTTCTTTAAATAAAGCCCCAGATCCATAATAAATGCTCAGCACTCAATAAAAGACAAAAGGGTGTCAGAACCCAAAACCAATCCTCAGCATTGTTAAATGAAAAGGACTGTGTTTAATTAAATGTCCAACATTTTAATTGAGTGGGCCGAGCCCAAATTGGCCACAGATCCCTTATTTGAATTAATTGAGACCATATGCTCATGAATTTTTTTAACTGATCTTAGTCCCAAACTTGACTACAGGTCTCCCAACCATCATTGGTTCAAGGGTACATCTCTTCATACCTCTGATATATGTCGTTGTAATTCTTCAACGTCTTCAGAGAGATGGAAGGTCCCAATAACCAATAACTTTTGGTGCACCCCCAAACGGTTGAACCAAAACTACACAGACTATGACGTCTTTAAACTGGACTATGATGTCCTTAAACTTTATGGACTGTGGGGTCCTTAAACTCATGGACTATGATGTCCTTAAACTTTATGGACTGTGAGGTCCTTAAACTCATAGACTGTGATGTCTTTAAACTTTATAGACTATGACGTCTTTAAACTATCATGGACTATGATGTCCTCAAACTTATGGACCGCAATGTCCCTAAACTAAAACAATAGAGTCCAAATACTCTTTTGTTGGATCTAAATGATCCTTTTAAGTAGATCTTAGTCTAAAATTAGACTAATGTATTCTTAAAAAACGTTTAAGTTGATCTTAGTCTCAAATGAGATTAACGATACTTAAACCCAACCCAAAACCAAATCTAAGAAAATACGGATTTGGACTAATCCACGCCCTACGGGCGACAACATAAATTAGTCTCCATATACAATCCATGGGCAACCAAAAATAAAACAAATATACACGACACGAAGTGACCATCTGGAGAAGAAGAAAGTGGTTACCGCAATGCGGTAGCGTAATTAACTGCAGGGGCTTGCGCCTGCAGGGAAGAGCGTCCCCACAATCAAAACCCCCTCAAATGAGGGGCAATCTGACGAAGTCTGGTACAACGGCCGCATCCGTCTAAACCTCCGATACACGGTGCCATAAATCAACTTGGCATCTTCGGAGAGGTGGATCGATAAAACCCAAATAGCATCTGCCTCCAAAATTCGGGCCAGACGTCCCAACGTCCCGGTCGCGTCTTTCGGCGGAAGAACACATACATTTCAGATGACTATCATTACATGTTGACATTGGCATGATTCTATTGTTGATACATATGCATACATGATCACCCTAGATACTACATAGTATTACCTTTATGATAGAGTAGAACCTGAGGATCGTTGTCTATTCGATTTCTACCTGCTGATATTTTCTACTCATGAGTTGGCAACTCACCCCCGTTGTGCCACAGTTTTCTTGCAGGTTCGACCGTTTTGATCAGTAGCGGTATTGCTGGCACACAGCTTCCTTCAGGGTGTTTTGCTTTGTTAGGTGGGACACATTTGGATTGTGACCACTCTTGTACTTATTATGTCATGTCCCGCTTCCCAATGTACGGGTAAGAGGATGTGGCAGGGACGCGACGTATTTACTCAGAAGTAAACACGTTAAACATAAATAAACAATATAAAAGTAAAGCACAAGAATGACAAGAGATGAAATGAACCAACGACTTTTTTATTTATATTCATTCTTTACATACACTGGAAAGTAAAACATAATAATGGAAATCAATGTCTAAACAATGGCATATGAACTGAAAGTAAGATAAGTACAAGTATGAACTAAAACTCTGGCTCCTCAACAAACTGCTCCAAAACTTCCTGGCTGAGCTCAATCTCCTAAGAATCGGGTTCTCCTGACAACATTCCAAAGAAAGAAGAAATAAGAATGTCGTCAGCGAACAATCGCTCGACAAGTTCTAAGAGAGAGATAAGAATAGATCAAGTAAATGAAATAGATCAGGTAATTTATCTGTTTTTGTTATATTAACATAGTTGTTTGTAAATTGGCACATAATGTATCAGTGTATATGATTGATAGTTGTTTTGCGTGCGTTTTAAAATCAAAGTTAAGAATATACCGCAATCAATAACGGTGTCGCTTGGTAGCTAGGCGGTTGAGTACGGGTCGGTCCACAGGGAGATGGATTCCTTTTCTTTATATTCTAACGAGTTAATCCGATCAAGTCGGGTTTTGCTTTACGATCTAAGAATGAGATTAAATTGATTAAAAGTCTTGCTAGGGTTAGGATTATGTTGGTTTTGTTGGATATGTATGACCTAAAGGCCATTATTGTATAGTACTAGTTTGTATAATACATTTTGGAAGCTTGGGATATATACGGGTTTGCGACAGTCTTGCTCAATATAGTAGTATGCTACTTGGTTTGTTTCTATCTTAATATGTGTATATGTTTCTTTTAATATATCGCTAATACATATTGATGGAGCCCTTAGGATCTTTGCTTGACTACCGGCATTGTGATGGCGATCACACTAGTGGGGGCTGGGTAGTCTATAAGCACATCCTTATTATGGTCCCTAGTCATAGGATTATCGAGACAGGGCATCGATACTCCAGAGTAGACTGGTGCATGCGCTTCTTATCCCAGCAGGGGAGATGGTCTGTCCCACAGCCATCAGTACGTCGTACTGGACATAGTATGCAGGTGCTCGTTAGATTACGAGTACACTGGACAGGACTCGTCGGGAACTGTTGGTTGGTATTATACCTATCGTCAGTTAACAGTTCCCAAGTGATATGAGTACAGCTTAGTCCGTTGACTTGACACTGTCACTTCGCCTCGAGTGTGTTCCCACTGTTCTTAGATTACTACCCTACCACGGCTCTATTGAGTCGTGCAAATAGGTAGTAGTTGGGTGCAGTCCCGAAGCGATTGGAGGAAGTGACGGTTAGACAGGATTCGTCTCTCCCGGTATTGGGAGTTGATATCGCGCTGTGTCTAGGAGAGCCATTACACAAAGTCCCTGGCCAGGGCAAGCGAGATATATTGGTGGCGTTTCCAGTGTTATCTCAGGGTGTTCTGGGCTACACTCCGACATGACTTGTACCGCTATTAGGGGACTGACATTTACCGCCCCCTAGGCCCGCCATGCGATACTCTCAGACGAACAGACCGGACTGTACGGAGATTGTCACATTCAGGCTCAGTAGGAGTTCGGATGGATTCACCTCATCGGTCTTCTTATCGGCATCTACCTGGGGACCGTTACGTACAGCTAGTATCGCTTGCGGCCTGTGGTTAAACCCACTGCCAGCGTAGTGTTGAGTCTTTAGAGTCCCATACAGAGGGCTGTTCGCTTTTGGGCAAAACAGAGTAGAGGTCGCATGGTTTTGCGACGGGGTTCGTTCACATCTGCGCACTTGTGCACGTTTGGTGTCCGGGCAGTTATTACTAGCGGGTTTTGGTTTAAGCCAGATCTTAGTATTTGTTTTGGGATTGGTTTTGTCTCATTGTATTCGTGTTCCTCGGAACACGGATACGGGTGTGTATGCACAGTTGACAGAGGCAGAGGAATCTCATTAGGGTTATTGACCGTTTACTTTTTCTTAACCCTAATGAGAATGAGAAATATGATTAATGATATTAAATAAAGATAATTGTGCCATGGTTAGCTTGACCATTTGACTTTTGTTGACCTTTTGACTTTGGTTGACCGGTTGACTTTTGTTGACCTTTTGACCATCATCATTTCATTTGCAAGATGCTTCTTATTTCTTGCAAAATGCATTTAATGTTGAAATGATAATGGTCATTCCAAACTAGCCATCACATTTTCCTTAGTTATTATTATTATTATTATTCTCATTTTGAGAGCATGGTTGTAGATTTTCTAGTTCATCCTCTCTTGCTCTTTCTCTCTCATGCAAAGCTCTCCCTCTTCCTCTCTCAAAACTTTCTTCTTTCATGTGTTGAAAAACATGAGCTTTGTGAGATAAAACCATCAAGACAACACTCTACTCATTCTAGGGTTCTTAGTCTAGCAAGCTAAGCACTCTAGTTACCTCTTGGTTGAGGTAGGAGCTCAAGGTAGAGGCCATCGGGTGGATCTTTCTTCGGCAAAGAGAAGACGAAGAGGAGGAGCCGTCTACACCACTCTAAGGAGCAAGCAAGAAGGAGGACCACAACAAAGAGAAGGAGTTCAAGGTCTAGGTATAACCATCTAACATAGTAGCTAGAACTTGTTGTTAGTTTGTTAGTTTTTGTTTAGCAAAGATCCTCCATGGTTGGTCTATATTCCCTTGTGAGAAAATTTTGATTTTTACCTATTCCGCCTCCCCGAAAAAACCGGGGTGGGTAACATAGACCTAACAGTGGTATCCAGGCTAAACAACAACTAACATGTTAGCAAAGTGTTTAGAACTTCGATCCGGAAAGAATCACAAAATACGTTAAATTTTAGTGTTTTCCACCGATTTCAAAAACAGGTCCAAAAATATTTCCACAGACTTGAAAAATACGTGCAGGGTTTTCTAGGAACACCCAAGAAAAACGAACTCCTGAATCGTCCAGACCGCCGCGGAAGCGCGGCGAAACCAAGCGTTTCGTCGTGGATCCGCGGCCGAGTCGAATCGGTCGTGATGCGTTTTTCCTGCAGTGTGTTCCGGCTGATGTTTTGTGATTTTTAAGATGATTTGTTTCTGCCCAGATTCTTCAGAAAACAGTATTGTATTTGGGGTAGTTTCAAATTAGAATATTGATCGAAATTCTATAAACTTTAACTAATTGGTTATATCTGTAATGTGATATATGTACTGAACGTCGACTAATCGCTATACGTCGATTAGTGGGAGTTGTGTATATCTGTGATATGTGATGTTAGATTATGTATATGAACTTGTTGGATTGTCGCGGATGAATAGCCGGGGTTGTGGGATGAGAGTTTCTTTATCTTTCATTTGATGTAAATTATAAATTGATGTAATATTATTTTTATGGCTGTACATCCGGGCTGAGGTTGTAGCCGCCATTGTATATTATTTCTTTTACTGTTTTTGCTCCTAGGATAGACCCAAGGTGGGGTGCACAGACTACCGGGGACTTTGAAGTGCTGAGTGGCCTACTCACGTTGTTGAGGGAGGTTGCTTCACTTCGGGTACTTGGCGGGTAGTTTGCCGCACCCGTAGGGGTCTAGGGTGGGGTTTGGCTATTCATCGCGACCGTGTAATCCGTTTTTCGTTGCAGGCTCGAACGAAACTCGGATTCCTAGCATATCCAATGTGTTCATCTGTGATCTGGAATAGCTATCATTGCATCTGACGAATATATATATCTATATATGATATCTAGTAGGCGTTGCTTATGTTTTGCATCCGCGCTAGTCCAGCCCCCGCTCTGTCGTTAGTTAAGTAACCTAACGGGTGATGACGGGGCCCAGTGGCGAATGCGGATAGCATAAGCGTACGTTATATTTTCATTGTTTTCTGCAATGGTAGGATTAACTGATGGGACGCATTATATTAATGCAAAGAAAAACAAACCTAAAAGATGTTGTTGGAACAATTTTCAAAAAGCTGTTATTGCAAGGACATTCTCTTTTGTTTTGCACAGAGATATTCGGTTATGAATACCCAGCACCTCATTCGACGAGGCAAGGGCCGAGATCCCTTCATCGGGAGTGACCCCTTGGACAGAAATTTGCGTCAGGGTAATAACTTCACTATAGTCGACTATTCTTGCTTTGCATCGCGGTATTCAGTTGGAATATCCTGCACCTCATTCTACGAGGAAAGAGCCGAGATCCCTTCACCGGGAGTGACCTCTTTAGCAAAAGTTTTCGCCACTATATATTTGTAAAACCACTCAGGTTCCTTCAACGATATCAAGTTCATTACGTTAACGGATTTTTTTCGCCAATAACCCAGCCATAGCCCTCCGTCATTTCTTACAAGTAACACTTAGTATTCGTGCTGCGTTTGTTGACTCCGTCAAGGCGTAGTGTACGGTAGCTGAGTGGTGCTTGTTTGTAGCACTATATGGGATTGGTTAGGACAGTCGTATAACCTTGTTGACTCCGTCAAGGGTTATGCGGGTGGGTTTAATGCAATCCAGATAATGACGGGTTGAACTTGAATAGGACTTTTTGATTTGTTGACTCCGTCAAGGTCACTGGGGTCCTATGGGCAAAAACCACATCGGGAGTTTCAAACATACAGGAAACTTGCAGATTCAGCATACCTTCTGGAGTGTGGTGACTAGAGTGGATTCCATCTAGGTCATCACACAATGATAGTTGGATCCCGATCCCATTGATGAGTTGGATTACTCTCGGGAGATTATTTCATTTAACAATCAATGCTATAAACCAAGTAGGTGTCTAGAACGGTGTTAGCGAGACTACGCCTCCAGGGAAAAGATGTTATATAATTAAGGAACTTCGCGAAAGCGTTGGAAAACCTCCCTCGAAGTACCAACACTAGCCTGGCTGAAAGGTTAAGCAAGTATTGTGACGTGCGATTAATCCTGACTAGTTCTTCTTTTAGGGTTTGAAGAAGAATTTGAGGAAACAGTGGGAGCCATCCTGATTAGATAAATTAATAACCAATCTAATCTTGCAAGAGCGCACGCTGAGTGTTTTTTCTCTCTCTCTCCAGGTAGCAGCCATTTCATGCCCTAATCAAGATAATAAAATGTATCGCTTGACCGATCCGAATTCTTATTCGGGGATGGGGAACGTCGGTTCGGCTCTAACTTATGACAACAGTCATAAGTATGAGCAAGGGAAAGAGGATTGTATGGATTCCAAGGAGACTCAGTTGAAGAAGAAGCATAGTTTTGCTTCTACTTCAGGTGTTCTTGTAATTGAGAACTGCTTTTCGGTTAGCCCTACCTCCTGGGTACTTGAGACCGGATCAGGATCTCATATCTGTAATTTATTACAGGGACTGAGAAAAAGTAGGAAAGTTGCACCTGGTGATATGTACCTCAGGGTAGGGAACGGAGCACTAGTTAATACTGCAGCCGTCGGTGAATATCACCTTGTGTTGCCAAATGGCAATACTATGATTTTGAACAATTGCTACTATGTACCTTCCATGGTTTGCAACATCATATCAGTTTCTTTACTCGATAAAGATGGATATAACTTTGTTCTAGATAGAAATATCATGAACATTTACCTTGATAAGGTACTGGTTGCAGAAGGTACACTGTGTAATGGTTTCTATGTTCTAAATCAGAATACAATTCTCAATGTACAAAACACACGCATGAGGAAGAATTCAGATACGAATGAATCCTACTTGTGGCATTGTAGACTTGGTCATATCGGAGAGAAAAGACTAAGTAAGTTGCATAAAGATGGACTATTGAATACGTTCGAGTTTTCATCTTATGAAACTTGTCAGTCTTGTCTCAAAGGAAAGATGACCAAATCTCTATTCACCGGACATGGAGAAAGAGCAACAGAGCTTTTAGGACTCATACACAGTGATGTGTGTGGTCCAATGTCTATACATGCGAGGGATGGGTTCTCATACTTCATCACATTCACTGACGATCTCTCTAGGTTCGGATATGTGTATCTGATGCAACACAAATCTGAAGCTTTTGAGAAATTCAGAGAATTCAGAAACGAAGTAGATAACTAGATTGGCAAAAGTATCAAGATCCTTCGATCGGATAGAGGAGGGGAGTACTTAAGCACGGAATTCCTAGATTAATTAAAAGAGAATGGAATTCTCTCTCAGCTTACTCCTCCTTATACACCACAGCACAACGGTATATCGGAATGGAGGAATTGTACCCTACTGGATATGGTTCGCTCCATGATGAGTAGTGCTGAGTTGCCTCTTTCATTCTAGGGACATGCGCTTCAGACAGCGGCATACCTACTGAACTACGTTCCATCCAAATCTGTGCCTAAGACTCTATATGAAGTATGGAGTGGACGAAATCCATATCTTAAGCGATTTAAGATATTGGGTTGTCCGGCCTATGTGAAAACACAGAAATCGGACAAGCTAGAGGCACAGTCAGTTCTATGTAAATTTATGGGATATCCTAAAGATTCACTAGGATATCTGTTCTACCACACTGAGGAATAGAAGGTGTTTATATCTCGCCATGCTACCTTTTTAGAAAGGGAGTTTCTTGCAAAAGAAACTAGTGGGAGTTCGGTAGAACTGGGAGAAATCCATGAACCACAAAATGAAACTGAAGATTTGATGGAATCGCTAGATTCAGTTATACGCAACGAACCTCAGCCACTCCACAGATCTGGTAGGATTTCTCATCCGCCCGAGAGATACTACGGTTTTCTCATAGACGGGGATCGAGAGGATTGCATCTTGAAAGAAGATAATCCTATCAGTTTCAGGCAGGCCATTATCAGTAGGGACTCTGATAAGTGGCTGGATGCTATGCGATCCGAAATGGAGTCCATGTACACCAATAAAGTGTGGACCTTGGATATTGCTCCACCTGGGGTAAAACCTGTTGGATGCAAATGGATCTACAAAAGAAAACTTGGTGTAGATGGGCAGGTGGAAACCTATAAGGCTAGACTCGTTGCAAAAGGTTTTCGTCAAAGACCTGGTGTGGACTATGACGAAACTTTTTCTCCAGTGGCTATGCTCAAATCCATCCGGATCCTACTTGCCATTGCTGCCTTCCATGACTATGAAATCTGGCAGATGGACGTAAAAACGGCTTTTCTAAACAGCAGTTTGGAAGAATGCGTTTATATGGATCAGCCAGAAAGTTTTGTAGACAGTGGGAGCAGCGGAAAGGTGTGCAAGTTGCTTAAATCCATTTATGGATAAAAGCAGGCGTCGCGGAGCTGGAACATCTGTTTTGATGAGGCAATCAAGGAATTTGATTTCATCAAGAATGAAGATAAACCTTGTATCTATAAGAAGATTGTAGGACGAACTGTCGTGTTCCTAGTCTTGTACGTGGACGACATTCTTTTGATAGGAAATGATGTTCCTATGCTACAATCGGTCAAGCTATTCTTGTCACAACGGTTCTCCATGAAGGACCTGGGTGATGCCTCGTACATTCTGGGGATCAAGTTCTACAGAGATAGATCTAAGAGACTACTGGGACTTTCGCAGTCCAGGTACATAGAGACCGTACTAAAGAGATTTAGTATGGAAGATTCCAAGCGTGGTAATATACCCACATTGCACGGAATCACCCTCTCCAAGGAGATGTCTCCCAAGACTGACGAGGAGAGGGTTCGCATGAGCACTATACCCTACGATTCGGCGGTAGGATCTATAATATATGCGATGCTATGTACAAGACCAGATGTAGCTTACACGCTGAGCGTGGTGAGCCGGTATCAGTCAGATCCAAGTGAGAACCACTGGAAGGCAGTGAAGAACATTCTCAAGTATCTAAGAAGGACTAAGGAGATGTTCCTGGTTTACGGTAATGGAGACCTCAGGGTCTAGTCCTATACCGATTCAAGCTTCCAGAGTGACAAGGACGACAGCAAGTCTGTCTCGGGTTTTGTGTTTACCCTCAACGGAGGGGCAGTGTGTTGGAGGAGTTCCAAACAGGATACCGTCGCAGACTCGACGATGGAGGCTGAATACATTGCTGCAAGCGATGCCGCAAAAGAGGCGGTCTGGATGAAGAAGTTCATTAGTGAACTTCAGGTGGTTCCGTCCATTATTGACCCAATACCTTTGTATTGCGATAACAATGGGGCTATAGCTTTAGCGAAGGAACCACGGTCCCATCAGAAGTCCAGACACATCTTAAGGCAGTATCACCTAATCAGGGAGATCATTGATCGCCAGGAGATCGAGGTACGGAGAGTGAACACAAAAGACAACACGGCGGATCCATTCACAAAGGCCCCCCCTCAAACACAGTTCGAGCGACGTTTTGAGCTATTGGGTATGCGGTACGCCAGCAGCTGACCATAGAGCAGACGTTGGGTATGCGGTACGCCAATTACTGGCCTTTAGTGCAAGTGGGAGATTGTTGGATATGTATGCCCTAGAGGCCATTATTGTATAGTACTAGTTTGTATAATACATTTTGGAAGCTTGGGATATATACGGGTTTGCGACAGTCTTGCTCAATATAGTAGTATGCTACTTGGTTTGTTTTCATCTTAATATGTGTATGTGTTTCTTTTAACATATCGCTAATACATATTGATGGAGCCCTTAGGATCTTTGCTTGACTACTGGCGTTGTGATGGCGATCACACTAGTGGGGGCTGGGTAGTCTATAAGCACATCCTTATTATGGTCCATATTCGTAGGATTATCGAGACAGGGCATCGATACTCCAGAGTAGACTGGTGCATGCGCTTCTTATCCCAGCAGGGGAGATGGTCTGTCCCATGATTGGTAGAGATTTTACGATCAAAAATATTATTACCGTAATCAGGACGGCGTCGCTTCGCAGCTAGCCGGTGAGTGCGGGTCGATCCACAGAGACGGGTAAATTCCTTTAGTGTGTCTTAACGAGTTGATTCTATTTGTCGTTTTGGTTTTATAAAAATCTAGATCTAAAACTTAATTAATCTAATTTAAATTCTTGCTAGGGTTAGGCTTAGAGGAAGTTTTGGAGATTGATGTTTCCTTCACCGCTTTCAATGCCGTATTATAGATCCATTAGGTGTTATAGTAATTATCAATAAAGTGGATACAACTCTTTTGGGAAGATGTTTTCTTCCTCTAGATTCGTATCCTTCCTTTATCGTTAATTACCCTAACCCCCATGGATAACGCGCGCAACCGGCCCTTTATACTGCGGTTCACCGTTACCTCGAGGGGTAGGGTGCCGCAGGGAGCGGTTGTGCGCGCATGCATGGAGTTCTTAATGGGTTAGGCATTGAAAGGGGTGAGAGATCTCATCTCTCAACCCTTTCCCTAAGGCTAACCCTAACAAGCGAGGAGACTACTCGCTCATTAGGGGATGAGAAGACATTATAATTAAAAGAATAAAATACTTACTAATGGTGATGGCTCCCTCCAAGCGATAAAGAACAGATCTGAATGTCACGTCCAGAATTTCTGAATTTTATTTATTGAAAAGAGGCATACAATTTTTAGATCTAAAATTACAATTTATAGGAAAATAGGAAACCTAGGGTTACAGACTCTCGCGCACGCGCAATTACTGATTTGCCCACTTAAAATCACAACACCCACAACAGCGCACCGTCACAGAAAAACTGCGCCGACACGGGCTCTTAATGGCCGCGGAACCGCGGCGCCAGGTAGGGTTTGGCCGCGGATCCGCGGCCAAAGAAGGGAGTTGGGCCCTGTGCTTTGTGGGCTTGGTTCAGTGGCTCTTTGGTCTTCTGGTTCTTTACTTATTTTCTCTTTTGGGCTTCTGGTTCTTCTCCAGATTTTCAGCGAAGACTTGTATTGGTCTTTTAACCGTTTCACCTTGACATTCGTTGCCTTGCACCTATGTGAACTGTGCTTGACTAGGATCCGTCTAATTGCTGGTCAAAAGTCCCTTTTCTGTTGTTTGTGTCTTTTTCACTGTATTTGCTCCAGAAACCTGTAACCTGTAATATGCAACAAACGTGCGTCAAGAGTACCTGTTTATTTATAAAAAGATAAGAAATAGGGGAATGATAAATGCAATATTATGGTCTGAACAAATACCCCCAAACTTACCTTTTTGCTCGTCCTCGAGCAAACTTATTATTTATTCACCAAAATCCTAACCACACTTTCGCAGGGAAACGCGATTGCACTGAGCACGTGCAACAAGCCGTTAAACCTCTAGGTGTCCCTAGTAGGAGGAGTGTTGTCTCCTGAGGGTTTTCAGCGGATTACACCCACAAAATCCTATCAACTCGGCCCATTGACTTTTGTTCTCCAATTAGGTTTTCTAATAAGGAATTCTATTATCTTATACTTGTAAATTATCCACCCATATTCTTCACACTTCCTCATTATTTAACTTAAGATTATATATGTTATGTAGACCTACTTAGCTTTCGGCATTTCCTAAGTTTTCCTTCTAGGGTTTCATCTCCACTTAGGAATTTCTATCAACTCTATAAAGATAAAAGTTCTATTCTTCATTCCTTTCTCTTATCTAGATTCCAATCACATACCCCTACGTGTGTGTATAGATCACCTCTACACTCGGAAATTCAATTCAAGCAATCATGCCCTTGTCCATTGTCCAAAGTACTAATTAGTTAGTGAATTTAAATGAAATTTGCTTACACATCCTTCATGCGACCGTTAATACTTCTTGAGGTACCAACGACCGATTACAAAATGCGTTTGCACTTTAAAGCATACTTCCTAGTCTTTGCAACACCCAAGGCTTTAGCAGTGACTCCCAAACCAGTTGGTCTAAGGCACTAGGTGATGAAGCACCCTCGCTAAATATTTTTCTATTTTTGCAGCCTTAAGTAATCACAAAAACCAGTGTCCATTTTTTTTTTCTTTATTCACACTTTTTCATACTAAGGACTTTAGACAAGAGCCTTTCAAGGTCTCTTCTACTATTCCAAGTTTCAAGGTGCGTGATTGTGCAATTTGTAGGGTATACGTTTTCAGAATCTAGACTTAAGCTAGAAACTATTTTTCAAACTTATACTCTAATAAGAACATCAATACTCTTCCCTCATTTTGACTTAGCCCAAGAAGTGAACCCAAAATTTGTCTATTTCTAAATAAACTACAAGGCATATACTTTATACCGTTAAACTTTAAGGAATGTTATTTTTAGGGTTTTTAATTCACTAAGTCTAAGATCTAGTTGTTCCTAAATAGTTAACTTATTTGTCAAACTCAAGTCAATTAGCCAAAATTGAATACAATCATTTTTAATTTTTCAAATTTTTATGGGTTTTCAAATAAGTATGCAAATGCAAAAATATGTACAAATGAATGCGAAGGAAAAAGACGTACCGAGCATACCCCCAAACTTGAACTTGACAGTGTCCTCACTGTCATGCTAAACCAAGAGGGTCAAAATACCGATACTCCCCTGTTTATTTATTTATAAATTTTTTTTTTATGTTTTGAATTTTTTTTATTTTTTTTATAGAAAAAGAAAACAAAAGGATATATACATATATACAACAAGATTCCCCCCAAAGTTAAGCTTGGCCTTACACAAGCCAAATGTTAGCACCAACCATTCAAAAATCTTATCATAGTAATGGTAGAGTTGGTGCAAGAATGGGATGGAAAGAAAAGAGATGAAAAGCACGCGAGACCGTGTGGAAAGAAGAATGGTAGAATATGGTCTCGGTGGGGGAGAAGAAAGACGGAAAGAAGAAAGAAGTGGAGTGCGATCTTGAGGGTGTAAATTGAGTGAATAAATTAGCGCAATTTGTGATGACCGATGTGTTAAAAGCGATTGCGCTAACCTACCAACTCGTCGTGCAATGGGGTCAAATCCCTCAAGATTCGCAAGAAAACATGGGTACGCCGAACTTGGTATAGGAAATGAAAGCGTAACGGTCATTTGTTCGGTCGGAACAATAGGAAGGAGGGAGGGTGATATAACAGTCAAAGGTTCAGGAGGCTGAATTGGAAAATCTGACACATCAAATAAAAATGGTTCAACCTCGATATTATCCTCAAGACTCTCCTCAGTACTATCCTCAATGCCATTATCATCAAAATCTAGACGCATATGAAATTCGGGAGAAACATTTAATAACTCAGGATGATGATTTGAACATAAAATTTCAATTAAATCGACAGGTTCATCATCTGAAATATTCCCGGCGTCTATATCCTCAATCAAGTGAAAATCCATTTCTTTAGACACTTCATCCACAGCATGGATATTTATCAATGTAGGTTCTAGAGTGGAGGTGTAAAGATTGAAAGGATTAGGTGCGGTTTCACTCGAAAGGGGTTCCTCACAATTTGGCAAATCAAACACTACAAAATCGCACAAGTCATTTTTATTTTCAACTGGTGAATCATTTGGAACAATCGATGGAAAACCGGAGTTGTGGGTTTCAATTGGGTAAGGGTAGGTTTGATTTGAAAATCCTCTCTCATTCTCACTCTGTCCAACTGCTGCCTTACACATTGAAAAATTCGGAGCTAGCGGGACACTAGCTACCAGTTCACTAGGTTGTGTAAGGGCGGCCATGGATGCTTCCACATTCCTCATTATTCTATTTGTTACAGCAATATATGCTTCCAACGACTTTTCCAAACTAGACTTAGGAGGTGAGGGGGTTTCAGTAAAAGATTCAAAATTAGTTGGGTATGTGAAACTCCCTAATGGCTGTGTTGAAACAGTGTCTAGTGAAGGTGGGAAGGTCGGGTATGACTGGTAGGAAGTGGGTGGTAAGACAGGAGTAGGGTCAACATATGGATAAGAAGGTGAATAATCGTGTGGATCCCTAAAACTAGATGAGTGGAGAGGGGTGAAAGATCGACTGCGAGATTGAGCAATATGCTCAGCAATGGACATCGGCCTAGGAGTGACAGAAGCACTTGAAGAAGTGGTATCAACATAAGTAGGTTGTAAAGGTTGACTCGGTTGACACGAAGTGGGTTGAAAAGTCAAACTATTTCTCCTAGACGCCTCTATTTGATCTTTCAACGAAATTTTTGGCAAGGAAGGATCGTTTTTAAATTGACCGAAACAATTGACGAACGACGCAAAGTTAGGTTCGGGATACCAAGATTCGGCAAGAGATTTATGATATGGGGTACCTATGATAGAAGAATGCAAGGATTTCTTAGCGACAAAATTTTTGCAAGTTTTTTTTTTTCCTTTAAAAAAGATTTTTCTTTAATTTTTTATTGGAGAGTGTTGCAAGATGATTTTAGAAAATGGGACTCTTGACACCAATGTGTCAACCACACATGCACCATCAGACCTAGATCTAGGGTTGCCTAGGTCTACTAGACAGCTCCTAACTAGGGCTAGAAATAGACCTCGAACCGCCTCTTCACGGACAAGTACGGCCAGGTAGGTGGGAAGGAACCACCACTACAGTGGGCCTAATTAAAAACCACTAGCCTAGACACCGCACTGTCGGTTAGGATAAACGGCCGATGCCTACCCTAGTCCTTTACCTATTGAGCTCGCTGTCCTTAGGTCTGAGTCTAATCTTTTTTTAATTAAAGGTGGTCGATGCAAAATGCTTAGGTGTTTTCTGGGGTCCTGGGAAGGGTGATGAAATCCCCACCCAATCTGAGTTTGGTCAAATAGCCCCTTAGAATCCGGTTAAATTATGCAAAACAAATAAAATTTCACTTGCAGTCAGAATTTTTTAGCGCGGCGCAAAGAAACCTGCAGAGATCTGTTATTTAGAAGGGGGAGAAAGACTCTTTACGCAAAGAACCCTGCAGAAAATTTTCACAGACAGAGATATGGAGGTTGCAGAGGGGAGAAGGAGGAATCAAACCAGCAACTTTTTAAATGATGACGTGTCCAGGGAGCGGCGGAAGCGCGGTCAGGGACCTTGTTTTGCGGCGGAAGCGCGGCAAGGAGACTGGTTCAGCCTCTGGAAAAATTTTCACTGCTCTTGACTTGCAATCCCTCTCTGTTCTTATATACCAATTTATGTTTTGGCCTCTGTAAAATTCCAGATCCGCGATTCGAAGCTATTCCTGCAAGATTCAAAAATATACACCCTTCAAACAGATCAACTTTGATATTTTTTTATATTTTTTATATTTTCAGATTTTTATAATTTTTTTTAAAATTTATATCAACCCGAAAATTCACAAAAAGAAAGATTACGCCGTCCCCGGCAACGGCGCCATTTGAATCCGGTTAAATTATGCAAAACAATTAAAATTTCACTTGCAATCAGAATTTTTTTTTTTAGCGCGGCGCAAAGAAACCTGTAGAGATCTGTTATTTAGAAGTGGAAGAAAGACTCTTTACGCAAAGAACCCTGCAGAAAATTTTCACAGACAGAGATATGGAGGTTGCAGAGGGGAAGAAAAGAGAGCAAACCCTGTAAAAATTATGTGCTGACGTGTCAGTGCAAGCGCGGATCTGCGGCAGTTATGGGGTTTAGGCCGCGGATGGGCGGCGGAATAATGGGATCAGCCTCTGAAAAAAATTGTGTGGCTCTGTACTGAAAGTTCCTCTCTGTTCTTATATGTACCTTTCTGATTTGCGCTCTGTAAAATTTCAGATCTTCGCTATTCCTGCAAGATTCAAAAATAAACCCTTCAAACAGATCAAATTTGATAATTTTTATATTTTTTAATATTTTCAGATTTTTATAATTTTTAAAATTTTATATCAACCCGAAAATTCACAAAAAGAAAGATTACGCCGTCCCCGGCAACGGCGCCATTTGATTGGTAGAGATTTTACGATCAAAAATATTATTGCCGCAATCAGGACGGCGTCGCTTCGCAGCTAGCCGGTGAGTGCGGGTCGATCCACAGAGACGGGTAAATTCCTTTAGTGTGTCTTGACGAGTTGATTCTATTTGTCGTTTTGGTTTTATAAAAATCTAGATCTAAAACTTAATTAATCTAATTTAAATTCTTGCTAGGGTTAGGCTTAGAGGAAGTTTTGGAGATTGATGTTTCCTTCACCGCTTTCAATGCCGTATTATAGATCCATTAGGTGTTATAGTAATTATCAATAAAGTGGATACGACTCTTTTGGGAAGATGTTTTCTTCCTCTAGATTCGTATCCTTCCTTTATCGTTAATTACCCTAACCCCCATGGATAACGCGCGCAACCGGCCCTTTATACTGCGGTTCACCGTTACCTCGAGGGGTAGGGTGCCGCAGGGAGCGGTTGTGCGCGCATGCATGGAGTTCTTAATGGGTTAGGCATTGAAAGGGGTGAGAGATCTCATCTCTCAACCCTTTCCCTAAGGCTAACCCTAACAAGTGAGGAGACTACTCGCTCATTAGGGGATGAGAAGACATTATAATTAAAAGAATAAAATACTTACTAATGGTGATGGCTCCCTCCAAGCGATAAAGAACAGATCTGAATGTCACGTCCAGAATTTCTGAATTTTATTTATTGAAAAGAGGCATACAATTTTTAGATCTAAAATTACAATTTATAGGAAAATAGGAAACCTAGGGTTACAGACTCTCGCGCACGCGCAATTACAGATTTGCCCACTTAAAATCACAACACCCACAACAGCGCACCGTCACAGAAAAACTGCGCCGACACGGGCTCTTAATGGCCGCGGAACCGCGGCGCCAGGTAGGGTTTGGCCGCGGATCCGCGGCCAAAGAAGGGAGTTGGGCCCTGTGCTTTGTGGGCTTGGTTCAGTGGCTCTTTGGTCTTCTGGTTCTTTACTTATTTTCTCTTTTGGGCTTCTGGTTCTTCTCCAGATTTTCAGTGAAGACTTGTATTGGTCTTTTAACCATTTCACCTTGACATTCGTTGCCTTGCACCTATGTGAACTGTGCTTGACTAGGATCCGTCTAATTGCTGGTCAAAAGTCCCTTTTCTGTTGTTTGTGTCTTTTTCACTGTATTTGCTCCAGAAACCTGTAACCTGTAATATGCAACAAACGTGCGTCAAGAGTACCTGTTTATTTATAAAAAGATAAGAAATAGGGGAATGATAAATGCAATATTATGGTCTGAACATCCCACAGCCATCAAAACGTCGTACTGGAGATAGTATGCAGGTGCTCGTTAGGTTACGAGTACACTGGACAGGACTCGTCGGGAACTGTTGGTTGGTATTATACCTATAGTCAGTTAACAGTTCCCAAGTGACATGAGTACAGTTTAGTCCGTTGACTTGACACTATCATTTCGCCTCGAGTGTATTCCCACTGTTCTTAGATTACTACCCTATCACGGCTCTATTGAGTTGTGCAAACAGGTAGTAGTTGGGTGCAGTCCCGAAGCGCTTGGAGGCAGTGACGGTTAGACAGGATTCGTCTCTCCCGGTATTGGGAGTTGATATCGCGCTGTGTCTAAGAGAGCCATTACACAAAGTCCCTGGCCAGGGCAAGCGAGATATACTGGTAGCGTTTCCAGTGTTATCTCAGGGTGTTCTGGACTACACTCCGACACGACTTATACTGCTATTAGGGGAATGACGTTTACCGCCCCCTAGGCCCGCAATGCGATACTCTCAGACGAACAGACCGGACTGTACGGAGATTGTCACATTCAGGCTCAGTAGGAATTCGGATGGGTTCACCTCATCGGTCTTCTTATCGGCATCTACCTGGAGACCGTTACGTACAGCTAGTACCACTTGCGGCATGTGGTTAAACCTACTATCAGTGTAGTGTCAAGTCTTTAGAGTCCCATACAGAGGGTTGTTCGCCTTTGGGCAAAACAGAGTAGAGGTCGCATGGTTTTGCGACGGGGTTCGTTCACATCCGCGCACTTGTGCACGTTTGGTGTCCGGGCAGTTATTACTAGCGGGCTTTGGTTTAAGCCAGATCCTAGTATTTGTTTTGGGATTGGTTTTGTCTCATTGTATTCGTGTTCCTCGGAACACGGATGCGGGTGTGTATGCACAGTTGACAGAGGCAGAGGAATCTCATTAGGGTTATTGACCGTTGACTTTTTCTTAACCCTAATGAGAATGAGAAATATGATTAATGATATTAATTAAGGATAATTGTGCCATGGTTAGGTTGACCATTTGACTTTTGTTGACCTTTTGATTTTGGTTGACTGGTTGACTTTTGTTGACCTTTTGACCATCATCATTTCATTTGCAAGATACTTCTTGTTTCTTGCAAAATGCATTTAATGTTGAAATGTAAATGGTCATTCCAAACTAACCATCACATTTTCCTTAGTTATTATTATTATTATTCTCATTTTGAGGGCATGGTTGTAGATTTTCTAGTTCATTCTCTCTTGCTCTTTCTCTCTCATGCAAAGCTCTCCCTCTTTCTCTCTCAAAGCTCTCTTCTTTCATGTGTTGAAAAACATGAGCTTTGTGAGATAAAACCATCAAGGCAACACTCTACTCATTCTAGGGTTCTTAGTCTAGCAAGCCAAGCACTCTAGTTACCTCTTGGTTGAGGTAGGAGCTCAAGGTAGAGGCCCTCGGGTGGATCTTTCTTCGGCAAAGAGAAGACGAAGAGGAGGAGCCGTCTACATCACTCTAAGGAGCAAGCAAGAAGGAGGACCACAGCAAGAAGGAGGACCACAACAAGAAGAGAAGGAGTTCAAGATCTAGGTATAACCATCTAACATAGTACCTAGTACTTGTTGTTAGTTTGTTAGTTTTTGTTTAGCAAAGATCCTCCATGGTTGGTCTATATTCCCTTGTGAGAAAAGTTTGATTTTTACCTATTCCGCCTCCCCGAAAGAACCGGGGTGGGTAACATAGACCTAACAAATTTGGAAAAAGGATTCTACCCACTGCTTTCAATGCCCTAGTGAAGAGTATAGGTGTTAGGGTAATAGTTAACAAAAGAGATTAGCACGACTAGGAAGAAACTTAGTTTCTTCCTTTTGGTCCTTGTCCGTCCTTTCTTAACTCTTAGCCCTAATCTCTATTTAAATCAACCACAACCGGTCTAACTATGGAATCACTGCTATCTTGTAGGATAAGGTGCCGTAGTCAGCGGTGTGTGGTTAATTTAAATAGAGTCCTATTATAAAAATTATATGGGCAAAGAAGGAAGAGAGAGAGATTTACTTCTCTCAAACATTCCCAATCCTAGCCCTAACAAGTGAGGAATTACTCACTCATTAACGAAGTTATGATAAAATTCATTTTTATAATTTTAAAAGACTATCTAAGTTACAGATAATAAAAGGCAGATAAAAATTCAGGAATTAAATTCAGATAAAAGAATGCATGATAAAAAATAAAAATACCTTTATTGATGACCTCTTGATGATTACAAGGAAATTAATATTTAATCTATCAATTAAAAAGAGGTATCTCAAAAGAGGCACACCTAATTAGGCTCTCAACTTTCCTATTTATAGATAGGAAAAAACCCTAGGGTTACATCTGATCCATACACGAAATGACAAAACTACCCCAAGAGCCGAGTCAAAGCATCGTCACTGCCACCGACACGTGCACCACACGGCCGCGGTTCCGCGGCAGAAAGCCATGTTTGGCCGCGGTTTCGCGGCCGTGTTGAGGGTTCTCTGCCTCATTTCTTCAGGGTTGCTTTATGTTGCCTTTTTCTTCTGTTTTCTTCACTTAGTTCTTCAGAATCTTTTCCACTTTCTTTCAGATTTCCAACAATGCAGAATTTGTGGACTTTTACCGTAAACTTCGCTTTGAAGTCTTGTATCTTGTGCTGCCCTTGAACTGTCTTGTACATGGAACTGTTTACTGATCTTCATTTGTTCCTTGAACTGTTAGGCGGCATCATACAGATTCATCTTTTGTTGGTCGTAGTCTCACTTTTGTACGTCTTTTCATGAATTTCACTGTATTGTTCTGAGAACCTGTAACCTGCAACTATTTAGCAGACATGGATCAAAAGCACCTATTTATTTGAAGTATGATTAAGAATGGGTGATATAATAATGCAAAATTCTGATATGAACAAATACCCCAAACTTATCTTTTGCTCGTCCCAAGCAAAAACAATTTTATTCTCGAAAAAATCCTAACCTCACTTTCACAGGGAATCGCGATTGCACTGAGCTCATGCAACAAGCCGTTAAACCTCTAAGTGTCCCTAGTAGGAGGAGTGTTGTCTCCTGAGGGTTTTCAGCGGATACTACCCATAAAATCCGATCAATTTGGCCTGTTGACTTTCATTCTTCAATTTGGTGTTCTAGCAAGAAATTCTATTATCTTTAACTTAGAAATCATCAACCCATATTTTTCACACTCACTTATCATCTAACTTAAGATCGTATATGTTTTGCAAATTTATTAAGCTTTCAGTATCTTTTGAATTTTCCTTCTAAGGTTCCATATCAACTTAGGAATTCTTATCATCTCTACTGAAGGTATAAGCCCTATCTTTCATTTCTATCTCTCATCCAAACCCCAATCATATACCCCTATGTGTGTGTGTGTATCACCCCTTCACTTGAAAATTCAATTCAAACTATCATACTCTTGTCCATCTTCCAAAATACTTTTAGTTGGTGAATTTTAGATGAAATTTTCTCACACACCATTCATGCAACCGTTAATACTTCTTGAGGTACTAAACGACATATTACAAAATGTGTTTGCGCATTTAGACGTAATTCCTCGTCTTGTAATACCTAAGGCTTAACAGTGACTCCCAAACCAGTTGGTCTAAGGCACTAGGTGATAAAGCACCCTCGCTATATATTTTTTTATTTATGCAGCCTTAAATAATTACAAAACCAGTGTTCATTTTTTTATATCTCTTTATTCACACTTGTACTTTTATTTTATTTTTCTTCATACTAAGGATTTTAGACAAGAGCATTTCAAGGTATCCTCTACTATTCCAAGTTTCGAGGTGCGTGTTTGTGCAAGTTGTAAGGTATATATTTTCAGAATTTAGATTTAAGGTTCAGAATTATTTTTCAGACTTACACTTCAAATAAAAATTTCAATACCCTTCCCTTATTTTGACTTAGCCCAAGAACTGAACTCAAAATTTGCCTATTTTTAAATAAACTGCAAGGACATATATTTTCTACAGTTAAACTTAAAGAAAGGTTATTTTTAGGGTTCTTATTTTACTAAGTTTAGGATCTAGTTTTTCCTAACTAGTCAACCGTAATGTTAAACTTAAGACAAATATGGCCAAAGTTGAACTTTTCAATTTTTATAATTTTTAAATTTTTTTGATTTTTATGGATTTTAAATTAAGTGTGCAAATGCAAAAATATACACATGCATGCGAAGGAAGAAACCTTACCGAGCACACCCCCAAACTTAAACTTGACAGTGTCCTCACTGTCAGGCTACACCAAGAAGGTCAAAATTGTCGGCATTCCCCTGTTTGTTTAATAAATTTTTATATTTATTATTTTTTATTATTATTAACAGAAAAAGAAAACAAAATGTATATACACAAAAAGCCTCCCCCCCCCAAAAAAAACTTAAGTGAAACAGTGTTTCCGCTGTTTAAGCGTTAAAGTTCAGAGTTAGGGGGGAGAAAACACAGTGTCAAGCTATACAAGGCCTTACACAGGCCAAAGGTTAGCACCAACCATTCAAAAATTTTGTCGTTATAATGGTGTGGTTGGTGAAAGAATGGAGTGTAGAGAAAAGAAATGAGAAACACACGAGACTGTGTGGAGATAAAAGAAGTATACGGTCTCGGTGGAGGAGAAGAATGGCGGAAGGGAAAAAGAAATGGTTGTTGTTCGACTTCTTCAGGTGGAGGTTGATTAATCACAAAATTCGTGTCGTTTAGGAATGCGAGTTCGTCGGCGAAAATATCTTCGAAACTTCCATCGATGGTCCGATTGAACATTTCAATGTCAATAAGTGTCGCGCCAGAATTCAGCACACTTGATTTTTCAAAAATTTTGAAGGTAGGATAGTCGTAAGGCTCATTTACCTTATTTTCAAAAGAGTTTAAATCAAGTTGTTTTTCTAGAATTATCGAACTCAAAATATCAGATTGTGATTCATTAACACTCGGTATCATTAAAGGAAGATTAAAAGAAGAACCAAAGAAAGTGGGAGAAAGAAATTGAATACGAACTTGAAGGTGGAGATGGAGTGTATAAATTAGCACAATTTGTAATGACCGATATGTAAAAAGCGATTGTGCTAATCTATCAACCCACGGAGAAATGAGATCAAATCCCTCAAGATTCGTGAGAAAACATGGGTACGTCGAACTTGGTAAACCAAACATTGAAAATGAAAGTGTAACGGTTTCTTGCAAAGTCGGAACAAGGATGGAGGGAAGTGATTGAGGAAGGGTATCGGTTAAAGATTTAGGAGGGTGTGCGCAGTCAATGAAAGGGATAGAATGAATTAGAAAATCCGACCCCTCAAATAAAACTGCTTCATCTTCAATAATTTTCTCAATACTCTCCTTAAATTTTAGCTTATCCATGCAATTCTCATCAAAATCAAGACGCATATGAAGTTCGGGAGAAACATTTAATGACTCAGGATGATGAATTGAAGAGAAAAATTCAGTCAAATCTACAGGTTCATCATCCCAAATATTCCCAGCGTCGATATCCTCAATCAAGTGAAAATCAATTTTTTTAGACACCTCATCAAAAGCATGGATATTTATCAATTCAGGTTCTAGAGTGGAGGTGTAGAAGTCAAAAGGATTGGGTGTGGGTTCACTCGAAAGGGACCCTTCACAATCCGGCAAATTAAACACTACAAAGTCATACAACTCATTAAACGTTTTATCTTCAACTGGTGAATCATTTGGAACACTTGATAAACATTCAAAACCGGAATTGTGGGATTCAATTGGGGATGGGTAGGTTTGATTTGGAAGGATGTACAACTCACTCTCACTACTCAAATTCTCAATCTGTCCAACCGCCTCATCATACATTGGAAAATTTGGAGCTAGTTGGAAACTAGCTACCGGGTCACTAGGTTGTATAAGGGCGGCCATGGACGCATTCAAATCCCTCATATTTTGTCTTTACACTACCATAAAATCTTCCAATGACTGTTCCAAACTAGACATGGGTTGTGAAGGGGTTTCAGTAGAAAATTCAAAGTTGTTTGGATATTGGAAACTCCCAAATGGCTGTATAGAAGCAATGTCTAGGGAAGGTGCGAAAGTCGAGTATGATTGGTAAGAATTGAATGGTTGGACAGGAGTAGGATCAATATTTGGATAAGAAGGTGAATGGAATTGTTGATCCAAAGAATTCACAGTAGTGAAAGGAGTGAAAGATCGGTTATGAGATTGTTTAATATGTTCAGCAATAGACATGGGTTTCGGGGTTACAACAGAACTCGAAAAAGTAGTATCAACGTAAGAAGGTGGTGAAGGTTGAAATGGTTGATATAAGGTGGATTGCGGAGTCCAATTGGATGCCCTAGACGCGTCTATTCGATCTTTCAAAGAAATTTTGGGCATGGAGGGGTCGTCCGAAATTCGACCAAAACAATAAGCGTAGGAAGTAATGTCTGGTTGAGAGTACTAAAGTTCGGCAAGAGTTTTGCGAGGTGGGGTACCCATGATGTGATGAGAGAAAGGAGAAGAAAAAGAATGTGTTTTTTTATAAATTATATATATATATATATATTTTTAAAAAAATTGTTTGTTTTTGGAGTTTGAAATTTTTGAAAGTGTTTTTTTTAGAAAGAGTTTTTTGCAAAAATTTGTACGGATCTACGGCACATTACACAATCAAACCTAGAGGTAGGGTCTCCTAAGTCAACTAGATTGCTCCTAACCGTTCCAAAGTGACAAGTTGTGAGATAACCCTCAAATTGTCTCTTCACCGCACAGGGACCCGTCAAGCCACGGGACAACGACACGGATATTCAGGTTAGATGTATTATGGTGATCGTCTCGCGCCACTTCTAATACATTCCGTACCAATCTACCCCGTTAAAACTCCATAATACATATTGTATTGATTGTAATGATTTGTTGTATAAGACTTGCCGAAATCATAGTATAAGTTGTTCATATAAACAGATCGGATGTAAACAGATAGTCATGTAGTCAAGTTCAAAATATATCCATGGTTCGGTCCAGTCGAGTCATGTTGTGTGTTCATGTTCAAGTGTTCATACTTGGTACATTGGATTCATGTTGAAATGGAGTTATAGTTGGAATCATATTTGGATTGTATTTAGATTAAACTGAGACTCAGATTGAGTCAGACACTTTAAACAGATTTGAGTTCTGAATTAGATTTAGAAGTTACCGGTAACTACTGTACATGGACGACAGGATTTGTGACTTTTTCTAATCCAATTACCATTGATAACCCCGTTTTAGTTTTCTGTCTTAAATAGGCAAGCACCCACTTTCTCCGGCTCCGTGAGGCTCAAGAGAATTGGTCCCGCTTAAACCTATATTTACTTAGATCCTTAATGTAAATTAATATAACTTGAAGGGGTTTTATATAAAATAGTTTTAGTATATTTTTAAAATAAAGCTCAAGTATTTATTTATCGTATTTAGAGTTTTCATGGATGTAACTTTTAAAAATGAGGCATTCTAGTGAATAAATACCTAGTTGAATAGTTCATGGTATTTTTGTGTAAATTTTACTTGTATGGATTCTTGATGGTATTTTCATGGAAATGTAATTCTTTTCTTTTGTTTAGAAACACATGGAATTTATTATATATTTAAAATAGATGGATTGATAATATTTATATATAATTATTAAAAATAAAATTTATTTATTAAATAGAAATCACGTTTTTCTTTAAAATTGCATTAAAGATTCCATCGAGACGTATGCTCCGTGAGAAGGTCTGCATCTCGCTTTACTTGTCCCGAGGATGTGCGATAACCCGCACCATCCCGATCGGGTTCTCCAAAATAGGTTGTAGAGGTATAATTGCAAGGAATGTAAATAAAACAATTTAAAGAATACGGGTTTTGATAGTTTATGGTATTTTATTGTAAAAGTCGTATTTCCCTCAAAGTTGTTCAAGGAAAACGTGCTGTGTCAAGATGCGTGTTCGTGAGAGGTAGATCATTACCTCGTGAGGTTTTCTAGAAATAATATAAGCAAGAATGATTAAACGATGTCATATGTAATTTCATAGTATTTAATCGTAAAAGCTTAATAAAATTTGTTTTATTTGGAGTTTTAAAATGAAACTTGTTTCTAAATTTTAGTTAATATTTAACAAGTAAGATATAATGATATAGTTAAGTGTTCTTAAGAGAAAATTGAAATTTAAAAGAGAATAGTATTAAAGGTCGGTATAACTCTACTTACCGACGTGATTTGTAAAGAAAACATTCTAAGTTAAGAAGACGAGGAGAGAAGGGGGACTTACTAGTTGTTTGGGTTAAGAATAGAGGGAGGGAGGTATTGAGATCGTCGTGGTGTCGAGGAGTCGCCGGAAGTGCTTCGAATCCTCGTCGGAAATGAACTTGGGCTAACTCCACTTGTACTTTTCTTTGACTTGGAATTTTTTGAGGATTTTAACAATAGACTTCAGAATGAGAAAGGTTAGGGTGTGATATTGTATTTATAGAGTAGAATTAAGGTTTTGTGCATGAAGAGAGAATTAAAAATGTATTAAAAATAAAATTTATGAGTGAATTTAAGTTCTCTGTTAATTTACAGAGAAATCGAACAGCACTGAAGTAGTAGGGGTAGGCCAAAGGACTGGGGTGCAGAGAATGGAGGCATTACCGACGGTTGAGCCCGGCGCCGCCGGCCCAAGTGATGATCTCGCCTGCCATCTTAGGGCTTTGGGTGCTGGGATTCATGTCATGTGACCCTCTCGCAGTTTATATCATTTTGCAAATGTTTGATTTTCTGGCTTTTCATTTCTTACGTGTATTACACATGTAAAATTTTGGGCTTCTAAAAAGTTTAAAATAAAAATTCATAAAAATATGTGTGGCTGATGTGAGATTCGAACATTGAGGCTACATCACAGTAATGCAAGGTTTTACCTATGAGATACACGTTATTTCTTGTTATTCTTAATCAATTTTAATTTATAAGTTGTACTCAGACTTACAACTCTATTTTATAAATTAACTTGAAAATTTTTGTATAATAAAATTGGAGTCGTTATATTTTACACTCCTTACAAAAATTTTGTCCTCGAAATTTACAATTATTTAAGATTTGAACTTAGCTTGTTTAAATATTATCTTAATGTCATTTCCACCGTGTCTAAACTCCAAAATTATTTCCACTGTGTGTAAACTCCAAAATTAAAATCCAGGTTGATGAAATATAATGAATTTCTAATGCCCGCTCACAGGTTACCCTTTTGGATCGGAATCTAAGTCAAAGACCCTTTGATACATATTCGGTGGAACTCAAGCCCGAGTTGCTCTGGTACCATATCGAATGTCCATTCCACTGTTCTGATCCTAAAAAAATTATAAAGACGGTTGAGGGTTATTATTATATATTCTATTAATTGGAAAAGGTAAATCGGTTTGGTTTTGAAAGCTGCGGACAAAAGGGGAAAAAGTGGCTTACAATTCTTGTAAATCTTTTGATGATTCTCACCAAGCAATTTATGTACTGTTTTTTGGTATTGCTTAGTATATAATCGGAGTGTTTTTTAGTGTAGAGCACTGTGGTAATACGTCATCTCATTTGAGATGGTATAAACTGTACACGATAATTTAGAGGTTTCGTTTTACTATTAACATTTTAAATAAATAGTATCTACCAATCTTTCTAGATCTTTTTAGATAAACACACACAATTATTTCATGAACTGCAAATAATTTATATACTAAAAACATTGCCAATCAAATAAATGCCACGGAGAGTATATTTGGATTTGCAACCATCCAAGCTGTTCTTCTGTTTTTGATTTGTAGCCAATAGAGTTTATGATATCATTACTATAGAGTTTATGATATCATTACTATCATAATGGTAACTATTTTGAGATGCCAGGTTAATTGCCTAACACACTCGTATGTCTATCTTTTAGATGTTAGAGGAAAAGAATTTATGAATCCGGAATTCTAATCAAATTCCCTTTCATTAAGGCATCATTTTTTAAAATTTTAGAATTTCAAAATGAAAATGCTCGGAATTTCAAAGCCCAACTAAATATATTCATGTGTAAAATCAATCAACACATAAGAAAAGATGCGTACATGAAACAAAGAGACAGAGGTAACAAATTAACAGAAGTTGAGGGACGGGAGGATAATAGGAATTAAACAAAAAAACAAATAAGGTACAAAGAAATGTACGCTTAAATGACATTGAATTAACATACAAGATAAATAGATAATCCAATCATATAATTTGAAATAAATCAAATGCAAAAATATCACTAGTAATCCTTTTTTACATACTAATATCACCTAACGTATATCTTTATGCTCTAGTTATATGAAAAACACCGTTCCACATATTCTCTGAAATCTGATTTGTCCAATTCACTGCGGCTATCGGTTAAATGGTCTTTGTTTGCAAATCATCGTCAACATCTGAATCTTCACATCGTCTACAGAGATATTTTGCAGTGCATCAACCTCTGTTGCATCAACATCGAACTCATCGTTGCTAAAGAAAATTACGTATCGCAACACATGCTTGCGCCATCTTGACTTGTTTAAGATAAGAAAAACCAGATGGTCCACACAGATTTAATCGAGGTGCTTAAGAAGATAGCTGGCTTCATCTTACCTCCATTCCGCATAATTTCTAGCACTCTTTGTTAGTGTGGTTGGTGGTTGGCTACATAGTCACAGAATTCGCGAATTATTCGCCGAATTTGCGAATAATTCGCGAATTTTTGATCAAACGAATTATTCGCCGAATTATTCGTCATTGCCGAACTGGCCGAATAATTCGCGAATTATTCGGGAATAATTCGCGAATTATTCCCGAATTTTGTGATAAAACAGCGAATAATTCAAAAAACTGTAAATAATTCATAAAATCAAAACCTAGCGTCTCATATATTAATTTATTGCTCGAAATCCTTCCCGAACATTTCCCGAACACTTACCGAATCTTTCCCGAATACCTGCCGATTTTTTCCGAATAGTTCTCCGAATCCGAATTTTCGACCTCGCCTAATTATTCCCGAACGGCGAATTTGTGACTATGGTTGGCTAGGCATTCCTACAAAGAACAATACCATCAGACTCACAATCACAATTTACCTAATAGAAGTTTATTGTAATCACCTACAACATAAAAATTTATCCCAATATTTTAGCGTCACCCATGGACTTGTTTTTCTGCCATTCAGTTTTTATACAGGCCAATCTTAATGAAATTATAAACCTTGGCTCGATTTGTACGCTGCTTTTCAATGGATTTGAAATTCCAAACTTGAGGTATGGGTAGCAACTCAATTCTGAAATAAACCTATACATAGGGTTAAAAATGAATGTGATGATATCATGATAAAGACCAGGCCAAAATGAACCAAATAGCATTTCGGGTGACTTAGGACTATGCATAGCTCATCCCAAAACTTTATGGTCTACATGTATCAAACATGTATGAAAGACTAAAATATTAACTATTTATGCAAATATGGTCAAGATTTATAAGTACATGGACTTCATCCACTGTTTACTCTCCAATTATATAAAATCTAAAAATTTGATCTAACTGAGACCCAAAAAATATGCATGCCTGATTTTCCATTGATGATTTTCGCTTTGAGATAATGGCGTGATCTTCAATTTGAACCCAAAAGCATTCAATTGAGCGGTCGACCAACAAAAAAAAATTAGGCCTTTATGAAAGAGAGATGAAGAAGAGAAAGGATGCGAGGGATCAAGAATTTGAGATTTGCTGGGGGTACGGTAAGGATTATAATCGATCTATTTTTGTTAATTGTTCTTTATAATCGGCATATTTGGAATTACAAAATAATAATTCCTAAGGTTCTGGTACGGTGGTCCACTAACGTCTTATACATAAATGTCTTCTTCAAATGCTGGCCCACTAACATCTTATACATAAATAGAATTTTATAACTACACTTGGCTAACGCCCTCTATGGAAATGTAAGAAAACAAAGAAAAAAGATACTGTCGTTTATAATGGATTAGGGAATGACATGTGACTGTAATAATATATCTTATAATGGATTAGGAAATGTCATGCCACGTCATTGTAAATATATTTACATGTGTATGGCACGTGCAAAATTGCTAGTATAGCCATGATGTGAGAGAGAATGGTAGTGTAAGAGGTCAAAGGATTCAATAGGTACCTTTTGGTGAGATTTCACATTAATATGTAGGCTTCCCAGCTTGGCGGGCTTTGCCCACTGGGCCTATCTCCCTATAGGCTTATTTTATGGACAAACCTTTTATAAATACAAAAATAAACTCTTCTCGCCTTGCCTGTATAGTAGAATGTCATCTCCTATTTTGAAATCCGGTACTCCCGTTTATCTGTCTAAACTTTATGTCCAAAACACCTTGGATGCTTAATCAATTTTCTAGTCTGCAGTCGTTGTTTCGTCAGCAGTTAGTTGGTTAGTGCGGAACAACAATTTTGGCACAAGCCAAAAATGCAGTTTTTAAAAAATCCTACAGAGTGCCATCTGCAATACTAGTAAAGGTTAAAAGAGGTTCCTTGCAGTTTAGCCAATTATTTATGGTTCTTCGACGAGCTGAGCTTCACATTGCGCTGTACAGTGGGTTGGTAACGTTTGCTTGACCTGTACTGATTATGAAATTGAAGCATAAAAGTAATATATCAAATTCCAAAGTTTATTTCCAAAAAACTTCCAGCATTTCTTACAATAAAAGAACAAGACTTCAATCATTTATTTAAAAGGTTTTATCGTCTATCAATCCAACATTGTTTGTTTATTTATTTATTTATTTTTTTGGGGACGGAAGCTTTCCCAAATTCACTTTAAGAATTCCCAAATTCACTTTAAGAATGTTGTAATTTTTATATTAATTGTTTTGCTTGGTGGACTCAAAAAAACCCTCCCAAGCCCCCAACCCAATTTTTCATGCATAACACTGTAAGCGTAATAATATGTTTCGTATTTACAGAACTGAACTGTAGCCTCGGAGGGATTTGTGAGTTGTATTGTTCAATATAGAAACGTTAATAGTGTCGAATATCATAACTGTAGGCAACTTGTATAATCTTGATTTGTTAACGTCGTGACATGTACATAAAACTCGTGAAAATGTTATGGGCATTTGAACTGAGTTGTGTATGGGCATCTATGACTTTTTTTAGTGATGCCTATCAGATCCCAGCAAGCCTTGCCACAGAATTTTTATTGTGGAATTTTCACAACCACTTGGGTCTCTTTCTTCTACGAAGAAACGGCAACACCGACGTTTACTTTCTTTGTTCTATTTAGAAAACTGTTTAACATTAGGTTTCTAATTGAGACACCATTGTTTGTATACCTTTCAAATGTCAAGTTTCATTGATGTGCAGGACGAGAAATCTTATATGCAACTGTTAATTTATTATTTATGTTTTTTAAAAAAAATATCTTGATCTGTAAATCTGAAACCAAATTTAATTTCATTTAGAATAATTGTATTTCTTAAATGAACAGGAACACTTTTCCAAAGTACGTACAATGCATGTCACTCATGTCATGTTTGGAGTTGCTGGTCTTTTTGTCATGAGGGATGATATAGATTTCATATAGTCTTAACATTCGTGCAAGAATGATCTTATTACTTTTGGAGAAAAGATTTTATTTTATTGATGATTTCAATATGTTTGATGTACATGTATATATACAAGTTCATGGAAGAGACTAGAATACAATGAAGAGTCTAGAATATAATGGGAGTCTAGAATACAGTGTTGGAGTTTAGAATACAGAGAAAAAGTCTAGAATATTCAACATATCTTAATACCTCCCTCAAACCCACGGTGGATCATATACCGAGAGTTTGGATAAAAAGTATTGTTGTTGAACAGTAGTTTGAGCCATTGTGAAAATATCGGCGAGCTAATCTTTGGAGGCTACATAGGGTAGTGAAAGGTGTCGAGAGACATACTTCTATCGTACAATATGACAACCAACCTCTATATACTTCGTGCGCTCATGGAAAATCGGATTAGTAGCTATCCGAATGGCACCGCGGTTGTCATAATGCAATGGAACCAGAACAGGAATGAGAACACCCATATCCTGAAGAAAGCGACAAAACCAACGAACCTCAAGAGTAGTGTCCGCCATAGCACGATATTCAGCTTCAGTACTGGATCTAGAGACCGTGTCCTGTCATTTGGACCGCCAAGAAATCAATGAGGAACCTAGGAAAACAAAATATCCTGTGGTGGAACGTCGAGTGTCAGGATCATCGGCCAAGCTAGCATCGAAGAAGGCCCGTAGATTCAATGTCGAATCAGACGGAAACAAAAGAGAACGAGTGATGGTGCCGCAAAGATACCAGAAAATGCGAATAAGTGCAGCATAGTGGACATGTTAGGAATATGTATGCCCTAAAGGCCATTTTTGTAAGATGTATTGGATGCTTGGACATATATATAGAGAACTTTCTTGCTCGACATGATAGTATGCTATCTGGTTGCCTTTTATCTTAACATGTACACTTGTATTATTATACCGTCTCTCTGATACATGTTGATAAAACTCTTAGAATGTTTGCTTGACTACCAGGACTATGATATGGATCATACTACTGGGACTTGTGTAGTCCACAAGCACATCCTTTAATTATTCCTAGTCGAGGAATCGAGACAGGGCATTGATATTCCAGAGTAGACCAGTGTGTACGTTTCTTGACCCTGTAGAGGGCGATGGTTGATCCCATAACCATTGGTGTTTGACTTCAAAAATTGTACACGGGTGATTGTTCCCTTATAAAAAGGGATGAGGGAAAGTTCCCCACTAAAAGAGCCTCCACGTGTTTAACACGTGAGTGCCTAAATGCAACGCATATAGACACTGCAATTAAAACAATTGCTAGGCTAAAACAGCCCCATTTGTTTAACACGTGAGTGCCTATATGCAACGCATATAGGCACTGCAATTAAAACAATTGCCAGGCTAAAACAGCCCCACGTATTTAACACGAGAGTGCCTATATGCAACGCATATAGGCGCTGCAATTAAAACAATTGCTGAGCCAAAAGAACCCCACGTGTTTAACACGTGAGTGCCTATATGCAACGCATATAGGCACTGCAATTAAAACAATTGCTAGGCTAGAAGAGCCCCACGTGTTTAACATATGAGGGCACTCTCCTACGTAGAATTAAAATTCTACTCAACAAAGAACCGTTGGATCAAAAATCTAATAATGATTAAACATAGAATTAAATTCTATTGAACTTTTAAATGGGAAATGATATTTTCTGTTAAACAGAAAATTGACGGATCAAAAATCCCATAAGTTGGAAAATATTTTTCATATCTTTCTAAATAAAGAAAGATTGCGCTCCGTTAAACCAAACACTCTTAGATTAAAAATCCAACGATGATTAAAAAATCATCAATCTGCAGAATAAATTCTGTATGGGAAAATATTTTCGTAATCTTGTTTAAAAAACAAGAAAATATGTTATGTGAGACAGAAACCTTTGTATCAAAGATCTAACAGTAGGTAAAACCCCTAAAATCAACTAGGATATCTCAATGAGAGATTTCCTAAAACTAATCTACAAATTTCTCCGCTATATAAAGAACCCATGACATTCTATATAAAAAAAGAAGAAGAGAGAGAAACATACAGAGAAAAAGAGGAAGAAGAGAATATAAGTCTCGAAAAAGACTTTCTTCATCAGAATATTCTAGGTAAAAAAAAAAGAAATACATAGAGATTGTTTCATCTTGACCTTTCTAAGGGTTTAACCCTTCGCATAAGAACTTATTTCTTCCTTTGGTTGAGATATGTAGAAGCAGATCTCCACATAAGTTGAGAATTTAATTCTCATCGGAGAGATTCTGTCATGCAGATTCAAAACCTAGGGAAAGAACTGAATTCAAAGAATTTAATTCTTACAGAAAGATATGGTAATTTAATTCCTCTGAAAATCAAGGCTTAACCCTACAATAAGAATTTAATTCTTACAAAAACAAGAGAGGCATGGGATCCTTCAAAATCCTAGCATGAGATCAAAATCTCCAAACACTCAATAGGATCTCACGTGCTCTACGTGAGCGTTTCTGATGAATGAAAAGGGGAAACCCATAAAATCGCCTCGCGTGCTCGCACATGAGTCAAGTGTTTAACACTTCTATATAAAAAAAAGGAAAGGGGGAATAGAACTCAGAAAACAAATCCCACTTTGGGGCGCCTCACGTGCCCACACGTGAGCGCTTCCAAAGTACAGTGTTCAACACTGAATCGGAGCCTCACGTGGGAATACGTGAGTGCTGAACATATACCAGTGCTTAGTATTTTTGGGAAATCAGACTTCAGCCTCAAATTGGCTAAATCTTTCTGAAGTCAAAACCTCTTTGATCTCTAAGTCAACCTAGCTTATGTGCTCATATTTTCCCAAACTAATCTCAGTCTCAAACATGACCGATGACCACTCAACTGATGATATCCAAAACAATATTTATCCCACATTCCCCCAAAGAAATTTTAGTCTCAAAATACGACTAATGATTTCGGGGTTGACCACCAATTTCATTTTCCCTCGGATAGGGAAATTGGTTCAAGGGTACATCTCTCCACACCTCTGATACATGTCGTTGTAATTTCTCAACGTCTTCAGAGAGGTGGTGGGTCCCGACAACCAACTGCTCTTCAGTACACTTCCCAAACTGACGTGCACACCCCAGATCAAACCATACCCCGAGCTGTGTGTCTCTCATATCATCGTTGCTCATCCTGACACGTAACAAATACACATGCGCGCAAGATGATCAACAGACCGCAATGTCCTTAAACTACGACCTCACCGCCAAATGGTGATCAACAGACCGTAATGTTCTCAAACTACGAGCTCACCGCCAAATGGTGATCATCAGACCGAGATGTCTTTAAACTAAACCAATATAGCCCAAACACTCTTTTATTGGATCCGAAACGAAAACAATCCTAACACCCCTTTAATTAGATCTTAGTCTCAAATTGGACTAACGTATCCTTAACAAAAAAACCCACCGAGCCCTAACTGCTCGTATACATTTAAGTCGATCTTGATCTCAAAATGGATCAACGATCCTTAAATCAACCCAAACCCAAATCTAAAAATATACAAATTTAGACTAATCCATGCCCTACGGGCAACAACATAAATTAATCTCCGTATACAATCTACGGGCAACCAAAAATAAAATAAACACACATGACACGAAGTGAACCTCTGGAGCAGGAGAAAGTGGTTATCACGAGGCGGTAACATAATTAACTGCAGAGGCTTGCGCCTGCAGGGAAGAGCGTCCCTATAATCAAAAACCTCTCATAAACGAGGGGGAATCTGACGAAGTCACGCTATAACGGCCGCATCCGTCCAAACCATCGATACACGGTGCCATAAATCAACTTGGTATCTTCGCAGAGGTGGAAGGATAAATCCAAATAGCACATGCCCCCAAATCCAGGCGAGACGACCCATTCCGGTCCGTCTCTATTTTCGGCAGTAAACAAATTCTGGCATGCCCGGTAGGACTTCTTTCTCTTTCCACTCCACACTTCGTGTGCCGTGTTCGTGAACAAATCGCGGTTTACTATGATTGCCCCTGGATTCAAGGTACTAAGATTTGGTGTCTCGCTCCTGTGCAGAGAAAAGAAAAATCAATGGCTTCCAAGTGTACCCGCAACAGCAACTCCCACTCCGTCTTCGCTGGAGGAGTGACGTACGGGCCAAATGCGGCATGCATCCTCTCAATGCCAGTGGAACAGGTGACTCAGGCCACCACTGGATTGTTCTTCGGGACCATACTCCCGCCAACAAGCTTCAGCGCCCCGGTGTCATAACAGGAAGCTCCAAAGAAGTCGGTTTTCGATCGACTTGCAGCCACCATGGCCCCTCTCAACGGGTCATCCAAGTCTTCTACTTCAGTCTTTAACAGACTGAGCCAAAGCTCCAGTAGGCCTGGAAAGAGGCTCGTAATACCTGAAGGATCCCGAAGCGGATAGCCGTTCCAGCTCCGGCGGATAAAGTCGTCAAAGGGGCTTCTCCTACTAAAGGATCGGTCTTTGCAAGATTGGCCATTCCAACTCCTGCTACGGATGAAGTCGTCAAAGGAGCTTCCCCTACCAGAAAGTTGGCCTTCGCAAGATTGGTCGTTCCATCTCAACGGATGTCAGTTTTCAACAGGCTGGCACCAGCAGCGGCCCTTAACCAAAGCAGGGGGTATGAAGGAGCCGCTTCCACGACTGAGGTGGTCCCATCGATGAGACATGCTCGACATCGCCACTGGTGCCAGGTGAGAAGAGTTCGGGGCAACACCCTCTCTGGACTTACTCTACCAGCTCCAACGGTGGAAGTTGACACTGCTGTTCCAACTGGGAATAGCTTTGAACCGCTTAGCGGGTGCGGAGGAACTCCCCAACCACAGTGCTGAAGAAATCTCCCCCACCGACTGAAACTATGAAGCAGGCGAAGCCGGAGCAACCCCCTTAATGGCTTTCCTCCCAAATCCACAGAGTCTGGCAGAAACACCAATATTCTGTGATCAATAAAGACTACTCTCACCGACTGAAGAAAACAAAGGCTCGGAAAGAGGAAAATTATCCCTCCACCATATAGTGAGGGACTTCCTCCACGCAAGCGTCAGTCACAATAGCTCCTTCGACTTCGACTTCTCACAAAAAAAGAAGGCCAAAGAACCTCCCACTTCCGGCGGCAAATCCCAAGGTGAGGGATCCAAACGCCTCAAGTCTGGGGGCATGATCGTGCACACAGTGTACATGGCTTCCGGAAAAAGAGGAGGGCCGCGTTTCCGTGAGTCATTGGCCGCAAACTCGGCCGTTGATGAAAGTTCGGGAACAGCAACAAAAGCTCCAAGAGATGCTGACGAAAATGGCAGCACTCACCGGACAGAAAGAAAGCCCGGAAGCAGCGTCCGAACAGCGCCAGGAACAGGAGACCGACACAGAGTTCTTGCGAAGGGTGCTGGAAAGAAAAGATAAGGAGGCCGCAGAATAAGCTGCTAATATGAAGCAGATGGCGCTTCTGTTCCAGGATATGGTTGGAATAATGATCCAGCCAGAACCTCCAGTTGAAGACCCGCCAATAATTATCGAAGACGATAGAGGGGAAACATCAAACCCACTTCCGTCCTTATCGACGACCAGGGAGGAGACAATCTCCAAGGCTTCCCTCGACGATTACATAGCTCAGCAAATACGAGCTCATCAGGCAAGCGAATCGGCTGGCCAAGTCGTCAAGACCGGGCGACCGTACCCAGGCTGGTATGATCAAATCAAGTACCCGCCAGGATATACAATCCCCAAGTTCCACATGTATAAGGGGACATGTAACCCGTATCAGTACGTCGCCCAGTTCATAGCTTTATGCGGCAACACTGGAGGTGACGATAAACTGCTGCTTCGCCAATTCGTTGACAGCTTGTTAGAAACGGCGTTTGAATGGTATTCGGAGCTCCCAAATGACTCCGTCAAAATATTCACAGAAATGGAGCTACTATTCAAGCAGCGGTTCGCCAGCGCGAGCGAGCACACCCCGATCACAGCATTAATCAATGCCCAGGTGAAGCCAAGAAAGACCTGGGTTCAATATGCAATTCGATGGCGGAACCTATAGACGAAATGCGAACAGCGCATTGAAGAAGCTCCTGCCGTGGGCATGTTCGTAGGGACCCTCGATCCTCAGGCGACCATATCCCAGTTCATGATGTTTTTCAAGCCAACCACCTTCCAGGCTTTGATCGACAACCTGACCCAAATGGACCAGATGGGCCACGGGCCGTCCTCTTCAAAAATGGACCCTCGGAATGCAAAGGGCAAAGGGAAAGTGGCATTCATTGCCAATACTCAACAACAACCGAGTGATCTAAAACCCGTGGCTCGCCAAAACAACGCGCGCCTATACCAATCCCTGGAAGATAAGCTAGGACATGCTTAATCGTTTCCCTGTGCTAAAATGAGAAGATTGTTCGAACTGGCAGTGCGCAATAAACTCATCACTCTGCCAGACCCGAGAAGTCCACTGCAGCCCGGTGACGTCAACAATCCCTGTTTCCCCCAATCAGAGCAAAGATCTGTTCAAATTTTGAAATTTGAAATGAAGCAGTGCTTTATAAAAGCGTCAGCGCTAAATGCGCCAGCGCTAAGAGTCAAAGACTCTGATGTAGCGCTCACGTGCAAAGCACGAGAGCGCTAGCACTAACAGCGCCAGCGCTAAGAATCAAAGATTCTAATGCAGCTCTCACGTGCAAACCACGAGAGCGCTAAGTGCGCTAGCACCAAGAGTCAAAGACTCTGATGCAGCGCTCACATGTGAAGTACGAGAGCACTAGCGCTGGAACTAATGTTCCCCACCCTTAGATCAAAGATCCAACAAAGATGGCTAAAAATCATCAGATTAGCTCTGAAAAATAGAGCACCGTTGGACCAAAGATCCAATGATGATTAAAAATCACCAAGATACAGAATAAGTTCTGTATGGAAAAAGATTTTCCCAATCTTGTTAAAAACAAGAAGATTACCTTCTGTAAAACAGAAGCCCTAGGATCAAAGATCCAACGGTGGGAAACATCCCCAAATCAGTTAGAGAAAATATCTCTTCAACTGATTCAACAAATCAGCCTCTCCTATATAAAGGACCCAAGACTTCAAGTCTTAGAGGGAGGAACTCCCCATAAACTTTGAGAAATTTCAGAGGGAAGAGCAAGCTCTCGGAAGAAGAAGAATTTCTTCAAGGTAAATAAAACAGAGAGATAAAATCATCTCATAAAAAAAGAACTTAGTTTCTTTTTATAGATCATAGATCTATAAGACAGTCGTCTTTCACAAAAGAGATCATAGCATCTCATCATAAAAGATGAAGGGGAAGAACTTAATTCTCTTCAGATCATAGATCTATAAAATAAATACGAAGTCTTTCAAAAGAACAAAAAATATTGTAAAATCTTTTAATAAAAACATAACTCTTAGATCTATGAGACAGAGTCTCCTATAAACGAGAATTTAATTCTCAGAGCGCAGAACTGATCAAAGTTGCCTAAAAAGAGTCTTAGCGCTCCAATTGAAAAGAAGCGGCTCAGCGCTCCAAGTCTGGCGCACAGCGCAGCAGTGCTCTTAGCGCTTCAATTTAAAGGAAGCGTCCAGCACTCCAAGGTTGGCGCTCAGCGCCAAGCGCGCCACGTGCTCCCCACGTGTGCGCTATTTTATAAAGAGCGCTCTGCACTCATTGACTAGCGCTCAGCGCCAAGCGCACTACGTGCTTCTCACGTGTGTGATATCTCACAGGAAGCGCCTTAGCGCTCTAAATCTGGCGCTCGACGCCAAGCGCACCACGTGCTCCTCACGTGTGGACTCTCTCACAGGAAGTGCCTTAGCGCTCTAAATCTGGCGCTCAGCGCTAAGTGCACCACATGCTCCTCATAAGTGCATTGAGGGAATATAAATTGTTTTTTAAATAAAGCCCCAGAGCCATAATGAGTGCTCAGCACTTAATAAAAGATAAAAAAGATTGTCAGAACCCAAACCAATGCTCAACATTGCTAAATGTTCATCATTTTAACTGAGTGGGCCGAGCCCAAATTGGCCACAGATCCCTCATTTAGATTAATTGAGCCTATATGCTCATAAATCTTTTAACTGGTCTTAGTCCCAAACATGACTACAAATCTCCCAACCAACATTGGTTCAAGGGTACTGTTCCCCTCCGAACGGCGGCCAAGACGTGAGGACGTCTCGCCTGAGATTCGGGGCAGATGCTAATTGGTTTTATCCGCCTACCTCTCTGAAGATGCCAAGTTGACTTATGGCACCGTGTATCGGAGGTTTAGACGGATGCGGCCGATATAGCAGACTTCGTCAGATTCCCCCTCGCTTGAGGGGTTTTTGATTGTGGGGACGCTCTTCCCTGTAGGCGCAAGCCCCTGCAGTTAATTACGCTACCGCATCGCGGTAACAACTTTCTCCTTCTCCAGAATTTCACTTCGTGTCTTGAGTGTTTGTTTTGTTTGTGGTTGCCTGTGGATTGTATACGGAGACTAAGTTATGTCGTCGCCCGTAGGACGTGGATTAGTCCAAATCCGTATTTACTTAGATTTGGGTTTGGTGTTTTGGTTTAAGGATACGTTAGCCGTATTGAGGCTAAGATCGACTTAAACTTTTGTTAAGGATACGTTAGCCTAATCTCCAGACTAAGATCAACTTAACGGGATCGTTTAGATCCAACAAAAGAGTAATTGGCTCTATTTTTTAGTTTAATGACGTTGCGGTCAATTTCCAGTTTAGGGACATGGTGGTCCATCATTCCCATTTGGGGACGAGTATTAGTTTAAGGACATTTCAGTCCAACATTCCCATTTTGGGACGAATATTAGTTTAAGGACGTTTCGGTCCACGAGTTTAAGGACCCCGCAGTCCATGTTGATGTGTGGTTGTCGGGACCCGTCACCTCTCTGACGTCGTTGAAGGATTACAACGATAGGAGTCAGAGGAGTTCGGAGATGTACCCTCGAATCGGATGTAAATTGATTTAGGAGAGCAGTTGTGCTCGGTCAATTTAATTTGAGGACTTACGGCCATGATTGGGCTAAGTCCAGTTGAAAAAAATGTTCAACGCTTTTATTTGTCTTTGGCCTATTAGGCCTGTGCTAGGGCTTTGCCCCTTTTTAAATAATGCATTGCATTTCTTATTTTGTTTGGGCTCTTCCCATTTATAAATGCGGCAGAACATCAATTCTGTCTGGGCTCTGCATTTTATTTTGTTTGGGCTCTGCCCTTTATAAATGATGCAGAGCATCAATTTTATTTGGGCTCTCCCCTTTTATTACATTGCAATTTATTTTGGCCTACTAGGCCTTTTTGATTTGGGCCTGGCCCTTTAATAAACAATGCTTTGCATTTGTCAGACGCTTTGCGCCAATCACTGAGCGCAAGCGCTTGTGGTGATGACACGTGTCACGCAAGCACAGTGCGCTGCGCCAGTGCACTGCGCTTGCGCTGCTGACACGTGGCGCGCTCTGGTGAGTTGCACCAATTTTAGAGAGCAAGGCTCTATCTTAAAAGCGCATAGCACAAGTGGTTCAGGTGCTGACACGTGGCGCTCTCTGGTGGCTTGAGCCAACCCAAGAGCGCAACAGTGCAAATTTTATAAGTGCAGGGCACTATTTAATTTCTTGATCTAATTTAGATCAGAGAAAACAAGTTTTTCTTGTTTTTTTCTTATTTTCAAAGAACCAGTGGTTCATAAAAAGTGCAAGGCACTTATTATTATTTGAAGATCATTGATCTTGTTCTTAGATCAATGATCTATTAGAAGAAATTCTTCTATTTTATGAAGGTTTTTACCTTTTTCTTGAACTTTCTTCAGAGTTCTCTCTGTTTTGAGGTTCTTAATCTCTCACAATGTTGATCCTTTGAGTTGGGGTCTAGGGGTCTTTATATAGTGCCCATAGATTTGTTAAGTTTGTTAAAGAGATCCTTCTCTGAGTGATTTGGGGAATTTTCCCCACCATTGGATCTTTGATCCAAGGGCTTCTGTTTTACAGAAGACAATCTTCTTGTTTTAACAAGAACAGAAAGATCTTACTAGAATTTTAATTCTGTTTGGTGCAAACGCCCCAGCGCTTGACACGTGTCACGCAGCGCAGAGCGCAGCGCAACTGCGCTGACGTGTGTCGCGCAGCACACAGCACAGCGCAACTGCGTTTGCGCTGACATGTGTCGCACAGCGCAGTATTTGCGCCACTGCGCCAGCGCAACTGCGCTGACACGTGTCGCGCAGCGCAGCGCTTCCGCAACTGAAGCGTTGCTTCCTTTAATTTTTATTTTAAATAGAGCCTTGCTCTGATTGGGCGCGCTGCCTTGGGCGCTGCGCTGACGTATCAGCTTTTGACACATGGCGCGTTGCGCTCAGCGCAAGGAATTTGAAGCGTTGCTTCTAATTTTGAATTTTTGAAATTCAAACAGAGCTTTGCTCTGATTAGGGGAAATAAATGCCCCCTGCCGTTGCGCTCACGTGGCGCGCACGTGAGTGCAGCGGTGGCAAGATCCTAGCCATTGGATCAACTGGTGAGGTGAAAGGACGCAGGCGCCTATAAATAGGACCCTTGGTCCTTAGAAAATTTTTACCATTTTCCAAGAACTTGATTTTCAGAGCTTTGCTCTTGCTTAAAAATTTCAGAGCCTTGCTCTTGTTTCTTCCCAAGAACTTCAGAGTTCAGAACTTAGAACATTTTTAGGTAAAATTTAACTTAAATAAATTAAATTAATTTTAATCAACAGAGCTTTGCTTTCATAGATCTTTGATCTAAAGAAAACCTCTTTGGGGTTTCACCAACAGAGCTTTGCTTTCAAGAATCCATAGATCTGAAGAGATCCTGTTCATGGGTTCTAACCCATGAACAGAGCTTTGCTCATGGATTAAAATGTAGATCTTTTTGATCTAAAAATGAAGAATTCCTAAGAGTCTTCATGGATCTTTTAGGAGTTTAAAGAAAACTTTTCTTTTTAGATTTTCTCATCATTATCACAGAGCTAGGCTCTTTTAAGGAATTTTATTTCTCTGAGACCAGAGTTTGACAAGTGTCACTCTGTGACAGAGTTTTGCTCTAAAAGAGGAGATTTTCTCCCTGTCTCTAGGGATTTTTCTTATTAATGAGAATGTTCTCTTGGGGATCTTTTCATTAATTGACAGTCTCATCCAATGATGGGGCTGTCTTATTAAATGATGCACTGTCATCCAGATTTTGTGGGTCCCCGTTTGGTCCCCTACCCACTGCATTGCAGTGTGGTGTAAAATTTTAAAATGTCGAGCGTTGGAATTACAGCACTGACTGTTAATTTTTGTCCCTCTGCAGCAAACATGTCTTTTGATACTTCATTCCCATTTGCTCGTTCGGAGGAAGGATTTCCCGAAGCGCCCGTGGACCGCGAAGTCCTAGCTATGATCAGGGACCACGACCCGGAATGTAAGAATCTCCACCTTTGGGGGTCGTGGTACAACCAGATTATCATGGGTCGACGGAGTTTTTCGTGCGCAGTGCCGTTAGAGCCTATTACGGCGATCCACTATGCCAGTCCACCCCCGGTGCAGTATGCCGTGGAGATGGCCGATTGGACTTCAAAGGGCTTTCTTCATCCTGCTATAGATGCAATTCCGGTTCAGCGTCCTATGATTTTGGATATCCTGGGACGCCGTATTTATCAAGGCGAGGCGCGACCTTGGGGCAATCATATAACATAGGTCTGATCCCCCACCACCCGATCGGCTATCTGCCGTGGGCTCGCTATATTCTGTCGGCGAAGAAGTCGCAGTTGATAAGGTTAGGATTGTACACTGCAGTTTATGTCTCCCTCTTCCAATATCCCACGCTTCCCACCTGGTGGTTCAAGGCCTTTTTGGAGCAGTGGAACATTCCTACTCACACTTTCCTCGCAATGGACCGGGAAGTGTCGATTTCTTTGGAGGAATTCACAGAGGTCTCCGGCTTACCGGTTATAGGGGAGCACTATGAGGAGTTGCTTCCTACAGACGAGTATGTCTTCGATGCTAAGCCGGCAGTAAGGGGCCTCACTCCGGAGAATGCTGTTCAACACCAATTCCCAAGTTTGATCAAAGTGTTGAACATCTATGAGGCCCTTTTCATCGAACGTGGGAGTCGCGGAGTTAGCTTCGAGGATTTCATCGCTAGGTTCCTTCACCCAAGCGTCTTCTCGGCAGAAGCTGCCAAGTTTGCCACCCTTGATGACCCTTTCGGTCTAGGTTTGGATAACCTGCCGGCGAAGGAAATAGACCAAAAGGGTTTTTTCCTTCCTAACTCCCCGACTGTGTCTTTTGCGGAAGTTGCAGCCCCTGGGATGGACAAGGAGGCCTTCTTCTTAGGATTTCTTGGGCTATGGCTGAGTTGGTTTGCGCTCCCGATGCATTCTCTCCATATGCGGCCTTCTGTCTTTTACCTAGCTCACCGGATGACCATCGGGGTAAAAGTGGCCGTTGGGATCGCCGGCTTGGCACACTTGTATCACGGCCTTAGTCAAGCGGCGGATGCTAATAAGCCTGGGGTGCTGCATGTGATCTTCCCGATGCACTACTTCGTATCATGGCTCGAGCTACACACATCGGGTGTCTTCGGCATGCACAAAAGGCCCTCGTTCCATGACAGGTGCAGCTTCCCTCGCATCATACAGTTGATTGGCGCATCAATTGTGACTCCATCGCCACGGAATGCCAGGGGTTTACTCCTTCGCCCCCACACCGTTGGAGACGGGGTGTCTTTCATCGACAAGGTGCTTACTATTGGAAAGGCATCTACCACTGCGGTGCGGCCATTGCAAGACACTTTCAAAGATGGGACCTCAGTTTTGACGGCTCGGGAGACCCTCCATCTATATTTTATCAGACCGGGCTTCCTGGTGTTCAGGCAGAACGGTGCGGCGATTTTCATGAGATACAACCTGCGTCATTTCGCCCAACAACTGAGCTACAATCAAGGGGTACCATTGGATGCTTTCCTATTGGAACCTGCTGCTGCTGAAGAAGGGATGGAGAGCGCGCTGCATCACTTCATGCGTCTGAATACGGGTTCTCACTTTTTTATCAGTGAGCCGGCTTGCGCCCCATGACTCCTCAAGGTATATACAGAATGGTACAGTCATTCGACGGGAGCCGTCATAAAGGAGGAAAAGCGATTGCTGGTCGACCATAAGGGTGTGCCTCCAGGTAGCGACCGCAACGCTCCTTTAGTGCCAAGGACCCTGGTAGTCCCCCCTCTAAAAGATGCTAGAGCCGAACCACCGCGTGCGCAGAGTCCTCCATGCGGATTGCCGCTTCCCGATATTGCGGATGCACCACCAGCGCCCTGTGCTCCAGTGGAGACAGTGGTTGTAGCCTCGCCGGAGTCTGGTGTGGGTGTGGACATCGGGACCCGCCGCCCCAAGGTGCCTGCAAAGCGCAAATCGATCCCGGGTGCACCTAGGGCTGGTGGGCAGAAGAAGAAAAAGAAGTCGCTCTTCGCGGCTGACGTTGTGTTCGGTCAGGAACCCCACGCTCCCTATGGTGAGGGCCTGAGTGAATACGGGACCAACAGGGGGTTAGTCATGCCGCCGGATGACACGGACTTGGAGGCCGCCATCGTAGCTTCAGAGCGGTTAGCGAGGCGCGACGCGTGGCTAGCTAAGCTTGCGCAATCAAGTAATCACTAGTCGCATTTTTTATTGTATCATATCTTTATTATTTCCCTTGACTAACGTTTTTTTTCTTTTCTTCAAACAGGCATCACCACTGAAGAGGCCATTGTCGCCTCCCTCAAGACTTTCCAAGAGGAGGAACGACTTAGAGCGTCCTTAGGCCTTGGTACATTTCGATTCATCAAGTCTTTATTTTCCTTAAGTTATGGTCGATCTAATCTCCCCCTTTTTTATCGTAGGAATCACAATGCCGATCCCGCCAGGTGACACGGAGACTCTTCCCATGCCAGCCGCCGATGTTTCTGCCTCCTCGGGGCTACCACGAGAGGCCTATCTTGAAGAGCCGATGAGAGATGCCTTAAAGGCTCTGGAGGTATCTCTGAACGAGGACGACGACATCTTGATGAAGGAAGCGTCGAAGAGGTCCATCGCGACAGCCCAGGAGGAGAGGAAGTGGTTGAGGCGTGAGGCGAAGGCATGCAGTGCCGCTTTGGCCATTGGAGCAGGCCCAAGCACCATCCCTCGTGCTGATACTCCCTCAGAAGAGCTCCCAGTCGCCTTGTCTACAGCTCACAGACAGGCGGTGCGCGCCAATAGGGAGGCTAACGATAAGTCCACCTCAGGTAATATTTCTTTCAGAATTTTGTTGTAAGAATTATAAGCTGTCGGTTCTTATATATTCTGTCCTGCAGGGCCAAGTCCAACCTAGGGGGAGGCGGAGACCGTCGAACCTGAGGGGCCAGAGGAAGGGGCATTGGTCGAACCCGAGCCGATGGCGGACGACACAACCGGGATTGCCGGGCCCGAGCTAGTGGCTGACAAAATGGTCACGTCCATTATGCCTGAGCAGGTGGCTGATGCCGAGCCCGAGCTAGCAGCTGACGGAGTGCCTAAGACCGATGACCCCGTGGCGACGGCGGACGAGACAGCCATGACTGCTGAGCTCGAGGGAGTAGCGGGTGAGGTGGACATGATTCCTGAGGACGAGCCGACCGCTCTTTCTCAGGAGTCTGGCAATGCTCCGGTCATAGCTCTTCCCGCCTACGGCCCTCCGCCGTTTCCTGGCCTCGCGAGCACGACGACGGCCCCCGTGGAGTCTGGGGATGAGGCCACGGGTGGTAGACTTATGTCAATGGAGGAGGGAGACGCCTCCGTCTCGGCCGGAGGCTCATCAGGTAAATTTCGGATTACCGTCCCTTTTTTTATCTTTCAATCTTTCCTGACAGGTTTACCCTTATTTTTTAACACAGGTGCGGCCAGTGCCGATGCTCCATTGCTTGAGGGAGCGCCGTCAACTATTGCCTTAGTGGTGGTCACCTCTCAGCCCTCTCTCGTACCATCGAAGATGTTTGAAGGTATGGGTTTGCAACTTATTAGTTTTATTTTTCAGACGCATAATTTATGTGCTAAAGTCGTACTGTTGTGTCTTTTTCAGGAGTGCTTTTTGACCATCTTTATCAGGTGTTGCTCCCACACTTCTCCTTCCTATCTGAACTCGCTTCTCCCTCTAGTGGCGCTGGTGAGTGTAGTTTCCAACTGATGTCTTTCTTTTTTTAGTAATGGAATTATTTCTAATTTTCCCTTGTCCTGGTTGCAGTGCTACAAATCGAAGGAGGAGACGAAAGATCGGTCGCACCACCGGCTCTTCCGGTCTTGCCACCTGCTACAGCTGGTATAGTAGACTATCTCATCAATGACTTTTTTCATATTTCTTACACTGTTATCTGATCGTATCTTGTTTTTTCAGCTGTCGTTCTGGTCTCGGCGCCCTTCGAGCCTCGTGTTACAATGCCGGCGGGCCCTTTCCTGAGATGTCCGTCCTCGAAAGGCGCCGCGAATAGTCTGCGCATGTTGAGCGACTACATCGAGGAACTCGACGTCGAGACTCCTACGTCTGCTGCAGATTTTGCTACGGCGGTTAACCCGATGCTGGTGATACTCGTAAATTTCCATGATGAGGGCATCGTTGCGTCTTGGGTTAACCACTGCAGAGAGATTGAGGCTCGCCTGCATCAGCTGGAGTCGATGCGTCCTGCCCCTGAGGTTTTGGCCGTGAGCACTCAATGGGCAGCATGGCTCGAGCAAAGCACTTCTCATTTCCGCCATTTGGAACAAGAATCAGCTTTAAGGCTGAAGGAGTGTCAGGAGTCTTCAAGCGAGACTGCTCGCCTACAGGCTGAGGTTGAGGTGAACGCTGCCGAGGTGAAGGCTGTCTTCGAGGGCCTTCTGGAGCGTATCTCAAATGGGCTGAACTTGAAGCAGAAACTTAACGTTGCCGAGCGTAATGCCCAAGGCCGCGAAGCAGCTCAGCAGGCCATTGGGGAGCAGCTTGCATCTCTCTTGCAGCAAAGGGCTCAAGTGGAGACAGAACTGGCGGTGGTGGCCGTTCAAGAAAAGGTATGGAAGGAAGTGTGAGAACAACTGATAGAGCTATTTAAGACGCTTCCTTCCCAGTAGCTGCCTTTGTATCAATACAATTGTAAAAAAAAATAAAATTTCAAATAATATGTATCCATTTTTTATTATTTTGTACGATCCACCTTGTATTTGATTGAAATCAATAAATAAAGTTACACATTTTTTCTTTTTGAATGTCTTGTACTATTTCTTTGCTTTCTCCCTTCTCTTATTATCAGCATACTGTCTTGATAAACACAATTGACAGATAACAGAGTAAGCATCTAGATTTCTCCAAGAGATAGCGATGGCTCAGGCCGCAGGTTCAGATCTGCTGCCTAAGACTTTTCAACACCATGAGCCATGAGGGTCTCATAGAGACTTTTCTCCCTACGGATCGAGAGGATCTCGTAGGTGGATTTTCTCCTTAGGAATCGTGAGGATTCCTAAGTGTGTTTTCTCTTATAAATCGTAAGGATCATATAAGAGAATTTCTCCCTTACAAGTCGAGAGGACTCATAAGTGGTTGGTGAGTTGACTTGTTTCCGAGTCGAAGTATTGCTCCGACGGGGAGGTCGTTGGTTGACTTGTTTCCGGGTCGGAGCGTTGTTCCGACGAGGAGGCCATTAGCTGATTTGTTTTCGCGACGGAGGTCATTGGCTGACTTGTTTCCGAGACGGAGGTCGATGGCTGACTTGTTTCCGCGACGGAGGTCATTTAATGACTTGTTTCCGAGACGAAGGTCATTTGGTTGACTTGTTTTCGTGATGGAGGTCATTTGCTGACTTGTTTCCGAGACGAAAGTCATTTGCTGACTTGTTTTCGCGACGGAGGTCATTGGCTGACTTGTTTCCGAGACGGAGGTCGTTGGCTGACTTGTTTCCGAGACGGAGGTCGTTGGCTGACTTGTTTCCGAGACGGAGGTCGTTTGCTGACTTGTTTCCGAGACGGAGGTCGTTGGCTGACTTGTTTCCGAGACGGAGGTCATTGGTTGACTCTAGGTTGTCTGTAAACTGTAGAGTCTTGGAACTGGGGACTTTGCCGTGGCTCCGATTGGTGATGTCACGTCCGTGTCCTACTGGAATGAGGAGGGACGTCGTTGTTGGTCTCCAGGCTGTAGATGTGGTCGTCGAGATCTGACTTCCCTTTGACGCAGCCTGGTGGGGAAATGTAGTCCTCTTTCCCCTTTTTTTTGTTTATGCCCATGGATTGTATACATGGGTCACTATGGACTTACCTGCAGGGCAAAAGTTTCATTCTTTCATCTTTTTTTTATTTCTTTCTGCGATGCTCTATCATTTCAGCTTTTTACATCGCGAAAGTCGCGATTGCCCAATCATTTAGGCTATTTTTCGCGGTGCCCAATCATTTCGGCTGTTTATTTTTATTTTTACTCGCTGCTTTTTATTGCGAGTTGCCCAATCATTTCGGCTATTTTGTGCGCATATGTTTTTACTTGCTGCTCTTTTTTTTATTGCAAGTTGCCCCATCATTTCGGCTATTTCGTATGCATGCGCGGCCTACTGGCTTTTCGCCGTGAACCTGAAATTAGACACCGATTTCGGCATCAGCACCGCTACAACTGGGATGTTGCCAGGAGCGAATCATCATTTACCTCTGTCGATGTCGAACAAAGGTGGCTTAGCGAATAGGGTTAAGGTCCTGTCGACTAAGGCTTTTGACTTCATGAGCCGTAAGGGTCCCACAAAGGTATTTCTTCCTACAAGTCGTGAGGATCTTGTAGGTGTATTTTTTCCTTAGGAATCGTGAGGATTCCTAAGTGTATGTTCCTCTATAAGTCGTAAGGATCCTACAAGAGGGTTTTCTCATTGTAAATCGAGAGGACCTATAAGGGTTGTTCATCATACGTACATATCCCCAGTCATGGATGGGACTTGGTTAGGGAAATGTTTATTCGCGCCCGTGGATTGTATACAAGGGTCGGCATTGAGCCGCTTGTAAGGCAATATCGAAAGTTATGGGAGTTGCTTAAGCACAGGTTTAGGTCTCTGTAATTTAAGACTTTCAAATCTTATGAGCCGTGAGGATTCCATAAGAGAGTTCTCCTTACGAGTTGTGAGGATCTCGTAAGTTTATTTTCTCCTTAGGAATCGTGGGGATCCCTAAGTGTGTTGCTCTCTTGTGAGTCGTAAGGATCTCACGCGGGTGGTTTCTCCTTACAAGGTCGAGAGGATCCTGTAAGTGTCCTTTAACGAGGTTGCGCCCTTTCAAGTTTTCACAAACACTCGCCGGTAATCCTGCTGTTTTCACTCACGGAGCCCTTTCGGGTTTTTATCCGTGCCCATTTTGCTTATGGACATACCGTTTTTTATTCTTTTTATTTTCTTTTTTTTTACGAGGTCGCGTCCTTTCGGGTTTTCACGAACACTTGCCGGTAGCCCTGCTGTTTTTACTCACGGAGCCCTTTCGGGTTTTCATCCGTGCCCTTTTGGCTTATGGACATACCGTTTTTATTATTATTATTTTTTATTATTATTATTTTTTTATTATATTCATATTTTTTTTCTTTTTTCTTTTATTCATCTCATCAGCCTAAGGATGCTGTGGTAGTAATTTAAAGACGTTTCGGTCTTTCATTAGTTTAAGCACGTTTCGGTCCGCCATTAGTTTAAGGACGTTTCGGCCGGCCATTAGTTTAAGGACGTTCCGGTCCGTCCAGGAGAAGGCTGGCTACTGCTTATAAAGTTTGAGTTTAGGAAGATAGCGAGTGGACATAGTCGTCGTCATCTATCATTGACCTAGGCAGTAACTCGCTAAGCGTAGTATTTCTTTAGGAATCGACTATTTATTGGTCTGTAAGGCCTTTCATCGTGCATATCCATGAGTAGATAGGCTCCACCCTGGTAGACCTTGTCTATGATATACGGGCCTTCATAGTTTGGCTCGAATTTTCTCCGCTTGGCGCGATTGGGGATCATAGGCCTTTTGACCACTAGCACGAGTTCGCCTTGGCGGAATGTTCTCGGCCGGGTCAATCTTTCATATGAGCGCGTCATCTTTTCTTTATAGGCCTCCATATTTTTTTGCGCTATGAGCCGGGTTTCATCAAGGGCATCAAGCTCCTCAAGTCGAAGGTGAGCATTTTCTTCGTCCGTCAGCTCGTAGTGGACCGCCACTCGTAGAGAGGGTAACTCTATCTCGAGGGGGAGTACTGCTTCTATACCGAATACCAACGCATATGGCGTTGTGTTCGTGGCTGTCTTGAACGTAGTTCGATACGCCCAGAGAGCTTCTTGCAGTCTTTCGTGCAAGTCCTTCTTATTTCGGGACACCGTCTTCTTCATGATCTTTGTCAAGGTCTTGTTGAAGGCCTCGGCTAGACCGTTAGCTCGCGGATTATAAACCGAGGAATATCTCCAGTCTATATTGTGTTGTTGCACGAAGCGACTGATCTTGTGGCTTCTGTAAATTGGCCCATTATCGGAGATGATCCGTCGCGGAGTCCCAAACCGATATATGACGTGCGTCTTAAAGAAATGGAGGATATTCTCCGTTTTCACTTCTCTTAACGGTACTGCTTCTGCCCATTTGGAGAAGTAGTCAGTCGTCGCCAGGATGAAACGATGTCCCTTGGACGATGCTGGTTCGATGGGGCCGACTATGTCAGTTCCCCACATTTCGAATGGCCAGCTAGCCATCGTTGGATGGAGTGGATTTGGATGTTGGTGGATGAAGTCTCCATGAATTTGACATGAGTGGCACTGCTTCGCATACTCAAGGCAGTCCTGAATCATCCTGGGCCAGTAGTAGCCCATCCGTTTGATCTTCAACTTTATCTTTGGGCCTGCTTGGTGAGAATCGCAAATTCCGTCATGAACTTCCTGAACGACTCTTTTCGCTTCATCAGGTCCCAGACATCTCAACCACAGAGAATCAAATGACTCTTGTACAGCGTATCATTGACGAAGGCGAAAGACAGAGCTCGTTTCATAAGCTGATGTCTTGAGGACGCATCTTCGGGCGTTCGACGGTATTTGAAGTAGTCTATAAAGACTTCTCTCCAATCCTCGGCCTTTTCCTGGTCTTTTATTTGTAGGGTCATTTGCTCAGTCGCTTCCTTCTCTTCGGATGATTCCGGAGATATTTCTGTTGCGGCAAGCACCCGACGGCTTTGTACTACGATTCTTACGTCATCGAGGTTCTCATCAGCCAGTTCCTTAGCGAGCTTGGTCAACGCGTCTGCTTTGCTGTTTTCCGCGCGCGGTATGTTTTCCAAAGTATAGGAAGGGATTTGGGTCAATAGTTGCTGCACCTTCTCGCCGAACTTCACCAGCTCTGGCTTGCATGTTTGGTAGTCGCCGTTTACTTGACTAACGACCATTTGGGAGTCTTCGTATATGAGGAGGTTTTCAATTTCCATGTCGATGGCGATCTCGAGGCCTGCTATCAAAGCTTCGTACTCGGCTTCATTGTTCGTCTTCGGTTCTGTTAAGGAGAAAGCGAAGCGCATTATCCCTCCTTGTGGAGTTACGAAGATGAGGCCTACCCCCGATTTGATTATAGGGGTACTTTGTTTGCGCTTCTTCATGGAAGATGCTCTATCGAAATAAAGCTCCCATCGGGTATCACCACCGTTGATCGCGTCAAACGCATGTTCGTCTGGCAGATCGCAATTCAGAGGAGAATCGGCGGGTATCGGATGCTCAGCGAGGAAATCGGCGATGGCCTGGCCTTTCACTGCCTTGAGAGGCTGATAGGTTATCGAAAACTCCATCAAGAGCAGGGCCCATTTAGCGAGTCGCCTTGTCAATATGGCCTTCGACATTAAATATTTAAGGGGGTCCACCTTCGAAATGAGACGGACTTCATGCGCCAACGCATAGTGCCTGAGCTTTGTTATCGTGAAGATCAACGCCAGGCAGTGTTTTTCAATAGGGGAGTAGTTGCTTTCTGCCCCCAGTAGAACTCGACGTAAGTAGTAGAGTGCTCTTTCCTTCCCTTGGTCGTTCTCTTGCGCCCATAATGCGCCTAAGGAATCTTCGAGGGCGGTTGTATAAAGAATGAGGGGCTTTCCCTTGACCGGAGCAGCCAACACTGGCGGGTTCTGCAGGTATTGCTTGATCTCGTCTAGCGCGCTTTGGCATTTTTGGTCCCAGACGAACGGGGTTCCCTTTTTTATCAGGTGGCTGTAAGGACGACACTTTCCTGAAAGGTTGGCTATAAACCGCCGTATATACGCAAGCTTTTCTTGGAGAGACCGCAGCTGTTTGAGAGTTCTTGGCGGAGGCATTTCCATGATTGCTTTGATCTTCGACGGATCTATCTCAATACCTCGGTGTCGGACGATGAATCCTAGGAATTTGCCCGAAGAAACTCCGAATGCACACTTGAGGGGGTTCATCTTCAAGTTGTATTGTCGAAGGCGTTGAAATACGGTCTTCAGATGCTCGAGATGTTCCTCGTATGATTTGCTTTTAACCACGAGATCGTCGATATAGCATTCGACGATTTCGTGTATAAGGTCATCAAAGATTTTCATCATGGCCCTCTGATAGGTGGCACCGGCGTTCTTTAGACCGAAGGGCATCACCTTATAGCAAAATATACCTAAAGGAGTCCTGAAGGCGGTGTGCTTCTGGTCTTCGGGATGCATCTTTATCTGATTATACCCTGATGAGCCATCCATGAAGGAGAAAACCTCATGAGTGGACGTATTGTCTATCATCAGTTCGGTGACTGGCACTGGGAAATCGTCCTTCGGGCAAGCTTTATTGAGATCCCGGAAATCCACGCATATGCGCACTGTCCCATTTTTCTTCATCACCGGGACGATGTTGGCGATCCATTCAGGATATTTAACCTCCTGGATGAAGCCAGAGTCGATCAGCTTCTTGACCTCAGCATTGATACTCATCTCAAACTCGAGCCGCATTCTTCTCGGCGCCTGTTTGACCGGCTTAACGTCCGGAGATATTGCCAATTTTATGCACAGCAATTTCTGGATCTAGTCCCGGCATTTCAGAATAGTTCCATGCGAAGCAATCTTTATGCTGCATAAGCAGGTCTTTTAACGCAGCCACCCTTTCTTCAGATAGCAGCTCGCTGACGAATGTCGGTCGCGGGTCGTTTGCCGTCCCCAACTCAATTTTCTTGAGGTTATCTGCAGTGGTGTGTATTCCATCCTCCAGTTCTTTCGGCGCTGGTGGAAATTCTGAGATCACCTCATTATTGCTGTTCTCAAAGCACCAGGGAAGGTTATCCACGTTCTCGTGCTCTTCTTTTAATATTGTTATCATATGACAAGTGCGAATCCGCTTCCAATCCCAATGTAGAGTTGGTTATGTTCTCGTGGCTTTGGGTTCGTGCTTCTGTGGCGGCGTTACCCTCCAGTTGTCAGACAGAGTGAACTTGCCAAGCTGATACTGATCTTCGACCCAATTCTTAAAGGTGAAGCAGTCTTCGAGAGGATGCCCTATTACTCGGTGATAAGAGCAATAGTTTGGGTGAGAGACTTCGCCTGCTTGTTCGGGGTGCATGGACTCCGGCAGTGTAAGCATCTGGTGTTTTAGAGCGAGGTCAAGTATTCTCTTCGTTTTGTCCCAAGGAAAAGAATATGCTCGACTCATTTTCCTTACAAGGGATAGATCGGAACCGCTCGATTCCCGCTTGCGTGGCTTTTTGGTCCCGCTTTGTTGCTGTTGAGAGTCTTTTTCGCGTTTCGACTTGTTTCTGCCTCTGCTTCGAGCCTTCTTTATAACAGGTTGACAGGGAGCGGTATTTTCATCTTTCACAGCCTGTTGGAGGAGGCGTTGTGTTTTGGCTTTCTCGTAGATTGCCATTTCGCGGTTGTGATCGTCTCGGACTTTTTGACCAGCTTCCCTTATAAGCTTGTCCATTTGCTCTTCGAATGACGGACTGGGCACTTTTGCATCAGGAACTTTTACTGGTTCAGGATTAGCATCTTCCCATTGAGCATCCGCTTCTTTATCAAAGTCATGCACGACGTAGCAACCGAGGAGTAGCTCTCGTTTCCTGGACCGAATGTATCCAAGCCCGATCGTTTCCATTCTCCCATTAGGCAACTTGTGCTGAGTTCCGGGGACGTTCCAGACCCTGTCGTAGAATTTGGCTTTCCGAGCGGTCTGTTTGAAGGATATCCCCTAGCGCTTCAATATCCTTTTCAAGCCTTTCGTATAATATCTGGGGAGATGGATGGGCTGAAGTCTGTCAAGCGTAGGCTCCGCACCGTGCCAGATTTCTTTCTCCACTTTGTTTTCTTTAGAGCGGTAGAATAGAATCGCCTTTTCGCCTTCTCATCTGGGAAGGACATAGAACGTCTGCAGCTCCTCTACACTGTAGGTATCGAGCGCATCCAGTTCTCTATAATGTTTAAGCGGCACCATGGCGACTTGCAGACTTTGCTCTTCGTCAGCGGACGTTTGTATTGAAGGTCGAGCAGAGAATACCACATGGACCTCGTCTTCTGAGTTGCTACCAAAGATCAACATGGGAGCGGACTGTCCCGGCCTGTTGTGTTGGGATGGACCCGAATAAACTATCTCCTCCTCCTCCTCGGTAACACTGCCGAAGACAGGGATGGTGGCATTAACTTTATTATCCGGCTTGTGACACCTCTCCGTGTCTTCGAAATCCGGTTAGAAGTATTTGGCATCTTCATATTTGCGGACCTCGTTCACAGAGAACGGGTTCAGTTCTCCCGTCACGGTATACTCGAAACCATCCTTAAAATACTTCATACACTGATGTTGTGTAGAAGGGATGGTGTTGTACTCGTGTAACCATGGTCGGCCGAGCAAAGCATTGTAGCAAGTCTTGGCGTCTATGACGTGGAACTTAATATCTGTGACGAGTAGCCCGAAGCGTAGCGTCAATATCACAGACCCAAGAGTTCTTGATGACTGGGAGTCAAACCCGGAGATGGTGATCTTGTCCCGAGCAAGGTGCTGGACGCTCATGCAGATTTCTTTTAATACCCGCACATTGAGGAGATTAACAGAGGACCATTGTCGACCAGGATTTTGCCTATCTTTATATCGTGGCAGTATCCTGAGACATAGAGGAGGCGATTGTGTTCGCACGTCCCGAGGAGAAGGTCTTCATCGCCAAACGTGACATCGGCTGTGTGCACTTCTTCCAGTTCATTCTTCATCCTCTCTTCGGTGAGGAAGTGATCAGTCGAAAATATTGCATATTTTAACAGGCAATTTCCTTATCATTTGCATCCATATAGAAGTGTACGGTATTCGTATTTCACATATTAGCAAATCGGTCGCAAAATATCAGATTACATGTATTCGACCTTAAAACCGGCATTTCTAGGGAAATTGACTGCATTGCATCACATGGCATATTTTCTATATATCGCAACCCGTGTTTCGAAGTCTGTGCAGGAAAAGAGAAGCTTGCTCGATCATTACATTGCTCGACCATTACAATTGCTCGTAAACTCACTAAAATCAAATCTGGTATCATTACAAAGGAGCAATGGAAATTCAACATATCAAAGGAAGCTAACAACAGAAACCCAAGACCACAGAAGAAGCCACCAAGCCCAAGCCTCCATGTTGGCCGCGGATCCGCGGCATGGGCTTGCTAATGCCGCGGTTCCGCGGTTGACCCAAAGAATTAGTCCCCCAATTTTGGTGCAAAACTCCTGACTCAGGGCCCACTGCTCAGAAATGTACTTGAACTTCCAGAAGACTCCAGATATTTCTACCAGATCAGCAACCACTTGAGTTTCACTAAACTAGCCTAATCATTCTAGAACTTTCCCTAAACCCTAGCTTAAACCCTAAGCTAACTCCTAACAAACTCCTTCTAGAAACTCTTCAACAAACTTTGGGAGGGAAAGTTCTAATTCAAACCTAAACCTAGGGTTTGGGAGCTCTATAAATAAGACCCTAGGCTCATTATCTCAAATGATTCAACCTTGGGAATTATTCATCCAATTAGTGAATCAATCCCATTCTTCATCCCCTCTTCCTCAAGTTTAGTGAGAGAGCTTGTAGGAAACCCAAACCCTAATTCCAAGCCAACATCAAGAATCCCGAGTATCCATTAAGCAAGAAGCCCGACAACCTTTAGGAGCGGAGCCGATTTCAACGGAGCAAGCGATCCGAAGCCGATCCACGACTCACGAAGCCGAGCGACGCCCGATCAACAATCTAGATTCTTCTTCTTGTAGTTCTTGAAGCAAATGTAATCAAAATTGTTGAGATCAATAAAGGTGATATTCTTTTATCTTGTTTTCTTTAAATTCCGCATCATGTTATCTTTACAAATCTTTAATATTGTCTTTGTGGTGATGTGTGAATAAAACTCCGCTCGTCGAGGAGTCGAGACGGATAATAGAATGATGATGTAACATAGTTTTAATCGATTCTTGATTCCCACGAGTTTTGTAAACCCTAGCTAGTTCAAGAAACGATGACCCATTTCGTTTCGATGCTTTCTTGATTGACATCGATCGAAATTGGGGAGTTACGATCGTTTCTTGAATTTGGTAGAGGCTAGAAAAGGAATGATATCGACGAAAGAACAAGGGTTATAGGATGAAACCCTAGTTTCACGAGAAAGCCCCAACTCTCGTCGATCATCATCAATCTAGTATCAATCCTTCGAAGGACAAGAACACGATATCTTTAGATTACATCACGTCTATTAATCCTATCGATTCCTACGAGCCTCTCTTATATTCTTGATTGTTGATTGGAAATATTATCGAAACACCGATTCTTGATTGTTTATAGTTTCTTGATTCTTGCATAAAGAATAGTGACACTCGAATACAAATCATTCTTGAATCATGTTTTCTTTTATTGTTGCTTAACTTTTCATTTCAAACGTATCGAAATACAAGTGAATCGTGCAATCCCTGTGGACGATCCGCACTCACTACAAACTACATCCGACACCGTAGTTTGATTGCGGTCAAAATAGTTTTTGGTTGTGAAGTTCTTTACAAATTTCTCTATATACTACACAACGGGAAAAACGATCAATCAAAATGGCGCCGTTGCCGGGGATCGCGCGCTAATTCATTTACATTTTTAGTTTGAAGTGAAAGAATTATTACGTTTTACTTCTTGAAATCAAAATTCGTACAAACTCTTATACGTGTGTTGTGATTGATTGCAAGGTGATCTGGAGCATTCTGTGCTGTGGAAAAATTATTCGAGATATACCAGAGAGCTGAGGGAGCCAAGATAAGCTCCCTGTTGAAATTCTGTACAGTGATCTCACGATTAGAGCGCGTTTCCGCGGCTATTGCCCACCATATGCGGCGGATCCGCGGCTTGGTGAAGGGATCACTGAAAAATTTTCAGTGCAGGTAATTTCTTGCTCTCTCCCCTCTCTCTTTTTAGCTCTAATTAACCCTTTGCTGCAGGATTCTTTGCAAATAAATCGCAGCGCCGCAAAAGCAAATTAAAAATTGTGTGTGATTTTGATTTCTTGGTTGTTTGCATTCTAATACGGAAATTTAAGGGGCACGGCCAAATCCAAATTAGTTGGGGATTTCATTACCCTTCCTAGGCCCCGAAAATCGCAAAACTTGCATCCGCATTACCCTCATTAACTAAAAGAAATTTAGAGAAGACTCTAAGGACTGTCGCGCTCAATAGGACAAGAGAAGGTCGTGGGTAATTCATTGCTTATCCGCGTTTTCTTGTGGTGCCTAAGGCGAGTGTGTCTAAGGCTAGTGGTTATTAATTAGGCCCACTGTAGTGGTGGTTCCTTTCCACTTACCTGGCACTTATCCGGCCACAGGGGGACAAAGAGGCAGTGGAGGATCTATCCTGTGACTTGTCTTTTGGCAGTTAGGAGCGGTCTAGAGCCGGACCTAGGTGACCACTAGATTCTAGGGTTTGTGTGTTGCATTTGTTTTGTCGCATCATTTTTTCAAAAATCCGTCCCTTTTTCAAAAGCAAGCACCACATTCATTACCCCTAATTATAAGTCAACGCTGCCACTTGTACTAACCCTTTTTAGTGCAAGATAGGCTGGACACGGGATTCTAGTGCCCGTTTAGTCCGCGTACCTTTTATCGACTCCGAAGTCGATAATTCTCCATTTACCTTTTCTTTACCCACTACCACACCCACACCGATGGATCCGAATCCATCGAACTTCTTTAACCCTAATCTGCCACCGTCCGTTGGTGCGCAGAATCCTACTCCACCCCACATTTCTCTCCAGGAAAGATGCTATCCACATAGAGGTCCTCTTTCGACCTGCTTATCCACACCACCAGCCAATGGGGATAACTTTGAGATTAAGCCCCAGTATATCAATCTTTTACCCAAATACCACGGACTCGAGACCGAGGACGCTTACGTTTTCATTACCAAATTTGAAAACGTATGCGCAATGATGGGTACGTCTCAACTTTCAGTGGATGCGATGCGTCTACGACTTCTTCCATTTACTTTGTGCGATATAGCCGAGAAGTGGCTATATAACACCACCGCACACTCTATTACGAATTGGGAAGAATTCGTCGCTGCATTCCTTAAGAAATTTTACCCAATCCAAAAGACGGCTCGAATCCGTAGCGAACTGAACCAATTTGCCCAGCTCCCTGCCGAACCATTTTCAAAATACTTTGAACGTTTCAAGGATCTATTGGTTCAATGTCCTCATCACGGCATCCCGAGATGGGAGCTTTGCCGAATCATATATGAGGGCAGTAACCCTAGCACTAAACATAGCCTTGAAAACATGTGTCAAGGTACATTTATGACTAAGGATGATGGGGAAGCTTGGCGATACTTAGAAGAGTTCGCTGAAAAATCACTAATTTGGGAGAGTGGAACACAACCATTGAATAGGGGTGGCGTACACCAGATAGATGTGTCCATAGGTGTTCGAGCTGAAATGGCAGCAATGCAAAAGAAGCTCGACGCTATGGAACACAAATTTGCAGCAGCCTCCCTAAACCCAATGTCGCTCCCCAAAACTGTTTGTGGGTGCTGTTCTGATCCGTCACATTTAACGGAAGAATGTCCATTAAACTCTGCGTTTCAAGGTCACGAGCATTCTAATGCCGCATTTCAAAGACCTCGAAACGATCCATATTCTTCCACGTACAATCAGGGTTGGAGGAACCACCCGAATTTTGCTTGGAACCAAAATCAATCTCAAAACACGGTTCCAAACACGAATCAATTTCAAAGGGCTCTTCCTCCACCACAACAGCAACCCCTTCAACTCACTCAGCACCCCTATCAGTCATAAAATTTCCAAAATCAGGGCAACACTCCTGCACAGTCTAATCCTATGCAGCCCTGTGCTGACGATTTCTCTCAATTCACTCAAACCATGAAATCACTTTTATCAAATTTCATGGATGTTTCGACTGAGGTTAGATCTTCCGTCAGTGAAATAAAGAAAAACTCAGCGTCCCAAGCTGAGAGTATTCGCACGATGGAAGCTGAAATCGCACGCTTAAAAGCCGAAATGAGTGCGAGAGAAAAAGGGAAACTTCCCTCTCAACCCCTACAGAATCCTGGGCATTACAATGTAAATGCCATTACAACGTTGAGATCGGGAAGAGTGCTGAACAATCATGTCGGGGAAGGTATTGATGATACTGAAAATCATATCAACACCCCGGCTGAGTCTTTTCCACATACACACACTTCACCTTCTGATCCTTCTTCTTCTACCAAACCAACTTTGCACGAGCCTATTCTCCATTTCCCTTTAGGCTCAACACCTTCACCCAACCCTTATAGTTCTCCACAGACGGTCCCCACACCTCCTTTGGGACCTCGTCTACCCCCCTTTCCTTCTCCTGTGATGGACCCTGCGCTTATTGCGAAAGCACCTTACCCGAACCGGCTAAGGGCTAATAGAACGAGTCCTCATATGGAGAAAATTTTAGAGATGTTCAAACAGGTTAACATCAATATCCCTCTCCTAGATGCGATTCAGCAAGTCTCCGCTTATGCGAAAATTCTAAAGGACTTGTGCACTAGGAAGAGGAAGACCCAAGTGCCGAAGAAGGTCTTTATGTCTAATAACATCAGCACTGCTTTTATACCCCAGCTTCCAAAGAAAAGAAAGGACCCAGGTTGTCCTACAATATCGATTTCGATTGGGGGTAAAAACATAAATCGTGCTCTTTTAGACCTTGGCGCGAGTGTTAACCTGTTACCTTATTCTGTCTATGAGCAATTAGGGATTGGAGAGCTGAAACCTGCTCACTGCACTCTCCAGATGGCAGACTGTTCATATCAGATTTTTGCATTTTCATACCGCCCAATTTTTATCACATTTGCGTATCCGTAGATACTCTTGAGCCGTGTTTGCTAGTCAATTGCAGGATACAGGTTCTCGGTTCTAAAACGGTAAAATTCATGGAAAACACGGAAAAATCCGGGTTCCTGCCAACCACAGATAAAAACACGGTCTATGCTCGTCATCCGTATGTTGCCAGATATCAATAGGAAGACAAAAGATCAAATCAATGTCATTCTCATGCACAAGGCTCAATGGTAGCACAAAATCCAAGAGATCTACGCGGAGCTCGAGGCAATCATGACAAAATCTTGACAAAAAGTCCACCTTTCCCTCAACAGAAATTCTGGAAGAAATATGGAAGTATTTTCAGAAAATATATGAACCAGAATGAAGCACACAGCAGATCAGGCCACCACAAAAAAGCACGAAGCCCAATTCCTCTAATGGGCCGCGGATCCGCGGCCAAAGGTGGGTCCAGGCCGCGGATCCGCGGCCATTATGGCGCCAAAGACAGAAGTGTTTCAAGGGTGTTTTTGTCTTTTCATATGGGTTCTGGTGGTTGCCCTAGGTTTTCAGTTTTTGGCCTATAAATAGCCCAGAAGTTTGTGAAGGAAAGAATCCAATTTTGTATTTTCATTTTGCCTAGTTTTAGTGTTGTTCTTCTTCCTCTTCTCACCTCTTCTCCATTAAACTTGTAGTGAGCTTTTGAGTGAAGAGTGATGAATAAAGAAGACCATTTTTATTATCATGCTTGTCTCTTTCTTTACTTGTTGTAATTTGTTGTAATTTTAATTGTTAAGTAGTTGTTGTTATTTGCTTGATTGTTTCTTTCTTCTCTCTTTTTCTTTATCATTCATACGACCATGATACTTACGCTTGATCCTCGCCAAGGTGAGGTCGCAAATAGTTAGTCGTATTCTTCTAGTCTCCTTCTTTCTATCTTCCTCTTTTGTTTGTTTTATTTTTCCGTATTATGAAGTGTGAGTAGTTTTATACTTGTTAGGGTAGGATAAGGGAAGTTTGAGAGAAGGAAATCTCTCTCACTCTTTCCTTGCCCAACAACTTAAATCGACTCCCGTTAATTGAACCACAATCCGCTCCTTACGGCACCCTATCCTACATGATAGCGGTGATTCCGTAGTGAGACCGGTTGTGGTTGAATTAACCGGAGGTTATGGATAAGAGCCAAGAACGGACGGACAAGCACCAAAAGGAAGGACTATGCGTTGGAAAGCCTAGCTTATACTCGCAAGTTCCTTCCTAGTCGTGCTAATCCCCGTTGTTGCCGATTACCGTAACACTGATATTAAGTGGGGCAACGAAAGATGTGGAGACTCCTAACTCAAACTAACCTAATCCTAACCCTAACAAGCTCTCTTTAAATATCAACTTAGCACTTAGATAGTTACAAACAAAATCTGAACAACCGGACTTAACTCGTCAAAAAAACACATAGAAAAAGATTCCCATCTCCCTGCGGACGACCCGTACTCAACCGGCTAGCTACATGCGAAACCGTCTTGATTGCGGTATTTAAACTTAAACTTGAACACGCACGTATCCTAACAATCAAATGGCGCCGTTGCCGGGGAGACGGTAGTTTGTTTCCTTGTGTAATTTCGGGTTAATTTGTAAGTATAAAAAAAAAAAACGAAAAAAAAAAATACTTTGTAAAAGAAACCATCTTGTTATTCTTGATTAGTTTTTGTGCAAGTGTGCAGGAAATACGAAGCTCAAGTTCGACGCCAAATACGTTGGAAATACGGAGTTCAAGTACAGTGCCAAAGACGTGGGAAGATAGACCCACATTTTCGCGGCTACACCGCGACGGACAAAACGAAGCATCCGGTCTACTGTCAAAATCTGGAGCAGATACAGTGATCAAATCAGAATTCCACATATCCAGAAAAGCAGAGGACAAGCACAGAAGCACCCACAAGAAAATTGAACCCCCAAGTCCTCAACTAAGCCGCGGAACCGCGGCCATTGCTGGTTTTTGGCCGCGGAACCGCGGTCAGATAGTGCCATCAGGGTGCTAAAATTTTTTGGTGAGTTTCTCTGCCTCTCCCCTCTCCTCTGAACTCCACTAAATTGTGTTTTCTGCAGGCTTCTTTGCGCAAACTCTTCTCCCCCTTCCAATAAACTGTTCTTGTGCAGGATTCTTTGCGCCGCAAATAAAAATTGTTTGCAGTTGATTTGTTACTGTTTTGCATTCTTTAATACGGACTTAAGGGGCTTGAAACCAATCCAGATTGGGTGGGGATTTCATCACCCTTCCCAGGACCCCGGAAATCACTAAAGCATATGCATTGTCCATTGTAAATTTAAAAAAATACTAGACTTCAGCCCTAAGGACTTCGCGCTCATTAGGAGAAGATAAACCGTGTTTGGAACCTCGCTTAACCGTATATTGTTTACGGGGTGTCTAGGAAAGTGTTAAAGGCGCAACCGCCGAAAGAGAAAGGGTTATTTAATTAAGGAACTTCGCGAAAGCGTTGGACAACCTCCCCTTATCTCTGCTCTTACCTGGCCCCGTGATCGGTGTATTTTTAAGCCTGTTTCTCGACACTGTTTAACTTCGAAAATCAAGTTCAGGAGCAGGTCTAGTAGACCTAGGTCACCCTAGATCTAGGTGTGATTGTGCATATCTTGTTTGTGATTGCTTAAGCCGTATTTCCGTACATATTTCTGTAAAAATCTTTCTAAAACAAAAAAAAAAGATGAAAAAAAAAATCAAAAACTTTTACAAAAAACTTGCCCTTTTGTCGCCAAATCCATTTTTACCCACCACCCATCGCCTTTCTCCATTTGACGTTTTCTTACCCTCACCTTCTCCGCTTTGACTATACTAAACTCGTTTAGTGTATGTCCGCTTGGACTCGGGACACTAGCGCCCGTCTAGTCCGCGTTACGTTAGTCGCGACCGACTACGCGATCGACTCCGAAGTCGATACTCCGTCCACTCCTCTTTCACCCCTTCCTTTGCCGGCCAACTCCGACGTTGACCGGAATTCTGTGCATACATCTTCACCTTCACCTTCACCTTCACCAACCTCTTCTTCCGCGATGTCGGGATTTAATCCGAACATCTCTTTGACCACCCCTGGATTGGCTCCACCTCCTACGGAGACCAATCTCCCACCACCTCCGCCTGTTGTAGCGCCGCAGCGAATTGCGCTCCAGGATCGTTTCTACCCCACCCGTTCTGCACTTCCCACCTGCCTTTCTCTTCCTCCGGCCAATGGGGACAACTTTGAAATTAAGCCCCATTTCATCAACATGCTTCCACGTTTTCATGGGCTTGAATCTGAAGATGCCTATATCTTCATTAACAAATTTCAAAATGTCTGTGCCATGATGAAAACCACCCAGCTGTCGGACGATGCTATACGTCTACGGGTCATTCCGTTCACTTTATGCGACCTCGCTGAAAAATGGCTGTATAGCACCGCTTCCCACTCAATCACCAGCTGGGACGAGTTTGTTAAAGCGTTTCTGAAAAAATTCTATCCAAATCATAAGACCGCAAGAATTCGAAATGAGATCAACCAATTCTCCCAGCTTCCTTCTGAACCCTTCTGGAAGTGCTTTGACCGGTACAAAGACCTTCTTGTTCAGTGTCCTCACCACGGTATAGAGAAATGGCAACTCTGCCAAACCTTATACGAGGGACTGAACCCAGCAACGAAGCAGTTGCTGGAAACCATCTGTCAGGGCCACTTCCTATCCAAATCTGACGAGAAAGCGTGGCAGTTCTTTGACGATCTTGCAGAGCAAACGCTACAGTGGGAGAGCACCAGACCGACTTCTTCTTCTTCTACCTCCACTTCTACCGGTCAGTCTAGGGTAGGAATCCACCAACTCGATGTCTCTATTGCGATGAAAGCTGAAATGGCTGCAATAACACGAAAGCTTGAAGCAATAGAGAGCAAATTTTCTGCTCCTGCCCCCACACCTGTTCTCCCCCTTCGTACCATCTGCGCTTGTTGTTCCGATCCTTCCCACTTGACTGAAGAGTGTCCTTACAATCCACCCCCGCAAGGACAGGATCAGGTTAATGCTGCCTTCCAGCAAAGACCGAGGAATGATCCATACTCTTCCACCTATAATCCCGGTTGGAGGAACCACCCCAATTTCGCTTGGAATCAGAATCAGAATCAATTCCAGGGCAACAATTTCCAAAGGGCCCCTCCGCCGCAACAACAAGCGCAGCAACAAACTCAACACCAATATCAGCAACCCTTCCAACCCCAGCCTTTCCAAAACCAGACGAACAACTTTGCACCGAACAACTCTTTTCCACCAAACAATTTTGTTCCGTCAAACACTGATAAGTTTTCCTCGCTCGAGCGAAGTCTGGAGGCGTTTGTTAAACAATCGACTCAATCCACCGCCAACATCCAGTCTTCGATTCAATCTTTAGTGCAACACACTGCCGCACACGGGCAAAGCATCAAAACCATCGAGGCCCAGATTGCACAGCTGAACGCGGCCTTGAGCGAGCGAGAGAAGGGGAAGCTCCCGTCCCAGCCACTTCCAAATCCCGGCCACCCACATAATGCACATATTGCTCTTGAACAACAAAACCATAATGTGAGTGCCGTGACCACACTGAGATCGGGGATGGTGCTGCAAAACAACATTGGCAAACGGATCAACGATGACATCCCGGCCGCTGCTTCTTCTTCTTCTTCTCCTCCTCCTTCTTCTTCTTCGTCTTCTGAGCCTATTCTCCGTTCTTCACAAGGCTCTCCTTCCTCTTCTTCTCTGAACGGACCCACTTCTCACTCCACGAAAACACCTATTCTGGGATCCGTTCCAACTCCACAATCTCCTCCTCCAGCTTTAGACTCAACCAATTTTCAAAATGTTCCATTTCCAAGCCGGTTGAGGTCTAACAAACAAAATCCACAAATGGAGAAGATTTTGGAGTTATTCAAGCAAGTTAACATTAACATTCCTCTTTTAGATGCTGTCCAACAAGTCCCGTCTTACGCGAAAATCTTAAAGGACTTGTGCACGAAAAAGAGGAAGTCTCAGGTACCCAAGAAAGTTTTCTTGGCTAGTGCTGTGAGTGATGCCCTTACCCAATCTTTACCACAAAAACGGAAGGACCCTGGCTGTCTTACGATTTCAATTACTATTGGGGATAAGAACATCAACCGCACACTATTAGATCTTGGTGCCAGTGTTAACTTGCTTCCGTATTCAGTATACGAGCAATTAGGCGTCGGAGAGCTGAAACCCACCCACTGCACTCTCCAGATGGCCGACCGATCGATCACCCATCCTAGGGGTGAGCTAGAGGATGTGTTAATAAGAGTCGGGGACTTCATATTCCCCGTCGACTTCATTGTCTTAGATACATAGCCTGTAGCTAACCCCCGGAATCAAATTCCGGTGATACTCGGTCGCCCATTTCTCGCAACCTCAAATGCTGTGATCAATTGTCGCAATGGTTCGATGAACCTCTCTTTTGGAAATATGACAATTGAACTCAACATTTTTAGGTTGGGGAATCAGCCCGCCGAACCTAATGCTCATATACTGGATGTCTGCTCGATCCAGGAGATCACACCAGAAGAGTGTGAATTCGAGGAGTTTCTGTTTGAACACGATAATCTTGACGCCACTAGTGCGTTTCTCTTCGAACCTGCTGCTGCTTCTGCGCCCGACAACGAATACGAGTGTTTCACGTTCTTGAATGATCTTAGCCGCGCACAACCCGAGTTTGAATCTTTCGACTTTCCGGATGAGTTACCTGAACCATCCAACTCGGTTGCCAACACTCGCTTTGAACCTTTGCTGGAGTCCTTTGAGTTCGAGACCTTTGCACCAGTCTTGCCTTCCATCATTTCACCTCCAACGCTCGAACTCAAGCCTTTGCCGTCTCACCTTAAGTACGCCTACTTAGGTGAGAATGAGACCCTTCCTGTCATCATCTCGGCTTCTCTAGCTCCCGAGCAAGAGAAAGCCCTTCTCACGGTCTTGCACGGCAACAGGCAAGCTTTTGGCTGGTCCATGGCGGACATCAAGGGGATTAGTCCCCTCATCGTTGAGCATCACATTCATCTGATGGATGATGCCAAACCAGCCCGGGATCCACAAAGACGTCTTAATCCAGTCATGAAGGAGGCTGTGAAGAAGGAGATCGTCAAATGTCTAGATAGTGGTATCATTTACCCTATCTCTGATAGCCAGTGGGTTAGCCCCATTCATGTTGTCCCCAAGAAGTCGGGCATCACGGTCATAACCAACGAGACGAATGAGTTAATCCCTACTCGCACCCAAACTGGGTGGCGAGTTTGCATTGATTACAGAAAACTCAACGCCGCAACGCGGAAAGACCACTTTCCGCTACCTTTCATTGACCAGATGCTCGAACGATTGGCCGGACATGAGTACTATTGTTTTCTTGATGGCTACTCCGGCTATAATCAAATTCCCATCGCCGAAAAAGACCAGGACAAGACCATTTTCACTTGTCCTTTCGGCACGTTTGCATATCGACGCATGCCCTTTGGGTTATGCAATGCGCCCGCTACCTTCCAGCGGTGTATGATAGGAATTTTCTCTGACATGGTGGAAAAATTTCTGGAGATTTTCATGGATGACTTCTCCATCTTCGGCGACTTCTTTGACGAGTGTTTGCTGCATCTTGACGCTGTCCTTACCCGATGTAAGGACAAGAATCTCACTTTGAACTGGGAGAAATGCCACTTCATGGTGCGCGAAGGTATTGTCTTAGGACATATCATCTCGCAAAATGGCATAGAGGTTGACAAAGCAAAGATTGAGGTCATTTCCAATCTGCCTCCTCCCCGATGCGTCAGAGATATCCGAGCCTTCCTTGGCCATGCCGGTTTCTATAGACGGTTTATCAAGGACTTTAGCAAGATTGCTAGGCCCTTGACGCTTTTGCTGGCCAAGGACACGCCTTTCGATTTCAACTCGAGCTGTGTGACTGCATTCGAGTCACTGAAACGCTCACTTACTTCTGCTCCCGTTCTTTCCTCACCTGACTGGACGCACCCATTCGAGATTATGTGCGATGCATCCGACTTTGCCATCGGTGCTGTCCTTGGACAGCACATCAACAAGATGCCGCACGTAATCTATTATGCGAGCCGAACCCTGAACGACGCACAACTTAATTATACAACAACTGAGAAGGAATTCTTGGCTGTTGTATTTGCTTTAGAAAAGTTCAGGCCCTACCTCATCGGCTCTCCAGTCATTGTCTACACAGACCATTCAGCTCTGCGCCATCTTTTTGCGAAGAAAGATGCCAAATCTCGGTTAATACGTTGAATCCTCTTGCTTCAAGAGTTTGACCTTGTCATTAAGGACAAACGAGGATGTGAAAACGTAGTTGCCGACCATCTCTCACGACTTCCTTCTTCGCCTTCGCTTCCAATTCCAATCAACGACGTTTTCCCGGATGAACAACTCTTGACAGTATCGTGCGAACCCTGGTTCGCAGATATTGTGAACTATTTGGCCACGGGATTGCTACCGACCGAATGGTCAAGTCAGGACAGACTTCGCTTCTTATCCCAAGTAAAACACTTTTACTGGGACGAACCCTACTTGTTCAAGTACTGTCCCGACCAGATTATTCGTCGGTGTGTCCCTAATGAGGAATTCAAGAGTGTGCTGTCATTTTGCCACGATCAAGCGTGTGGCGGGCATTTTGGGCCCAGAAAGACAGCTGAGAAGATCTTGCAATGTGGTTTCTACTGGCCACAACTTTTCAAAGACGCTCACGACTATTGCAAGACTTGCTCCCGGTGCCAACACATGGGCCGGATATCCCGGAGGAACGAGATGCCGCTCCAACCGATCTTGGTTGTGGAGATTTTCGATGTTTGGGGGATAGACTTCATGGGGCCGTTTCCCAGCTCTTTTGGGAACTTGTACATTCTTCTAGCTGTTGATTACGTCTCTAAATGGGTCGAGGCTGTGCCGAGCCGGACTAACGACAACAAGGTTGTCGTTAGGTTCCTTAAAGAAAACATTTTCTCCCGGTTTGGCCACCCTCGAGCGATCATTAGCGACAATGGAAGTCATTTCTGCAATAAAACTTTCGAAGCCTTGATGCGGAAATACTCCATTAATCATAAGCTCTCTACGCCCTACCACCCCCAAACCTGCGGGCAGGCCGAAGTTTCAAATTGGCAAATCAAGCAGATACTGGAGAAGACGGTTTCCAAGAACCGTAAGGATTGGTCTCTGAAACTCACTGATGCCCTTTGGGCATTTAGAACCGCTTATAAGACCGACCTTGGCATGTCTCCCTATCGGCTTGTGTACGGAAAAGCCTGCCACCTTCCTGTTGAAATCGAGCATCGCGCATTTTGGGCGATAAAGGAGCTGAATCTGTCTCTTGAGGACGCGGGCAGCCATCGGAAGCTGCAGCTGAACGAACTATGCGAGCTTAGGGATGAGGCTTACGACAACGCGGTTGTCGTTAAGAATCGAACGAAGGTGTTTCACGATAAACACCTTTTGCGCAAAACCTTCGTACCTGGTCAGCAGGTACTGCTTTACGACACCCGACTTCATTTCCATCCTGGAAAGCTCAGATCTCGCTGGAAAGGGCCGTATTTTGTGCGGAATGTGTATCCGCACGGCGCTGTGGATTTGGAAAATCCAAAGGACGGTTCACTCTTCAAAGTGAACGGACACCGATGCAAACCGTACCTTAGCGCCAAACCAACAGAGGAGCTACTGTTCTTACAGGAGCCGGTTTACCCTGAATGATCTTCCTCTGCCTACCTCCAAACTTCGGTTATCCAGCCAAGAACAGTGGACACTGTTCCAAATAAGTTTGGAGGTATGTACAAACCATTTTGTATATATTTGTGCATATTCTTTTTCTTTTCTTTAAAAACAAAAACAAATAAAAATTTGTGTATCGTTAACCGACAATTTTGACCCTTCAAATGATCTCTTCATGCAATGACAGTGAGGACACTGTCCAGTTTAAGTTTGGGGGTACGCTCGGTACGCATTTCTTACCTTCGCATTCATATGTATATTTTGCATCTGCATATTAATATCCATAAAATCCATAAAAATTTGAAAATTTTCTAAAAAAATATAAAAATTTTTTTTTTTTGTCAAGTTAGCTTGTGGAAGAACTCTGATTCGACATTCGACGGTTTTTGTTTGAAAAAATAGGAATAACTAGATCTTATGTTTGGATTTTGAAAACCTGAAAGATAACTCTCCTTTGAAATTAACTATAGCTGATATACGTCTTTACATCACACTACACGTGTCGTAAGATTTTGGGAATTAGATGACAAGTCTTTCAGGTTTAAACTTTTAAACAGATAAATGATTTTCTGAGGATCAAATAGGTTTGTTCTGAAATAAGTAATGTCAAGAATAGTTTATGAAGTAAAGCGAATATGAAGGAATGTTATTGATGCCGTAATTGGAGCTAAGTCGGAAAAATAACCCATCTAAAACTTGATTGGAATGATTACACACCAAACCCACCAAACACGTCTTTTATCCAAAAAATATTTGAGCTACCGGTTATATCTCCGTTCGTATTAAATCATCTGATTTTCACGACAAACTGTCTTTTGTTTTTGGACTTAGGTAACTTGAGTAATTAAGTCCGCTGGGGTGTTTCTACACCTAATGCCCTAAAACCAACTGGTTTGGGTGCATTGGTCCAAAGCTCGCTAAGAAGCCTAGAAAGTCCAGTTTAAAACAAAGTCAAGCAAGTGTTCTCTCCGAGTTAAAATTCCTAACGGTTCTTTGTGTGAGAATAATCTTGATAAAAGATAGGCTTTTAAAATTTTTTTTAACGGAGATATGAAGGTTTTATTCTATGATAAAGACTATTGCACGTTCACAGAGGTGTGTATGAAATGAAAACAAGTTAAAAGGTGGAGTGAAAAATACGACTTAGTTTCCTGTTAAGGAAGATAGAAATTCTGAAGTTGAAACCTTACTGAAAAACGAAACTTGAAAAATGCTTAACTCTTTATAAAACTTATGTGATCCTTTTCAAATTGTTATCTGGGCTTTATTGTGCGACATGATGACTTTAATCGATCCTTCTGGAACTTCACGACACTATTTGCACTGCACGTAAAGACATATAAAATCTGTAGTTAAATAAGAAGCGAGGTGTGAAAAATAAAGGTTCGATCGTCTGGACTTAGGATTATAGAATTGTTATTTTCTAAAAACAAAACTTTAGGGTTTGAAACTTAGTCATTTTTACAAACCAACTTGACCGGATTTTGTGGGTAGTATCCGCTGAAAACCCTCAGGAGACAACACTCCTCCTACTAGGGACACCTAGAGGTTTAACGGCTTGTTGCACATGCTCAGTGCAATCGCGTTCCCTGCGAAAGTGAGGTTAGGAAATTTTTTGTGAATAAATGGGCTTTGCTCGGGACGAGCAAATGATAAGTTTGGGGGTATTTGTTCATATCAGATTTTTGCATTTTCATACCGCCCAATTTTTATCACATTTGCGTATCCGTAGATACTTTTGAGCCGTGTTTGCTAGTCAATTGCAGGATACAGGTTCTCGGTTCTAAAACGGTAAAATTCATGGAAAACACGGAAAAATCCGGGTTCCTGCCAACCACAGATAAAAACACGGTCTATGCTCGTCATCCGTATGTTGCCAGATATCAATAGGAAGACAAAAGATCAAATCAATGTCATTCTCATGCACAAGGCTCAATGGTAGCACAAAATCCAAGAGATCTATGCGGAGCTCGAGGCAATCATGACAAAATCTTGACAAAAAATCCACCTTTCCCTCAACAGAAATTCTGGAAGAAATATGGAAGTATTTTCAGAAAATATATGAACCAGAATGAAGCACACAGCAGATCAGGCCACCACAAAAAAGCACGAAGCCCAATTCCTCTAATGGGCCGCGGCTCCGCGGCCAAAGGTGGGTCCAGGCCGCGGATCCGCGGCCATTATGGCGCCAAAGACAGAAGTGTTTCAAGGGTGTTTTTGTCTTTTCATATGGGTTCTGGTGGTTGCCCTAGGTTTTCAGTTTTTGGCCTATAAATAGCCCAGAAGTTTGTGAAGGAAAGAATCCAATTTTGTATTTTCATTTTGCCTAGTTTTAGTGTTGTTCTTCTTCCTCTTCTCACCTCTTCTCCATTAAACTTGTAGTGAGCTTTTGAGTGAAGAGTGATGAATAAAGAAGACCATTTTTATTATCATGCTTGTCTCTTTCTTTACTTGTTGTAATTTGTTGTAATTTTAATTGTTAAGTAGTTGTTGTTATTTGCTTGATTGTTTCTTTCTTCTCTCTTTTTCTTTATCATTCATACGACCATGATACTTACGCTTGATCCTCGCCAAGGTGAGGTCGCAAATAGTTAGTCGTATTCTTCTAGTCTCCTTCTTTCTATCTTCCTCTTTTGTTTGTTTTATTTTTCCGTATTATGAAGTGTGAGTAGTTTTATACTTGTTAGGGTAGGATAAGGGAAGTTTGAGAGAAGGAAATCTCTCTCACTCTTTCCTTGCCCAACAACTTAAATCGACTCCCGTTAATTGAACCACAATCCGCTCCTTACGGCACCCTATCCTACATGATAGCGGTGATTCCGTAGTGAGACCGGTTGTGGTTGAATTAACCGGAGGTTATGGATAAGAGCCAAGAACGGCGGACAAGCACCAAAAGGAAGGACTATGCGTTGGAAAGCCTAGCTTATACTCGCAAGTTCCTTCCTAGTCGTGCTAATCCCCGTTGTTGCCGATTACCGTAACACCGATATTAAGTGGGGCAACGAAAGATGTGGAGACTCCTAACTCAAACTAACCTAATCCTAACCCTAACAAGCTCTCTTTAAATATCAACTTAGCACTTAGATAGTTACAAACAAAATCTGAACAACCGGACTTAACTCGTCAAAAAAACACATAGAAAAAGATTCCCATCTCCCTGCGGACGACCCGTACTCAACCGGCTAGCTACATGCGAAACCGTCTTGATTGCGGTATTTAAACTTAAACTTAAACTTGAACACGCACGTATCCTAACAATCACAGACCGATCTATCACCAAACCAAGGGGTGAATTAGAGGATGTGTTGATAAAGGTCGGGGAATTTGTTTTCCCTGTAGACTTCATTGTGCTCGACACACATCCTGTAGCAAACCCCCGGGGCCAAATTCCGGTGATTCTAGGTCGTCCTTTCCTTGCCACTTCCAACGCTGTTATAAACTGTAGAAATGGTTCAATGAACTTATCATTTGGAAATATGACCATTGAACTAAATATCTATAAAGTTGGAAGTCAGCCATCAGAACCCTCTGCTCATATTTTAGATGTGTGCTCTGTCCATGAGATCGCTCCCGATAGTTGTGGAGCTGAGGATCTTTGCTTTACTGATCTCGATGACATTAGCACATCTCTGTTTGACTTTGCACAAGATCTTAGTGAGGACACTTTAGCTACACATGAGTCCTGCACTTCTGACTTTTCTCCACCCGAGTCTGTATCTTTCACAGGCTCTGAGCTTCTTTGTAGATCCAAAAATCAATCTATGACCCTTCCTTCTATCATTTCTCCGCCTGAGTTAGATCTCAAAATTTTACCTTCTCACCTGAAATATGCATATCTTGGTGAGAACGAGTCATTACCGGTTATCATATCCGCTTCTCTTGCATCAGAGCAAGAGAATGCACTTTTATCGGTATTGAGATCTAACAAGGAGGCGTTTGGTTGGAGTATGGCGGACATCAAAGGGATTAGTCCCTTGATAGTTGAACATCATATACATGTGATGGATGATGCCAGACCGACCCGAGAACCACAGAGACGGTTGAATCCCGTCATGAAGGAAGCTGTCATGAAAGAGATCGTCAAGTGCTTAGATAATGGTATTATCTACCCCATCTCCGATAGCCAGTGGGTGAGTCCTATACATGTCGTTCCTAAGAAATCCGGCATCACAGTTATCACAAATGAGGCGAATGAGTTGATTCAGACACGCGCCCAAACTGGGTGGCGTGTATGCATCGATTATAGAAAACTCAACGCTGCTACGAGGAAAGATCATTTTCCTCTACCATTTATTGATCAAATGCTGGAACGCTTAGCGGGACGAGAGTTTTATTGTTTTATGGACGGATACTCAGGCTACAATCAGGTCCCCATCGCCAAAAAGGATCAAGATAAAACCACTTTTACTTGTCCTTTTGGTACCTTTGCTTACAGTCGCATGCCCTTTGGGCTATGCAATGCTCCCGCTACCTTTCAGCGGTGTATGATGGGGATATTCTCTGATATGGTAGAGAATTTTTTGGAGATCTTTATGGACGACTTCTCGATTTTTGGAGACTCTTTTTCTGATTGCCTAGCGAATCTGGACGCTGTTCTTACTCGTTGTAAAGAGAAGAACTTGACTTTGAACTGGGAAAAATGCCATTTTATGGTCCAAGAAGGAATAGTCCTTGGACATGTCATTTCACAGAAAGGCATTGAGGTTGACAGAGCTAAAGTAGATGTCATTCAAAACCTGCCTCATCCCAAAAGCGTCAAAGATATTCGCTCTTTCCTTGGCCATGCGGGCTTTTATAGGAGATTCATTAAGGATTTTAGCAAAATTGCTAGACCTTTAACACTACTCCTGGCCAAGGATACGACCTTCCACTTCGACTCGGATTGCGAGACAGCTTTCGACTCACTTAAACACTCACTCACTTCAGCCCCCGTTTTATCATCACCAAATTGGGACTACCCCTTTGAGCTGATGTGTGACGCATCTGATTTTGCAGTAGGTGCAGTCTTAGGACAGCACATTGATAAGATGCCACACGTGATTTACTATGCTAGTAAGACCCTGAATGATGCGCAAATCAATTATACAACCACCGAGAAAGAACTTTTAGCGGTTGTATTTGCGTTAGAAAAATTTAGGCCTTACTTAATCGGCTCACCTATAGTTGTGTATACTGACCATTCCGCTTTAAAACATCTTCTGGCAAAGAAAGATGCAAAAGGTCGACTAATACGTTGGATCCTTCTGTTACAAGAATTTGATCTTGTTATCAAAGATAAGAAAGGATGTGAAAACGTAGTAGCTGACCACCTTTCACGCATCGTTTCTTCCCCTGTGACCCTGCCGATTAATGATTCATTCCCTGACGAACAACTCTTGAGCATATCCGCTGAACCATGGTTCAGGGATATTGTGAACTATCATGCCACGGGACTTATACCGAGCGATTGGTCAAAACAGGACAAATACCGTTTTCTTTCCCAAGTAAAACACTTTTACTGGGACGAGCCCTATTTGTTTAAATATTGTCCTGATCAGATCATTCGCCGGTGCGTCCCGAATGAAGAGTTCAAGAGTGTTCTTTCATTCTGTCATGATCAGGCTTGTGGGGGTCACTTTGGTCCTAGAAAGACAGCGGAAAAGGTTTTGCAAAGTGGATTTTATTGGCCGACCTTATTCAAGGACGCATTTGAGTATTGCAAAACCTGTACACAATGTCAGTATACAGGTAGAATATCCCAGAGGAATGAAATGCCTCAGCAACCCATTCTGGTTGTTGAAATGTTTGATGTTTGGGGCATAGATTTTATGGGTCCATTTCCCAACTCTTTTGGGAATCTGTACATTTTGCTGGCGGTTGATTATGTCTCAAAGTGGGTAGAAGCCATTCCATGTCGCACTAATGACAGGAAAGTTGTCATTAAGTTCTTAAAAGAGAATATCTTTTCGCGATTTGGACACCCACGCGCTATCATTAGCGATAATGGGACACACTTCTGCAACAGGTCTTTCGAGACTCTGATGCGAAAATACTCAATCAACCACCGTCTTTCTACACCCTATCACCCCCAAACAAGCGGGCAGGCTGAGATCTCAAACAGACAAATCAAACTTATCCTGGAGAAAACTGTTGCTAAAAATAGAAAAGACTGGTCGACCAAATTGACGGATGCTCTTTGGGCATTCAGGACTGCATATAAGACCGACCTAGGAATGTCTCCATATAGGATAGTGTTTGGAAAAGCATGTCATCTACCTGTCGAGATAGAGCATAAAGCATTGTGGGCTATAAAAGAAATAAATTTTGATCTAAACCTTGCTTGCAACTTTCGGAAGCTGCAACTTAACGAGCTAAGCGAACTCCGCGATGAAGCTTATGATAACGCTGTAATCACAAAGAATAGGACTAAGGTTTTTCACGATAAAAGCATTTTAAGGAAAACATTTTTACCTGGTCAACAAGTCCTTCTTTATGATTCACGATTACACCTTCACGCGGGTAAGCTCCGATCTCGATGGAAGGGACCTTTTGTTGTGCGGTCTGTATACCCGCACGGGGCAGTAGAAGTAGAAAATGTTAAAAACGGCACTGTTTTCAAAGTAAATGGACATAGATTAAAGCCGTATTTTTCCACTGACCCCACGGAGGAGCTCTTGTTCTTACAAGAGCCAGTTTATTTTGATTAAAATTCCTCCGTCTCACCTTCATATCCTGTATATCATTGCCTCATCTTTTGAATGAAGGTGAGTGAAAGATAAGTTTGGGGGAAGTTCTTCACTTATATATTTTGCCCTCACTAATAATTTCCCCCCAGATTTACAGGTTTTATAGATATAGCTGTCGGCAACAGTGAGGACACTGTTGAAAACAAGTTTGGGGGAAGTTTGTGCTTATTTTTGCATCATTTGCATATCATCTGCATAAGCACAAAACATTTCTTTTCAAAATCTATAAAAATTGAAAAATTTTCAAAATCCATAAAAATTTAAAAAAATTTCAAATATAAAAATAATTTTAATATTTACACTTTTTTTGTATATAAATAAGATAATGAAAGTTTAGATAGTGAAAAATTACATCCATGAGATTAGAAAAATTTTAGAAAACTAAGAAAATTAGAAGTTTTCTTATACGAACTAGTAATAAGTAGTTATGAGCCGTTGTCCCAAGGGTTAGTAAGATGAAGGACGTCACTAATCTGAGGATAAAAATAAGTCTGAAAAATAGTTTCTATTCTGGAAGCCAAACATTTTGAACGTTGCTACCCTGCTATTCGCACTTACACACGTCTTGAAGCCTGGGATAGTAGAGGATACCTTGAAATGCTCTTGTCTTAAAGCCAAAAGTACGAAAAAAAAATATGGTGAGAAAAATGGACACTGGTTTTGTTATCACCAAGGGAATAACAAATATATAGCGAGGGTGCCTCTTCATCTAGTGCCCTAAGGCCAACTGGTCTGGGAGTCACTGCTATACCTAAGGTGGTGCAAGACTAGAAAAATACACCAAATAAGCAAGCACATGAGTAATCGGTCGGTTAGTACCTCAAGAAGTATTAACGGTCGCATGAAAGTGTGTGAGCTCATCGAAAAAAAAAAGAAAAAAAAATATAATACTGAGGTTGATGGGCAAGAGTATGATAGCTTGAATTGAATTCTCCGGGTGTAGGGATGTCTTTACACACACGCAGGGTTATATGATCGATGTTTGGAATACAGATAGGAATGAAGAATAAGATGATGTTTTATTGAGGGAGGACGTGATTTCTAACATCTTTTCATGACCATTAAGATAGGGCTCATGACAACCGAAAAGCTAGCTTAGTTGGAAACCCTAATTTTCAAAGCTTTTCTTTTACAATTCTCTTCTTTAAATGTAATATTCATGATCTTGCTTTTATTATTGGATTTTGTGGGTGCAATCCGCTGAAAACCCTCAGGAGACAACACTCCTCCTACTAGGGACACCTAGAGGTTTAAAGGCTTGTTGCACGCGCTCAGTGCAATCGTGTTGCCTACGAAAGTGTGCTAGTTAGTTTTTTCTCTTTCTTTATTTTTCTCCTTCTCTTTTTAATAAAACATTCGCTCGAGATGATCGAAATTAAGTTTGGGGGTATTTGATCAGTCGAAAATATTGCATATTTTAACAGGCAATTTCCTTATCATTTGCATCCATATAGAAGTGTACGGTATTCGTATTTCACATATTAGCAAATCGGTCGCAAAATATCAGATTACATGTATTCGACCTTAAAACCGGCATTTCTAGGGAAATTGACTGCATTGCATCACATGGCATATTTTCTATATATCGCAACCCGTGTTTCGAAGTCTGTGCAGGAAAAGAGAAGCTTGCTCGATCATTACATTGCTCGACCATTACAATTGCTCGTAAACTCACTAAAATCAAATCTGGTATCATTACAAAGGAGCAATGGAAATTCAACATATCAAAGGAAGCTAACAACAGAAACCCAAGACCACAGAAGAAGCCACCAAGCCCAAGCCTCCATGTTGGCCGTGGATCCGCGGCATGGGCTTGCTAATGCCGCGGTTCCGCGGTTGACCCAAAGAATTAGTCCCCCAATTTTGGTGCAAAACTCCTGACTCAGGGCCCACTGCTCAGAAATGTACTTGAACTTCCAGAAGACTCCAGATATTTCTACCAGATCAGCAACCACTTGAGTTTCACTAAACTAGCCTAATCATTCTAGAACTTTCCCTAAACCCTAGCTTAAACCCTAAGCTAACTCCTAACAAACTCCTTCTAGAAACTCTTCAACAAACTTTGGGAGGGAAAGTTCTAATTCAAACCTAAACCTAGGGTTTGGGAGCTCTATAAATAAGACCCTAGGCTCATTATCTCAAATGATTCAACCTTGGGAATTATTCATCCAATTAGTGAATCAATCCCATTCTTCATCCCCTCTTCCTCAAGTTTAGTGAGAGAGCTTGTAGGAAACCCAAACCCTAATTCCAAGCCAACATCAAGAATCTCGAGTACCCATTAAGCAAGAAGCCCGACAACCTTTAGGAGCGGAGCCGATTTCAACGGAGCAAGCGATCCGAAGCCGATCCACGACTCACGAAGCCGAGCGACGCCCGATCAACAATCTAGATTCTTCTTCTTGTAGTTCTTGAAGCAAATGTAATCAAAATTGTTGAGATCAATAAAGGTGATATTCTTTTATCTTGTTTTCTTTAAATTCCGCATCATGTTATCTTTACAAATCTTTAATATTGTCTTTGTGGTGATGTGTGAATAAAACTCCGCTCGTCGAGGAGTCGAGACGGATAATAGAATGATGATGTAACATAGCTTTAATCGATTCTTGATTCCCACGAGTTTTGTAAACCCTAGCTAGTTCAAGAAACGACGACCCATTTCGTTTCGATGCTTTCTTGATTGACATCGATCGAAATTGGGGAGTTACGATCGTTTCTTGAATTTGGTAGAGGCTAGAAAAGGAATGATATCGACGAAAGAACAAGGGTTATAGGATGAAACCCTAGTTTCACGAGAAAGCCCCAACTCTCGTCGATCATCATCAATCTAGTATCAATCCTTCGAAGGACAAGAACACGATATCTTTAGATTACATCACGTCTATTAATCCTATCGATTCCTACGAGCCTCTCTTATATTCTTGATTGTTGATTGGAAATATTATCGAAACACCGATTCTTGATTGTTTATAGTTTCTTGATTCTTGCATAAAGAATAGTGACACTCGAATACAAATCATTCTTGAATCATGTTTTTTTTTATTGTTGCTTAACTTTTCATTTCAAACGTATCGAAATACAAGTGAATCGTGCAATCCCTGTGGACGATCCGCACTCACTACAAACTACATCCGACACCGTAGTTTGATTGCGGTCAAAATAGTTTTTGGTTGTGAAGTTCTTTACAAATTTCTCTATATACTACACAACGGGAAAAACGATCAATCAGGAAGGCTTGGAATTTCTCCAGCTCTTGTAGTGCCCTGATTAACGAATCTCTCGCCTCTTTTAATAGTAAAAGGGCGTCAAGAATGCTAAGCTGCGAGGGTAGCTTTCTCAGATGCGTTAAGACGTTGTAATCCACCTTATTTTTCTTTGGCGTGTCCTTGGCAGTTAGCTCTTCCACAACTTGGTCATCCAGGGCGATGTCCTCAGAGACCTTTTCTTTCCCTTTATCCTTTTTATTTGAGGGTCCGATATTCTTTTCATGCAGCGTCCGATTACGCAGCTGGATATTTTTGCAGGCCTTTGGCTCTTCCTCTTTTCCCGAGGTGGACTCTTTAAAGAGGGGGCCAAGAGCCAGCTCCTCGTCGGAATTGCTCCCGAATGTAAGCACTTGTGATCCCCCGGCATTAACCATGCGACAATCGCCGGTAGTGCCGTTAAGCTCCTCGGTCGTACTTTTCCGCTCCCGACGAGTTTTGCGCTTCTCCCGTTTAAGATGTTGCCAGTGAGCGACATACCCCTGCCACCATTTATTGAAAGCTTTGCACTCTTCGGTGGGGCGCGAAATCTTCCGATGATACAAGCAGTAGGAGGGGTGCATTTCCGCTTCACCAGTAATATTTCCTTCAGAGGATGGTAGCTTCATGCCCATTGATATGGCCTTAGCAAACCTTTTTCTCGTCTTGAATTTGCTTTTACCCGCAGAGAATGTATTTCTCTCCAGCGGAAGTGTCTTAGCTCTTTCGTCAAGTCGCTGGCGCTTGGCCCTTTCAAATATAGCCGTCTCGCGCTCCCGATCAGCTTTACTTTTCAACAGAGCTTCGTTGAGGAATGCGTCAATTACTTCATCTGATGGCCCCAGAATTTTTGGTTCGAGATCTGCCCCCAGCTTTTCAGTGTAAGGAGTCTCCTCATCGTCCGTCAGTGAATGGGAGATCATATGGCAGCTCGCCACGTATTCCTCAGACTCATCCGACGAACTTCCCTCCTCATCTTCCTCTTGAAAGACATGTTTGAGGAATTCTTAGAGTGTGATGGGAGTCCGTGCTTTCTGGTTGTATTCCTCCAGCGCGTCAATTTGTTTTTGCAAGTCCGTGCGCTTGTCGCCAGGCTCTACGGGCTTCTTGGATTTCTTCTTCTTCTTCTTCGAAAATTTTGACGGCTGGTTGTGAGTGCTTGGGCCACCGCCATCGGTTTTTGGAGTTGGACGCGGCTTCAACATCCCCTCAATGATCTGAGGTTCCAACGGGTTCTTCCACTTGATCGCTGGGCATGTTTGAAGATCGTTCAACATCCTCCTTGTCTTGGCTGACAGCACAACCTCCCATGGGGCTTCTTCGACGAGAGAGCATGTTGCCCCCGGCATATTCAACCTTTTAGAGGCGTGAGGTTGCGGCGGATTCACCTTCCATCTATCGGATAACGCGAACTTGCCCTGTTGATACTGGTCTTCAAGCCAATTTTTGAAGACGTAACAATCTTCGATCGGATGACCCAGTACCTGATGATAGGGACAGTAATTGGGCTCATTGACATCATTTGGTTGCGACGGACGTTTTGGCTCCGGCAGATTTATGAGTCGGTTGCGCAACGCCAACTCGAATAATCTTCTCGTTTTATCTCGGGGAAACGAGTAAGGACGTCCTAGCCTCTCCTCAAGGGGTACTTGCGGATGCATATTATTTTGACGAACAACCGGCTTCGAGTTGCTCGGCTGTTGTTGAGCATTAGCGACAACGATCGTTTTTCCCTTCCCTTTGTCATTTCGGCAGTCTGGCTTTGGAAGAGGAGGTTTATGGCCCATCTGATCCATTTGCGCTAGCTTGTCGATCAGGGCCTGTAAGGTAGTCGGCTTGAAGAACATCATAAATTGCGAGATGGTTGCTTGCAGATCGAGGGTTCCCACAAACATACCCACTGCAGGGCTTCTTCAATGCGTTGCTCGCATTTTGACCATAAGTTCTGCCACCTTATAGCGTATTGGACCCATGTCTCGCCTGGCTTCACCCAGGCGTTAATCAGTGCCGTCATCGGGGTGCGTTCGCTGGCGCTTGCAAAACGCTGGGTAAACCGTAGCTCCATCTCCGCGAAGGTCTTAATAGAGTCGTTTGGGAGCTCAGAGTACCACTCGAACGCTGTTTCTGACAAGCTGCCAACGAACTAGCGAAGCAATAGTTTGTCATCACCGCCGGTGTTGCCGCAGAGTGCCCTGAACTGGGCAACATGCTGATGGGGATTGCCCGTCTCCTTATAGACATGGAACTTGGGAATGGTATAGCCCGGCGGGTATTTGATCTGGTCGTACCAGCTCGGATATAGTCGTCCTGTTTTTACGACTTGGCCGGCTGCTTCAGTCGCATGATGAACCCGTATTTGTTGGGCTATGTACTCGTCCAAGTCAGCTTTGGAGATTGTTTCTTCCTTAGATTTTGACAGAGCTGGTGGAGGATTCGACGTTTCTCCCCTATCGTCTTCAAGGACGATCGGGGGATCTTCAGCCGGAGGATCTTGTTGGATCATCATCCCCACCATGTCTTGGAACAGGAGGCCCATACGCTTTATGTTGGCTGCTTGTTCAGCAGCCTCTTTATCCTTCTTCTCTAATATCCGACGAAGGAATTTGGCGTCAGTTTCTTGCTTTTGGCGTTCATCCGAGGATGCTTCAGGGCTTTCTTTTGGCCCAGTGAGTGCAGCCATCGCGGTCATCATTTCCTGGAGCTTTTGCTGTTGCTCCTGTGCTTTGGTCACCGATCGCGTGAGCGGTCTATGACCTGTAGATATGCGGCTGTCCTCTTTACCAGACGCCATGTAGACGGTATGAACTACGATGCCCCCTGACTTAGGGCGTTTGGGTTCACCACCTTTGATATTTGCCGTCGGTGTGAGGACTTTCTCCGGCCTTCTTCTCTTATGTGCCGTTGAAGTTGAGGGGGCCGTTGCTTTGGGCACCCAAGTGGTCATCGCCTTTCGTTGCTTGACCGGGGGATTTTCTTCTTGCCGACCTTTCGACTTCTTGTGTTGGCGAGAGAAATTAGGATCAATCACAGATTCTCGGACTCGTCGCCATGTCTTGTAGATCCTGGAGGACAGCGATTGAGGAGACTGCTCCGGCTTTTCTGCTTCCACGGCGGTCTCTACCGGTGGAGGAGATCTTTTGACCATCGCAGTTTGCGAATTCCTGCGTACCCTGTTCAGCAGCTCAAAGCTGTTCCCAGTTAGAACAGCAGCATTAACTTCCACCGTCGGAGCTGGCGGAGTTATCCCAGAGGGGGAGTTGCCCCCGGTCTTCCTTATCCGGCGCTAGTGACGTGGTCGGGCGCGATGAGTTGTCGGTATTGGTTCAGAGATAGCTTCTTCTTGCCCCCTGTTCAGGCGAGGGACTGTTGCCAGTGTCAACCTATTGAAGACCGGCGTCCGTTGAGGAGTTGTGTCCAAGCGGTCAAAAGCAGATTTCTGAGCGGGAGTGGGAATAGTCAGCCTTGCAAAGACTGACTCTTTGACAGGAGAAGCCGCCTTGGCGACTTCAGGAGCAGCCGTCTTCTTTGGGATGACCGCTTCAGGTGTTATGGGCTTCTTGATAGGCCCTTTAGTGCTCGAGCTCAGCCTGGTGAAGACTGAAGAATTGGACGACCCGTTGAGAGGGGCCGTGGGAGTAGCAAGTCGATCGAAGACCGACTTTCTTGAAGCTTCCGGTGTGGGCACAGGGATGGTGAAGCTTGCTGGAGGGATCATGGTCCCGAAGAACAGGCCGGTGGTGGCTTGAGTCACTTTTTCCACGGGCATAGTAAGGACGGAGGCCGCTTGAGGCCCATATGCTACACCTCCAGGTGAGGTGGAGCATCGGTTGCATTGGCACTTCGAGCAGTTCGAGCAATTAGAGGCCATTGATGCTTGATTTCTGCGCCAGGCAAAAGACCAAATCTTAGTAACTTGAAACCCTAGGGCAAACATTAACAAACCGCGATTCGTTCGCGAAGACGACACACGAAGTGTGGGGTGGAAAGAGGAAAAGGTCCCACCGGGCGTGCCAGAATCTGTTCCCCTCCGAACGGTGGCCAAGACGTGAGGACGTCTCACCTGAGATTCGGGGCAGATGCTAATTGGTTTTATCCGCCTATCTCTTCGAAGATGCCAAGTTGACTTGTGGTACCGTGTATCGAAGGTTTAGACGGATGCGGCCGATGTAGCAGACTTCGTCAGATTCCCCCTCGCTTGAGGGGTTTTTGATTGTGGGGACGCTCTTCCCTGCAGGCGCAAGCCCCTGCAGTTAATTACGTTACCGCATCGCGGTAACAACTTTCTCCTTCTCCAGAATTTCACTTCGTGTCGTGGGTGTTTGTTTTGTTTGTGGTTGCCCGTGGATTGTATACGGAGACTAAGTTATGCCGTCGCCCGTAGGACGTGGATTAGTCCAAATCCGTATTTACTTAGATTTGGGTTTGGTGTTTTGGTTTGAGGATACGTTAGCCGTATTGAGGCTAAGATCGACTTAAACTTTTGTTAAGGATACGTTAGCCTAATCTCCAGACTAAGATCAACTTAACGGGATCGTTTAGATCCAACAAAAGAGCAATTGGCTCTATTGTTTAGTTTAATGACGTTGCGGTCAATTTCCAGTTTAGGGACATGGTGGTCCATCATTCCCATTTGGGGACGAGCATTAGTTTAAGGACATTTCGGTCCAACATTCCCATTTTGGGACGAATATTAGTTTAGGGACGTTTCGGTCCACGAGTTTAAGGACCCCGCAGTCCATGTTGATGTGTGGTTGTCGGGACCCGTCACCTCTCTGACGTCGTTGAAGGATTACAACGATAGGAGTCAGAGGAGTTCGGAGATGTACCCTCGAACCGGATGTAAATTGATTTAAGAGAGCAGCTGTGCTCGGTCAATTTAATTTGAGGACTTACGGCCATGATTGGGCTAAGTCCAGTTGAAAAAAATATTCAACGCTTTTATTTGTCTTTGGCCTATTAGGCTTGTGCTAGGGCTTGTCCTCTTTTTAAATAATGCATTGCATTTCTTATTTTGTTTGGGCTCTGCCCATTTATAAATGCGGCAGAACATCAATTCTGTCTGGGTTCTGCATTTTATTTTGTTTGGGCTCTGTCCTTTTATAAATGATGCAGAGCATCAATTTTATTTGGGCTCTCCCCTTTTATTGCATTGCAATTTATTTTGGCCTACTAGGCCTTTTTGATTTGGGCCTGGCCCTTTAATAAACAATAATTTGCATTTGTCAGGCGTTTTGCGCCAATCACTGAGCGCAAGAGCTTGTGGTGATGACACGTGTCACGCAAGCGCAGTGCGCTGCGCTTGCGCTGCTGACACGTGGCGCGCTCTGGTGAGTTGCACCAATTTTAGAGAGCAAGGCTCTATCATAAAAGCGCATAGCGCAAGTGGTTCAGGTGCTGACACGTGGCGCTCTCTGGTGGCTTGCGCCAACCCAAGAGCGCAACAGTGCAAATTTTATAAGTGCAGGGCACTGTTTAATTTCTTGATCTAATTTAGATCAGAGAAAACAAGTTTTTCTTGTTTTTTTCTTATTTTCAGAGAACCAGTGGTTCATAAAAAGTGCAAGGCACTTATTATTATTTGAAAATCATTGATCTTGTTCTTAGATCAATGATCTATTAGAAGAAATTCTTCTATTTTATGAAGGTTTTTACCTTTTTCTTGAACTTTCTTCAGAGTTCTCTCTGTTTTGAGGTTCTTAATCTCTCACAATGTTGATCTTTTGAGTTGGGGTCTAGGGGTCTTTATATAGTGCCCATAGATTTGTTAAGTTTGTTAAAGAGATCCTTCTCTGAGTGATTTGGGGAATTTTCCCCACCGTTGGATCTTTGATCCAAGGGCTTCTGTTTTACAGAAGACAATTTTCTTGTTTTAACAAGAACAGAAAGATCTTACTAGAATTTTAATTCTGTTTGGTGCAAACGCCCCAGCGCTTGACACGTGTCACGCAGCGCAACTGCGCTGACACGTGTCGCGCAGCGCAATTGCGCTTGCGCAACTGCACTGACACGTGTCGCGCAGCGCACAGCGCAGCGCAACTGCGTTTGCGCTGACATGTGTCGCACAGCGTAGTGTTTGCGCCACTGCGCTGACACGTGTCGCGCAGCGCAGCGCTTCTGCAACTGAAGTGTTGCTTCCTTTAATTTTTGTTTTAAATAGAGCCTTGCTCTGATTGGGCGCGCTGCCTTGGGCGCTGCGCTGACGTATCAGCTTTTGACACGTGGCGCGTTGCTCGCAGCGCAAGAAATTTGAAGCGTTGTTTCTAATTTTGAATTTTTGAAATTCAAACAGAGCTTTGCTCTGATTGGGGGAAACAGGTACATCTCTTCATACCTCTGATATATGTCGTAATTCTTCAACGTCTTCAGAAAGATGGAGGGTCCCGATAACCAATAACTTTTGGTACATCCCCAAGCGGTTGAATCAAAACCACACAGACTATGACGTTTTTAAACTGGACTATGATGTCCTTAAACCTTACGGACTGTGGGGTCCTTAAACTCATGGACTATGATGTCCTTAAACTTTATGGACTGTAAGGTCCTTAAACTCATAGACTATAATGTGTTTAAACTTTATAGACTATGACGTTTTTAAACTGTCACGGACTATGATGTCCTTAAACCCAATAGATTGCAACGTCCCTAAACTAAAACAATAGAGCCCAAATGCTCTTTTGTTGGATCTAAATGATCATGTTGAGTAGATCTTAGTCTAAAATTGGACTAACGTATCCTCAACAACGTTTAAGTTGATCTTAATCTCAAATGAGAATAACAATCCTTAAACCCAACCCAAACCCAAATCTAAGAAAATACGGATTTGGACTGATCCACGCCCTACGGGCGACATCATATATTAGTCTCCGTATACAATCCACGGGCAACCAAAAATAAAATAAACACACACGACACGAAGTGATCATCTGGAGAAGGAGAAAGTGGTTACCGCGATGCGGTAGCGTAATTAACTACAGGGGCTTGCACCTGCAGGGAAGAGCGTCCCCACAATAAAAAACCCCTAACGAGGGGGAATCTGACGAAGTCTGCTACAACGGCCGCATCCGTCTAAATCTCCGATACACGGTGCCATAAATCAACTTGGTATTTTCAGAGAGATGGAGGGATAAAACCAAATAGCATCTGCCCCCAAATTCAAGAAAGACGTTTCTCTTCCCGATTTTCGACGGAGAACAGGTTCTGGCACGCCCGGTGGGACTTTTTCCTCTTTCCACTCTACACTTCGTGTGTCGTGTTTCACGAACGAATCGCGGTTCGCTATGGTTGCCCTTGGATTCGAGGTACTAAAATTTGGTGTCTTGCTCCGTCAAGAAAACAGAAGATCATTTGCTTTCAACTGCACCAACTGCAACAACGGCAATAACTCCCATTCCGTCCTTGCTGGAGGAGTGACCTATGGGCCTCAAGCGACTTCCGTTTTCACGATGCCAATGGAACAGGTGATGCAAGCCACCACCGGGCTGTTCTTTGGGACCATGCTCTCACCCATGAGCTTCAGCGCCCCATTGCCGTTGCAAGAAGCTCCGAAGAAGCCGGTCTTTGATCGGCTTACAACTACCGCGGCCCCTCTCAATGGGTCGCCTAAATCCAGTGCTTCGGTTTTCAACAGACTGGGCCAAAGCTCAGGTGGTCTTGAAAAGAAACCCGCAATACGTGAAGGGGTTATCCCGAAGCGGATAGCCATTCCTACTCCTGAAGTCGCCAAGGCGGCTTCTCCTGCTAAGGGGTTGGTCTTCGCAAGACTGGCCGTTCCAGCTTCCGCTCCGGGCGAAGTAACCAAGGCTGCTTCCCCTGCCAAAAAGTCGGTCTTTTCAAGATTGATCATTCCCTCTCAGCGGACGTCAGTCTTCAATAGGCTGGCACTAACAGCAACCCCTCATCAGAACGGGGGGCATAAAGAAGCTCATCCAACAACAGAGGTGGTCCCATCCGCAAGGCATGCTCGACTTCGCCACTGGTGCCGAGTGAGGAAAGCTGGGGGTAATTCCCCATCTGGACTTACCCCGCCGGCTCCAACGGTGGAAGTCGACGCTGCTGTTCCAACTGGGAACATGTTTGAACCACTCAGGAGGGTCCGCAAGAACTCTCCGACTGCCGTCCTGAAAAGATCTCCTCTACCTATGGAGAATGATACAAAGACAAAGCCAGAACAGCCGCCTCAGCGGCCGTCCTAAAAAATTCACTGGGTTTGGCGAAGGCTCCAAAACTCAGTAATCGACAAGGACTACTCCAGTTGATCCAAGAAAATATAGATTCAGCAAGAGGAGGACCATCCCTCCGCCACGCCACAGAAGGTGTCGTCTACTTGGGTGCCCGCTGCAATGGCCCCCTCAGCTTCAACTGCCTATAAAAAGAGGAGGCCGCAGAAGATCCCTATGCCTGCGACAAAGCACAAAGGCACTGAATCCAAACGCCCCAAGTCTGGGGGTATGGCAGTGCATACTGTTTATATCGCTTCTGGGAAAGAGGAAAGCCGTGATTCTACGGGTCATCGACCTCCCACCAGATCAGTGACAAAGGCTCAGGAGCAACAACAGCAAAAACTCCAGGAGATGCTAACACAGATAGCCGCACACACTGGGCCAAAAGAAAGCTCAGAGACGTCGTCAGAGCAGCGTCAAGAACATGAAACCGATGCTGAGTTCCTCCGCAGAATCCTCCAGAAGAGAGACAGAGAGGCCGCGGAACAAGCGGCCAACATAAAACGAATGGCACTTTTATTCCAAGATATAGTCGGGATGATGATACAGCCGGATCCTCCAGCTGAAGACCCCCCGATTATCCTTGAAGACGACAAAGGGGAGCCATTGAACCCTCTTCCGGCTCTATCAGCAGCTAAAGAGGAGACGATCTCTAAAGCCGCCCTGGATGATGATTTGTGCAAAAATATATGTTAACCGTAATCAAGAACGGCGTCGCATGAAGCTAGCTGGTGAGTACGGGTCGGTCCACAGGGATTTTGTGAATTTCCGATTCATTCCTACGAGTTAATTCCGAAGGGTGTTCGGTTGATTATTAAATCTAAAAATCTAATTAACCTAGGGCAATTATCTAGATCTATTCTTGCTATGGCTAGGTTTAGGGATAGTTTGGAAATGCAATTAAATCTCAACGCTTTCTATACCCGAATGAAGATCTGTGAGGAGTTATGGTAATTATCAATAAAGGGGATTAGATCCATTCGGGAAGGTGTTCCTTCCTCTAGGTTCTTGTCCTTCCTTTAGAGATCCTTACCCTAACCTCCATAGAAAACGTGCGCAACCGGTCCTTTACACTACGGTGTCATCGTTACCTCGAGGGGTAGGATGCCGTAGGGTACGGTGTGTGCGCGTATGCATGGAGTCCTATTATAAATATTTGGTGGGTAAGAAAGGGATGAGAGATCTCATCTCTCAAAATCCTTCCCCAAAGCTAAACCCTAAACAAGTTCCTAGGGCATGAAATTAAATCTACCTAGGGCAAAGAATTGAAATCTAAACTAGAGCAATTAAATAAAACTACTTACAGATGGCTCTCTCCAAACATCAACGCAGGGTTGTCAGATCTGGATTCATGAATTGAAAAGAGGCACCGATGCTCTCCAAAAGAATTCTAAAATTTATTAATGAAGGGATGCATAAGGTTTACAATCTTTAGAGTTCCTATTTATAAAGAATAGGAAACCCTAGGTTACATCTGATTCGCATGTCTACAATTACAAAAATAGCCCTAAGAAAAGACCTAGCCAACAATATGCGCAGAACCAAAAAACTTCGCTCCGACACGGGCTCTATCAGGCCGCGGTTCCGCGGCCAAAGGCATGCTTTGGCCGCGGTTCCGCGGCCAAAGTAGTGCCTTGTGATCTGAAAATTTCTGCAGTTCTTCCTGTTGGCTTTTTATTCCTGTTTCTATATGTCCTTTTTTATTTGGGCTTCTAGGTTGGTTCCAGATCTTCAGTGAACAATTTGCAATGGATTTTTAACCGCCCGCTTTGTATTTTTGGACCTTGCGTTGCCTTGTTAATTGTGAACTGTCTTTCGATGTAACCTTGATCAAGAGTCTTCTGTTTGTTGGTCAAAGTCCACTTTTTCGTGTCGTCTTTTGTCTTTTTCACTGTTTTCGCTTCAAGAACCTGTAACCTGTAACATGTAGCAGACATGCGTCAAAAGCACCTGTTTATTTATAAAAAGAATAAGAATGGGAAATATAATAATATAATATTATGGTGTGAACAAATACCCCCAAACTTATCTTTTGCTCGTCCTCGAGCAAACTTATTTTTTATTCACTAAAATCCTAACCGCACTTTCGCAGGGAAACGCGAATGCACTGAGCACGTGCAACAAGCCGTTAAACCTCTATGTTTCCATAGTAGGAGGAGTGTTGTCTCCTGAGGGTTTTCAGCGGATTACACCCACAAAATCCTATCAATTCGACCCATTGACTTTTGTTCTTCAATTAGGTTTTTTTTAACAAGGAATTCTATTATCTTCGACTTGTAAATTATCCACCCATATTCTTCACACTTCCTTATCATTTAACTTAAGATTATATATGTTTTATAGACTTACTTAGCTTTCGGCATCTCTTAAGTTTTCCTTCTAGGGTTCCATCTCCACTTAGGAATTTCTATCAACCTTACTAAAGATACAAGTTCTATTCTTCATTCCTTTCTCTCATCTAAACTCCAATCACATATCCCTACGTGTGTGTTTAAATCACCCCTACACTTGGAAATTTAAATCAAGCAATCATACCCTTGTCCGTTGTCCAAAGTACTTATTAGTTGGTGAATTTTTAAATGAAATTTGCTTACACATCCTTCATGTGACCGTTAATACTTCTTGAGGTACCAACAACCGATTACAAGATGTGTTAGCACTTTAAAGCGTACTTCCTAGTTTTGCAACACCCAAGGCTTTAGCAGTGACTCCCAAACCAGTTGGTCTAAGGCACTAGGTGATGAAGCACCCTCGCTAAATATTTTTCTATTCTTTACTGTTGGATATATATGCCTTAGAGGCCTACATTGTATAGGATGCTTGGGATATGTATGTACATAACAGTCTTGCTTGATATGATAGTACGCTATTTGGTTTGACCTTGTCTTAACGTATGATATATTTTACTTGGTACTTATATATATATATATTGATAAAGCCCTTAGGGTGTTTGTCTGACTACCGGCGTTGTGATGGCAGTCATACTAGTGGGAGCTGGATAGTCAATAGGCACACCCTTAGATGTCCCTGGTCGCAGGAGTATCAAGATTGAGCATCGATACTCCGGAGTAGACTAGTGTATACATATCTAGACCCTGACGAGGGGCGATGGATTGGTCCCGCAACCATTGGTGGTGTTCACCTAAGATTGTATACAGATGCTCACTGGGTGTGAGTACACCGGACAGGACTCGCCGAGAACTGACTGGATGGTATTATACCTAACGTCAGATAGCAGTTCTCAGGTGACATGTGTGCAGATGGTCCGTTGACTTAAGGTCATTATTTGTCTCGTGTGAGTTCCCACTGTGCTTTGATTATTACCCTACCACGATTCAAAGGAGTCGTGTAAACAGGTTTTAGTTGGGCACAGTCCCGAGCCACGTGGAGGCAGTGAGCGACTGTTAGGGATTCGTCTCTCCCGGTATAGGGAGTTGATATCGCACTGTGATCGGTTGGTCATTACCATAAGTCCCTGGCCAGGGCTGATTAAGAATTACTGATAGATTGATCAGTAGATTCTCGGGTGGTCTTGAGCCATACCGATACAACTTGTACGGTTATTAGGGGTCTGACGTCCACCACCTCCCTAGACCATACATGCGATACTCTTAGACGAACAGACCGGACTGCACGGATATTGTCACAGACAGGCTCAGTAGGATTTCAGATGGGTTACCTCATCAGCTTTCTTATCGACAACTACCTGGGGACCGTTACGTACAGCTAGTGCCGCTTGCGGTCTGTGGTTAAACCCACTGCCAGCATAGTAGTCGAGTCTTTAGAGTCCCACACAGAGATTTCCCAAACCCAGGCGAAAAGATATAGAGGTCGTATGGTTTAACGACAAAGGTTCGAACGCGTACGTGTTTAAACGCACGTGCGACATTCGGACAGTTTTTACTAGCTGGCTTTGGTTTAAACCAGATTCTAGTATCAGGTTATTGGATTTATACAGTCTAAAGTTTTTCTGTGTTTTCACGGCTGAGAGAGGCGTTCTCGTAATTTTCTGAGAAGCTTCTAGAAGGATGTGACATGGAGGGAGAGGTGGCATTTTCATTTAATGATTTAGTGACTCATTGTGAGTGATTCATCATGTCATTAATGCATTATTAAATGCTTAATGACTCACATAATGAATCACCCACTTGCATTTATGAAACATGATGAATAATCTCATATTATTCATTTCTTTTTATTCATTATGTTTTATATATCAAGTGAGAAGCTATTTCATTATTATTATTATTATCATTATCATCTTCTCACTCTCTCTCTTCAAGCTCTCTCTCTCTTTCACCAAAGCCTAATCCTACCCCTCATGAGTTGAGAACAAGGATTAGGAAAGACTAATTACTCCATAACCCATCTCTACATCACCTTAGCTACTCTATTCAGCAACTGGAGAAACTAAGTAACCTCAAGTTTAGAGGTTATAGTTTGGATTAGGGTTCTCGGGTGGATCGTCTATCACGGAAGGAAGCCGAGGAGGACGTGGAGATCCAAAGAGGCCATAGATAACATAAAGACGAAGGACTAGAAACGTTTGGTATAATCTCTTAACATAGTAGTTTAGAACTCTATATCTTTTGTTAAAACTTGTTTAGCTAACGATTCATACGGTTGTTCGATGTTTAACAATAGAACAAGATTGTTATTCATATTTCCGCCTCCCCATATATTATTGGGGTGTTGAACATCGACTTACAGTGGTATCAGAGCCTGGCTAAACAGTATTTAACACACTTGCAAATTTGTATGAATTTCGAACGGAAAAACAAACCGGAAAAACCCCGATATCATGTACTTTCTGTCGAATTTTAAATGAGGTCCAAAAATTTTTCAGGGACCTTCAGATTGACCTATATGAATGTATTAGAACACTCAAGAAAATTGGGCTCATGAATCGGCCATAGCGCCACGAAACCGCGGCCTATCCCACCGATCCGCCGCGATTCCGCCGCGCTTTGGACGATTCATCATCCCAAGTTTCTTGTGTTGATTCTCTGTGATATTTGGTGTTTTCTGGTAATTTTTATTTTTGCTCAGGTTTCAGATTTACAGAGAAGTATTGGAGCAAAATTAAATGTGTTTAATCGATCGAAATTATACGGTATTTGCTTGTTTGATTATATCTGTGAAATGTTTTATGTGTTCGTAAACCTCCCCTAACTGCTAGTATGTCGGTTGGCAGGGGGTTGCACATATCTGTGATGTTATATATAACTGTTTGTGTATATAAACTGTATTGGACTGTTGTGGTGTTTAGCCGGGTTAAGTGATGGGTTATTGTATTAATTCATTTGATGTAAATGTAATAAGTTGTAATATTATTTTGCGGGGCACATCCAGGTTGCGGTTGTAGCCACCGTTGTACTATTTCTTTTTACTGTTTTTGCTCCTAGGATAGACCCAAGGTGGGGTGCACAAACTACCGGGTATTTTGAAGTGTTGGGGCAGACCGCTTCACTTCTGATACTTGGCGGGTAGTTTGCCGTACCCGTAGGGGTCTGGGGTGGGAAAATGGCTATTCATCACAACTGTGTAATCCGTCTTTCATTGCAAGCTCAAAAGAAATGCGGATTGCTTGCAAATCCAATATTGTTTATCTGTGATCTGGAATGCCTATTATTGTGTCTGACGAATGTACAATATCTATATATGATAGCTATTTATACGTCGCTTATGTTTTACACCCGCGCTAGCCCAGCCCCCGCTATGTCGTTAGTTAAGTAACCTAACGGGTGATGACGGGACCCCGAGGCGAATGCGGATGGCATAAGAGGACGTTGTATTTTCGTTGTTATCTGTAATGATAGGTTAAAGATGGGACGCATTATTATTAATGCAAAGAAAATAAAACCTAAACTGAATCGTTGGAACAATTTCTAAAAACCACTCGGTTTTCTTGAAAAAGCAAAATTTTAAATGCGGAGCTTAAACCACTCCTTTTAATAAAAGCTATCTTAGTTCCTTCGATCAAATCAAGTTCACTACGTTAACGGTTTTTTGCCAAAAACCAGCCGTAACCCTCCGTCGTTTCAGATAGACAGCACATCGTAATCATGCTATGCTTGTTGGCCTACGTCAAGGCATAGTGTATGGTAGCAGTGTGTGTGCCTATTTGTTGCATAGATAGATGCATTAGTTTAATACAGACGTACACCTTGTTGGCCTACGTCAAGGGCTTGTACGATGTATTTAAATTGATCAGGACAACGACGGGTAGAACTGTAAGTGCACGGCGGCGCCCCGGCCTCCATCCCTAGGCCAAATGTGGAAGCGATGGTTAACTTTAATTTTTCTTGAACCGGCACCACCGCGCACTAAAACCCGGATCGGGCCATTAACTAGTCCTAGCTAACTACAAGATGGGAAAGAGAGATATACCGACTGATCCGTGTCCTCCGGTCTTCTCGTCGTCGTTCCGATCTCCCGCGGAAGCTCCGGTCTCCACCTCGTCGCCGGAAGGGCACCACGTTGCCGGCTTCTTTTACGGGCTCCCACCTCTATACCGAGGCAACTCGGGCACGAAGTTGGCGAGCCGACGTGCCCAAGGTTTGCTGTAGAATGGTGTAGAACCATGTCTCATTTGGGGTTATGGTGTTTGCCATTTGGTGGAGGAGTGAACTATACTTTGGAGGTGGAACTATGGGATTTTTGTGAAGCTAAAAGACCAAAAATCCCCCCATGAAATATTGAGACAGCCCCTACCATATGATGGCCGGCCATGGTGAATGGGGAGAGTGAGAATGAGAGAGGGAGAGAGTGAAAAAGGATAGCCACAAGAATAATCAAGTGAAAGGAAAATGGTTATCATATTCAACCATCACCAAAAGCATGATGACTCCAAAGTCAAGCAATGATCACTAACAAAACCACACTCCTCCAACTAATCAACAACCATGATTGCTACAAAAAGTCAAGCAATCATGAACCATGGAAGGTCAAAGGATGGGGCTCCATCATGAAACCATCATGACACAAAAGTATGCAAAGAACACCCTCCATATTGCTTATTTGCACAAATGCAAATAAGCCCTCCTCCACCAATCTTCGGCCAATGAAGGATACAAAGAAATATGGCCGAAACGAAAAGCAAACTGGCAACTCCAGAAAACCGGTCCCGTAATAAATTACAGGAAAACCCCGATACTGTGTATACACACCCGCATCTGTATTCCGACCGAAATACAAATGCAATGAGACAAAATCTACACTGTACTATACTAGGATCCGGCTTAAACCAAAGCCGGCTAGTATTATCCGTTCGATCCTGATCCGTGCAATACCGCACGTATCTGATCGAACCCTGCCATATCTCCATACGGCCTCTACAGCGTTTCGCCCGAAAACTTGAGCAACTGAATGTGGGGGACTCTAAAGACTCGTCAACACCTTGGTTGTGGATTTAACCACTAGCACGTCAGAGGTATAAGCCAATACGTAACGGGCTACCAGGTATTGACCAAAAGGGACGTCGATGAGTGAACTCATCCTGACACCCTACTGAGCCTGTCAGTGACAATATCCGTACAGTCCGGTCCGTTCGTCTATGAGCATCGCATGGCGGGCCTAGGGGGTTGGTAAAAGTCAGACCCCCAAAAGCGGTACAAGTCGTGTCGGAGTGTAGCCCAGAACACTCTGAGATACTACTGGAATATCTACCAGTAAATCTCCTGCCTCGGCCGAGGGCTTTGTGTAATGGCTCTCCTAGACACAGTGCGACCTCACCCCCAATACCGGGAGAGACGAACCCCCGAAGATCCGCTCACTGCCTCCATGTGGCTCGGGACTGTACCCAACTAAAACCTGTTTGCACGTCTCCTTTGAGCGTGGTAGGGTAGTAATCAAAGTACAGTGGGAACTCACACGAGACAAATGACGATCCTCAGGTCGATGAACTAATCTGTACACATGTCACCAGGGAACTGCTATCTGACGTCAGGTATAAGACCAACTAGCATGTTCCCGGCGAGTCCTGTCCGGTGTACTCATAACCCAATGAGCACCTGTATACAACTTAGGTGAACCAACTGACACCAGTGGCTTGTGAGACCGGCCACCGCCCCTCGTCGGGGTCTCGACTGTATACACTAGTCTACTCTGGAGTATCGATGCCCTGTCTCGAAACTCCTACGACTAGGGACCTTTTAAGGATGTGCTTATAGACCCCAGCTCCCACTTATATGATCGCCCTCATACTGCTGGTGGTCAAGCAAGAATCCTAGGGGCTCTATCAACGTGTAATAGCGACATGTCAGGTCACCTAAAGCAGTACACGATGATAAAGATAAACCAGATAGCATACTATCATCTTGAGTAAGACTGTCCTACCGGGATAGGTCCTCCCTCAATCATTGCAATCACGTGCCTGTGATCCAATAATTGACTCTGAGGGCACTATCTCCAACAATCTCCCACTTGCACTCAAGGCTAATTATTGCGATGTCGCATACTCACAGCCCGTGTGATACCGAACACCCAACTCCCCTACTTGTCAGTCTCACAAAGCTCGTTTGCGAAACTATTGCGTTCGAGGAATAGCCTCAGTGAGTGGATCCGCTTTGATGTTTCTTTCTATGTCTCTCTATATCTCAAGTTCGCGGAGAAAGCCATCTCCCGAAATGAGCAATACCTGTCTTAGAATGTGTCTGGATGTCTGATGGGACCTAGCTCATTAATGAACTCCAAATCCAAACTTCTTAGACTGTATCGTCAACTGAACTTAATCAGTATCCTGCGTCATGCCTCCCTCAGTATTGCCTTGGACCACCTGTCCAAAATACTGCCCCTCGTCAGAAGGAAAACTATAACTCTGACAACCTCCTTGTCGTCCAGGTCACCTTGGAAGCCTGAAATGATAACTGTCTCCAGAACGAGGCTGTCGTTATTATATCCCTAGAACATCCACTTATGTTCTAAAACTGCTTCCGACTGTTTCTCCAGGATTGGATCAATGTCAACTTATTGCATCTACTGCAAGAACAACATCTGGTGTGGTACTTGACATCTCATGATTGACTCAATTGCCTAAGCAAGTGATCTGCCAATCATGCACATCCCTCTCCGCTTTAGTCTGTAAGACACCTTTAGAGAGGGTGACTCCATTACCTGCAGGTACACTACCGTGCCTGGAGTCGTCCATTCTAAATACTCTTAGAATGCTGTCTAAGTACCCTTAATTGGGAAACCACCCAAATCTGGATCTAAAACCATAGATCTAGTAACCAGTATGTCTGATATAATGTTCAAGTCCCATGTGGAGAAACCACTGTGTGACGACCAAAGTATAACCGATCGTAGTATAGGAATATCACTTCCTACTCTGTGTATGTCATCCAAATACCATGACATCACACCCTACTACCTTCTCAACAGATCCATCCCCTATTCTGATGAAGTCAAACCTATGACTGTCACATCAAAAATAGATGATCTATCTCCGCTATATCTGCTTTAGTCTATAAATAGACATAAGCCACCTGTCCACCAATGCTTCCGCTGCTCCCACTGACTACGACAACCCTCTGGCAGAGTCATATACACGTACACTTCTAAAGCTAGTTTAGAACGTCGCTATACTCATTCTCCTGCCGGGTCTCAAAGTCTGGAACAACAGCAATGGCAAGTCTGGGTAAACAAGAACTTCCCTGTCACCGTCCTTGAGGCTACCGGAGTACCTCTCGGGTGCCTGAAGTTACCCACCGTATCTGCGGAGTGGCCAATGGAATGTCAAACCAGATTGAATCTTTAGGTTCCTATCAAATCTTCAGTAATCGTTTGCGGTTCTGGAATCACTTCCAGTTCTACCATACTCACACTACTGTTTTCTGAAAAAATCCATTTTTATTAAAACTGTGGCGAGTCTAGAACAATATTTCTATTGATCTTCCAGATGGTAGAAAGTCAACCCTCGTCATAGCCTGGGTCAACCCACAAACAGCCATTACAGAAACGTGCCTTGAGTTGTCCAGTGTCTGGTTTTAATCATAAGCCGGAAAACTCCCCATACCTTAACATCGTTAAGATACGAACTGTTCTATATCCAATATAGAACCAGAGGCACTGATTTAATTGAACCAGATTCAAATCATGCAGCGGTCTCCAGTGCATGTCAACTAAATGGAAACAGGCCGATCAGCGTTACTCAACTTAGGAATGCTTCCAATTATGAGTAACCTGAAAGAGAAGCAAGTTCCCTTAGCCATTACTATCAACTGAACACCATACACAAGTATCTACATCTTCGATCATTTTGAAGAATCCCGATACTTGCAATGCCTGGTTCTCTACTTTATTCAAATACCTGTAACTTCTCAAAATTCGGACCCTGTGTTTCCATGAAACACCTGTCTAAAAACTAGAGAAGTCATAAGTAAACCGAATATAGTACGAGGACCAACCCCTCTGTCCTGATGGACCCTGGACAATATACAATACTCTGTATAAGTCCCTTGAGTTTGATAACTCAATCACTGTGTGTCGTAGGTTGAAAACTGTACTTATGGTTAAGAAGAATTACACCGCTGTTTAATGCTCCTTACCTAACCATCCACTGATATAGGTAAATGTCACAGACATAATTTCAAAAAGGTATATCTCACTCTATGAAAATAGACGTACAGATATATCAATTTGAAATTGGTGCGTAACAGTGGATATTCAAAACCAAATATTTGCCGACTGGCAAACAACCCAGGTGACTTCCTCAAATATCACCGATTACAACGAATCTCGATATAATGAGGATGATCACCCAATTCCCAATAACTTACTCCCACTCATCATCTGTAAAACCATACAGATGTGAGAATCATACCTGGTAAATACATACCCTGGAGCAAGTGTCTAACTGGGAAATCAGTTTTCCTTTAACAGTACACAGTGAAACTGAAACATTGAAATGTTTCGATGGGGTATCCTGGTATTCCTAGTAATGCCTCTTCCAGATTCACAACTGTAACCGTGTAATTCTTTGCCACCTCTCCAAATCCTTTTATATGTCTTTAGTCATTACCTTCTGCACACCCCTTTAGGCCAAATGGTTTTCTTCCTTCCTTACCGTTCGGCACCAGCCTATGGTTTGGAAGAAGACCATCCAATAAGCATAATGGGTGTACTGTCCTAATCCTAGGAGCACTCGCAATGCGAGAGAAGGTGAAGATAAAAGACAACCGAATAAACCTTATTCCTATTTCTCCTGAACCAGAATCCATCCCCGAACTGGAACAAGTTCCTTTCGAGTTCGTATATAACCATACGATGGAGTATCCAATAAACTGTGGATCTTCGTAGTGATACGGAGTGTCCTGGAGAAATACAAAGGTGATTTAGGATTGGCGAAGAAATGCTTGGTTTGGTCGTGAGTAGCAGTCGCGGTTTACTTTGCCTTCTTACTAATCCCTTGCTTTGTCTTAACTTAATACCTTCTGCACACCATCGTTATGCTAATTGGTTTTCTTCATTCCCCACCGTTCGGCACCAGCCTAAGGTTTGGAAGAAGACTATCTAATTTGCGTAATAGGTGTACTACTCCTAAACCAAGGAGTACTCGCAACCTGAGAGAAGATAAAAGGAAAAGACAACTGAATAGTCCTATCCGTTTTCTCCAGAACCTGAAACCATCCTCGAATAAATTCTTTCGAGTTCGTATCTAACCATACGATGGTTTTGTCCAATTGAAGTGGACGTTCGTAGTAATACGGGGTGTCCTGGAGAAAAGGGTAAAAGTAGGAGTGGTAATGAGGTTTGCAACTCTGACAATCCAAAAGCCAGTGTTTAAGAAGGTTCGGTTAATTTTGGTTACTGAGTCATAGTCTTAGGGTCGGGTCAATGGTCGCTTCTGAAGAGAGAGAGAAAAGAAACACTCAGCGTGCACTCTAACCTAGATCAGAATGGTTACCAATTTATCTAATCTGGAAACCTCCCACTGTCACCTCAAATTCTCCTCCAAACCTGAAAGAAGAATTAGTCGGGGTCACCCGAGGAGTAAACTAACTCATCAGTGGGAATCGGGATCCAACTATCACCGCATGATAACGTGACGGAATCCGCTTACGTCATCACACTCCAGAAGGTATGCGCATATCTGGCAAGTTTCAGTTCTTTTGAAACTCCCGATGTCATTTCTGCCCTATGCTCTTATGACCTTGGCGTGAGGTCAAAATATCATAAGTCACATGTCAAGTTCTACCCATCATTGTCCAGGTTAATTTGAACCCACCCGTACATACCCTTGACGTAGGCCAAAATAGTAGTACGACTGTCCCAAACCAACGCATCTATCTATGCAACAGATAAATACCCGGCAGCTACCAAACACTATGCCTTGGCGTGAGGTCAAAATACATAGCTTGAATACTACCGAATATTTAACTGAAATGATGGAGGGCTACGAATGGTTTTTGGCGAAAACCTTTAACGTAATGAACTTGATATCGTTGAAGGAACCGGATAGCTTTTAAAAATATAGTGACGAAAACCTTCGCTAAAGAGGTCACTCCCGGTGAAGGGATCTCGGCTCTTTCCCCATAGAATGAGGTGCAGGATATTTCAACTGAATACCACGATGCAAAGCAAAAGTAATCGGCTATAGTGAAGTTATTGCCCTGACGCAAACTTCTGTCCAAGGGATCACTCCCGGTGAAGGGATCTCGGCCCTTGCCTCGTCGACTGAGGAGCAGGATATTCCAACTGAATACCACGATGCAAAACAAAAGTGAACGTCCTTGCAATAACAGCTTTTTGAAAAGTGTTCCAACAACATCAGATTAGGTTTGTTTTTAACTTGCATTGATCCGAATCAACGCAGTCCCATTAATTGATCACACCACAAAGAACGAAAATAATATGACGTACGTATATGCCATCCACATTCGCCACTGGGTCCCGTCATTACCCGTTAGGTTAGCTAACTAACGACAGAACGGGGACTGGACTAGCGCGGATGCAAAACATATACAACATCTACTAATATATATACCAATATATTATATTTCGCTCAAGGCGTGATAAAATGCAACATCACAGAAATGTACAGCATCACAGAACAATACAGATATCTGGGATCCCCGGGTTTCACAGAGCCACTACTGAAACCCGACGTTCCCCTGGTCGTGTGGATAGCCTGTGCAATGAAATCCTAGACCCCTACGGGCGCGACAAGTTACCCGCCAAAACCTAAAGTGAGGCAGCCCCTTCAGCAACGTGAATGGACCACCCAGCACTTCACGAATATCCGGTAACTTGGGCACCCCTCCTGGGTCAACCTGTACCCCCTACGAGTGCGGCGAATAGCCCGCCAATTCTAGAGTGAAGCCCCCTCCGTCTCAATGCCATGAGATGCGGGCTTGTTGCCCTCTAGAACCCGGCTATCCGTGCACCCCTCCGCAGGGCAATCCTAGTACAGAAAGTAAAATATACATACAACAGGTACATCGACCGCAACCTGGTCGTGCCCCAAAAGAATAATACAAACAGGCAGTGACGGCAGTCCACATGTCGGACGCTCGCCCCGCAATATCAAATGTACATAATACAACCAAAAAACTGTACTAGCATTGCATCCAGGCTATCCCCCACGACCGATCCGCAACATCACAGCAATACACAGAACATCAACGTGAAAGTCACGTTCGCAAATCCGTCTAACCGGGCTATAGCAGCTAGACAGGATTTACCGATCAAGTGACATTCACGGTCGCAGATATAATGTAAATACTGTGAACTAATGTGTTTAAAATATCCGATCGATCAAATTTTACCAAGTGGGCCCCAAGTATTACTGTAGCAACTAAAGAAATTCTGGGCCCAAAAAGAATGTTCCAAAAACCCTATTTTCAAGTCAGGAGGCCTCTGTAAAATTTGGTGCACTGATCACTCAAAACAGCGGCGGAACCGCGGCCCAAGCACGGGTTTGGCAGCGGTTCCGCGGTCGAATAATAAGATCTCGCCACCAAATTTTTACAGTAGGCTTATAATTCCATGCACGGTATTCTGAGACTACCTGAAAAATTTTTCGAGACAAAAAAATTTCGACAGAAAACTGTTGTTTTGAAAAACACGGTTTTGGAACATTTGTTCGATCGGAAGTGTAAAACAAATTAGACAAAGCTAGACTAGGTTAATGGCGAGGCTCTGATACCACTGTAAGTGCACGGCGGCGCCCCGGCCTCCATCCCGAGGCCAAATGCGGAAGCGATGGTTAACTTTAATTTTTCTTGAACCGGCACCACCGCGCACTAAAACCCGGATCGGGCCATTAACTAGTCCTAGCTAACTACAAGATGGGAAAGAGAGATATACCGACTGATCCGTGTCCTCCGGTCTTCTCGTCATCGTCCCGATCTCCCGCGGAAGCTCCGGTCTCTACCTCGTCGCCGGAAGGGCACCACGTCGCCGGCTTCTTTTACGGGCTCCCACCTCTATACCGAGGCAACTCGGGCACGAAGTTGGCGAGCCGACGTGCCCAAGGTTTGCTGTAGAATGGTGTAGAACCATGTCTCATTGGGGGTTATGAAGTTTGCCATTTGGTGGAGGAATGAACTATACTTTGGAGGTGGAACTATGGGATTTTTGTGAAGCTAAAAGACCAAAAATCCCCCCATGAAATATTGGGACAGCCCCTACCATATGATGGCCGGCCATGGTGAATGGGGAGAGTGAGAATGAGAGAGGGAGAGAGTGAAAAAGGATAGCCACAAGAATAATCAAGTGAAAGGAAAATGGTTATCATATTCAACCATCACCAAAAGCATGATGACTCCAAAGTCAAGCAATGATCACTAACAAAACCACACTCCTCCAACTAATCAACAACCATGATTGCTACAAAAAGTCAAGCAATCATGAACCATGGAAGGTCAAAGGATGGGGCTCCATCATGAAACCATCATGACACAAAAGTATGCAAAGAACACCCTCCATATTGCTTATTTGCATAAATGCAAATAAGCCCTCCTCCACCAATCTTCGGCCAATGAAGGATACAAAGAAATATGGCCGAAACGAAAAGCAAACTGGCAACTCCAGAAAACTGGTCCCGTAATAAATTACAGGAAAACCCCGATACTGTGTATACACACCCGCATCTGTATTCCGACCGAAATACAAATGCAATGAGACAAAATCTACACTGTACTATACTAGGATCCGGCTTAAACCAAAGCCGGCTAGTATTATCCGTTCGATCCTGATCCGTGCAATACCGCACGTATCTGATCGAACCCTGCCATATCTCCATACGGCCTCTACAGCGTTTCGCCCGAAAACTGGAGCAACTGAATGTGGGGGACTCTAAAGACTCATCAACACCTTGGTTGTGGATTTAACCACTAGCACGTCAGAGGTATAAGCCAATATGTAACGGGCTACCAGGTATTGACCAAAAGGGACGTCGATGAGCGAACTCATCCTGACACCCTACTAAGCCTGTCAGTGACAATATCCGTACAGTCCGGTCCGTTCGTCTATGAGCATCGCATGGCAGGCCTAGGGGGTTGGTAAAAGTCAGACCCCCAAAAGCGGTACAAGTCGTGTCGGAGTGTAGCCCAGAACACTCTGAGATACTACTGGAATACCTACCAGTAAATCTCCTGCCTCGGCCGAGGGCTTTGTGTAATGGCTCTCCTAGACACAGCGCGACCTCACCCCCAATACCGGGAGAGACGAACCCCCGAAGATCCGCTCACTGCCTCCATGTGGCTCGGGACTGTACCCAACTAAAACCTGTTTGCATGTCTCCTTTGAGCGTGGTAGGGTAGTAATCAAAGTACAGTGGGAACTCATACGAGACAAATGACGATCCTTAGGTCGATGAACTAACCTGTACACATGTCACCAGGGAACTGCTATCTGACGTCAGGTATAAGACCAACTAGCATGTTCCCGGCGAGTCCTGTCCGGTGTACTCATAACCCAATGAGCACCTGTATACATCTTAGGTGAACCAACTGACACCAGTGGCTTGTGAGACCGGCCACCGCCCCTCGTCGGGGTCTCGACTGTATACACTAGTCTACTCTGGAGTATCGATGCCCTGTCTCGAAACTCCTACGACTAGGGACCTTTTAAGGATGTGCTTATAGACCCCGGCACCCACTTATATGATCGCCCTCATACTGCTGGTGGTCAAGCAAGAATCCTAGGGGCTCTATCAACGTGTAATAGCGACATGTCAGGTCACCTAAAACAGTACACGATGATAAAGATAAACCGATAGCATACTATCATCTTGGGTAAGACTGTCCTACCGGGATTGGTCCTCCCTCAATCATTGCAATCACGTGCCTGTGATCCAATAATTGGCTCTGAGGGCACTATCTCCAACAAGAACTTGACTTGCGTCTTATGACTTGTTGGCCTACGTCAAGGTCTATAAGAGCTTGGGGTAAAAATCACATCGGGAGTTTCAAACATAAAGGAAACTTGCAGATTTAGCTTACCTTCTGGAGTGTGGTGACTAGAGTGGCTTCCATTTAGGGCATCATGCAATGATAGTTGGATCCCGATCCCACTGATGAGTAGGATTACTCTCGGGAATTTCTCTCACTTAACAATTAATGCTATAAACCAAGTAGGTGCCTAGAAAGGTGTTAGAGAGGCTACGCCTCCCGGGAAAAGAGGTTCTTTAATTAAGGAACTTCGCAAAAGCGTTGGAAAACCTCCCTCGAAGTACCAACACCAGTCTAGCTGAAAGGTTAAAGCAAGAATTGTAACGTGTGATTAAATCCTGACTAGTTCTTCTTTTAGGTTTTGAAGAAGGATTTGAGGAAACAGTGGGAGCCATCCTGTTTAGATAAATTAATAAACCAATCTAAACTTGCAAGAGCATATGCTGAGTGTTTCTTTTCTCTCTCTCTGGCAGCTACCATGACTGGACTAAAACTATTACTTGAAAAAAATATACTGACCGGGCAGAACTATAAAGATTGGCTAAGGAACGTCAATATTGCACTGACTTATGACAAAGTTGCATATGTTACCACCGCTGTTCCTCCCCTTATCCTAGGATCAGATTCCTCAGTTGCGGACAAGGAAGTTCGCAAAACCTGGGATCTAGACTGTGAGCGAGCTATGTGTATCGTGCTGGCGTCCATGAATAATGAACTCCAGAAACAGCACGAGAGTATGGATATTGTATCCATATTCCTCCATTGCAAGGAATTGTATGGTGAACACTCCCGTATCGCGAGGTACGAAACCTCAAGGAAACTCTTCCAGATGAGGTTAGCTCCAGGATCGCCTGTTGGAGAGCACGTCCTCAAAATGATCACTCTCATTGAGGAACTCGCAAACCTGGGATGCGTGCTAGAGAATGATTTGTATATCGACTTGATTTTGCAGTCCCTTCCCCACACCTTCTCTCAGTTCGTGCTGAACTTCAACATGCACGAAATGGAAGCGGATCTTCCAAAGCTCCTCAATATGTTGAGGGTAGCAGAGACCTCCTTGAAAAAGGAAAAGACCCCCGTTCTGTATGTTGGCCAATCATCTTCTTCTAAATCTAAAGCGAAAGCTAAAGGGAAGAAGAAGATGAAAGCCACCAAACCGACGGGTGGGGTCAAGAAGGTGCAGGGAACGAACAATGCAGGAAGGGTGAAGGCAGAAAAGAACGAGTGCTTCTATTGTCACAAGCAAGGGCACTGGAAGAAGGACTGTTTGGCCTTTAAAGCCAAGGACATGAAGCAAGCTGTTGCTTCTGCTTCAGGTGTGTTCGTAATCGAAAATTGTCTTTCAGTAAACTCTACTTCATGGGTACTTGATACCGGTTCTGGTTCTCACATCTGTAATTCTTTGCAGGATCTGAGAAATAGTAGAGTACTGGGAGCAGGTGATATGACTCTCCGGATGGGCAATGGAATGCATGTAGATGCAGTTGCAATAGGGGAATATCACCTAGGGTTGAATAGTGGACACATTTTGGTACTGTACAGCTGTTTTTGTATTCCCAGTATGTTGTGTAATATTATATCAGTATCTTTGTTGTCTAATAAAGGATATAATTTTGTGCTTGAAAGAAATGTCATGAATATTCTCCTAAATCAAGAACTGATTGGGTTTGGCACACTGGAAAACGGCATATACATACTTAATCAACCTCAAATTTTTAATATTCAAAACACGCGTAAAAGAAAGGCTCCAGATTCGAATCAAGCCTTCCTATGGCATTGTAGACTTGGTCATATAAATGAAACAAGGTTGACTAAGTTACATAAAGATGGATATCTATATCCGTTTGAATATTCATCATATGCAACTTGTCAATCATGTATCAAAGGAAAAATAACCAAATCTCCGTTCACCGGACACGGAGATAGAGCCACTGAACTCTTAGGACTAGTACACAGTGATGTATGTGGTCCGATGTCTACGCATGCACGAAGCGGTCACTCCTACTTCATAACTTTTACTGATGACTTCTCTAGGTATGGACATATATTCTTAATGAAACATAAATCCGAGGCCTTTGAGAAGTTTAAAGAGTATAAAAATGAAGTAGAGAAACAGACTGGTAAAAGCATCAAGACACTTCGATCTGATCGAGGTGGAGAATACTTAAGTACCAGTTTCCTTGAATACTTAAAAGAGAATGGAATTCTCTCTCAGCTTACTCCGCCTTATACACCTCAGCATAATGGTGTATCAGAAAGGAGGAATCGCACGCTATTAGATATGGTGAGTTCAATGATGAGTAGTGCTGAGTTGCCACTTTCCTTCTGGGGATTTGCTCTAGAATCAGCCGCATACCTATTGAATAGAGTTCCAACTAAGTCTGTACCTACCACTCCATATGAAATGTGGTGTGGGAAGAGACCATATCTCAAGTATATCAAGATATGGGGGTGTCCGGTATATGTTAAGAAGCATAATCCGGACAAGCTCGAGGCACGATCGGTTTTGTGCAAGTTTGTAGGATACCCCAAGCATTCAAGGGGGTATATGGTCTACCACACTGAAGAACAAAAAGTATTTGTCACTCGCCACATTGTCTTCTTAGAAAGCGAATTTCTTACAAAAGAAATTAGTGGGAGTGCGGTAGAACTGGAAGAAATTCCAGAACCTCAAACTGCAACCGAGGACTTAGAAGAATCTCATATTTCAATAGAACATGACGAACCAACGCCACTCCGCAGATCTAGTAGGCTTTCTCATCCTCCTGAAAGATACTATGGTTTTCTTCTTGATAGGGATCGAGAGGATTGCATCATCGATGATGATGAGCCTACTAGTTTTCAGCAGGCTATCACGAGTAGCGACTCAGTGAAGTGGCTGGATGCTATGAGATCCGAAATGGAATCCATGTATACCAATAAAGTATGGACTTTAGAAGTTGCTCCTCCTGGGGTAAAACCAGTTGGGTGCAAATGGATCTTCAAAAAGAAGATTGGTACATTTGGACAAGTGGAAACCTACAAAGCTAGACTAGTAGCAAAATGTTTTTCGTCAAAGACCAGGATTGGACTATGATGAAACTTTTTCACCAGTAGCTATGCTTAAATCCATTCGGATCATGCTTGCCATTGCTGCCTTCCATGACTATGAAATCTGGCAAATGGATGTAAAAACAGCTTTTCTAAATGGACATCTAGAAGAGAGTGTTTACATGGATCAACCAGAAGGTTTCTTAGACAGTGGGAGCAGCGGAAGAGTGTGCAAATTGCTTAAATCCATTTATGGGTTAAAGCAAGCATCGCGGAGTTGGAACATCTGCTTTGATAAAACAGTCAAGGAATTTGACTTTATCAAAAATGTAGATGAACCATGTATTTATAGGAAGATTGTAGAAGGAGCAGTAGTCTTCCTCGTTTTATACGTCGACGACATACTACTGATAGGGAATGATATCCCTATACTACAATCAGTAAATCTCTTCTTGTCACAGAAATTCTCCATGAAAGACTTGGGAGATGCATCATACATTCTGGGCATTAAGATCTATTGTGATAGATCTAATAGAACATTAGGACTTTCACAGTCCAGGTATATAGACACTATACTAAAGAGATTTAGTATGGAAGATTCCAAGCGCGGCAATATGCCCGCTTGTCACGGAATCACCCTCTCCAAAGAGATGTCTCCAAAGACTGATGAAGAGAGGGCTCGCATGGGCATTATACCGTACGCTTCGGCGGTAGGATCAATAATGTATGCGATGTTATGTACCAGACCGGATGTAGCTTACGCACTTAGTGTAGTAAGCAGGTATCAGTCTGACCCAGGTGAGAAACATTGGAGAGCGGTGAAGAACATTCTCAAGTACCTGAGAAGGACTAAGGAGATGTTCTTGATTTACGGTAATGGGGACCTCCAGGTAGAGGCTTTTACCGACTCCGGCTTCCAAAGTGACAAGGATGATTCTAAATCCATTTCGGGTTTTGTGTTTACCCTCAATGGAGGGGCGGTATGTTGGATGAGTTCCAAACAAGATACCGTCGCAGACTCAACTATGGAGGCTGAGTATATAGCTGCTAGTGAAGCCGCAAAAGAGGCTGTCTGGATGAGGAAGTTCATTTCTGAACTTTAGGTGGTTCCGTCCATTGCCAATCCAATACCTTTGTATTGCGATAACAATGGCGCTGTAGCTTTAGCGAAGGAACCAAGGTCCCATCAGAAATCCAGGCATATCTTAAGGCGGTTTCACCTGATCAGGGAGATCGTGGATCGTCGGGAGATCGGGATACGGAGAGTGGACACAAAAGACAACACGGCAGATCCATTCACCAAGGCCATTCCTCAAGTACAGTTCGAAAGGCTATTTGAGATGTTGGGCATGCGGTACGCAAGTAACTGGATCTGGTAGAGATAGTGGGTACTCATTGCGCCAATTATAGGCCTTAGTGCAAGTGGGAGATTGTTGGATATATATGCCCTAGAGGCCTACATTGTATAGGATGCTTGGGATATGTATGTACATAACAGTCTTGCTTGATATGATAGTACGCTATTTGGTTTGACTTTGTCTTAACGTATGATATATTTTACTTGGTACTTATATATATATATATATATATATATATTGATAAAGCCCTTAGGGTGTTTGTCTGACTACCGGCGTTGTGATGGCAGTCATACTAGTGGGAGCTGGATAGTCAATAGGCACACCCTTAGATGTCCCTGGTCGCAGGAGTATCGAGATTGGGCATCGATACTCCGGAGTAGACTAGTGTATACATATCTAGACCCTGACGAGGGGCGATGGATTGGTCCCGCAACCATTGGTGGTGTTCACCTAAGATTGTATACAGATGCTCACTGGGTGTGAGTACACCGGACAGGACTCGCCGAGAACTGACTGGATGGTATTATACCTAACGTCAGATAGCGGTTCTCAGGTGATATGTGTGCAGATGGTCCGTTGACTTAAGGTCATCATTTGTTTCGTGTGAGTTCCCACCGTGCTTTGATTATTACCCTACCATGATTCAAAGGAGTCGTGCAAACAGGTTTTAGTTGGGCATAGTCCCGAGCCACGTGGAGGCAGTGAGCGACTGTTAGGGATTCGTCTTTCCCGGTATAGGGAGTTGATATCGCACTGTGATTGGTTGGTCATTACCATAAGTCCCTGGCCAGGGCTGATTGAGAATTACTGATAGATTGATCAGTAGATTCTCGGGTGGTCTTGAGCCATACCGATACGACTTGTACGGTTATTAGGGGTCTGACGTCCACCACCTCCCTAGACCATACATGCAATACTCTTAGACGAACAGACCGGACTGCACGGATATTGTCACAGACAGGCTCAGTAGGATTTCAGATGGGTTACCTCATCAGCTTTCTTATCGACAACTACCTGGGGACCGTTACGTACAGCTAGTGCCGCTTGCGGTCTGTGGTTAAACCCACTGCCAGCGTAGTAGTCGAGTCTTTAGAGTCCCACACAGAGATTTCCCAAACCCAGGCGAAAAGATATAGAGGTCGTATGGTTTTACGACAAAGGTTCGAACGCGTACGTGTTTAAACGCACGTGCGACATTCGGATAGTTTTTACTAGCTGGCTTTGGTTTAAGCCAGATTCTAGTATCAGGTTATTGGATTTATACAGTCTAAAGTTTTTCCGTGTTTTCACGGATGAGAGGGGCGTTCTCGTAATTTTCCGAGAAGCTTCTAGAAGGATGTGACATGGAGGGAGAGGTGGCATTTTCATTTAATGATTTAGTGACTCATTGTGAGTGATTCATCATGTCATTAATGCATTATTAAATGCTTAATGACTCACATAATGAATCACCCACTTGCATTTATGAAATATGATGAATAATCTCATATTATTCATTTCTTTTTATTCATTATGTTTCATATATCAAGTGAGAAGCTATTTCATTATTATTATTATTATCATTATCATCTTCTCACTCTCTCTCTTCAAGCTCTCTCTCTTTCACCAAAGCCTAATCCTACCCCTCATGAGTTGAGAAAAAGGATTAGGAAAGACTAATTACTCCATAACCCATCTCTACATCACCTTAGCTACTCTATTCAGCAACTAGAGAAACTAAGTAACCTCAAGTTTAGAGGTTATAGCTTGGATTAGGGTTCTCGGGTGGATCGTCTATCACGGAAGGAAGCCGAGGAGGACGTGGAGATCCAAAGAGGCCATAGATAACATAAAGACGAAGGACTAGAAACGTTTGGTATAATCTCTTAACATAGTAGTTTAGAACTCTATAGCTTTTGTTAAAACTTGTTTAGCAAACGATTCATACGGTTGTTCGATGTTTAACAATAGAACAAAATTGTTATTCATATTTCCGCCTCCCCATATATTATTGGGGTGTTGAACATCGACTTACATTTACAGCCTTAAGTAATCACAAAAACCAGTGTCCATTTTTTTTTTCTTTATTCACACTTTTTCTTTTATTTTCTTCGTACTAAGGACTTTAGACAAGAGCATTTCAAGGTCTCTTCTACTATTCCAAGTTTCAAGGTACGTGATTGTGCAATTTGTAGGGTATACGTTTTCAGAATCTAGACTTAAGCTAGGAACTATTTTTCAAACTTATACTCTAATAAGAATATCAATACTCTTCCCTCATTTTGACTTAGCCCAAGAAATGAACCCAAAATTTTGCCTATTTCTAAATAAACTACAAAGACATATACTCTCTACCGTTAAACTTTAAGGAAGGTTATTTTTAGGGTTTTTAATTCACTAAGTCTAAGATCTATTTGTTCCTAGCCAGTTAACCTATCTTTCAAACTCAAGTCAATTAGCCAAAATTAAATACATAATTTTTTATAATTTTTTCAAATTTTTCAATTTTATGGGTTTTCAAATAAGTATGCAAATGCAAAAATATGTACAAATGAATGCGAAGGAAAAAGACGTACCGAGCATACCCCCAAACTTGAACTTGGCAGTGTCCTCTCTGTCATGCTAAACCAAGAGGGTCAAAATGTCGGCACTCCCCTGTTTATTTATTTATAATTTTTTTATATTTTTAATGTTTTGAATTTTTTTTATTTTTTATAGAAAAAGAAAACAAAAATATATGTACATATATACAAAGGTCCCCCCAAACTTAAGCTTGGCCTTACACAAGCCAAAGGTTAGCACCAACCATTCAAAAATCTTATCGTGGTAATGGTATAGTTGGTGCAAGAATGGGGTGTAGAAGAAAGAAATGAGAAACACGCGAGACCGTGTGGAAAGAAAAATGGTAGAATATGGTCTCGGTGGGGGAGAAGAATGGCGGAAAGGAGAAAGAAGAGTTGCGCGATCTTGAGGGTGTAAATCGAGTGAATAAATTAGCGCAATATGTGATGACCGATATGTTATAAGCGATTGCGCTAACCTATCAACCCGTCGAGAAATGGGGTCAAATCCCTTAAGATTCGCAAGTAAACATGGGTACGCCGAACTTGGTATTTGAGATGAAAGCGTAACGGTCACTTGTACGGTCAGAACAATGGGAAAGACGAAAGGAAGTGAACTAGGGATAGTATCATTCTCACTGTAGTAAACTGTCTCGAACTTGAAAGATTCCATTAATGGTTTGAAACTACTGTAAGCACCCGAGTCTGATGGTTCATCTAACTCATCTGAAAATGTAAAGGACTCAAACTCGGGCGGTGAGTCATCAATATCGTCCGAAAAAGTGAAACACTCGTCTGTGAGAACTGTGTCAGATTCAAAGGAAAATTTTTCAAGCTCACAGTCTTCAAGCGTTATATTAGGCGTGGTCGGAACGATGGAAAGGAGGGAGGGTGATATAACAGTCAAAGGTTCAGGAGGCTGAATAGGAAAATCAGACATATCAAACAAAAATGGTTCAACCTCAATATGATCCTCAAAACTCTCCTCAATACTATCCTTATAAGTCTCCTCAAGATTCAACTCATCCATGCCATTATCATCAAACTCAAGACGCATATGAGATTCGGGAGAAACATTTAATAACTCGGGATCATGATTTGAACATAAAATCTCAATTAAATCGACAGGTTCATCGTCCGAAATATTCCCGGCGTCTATATCCTCAATCAAGTGAAAATCAATTTTCTTAGACACCTCATCAAAAGCATGGATATCTATCTATTTAGGTTCTAGATGGGAGGTGTAAAGATCGAAAGGATTAGGTGCGGTTTCACTCGAAAGGGGTTCCTCACAATTTGGCAAATCAAACACTACAAAATCACACAACTCATTTTTATTTTGAACTTGTGAATCATTTAGGACATTCGATGGAAAACTGGAGTTGTGGGCTTCAATTGGGTAAGGGTAGGTTTGATTTGAAAATTCTCTCTCATTCTCACTCTGTCCAACCGCCTCCTTATACGTTAAAAAATTTGAAGCTAGCGGGAAACTAGCTACCGTTTCACTAGGTTGCATAAGGGCGGCCACGGACGCTTCCACATTCCTAGTCATTTTGTTTGTTGCTGCGATATACGCCTCCAACGACTCTTCCAAACTAGACTTGGGTGGTAAGGGGGTTTCGGTAAAAGATTCGAAATCGTGTGGATATGCAAAACTCCCTAATGGCTGTGTGGAAACAGTGTCTAGTGAGGGTGGTAAGGTCGGGTAGGACTGGTAGGAAGTGGGTGATTGGACAGGGGTAGGGTCAACATATGGATAAAAAGGTGAATAATCGTATGGATCCCTAGAACTAGATGAGTGGAGAGGGGTGAGAGATCGGCTACGAGATTGAGCAATATGCTCAGCAATGGACATCGGCTTAGGAGTGACAGAAGGACTTGAAAAAGTGGTATCAACATATGGAGGTGGTAAAGGTTGACTTGGTTGACACAAAGTGGGTTGAAAAGTCAAACTGTTTCTCCTAGACGCCTCTATTTGATCTTTCAAAGATTTTTTAGGCAAGGAAGGATCGTCTTTAAATTGACCGAACAAATTGACGTACGACGCAAAATTAGGTTCAAGATACCAAAGTTCGGCTAATGATTTATTATGTGGGGTACCCATGTTGTAAGAAGAAAGGTGACAAGAAGGAAGGTTGGGTGGTGCAAAGATTTATTTGCGGCAAAAGTTTGCAAGTTTCTATAAAAGATTTGTCTTTTTTTCTTTTTCTTTATTTGGAAATTGTTGCAAAAAGATTTTCAAGAAAAGATATGCAACAGCAAAATATTACTTGCAATCAATTTTATTTCAAGCGGGGCCCAAAAATCCTGCACAAGATCGTTATTTGGAAGGGAATATATTTTTAAAGTGCACAAAATCCTGCAGGCATTTTTTCAGAAAATATATGGAGATTTTTGCAGAGCAAGAACAGAAGATCTTACAAAATTTTTTTTAGAAGATGATGTCAACAGCGCGCCGCCATTCCGTGGCAAAAGAGCCTTAGTGCCGCCTTTTCACGGTCAACAAGTCGTAACGGTTCCCAAGAATTTTTCCTACGCTCTGATCTTCCAATACCGCGGCGGATCCGCGGTATAAGGTGGGTTATCGCGGCGGAAGGGCGGCGAAATGGAGGGCTAGGATCTTGGAAAAAATTCGGCTGCTCTGATTTTTAATTTCCCTTCTGTTCCAATATCCCGTTTTCTGTTTCGCTTTCTGGAAATCTCCAGATCCAAATTTGTATATCCTGCAAAAATTCAACCACAAAGTATCCCTTCCAAAAATAACAGATGAAATATTTTTAGATTTTTTAGATTTTTCAGATTTTTCAGATTTTTTAATTTAAGATTAACCGGAAATTGCAAAAAGGAAAGTTCTACGCCATCCCCGGCAACGGCGCCATTTGATTTGTGCAAAAATATATGTTAACCGTAATCAAGAACGGCGTCGCATGAAGCTAGCCGGTGAGTATGGGTCGGTCCACAGGGATTTTATGAATTTCCGATTCGTTCTTACGAGTTAATTCCGAAGGGTGTTCGGTTGATTATTAAATCTTAAAATCTAATTAACCTAGGGCAATTATCTAGATCTATTCTTGCTATGGCTAGGTTTAGGGATGGTTTGGAAATGCAATTAAATCTCAACACTTTCTATACCCGAATGAAGATCTGTGAGGAGTTATGGTAATTATCAATAAAGGGGATTAGATCCATTCGGGAAGGTGTTCCTTCCTCTAGGTTCTTGTCCTTCGTTTAGAGATCCTTACCCTAACCTCCATGGAAAACGTGCGCAACCGGTCCTTTACAGTACGGTGTCATCGTTACCTCGAGGGGTAGGATGCCGTAGGGCGCGGTGTGTGCGCGTATGCATGGAGTCCTATTATAAATATTTGGTGGGTAAGAAAGGGATGAGAGATCTTATCTCTCAAAATCCTTCCCCAAAGCTAAACCCTAAACAAGTTCCTAGGGCATGAAATTAAATCTACCTAGGGCAAAGAATTGAAATCTAAACTAGAGCAATTAAATAAAACTACTTACAGATGGCTCTCTCCAAATATCAACGCAGGGTTGTCAGATCTGGATTCATGAATTGAAAAGAGGCACCGATGTTCTCCAAAAGAATTCTAAAATTTATTAATGAAGGGAAGCATAAGGTTTACAATCTTTAGAGTTCCTATTTATAAAGAATAGGAAACCCTAGGTTACATCTGATTCGCATGTCTACAATTACAAAAATAGCCCTAAGAAAAGACCTAGCCAACAATATGCGCAGAACCAAAAAACTTCGCTCCGACACGGGCTCTATCAGGCCGCGGTTCCGCGGCCAAAGTAGTGGCTTGTGATCTGAAAATTTCTGCAGTTCTTCCTGTTGGCTTTTTATTCCTGTTTCTATATGTCCTTTTTCATTTGGGCTTCTAGGTTGGTTCCAGATCTTCAGTGAACAATTTGCAATGGATTTTTAACTGTCCGCTTTGTATTTTTGGACCTTGTGTTGCCTTGTTAATTGTGAACTGTCTTTCGATGTAGGCTTGATCAAGAGTCTTCTGTTTGTTGGTCAAAGTCCACTTTTTCGTGTCGTCTTTTGTCTTTTTCACTGTTTTCGCTTCAAGAACCTGTAACATGTAGCAGACATGAGTCAAAAGCACCTGTTTATTTATAAAAAGAATAAGAATGGGGAATATAATAATACAATATTATGGTGTGAACAGATGACTATATCGCTCAACAGATACGAGCCCATCAGGCGAGCGAAGCGGCTGACCAAATTGTTAAGACAGGACGACCGTATCCGGGTTAGTATGACCAAATAAAGTACCCACCGGGATATACGATCCTTAAATTCCATGTATTTAAGAGAACGGGGAATCCACACCAGCACGTTGCTCAATTCAGGGCCTTGTGCGGTAATACTGGGGGTGACGACAAACTGCTGCTTCGTCAGTTTGTTGGCAGCTTGTCGGAGACGGCGTTTGAATGGTACTCTGAACTCCCGAACAACTCCGTTAAGACATTTGCAGAAATGGAGCTACTGTTTACACAGAGATTCGCAAGCGCTAGCGAGCGCAGCCCGATCATCGCACTAATTAACTCCAGGGTGAAGCCAGGCGAAACATGGGTTCAGTATGCGATACGGCGGCGAAATCTATGGTCGAAGTGCGAACAGCGCATAGAGGAAGCTCCTGCAGTGGGCATGTTTGTGGGAACTCTTGATCCGCAGGAGACCATCTCCCAGTTCATGATGTTTTTCAAGCCGACTACCTTCCAGGCCTTGATTGACAAGCTGGCCCAAATGAATCAGATGGGTCATAGACCATCTTCTTCGAAGATGGAGTCTCGAAATGAAAAGGGGAAAGGGAAAGCGACCTTCTTCGCCAATACTCAGCAGCAGCCCAGTGGTCCAAAACCAACTGATCTCTAAGACGATAAACAGCGATTCTTTAACGAGAAGCTGAAGCATCCTTATTTGTTTCCCCGGGATAAAACGAGGAGACTGTTCGAGCTGGCGGTGCATAACAGGCTCATTACCCTACCAGATCCAAAACGCCCACTGCAGCCCGGCGACGTCAACAGTCCCAATTATTGCCCCTACCATCAAATAATGGGCCATCCAATCAAAGATTGCTTCATCTTCAAAGGCTGGATTGAGGACCAATACCAACAGGGCAAATTCGCGTTGTCCGAAAATTGGAAAGTAAACCTACCCCAGCCATACGCTCCTAAAAAGGTGGACACGCCGGGGGCATCGTGCTCTTTTATAGATGAAACTCCATGGGAGGTCGCTTTTTCAGCCAAAACGAAAAGAATGCTGAAGGATCTCCAAACATGCCCGGCGATCAGGTGTAAAAGTCTGCTGGAACCCTAGATCATTGAGAGAATGCTGAAACCTCGCCCGACGCCAAGAATTGGTAGTGATGGTCAAAACGTCCAGGCCCAGCCGTCAAAGTCTTCGAAGAAGAATAAGAAGACCAAAAAGCCCGTGAAGTCTGATGACAAGCGTACGGACCTGCAAAGACATATTGACACGCTGGAAGAATATAACCAGAAGGCGTGAACCCCGGTCACGCTCCAAGAGTTTCTCAACCACATCCTTGAGAGTGAAGATGATGGCAATGATAGGGGAGAAGACTCATCAGATGAACCTGAGAACTATATGGCAAGCTGCCACATGATCTCTCACTCATCAATAGATGGTGAAGAAGCTCCTGATGTAGAGAAATTGGGGATAGATCCCGAACCGGAACTGCTAGAACTGTCGGATGAGATGATTGACATGTTGCTAAACAAGGCCCGTCAAAAAAGCAAATCTGACCGAGAGCGTGAAATAGCCATATATGAAAGGGCCAAGCGTCAGCATTACGTCGAAGAAGCTCCGGTATTGAGAAGACATAGAGTACCCAACCGGATAGAAGCACTTCCGCCGCTAGCAAAAGCAGTAAGACAAGGAAGCAATTCGCTAAAGCCCTGTCGATGGGTATGAAGTTGCTACCTTTCAAAGAAGACACTTCAGAAAATACGTTCCCCGACGGACTAGATGCACATCCAAACTACTGCTTATATTATCGGAGGATCGCGCACCCTACCGAGGAATGCATGGATTTTAAAAATTGGTGACAGGGATACGTTGCTCATCGACAACATTTCAAGCGGATGAAGCGCAAAACTCGTCGAGAGCAAAGAAGCGCAACCGATGAGCATAAAAGAACTGCTGGCAACTGTCACATGGTTGATAGCAAGGGATCATAAGTTCTCACCTTCGGGAGCGATTCTGATGAAGAAATAGCCCTTGGCCCTCTCTTCAAGGAATCCATCTCTGAAACAGAAGAGACGAAGACCTGCGAGGACATTCAGCTGTGTAATCATACGCTACCCGAAAAGAATCTCGGATTCACAAACAAGGGATCGAACAGAAAAGATAAGGGGAAGGAAAAAGTTCTTGAGGATATCACCCTCGATGATCGAGTCGTCGAGGAGTTGGCAGCCAAGGACCCGCTAAAGAAAAACAAGGTGGATTACAATGTTCTGACACACTTGAGAAAGATACCCTCGCAGCTCAGCATTCTCGATACCCTTCTGCTATCTAAAGAGGCAAGAGATTCGTTGATCAAGGCGTTATAGGACCCTGGGCAGTTTCAAGCCTTCCTTGCCGAAGAAAAGATGAAGGATGAGCTGGAAGAAGTGTACACAGCCGACATCACCTTCAGCGACGAGGACCTCCTCCTCAGGACGTGCGAGCATAACCGTCCCCTCTATGTCACCGGATACTGCCATGACATCAAGATAGGAAAGATCCTAGTTGATAACGGGTCCTCTGTCAACCTCCTAAATGTAAGGGTGCTAAAAGAAATCTACATAAGCGTTCAACACCTCGCTCGGGATAAAATCATTATCTCCGGATTCGACTCCCAGTCATCACGGACGCTCGGGTCTGTAATTCTGACGTTACGCATTGGGCTGCTCGTCACCGACATCAAGTTTCACGTCATTGATGCCAAGACTTGCTACAATGCTTTGCTCGGCAGGCCTTAGTTACACTAGTACAACATTATCCCTTCTACACAATATCAGTGTATGAAGTATTTCAAAGATGGTCTTGAGTACACCGTGACAGGAGAGCTGAACCCATTCTCCGTGAATGAAGTCCAAAAGTACGAAGATGCAAAATACTTCTTACCAGACTTCGAAGACAAGGAAAGATACCATAAACTGAAGAACAAAGCTATCACCACCATTCCAATCTTTGAGAGCGATACCGAGGAAGAGGAAGAGATAGTCTATTCGAGCCCGCTCCAATACAATAAGCCCGAACCGTCTACCCCTATGTTGGTCTTCTGCAGCGACTCTGAAGATGAGGTCAATGCAGTATTTTCTGTTCGGCCATCAATACAAGCCTTCACTGACGATGAACGGAGTTTGCAAATCGCTATGATTCCGCTTCAGCACTACAGAGAGATTGATATGCTCGAAACATATAATGTGTAGGAACTGCAGATGCCCTACGTCCCTCCCAGGCGAAAAGATGAAAAGGCGATCCTCTTTTATCGATCCGCGGAAACCAAAGTGGAGAAAGAAATTTGGCATGCTGCCGATTCTACGCTTGACAAGCTCCAGCCCATCCGTCTGCCCAGATACTACACAGAAGGCTTAAAAAGGCTGTTGAGACACCAAGGCGTACCCTTCAAACAGACTGCTCGACAGGCTCAGTTCTACAACAGAATATAGAACGTCCCTGGAACTTAGCAAAAACTGCCCAATAGGAGAATGGAAACGATCGGGCTTGGATATGTTCAATCCAAGAAATGAGAGCGATTCCATGGTTGCTACGTTATACATGACTTTGATGAAGAAGGAGATGCTCTGTTAGAAGACGCTAACCCTGAACCAAAACGAGGTCCCGCCATGAAAGTGCCAAGTCCGTCGTTCGAAGAACAGATGGACAAGCTAATAAGGGAAGCGGGTCAAAAATTCCGGGATGACCACAACCGCGAAATGGCCATTTACGAGAAAGCCAGGACGCAGCGCCTCCTTCAGCAGGCTGCAGAGAATGACGATGCTCTTCGTCGCCAGCCTGTCATACAAAAGACCCGACGCAGAGGTAGAAACAAGCTAAAGTACGGAAAAAACGTTCGACAGCGGCAAAACGGGTCCAAGAAGCCACGCGATCGAGAATTGAGCAGACGGGATCCATCTCTTATAAAGATGATGGGTTGAACATATTCTTTTCCCTAAGACAAGACAAGAAAGATACTCGATCTTGTTATGAAACATAAAATGATTACGCTCCCGGAGTCCAAACACCCCAAACAAGCAGACGAAGTCTCTCACCCAGATTATTGCTCCTATCACCGAGCGATAGGACATCCTCTCGAAGACTGCTTTACATTCAAAGACTGGGTAGAAGACCAGTATCAGCAAGGTAGGTTCGCTTTATCCAGCAGTTGGAGGGTAACCCCGCCACAGAAGCATGAACCGAAAGACACATATGCAGCGAGAGTAGAGCCAGATCAACATCGGTCTTGGAAGCGAATTCGTACCTGTCACGCGATAACACTGTCAGGAGAAGGAGTACGCGATGGTATGGATGACCTTCTCTGGTGCTTCGAAAACGATGATGACGAGGTGATCTTAGAGTTTCCACTGGCACCAAAAGAGCTGGAAGATGGGATATATACTACTGCAGATAACCTCAGAAAAATCGACTTGGGAACGGCAAACGATCCGAGGCCTACGTTCGTCAGTGAGCTGCTGTCCGAAGAACAGGTAGCTACGCTAAGAGACGTGCTCATGCAGTATAAAGACTGCTTCGCATGGAACTATTCTGAGATGCCGGGATTAGATCCAGAAATAGCCGTCCATAAATTGGCGATATCACCGGACGTCAAGCCAGTCAAACAGGCACCAAGAAGAATGCGTCTCGAGCTTGAGATGAGTATCAACGTCGAAGTCAAGAAGCTAATCGACTCCGGCTTCATCCAAGAAATTCAATACCCTGATTGTATCGCCAACATTGTCCCAGTGATGAAGAATAATGGAACGGTGCGCATCTGCGTGGACTTTCGGAACCTCAACAAAGCTTGTCCAAAAGATGACTTCCCCATACCGGTTACTGAGCTGATGATAGACAACACGTCCACTCACGAAGTTTTCTCCTTCATGGACGGCTCATCAGGGTACAATCAAATAAAGATGCATCCTGAGGATCAGAAGCATACCGCTTTCCGGACTCCTCTGGGTATATTCTGCTATAAAGTGATGCCTTTAGGTCTGAAGAACGCCGGCGCCACCTATCAGAGGGCCATGAAAAAAGATCTTTGATGACCTTATACACGAGATTGTCAAATGTTATATCGACGACCTCGTGGTGAAAAGCAAATCGCACGAGGAACATTGGGAGCATCTAAAAATCGTGTTTCAACGTCTTCGGAAATACAACCTGAAGATGAATCCTCTCAAATGTGCGTTCGGAGTTTCCCCGGGCAAATTTCTAGGGTTCATCATACGACACCGGGGCATCGAAATAGACCCATCAAAGATCAAGGCGATCATAGAAATACCTTCGCCAAGAACTCTTAAGCAATTGCGGTCTCTCCAAGGAAAGCTCGCATATATCTGACGATTCATAGCCAATCTCTTCGGCAAGTGCTGCCCCTTCATCTATTTAATGAAGAAGGGGACCCCGTTCATCTGGGATAGCAAATGCCAAACCGCACTTGACAAAATCAAGCAATACCTGCAGAATCCGCCAGTACTGACCGCTCCAGTTAAAAGAAAGCCCCTCATTCTGTACAAAACAGCCCTTGAAGGTTCTTTAGATGTGTTATGGGCACAGGAGAACGACCAAGGGAAAGAGAGAGCCCTCTACTATTTGAGTCGAGTTCTACTGGGGGCAGAAAACAACTACTCTCCCATCGAAAAACACTGCCTGGCGCTAATCTTCGCGATAACGAAACTCAGACACTATGCGTTGGCGCATGAGGTTCATCTCATATTAAAAGTGGATCCTTTTAAATATTTGAAGTCAAGAGCCATACTAACAAGACGGCTCGCTAAATGGGCCCTCCTCTTGATAGAGTTCTCGATAATATACCGATCTCTCAAGGCAGTGAAGGGCCAGGCCATTGCCGACTTCCTCACTGAGCATCCGATACCTGCTGATTTACCCATAAATTGCGAACTGCCAGACGAGCACGCGTTTGACACGATCGATGGGAGAAGAAAAGAGAATGATACCCGATGGGACCTCTATTTCGACGGAGCATCTTCCATGAAGAAGCGAAAGCACAACTCCCCTATAATCAAATCGGGGATAGGCCTCATCTTCGTTACTCCATAAAGAGGGATAATGCGTTTTGCCTTCTTCTTAACAGAGCCGAGGACGAACAATGAAGCCGAATATAAAGCTTTGATAGCAGGTCTTGAGATCGCTGTCGACATGGAAATCGAAAACCTCCTCATATACGGAGACTCCCAGTTGGTCGTTACTCAAGTAAATGGCGACTATCAAACGTGCAAACCAGAGTTGTTTAAGTACGGTGAGAGAGTGCAACAATTACTGACTCACATCCCTTCCTACGCCCTGGAAAGCATACCGCGAGCGGAGAATAGTAAAGCAGATGCGTTAACCAAACACGCTAAAGAACTGGCTAACGAAAACCTCGATGATGTAAGAATTGTTATGTAAAACCGTCGGGTTCTTGCACCGACAGAAATATCTCCGGAGACTTCCGGAGAAAAAAGAGCGACCGAGCAAACGGCTCTACAAATAAAAGACCAGGAAAGGACTAAGGATTGGAGAGAAGTCTTTATAGATTACTTCAAATCACGTCGAACACCTGAAGATGCGTCCTCAAGACATCAGCTCCTGAAACGAGCTCTGTCTTTCACCTTCGTCAATGATACGCTGTATAAGAGGTCGTTTGACTTTCTATGGCTGAGGCGCCTGGGGTCAGAAGAAGCAAAGAAAGTCATCCAAGAAACTCACGACGGACTCTGCGGTTCTCATCAAGCAGGGCCGAAGATGAAACTGAAGATCAAAAGGATGGGCTACTATTGGCCCACGATGATTCAAGACTGCCTCGAATACGCGAAGCAGTGCCACTTGTGCCAGATGCATGGGGATTTCATCCACCAGCATCTGAATCTGCTACACCCAGCAGTAGCTAGCTGGCCGTTCGAAATATGGGAAACTGACATAATCGGGCCTATTGAACCAGCATCATCTAGAGAACATCGGTTCATATTGGCAACAACCGATTACTTCTCTAAGTGGGCAGAAGCAGTACCGCTGAGAGATGTGAAGATGGAGAATATCCTCCATTTCTTCAAGACACACGTCATCTATCGGTTCGACACTCCACGACGGATTATCTCCGACAACGGGCCAGCCTACAGAAGTCACAGAATCAGCCGCTTCGCGCAACAACATAATATAGACTGGAGATACTCTTCAGTCTATAATCCCCGAGCTAATGGTCTAGCTGAGGCTTTTAACAAGACCTTGACGAAGATCATAAAGAAGACGGTGTCCATAAATAAAAAGGACTGGCATGAAAGACTGCATGAAGCTCTCTGGGCGTACCGGACCACGATCAAAATGGCTACAAATACAACGCCATACGCATTGGTGTTCGGCACTGAGTCAGTACTCCCCTTGGAAATAGAGTTACCCTCTCTACGAGTGGCGGTTCATTACGAGCTAACAGATGAAGAGAATGCCCATCTTCGCATGGAGGAGCTCGACGCCCTCGATGAAACTTGGCTCATGGTGCAACAAAACCTGGAGGCTTACAAAGCAAGGATGATGCGCTCGTACGAAAAATTGACTAGGCTGAGAACATTCCGCCAAGGCGAACTCGTGCTAGTCGTAAAAAGACCTATGATCCCTAATCGTTCAAAATGGGAGAAATTTGAGCCAAGCTATGAGGGCCCGTACATCATAGACAAGGTCTACCAAGGTGGGGCTTACTTGCTCATGAATATGCATGGCAAAAGACCCTTTAGGCCAATAAACAGTCGGTTCTTGAAAAAATACTACGCCTGACTGAAACGTCTTTAAACTACTATAGACCCGCAACATCCTTGGGTTGACGTAGCAAAAAAAAATGGTACGTCCACAAGCAAAAAGGGTATGGATGAAAACCTGAAAGAGCCCCGTGAGTAAAAACAGCAGGGCTACCGGTGAGTTTGTGAAAACCCAAAAGGGCGCAGACTCGTAAAAAAAGGTACGTCCGTAAGCATGATGGGCACGGATGAAAACCCGAAAGGGCTCCGTGTGTAAAAACAGCAGGGCTACCAGCGAGTTTGTGAAAACCTGAAAGGGCGCAATCTCGTTAAAAGACACTTGCAAGGCCCTCTCGATCTTGTAAGGAGAAAACTACCTGCGTGAGATCCTTACGACTCACAAAGAAGAGATACACTTAGGAATCCTCACGACCCCTAAGGAGAAATTACACTTACGAGATCCTCACGGCTCGTAAGGAGAACCCTCTTATGAGACCCTCACGGCTCATAAGATTCAAAAGTCTTAAGCTACAGGGATCTGAACCTGTCCTTAAGCCATCACCTTTCCCAGACTGCCCTACAAGCGGTTTAATACTGACTATTGTATACAATCCATGGGCACAAATAATCATTTCCTTTCCGAGTCCCACCAACGACAAGGAATGCCCTCATTTGATGAACAAACACTTGTAAGTCCTCTCGAATTATAAGGAGAACACTCTTGTAAGATCCTTACGACTTATAAGAGAACACACATTTAAGAATCCTGACGATTCCTAAGAAGAAAACACACCTACGAGATCCTCACGACTCGTAGGGAGAAACACCTTTATGAGATCCTTATGGCTCATGAAGTCTAAAGCCTTAGTCGACAGGATCCTAACCCTGTTTGCTAAGCCACCTTTGTTTAAGTCGACAAAGACAAATGATGATTCGCTCCTGGCAATATCCCAGTTGTAGCGATGCTGATGCCTAAATCGGTATCAGATCCCAAGTCTAAACTCGCGATAAAAATCAGCGAGCCAAAAATGCATATGAAATAGTAGAAATGATGGGGCAACTTGCAACAAAATCAGTAAGTAAAATATATGCATACAAAATAGCCAAAATGATTGGGCAACTCGCAATAAAAAGCAGCGAGTAAAAAGAAAAAACAACAGCCGAAATGATTGGGCACCGCGAAAAATAGCCAAAATGATTGGGCAATCGCGACTTTCGTGATACAAAAGCTGAAATGATAGAGCATCGCGGAGAGTAAACAAAAAAATATATGAAATGAAACTTTTGCCCTGCAGGTAAGTCTATACTGACCCCTATATACAATCCATGGGCATAAACAAAAAGGGAACCACATGTCCCAACAGACTCTGTCAAAGAGAGAGTCGTGTCTCAACGGCAACATCTAAAACCTAGAGACCAGCAATGGCGTTCCCCCTCATTCCAGCAGGATACAGACGTGATATCACCAATCGGAGCCACGGCAAAGTCCCTAGTTCCAAGACTCTATGGTTCAAAGACAACCTAGAGTCAAAATCCCGACACCGTAGAAAACGGAGAAAGTCGATCCCCGACACGGTAGAAAACGGAGAATGTCGATCCCCGACACCGTAGAAAACGGAGAAAGGCGATCCCCGGCACCGTAGAAAATGGAGAAAGTCAAACCCCCCGACACCGTAGAAAACGGAGAAAGTCGATCCTCGACACCGTAGAAAACGGAGAAAGTCGATCCCCGACACCGTAGAAAACGGAGAAAGTCAATCCTCCCGACACCGTAGAAAACGGAGAAAGTCGATCCCGGACACCGTAGAAAACGGAGAAAGTCGACACCCGACACCGTAGAAAACAGAGAAAGTCGACCCCCGACACCGTAGAAAACGGAGAAAGTCGATCCCCGACACCGTAGAAAACGGAGAAAGTCTATCCTCGACACCGTAGAAAACGGAGAAAGTCGATCCTCGACACCGTAGAAAACGGAGAAAGTCTACCCCCTGACACCGTAGAAAATGGAGAAAGTCGATCCCGACACCGTAGAAAACGGAGAAAGTCAACCCTCAACCTCCCCGTCGAAGCAACGCTTTGACTCAGGAACAAGTCAACTCATCAACCACTTGCGAGTCCTCTCGACTTGTAAGGAAGAAAATTCTCTTGTGAGTCCTTACGACTCTCAAAAGAAAACGCACTTAGGAGTCCTCACGACTCCTAAGGAGAAAATACATCTACAAGATCCTCACGACTCGTAGGGAGAAAAATCTTTGTGAGGCCTTCATGGCTCATAAAAGTTAAAAACCTTAGGCGACAGACCTGAACCTGTTTCCTAAGCCATCTCTACCCTGCAAAGAGTTCAAGATGAACTATTATCTATCATCTACAGACCACCTTTGCCGAAATTACATGCTAGAAAAATGGAGGTGCTACTCAAGAATGCGTAAACTGCTTCGCGCCAAGTCAAAACAAAAGGCATAACCTACGGGCATCAACCACATACAATGCAAGACAATAAAGAGAACATTCGATTCGCATTCAGTTAAGCATTCGGAGCGCACCCATTCATGTATATATGAAAAGGTTTAACACAGAAAATAAAAGAACGGAAACGAAAAATTTGCCATTCGTACTTCAGAAAATTCTTACATTGATGAAAACAGTAAACAAAAACATCATTAAAATGTTTACAATGGCAAAACATTGAATCCAAGACACGGCTTAAGAAATTCGAAAGTGAGGCCGTCTAAAATATTTCTGTCTTCTCTGACCATTCTCGTATGCTTCCTCTCACGCTCGCAAGCGTCAGGATCTTCGCCGATGTCCTCCACCCTCTGATAAGCAGCGATTATCGTCGTCTGCTGGAAAACTTGATGCAGAATATCAATGAGATTATCTCGCCGTTTCTTCGAGATCAGGCCCGTCAGATACACTGAGTGCACCTTATCTTCGCCGTCATCCAGTGCATTGAGCGGCATGGCTTCATAAAATTCAGGAAGCGTTTCCCAAATTGCTCCTACTATAATCTTCAAGAGAGCAGAGCGATAAGGGAGTAGTCGGCCGATGTGCGCATTGAAACGATTCATAATTTCGGCACATTGGGCGTTTGTGAACTCCTGGTTTTAACAATGGCCCTGTACGCAAATGTCCTCATAAGAAATGATTTAGTTAAGGCAGTACAAATGAGCGGCCATAGCACCTGAAAATGAAAATCAGTGAGAGTTTAGCGGACAGACTGATCAAAACACGGGGATTCAGACAACTCTTGATATTCACATGAAGAAAACAAGTGCTGACTAAAACACACAACAGATTCAAATTTGTGCAATTAAGAGGGGATCCTGAAAGGACTCTCATTTAATGCGGGACTCCTCGGGTCAAGTTAGACTCCTTGAGAGCAGCGCTCTACAATAGATATGACATCTGTCATAATTAATGATGAAGGAAATAAAATTCCCCCCAAAAATTTCTAAAGAGAAATACACTGTGAAGAAGATGGAATAATCCATCAGAAACCCTAAAAGCAAAGCTTTCTACAGAAGTAAGAACTTCTGGATCTTTAAAATCTGCAAAGCGAACTCTAAGAGTTCTTTGTTAATGAGTTAAAAGAACCCTAAAAGGGATTTCTTTTTCTGATCCATGATCTAGAGAGAGAAAAGCTCTGTTTTTTTAATTAATAGGTTAAGAAACCCTAAAAATATTTAAAGTTCTATGATCTAAGTAGAGCAAAGCTCCGTTAATGGGATCAAATCTTACCAAAAATTTGACAAAGTCTTAACTCTAAAGGAGTTTCTGAGGCAGAGAGCTATACTCTGAAAGAGAATTAATTTTCAGAAAAACAAGAAAGAAGATGAACAGAGGTCATCTCAAGAGCCAAAAACCCTATTTATAGGCACTGAGAGTCGTTTCAACTTCTAAGTTGATCTAATGGCGCAGATCCTGCCACCGCTGCACTTACGTGTAAACCACGTGAGCGCAACTGTAGGGAGGCATTTATTTCCCCCAATCAGAGCAAAGCTCTGTTCAAATTTGAAATTTGAAATGAAGCAGCGCTTCATAAAAGCGTCAGCACTAAGATTTAAAGACTCTGATGCAGCGCTCACGTGCAAAACACGAGAGCGCTCGCGCTAGCAGCGCCAGCGCTAAGAATCAAAGATTCTGATGCAGCGCTCACATGCAAAGCACGAGAGCGCTAGCGCTAAGTGCGCTAGTACCAAGAGTCAAAGACTCTGATGCAGCGCTCACGTGTGAAGCACGAGAGCGCTAGCACTGGAACTAAATGTTCCCCACCCTTGGATCAAAGATCTAACAAAGATGACTAAAAATCATTAGATTACCTCTGAAAAATAGAGCACCGTTGGACCAAAGATCCAATGGTGATTAAAAATCACTAAGATACAGAATAAGTTCTGTATGGAAAAAGATTTTCCCGATCTTGTTAAAAACAAAAAGATTGCCTTCTATAAAACAGAAGCCCTAGAATCAAAAATCCAACGGTGGGAAACATCCCCAAATCAATTAGAGAAAAGATCTTTTCAACTGATTTAACAAATCAGCCTCTCCTATATAAAGGACCCAAGACTTCAAATCTTAGAGAGAGGAACCCCCCCCCCCCCCATAAACTTTGAGAAATTTCAAAGGGAAGAGGAAGCTCTCGGAAGAAGAAGAATTTCTTCAAGGTAAATAAAACAAAGAGATAAAATCATCTCATAAAAGAAGAAGATCTTAGTTCTTTTTCGAGATCATAGATCTATAAGACAGACGTCTTTCACAAAAGAGATCATAGCATCTCATCATAAAAAATGAGGGGGAAGAACTTAATTCTCTTCAGATCATAAATCTATAATATAAAGACGAAGTCTTTCACAAGAACAAAAGAGATTGTAAAATCTTTTAATAAAAACTTAACTCTTAGATCTATGAGACAAAGTCTCCTATAAACGAGAATTTAATTCTCAGAGCGCAGAACTGATCAAAGTTGCCTAAAAAGAGCCTTAGAGCTCCAATTGAAAAGAAGCGCCTCATCACTCCAAGTCTGGCGCACAGCGCCCCAGTGCTCTTAGCGCTCCAATTTAAAGGAAGCGTCCAGCACCCCAAGGTTGGCGCTCAGCGCCAAGCGCACCATGTTCTCCCCACATGTGCGCTATTTTATAAAGAGCGCTCTGCACTCATTGAATGGCGCTCAGCGTCAAGCGCGCCACGTACTCCTCACGTCTGCGCTATCTCACAGGAAGCGCCTTAGCGCTCTCAATCTGGTGATCGACGCCAAGCACACCACGTGCTCCTCACGTGTACGCTATCTTACAGGAAGCGCCTTAGCGCTCTAAATCTGGTACTCAGCGCCATGCGCACCACATGCTCCCCACGAGTGTGCTAAGAGAATATAAATTGTTCTTTAAATAAAGCCCCAGAGCCATAATAAGTGCTCAGCCCTCAATAAAAGACAAAAAAGATTGTCAGAACCCAAACCAATGCTCAGCATTGCTAAATGTTCAACATTTTAACTGAGTGGGCTGAGCCCAAATTGGCCACAGATCCCTCATTTAGATTAATTGAGCCCATATGCTCATAAATCTTTTAACTGATTTTAGTCCCAAACATAACTACAGATCTCCCAACCAAAATTGGTTCAAGGGTACTTCTCTTCATACCTCTGATATATGTCGTTGTAATTCTTCAACGTCTTCAGAGAGATGGAGGGTCCTGATAACCAATAATTTTTGGTACATCCCCAAACGGTTGAATCAAAACCACACAGACTATGACGTCTTTAAACTGGACTATAATGTCCTTAAACCTTACGGACTGTGGGGTCCTTAAACTCATGGACTATGATGTCCTTAAACTTTATGGACTGTGAGGTCCTTAAACTCATAGACGGTGATGTCTTTAAACTTTACAGACTATGACGTATTTAAACTGTCACGAACTACGATGTCCTTAAATCCAATGGACCGCAACGTCCCTAAACTAAAACAATAGAGCCTAAATGCTCTTTTGTTGGATCTAAATGATCATGTTGAGTAGATCTTAGTCTAAAATTGGACTAACGTATCCTCAACAACGTTTAAGTTGATCTTAATCTCAAATGAGAATAACGATCCTTAAACCCAACCCAAACCCAAATCTAAGAAAATACGGATTTGGACTAATCCACGCCCTACGGGCGACAACATATATTAGTCTCCGTATACAATCCATGGGCAACCAAAAATAAAACAAACACACACGACACGAAGTGATCATCTGGAGAAGGAGAAAGTGGTTACCGCGATGCGGTAGCGTAATTAACTACAGGGGCTTGCGCCTGCAGGGAAGAGCGTCCCCACAATAAAAAACCCCTCAAACGAAGGGGAATCTGACGAAGTCTACTACAACGGCCGCATCCGGCGAAACCTCCGATACACGGTGTCATAAATCAACTTGGCATTTTTGGAGAGGTGGACGGATAAAACCAAATAGTATCTGCCCCCAAATTCAAGCAAGACATTTGTCTTTCCGATTTTCGGTGGATAACAATCCCAACTACTGCTCCTACCACAGAATAGTGGGCCACCCAATTGGGGATTGCTACGTCTTCAAAAACTGGGTTGAGAACCAGTACCAACAAGGGGAGTTTGCGCTGTCCGAAAACTGGAGGGTAAACCCGCCACAGAGGCACACTCCTAAAAAGGTGGACACGCTGGGGCATCATACTCGTTTGTGGAAGAAGATCCTTGGGAAGTGGTCCTTTCAGGTAAAACTAAAAGAATGCTGAAGGATCTTCAAGTATGTCCGGCGATCAAATGTAAAAGCCCGCTGGAGCCCGAGATCATTGAGGGGATGCTTAAACCGCGCCCAACACCGAAAAGTGGTAACGATGGGCAAAACACCCAGGTCAAGCCTTCAAAGTCTTCGAAGGGAAAGAAGAAGAACAAGAAGCCCGCGTTGCCTGATGAAAAGCGCACGGACCAGCAAAAATACATCGACGCGCTGGAGAAATACAACCAGAAAGTGCGGACCCCAGTCACCCTCGAAGAGTTTCTCATCCATATCCTTAAGAACGGAGATAGTGACGATGATAAGGGAAATGACTCGTTAGAAGAACCCGAGGATTATGTAGCAAGTTGCCACATGGTTTCTCATTCGTCGTTAAATGACGAAAAAACTCCCTTGGCGTCGAAAGCAACGCAGAGAAACAGGGGGCAGGACCGGCGCCAGAATCCCTGGAACTGTCAGAAGACCCAATTGATAAGCTGATAAACGAAGCCCTTCAAAAGATCAAAGCTGACCGAGAACGTGAAATGGCTATATACGAAAAGGCTAAGCGTCGGCGTCAGGATGAAGAAGACGCGGCAAGGAAGAGTCATAAAGTACTCCAACCAGAGCGAAGCAGTGTCACTCGTACCAAATTCACGGGGACTTCATCCACCAGCATCCAAATTCGCTACACCAAACAGTAGCTAACTGGCCGTTCGAAATATGGGGAACTGATATAATTGGGCCGGTCAAACCAGCGTCATCCAAAAGACATCGGTTCATATTGGCAACAACCGATTACTTCTCTAAGTGGGCAGAGGAAGTACCGCTAAAAGAAGTGAAGACGGAGAACATCCTCCATTTCTTCAGGACACATGTCATCTACCGGTTCGGCACTCCACGATGGATCATCTCGGATAACGGGCCGGCCTACAGAAGCCATAAGATCAGCCGCTTCGCACAGCAGCATAATATATACCGGAGATACTCTTCAGTCTATAATCCCCGAGCTAACGGTTTGGCTGTGGCTTTCAACAAGACTTTGACGAAGATCATAAAGAAAACGGTGTTCAGAAGCAAAAAGGACTGGCACGAAAGGCTGCACAAAACTCTCTGGGCATACCGAACGACATTCAAAATAGCCACGAATACGACCCCATACGCATTAGTATTCGGCACTGAAGTAGTCCTTCCTTTGGAAATAGAACTCCCCTCCCTACGAGTGGCTGTTCAATACGAGCTGACGGATGAGGAAAATGCCCATCTTCGACTTGAAGAGCTCGACGCCCTCGATGAAACTCGCCTTGTGGCGCAGCAAAACCTAGAAGCTTATAAAGAAAGGATGACACACTCATACGAAAGACTAACTAGACCAAGAACATTCCTCCAATGCGAACTTGTGCTAGTCATCAAAAGACCTATGATCCCCAATCGTGCAAAACGGGAGAAATTCGAGCTGAACTACAAAGGCCTGTACATCATAGACAAGGTCTACCAAGGTAGGGCCTATTTTCTCATGGGTATGCATGGCGATAGACCTTTTCGGCCAATTAACGGCCAGTTCCTCAAGAAATACCATGATTGACGAGTCACGACTTAGGTCAATGATAGATGACGAGGCTCGTGTCCGCTCGCTATCTTCCTAAGTCAAAACTCTAAGTGGTATTCGGAAAAAACTTCGCCTCATACATGGCAACAACGAACCGAAACGTCCTTAAACTAACCGTTGCCTCCAAAATGGCGACAATGGACCGAAACGTCCTTAAACTAAACGTTGCCCACAAAATGGCGACAACGGACCGTAATGTCCTTAAACTAAAACCTCACCTCAAGAATGGTGAGCAATGGACCGAGATGTCTCTAAACCAACAATGGACTACCACGTCCTTAAACTGGCAATGGACCACTATGTCCTTAAACTGGCGTTCGACCGAGATGTCCTTAAACTATTACTCCGCCTCAAACATGGAGATTGCCCCAAATACGGCGATATCTTCTTTTGGGATCTATGTTGCAATCAAAGCTCCAACGGAAAAGACTGCAAAAAAAATGGTACGTTCACAAGTGAAATGGGCACGGATGAAAACCCGAAAGGGTGCCGTGAGTAAAAACGGCAGAGCTACCGGCGATCTTATAAAAACCTGAAAGGGCAAAATCTTGTAAACTTTCACTTACGAGATCTTCTCGACTCGTAAGGAGAACTCCCCGTATGAGACCTTCACGGTTCATAAGATTCAAAGTCTTAGGTCACAGGGATCCAAACCTGTTCTTAAGTTTCCATATTCCCCAAATTGCCCTACAGGCTGTCCAATATTGTCCCTTGTATACAATCCACGGGTACAAATAAACGATTTCCCCATCAAGTTCCACCATTGGAGAGGAATGTCCTCATATGGTGAACGACACTTATAAGTCCTCTTGACATGTAAGGTAAAAAACACTTTTGTATGATCCTTATGACTTGCGAGAGAAAATATCACTTAGGAGTCCTCACGACTTCTAGGGAGAACCTACACCTATGAGACCCTCACGACTCGTAGGGAGAAAACCCTTTATTAGACCTTTACGGCTCATAGAGTCAAAAAGTCTTAGTCAACAGAATTCTAACCCTGTCTACTAAGCCACCTTTGGTCAGACCTACAAGGCAAATAAAGATTTGCTCCTGGCAATATTCCAGTCGCAGCGATGTTGATGCCTGAATCGATATCAAACTCCAAGTCCTCTCAAGGCAAATGATGATTCACTCCTGGCAATATTCCAGTCGCAGCGGTGTTGATGCCAAGATTGGTATTAGATTTCAAGTTCCATATTCGCTACAAAAATCAGCGAGCAAAAAAATGCATATGAAATAGCCAAAATGATTGGGCAACTCTCAATAAAACGTAGTGAGTAAAAAGAAAAGAATAGCCGAAATGATTGGGCACCGCGATAAAAAGCCGAAATGATTGGGAAATCACGACTTTCACGATACAAAAAAAGCTGAAATGATAGAGCATCACGAAAAGAAGTAAAAAGAAATGAAATTTTTGCCCTGCAGGTGAGTTTATACCGACTCCTGTATACAATCCATGGGCATAAATGAAAATCACATCTTCCTGCCAGGTTTCGTTAAAAGGAACACCAGATCTCGACGGTTCACAGAACAACCTTGAGATCAAATTGACATTCGTCTCATTACAACGGACGCAGTGTCGACAAAGGAAGCGAAGGCCAAATTCCTAACTTTCGGATCTTGAGGGAAAAAGCCCGAAAGACTATCGAAGATCGCCCCAAACCAGTGCGGAGCGGTTATGGAAAAATTCCTACCGCTTGCTCTCTTGACAGTAATGTGATCAAAGGAGATTGCTTGAAAACGTCTTGTCCAACCCCCAAAAGGATCAGAGACGTGACAGTCGCAGGGCTACTCGAATAGCAATGTAAAGTATGCCTTTCAGGGAATGCATCAGCCAACGCAACGGTATCACGGATTAAAAGAAAAAAAACTAGTACCACAGATCCCAACGGACATCAATCATAAAGAGCAGGGGTTAACTGTGACGTTAGGACAGTTTTGCTTACAAACCCAAAGGAGGCAAACTAAATAAGCTCCAAAATGAGTATATAAACTACTTCACACTAAATCAAAATATCAGGGAAAGGAGAAATGCCAGGATGAAATGAAATATGTCTTTTATTCATGTAAGTCCACGTTGCCTACCCCGGTGCTTGCGGGGAGGCGGAAACGTTATGAAAAATTTGATTTTTAACACACTAGGCAACATGGACTAGCTAAAGGAGGGATCTTTGCTGAACAAAACTAACTACAAAGCTAAGAGAGTTAGCTACTCGGAAAGGGGGTTATACCTAGGTCTTCAAGTCCTTCTCTTCTTGCTCCTTGGAGTGAAAGAACGGGTTCTCTTTGTCGCTTCTCTTGCCGAAGAAAGATCCACCCGAGGGCCTCAACCTTTGGCTCCAACCTCAAACTAGAAGTAACTAAGGTGCTTGGTGTGCTAGACCTAGGACCTTAGAAAGAGTAGAGAGTGTTTTTGAAAGGATTATCTCAAGCTCAAATGGTTCTCAACTCATGAGAGGGGAGAGCTAGAGAGAGAGGAAGAGGAGGAGAGAGAATGGAAATGAACAAGTGAGTAGAATAATGCAACCCTTCTCACATATATGTGATTTATGAAAAATAGATAATTAGCTAAGATAATTGTCATGGTTAATCAAGAAATGACCATTATCATTTCACATTAAATGCTTTTGCAAGGATCAAAGAGCATCTTTCATATGGAATGATGATGGTCAACTTGTCAACCTAGATCAACAAGTCAAGTATAGTCAAATGGTCAACAACCCTAACCTTGCACAATTATAATTAACTAATATCAATAAATCATAATTCACACATAAACATTAGGGTTAAGTTAATGACAATGGTCATCAACCCTAATCAAAGTCCTCTGCCTCTTTCTCAGTCAACTGTGCATACACACCCGTATCCGTGTTCCGAGGAACACGAATACAATGAGATAAAACCAATCCCAAATCATATACTAGGATCCGGCTTAAACCAAAGCCCGCTAGTATAAGCTGTCCGGACACCAAACGTGCACAAGTGCGCGGATGTGAACGAACCCTGTCGCAAAACCATGCGACCTCTACTCATTTTGCCTAAAGGAGAATAACCCTCTGTGTGGGACTCTAAAGACTCGACACTACGCTGGCAGTGGGTTTAACCATAGACCGCAAGCGGCACTAGCTATACATAACGGTCCCCAGGTAGATGCCGATAAGAAGACTGACGAGGTAAACCCATCTGAACTCCTACTGATCCTGAATGTGACAGTCTCCGTACAGTCCGGTCTGTTCTTCTGATAACATCGCATGGCGGGCCTAGGGGGCAGTAAAACGTCAGTCCCCTAATAACGGTACAAGTCGTGTCAGAGTGTAGCCCAGAAAACCCTGAGATAACACTGGAAACCTACCGGTATATCTCGCTTGCCCTGGCCAGGGACTACTTGTGTAATGGCTCTCCTAGACACAGCGCGATGCCAACCCCCAATACCGGGAGAGACGAATCCTGTCTAACCGTCACTACCTCCAAGTGCTTCGGGACTGCACCCAACTACTACCTGTTTGCACGACTCCTTTGAGCCGTGGTAGGGTAGTATTCAAAGTACAGTGGGAACACACTTGAGGCGAAGTGACAGTGTCAAGTCAGCGGACTAAGCTGTACTCATGTCACCTGGGAACTGATAACTGACGATAGGTATAATACCAACCAACAGTTCCCAACGAGTCCTGTCCAGTGTACTCGTAACCCAACGAGCAACCGCATACTATCTCAAGTACGACGTACTGACGGCTGTGGGAAAGGCCGTCTCCCGTGCTGGGATGAGAAGCGCATACGCTAGTCTACTCCGGAGTATCGACGCCCTGTCTCGATAATCCCACGACCAGGGACGTGTAATTAAGGATGTGCTTGTAGATTACCCAGCCCCCACGAGTGTGACTGCCATCACAACGCTGGTAATCAAGCAAAGATCCTAAGGGCTCCACTAATGCGTATAGGTGATATAATAAAAGAAACACATGTACACATTAAAGCAGAGACAAACCAAGTAGCATACTACCATTTCGAGCAAGATTGACTATACAACTGTGAATATCCCAAGCTTCCATCAAGTAATATACATACTAGTATGATACAGTAATGGCCTCTAGGGCATATACACTAACAATCTCCTACCTGCACTAAGGCCATGTAATGGCGTATCGAAGAGCTATCATCTCGATCAGCCGCTCAAACTGAGTCTGGGGTAAGGCCTTCGTGAATGGATCTGCAGTGTTATCTTCTGAAGCAACCTTCCGAACCTCGATCTCCTGGCGATCCACGATCTCCCTGATCAGGTGATACCGCCTCAAGATGTGTCTGGATTTCTGATAGGACCTGGGTTCCTTCGCTAAAGCTATAGCCCCATTGTTGTCGCAATACAGAGGTATTGGATCAACAATGGACGGAACCACCTGAAGTTCTTTCAAGAACTTCCTCATCCAGACGGCTTCTTTTGCGGCATCAGATGCAGCGATATATTCCGCTTCCATAGTCGAGTCAGCAACGGTTTCCTGTTTGGAACTCTTCCAACACACCGCCCCTCCATTGAGGGTAAAGACAAAGCCCGACATGGACTTGGAATCATCCTTGTCACTCTGGAAGCTGGAGTCAGCAAAGGCCTCGATCTGGAGGTCTTTTCCGCCATACACCAAGAACATCTCCTTAGTCCTTCTCAGGTACTTGAGAATGTTCTTTACCGCTATTCAGTGTTTCTCCCCAGGGTTTGACTGATACCGGCTTACCACACTCAGTGCATAAGCAACATCTGGTCTGGTACACAACATCGCATACATTATAGAGCCTACCGCAGAAGCGTAAGGTATAATAGACATGCGATCCCTTTCCAAATCAGTCTTGGGAGACATCTCTTTGGAGAGGGTGATCCCGTGACAAGCCGGTAGATTACCGCGCTTGGAATCTTCCATACTGAATCTTTTCAGTATGGTGTCGATATATCTGGACTGCGAAAGTCCTAATATCTTCTTAGATCTATCACGATAGATCCGGATCCCCAGAATGTAGGAGGCATCACCCAGGTCTTTCATGGAGAACCTGTGTGACAAGAACCCCTTAACAGATTGTAGCATAGGAATGTCATTTCCTATCAACAGAATGTCATCCACGTACAAAACGAGGAATACGACAGTTCTTGCTACAAATCTACTATAGATGCATAGTTCATCTGGATTTTTGATAAAGCCAAATTCTTTGACTGTCTCATCAAAACAGATGTTCCAACTCCGCGATGCCTGCTTTAGTTCATAGATGGACTTAAGCAACTTGTACACCTTTCCGCTACTCCCACTCTGAATGAAACCCTCTGGCTGGTCCATATAGACACACTCCTCTAAATTTCCATTTAGAAAAGCGGTCTTTACATCCATCTGCCAAATCTCATAATCGTGGAAGGCAGTAATGGCAAGAAGGATCCGAATGGATTTCAGCATAGCCACTGGAGAAAAGGTTTCGTCATAGTCCAAACCAGGTCTTTGACGAAAACCCTTTGCAACAAGTCTAGCTTTATAGGTCTCAACCTGTCCATCTACACCAATCTTCCTCTTGAAGATCCACTTGCATCCTACGGGTTTTACCCCATCTGGAGCAATGTCCAACGTCCATACTTTGTTGGTGTACATGGACTCCATTTCGGTCCGCATTGCATCCAGCCATTTTACCGAGTCAACGCTTTGAATGGCTTGCTGGAAGCTAGTAGGCTCATCACAATCAATGATGCAATCCTCTCTATCCCCGTCTATGAGAAAACCGTAGTATCTCTCGGGCGGATGAGACTGCCTACTACTCCTGCGGAGCGGCGTAGGAATGTCCTGATCTTTCGAACCCTCTGGTTCTACTGAGCTTTCAGTAATAGCTTGTGGTTCTGGAATTTCTTCCAGTTCTACTGCGCTCCCACTAATTTCCTTTTCCAAGAACTGGTGTTCTAGAAAATGGGCATTACGAGAAACAAAGACCTTTTGTTCTTCTGCGTGGTAGAAAAGATACCCCCTGGTGTTCTTTGGGTATCCCACAAACTTGCACAGTACTGAGCGTGCCTCGAGTTTGTCCGCATGCTGCTTTTTGACAAAAGCTGGACATCCCCAGATCTTCAGATATTGAAGATAGGGTTTCTTCCCGCTCCATAACTGATATGGTGTGGTAGGCACAGTCTTAGTTGGAACTCGGTTCAAAAGGTATGCGGCTGATTCTAGCGCATATCCCCAGAATGATCGCGGTAACTCAGCGTTACTCATCATGGACCGTACCATATCCAATAGGGTTCGGTTCCGTCTCTCCGATACACCGTTATGTTGCGGAGTGTATGGAGGATTAAGCTGAGAGAGAATTTCATTCTCTTTTAGGTAATCCGGGAACTCGGCACTCAAGTATTCACCACCTCGATCAGATCTTAGTGTCTTGATACTTTTGCCTGTTTGTTTTTCTACTTCATTCTTGTATTCCTGGAACTTTTCAAAGGCTTCAGATTTATGCTTCATTAAGAAGACATGTCCGAACCTTGAAAAATCGTCCGTAAAAGTAATGAAGTAAGAATAACCGCTTCGCGCATGTGTAGACATTGGACCGCACACGTCGCTGTGTACGAGTCCCAAGAGCTCGCTCGCTCTTACTCCGTGTCCAGTGAACGGAGTTTTTGTCATCTTTCCTTTGAGACAGGATTGACAAGTTGCATATGATTGATATTCGAACGGATCCAAATATCCTTCAGTATGTAAGTTCGTCAATCTTCTCTCATTGATGTGACCCAGTCTATAATGCCATAAGAAAGCCTGATTGATATCTGGAGACTTTCTTTTGTGTGTATTCTGGACATTGAAAATCTGTGGTTGGTTCAATACGTATATACCATTGCTTAATGTACCTGACCCAATCAGAACTTGATTAAGGTGAATGTTCACAATATTACTTACAAACGCAAATTCATAACCTTCTTTAGATATTAAAGATACAGAAATGATATTACAAGTTGCATTGGGTACAAAAAAGCAATTACGTAAAACAAAAACATGTCCATCTGACATCCCCAGGTGATAGTCCCCCACGGCCTCAGCATCCATGCTAGCTCCGTTTGCAACTTTGAGGGTCATGTCACCTGCCTTCAAAAACCTACGCTTTCTCAACCTTTGCAAAGAATTAAAGATATAAGATCCTGATCCGGTATCCAATACCCAGGAAGTAGAGTTTATTGATAGACAGTTTTCAATAACATACACACCTGAAGCTGAAGCCGCAACTTGCTTCAGATCCTATGTTCTGGCCTTTCAAGCCCTGCAATCTTTCTTCCAGTGTCCACTCTTGTGACAGTAAAAGCACTCTTCTTTCCCCACAAGCTTTCCCGCTACCTTTGTTGCTTTTGCCTTTCCCTTCTTATCCACTTTACTAACACCGCCTCTTGGTTTGGCGGGGGATTTCTTCTTCTTTCCCTTGGCTTTCGCCCTGGACTTAGAAGAGGAAGATCCTCCTACAAACAAAGTGGATGTTTCCCTACCCTTTTATAAGGTGCCCTCAGCACTCCTCAACATGTTCAGAAGCTCGGAAAGTTCAACCTCCTTTCCTTGCATGTTGAAGTTTAGGATAAACTGGTGGTAAGTGGAAGGAAGGGACTGGAGAATGAAGTCCGTATAGAGCTCATTCTCCAACGTGGTCCCAAGGTCCGCGAGCTCCTCTATGTAGCCAATCATCTTAAGCACGTGTTTCGCTACCGATGATTCGACGGCCAATCTTGCCGAAAACAGCTTCTTCGACACTTCGTATCTGGCGATACGAGATTGCTCTCCATACAGTTCTTTTGTATGGAGAAATATGGATTCGATGTCCATATTCTCGTGCCTCCTCTGATGTTCATTGTCCATAGAGGCAAGTACAAGGCACTTGGCCTTCGCGCAGTCGATTTCCCAGGTCTTATAGATTTCCCTATCTACGACACTGGTTTTGGGACCTGGGACAGGGAGAGCTTTGGTGGTAAGAAGATACCCCAACTTGTCATAAGTGATTGCCATTTTGACATTCCCGAGCCAATCTTTGTAGTTTGGCCCTGTCAGTATGTTTTTATCTAGTAATAAATTAAGTCCGGTCATCTTGATTGGTCGCTGCAATTAGGAGAGAGAAAAGAAACACTTTAGCATGATGCTCTTGCAAGTTTAGAGTGGTTTTTAGTTTGTATAAACAGGATGGCTCCCACTGTCTCTCGAATCCCTCCTCAAACCATAAAGGAAGAATTAGTCGGGATCAATCTCACCGAACAATACTTGCTTAACCGTTCAACCAGGCCAATGTCGGTACTTCGAGGGAGGCTTTCCAACGCTTTCGCGAAGTTCCTTAATTAAGTAACCTCTTTTCCCTGGGGGCGTAGCCCCGCTAACACCTTTCTAGACACCTACTAGGTTTATAGCATTGATCGTTAAGTGAGAAATTTCCCGAGGAGTAGCATATACTCACAGTAGGATCGGGATCCAAATATCATCGCGTGACAAAATTGAAGGAATCCTACCAGAATTATCACACTCCAAATGGTATGCAGCGCTAGCAAGTTTCAGTACTTATGAAACTCCCGATGTGGATTTTTGCCCCATGCTCTTATGACCTTGGCGTGAGGTCAAAATGTCATAAGTCACATGTCAAGTTCTACCCATCATTATCCAGGTTAATTTGAACCCACCCATACCTACCCTTGACGTAGGCCAAAACGGCAGTACGGCTGTCTCAAATCAACGCATTCTATCTATGCAACAGATAAATATCCGGCAGCTACCAATCACTATGCCTTGGCGTGAGGTCAAAATACATAGCTTGAATACTACCGAATATTTAACTGAAATGATGGAGGGCTATGAATGGTTTTGGCGAAACCGTGAACGTAGTGAACTTGATATAATCGATGGAACGAGATAGCTTTTAAAAGGAGTGGTTCAAGCTCCGCATTCAAAAGTTGATTTTTGAAAAGAACCGAGTGGTTTTGAAAGTGTTCCAATGACTTTTACTTGGTTTATTTTCTTTCATTAATTCCAATGCGTCCCATCATTTAATCCTACCATTACAGAAAACAACCAAAATATGACGTACGCTTATGCCATCGCATTCGCCACGGGGCCCTGTCATCACCCGTTAGGTTACTTAACTAACGACAGAGCGGGGGCTGGGCTAGCGCGGATGCAAAACATAAGCAACGCCTAAATAGATATCGTATATATATATATAGCAATGATAGCCAATCCAGATCACAGATGAATACATTGGATATACTAGGAATCCGCATTCCGTTCGAGCCTGTAACGAAAAGCGGATTACACGGTCGCGATGTATAGCCAATACCCCACCCTAGACCCCTACGGGTGCGGCAAACTACCCGCCAAGTACCCGAAGCGAAGTAACCTCCTTCAACACCGTGAGTAGGCCACTCGGCACTTCAGGATACCCGGTAGTTTGTGCACCCCTCCTTGGGTCTATCCTAGGAGCAAAAACAGTAAAAAGAAATTATACAATGGCGGCTACAACTTCAACCCGGATGTGCGGCCAAACAAATAATATTACATCAATTTACATATTACAAGAATTGAAAGAATAAGAAAACTCTCATCTCACAACCCCCCAGCTATTCATCCGCGACAATCCAACGAATTCATATACACAAACCAACAAGCATTACAGATCACAGATATGTATAACCCCCACTAATCGACGTATAACGATTAGCAGACGTTCAATACATATAATACATCACAGATATAACCCATTAGTCAAAGTATAGGGAAGATCGATCAAAATGCGGATTTGTAACTACCCGGAAAACAAATTTGCTCTCTTGAAAATCTGGGCTGAAACAAACCATCCTAAAAATCCCAAAACCATAAAATAAGAACACTGCAAGAGAAACGAGCCGCGGCCGAGTCAACTCGGCCGCGGATCCGCGGCAGAAGCAAGCTTCTGTCGCGGAACCGCGGTGAGTTGGTCGGTTCGCTGGTTCGTTTTTCTTGGGTGTACTGTAAAAACCCTGAGCCGATTTTTAAGGTGTGATTTATTATTTTTAAAGCAGGTTTAAAAATCGGCAGAAACTTGGGGTTTTTGAAAAATGTTTTGTGATTTTTACCGATCGAAGTTCTATACACTTTACTAACTAACTAGTTTATGTTTAGTTAGTCTATGATACCACTGTAAGTCCACGTTGCCTACCCCGGTGCTTGCGGGGAGGCGGAAACGTTATGAAAAATTTGATTTTTAACACACTAGACAACATGGACTAGCTAAAGGAGGGATCTTTGCTGAACAAAACTAACTACAAAGCTAAAGAGAGTTAGCTACTCGGAAAGGGGTTATACCTAGGTCTTCAATTCCTTCTCTTCTTGCTCCTTGGAGTGAAAGAACGGGTTCTCCTTGTCGCTTCTCTTGCCGAAGAAAGATCCACCCGAGGGCCTCAACCTTTGGCTCCAACCTCAAACTAGAAGTAACTAAGGTGCTTGGTGTGCTAGACCTAGGACCTTAAAAAGAGTAGAGAATGTTTTTGAAGGGATTATCTCAAGGTCAAATGGTACTCAACTCATGAGAGGGGAGAGCTAGAGAGAGAGGAAGAGGAGGAGAGAGAATGGAAATGAACAAGTGAGTAGAATAATGCAACCCTTCTCACATATATGTGATTTATGAAAAATAGATAATTAGCTAAGATAATTGTCATGGTTAATCAAGAAATGACCATTATCATTTCACATTAAATGCTTTTGCAAGGATCAAAGAGCATCTTTCATATGGAATGATGAGGGTCAACTTGTCAACCTAGGTCAACAAGTCAAGTATAGTCAAATGGTCAACAACACTAACCATGCACAATTATAATTAACTAATATCAATAAATCATAATTCACACATAAACATTAGGGTTAAGTTAATGACAATGGTCATCAACCCTAATCAAAGTCCTCTGCCTCTGTCTCAGTCAACTGTGCATACACACCCGTATCCGTGTTCCGAGGAACACGAATACAATGAGATAAAACCAATCCCAAATCATATACTAGGATCCGGCTTAAACCAAAGCCCCCTAGTATAAGTTGTCCGGACACCAAACGTACACAAGTGCGCGGATGTGAACGAACCCTGTCGCAAAACCATGCGACCTCTACTCATTTTTCCTAAAGGCGAATAACCCTCTGTGTGGGACTCTAAAGACTCGACACTACGCTGGCAGTGGGTTTAACCACAGACCGCAAGTGGCACTAGCTGTACGTAACGGTCCCCAGGTAGATGCCGATAAGAAGACTGACGAGGTAAACCCATCTGAACTCCTACTGAGCCTGAATGTGACAGTCTCTGTACAGTCCGGTCTGTTCGTCTGATAACATCGCATGGCGGGCCTAGGGGGCGGTAAAACGTTAGTCCCCTAATAGCGGTACAAGTCGTGTCAGAGTGTAGCCCAGAACACCCTGAGATAACACTGGAAACATACCGGTATATCTCGCTTGCCCTGGCCAGAGACTACTTGTGTAATGGCTCTCCTAGACACAGCGCGATGCCAACCCCCAATACCGAGAGAGACGAATCATGTCTAACCGTCACTGCCTCCAAGTGCTTCGGGACTGCACCCAACTACTACCTGTTTGCACGACTCCTTTGAGCCGTGGTAGGGTAGTAATCAAAGTACAGTGGGTACACACTTGAGGCGAAGTGACAGTGTCAAGTCAGCGGACTAAGCTGTACTCATGTCACCAGGGAACTGATAACTGACGATAGGTATAATACCAACCAACAGTTCCCGACGAGTCCTGTTCAGTGTACTCGTAACCCAACGAGCACCCGCATACTATCTCAAGTACGACGTACTAACGGCTATGGGACAAGCCGTCTCCCGTGCTGGGATGAGAAGCGCATACGCTAGTCTACTCCGGAGTATCGATGCCCTATCTCGATAATCCCACGACCAGGGACGTGTAAATAAGGATGTGCTTGTAGATTACCCAGCCCCCACGCGTGTGACTGCCATCGCAACGCTGGTAATCAAGCAAAGATCCTAAGGGCTCCACTAATGCGTATAGGTGATATAATAAAAGAAACACATGTACACATTAAAGCAGAGACAAACCAAGTAGCATACTACCATTTAGAGCGAGATTGTCTATACAACTGTGAATATCCCAAGCTTCCATCAAGTAATATACATACTAGTATGATACAGTAATGGCCTCTAGGGCATATACACTAACAATTCATGGGTTTAAATGAATACAAAGTACATTTGATTCAGAGATCAAAATGAATACATTTTATTCAGAGATCAAGATGAATACATCTTATTCAGGGAGCAAAATGAATACAAAAAAAAGAATATACAGCGAAAAATGTTCAAGTCGGTGGACGGTTCAATAGGCCAGCAAGTTCGTCGTTCTTCTGCTGGACTTCGGCTTCAAGCTCCATCAGTGCTGCAAGATGAGTCCCTGCCTGGGTCTGTTGATCCTAATAGGAAGCAAACCTACTCTCAAGCTTCTTCTCATCGACTTTATGGGCTTCAACCATCTCGCGGGTAAAAGTCACAGCTTTGTCAAGAGCCACCACTTCTGTAATGGCTTCTTGAAGCACCCGCCAAATTTCATACGCACAGGTGGTCTTAGCAGTAAGCTGAGCCTGAAGTTCCCCCAACGCGTTTGAAGCCAACTCCCTCTCTGAAAACTTCTGATTGAGCCTTTTCTCACATGACTGGAGATTGGATGCACACCGTTCGATCCATCCTCCGAGACTCGTTTTTACAATTAAGATGTCGGAAGGAAGGCATATGCATTCAATCCTATGCAGACACGCCTCCACTTTGCGATAGCACTCAACCCAAAGACACACTAATGCCTCATCATGATAAGTGTCCAGAACAGACTATGAAGCGTTGGCCTCGGCAATAAATTCTTCAGCCGTGACAGAAGTTCCAGCGCGAAGATCTTTGATGAGTGCCGCCAAGGAATAAATGCTCTTTTGCCATCCTTTCAGACGCACGTCGGGCATAAGGGCCTAGTGGCATAGGGATTTGAGACTCTAATGGGGTCAGGGCTGGCAAAGCTGTAAAGATTTAGGTGCGGTCAGTTTTGTTTCCAAACATAGAGTAAACAGAACGATGCCAAGGATAAAACATCACTTACCCACAGTCATGCAAGGTGGGTTCGAAAGATTCCAGGGTCCGTCAAGAATCTCGACTTCGTCATCAGCCTCCAGAACTGTGGTTTAGAATGAAGGGCATAACTGCATCATTATGAAAATATAAAACCAGAAGGGCAAAACATACCAACCTTGGCCTGAGGAAAGAACTATGCTTTGTGGGGGGATTGCTTGTGGGGCAGCCATGTCGAGCAAGCGCTAGAAGGTTTTTCTCGGAGAGAGATCCATGATAGAAGCCTCCAATTCCCGTAATTCTGAAGGAAAGAAAGGGTCAGATGACAGAAGGGTCATTAAACAAAATGTATATGTACATGAGATTACCTCCAATGCTTCGCTTGCCCTGAGCTGGGGGATGGCAGCCTCAGCGGTCTCCTCCTCACCTTCAGGTGCATCACTGGAGATATTTGTAAAACCTATGGCCGGTATGGTAGTCTCCAATAGGGGGACAAAAGTCGCCGCTGAATGCTCCAAGGCAGGGATGACAGCTTCAATATTCTCCTCTATACTCTCCGATACGTCGCTAGGGATGTCCATGGGATCCATGGCCGATGACATCAGCTCTGCTAAGGGAGTGGAATGGAAGAGACACAGCCTCCACCGAAAGCTCCACAGTGAGGGTAGAAGCTTTAGTAATCCCCTCTACACCTGCCGGTGCGTCATAGGAGATATTCATAGAATCCGCAACCATGACCTGATCCGGACTCAAACCCGCTTCCGCCGCAGAAGTCCCTACAAAGATCGCGCAAAAATAAGAGGACATAAAAGTAATACAAATTACTAACCAAAAGAAGAACGCGAAAAATACGCATAATAATATGCCAAGGAGCTTGAAGTATGGCTTTTTCGAGCCGTCGTTATTTTCTCATTAAATACTCTCGCCGGGCTTCAAGCGCAAATGAATGACTATCTGTTTTAATGCAAGCTCATCCTCGGAAGCATCTAAGATGAGCTATTTAAGGGCCCGTTCTTCTTCCATTAATAGAGGACCATGTGCCCCCTCCGTAATGATGGTTTGACGTCATAGAATGAAATAGGGGGATAAGCTTTTTTTGGGGTGGACACGTTCTCGGTCTCATCTTGTGAGCACCTCAAAGCCTCGGCCAATTGCACGGCCTCCTCGGCAGACGAGCCAGGATAGATAAGACCGGCGTCTGACTTCTCCATTAGCTATCGGTTCGTCCTGAATAAACGGCTCGGACTCAAGCAGAGTGTCGAGTAGGCCGGCAACCGATTTCTTCCTCCTCTTAGAACTTATGCTAACGTTAGTGGAAGAATGCTTCCTCCCCCTTGGCGCTTTGGCGCGACGTTGCCCAACTTCACTTTTGGTATCCCCCTTTGGTGACACCACTGTTGATGACACCGCCACTGGTGACACTACCGCTGGTGCATCATTAGAAGCTTTTGCTTCGGTTCTAGTGCGCACTGGCATACCGGCAGTGCGAGGGGTCGATTCTATTTCTGCGGCTTTGGGGATAAGTACCAAACCAACATCCCTCAGTTGAGGGCGAACCACTAACCGCGGCCGCAATGTGGCATTGGTGGCCTGAGATGGAATGGGAACTCTACCCTCAAAAAGCACCCGTCTCTCCTCTGCAATGACGGGGCCGACCCGATGATGATACCAACCCTTAAAGGACCCTACAGGTCTCGGGAGGTAGTCGGACTCTGGGATCACGAAGCGGGAGCCAGTATTTAGCCGCATGAAATAGTGGATGACATCGTGAGTAACCTCCAAAGAGATAGCAGGATCGACTATAAATGCCTCGGGAGGGATGCCCTGGTCATAGCCCAACTGCTGAGCAAAGCGGTGCGGACTATACCGCATAAAAAGAATAGTATTGTTCCGGCGGAACACCAGATACCCTGGCCTGACTGTGTATAGGTGCATGACCTCTTTTGGTTTCAAAGTCGGGACCCCACCTTTTGATAAATCAAACAATTGTTGAATGCGCCCCGCTGGAGCGGAAAGGACTCGATCGCTGAACACCATTCCCCCTTCATTTGAGTACGGGTTCAGCAATACGCGAAGAGCCCCTACTTGGGTTGGATCGGGAGCGGAGGTATCAACCAACCCTATAATCCGCGGGAAGGTGTACGAATCTTAAAAATCCGGCTGCTGGTGCGCAGCGAAAGCTCCTAGCACGTGTATCTCGATCCATGACATGAAGTAGTGGAGGGGGAAATTCACGATCTCCTCACCTGGGTTTGAAGTATTAGCCGCGACGCTTAATCCGTGATATAGATGTGATAACCCCGCGATGCCAATAGCTAGCCGTGCTCCCCTAGCTATTCAGAGAGCGGGATAAAAAACAGAGGCTCTCATAAAGCGGCGATGCATCGGCATGGCAAACCAGCTTAGCCAAAGACTGATAAAACCAACGAAAAAGGTCTCTTCGTCCACGCCAGGGCCGCAATCACGTCGAAAGCTACGGTTGACGAGTTCGGAATATAGAAATGCGGCAGGTCTTCCTCCTTGGTCGGCAAGTTCCTTAACCCTAATCTAAAAGGGTCCTCAATTTTTGCAAATTTCGGAGCCATTTTAGATATGACGCCCTTTCGAAGAAAGCAAGCAATGAAAGCGTCAAAGATGACACCTTGCCTTTCCGATGTCACGAACAACTTTTCAAAGATACCCAGGACCTTGATTAGACTTAGGTACTTGTGACTACGACGTTCTCAGTCGACGGGCCGTCGAGCATAGCAGACACCGTATCAAACACATATTCACTGGGAGGCAGTAATTCTTCATAATGCTCCCCCCCGATCGGCAGTCCGGAGATCTCGCGGAACTTTTCCAATGAAATTGAGACCTCTCGATCCCCTACAAGAACGTATTGGTGGGAAGGTTCCATTGATTCAAGAAAGCTTTAACCCACCAGACGTGAGGGGCGTGGTAATAGAACAGCGAAGCATACATTGCCTGGTATAACCCGACCTTCTGCAGACGTGCACGTTAGGCAGAGATAATGTACCGAGCCCAAGGAAGATAGCTCACTGGGTGGCGGAGGATAACGCCTACCTTATAAACTTTCCCCCAAGGTCAGGCTTCACCCTGACAGATTCGGCGCCCCAGAATGTCGACGGCCACCACAGGTTGGTTGGGTATCCCGATCGTTGATGGCTCGAGTCGACCCGCGGGAGTCCAGTTAGTCTCCTCCATCACGTAAGCAGTCCATGGGCGTTCCGTCAATGATATAGAGTGAATGGGTTCTAACGGCTCTTCGCAGGTAAAATTACGGTGGCCCCCGATGATATGACCGTACCACTTTCCCCACAAGAGAAGACTAGTATAGTCCCTGTCATGCACCATGATCATCGTCATAGCCTCCTCGTCCGACGGCGACTGGGGGAAAGCCACTTCTGAGCGAGTGTAAGGGAAGTCGGGAAGTGAGGCCATCGTTCCTAAAAATAAGAAAAAACCATTTAAAAATAATAATAATAAATAATAAGGTAACATAAAATAAAATAACAGAAAACCGTGATGTGACGGGACCACTGCCTGCAAAACCAATGGACCCCACAAAATCTAAATAACGGCTCACCAATGATGAGGCAAACTAATCATTAAGAGAATCAAAAAGGATTCTCATCAAGTAAACAGTAAAGTTTAAACAACTCTTGAAGCAAGTTCTGCTAAAAAGTGCAACAGATTCAAATCTGCTTTAGGGCATTAAAACCCTCAAATACTCGAGAGCATTAGGGAATAAAATTCCCAAAAAAATCCGAGTCTCTCTCAGAGCAATGCTCTGTGAACAAGGAATTAAATTCCTTTAATAAAGGGGTTAAATCCCAGAAAAAACCCCATGGTAAGGAGGCAAAGAAAATGGAATTAAATTCCAAAGATCCTAAAGATTGGTGACAGGGTAAAACCCTAAGAGGAGGATCAACAATCCCCATTGATTCAAGATCTTAGAATCTAAAAAAATATGTGCTTTGGATCTTTAAGAAACCAAGTTAAGAAAAGAGCAACGCACTGTCCCCGGATTCAAAATCCACGATGAAAAGAACAAAAAAGGGAGGTTCCAATCGTAATCCTTACCAAAGAAAGAAGTTTTTGGCAGAGTTTAACTCTGAAATTTCGGGGGACAGAAATCTAAGCTCTGAAAAAGAGAATTAAATTCTCAAGAAAAATAAGCAAAAGGAAGAAGATGAAAGAACAGTGTTCATCCCAGAGGCTAAAACCCCCGCATTTATAAGACATGATGGGGAGCGGTTCACCTTCCCATTCCCCTAGGCAATCCAACGGCTGTGAGAGCAGACAGCATTGTACTTACGTGCAAGCCATGTGAGAGCAATGCTGGAGGGCATCTGTTCCCTAATAAAAAGGGATGAGGGAAAGTTCCCCACTAAAAGAGCCCCCACGTGTTTAACACGTGAGTGCCTATATGCAACGCATATAGGCACTACAATTAAAACAATTGCTAGGCTAAAACAGCCCCACGTGTTTAACACGTGAGTGCCTATATGCAACGTATATAGGCACCGCAATTAAAACAATTGCTAGGCTAAAACAACCCCACATGTCTAACACGTGAGCGCCTATATGCAACGCATATAGGCACTGCAATTAAAACAATTGCTAGGCCAAAAGAGCCTCACGTGTTTAACACGTGAGGGCACTTCCCTACGTAGAATTAAAATTCTACTCAACAAGAAATCGTTGGATCAAATATCCAATGATAATTAAACATAAAATTAAATTCTATTGAACTTTTAAATGGGAAATGATATTTTCTGTTAAACAGAAAGTTGACGGATCAAAAATCCCATAAGTTGGAAAATATTTTTCATATATTTCTAAACAAAGAAAGATTTTGCTCCATTAAACCAAACACCCTTGGATTAAAATTCCAACGGTGATTAAAAAATCATCAATTTACAGAATAAATTTTGTATGGGAAAATATTTTCCTAATCTTGTTTAAAAAACAAGAAAATATGTTCTGTGAGACAGAAACCCTTGGATCAAAGATCCAACGGTGGGTAAATCCCCCAAAATCAACTAGGATCTCTTAATGAGAGATTTCCTAAAACTAATCAACAAACTTCTCTCCGCTATATAAAGAACCCATGATATTCTATATAAAAAAAAGAGGAGAAGAGAGAGAAACATGCAGAGAAAAATAGGAAGAAGAGAATTTAAGTCTCGAAAAAGACTTACTTCATCAGAACATTATAGGTAAAAAAAAGAAATACACAGAGATTGTTCTATCTTGACCTTTCTAAGGGTTTAAACCTTCACATAAGAACTTAGTTCTTTCTCTGGTTGAGATCTGTAGAAGCAGATCTCCCAATAAGTTGAGAATTTAATTCTCATCGGGGGGATTCTGTCATGCAGATTTAAAACTTAGGGGAAAGAATTGAGTTCAAAGAATTTAATTCTTACAGAAACATATGGGAATTTAATTCCTCTGAAAATCAAGGCTTAACCCTACATTAAGAATTTAATTCTTACAAAAACAAGAGAGGCATGAGATCCTCCAAAATCCTAGCATGACATCAAAATCTCCAAACACTCAATAGGATCTCACGTGCTCCACGTGAGCGTTTCTGATGAATGAAAAGGGGAAACACACAAAATCGCCTCGCGTGCTTGCACGTGAGTTAAGTGTTTAATACTTCTATATAAAAAAAAAAAAGGAAAGGGGGAATAGAACCCAGAAAACAAATCTCACTTTGGGGCGCCTCAGGTGCCCACACGTGAGCGCTTCCAAAGTGCAGTGTTTAACACTGATTCAGAGCCTCACATGGGAATACGTGAGTGCTGAACATATACTAGTGCTTAGCATTTTTAGGAAATCAGACTTCGGCCTTAAATTGGCTAAGTCTTCCTAAGGTCAAAACCTCTTTGATCTCCAAGTCAACCGAGCCTCTGTGCTCATGTTTTCCCAAACTAATCTCAGTCTCAAACATGACCGATGACCACTCAACTGATGATATCCAAAACAATATTCATCCCACATTCCCCCAAGGAAATCTTAGTCTCAAAATACGACTAATGATTTCGGGGTTGACCACCAACTTCATTTTCCTTTGGATAGGGAAATTGGTTCAAGGATATATCTTTTCACACCTATGATACATGTTATTCTGATTTCTCAACGTCTTTAGAGAGGTGGCGGGTCCTGACAACCAACTGCTCTTCGGTGCACTTCCCAAACTGACGTGCATACCCCAGATCAAACCATACCCTGAGCTGGGTGTCTTCCAAATCATCGTTGCTCATCCCGACACGTAACAAATACACGTGCGCGCAAGATGATCAACAGACCGCAATATCCTCAAACTACGACCTCACCGCCAAATGGTGATCAACGGACCGCAATGTCCTTAAACTACGACCTCACCGCCAAATGGTGATCAACAGACCGCAATGTCCTCAAACTACGACCTAACCGCCAAATGGTGATCAACAGACCGAGATTTCTTTAAACTAAACCAATAGAGCCCAAATACTCTTTCATTGGATCCAAAACGAAAATGATCCTAACACCCTGTTAAGTAGATCTTAGTCTTAAATTGGACCAACGTATCCTTACCAAAAAAACCAACCGAGCCCTAACTGCTCGTATACATTTAAGTCGACCTTGATCTCAAAACGGATCAACGATTCTTAAATCACCCCAAACCCAAATCTAAAAATATACAGATTTGGACTAATCCACGCCTTACAGGCGGCAACATAAATTAGTTTCTGTAAACAATCCACGGGCAACCAAAATAAAACAAACACACACGACACGAAGTGAACCTCTGGAGCAGGAGAAAATGGTTATCGCGAGGCGGTAACGTAATTAACTGCAGGGGCTTGCGCCTGCAGGGAAGAGCGTCCTCACAATCAAAAAACCCTCATAAACGAGAGGGAATCTGATGAAGTCATGCTACAACGGCCGCATCCGTCCAAACCTTCGATACATGGTGCCATAAATCAACTTGGTATTTTCGGAGAGGTGGACGGATAAATCGAAATAGCATCTGCCCCTAAATCCAGGCGAGACGACCCATCCCGGTCCGTTTCCGTTTTCAGCAGTAAACAGTGCTCATTAGAGAATGGGTATACCGAACATGACTCGCCGAGAACTCCTTGATGGCACCATACCTATCGTCAGATAGTAGTTCTTTGGTGACACTGGTAAAGGTTAGTCTGTAGACCCGAGATCATCATAGAGTCTTGTGTAGTTCCTACTGTGCTTTTATTTCCTCCCTACCACGGCTCAAAGGATTCATGCAAACAGGTGGATTTTGGGTACATTTCTGAGTCACATGGAGGCAATGAGCGATAAAAGGGGTTTCATCTTTCCCGGTATGGAGAGTTGATGTTGCGCTATGCTCGATTGGCTATAACAGCAAGTCCCTGCCTGGGCTGATGGGATTTACTGGTAAGTGTTATTAGTAGTTTCTCGAACCGTTATGAGCCATACATCGGCATGACTTATCAAGTTACTAGGGTCTGACGATTCCACCCCTAGACTGATATGCGACATATCAGACGAAGAGACTGGACTGTACGGTAAGTGTTACTTATAGGATTCATGGGAGTTTGGACAAGCTTACTTGTTGATCTTCTATTCATCCAATACATGGGTAGCCGTTACGTCCAGCTAGTACCGCCAACGGCTTGTGAGTAACTGATATGATCATTACCTACTGCTGGCGTATTGACGAGTCTATAGAGTCCCACACAGAGGTTTCCTAGTTTAAGCGAAACGAAGTAGGGCACATATGCTGATATGTGCGGGGGCCTGATTAAATACGAGTATGTGATACCGTATTCTAATCTAGCAGTTATGTGATATCGGTTACGTTATATGTGATATAACCTGATTATTGAATCAAGTGTTGATTTGATAATGTGATATACCGATAAATAATATTAGTCGGTTATATGTGATATAACCGGATTATTAAATCAAGTGTTGATTTAATAATATGATATATATTTATATTTGATATAATTATATATTAACTAATATTATTGCTCACTAATTACATTTTTCTCTTTATATATGGAGGTAAGAATCTAAGTAAGATTTAAACTCTTCAATTTGTACTATTTCTGATACCCATGAACTCATGCAAGAAATCGTGAGATTACATGATGTACCGGTTTGCGTTTTCTCCGATCGTGACACTATATTTCGATCGTAATTTTGCCAGAGTCTGCAAGCTAGCTTGGGAACAAGTCTGAACTTCAGTACAGCTTACCATCCACAAACAGATGGGCAGACTGAGCGAACTATTCAGACGCTTAAAGATATGCTAAGAGCATGTATGCTAGACTTCGGAGGATCGTGGGAAGATCACCTATAACTTGTGGAGTTTTCATACAACAATAGCTACCAAGCAAGTATAGGAATAGCACCATTTGCAGCTCTATATGGAAAGAAGTGTCGATCGCCATTAAGTTGGGACGGTATCGAAGATAGAGAACTCCTTGGACCTGAGATGATAGTAGTAACAGTCGATGTAGTTCGCACTATGAGGGAAAGAATGCACATAGTCCAAGATCAACAGAAGCACTGGGCTGATGCAAAGTGCCGTCACTTGGAGTTCCAACCGAGAGATCATGTCTTGTTGAATATATCTCCAAACCGTGGAGTGATTCACTTTAGAAAACGGGGTAAGCTCAGTCCAAGATATATTGGACCGTTCAACATACTCGAATGAGTCGGAAAAGTAGCTTATCGCTTGGCACTTCCACCTTCATTGGAAGGAGTGCACAATGTGTTCCACATATCCCAACTCAGAAGATATGTGAGTGACCCCAACCATATTCTTGATCACTCCGAGCTCACTGTACAGCCAAACTTATCCTGTGAGCAACAACCTGTTGAAATCCTAGATAGAAAGGTGAAGTTACTTCGGAACAAAGAAGTAAACTTGGTTCAAGCGATGTGGAGAAAAAACTCACCAGGAGAATCAACATGGGAACGTGCGTGCAAGATACCCTCATTTGTTTGTAATCTAGTCCTTAAAATAATTGTAAATTTCGAGCACAAAATTTTTGTAAGGAGGGTAGAATGTAACAACTCTGTTTCAGTGTACAGAAATTTTGATTAAAAGTTAATGTACAAATGGAGTATTTGCAATACTGTGTACACTATAAGTATTTGAATTGCTTTTTAACTGCAAGAAAGCACTTGTAGCACATTAGTAAAGCCATGCACTGCTGTGACGTAGCCCCTGTGATCGAATTCCCCCCAGCCACATTATTTTTTGTTGATTTTTCTTTAAACTTTTAGAAGCTCAAAAGTTTGCACGTGCACAACATGTAAAATAAAAAGTCACAAAGTAATCAAAAACGTGCACTAAGATATACCAAGCGACAGGGACACGTGGCCAAGATCCCAACCCCATTCCACCGGATTGGACCGGCGAGATTTGAAGGGGGGCCGCTATCGTCGGGCTAATCCGCAGGGATTGCCTTGGATTTTTTCCTCTGGCATCACTTGGCCTACCCCACTACCCCTATGTTGTTTGTTTACTCTGCAATTATCCAGAGAATTTAAAATCACTATTAAACCAAAATTTTAATGCACATTTTAATTCTCAAATTCATTACTCTAAACCCTAATTTTCCCTATAAATAACACACTACATTTCACCCCTCCTCATTCATAAATCACATACAAAAACTCTCTAAAATTTCCAACTCCCAAGTTGTACAAGTGGAGTTTGCAAAGGGCAAGGTTCCGACAACATTTCGAGAAGAATCCGGCTACAAAACGACTTCCCGACGATTTCGATAGCTTCCTCTATCTCTCCTCTTTAATTTCAATCTGTAAGTTCCTTTCACCATTCGCAACTTCTAGTCTTAAACATCTTCTTTTCAAAACTCATCGGAAGCGGAGTTATTCCGACTTCCGACTCTCTTTTCTTTAAAAACACAATTTCTCTTAAACAATAAATTACCATATCTTCTTATAATGTTTAACAAATATAAATAAACACATTAGAACAAGTTTCATCTCAAAATAATTCGTATTTCAATTTCAATTTCACTTTTACAGTAAAATACCATCATGTTTACATACGCTATTGTTTATTCATTTTACCCATAATACTTTTAGAAAACTCATGAGGTAATGACCTATCTCATCACAACACACATTCTTGACATAGCACGATGATTCGTGGAATATTAGTTTATGGGAAAATACGAGTTACATTTAAATACCATAAATATTCAAAACCCGTTTACTTTAAAAGTGTATTACTTAATTTCTTGCAAATACGCCTCTACAGCCCATTTTGGGGAACCCCGATCGGGATGGTACGGGTTATCACACATACTCGGGCCTAGTAGAGCGAAGTGTAGACCTCCAAAAGGAGCATTTGATCTCGATGGAATTTTTAATGCAATTTTTAAGAAAATGTGATTTCTATTTAATAAATAAATTCTATTTTCTTTTATATAAATATATATATATAAATATTATCAAAACATCTACTTTAAGTACAATATATATATATATATATATATATATATATATATATATATATTCCATATTTTCTAAATCAAAGGAATTGCCAATTTCATGAAACTACCATTATAATTCAATACAATTCCAATATTATACTAAAATACCATATACAATGAAATCTAGGTTATATCCACTAGAATATTTCACTTTATAAAAATTGCAATCATGAAAACCCTAAAGACGATAATTAAATACTTGAGGTGTATTTTGAAAATATATCAAAACTATTTTTCATAAAAACCCCTCAAGTTATATTAATTTACAATAAGGACCCTAGTAAACATAAGTTTAAGCGGGACCAGTTCTCTTGAGCCTCAGGGAGCCGGAGAATATGGGTGCTTTCCTATCTAAGGTAGACAACCTAACCACGGTTTTATCAACACGGTAATTGTCTTGGAAAAATACAGAAATCCTGTCGTCCATATGCAGCAGTTACCGATAACATCAAAACTAATTCAGGACTTCAATTTCTTTTAAAGTGTCTAACTCGGACAGAGTTTCAATTTGATATGAAATCAATCTGACTTGAATTCAATTCAAGTATAACTACAATACAATATGAATACATTTATACCTGAATTCAATCTATATCAACATGACTCGATTGAACTGAACCATGGATATACTCTGATTACATGACTATCCATTTATATCCATTCTGTTTACATGATATCATGATTTCGGCAAGTCATCCATCTATAAAATAAAACAATACAATCAATACAAAAGATATTACGGTTTTTTTAAAGGGATAGACTGGTACGGAATGTGTTAGAAGTGGTACGAGACGGTCACTTTAATACACTTAACCTGAATATCTATTGTTGTTGTACCGTGACTTAACGGTTCCTTGTGATCCGTATATCTTAGTCTTCGGAATAGTAGTACTCCTCTCATATACACTGGTATATTCTGTACCAAGCTACAAACAACTGTGTTAACAGAACAAAAGATAACATTATATTCTCTTTTCTGTCTATTCTAATTCTCTCTTTCTTTGAGACTTACCGAGCGATTGTTTGCTGATGACATTCCTTTTCTTTTTTCTTTGGAATGTTATTAAGTGGATCCGACTCACTAGAGATCGAGCCCAGTACTGAGGACTTAGAGCAGTTTGCCATCGACCTAGAGCTGTAGGCACTTGTATATACTTTTCATTTCAGTTATGTCATTGTTTAGGCATTGCTTTCTATTCCTGTATTTACATTTCCAGTTGTACTTGTAAAGAATTGTTAAATAAATAAAAGTTCCTGTTCATTTATATTCATGTCTCTTGTGTACATTTTACTTCATATTGCTTAGTTACGCTTAGCGTATTTACTTCTGAGTAAATATGTTGCATGGCCCATTGCGTCTCCTTACCGTACATCGGGAAGCGGGGCATGACAGGAGTCCAGTGGGAGACCATCTCGAGGAGTCGAGACCGGGTCTCCTAACTTTAGAATTGGCAGGGTTGGTTGCCGCTCTCATAAAGGTCTACGGATGTGGGTTTGGCTATTCATCATGACCGTGGAATTCGTGTTTTTCATTACTGGCTGAATTTAAAACACGGACCTTCTATTATATCCAATATTTCATATGTTGAATTCTGCTGCTTGTGTTCTGTGATGTGATCATATAACTGCGTGAGATGAATGCTATATATATATGATATATATAATAAATGTTGCTTATATTTTGCACCCGCGCTAGTCCAGCCCCTGCTCTGTCGTTAGTTAAGTAATTTAACGGTGCATGGCGTAGCCCCGTGGCGAATGCGAATGGCATAAGCATACGTTCTATTTTCGTTTCTTTTCTGTGATGTTTAGGGAAACATAAATGATGGGACTTCATTAATAATATTAATGAAAAGAAAAGAAACCTAAAGATATTGTAGAATCGAAATTTTCAAAAAGGTAGCTCTAGTTCTTGCTTTGCATAGTGGTATTCCTTGATGAATATCCAGCACCTCATTCGATGAGGAAAGAGCCGAGATCTCTTCACCGGGAGTGAGTTCTTTAGCAAAACTAGCAAATGCTACAACCCACTCGGTTTTGTTTTAATAGTTTCTCTAGTTCTTGTTTTGCATAGTGGTATTCCTTGATTTATATCCAGCACCTTATTCGATGAGGAAAGAGCCGAGATCCCTTCACCGGGAGTGGCCTTTTTAGAAAAACTAGCAAAAGCTACAAATAACTCTCCTTTTCAAATCACTAGATTCTACAACGATATCAAGTTCATTATGTTAAAGGTTTTTTACAAAACCATTCATAGCCCTCTGTCATTTCAAATAAGTGTTATTTAATATTCGTGCTGCATTTGTTGGCCTTCGTCAAGGCGTAGTGTACGGTAGCTGATTAGTGCTTATCTGCCGCAGATGATGCGACTGGATTAGGGTAGTCGTATGGCTTTGTTGACCTTGTTAAGGGTCATACCGGTGGGTTTAATTCAATCACAAAATGACAGGTTGAACTTGGCTAGCGCTTATGATTTGTTGACCTTGTTAAGGTCATAAGTTGCTAGGGGTAAAAACAAATATTGGGAATTTCAAGTGTTGAAATTTGCAATGAGATTGCATACCTTCTATGAGATAGTTGGATTCCGATACCCATTGCGAGTAAGTGTTACTTCTGAGAGAGTTTTCCACTTTACAATTAGCCGATCCAGTAGGTGTCTAAGAAAGGTGTTAACGGGGTTATACCCCTGCGGAAACGAGGTTATTTAATTAGTTCCATGCGAAAACATGGGGAGACTCTCTCGGAGTACCTATACCTGCCTGGCTGACCGATTGGTAAACTTATAGGGTGTAATTAATCCCGGCTAATCTTACCTTTTATGGTTTGAAGGAAAATTTGATTAAAACAATGAGAGCAGTCCTGATTAGATAAGATAATAACCAATCTAATCTTGTAAATAGTGCACGCTAAAGCGTTTCCTTCTCTCTATCTCCAGGTAGAGACCAATAACACGACTTAATTAAGATAATAATATGGATGTATTGACTGAACCCGCTTATTATACTGAGCTGGGGAACGTTGGTTCCCCTCCATCTTATGACTGCCATAAGTTTGAGCTAGGAATAGGGAAATATCAGGATTCCCATGCAATCCGAACGAAGAATGAGCATGATGATGTATCTTCTTCGGGTGTGTTCGTTACTGAGAACTGTTTCTCAGTTTGCTCAACGTCCTGGGTATTGGATACAGGATCAGATCTCACGTCTGTAATTTGTTACATAGGCTAAGAAGAGGTAGAGAACTGGGAAAGGGTGATATGTCTCTCAAAGTAGGGAACGGAGCAATTGTTGCAGCCAAAGCAGTTGACGAATATCACCTAGTATTACTAAATGGTAATACAATGATTCTGAACGACTGTTATTACGTACCAAATATGATGTGTAATATTATATCAGTTTTTTTGTTGCATAAAGAAGGATATAACTTTGTATTGAAGGATAATGTTATGAACATTTTCCTAAATCAAGTGTTTATTGGCTTTGGTACGTTATGTAACAGTATATACGTTCTAAATCAAATTACAGTTCTAAACGTATAGAACACACACAAGAGGAAAAATTAAAAAATAAACGAAACCTTCTTGTGGTATTGTAGAATAGGTCATATTAATACGATAAGACTAGCTAAGTTACATAAAAATGGATATTTGAATCAGTTTGAATTTATATCTTATAAAACTTGCCAGTCATGTCTCAAAGGTAAAATGACCAAAACTCTGTTTACTGGACACAGAGAAAGAGCTAATGAACTCTCGGGACTGATACATAGTGATGTATGCGGTCCTATGTCTATGCATGCCAGGAATGGTTCCTCGTACTTCATTAGATTCACCGATGATCTCTCAAGATACGGACATGTGTTCTTGATGAAACACAAATCTGAATTTTTTGAGAAATTCAAGGAATATAAGTACGAAGTTGAGAACCAGACGGGTAAAAGTATTAAAGTTTTTCGATCTGATCGGGGAGGAGAATACTCTCGCACAGAATTCTATGACTATTTAAAAAAGAATGGGATTCTCTCTCAGCTTACTTCTCCGTATACACCACAGCACAATGGAGTATCGGAGCGGAGGAATCGCACCCAATTAGATATGGTGCGCTCTATGATGAGTTCTGCTGAGTTACCTATTTCCTTTTGGGGTTATGCACTTGAGACAGCTGCATACCTATTGAATCAAGTTCCATCAAAAACAGTGTCTAAAACACCATATGAGATATGGAGTGGAAAGAGACCATATTTTAAACGAATTAAGATATGGGGTTGTCCGGCCTATGTTAAAAAACAGAATCCAGACAGATTCGAGGCACGATCAATTCTTTGAAAGTTTGTGGGATATCCTAAAAATTCACATGGATATATCTTCTACCACATTGAGGAACAAAAGGTGTTTGTTTCTCAATATGCGATCTTTTTAGAAAAGGAATTTCTTGTGAAAGAAATTAGTGGTGAAGAGGTAGAGCTGGAAGAAGTTCCAGCTACACAAACTACAATTGATGATTTGATAGAACCAGAGGATCCAATAGTCTCCGACGAACCTTAGCCACTCCGCAGATCTAGTAAAGTTCCTCATCCACCTGAGAGATACTACGGTTTTCTCATAGAAGGTGGGAGCGAGGATTGCATCATGGAAGATGATGACCCAAGTAGTTTCGAGCAGGTCATCACAAGTGGAGACTCTGTGAAATGGCTGGATGCTATGCGATCTGAGATGGAATCCATGTACACCAACAAAGTATAGACTTTGGAAGTTTCTTCTGAAGGGGTAAAACCCATCGGGAGCAAGTGGATCTTTAAGAAGAAACTTGGAGTAGATGGAAAAGTTGAGACTTTCAAAACTATACTTGTAGCAAAAGGTTTTCGTCAACGACCAGGTGTTGACTATGATGAAACCTTTTTCCCTGTCGCTATGCTTATGTCCATCAGGATCCTACTTGCCATTGCTGCTTACCATAACTATGAAATCTAGCAGATGGACGTCAAGACCACTTTTCTAAATGGTGATTTAGAAGAGAGTGTGTATATGATACAGCCAGAGGGCTTCGTAGACAGTGGGAGCAGCGGAAGCGTGTGCAAGCCGCTTAAATCAATCTACGGATTAAAGCAGGTATCGCGGAGCTGGAACATCTGTTTCGATGAAGCTATCAAAGAGTTTGACTTCATAAAAACCGTAGATGAACCTTATATATATAAGAAAGTTGTAGAGAGTAAGGTTGTCTTCCTCGTATTGTACGTGGATGACATACTCTTGATAGCAAATGTTATTCCTATGCTATACACGGTCAAGCTCTTCTTATCACACAAGTTCTCCATGAAAGATCTGGATGATGCCTCCTACATACTGGGGATTAAGTTCTATAGAGATAGATCTAAGCGAATGTTAGGATTGTCCCAATCTAGATACATTGACACCATACTAAAGAGGTTTAGTATGAAAGATTCTAAGCGTGGTAATTTACCCGCATGTTCAGAAATCACTCTCTCCAAAGAGATGTCTCTCAAGACTGATTTGGAGAGGGCTCACATGCAAGGGATAACCTATGCTTCGGCAGTTGGGTTTATCATGTATGCGATGTTATGTACCAAACAAGATGTAGCTTACTCACTATGTGTAGTGAGTAGGTATCAATCAGATCCTGGTGAGAAGCACTGGACAGCTGTGAAGAACATTCTTAAGTTCTTGAGAAGGACTAAAGAAATGTTCTTGGTGTATGGTAACAGAGAACTCCAGATAGAGTCATTTACCGATTCGAGCTTCCAGGGTGATAAGGACGACAGTCGGCCTCGGGTTTTGTCTTCACCCTCAATGGAAGGGCGGTATGTTGGAAGAGTTCCAAGCAAGATACCATAGCAGACTCGACGATGGAGGTTGAATACATCGCTGCCAACGATGCTGCCAAAAAGGATGTCTGAATGAAGAAGTTCATAGCTGAATTTGGTGTGGTTCCATCCATTGAGCATCCAATACCTGTGTATTATGATAACGATGGAGCTGTGGTTTTGGCCAAGAAACCCCGGTCTATCAGAGATCCAAACATATTCTTAGACGGTATCACCTGATCTGGGAGATAGTAGATCGAGATCAGGAGAGTTGACACGAAGGACAATGTAGCGGATCCACTCACGAAGGCCCTCCCCCCGATGCAGTTTGAGAGACTTTTTGGGATGTTAGGTATGAGATACTACAACAACTAGACTTAGTGCAAGTGGGAAATTGTTAGGAATATGTATGCCCTACAGGCTATTATTGTATAATATAGTGGATGCTTGGACATATATATAGAGGACTTTCTTGCTCGACATGTAGTATGCTATCTGGTTGCTCTTTATCTTAACATGTACACTTGTATTATTATACTGTTTCTCTGATACATGTTGATAAAGCCCTTAGGATGTTTGCTTGATTACCACGACTATGATGTTGATCATACTACTGGGATTTGTGTAGTCCACAAGCACATCCTTTAATTGTTCCTAGTCGAGGGGATATCGAGACAGAGCATCGATATTCCAGAGTAGATTAGTGTGCACGTTTCTTGACCCTGTAGAGGGAGATGATTGATCCCATAACCATTCGTGTTTGACATCAAAGATTGTATATGGGTGCTCATTAGATAATGGATACACCGAACAGGACTCGCCGAGAACTCCTAGATGGTACCATACATATCGTCAGATAGCAGTTCTCTGGTGACACCTGTATAGGTTAGTCTGTAGACCCGAGATCGTCATAGAGTCTTGTGTGGTTCCCACTGTGCTTTGATTTCCTCCCTACCACGGCTCAAAAGAGTCGTGCACACAGGTGGATTTTGGGTACAATCCTGAGTCACATGGAGGCAATAAGCGATAAGAGGGGTTTCGTCTCTCCCGGTATGGGGAGTTGATATTGCGCTATGCTCGATTGGCTATAACAGTAAGTCCTTAGCCAGGGCTGATGAGATTTACCGGTAAGTGTTATCAGTAGTTTCTCGATCCGTTATAAGCCATACATCGGCATGACTTATCAGGTTACCGGGGTCTGACGATTCTACCCCTACACTTGATATGCGACATATCAGATGAAGAGACCGGACTGTACGGTAAGTGTTACTTATAGGCTTCATGGGAGTTTGGACAAGCTTACTTGTTGATTTTCTATTCGCTCAATATCTGGGTAGCCGTTACGTCCAGCTAGTACCGCTGACGGCTTGGGGTAACTGATGTGATCATTACCTACTGACGGCGTATTGACGAGTCTTTAGAGTCCCACACAGAGGTTTTCTAGTTCAAGCGAAACGAAGTAGGGCACATATGCTGATATGTGCGGGGGGCTGATTAAATACGAATATGTCATACCGTATTCTAATCTGGCGGTTATTTGATATCGGTTAAGTTATATGTGATATAACCGGATTATTGAATCAAGTGTTGATTTGATAATGTGATATATAGATAAATGATATTAGTCAGTTATATGTGATATAACCGGATTATTAAATCAAGTGTTGATTTAATAATATAATATATATTTATATTTGATATAATTATAAATTAACTAATATAATTGCTCACTAATTACATTCTTCTCTTAATATATATATATATAAATATTAATATATACATATATATGATATTTGTATATATATATATATATATATATATATATTATTTATGAAGCATGGTTGAATTTCTATTTTGAGAAAATAGAAATGAGGTGGAAAATAAGGAGATATTTTGGGCATGGGTGTGAGGCATGGCATATATTATTGTTTTCTAGTTTGCTTGCACTATTGAAGTATGGTTGATGTTTCATTATTGGATAATATTCATACTTCAATAATACAATAAATATAAGAGCCATTCTAGACTTGGAGATTTTTCTTGAGCTCATTTTGCTTCACTCTCTCTAGCTCTCATTATCTTCTTCTTCCTCCACCTTAAAACCATAAACCCTCACATGTGATGTGAACCATATGGGTTTGGACAAACGTAGAGAGCTTAACACCCCTACTTCACTATTCTATACTTGATTAGCACTTGAGTTTAGGGTGTTTCCTTCACTAAAGAGAGTTTAGTGAAGATGTAGCTTGGATTAGTGGAATTTCCGATGGAACGTTTTCAACACGAAGATCGTGAAGCAAGTTCGTGCACTTCTTCAAGTGGAGCCTAGAGGAGTCGTAGGGACCACTACCCGGAGTTTTAGAAAAGAAGGACACGGTCTACAAAGGTTATAATCTCTCTCTCTTAGAATAGTTCTTTTGATATCATATGTTAAACCCCTAATAATCTAGTTTGATCCTAATTAGTGTAGCTTAGCACCCATAATTTTTTAAAGTTGCATGTTTGATGCCGGATAAAACCTTGTGGTGGTGCTAGGGTAGACTTTCAGGACATTCGTTGGTGCCAACATAAACTGACTGAGAGTATGCACGGTGTGTGAGATATCTGGATGAGTGGCCGATAGATAAATAAGTGCTCCAACGAGTTCACAATATCAGGTAGGATTGGATAAGAGTTCACCATCTGTTTTTCGAAGTTTGAGATGAAACTCCATAGGAGTAGCGACAACTGAAGGTGATGCAATCGAGAAGTCAGTAAGCGTAGTATAACTAAGAAGATCAGAAATATACTTCTGTTGTGACAAAAGATATCCACGGTGAAAGCAAGGAATCTCTATCCCCAAAATGTAGCAAAGAGATCCAAGATCCTTCATTTCAAACTGAGACTGAAAGTGTTGTTTGAGAAACAAGATGGTAGGCAGATCATTACCGGTAATAATCATGTCATCAACATATAAAAGAGAATAGTCTGTCCATGAGAGGATGTACAATAGAACATAGCATAATCAGCAAGACTCTCCATAAACCCGATAGAAAGAATAAACTGTCGAAACTCAAAGCAGGCCCTGGGTGCTTATTTGAGACCATAGATAGCACGCCGCAGACAACATATATGCGAGGGCAGAGCATTAATTTTAGGAGGTGACTGCATATAGATCGTCTTAGTAAGCTAACCATTATGGAATGCATTGTTAACATCCATCTGATATAACTTCTAGCGGCGGACGGCAGCTACTGCGATAATAGTGCAAATAGAAGTGATTTTGGCGATTGGTGCAAAAATATCCTCATAATCAATGCCGTATTCCTGAGTAAATCCATGGGCTACAAGCCTAGCTTTGTATCTCACGAGAAAGCCATCCGATTTGGTTTTGATCTTAAAGATCTATTTACAACTAATTGGTTTCACCCCAGGGGGTATTGGAACGATATCTCATGTGTGAGTGCGCTGAAAGGCTTGGTGTAACAACTCCATTTTTGGTGTACAAAAATTTGCTTTAAAATTAATGTATACTTGGAGTATTTACTTCTGATGTTATCACTTTAAGTATTTAATTCACTCCTTAATTACAAGAAAGAGCTTGTAGCTCATTGATAATACCTTGCACTGCTGAACCAAACCACCAGAGTTCAAATCCCATACCCCACATTATTTTTAATATTATTTTGTTTTGAAATTTTTAGAATACCAACCGTCAACACGTGATAAATCTCAAAAACTCCACTACACCTAATATTATAAATGTTCCAGAGGCTACACCAGAAGACTCCCCACCTCCCGACCCATCGACTAGGCCCAACTCGGCCGAGTCGGCCGGCGGACCAGCCGACTCGGGCCGGCTCCGCCGGCAGGACTCGGCCAGACGGCCGAGTCCCCAACTGAAAAGTTGGGGCTCTTGGACTCCCCTACCCCTCTGCACACTCCATTTATTTGGATCGTTTCCAGAGAGCTCATAATACCCCCTTTACTCTATTTTTGATGAATTTTTAATGTATTTTTACATTTTTTTAATTTAAAACCCTTCATCTACCCTAACTCTAGCCTAACCCTATAAATACCAACCTTACACACTACCCCCTCATCCCAAAACTCTGATCCAACTCTCAAGAAATCACTAGAAACCCTTGTGTGCAATCAAAGTGAGCGAAAGGCGAAGCTCCAGCGAATTCTCCGGCGGATTTTCCGGCAATGCCTCTAGGAGCTCCCGGCGAAGAAACAACGCACCGACAACTCCTCCCAATCCATCTCCCTCTCTTTGTTTTCCTAAACCTGTAAGTCCCCATTTCTATCTTTCTTTTCGCTCTAAAAAATACGGAATTACAAAACCCGACGGAATCAGAGCAAATCCGATTTCCGAATCGGTTTCTTTATAAAACTTCACTTTTCATTAATACAATTATGCTTAAACCCTTTCATGTTGACTATTAAACACTAATCAACCGAATTGATCAAGTTTCATATCATAAAAATAATTGCTATTTCATTTTACAGTATTTTTCATTTAAATACCGCATAGTTTCAATACTACATTTAACATCACAAAACTTGCTATACCTTTAAGTAGATCACGAGGTAATGACCCACCTCCTCACACACTCATATGCAACATAGCACAATACCCTTGGGAATATAGAATACGGGAAAACGACGTCATTGCAAATAAATACCATTTGCTAAATAAAACCGTTTTCTAAAGGATTTAGTATTTATACAATCTTTGCAAAGCGCCGCTACAACCCTGTTCCCTGATAAAATATCAGGAAATGCCCCAATGGGGTATCACGTGCTCACACGTGACCAAGGGTCACGTGCTGACACGCGATTATTTCCTGGGATTCTATTTTAATAGAATTAAATTATAATCAAACAATCAATTAATGGAGTCACGTGCCCACACGTGATGGACCTTTAAACCCACTGAAAGGGATTAATAAAGTATAATAAAATAACAAGGAAAAATCCCAATAGGGCATCACGTGCTCACACGTGAGGGTCCCGTGCTGACACGTGATGATTCCTTAGTTCTTTAAAAACAACAGAATTAAATTCTGGTTAAATGCTTAATTGGGGAGTCACGTGTCAATGCGTGATGGGTTCATAAGCTCTTTAATTAATAGAATTAAACTCTATTTAAATGATCAAACAGTAAGTCACGTGCTAACACGTGATAGACTCTTAAATATTCTGAACTAATAGAATTAAATTCTAATTAAGGGAAATCAAAGACCCTAACTGGAAAAATATTTCTTTAGATCTTTCTAAATAAAAAGATTGTGCTCTGTAAAGTGGAGCACCGTTGGATTAAAAATCCAATGGTGATTAAAAATCACCAATTTATTGAAATATTTTATACAAGGAAAGATTTCCCTGAAATTCACCAAGAATAACAAACAGAATATCTTCTGGATTAAAAATCCAGTGGTGAATAAAATTCACCGAGTGATCTAAAAGATCATGTTGGTTACAAAAACAACCAAAATCTTTCAATGAAAGATTGACAAAATAGACTGATTCTTTTCTTTCTCCTATAAATAGGAGCCAAGAAGAGAAGAGAAGGGATCTTGGATTTTTAGAGAAAAAACAACAACAGAGAGAAAAAAGAAAGGAGAACTTAATTCTCAAAAAAAGAAACCCTAGGTAAGAAAGGGGAAAGAGATCTAAGCTCCATAAAACAAAAAGAGAATTTAATTCTCAATTTAAGAGTTTAACTCTTCTGAATAAGAACTTAGTTCTTCCTTTGGTTGAAGGTCTGCAGAAACAAATCTCCCCACAAGTTGAGAATTTAATTCTCATCGGTAAGATTCTGCCATGCAGATCCAAAACATAGAGAGAGAATTGAGTTTAGAGAATTTAATTCTCCCAAATTAATAGGAATTTAATTCCTCTAAATGAAATTAGAATTTAACCCTACATAAGAATTTAATTCTTCTAAATTCACAGGAATTTAATTCCTCCAAATGAAACCAGGGTTTAACCCTATATGAAAATTTCATTCTCCCAAATTCATAGGAATTCAATTCCCCCAAATGAAACTAGGGTTTAACCCTACATAAGAATTTAATTCTTCCATATACATAGGAATTTAATTCCTCTAAACAAAAATTAGGGTTTAACCCTACCAGAGAATTTAATTCTTAAAATAAAAGACTTGAAACTCTCCATGCACGTAAAGAACTTGGTCACGTAGTGACACGTGACCCCTATCCTCAATGATCAGAAAAGAAAGAACAAAACTAGGTCACGTGCCCCTACGTGACCCCTGTAACAGATCCCTTAAAATGAGAAAGAAAAACTTGGAGGCAATGCCTCACGTGCTCCCATGTGACCCTCAAAATAAAGGGAACAAAGCCAAAGGCAAAATCAATTTTGTGTGCCCTCACGTGTCCCTACATGACCCCTTAATAAACACTTTAATAATCAATACATGGATACCCATCACGTGCTAACACGTGATGGCCTGAACACTAAAAGTGTTTAACACTTATTTGAATATTCTGAGAACAAAATAAAAGAGGTTTGGCCTAATTCTCAGGCGCCTCACGTGACCCCACATGACCACCCCACTTTAAGTGTTTAACACTATTTTGAGCATTTTGTCCCCAGTGTTTAACACTGTTTTAAAGCGCATTACGTGGGAACACGTGATCGCCAAATATATGTTAGTGTTTAACACTATTCTCAAACCGGTCTTAGCCCAAATTGGCTAAGTCTTTCTGAGTCAAGACTCCCCTTTGATTAAACCCCGACTACATTCTTTCAAACTTGATCATTTCATATGACATTCAAAGAAAACTCCAGAGCCATGATGAATGGTCAATGCCCAATAAAAGACAAAATGTTGTCAGAGCCCCAAACCCCTGTTTAGCATTGCTAAATAATGGGGGGGCTGAACCCAGACAAATGTTCAATAGTCCAACAAAGGGCCAACATTTCAAACTTAATTAGACTTAGCCCAAATTGGCCATAAGTTCTCAATTCAGATTTAACCGAGCCAACATTCTCATAATCTAATTAATTGATCTTAGTTCCAAATTGGACTACAGATCTCCCAATCAACTTTGGTTCAAGGGTACATCTCTCAACTCCTCTGATATTTGTCGTTGTAATCCTTCAACGTCTTCAGAGAGGTGACAGGTCCCGACAACCATACATTTCATAGACTATGATGTCTTTAAACTGGATTGTGGGGTCCCTTTAAACCCACGGTCTATGATGTCCTTAACCTCGGACTGTGGGGTCCCTTTAAACCCAAAGACTATGATGTCCTTAACCTTGGACCGTGATGTCCTTAAACTAATTACCGACCGCAATGTCCCTAAACTAAACAATAGAGCACAAATGCTCTTTTGTTGGATCTAAAAGATCCCGTTAAATTGATCTTAGTCTAAAATTAGACTAACGTATTCTTAACAAACGTTTAAGTTGATCTTAGTCTCAAATGAGACTAACGTATCTTTAAACCCAGCCCCCAATCCAAAATCTAAGAAAATACAGATTTGGACTAATCCACGCCCTACGGGCGACGACATAAATTAGTCTCCGTATACAATCTACGGGCAACCAAACACAAAACAAACACACACACGACACGAAGTGACCATATGGAGAAGGAGAAAGTGGTTACCGTGATGCGGTAGCGTAATTAACTGCAGGGGCTTGCGCCTACAGGGAAGAGCGTCCTCATAATCAAAAACCCCTCGACGAGGGGGAATCTGACGAAGTCTGCTACATCAGCCGCATCCGTTTAAACCTTTGATACATGGTGCCATAAATCAACTTGGTATCTTCGGGGAGGTGGACGAATAGCACCAATTAGCATCTGCCTTGAATTCAGGAAAGACGGACCTACACGGTCGCGTCTCCGTGTTTCGGCGGGGAACAGATTCTGGCACGCCCGGTGGGAGCTTTTTCTCTTTCCACTCCACACTTCGTGTATCGTGTTCGCGAACGAATCGCGGTTTGATATGGTTGCCTTTGGTTTCGAGTTACTAAGATTTGGTGTCTTGCTCCGTGCAGAAAACAGAAGATCAATGGCTTCAACCTGCACTAACTGCAACTGCAACTCTCACTCTGTCCCGTCCGGAGGAGTGACTTACGGGCCCCATGCGGCCTCCATCTTCGCTATGCCGGTGGAACAGGTCACTCAGGCTACCACTGGATTGTTCTTCGGGACCTTGCTCCCGCCAACGAGCTTCAACGCTCTTGTACTATCATTAGAAGCTCCCAAGAAGTCGGTCTTTGATCGTCTTGCAACTACTGCGGTCCCTCTCAATGGGTCGCCCAAGTCCAATGCCTCAGTTTTCAACAAACTGGGCCAGAACGCCAACAAGCCTGCAATACCTGAAGCAGCCATCCCAAAGCGGATAGCCATCCCGGCTCAAGCGGACGAAATCAAAGGAAAGGCTTCTCCTGCCAAGAAGTTAGTTTTCACATGGCTGGCCACTCCGGCTCCCGCTCCAGGCGAAGTCACCTCTGCCCAGAGGTCTGTATTCGATAGGTTGGACATTACTTCTCAGCGAACGACGGTCTTTAAAAGGCTGACACCGGCGATAACCCTCCGCCAAGACAGGGGTATGACGAAGCCATCCCCATAGCTGAACCAACTCCATCCACACGACATGCTCGCCGACGTCACTGGCGCTGAGTAAGGAAGGCTGGGGGCAGCTCCCCTTCTGGACTAACTCCGCCAGCTCCCATGGTGGAAATCAATACTGCTGTTCCAACTGAGAACATCTTTGAACCGCTTAGGAGGGTTCGCAAGAACTCTCCGACTGCCGTGCTGAAGATGTCTCCTCCAGCTATGGAGATTACTACAGAAAAGAAGCTGGAGCAGCCCCCTCAGCGGCTTTCTTCCAAAATTTACAAAGTCTAGCGACAGGTCCAGGGATCAGTGATTAACCAGGACTACTCTCACCGGCCAAAGAAGCTTAAAGCTGAGTAAGAAAAGAGCCATCCTATGGTACCACAGAAGATATCATCCGTCTGGGTGCCCGCTGCAACGGCTCCCTCAACTGCAACCGCTCACAAGAGAAGGAGGCCGGAGAAAGCCTCTGTGACTATAGCAAACCGCAGGGATGCTGAATCTAAACGCCCCAAGTCTGGGGGCATGGTAATACATACCGTTTATATGGCTTCTGGAAAAGAGGAAAGCCGTGCTTCCATAGGTCATCGACCGCTTACTCGATCGATAACAAAGGCTTAGGAGCAACAGCAGCAGAAACTCTAGGAGATGCTGACTGCAATGGCCGCACTCACTGGGCCGAAAGACAATCCGGAGACCTCAGAGCAGCGTCAGGAACAAGAAACTGATGCTGATTTCCTATGAAGAATGCTCGAGAGGAAAGAAAAAGAGGCCGCAGAGCAGGCAGCCAATATAAAACGAATGGCTCTTTTATTCCAAGACATGGCCGGGATGATGTTACAGCCGGAACCTCCAGCTGAAGACCCCCCGATTATCATTGAAGACGACAGAGGGGAGACATCAAACCCTCCTCCGGCTCTTTCAGCAACCAAAGAGGAGACTATCTCCAAGGCCGCTCTGGATGATTACATTGCTCAGCAAATACGAGCTCACCAGGCGAATGAAGCGGCCGGCCAAATTGTTAAAACCAGGTGACCATATCTGGGATGGTATGACCAAATAAGCTACCCGCCGGGATATACGATCCCTAAATTCCATGTATATAAGGGGACGGGAAATCCGCATCAGCATGTCGCCCGGTATAGGGCTCTATGTGGCAATACTGGAGGTGATGATAAACTTCTGCTCCGCCAATTTGTCGGCAGCTTGTCGGAGACGGCGTTCGAGTGGTATTCTGAACTTCCAAACGATTCTGTCAAAACCTTTGCAAAGATGGAGCTACTATTCACCCAGCGTTTCGCGAGTGCTAGTGAACGCACCCCAATAACGGCATTGATCAATGCCAGGGTGAAGCCAGGTGAAACGTGGGTGCAGTACGCAATACGATGGCGGAATTTGTGGTCGAAATGTGAGCAGCGTATCGAAGAAGCGCCGGTAGTGGGTATGTTCGTGGGCACCCTTGACCCTCAAGCGACCATTTCCCAATTCATGATGTTCTTCAAGCCGACCACGTTCCAGGCCTTGATTGACAAACTGGCCCAAATGGACCAGATGGGTCATAGACCGTCTCCTTCAAAGCCGGGGTCGGGGAACGAAAAGGGTAAAGGGAAGGCGACCTTCGTCGCAAATACTCAATAGCAGCCCAGTGGCCCAAAAATAACTGATCGCTTGGACGAGAGGCGGCAATTCTATAATGAGAAAATAAAGCGCCCTTATTCGTTTCCCCTGGACAAAACGAAGAGATTGTTCAAGCTGGCAATGCGCAATAGGCTCATCAATTTGCCGAATCCAAAATGCCCATTGCAACCTGGTGAGGCTAATAATCCTAATTATTGCCCCTATCATCAAGCGATAGGCCATCCAATTGAAGATTGCTTCGTCTTCAAGGGCTGGATTGAAGACCAGTATCAACAGGGCAAATTCGCACTGTCTGAGAAGTGGAAAGTAAGCCCGTCTCAACCGCATGCTCTTAAAAGGGGGGACACACCGGGGGCATCGTGCTCTTTTGTTGAAGAAGCTCCATGGGAGGTTGTTCTCTCAGCCAAAATAAAAAGAATGCTGAAAGATCTCCAGACATGCCCGGCAATCAGATGGAAAAATCCACTGGAACCCGAGATCATCGAGGGAATGCTGAAACCGCGCCCAACTCCAAAGATTGGTGGTGATGGCCAAAGCGCTAACACCCAGCTGTCAAAGTCTTCGAAGAAGAAGAAGAAGACTAAAAAAAACCCGTGAAGCCCGGTGACAGGTGCACGGACCTGCAAAACAGATTGACGCATTGGAAGAATATAATCAAAAGGTGCGTACTTCAGTCACACTCCAAGAATTTCTCAGCCACGTCCTTGGGGACGGAGATGATGACAATGGAGAAGACTCGTCGAATGAGCTTGAAGATTATGTGGCAAGCTGCCATGTGATCTCTCACTCGTCGATAGATGATGAAGAAGCTCCTTACACAGAGAAACTGGGGGCAGATCCTGAGCCGGAACTTCTAGGGCCATCAGACGAAATGATTGATGCATTCCTGAACGAAGCTCTTCTTAAAAGCAAAGCTGCTCGAGAGCATGAGATGGCCATATTTGAAAAAGCTAAACGCCAGCGACTGGACGAAAGGGTTGAAACACTCCCACCAGATCAAAGTACATCCGCCGCAAATAAAAGTAGGTTCAAGACAAGGAAGAGGTTCGCCAAAGCCATATCGATGGGAATGAAGCCGCCACCCTCCGTAGGAAACACTCCTGGTAAAGCGGAAATACATCCTACCTACTGCTTATATCATCAAAAGATTGCGTACCCCACCAAAGAGTGCAACGCTTTTAAAAGATGATGGTAGGGTTATGTTGCTCACCGGCAACATTTCAAGCGGGTGAAACGCAAAACTCGTCGGGAGCAAAGAAATACGACCGAGGAGCGTAAAAGAACTACCGGCAACTGTCACATGGTCGACGCTGGGGGATCGCAAGTTCTCACCTTCGGGAGCGACTCTGATGAAGAGATGACTCTTAGCTCTCTCTTTAAAAAATCCACCTCAGAAAAAGAGGAAGAAAACATTCAGCTGCGCAATCATACGCTGCCTGAAAAGAATCTTGGGCCCACGAACAGTGGGTTGAGTAGAAAAGATAAGGGGAAAGAAAAAGTCCCTGAGAATATCACCCTAGATGACCAAGTCGTTAAAGAACTGACAGCCAAGGACCCGTCAAAGAAAAGTAAGGTGGATTACAATGTTCTTGCACACCTGAGGAAGATACCCTCGCAGCTCAGCATTCTCAACGCCCTTCTGCTATCCAAAGAGGTGAGAGATTCTCTGATCAGGGCATTACAAGAGCCCGACCAATTTCAAGCTTTCCTTGCCGAAGAAAAAATGAAAGACGAGATGGAAGAAATGCACACAGCCGATATCACCTTTGGCAATGAAGATCTCCTCCTCGGGAAGTGCGAGCATAACCGTCCCCTCTATGTCTCTGGATACTGTCATGATATCAAGATAGGCAAAATCCTGGTTGACAATGGGTCCTCCGTCAACCTCCTCAATGTGAGAGCGTTGAAGGAAATCTACATGACATTCAGCACCTCGCTCGTGATAAAATCACCATCTCCGGGTTTGACTCCCAGTCATCACGGACGCTTGGGTCTGTGATATTGACACTACGCTTTGGGCTGCTTGTCATGGACATTAAGTTTCATGTTATTGACGCCAAGACATGCTACAATGCTTTACTCGGCAGGCCTTGGTTACACGAGTATAACATTATCCCTTCTACACAACATCAGTGTATGAAGTATTTCAAGGATGGTCTCGAGTATACCGTAACAGGGGAGCTGAACCCATTCTCTGTGAATGAAGTCCGAAAGTACGAAGATGCAAAATACTTCTTACCAGATTTTTAGGACACGGAAAGATGTCATAAACCGAAGAACAAAGCTATCATCACTATTCCGGTCTTCGGGAGTGATACCGAGGAGGAAGAAGAAATAGTTTATTCAGGGCCGCCCCAATGCAACAAGCCGGGACCGTCCATCCTTATGTTGATCTTCGGCAGCGACTAGGAAGATGAAGTCAATGCCGTATTTTCTGCACAACCATCAATACAAGCCTTCGCTGGCGATGATCGGGGTTTGCAAATTGCCATGGTGCCACAAGAGCATTACAAAGAGCTCGACGCACTTGATACCTATAATGTGCAGGAGCTATAGACATTCTACGTCCCTCTCAGGCGAAGAGATGAAAATGCGATCCTCTTTTATCAATCCACGAAAACCAAAGTAGAGAGAGAAATTTGGCATGGTGCCAATGCTACACTTGACAGGCTCCAGCCCATCTGTCTGCCTAGATATTACACATAAGGCTTAAAAAGGCTATTAAAACGCCAAGGCGTACCCTTTAAAAAGACTGCTCGACAAGCTCGGTTCTACAACAGGATCTGGGACGTCCCCGGAACTCAGCGAAAGTTGCCCAACGGGAGAATGGAAATGATCGGTCTTGGATATATTCAATCCAAGAAGCGGGAGCGAGTCCATGGCAGCTACTTCATACATGACTTTGATGAAGAAGGAGACGTTCTGTTAAAAGACGCTGACCCTGAACCAAAACAAGGTCCTGCCATCAAAATGCCAAGTCCGTCGTTTGAAGAACGGATGGACAAGCTAATAAGGGAAGCGGGTCAAAAGGTTCGGGGTGACCATAACCGCGAAATGGCCATTTGCGAGAAAGCCAGGATGCAACGCCTCTTTAAACAGGCCGCTGAGAATGACAATGCTCCTCGTCGCCAACCCGTCATGCTAAAGACCCGGCGCAGAGGTAAAAATAAACCAAAGAACGGAAAAAACGTTTGACAGCAGCATAACAGGTCTGAGAAGCCACTCGATCAAGAATCGAGCAGCCGGGATCTGTCTCTTATAAAGAAGATGGGTCGAGAATATTCTTTTCCTCAAGATAAGACAAAGAAGATATTCGATCTTGTCATGAAACATCGGATGATGACACTCCCGGAGTCCAAGCATCCCGAGCAGCAAACGAGGTCTCTCACCCAGACTATTGCTCTTATCACCAAGCAATAGGACATCCTCTCGAAGAATGCTTCACCTTCAAGAACTGGGTTGAAGACCAGTATCAACTCGGCAGGTTCGCTCTATCCAGCAATTGGAGGGTAATCCCGCCGCAGAGACATGAACCGAAAGCCACCCATACAGCGAGAATGGAACCAGATCAATATCGGTCTTGGAAGCGATCTTGTACCTGCCATGTGATAACGCTATCAGAAGAAGAGCCCGGGAATATGGATGACCTCCCCTGGTGCTTCGAAAATGACGATGGCGAGGTGATCTCAGAGTTTCCACCGGCACCAAAAGAGCTGGAAGATGGAATACATACTACTGCAGATAACCTCAAGAAAATTGATCTGGGGATGGCAAGTGACCCGCGGCCGACATTCGTCAGTGAGCTGTTGTCTGAAAAAAGGGTGGCTACGCTAAAGGACGTGCTCATGCAGCATAAATATTGCTTCGCATGGAACTATTCCGAGATGCCAGGACTAGATCCAGAGATTGTTGTACACAAATTGGCAATATCTCCGGACGTCAAGCAGATCAAACAAGCACCGAGAAGAATACGGCTCGAGCTTGAGATGAGTATCAACGTCGAGATCAAGAAGCTAATAAACTCCGGCTTCATCCAAGAAGTTAAGTACCCTGACTGGATCGCCAACATCGTCCCGGTGATGAAGAAAAATGGGATGGTGCGCATATGTGTGGACTTTCGGGATCTCAACAGAGCTTGTCCAAAGGAAAATTTTCCAGTACCGGTCACTGAGTTGATGATAGATAATACGTCCACTCACGAAGTTTTCTCCTTCATGGACGGCTCATCAGGATACAATCAGATAAAGATGCATCTCGAAGACCAGAAGCATACCGCTTTCCGGACTCCTTTGGGCATATTTTGCTACAAGGTGATGCCTTTCGGTCTAAAGAACGCCGGTGCCACCAATCAAAGGGCCATGACGAAGATTTTCGATGACCTCATACATGAAATCGTCGAATGCTATATCGACGACCTCGTAGTTAAAAGCAAATCATACGAGGAACATCTAGAGCATCTGAAGATCGTGTTTCAACGCCTTCGGAAATACAACTTGAAGATGAACCCTCTCAAATGCGCATTCGGAGTTTCCTCAGGTAAGTTCTTGGGATTCATCATCCGACACCGAGACATTGAGATAGATCTGTCGAAGATCAAGGCGATTACGGAAATGCCCCCGCCAAAGACTCTCAAGCAACTGCGGTCTCTCCAAAGAAAGCTCGCGTATATCCGGCGATTTATAGCCAATCTCTCCGGCAAGTGCCGCCCCTACAGTCACTTGATGAAGAAGGGAACTCCGTTCGTCTGGGATCGCAAATGCCATGGAGCACTAGACGAAATCAAGCAATACCTGCAGAACCCACCAGTACTGACCGCTCCAATCAAAGGAAAGCCTCTCATCCTGTACACAACAGCCCTCGAAGGTTCGTTAGGCACGCTATGGGCACAGGAGAACGATCAGGGAAAGGAGAGAGCCCTCTACTATTTAAGTCGAGTTCTCCTGGGGGCAGAAAACAATTACTCCCCCATTGAAAAACACTGCCTGGCGTTAATCTTCACGATAACGAAGCTCAGACACTATGCGTTGGCACATAATGTCCATCTTATATCGAAGGTGGATCCTCTCAAATATTTAATGTCAAAGGCTATATTAACGGGACGACTCGCTAAATGAGCCCTGCTCTTGATGGAGTTCTCGATAACTTATCGACCCCTCATGGCAGTGAAAGGCCAGGCTATCGCCAACTTCCTCGCTGAGCATCCGATACCTGCTGAATCTCCCTTGAACTGCGAATTGCCAGACGAGCACGTGTTTGACACGATCGACGAGGAGAGAAGAGAGAATGATACCCAGTGGGAACTCTATTTTGATGGGGCATCTTCCATGAAGAAGCGCAAACAAAGCATCCCCATAATCAAATCAAGGGTAGGCCTCATCTTCGTGACTCCACAAGGAGGGATAATGCGCTTTGCCTTCTCCTTAACAGAGCCGAGGACAAACAATGAAGCAGAATATGAAGCTTTGATAGCAGGTCTTGAGATCGCCGTCAACATGGGAATTGAGAACCTCCTCATAGACGGAGACTCCCAACCGATCATTAGTCAAGTAAATGGTGACTATCAGACGTGCAAGCCTGAGTTAGTAATGTACAGCGAGAGAGTGCAACAACTGCTGACTCAAATCCCCTCCTACACACTGGAAAGCATACCGCGTATGGAAAATAGCAAAGTGGATGCATTAGCCAAGCTCGCTAAAGAACTGGCCGATGAGAACCTCGATGACGTGAGGATCGCCGTGCAAAGCCGTCGGGTTCTTGCACCGGTAGAAATATCTCCAGAGTCGTCCGAGGAGAAGGGAGCGACCGAGCAAACGACTCTACAAATAAAAGACCAGGAAAAGGCTATGGATTGGAGAGAAGTCTTTATAGACTACTTCAAATCCCGTCGAACACCTGAAGATGCATCATCAAGGCATCAGCTCATGAAACGAGCTCTATCCTTCGCCTTTATTAATGATACTCTGTATAAGAGATCATTTGATTCTCTATGGCTAAGATGCCTGGAACCCGAAGAGGCAAAGAGAGTCGTCCAAGAAACTCAAGACGAACTCTGCGGTTCTCACCAAGCCAGCCCGAAGATGAAGCTGAAGATCAAAAGGATGGGCTACTATTGGCCTACGATGATCCAGGACTGCCTTGAATACGCAAAGCGGTGCCACTCGTGCCAGGTTCACGAGGAATTTATCCACCGGCATCCAAATCCACTACATCCAACGGTGGCTAGCTGACCGTTCGAAATGTGAGGAACCGACATAATCGGGCCCATCGAACCGACATCGTCCTGAGGACATCGATTCATTTTGGCGACAACTGATTATTTTTCCAAATAGGCAGAAGCAGTACCACTAAGGGAAGTGAAGACGGAGAATATTCACCATTTCTTCAAGACACATGTCATTTATCGGTTTGGCACTCCGCGATGGATTATCTCCGATAACGGGCCAGCCTATAGAAGCCACAAGATCAGCCGCTTCGCACAACAGCATAACATAGACTGGAGATATTTATCGGTGTATAATCCCCGAGTTAACGGTCTAGCTGAGGCTTTTAACAAGACCTTGATGAAGATCGTGAAAAAGACGGTGTCTCGAAATAAGAGGGATTGGCACGAGAGACTGCATGAAGCTCTTTGGGCGTATCGAACTACGTTCGAAACAGCCACAAACACAACGCCGTATGCATTGGTATTTGGCAGAGAAGCAGTACTCCCCCTCGAGATAGAGTTACCCTCTCTACGAGTGGCGGTTCACTACGAGCTAACAGACGAAGAAAATGCTCACCTTCGGCTTGAGGAGCTCGATGACCTTGATGAAACCAGGCTCATGGCATAGCAAAATCTGGAGGCCTATAAAGCAAAGATGACGCGCTCATATGAGAGATTGACTAGGCCGAGAACATTCCGCCAAGGCGAACTTGTGCTAGTGGTCAAAAGACCTATGATCCCCAATCATGCCAAGCGGGGGAAATTCAAGCCGAACTATGAAGGCCTGTATATCATAGATAAAGTTTACCAGGGTGGTGCCTACCTACTCATGGACATGCATGGTGAAAGACCTTTCAGGCCAATAAACGGTCGCTTCCTAAAAAAATACTACGCCTGACGAGTCACGGCCTAGGTCAATGATAGATGACGACGCCTATGTCCGCTCACTATCTTCCTAAACCTAAACTCTGTAAGTAGTAGCCGGCTTCCTTTTCTCGGACCGAAACGTCCTTAAACTAACGATGGACCACTATATCCTAAAATTGGCGACGGACCGAAACGTCCTTAAACTAACGATGGACCACTATGTCCTAAAACTTGTTGTTGACCGAGATGTTGATAAACTACTACGGACCGCAGCATCCCAAGGCTGACACAAAGAAAAAAAATATATAAAAAAGAGAGAAAACGGTATGTCCATAAGCAAATGGGCACGGATGAAAACCCGAAAAAGCTCCGTGAGTAAAAACAGCAGGGTTACCGGCGAGTTTTTGTGAAAAACCGAAAGGGCGCACCCTCGTTAAAAGACACTTGCAAGGTCCTCTCGACCCTGTAAGGAGAAACCACCTGCGTGAAATCCTTACGACTCACAAAGGAGCAACACACTTAGGGATCCGCAAGATACCTAAGGAGAAATTACACTTGCGAGATCCTCACGACTCGTAAGGAGAACCCTCTTATGAGACCCTCACGGCTCATAAGATTCAAAAGTCTTAAGCTACAGGGATCTGAACCCGTTCTTAAGCCATCACAACCTCCAATTCTGCCCTACAAGCGATTCAATATCGACCCTTGTATACAATCCACGGGCGTGAATAAGCATTTCCCTAACAAAGTCCCACCAGAGACTGGGGATATGCTCGCATAGCGAACGACACTTGTAAGTCCTCTCGACTTATAAGGAGAAAATACTCTTGTAAGATCCTTACGACTTATAAGAGAACATACACTTAAGACTCCTCATGATTCTTAAGGAGAAAACGCACTTACGAGATCCTCACGACTCGCAGGGAGAAATACCTTTATGAGACCCCTACGGCTCATGAAGTCAAAAGCCTTAGTCGACAGGATCCTAACCCTGTTTACTAAGCCGACTTTGTTCGACATCAACAAAGGAAAATGATGATTCGCTCTTGGCAATATCCCAATTGTAGTGATGCTGATGCCTAAATCGGTATCAAATCCCAAACTCGCAACGAAAATTCAGTGAGCCACAAATGCATATGAAATAACCGAAATGATGGGGCAACTTGCAAATCAGCACGTAAAAATGTATGCATGCAAAATAGCCGAAATGATTGGGCAACTCGCAATAAAAAGCAGCGAGTAAAAATAAAACAAATAGCCGAAATGATTGGGCACCGCGAGAGATAGCCGAAATGATTGGGCAATCGTGACTTTCGCGATATAAAAGCTGAAATGATAGAGCATCGCGAAAAGAAAAATATATAAAATGAAATTTTTGCCCTACAGGTGAGATCACATCGATCCCTGTATACAATCTAGGGGCACAAATAAAGAGGGAACCACACCTTCCCATCAGGCTCCATCCGAAAGAGAGCCAAGTCTCAATGGTTCACAAAGCAGCCTGGAGATCATCTCTACATTCGTCTCATTTCAACAGACACAACGTCAACAAATCGAAGCTGCGGCGAAGTTCACAGTTTCATGACTCGGCGGTGCACAAACAACCGAGAGTCAACCCCCGACTCCGTGAAATGCGGATAAAGGCAACCAATCCTGGTCCTCGAAGAACACGGCCTTGTCAACCCTGACCCCGTGGGAAGCATCCAGAGCAAATCCTTGTTTCGTGGAACACGGCCTTTGTCAATCCTGACCCCGTGGGAAACGTCCAGAGCGGATCCTGGTCCTCAAAGACCACGGCCTGGTCAATCCTGACCCCGTGGGAAGCATCCAGAGCAAATTCTGGTTTCGTGGAACATGGCTTATGTCAAACCTGACCCCGTGGGAAACGTCCAGAGCAGAGCCTGGTCCTCGCAGAACATGGCTATATCAATCCTGACCCCGTGGGAAGCATCCAGAGAAAATCCTGGTTTCGTGGAACACGGCCTATGTCAATACTGACCCCGTGGGAAATGCCTAGAGCGGATCCTAGTCCTCACAGAACACGGCCATGTCAATTCTGACCCCGTGGGAAGCATCCAGAGCAAATCCTGGTGTCATGGAACACGGCCTATGTCAATCCTGACCCCATAGGAAACGTCCAGAGCGGAGCCTGGTCCTCGCAGAACATGACTATGTCAATCCTGACCCCGTGGGAAGCATCCAGAGCAAATCCTAGTTTCGTGGAACACAGCCTATGTCAATCCTGACCCCGTGGGAAATGTCCAGAGCGGAGCCTGGTCCTCGCAGAATACGGCTATGTCAATCCTGACCCCGTGAGAAGCATCCAGAGCAAATCCTGGTCACGTGGAATACGGCCTATGTCAATCTTGACCCCATGGAAAACATCCAAAGCGGATCCTGGTCCTTGCGGAACACGGTTTATGTCAATCCTAATCCCGTGTGAAGCATCCAGAGCAAGTCCTGGTCCTATAGAACACAGCTAAAGTCAATTTGACCCTGTAGAAAATGGCCAGAGCAACCCCTGACCCCGTGAAATGCGGATAATGTCAACTCATCCATCACTTACGGGTCCTCTCGACTCATAAGGGAGAAAACTCTTTTGTGAGATCCTTACGACTCTCAAAAGAAAACGCACTTAGGAATCCTCACGATTCCTAAGGAGAAATCACACCTACGGGATCCTCTCGACCTGTAGGGAGAAAATTCTTTATGAGACCAACATGGCTCATAAAGTTGAAAAGTCTTAGGAGGCAGATCTTAACCCTGAATCCTAAACCATCGCTGTCCTACAAGGAAATCAAAATAGATTATCCACAAAATGCACTTACTAAAAGGGACACACCATAATGAAGCAAAATATGTCTCTTATTCATGAATCAAAATGAATACAAAGTACAATTTATGAAAGAATAAAAAAAATACTCTCATTCAGGGGTATGTACAAAAGAAGAATAAAAAGGAAAATGTACAATTTTTCAGACTGGCGGACGATTTAGTAGATTTTCCAGTTCATCCCTTTTCCGCTGGGCCTCGGCTTCATGATTTATTATCGTCAAGAGACGGGCCTCCGCTTGAGCCTGTTGGGCCTGGTACGAGGTAAGTAGACTTTCAAGTTCCTTTTCGGTAACCTTATGGGCTTCGACCATTTCGCGGGTAAAGATGACGGCCTTATCGATGGCCACCACCTCCTTGATAGCCTCTTGAAGCCCTCGCCACAGATCATATGCCTGAGTGGTCTTGGCCGTAAGATTGGCTTGAAGCTCCCTCAGCGCTTTGGAAGCCAGCTCCCTCTCCGAAAACTTTCGGCTGAGCCTCTTCTTGCATGATATCATGTTCGCAGCGCACCGCTCAATCAACCCCCGTAAGCTCGCCTTCGCGGCCACAACCTCTGAAGGAAGGCATGTACATTCAAGAATATGCAAACAAGCCTCCACCTGCCGACAGAACTCAACCCAGACTTGCACCAATATTTCACTATGGTAAGTAGCAAGAAAGGGAAGAGAACCATTGGCTTTAGCGGCAAACGCTTCGGCCGTGATCAGACTTCCAGAACGAAGGTCTTCAATCAAAGCTGACAAGGAGTGAAGGCTTAGCTTCGCCATCTGTTCTGAGACACGTAGAGTATAAGGGCCGGGTGGCATGACGATGCGAGATTCCAGCGTGGTAAGAACCGGCAAAACTGTTAAGATTTATAAACAATCAGCGAGACTTGTAAGCAAAGAGCAGATGGAACAACGTTGAGACTTTACTTACCCACAGTTATTAAGAAGGATCTGAAGGCTCTCCAGGCCCGTCAAGAATCTCAACCTCATCATCGGCTTCCAGAACTGTAGAAGACATCAATGTCATTATATGAACTGATAATAATGCCGTGAGGAGAGGGAAAATGACACTAACCTTGCCCGGAAGAGAGGACGATGCGTTGAGGAGATATCGCCTGCGGAGCGGCCATCTCCAGCAGGCACTGAAAAGACTTCCTGGGAGACAGATCAGCAATAGACGCCGCCAACCCGTGCAATTCTGAAAAGACAGAAAGGTTCAGATAATGGAGAGATTATCAAAATAAAACATAGAAGGATACCTTCGATACTTCTCCCGCTTTGGACTGGAGGGATAGCAGCTTCGGCGGCCTCCTACATGCCCCCAGGCACATCATCGGGGACGTGGGCCGGTATAATAACTTCCGATCGAGGAGCAGTGGCTGCCACTGCAGGCTCCAGCGGAGACGGTAGCCTCGACTACCTGTTCCCTGGTCTCCGGGCCATCCCCAGAAAGATCCATTGAATCGGCGGCCAACGAAAATGCCTCTTCCGGGGGAGCAAGCACTTGGGGAGCGGGAATCACCGATGGAATCTCCATCGCAGGAACAACAGTTGCATCGACCCCCTCCACACTGATTAGTGTCTCATTGGGGATATTTGCGGAGTCCACAGTCAAAGTGCGACTCGAACTCAGATCCTCCGCCATTGCCGAAATTCCTGTAAAGTTTGTACGAGGATAAGGATATGTATATATATATAAGCAGTGCAAAATACTACAAAAGGATATATAAGTATACCAATGCGCAAAGGAGCTTCTAGTATGGCTTGTTCAAGCCGACACTCCTTCCTGAGGAGATATGCTCGCCGAGGTTCGAGGGTAGACTCGTGGCCACCGGTCCACAATGAAAGTGCATCTTCAGTGTCGGCTGAGACAGCCTGCTTAAGGGCTCTCTCGCCCCCTTCTTCCAAAGGACCTATGAATATCCACCGTATCGATGGAGGATCTTCGTAAAAGACGACGGCAGGATAAGGCCTCTTCGGGATCCTTACATTCTCGGATTCATCCTGTGAGCGTCTTATAGCCTCAGCCAATTGTGCGGCTTCCTCGGCAGATGAACCCGGGAAAAGTATACCCTCATCCGATTCTTGCATGGCTAGTGGTTCATCTTGAAGAATAGGCTCGGATTCCACTAAAGAGTCAAGCAGATTGGTGACCGTCTTCCTCCGCCTCTTGGGCCCAGGACTAACTGAAGAAGACGATCGCCACTTTCCCCTCAGTGCTTTAGCGCGACGCTGACCCACTTCGCCTTCAATATCCTCACTCGGCGGTGCTACTGACGAAGATACTGTCATTGCTGACGCCGCAGCTGATGATACTGCTACTGGCGCCCTATTAGGCCTTGATTGAGCTCTAGTTCTCGGAGGCATACTAGCTGTGGGAATTAAATCCACTTCCGTGACCTCCGGAATGAGTATGACGCTAGTATCTCTCAAGAGAGGGCGAACCGCTGCACGCGGTTGCGGCGGAACTCCCGTAGTTTGGATCGGAGTGGAAGCCCTATATCCGAGGAGCATCCTCCTCTCCTCGGCAATAATGGGACTGACTCGATGGAGGTACCAGCCCGTGAAAGACCCCACACATCGAGGAATATAATCAACTTCAGGAATCACGAAGCAAGAGCCGGTGTTCAGCCGCATGAAGTGATGAGCGGTGTCACGAACAACTTCTGACGACGGGCTAGGCTCCACTATAAATGTCTTAAAGGGGACACCCTGGTCATATCCGAGTTGCCGAGCAAAGCGGTGTGGGTTGTACCGCATAAAAAGGGCCGCACTGTTCTGATGGAATACCAGATAACCCAGTCTGATCGCATATAAGTGCATGGCTTCCTTGGGCTTCAGGGAAGGTACTCCCTCTTTCGACGAGTCACAAAGTTGTTGAATCGGTCCCGAAGGAGCAGAAAGGACTCGATCGTTGAATACCATCCCGCCCGTATTAGCATAGGGATTAATCAGCACACGAATAGCTCCGGACTGAGTCAGGTCAGGAGCAGAAGCATCCACCAGCCGCATGAGTCGCGGAAAAGTGTAAGCGTCATAAAAGCTGGGTCTTTGGTGCGCAGTAAATGCCCCTAGTACGTGCATTTCAATCCAGGACGTAAAGTAATGAAGAGAGAAATTTACCACATCCATGCCTGGGGTTGAGTTATTGGTCACGGCACTTATCCCATGATACAGATGTGCTAGCCCCGCAGTGCCCACAGCTAGTCGCGTCCCCTCGGCAATGCGATGGGCAGGGTAGATGACTGAGGCTCTCATAAAACGACGGTACATAGGAATGGCGAACCAGCTGAGCCAAACACTGATGAAGCCCATGAAGAAAGTCTCCTCATCCATACCAGGAGCTGCGATTGACTCGAAAGATACGGCCGACAGGATAGGAATGTAGAATTGCGGCAAGTCCTCTTCTTTAGCCGGTCGCTTATTTAAACCGAACCCAAAAGAGTTGTTGATATTTGCGAACTTCGGAGCCGACTTTGATAGAATGTCCTCGTGAAGGAAGCAGGCGATAAAACTTTTAAAAGTAACGCCCTGCTCCTCTGACTCTGTGAATAGCTTCTCAAAAATGCTCAGAGTCTTGATTAAACTTGGGTGCTTGTGGCGGATGGCATTTTCAGTTGACAGGCCATCAAGCATAGCAGGCTCAGTTTCGAAGACATACTCATCGGGAGGCAGCAGTTCTTCATAGAGCGTCCCCCTGACCGGCAACCCTGAGATCTCACGAAACTCTTCCAGAGAAATTGAAACTTCGCGGTCCCCTAGAAAGAAGGAGTTGGTGGGAAGATTCCATTGGTTTAAGAAGGCCTTAACCTACCAGACATGGGGAGACTGATAGTGGAAGAGAGACGTGTGTACCGCCAGATAGAGTCCGACCCTCTGCAGTCGCGCATGATGGGCGGACAGGATATAACGGGCCCAGAGAAGGTAGCCCGTAGGATGTCGAGGGGTAAGCCCTTTTTTTGTAAATCTGTCCCCATGGCTGGGCTTCACCTTGGCAGATGCAACGCCCTAAGATGTCTATAGCTGGCACAGGGTGGTTCGGAATCCCAGTTGTAGACGGTTTAAGCCGTCCCGTAGGGGTCCAATTTGACATCTCCACAGCAAAGGCGGTCCGTGGACAATCCATCGGCAGAATTGGATAGGTAGGCTCTGTCGGTATCTCGCAAAGAAAGCTGCAGCGACCGCGGATGATATGACCGTACCAGGTCCCCCATAAAATTAGATTGGTACAATTCGGGTCATGAGCCCTGATCATCACCATCACATCTTCGTCCAACGGTGATTGAGGAAAAGCCGCCTCCGAGCGAGTAAAAGGAAAGTATGGGAGAGAAGCCATTACTCCTGAAATAAAAGAAGGGGAAACTATTAAGTGAAGACAACACGTATATATATTCATAAATATATATAGAGAGAGAAAGACAGTGGAAGAAAGAGACAAAGGACTTATTTTATGGGACCATTGGTTACAAAACACAAGGGCCCCACAAAATCAAGGTGGCAGCTCACTAATGATGAGGCAGAATAATCATTATGAGAACAAAAAGAAGATTCTCAATAAATGAACAGTGAATTTCAAATGACTCTACACATTCCCCCAAAGAGAAACCCATCTTGGACTCTGCGAAAATCAAGCAGAACAGGGAAATTAAATTCCCAGAAAACTTTACTGAAATTCTTTTTCTGTAAAAACAACTCAGGAGGAAAAATCCCAAGAAGTCTTCTTTTAAAGAATTTAGTTCTTTAGAGAAATTAAATTCCTTTTGAGTAGAAGAATTAAATTCCCGGAAAATTGGCAGAGCTAAGATCTTGGAAGTGGAATTAAATTCCAGAGGGAGGACAAGTATCATCATCAATTCCTTAAGATCAGATAAACCCTAGCAAAAGGGGTTTATTATTTAAAGATTGGACATCTTTAAAGAACTTAGAAAGATGGGTTCTTTGAAGGGGAAAACCCTTAGTGTGGATTTAAAATCCAAAGAGTTTATATATATATATATATATGAAAGTTCTTCGGTCGTTCAAAACCATTACCTGAAGAAAAGATTCTTTCTTGGATAGAGTTAAACTCTGAAAATTTTGGAAGAGAGAACTGAGCTCTGAGAAAGAGAATTAAATTCTCAAAAGAAAATGAACAAGGAAGAAGATGAAAGAGTGGAGGCGCTTCTGAAGAGACCCCTGCATTTATAGGATGTGATGGGAAACGGTTTATCTACCCCCTTCCCTAGGCAGATCCAACGGTCCCAAAGGTGACAGCGTTGCACTCACGTGCAAACACGTGAGAACAACGCTATGGGGGCATTCGTTTCCTGATAAAATATCAGAAAATACCCCAATGGGGTATCACGTGCTGACACGTGACCGAAGGTCACGTGCTGACACGTAATTGCTTCCTGGGATTCTGTTTTAATAGAATTAAATTCTAATCAAACAATCAATTAATGGAGTCACGTGCCCACACGTGATGGACCTTTAAAGCTACTGAAAGGGATTAATAAAGTATAATAAAATAACAAGAAAAAATCCCAATGGGGCATCACGTGCTCACACGTGACCAAGGATCGCATGCTGACACGTGATGATTCCTTAGTTCTTTAAAAACAACAGACTTAAATTCTGGTTAAATACTTAATTGGGGAGTCACGTATCAACACGTGATGGGTTCATAAGCTCTTTAATTAATAGAATTAAACTCCATTTAAATGATCAAAAAGTAGGTCACGTGCTAACATGTGATAGACTCTTAAACATTCTGAACTAATAGAATTAAATTCTAATTAAGGGAAATTAAAGACCCTAACTGGAAAAATATTTCTTTAGATCTTTCCAAACAAAAAGATTGTGCTCTGTAAAGTGGAGCACCGTTGGATTAAAAATCCAATGGTGATTAAAAATCACCAATTTATGGAAAGATTTTATAAAAGGAAAGATTTCCCTAAAATTCACCAAGAATAACAAACAGAATATCTTCTGGATTAAAAATTCAATGGTGAATAAAATTCACTGAGTGATCTAAAAGATCATGTTGGTTACAAAAACAACCAAAATCTTTTAATGAAAGATTGACTAAACAGATTGATTCTTTTCTTTCTCTTATAAACAGGAGCAAAGAAGAGAAGAGAAGAGAAGAGATTTTGGATTTTTGGAGAAAAAACAACAACAGAGAGAAAAAAGAAAGGAGAACTTAATTCTCAAGAAAAGAAACCCTAGGTGAGAAAGGGGAAAGAGATCTGTAACACCCGAGCCCAATAATACTATGTATATTACTAGTTGAGGGTTGTGGTTTGCTCATTCCAATTTTCCTGATTTTCTGGTGTTTATTGCTAAATTTTACCCGGTTTAGTCATTTTAGCACATAACAAATTTTAACTCCGAAAATAAAATTTAAGATGTCCATGTTAGCCTACTCGTCGCCACTTGTCGCGTGGTAGCGTCCGCGTGTCGAGATTCCGTTCCGTTTGGCTAAACGGGCAAGTTTGGGCGACTACGTGTGCGTGCAAGTGTTCGACTTGGGGGCATGCATTTTAATCACTAAACACCTCTTTTCAAAATTTGGAACCCGCTTAAAATCCTATAATTTGAATTTGGAACATTTGGGCGCAACCCGGGCACGATTTGGAAATGTTTCATTTCGCGCCAAAAAGGGCCCGTTTCAATTTAATATATATAAAACTATTATACTATACAAAATATATTCTAAACCTTTAAAAACCTGCAGAATCATCTAAAATTTTCCTATATCTATTCTCGTGGCCAATCACGAGCTCCTATTGAGCTCGTGGGCCCCGCCTCTCCTTTCCTTGTCTCTCTCTCTCTCTTCCCTCAATATCCTTCCTCCTCTCCCCAATTATCCCTTTCTCTCTCAAATCTCTCTCTCTCTCCCTCTATATATTCTCGTGGCCATGCAGCCGCCCCTCAACCATCTTCCTCCCATCACGAAACACAAACCTTAACCCTAGCCCGTACTCGCGCAGCCCACCACCGCCACCGCAACTTCGTCGTCGCCGCCCTCACCACCACGACCTCCACCGCACCCACCTACCTTCCTCCTCCCGTTCTCCCGACGATCCCGCGCCTGCAACCCATTCCCGACCTCGCCTCCACCCTCGTAGACCTCGCCGTCGACGTCTCCTCTCACCGTCGACGCCTCCCACGACTCCCTCTCACCCTCCTCGTCGAGACCTCGTCGTCGTTTCCCTCCTCCCCTCGCCGGAATAGCAAACCCGAGCCTTCATCCTTCGCCTGCACCTCCCCTGTTCGCCGGAGAAGCGCGCCGGCGACCTCGTCGACGCCACCTCCGACCACCTCCCTGTTCCCTCGACCACCAGAGCCGACCCCCTCTCCTCCAGCTCGCCGCAGCACCCTATTCCGCGCACCCCGAAGCCTCCACCCTTGCTGCAGCCGCCGCCGTCGCTTCGCCGGCGATCCAGTGCCGTCGAGCCATCGTGTTTGCACCCTGTTTCTTCGCGGTGAGTTTTCCTTGTGCTTCCTCTTGGTACAATCCCTCCGCTGGTCCGTATTTTGGATGCGTAGTTTATGTTTGCTAACTTTGTTGTTTCTGTTTGCTGCCGGATCCGACCATGCCGTCTTGGCGAACCCGACGCTACAGCGAAGCCCCTGGTCCGTGTGATCCCGTTGACCTCTGTTGGGACTCGATCCGTGGCCCGTGCTTTCATATCGCAGTTTCTGCCGACATCGCATCCGTGTTTCGGTTTGCGGAACCGCCGAGGCAAGTATCCGAATACTTGCTTTAACATGCTACAACTTAATCATCATACTATAACCACACCACTATTATAACATCGATACCTTTTATAACTTAGAATTGCTAGTCACAATTATCCGTAACTTTAAATCAATGAAATCATTGCTCGTATTAACCGGTCTGCTATTAATTCATACTTAACTAATCAAACCAAGTAGATCATCCCCACTTCATTTGTTAAAATCACTCATGAGACAATTATTATGCTTAGTTCAAATTCATGTAACTCCATTACGTATATTATCGATATTGTTTCGTCTTGTGGCTATTGCACCTCAAAGGTGCGTGAACCGGATTAATAAGAGAATACGAAACATCACTGTGTTTACCTAGATTAATATTGTTATTTACTGTTTCCTGCTACTGTTCATTATTGATTGCATACCTGTTGCGAGCACACACCTGATTGCATTACATATTGACCGATCTTGATACACATGACACATGTACTGATACACCGGACATGACACCCTGTGCATATCGACTCGACCTGTTGAAAGTAATCTGACCTGTTACCTGATTTCATGCCTAGTGCCGACAAACCTAACCATTCCTGCTGTCGATCCAGACAGACCTACTTTTACTCGACCTTGTGTTGGCATTAGTCCTTGACCACTGAATACCTGACTGACATACATAGCTTGGGGGTATGGGGAAATCAAAGGTGAAACCGACTTGTAACTCAACAGTTCGATACATTGATCTGATCAGTCTTACGGGCTTGGCCAGCTCCGGAGTGTTGATGCTGACATCACTCATCTATCCTACTACCTTTTCTGCTTAGCGGCACGTCTCGGATTCAGCCCCGAGGATCATGACCGTGGTCCCGGGCACGCATGGGATACTATTGAGTTATATCGACGATTCACCAATTGGTTTCAAAGACTATAGAGTAGAAAACCTGATAGGACAGTTTAGTCACCACTGCACATTACCCTGTTTACTACTTCTTATTGCTGCTTTATTCATGTTCATGCTTGCATTGTTTATTACCATGTTTATGCTATATACTTGATATCATGACGCGCTGACGTCTGGGTTTTGCATGGCCCAGATTCCGTACCCTTGTCGTCGACCGAGCAGGAGTACTTCAGCCAGCAGGCTGAACTGTGAGTTCCTTAGAGTTTAGTTTATTTACGTCATTTCATTTCCAGATGTGAGCCCGCATTATGGGACATACTGTTTATTCATTGTATTGGATCATTAGCTTCCGCATTTATTGTTTATTGATTCTTGTTATTATGGATTTGGACATGTATTGGATTAGTTTTTTTTATCTTGTTTTGATAACCTTACAACCGTAATGTGACTGTGGACGGATACGTCCTACCCACAGGTAGCATGGTTGGCTATGTCACGTGCCCAAATCTTGCGTACTCTGGGAAGCGGGGCGTGACATGGTTTTATGGTATCAGAGCCATAGGTTAATTGGGTTGATTCTTGTAGTTGGGTATTGCACCCGATACATGAATCAGAATACCCGTGATTAGGAAACATGTCCTGCCACTTTGACCGTTTTACTATCCTTGAATCATTCTTCCGGATCATGTCGACGTGCAAACTTACTTTGCATTTGTCAACTCAAAAACCTAATTTCTTGTTATCTCTAGGACTTAGGCGACTTGGGTGGAGTTAAGTAATTGCGGCTATGATACCGCGGCATAGCTACAATGCAGTACTCTATTTAAGTATCTTGGAGTTCTAGCCTTGATCTATACTCAGAATCTATCATCATGCTAATGTTGGGTACTTTGATTTCCAGGATTCATGGCAGGTACGAATTTGAAGATGGACCAAAGAAGTGCGGTCTTAGCCGCCAGGCGTAGAGTGATAAAGGGATTGCTGGAGGGTCTAAAGGAACAGATCGAGCTGGAACCGGCTTTTGCACTGAACCAAACGTCGGTACGTAGAAGTATTCCAGTGAACAGGCGCAGCGTAGCACCGATGAAGAAAATGATTGTGGGTGATCGAAAGGGGAGCGTGATCTGTAGCCACTGCCATAAACCGGGACATGTGCGAAGGGAGTGTCGTTTGAGGCTGGGACTCTGTTTGAGATGTGGAGCGGCAGATCACACCGTTGATGCTTGTCCGTCGAAGCCTCGCACGAAGGATGATACACAGAAGCCTCCGCAAGGACCGTTCCAAGGACAGGAACCGCCTGCTCAAGGACCACAGCAGGCTCGAGCGTTCACGTTGACAGCTGAAGAAGCTAAGGCATCGGGAGAAGTGGTTTCAGGTAATTTACTCGTTCATGGTTTTCCCGCTTTGGCATTACTTAATTTCGGAGCATCCCATTGTTTATGTCATCCAAAATTTATAACTACACACTCGATCAACTGCACGACCTTGTCTAGTTTCTGGGACGTACACACTGGGAATGGGAAAATCATAGCTAGTAAGGAATGTAGAGATTGTACTGTTGTTGTTTGTGGTCGGGAGCTCTTTGCAGATTTCTTGGTGATTGATACGGGCAGTTATGAAGTAGTCTTGGGAATGGATTTTCTTGGCACTTTCCACGCACACATGGATTGTAGGGCAAGGAAAGTAATTTTCCAGATTCCCGGACACCCTGAGTTTATTTTCATCGGAGGAAGCTGTTCTGTCGGGCCAGTCGAGTTTAGGGCTAGGCCGACGAACAATGTTCTTGCGGCTATGGTAGTGGATAGTAATGAAGAGCCGGCAGTTGTTCGCGACTTTATGGATGTGTTTGAAGATATTTCGGGCTTACCGCCGAAGCGAGATGTGGAGTTTGCGATTGACTTCATTCCTGGTGCAGCGCCAGTGTCAAAATCGTATTATCCGATGGCACCGGTGGAATTAGAAGAAGTTAAGAAACAAGTGGGTGAATTACTCGAGAAGGGATGAATTCGAAGCAGCAACTCACCGTGGGGAGCTCCAGTTCTTTTAGTGAAGAAGAAGGATCGCCCTGCCGACGCTGAGACAAGAGAAATTATTCGCGAAGACGAGTAAGTGCGAATTCTGGCTGGAAGAAGTGAAGTTTCTGGGGCATGTCGGGTTGGGCGATGGAATCGCCGTTGATCCCGAAACGATTGCAACAGTTCGAGATTGGCCTATTCCAAGGAATGTAGCTGAGATAAGGAGTTCCTTGAAGTAGCCGGATACTACAGAAGATTTGTGGAGAACTTCGCTCGTTTAGCTGAGCCGTTAACCAAGCTTACGCGTACGGAGGTACCGTTTGTGTGGACAGCTGGATGTGCATTGGCCTTCGAGACGTTGAAGCAGAAGTTGATAACCGCCCCGATCCTGACCGTACCGGATAATTCAGGAGGACTGGTGATTCACAGCGACGCATCTGGAAAAGGGATTGGGATGTGTTTTAATGCAGAACGGGAAAGTCGTCGCTTACGCATCGAGACAGCTGAAGACTCATGAGAAGAACTATCCGACTCACGACTTGGAGCTTGCAGCCGTGATCTTCGCCCTGAAGATTTGGAGACACTACCTTCTGGGCGAGAGAGTTGAAGTCTTTACGGATCACAAGAGTTTGAAATATGTGTTCACTTAGAAGGAGTTGAACATGAGGCAACGCAGATGGTTGGAGCTGATGGCCGACTACGACCTTGATCTTAAGTACCATCCGGGAAAAGTTAATGTCGTGCCAGATGCACTAGGTCGGTTACCAGCAATTCAGTTATTGACTGCACAGAGAGAGATCATTGAGGAGTTTCGGAGATTTGACTTGGAGGTTGTGCTACCGCGTGCTACAGGACAGTTGATGCAGTTGCAAGTACAATCGTCCTTAGTTGAGAAGATTAAAGCGGCGCAATCGCAGGATCCTAGACTGCAAAAGTTTCGAGAGCAGGTTGGAGCCGGACTACGAACCGATTTACTGATCCATGAAGACGGTTCGTTGAGATATGGTAGCCGTGTGTGTGTGCCAAAAGGAGATGTGCGTGAAGAGCTTATGAAGGAGGCACACAGTTCAGCTTACTCTGTACATCCAGGAGGGACAAAGATGTACCGAGATATTCGACAGCATTTCTGGTGGGAAGGTATGAAACGGGAAATTGCTCGCTTCGTGGCTAAGTGCTTGGTGTGTCAGCAAGTCAAGGCTGAACACCAAAGGGTTGCTGGTTTGTTGCAACCACTTCCGATTCCTCAATGGAAGTGGGAACATATAACCATGGATTTCGTGACAGCTTTACCGCGGAGTCCAAAGGGCAACAATGCTGTATGGGTGATTGTCGATCGGTTGACCAAGGCAGCTCACTTTATTCCTTTTCGGGTTGGTCAATCGACAGAGACTTTGGCAGAGCGGTACATGCAGGAGATTGTCAGATTGCATGGAGTACCGGTAAGCATCGTGTCCGATCGGGACACTCGGTTCTTGTCGCACTTTTGGAGGAGTTTACAAGAAAGTTTGGGGACTCGATTGAAGTTTAGCACAGCTTATCATCCTCAGACCGATGGACAATCAGAGAGAACGATCCAGACCCTAGAAGATATGTTGAGGGCTTGCGTGTTGGACTTCAAAGGTTCTTGGGAGGATCATCTACCCCTAGTGGAGTTTTCGTACAACAATAGTTTCCAAGCGACAATTCAGATGGCTCCGTTTGAAACGTTGTATGGTCGTAAGTGCCGTTCACCTGTTTGTTGGGATGATGTTGGTGAACGAAGGTTACTAGAACCAGATTTGGTGGTACAGACAGTCGAGAAGGTGAATACAATCAGGAAGCATATGAAGGCAGCTCAAGACAGACAGAAGAGATGGGCCGACACGTCAAGAAGACCTCTAGAGTTCGCCGTGGGTGATTTGGTATTCCTGAAGATATCACCGACTAGAGGGGTGTTTCGCTTTGGAAGTCGGGGAAAGCTTAGTCCCCGATTCGTTGGACCCTTCAAGATATTGGATCGTGTTGGAGAGGTATCGTACCGGTTGGCGTTACCACCGTCATTAGCAGGAATTCACGATGTGTTTCATGTGTCTCAACTACGGAGGTATGTTCGTGATGAGACTCATGTCTTGGATCATTCGGAGTTGACCGTTCGGGAAGACCTGACTTTTGAGGAGCGACCAGTCGAGATCAAGGATCGAAGAGAAAAGGTTCTTAAGAACAAGGTTATCCCTCTTGTGCTAGTTTCTTGGGGTAACCGATCGCATGGAGAATCTACTTGGGAGCGAGAAGACGAGATCCGGCAGAAATTCCCACATCTTTTCCAGTAGTTAGTTATCTTGTATTCTTGGAATTTCGAGGACGAAATTCTTTTGTAGTTGGGTATGATGTAACACCCGAGCCCAATAATACTATGTATATTACTAGTTGAGGGTTGTGGTTTGCTCATTCCAATTTTCCTGATTTTCTGGTGTTTATTGCTAAATTTTACCCGGTTTAGTCATTTTAGCACATAACAAATTTTAACTCCGAAAATGAAATTTAAGATGTCCATGTTAGCCTACTCGTCGCCACTTGTCGCGTGGTAGCGTCCGCGTGTCGAGATTCCGTTCCGTTTGGCTAAACGGGCAAGTTTGGGCGACTACGTGCGCGTGCAAGTGTTCGACTTGGGGGCATGCATTTTAATCACTAAACACCTCTTTTCAAAATTTGGAACCCGCTTAAAATCCTATAATTTGAATTTGGAACATTTGGGCGCAACCCGGGCACGATTTGGAAATGTTTCATTTCGCGCCAAAAAGGGCCCGTTTCAATTTAATATATATAAAACTATTATACTATACAAAATATATTCTAAACCTTTAAAAACCTGCAGAATCATCTAAAATTTTCCTATATCTATTCTCGTGGCCAATCACGAGCTCCTATTGAGCTCGTGGGCCCCGCCTCTCCTTTCCTTGTCTCTCTCTCTCTCTTCCCTCAATATCCTTCCTCCTCTCCCCAATTATCCCTTTCTCTCTCAAATCTCTCTCTCCCTCTCCCTCTATATATTCTCGTGGCCATGCAGCCGCCCCTCAACCATCTTCCTCCCATCACGAAACACAAACCCTAACCCTAGCCCGTACTCGCGCAGCCCACCACCGCCACCGCAACCTCGCCGTCGCCGCCCTCACCACCACGACCTCCACCGCACCCACCTACCTTCCTCCTCCCGTTCTCCCGACGATCCCGCGCCTGCAACCCATTCCCGACCTCGCCTCCACCCTCGTAGACCTCGCCGTCGACGTCTCCTCTCACCGTCGACGCCTCCCACGACTCCCTCTCACCCTCCTCGTCGAGACCTCGTCGTCGTTTCCCTCCTCCCCTCGCCGGAATAGCAAACCCGAGCCTTCATCCTTCGCCTGCACCTCCCCTGTTCGCCGGAGAAGCGCGCCGGCGACCTCGTCGACGCCACCTCCGACCACCTCCCTGTTCCCTCGACCACCAGAGCCGACCCCCTCTCCTCCAGCTCGCCGCAGCACCCTATTCCGCGCACCCCGAAGCCTCCACCCTTGCTGCAGCCGCCGCCGTCGCTTCGCCGGCGATCCAGTGCCGTCGAGCCATCGTGTTTGCACCCTGTTTCTTCGCGGTGAGTTTTCCTTGTGCTTCCTCTTGGTACAATCCCTCCGCTGGTCCGTATTTTGGATGCGTAGTTTATGTTTGCTAACTTTGTTGTTTCTGTTTGCTGCCGGATCCGACCATGCCGTCTTGGCGAACCCGACGCTACAGCGAAGCCCCTGGTCCGTGTGATCCCGTTGACCTCTGTTGGGACTCGATCCGTGGCCCGTGCTTTCATATCGCAGTTTCTGCCGACATCGCATCCATGTTTCGGTTTGCGGAACCGCCGAGGCAAGTATCCGAATACTTGCTTTAACATGCTACAACTTAATCATCATACTATAACCACACCACTATTATAACATCGATACCTTTTATAACTTAGAATTGCTAGTCACAATTATCCGTAACTTTAAATCAATGAAATCATTGCTCGTATTAACCGGTCTGCTATTAATTCATACTTAACTAATCAAACCAAGTAGATCATCCCCACTTCATTTGTTAAAATCACTCATGAGACAATTATTATGCTTAGTTCAAATTCATGTAACTCCATTACGTATATTATCGATATTGTTTCGTCTTGTGGCTATTGCACCTCAAAGGTGCGTGAACCGGATTAATAAGAGAATACGAAACATCACTGTGTTTACCTAGATTAATATTGTTATTTACTGTTTCCTGCTACTGTTCATTATTGATTGCATACCTGTTGCGAGCACACACCTGATTGCATTACATATTGACCGATCTTGATACACATGACACATGTACTGATACACCGGACATGACACCCTGTGCATATCGACTCGACCTGTTGAAAGTAACCTGACCTGTTACCTGATTTCATGCCTAGTGCCGACAAACCTAACCATTCCTGCTGTCGATCCAGACAGACCTACTTTTACTCGACCTTGTGTTGGCATTAGTCCTTGACCACTGAATACCTGACTGACATACATAGCTTGGGGGTATGGGGAAATCAAAGGTGAAACCGACTTGTAACTCAACAGTTCGATACATTGATCTGATCAGTCTTACGGGCTTGGCCAGCTCCGGAGTGTTGATGCTGACATCACTCATCTATCCTACTACCTTTTACTGCTTAGCGGCACGTCTCGGATTCAGCCCCGAGGATCATGACCGTGGTCCCGGGCACGCACGGGATACTATTGAGTTATATCGACGATTCACCAATTGGTTTCAAAGACTATAGAGTAGAAAACCTGATAGGACAGTTTAGTCACCACTGCACATTACCCTGTTTACTACTTCTTATTGCTGCTTTATTCATGTTCATGCTTGCATTGTTTATTACCATGTTTATGCTATATACTTGATATCATGACGCGCTGACGTCTGGGTTTTGCATGGCCCAGATTCCGTACCCTTGTCGTCGACCGAGCAGGAGTACTTCAGCCAGCAGGCTGAACTGTGAGTTCCTTAGAGTTTAGTTTATTTACGTCATTTCATTTCCAGATGTGAGCCCGCATTATGGGACATACTGTTTATTCATTGTATTGGATCATTAGCTTCCGCATTTATTGTTTATTGATTCTTGTTATTATGGATTTGGACATGTATTGGATTAGTTTTTTTTATCTTGTTTTGATAACCTTACAACCGTAATGTGACTGTGGACGGATACGTCCTACCCACAGGTAGCATGGTTGGCTATGTCACGTGCCCAAATCTTGCGTACTCTGGGAAGCGGGGCGTGACAAGATCTAAGCTCCATAAAACAAAAAGAGAATTTAATTCTCAATTTAAGAGTTTAACTCTTCTAAATAAGAACTTAGTTCTTCCTTTGGTTGAAAATCTGCAGAAGCAAATCTCCCCACAAGTTGAGAATTTAATTCTCATCGGGGAGATTCTGCCATGCAAATCCAAAACATAGAGAGAGAATTGAGTTTAGAGAATTTAATTCTCCCAAATTCATAGGAATTTAATTCCTCGAAATGAAATTAGGGTTTAACCCTACATAAGAATTTAATTCTTTCAAATTCACAGGAATTTAATTCCTCCAAATGAAACCAGGGTTTAACCCTATATGAGAATTTCATTCTCCCAAATTCATAGGAATTCAATTCCCCCAAATGAAACTAGGGTTTAACCCTACATAAGAATTTAATTCTTCCATATACATAGGAATTTAATTCCTCTAAACAAAAATTAGGGTTTAACCCTACCATAGAATTTAATTCTTAAAATAAAAGACTTGAAACTCACCATGTACGTAAAGAACTTGGTCACGTGGTGACACGTGACCCCTATCCTCAATGATCAGAAAAGAAAGAACAAAACTAGGTCACGTGCCCCTACGTGACCCCTATAACAGATCCCTTAAAATGAGAAAGAAAAACTTGGAGGCAATGCCTCACGTGCTCCCATGTGACCCTCAAAATAAAGGGAACAAAGCCAAAGGCAGAATTAATTTTGGGTGCCCTCACGTGTCTCTACGTGACCCCTTAATAAACACTTTAATAATCAATACATGGATACCCATCACGTGCTAACACGTGATGGCCTGAAGACTAAAAGTGTTTAACACTTATTTGAATATTCTGAGAACAAAATAAAGGAGGTTTAGCCAATTCTCAGGCGCCTCACGTGACCCCACGTGACCACCCCACTTTAAGTGTTTAACACTATTTTGAGCATTTTGTCCCCAGTGTTTAACACTGTTTTAAAGCGCATCACGTGGGAACACGTGATCGCCAAATATATGTTAGTGTTTAACACTATTCTCAAACCGGTCTTAGCCCAAATTGGCTAAGTCTTTCTGAGTCAAGACTCCCCTTTGATTAAACCCCGACTACATTCTTTCAAACTTGATCATTTCATATGACATTCAAAGAAAACTCCAGAGCCATGATGAATGGTCAATGCCCAATAAAAGGCAAAATGTTGTCAGAGCCCCAAATCCCTGTTTAGCATTAATAATGGAGGGGCTGAACCCAGACAAATGTTCAACATTCCAACAAAGGGCCAACATTTCAAACTTAATTGGACTTAGCCCAAATTGGCCATAAGTCCTCAATTCAGATTTAACTGAGCCAACGTGCTCATAATCTAATTAATTGATCTTAGTTCCAAATTGGACTACAGATCTCCCAATCAACTTTGGTTCAAGGGTACATCTCTGAACTCCTCTGATATTTGTCGTTGTAATCCTTCAACGTCTTCAGAGAGGTGACGGGTCCCGACAACCATACATTTCATAGACTATGACGTCTTTAAACTGGACTGTGGGGTCCCTTTAAATCCATGGACTATGATGTCCTTAACCTCGGACTGTGGGGTCCCTTTAAACCCACGGACTATGATGTCCTTAACCTTGGACCGTGATGTCCTTAAACTAATTACCGACCGCAATGTCCCTAAACTAAACAATATGTCCCAAATGCTCTTTTGTTGGATCTAAAAGATCCCGTTAAGTTGATCTTAGTCTAAAATTAGACTAACGTATTCTTAACAAATGTTTAAGTTGATCTTAGTCTCAAATGAGACTAACGTATTCTTAAACCCAACCCCCAAACCCAAATGTAAGAAAATACGGATTTGGACTAATCCACGCCCTACGGGCGACGAAAAAAATTAGTCTCCGTATATAATCCACGGGTAACCAAATAAAAAACAAACACACATGCGACACGAAGTGACCATATGGAGAAGGAGAAAGTGGTTACCGCGATGCGGTAGCGTAATTAACTGCAGGGGCTTACGCCTGCAGGGAAGAACTCCCCACAATCAAAAACCCCTCGACGAGGGGAAATCTGACGAAATCTGCTATATCGGCCGCATCCGTTTAAACCTTCTATACATAGTGCCATAAATCAACTTGGTATCTTCGGGGAGGTGGACGGATAGCACCAATTAGCATCTGCCCTGAATTCAGGCAAGAAGGACCTACGCGGTCGCGTCTCCGTGTTTCGGCGGGGAACAAACCCATTTTGGGGAACCCGTTCGGGATAGTGCGGATCATCGCACATCCTCGGGCTTAGTAGTGCGAGATTCAGACCTCCGTAGGGAACATTCGGTCTCGAAAAATTTAAAATACGACATCTTAAGAAAATGAGATTTTTAGAATATAAAATATATATTAAGATTATTTTTGTATAAATATATGTATATTTATCATTAAAATACCTATTTTGTTATGATATAAATATTCCACTTTTTTCTAAAAATCAGAAGAATCAAATTACCTTAAAATACCATGAATTTTATACAAAACCAATATTACAAATAAATACCAATTATTATGAAAATAGGATATTTTCACCAGAAATACCACAATATAAAATCTACATTTATTACAACTCTAAAAATGATTAATAAATACTTGGGGTGTATTTTGAAAATTATACAAGAGTATTTTTACTTAAAAACCCTTCAAGTTCTATAATTTACCCTAAGAACCCTAGTAAATATATGTTTAAACGGGACCAATCTCTTGAGCCTCAGGGAGCCGGAGAAGTGGGTGCTTGCCTATCTATGGTAGACAACTTAACAACGGTATTATCAATACGGTAATCGTCTTTGAAAAAGACACAAATCCTGCCGTCCATGTGCAGCGGTTACCGATAACATCAAAACAATCAGGAATTCAATTTATTTTTCTAATTGTCTAACTCAGAGTGAGTCTCATTATAATCTGACTTGAATATGATTCAAGTACAATTTAAAATCTATAATCTACAATCTACAATCCACAATCTATAATTTACAATATTACAATTCAACATGAATTCATGAATCCATTATTCCATATATTCAATCTATCAACTTGACTGAACCGAACCATGGATATACATTCCATTTACATGATTATACAGTTACATCCATGATTCTACAGTTACATACATGATTCTACGGTTACATCCACTTACTGATATTATGGTTTCGGTCAGTCATCCAATTATACAATCAATACAATTTGCAATATAATACAATACAAACAAGACAACTCAGGGTTTAAGGGGTAGATTGGTACGGAAGGTGTTAAAAGTGGCATGAGACAGTAAGATTAAGACACCTAACCTATATTCCGTTGCTGTTGTACCGTGGCTTAACGGTTCCTTATACATTCCGTTTGCCCTAGTCTCTAGCATATAGAGACCCTCTCGTATACACTGGCATCCTTCTGTACCAAGTTACAAACAACAGCGTTAACAAAACATTACAACAATATAATACAACTTTAAAAGATACCTTCTTATTCTGCATTTTCTATTTCTCCCTTATCTTTGGGACTTACCGAGCGACCTGTTCGCTGACGACATTCTCTTTCTTTCTTCTTTGAATGTCGTCGGGTGATCTGGACACTTCAGAGATCGAGCCCACTGCTAAAGACTTGGATCAGTTCAGTGAAGACCCCGAACTCTAGTCATTATACACTTTCCATTCAGTACTTTTCATTTCTGTTATGCCATTGTTTAAGCATTGCTTTATTTCAGTTGTATTTACTTTCCATGCATTGTACAGAAAGAATGTGAATAAATAAAGTTGCTATTTTTATTATATCTTGAAATATGTGCTTTACTTTTATATTGCTTAGATACGCTTAGCGTATTTACTTCACAGTAAATACGTAGCGGCCCCGTCGCGTCCTCTGCCCATATACTGGGAAGCGGGTTGAATGTCGTCAGGTGATCTGGACACTTCAGAGATCGAGCCCACTGCTGAAGACTTGGACCAGTTCAGTGAAGACCCTGAACTCTAGTCATTGTACACTTTCCATTCAGTACTTTTTATTTCTGTTATGCCATTGTTTAGGCATTGCTTTATTTCAGTTGTATTTACTTTCCATGCATTGTACAGAAAGAATGTGAATAAATAAAGTTGTTGTTTTTATTATATCTTGTCTCTTGTGCTTCACTTTTATATTGCTTAGATACGCTTAGTGTATTTACTTCACAGTAAATATGTAGCGGCCTTGTCGCATTCTCTGCCCGTATACTGAGAAGTGGGGCGTGACAGGTTTTGTTGGTGGCCCATGCAGGTCAGAGCTGTATGAAACTCTATCATGCAGTTCTGTTCTGCTTGAAAAACCTAAGCAATATAACACAAGAACCAGCAACTAAAACATTCTTTACAATTCATGTTCCTTGAATCTTATCATTTCATGTACTTTGAATCTGTCCTAGCCCAAATTTTTCTTCAAGGTTATGGATTTCCCGAACAACACCAGCACCAATGTCAACAACACACCTCCACCACTACCACTCACACCTGCCGTCCCTGCTCCGATCAACGAGCATACGGTTCTACTTGAGACAATCTGAAGCCTCCTAGAAGGACAGCAGCAGCAGACTGCTCTTTTAATGAACCGTCCCGAGGCAGAAGCACCTGGGGTGAAGCAATTCAGGGCTCTGCACCCCAAACAGTTCTCACGAAAGGAGAGCCCACTGGATGCTGAAGAATGGGCTAAGAGTATTAAAGATGATCTGGCAGCGGCACAAGTGCCAGAATTAGCTTGGGTTCGTGTTGCAAAATTACAGCACACGGACAATGCACGAAACTTGTGGAAGGCGGAAGAAAGACGTCTTGAACAACCTATCGAATGGAAGACTTTTCGCGACATGTTCGACGCTAAGTACTTCCTTGAGACTGCCAGGTTCGACATGGAACAACAGTTCATCCATCTGCAACAAGTTTCGATGTGGACCAAATCAGTAGATAAGTATGACGCTGAGTTCACCATGCTCATTCGGTAAGATATGTCTCAAAAATTCAAATTTTTATATATCACATATTACACAGCCAACACAATATTTTTAACAGATTTGCGGCACACCTGATACCGACGGATGAGATCAGAGCCCGTCGATTTCAACAAGGTTTGGATTCAGAGATCCAGGCTGCACTGGCCACAGGAGATTTTATGACTCATGAATCGGCTCTGAAAACTGCCCGCCGTTATGAGGCAGTGGAAAAGGCGAGGGGAAGACTACAATCTGCTGGATTTAAGTGCCCTGCCAACCAGATGGCAGGAGGAGCCTCGTCCAGGCCACCTTTTGTGCCAAGGCGACCCGGAGTACCGAACCATCATCCCAGCCCAGCCTTTTATACCTACTGCAAGAGAACTGGACATATGATGAAAGACTGCCGGCGAGCCAACCATCTTTGCTTAGTCTGCGGCTCAGCTGCTCATGATATTGGGTCTTGTCCCCAAAGACAAAACCCAGTTGCTGCACCCAGGCCAGCAATTACTTATCCACAGCGCCCAGCCATCCAAGCCCCTGCTCTAAGACTTGCACTACCTGCACCACCCAGAGACCACAAACTGCACCACCTCCTCGTCAGTTCCATCAAGCTCAAAGGAACGTTCAGAGAAATGCTCCTCAGGCCAGGAGGAATGTACTAAGGCGTCAGGCTTTCACGATGACAGTGGAAGAAGCTGAGGCCACTGGCTAAGTTATCACCGGTAACCCTTTCTTTCTCAAAATTTCTTTCAGTCTTGATACTTATCCTACATACTTTTCCTATACCTAAAACATATCCCACATACCTTAGGTACAATCTTAGTATCCTCAATACCTGCACTAGCACTGTTTGATACTGGAGCATCTTACTGCTTTATGTCGCAATGGTTTGTCCAAACCCATGCGATTCCAGTCTCACCGCTTGTATCCAGCTGGAATGTCAGTTCCAGAAATGGCGTTCTAAAGGCAACAATGGGATACAACTTGTGTCTGGTAGTCATCTGCAGCAGAGAATTTTATGCTGACTTCAAAGTGCTGGACATACCGAACTTCGATGTGGTTCTAGATATGGATTGGCTTGGAACTTTTTATGCTACCATCGACTGTCGTCAAAGGAGGGTAGTATTCAAGATTCCAGACCATCCGGTCTTCTATTTCAAAAGCGGAGACCGTACCCTAGAGCCAAGTACCTACAAAGTGAAGCCAAGGGAAGCAATAGTTGCAGCAGCTCAAGCGGAGAAAGAATCAAGACCATATGTGGTTCGAGAGTTCGACGATGTGTTTCCTGACGATATATCAGGTTTGCCTCCCGATCGAGCTCTTGAATTCAGCATTGATTTAGTACCAGGAGCACAACCAGTGATCAAAGCACCTTATCGATTAAGTCCGGAAGGTTTGAAGGAAGTTCGAACACAGTTGGACGAATTATTGGCAAAAGGATGGATTCGTCCCAGCACTTCAAGTTGGGGATCACCTGTACTACTTGTGAAGAAGAAGGAAGGTTCATACAGAATGTGCATCGATTACAGAGCCTTGAACGAAGTCACTATAAAGAACAAGTATCCACTCCCGCGCATCGACGATTTATTCGATCAGCTAAGTGGATCTTGTGTTTTCTCTAAATTGGATCTTCGTTCAGGTTATCATCAGGTGAAGGTCAAGGAAGCTGATATTCATAAAACGGCTTTCAGAACTCGCTATGGACATTACGAATTTCTAGTGATGCCATTTGGAGTGACCAATGCACCAGCAATATTCATGAACCTAATGAATCAAGTTTTCCGAGAGTACTTAGACAGGTTTGTTGTCATCTTCATCGACGATATCCTGGTGTATTCTAAGAGTCGGAAAGAGCATGCTGAGCACCTACGAATTGTCCTGGAAACTCTTCGGCAACATCAGCTCTATTTCAAGTACAGCAAGTGCGAGTTTTAGCTAAAGCAAGTTGGTTTTCTTGGACATATCGTATCAGGAGAAGGAATCTCTGTGGATCCAGTGAAAGTTTCAGCAGTAAGCGAATGGCCGACACCAAAATCAGTGAAGGACATTCGGAGTTTCTTGGGTCTAGCTTGATATTACAGAAGGTTCATTGAAAGCTTTTCGAAGATAGCAACACCCCTGACCAAGCTTACACGTAAAGATGAAGATTTTGTGTGGTCAGAAGCATGTGAACAAGCTTTCATAGAACTCAAGTCAAGGTTGACATTAGCACCTATTCTCGTCATACCGGATCAATCTGGAGGATTCGAAGTGCATTGCGATACATCCGGTAAGGGATTAGGATGTGTTCTACATCAGCACGGTAAAGTTGTGGCTTATGCTTCAAGACAGCTGAAGATTCATGAGCGCAATTATCCGACGCATGATCTGGAGTTGGCAGCCATCATCTTTGCTCTCAAGATTTGGCGCCATTATCTACTTGGTGAACGAGTGAACATATACACAGATCACAAGAGCCTGGAATATATGTTTACTCAGAAGGAGTTGAATATGCGGCAGAGAAGATCGTTAGAACTCATGGCGGACTTTGACATCAACTTACAATATCACCCAGGGAAGGTGAATGTGGTACATGATGCTCTTAGTCGTCAAACATTATCAATAAATCTCACCGCTCAGTGGAAGCTTCAACAAGACTTGCATCATATGGAGATTGAAGTAGTCATGCCAAGTAATGCTTCAAGTTTGATGAATTTACAAGTTCAATCAACCATTGTCAATCAGATCAAAGCGGCTCAAGCAAGTGATGCTAAGTTGCAAAAGATCAGAGAACAAGTGGAGAATGGACTCAGAACAGACTTCATCATCCATGAAGACGGATGTTTGAGATACGGCAGCAGATTGTGTGTACTAAAAGGTCCTGTTCGGGAAGAGTTAATGAAAGAATCTCACAGCTCTCCCTATTCAGTACACCCTGGAGGTACCAAAATGTACAAAGATCTACGTCAGAATTATTGGTGGCATGGAATAAAGCGTGAAGTAACCAGAAGCGTCGCAAAATGTTTGGTGTGTCAGCAAGTAAAGACTGAACATCACAGGACAGCTGGACTACTTCAACCATTACCAATCCCAGAATGGAAGTGGCAACACATCACGATGGATTTTATGACTGCTCTTCCTCGCAGCACATAGGGTAATGATGCCGTATGGGTCATTGTGGATCGACTCACAAAGTCGGCTCATTTCATCCCATTTCGAGTTGGCCAATCAACTGAGACACTAGCAAAGAAGTATATGGAGGTAATGATCTATTTAAAGATTTAAACTCTTCATAATGTACTATCTTTGATACCCATGAACTCATACAGGAAATTGTGAGACTTCATGAAGTACCGGTCTGCATTGTCTCCAATCGTGACACCAGGTTCCGATTGCAATTTTGGCAGAGTCTGCAAGCAAGCTTGGGAACAAGTCTGAACTTCAGCACGGATTATCATCCACAAACAGATGGTCAGTCTGAGCGAACTATTCAGATATTGGAGGATATGCTCAGAGCATGTATGTTAGACTTCAAAGGATCGTGGGAAGATCACCTACATCTAGTGGAGTTTTCATACAACAACAGCTACCAAGCAAGCATAGAAATGACACCTTTTGCGGCACTGTATGGAAGGAAGTGTCGATCGCCATTAAGTTGGGATGACATCGAAGATAGGGAACTTCTTGGACCAGAGATGATAGTAGCGACTGTTGATGTGGTTCATACTATCAGGGAAAGGATGTGCATAGCCCAAGATTGACAAAAGCACTGGGCTGATGCAAAGAGACGTCACTTGGAGTTCCATCCAGGAGATCATGTGTTCTTAAAGATATCTCCAAACTACAGAGTGATCCGATTTAGAAGGCGGGGTAAGTTAAGTCCGAGATACATTGGACCGTTCGATATACTCGAATGAGTCGGTGAAGTGGCATACCGCTTAGCGCTTCCACTTTCATTGGAAGGACTGCATAATGTATTCCACATATCTCAACTCAGAAGGTATATGAGTGACCCCAGCCATGTTCTCTATCATTCTGAGCTCACTATACAGCCTGATTTATCTTGTGAGAAACAACATGTGGAGATCCTGGACAGGAAAGTGAAGACACTTCGGAACAAGGAAGTTAACTTGGTCCGAGTGATGTGGAGGAAAGACACTCCAGGAGAGTCCACTTGGGAAAGGGAAGATGAAATGCGTGCAAGATATCCACACCTCTTTGTAAACTAGTCCTCAAATAAAAGTTGTAAATTTCAAGGACGAAATTTTTGTAAGGAGGGTAGACTGTAACAACTCCATTTTTAGTGTACAAAAATTTGCTTAAAATTAATGTATACTTGGAGTATTTACTTCTGCTGTTATCACTTTAAATATTTAATTCACTCCTTAATTACAAGAAGGAGCTTATAGCTCATTGGTAATACCTTGCACTGCTGAACCAAGCCATCAGAGTTCAAATCACATATCCCACATTATTTTTAATATTATTTTGTTTTGAAATTTTTAGAATACCAACAGTCAACACGTGATAAATCCCAAAAACCCCACTACATCCAATAATGTAAATGTTCCAGAGGCTACACCAGAAGACTCCCTACCTCCCGACCCATCGACTCAGCCGGACGGCCGAGTCCCCAACTGAAAAGTTGGGGGCTCATGGACTCCCCTACCCCCCTGCACACTCCATTTATTTGGATCGTTTCCAGAGAGCTCATAATACCCCCTTTACTCTATTTTTGATGAATTTTTAATGTATTTTTACATTTTTTTAATTTAAAACCCTTCATCTACCCTAACCCTAGCCTAACCCTATAAATACCAACCCTACACACTATCCCCTCACCCCAAAACTCTGAGCCAACTCTCAAGAAATCACTAGAAACCCTTGTGTGCAATCTAAGTGAGCGAAAGGCGAAGCTCCAGCGAATTCTCCGGCGGATTTTCCAGCAACGACTCTAGGAGCTCCCGGTGACGAAACGATGCACCGGCGACTCCTCCCGATCCATCTCCCTCTCTTTGTTGTCCTAAACCCGTAATTCCCCATTTCTATCTTTCTTTTCTCTCTAAAAAAATACAGAATTACAAAACCCAACGGAATCGGAATAAATCCAATTTCCGATTCGGTTTCTTTATAAAACTTCACTTTTCTTTAATACAATTATGCTTAAACCCTTTCATGTTGACTATTAAACACTAATCAACCAAATTGATCAAGTTTCATATCATAAAAATAATTGCTATTTCATTTTACCGTATTTTTCATTTAAATACCGCATAGTTTCAATTCTACATTTAACATCACAAAACTTGCTATACCTTTAAGTAGATCACGAGGTAATGACCTACCTCCTCACACACTCATATGCAACATAGCACAATACCCTTGGGAATATAGAATACGGGAAAACGACGTCATTGCAAATAAATACCATTTACTTAATAAAACCGTTTTCTAAAGGATTTAGTATTTATACAATCTTTGCAAAGCACCGCTACAACCCATTTTGGGGAACCCGTTCGGGATAGTGCGGATTATCGCACATCTTCAGGCTTAGTAGTGTGAGATTCAGACCTCCGCAAGGAGTATTCGGTCTCGAAACATTTAAAATACGACATCTTAAGAAAATGAGAATTTTAGAATATAAAATATATATTAAGATTATTTTTGTATAAATATATGTATATTTATCATTAAAATACCTATTTTGTTATGATATAAATATTCCACCTTTTTCTAAAATCACAAGAATCAAATTACCTTAAAATACCATGAATTTCATACAAAACCAATATTACAAATAAATACCAATTATTATGAAAATAGGATATTTTCACCGGAAATACCACAATATAAAATTTACATTTATTAAAACTCTAAACACGATTAATAAATACTTGGGGTGTATTTTGAAAATTATACAAGAGTATTTTTACATAAAACCCCCTCAAGTTCTATAATTTACCCTAAGGACCCTAGTAAATATAGGTTTAAGCGGGACCAATCTCTTGAGCCTCAGAGAGCCGGAGAAGTGGGTGCTTGCCTATCTAAGGTAGACAACTTAACAACGGTGTTATCAATACGGTAATCGTCTTTGAAAAAGACACAAATCCTACCGCCCATGTGCAGCGGTTACCGATAACATCAAAACAATCAGGACTTCAATTTACTTTTCTAATTGTCTGACTCAGAGTGAGTCTCATTATAATCCAACTTGAATATGATTCAAGTACAATTTAAAATCTACAATCTACAATCCACAATTTACAATTTACAATATTACAATTCAACATGAATTCATGAATCCATTATTCCATATATTCAATCTATCAACTTGACCGAACCGAACCATGGATATACATTCCATTTACAGGAATATACAGTATATCCATGATTCTACAGTTACATACATGATTCTACGGTTACATCCATTTACTGATATCATGGTTTCGGTCAGTCGTCCAATTATACAATCAATACAATTTATAATATAATATAATACAAACAAGACATCTCGGGGTTTAAGGGGTAGATTGGTATGGAAGGTGTTAAAAGTGACACGAGACAGTATGATTAAGACACCTAACCTATATTCCGTTGTTGTTGTACTGTGGCTTAACGGTTCCTTGTACATTCCGTTTGCCCTGGTCTTTAGCATATAAAGACCCCTCTCGTATACACTGGCATCCTACTGTATCAAGCTACAAAAAACAGCGTTAACACAATATTACAAAAATATAATACAACTTTAAAAGATACCTTCTTATTCTGCTTTTTCTATTTCTCCCTTGTCTTTGGGACTTACCGAACGACCTGTTCGCTGACGACATTCTCTTTCTTTTTTCTTTGAATGTCGTCAGGTGATCTGGACACTTCATAGATCGAGCCCACTGCTGAAGACTTGGACCAGTTCAGTGAAGAACCCAAACTCTAGTCATTGTACACTTTCCATTCAGTACTTTTCATTTCTGTTATGCTATTGTTTAGGCATTGCTTTATTTCAGTTGTATTTACTTTCCATGCATTGTACAGAAAGAATGTGAATAAATAAAGTTGTTTTTTTTATTATATCTTGTCTCTTATGCTTTACTTTTATATTGCTTAGATACGCTTAGCGTATTTACTTCACAGTAAATACGTAGCGGCCTCGTCGCGTCCTCTGCCCGTATACTGGGAAGCGGGGCGTGACACTTGGAGTTCCTCCTGTATAGCTTTCTGCTATTCGGGGTACTTAACTACCTCAGTGTATGACTTAGGTTTCAGCAATGAGTGAATTGCAGCGAGAAAAGAAACAAATTGTGGCGAGTAAGAATTTGTCAGGCAACCATAACGGAGTGGAGGATGGTGATTTCGGAGAGGATTTCGACATGGTGGCGGTGGAGGTGGCGGCGGTGGCGGCTATGCCGTTGTTGGTAGTGGTAGTGGCGCAGAGGCCGACGGAGTGGTGACCGGAATGGTAGCAGACGGGTCTGCATCAGTAGAATAGCTTCTGGAGATAATGGTGGATTCGGTGGAAGCGGAGTGTACGAAGGTTTAGGCAGTGATGACATAAATGTGTCGAGAAAGGTCAAGTCGGACTCGCTAATTGAGGAATAATAGTAGAAGTTTTTAAAGAAGGTAACATTACGAGATATGCGAAGCTTACGAGTAATGGGATCATAATAAAGATATCTTTTGTGACTTGGACTGTATCCTAATATAACATAATGTGCAGAATGAGCAGATAACTTGTCCCGTTCATGAGGTGGTAGGAGAACAAAGCATACACAACCAAAAACTTGAAATTCAGAGTAGTCAAACATAGTTGAGTGAAGACGAGAGTATGGACAAGGGTTATGAAAAAGAGAAGAGGGTGTGATATTAATGAGTAAGACTGCTGTTAGAAGGGCTTCTGCTCAAAATTTTCGTAGAGTGGGGACTGTTAACATTAAAGCATATGTGGTTTCAAGAATAGTATGATATTTGCGTTCGGCAACACCATTTTGTTCAAGCGTATGAGGGCGGGATTGTTAGGCTAAGGTTCCATGAGATTTAAGGAGATTTTGCATGGAGTGAAAGACGTATTCGCATGCATTATCAGATCTAAACACTTTTATTCTTTTATAGAACTGAGTATAAACCATATTTGTAAAATCTTTGTATATATCGAATAATGCAGCACGAGAACGCATGTGATATACCCGAGTGTAACGTGAGAAACATCTATAAAACTCACATAGTATTTATAAGATGCAATGGGTGCATGACCCAAATATCAGAATGCACTAAATCAAAAGGTTCATCAGCAATATCATTATGTAATGAAAAAGGCAATGTAAACTGTTTTGCAAGCCGACAACCAGTACAATTATATTGAGCAATAAAAGGAAATGACCCTAACACTCCTAAATCAAATAATGTTTTTAGACGAAGATTAGAGAGATGTCCTAACCGTTTATGCCAAAGTATGGAGGAGGAATAGCTAAAACCAACGGTGATAAGGATGGAAGATGAAGCTGCTCCAACCGATACAAGCCGTCCACTCTACAACCGGTCCCAATCCACTGGCCGCTGCAGGTATCCTGCATATCACAAGAGGTGGAATTAAATGAGATAGTATAACCCAAGTCGGCTAATTTACTGATAGAAATAAGATTCATGGTGAGTTGTGGAACACATAGAACAAATGATAAAGTAAGCGAAATGGAGGCCCGGAAGTTGGTGTAATGTCGCCATACTTGGTGACTGCAAGAGGGGCACCATTATTAGTATAAATGAATGAAGATTTCATAGGGGTGCAATTTCGAAGTACAGAAGAATCGGAAGTCGTATGATGAGAGGCACCTGAGTTAAATATCCAAGGAGTTAAGTTACCCGAAATGGCAGACAGTGCAACAGGAGTGGAACTAGGGGAAGCACCAGTAATTCCAAGGTTTTTAGCAATGAGATTTGCAAGCTCTGAAATTTGAGAAGGAGAAAGAGAGCTAATACCCTGTGGAGGCTGTACTGCAGAAGATGATGAGACAGTTGTGGGTTGAGCGTCTGCTGGAGTGACAGAGGCAGCTGCTGTAGGGCGAGCACGGTATTGTTGGATATAATGCCCTCAAAGCAATTATTGTAATCGCAAGCAGGCAATTATAATGATTGAGGGAGGACCTATATGGTTAGAACAGTCTTACTCGAGATGATAGTATGCTATCTGGTTTGAATTTATCATCACGTACATGTCTTGTGTGGTATAGCATATCACTATTACATATTGATAGAGCCCATAGAATTCATGCTTGACTACCAGGATTATGATGGCGATCACACTTGTGAAAACTGGGTAGTCTATAAGCACATCTTTAAATTTTCCTAGTCGTAGGAATATCGAGACTGGGCATCGATATTCTAGAGTAGACTAGTGTATACATTTCTTGACCTCGATGAGGGCGATGGCCGGTTTCACAGCCATTGGTGTCAGTCGGTCATCAAAGATTGTACATATGTGCGCATTAGGTTATGAATTACACTGGACGGACTCGTCGGGAACATGCTAGATGGTATTATACCTATCGTCAGATAGCAGTTCTCAAGTGACATTAGTACAGTGTAGTCTGTCGACCCGAAATCGTCATTTGTCTCGAGTGTGTTCGCACTGTACTTTGATTTCTACCCTACCATGACTTTAAAGAGTCGTGCAAACAGGTAGCTTTTGGGTGCAGTCCCGAAGCACATGGAGGCAGTGAGCGATTGAGGGGATTCGCCTTTCCCGGTATTGGGAGTTGATGTCGCGATGTGTACGGTTGGCTATCACCACAAGACCTAGGCCTAGGAGGATGGGATTTACTGATTGCGATCAGTAGTTTTTCGATTGGTGATAGAGATTGACACCGGCATGACTTATCAGGTTATTAGGGGTCTGACGTTATCCACCCCCAGACCTGATATGCTCAGACGAACAGACCGGACTGTATGGTACATGTCGCCGATAGGCTCAGTAGGGATTCGAACGAGCTTGCTTGTCGACCTCCTTTTCGATAATACCTAGGTAGCCATTACTTACAGCTAGTGCCGCTGACATACTTGTGGTTAAACTCACTGCCAGCGTATGTCATGCCCGCTTCCCAAAAGAGCAAGCAACGGTACGTGACAAGCCCGCGACGTATTTATTTTAATTTTTAGGAATTGTTTTATTTTCTAAATTCACTTTTCCTTTCAAGACCGCGCTCCGTTAGGCACTCTGCATCTCACCCACTAAGCTAAGATATGCGATAATCCGCACCATCACAACGGATTCCCCTAAAACGGTTGTGAGGCAAAAAAAGGCAAAGGAAAAGAATATTGTTTAATTTTCCGTACTTTGAATTTGAGGGTATTTTAATGGACATTGTTTCTATTAAAACGCTGTTCACCGCCGAAAACAGAGACGAACCGGGATGGATCGTCTTACCTGAATTTGGGGGCAGATGCTATTTGGATTTATCCGTCCACCTCTCCGAAGATACCAAGTTGATTTATGACACCGTATATCGGAGGTTTGGACGGATGCGGCCGTTGTAGAAAACTTCGTCAAATCCTCCCTCATTTGCGAGAGGTTTTTGATTGTGGGAACGCTCTTCCCTGCAGGCGCAAGCCCCTGCAGTTAATTACATTATCGCATCACGATAACCACTTTCTCCTGCTCCGGAAGTTCACTTCGTATCATGTGTGTTTTTATTTGTTTAGGTTGCCCGTGGATTGTATACAGAGACTAATTTATGTTGCGCCCATAGGGTATGAATTAGTCCAAATCTGTATTTCTTAGATTTTGGGTTTTTATTTAAGACCGTTAATCTATTTTGAGATTAAGATCAACTTAAATGTATGTGAGCATTTAGGGCTCGATTTGTTAAGGATACATTAGTCCAATTTAAGACTAAGATCCACTTAACGGGGCTTCAGGATCATTTTCATTTCAGACCCAACAAAAAAGCGTTTGGGCTCTATTGTCATAGTTTAGGGACATTTCGGTCCATTGTTACCATTTTTAAAGCAACGGTTAGTTTAAGGACATCTTGGTCCGTTGGGGTGAGGTTTTAGTTTAAGGGCGTCTCGGTCCGTTGATCACCATTTTGAGGTGAAGTTTTAGTTTGAGGACATCTCGGTCCGTTGATCACCATTTTAGAGGTGAGATTTTAGTTTAAGGACGTTTCGGTCCGTTGATCACCATTTTGGAGCTGAGATTTTAGTTTAAGGACGTTTCGGTCCGTTGTTGCCATTTTGGAGGCAACGGTTAGTTTAAGAACGTTTCGGTCCGTTGATCACCATTTTGCGCGCACGTGTATTTGTTATGTGACGGGCTGAATGGCGATGATTTAAGATGCGCCCATTTTAGGGTGCGGTCTAATTTGAGGTGTGCACATCAGTTTGGAAGTGCACCAAAAAGCTGTTGGTTGTTGGGACCCGCCATCTCTCTGAAGACGTTGACGAATTACAATGACGTGGATCAGAAGTGTGGCAAGATGTGCTCTTGAATCAATTCCTGTATTTGAAGGAAAAAGGAGTTAATGGTACACCCAGAAATCATTAGTCATATTTTGAGACTATGATTTCCTCAGGAGGATGTGGAATGAGTATCGTTTTGGATATCATCAGTTGGAAGATCAATAGTCGTATTTGGGACTAAGATCAGTTTGGGAAAATATGAGCACAGAGGCTCGGTCGATTTGGAGATCAATGAAGTTTTGACCTCGGGAAGACTTAACCAATTTGTAACTAGGTTTGGGTCTCCATATTTACCCTGTAGTGCTAAGCACTAGTAAATGTAGTACTCACATGTATCCCGCGTGAGGCATTTGGCCAGTGTTAAACACTGAACTTTTGAGGCGCTCACGTGTGAATCATGTGAGACGTCCCAAAGTGGGTGCTGTTATTTGGGTTTTATTCCCTTTTTGCATATAAGTGCTAAGCACTTGGTTCTTGTGGCGCTCACGTATGAATACGTGAAGCGCCCCAAAGTTAGGTACTGCCTTTTGGGTTTTATCCCCACCCTTTTTATATAAGTGCTGAGCACTTGATTGGAGACCGCGTGCAAAATACGTGATTGCCTTAGGAGACACTTCTTGTTCTTCTTTTAAGTGCTTGCGTGGGAAACACGTGCGGTCCTCGCTAATGAAGCATCAGTCTTTCCTTCTGGGTGTTTGGAGATTTTGATATCATGTTAATGACCCTAGGATTTGGAGAATCTTATGTCTCTTATTTTGTAAGAATTAAATTCTTTTTATAGGATTAAAGCCTAGTTTTCAGAGGAATTAAATTTTCATGTGTTTTGTAAGAATCAAATTCTTTGAACTCAATTTTTTCTCCTAGATTTTGAATCTGCATGACAGAATCTCCCCAATGAGAATTAAATTCTCAACTTGTGGGGAGATCTGCTTCTGCAGATCTCAGCCAGGGAAAGAACTAAGTTCTTGCATGAAGGGTTAAACCCTTAGAGGGGCAAATGAAAAGTGTTTTTCATTTTACCTAATGTTTCAAGGAAGCAAGTCTTTTTTTTTGAGAATTAAATTCTCCTATTCCTCCAAAGCTCACTATATATTCTTGTTTTTAAGCCTCTGGAGAGTCCTTTTTTTCTCTTTCTTTTTTTTCTTCTCTGAGACTTGAAGTCTCGGGTTCTTTATATAGTGGAAAGAAATTTGTTTAATTCTGAGAAAATCTCTCATTGAGAGATCCTGTTTCCCCCAATCAGAGCAAGGCTCTACTTGAATTTTGAAAATTCAAATTTCGAAGCAACGCTTCGGTTCCCGTGCGCAGCGCGCAATTTGCCACATGGCGGAAGTTGATTCTGCAGCGTAACGCCTAAGGCAGTGCGTCTAATCAGAGCAAGGCTCTTTAAAAAAACATAAGTAAGACTTAACTGCGCAAGCGCACGGCTGCACGACACGTGTCTGCGCAGTTGCGCAATCGCAACTGCGCAAGCGCACGGCTGCGCGACACATGTCTGCGCAGTTGCGCAATCGCAACTGCGCAAGCGCACGGCTGCGCGACACGTGTCACGCGCTGGTGAGTTGCACAGCAACAGAATGAAAATTTAAGTAAATCTTTTCTGATTCTTGTTAAAACAAGAAGATTTCTTCTGTAAAACAAGGACCCTTGGATCAAAGATCCAATGGTGGGAAAATTCCCAAAATTATTCAGGAAAGATCTTGGTAACAAATTCAACAAATTTGTGAGCACTATAAATAAGACCCCAGACCTCATTCAAAGGCATGATCAACTTCTGGAAAAAAAAAGAACTCTTGAAGATTAATCAAAGACACAAAAAAAGAGGTAAAAATTTCTGAAGAACAGAAGATTAGAAAGGGAATAACAAAAAAGAAGAAGATAAATAGTGCCTTGCACTTGATATGAACCCTTGGTTCTGTGAAATCAGGGAAAACAAGAAGAAAAACTTGCTTTCCTTTGATCCAAATTTAGATCAAAAGTACTATGCACTTTTGTTCTTAAAACTGGAAAATTCTTGAGTTTCTGCATAAATGCAACTCATTATTTAAAAGGGCCTGGCCCAAATCAAATGGCAGAATAATAAAGGGGCAGAGCCCTGTTCTATATAAATGCAATTCATTATTTAAAAGGGCCTGGCCCAAATCAAATTGCAAAAGGGCAAAGCCCTGTTTTGGAAAATTCTTGAATTTCTGCAACTCACTATTTAAAAGGGCCTGACCCAAATCAAATTGCAAAAGGGCAAAGCCCTGTTCTGGAAAATTCTTGAGTTCCTGCAACTCACTATTTAAAAGGGCCTGGCCCAAATCAAATTGCAAAAGGGCAAAGCCCTGTTTTGGAAAATTCTTGAGTTTCTGCAACTCATTATTTAGGGCCTGGCCCAAATCATATTGCAAAACAATAAAGGAGCAGAGCTCTGTTCGGATAGATTCCGTTAGTCAGGCAGAGCCTAAAATAAATAAAAAAAATTGGACTTAACCCAATCCTGGCTGTAAGTCCTTAAATTAAATTGATTGAGCAAAATGGCTCTCCCAAACCAATTCACGACCGGTTCGAGGGTACATCTCCGAACTCCTTTGACATCTCTCGTTGTAATTCCTCAACGACGTCAAAGAGGTGACGAGTCCCAACGACCACACATTAATATCGGACCGAAACGTCCCTAAACTAAAATCGGACCGAAACGTCCCTAAACTAAAATCGGACCGAAACGTCCCTAAACTAATATCGGACCACTACGTCCCTAAACTGGCGATGGACCACTACGTCCCTAAACTGGAATATGGACCACTACGTCCTTAAACTAGCAACGGACCGAAACGTCCCTAAACTAATAATGGACCACCACGTCCCTAAAACTGGCAATGGACCGCCACGTCCTTAAACTGGCACAATAGAGCCCAAATGCTCTCTTGTCGGATCTAAACGGTCCCGTCTAAGTTGACCTTAGCCCCAGCTACGGCTAATGTGTCCTTAGATCTTTAAATAAACAATAAAACCCCAAATCAACTTTGGTTCAAGGGTACATCTCTGAACTCCTCAGACGCCTGTCGTTGTAATCCATCAACGACGTCAGAGAGGTGACGAGTCCCGACGGCCAGATAATTAAATCAATCACTATGTTAAGTTGATCTTAGTCTAGAATATGACTAATGTATCCTTAACGAAGGTTTAAGTTGATCTTAGCCGCAATGCGACTAATGCATCCTTAAACTAAAAACACCAAACCCAAATCTAAGTAAATACGGATTTGGACTAATCCACGTCCTACGGGCGACGGCATTACTCAGTCTCCGTATACAATCCACGGGCAACCGCAAACAAAACAAACACACACGACACGAAGTGAAATTCTGGAGAAGGAGAAAGTTGTTACCGCGATGCGGTAGCGTAATTAACTGCAGGGGCTTGCGCCTGCAGGGAAGAGCATCCCCACAATCAAAAACCCCTCACCCTGAGGGGGAATCTGACGAAGTCTGCTACATCGGCCGCATCCGTCTAAACCTCCGATACACGGTGCCATAAATCAACTTGGCATCTTCGGAGAGATAGACGGATAAAACCAAATAGCATCTGCCCCGAACCTCAGGCACAGACCTAACGTCCAGGCCGCCGTTCGGAGGGGAACAGATTCTGGCACGCCCGGTGGGACCTTTTCCTCTTTCCACTCCACACTTCGTGTGTCGTCTTCGCGAACCAATCGCGGTTTGTTAAATGGTTGTCTTCGGATTTCAAGTTGCTAAGATTTGGTCTTTTGTCTGGCACAGAATTCGAGATTCAATGGCCTCCAATTGCACCAGCTGCTCGAAATGCCACTGCAACAGACGCTCCACTTCACTAGGAGGGGTGACGTATGGGCCCCAAGCGGCTTCTTTCCTGACCCTGCCGGTAGACCAGGTGACCCAAGCCACCACCGGCTTGTTCTTCGGGACCATGGTCCCACCTACAAGCTTCTCTATGCCGAAATCCATACCTGAAGCTAACAAGAAGTCAGTGTTCGACCGGCTTACTGCCACCACGACCCCTGTCAACGGGTCACCCGCTACTAAGCCGACAGCCTCCGTTTTCACCAGGCTAGGTCAGAACTATGAAGTGGCTGTCCCAAAGAGGGCAACGGCCGCTACTTTGGAAGTCGTTAAAGCGGCCTCTCCCATCAGAGAGTCGGTCTTTACAAGATTGACTGTTCCCACTCCGCCACCAACTGGTCAAAAAGCGTCGGTCTTCGATAGGCTGACATCAGCAGTTACCCCACACTCAAACAGGGGGCAGCAAGAAACCATCTCGATTTCCGAGCCAGTCCCAACGGCTCGTCGTGCGCGACGTCGCCATTGGCAACGAATAAGGAAAGCAGGGGGCAACTCCCCCTCAGGGCTAACCCCACCTGCTCCAGTGGTGGAGGTCAATGCTGCTGTTCCAACTGGGAACAGCTTCGAATTGCTGAGGAAGGTGAGAAAGAACTCTCCGGTTGCTACATTGAAAAGGTCTCCTCCGCCCATGGAAAAAGCTCCGGAGACGAAGCATGAACAGCCCCCTCAACGGCTGTCGTCAAAAATTTATAAAGTTTGGCGGAGGGTTCAAGACTCCGTGATTGACTCAGACCACTTCCGTCGCCAGAAAGGGGCAAAGGTGGAAAAAGACAAGAACCGCCCCATTAAACAGCAGGGGGCAACAAATGCTAGAATGCCCGCTTCAACGGCTCCTTCAACCTCAAAGGTCCATAAAAGGAAGAGGCCAGAAAAAGCTCCCATGACACTGACAAAGTTTAAAAGCGGTGAACCTAAACGCCCCAAGTCAGGGGGCATAACAGTTCATACGGTCTATATGGCTGCGGGAAAGGAAGAAAGTCGTACTTCTACGGGTCACCGACCGCTTACCCGGTCAGTGACCAAGTCTCAGGAGCAGCAACAAAAGCTCCAGGAGATGATGACTACAATGGCTGCACTCACGGGGCCAAAAGAGAATCCTGAGACGTCCTTAGATGAACGCCAAGAGGAAGAGACCGACGCTGAGTTCCTCCGCCGAATACTGGAAAAGAGAGACAAAGAGGCTGCTGAACAAGCAGCCAATATACAGCGTATGGGCCTCCTCTTCCAGGACATGATAGGGATGATGATACAACCAGATCCCCCAACTGAAGAACCCCCGATTGTCCTTGGGGATGATAAGGGAGAAACATCAAACCCTCAGCCCGTTCTATCAACAGCTAAAGAGGATACAATCTCTAAGACTGATCTGGACGAATACATAGCCCAGCAAATAAGGGTTCATCATGCGGCAGAAGCAGCCGGACACGTCGTGAAAACGGGGCGACCGTATCCAGGCTGGTATGACCAAATCAGGTACCCGCCGGGCTACACGATCCCTAAGTTTCATGTCTACAAAGGGACCGGCAATCCCCATCAACATGTGGCCCAATTCAGGGCTCTTTGCGGTAATACCGGCGGCGACGACAAGCTTTTGCTTCGCCAGTTTGTTGGAAGTTTATCTGATACGGCGTTTGAATGGTATTCTGAGCTTCCCAACGACTCTATAAAAACCTTTGCGGAGATGGAGCTACTCTTCACCCAACGCTTTGCAAGTGCCAGTGAGCGTACCCCGATGACGGCACTGACACGAAGTTCGCAAGTATCCAAGCCTTCCTAGCCGAACAAAAGATGAAGGATGAATTGGAAGAGGTGCACACAGCCGACGTTGCTTTTGGTAATGAAGACCTTCTCCTCGGGACGTGTGAACACAATCGCCCCCTTTATGTCTCAGGATACTGCCATGACATAAAGATAGGAAAAATCTTGGTCGATAACGGATCGTCTGTCAATTTACTCAATGTGCGAGTGTTAAAGGAGATTTGCATGAGTGTCCAACACCTCGCCCGGGACAAAATCACCATCTCCGGTTTCGACTCTCAATCCTCAAAGACTCTTGGATCTGTGATATTGACGCTACGCTTCGGGGTGCTCGTCACAGACATCAAATTCCATGTTATAGATGCCAAGACGTGCTACAATGCTCTGCTCGGCCGACCATGGCTACACGAGTACAATATCATCCCTTCTACACAGCATCAGTGCATGAAGTATTCTAGGGACGGCCTCGAGTACACAGTGGCAGGAGAGTTGAATTCGTTTTCCGTGAACGAAGTTCGCAAGTATGAAGATGCCAAATACTTCTTACCGAGTTTCGAAGACACGGAAAGGTGTCACAAACCGGAGAACAAAACTAACGCAACCATCCCTGTCTTCGGCAGTGACACCGAGGAGGAGGAGGATATAATCTATTCAGGTCCATCCCAATCCACCAGACCAGGACCATCCGTTCCTTCATTGATCTTCGGTAGTGATTCAGAGGATGAAGTTCATGTTGTATTCCCTGCTCGGCCTTCAATACGAGTCTCCGCTGATGAAGGGCGAAGTCTACAGATAACCATGGTGCCGCTTGAACATTACAAAGAACTGGATGCACTCGACACCAACAGCGTAGAAGAATTGCAGATATTCTATATCCCTCCCAGACGAAAAGGCGAGAAGGCAATCTTATTCTACCGCTCAGAAGAAAACAAGGCGGAAAAAGAAATTTGGCATGGCACAGATCCCACGCTCGACGGGCTTCAGCCTATCCGTCTTCCCAGATATTATACCGAAGGTTTGAAGAAACTACTGAAGCGCCAGGGGATGTCCTTCACACAGACCGTTAGAAAAGCCAAATTCTATGACAAGGTCTGGAACGTTCCCGGGACTCAATCCAAACTGCCTAACGGGAGAACGGAAACAAAAGGGCTTGGGTACATCCGGCCAAAGAAACGGGAGCTAATAAACAGCTGTTATACCATGTATGACTTCGATGAAGAGGCTGACGCTCAATGGGAGGACGCTAATCCTAAATCAGCAAAAGTTCCTGACACAAAACCGCCCAGTCCATCGTCTAAAGACCAGGTGAGCAAACTTATAAAGGATGCGAGTCAAAAAGCCCGAGATGATCACGATCGTGAAATGGCAATCTATGAGAAAGCCAAGACACAGCGTCTCCTTCGACAGGCAGTAAAGAACGAAGATGCTGCCCCACGTCAGCCTGCTACTAAAAGGGTTCGACGCGAAAGCAAAAACAGGTCGAATGGCCGAAAAGGTGCTCGACAACCACAAAGCAGAGCTAAGAAGCCACGCGTCCGAGAGTCGAGCGTTATTGACCTAGCCCTCATGAAGAAAATGGGTCGAGCATACTCATTTCCTCGGAACAGAACAAGGAAAATACTTGATCTTGCTCTAAAACATCAAATGCTTACACTGCCAAAGTCTAAACACCCTGAGCAAGCAGGCGAAGTCTCCAACCCAAATTATTGCTCTTACCATCGAGTAGTAGGGCATCCGCTTGAAGATTGTTTCACCTTTAAGAATTGGGTTGAGGACCAATATCAGCTTGGCAAATTTGCGTTGTCTGACAGTTGGAGGGTAGCGCCGCCGCAAAAGCACGAACCTGAAAACACAAGGATAGAACCAACTCCGCATTGGGATTGGCAGAAAATTCGCACCTGCCATGTGATAACAATATTAAAAGAAGGGTCCGAGGACATGAACAACCTTCCTTGGTGCTTTGAAAGCGGCAGCGATGAGGTAATCTCAGAATTTCCCCCAGCTCCGAAAGAACTGGAGGATGGAATCCATACTACCGCAGATAACCTCAAGAAAATCGAGTTGGGGACAATAAATGATCAGCGACCGACATTCGTCAGCGAGCTGCTGTCTGAAAAGAGGGTGGCTGCGTTAAAAGATGTCCTTGTGCAGCATAAAGATTGCTTCGCATGGAACTATTCCGAGATGCCAGGACTTGATCCAGAAGTTGCTGTACATAGACTGGCAATATCCCCGAGTGTCAAGCCAGTCAAACAAGCGCCGAGAAGAATGCGGCTTGAGCTTGAGATGAGCATCAACGCTGAAGTCAAAAAGCTGATAGACTCCGGCTTTATCCAAGAAGTCCAATACCCTGAATGGATTGCTAATATCGTCCCAGTGATGAAGAAAAATGGAACGGTGCGCATATGCGTGGACTTTCGGGATCTCAACAAAGCCTGCCCGAAGGATGATTTCCCAGTACCAGTCACCGAACTGATGATAGACAACACGTCCACGCATGAGATTTTCTCATTCATGGACGGCTCATCAGGATATAATCAAATAAAAATGCATCCTGAAGACCAGAAACATACGGCTTTCCGGACTCCTTTGGGAATATTCTGTTACAAGGTGATGCCCTTCGGTTTAAAGAACGCCGGTGCTACTTATCAGAGGGCCATGACAAAGATCTTCGATGACCTTATACACGAAATCGTTGAATGCTATATCGACGATCTCGTGGTTAAAAGCAAATCATACGAGGAACATCTCGAGCATCTGAAGACTGTATTTCAACGCCTTCGGCAGTACAACTTGAAGATGAATCCTCTTAAATGTGCGTTCGGGGTTTCCTCGGGCAAGTTCCTGGGATTCGTTGTTCGACACCGAGGTATTGAAATAGATCCATCAAAGATTAAAGCGATCATGGAAATGCCTCCGCCGAGGACTCTCAAACAGCTGCGGTCTCTCCAAGGGAAACTCGCATACATACGGCGATTTATAGCCAACCTTTCAGGAAAGTGCCGTCCTTATAGTCACCTGATGAAGAAGGGAACCCCATTCGTTTGGGATCAAAAATGCCAAGGCGCACTGGATGAGATCAAACAATACCTGCAGAACCCGCCGGTGTTGGCTGCTCCAGTTAAGGGGAAGCCTCTTATTCTTTATACAACCGCCCTCGAAGGTTCTTTAGGCGCATTATGGGCACAAGAGAACGATCAAGGGAAAGAAAGAGCACTCTATTACTTAAGTCGAGTTCTGCTGGGGGCAGAAAGCAATTACTCTCCCATTGAAAAACACTGCCTGGCATTGATCTTCGCAATAACAAAGCTTAGGCACTATGCGTTGGCGCACGAAGTCCGTCTGATTTCAAAAGTCGACCCTCTCAAATATCTAATGTCAAAAGCCATATTGACAGGGCGACTCGCTAAATGGGCCCTGCTCTTGATGGAATTTTCGATAACATATCAACCTCTCAGAGCAGTAAAGGGCCAGGCCATCGCCGACTTCCTTGCTGAGCATCCCATCCCTGCCGATTCTCCTTTAAATTGCGATTTGCCAGACAGACATGCGTTTGATGCAATCGACAGTGGTGATACCCGGTGGGAGCTTTATTTCGATGGAGCATCTTCCATGAAAAAGCATAAACAAAATATGCCCATGATCAAATCAGGGGTAGGTCTTATCTTCGTAACCCCACAAGGAGGAATAATGCGATTCGCCTTCTCCTTGACAGAGCCGAGAACGAATAATAAAGCTGAATATGAGGCTTTGATAGCAGGCCTCGAGATCGCCATTGACATGGGAATTGAAGACCTACTCATATATGGGGATTCCCAACTGGTCGTCAGTCAAGTGAACGGCGACTACCAAACGTGCAAACCGGAGTTGGTGAAATACGGTGAGAAAGTGCAACAACTGCTAACCCAAATTCCCTCCTACACTTTGGAGAGCATACAGCGAGCGGAAAACAGCAAAGCGGACGCACTAGCCAAACTTGCTAAAGAACTGGCTGACGAGAACCTCGACGACGTTAGAATCGTGGTACAAAGCCGTCGAGTGCTTGCCCCAGCAGAAATACCCCCAGAATCATATAAAGAAAAGGGAGCAACTGAGCAAGCGACCCTACAAATAAAAGATCATGAGAAGGCCGAAGACTGGAGAGAAGTCTTCATAGATTACTTCAAGTTCCACCGAATGCCTGAAGAAGCGTCCATATGACATCAGCTCGTGAAACGAGCTCTGTCTTTCGCCTTCGTCAATGATACTCTATACAAGAGGTCATTCGATTCTCTGTGGCTGAGATGCCTAGGACCTGACGAAGCGAAAAGAGTCGTTCAGGAAGTTCACGACGGACTCTGCAGTTCTCACCAAGCAGGTCCTAAGATGAAGCTGAAGATAAAACGGATGGGCTACTACTGGCCCACGATGATGCAAGATTGCCTAGAATACGCGAGGCAATGTCATTCATGTCAAATTCATGGGGACTTCATCCATCAGCATCCCAATCCACTGCATCCAACAGTGGCTAGTTGGCCGTTCGAAATGTGGGGAACTGACATAGTCGGCCCCATCGAACCAGCATCGTCAAAGGGACATCGTTTCATATTGGCGACGACTGATTACTTCTCCAAATGGGCAGAGGCGGTACCGTTGAGGGAAGTAAAAACGGAGAACATCCTCCATTTCTTCAGAGCGCATGTCATATACCGGTTTGGAACCCCGAGAAGAATCATCTCTGATAATGGGCCAGCCTACCGAAGTCATAAAATTAGCCGCTTCGCACAGCAGCACAATATAGACTGGAGATATTCCTCGGTTTATAATCCGCGAGCCAATGGATTAGCTGAAGCCTTTAACAAGACATTGACGAAAATCATAAAGAAAACAGTGTCTCGAAATAAGAAAGACTGGCATGAGAGACTGCAAGAAGCTCTTTGGGCGTATCGAACTACATTTAAAACTGCCACAAACACAACGCCATACGCGTTGGTATTTGGGACAGAAGCAGTACTCCCTCTCGAGATAGAATTACCCTCTCTACGAGTGGCAGTCCACTACGAGCTGACAGACGAAGAAAATGCTCACCTTCGGTTTGAAGAGCTTGACGCTCTTGATGAAATCCGGCTTATAGCACAGCAAAATCTGGAAGCCTATAAAGCAAAGATGACGCGCTCATATGAAAGATTGAGCCGCCCGAGGATGTTCCACCAAGGCGAACTCGTGCTAGTGGTCAAAAGGCCCATGATCCCCAATCGCGCCAAGCGGGGAAAGTTTGAACCAAACTATGAAGGACCGTACATCATTGATAAAGTCTACCAGGGTGGGGCCTATCTACTCATGGACATGCACGGTGAAAGGCCTTTCAGGCCGATAAACGGTCGCTTCCTAAAGAAATATTACGCTTAATGAGTCACAGCCTAGGTCAATGATGGATGACGACGACTATGTCCGCTCGCTATCTTCCTAAGCTAGAACTTTATAAGCAGTAGCTGGCCTTCTCCGTGTTGGACCGAAATGTCCTTAAACTAATAGCAGACCGAAACGTCTTTAAACTACTACCGCAGCATCTTTAGGCTGACGAGATATAAAAAAAAACATATAAAAATAAAATAAAATAAAAACGGTATGTCCATAAGCAAAAAAGGGCACGGATGAAAACCCGAAAAGGGCTCCGTGAGTAAAAACAGCAGGGCTGCCGGCGAGTGTTCGTGAAAACCCGAAAGGGCGCGACCTCGTAAAAAAAAAAGGGAAGATAAAAAAAAAAAAAACGGTATGTCCATAAGAAAGATGGGCACGGATGAAAACCCGAAAGGGCTCCGTGAGTAAAAACAGCAGGACTACCGGCGAGTGTTTGTGAAAACCCGAAAGGGCGCAACTTCGTTAAAGAACCCTTACAGGGTCCTCTCGACCCTGTAAGGAGAAACCACCCGCGTGAGATCCTTACGACTTACAAGGGAACAACACACTTAGGAATCCCCACGATTCCTAAGGAGAAAATACGCTTGCGAGATCCTCACGACTCGTAAGGAGAACTCTCTTATGGGACCCTCACGGCTCATAGGATTTGAAAGTCTTAAGTCACAGAGACCTAAACCTGTGCTTAAGTAAACCCCCACAAACTTCCAATGCTGCCCTACAAGTGGTTCAATATTGACCCTTGTATACAATCCACGGGCGCAAATAAACGTTTCCCTAACCAAGGTCCATCCGTGACCGGGGATATGTTCGCATAACCCTTGTAAGTCCTCTCGATTTACAAGAAGAAAACCCCCCTGTAGGATCCTTACGACTTACAGAGGAACAAAACACTTAGGAACCCTTACGATTCCTAAGGAAAAAATACACCTACAAGATCCTCACGACTTGTAGGGAGAAATACCTTTATGAGACCCTTACGGCTCATGAAGTTAAAAGCCTTAGCTGACAGGACCCTAACACTGGTCGCTAAGCCTCCTTTGTTCGACAACGACGGAGGCAAATGATGATTCGCTCCTGGCAATATCCCAGTTGCAGCAGTGCTGATGCGGAAATCGGTGTCCAATTTCAGGTTTACGGCGAAAGCCAGTAGGCCGCTCATGCATACAAAATAGCCGAAATGATAGGGCATCTTGCAATAAAAAGCAGCAAGTGAAATGTATGCATGCAAAATAGCCGAAATGATTGGGCAACTCGCAATAAAAAGCAACGAGTAAAGATAAAATAAATAGCCGAAATGATTGGGCACCGCGAAAAATAGCCAAAATGATTGGGCAATCGCGACCTTCGCGATATAAAAGCTGAAATGATAGAGCATCGCGGAAATAAAATAAAATAAAAAGAAGAAATGATAAAACTTTGGCCCTACAGTTAAGGTCACATCGATCCCTGTATACAATCCAAGGGCATAAACAAAGAAGGAACCATACTTCCCCAGCGGGTTCCGTCAAACGACGAAGCCAAACCTCAACGGTTCATTTCAACCGAAGAAGCCAATGACTTCGACAAAAACTTCTCAACTCACGGATACAAACACTCCTTGACGAGAGCCTTCTGATCCGCGTCGACTCGCAGAGCCACCAGCGCCTCCGTGGGAACCATCGACTCGTTTCAAACCCCAAGGACATAAATAATCCTTGGCGCTTGGGAAACAAATAATCCCTCGCAAAACTTCTCAACTCACGGATACAAACACTCCTTGACGAGAGCCTTCTGATCCGCGTCGACTCGCAGAGCCACCAGCGCCTCCGTGGGAATCATCGACTCGTTTCAAACCCCAAGGACACAAATAATCCTTGGCGCTTGGGAAACAAATAATCCCTCGCAAAAAAAAATCCTCGACTCACGGATACAAACACTCCTTGACGAGAGCCTTCTGATCCGCGTCGACTCGCAGAGCCACCAGCGCCTCCATGGGAATCATCGACTCGTTTCAAACCCCAAGGACACAAATAATCCTTGGCGCTTGGGAAACAAATAATCCCTCGCAAAACTTCTCAACTCACGGATACAAACACTCCGCGACGAGAGCTTCTTTGACTCACATCTCGGGCAGTAAGGATTCAAAAACTTGCTTCCTGAAACAATGGGACCCTGCAAGTCAATCCTAAATGGTCTCTTGCATACTATCCACGGGTCTCACTCTCTAAAGTCGATTTTCGACAAAGAGGGAAACAACCGCTTACGAGCCCTCTCGACTCGTAAAAGGGCAATAGGACCCTACAAGTCAATCCTAAATGGTCTCTTGCATACTATTCACGGGTCTCACCCTCTGAAGTCGATTCTCGACAAAGAGGGAAACAACCGCTTACGAGCCCTCTCGGCTCGTAAGAGGGAGAAATTCTCTCATAAGATCCTTTCGACTTATGAGAGAAAACCACACTTGGGAATCCTCACGATTCCTAAGGAGAAAATCCACTTACGAGATCCTCTCGATCCGTAGGGAGAAAAGTCTCTATGAGACCCTCACGGCTCATAGAGTTGAAAAGTCTTAGGCAGCAGATCCGAACCTGCGGCATAAGCCATCACTATCTCTCGAAGAAACCAAGATGCTTACTCTATTACCTGTCAATCATGTTTATCAAGACAGCATGCTGATAATAAGAGAAGGGAGAAAGCAAAGAAATGATACGAGACATTAAAAAAAATGTGTGTATCTTTATTTATTAATTCAATCAAGTACACGGCGAATCGTACAAAAGAATAAAGAATGTATACATCTTATTCAAAAAAAAAAAAGAAAATTACAAATATATTGATACAAAGGCAGCTACTGGGAAGGAAGCGTCTTGCATAGATTTAGCAATTGCTCACATACTTCCTTCCACGTCTTCTCTTGGTCGGCTGCCACCGCCAGCTCTGCCTCCACTTGGGCTCGTTGCTGCAAGACCGACGCGAGCTGCTCCCTGACGACCTGATATGCAGCTTCTCGACTTGGGATATTGCGCTCAGCTACGTCAAGTTTCTGCTTCAAATTCAGCCCATGGGAAATACGCTCCAAGAGACCCTCGAAGATAGTCTTCACTTGGGCAGCATTTGCCTCAACCTCAGCGCGCAGATGAGCCATTTCGTTTGAGGTCTTTTGGCATTCCCTTAGTCTTGAAGCTGCTTCTTGTTCCAGGTGGCGGAAGTGCGAAGTGCTTTGCTCGAGCCAAGTTGTGCGTTGGGTGCTCAGAGCTAAAACTTCAGGAGAAGGACGCGTCGACTCCAGCCGATTTAGACAAGCCTCGATCCCCCTGCAGTGGTTAACCCAAGATTCGACGACGCCTTCGTTATGAAAATTTACGAGCGCCGCCAACATTGGATTAACCTCCATAGCGAAATCCACGGTAGAAGGGAGAGCGTCCATATTGAGCTCTTCAATGTACCCGCTCAGCATGCCCAAACTCATCGCAGCACCCTTGGAAGACGGACGTCTCAAGAAAGGGCCTGCCGGTGAAAGGACGCGAGCCTCAAAGGGGACCGGAGCTGGAACAATAGCTGCAAAACAAAACATGGTCAAACGATGGTTCAAGAGATGTTGAAGGGTTACCAAAAAGAAATTTACTATACCAGCGGCAACGGATGGCAAAGCCGGAAGGGCCGGCAGCGCGGCGGGTCTTACATCCCCTCCTTCGATTTGTGGCACTGCAATAAGGAAAAGGAAAAGTCAAAGAACCATCCCATTACTAAAAAGGGGAAAATAAAGACATTATAGTGAAAGTATACTCACCGGCGCCACCAGAGGGAGAAGCGAGTTCGGACGGGAAGGAGAAGTGTGGGAGCAACACTTGATATAAATGATCGAAGAGCACTCCTGCAAAGGCACAATGATACGACGTTAGTACAAAGCTACATTTTTTGAAAGATTAAATGCATGAGTCGTGAATCCATACCTTCCAACATCCGTGATGGTACAAGGGAAGGCGGGGAGGTGACCACCGCCAAAGCAGTAGTCGACGGTGCCCCCTCGAGCAAAGGAGCATCGGCACTGGCCGCACCTGCAAAAAACAAGCTTGTTAGAAGAGATCGCAGGATATATAAAAAAGGGGGACGCCGGTGATAAAAGAAATTTTTTTTTTACCTGACGAGCTACCAGCAGAAACTGAAGCAATCCCCTCATCCATCGACATGAGACCACCGCCCGTAGCCTCATCACCCGACTCGATGGGAACCGTTGTTGTGCTCGCGAGCCCGGGAGACGGCAAGAGACCATACGCGGGGAGGGCTATGATTGGAGTATTACCAGATTCCTGAGAAAGAGCGGTTCGCTCCTCCTCAGGAATCGTGGCCGCCTCACCCGATACTCCCTCGGTTTCTGCGGTCACGGTTGTCTCATCCATCGGCACCGTGACGCCTCCAGCCTCAAGCGCCTCCACTTCTACTGCCTTCGGCTCGACAGTCATCTCATCTGCCGCCACTTCAGACGCGGCATCCATGACCTTCTCGGCGGCGGGTCCTTCAACTTCTGTTTCAGGCACCGTGGCCCCAACGATGGTGCCCACCGTCGGCTCAGGTTCGACAGGCGCCGCTTCCGCCGTTTCCTGGGGTCCGACGGTCTCCGCCTCCCCCTCAGTCGGACTTGGTCCTGCAAGATGGAATGCATATGAGCCAATATTTTTATAATAACAACAAGGTTCTGAAAGAGATGTTACCTGAAGGGGATTTATTATTTGCACTTCGGGCCGCGCGCGCCGCTCGCCTATAAGCAGTAAATAGGGCGACAGGGGCCTCTTCAGAAGGAGTGTCAGCGCGAGGAATGGTGCTAGAGCCCGCTCCCGTGGCCAAAACAGCTCTGCTCGCCTCTGCTTCAGAAGGAGTGTCGGCACGAGGAAGAGTGCTAGGGCCCGCTCCCGCGGCCAAAGCAGCTCTGCGTGCCCTTGCTTCGCGTCTCAACCGCTTCCGCTCCTCTCGAGCCGTTGAGACGGATGCCACTAGGGCTTCCTTGAGTGAGGCTCCCTCGTCCGTATATAGGGATGCCTTTAGATTCTTCAAGGCATCCCTCATCGTCTTGTCAAGCCGAGGCTCTTGTGGCAATTTTGACGAAGCCGGGACTTCGATAACGGACTTGGGAGGGACCCCTGCGTCAATTGATACAGCGCCTACAAAGAAACAAAGAAGGTCAGGTTGACTATCAGAAAAAAGACAACAAACTTTCCTTGTAAAAGAGAAAGGGGTGAAACATACCAACGCCTGCTAGGGCACGCTTCTCCTCCTCCTCCTGAAAGGTTTTCAGGGAGGCAGCAATAGCCTCTTCAGCGGAGACACCTGTTGAAAATGGAGCGAATATTAGTTAAGGATAACAATATAAAATGCAATAAAATGACAAATAAGGCGTTTGATAATTACCGGACTCAGCGAGTTTGCTCAACATCGCTTCAAGCCTCGCCGATCGCTCTGAAGCTGCAATGGCGGCAGCCAAATTGGTGTCCGCAGGGTCCACCACAAAGCCCTCATTGCTACCGTACTCGCATATGGCCCCGGCAGGATGAGCCGCGGGCTCTAAGTTAAGGATCGCGTCGAGGGATAAGGTGGACTTCTTCTTCTTCTGTCCGCCAGCCTTGAATCCACTCGGAACAGCTTTGCGCTTTCCAGTTTTGGCAGTCGCTTTCGGGCGGCGAGTCCCGATGTCCACTCCTGCGCCCGACTCTGGCGATACCGCTTTAACCGTCTTTGTCGGAGCACGGGGCGCCGTCGGTGCATCCACCGTAGTAGACAGTGGCAATCCACGCGGAGGGGGCAACACGCGTGGTCGATCAGCTCCGGCATCTTTCATCGGAGGGATAACCTGAACCCTGGGCTACAAGGGAGCCTTGCGATCGCCGCCGGGAGGCGCAGCCCTACGATTGACCAGCAGGCGTTTCTCCATCAAGATGATTGGGCCCATCGCATGCGCATACCAGGCCACATATGAATTAAGTATCTGAGGGGTACAGCTGGGCTCACTGATAAAAAAATAGGAGCCTGTATTGAGCCGGATGAAGTGATGCATCGCATTCCGTACCCCCTCCGGGCCGACTGCAGGTGTTCCCAAGAAGGCTTCCAACGGGATCCCTTGGTTATAACTCGATTGCCGGGCAAATCGATGCGGGTTATACCTCATGAAGAGAGCCGTTTCATTTTGCCTAAATACTAAGTAGCCCGGCCGAATGGAGTAAAGGTGGAGGATTTCCCGAGCCTTCAACACAGAAACACCGCCCTTAAAGTCATCACGCAGCGGCACCACTGACTTAGTGGTCTCAGAACCTATGGTGATGACCTTATCCACAAAAGAGGTCTTCGCTCCGACTAGATGTGAACGCAGGAGTAGTCCCCTAGACTCCCACGGAGGTGCAAACACAATTGAAGCCCCGACCAATCGCATGATTCTTGGAAGTTTAAATTTCTCAAAGAACGAGGGAGTTTTATGGGCACCAAACACTCCTCGGACATGCAGCTCCATCCAAGAAGTGAAGTAGTGCATCGGGAAGTTAGCAGGCTGTACCCCAGGCTCATTAGCGTCCCCCGCTACGCTAAGTCCATGGTAGAGATAAGCCAACCCGGCGATCCCTACTGATAACTGCAAACCCGCCACCATTCGATGCGCCGGGTAGAAGACAGAGGACCGCATAAGGCGGGGGTGCATGGGAAGCGCGAAGCTGCATAGCCACAGACCCAAGAACCCTATGAAAAAGGTCTCCTCATCCATGCCAGGAACGGCGATCTCTGAGAAAGGGACGCTAGCAGTGCCAGGGACGTAAAAACCCCGCTGATCAATTTCCGATGAAGGTCGGCGGTCCAGGCCGAAACCAAAGGGGTCAGTAAGCTGGGCGAACTTCTCACCCTGCTCTGATAAAAACTCCGGGCGAATAAAACGAGCAATGAAGTCCGCGAAACTAACGCCTCGGTCGCCCAATTCCAAATGGAGCTCCTCGTAAATCTCCAATACCTTCACCAGGCCCGGATGCTGATGCTGAATGGCATTTTCCGGAGTTAAGTCGAATACCATCTGCTTGGTGGCAAAGACGTACTCGTCAGGAAGAAGCAGCTCTTCGTAGTGCTCCCCCCTCGCCGGTAAACCTGAAAGCTCAACGAATTCCTCTAGAGAAATGGAGACTTCCCTATCCGCTGTCAGGAAAGTATGTGTGGGGATATTCCATTGTTCAATGAAGGCCTTTGTCCACCACGTTGGAGGAGTGGGATACTCGAAAAGCGAGACGTAGACGGCGGAGTATAAACCAATCTTCGTCAGGTGAGCTCTTTTCGCCGCTAAAATGTACCGGGCCCATGGCAGGTATCCAGCAGGCGGTCGCGGATTCAATCCAATGTTGTAAGCCTGTCCCCAAGGGCGTGCTTCACCCTGACAGATTCGCCTTCCCAAGATATCTATGGCCGGCGGCGGCTGCACCGGAATAGCGCCGATTGCAGGCTGGAGGAGGTCGTCAGAATTCCAATTTTTAACCTCCACGGCATACTCCACCGGGGGTTTGTCCGCATAGGGGATCGTAACTATAGGTTCGGAGGGCGAGGCGGAACTAAAACTGCGACGACCCTGGATGATTTGGCTATACCACCTTCCCCATAGATGAAGCTTCTTGCATTCAGGATCATGATCCTTAATAAGAGCGAATGCCACCCGATCCACTGGCGCATGGGGGAACCCTCCTTCCGAGCGAACGAAGGGAAAAGACAAGTCGTCAGACATCTTTTCTGTATAAAAATATATATATCATTAGTGGCCTGACGCTTAACATTAAAAAATATATATATAATAAAAAAAATAATAATAATAATAAATAAAAATCTTGCTCCACACTGTGATGCAGTGGGTAGGGGACCAAAGGGGGACCCACAAAATCAAGATGACGGCGCATCATTTGATAAGACAATCCCACCTTTGGATGAGACTGTCAGTCAACAAAAAGACCCCCAAGAGAATATCCTCATTGGGGGAATCCCTAGAGACAAGGAGAAAATCTCCTCCTTTTAGAGCAAAGCTCTGCCACAGAGTGACATTTGTCAAACTCCTGTCTCAAAGGAATAAAACTTCTTAAAAAGAGCCTAGCTCTGTAGTAGTAATAAAAAATTTATAACTCCTAAGAATTAAAATTTTGGGATCTTAAAGATCCATGGAAACTTTTAAAAAGTTTTCTAGTTGATTTATGAGCAGGGCTCTGTTCATGGGTTAAAACCCAAGAACAAAGTCTCTGTAAATTTTTGAGAGCAAGGCTCTGTGGATGAAATCCCAAAGGGGTTTCCTTTAGATCAAAGATCTATAAGAGCAAGGCTCTGTTGAAGAAACCCCAAAGGGGTTTCCTTTAGATCAAAGATCTATAAGAGTAAGGCTCTGTTAATTAAATTTAATTTAAATTAATTTAATTTTACCTAGAATGGTTCTAAGATTAGAACTTGGAAGTTCTTAGGGAAATCACAAGAGCAAGGCTCTGGAAGTTCTCAAGCAAGAGCAAGGCTCTAAAATTCAAATTCTTGGAAATGGTAAAGAATTACCAAGGACCAAGGGTCCTACTTATAGGCGCCTGCGCCTGTTCACTTGGCCCTTCGATCCGACGGTCAGGATCTTGCCACCGCTGCACTCACGCGCGCGCCACGTGAGCGCAACGGTGGGGGGGCATCTGTTTCCCCCAATCAGAGCAAGGCTCTACTTGAATTTTGAAAATTCAAATTTCGAAGCAACGCTTCGGTTCCCGTGCGCAGCGAGCAATTTGCCACATGGCGGAAGTTGATTCGGCAGCGTAACGCCTAAGGCAGTGCGTCTAATCAGAGCAAGGCTCTTTAAAAAAACATAAGTAAGACTTAACTGCGCAAGCGCACGGCTGCGCGACACGTGTCTGCGCAGTTGCGCAATCGCAACTGCGCAAGCGCACGGCTGCGCGACACGTGTCTGCGCAGTTGCGCAATGTGTCTGCGCAGTTGCGCAATCGCAACTGCGCAAGCGCACGGCTGCGCGACACGTGTCTGCACAGTTGCGCAATCGCAACTGCGCAAGCGCACGGCTGCGCGACACGTGTCACGCGCTGGTGAGTTGCACAGCAACAGAATGAAAATTTAAGTAAATCTTTTCTGATTCTTGTTAAAACAAGAAGATTTCTTCTGTAAAACAAGGACCCTTGGATCAAAGATCCAATGGTGGGAAAATTCCCAAAATTATTCAGGAAAGATCTTGGTAACAAATTCAACAAATTTGTGAGCACTATAAATAAGACCCCAGACCTCATTCAAAGGCATGATCAACATCTGGAAAAAAAAGAACTCTTGAAGATTAATCAAAGACACAAAAAAAAGAGGTAAAAATTTCTGAAGAACAGAAGATTAGAAAGGGAATAACAAAAAAAAAGAAGATAAATAGTGCCTTGCACTTGATATGAACCCTTGGTTCTGTGAAATCAGGGAAAACAAGAAGAAAAACTTGCTTTCCTTTGATCCAAATTTAGATCAAAAGTGCTATGCACTTTTGTTCTTAAAACTGGAAAATTCTTGAGTTTCTGCATAAATGCAACTCATTATTTAAAAGGGCCTGGCCCAAATCAAATGGCAGAATAATAAAGGGGCAGAGCCCTGTTCTATATAAATGCAATTCATTATTTAAAAGGGCCTGGCCCAAATCAAATTGCAAAAGGGCAAAGCCCTGTTTTGGAAAATTCTTGAATTTCTGCAACTCACTATTTAAAAGGGCCTGGCCCAAATCAAATTGCAAAAGGGAAAAGCCCTGTTCTGGAAAATTCTTGAGTTCCTGCAACTCACTATTTAAAAGGGCCTGGCCCAAATCAAATTGCAAAAGGGCAAAGCCCTGTTTTGGAAAATTCTTGAGTTTCTGCAACTCATTATTTAGGGCCTGGCCCAAATCATATTGCAAAACAATAAAGGAGCAGAGCTCTGTTCGAATAGATTCCGTTAGTCAGGCAGAGCCTAAAATAAATAAAAAAAATTGGACTTAACCCAATCCTGGCTGTAAGTCCTTAAATTAAATTGATTGAGCAAAATGGCTCTCCCAAACCAATTCATGACCGGTTCGAGGGTACATCTCTGAACTCCTTTGACATCTCTCGTTGTAATTCCTCAACGACGTCAAAGAGGTGACGAGTCCCAACGACCACACATTAATATCGGACCGAAACGTCCCTAAACTAAAATCGGACCGAAACGTCCCTAAACTAAAATCGGACCGAAACGTCCCTAAACTAATATCGGACCACTACGTCCCTAAACTGGCGATGGACCACTACGTCCCTAAACTGGAATATGGACCACTACGTCCTTAAACTAGCAACGGACCGAAACGTCCCTAAACTAATAATGGACCACCACGCCCCCAAAACTGGCAATGGACCGCCACGTCCTTAAACTGGCACAATAGAGCCCAAATGCTCTCTTGTCGGATCTAAACGGTCCCGTCTAAGTTGACCTTAGCCCCAGCTACGGCTAATGTGTCCTTAGATCTTTAAATAAACAATAAAACCCCAAATCAACTTTGGTTCAAGGGTACATCTCTGAACTCCTCAGACGCCTGTCGTTGTAATCCATCAACGACGTCAGAGAGGTGACAAGTCCCGACGGCCAGATAATTAAATCAATCACTATGTTAAGTTGATCTTAGTCTAGAACATGACTAATGTATCCTTAACGAAGGTTTAAGTTGATCTTAGCCGCAATGCGACTAATGCATCCTTAAACTAAAAACACCAAACCCAAATCTAAGTAAATACGGATTTGGACTAATCCACGTCCTACGGGCGACGGCATTACTCAGTCTCCGTATACAATCCACGGGCAACCGCAAACAAAACAAACACACACGACACGAAGTGAAATTCTGGAGAAGGAGAAAGTTGTTACCGTGATGCGGTAGCGTAATTAACTGCAGGGGCTTGCGCCTGCAGGGAAGAGCGTCCCCACAATCAAAAACCCCTCACCCTGAGGGGGAATCTGACGAAGTCTGCTACATCGGCCGCATCCGTCTAAACCTCCGATACACGGTGCCATAAATCAACTTGGCATCTTCGGAGAGATAGACGGATAAAACCAAATAGCATCTGCCCCGAACCTCAGGCACAGACCTAACGTCCAGGCCGCCGTTCGGAGGGGAACAGATCCCAATTGATTTAATTAGTCTCAGAATTGATTTGGAAATTTTACCCACCGTTGGATCTTTGATCCAAGGACTTCTGTTTTACAGAAGATATTGTTCTTGTTTTTAACAAGATTGGGGATATTCTCTATATATAGAATAAAATTCTATCGAGCGGTGAAATCTTAATCACCATTGGATTTTTAATCCAAGGGTGTTTAATTTAACAGAGTATAATTTTTCTCTGTTTAGAAAGATATAGAAAATATTTTGGATCTTTAATCCATTAACTCTCTGTCTGACAGAAAATATTCTTCCCAATAGAATTTAATTCTATGTTTAATCACCGTTGAATCCTTGATCCATCAGTTCATTAAGTAGAATTTAATTCTACGTAAGGAGATGTCCTCGCGTGTTTAGCATGTGAGGCTTTGTTTTAGCCTATATGTAGTTTTATTGCAGCGTCTATATGCTCTGCATATAGGCACTCACGTGTTTGACACGTGAGCCTTTGTTTAGCCTATCTGTAGTTTAATTGCAGCGCTTATATACTTTGCATATAGGCGATCACGTGTTTAACACGTGAGGCTTTGTTTTAGCCTATCTGCAGTTTAATTGCAGCGCCTATATGATTTGCATATAGGCGCTCACGTGTTTAACACGTGAGGATTTGTTTTAGTCTATCTATAGTTTAATTGCAGTGCCTATATGCTTTGCATATAGGTCCTCACGTGTTTAACACGTGGGGCTTGTTTAGTGAGAAGTTTCCTCCTTTCTTTCTTTTCTTCTTCTTTTTTCTTTTACTTTTTATAAGGAAACAAATGCCCCCACAACGTTTCTCTCACGTGGCTTACACGTGAGTAAAACGCTGTGCATTTTTACAGCCGTTGGATTGCCTAGGGAAATGGGGAGATGGACAGCTCTCCATCACGTCTTATAAATAAGGGCTTAGCCCTTGAGATAGCCACTGTACCTTCGTCTTCTTCCCCAGTCTTTTTCTTGAGAATTTAATTCTCTTCTCAGAGCTCAGTTCTCTGCCCGTTGAAATTTCAAAGTTAAACTCTGTTAAAAAAAACTCTTTTGGGTAAAGATCTTGAACTACACTTATCTCTTAGTAACAAGAAACCTCTTTTTTCTAATTTTTTCTGGATTTTAAATCCACCACAAGAGCTTTTCTCTCTTCTGGAACCGATCTCTTAGAGATCCAAAAAGGCATAATGTTTGAGTAGTAAACCCCAATGTCTTCAAAGATCGGGCATTTCTCCTCTAATCTTTGAGGATCTATGGAATTTTAATTCCATTTTTTGTTTCCCCATCAGGGGGGTTTCTGGAATTTAATTCCACTGTTTTAAAAGGAACTTGATTCCTCATTACAGAGCTTAGCTCTGAAAGATCAAGAAGGCCTTTTGGGAATCGTATTCCCTGGTGTTCTTGAGTATATTTCAATTATAGGGTTTGCCCTTATTTCTACAAATTTGAACTTGTTGGGTATTTTAACCGAACTCATTTTTCTTTGAGGATGCCCAGAGTTTGTTTAAACTCCAGTGTCTATATGATAAGAATCCTTTTTGATTCTCACAATGATTATCTTATCTCATCATTGGTGAGCCGCCATATTGATTTTGTGGGATCCATTAGTTTTGCAGCCAATGGTCCCGTGAAACAAACATCACGTTTTTTTAACATTATTTTATCACTATTTATTTATTATTATATTATTTTTAAAAATGGGTTTTTCCTTTCCCCTCTTATTTCAGCAACGATGGCCTCACTTCTTAACTTCCCTTACACTTGCTCAGAAGCCGCTTTTCCGCAGTTGCCATCAGACGAGGAAGTTATGGCGATAATTAGGGCGCATGACAAGGACCATACGAGTCTTCTCTTATAGAGGGTGTTGTAGGGTTCCTAGGCACACGAGTAAGGTCTCACAAGGCATCAACCATGCCAATTTCAAATTTTAACGGTGCCGAGAAACCCTAGTGTACGGATCGTTTGCTAGAAAACTAGGCGAAAAGTAAACTAGTTAACACTTAACTAAGAGATGCGGAAATACAACCTTTGTAGATCCGGTTCTCCACCTCCATAGCTCCGCAACGAAGTCCTCTCCGCTGTCCAAAAAGAATCCGGGCTCTAGCGTCCACTTCATCGGAGAATAAGCGAGCTAGGTCGTCGATGTCCATGCCGAAGATGATCTACGTCGAGGCATCGCTAGATCAAGCTCCACCTTCACCAAACCATGATGACTTGTGAAGGAAACACACTCTACTACTTGGCAAGAGGTAGAGGATGAAGAAAGAGGAAGTGGGTAGACTTTAGAATTGGATTTCTCACTCATTTCATCAATCCACCATTGATGTAGTCAAGCTTTTCTTCTTGAAATAAAGAAGAAGAAGAAAGCAAGAAGATGATAATTATTATGATAAGATTATTAAAAATGAAATGAATAATCCAACCTTATCATAACAAGACCATGGTTAATTGTAGAGAGTTAACTCAAGTTAGATGAATGGTTAGGGTTTGTATCATGAAGCTTCCACTAAACAACAAAAAAAGCCACCATTCTTTTTCTCCTTTTTCCATCTATTTTCCTAAATGAATAAATAGATAAAGGAAAAGAGAAAAGGAAATAAAACCCTAATCATAAGTTTAACCATGGTTTAACTCTTTACACTTAACCATGTAAACATGTATTATCAAACATGATACAAACAAGTGCACAAAAATATATCGCATATACAATGCGCATATCCGAGTGAGAAAATCCATCTTAAGTGAACCGATACTAGTTAATGCAAAGTAATATATCAAATATATAATTATGCATTAAATCATTAAATCAACACTTGATTTAACGATCCGGTCATATCGCATATAACCGACTAGTATCATTAGTAACAACTTATCGAATCAACACTTGATCCGATAACTCGGCTATATCGCATATAACCGATCAATGTCACATCGCGAGAATCGAATACAGTATCACATACTGGTATTATTCTCGGTCCCGCACATATCTCATATGCGCTCCTATTTCGTTTCGCTTGAGCCAGGAAACCTCTGTGTAGGACTCTAAAGACTCGTCAATACGCCGGCAGCAGATGATGATCATATCAAGAATCCACAAGCCGCAAGCGGTCTGCTAAACGTAACGGCCACCCGGGTATTGAGCGATCTGAAGATCGACGAGCAAGCCCGCTCACACTCCAGTGAATCCAACCAGTAACACTACCGTACAGTCCGGTCTGATCGTCTGATATGTCGCATATCTCGCCTAGGGGTGGTAAACGTCAGACCCCAATAGCTCAATAAGTCGTGTCGATATGAGGTCTATAACTGTTCGAGAAACTACTGGTAACACTTACCAGTAAATCTCAGCAACCCTGGCCAGGGATTTCCTGTTATAGCCAATCGAACACAGCGCAACATCAACTCCCTATACCGGGAGAGACGAATCCCCTCCTATCGCTCATTGCCTCCATGTGACTCGGGACTGTACCCAAAAACCACCGTTTTGCACGCCCTCTTGGACGTGGTAAGATGGAAATCAAAGCACAGTGGGAACCACACAAGACTCTATGACGATCTCGGGTCAACAGACTACTCTGTACCAGTGTCACCAGAGAACTGCCATCTGACGTAAGGTATAATACCATCTGGGAGTTCTCGGCGAGTCTGTCCAGTGTACCCAGTCTCTACTGAGCACCCGTATATCATCTCTGATGTCAAACACCAATGGATATGGGATCATCCATCGCCCATCTGTATGGATCAAGAAGGTATACGCTAGTCTACTCTGGTATATCGATGCCCCGTCTCGATACACCCACGACTAGGGACTTTGAAGGATGTACTTATGGACTACCATGTCCCCACTAGTATGATCCGCATCATAGTCCAGGTAGTCAAGTACAGATCCTAAGGGCTTTACCAACATGTAACAGAGAGACAATCAGTATACACGTTAAGGTAAAGTTCAACCAGATAGCATACTATCATGTCGAGCAAGAAAGTCCTCCCTATATACGTCCCAGCATCCACTACAATATACATCCTATGTACAGTAATGGCCTCTAGGGCATACATATAACTAACAATCTCCCACTTGCACTAGGGCCATCTGTAGCAGTGGTTGCAGTATCTCATACTCAACCATCCCATAAAAGTCTCTCTTTGGGAAAAGGCCTTTCGTGAGTGGATCCGCTGTGTTTGTCCTCTGAGTCTACTCTCCTAATCTCGATCCCTTGGAGATCAACCATCTCTATGATCAGGTGACACTGCCTTAGAATATGTCTGGATCACTGATGGGACGGACGTTCCTTGGCATAAGCCACAACTCCATTGTCTCACAATGGTTGGAACGTAGTATACACCCAAACATCCTCTTTGGTAGCATCTTAAGTAGCGATGTATCCTGCCTTTATCGTCTAGTATGTCACGGTATCTAGCTTGGAACTCTTCCAACATACCGTCCCTTTACTGAGGGTAAAGACAATGCCTGCGACTGACATTCAGTCGTCTTTATCACCCTGGAACCCTTCCAGTGATTCTTCCCAGGATCGATTGATACCATCTCACTACTACTAGTGAGAATCCTAACATCCAATTAGATCTATCTCATAGATACAAAAACCCAGGATTTAGGAGGCATCACTTTGATCCTATGTGGAGAATCATTGTGATAAGCGGAGATTGATCGAGCGTAGCATAGGAAACTCCTTCCCCATCAAGAGTATGTCATCCACGTACTCTACGAGGATCACCACCATACTCCCTACTAACTTTTTGTTTATACAAGGTTCATCTACCATTTTGATGATGTCAAACTCTTTGACTTATCCATCAAAACAGATGTTCCAACTCCGCGATGCCTGCTTTATTCTATAAAATATCTTGCACACGTTTCCGCTGCTCCCACTGTCTACGAAGCCCTCTGGCTGTGTACTTATAGACGCTCTTTTCCAAATCATCATTTAGAAAAGCAGTCAAGACACCCAACCACCAGAGATCGTAGTCATGGTATGTAGCCGTGGCAAGTAGGATCTGGATGGACTTATGCATAGCTCCTTAGAAAAAGGTTTCCTCATGATCCACACCTGGTCAATGATGCAAACCTTTAACAAGTCTAGCTTTGAAAGTCTCAACTTTTCCATCTACACCTAGTAATCTTCTCAAGATATACTTGCTCCTAATGGGGATTTAACCCTTCAGATATAGCAACCAAAGTCCATACTTTGTTGGTGTATATGGATTCCATCTCAGATCACTAAGCATCCAGCCATTCTTACAGAGTCTTACTCTCGATGGCCAGCTCGAAACTAGTTGGGTCATCATCTCATGATGTAATCCTCTCTCCCACTGTCATAGAGAAACCGAAGTATCTCTCAGGTGGGTGAGGAACCCTACTAGATCGGCGGAGAGGCTGAGGTTCGTTGGAATCTACTGAATCCTTTGGTTCTATCGAATCATGTGCTGTTGTTTGTATAGCTGGAACCTTTCCAGTTCTACATAACAGATCTTGCCTCGAGCTTGTCCGGAATTTGCTTTTAGACATAGGCCGGACAACCCCAAATCTTAACTAACTTAAGAGATGGGCTCTTCCCTTATCATATCAAATATGAAGTGGTAGGCAACTGATTTGATTTGAACCCTATTCAATAGGTATGCAGCTTCTCAAGTGCATAACTCCCAATAAGGAAACAGGTAACTCAGTAGTACTCATCATAGAGCACACCTTATCATATAGGGTGTGATTGCTCCGCCCCGATATACCATCGTGCTATGGTGTATACAGAGGAGTAATGCTGAGAGAGAATCTCATTCTCCTTTAGAATAGTCCAGGAATTCCGTGCTCAAGTATTCTCCTCCCTGATCACATCAAAGGACATAATACTTATACCCGTATTAGTTCTCTACTTCTAACTTATATTCTGTGAATATCTCAAAAGGTTCGGACTTATGTTTCAACAAGAACATATGTCTGAATCTAAAGAGATCATCAGAGAACGTAATGAAGTATAAAGAACCAGTCTTGGCATATGTAGACAGGGGACCTTACATACATCAACATGTATCATCCCAAGAGTTCACTAACTCTTTCTCTGTTTCCAATAAACGGAGCTATGGTCATCTTATCTTTGTGACATAACTGGCGAGTTTCACAAGATGTAAATTCAAACTAATTTAAATATGCATCTTTATGTAACTCTAGCTAGTCGGGTCACATTGATCTGACCCAGTCTACAATACCTCAAGAAGGATTCGTTCATTTCTGAACTCTTCCTCTTGTGTGCGTTCCATATACTAAGAACTGTAGTTTGATTTAGAACATTAATGCTTTTAGATAACGTGCCAGAACCGATCAACTTTTGATATAGGAAATGTTCAAAACATTATCCAACTATACAAAATTTTATCATTTCTTTGCTGATAAAGAGACTGATACGATTTTGTATATCAGGTTCGGTATCTAATAACATTCGTTCAGAATCAATGTATTTGTAATACAGAGTGACAGTGACCAACAGACTTGGCTGCAACACTTGCCCCGTTTTCTGCCTCATGAAACTTATCACCCGTTCTCAGTTCTTCTACCTTTCTGTAGCCCTATGTAACAGATTACATATCTGGGATCCTGATCTGGTATCACATACCCAGGACGTAGAGGATACAGAGAAACAGTTCTTTGTAATGAACACACCCGAAGATGATGCATCAGCATGCACTCTCTTCGTTTGGGCGGCACGGAAATTCTGGTATTTCCCAATTTCCTGCTCTGTCTTATAACAATTATAAGTTGGAGCGGGACCAACGTTCCCCAGCTCAGTATAACAAGCGGGTTCGGTCAATATTCCGTATTATTATCTTGATTAAGGCGTGAAATGGTCGCTACCTGGAGAGAGAGAGAAGAAAACACTCAGCGTGCGCTCTTGCAAGAATAGATTGGTTATTATTTTATCTAATTAGGATGGCTCCCACTGCTTTTTATCAAATCTTCCTTCAAACCCTAAAAGGAAAGACTAGCCGGGATTAATTACACACTACAAGTTCGCCAATCTTTCAGCCAGGCCAGTGTCGGTACTTTGAGGGAGGTCCCCCGTGCTTTCGCACGAACCTAATTACAGTAAACCTCGTTTTCCCAGAGGCGTAACCTCGTTAACACCTTTCTAGACACCTACTTGATCGGCTAATTGTAATGTATAAAACTCTCCCAGGAGTAACTCTTACTCGCAGCGGGTATCGGAATCCAACTATCTCATAGAAGGTATGCAATCTCATTGCAAATTTCAACACTTGAAATTCCCGATAATATTTTGCCCCTAGCTCGCTATGACCTTGACGAATGCCAAACAACCCATAGTCCACTAGTCAAGTTCAACCCGTACATTTCTTGATCGAATTAAACCCACCCGCACGACCCTTGACGAATGCCAAACAACGCCGTACGAATACCCTAATCCAATCGCATCATATGCTCAAGCAGATAAATACTAGTTAGCTACCGTACACTACGCCTTGACGAATGCCAAACTACCGCAGCACGAATACTAACTAGTACATATCTGAAATGATGGAGGGCTACGACAGGTTTTTCTGAAAACCTATTGCGTAATGAACTTGATATCGTTGTAGAATCAAATGGTTTTAAAATGGAGTGCTTTTGAGGCTTTTCTAGTTTTGCTAAAGGAGTCACTCCCGGTGAAGGGATCGTCGGTCCTTTCCTCGTCGAATGAGGTGCGGGATATATCGTATATATCGCTGTGCAAAGCAAAAACACTTAAAAGCAATCAAAAGACAAACCGAGTGTGTAGCATCTGCCAGTTATTTCTAAAGGAGTCACTCCCGGTGAAGGGATCTCGGTCCTTTCCTCATCGAATAAGGTGCAGGATATATCATATATACCGCTGTGCAAAGCAAGAACTGTAGCTACCTGTTTTATTTTGAAATTCGATTCTACAACATCTTAGGTTTCTTTTATTTCATTAATCTCATTAATGAAGTCCCATCATTTAAGTACCTAATCATCACAGATAAATACGACGTACACTTATGCCATCCGCATTCGCCTCGATGTCCCCTCGTGCACCGTTAGGTTAGGTAACTAACGGCAGAGCAGGGCAGGGCTAGCACGGGTGTAAAACATAAGTAACGTCTATATAATATATCATATATACTATATACTGTATCTATCACAGAACATCACATGATCACATCACAGATATCACAGCAGAAGAATCATATGAAATATTGGATATACTAGGACGTCCGTGTTTTCAATACGAGCCAGTATAAAACACGGATTCCACGGTCGCGATGAATAGCTAAACCCACACCCCTAGACCCCTACGAGAGCGGCAAGCAACCCTGCCAGTTCTGGAGTTAGGAGACCCGGACTCGACTCCTTGAGTTAGTCTCCCACTGGACTCCAGAACCCGGTTACTTGTGCTCCCCTCCTTGGGTCTATCCTAGTGCGGAAAAGTAAATAATATACAAAGGGTGACAATTTCCGCAACCTGGAAGTGCCCCAATAAAAGAATATTACATACAAGTTTTTACATGAATGAAAATGAAAAACACTCATCTCACATAAAAAAACCCCGGCTATTCAAACACGACGATCCAATATAACATATCCAGCAACACATAACATCACATGTCATCAACGTAAGTAAATATGTCCATCCCAATTGTCGTTGACATATAGCAACGAAACCGGCGATATCACATATTACACTTACGGTCACAGAAAAGAAAGTGTAAAACTACAACAGTTGGAATCCGCAACCACCTCAGACATCACATGCCTGATCAAATGAATTCTTTAGACATCGCATGCCTAACAATTATAAACCCCGCATTTTAGTCTCAAAATCGAAAACACTTTTCAATATCAAGTCAGGCAATTCAACAGGATTCCCGACATCATGATCGAATGCTCGTCGCAAACTTCAGTAGACGGCCGCACCCCCGATACCGTCGACGAAGTGCACCAAGGCGGAACACCGCTGCCGCGAGCATCCGAACGGATGCTTTCGGCGACGGGGTTCTCCTACAGTCACTTGGTCGGGGCTATGGAGTGAGGCTGTCTATTAAGTTTACCCGGCGAGTATCCGCGTACACTACGTGATTGCGACGGACTTTTGATCACATCAAAATTCCGTGGCAACCGATCAAGTGAGACTAAAGTGCTATATTTATAACATTCATTTAGTTATCTCATAACTTTTTGTGAATTCCAATTATTGTATCCCATTCCAGATAATTAGAAAATGTTAAACTTTCCGATCGAACATTCTAACACCCAAGTTTTCCCGATACAGATCAACACATGAAACTAGTCTAACAACATTCAGTTCGTACCTCAGTACCAACGGTCCAGCCGTAGAAGGGTCAAGCCAACGCCTCACATGTGGCACGCCGTACTGCCCCAAACCCGAAGGTTCAAAGGGCAGTTCAAGATGGTCACATAATCGAATTAAGGTTTGTTGTCTTCTAGAGGGACCATCGCGTTACTTGCACTACTTAGAACGTCGTTAAACTGCGGAAAAATCCAACACTTGAAAATTTTCCCGACAGGGGAAAAATTGGGTATTTGTATCCGGTCGAACTTTTTAACAAATTCTAAAATTTATCCGGAAAGCCAAATAGACAAAATTTGATGCCCCGATCGAAACACCGAATCCCCAAAACAACTCCAGAAAATTCAACTCTTGAATTAATTTTAAAAATACCCAGGAAAACTAGCACTGTTATATAGGAGTTACTGTGCAAACAACACCTCACAACACGACAAAACGGCCGCGTTTCCGCCGCACGAGCCATGCTCGTGCGGCGGAAGCGCGGCGCTTTAATGGAATTAGGGCATACGACTTCACAGTAACTCTTATATCTTCCTGCATGTTTTTCTGCATATTTTTAATATAGAAAAATCCCTGTTTTTGAAAATTGGACAGAGAGCATGGGTGTGTTAGGATTTCGGGTTCGTTCGGAGTTCAAAATCCGTCTAGACTTCGCCTAAGGCTCTAGCTAGGATCTGATACCACTGTAGGGTTCCTAGACACACGAGTAAGGTCTCACAAGGCATCAACCATGCCAATTTCAAATTTTAACGGTGCCGAGAAACCCTAGTGTACGGATCGTTTGCTAGAAAACTAGGCGAAAAGTATACTAGTTAACACTTAACTAAGAGATGCGGAAATACAACCTTTGTAGATCCGGTTCTCCACCTCCATAGCTCCGCAACGAAGTCCTCTCCGCTGTCCAAAAAGAATCCGGGCTCTAGCGTCGACTTCATCGGAGAATAAGCGAGCTAGGTCGTCGATGTCCATGCCGAAGATGATCTACGTCGAGGCATCGCTAGATCAAGCTCCACCTTCACCAAACCATGATGACTTGTGAAGGAAACACACTCTACTACTTGGCAAGAGGTAGAGGATGAAGAAATAGGAAGTGGGTAGACTTTAGAATTGGATTTCTCACTCATTTCATCAATCCACTATTGATGTAGTCAAGCTTTTCTTCTTGAAATGAAGAAGAAGAAGAAAGCAAGAAGATGATAATTATTATGATAAGATTATTAAAAATGAAATGAATAATCCAACCTTATCATAACAAGACCATGGTTAATTGTAGAGAGTTAACTCAAGTTAGATGAATGGTTAGGGTTTGTATCATGAAGCTTCCACTAAACAACAAAAAAAGCCACCATTCTTTTTCTCCTTTTTCCATCTATTTTCCTAAATGAATAAATAGATAAAGGAAAAGAGAAAAGGAAATAAAACCCTAATCATAAGTTTAACCATGGTTTAACTCTTTACACTTAACCATGTAAACATGTATCATCAAATATGATACAAACAAGTGCACAAAAATATATCGCATATACAATGCGCACATCCGAGTGAGAAAATCCATCTTAAGTGAACCGATACTAGTTAATGCAAAGTAATATATCAAATATATAATTATGCATTAAATCATTAAATCAACACTTGATTTAACGATCCGGTCATATCGCATATAACCGACTAGTATCATTAGTAACAACTTATCGAATCAACACTTGATCCGATAACCCGGCTATATCGCATATAACCGATCAATGTCACATCGCGAGAATCGAATACAGTATCACATACTGGTATTATTCTCGGTCCCGCACATATCTCATATGCGCTCCTATTTCGTTTCGCTTGAGCCAGGAAACCTCTGTGTAGGACTCTAAAGACTCGTCAATACGCCGGCAGCAGATGATGATCATATCAAGAATCCACAAGCCGCAAGCGGTCTGCTAAACGTAACGGCCACCCGGGTATTGAGCGATCTGAAGATCGACGAGCAAGCCCGCTCACACTCCAGTGAATCCAACCAGTAACACTACCGTACAGTCCGGTCTGATCGTCTGATATGTCGCATATCTCGCCTAGGGGTAGTAAACGTCAGACCCCAATAGCTCAATAAGTCGTGTCGATATGAGGTCTATAACTGTTCGAGAAACTACTGGTAACACTTACCAGTAAATCTCAGCAACCCTGGCCAGGGATTTCCTGTTATAGCCAATCGAACACAGCGCAACATCAACTCCCTATACCGGGAGAGACGAATCCCCTCCTATCGCTCATTGCCTCCATGTGACTCGGGACTGTACCCAAAAACCACCGTTTTGCACGCCCTCTTGGACGTGGTAAGATGGAAATCAAAGCACAGTGGGAACCACACAAGACTCTATGACGATCTCGGGTCAACAGACTACTCTGTACCAGTGTCACCAGAGAACTGCCATCTGACGTAAGGTATAATACCATCTGGGAGTTCTCGGCGAGTCCGTCCAGTGTACCCAGTCTCTACTGAGCACCCGTATATCATCTCTGATGTCAAACACCAATGGATATGGGATCATCCATCGCCCATCTGTATGGGTCAAGAAGGTATACGCTAGTCTACTCTGGTATATCGATGCCCCGTCTCGATACACCCACGACTAGGGACTTTGAAGGATGTACTTATGGACTACCATGTCCCCACTAGTATGATCCGCATCATAGTCCAGGTAGTCAAGTACAGATCCTAAGGGCTTTACCAACATGTAACAGAGAGACAATCAGTATACACGTTAAGGTAAAGTTCAACCAGATAGCATACTATCATGTCGAGCAAGAAAGTCCTCCCTATATACGTCCCAGCATCCACTACAATATACATCCTATGTACAGTAATGGCCTCTAGGGCATACATATAACTAACAGGTGTGGTACGGTCATATCATCAGGTGCCATCGTAGCTTCACCTGTGAAGTTCCAACAGAACCCATCCGCCCAATCTCATTGATGGAACGCCCACGGACTGCTTATGCGATGGAGGCGACTAATTGGACTCCCACGGATCGGCTCGAGTCGCCAACGACCGGGACACCCAACCAGCCCCTGGTGGCTATTGATATTTTGGGGCGCTATATATGTCAGGGTGAAGGTCGACCCTAGGGGCAGGTGTATAAGGTAGGCGTTACCCCACGTCATCCAGTGGGCTACCTTTCTTAGGCTCGATACATTCTCTCCGCCCAACGCACACAGCTGCAGAAGGTTGGATTGTATCAAGCAGTATACGCGTCATTATTCTATTATCATGCCCCTCACGTCTGGTGGGTTAAGGCTTTCTTGAACCAATGGAATCTTCCCACAAACACGTTCTTACTAGGGGACCGCGAAGTCTCAATCTCACTAGAGGAATTTCGCGAAATTTCAGGGTTGCCGATCATGGGAGAGCATTACGAAGAGTTACTACCTCATGATGAGTACGTGTTTGCTACAATGCCCGCTATGCTTGACAGCCTGACGACTGAGAACGATGTTCATCACAAGCACCCAAGTCTAATCAAGGCCCTGGGTATCTTTGAAAAACTTTTCGTGACATCGGAAGGGCAACGTGTTACTTTTGACGCTTTCATTGCCTGCTTTCTCCGCTAGGATGTCTTATCCAAGAAGGCTCCAAAATTCGCGAAAATTGAAGATCCCTTTGGTTTAGGGTTGAAGAAACTGCCGGCCAAAGAAGAAGACCTGCTGCAGTTTTATATTCCAAAGTCGTCGGCCGTGGCTTTTGATGCGATCGCGGCCCCTGGCATGGACGAAGAAACTTTCTTCGTCGGCTTTATTAGTCTTTGGTTCAACTGGTTTTCCATGCCGATGCATCGCCTTTTTATGAGAGCCTCCGTCTTTTATCCTGCTCATCGCATTGCTGAAGAAGCACGATTAGCTGTTGGTGTTGCGGGGTTGTCGCATCTATATCATGGGTTAAGCGTTGTCGCTAATACATCGAACCCGGGTGCGAATACCGTCAATTTCCCCTCCACTATTTCATGTCGTGGATTGAGATTCATGTGTTAGGAGCGTTTGCTGCGCACCGGCAACTAGATTTGTATGAATCATATACTTTCTCGCGAATCATGAAGTTGGTTGATGCTTCCGCTCCCGATCCGACCCAGTTAGGGGCTGCTGAATCCATACTCAAATGAAGGCGGAATGGTTTTCAACGATCGAGTCCTTTCTGCTCCAGCGGGGCCCGTTGAGCAATTGTTTGATTTGTCGAAGGGTGAGGTTCTGGCTTTAAAGCCTAAGGAGATTATGCATCTATACTCAATCAGGCCGGGTTATTTGGTGTTCCGTCAAAATGACACTTCTCTCTTCATGTGGTATAATCCGCATCGCTTCGCCCAACAGTTAGGTTACAACCAGGGCATTCCTCTAGAGGCATTTTAGTTGAGCCTGCCCTCTCCCTGGAGATTACTCGCGATGTCATTCACCATTTCATGCGGTTAAACACTGGCTCCCTCTTCATGATCCCGGAGCTCGACTATCTTCCGAGGCCTGTAGGGTCCTTCAAGGGTTGGTATCGCCATCGGGTAGGCCCCATCATTGCAGAGGAGAGACGGGTGCTTTTTGAGTGTAGAGCTCCCGTGCCGGTTCAGGTCACCAGCGCCTCATTGCGGCTGCAGTCGGTAGTTCGCCCACCTCTGACGGATAGCGGTTCGGTGCTTATCTCTAAAGCCGCAGAAATAGAATCAACCCCTCACACTGCTGGTATGCTCGTGCGTACTACAGCCCAGGCGGAAGTTTATGATAAAGCACCTGCGGTGGTGTCACCAAAGGGTGACACTGAAGGCGAAGTTGGGCAACGCCACGCCAATGCACCAAAGGGGAGGAAGCCCTCCTCCGCTAGCATTAGCACAGGCTCCAAAAGGAGAAAGAAATCGGTCGCCGGCCTACTCGACACTTTGCTTGAATCCGAGCCCTTTATTCAGGACGAGCCGATATCTATGCCGGAACCGGACGACGGTCTTCTCTTCCTGGTTCGTCTGTCGAGGAGGTCACGCAGTTGGTCGAGGCTTTAAGGCGCTCACGAGATGAGACTGAAAACGTGCGCGTCCCGAAGAAAGCCTTCCCCCCCGTTGTATTCTATGACGTTGACCCATCATTACGTAGGGTACACATGGGTCCTCTGTTGATGGAAGAAGAACGGGCTCTCAAACAATCCATCTCGATTGTTTCTGAAGATGAGCTTGCACTGAAGACGGACAGCCATTCACTTGCGATTGAAACCCGGCGAGCGCATTTGATCAGAAAAGAACAACGGCTCAAAAAAGCCATACTTCAGGCTTCTTGGCGTATTGGTATGCATATTTTTCGTGTCTTTCTTTTGGAAAGTAATTTGTATTGCTTTCATGTCTCCTTATTTTTGCACAAACTTTGCAGGGACTTCTGCAACGGAAGTGGGTTTGAGCCCAGATCGAGCCATGGCTGCGGATTCTATGAATATCTCCCGTAACGCACCAGAGGGTGCAGAGGAGATTACTGAAGCTGCTACCCTTGCCGTGGAGCTCCCGGTGGTGGCTTCTATCCCTTCAGTGTCTACTCCTCCGGTAGAGGTGGTATTGTCGGCCATAGATCCCATGGATATCTCTAGTGACGCACCGGAGGGTGCAGAAGAGATTGCTAAAACTGTTATCCCCGCCTCGGGGCCTTCCGCGGCGGCTTTCGTCCCCTTATTGGAGACTGCCATGCCGGCTATAAATTTCACAAATATCCTCAGTGATTCACCTGAGGGTATAGAGGATGCTTCCGAAGCTGCCATCCCTCCAATTCAAGACGGGAGAAGCATTGAAGGTAATCTTCTATACATACAAATTTTGTTTAACGACTCCGTTATCTGAACTTTTCCTTTCCTCAGAATTGCGTGAGCTGGCAGCTTCCATCATGGATCTTTCCTCAAGGAAAACCTTCCAGCGATTGCTTGACATGGCGGTCTCATAAGCGATACCTCCACAAAGTATAATACCCTCTTCTGGCCAAGGTCAGTATTCTTTTGCCCTTTTTGTTTTATACTTTTATCATGATGCTGATAGGCCCTTCATTTTAAACCACAGTTCTGTAAGCCGACGACGAGGTCGAGATTCTTAATGGACCTAAGGATCTCTCAAGCCCGCCGTGCATGATTGTGGGTAAGTGATGTTTTATTTTGGCTTCGTTTTGCCTACTCTATATTTGAAAATATAACTGACCGCACATATATCTTCACAGCTTTGCCAGCCCTGACCCTATTAGAGTCTCGGATCCCCATGCCACCAGGTCTTTACGCCCGATGCGCATCTGAGAGGATGGCAAAACAGAGTGTTTATTCCCTGGCGGCTCTCATCGAAGATCTTCGCACTGGTACTTCTGTCGTGGCCGAAAAATTCGCTGCTGAAGCCAACGCTTCCTTATCTGTTCTTGCCACTTATCATGACGAGGTATTGGTGCGTATCTGGGTTGAGTATTTCCGCAGAGTGGAGGCCTGTCTATATGGGATTGAATGCATACGCCTTCCCTCCGACCTCTTGTCTGTAAAAGCATGCGTGGATGGGTCGAACGATATGCAGCCAATCTCCAGTCATGCGAGAAGAGACTCAACCGAAAGTTTTCAGCGAGGGAGTTGGCTTCAAAATCTTTGGGGGAACTTCAAGCTCAGCTCACTTCCAAGGCCACCCGTGCATATGAAATTTGGTGGGTGCTTCAAGAGGCCATCACATAAGTGGTGGCTCTCGATAAAACCGTTATTTTTACCCGTGAGATAGTTGAAGCCCACAAAGTCGCCGAGAAAGAGCTTGAAAGTCAGTTCGCTTCATACCAAAATCAACAGGCACAGGCAGGGACTCGTCTTGCGGTACTAATAGAGCTCGAAGCAGAAGTCCAGCAGAAAAACGACGAACTTGCTGGCTGATTGAACCATCTGCCAGCTTAGAAAATTTTGTCGTTGTATATTCCCCCTCTTTTTTTTTACTTGTATTCATTTTGATTCATAAATAAGAGTATCTTGTATTCAATTTTTTTTCCATGAATAAAAGACATATTTCATTTCGTACTAGTGATTCTCTTTCTGTCGATATCTTGTCTTGGCGTAAAGTAGTTTATATATTCATTTCGGAGTTTGTAGTTTATTCACTCATTCCGGAGTTTGTAGTTTATTCACTCATTTGCCGAGTTTCTCTGGATGGTATTTCATAATGGACCCACCTTCCCATGTAAAAAAATGTTTTCTTCCCTTGTGGAAAAGAATGAAATGGGTCTCTAGTTTATGGAATCATTTTGGAGTTTATTCAGTTTACCTCCCTTGGGTTTATAGGCAAACTTGTCTTAACATCATAGATAACCTCTGCTCTTTGCGACAGAGGTCCGTTAGGCTTTGTGGTACTAGGGTTTTAGTCCGTGGTACCGTCGTGTTGGCTGATGCATTTCCCGGTATGCAGACTTTACGCTGCTGTCTGAGTAGCCCCGCGACTGTCGTGTTTCTGATCCCTTCAGGGGATGGACAAGACGACTTCAAGTAATCTTCTTAGGAAGTTTGACCGTCGGAAGAGCAAGCGTTAGGAATTTTGCCATGCCGCTTTTTACTTGAGATTAGGCTTAGTTTGGGAGCCCCGATGAGTCATAACCACTCCGCACTGGTGTGGGATGATCTCCGATAGTTTTTCGGGTTTTATTTGAGTTACCATCAAGACCCTGAAACTAGGAATTTTTCCTTCGCTTCCTTTTGATTTAGCTATTTTGGAGCCTTTGTTGACATTACGTTTGCTGTAACGAGAAGAATGCCGGGATAGTTTTTAGGTTGTTTTGTGAACCGTTAAGACTTGGAGCTAGGAATTTTGCCACGGCTCCATTTTGTTTCAACCCTGGGGTTTTTTTGTTGACGTCGCGTCTGCATCCTGCTGGAGTGGGAAAGAACGTCATTGTTGATATTACGTCTGCTGTAACGGGACGAATGTTGAGGTAGCCTTTAGGTTGTTTTGTGAACCGTCAAGACTTGGAGCTAACAATTTTGCCATGGCTCCATTTTGTTTCGATCCTGGGGTCTTTTGTTGACGTCGCGTCTGCATTCTGCTGGATTGAGGGGGAACGTCGTTGATTTCCGAACTGTGGTTGTCGCCGTCGAGATCTGGTTCTCCCTTTGACGGATCCTGGTGGAAAAATATGGTTCCCTTTTTCATTTGTGCTCATGGATTGTATACAGGGGTCGGTGTAGACTCACCTGCAGGGCAGAGGAATTTTTTTTATTTTCTATTTCCGCGATGCTCTATCCTTTCAGCTTTTCATATCACGAAAGTCGCGATTGCCTAATCATTTCGGCTATTTATCGCGGTGCCCAATCATTTCGGCTATTTTTATATTTTTACTCGCTGTTTTTTATTGCTAGTTTCTCAAACATTTCGGCTATTTCATATGCATATTTTTGGCTCGCTGATTTTTATTGCGAGTTTTCCATCATTTCGGCTATTTTTATATACATTTTTCGCTCGCTGATTTTTATTGCGAGTATGGAACTTAAGATCTGATACCAATCTTTGCATCAGTATCGCTGCGACTGGAATATTGCCAGGAGAAAATCATCATTTGCCGTGAAAGGACATGGAGTTTGACACCGATTTAGGCATCAGTATCGCTGCAACCGGGATATTGCCATGAGCGAATCATCATTTGCCTTAAAAGGACTTTGAGTTTGACACCGATTTAGGCATCAGCATCGCTGCAACTGGGATATTGCCTGGAGTGAATCATCATTTGCCTTTGTCGACCTGAACAAAGATGGCTTAGTAAACATGGTTTGGATCCAGTTGACTAAGACTTTCAGATTTTATGAGCCATAATGGTCTCATAAAGTTATTTCTCACTACGAGGCATGAGGATCTTGCTGGATTCTGCAACACCGCCACTGGGTTTCGGGAGATATCGACCATGCCGTTTTTAAAAATTTGGCGAGCTAAAGAACCCAAACCTAGAATCTTAACTAGAGAATTCGACGAAACTAGAATGTAAACATCTTTATATCTAAGTGAATAAGGAATATAACATTTGTAGACCGGTCCTTCACTTCAATAGCTCCATGTAGTTGTCCCTTCGCTCTATGTAGTGAACTACATGTTAGTGTATATGCCCTAGGGGCCATTATTATATCATACTAGATTGTATATTACTTAATGGAAGCTTGGGATATTCACAGTTATATATATACAGTCTTGCTAAAAATGGTAGTATACTACTTGGTTTGTGTCTACTTAAATATGTGCATATGTTTCTTGTAACGTATCACTTATACATATTAGTAGAGCCCATAGGATCTTTGCTTGATTACCAGCGTCGTGATGGCAGTCACACTAGTGGGGGCTGGGTAGTCTGTAAGCAACATCCTATACAGGTCCCTGGTCGTTGGATTATCAAGATAGGGCATCAATATTCCGGAGTAGACTGTGTGTACGCTTCTCATCCCAGTTGGGGAAATGGTCTGTCCCACAGCCATTAGTACGTCGTACTGGAGATAGTATGCAGGTGCCCGTTAGGTTACGAGTACACCGGACAGGACTCGCCGGGGAACTAATTGGTTGGTATTATACCCATCGTCAGTTAACAGTTCCCAGATGACATGAGTACAGTATAGTCCGCAGACTTGACACTGCTACTTCGCCTCGAGTGTGTCCCACTGTTCTTAGATTGCTACCCTACCACGGCTCAAAGGAGTCGTGCAAACAGGTAGCAGTTGGGTGCAGTCCCGAGCACTTGGAGGCAGTGGCGGTTAGATAGGATTCGTCTCTCCCGGTATTGGGAGTTGATATCGCACTGTGTCAGAGAGCCATTACGCAAAGTCCCTGGCAAGGGCAAGCGAGATATACTGGTAGGTTCCAGTAGCTTCTCAGGGTGTAATGGGCTTCGTTCCGACACGACTTATACAGCTATTAAGGGACTGACGCTTGCCGCCCCCTAGGCTTGATATGCGATAGTCTTAGACGAACAGACCGGACTGTACGGAGATTGTCACATCAGGCTCAGTGGGAGTTCGGATGATTTTCCTCATCGGCCTTCTTATCGACATCTACCTGGGGACCGTTACGTACAGCTAGTGCCGCTTGCGGTCTGTGGTTAAACCCACTGCCAGCGTAATGTTGAGTCTTTAGAGTCCCACACAGAGAGTTTCCCTGCTCCAGACGAAACGATATAGAGGTCGTATGGTTTTATGACAAGGGTTCGAACGCGTACGTGTGTTTACGCATGTACGGGTTTTTCGGACAGTTTTTACTAGCCGGCTTCGGTTTAAGCCAGATTCTAGTATCGGGTTGTTGGATTTATACAGTCTAAAGTTTTTCCGTGTTTTCACGGATAGGAGGGGCGTTCTCATAATTGCGCGAGAAGCTTCTAGAAGATGGTGACTAAGGAGGTTTAGGTGGCATATACATTGAATGAGATTAGTGAGTCATATGGATGATTCATCCATGTCATTAATGCTTCATATTTGCTTAATGACTCATGGAGATGAATCACCATAAGATATTTATCAAGCATGGTTGTAAATCATTTTCTTTTCTTTTCTTAAAAAACAATAATGTTTGATATATATTATGATAGCTCATTTTTCTCATTTCATTTTATCATGTTCATCTTCTCTCTCCTCAAGCTCTCTCTCTTCAAACCCTAATCCTCCCCTCTCATGTGTTGAGTACAAGGGTTAGCTAGACTAATACATCCATAACCTCACTCTATATCACCTAGTTAGCTTAGATTAGCGATTTGAGCAAACTAGTTATCTCAAGTTTGAGATTAAGCTTGGCGTAGGAACTTTCGGGTGGATCGTCTTTGATTCGAGGAGGTTGTTGAGGTGCCGATATTCCAAGGAGCCTACGAGGAGTGGAGGACAACGATGAAGACCCGAAGGACACGGTTCTTGAGGTATAATCACTTCACATAGTAGTTTAGAACTTCTATGTTTGATGTTAGTTATCGTTTAGTTTCGATTCATGCGGTTAGTCGATGTTTAAGTAAAGAACAAGATCGTTTTTCATATTTCCGCCTCCCCGCAAGTCGTGGGGTGTTGCACATCGACTTACAGTGGTATCAGAGCCTTGCTAAACAATAAATAACTAATTAGCAAAGTCGTAAAGATTTCGAACGCAAAAAGCAACCGCAAACATCGCCGATTATCACACTTGCTGTCGATTTTTAAACTGGCTCCAAAAATTTTTCAGGGTGCTTCAAAAAAACAAGCAGGGAAAATTAGGGATACTGAAGAAATTTGGGCATGTGACTCGACTATCTCACCGCGGAACCGCGGCGGATCCATGGGATCCGCGGCGGAACCGCGGCCGAGTTAGGCCCGAGTCAGCCCCAATTTCTTCAGTAACTAATAGGTGTTAACAGTGATGTTTCTGGGATGTTTTATTTTCTGTTAAGATCTCAAGTTCACAGAGAAGTATTGGAGTAGAATCTAAAAGCGTTTTTCCGATCGAAATTTTGCGATGTTTGCTAATATGATTATATCTGTGTTTGTATAATGTGTTCGTAAACCTCCCCTAACTGTTAGTATGTCGGTTGGCAGGGGATTGCACATTTCTGTAATGGATTTTATCTGTTTGTGTATATAAACTGTATTGGACTGTTGTGGTGATTAGCCGGGTTTTGTGATGGGTTATTGTTAGTTGTATGTATGCCCTAGAGGCCAGTATTGTACAGATGATGTATTTTATATTAGATGCTTGGACATATATAGAGATGACTTTCTTGCTCGATATGATAGTATGCTATCTGGTTGCTCTTTATCTTAACATGTACACTTGTCTCTTTAAACTGTCTTATAGTTACATGTTGGTAAAGCCCTTAGGATGTGTACTTGACTACCTGGACTATGATGCAGATCATACTAGTGGGGACATGGTAGTCCATAGGTACATCCTTCAAGGTCCCTAGTCATGGGTGTATCGAGACGGGGCATCGATATACCAGTGTAGACTAGCGTATACGCTTCTCGACCCATGAGATGGGCGATGGATGATCCCATATCCATTGGTGTTTGACATCAGAGATGGTATACGGGTGCTCAGTGGAGACTGGGTACACTGGACAGACTCGCCGAGAACTCCCAGATGGTATTATACCTCACGTCAGATGGCAGTTCTCAGGTGACACTTGTGCAGGTTAGTCTGTAGACCTGAGATCGTCATAGAGTCTTGTGTGATTCCCACTGTGCTTTGATCTCCACCTTACCACGTCCATGAGGGCGTGCAAAACGGTGGTTTTTGGGTACAGTCCCGAGTCACATGGAGGCAATGAGCGATAGGAGGGGTTTCGTCTCTTCCGGTATTGGGGGTTGATGTTGCGCTGTGCTCGATTGGCCGTAACAGGGAAGTCCCTGGCCAGGGCTGATCAGAGATTTGCTGGTAAGTGTTACCAGTAGTTTCTCGACCCGTTATGAGCCTCACATCTGCACGACTTATCGGTTATTGGGGTCTGACGTTTACCACCGCTAGACTTGATATGCGACATATCAGACGAATAGACCGGACTGTACGGTAAGTGTTACTGGTTGGTGTTAGGTCCACGTTACCTCTCCCGGTACTTTCGGGGTAGCGGAAACGGTAAATCAAAATTTTTTCTAAACTTTGTAACATGGACCGTAAAAGCCGGATCTTTGCTAAACTAAACTAGCAAACTTGCTAAAGAGAGTTAGCTACTATGGAAGATGGTTATACCTAAACTTGAACTCCTTCTTCTTTAAACCTTGTAGAGGTTGATGGTTCTCTTCTTGTCGCCTTCTTCCGTCGAAGATGGATCCACCTCGAGGGTTCGACCTTAGGGCTCTTCCTCGAACTTTGAGTGAACTAGGATCTCCGGCTTGCTAAACCTTGAACCCTAGAGAGAGTAGAGAGTATCTATGGAGTGCTTTCTTTTCAAGGTGATGGATTCTCAATACATGAGAAGGAATCACCTTGAGCTTGAGGAAGAAGAAGATGAAATGAGGAGAGAGAGAGGTAATGATAGAATGAGCTCTCTTTTTCTTTCTTGCAACCATAATGCCAAAAGAAAAAGAATTATCTAAATAATAATAATTCAAAATGAGAATAGTTGATGGTAGTTTTGGAATGACCACTATCATGCTTCATTAAATGAAATGTAAGCATGAATCAAGGAGTATCTTTCAAAGCATGATGGTGGTCAACATTCAACCATGGTCAACAAGTCAACCATGGTCAACAAGTCAACAAAATCAACCATAACATAATTCTCATTTAATTACTATTATTAATAGATAATTCACTAATTCATTAGGGTTTGGAAAAAGACGACTGTCAACTGTGCATACGCACCCGTTCCGAAACCCTAATGAAAAACCTCTTCCTCTGCCTCAAACAACTGTGCATACACACCTGCATTCTCGTTCCGAGGAACAAGAATACCGAGAGATAAAAGCAACCCCAAAACATATACCAGTATCCGGCTCAAACCAGAGCCCGCTGGCAATATCCGTCCGGACTCCAAACGTGCACAAGTGCGCGGATGAGAACGAACCCTGTCGCAAAACCATGCGACCTCTACTCTGTTTTGCCCAGAGACGAATGCCCTCTGTGTGGGACTCTAAAGACTCGACACTACGCTGGCAGTAGATTTAACCACAGACCGCAAGCGGCACTAGCTGTGCGTAACGGTCCCCAGGTAGATGCCGACAAGAAGGCTGACGAGGTGAACCCCATCTGAACTCCTACTGAGTCTGAATGTGACATTCTCCGTACAGTCCGGTCTGTTCGTCTGATACATCGCATGTCGGGCCTAGGGGGCGGCAAGCGTCAGACCCCTAATAGCGATACAAGTCGTGTCGGAGTGAAGCCCAGAACACCCTGAGATAGCACTGGAACCTACCAGTATATCTCGCTTGCCCTGGCCAGGGACTACTTGTGTAATGGCTCTCCTAGACACAGCGCGATGTCAACCCCCAATACCGGGAGAGACGAATCCTGTCTAACCGTCACTGCCTCCAAGTGTTTCGGGACTGCTCCCAACTACTACCTGTTTGCACGACTCAGAAGAGCCGTGGTAGGGTAGTAATCAAAGAACAGTGGGAACACACTCGAGGCGGAGTGACAGTGTCAAGTCAGCGGACTAAGCTGTACTCATGTCACCTGGGAACTGATAACTGACGATAGGTATAATACCAACCATCAGTTCCCGACGAGTCCTGTCCAGTGTACTCGTAACCTAACGAGCACCCGCATACTATCTCAAGTACGACGTACCGACGGCTGTGGGACAGACCGTCTCCCGTGCTGGGATAAGAAGCGCATACGCTAGTCTACTCCGGAGCATCGATGCCCTATCTCGATACTCCCACGACCAGGGACGTGTATAAGGATGTGCTTGTAGATTACCCAGCCCCCATGAGTGTGATCGCCATCACAACGCCGGTAATCAAGCAAAGATCCTAAGGGCTCTACTAATGCGTATAGGTGATATAATAAATAAACACACATGTACACACATTAAAGCAGAGACAAACCAAGTAGCATACTACTATATTGAGCAAGATTGTCTGTACAACTGTGAATATCCCAAGCTTCCATCAAGTAATATACATACTAGTATGATACAGTAATGGCCTCTAGGGCATATACACTAACAATCTCCCACTTGCACTAAGGCCATTTACTGGCGTATCGAAGACCTATCATCTCGATCAGCCGCTCGAACTGAGTCTGGGGTAAAGCCTTCGTGAATGGGTCCGCAGTGTTGTCCTTTGTGTCTACTCTCCGCACCTCGATCTCCTGTCGATCAATGATCTCCCTGATCAGGTGATACCGCCTTAAGATGTGCCTGGATTTCTGATGGGACCTTGGTTCCTTCGCTAAAGCTATAGCCCCATTGTTATCGCAATACAAAGGTATTGGGTCAACAATGGACGGAACCACCTGAAGTTCACTAATGAACTTCTTCATCCAGACCGCCTCTTTTGCGGCATCGCTTGCAGCAATGTATTCAGCCTCCATCGTCGAGTCTGCGACGGTATCTTGCTTGGAACTCCTCCAACATACCGCCCCTCCGTTGAGGGTAAACACAAAACCCGAGACAGACTTGCTGTAATCTTTGTCACTCTGGAAGCTTGAATCGGTAAAGGACTCGACCCTGAGGTCTCCATTACCGTAAACCAGGAACATCTCCTTAGTCCTTCTCAGGTACTTGAGAATGTTCTTCACTGCTGTCCAGTGGTCCTCCCCTGGGTCTGACTGATACCGGCTTACCGTGCTCAACGCGTAAGCTACATCTGGTCTTGTACATAGCATCGCATACATTATAGATCCTACCGCCGAAGCATAGGGTATAGTGCTCATGCGAACCCTCTCCTCGTCAGTCTTAGGAGACATCTTCTTGGAGAGGGTAATTCCGTGCAATGCGGGTATGTTACCGCGCTTGGAATCCTCCATACTAAATCTCTTTAGTACGGTCTCTATGTACCTGGACTGCGAAAGTCCCAACAGTTTCTTGGATCTATCTCTATAGATTTTGATCCCCAGAATGTACGAGGCATCACCCAGGTCCTTCATGGAGAACCTTTGTGACAAAAATAGCTTGACCGATTGTAGCATAGGAATATCATTTCCTATCAAAAGAATGTCGTCCACGTACAAGACTAGGAATACGACAGTTCGTCCTACAATCTTCTTATATACACAGGGTTCATCTTCGTTCTTGATGAAATCAAATTCCTTGATTGCCTCATCAAAACAGATGTTCCAGCTCCGCGATGCCTGCTTTAATCCATAAATGGATTTAAGCAACTTGCACACCTTTCCGCTGCTCCCACTGTCTACGAAACCTTCTGGTTGATCCATGTAAACGCACTCTTCCAAACAACCGTTTAGGAAAGCCGTTTTAACATCCATCTGCCAGATTTCATAGTCATGGAAGGCAGCAATGGCAAGTAGGATCCGAATGGATTTGAGCATAGCCACCGGAGAAAAAGTTTCATCATAGTCCAAACCAGGTCTTTGACGAAAACCTTTTGCAACGAGTCTAGCTTTATAGGTTTCCACCTGCCCATCTACACCAAGTTTCCTTTTGTAGATCCATTTGCATCCAACGGGTTTTACCCCAGGTGGAGCAATATCCATGGTCCACACTTTATTGGCGTACATGGACTCCATTTCAGATTGCATTGCTTCCTGCCACTTATCAGAGTCCCTACTGATAATGGCCTGCCTGAAACTGGTAGGGTCATCTTCTTCCAAGATGCAATCCTCTCGATCCCCGTCAATGAGAAAACCGTAGTATCTCTCGGGCGGATGAGAAATCCTACCAGATCTGCGGAGTGGCTGAGGTTCGTCTGGGGTTATTGAATCCTGAGGTTCTGTCAAACTTTCAGTTTCAGTTTGTGGTCGCTGAATTTCTTCCAATTCTACCGTGCTCCCACTAATTTCTTTTGCAAGAAACTCCGTTTCCAAGAAAACGGCATGCTGAGCAACAAACACCTTCTGTTCCTCGGTGTGGTAGAATAGATATCCATAACCATTCTTTGGATATCCCACAAACTTACATAAAACTGACCGTGCCTCTAGTTTATCCGGTTTATGCTTTTTAACATAAGCCGGACAACCCCATATCTTAGATCTTTTAAGATATGGCCTCTTTCCATTCCATATCTCGAACGGAGTCTTAGGCACAGATTTAGACGGAACATCATTCAATAGGTATGCGGCTGTCAATAGCGCATGTCCCCAAAATGAAAGAGGCAACTCGGCATTACTCATCATGGAGCGAACCATATCCAGTAGGGTACGATTCCTCCGCTCCGAAACACCGTTGTGCTGTGGTGTATAAGGAGGAGTAAGCTGAGAGAGAATACCATTCTCTTTTAAGTAATCTAGGAATTCCGTGCTTAAGTACTCCCCTCCCCTGTCAGACCGGAGGATCTTGATACTTTTGCCTGTCTGGTTCTCTACTTCGTTTCTGAATTCCTTGAATTTCTCAAAAGCTTCAGATTTGTGTTTCATCAGATACACATATCCGAACCTAGAGAGATCGTCAGTGAATGTGATGAAGTACGAGAACCCACCCCTTGCATGTATAGACATCGGACCACATACATCATTATGTACGAGTCCCAAGAGCTCTGCTGCTCTTTCTCCATGTCCGGTGAACGGAGATTTGGTCATCTTTCCTTTGAGACAAGACTGACAAGTTCCATAAGATGAAAACTCGAACGCATTCAAGAGTCCACCTTTATGCAACTTACTCAGTCTTTTCTCTCCGATATGACCAAGTCTACAATGCCACAAGTAGGATTCATTCGTATCTGAATTCTTCCTCTTGCGTGTGTTTTGTATGTTGAGAACTGTATTCTGATTTAGAACGTAGATACCATTAAACAGTGTACCCTCTGCAACCAGTACCTTATCAAGGTAAATGTTCATGATATTCTTTTCAAGAACAAAGTTATATCCATCTTTATCGAGTAAAGAAACTGATATGATGTTGCAAACCATGGAGGGTACATAGTAGCAATCGTTCAAAATCATAGTCTTGCCATTTGGCAATACTAGGTGATATTCACCGACGGCTGCCGCATTAACTTGTGCTCCGTTCGCTACTCTGAGCGACATATCACCCGGTGCAACTTTCCTACTTTTTCTCAGTCCCTGCAATAAATTACAGATATGAGATCCTGATCCGGTATCAAGTACCCAGGAGGTAGGGCTGACCGTAAAACAGTTCTCAATTACAAGAACACCTGAAGTAGATGCAAAACCATGCTTCTTCTTCGACTGGGTATCCTGGAAATCCATACAATCCCCTTTCCCATTCTCATACTCATGACTGTTGTCACAAGTTAGAGCTGAACCAACTTTCCCCAGTCCCGAATAAGAATTCGGATCGGTCAAGCGATACATTTTATTATCTTGATTAGGGCGTGAAAAGGTTGCTGCCTGGAGAGAGAAAAGAAACACTCAGCGTATGCTCTTGCAAGATTAGATTGGTTTATTAATTTATCTAACCAGGATGTCTCCCACTGTTTACTCAAATTCTTCTTAAAACCTTTTTAAAAGAAGAACTAGCCGGGTTTTTAATTCACGTCACAATACTTGCTTAACCTTTCAGCCAGGCTAGTGTCGGTACTTCGAGGGAGGTTTTCCAACGCTTTCGCGAAGTTCCTTAATTAAAGAACCTCTTTTCCCTGGGGGCGTAACCCCGCTAACACCTTTCTAGACACCTACTAGGTTTATAGCATTGATCGTTAAGTGAAATAATCTCCCGAGAGTAAACCAACTCATCAGTGGGATCGGGATCCAACTGTCATTGTGTGATAACCTAGATGGAATCCACTCTAGTCACCACACTCCAGAAGGTATGCTAAATCTGCAAGTTTCAGTTCTTTTGAAACTCCCGATGTGGTTTTTGCCCCTAACTGTTCATGACCTTGACTAGGTCAACAAGCCACAAACTGTTAGACAAGTTCTACCCGTCATAATCCTGATTGCATTAGACCCACCCGTACGTGCCCTTGACTAGGTCAACAAGGCCGCACGACTGTCCTAACCAATCACATTTGCAATCCACAGAAAAATATTATTTAGCTACCGTTCACTACACCTTGACTAGGTCAACAAACGCAGCACGAATACTGAATAATATTAATCCGAAACGACGGAGGGCTACGGCTGGGTTTTTGGCGAAAAACCCGTTAACGTAATGAACTTGATATCGTTGAAGGAACCTGATTGCACCTTTTTGAAAATCATAGTGGCGAAAACTTTTGCTAAAGAGGTCACTCCCTGCGAAGGGATCTCGGCTCTTTCCTCGTCGAGTGAGGTGCTGGGCATTCATAAGATGAATACCTCGATGCAAAGCAAGAATAATCGACTATGGTGAAGTTATTACCCTGACGCAAACCTTTTGTCCAAGGGGTCACTCCCGATGAGGGGATCTCGGCCCTTGCCTCGTCGATTGAGGTGCTGGGCATTCATAACCGAATACCTCGATGCAAAACAAAAAGATGAACGTCCTTGTAATAACAGCTTTTTGAAAAACTTGTTCCAACAACGTCTTTTAGGTTTATTTTCTTGCATTAGTTCTTTTAATGCGTGATATTCTTGCATTAGTTCTTTTAATGCGTCCCATCATTTAATCCTACCATTGCAGAAAACAACCAAAATATGACGTACGCTTATGCCATTCGCATTCGCCACGGGGTCCCGTCATCACTCGTTAGGTTACTTAACTAACGACAGAGCGGGGGCTGGGCTAGCGCGGCTGTAAAACATAAGCAACGCCTAAATAGTAAAGCAATGATAGACATTACAGATCACAGATGAATACATTGGATATACTAGCAATCCGCAATCCTTTCGAGCCTGCAACGAAAAGCGGATTACACGGTCGCGGTGAATAGCCAAATACCCCACCCAAGACCCCTACGGGTGCGGCAAACTACCCGCCAAGTACTTGGCAGTTTGTGCACCCCTCCATGGGTCTATCCTAGGAGCAAAAACAGTAAAAAGAATTATACAATGACGGCTACAACCCCGACCCGGTTGTGCGGCCAAACAAATAATATTATTACATCAATTTACATTTACAATGAATGAAAGAAAAACAAAAGCTCATCTCACATCCACCCCGGCTATTCACCCGCGACAGTCCAACACATTCATATACACATTCCAATATCAAACACAGATCATGTATAACCCCGACCAATCGTCTTATAGCGATTAGCCGACGTTCAATACATGCAAACATCACAGATATAACCAACATAGCCAAAGTGTAGCGAAGTTCGAAAAAAATACGGAATTATAGGACCCCAAAAGTAAATTTCTGTTCTGGAAAATCTGGGCACATATAATATATCTGAAAAATCCCAAAATCCCACCAGAAGAACACTGCACGAAAAACGATGCAGAGATGACAACAAACGGCGGCGGTTCCGCGGCACATGCCTACCTCGTGCCGCGGAACCGCGGCGGTTTGAATGAATTAGGGCATCGTTTTTCTTGGGTGTTCACACAAAACCCTGAGCCGAATTTACAAGTATAAAGTTTTTCATTTAGAGCAGAAAAAATTTCAACAGAAACTTAGGGTTTTAGTTTTTCCGGTTTTGCGATTTTTCGGTTTCGAACTTCCATACACTTCGCTACCAAGCTAGTTTAAGTTTAACCTGGCTCTGATACCACTGTTAGGTCCACGTTACCTCTCCCGGTACTTTCGGGGTAGCGGAAACGGTAAATCAAATTTTTTTCTAAACTTTGTAACATGGACCGTAAAAGCCGGATCTTTGCTAAACTAAACTAGCAAACTTGCTAAAGAGAGTTAGCTACTATGGAAGATGGTTATACCTAAACTTGAACTCCTTCTTCTTTAAACCTTGTAGAGGTTGATGGTTCTCTTCTTGTCGCCTTCTTCCGTCGAAGATGGATCCACCTCGAGGGTTCGACCTTAGGGCTCTTCCTCGAACTTTGAGTGAACTAGGATCTCCGGTTTGCTAAACCTTGAACCCTAGAGAGAGTAGAGAGTATCTATGGAGTGCTTTCTTTTCAAGGTGATGGATTCTCAACACATGAGAAGGAATCACCTTGAGCTTGAGGAAGAAGAAGATGAAATGAGGAGAGAGAGAGGTAATGATAGAATGAGCTCTCTTTTTCTTTCTTGCAACCATAATGCCAAAAGAAAAAGAATTATCTAAATAATAATAATTCAAAATGAGAATAGTTGATGGTAGTTTTGGAATGACCACTATCATGCTTCATTAAATGAAATGTAAGCATGAATCAAGGAGTATCTTTCAAAGCATGATGGTGGTCAACATTCAACCATGGTCAACAAGTCAACCATGGTCAACAAGTCAACAAAATCAACCATAACATAATTCTCATTTAATTACTATTATTAAAAGATAATTCACTAATTCATTAGGGTTTGGAAAAAGACGACTGTCAACTGTGCATACGCACCCGTTCCGAAACCCTAATGAAAAACCTCTTCCTCTGCCTCAAACAACTGTGCATACACACCTGCATTCTCGTTCCGAGGAACAAGAATACCGAGAGATAAAAGCAACCCCAAAACATATACCAGTATCCGGCTCAAACCAGAGCCCGCTGGCAATATCCGTCCGGACTCCAAACGTGCACAAGTGCGCGGATGAGAACGAACCCTGTCGCAAAACCATGCGACCTCTACTCTGTTTTGCCCAGAGGCGAATGCCCTCTGTGTGGGACTCTAAAGACTCGACACTACGCTGGCAGTGGGTTTAACCACAGACCGCAAGCGGCACTAGCTGTGCGTAACGGTCCCCAGGTAGATGCCGACAAGAAGGCTGACGAGGTGAACCCCATCTGAACTCCTACTGAGTCTGAATGTGACATTCTCCGTACAGTCCGGTCTGTTCGTCTGATACATCGCATGTCGGGCCTAGGGGGGCGGCAAACGTCAGACCCCTAATAGCGGTACAAGTCGTGTCGGAGTGAAGCCCAGAACACCCTGAGATAGCACTGGAACCTACCAGTATATCTCGCTTGCCCTGGCCAGGGACTACTTGTGTAATGGCTCTCCTAGACACAGCGCGATGTCAACCCCCAATACCGGGAGAGACGAATCCTGTCTAACCGTCACTGCCTCCAAGTGTTTCGGGACTGCTCCCAACTACTACCTGTTTGCACGACTCAGAAGAGCCGTGATAGGGTAGTAATCAAAGAACAGTGGGAACACACTCGAGGCGGAGTGACAGTGTCAAGTCAGCGGACTAAGCTGTACTCATGTCACCTGGGAACTGATAACTGATGATAGGTATAATACCAACCATCAGTTCCCGACGAGTCCTGTCCAGTGTACTCGTAACCTAACGAGCACCCGCATACTATCTCAAGTACGACGTACCGACGGCTGTGGGACAGACCGTCTCCCGTGCTGGGATAAGAAGCGCATACGCTAGTCTACTCCGGAGCATCGATGCCCTATCTCGATACTCCCACGACCAGGGACGTGTATAAGGATGTGCTTGTAGATTACCCAGCCCCCACGAGTGTGATCGCCATCACAACGCCGGTAATCAAGCAAAGATCCTAAGGGCTCTACTAATGCGTATAGGTGATATAATAAATAAACACACATGTACACACATTAAAGCAGAGACAAACCAAGTAGCATACTACTATATTGAGCAAGATTGTCTGTACAACTGTGAATATCCCAAGCTTCTATCAAGTAATATACATACTAGTATGATACAGTAATGGCCTCTAGGGCATATACACTAACAGTTGGATTCACAGGAGTGTGAGCGGGCTAGCTCGTCGATCTTCTGATCGCTCAATACCCGGGTGGCCGTTACGTTTGGCAGACCGCTTGCGGCTTGTGGGTGCTTGATATGATCATCATCTGCTACCGGCGTATTGACGAGTCTTTAGAGTCCTACACAGGGGTTTCCTGGCTCAAGCGAAATGAAATAGGAGCGCATATGAGATATGTGCAGGACCGAGAATAATGCGTGTATGTGATACCGTATTCCATTCTCGCGATGAATGTATCGATTGGTTATATGCGGTATAACCTAGTTATCGAATCGTTGATTCGATAAATCGATACATTGTATACTAGTCGGTTATGTGCGACATGACCGGATCATTGAATCAAGTGTTGATTTAATGATTTAATGTATAATTATATATTTGATATATTACTTTGCATTAACTAGTATTGGTTCATTTTAAATGGATTTTCTCACTTGATGTTCACAAGTTGTATATGTGATATACTTTTGTGCACTTGATTGTATCATGTTTGATGATACATATAAACTTGGATTTGTGTAAAGACTTAAACCATGTTTAGTGAATGGTTAGAGTTTCATATTTTCACTTAATATTTATCTTTTCTTTTTTGAGAAATAGATAAAAGAAAACAAAATGGTTTCTTTTTATCATGAAGCTTGTTGAAGCTTCATGAAGCTTTGACCAAGTGACCATTTTGTCTTCATGCTTAACCCTAACCATTCCCACTAACCATGGTCTATTCTCTATACCTAACCAAGGTTAGAAGATGATAAGTATTCATTTTATTATTCTTTTTTAATAACACTTATCATATTCTATCTTCTTCACCATCTTCTTCTTCAAGAAAAAGCTTGCCACCATTAATGGCATCTTGAGCAAAAGTGTGAGAAATCCAATTCTAAAGTGAATCCACCTCCTATTTCTTCACCCTCTACCTCTTGCCAAGTAGTATAGGGTGTTTTCTTCACAAGTTTCACAACTTGGTGAAGTCGGAGCTAGATCTTGTGAAGCCTCGACGTAGATCATCTTCGGCATCGTAGCCGACGACTATTCCGCTCATTTCTCCGATGAAGCCGATGCGAGAGTCCGGGATTCGAGATGGACAGCGAGGTGACGACTACGTGGAGCTAAGGAAGTGGATAACCGGATCTACAAAGGTTGTAGCTTCCTTCTCTTAGTTAAGATGTTAACTAGTTTCACTTTTCGCCTAAAATTCTAGTTAACGATCCGTATTAGGGTTTCTCGGCACTTGTAAAATTTGAAATTGGCATGGTTGATGCCTTGTGAGACCTCATTAGAGTGCCTAGGAACCCTACAGTGGTATCAGAGCCTAGCTAGAGCCTTAGGCGAAGTCTAGACGACGTTTGAAATCCGATCGAACCCGAAACCCTAATTTTTCCACGCTCTCTGGACTTTTTTCAAAAACTGGGTTTTTTCCGGATTAAAAATGCTTAAAAAATTCAGCAGGGAATTCTAAGAATTACGGTGCAAATTTTACCTGAAGATGTGTCAATAGTGCGGCGGAACCGCGGCAGAAGCCTGGCTTCTGCGGCGGTTCCGCGGCCAGATTGTGTGAACATGCTACTTTTTTTGCACAGTAATTCTTATTTTATGATGCTGAGTTTTATGGGAATTTTTAATTTGACTCAAGAGTTGAGTGTACTGGGGTTGCATTGGGAATCGTTGATTCGATCGGATTATCAAATTTTGTCTGTGTGTTTTTCCGGATAATTTAAGAATATGTTAAAAAGTTCGACCGGATATAAATACCCAACTTTTCCCCTGCCGGAAAATTTCCAAGTGTTGGATTTTTCTGTGGTTTAAAGTCGTTCTGAGTAGTGCAAGTAACGCGATGGTCCCTCTAGAAGACAACAAACCTTAACTCGATTATGTGACCGTCTTGAACTGCCCTTTGAACCTTCGGGTTTGGGGCAGTACGGCGTGCCACATGTGAGGCATTGGCTTGACCCTTCTACGGCTGGACCGTTGGTACTGAGGCATGAAGTGAATGTCTTTGAACCTATTTCATGTGTTGAACGGTTTCGGGAAAACTTGGGTGTTCGAATGTTCGATCGGAAAGTTTAATATTTTCTATTTATCCGGAATGGGATACAATAATTGGAATTCACAAACAGTTATGAGATAACTGAATGAATGTTATAAATCTAGCGGTTTAGTCTCATTTGATATTGAAAAGAGTTTTCGATAATGGGACTAAAATGCGGGGTTTATAATTGTTAGGCATGTGATGTCTAAGTATTTCATTTGATTAGGCATGCGATGTCTAAAGAGGTTGCGGATTCCAACTGTTGTAGTTTTACACTTTCTTTTCTGTGACCGTAAGTATAGTATGTAGTGGTATTGCCGATTGTCGTTGCTATATGTCGACGACAATCGGTGTATGCATACTTACTTACGTTGATGACATGTGATGTTATGTGTTGCTGGATATGTTATATTGGATCGTCGTGTTTGAATAGCCGGGGGTTTTTATGTGAGATGAGTGTTTTGCATTTTCATTCATGTAAAAACTTGTATGTAATATTCTTTTATTTGGGGCACTTCCAGGTTGCGGAAGATGTCACCTTTTGTATATTATTTACTTTTCCGTATTAGGATAGACCCAAGGAGGGGAGCATAAGTAACCGGGTTCTAGGGTCCAGAGGGAGACCATCTCGAGGAGTCGAGTCCGGGTCTCCTAACCCTAGAATTGGTAGGGTTGCTTGCCGCTCTCGTAGGGGTCTAGGGGTGTGGGATTGGCTATTCATCACGACCGTGGAATCCGTGTTTTATACTGGCTCGTATTGAAAACACGGACGTCCTAGTATATCCAATGTTTCATACTTTCTTCTGCTGCGATATCTGTGTTGTGATCATGTGATGTTCTGTGATAGATACGGTATATAGTATATATGATATATTATATAGACGTTACTTATGTTTTACACCCGCGCTAGCCCTGCCCCGCTCTGTCGTTAGTTACCTAACCTAACGGTGCACGAGGGGACATCGAGGCGAATGCGGATGGCATAAGTGTACGTCGTATTTATATGTGATGTTTAGGTGACTTAAATGATGGGACTTCATTAATGTGATTAATGAAAGAAAAGAAACCTAAGATGTTGTAGAATCAAATTTTAAACAAAACAGGTAGCTACAGTTCTTGCTTTGCATAGCGGTATATATGATATACCCTGCACCTTATTCGATGAGGAAAGGACTGAGATCCCTTCACCGGGAGTGACTCCTTTAGCAATAACTGGCAGATGCTACACTCTCGGTTTGACTTTTGATTACTTCTATAGTTTTTGCTTTGCACAGTGATATATATGATATATCCCGCACCTCATTCGACGAGGAAAGGGCCGACGATCCCGTCACCGGGAGTGACCCCTTTAGCAAAACTAGAAAAGCCTCAAAATCACTCCATTTCAAAACTTCTTTTGATTCTACAACGATATCAAGTTCATTACGCAATAGGTTTTAAGAAAAACCTGTCGTAGCCCTCCGTCATTTCAGATAAGTTGCATATAGTATTCGTGCTACATTTGTTGGCTTTCGTCAAGGTGTAGTGTGCGGTAGCTATGTGCTGCTTATCTGCTGCATATGATGCGACTGGATTAGGGTAGTCGTACGGCTTTGTTGGCTTTCGTCAAGGGTCGTGCGGGTGGGTTTAATTCAGTCAAGAAATGTACGGGTTGAACTTGACTAGCGGGCTGTGGTTTGTTGGCTTTCGTCAAGGTCATAGCACGCTAGGGGCAAAAGCATTATCGGGAGTTTCAAGTGTTGAAATTTGCAATGAGATTGCATACCTTCTATGAGATAGTTGGATCCCGATACCCACTGCGAGTAAGAGTTACTCCTGGGAGAGTTTTACACATTGCAATTAGCTGATCAAGTAGGTGTCTAGAAAGGTGTCAACGGGGTTACGCCTTTGGGAAAACGAGGTTTACATTAATTAGGTTCGTGCGAAAGCACGGGGGACCTCCCTCAAAGTACCGACACTGGCCTGGCTGAAAGATCGGCGAACTTGTAGTGTGTAATTAATCCCGGCTAGTCTTTCCTTTTAGGGTTTGAAGGAAGATTTGATAAAAACCAGTGGGAGTCATCCTGATTAGATAAGATAATAACCAATCTGATTTTGCACGAGCTTACGCTAAAGTGTTTTCTTCTCTCTCTCTCCAGGTAGCGACCATGTCATGCCCTAATAAAGATAATTATATGGATGTATTGACTGAACCCGCATGTTATACTGTGCTGGGGAACGTTGGTTCCGTTCTTTCTTATAAGAGTTATAGGAATGAACAGGATATAGGGGAATACCAGGATTCCCATGCCACCCGATTGAAGAAAGTACATGATGATGCATTTTCTTCGGGTGTGTTCATTACAGAGAACTGTTTCTCCATTTGCCCTACGTCCTGGGTATTAGATACCGGGTCAGGATCCCATATATGTAATCAGTTACATGGGCTTAGAAAAGGTAGAGAACTTGGAGAAGGTGATAAAGACATTAGAGTTGGAAATGGTGCAATTGTTGCAGCTAAGACTGTCGGGGAATATCACCTTGTATTACCAACTGGTAATACATTGGTTCTGAACGAATGCTATTACATGCCGAACCTGATATGCAACATTATATCGGTTTCTTTATTGAGTAAAGAGGGATATAATTTTGTCTTACAGGATAATGTTATGAACATTTTCCGTAACCAAAAGTTGGTTGGATCAGGCACGTTGTGCAATGGCATTTATGTTCTAAATCAATCAACAGTTCTGAGCATAACAAACACACACAAGAGGAAGAGTTCAGAACTGAACGAATCCTTCTTGTGGCATTGTAGACTGGGTCACATCAATGCGACACGACTAGCTAAGTTGCATAAGGATGGATATTTGAAACCATTCGAATTTTCATCTTATGACACTTGCCAGTCATGTCTCAAAGGCAAGATGACCAAAACTCCGTTTACGGGACACGGAGAAAGAGTTACCGAACTCTTGGGACTAATACATAGTGATGTATGTGGTCCCATGTCTACACATGCCAGGGATGGTTCTTCGTACTTCATTACATTCACTGACGATCTCTCAAGATACGGACATGTGTACTTGATAAGACACAAGTCTGAAGCTTTTGAGAAATTTAGAGAATATAAACAAGAAGTCGAGAACCAAACCGGAAAAAGTATTAAAATCCTTCGATCTGATCGAGGAGGTGAATACTTAAGCAATGAATTCCTGGACTTCCTAAAAGAGAGTGGGATTCTCTCTCAGCTGACTCCTCCATATACACCACAGCACAATGGTGTATCAGAACGGATGAACCGCACCCTATTAGATATGGTGCGCTCTATAATGAGCACAGCTGAGTTACCTATTTGCTTCTAGGGGTATGCGCTTGAGACAGCCATACATCTATTGAATATGGTCCCCACCAAATCAGTGCCTACCACTCCATATGAGATATGGAAAGGGAAGAGACCATGTCTTAACTATGTTAAGATATGGGGTTGTCCAGCCTATGTCAAACAACAAAATCCGGACAAACTCGAGGCACGGTCTGTTCTATGCAAATTTATAGGATATCCTAAAAATTCACAAGGGTATATCTTCTACCACCCTGAGGAACAAAGAGTGTTTGTTTCTCGGCATGCCACCTTTTTAGAAAAGGAATTTCTTGAAAAAGAGATTAGTGGTCATGAGGTAGAACTGGAAGAGGTTCCAGCTACAGAAGCTACAACAGAAGATCTGGTGGAACCAGAGGATTCAATAGTTCCTAATGAACCCCAGCCACTCCGCCGATCTAGTAGGGTTCCTCGCCGACCTGAGAGATATTACGGTTTTCTCATGGATGGTGGGAGCGAGGATTGCATCATGGAGGATGATGACCCAACTAGCTTCGAGCAGGCCATCACGAGTAGGGACTCAGTGAAATGGCTGGATGCTATGCGGTCCGAGATGGAATCCATGTACACCAACAAAGTATGGACTTTGGAAGTTGCTCCTGAAGGGCTAAAACCCATTGGGAGCAAATGGATCTTCAAGAAAAAACTTGGTGTAGATGGGAAAGTGGAGACTTTCAAAGCTAGACTTGTAGCAAAGGGTTTTCGTCAAAGACCAGGTGTGGACTATGACGAAACCTTTTCTCCAGTGGCTATGCTTAAATCCATGCGGATCATGCTTGCCATCGCTGCATATCATGACTACGAAATCTGGCAAATGGATGTTAAGACCGCCTTTCTAAACGGTGATTTAGAAGAGTGCGTGTACATGACTCAGCTAGAGGGCTTCGTAGACAGTGGGAGCAGCGGAAAGGTGTGCAAGCTGCTTAAATCCATTTATGGATTAAAGCAAACATCGCGGAGTTAGAACATCTGCTTTGACGTCGTTATCAAAGAGTTTGATTTCGTCAAAAATATAGATGAACCTTGTATCTAAAAAAAGGTGGCAGAGAGTAAGGTTGTATTCCTCGTATTGTACGTGGACGACATACTCTTGATAGGAAATGATTTTTCTATACTGCAATCGGTCAAGCTCTTCTTATCACAAAGATTCTCAATGAAAGATCTTGGTGATGCCTCCTGCATATTGGGAATTAGGATCTATAGGGATAGATCCAAACGGATATTGGGATTGTCCCAATCTAGGTACATTGACACCATACTAAAGAGGTTTAGTATGGAAGAATCCAAGCGTGGAAACTTGCCTACGATCTCTGGAGTCACTCTCTCCAAAGAGATGTCTCCCAAGACTAATTTGGAGAGAGATCGCATGCAAGGGATACCCTATGCTTCGGCTGTAGGCTCTATCATGTACGCGATGCTATGTACCAGACCCGATGTTGCATACTCACTAAGTGTAGTGAGCAGGTATCAAGCTGATCCTGGAGAGAGTCACCGGACAGCTGTGAAGAGCATTCTCAAGTACTTGCGAAGGACTAAAGAGATGCTCTTGGTGTATGGTAACGGAGAACTCCAAGTGGAGTCCTTTACCGATTCGAGCTTATAGAGTGATAAGGACGACTCTAAGTCGCAGTCGGGATTTGTCTTTACCCTTTACGGAGGGGCGGTTAGCTGGAAGAGTTCCAAGCAGGAAACCGTGGCAGACTCGACGATGGAGGCTGAATACATCGCTGCCAACGATGCTGCTAAAGAGGCTGTCTGGATTAAGAAGTTCATTACTGAACTTGGTGTGGTTCCATCCATTGAGCATCCAATACCTTTGTATTGCGATAACAATGGAGCGGTGGCTTTAGCCAAGGAACCCAGGTCCCATCAGCGATCCAGGCATATTCTGAGGCGGTATCACCTGATCTGGGAGATAGTTGATAGCCGGGAGATCGAGGTCAGGAGGGTTGACACGAAGAACAACACGGCGGATCCACTCACAAAGGCCATTCCCCAGATACAGTTTGAGAGACTCTTCGGGATGCTCGGTATGCGATACTACAGCAGCTGGCCCTAGTGCAAGTGGGAGATTGTTAGTTGTATGTATGCCCTAGAGGCCAGTATTGTACAGATGATGTATTTTATATTGGATGCTTGGACATATATAGAGATGACTTTCTTGCTCGATATGATAGTATACTATCTGGTTGCTCTTTATCTTAACATGTACACTTGTCTCTTTAAACTGTCTTATAGTTACATGTTGGTAAAGCCCTTAGGATGTGTACTTGACTACCTGGACTATGATGCAGATCATACTAGTGGGGACATGGTAGTCCATAGGTACATCCTTCAAGGTCCCTAGTCGTGGGTGTATCGAGACGGGGCATCGATATACCAGTGTAGACTAGCGTATACGCTTCTCGACCCATGAGATGGGCGATGGATGATCCCATATCCATTGGTGTTTGATATCAGAGATGGTATACGGGTGCTCAGTGGAGACTGGGTACACTGGACGGACTCGCCGAGAACTCCCAGATGGTATTATACCTCACGTCAGATGGCAGTTCTCAGGTGACACTTGTGCAGGTTAGTCTGTAGACCCGAGATCGTCATAGAGTATTGTGTGATTCCCACTGTGCTTTGATCTCCACCTTACCACGTCCATGAGGGCGTGGAAAATGGTGGTTTTTGGGTACAGTCCCGAGTCACATGGAGGCAATGAGCGATAGGAGGGGTTTCATCTCTCCCGGTATTGGGGGTTGATGTTGCGCTGTGCTCGATTGGCCGTAACAGGGAAGTCCCTGGCCAGGGCTGATCAGAGATTTGCTGGTAAGTGTTACCAGTAGTTTCTCGACCCGTTATGAGCCTCACATCTGCACGACTTATCGGTTATTGGGGTCTGACGTTTACCACCCCTAGACTTGATATGCGACATATCAGACGAACAGACCGGACTGTACGGTAAGTGTTACTGGTTGGATTCACAGGAGTGTGAGCGGGCTAGCTCGTCGATCTTCTGATCGCTCAATACCCGGGTGGCCGTTACGTTTGGCAGACCGCTTGCGCCTTGTGGGTGCTTGATATGATCATCATTTGCTAACGGCGTATTGACGAGTCTTTAGAGTCCTACACAGGGGTTTCCTGGCTCAAGCGAAACGAAATAGGAGCGCATATGAGATATGTGCAGGACCGAGAATAATGCGTGTATGTGATACCGTATTCTATTCTCACGATGAATGTATCGATTGGTTATATGCGGTATAACCTAGTTATCGAATCGTTGATTCGATAAATCGATACATTGTATACTAGTCGGTTATGTGCGACATGACCGGATCATTGAATCAAGTGTTGATTTAATGATTTAATGTATAATTATATATTTGATATATTACTTTGCATTAACTAGTATTGGTTCATTTTAAATGGATTTTCTCACTTGATGTTCACAAGTTGTATATGTGATATACTTTTGTGCACTTGATTGTATCATGTTTGATGATACATATAAACTTGGATTTGTGTAAAGACTTAAACCATGTTTAGTGAATGGTTAGGGTTTCATATTTTCACTTAATATTTATCTTTTCTTTTTTGAGAAATAGATAAAAGAAAACAAAATGGTTTTTTTTTATCATGAAGCTTGTTGAAGCTTCATGAAGCTTTGACCAAGTGACCATTTTGTCTTCATGCTTAACCCTAACCATTCCCACTAACCATGGTCTATTCTCTACACCTAACCAAGGTTAGAAGATGATAAGTATTCATTTTATTATTCTTTTTGAATAACACTTATCATATTCTATCTTCTTCTTCAAGAAAAAGCTTGCCACCATTAATGGCATCTTGAGCAAAAGTGTGAGAAATCCAATTCTAAAGTGAACCCACCTCCTATTTCTTCACCCTCTACCTCTTGCCAAGTAGTATAGGGTGTTTTCTTCACAAGTTTCACAACTTGGTGAAGTCGGAGCTAGATCTTGTGAAGCCTCGACGTAGATCATCTTCGGCATCGTAGCCGACGACTATTCCGCTCATTTCTCCGATGAAGCCGATGCGGGAGTCCGGGATTCAAGATGGACACCGAGGTGACGACTACGTGGAGCTAAGGAAGTGGATAACCGGATCTACAAAGGTTGTAGCTTCCTTCTCTTAGTTAAGATGTTAACTAGTTTCACTTTTCGCCTAAAATTCTAGTTAACGATCCGTATTAGGGTTTCTCGGCACTTGTAAAATTTGAAATTGGCATGGTTGATGCCTTGTGAGACCTCATTAGAGTGCCTAGGAACCCTGCAGTTATTGTATTAATTCATTCGATGTAATTGTAATAAGTTGTAATATTATTTTGCGGGGCACATCCAGGTTGCGGTTGTAGCCACCGTTGTATTATTTCTTTTTACTGTTTTTGCTCCTAGGATAGACCCAAGGTGGGGTGCACAAACTATCGGGTATTTTGAAGTGTTGAGGCAGACCGCTTCACTTCTGGTACTTGGCGGGTAGTTTGCCGTACCCGTAGGGGTCTGGGGTGGGGTAATGGCTATTCATCACAACTGTGTAATCCGTCTTTCATTGCAGGCTCAAAAGAAACGCGGATTACTTGCATATCCAATAAAGTTTATCTGCGATCTGGAATGCTTATTATTGCGTCTGACGAATGTACAATATCTATATATGATAGCTATTTAGACGTCACTTATGTTTTACACCCGCGCTAGCCCAGCCCCCGCTCTGTCGTTAGTTAAGTAACCTAACGGGTGATGACGGGACCCCGTGGCGAATGCGGATGGCATAAGAGGACGTGGTATTTTCGTTGTTTTCTGCAATGATAGGTTAAATGATGGGACGCATTATTATAATGCAAAGAAAATAAACCAAAATTTAAATCGTTGGAACAAATTTAAAAGAAACCACTCGGTTATTTTAAAAGAGCAGAATTTTTAATTGCGGAGCTTTAACCACTCCTTTTAAAAAGTATCAGGTTCCTTCGATTATATCAAGTTCACTACGTTCACGGTTTTGCCAAAACCATTCGTAGCCCTCCGTCATTTCATTTGGATATTCAGTAGTATTCAAGCTATGCATTTGACCAAGGCCAGGGCATAGTGTTTGGTAACTGCTGGAGTATTTCATTTGTTTGCATAGATAGATGTGTTAGTTTGGGACAGTCGTATTATCATTTGGCCAACGTCAGGGATATATACGGATGGGTTCAAATTAACTAGGACAATGATGGGTAGAACTTGACATATGACTTATGACATTTTGACCAACGCCAAGGTTATAAGAGCATGGGGCAAAAATACATATATCGGGAATTTCTAAAGAAACTGAAATTTGCAGAAAGATGCATACCATTTTAGAGTTTGATGAATGTTGGTAGGATTCCTTCAACATTATCATACGATGATATTTTGGATCCCGATCCTACTGTGAGTATATGCTACTTATCAGGAGATTCGTCACTTAACGATCAATGATATAAACCAAGTAGGTGCCTAGAAAGGTGTCAGCGGGGTTACGCCCCCAGAGAAAAGAGGTTATTTAATTAAGGAACTTCGCGAAAGCGTTGGAAAACCTCCTTCGAAGTATCGACACTAGCCTGGCTGAACGGTTAAACAAGTATTGTGCGGTGAGAATTGTCCTGGCTAATTCTTCTTTTATGGTTTGAGGAGGGATTCGAGAAACAGTGGGAGCCATCCTGTTTAGATAAATTAAAAACCAATCTAAACTTGCAACAACATCATGCTAAAATGTTTTCTTCTCTCTCTCTTAATTGCAGCGACCTTGTGACCACACATAAGTTACATCTAGATAACAAATTGACTGAATCTGACTTATATGACTGGCATAGGTCTGTCCAGATGTCCATTGGCTATGACAAACTGGACCACCCTATTACTACTCAAGATCCCGCCGTCTCAGGTCCAGTTTCCACTGTCGCGGATATGGATATCCGTCAGACAAGGGAAAAAGATAAAGCGAAAGCTAAGTGCTTCGTGTTAGCTTCAGTTGATGGTGTATACCAGAAGCAGCACGAGAAGATGGACTTAGTTTCCATCTTTTTCCATAATAAAGATTTATATGGAGAGCAATCTCATATCACTAGATATGAAACCTCGAACGAATTAATTCAAGCGAGGTTAGCTGACGGGTCATCTGTAAGGGACAACGTCCTTACAATGACTAGCTGTATTGATGAGCTCCAGGACCTGGAGACCGCGTTAAGAAACGAGTCAAATACTGACTTGATTCTACAGTCTCTGCCTTCTACCCTGAAGGAAACCAGGGAAGGAGAAGGAAAGAGAAAGGCAAAAGTTTCGAGACTGGATATAGTAAAACAGGGACGTTCCTATTGTTACAGGAATGAACATTGGCAGAAAGATTGCAGGGCTTTAGAAGCCAGTAACCAGGATACGAAGCTTGTTGTGGCTTCAACCTCAAGTGTGTTTATAATTGAGAACTGCTTGTCAATTAACTCTACTTCCTGGGTACTAGATACCGGAGCAGGATCTCATATCTGTAATTCAATACATGCCTTGAGAAACCGTAGAGTTATAAAGGTAGGTGATTGGTCTCTCAGAGTTGCAAACGGAATGAGCGTAGACGCTAAATCCGTGGGAGAATATCGCTTAGGTTTGACCAGTGGGCATATATTAATTCTACGTAACTGTTTATATGTACCTAGTATGACATGTAATATCATATCAGTATCCTCACTTTCAAGAGAGGGATATGATTTTTCATTCGTAAGCGATGTAGTTAACATCCACCTAAATCAAGTTATGATTGGGTCCGGTACATTAGATAACGGTATATACGTATTAAGTCAAGCTCAGGTTTTCAATATCCAGAACACACTTAAAAGAAAATCTCCAGAAATAAATCAGGCTTTCTTATGGCATTGTAGACTAGGTCACATCAATGAGAGAAGGTTGACTAAGTTACATAGAGAAGGATATTTGAATCCGTTCGAATATCAATCTTATGCTATATGTGAATCTTGTCTCAAAGGAAAGATGACAAAGACTCCGTTCACTGGACACGGAGTAAGAGCAAGCGAGCTCTTGGGACTCGTACACAGTGACGTGTGCGGTCCAATGTCTACACATGCGCGAGGTGGTTATTCCTACTTCATTACTTTTACGGATGATTTTTCTAGGTATGGATATGTCTTCTTAATGAAGCATAAATCCGAGGCCTTTGAGAAATTCCAAGAATACAAGAATGAAGTGGGAAAACAAACAGGCAAGAGTTTAAAGAAACTAAGATCTGATCGAGGTAGTGAATACTTAAGTGCCGAGTTCCTGGGTTGCTTAAAAGAGAATGGAATTCTCTCTCAGCTTACTCCTCCGTACACACCACAACATAACGGTGTATCAGAAAGGAGGAATCGAACCCTATTGGATATGGTTCGTTCCATGATGAGTAACGCTGAGTTACCGCGATCATTCTGGGGATATGCGCTAGAATCAGCGGCATATCTTCTGAACAGGGTTCCTACCAAGACAGTGCCTACCACCCCATATCAGATGTGGAGTGGGAAGAAACCCTATCTTCAGTATCTAAAGATTTGGGGATGTCCGGTTTTTGTTAAAAAACAGCATGCGGACAAGCTCGAGGCACGATCAGTACAGTGCAGGTTTGTGGGATATCCAAAGAACTCTAAGGGATATCTATTCTATTACGCAGAGGAAAAAAAGGTTTTTGTTTCTCGTAATGCCCAATTTTTAGAACAGCAAGTTTTAGAAAAGGATACAAATGGGAGCGAAATAGAACTGGAAGAAATTCCAGAATCACAAGCTATTACTGAAAGCTTGGAAGAACCAGAAGGTTCAGGAGAACAGGACATCCCGACGCCACTCCGCAGGAGTAGTAGGCCGTCTCATCCGCCTGAGAGATACTACGGTTTTCTCATAGACGGGGATAGAGAGGATTGCACTATTGATTATGATGAGCCTACTAGCTTCCAGCAAGCCATTCAGAGCGGTGACTCGGTAAAATGGCTAGATGCAATGCGGACCGAAATGGAGTCCATGTACACCAACAGAGTATGGACTTTGGACATTGCTCCAGATGGGGTAAAACCCGTAGGATGCAAATGGATCTTCAAAAAGAAGATTGGTGTAGATAAACAGGTTGAAACCTATAAGGCTAGACTTGTTGCAAAGGGTTTCCGTCAAAGACCAGGTTTGGACTATGACGAAACCTTTTCTCCAGTGGCTATGCTTAAATCTATTCGGGTCCTTCTTGCTATTGCTGCCTTCCACGATTATGAAATCTGGCAGATGGACGTAAAGACGGCCTTTCTAAATGGAAATTTGGAAGAAAGCGTCTATATGGATCAGCCTGAAGGATTCATTCAGAGTGGGAGCAGCGAAAAAGTATGCAAGTTGCTTAAGTCCATTTATGGACTAAAGCAGGTATCACGGAGTTGGAACATCTGTTTTGATGATGCTGTCAAAGAATTTGACTTTATCAAAAATCCAGATGAACCATGCATATACAGTAAGATTGTAGGGAGAGCTGTAGTATTCCTCGCCTTGTACGTGGACGACATTCTCCTAATAGGAAATGATATTCCTATGTTACAGTCAGTCAAAAGATTCTTGTCATATAAATTCTCCATGAAAGACCTGGGTGATGCCACCTACATTCTGGGAATATGGATCTATCGTGATAGATCAAAGAGGATGTTGGGACTTTCACAGTCCACGTACATAGACACCATAGTGAAGAGATTCAGTATGGATGATTCTAAGCGCGGTAACCTACCGGCTTGTCACGGAATCACCCTCTCCAAAGAGATGTCTCCCAAGACTGATTTGGAAAGGGATCGCATGTCGATTATACCCTACGCTTCTGCGGTAGGCTCTATAATGTATGCAATGTTATGTACCAGACCAGATGTGGCATACGCATTGAGCGTTGTAAGCCGGTATCAGGCAAACCCAGGGGAGAAGCACTGGATAGCAGTAAAGAACATTCTCAAGTACCTGAGAAGGACTAAGGAGATGTTCTTAGTGTATGGCGGAAAAGACCTCCAGATGGAGGCCTTTGCCGACTCCGGCTTCCAGAGTGATAAAGATGACTCCAAATCCATGTCGGGTTATGTCTTTACCCTCAATGGAGGGGCGGTCTGTTGGAAGAGTTCCAAGCAGGAGACCGTTGCAGACTCAACGATGGAAGCGGAGTATATAGCTGCTTGCGATGCCACAAAAGAAGCTGTCTGGATGAAGAAGTTCCTCACAGAACTTCAGGTGGTTCCTTCCAGTGTTGGTCCAATACCTCTGTATTGTGACAACAACGGCGCTATAGCTTTAGCGAAGGAACCCAGGTCCCATCAGAAGTCCAGACACATCTTAAGGCGGTATCACCTGATCAGGGAGATCGTAGATCGCTGGGAGATCGAGGTGAAGAGAGTAGAGACGGAGAATAACATTGCTGATCCATTCACAAAGGCCCTTCCTCAGACGCAGTTCGAGAGGCTATTCGAGATGATAGGTCTACGATATGCCAGCTCATGGCCCTAGTGCAAGTGGGGGATTGTTAGTGTATATGCCCTAGGGACCATTATTGTATCATACTAGATTGTATATTACTTAATGGAAGCTTGGGATATTCACAGTTATATATATACAGTCTTGCTAAAAATGGTAGTATGCTACTTGGTTTGTGTCTACTTAAATATGTGCATATGTTTCTTGTAACGTATCACTTATACATATTAGTAGAGCCCATAGGATCTTTGCTTGATTACCAGCGTCGTGATGGCAGTCACACTAGTGGGGGCTGGGTAGTCTGTAAGCAACATCCTATACAGGTCCCTGGTCGTTGGATTATCAAGATAGGGCATCAATATTTCGGAGTAGACTAAGTGTGTACGCTTCTCATCCCAGTTGGGGAAATGGTCTGTCCCACAGCCATTAGTACGTCGTACTGGAGATAGTATGCAGGTGCCCGTTAGGTTATGGGTACACCGGACAGGACTCGTCGGGGAACTGATTGGTTGGTATTATACCCATCGTCAGTTAACAGTTCCCAGGTGACATGAGTACAGCATAGTCCACAGACTTGACACTGCTACTTCGCCTCGAGTGTGTCCCACTGTTCTTAGATTGCTACCCTACCACGGCTCAAAGGAGTCGTGCAAACAGGTAGCAGTTGGGTGCAGTCCCGAGCACTTGGAGGCAGTGGCGGTTAGATAGGATTCGTCTCTCCCGGTATTGGGAGTTGATATCGCACTGTGTCAGAGAGCCATTACGCAAAGTCCCTGGCCAGGGCAAGCGAGATATACTGGTAGGTTCCAGTAGCTTCTCAGGGTGTAATGGGCTTCGCTCCGACACGACTTATACAGCTATTAGGGGACTGACGCTTGCCGCCCCCTAGGCTTGATATGCGATAGTCTTAGACGAACAGACCGGACTGTACGGAGATTGTCACATCAGGCTCAGTGGGAGTTCGGATGATTTTCCTCATCGGCCTTCTTATCGACATCTACCTGGGGACCGTTACGTACAGCTAGTGCCGCTTGCGGTCTGTGGTTAAACCCACTGCCAGCGTAGTGTCGAGTCTTTAGAGTCCCACACAGAGAGTTTCCCTGCTCCAGACGAAACGATATAGAGGTCGTATGGTTTTACGACAAGGGTTCGAACGCGTACGTGTGTTTACGCACGTACGGGTTTTTCGGACAGTTTTTACTAGCCGGCTTTGGTTTAAGCCAGATTCTAGTATCGGGTTGTTGGATTTATACAGTTTAAAGTTTTTCCGTGTTTTCACGGATAGGAGGGGCATTCTCGTAATTGCGCGAGAAGCTTCTAGAAGATGGTGACTAAGGAGGTTTAGGTGGCATATACATTGAATGAGATTAGTGAGTCATATGGATGATTCATCCATGTCATTAATGCTTCATATTTGCTTAATGACTCATGGAGATGAATCACCATAAGATATTTATCAAGCATGGTTGTAAATCATTTTCTTTTCTTTTCTTAAAAAACAATAATGCTTGATATATATTATGATAGCTCATTTTTCTCATTTTATTTTATCATGTTCATCTTCTCTCTCCTCAAGCTCTCTCTCTTCAAACCCTAATCCTCCCCTCTCATGTGTTGAGTACAAGGGTTAGCTAGACTAATACATCCATAACCTCACTCTATATCACCTAGTTAGCTTAGATTAGCAATTTGAGCAAACTAGTTATCTCAAGTTTGAGATTAAGCTTGGCGTAGGAACTTTCGGGTGGATCGTCTTTGATTCGAGGAGGTTGTTGAGGTGCCGATGTTCCAAGGAGCCTACGAGGAGTGGAGGACATCGATGAAGACCCGAAGGACACGGTTCTTGAGGTATAATCACTTCACATAGTAGTTTAGAACTTCTATGTTTGATGTTAGTTATCGTTTAGTTTCGATTCATGCGGTTAGTCGATGTTTAAGCAAAGAGCAAGATCGTTTTTCATATTTCCGCCTCCCCGCAAGTCGTGGGGTGTTGCACATCGACTTACACTACCGGATTCTAGAAAGGCTCCACAAGATGAAAGGAACAAACTTGCTTGAAGTCTTCGAGGCCGAAGATGATCTACGTCGAGGAGACACCAACTCAAGCTATCTCTTCACTAATTGTGAAGCAAACAACCTAAACTAAATGGCTAATTTAGTGTAGGTTGATGAAGTAGGAATTTTGCTCACTTTAGAAATATTTTTCTCACTAATTTTCTTCACCTCCCAAATTGCTAGAGAGCTAGAGAAAGGAGATGAAGAAAAGCAACCATGGAAAAAACTCAAGCTTAGAATGGGAACCATGGGTGAGTTAATATCATATACTAACTCATGTAGAGACTAAACCATGGCCAATCATAATGGTTGGGTTAATAAATATCTCAAGTAAAACAAAATTAGTGGACTTGGTCAATGGTTCCACAAGCTTCCACAAAATTCAACCATGTGACTAATTTTAATTTAATTTTGATTTACTTTAAATAAATAAAACCCTTCATTATGTTAAGTATGGTGTGAGTCTCATACACCCATGTAGCATGTAGCAACAAGCATGACACATTAATATATATATCAAATATATATTAAGTGCACGCAACTAAGAAAAAGAAATGCTTAAGTGAGCTGATATTAGTTAATGTAAATTAATATATCAAATATATAATTATACATTAAATTATTAAATCAACACTTAATTTAATAATCCGGCTATATCATATATAACCGACTAATATCATATGTATCAACTTATTGAATCAACACTTGATTCGATAACCCGACTATATCACATATAGTCAACCGATATCACATATCGTGAGAATAGCATGCGGTATCACATACGCGCATTAATCTCGGTCTCGCACATATCACATATGTGCTCCTACTTCGTTTCGCCTGAGCCAGGAAACCTCTGTGTAGGACTCTAAAGACTCGTCAATACACCGGCAGTAGGTGATGATCATATCAGTCACCCACAAGCTGTCAGCGGTACTACCTGGATGTAACGGCTACCCGGGTATTAAGCGATCAGAAGATAAACAAGCAAGCCTGCTCATACTCCTGTGAATCCAATAAGTAACACTACCGTACAGTCCGGATATGTCACATATCACAGCCTGGGGAGTAGTAAACGTCAGACCCTAATAGCCTGATAAGTCATGCCGATGTGAAGCTCATAACGGTTCGAGAAACTACTGATAACACTTACCAGTAAATCTCAGCAATCCTGGCCAGAGATTTCCTGTTATGGCTAATCGATCATAGAGCAACATCAACCCCCAATACCGGGAGAGACGAAATCCCCTCCTATCGCTCATTGCCTCCATGTGACTCGGGACTGTACCCAAAAACCACCGTTTTACACGATCTCTTGAACGTAGTAAGGTGGAAATCAAAGCACAGTGGGAATCACACAAGACTCTATGACGATATCGGGTCGACTGACTAACCTGTACCAGTGTCACCAGAGAACTGCTATCTGACGATAGGTAAATACCATCTAGGAGTTCTCGGCGAGTCCGTTTAGTGTAGCCAGTCTCCACTGAGCACCCGTATACCTTCTCTAATGTCAAACACCAATGGATGTGGGATCATCCATCGCCCATCTTATGGGTCAAGAAGCGTATACGCTAGTCTACTCTAGAATATCGATGCCCCGTCTCGATACTCCAACGACTAGGAACATTTGAAAGATGTACTTACCGACTACCCTTGCCCCACTAGTATGATCTGCATCATAATCCTGTTAGTCAAGTACTCATCCTAAAGGCTTTATCAACATGTAATAGAGAGACAATAAGTGTACATGTTAAGATAAAGAGCAACCAGATAGCATACTATCATGTCGAACAAGAAAGTCCTCCCTATATATGTCCAAGCATCTACTATAATATACATCACATGTATAATAATGGCCTCTATAGCATACATATAACTAACAGATCTTATAGGCGTATTTTCTCCTTAGGAGTCGTGGGGATTCCTAAGTGTGTGTTCTCTTATAAGTCGTAAGGATCTCATAAGAGTATTTTCTCCTATAAGTCGTAAGGATCTCATAAGAATATTTTCTCCTTATAAGTCGAGAGGACTTACAAGTGTCGTTCATCACATGAGAACATTTCTCATCATTGGTGGAACTTGGTGGGGGAAATCGTTTATTTGTGCCCATGGATTGTATACAAGGGCCAATATTGGACCGCCTGTAGGGCAACTTGGGGAATACGGCAGCTTAAGAACAGGTTTGGATCCCTGTAACTTAAGACTTTCAAATTCTTTGAGCCGTGAGGGTCTCATAGAGGGAGTTCTCCTTACGAGTCGAGAGGATCTTGTAAGTGAAAATTTTACGAGATTGCGCCCTTTCAGGTTTTCACAAGCTCGCCGGTAGCCCTGCTGTTTTTACTCACGGTGCCTTTTCGGGTTTTCATCCGTACCCATTTTGCTTATGGACGTACCGTTTTTTTTAAACAACGAGATTGCGCCATTTCAGGTTTTCACAAGCTCGCCGGTAGCCCTGTTGTTTTTACTCACGGCGTCCTTTCGAGTTTTCATCTGTGCCCATTTTGCTTGTGGACATACCGTTTTTTTTGTTCCATCTGTTTGCCAATGGGACTTGGGTTTCAGTTTTCACCGTTGGAGCTTTGATTGCAACACAGATCTTAAGGGTGGATATTGTCATATTTGTAGCGATGCGCCATGTTTGAGGCGGTGCACTAGTTTTAGGACATTCTGGTCCATTGTTAGTTTAGGGACATCTCGGTCCGTTGCCAGTTTAAGAACGTAGTGGTCCATTATCACTATTTTTGAGGCGTGGCTTTAGTTTAAGGACATTACGGTCCGTTGTTAGTTTAGGAACATCTCGATCCATTATCACCATTTTTTAGGTGAAGATTTTTCGAATACCACTTAGAGTTTTGACTCAGGAAAATAGCGAGCGGACACGAGTGGCGTCATCTATAATTGACCTAAGTCGTGATTCGTCAAGCGTGGTTTTTCTGCGTGGTTTTTCTTGGGGAATCGGCCGTTTATTGGCCGGAAAGGTCTTTCGCCATGCATATCCATGAGCAAATAGGCCCCATCTTGATAGACCTTGTCTATGATATACGGGCCTTCATAGTTTGGCTCGAATTTCCCCCGTTTTGCACGATTGGGGATCATAGGTCTTTTGACGACTAGCACGAGTTCGCCTTGGCGGAATGTTCTCGACCTAGTCAGTTTTTCGTATGAGCGTGTCATTCTTCCCTTGTAAGTTTCTAGGTTTTGCTGCGCCATGAAGCGAGTTTCATTGAGGGCGTCGAGCTCCTCAAGCCGAAGATGGGCATTTTCTTCATCTATTAGCTCATATTGAACCGCTACTCGGAGAGAAGGGAGTTCTATTTCCAAAGGAAGGACTGCTTCAGTGCCGAAGACCAACCCGTATGGGGTTGTATTCGTGGCTGTCTTGAATGTCGTCCGGTACACCCAGAGAGCTTCATGCAGTCTCTCGTGCCAGTCCTTTTTATTTCTAGACACCATTTTCTTTATAATCTTGGTCAAGGTCTTGTTTAAAGCTTCAGCTAGACCGTTGGCTAGGGGATTATAGACAGAGGAGTATCTCCAGTCTATTTTATTTTGTTCTGCGAAGCGGCTGATTTTATGGCTCCTGTAGGCTGGCCCATTATCTGAGATTATCTGTCGCGGAGTGCCAAACCGGTAGATGACATGTGTCTTAAAGAAATGGAGAATATTCTCCGTCTTCACCTCCCTTAGTGGTACTACTTTCGCCCACTTAGAAAAGTAGTTGGTCGTTGCCAGTATGAACCGCTGTCCGTTGGATGACGTTGGTTCAATGGGGCCGATTATATCGGTTCCCTACATTTCGAAAGGCCAGCTAGCTACAGTTGGGTGTAGCGAATTTGGATGTTGGTGGATGAAGTCCCCATGAATCTGGCATGAGTGACACTGCTTCGCATATTCGAGACAGTCCTGAATCATTGTGGGCCAATAGTAACCCATTTTTTTGACCTTCAGCTTCATTTTTTGTCGGTTTGATGAGAACCGCAAAGTCCTTCATGAGTTTCTTGGGCGACCCTCTTTGCTTCTTCTGACCCCAAGCACCTTAGCCACAGACAGTCAAGCGACCTCTTGTATAGAGTATTATTGATGAAGGCGAAAGACAGAGCCCGTTTCATGAGCTGATGTCTTGACGACGCGTTTTCGGGCGTTCGATGGGATTTGAAGTAGTCTATGAAGACTTCCCTCCAATCTTTGATCTTTTATTCGTCTTTTATTTGAAGGACTACTTGTTTAGTCGCTTCCTTTCCTTCAGACGACTCTGTTAATTCGCCCGAAGATATATCTGTTGGCATAAGAACCCGACGGCTTTACACAACGATCCTTACGTCATCGAGGTTTTCTTCAGCCAGTTCCTTAGCAAGCTTGGCTAATGCATCCACCTTGCTATTTTCCGCACGCGGTATGCTTTCCAGGATGTAAGAGGGTATTTGTGTCAGCAGTTGCTGCACTCTTTCACCATACCTAATCAGTTCTGGCTTGCACATCTGATAGTCACTATTTATTTGGCTAACGACCCGCTGGGAATCCCCATATATGAGGAGGTTTTCGATTCCCATATCGACGGCGATCTCAAGACCCGCTATCAAAGCTTTATATTCAGCTTCGTTGTTTGTTCTTGGTTCTGTTAAGGAAAGAGCGAAACGCATTATCCCTCCTTGCGGAGTCACGAAGATAAGATCCACCCTAGCTTTGATTATAGGGGTATTATGCTTCCTCTTTTTCATGGAAGATTCTTCATCAAAGTAGAGTTCCCATCGGGCATCATTCTCTTCTTACTTTGCGTCGAACGCATGTTCATCTGGTAACTCACAATTTAAAGAGGAGTCGGCAGGTATCGGATGCTCAGCGAGAAAGTCGACGATGGCTTGACTTTTCACTACCTTGAGGGGTCGATACGTTATTGAGGACTCCATCAGGAGGAAGGCCCATTTGGTAAGCCTTCCTGTTAGTATGGCCCTTGACATCATATATTTGAGATGATCCACCTTTGATATAAGATGGACCTCATGTGCTAAGGCATAGTGCCTGAGCTTCGATATCATGAAGATCAGTGCCAGACAATGCTTTTCGATGGGGGAGTAGTTGTTTTTTGCCCCCAGGAGAACTTGACTCAAATAGTAGAGAGCTCTCTCCTTTCCCTGATTATTCTCCTGTGCCCATAACGTGCCTAGAGAACCTTCAAGGGCCGTTGTGTACATGATGAGGGGCTTCAATTTGACTGGAGCGGTCAGTACCGGCGGGTTCTGTAGGTATTGCTTGATTTCGTCCAGTGCACTTTGGCATTTATGATCCCAAACGAATGGGGGCCCCTTCTTCATTAGATGGCTGTAGGGGCGGCATTTGCCGGAGAGGTTAGTTATGAACCGCCGGATATACGTGAGCTTTCCTTAGAGAGACCGCAGTTATTTAAGCGTTCTTGGCATGGGCATTTCCATAATCACCTTGATCTTTGATGGGTCTATTTCGATGCCTCGGTGTCGTATGATGAATCCTAGGAATTTGCCTAAGGAGACTCCAAACGCGCATTTCAGAGGATTCATGTTTAGATTGTATTTCCAAAGACGCTGGAACACTGTGTTCAGATGTTCCCAGTGCTCCTCGTATGATTTGCTTTTCACTACAAGGTCGTCAATATAGCATTTGACAATCTCATGTATGAGGTCATCGAAGATCTTCGTCATGGCCCTCTGGTAGGTAGCGCCTACGTTCTTCAAACCGAAGAGCATCACTTTATAGCAGAATATGCCTAGCGGAGTTCGGAAGGTGGTGTGCTTTTTGTCTTCAAGATGCATTTTTATTTGATTGTAGCCTGAAGATCCATTCATGAAGGAGAAGAGAGTGGGGAACCTCTCGCTGGTTTTTGGAATTCCTTTAAGGGCTTCTCTGATCAAAAGGGATTTGAGAGGCAGGTGCTTCAAAAGGCAAAGCTTAGCTCGACCATTTAAAAATTATGTTCTTTTAGCGTTTTCTTGCCTAAAAAGACCTCATGAGTGGACATGTTATCGATCATCAACTCGGTAACAGGTACTGAGAAGTCATCTTTCGGACAAGTTTTGTTAAGGTCCCGAAAGTCCACGCAGATACGCACTGTCCCATTTTTCTTCATCACTGGAACAATGTTGGCAATCCAGTCGGGATACTAAACTTCTTGGATGAAACCGGAGTCAATTAGTTTCTTGACTTCGGCATTGATACTCATCTCGAGTTCGAGCCACATTCTTCTTGGCGTCTGTTTGACTGGCTTGATGTCCAGCGATATAGCCAGTTTATGCACCGCTATTTTTGGATCCAATCCCAGCATCTCGGAATAGTTCCATGCGAAGCAGTCTTTATATTGCATAAGCACATCCTTTAGTATGGTCACTTGTTTTTTATACAATAGCTCACTGACGAACGTGGGTCTCGGCTCATTTTCCGTCCCTAGGTCAATTTTTCTCAGGTTTTCCGCCGTGGTATGTATCCTATCTTCCAACTCTTTTGGTGCTGGTGGAAACTCTGAGATCACCGCCTCCTCGTCCTCATTTGTGAAGCACTTGAAGCCGTCACCCATATTCTTGTGCTCTCCCTCCTTTGAGAGTGTTATAATATGGAAATTATGAGTTCGCTTCCATTCTTGGTGTTGAGCTGGTCCCGCCTTCGCGATATAGTTTCTCTTTGGCTCATGATTTGCAGTAGGGTCACCCTCCAGCTGTCGGATAAAGCGAACTTGCCCTGTTGATATTGGTTTTCGACCCGGTCTTTAAAGGTGAAGTAGTCTTCAAGACAATGTCCTATTGCTTGATGATATGAGCAATAATCCGGGCGATGGACCTCATTTACCTGTTCGGGGTACCGAGGCTCCGGGAGCGTCATCATCTGATGCTTGATGACAAGGTTGAATATTTTCCTTGTCTTGTCTTGAGGGAATGAGGATTCCCGACCCATCTTCTTGATGAAAGACGGATTCTAGCTGACTTTTTCTTGATTGCGTGGATTCTTGGATCCGCTTTGTTGTTTTAGAACGTCATTCTCATTCTCCATCATGTTTTTGCCTCTGTGTCGGGCTTTTTCCTAGTCGTGATAACGTACAGCGGGCTGAGAGTGAAGGGCATCGTAATTTTCCTTTTCCGCAGACTGCTGAATGAGACGCAGAGTCTTGGCCTTTTTGTAAATGGCCATTTCGTGGCTGTAATCATCCCGATCCTTTTGACCGACTTCCCTTATTAGCTTGTCAACTTGCTCTTCGAACAACAGACCTGACATTCTTATAGCGGGATTTTGCTTCGTTTCAATATCACGACTATCTGGAAAAGCATTCCCTTCTTCACCGGAGTTATTTATAACGCAGCAGCCATGGAATCGCTTCCGTTTCTTTGACCGAACGTATCCAAACCCAGTCTTCTCCATCCTCCCGTCGGGCATCTTTTGCTGAGTCCTAGGAATGTCCCAAATCTTGTTGTAGAACTGGGCTTATCGAGCGGTTTGTTTGAAGGGTATGCCTTAGCATCTTAATAGCCTTTTCAATCTCTCTGCGTAATATCTAGATAGACGGATTGGTTGAAGTCTATCAAGTGCAAACTCAGTACCATACCAGACTTCTTTCTCCACTCTGGTCTCCGTAGATTGATAGAAAAGGATCGCATTTTCATCTCTTCACGTGAGAGGGACATAGAAAGTTTACAGCTCTTGTACACTGTATGTATCGAGTGCATCAGGTTCTTTGTAATGCCACGGAGGAACTATGGTGATTTGCAAGCTCTGATCAACTCCATTAATGGTTTGTGCTAACAGGCGAGTGGAGAATACGGCGTTAGTCTCGTCCTCAGAGTCACTGCTAAAGACCAAAATAGGAGTAGATGGTCCAGGCCTGTTGCATTGGGGTTGCCCCGAGTAGACTATCTCTTCATCTTTCTCGGTATCGCTCCCAAAGATCGGGATAGTGGTGATGACATTTTGTTTATTCTCCGGCTTATGACATATTTCCGTGTTTTTGAAGTCTGGTAGGAAGTACTTTGTGTCTTCATATTTTCGGACTTCGTTTACGGAGAATGGATTTAGCTCCCTTGTAACTGTGTACTCAAGTCCGTCTTTGAAATACTTCATACACTGGTGTTGTGTAGAAGGGATGACGTTGTACTCGTGTAACCAAGGCCGGTCGAGCAGAGCTTTATAGCAAGTCTTGGCGTCGATGACATGAAATTTGACGTCAGTGACGAGAAGCCCAAAGCGTAATGTCAATATTACAGACCCAAGCGTCCGCGATGACTGAGAGTCGAACCTGGAGATGGTAATTTTATCCCGAGCCAGGTGCTGAACGTTCATGCAAATCTCTTTTAGCACCTTCACGTTGAGAAGGTTGACAGAGGACCCGTTGTCGACCAGGATCTTCCCTATCTTAATGTCTTGGCAGTACCCGATGACATATAGAGGACGGTTGTGCTCGCACGTTCCGAGAAAATCTTCATCGCCGAATGTAATGTCAGCTGTATGAACCTCTGCTAGCTCATCCTTCATCTTTTCTTCCATAAGGAAAGCTTGGAACTGATTGGGCTCCTGTAATTCCCTGATCAGAGAATCTCTTGTTTCTTTGGACAAGAGGAGAGCATCCAATATACTCAGTTATGAGGGTATCTTCCTCAGATGTGCCAGGATATTGTAATCCACCTTGTTTTTCTTAGGTGGGTTCTTAGCTGCGAGCTCTTTGACGACTCTATTATCAAGGGCAATTTCCTCAGGGAATTTTTCCTTCCCCTTGTCTCTTTTGCTCGAACCTTTGTTTGTAGGCCCGAGCTTCTTTTCAGGCAACGTACGGTTACACAGCTGAATTTTCTCGCAGTTCTTTTCCTCTTCTTATTTTTCAGAGGCGGATTCTTTGAGAGAGGGCCGAGGGTTATTTCTTCCTTAGAATCGCTTTCGAATGTAAGAACTTGAGGTTTTCCTTTTTCGAACTGGTATCAACCATATGACAGTTGCCAGCCGTTCCTTCACGCTTGTCTGTCACGCTTTTTTGTCGACGAGCTTTGCGCTTCATTTGTTTGAAGTGTTGTCAGTGAGCAACGTATCCTTGCCGCCACCTTTTGAAGGCATTGCACTCTTCGGTGGGGTGTGTGACCCTCCGATGGTATAAGCAATAGTTCAGATGTATATCTGTTTCGTCAAGGCACATGATCCCGGGAGTGTTTTCCATGAGAGGGGGCAGCTTCATTCCCATTGACAGTGATTTGGCGAACCGCTTCTCTGCTTTGATCATGCTCTTATTTGTAGCAAGTGTTCTTTGGCTTGGTTGGAGCGCTTTATGACTCATCCTTACCATAGCTTCTTTAGCCTAACGCTGACGCTTGGCCTTTTCTTATATGGCTGTTTCACGTTCTCATTCAATTTTGCTCTTTTTAAAGGCTTCGTTTAGCAGCCTGTCACTTGGGCCTTCTTACAGTTCCAGGGATTTTGACACCAGTCCTGCCCTCAGTTCCTCTGCGTTGCTTTCCGACGCCGAGGGAGTTTCTTCGTTTTTTAACGATGAATGAGAAACCATGTGGCAACTTGCTACATAATCTTTGATTCCTCCCGACGTGCCATTTCCCTCATCGTCGTCACTATCTCCATTCTCAAGTATATGATTGAGAAACTCTTCGAGGGTGACTAGGGTCCGCCTCTTCTGGTTGTACTCCTCCTGCACGTCAATGTACTTTTGTAGGTCCGTACGCTGGTCATCAGGCTGTACGGTCTTCTTGGTCTTCTTCTTTCCCTTCGAAGACTTTGAAGGCTAGACCTGGGTGTTTTGCCCATCATTAGCAGTTTTCAGTGTAGGACGCAGTTTCAGCATCCCCTTAATGATCTCGGGCTCCAGCGGGCTTTTCCACCTGATCGCCGGACATGCTTGAAGATATTTCAGCATTCTTTTAGTTTTAGCTGAAAGGGCAGCTTCCCATGGAGCTTCTTCCACAAATGAGCATGATGCCTCCGGCGTATCCACATTTTTAAGAGCGTGCCTTTGTGGTGGATTCACCCTCAAGTTCTCGGAAAGCGCAAATTTCCCCCATTGATACCGGTCCTCGATCCAATTTTTGAAGACATAGCAATCTTCAATTGGGTGGCTCACCATTCTGTGATAGGAGCAGTAGTTGGGGTTGTTGACGTCACCAGGCTGCGGTGGACGTTTTGGGTCCGACAGAGTGATGAGTTTGTTGCGCGCTGCCAGTTCGAACATGTAACGTTTTAGAAATCGTTTTGCGAATTTTTCCGTTTTAGGGCAAAATTGTCGGTTTTTCCCGTTTTAACCCGATTTCGATCAAACGACCGTATAAACTTACCGACACCTAATTTGGCCGAAATAAAGCTTTTGCGCGAACTTTGGGAGTATTTGGGAGGTTTTGGTTCAGATAGATTTTTTCCCGAATAAAATATTATTTTAAGCGGTATTTTGTGCACGTAAATCGGGAAAAAATTTATTTTGTGAATAAATTAATTTTGTCAGTAGAATTATTTTAGAAGGTTCTTTTTAAATATCTAGATTTTTTTTGGTGACTAATGGTTTGGATTTAAAAAGAAAAGAAAATGGTGTAATGGTGGCAAAATGCATTAATTAGCATTTATTACTCTTTTTCCTAGCTATTTCCTCACAAATTATTCACAAAAATACCCCCCATCACCCCTTGGCCGAGCTCAACCCCCCCCCCCCCATTTCTGTCCTAAACTTTTCCAAACTCATTTCTCTCTCATTTTCTTTCAAAAACACAAAAATAAATCCAAAAATAAATCCAAAAATTCCTATATAAATATTGAACCATTTTTCCTTCACTAATCCTTCATGGATCTTCATCAAAGCTTGATTTTTGGAGGCTAAAGTGATGGATCTAACTTCTTTTTGGTGTTCTTGAGGAGGTATAATTTCTTACCTTAATCCATAATTAATTGCTTTAATCTTTAACTAGCTAATTTAGTTAACTAGTTAAGTGCTTAGTTTAGCATTTAATTCATGATTAATTCATTATAATTGGTTTAAGAAATTCATTTTAGGGTTAAATTTTGATTAAGTGATTAGTGTTTAATTCAAGTGTTAAATTGTGTTTTGGAAAAGATTAATCTAGTAGAAAATGTTAAAATTTGCTAATAAGCATTTTGGTTTAATTAAGCAAAATTGCTTACTAGATTTTTGCTAAAACATAATTAGCGAGTGTTAAAAATATAGGATTGATTTAGATAGCTTAGTTAAGCTATTTTAAGGTATTTGTAATTGTTAGATTTGTGTTATCTTGAATCTAGTGCGATATATTGCGATAGGTTGCTTACTAGATTTCGGGGTTTTCCGACGTAGGGTTCGTTTGGTAGTTGCGAGGTTATATCCAGTGTATTCCTCGTAATTTTTGTGTTGTGTTGTGAGATCGGGACGATCGGAGTCCAGACTTGGTGTTTTGTAGTTTAGCGACCCCAATTAGGGTTTTGGCCGGTATCGTGCGCGATAGATGCGCTAAGCGCGCAGTGTAATTTTCCGGGCGTTTTCGTCGCGTTTCGTTGTCTTTTCGTCATTTTAGGATACTTAGCTTATGTGTTGTATTTATGAAATTTTAGGTTCGCAAGCAGGGACTTCGGGTGCTGCGGACAAGGGAAAGCAGGTGGTCGGATTTTCTTAGCTCGAGACCATCGGTGAGTAGATTTAACATCTACGGGGGAATCGCCCGTATGGCGTTATGCATCGGGGCGAATATGATATGATAGCTGCATGTATTTGCATATTAGTTACTTTCATATGAATGCCATTGCATAGCATTATCTGTTGTACTTGACTCGTAACTTTAGATATAACACATTACTGACGGTTCATGTTGCACGAGCACTAAATTGTATGCTACACCCACACCGTCTGTAATTGCCATGATACGCACAAACACCTACATATGTGATATGATTGTGGATAGGAATGATTAGAGTAGTAACTCTTATTCTATTGTGCTTATGAAATACTGTGAACACATACTTACGTGATATTGCATTGGGCAGGAATAGTTAAGGTAGTGAATCTTATTCCACTTCACTTATATCTTGCTATAATTACTTATACATCATGCATACATATTGACATGTACACCCTCGTACTTTATTACATGTAGATACTTAAACCTTGCTACACTTACATGTACACTTCATATGATACTGCATTTATTTTCGAAGGAATTGGGAACCGCATGATATGTTTTAAGCTAGATTCAATTTAAAGAGCGGTTTTCCCTTTATATGCTCATATTGATGTTTTATGTTGCATATATCAGTTTTATATGGATTTTACGCATTGAGATATGGATTTCATATGATTTATGGATTTGAGAACCGTGGGGGATATTTTCAAGAAAACTTTGTATTGTTTGAAAACCCGGTTTCTCTTGATATGATATTTGATGCGTCCACCATGTGATTTCTCGGTTCTGAGATTTGGCTTGTGATACCCGATTCGAGGAGCGGGACGTACCGTCTGCGGGTACATGGTGGACCCGGTATGGTACCCCGGGGTGAGTGGTGATTTCGTGGTGTAGACGATAAACCTGACGGTGGGACCACTACCTACCGGTGATTGTATTTGGACTCGGCGGTTATCATGGAGATGCCGACCGGAGTGAGGTATGACATATCGTCAGGGCTAGTCATAGTGACAGCGCCTGAGTTATGAGGATTTACGTGTCGATACTAGACACGGGTTTCATGATGTTTCGAGTGTCGGTGTTTGACACTCAGGTTTTCGTGAGACATACAGGATGTGGGGGCCGATTTGAGGATGCGGTGCCTGAGGATTTGGGATTTGATGTGTCAGTGAGGGACACTGGTGTTTTTCCATGCTGATGATTTTTGCATGAGATTTTATATTATATCATCCCACACTCAGGATTATGTTGATATGCATTGTTTCATGTAGTTGTAGTACCCTGATGATGTACCTTTACATGATTGTTGCATATTCACTTATCATACTTATGCTATCGGATTACTTGTGATAGATAGATCGTTGTTCGTGCATACTTGCGATTACTGTATGATGTTATTTACTATTCACAAGTTGGCAACTCACCCCCGTTGTGCCACAGTGTTGTGCAGGACTTACCCTCTGAGTAGTCGCGGCAGGGCATCTTATCATCTCTACTTTTGCGGATACCGCTACGGTTGGCTGTGAAGCCTTGCTTTTAGGTGGGTTGCGGTTATCTGTTTGTACTTTGTATATTTTTTTGTTAGATCTAGTATTCTCCATCTACCACTATATTGTATATGACTTAGAGACGACTTGTGAGGATTCAGTGTTATTTTGTGGTGACTTTGGGTGCCGTGCTCGTGGGAGCCGGTTTTGTTGAAAAGTTTTACTTCTTTATGCAGTTTCCTTTTTTATTTCTTCGCTTCGGCGTCGTATATATGTTGTGGTGGTTGTCTCCGCCGTTGGGCGTGATTTGCTCCCGTTTGGGGTGCTTTTATTATTATCTATGTTGTACCCGTTTTCGGGGTTAGTTTTTACAAAGGAGGTGCTGCCAAAATTTTTAAGAACGAAAACTAAACTTAAAGATTTTTACTTTAAAAAAATTCTGAATGTTTAAAACAATGTTTTCTCCGTTGATCCAGTTTTGGGTGGTTTAGATTTCTGGGTTTCGGCTTACTTAAGTTGCGTACGCCTTTAGACGTTACGTAGTTTAAGTGCCGGTTACGGGCCAAATTTGGGTCGTGACAGAACAATCTCCTCGTTTTATCACGGGGAAACGAGTAAGCACGTCTTAGCTTCTCTTACAGAGATTGGTGCGGGCGCACATTGTTTTGATGAGAAACCGGTTTCGGATCACTCGGTTGTTGTTGAGTATTGGCAATGAAGGTCGCTTTTCCTTTACCCTTTGCATTCCGAGGGTCCATTTTTGAAGAGGAAGGCCCGTGGCCCATCTAGTCCATTTGGGCTAATTTATCGATCAGAGCCTGGAAGGTGGTCAGCTTAAAGAACGTCATAAACTGGGACACAGTCACCTAAGGATCTAGAGTCCCTATGAACATGCCCACGGTCGGAGCTTCTTCGGTGCGTTGTTCACATTTTGACCATAGGTTCCGCCACCGGATTGCGTATTGAACCCTGGTCTCTCCCGGCTTTACCCTGGCGTTTACTAACGCCGTGATCGGGGTGCGCTCGCTGGCAAACCGCTGCGTGAATAGAAATTCCATTTCCGTGAATGTTTTGACATAGTCATTTGGGAGCTCCGAGTACCATTCAAACACCGTCTCTGATAGGCTGCCAATGAACTAGAGAAGCAGTAATTTGTCGTCGCCTCCAGTATTGCCGCATAAAGCTATGAACTGAGCGACGTGCTGATGCGGGTTGCCTATTCCTTTGTACACATGGAATTTGGGGATAGTATATCCTGGCGGGTATTTAATTTGATCGTACCAGCCTGGGTACGGTCGCCCGGTTCTGATGACTTGGCCAGCCACTTCACTTGCCTGATGAGCTCGTATTTGTTGAGCTATGTAATCATCAAGAGCATCTTTGGAGATCGTTTCCTCTCTGGTTGTCGATAAAGCTGGAAGAGGGTTTGATGTTTTCCCTCTGTTGTCCTCGATAATTATCGACGGGTCTTCAGTTGGAGGTTCTGGCTGGATCATCATTCTAACCATGTCTTGAAACAGGAGCGCCATCTGTTTTATATTAGCAGCCTGTTCCGCGGCCTCCTTATCCTTTCTTTCCAGCACCCTTCGCAGGAACTCTGTATCAGTCTCCTACTCCTGGTGCTGTTCTGATGCTGACTCCGGACATTTTTTCTGTCCGGTGAGTGCTGCCATTTTCGTCGGTATCTCCCGGAGCTTTTGTTGTTGCTCCTAAGTGTAACGTTTTAAAAATCGTTTAGGTGAATTTTCCGATATTCGGTAAAATAACTGGTGTTTTTCGTAAAAACCAAGATATTATTATTTTTCAACATAGACTTAATTATACCCATTTTAGATTTATAATTGCTAGTATTTGGTATTTAATTAGTCACTTATAAATTTCTAGTTTACTATAATATTTTTCCTTAATTAATCATTTTAAATATTATTTTAAGCTTTCACTTATACATTTAATTGTGATAATTACAAATTGGAATGGGTTAAACACACATTAGTATACCATGACAACACAAAATTTAGTTTGTAACATGCTCTTTTCTTCTCTAGTTGTATCCTTGGTTCTAGACTAATCTAAGGTAATTAGAAAATAAAATAAAATAAGTTAATTAAGATATTAGTTAATATATGACATAATGGGGCTTTTCTTGACTTGGAAACTTCTACACAAACCCTCACACCCCCATTTCCTCCCCAATTCCCCACTTCATTTCCACTTCAAAAAATCTTCAAAACTCCATCAAAAATCAACACAAAATCTCACTAATTCTTCATTTAACCTTTTACCCAATATTCCTTGGCCCAAACTAGCTTGGATCTAAGAGCAAGGAGGCATTTAGGGAGGCTATGTTGCAAATTTGATCTCTTATTTGTTGAGGTATAATCTTGTAACAACTCCAATTTTAGTGTACAAAAATTGTTTAAAAGTTAATGTATACTTGGGATATTTGCATTTACTGTGAGTACTATAAGTAATTGTTTTGCTTTTTAATAGCAAGAACGAGCTTGTAGCCTATTGGTAATACCTTGCACTGTCGAACCAAAGTATCAGAGTTCAAATCCCATCAGCTACATTATTTTTAGTATTGTTTTATTTTAAATTTTTAGAAGTCCAAGGGTTTACACGTGCATAACTCATAAAAAACCCACGTCACATATAAAACAAACTGTCTCAGGGGGTAAACCAAATGACGACGGACCATTGACGGCGAGCCCCGGCCTGACTCGGCCTGAATCAGCCGGCGACTCGGCTGACTCGGCCCGCCGCCGCCGGTCGAACTCGGTCGGATCGCTGAGTTGTCAACATGAAAGTTCTGCCTTTTGGCCTCCCCATCACCCCTGTACACTTTAAATTTTTTGCACATTAACAGAGCTCTTTAAAACTCCATTAAACCATTTTTTTAATACAAAATTTAATACTTTTCTCACACCCTTTCACCTATCCTAACCCTAATCTTTCCCTATAAATACCACCCCTAAACACACACCCCTCACTTCCAAATCCTGTTCAAAACTCTCAAGAAAACTCTCTAGAATTTTTTGTACAAGTGAAGTTAGCGAAGGGCGAAACTCCGGCAATTTTCTGACAATGACTCTAGGAGCTTCCGGTGACGAAATGACACACCGGCAAATCCTACTTCTTCCTCTCCCTCTTCTCTAACCTAACAACAGGTAAGTCCCTCCTCCCTCGCCTCTTCTCTATTCTTAAAACAAGTATTTCTAAAACCCGACGGAAACGGAGTTCATCCGACTTCCGATTCGGTTCTTCCTAAAATTCCACTTTTTCTCATATACAACCATACCAAACTCTTATATCTTGACTATTAATCATTAATAAAACATGTTAAACAAGTTTCATAGCAAAATATTTCATATTGCAATTTTTATCGTACATTTTCACTAAAATATCATGTAGTTTAGTTTCAACTTTAAAACATTATTAATCTTGCTATACCTTTAGATAGATTACGAGGTAATGACCTACCTCTTCACAACACTCATATGCAACATAGAATAATACGTTTTGGGAAATATAGATTCGGGAAATACCGTTTCACACAAAACTATCTCTAACTTATAAAAACCATTTTCACAAGATTATGTATTTTAAAAAAGTCTTTGCAAAGCGCCGCTACAACCCATTTTGGGGAACCCGACTGGGATGGTATGGAATATCGTACATCCTTGGGCTTAGTAGTGTGAGATGCAGATCTCCGCAAGGAGCATTCGATCTCGAGAGATTTAAAAATACAAATATCTTAAGAAAATGAGATTTCTAGAAATATAATTTATTGAAATTATTTTTATATAAATATATATATATATATGTCTCATCAAAATATCTATTTTGATATAGTATAAATATTCCAACTTTTCCAAATCAAAAGAATCACCTTACATGAAAATACCATGAAATTTCATACAAGTCGATACTTTACAACTAAATACCATGTATTGTGAAAAATAGGTTTATCTCGCTAGAAATGTCACATATATAAAATCTACATCTACAAAAACTTTAAAAATGATAATAAAATACTTGAGGTGTATTTTGAAAACTATACAAAATTATTTTTACATAAAATCCCTCTCAAGTTCTATAAATTGCCCTAAGGACCCTAGTAAACATAGGTTTAAGCGGGACCAATCTCTTGAGCCTCAGGGAGCCGGAGATATGGGTGCTTGCCTATTTAAGATAGACAACTTAACAAACGGTGTTATCAACACGGTAATCGTCTTTGAAAAAGACACAAATCCTGCCGCCCATGTGCAGCGGTTACCGATAACACCAAAACCTAATTCAGACTTCAATTTTTTTTCTAATTGTTCTGACTCAGACTGAGTCTCATTATAAATAATCTGACTTGAATTTGATTCAAGTACAAACTACAATACAATATGAATCCATATATTCAATCTATTCAATCTGTATTGACCGAACCGAACCATGGATATACTTCCATTTATATGATTCTCCATTTACTGATATCATGGTTTCAGCAAGTCATCCATTTATACAAGACAATACAATTTACAATGCAACACAAACAATACAATCAAGATATCGCGGGGTTTAAGGGGTAAATTGGTACAGAAGGTGTTTGAAGTGGCACGAGACTGTAAGATTTAAGACACCTAACCTGTATTCCGTTGCTATTTTACCGTGGCATAACGGTTCCTTGTACATTCCGTTCACCTTAGTCTCTGGTCTACTAAGACTCCTTTCGTATACACTGGCATCCTTCTGTACCAAGTTACAAACAACAGCGTTAACAATATAATACAACTTTAAAAGTTACACAGACTCTCTCTATCTCTCTCTGTCTACTCTATTTCTCCCTTATCTTTGGGACTTCCCGACTGATTTGTTCGCTGACGACATTCTCTTTCTTTTTCTTTGAATGTCGTCAGGTGATTCGGACCTTCCAGAGATCGAGCCCAGTGCTGAAAATTTGAACTAGTTTATTGAAGATCCCGAGCTGTAGTTATACTTGTACATTTCCTTTACATTCTGTATTTTCCATTTCTGTTATGCTACTATTTAGGCATTGCTTTTATTCAGATGTATTTACTTTCCATGCATTGTACAAAAGAATGTTAATAAATAAAGTTGCTGTTCATTACATTTGTCTTTTGTGTATATTTCTTTTATATTGCTTAGATACGCTTAGCGTATTTACTTCAGAGTAAATACGTAGCGGTCTCGTCGCGACCTCTGCCCGTACACCGGGAAGCGGGGCATGATAAATCTTAACCCAATGAATTACATGTTGGTTAATTATTTCAATCTAGCTTATTTAGGTGTTTAATTATAGTTTTATTGCAAGTTTGAAATTTTAAGAGAAGGATTTAAATTAAAGTTAGGGTTTTTACCACTTGATCATGGTTGCAATGTGTAGTCTAAAATCTTAGGGCATGCAAAATCTAATCTAGTTGTTAAGTGTACTAATTGTTACTTTAAAATTGTCCAAATTATATAATCTTGCAAACTAGATTTTTATGATTAATATAAATAGGTGAGATTAAAACCTAGTTAATAATTATGTGCCTAATTAAGACATAAAATGATCATTGTGGCCACTAGAATTGCTAAAACATCTAGATTTGTGCTAAAACGGTTAAGGGTTGCTTTCTAGGTTTTTGGAATAAATCGATTTGAATTAAGATTGAGGTTTTGATGGTTTACCACCTATTTCATATAATATTTAGTGTGTTGTGAATGCGTGATTGGTACGATTGGGTTCTAGGCTTGGTAATTTTCACGTATAGCGACCCTATTTGTAGTTTGTGGCGTTGTCGCGAGCGCGTTCTGTGCACCAAGTGTATGCGCGTCTAGTTAGTGCGTGTAGTTGACTTGTACCGTTTGTGTCCACGGCTATTCGTATATCTATCCTCTGATTTGCTTGTGTGCGATTCTAGGATCGGGTGCAGAGGCGTCGGACGTGGCGCGGAAAAATAAGGCTGAGATCAGATCAGATTAGCCGAAGCATCCCGGTGAGTAGATGTACACATCTATGAGGGGATCGTCTGGATGGCGCGAGGCGCCCGACAGTAGGATTACTAGTAGTGCTTGCATTTATATGCGTAGTTTTCCTAGTTTTTCATTTCATTGCATTGCATCATCTTATATACATAGGATATTATCTCATAGGACACTTGCACTATTACCATTGGTTTATGCCGCACGTGCACCATTCATGCGAACACACACGTCTTTGGTAATTACTATATCACGAACACTATAGAACTTGCTTAGAATCGGTAATTGTGCATTTGCATCATATATGATCCGTAGACTTATACTTGTATATTCATTTTATTAAAATGGATACGTAGGATTGTTCGTCATATATACATACCTCATTGCATCATGATTCATGCATAACTTCTGGCCGTACTTCGCATGGTATATAGTACCGTATCATAGATTTCCATCATCACCGGCATATTTATATATTGTGATTCTTCTCGAGGATTTCAGTATTTATGAGATTTCTGGATTTTGGGGAAAACCGCAAGAATTTTACAAACTTATTATCTTTTTAAAATGCAAGTTGCGGTTTTCTCGTGATGGATGTGTCGTCCATCATGAGTTTTCATGATTGCTGTTGGTTTTCGAGACCCGGTTCGAGGAGTAGGATGAACCATTTCGGGTACATGATGGGCCGGGTATGGTACCCCGAGGCAAAAAGCTCGAGTTGTAGACGATGGGCCTGGCAGGGGCAGGCTACCAACCGGTAATGTCTGGTGCGGCGGATATCCGGAGGATATCGACCGTAGTCGTGAGATTGATGATATAGGCCGATCCGGACTGACGGAGCCCGAAATATTGAGATATCGAGATATCGAGATATTGAGACATTGAGATATTGAGACATTGAGATATACATATTTTGTGTCGATGCTTGACACGGATTTCTGTTGATTTTATTGATGTTACTTTAGTTATTTCACAGGAGTTTTTCTAAGATAAAAATAAAGATTTTCTCATACCAGACATGTTCAGGTTTCGGGTATTGATTATGCATTCATGTTGCATTCATGCTAGTGTATCGTATCATATCGGTATATGTAGGGTGTGACGCATTTACGTGCATACTTGCAATAGCCTTATTAGATGTTACTTACTACTCACGAGTTAGCAACTCACCCCCGTTGTGCCACAGTATCTTGCAGGTCTGACCCATCAGCACGGTAGCGGCGGGCGTATTTCTTTTCTGCTTCGTTGCATCGACTTACTGCTTGATCGTAGGTGGGTTTTAGAGGATTCTCTCTTTCCCCCACCATGTATTTTATTTTGTATCCAGTATACTCCATCTACCCTTCGTACATTGGACTTAGATGGTGAGCTTGTGAGATTTGTATGTATTCTATTTCTGGTGTCGATGCTCATTTGAGCCGACGTGTTGTTTTATTATTTTCATGCTTTTATATGCTTATTTAGCACTTGTGATATACATATTGCTTATGGTTATGATTCCGCCTTTGGCGAAGAGCTAGCTCCCGCTTAGGGATGCCTTTCATTATTTATATGTATATTCATGTGTTGTACCCGTTTGAGGGCCAGTATTTACAAAGGAGACTCTGCCGAAATTTTTGGGAAATTTTGATGTTTTTTTATATTTAGTGCGACTTATTTTGTTTTAAATCGCTTTCTTTAACTAAGTTTTCCTTCACTCTATTTCTTTAAATGGTTTAGATTTCTGGGTTTTGGCTTACTTAGATTACGTTACGTCTTGAGACGTTTCGTAATTTAAGTGTCAGTCACGTTCCGTACCTTCGGCTCGTGACACTAAGCCTTTTTTAACGATTGAGTTTGCAGTCGATGACGCATGGAAGCACGGCTTTCCTCTTTTCCGGAAGCCATGTAAGCTGTGTGCATGATCATGCCCCCAGACTTGGGACGTTTGGATCCATCACCTTTGGGATTTGCCGCCGGTGGTGGTATTTTCTCCAGTCTCATCTTTTTGTGGGAGGTTGAAGTTTTAGGAGCCGTTGTAGCAGGCGCCTGTGTGAAAGAAGTCCCTCGCTGTATGGTGGAGGGATGACATTCCTCTTGTCGAACCTTCATTTTCTCCGGTTGACGAGAGTAGTTCTTGTTGATCACAGAATCTTAAATTTTCCGCCAGACCCTATGGATTTGGGAGGACAGCCGCTGAGGGGGCTGCTCCGGTTTTGCCTGCGTCGTATTTTCAGCAGGTGGGAGAGATTTCTTCAGCACCGCGGTTAGGGAGTTTTTGCGCATCCTCTTTAGCGGTTCAAAGCTGTTCTCGGTTGGAACAGCAGCATCAACTTCCACCTTTGGAGCTGGTGGAGTAAGTCCAAAAGGGGAATTGCCCCCAACTCTTCTCACCCGGTGATGTCGAGCGTGCCTTGCAGACAGGACCACCTCAGTTGTGGAAGCAGCTCTTTCATGCCCTCGGCTTTTATGAGGGGCTACTGTTGGTGTCAGCCTGTCGAAGATTGACATCCATTGAGAGGGAACGGCCAATCTTTCGAAGGCCGATTCTGGTAGGGGAAGCACTTTTGATGACTTCACCTACCGGAGGAGTTGGGAGGACTATCCGTTTTGGGATAGCCCCTTCGGGTATCGCGAGCCTCTTTGCGGGCCCACTTGAGCTTCGGCTCAGCTTGTTGAAGACTGAGGTGGCAGACTTGGACGACCTGTTGAGAGGGTCCGTGATGGTTGCAAGTCGATCGAAGACCGACTTCTTAGGAGCTTCCTGTGGTGGCACTAGGGCGCCGAAACTCACTGGCGGGAGCATGGTCCCGAAGAACAATCCGGTGGTGGCTTGAGCCACCTGCCCTACCGGCATTGAAAAGATGGAGACCGTATTGGACCCGTATGTCACTCCTCCAGTTAGGACGGAGCAGGAGTTGCTGTTGCAGTTTATGAAACTGGAAGCCATTAATGTTCACTTCTTCTTTCTAGACAGGAACAAGACACCAAATCTTTGTACCTCAAATCCAAGGGCAACCATAGAAAACCGCGATTTTTGTTCACGAAACATGACACACGATATGTGGAATGGAAAGAGGAAAAGGTCCCACCGGACGTGCCAGAATCTGTTCACCGCCGAAAATAGAGACGAACCGGGATGGATCGTCTTGCCTGAATTTAGGGGCATATGCTATTTGGATTTATCCGTCCACCTCTCCGAAAATGCCAAGTTGATTTATAGAACCGTATATCGGAGGTTTGGATGGATGCGGCCGTTGTAGCAGACTTCGTCAGATCCCCCTCGTTTGCGAGGGGTTTTTGACTGTGGGGACGCACTTCCCTGCAGGCACAAGCCCCTGCAGTTAATTACGTTATCGCATCGTGATAACCACTTTCTCCTGCTTCGGAAGTTCACTTCGTGTCGTGTGTGTTTTTATTTGTTTAGGTTGCCCATGGATTGTATACAGAGACTAATTATATTGTCGCCCATAGGGCATGAATTAGTCCAAATCCGTATTTCTTAGATTTTAGATTTTTATTTAAGACCGTTAATCTATTTTGATATTAAGATCAACTTAAATGTATATGAGCATTTGGGGCCCGATTTGTTAAGGATACATTAGTCCAATTTGAGACTAAGATCCACTTAACGGGGCTTCAGGATCATTTTCATTTCAGATCCAACAAAAGAGCATTTGGGCTCTATTGTCTTAATTTAGGGACATTTCGATTCATTGTTGCCATTTTTGAGGCAACGATTAGTTTAAGGACATCTCGGTCCGTTGGGGTGAGGTTTTAGTTTAAGCATGTCTCGGTCCATTAATCACCATTTTGGAGGTGAAGTTTTAGTTTAAGGACATCTCGGTCTATTGATCACCATTTTGGAGGTGAGATTTTAGTTTAAGGACGTTTCGGTCCGTTGATCCCCATTTTGGAGGTGAGATTTTAGTTTAAGAACGTTTCGGTCCGTTGTTGCCATTTTAGAGGCAATAGTTAGTTTAAGAACGTTTCGGTCCGTTGATCGCCATTTTGCGCACACGTGTATTTTTTATGTGATGGGCTAAACGACGATGATTTAGGATGCACTCATTTTGGGGTGCGGTCTAATTTGAGGTGTGCACATCAGTTTGGAAGTGCACCAAAAAGCTGTTGGTTGTTGGGACCCGCCACCTCTCTGAAAACGTTGAGAAATTACAACGACGTGGATTAGAGGTGTGGCGAGATGTACCCTTGAACCAATTCCCGTATTTGAGGGAAAAAGGTGTTAGTGGTAAACCCAGAAATCATTAGTCATATTTTGAGACTAAGATTTCCTCGGGAGGATGTGGGATGAGTATCGTTTTGGATGTCATCAGTTGGAAGATCAATAGTCGTATTTGGGACTAAGATTAGTTTAGGAAAACATGAGCACATAGGCTTGGTCGATTTGAAGATCAAAGAAGTTTTGACCTCGGGAAGACTTAGCCAATTTGTGGCTAGGTTTCGATCTCCATATTTACCCCTGTAGTGCTAAGCACTGGTAAATGTAGTACTCACGTGTATCCCGCGTGAGGCATTAGACCGGTGTTAAACACTGAACTTTGGAGGCGCTCATGTGTGAATCACGCGAGACGTCCCAAAGTGGGCGCTGTTCTTTGGGTTTTATTCCCTTTTTGCATATAAGTGCTAAGCACTTGGTTCTTGTGGCACTCACGTGTGAACACGTGAGGCGCCTCAAAATTGGGTACTGTCTTTTGGGTTTTATCCCCACCTTTTTTATATAAGTGACAATCACTTGATTGGAGATCGCGTGCAAAACACGTGACTGCCCTTGGAGGCACTTCTTGTTCTTCTTTTAAGCTCTCGTATGGGAAACGCGTGCGGTCCTCGCTAATGAATCATCAGTCTTTCCTTCTGGGTGTTTGGAGATTTTTATCTCATATTAATGACCCTAGGATTTGGAGGATCTCATGTCTCTTGTTTTGTAAGAATTAAATTCTTTTTATAGGGTTAAAGCCTAGTTTTCAGAAAAATTAAATTTCCATGTGTTTTGCAAGAATCAAATTCTTTGAACTTAATTCTTTCCCCTAGGTTTTGAATCTGCATGATAGAATCTTCTCGATGAGAATTAAATTCTCAATTTGTGGGGAGATCTGCTTCTGCAGATCTCAGCCAGAAGAAGAACTAAGTTCTTGCATGAAGGGTTAAACCTTTAAAGAGGCAAATGAAAAGTGTTTTTCTTTTTACCTAATGTTTCAAGGAAGCAAGTCTTTCTTTTGAGAATTAAATTCTCCTGGTCCTCCAAAGCTCACTAAATATTCTTGTTTTTAAGCATCTGGGAAGTCCTTTTTTCTCTTTCTTTTTTTTCTCCTCTTCTTTATATAGTGGAAAGTAGTTTGTTTAATTCTGGGAAAATTTCTTATCGAGATATCTCAATTGATTTAATGGGTCTCAGAATTGATTTGGGGGAATTTTATCCACCGTTGGATCTTTGATTCAAGGACTTCTGTTTTACAGAAGATATTGTTCTTTTTTTTAACAAGATTGGGGATATTCTCCCATATATAGAATAAAATTCTATCGAGCGGTGACATCTTAATCACCATTGGATTTTTAATCCAAGGGTGTTCAATTTAACAGAGTATAATATTTTTCTGTTTAGAAAGATATAGAAAATATTTTGGATCTCTGATCCATTAACTCTCTGTCTAACAGAAAATATTCTTCTCAATAGAATTTCATTCTATATTTAATCACCGTTGGATCCTTGATCTATCGGTTCATTATGCAGAATTTAATTCTATGTAAGTAGGTGTCCTCACGTGTTTAGCATGTGAGGTTTTGTTTTAGCCTATCTGTAGTTTAATTGCAGCGTCTATATGCTCTGCATATAGGCACTCACGTGTTTGACACGTGAGTCTTTGTTTAGCCTATCTGTAGTTTAATTGCAGTGCCTATATGTTTTACATATAGGCGCTCACGTGTTTAACATGTAAGGTTTTGTTTTGCCTATCTACGGTTTAATTGCAGCACCTATATGCTTTGCATATAGGCGCTCATGTGTTTAACACGTGAGTCTTTGTTTTAGCCTATCTGCAGTTTAATTGCAGCACCTATATGCTTTGCATATAGGCGCTCACATGTTTAACGCGTTAGGCTTTGTTTTAGCCTATCTCTAGTTTAATTGCTGCGCCTATATGTTTTGCATATAGATGCTCACGTGTTTAACATGTGGGGCTTGTTTAGTGAGAAGTTTCCCCCTTTCTTTCTTTCATCTTCTTTTCTTCTTCTTTTTTCTTTTCCTTTTTATAAGGAAACAGCTACAAACACATGATTGTGCTATGAACCAAAAGTGTGCGTGAGTGTAGGGTAGATCGTTATCCCGTGCGTTGTGTACGAGTAATGTTTAACAATTGCTACAGTGATAACTAACAATACAAAATATATCAAATAGTATACTTGGATATATCACTAAGATGTCATACATCAAACACTTGTTACTATATATATTAATAATCGACTGCAACCATGCATATAGGCATTCAATCATGCAAATATTTTAAAATGCTAAATAGACTAATTAATGCATATTCAAGTTGATAATGTGCTGATACTTTTAATCACCACCTCTGAATTGGATCGACACTTTGCAGTACTTATCATCTGTGCATGTAAAGTTATTTACTGATAACAAACATTAAAAAATTTCTAACCTTTATATGTGTATATTGAATTAAAAGTTATGATATTTACACACTATAAAATTCCTATCATTTATAATAAAGTTAATATAAATTTGCTAATGTTTTGTGCTGTATTCCAGGTGCATGATTGTTTGAGTATACATATTATCAAGTTGTGTATAAGTATAATATTATTAGTGAAATTTAATGGCATATGGATAGTAGTGTTCTTGTTGCACAAATAATGATATTTAGTTTTCACATTCAAAGCATTACCAGCATCTTTAAGATGCACATAAAGAATATAACCTGGTGTGTGCCTGAACACATAATAAAGAATGATATTCATACAAAGAAGAGGGAAGCGAGACGGAGGGGAAAGGGAAGGGACTTACTCACGATGGAATACGACCTAATCTTATTGAGACAATTTTTTGAACACCTCCGGCGCAAATTTGAAACTTAGATGGAATGGAGATCTGGATGCACGGGAATGATCGTGTCGCTCACGCGGTCTTGGCCTAGCCATAGGGCCTCATTTCACAGCTCGCGATCGCGTCGAATGAGTGTCGAAGGTAGAGGGTTTGCTCGACCAAGAGGGGTGGCCGGCAAAGGATATGGGTGTTGATTTCTTTGGTGGGAAATGAAGGAAGATGAGTTAAAGGAGGGGTTTGATTGTGTATACATGTGTGAACATGAGAGAGTGAGGAAGAGAGAGAGAGAGAGAGAGAGAGAGAGAGAGAGAGAGTGTGTGTGTGTGTGTGTGTGTGAAGAAAGAGGGAGAATTGATGACTATGGGTTTTAAAAATGAAGGAGGGGAAGAGGTAGAGAGAGAGGGAAGAGAAGTGTCTGTTCATTTGAAAGAGATGGATAGGGGGTAAATTGAAGTGGGGTGAATTAAAATGTGGAGTGTTAATATAAGTATAGGTTTTTAATAGGTTAAAGGGTTTTAATTTGAGATTAAGGTATGGAATCTTGGTGATTATTAGAGGGAAGGGAAAAAGAAAATGAGAAGTAATTTAAAAGAAGACATGGCTGGTTTTGTAAGAAAAAGAAAGAAAAGAAGAAAAGGTCGGCTTGTAGAATGATGGGCTAGCTCAGGTTTGGGGTTTATTTTGGCTTTCGGAATAAAAATAAGTTAAAAGGTTTGGATTATGATCACTTTGCATTTTAAATAGAAAAGAGATTTAATTAAAAGGATTAGGAGCATATGGGCTTTAGAAAATAATAGAATACGAAAATTAGATGGAAGGATTATAGATAGAAATAATAATATATTTAATAGAAACCGAAAAATACCAAGTACCAATAAATACGGTATATTATTTTTAAGAAGGGTAATACAAATGTATAGAGATGTTGGGGTTGTTACATTCTACCCTCCTTAAAAATAATTTCGTCCTCGAAATTTACACAAGGAGAATGTTGTAACATTGCAAGGGTGTTTTAGGCTGAAGCAGTCGTATAGGTGGGGGGGCAGGGACTACTAAATCGTACTGTAGTTATGTGAGGAAAGAAAGGACAACAGACTGAAAGAATCTAAAATAGCTGAAAAAAATAGAAAGAAATTTTACCGGTGATAACCTGATCCATGGTTTCGGCCTCTATGGCCGACATAGTGAAAGCATGGCGTCTCAGCACTATCCTTTGTGCCCGATAGTACACTTGTTGCTGAGGAGGTAAGGGTTATCCATGCCGAGTTGGTGCAGGAAGAACTAAACGAGGAGCGGGAGCTTGTATAGCTGGTCTTGGTGCTGGGGCTGTGCCAGCTTTGTACTGTGGGCAAGCTTCCATAGTATGCGTAGGCGATCCACAGATCAAACAGAGACCGTTGGCTCATCTTCAATGCTTTGCCAGGTGTCCCGACTTTTTGCAGTAATTGCAGACTTTTGATCCATTGTTAGAAAACGATCCTTTGGGCCTCCTGGGTGGCGTTGTAGATTCTGGCCTCGTGGAGGCTCCTCCAGCAACCTGGTTAACTGGGTGTTTTTCTCCAACCGACTGTGGCCTTCCCTTCTTTTTGATAACAACTTCATAACGACGATTTGTCTTCAAAGCTGCTTCATGAGTCGGAAAATCTCCCGTGGCTAGGGTAGCCTAGATGTCAAGGTCTAAACCCTGCTGAAAACGCCTGGCACGGATCTCAGCAGTAGGAATCAGATGTGCAGCGAACCTGCTGAGCATAGTGAAATCAGTATCGTATTCATCTATCGACTTATCCCATATGGAACCTTATTTTAGGTGGACAAATCGTTGCTCCAACTCAAAGCAAGCAGTCTCAGGAAAGTACTTGGCATCAAAAAGTTCACGAAACGTCTTCCACTCGATAGGCCGGGTAATCCGATTTTCTTTGGCCTTCCACCAGACCTTGGCATTATTGGTAAGTTAGAGTTTCGCAACTCGAACCTAAGCCACTTCTGGAACTTGAGCAGCTGCCAGTCATCTTCGATACTCTGAGCCCATTCTTCAGCTTCTAAAGGGTTCTCTTTTCCAGAGAAATTCTTCGGATGTAGAGCTCGGAATTCTTTCACTCCCGGTGCTTCTGCTTCAGGGTGGGATAGTCCTTGTTGAATGAGAGCAATCTGCCCCGCTGACCTTTAAGTAGGCTTTTGATAGCCTCGAGGAACAATGTATGTTCAGTGAGGGGAGTTGCAGCAGTAGGTGGTGGTGGTGTCTCGCCGTTGATATTGGTCGGGTCGAAAGAAGCCATCACCTTGGATAGAAAAGAAGGATTAGGATAGATTCAAAGGAAATGAAAGGGGAAGGAATGTAAAAATTGTCGGATTTCATCTTTCTTGTATCATATTGCTTACGACTTTATGCAGAACTGACCTGCATGGGCGACCAAAAAAACTTGTCACGCCCTGATTGTCAAAGTTTTTCTGTATTTAAATTTACCGCAATCAAGACGGTGTCGCTTGGTAGCTAGCCGGTTGAGTACGGATGGATCCACAAGGAGATGGAATCTTTTTCTTTATGTTATAACGAGTTAAGTCCAAAAAATTGGTTGTTGTTTTAAGATCTATGAATGAGAATAAGTTGATAAAAAGGTTGCTAGGGTTAGAATTAGGTTAGTTCGAAATAGGGATCTTCTCACTTCTTTCAATGCCTTAGTTGTGAATATAGGTGTTAGGATAATCGGCAACAACGGGGATTAGCACGATTGGGAAAAAACTTAGTTTCTTTCTTTTGGTACTTGTCCGTCCGTTCTTGGCTCTTAGCCCTAACCTTCGGTTAATTCAACCACAACCGGTCTAACTAGAGAATCACCGCTATCATGTAGGATAGGGAGCCGTAGTGAGCGGAATATGGTTGAATTAAAAGGAGTCCGTATTAAAAATTATTTGGGCAAAAAAAGGAGTGAGAGAGATTTTTATCTCTCAAACCTTCCCTCTCCTATCCCTAACAAGTGAGGAATTACTCACTCATTAGGAAGATAACAATAAAATTCATTTTTTAATTTTTATTGATGACCTAAATTGCAGATAAATAAAGAACAAATAAAAGTGCAGATAATAAATTGCAGATAAGAAGAATGCGAGATAAAATAAAATAAAAGACTTACTTTATTGATAACCTCTCAAGAACGCATTACAATTGAATTTAAAATTTAGATCTAGAATATAAAAAAGAGGAATAAAAAAATGAAGAGAGGCATCTTAAGAAAAGCACCCTAAAAGAGCCACTCTAAGAAAGGCGTTGAGCTCTCTTATTTATAGATAAGAAAAACCCTAGGTTTACATTCTGATTCATACATGAAATTACAAAACAACCCAAAAAACCGAGTCAAAGCACCGACACCCCACCGACATGTGCAGAGCACGACCGCGGAACCGCGGCAGATGTACATGTTTGGCCGCGGTTCCGTGGCCATTTAATGGACTTGGTGGTTCATTTTTCCAGGGTTTCTTCATGTTATTTTTGTCTTCTGTTTGGCACACTTGGTTTCTCAAAAGCTCTTCAGTCTCTTCCAGATATTCAACAGTGGACTTTTGCCTTGAGCTCCACGTTTGAAGTCTTGGATCTTGTGCTGCCCTTATGCTTTGTGCATTGAAATGCTCAATGATTTTCCCTTTGTTCCTTGAACTGGTAGGCGGCATTATACGGATAGTGTGCGGAAACCCGTATTTCTCTGTTTGTTGGTTGTAGTCCCACATTTGTTGCGACTTTTCATGAATTTCACTACAAAGAGATGAGAGCCTGTAAGCTGCAACTATTTAGCAGATATGGATCAAAAGTACCTATTTATATGCAATATGATTAAGAATAGGTGGTATAAAAATACAAAAATCTGATATGAACAAATACCCCCAAATTTATCTTTTGCTCGTCCCGAACAAAACCAATTTTATACTCGAAAAAACCTAGCCTCACTTTCACAGGGAACGCGATTGCACTGAGCTCGTGCAAAAAGCCGTTAAACCTCTAAGTGTCCCTAGTAGGAGGAGTGTTGTCTCCTGAGGGTTTTCAGCGGATACTACCCACAAAATCCAATCAATTTGGCCGTTGACTTTAATTCTTCAATTCAGTATTCTAGCAAGAAAATCTATCATCTTTAGAAATTATCAACCCGTATTTTTCACACTTCCTTTTTATTTAACCTTGTATCATACACATTTTGCCAGTTTATAAAGGTTTCAGCATCTCCTAAGTTTTCCTTCTAAGGTGCAATCTTAACTCAGGAATTTTTATCATCTCTACTGAAAATATAAGCCCTATCTTTTATTCTTATCTCTCCTCCAAACTCCAATTATATACCCCCTACGTGTGTGTAATTATCACCCCTACACTTGGAAATTCAAGTCAAGCTATCATACACCTGTCCATCTTCCAAAATACTTTTAGTTGGTGAATTTTAGATGAAATTGCTCACACATCCTTCATGCAACCGTTAATACTTCTTGAGGTACTAAAGGGCCGATTACAAAATGTGCTTGCGCATTTAGGCGTCATTCCTCGTCTTGCAACACCTAAGGTTTAGCAGTGACTCCCAAACCAGTTGGTCTAAGGCACTAGGTGATAAAGCACCCTCGCTATATTTTTTATTATGCTGCCCTAAGTAATTAAAAAACCAGTGTTTATTTTTTTTATCTCTTTATTCACCACTTATACTTTTATTTTATTTTTCTTCATACTAAGGATTTTAGACAAGAGCATTTCAAGGTATCCTCTACTATCCCAAGTTTCAAGATGCGTGTAAGTGCGTATAATAGGGTATATATTTTCAGAATTTGGACTTAAGGTTCAGAATTATTTTTCAGACTTATACTTCAAATAGAGCTTTCAATACTCTTCCCTTATTCCGATTTAGCCCAAGAACTGAACTCAAAATCTGTCTATTTCTAAATAAATTATAAGAACGTATATTTTCTACAGTTAAACTTTAAGAAAGGTTATTTTTTAGGGTTTTTAATTTACTAAGTTTCGGATCTAGTTTTTCCTAACTAGTCAACCGTCATGTTGAACTTAAGTCAAATATGGCCAAAATTGAACTTTTCAATTTTTATAATTTTTAAATTTTTTGATTTTTATGGATTTTAAAATAAGTATGCAAATGCAAAAAATATACACATGAATGCGAAGGAAGAAAGCTTACCGAGCACACCCCCAAATTTAAACTTGATAGTGCCCTCACTGTCAGGCTACACCAAGAGGGTCAAAATTGTCGTCACTTCCATGTTTTTTTTTATTAACAGAAAAAGAAAACAAAATATATATAAACAAAAAAGTTCCCCTCAAACTTAAATGAAACAGTGTTTCCACTGTTTAAGCGTTAAAGTTCATAGTTAGGGAGGAGAAAAACACGGTATCAAGCTATACAAGGCCTTACACAGGTCAAAGGTTAGCACCAACCATTCAAAAAATTTATCATTATAATGGTGTGGTTGATGAAAGAACACGTTGTATGGAGCCAGGAAGAAGTGGGGAAGAGATAAGTGGTGCAAAAGAAAAGGTTTACGTCTAGATTTGCAGAGAAGAAACAATAATGGTGAACGGAAACGAGAATGTGGATGATTAGGAATGGGAAGAATGGTCACATTCTCGTATGGGATAAGAAAAAATGGTGGTGGTTCGACTTCTTCAGGTGGAGGTTGATTAATCACAAAATCCGTGTCGCTTAGGAATGCGAGTTCGTTGGCGAAAATATCTTCGAAACTTTCATCGATGGTCCGATTGAACGTTTCAATGTCAATAAGTATCGCGCCAGAATTCAATACACTTGATTTTTCAAAAGTTATGGAGGTAGGAGACTCGTAAGGCTTATTTACTTTATTCTCAAAAAAGTCTAAATCAAGTTGTTTTTTTAGAATTATCGAACTCAAAATATCGGATTGTGATTCATTAACACTCGCTATCATTAAACGAAGATTAGAAGAAGAACTAGAGAAAGTGGAAGAAAGAAGTTGAATACGAACTTGAGGGTGGAAATGGAGTGTATAAATTAGCACAATTTGTAATGACCAATGTGTAAAAAGCGATTGTGCTAATCTATCAACCCACTGAGAAATGAGGTTAAATCCCTCAAGAGTCGTGAGAAAACATGGGTACATCGAACTTGGTAAACCAGACATTGAAAATGAAAGTGTAATGGTTTCTTGCAAGGTCGGAGCGGGGATGGAGGGAAATGAGTGAGGAAGGGTATCGGTTAAAGATTCAGGAGGGTGTGCGCAGTCAATGAAAGGTATAGAATGAATTGGAAAATCCGACTCCTCAAGTAAAACCGCTTCATCCTCAATAATTTCCTCAAAATTCTTCTCAAAATTTAGCTTATCCATGCAATTCTCATCAAAATCAAGACGCATATGAAGTTCGGGAGAAACATTTAATGACTCGGGATGATGAATTGGAGAGAAAAATATAGTCAAATCTGCGGGTTCATCATCCAAAATATTCCCAGCGTTGATATCCTCAATCAAGTGAAAACCAATTTTCTTAGACACCTCATCAAAAGCATGGATATTAATCAATTCAGATTCTAGAGTGGAGGTGTAGAGGTCAAAGGGATTGATGATGGTTTCACTCAAAAGGGACCCTTCACAATCAGGTAAATCAAACACTACAAAATCTCACAACTCATTAAACGTTTTATCTTCAACTGGTGAATCATTTGGAATACTTGATAGACATTCAAAATCGGAGTTGTGGGATTCAATTGGGGATCGGTGGGTTTGATTTGGAAGGATGTACAGCTCACTCTCACCACTCAAATTCTCAACCTGTCCTACTGCCTCATCATACATTGGGAAATGTGGAGCTACTTGGAAACTAGCTACCGGGTCACTAGGTTGTATGAGGGCGGCCACGGACGCATTCAAATCCATCATCTATTGTCATGACGCTACCCTAAAGTCTTCCAACGCCTGTTCCAGACTAGACATGGGTTGTGAAGGAGTTTCAGTAAAAGATTCAAATTTGTTTGGATACTGAAAACTCCCAAATGGTGTAGAAGCAATGTCCAGGGAAGGTGTAAAAGTTGGGTAGGATGGATAGAAATAGAATGGTTGGACAGGGGTAGGATCAACATTTGGATAAGAAGGTGAATGGAATTGTTGATCCAAAAAATTCGCAGTGGTGAAAGGAGTGAAAGATCGGTTACGAGATTGTTCAATATGTTCAGCAATAGACATGGGTTTCGGAGTTACAACAGGACTCGAAAAAGGAGTATCAACGTAAGAAGGTGGTGAAGGTTGAAATGGTTGATATAAGGTGGATTGTGAAGTCCAATTTGTTGTCCTAGACGCGTCTATTCGATCTTTCAAAGAAATTTTGGGCATGGAGGGGTCGTTCGAAATTCGACCAAAATAAGAACCGTACGAAGTAATGTGTGGTTGGGTACCAAAGTTCGGCAAGTGTTTTGCGAGGTGGGGTACCCATGATGTAATGAGAGAAAGGAGAAGAAAATGAATGCGATTTTTTTTTTGTAAGAAATTATTTGCTTTTGGAGTTTAGAAATTTTTGAAAGAGTTTTGCAAGAATGTATACGGACTTACTTCAAACAATCACAGTTAAAATATGCACAATCAAACCTAAATCTATAGTCTTCTAAGTCCACTAGACTGCTCCTAACTGTTCCAAAGTGACAAGTTGTGAGATATCTCTCAAATCGTCTCTTCGCTGCCAATTGTGGCCAGGTAAGCACAAATGAAGAAAGGAGGGTTCCGCTCACGAATCACCGTGAGACGGGACTTTTAAAATTACCTTTCTCACTTGTCTAGCCTAGGCACCACAAAGTCAAGTTTAGATAAACGATTGAATGCCCACAACTTTCCTCTGTCCTAATGAGCACGACAGTTCTTAGTTGGCTGAGTCTAGGTATTTTTTAATTTAGCTCAAGGGTGATGCATATACTTTTTAGTGATTTTTGGGGTCTTAGGAAGGGTAATGAAATCTCCACCCAATCTTGATTGGTGTTACAGCCGCTTAGATTCCGTATTAATTATGCAAAGCAGTTAACACACAAAAAATCTAAAACACTTGCAAATTTTTTTTATTTGGCAGCGCAAAGAATCCTGCACAAAAACAATTTATTGGAGAAGGAGAAGAGATTGTTGTGCAAAGAATCCTGCAGGAAAATTTTTCAGTGGAATGCAGAGGAGAGGAGATGAGAAATGGGATGCTTACAGAGAAAAGTGGGTTGCTGACGTCAGCAGTTGACCGCAGTTCCGCGGTCAAACGTGCACTTGTGCCGCGGTTCCGCGACTGTTCTGAAGGTTGACGTCATCAAATTTGTTCTCTGTGCTGAGTTGGTTTTCCTCTACCTGTTCAGATCTCCTGTTTCTGGATTTGTTCACTGAATTTGCTCCAGATCTGAAACAGAGTTTGCACCAAGCTTGCACACTTGCACAAAAACCTTTCAAAAATAACAAGATGATTTTTATTTTTAATTTTTAAAATTTTTCAATTTTTATAAATTTTTTAAATTTTTTAACCCGAAATTATACAAAGAAATAAACTACCGTCTCCCCGGCACGGCGCCATTTGATTGTCAGAGTTTTTCTGTGTTTAAATTTACCGCAATCAAGACGGTGTCGCTTGGTAGCTAGCCGGTTGAGTACGGATTGATCCACAGGGAGATAGAATCTTTTTCTTTATGTTATAACGAGTTAAGTCCAAAAAATTGGTTGTTGTTTCAAGATCTATGAATGAGAATAAGTTGATAAAAAGGTTCCTCGGGTTAGAATTAAGTTAGTTCGAAATAGGGATCTTCTCATTTCTTTCAATGCCTTAGTTGTGAATATAGGTGTTAGGGTAATCGGCAACAATGGGGATTATCACGACTGGGATGAGACTTAGTTTCTTCCTTTTGTTCCTTGTCCGTCCGTTCTTGGCTCTTAGCCCTAACCTCCGGTTAATTCAAGCACAACCGGTCTAACTAGGGAATCACCGCTATCATGTAGGATAGGGTGTCCTAGTGAGCGAAATATGGTTGAATTAAAGGGAGCCCGTATTAAAAATTATTTGGGCAAAGAAAAGAGTGAGAGAGATTTTCATCTCTCAAACATTTCCTCTCCTATCCCTAACAAGTGAGGAATTACCCACTCATTAGGAAGATAACAATAAAATTCATTTTTTTATTTTTATTGATGACCTAAATTGCAGATAAATAAAGAACAAATAAAAGTGCAGATAATAAATTGCAGATAAGAAGAATGCGAGATAAAATAAAATAAAAGACTTACTTTATTGATGACCTCTCAAGAACGCATTACAATTGAATTTAAAATTTAGATTTAGAATATAAAAAAGAGAAATAAAAAAAATGAAGAGAGGCATCCTAAGAAAAGCACCCTAAAAGAGGCACTCTAAGAAAGGCCTTGAGCTTTCCTATTTATAGATAGGAAAAATCTTAGGTTTACATTCTGATCCATACATGAAATTACAAAACAACCCAAAAAACCGAGTCAAAGCACCGACACCCTACCGACACGTGCAGAGCACGGCCACGGAACCACGACAGATGTACATGTTTGGCCGCGGTTCCGTGGCCATTTGAAGGTCTTGGTGGTTCATTTTTCCAGGGTTTCTTCATGTTATTTTTTTCTTCTGTTTGGCACACTTGGTTTCTCAAAAGCTCTTCAGTCTCTTCCAGATATTCAACAGTGGACTTTTGCCTTGAGCTCCGCATTTGAAGTCTTGGATCTTGTGCTGCCCTTATACTTTGTGCATTGAAATGCTCAATAATTTTCCATTTGTTCCTCGAACTGGTATGCGGCATTATACGGATAGTGTGCGGAAACCCGTATTTCTCTGTTTGTTGGTCGTAATCCCACATTTGTTGCGACTTTTCATGAATTTCACTGTAAAGAGCTGAGAGCCTGTAAGCTGCAACTATTTAGCAGATATGGATCAAAAGTATCTATTTATATGCAATGTGATTAAGAATGGGTGGTATAAAAATGCAAAAATCTGATATGAACAAATACTCCCAAATTTATCTTTTGCCCGTCCCGAGCAAAGCCAATTTTATTCTCGAAAAAACCTAGCCTCACTTTCACAGGGAACGTGATTGCACTGAGCTCGTGCAACAAGCCGTTAAATCTCTAAGTGTCCCTAGTAGGAGGAGTATTGTCTCCTGAGGGTTTTCAGCGGATACTACCCACAAAATCCGATCATTTTGGCCGTTGACTTTAATTCTTCAATTCAGTATTCTAGCAAGAAAATCTATCATCTTTAAAAATTATCAACCCGTATTTTTCACACTTCCTTTTTATTTAACCTTGTATCATACACGTTTTGCCTGTTTATAAAGCTTTCAGCATCTCCTAAGTTTTCCTTCTAATGTGCAATCTTAACTCAGGAATTTTTATCATCTCTACTGAATATATAAGCCCTATCTTTTATTCTCATCTCTCCTCCAAACTCCAATTATATACCCCTACGTGTGTGTAATTATCACCCCTACACTTGGAAATTCAAGTCAATCTATCATACTCTTGTCCATCTTCCAAAATACTTTTAGTTGGTGAATTTTAGATGAAATTGCTCACACATCCTTCATGCGACCGTTAATACTTCTTGAAGTACTAAACGGCCGATTACAAAATGTGCTTGTGCATTTAGGCGTCATTTCTCGTCTTGCAACACCTAAGGTTTAGCAGTGACTCCCAAACCAGTTGGTCTAAGGCACTAGGTGATAAAGCACCCTCGCTATATTTTTTATTATGCTGCCTTAAGTAATTACAAAACCAGTGTTTATTTTTTTTATCTCTTTATTCACCACTTATACTTTTATTTTATTTTCCTTCATACTAAGGATTTTAGACAAGAGCATTTCAAGGTATCTTCTACTATCCCAAGTTTCAAGATGTGTGTAAGTGCGTATAATAGGGTATATATTTTCAGAATTTGGACTTAAGGTTCAGAATTATTTTTCAGACTTATACTTCAAATAGAGCTTTCAATACTCTTCCCTTATTTCGATTTAGCCCAAGAACTGAACTCAAAATCTGCCTAGTTCTAAATAAATTATAAGGACGTATATTTTCTACAGTTAAACTTTAAGAAAGGTTATTTTTTAGGGTTTTTAATTTACTAAGTTTCGGATCTAGTTTTTCCTAACTAGTCAACCGTCATGTTGAACTTAAGTCAAATATGGCCAAAATTGATCTTTTCAATTTTTATAATTTTTAAATTTTTTGATTTTTATGGATTTTAAAATAAGTATGCAAATGCAAAAAATATACACATGAATACGAAGGAAGAAAGCTTACCGAGCACACCCCCAAACTTAAACTTGATAGTGCCCTCACTGTCAGGCTACTCCAAGAGGGTCAAAATTGTCGTCACTCCCCTGTATTTTTTTATTAACAGAAAAAGAAAACAAAATATATATACACAAAAAGGTCCCCCCCAAACTTAAGTGAACAGTGTTTCCACTGTTTAAGCGTTAAAGTTCAGAGTTAGGGAGGAGAAAAACACAGTATCAAGCTATACAAGGCCTTACACAGGTCAAAGGTTAGCACCAATCATTCAAAAAATTTATCGTTATAATGGTGTGGTTGATGAAAGAACATGTTGTATGGAGCTAGGAAGAAGTGGGGAAGAGATAAGTGGTGTAAAAGAAAAGGTTTACGTCTAGATTTGTAGAGACGAAACAATAATGGTGAACGGAAATGAGAATGTGGATGATTAGGAATGGGAAGAATGGTCACATTCTCGTATGGGATAAGAAGAAATGGTGGTGGTTCGACTTCTTCAGGTGGAGGTTGATTAATCACAAAATCCGTGTCGTTTAGGAATGCGAGTTTGTTGGCGAAAATATCTTCGAAACTTTCATCGATGGTCCGATTGAATGTTTCAATGTCAATAAGTGTCGCGCCAGAATTTAACACACTTGATTTTTTAAAAGTTATAGAGGTAAGAGACTCATAAGGCTCATTTACCTTATTCTCAAAAGAGTCTAAATCAAGTTGTTTTTCTAGAATTATCAAACTCAAAATATCGGATTATGATTCATTAACACTCGCTATCATTAAAGGAAGATTAGAAGAAGAACTAGAGAAAGTGGAAGAAAGAAGTTGAATACGAACTTGAGGGTGGATATGGAGTGTATAAATTAGCACAATTTGTAATGACCGATGTGTAAAAAGCGATTGTGCTAATCTATCAACCCACTGAGAAATGAGGTCAAATCCCTCAAGAGTCGTGAGAAAACATGGGTACGTCAAACTTGGTAAACCAGACATTGAAAATGAAAGTGTAACGGTTTCTTGCAAGGTCGGAGCGAGGATGGAGGGAAATGAGTGAGGAAGGGTATCGATTAAAGATTCATAAGGGTGTGCACAGTCAATAAAAGGGATAGAATGAATTGGAAAATCCGACTCCTCAAGTAAAACCGCTTTATCCTTAATAATTTTCTCAAAACTCTCCTCAAAATTTAGCTTATCCATGCAATTATCATCAAAATCAAGACGCATATGAAGTTTGGGAGAAATATTTAATGACTCGGGATAATGAATTGGAGAGAAAAATACAGTCAAATCTGTGGGTTCATCATCCAAAATATTCCCAGCATCGATATCCTCAATCAAGTGAAAACCAATTTTCTTAGACACCTCATCAAAAGCATGGATATTAATCAATTCAGATTCTAGAGTGGAGGTGTAGAGGTCAAAGGGATTGATGATGGTTTCACTCAAAAGGGACCCTTCACAATCAGGTAAATCAAACACTACAAAATCGCACAACTCATTAAACGTTTTATCTTCAACTGGTGAATCATTTGGAATACTTGATAGACATTCAAAATCGGAGTTGTGGGATTCAATTGGGGATCGGTAGGTTTGATTTGGAAGGATGTACAGCCCACTCTCACCACTCAAATTCTCAACCTGTCCTACTGCCTCATCATACATTGGGAAATGTGGAGCTACTTGGAAACTAGCTACCGGGTCACTAGGTTGTATGAGGACGGCCATGGACGCATTCAAATCCATCATCTATTGGCGTGACGCTACCCTAAAGTCTTCCAATGCCTGTTCCAGACTAGACATGGGTTGTGAAGGAGTTTCAGTAAAAGATTCAAATTTGTTTGGATACTGAAAACTCCCAAATGATGTAGAAGCAATGTCCAGGGAAGGTGTAAAAGTTGGGTAGGATGGATAGAAATAGAATGGTTGGACAGGGGTAGGATCAACATTTGGATAAGAAGGTGAATGGAATTGTTGATCCAAAAAATTTGCAGTGGTGAAAGGAGTGAAAGATCGGTTACGAGATTGTTCAATATGTTCAGCAATAGACATGGGTTTCGGAGTTACAACAGGACTCGAAAAAGGAGTATCAACGTAAGAAGGTGGTGAAGGTTGAAATGGTTGATATACGGTAGATTGTGGAGTCCAATTGGTTGTCCTAGACGCGTCTATCCGATCTTTCAAAGAAATTTTGGGCATGGAGGGGTCGTTCGAAATTCGACCAAAATAAGAACCGTAGGATGTAATGTGTGGTTGTGGGTACCAAAGTTCGGCAAGAGTTTTGAGAGGTGGGGTACCCATGATGTAATGAGAGAAAGGAGAAGAAAAAGAATTTGATTTTTTTTTTTGTAAAAAATTATTTGCTTTTGGAGTTTAGAAATTTTTGAAAGAATTTTGCAAGAATGTATACGGACTTACTTCAAACAATCACAGTTAAAATATGCACAATCTAACTTAAAGCTATGGTCTTTTAAGTCCACTAGACTGCTCCTAACTGTTCCAAAGTGACAAGTTGTGAGATATCTCTCAAATCGTCTCTTCATTGCCAATTGTGGCCAGGTAAGCACAAATGAAGAAAGGAGGGTTCCGCTCACGAATCACCGTGAGACGAACCTTTTAAAGTTACCTTTCTCACTTGTCTAGCCTAGGCACCACAAAGTCAAGTTTAGATAAACGATTGAATGCCCACAACCTTCCTCTGTCCTAATGAGCACGACAGTCCTTAGTTGGCTGAGTCTAGATATTTTTTAATTTAGCTCAAGGGTGATGCATATACTTTTCAGTGATTTTTGGGGTCTTAGGAAGGGTAATGAATTTCCCACCCAATCTTGATTGGTGTTACAGCCCCTTAGATTCCGTATTAATTATGCAAAGCAGTTAACACACAAAAAATCTAAAACACTTGCAAATTTTTTTTATTTGGCAGCGCAAAGAATTCGGCACAAAAACAATTTATTGGAGAGGGAGAAGAGATTGTTGTGCAAAGAATCCTGCAGGAAAATTTTTCAGTGGAATGTAGAGGAGACGAGATGAGAAATGGGATGCTTACAGAGAAAAGTGGGTTGCCGACGTCAGCAGTTGACCGCGGTTCTGCGGTCAAACGTGCACTTGTGCACTTGTGCCGCGGTTCCGCGGCTGTTCTGATGGTTGACGTCGTCAAATTTGTTCCCTGTGCTGAGTTGGTTTTCCTCTACCTGTTCAAATCTCATGTTTCTGTATTTGTTCACTGAGTTTGCTCCAGATCTGAAATAGACTTTGCACCAAGCTTGCACACTTGCACAAAAACCTTTCAAAAATAACAAGATGATTTTTATTTTTATTTTTTAAAATTTTTCCATTTTTATAATTTTTAAAAAAAAAATTAACCCGAAATTACACAAAGAAATAAACTACCGTCTCCCCGGCAACGGCGCCATTTGATTGTCAGAGTTTTTCTGTGTTTAAATTTACCGCAATCAAGACGGTATCACTTGGTAGCTAACCGGTTGAGTACGGGTCGATCCACAAGGAGATAGAATCTTTTTTTTATGTTATAACGAGTTAAGTCCAAAAAATTGGTTGTTGTTTTAAGATCTATGAATGAGAATAAGTTGATAAAAAGCTTGTTAGGGTTAGAATTAGGTTAGTTCGAAATAGAGATCTTCTCACTTCTTTCAATGCCTTAGTTGTGAATATAGCTGTTAGGGTAATCGACAACAATGGGGATTATCACGACTGGGAAGAAACTTAGTTTCTTCCTTTTGTTCCTTGTCCGTCCGTTCTTAGCTCTTAGCCTTAACCTCCGGTTAATTCAACCACAACCAGTCTAACTAGAGAATCACCGCTATCATGTAGGATAGGGTGCCGCACTGAGCGGAATATGATTGAATTAAAGGGAGTCAGTATTAAAAATTATTTGGGCAAAGAAAGGAGTGAGAGAGATTTCCATCTCTCAAACCTTCCCTCTCCTATCCCTAACAAGTGAGGAATTACTCACTCATTAGGAAGATAACAATAAAATTCATTTTTTTATTTTTATTGATGACCTAAATTGCAGATAAATAAAGAACAAATAAAAGTGCAGATAATAAATTGCAGATAAGAAGAATGCGAGATAAAATAAAATAAAAGACTTACTTTATTGATGACCTCTCAAGAACGCATTACAATTGAATTTAAAATTTAGATCTAGAATATAAAAAAGAGGAATAAAAAAATGAAGAGAGGCATCCTCAGAAAGGCACCCTAAAAGAGGCACTCTAAGAAAGGCCTTGAACTCTCCTATTTATAGATAGGAAAAACCCTAGGTTTACATTCTGATCCATACATGAAATTACAAAACAACCCAAAAAACCGAGTCAAAGCACCGACACCCCACCGACACGTGCAGAGCACGACCGCGGAACCGCGGCAGATGTGCATGTTTGGCCGCGGTTCTGCGGCCATTTGATGGTCTTGGTGGTTCATTTTTCCAGGGTTTCTTCATGTTCTTTTTGTCTTCTGTTTGGCACACTTGATTTCTCAAAGGCTCTTCAGTTCTCTTCTAAATATTCAATAGTGGATTTTTGCCTTGAGCTCCACGTTTGAAGTCCTAGATCTTGTGCTGCCCTTGTGTTTTGTGCATTGAAATGCTCAATGATTTTCCATCTGTTCCATGAACTGGTAGGCGGTATTATACGGATAGTGTGCGGAAACCCGTATTTCTCTGTTTGTTAGTCGTAGTCCCACATTTGTTGCGACTTTTCAAGAATTTCACTGTAAAGAGCTGAGAGCCTGTAAGCTGCAACTATTTAGCAGATATAAATCAAAAGTACCTATTTATATGCAATGTGATTAAGAATGGGTGGTATAAAAATGCAAAAATCTCATATGAACATGCCTCGCTTCCCAAAAGAGCAAGCAACGACACGTGACAAGTCCGCGACATATTTATTTTAATTTTTAGGAATTGTTTTATTTTCTAAATTCACTTTTCTTTTCGAGACCGCACTCCGTGAAGCACTCTGCATCTCACTCACTAACCCAAGATGTGCGATAATCCGCACCATCACAACGGGTTCCCCTAAAAGGGTTGTGAGGCAAAAATATGCAAAGGAAAAGAATATTGATTAATTTTCCGTAGTTTGAACTTGAGGGTATTTTAATGGACACCATTTCTATTAAAACGCTACAAACACATGATCGTGCTATGAACCAAAAATGTGCGTGAGTGTGGGGTAGGTCGTTACCCCGTACGTTGTGTACGAGTAATGTTTAACAATTGCTACAGTGATAACTAACAATACAAAATATGTCAAATAGTATACTTAGATATATCACTAAGATGTCATACATCAAACACTGGTTACTATATATATTAATAATCGACTGCAACCATGCATATAGGCATTCAATCATGCAAATATTTTAAAATGCTAAATAGACTAATTAATGCATATTCAAGTTGATAATGTGCTGATACTTCTAATCACTACCTCTGAATTGGATCGACACCTTGCAGTGCTTATCATCCGTGCATGTAAACATGTTTACTCATAACAAACATTAAAACATTCATAACCTTCATATATGTATATTGAATTAAAAGTTCTGATATTTACACACTATAAAATTCCTATAATTTATAATAAAGTTAATATAAATTTGCTAATGTTTTGTGCTGTATTCCAGGTGCATGATTGTTTGAGTATACATATTATCAAATTGTGTATAAGTATAATATTATTAGTGAAATTTAATGGTATATGGATAGTAGTGAAATTTAATGGTATAAGTTAACATCGGACCCCGGGTGTAGTGACAAATAAGCAAGGGTCGTCGTCCAGAGACGGCGCGCTACATCAGACCCCGGGTGTAGTGACAAATAAGCAAGGGTCGTCGTCTACAGACGGCGCGCTACATCGGACCCCGGGTGTAGTGACAAATAAGCAAGGGTCGTCGTCCAGAGACGGCGCGCTATATCGGACCCCGGGTGTAGTGACAAATAAGCAAGGGTTTCATAGGATTCGTCTAGCTTCCTGGAACATAGGTTCCCTTACGGGTAGACTAATAGAATTAGTGGAGGTGATGATTAGGAGGAGAGTTGGTATTATGTGTTTGCAAGAAACTAAGTGGGTAGGTGAAAAGAGTAGAGTCATAGAGCCTTGGGGTTATAAGCTTTGGTATACGGGTAGAGATAAAAATCGTAATGGGGTAGGCATAATCATAGATAGACGGTTGCTTGAGGATGTAGTTGAGATTAGGAGAAAAGGTGATAGAATTTTACTGGTTAAGCTTATTCTAGGTGGAGAGATCCTTAATGTTATTAGTGCTTATGCACCACAGATAGGTCTTGAAGACGCTAGTAAGCGTCTATTCTGGGAGGATTTAGACGAGGTGGTGCAAAGTATACCTAGTGGAGAGAAGTTATTTATTGGTGGTGATCTTAATGGACATGTAGGTACTAGTCGTAGTGGGTTTGATACTATCCATGGAGGTTTTGGTTTCGGACAAAGGAATGAAGTAGGTGACTCGATTCTAGATTTTGCTTTATCTTATGACTTGATCTTAGCAAACACCTGGTTTAGGAAAAGAGAGTCCCATCTTATCACTTTTAGGAGTGGATCAAGTGCTAGTCAAATAGACTTTTTTTCTGACGAGAAGAATAGATAGAGGTTGTTGTATCGACTGTAAGGTAGTGCCAGGTAAGAGTGTAACCACTCAACATAGACTTTTAGTTCTAGATTTTCGATTTAGAAGAGAACCTAGGAAGATTAGATGTAAGGTAGAGCCTAAAATTAAATGGTGGCGATTGAAAGAAGGTAACCAAAAGGTTTTTATAGATCGTGTAGTACAAGAAGCGGATTGGCAGTCGGAAGATGATCCAGACAAAACATGGAACAACATGGCTAGTTGTATCAAGAAAGTAGCTAGAGATCTACTTGGTGAGTCGAGAGGTGGTGCTCCACCATCTAAGAACATATCATGGTGGAATGAAAATGTAAAGGCTGCTATTAAAATTAAAAGGGATTCTTATAAAGATTTGAAGAAAAGTAGAGATGTGGAGAGATTTAAGAAGTACAAAATGGCTAAAAAGGAAGTTAAGAAAGCTGTTCGGGAAGCTAAATCTAAGGTCTACAAGGAGGTGTACGAGAAATTAGACACTAAAGAGGCTGCAAATGATATATACCGGATTGCTCGAATGCGGGAAAGGAAGACTAGAGACTTATGTGCGGTGAAGTGTGTCAAAAATGAAAATCAGAAGGTTTTAGTTCGAGATGAGGATATCAAGAAAAGATGGAGAGATTATTTTGACAAATTGTTCAATGAGAGCTTTACTAAGAATTTGGATGGACTTGTCATTCAATCTCAAGATATAAACCGTGATTTCATGCGTAAAATAAGACTTCCTGAGGTTAAAGAAGCTTTGAACAGAATGGGTTTAAGAAAAGCGGTTGGTCCTGACGGGATTCCTATCGAGATTTGGAGATGCTTAGGAGAAATAGGCGTTAAATGGCTGACAGATCTGTTTAATAAGATTTGGCAGACAAAAAAGATGCCAAATGAATGGAGGAAAAGTATCCTTGTACCTATCTACAAGAACAAGGGTGACATTCAAAGTTGCTCAAACTATCGTGGAATAAAACTGATGTGTCACACCATGAAACTTTGGGAGAGAGTGATTGAACACAGGCTAAGGAAGGATATTAAGATAACAGAGAACCAATTTGGGTTCATACCTGGACGATCGACGACAGAGGCGATTCATTTGCTTCGTCAACTTGTCGAGCGCTTTCGAGAGAGCAGAAGAGATTTGCATATGATATTTATTGATTTAGAAAAAGCGTACGACATGGTACCTAGAGAGGTATTATGGGGGACAATGATGAAGAAGGGGGTCCCCGTCAAGTATATTGACATAATCAAGGATATGTACGACGGAGTAGTGGCAAATGTCAGAACTTGCGGCGGCTTAACAAGTGATTTTCCGATTACTATTGGTTTATATCAAGGATCTGCATTAAGTCCATTCATGTTTACCATCGTGATGGATGAGCTTACTAGAACTATCCAAGATGAGGTACCTTGGTGTATGCTATTCGCTGATGATATTGTTCTAGTAAATGAGACGAAAGCAGGGGTTAATACCAAATTGGAATTATGGAGGCAAACATTGGAATCTCGGGGATTCAGATTGAGCAGGTCCAAGACAGCATATATGCACTGCAAATTTAGTAGCCAGAGAAGTCAAAACCATATTGGTATAATATTGGAAGGGCAAGAGATATCACCGAGCGACCAGTTTAGATATCTAGGTTCCATCATCCAAAGGAATGGGGAGATCGATAGTAATGTTAATCAAAGGATCCAAGCTGGTTGGTTGAAATGAAAGAGTGCAACAGGGATTTTGTGTGATCGTAACTTTCCGTTAAAATTGAAAGGGAAGTTTTATCGGAGCGCTATTCGGCCTGCCTTATTATATGGTACAGAATGCTGGGCTCCTAAGAAGCATCATACACAGAAGATGCACGTAGCGGAGATGCGCATGCTTCGTTGGATGTGCGGTAACACTAGAAAAGATAAGGTGCGAAATGAGGATATTCATGCAAAAGTTGGTGTAGCACCCGTGGAGGAGAAGATGCGGGAAAACCGGCTAAGATGGTTTGGTCATGTGCGACGCAGACCTATGGAAGCACCGGTTCGACGAATAGATACTCTCGATATGGGCAATGGCAAAAGGGCAAAAGGGAGACCGAAGAAAACATGGATGGAGGTGATACGAAACGATATGGTTGCCAAAGGACTCAATGAAAGTATATTGTTCGATAGAAGTGAGTGGAGACAGAGGATTCATGTGCTGGACCCGGCGTGATTCTCATGTTGGTTCATGTAGCCTACCCCATATGCTTGGGATAAAAGGCTCAGTTGTTGTTGTGGATAGTAGTGTTCTTGTTGCACAAATAATGATATTTAGTTTTCACATTCAAAGCATTACCAGCATCTTTAAGATGCACATAAAGAATATAACCTGGTGTGTGCCTGAACACACAATAAGGAACGATATTCATACAAAGAAGAGGGAAGCGAGACGGAAGGGGAAAGGAAGGGACTTACTCGTGATGGAATATGACATAATCTCATTGAGACATTTTTCGAACACCTCCGGCGCAAATTTAAAACGTCGATCGAATGGAGATCCGGATGCACGAAAATGATCGTGTAGCCCACGCGGTCTCGGCCTAGCCATGGGGCTTCATTTCATAGCTCGTGGTCACGTCGAATGAGTGTCGAAGGTCGAGGGTTTACTCGGCCAAGAGGGATGGCCGACAAAGGATATGGGTGTGGGTTTCTTTGGTGGGGAATGAAGGGAGAAGAGTTAAAGGAGGGGTTTGATTGTGTATATATGTGTGAACATGAGAGAGTGAGAGAGAGTGTGTGTGGTATATATATAGATATATACGTATATGAGAGTGAAGAAAGAGTGAGAATTGATGTTATGGGTTTTAAAAATGAAGGAGGGGAAGAGGTAGATAGATAGGGAAGATAGGGGTCTGTTCATTTGAGAGGGATGTGAAGGGGTAGGGGGTAAACTGAAGTAGGGTGAATTAGAAGATGGAGTGTTAATATAAGTAAAGGCTTTAATATAGGTTTTTAATAGGTTAAAGGGTTTTAATTGGAGATTAAGGTATGGAATCTTGATGTTTATTAGAGGGAAGGGGAAAAGAAAATGAGAAGTAATTTAAAAGAAGGCGTGGCTGCTTTTGTAAGAAAAAGAAAGAAAAGAAGAGAAGGTGGGCTTGTAGAATGATGGGCTTGCTCAGGTTTGGGGTTTGTTTTGGCTTTTGGAATAAAAATAGGTTAAAAGGTTTGGGTTATGATCACTTTGCATTTTAAATAGAAAAGAGATTTAATTAAAAGGATTAGGAGTATGTTGGTTTTGGAAAATAACAGAATAGGAAAATTATATGGAAGGGTTAAAGATAGAAATAATAATATATTCAATAAAAACCAGAAAATACCAAGTACTAATAAATACGGTATATTATTTTTAAGAAGGGTAATACAAATGTATAGAGATGTTAGGGTTGTTACAGCGTATTGTCAAGTCTTTAGAGTCTCACATAGAGGGTTTCAGGTTTTGGCGAAATGTTGTAGTTGCGGTACAGTGGTACGCGCGGGAGTCCGATTGAAACTAGTATATTTCATATACTGACGGCAATCTGGCGTTTGTAATACTATCCGTTCTTTTTAGAAAGACAGATATTAAATCAAGTGTTGATTTAATATATGATACATATATTGGATATATGTATTTACTAGTATTATGTCACTTTATTTATTTTCCCCAATATTGCATTTGATTATCCACATCATATATATTTAAGTATATGTATTAAAATATGTTAACATAAACTATTAGTATTATGTTACATATTAACACAAATACTTATTTATATAATTCCTTTATTTTTGGTTTATATTTGTTAAGTTGTGCCATGGCACTAGTTATCATTCTCTACTCACCTAGAATGGACAAGTGTAATCAAGAGAAAGAGATGGACAAGTGAAAGATTAGATAAGATCCTAGGGCTAGGATGCATTTGGAGTTAAGAACATATTTTACTAAGAATTCTAAAGATAATTCCAACCTCACTCTCTCCCATTTCCTTCTTCCTCCACTCTAACTCTCTCTCTAAATCAGCAAATATATTTTACTAAGAATTTTACTAAGAATTTTATTAAGAATATATTTTACTAAGAATTTTACTAAGAATTCAAAAGGCCTGTGCTTAGTTTGTGGCGCATCCAATCATGGAATTGGAACATGTCCTTATAGACGCAACACAGTTCCAACTCATAACACTTATCCGCAGCGGCCAGCTATCCAGGCTCCTGCATCTCGTCTTGCTCTTCCAGCTCCACCTCTACGTGGACCTTCTGCACAGTCTAATCGCCGATTCCAACAGGCACTGAGGAACATACCTTGAGGGCAGAGAAACATGCCCCAAGAACAGAGGAATGTGCCTTCAGGTAGGAGGAATGTATCCCGGCGTCAGGCTTTCATATTAGCAGCCGTAGAAGCCGGGACTGTAGACCAAGGTAACCCTGGTAATTCCCTCACATCTGTCCAAAACTTTTGCATTCTTTCATTCTTCCACATATTTTTCATGCACTATTAATAGTTCTATCACCAAACTTTTCTTAAATCTGTTACACTTTCCTTATAAAAATTTCGAAGACGAAATTTTTATAAGGAGGGTAGAATATAACAACCCTAAACTTTCTGTACAAGATTTTATCCAAAATACATAAAGGATTACTTAAGCCTGAGCACAAGTTATAAATTTGATTTGCTTTTGAACAGCAAGAAAGCACTTGTAACTCATTGGTAAAGCCTTGCACTGCTGTGACGTAGCCCCTGTAATCGAATCCCCTCAGCCACATATATTTTTAATTGATTTTTCTTTTAATCTTTTAGAAGCCCAAAGGGTTATACGTGCACTACACGTAAAATAAAAAGTCATAGATTAAAAAATATGGAAATTGTAATAAGCAGCCTTAGACATGTGTCACAAATCCCACACCCCACCTCACTGTCTTGACCGGCGAGATCCAACTTGGTGACCGGCACCGCCGGCCCCCCCGTAGGGGATGCTTCCCAAATTTTCCCCCGGCACCCCTTCGCCTACCCCACTACCCCCATATTATTTGTTTACTCTGAAAACATCCAGAGAGTGATAATTCCACTATTTAATTCATTTTTAATGCAAATGTTAATTCTATTCTTTATTACCCTAAAACCTAATTTTCCCTATAAATACCACACCATATTTCACCTCTCCTCACTCAGAATTTCATTACAAAAACTCTCTAAAATTTCCAAGTCCCAAGTTGTGTAAGTGGAGTTAGCAAAGGGCAAAATTCCGACAACGTTTCGAGGAGAATCCGGTGATGAAACGACGCCCCAACGGTTCCGAGAGCTTCCTCCTTCTCCCCCTCTTCCTTTATAAGCTGTAAGTCCCCATTCCCTCCTCCATCTTTATTCTAAAACTTCTCTTTTTCAAAACTCTTCGAAAGCGGAGTTATTCCGACTTCCGATTCATTTTTCTTTAAAACTTCAGTTTTCTTAAATAATAAAATACCATATTCTCTCATAATGATCAAAAAACATAAATAAACACATTAGAACAAGTTTCACCTCAAAATAATTCATGTTGCAATTTTTATTTCACTTTTACAGTAAAATATCATCATGTTACATACAACTTATAATTGTTCAAATTAACCGTATTACTTTTAGATAACTCACGAGATAATGACCTACCTCATCACAACACACATTTTTGACATAGCACGATAAATTTTAGAACTCTAGTTTATGGGAAAATACGAGATTACGAATAAATACCTTAAACATTCAAAACCGTTTTCTTTAAAAGGAGTGTTAATTAATTCCTGCAAATACGCCTCTACAACCCATGTTGGGGAACCCCGATCGGGATGGTGCGGGTTATCGCACATCCTCAGGCCTAGTAGAGCGAGATGCAGACCTCCGCAAGGAGCATTCGATCTCGATGGAATTTTTGATGCAATTTTAAAAAAAAATGAGATTTCTACAAAAATAAATAAAATTTATTTTTATTAAATATATATATTTATAACTGTTATCAAAATATCTATTTTAAAATATATTATAAATATTCCATGTTTTCTAAATCAAAGGAATCACAATTTCATGAAACTACCATTACAATTCAATACAAATTCCAATATTTCATTAAAATACCATATACAATGAAAACTAGGTTCTACTCACTAGCAAATTTCACTTTTATAAAATATACATCTATGAAAACCCTAAAGACGATAATTAAATACTTAAGGTGTATTTTGAAATTATATCAAAACTATTTTTACATAAACTCCTCAAGTTATACTAAATTATAATAAGAACCCTAGTAAATATATGTTTAAGCGGGATCAGTTCTCTTGAGCCTTAGGGAGCCAGAGAAAGTGGATGCTTGCCTATCTAAGGTAGACAATCTAATAACGGTGTTATCAACACAGTAATTGTCTTGGAAAAAGATATAAATCCTGCCGTCCGTGTGCATCAATTACCGATAACTCCAAAACAATCAGGACCTCAATTCTGTTTAAAAGTCTGACTCGGTTTGATTCAAGATCAAGTCTGAATACAATATGACTTGAATTCAATTCAAGTATAACTGCAATACAACATGAATTCACGAATACCAGAATACAATCCATATCAATATGAACATGACTGAACCGAACCATGGATATACTCTGTTTACATGACTATCCATTTATATCCATTCCGTTTACTGATATCATGTTTTTGGCAAGTCTTCCATTTACTACAAGACAAGACAATGCAATCAATACAATCAATACAATAAACATTACGAGGTTTATAAAGGGTAGACTACGGAACATGTTAAAGGTAGCACGAGGTGGTCACTAAAAGACGTAATTACATCCATGCCATTGTTCCGTGGTATTTTCGACGGAGGCTTATACTATGGGTTACCAAAGTCCATATTGTAAGTTGGACTCCTCTCGTATACACTGGCATATTCTGTACCAAGCTACAAACACTACGTTAACATAACAATAAAAAAAATATATTAGATATACTCTCTTTTCTGTCTATTCTACTTCTCTCATTCTTTGGGACTTACCGAGCGATTGTTCGCTGAAAACATTCCTATTTCTCTTCTTCTTTGGATTATTGTCAGGAGGACCCGATTCTGAAGAATTCGAAACCAGCCAGAAGCACTTGGGGCAGCACATTGAAGACCCCGAGTTATAGTTACTTGTACATATTTTCTTTTCAGTTCATGCCATTATTTAGGCATTGCATTCCAGACTTGTATTTACATTTCCAGTTGTACCTGTAAAAAGATGTTTAATAAATAAAGTTGCTATTCATTATATTGATGTCTCTTGTGTACATTTTGCTTTATATTGCTTAGATACGCTTAGCGTGTTTACTTCTGAGTACATAGGTCGTGTAACCCGCCGTGTCCCCTCCCCGTACACCGGGAAGCAGGACGTGACACTACAAAGGTTGTAGTTCAAACCCAGTAGCTAGCTTGCTCTCTTTTCTTATTACAAGTTATAATCTTTAGCTTAAATCCTAGTGGTTTGGAACAATTGCTCTTTATAATTTTGAAAACCCTAAGTTATCATCTTTTAAAATTGCATGCTATAGCGCATTAGTTCCTTCAGGTATGATAACTGAGTCGGACAGTCTTGTAACCAATGTCTTTTGAGTTTACAGTTAAGACAGGGACCAGAAGGAGGATGATTAAATGCAGGAGGAGGACGAGATTGTCCATGACCATGATTATTATTGCCTCGATTAAATGCGGATGGACGAGATTGTGCAGCAAGTACTGTAGCAATAGTAGATGTGGAAGATGGTGCGGTCGCCTTAAGAAGTTGCTGGCGTGTCTTTTCAGATGTAAACTCTGCAACGACATCAGTGAGTTGTGGAAGTGGAGAGCGATGAAGAATGTGAGCTCGAAGAAGCTCGAACTCGGGACCTAAACGTATCTCAAAGTGATAAAGACGCTGTCGATCGCGTTGTTTCTCAAATTCTCGAGCAAACTCCAACGGTGTTAGAGGGATAGTAACCTCCATAGTTTGTAGTTCTTCCCAATAGTCAGAAATAAGGTTGCAAAATCCTGAAAGAATCGATCATCCTGACGTGCATCATGAAGAGCCTGATGTAGCTGATATTCTCGTACCGCTCCTGTCTGCACAAACATCCGAGAAAGGGCTGCCCACAGTTCACGTGAAGTAGAAAGTCTACCAATAGAGAGACGGATGTAGACTGAGACTGATCGCATGATATAAGCCATGATCTGTGTGAATCCAATGCTGATATGTAGGTGATGAATCAACTGGGCCGAAAGACGATTTATCAGATGTAGGTGTGGTGGTAAGTGAAGGTACAGCGGGCTGAGTAGGGTACGGTAGAGAGCCACCGATGTAACCCCATGGTGCAAAAGCACGAAGATTATATTGCATGGTTAATGTCCTAGCCGTATAATTTTCTACTCTGGTGAGTTGAATATCGACCACCGGAAAATTATATAATCCTTGTCATTTCATTTTTTTAAAATTTTTAAATTTCTTTAATGATGAATAAGAAGACGTGTTTGTGAGTTGAGGGGCCTGGAGAGAGGCAGCGTTGGCTAAAGGCGATGAGCTTGGCTTCTGCGTAGGGTGAGGCGATCGATGGCTAGCGGAAGGCGATCGTGCGGTTGCTAGGTGCTCGACGATCGATGGCTAGCGGAAGGGCCTGACGGAGGACAATCGACGGCTAGGCGAAGTGCTTGTGGACGAGACAACCGTGGACGTTCTGATCGTGGACGTCGGCGACAATGATGTGGGCGATCTGGGCACTGCGAATCGATTAAAGGGCGTTTGGTGACGAGGGCGTCAATCAGATCAAAAGGATGGCTATGAGAAGATGAAGTGTTAGGATTTGGGTTTTTATAAGTATGGTTCTGATACTTTATTACTTTTGGAGAAAGGATTTTATTTCATTGATGACCTCGATATGTTTGATGTACATGTATATATACAGGTCCATGGAAGAGTCTAGAATACAGTATGGGAGTTTAGAATACAGAGGAAAAGTTTAGAATACTCAACATATCTTATTAGATCCCATACGTTGATTGCTGGACAAGAAAATATTTTTTTAATATAGATGTGGGATCGATATATGATATATTGGCTTTACCATTTCGTGATGGCAAAGCAACCCATGGTCGTTTTTTAAAATGTTCATTGTAATTTAATCAACATCCATAGCAATAATTGCTATATGCAATTGCAAAGAATTTATGATATATGGAAAAAGAAACAATTATTTTTTTCTAATAATTCTTATCTATATTATTGTCCTTGGGTTCCTTTCATTTTACTCCATTTTGATTAATAAATACTGCAATTTCTCCTAAAAGATGAAATGTAAAATTCTTACTACTCAATAGAGTTCTTTGACTTTCAAACTTGAACGACAAATCCAACAAGCTTTCATGTGGTTTCAGCCGGTGGCAGCACGTTACTCTTTAGTTTTTCTTTTGCAGAAACTGCCCTATCTAACGGTATTTCGTAAGTATTAACGGTCTACATCATTATCACATTAGCATTAACTGCCACGTCATAAAAAAATCCAATCATCCCCAAGATACCCTCTTCTTCATCCCCGACCCTAATCGTTACTGCCTTCTTATTGCTCTTCGCCGCTTCGCCGTCCCCACCCCTTCCTGACCTTCGACCCTCCTTCACGACCCTCCTCCTCGACCTCCCCCCTCATCCTCTCGCCTCCCCCATCCATCTCGACCTCCTCCGCCCCTCCATCTTCTTCTTCATTATCATCATCCCCTCTACCACCCCTTTCATCCCGTCTCCCCCGCCTCCCCTATCTTTTCCTCTTCTACTCGACCTCCACCACTCCTCATCATCACCACCACCACCACTTCCACCGACCACCATCACTGTCCCTTTCCACCGACCTCCTCCTACTACAACCCCCTTCTTCGATCCCCAAAATTGCCACAATCTCAATCATCATCAACTTCTTCCCCACCACCTCCTTCCACCAACCTTCCCTTGAGCTCCCTTTTCATTCTCTGGCCCTCCCCTTATTCCTATGATCTTCATCTTTGATGATACTCAGAAGTGGTATTTTCCCAGATTATGACACGTGACAAGCGACGTGTCCCAAAGCCTACGAAAAAGGACTAAGAACGATACATTGGAAGCATACCCCGGGTCTCCGACCCGAGAATATTCCCGACCTTCTATGGTTTTCCAGACCACTCCTACGCTCGCCCTACAAACAACCATCGGCTCGCCTCCGAGCGCTGAGTTACCACTATATAAACCCCTCTCTCAAATGACTCAGGTAAGGTGATTTTTACCCAATAAGCCGCTACTCTGCCCAATTAGCCCATCTAACTTGATCGTCGGAGGGTTCTCGGTGGTACAACCACCTCGGGACTTCCTTGCAGGTAGCTCGGTTTCAACCCAAATCAAGCCCACTGAGATCCACACGTTTCCGGAGGCAACCTCTCAATCCAATCTCAGCTGTCATCAACCCTCACTATAGATCAACCGAAGGTAACATCTGAAGGAGATCCAGACCTCCATCAGTTGGCGCCTTCTATGGGAAAGTTCCACTCAACGAAAGTTCACCTTCCGATCTCAACTTCATGGTGAGCGATCACCGCGACGATCTATGCACTAGCCACCGCCTTTCCCACAATGGAGGCACAGATGGATCCTTTCCTCCCCCGAACTCCATTCACGCCCTATCTTCTCGGATAGATCGGCTCGCGTCCGTCGTGGATGCACTCGTCCGTGTACAAACGGCCGGGCAAACTCCCCAGGTCGCCGCTCCCCCACTTTGGGACCGGGATCCCTACAGAGGGAGAGAAGACGCTGCCCGCGACGGCACGACCGAGCACCGCCTCGCTTTCAAAGGAGGACGCAGATCCCCTATGACGACCAACTCGATGACCCGCTGGGCGCCACACAGCTCAACACCGAGGTCTCTCTCCAGAGCACCTCGCCCCGAGGCCCATCACGCCTTTGTCCCTCCCAAAGAGGTGTCGGTCAGCTCGCCTGCACCTAGGCATGATCGGCACCCCCTCCCTCGACAGGGTCGCGCTGATGGGACTCACCACGGTAGCTCGAAGACGACCTCGCCAGGGGACCTAAGGAATCTCATCAAACGGAACCGAAGCCGCGGTCAGGGGCAGGTCGCCAGCAAAAAAGACCATAAATCAGAGTATGCCGAATCGTTGGGATACCACGGCCGACTAGACGCCCTCGAAAAGGAAATCGAAGTCAAGCATTGGGAAAATCATCCTTCAAGCGACGGGGCTAAATATGCCGCCGACTCGCTCACGAAGCCCTTCACCAAAGAGCTTCTCGCCGTCCACGTCTCCTCCTAGAACAAGCCCCTGAAGGTCTCCCTCTTCTACGGGAAGTCCGACCCGAAAGACCATTTGGACGTGTTCACAGCCGGGATGAGTTTCCAGGACAATTCCGACGCCGCGCAATGCCACGCATTTCCCTCCACTCTTATCCGCTCTGGACGAGGCTGGTTCCGAGGACTCGCGCCACGCTTAATCTCTTCCTTCGACGAGCTGGCCACTCAGTTCCTCGGTCATTTCGTCAGGAACAAATGGCAGAAGCAGACCGTTGATCATCTCTTCACCATAAAGAGCGGGGACAAAGAATCCTTCAAAGGATACATCACCCGCTTCTACAACGCTCTCCTCGAGGTCCCAGAACACCGGGACGAGACGGTCATTACAGCCCTTAGGTCGGGTCTTAGGCACAAGGAGTGTCTACGCTCCTTTGCATTAGCGCAATCTAAGACCATGGCCGAGGTAAAGAGCTGGACCGAACGTGATATTCAGCTTGAGTCCGAGGTGAATGCTAAGCCGCCCCGGACAGAGCAAGACGATCAGAAGAAAAGGGTTAGGGAAGAGAAAAAGAAGATAGAGCGGCCAAAACCCTACTCCTCGAAGTTTCAGGAGTACACCCCGCTCAACGTCTCCCAGACAGTATTGTTGGAGGAGGCTAAGAGCGAGAGGTTCTTCAAACACCCCCCGGTCGATCATAAGGCGGCCAAGTGCACCCGGGGCCCCTACTGCGTTTTCCACAGGTCGCAGGGCCACTCCACCGAGAACTGCAAGCAGCTCCATGACTACATCGAGGAGTTAATCCGCTCGGGTCACCTGGAAAAGTACCTACGGGACAAACGTCAAATAGACCGGATGCAAGTCGATCAAATTAATGACGCAGAGCTGACGATCGGACAAATAATGATCATCACCGACTGACCCAAGTCCGAGCAATAAGGACATCTGCCGATCTCGGTCCCTCAATACAGAAAAATCTAAACTAAATTATATAAATTGTATTTTGTTTAATAATAAAGATTCTTGCTTCTCTACGATCTGAATTGCGTCCTTTTGCTTCCATGCTGAAACTCCGTGCATGATCGACGAATGTCTTCTGCTCATCCGCGGCTGGTAGCTTCCTACCCCTCAACGCTGCGGATTGAAGCCCTCATCAAGAGACAACCGAGCAGCAACCCTGCTCGGTCCATCCTTAGCAGGCCACTCCTTACCCTCCCGCGCTAAGGATCGAAGCCCTCATCAAGAGGCAACCGAGCAGCTACCCTGCTCGGTCCATCCTTAGCAGGCCACTCCTTACCTTCCCGCGCTAAGGATCGATTCCCTCACCAAGAAGCAATCGAGAAGCTACCCTGCTCGGTCCATCCTTAGCAGTTAACTCCTTGCCCTCCCGCGCTAAGGATTAAAGCCCTCATCAAGAGGCAACAGAGCAGCAACCCTGCTCAGTCTATCCTTAGCAGGCCACTCCTTACCCTCCCGCATTAAGGATCGAAGCCCTCATCAAGAGGCAACCGAGCAGCTACCCTGCTCGGTCCATCCTTAGCAGGCCACTCCTTGCCCTCCCGCTCTAAGGATCGAAGCCCTCACCAAGAGGCAACCGAGCAGCAACCCTGCTCGGTCCATCCTTAGCAGGCCACTCCTTGCCCTCCCGCGCTAAGGATCGAAGCCCTCATCAAGAGGCAACCAAGCAGCAACCCTGCTCGGTCAATCCTTAGCAGGCAACTCCTTGCCCTCCTGCGCTAAGGATCGAAGCCCTCATCAAGAGGCAACCGGGCAGCAACCCTGCTCGGTCAATCCTTAGCAGGCAACTCCTTGCCCTCCTGCGCTAAGGATCGAAGCCCTCATCAAGAGGCAACCGAGCAGCAACCCTGCTCGGTCCATCCTTAGCAGGCCACTCCTTGCCCTCCTGTGCTAAGGATCGAAGCCCTCACCAAGAGGCAACCGAGCATCAACCCTGCTCGGTCCATCCTTAGCAGGCCACTCCTTACCCTCCCGCGCTAAGGATCGAAGCCCTCACCAAGAGGCAACTGAGCAGCAACCCTGCTCGGTCTATCCTTAGCAGGCCACTCCTTACCTTCCCGCGCTAAGAATCAAAACCCTCATCAAGAGGCAACCGAGCAGCAACCCTGCTCGGTCCATCCTTAGCAGGCAACTCCTTGCCCTCTCGCGCTAAGGATCGAAGCCCTCATCAAGAAGGCACCTGGAAACTACCCTGCTCAGTCCATCCATGGCCTGTAGTTCATTATCCACCGATGCTAAGGATCAAAGCCCTCGCCAAGAGGCCACTGAGCAGCTTCCCTTCTCAGTCCATCCTTGACTGTTAATCTCTTACGCCACGTACGCCAAGGATCGAAAGCCCTCCTCAAAGAGGCGACCGGGCACCCTCATGCTCGGTTCATCCTGGCAGGCAACTACCTGCCCCTCGACGCCAAGGATCTAAAGCCCTCCTCAAGAGGCGATGGGGCATCCACATGCTCGGTTCATCCTGGAGGGTAGCTTCCTGCCCCATAACAATGCGGATCAAAAGCCCTCATCACGAGGCGACCGGGCATTCTCTTGCTCGGTCCATCCACTCCAGGCAGCTTCCTGCCCTACAAAGAGATGGATCAAAGTCCTCGTCATGAAGCCGCCAGACATCTTCATGCTCGGTCTCGACGGCGGATCCTTGAGCCTCACATTGAACCAGCTAGCAAGCCTCTGCCCGGCATATGCACCCGATGAAGGCAAGCTCCTAACATGGCTCAAGTAAAAAAAAGGAGAGTTCATGTTCGGTCGATAGCTGGCACTAACAAACGAAACGACGCCTCCATTCGTTCCCGGGCAATCGACATCATGATTCTTAGTGCCAAACCGAGCAGAAGATTCTCCGTATAGTCCACTCTCGACCCGACCCATAAATAGGTCGGAACGAGAGTGACGGGCTAATGATGATGCTCAGAAGTGGTATTTCCCCAGATTATGACACGTGGCAAGTGACGTGTCCCAAAACCTACGAAAAAGGGCTAAGAACGGTACATTGGAAGTATACCCCGGGCCTCCGAGCCAAGGATATTCCCGACCTTCTATGGCCTTCCAAACCACTCCTACGCTCGCCTTACAAACAACCATCGGCTCGCCTCCGAGCGCTGAGTTCCCTCAGCCCCCTAGCTCTCCTCCAAGCTATCACCGAACCAAGCTCGCTCGGCCTCCCGCTCGTTCCCGAGCCTCCCACCGAGCTTAGCTTTCTCGGTCTCATCGGCCGACCCACAGCACTGATCACAGACGTCTCCGCCATGGCTCCGCGAATCTCGCCAGACACGAGATATCCGCCGTCCACGATCCCGCGTTCCACGCCACCGCGTTCCCCCATTAACGAGTATATTTCGTCATTAATGGGGAATCCCGCCTTTCACGCGGGCGTAACGCTAGGGGCGTAGCGGCCGGCGTGAATCTCGTGCCCGCCTGTCACTATATAAACCCCTCTCTCAGACGACTCAGGTAAAGCAATTTTTACCCAATAAGTTGCTACTCTGCCCAATTAGCCCATCTAACTTGATCGTCGGAGGGTCCTCGGTGGTACAACCATCCCAGGACTTCCTTGCAGGTAGCTCGGTTTCAATCCAAATCAAGCCCACTGAGATCCACACGCTTCCGGTGGCAACCTCTCAATCCAATCTCAGTCATCCATCAACTCTCGCTACAGATCAACCGAAGGTAACATCTGAAGGAGATCCAGAGCTCCATCAATCTTCATTAAAATAATAAAATTTAATTGGTTTTTATAATTTTTATTTTTTCTCAAGAAAAATAATGATCCGTTAGATACGGTATTTTTCTGCTAAAAACAAAACAATACTATCGGGGTTTTTTCTACCACGGGCCACATTAGAGTTTGTTGGATTTAAGCCAATCTTTTTTTACCAACAGTTTTATTGTTGCGTTTGATAATTTATGAAAGTAATTTATCTATGAACGAAGCCGGTAGGCTCCACATAGGCTATTAGACTAATAGATGGTTAAAGAGATGCAGTACAAGTTCAAGTCCGAAAACATTCCTATCTCTAGAGGAAATCAATAAGTTGAAAACAGCTTATGTGGAGTGTATCAGATAGAAACTTTGAAAGTATCGTTATTCATTATCTCAAATTTCTAAACAACAAATAATCTGAGCAACAACCTAATATATTTCACATAGCCTAACCGAGTAATGCTAAATGGTTAGAGATAACAAAATACTACTTGAACCCATGTCATAACACCAATTTAAGTAGCTTCCGTGGAATCCGAGCGGGTAAAACACTACTATCTAAATTTTCTTAATGATTTCGGAGTTTTGATGCGCTACCTAATTAAGTTTCTTATCCCCACGTCCCAAGAAAAGTTGCATTTTAGGGGCACTAACTCCAAGTCTCCAAGTGGCTAACAACCAAGGGCCCAGCCCCCTAATTATTTTATTCACCAAAACGTTGTGCTGTCACCACAACGTGCGGTCTTTATAAACTCTGCGCAGCTCGTGATTTCAGTCCACATGTATGATCCCTCACATCTACACCCAGCCACCAGGATTCTTGTGAAGAGCCCCGAACAACACCGAAACCACAAGCAACAAACCCCCCAAAAAAGGGGAGAAATTTATCAGGAAAAAAGAGAGATTTTTTACTCGCAAAATCGTGGTTATCAAATCTTATGGTGTCTGCGAATGCTGCGATCGACGGCGGCGGCGGAGTTGCGGCGTCGGCGGCGAGCGCGAGCTACTACGGTGACCAGAAGCAGCAGCAGCAGCAGGCGATGGCGTTGCCGGGGATTATGGGATCTTTGACTGCCACGTCAGCGGCGGCGGCGGCGGCGGCGGCGGGTTCTTCGTCGTCCGATGATCCCAGCAAGAAGATTCGGAAGCCTTACACGATTACGAAATCGAGGGAGAGCTGGACTGAACAGGAGCACGACAAGTTTCTTGAGGCTCTGCAGCTGTAAGTTTGTTGTTTTTAATTGGATTTTTGATGAGTTAGGGTTTTGGTACTTGCTCGATTTTGGGATTAATTTGGGTATTAGGGCCACTTGGGGTTTTGAAGGTCGAATTTTGGATCGGATTTGTGAGCAAGGGTTTTGTACTGTCTTTGCTATCGATGTGGATGAATGAAATAGGCTATGGTATTTTAACTTTGTTTGTGAAGATTGGGGTTTTGTTGGGGTCAGAGCTGCTAATTTAGAATTAACGAGGTTTTGGTATTGGGGGTAGTTAAGAAAGATGAGAGATTTGTGAATTCTTGCTAGCAAGACGGCTGATTGGTACCTGATGATGCTCACAAGTAGGAATTCCTCAGATTACGACACGTTGCGGATGACGTGTCCCGGGGGCTATGGAGGCGGAATAAATAAGATGCATTGGGGACGTTCCTCGGGACTTCCTCTCCGAGGATGCATCCGACCTTTCGGAGACCTTCATGAGTACCTTCCATACTCACCTAGCAAACAGCCATCGGCTCACCTTCGAGCAATGCTACAACCGAGCTTCCTCGGCCTTCCTGCTTGTCTCCGAGCTGTTGCAAGACCTGAGCTTCCTCGGCCTCCCGGCTCATCTCCGAGCCATCCGACAGGCCTGAGCTTCCTCGGACTCCCGGCTCGCCTCCGAGCCATTTGACAGGACGAGCTTCCTCGGACTCCCGGCTCGTCTCCGAGCCTCCCGATAGGCCGAGTTTTCTCGGCTTCTCTGATCAACCGAGAGCGCGGAGCCCAAGCGCTCCTGCAACGGCTCCGCGTATTTCGCCAAGGCGAGATATCTGGCGCCCCAAGTTTTGCGTCCCACGCTGGCGTGTTCCCCCATTAATGGGCGTATCCTGCCATTAATGTGGGGATAACGTAGGGACGTAACTGACGAGGATCTCGCGCCGGCTTGCTCCATGCGACCACTATATAAACCCCTCGTTCAGACGATTCAGGTAACGAGAACTCATTTCAATAGGCTGTGACGCTGCTCTGATTCTCCGGTACTAACTTGATAGTCGGAGGGTCCTATGGTGGTTTCTCACCCCGGGACTTCCCTTTCAGGTAGCTCGGACTCAACAACTTCCAACAACCCATTGAGATCCACACACTCAACAACCCTCAAAACAAATTTCGACTGCTCAAAACCGCTCGCTACCAGATCGACGGAGGACAACATCCAAGGGAGATTACAGCCTCCATCAGTTGGCGCCGTCTGTGGGAAGCCTTTCAGAAGCTTCTCTACCCATAAAGTTGATCTTCCGTCCTCGACCCGATGGCGAGCGACGACCGCGATGATCCCAATGCGAGCCGCCCCACCTTCCATGACGGAGACGGGAGCGGTTCTCCTCCCCCTCCTAACGTCATCGGCGCCTTATCCGTCTAGATCGACATACTCACAACTATGGTGGATGCGCTCGTCCGCGTTCAAATGGCGGGCCCTACCCATCAAGCCACAGCTCCCCGTCCCCGGAATAACGACGTCCGCAGAAGGACAGATGGGCAAGCTCAGGCCCTCGATCTCGCTCATGCTCATCTCAGCGTCACTGAGCGCCCGTGTGCCGACTCCGGCAACCATGACCCGTGTGCGGTGGATGATTCCATGACCCGCTGGGCCTCGGACAGCTCCACATCCCGATCTCAGGGAAGACCAGGCCGTCGCCTCGATGCCCGCTGCACGCTCACACCCCCTGAGGGGGCGTCGCTCAGTTCGCCTGCTTCCAGGCATGATCGACGCCCCCACTCCCATCGATGCCGCGCAAACGGCGTACGACAGGACCACTCGAGAACGACCTCTCCCGAGGATTTAAGAAATTTGATGGAGTGGAACCGAAGCCGCACCATCGCGTAGACCCGGAGCGGGGTAGCCACTACTCCGACTGTGCAGAATCCTCGGGGTACCATCACCGGTTTGAAGCCCTCAAAAAGAAAATCGAAGGCATACGGCTGATGACCACATGTCCGGCGAAGGGGCCATGTATTCCGCCAATTCGCTCACAAAACCCTTTACAGAAGAGCTGCTGGCCGAGCACGTCTCGTCCAGGAACAAGCCGCCCAAAGTGGCCTTCTTCGACGGGAAGTCCGACCCGAAAGACCACTTGGACGCATTTATAGTGGGCATAGGCTTCCAAGATAACTCGGACGCGTTTACAGTGGGCATGAGCTTCCAAGATAACTCGGACGCGGTTCAATACCAAGCTTTCCCCACTATCCTAATCCGGGCTGGCCGGGACTGGTTCCGAGGGCTCACGCCGCGCTTCATCTCGACCTTCGACGAGCTGGCTACCCAATTCCTCGGTCATTTCGTCGGAAACCGCTGACAGAAAAGGACGGTCGACTACCTATTCACTGTTAAGAGCGGAGATAAGGAATCCTTCAAAGGGTATGTCACTCGCTTCTACAACGCCCTTCTGGAGGTTCCTGAGCACCGCGATGAAGTAGTTATCACCGCGTTGAGATCGGGTCTTAGACACAGAGTGGCTCCACTCTTTTGCATTAGCGCAGCCTAAGACCATGGCCGAAGTGAAAGTCTCGACCGAGCGAGAGATCCAACTCGAGTTGGAGGTGAACTCAAATCTGCCCCGAGCCGACTAAACGGACCGGAAGAAAAGGGACAGGTTGGAGAAAAAGAAAGTCGACCGTCCGAAACCTTACTCCCCGAGATTCCAGAAGTACATTCCTCTAAACATTTCCCAGACCGTGCTGCTGGAGGAAGCCAAGGGTGAGATGTTCTTTAAGCTCCCGCCAGTTACCTAAAGAGCGGGTAAGCATCTCCGCGGCCCATACTGTGTCTTCCACAGGTCGTAGGGCCACCCGACCGATAACTGCAAACAACTCCGTGATTACATCGAAGAGTTGATCTGCTCCGTCCACCTGGCGAAATACTTACGGGACAAGTGGCAGGCGGAGTGGGAGCAAAAGGACCAAACTCTTTCCGGGGAATTAACGATTGGGCAAATCATGGTCGTTACCTCGGATCAAGCTCTGGAAAACGGAAAGAACCACTGCCTCATCCTAGTCGAAGGTGTAGGCGATCCACCCCGTAAGAGGTGCAGGAAGGACGGACCGATCATCTTCACCGATGAAGACCTCCACGGCATATCGTTTTCTCACAATGACCCTCTCGTGATAACGGCCCGAGTCCACTGTTACGAGGTCCAGAGAATTTTGGTCAATTCAGGGAGCTCGGCGGACACCCTGTTTCACGACTGTTTCCAGAGAATTTTGGTCTTTTTGTTGCAGGAGTCGGAGACAGCCTGTCGCGCCCGCCAACCGACATCGGACACGTGGCCCGTAGCCTAACCGACGATCGAGTGAAACGGCACCCCCTCTTTAAAGCGCAATCATTTCACCGATCCGCTAACGTCATCAGGGATACGTGCAAAAACTTAAGCGCACGGTGAGACGCCACGTGGACTCAAAGATCGAAATGATGCACCTGCCAAACGCTATGTCGTTCCCGGACAATCCACCATGAAGAATTCTCGGCACCAAGCTGAGCACAGAAAACCTAGCAGGTCACTCTCGACCTGACCCATAAATAGGTCGGAACGAGAGTGGGGGCTGATGATTCTCACAAGTAGGAATTCCTCAGATTACGACACGTGGCGGATGACGTGTCGCGGAGGTTACGGAGGTGGAATAAATAAGATGCATTGGGGACGTTTCTCAGGATTTCGTCTTCGAGGATGCATCCGACCTTTCGGAGACCTCCGTGAGTACCTTCCATACTCACATAGCAAACAGCCATCAGCTCACCTTCAAGCAATGTTGCAACCGAGCTTCCTCGGCCTCCCTGTTCGTCTCCGAGCTGTTGCAAGGCCTGAGCTTCCTCGGACTCCCGGCTCGCCTCAGAGCCATCCGACATGCCTGAGCTTTCTCGGACTCCCGGCTCGCCTCTGAGCCATCTGACAGGCCGAGTTTCTTCGGCCTCCCGGCTCGCCTCCGAGCCTCCTGACAGGCCGAGCTTTCTTGGCTTCTTCGATCAACCGAAGCGCGGAGCCCAAGCATCCCCGCAACGACTCCGCGTATTTCGCCAAGGCGAGATATCCACCGCCCCACGGTCTGCGTCCCACGCTGGCCCGTCCCCCATTAATAGGTGTATCCCGCCATTAATGCGGAGATAACGTATGGGCGTAACTGACGGCGAGGATCTCGCACCGGCTCGCTCCACGCGACCATTATATAAACCCCTTATTCAGATGACTCAGGTAACGAGAACTTATTCCAATATGCCGCTATGCTGCTCTAATTCCCCGGCATTAAATTGATCATCTGAGGGTCCTACGGTGGTTTCCTACCCCGGGACTTTCTTTGTAGGTAGCTCGGCCTCAACAACTTCTAACAACTCATTGAGATCCACACGCTCAACAACCCCAAAACAAATCTTGACCACTCAAAACCGCTCGCTACCAGATCGACGGAGGACAACATCTGAGGGAGATCACAACCTCCATCAGTACCTCAATTAATTGGATGTTATCTTATAATTGCCCAGTTATTATTAGGAGAAAGGAGCATGGCTGGTTTAGTGAATAAAAACATACTTTTGTGGATGGGAAGAGCTATTGTTGGAGCTGCTCCAGTTAGGGTTTAGTGTTATTTTGAATCTAAGTATGAGCCGACAGTCCATGTCATCTATCTAAATCTTATTGAAGTTCAAGCGGGGAAAACAGATTGTTAAATATGCGAATGTGGAACTTCAGTCAAGAAGATATATTGAGCATTATATCTTTGAAAAATTAATCAAAGGTGGCACCTATTTCTCAAGCACCATCGAGAAATCTTCATTTACAGATGTGAATTTTGGTCATAAACCTGAGTTGAAGATAGGAAATTTTCATTTCAATTTTAAAGGAAGTCCTTTATTGGTTAGACTGCAATAAATATGATACCATGAGTTGTTCTGTGACATTGTTTTACAAGGCCGAATATGGTTTAATTGCGCTGCAAATTTGGAACCTTTTGTTGCGGCCTATTAAATAATAAAAAGAAAAGGATATTTATGTCACACTTCGGCTGGAAATAAGAGTTTATGAAAGACTACTTAATTATCTGGAAGTTTATAGTTGATATCGTGAGCTTACACCAAAGTTTCAGTAAATCCCGTAGTTACTTGCACATGGTTATTTGAAATTGAGGCTATGTAGTATTACCTTTATAACAAGGTTTTGTTAACCATCAAGCCAACATTTTTGCTAGGTTAATTTAGTTGATCGTGGGCATTGTATTAATCCATTCTTAATATGAAGATCAACTTCCGCTCTACACAAGTCTTTGGCTGATCAGCCACTTTCACAAATTCTATTAGTTAGATAGAAAATAGTTTGGTATTGTTGTAAAAGATGATGGATTTATCCAAATGTTCTGCTAGGTCATTAGATTGATGATTGATGCTTTTCTTTCCTTTTGCCAAATGTGTATAATGTGAAAGCTGGACTTAGAATCCAATCCCTGCTCATTTCATGTGATGGTACTTCTGATTTTAAGCTGACATTTGTGCGGTTTCATATAAAATATGACGGAGGTTTAGGGTAATTTGTGTAAGGATTTTTTTATTAGCGTCATATTTCAGAATGCTAGGGGACATTTGTTTTGACCCGAGAAGAGTAGTCTTTATGGGATTTTGAGGAAAACGTGACTAGTAGCAGGCACATGTTTAAGCCAACCAAGTGGAGGTAACCTGTACAGAAAAAAATGACGCAGTTTGTTGGCCCACTAATGAACGTAAGAGGTTCATGTTTAAAATAAGGGGAAAATGGGTCTAACTCCCTAACTTAGAAAAGCAATAGTTTTAGGTTCATGGCCCAAAAACCAATAGGTTTAGGTCCATATAGTACATTTACTATTCTTTATGCTAACATTGACTTTTTAGGTAAACTACTACATTTACCCTTTAAAGTGCTACATATATCTTTTAAAGTGCCACATTTATTTTCTAAAGTGCTACATTTATATTGAAATAGGTGGATATAGTAATTTTACTAAAAATTGTAACAGTTTCATGTCAAATATAGTATTTTAACACAAATGTAGTACTTTATAATATAAATATATAATACTTTGAAAGATAACCATAGTACCTTAAAAGGTAAATGTAGTAGTTTTCATATCAAATGTAGTATTTTAACACAATATAGTATTTTATAATATAAATGTAGTATTTTGAAAAATAACTATAGTTATTTGAAAGGTAAATTTAGTAGTTTACCTAAAAGGGCAGTACTGGCTTAAAGAATAGTAAATGTACTATAGGGACCTAAACCTATTGCTTTTTTTGGCCATGGACCTAAACCTGTTGCTTTTCTAAATCAGAGAGTTAGACCCATTTTTTCCTAAAAATAAAGTAGGGAAAATTGGTCGTCCAACATGCTACCCTTAGTCTTATGAAGTAACAAGAACAGATTTAGCCTGTTAAACCTGAATGAAGCTTGCTATTGTTTGAGGTCTAGAATGACTTTGAAGCAAGAATGTTTGGACTGTCATTGGTGGACAGTGGTATGAATAAAGGTGCACAAAAGTCAGGATGAGCATATTCATCACAACCCACTTACTTCGTGTCTCCACTCGCCATCTTGAATATGGGTTTTCATATATAATTCCTCATCAGGACATGGTGGCTGTTTTTTGTGAAGTATGAGATTGAGATAGGCATGAGAATTTTGAATTTGGGTTTCAGGAAATAATTTTATGGCTTAAATTTTAGCATGGTTGCTATATGGTTGGTATGAGAGGTTGGAGGGACTTTAGATTGGTGTTCAGACTTGTAACGAGGAGCCATAAGTAGAAACATGTTGAGCAACAATGAATCATAAAAATTATACTTATGGTGAAGTCATTGAAGTGTCATTATGAGTGGGAAGAGGAGCCATCTTGCGAAATATGTCAATAGAATGCCTTGTGGCCACTTGGATAAGAAGCAATGCTCATGTATGACAGTTCTTATTGAAGTGGCATGATCCTTGGGATCTAAAATTGCTTTGAAGTGATGCTGACTAAAACTTCCGGAGGGACTGACATGTAATGCCAGTAGAAGATCTTTAATGCTGTGGTATGGGTTTATCTTGTGTGGTCCTGACGACTGTAGTTCTTGTCCACGTTTTTTAAAATTTGGTGCAATGTTTCTTTTTTTTTTGGGGGTGTGTGTGTGGGGGGGGGGGGGGTTACGGGTTGACTACTTGCCACGCATTTCTTCATGTCTTGATTACAAAGTACGAACTCACAATTCACCACTTTGGTTCCGTGATATCGTTTGGAATTGCATATGGAAGTAGTCTAGTGTCATAGAACATCTTCAAGTCAACCGATCTATCTTCTGTGTTCTTCCCTTGGCAGGTGAAAACCTCGGTTCTTCATCTTTCTCCTAGTATCTTGGTATCTTTTCACTCCCTGAATCATTTGCCCAAAAGATAACCCTTTGAGATGATATGATGATCAATTCACTCTTCTTGCAAGTCATCATGTGCAAGACGTGTAATTTTCGTGTATTCTTCCATAGATCTAATGATCAGTTTCAACATCTTAGCAAATCTTTTCTGCATCCATGGATATTAGTAAGAATCTGTTATTAGCAGAAAAGAGGGAAGCTATAGGAAAATTCATACTAGAAGAAGTCTTAATTGCATTTTCAATGATATCTACTGTTAGATGCAAAAGTCCTTGCTCTGTTTCTAAGAACCCACAGCATTATAAGGGAGTAAGCATATTAGCATTGACTTCCTTTTAGCAGTAGTTAATTAAAATTGCTTAGAAGTTTCTACGTAGAACTGAATCTCGAAATTCTGAAGTAGTTAACATTTTATTTATTTTTGGCTGGAATGATCTTTTTCTTCAAAAAGTCGTGGCTTTGGTGTGATGCCACATATTCGCCAGTTCTTTTCTTGGGCTTATATGTGATTCTGGGCTACATTAAATCATTAATCCTGATTACCTTTGTAATGATTCTTTAAATTTAATCTTGTTGTGATTACGGGTGGAAGTATTATACCCAGTTTTCCTAACCAGTACTTCCGTAAGTGTTACTTTTTGGTATTGAGAATTGCTAACTTTTTTATTCCTCATTTGGCTTTTGTAGTTTTGATCGTGACTGGAAAAAGATTGAAGCATTTGTGGGCTCAAAGACGGTCATCCAGGTAATTCTTGTCAAGACTTGATTTCTGGAAGTTAGATGCAACCGAAACACACACACACACCCCATATATATTCGTAGCAGGTGAATAGTGAACACATATGCCTATATTGGTTTGTGGAAGTGGAACTATTTTGCTTAACTCATTTGCTTGCTTGGATTTGGAATGTGAATGAGGTTTCTTCCGTTTCTATTATTGATTTCAGTATTCATTCAGTTATGTTTTTATAATAATGGATTACTAGTCAGTGACCAAGTGAAATGTTTCACCGCCTGTTTGTCAGTGCCACTACTGGTACCCCTGTTTCCCTTTTTTTTCTAAAAAAATATTTGAAATGCAAAGAGAGAACAGTGAGTAGTTGATGCTTGAAATTTTTTCCCACATGTTTCATATAATCGGGTCAGACGTTTGCAATTTTGGAAACCGATGCCACCTTTTGGAATTTCTTGTTCAGAATACTTTAAGATCGCTTAGGGTGTCAAGTCAGCTAAAGAAACCTGGTTGAGTTTACTTATTTGTGATTAACAGACTAATATTTTGAAAGCAGTCAAAGCACTGCTTTAAACTTTGCTTTTATATTCATGTGATGTCTCATTGTTAAATATAATGATGATTCCTGTATACAATGGAACTCTACACTAAAATTCCAACGTTATTCAACCTCTTGTTTACTCTTTAATGGAACTTGCTTAATTTGATTTGATGGTTGCTTTAGATTTAAATTGGAGGTAGCTACATCGATTCTTTGGGACATCTGTATGATTATCATATGGTTACTGGTTTAATTCTGATTTCTTGTTGAAGACTTCAACATGAACTTCCATCATCTAAAAAGAACATGTATTTGACCCTAGGATGTTTTTTTTACATAATATCAGATTTTGAAGTATCTCAGCATGTTCTATGTTTTATACTTTAATACCTTTTGTTGACACTTGTGTCATACGATCTTCTGTTTTGATTATTTAGAACAAAACTATATTTAAAGAATTCATATGTTACTAACGACGTTTCCAAGTTCTTAATTTTGAGTATAGCTAGCACAATATTTCAACATCAAACTGTGATTGTCTTCAATAAAACTCGTGCTCAAAACATTGATATGGCATGAAGACTTAACGCAAGCAAAGGATGTGATGCAGGGTTTATCAAGAAACAAAGACGTCTCAAAGTAACAATTCAAGGAAACGAAGACCGAACAAGAACCAAGTTAGAGAATATAGTCTTCAGTTCTATATTGAGTCTAGTGTTGATCTTACAAAATTAGAAATCATTTTTCAACATATTTTTATTCTTCAGACGTCTCCTTTTTATTCAAGAGACGTCTAACTATCTGTTGGAATTCAAACTGCTCAAACTTTCAAAACTGATATTCAAACAACTCAGACCGTAGTCGTCTGCGATCTGTACCAGACGTCTGTTTAATAATTTTTGAATCACCAGACGTTTGGCACAGACGTGAAGGAAATTTCCATTTCCATTTTTCTGTTTCTATTTCAGAGACGTCTTTACAGACGTCTCCTTAAGGAATTTTTGAACTACAGACGTCTGTCATGGTCATTTCTGGCAGTTATTTTTCTGTTTGAATTTTCAAATGAGTGGTGTTTACGCCATTTTGTTTCTAAACCATTTCCAACTGTCAATAACCGTTTTTGGCAGTTATGATTCTGCCCCAATGGCAACCCCTACCATTCCTATAAATATCCATAGGATCAAACACATTTCTTCATCAAGAATACATTCATTGATCAATCTTTTAAGAAAAATCCTTGTTCTCGTGGTTAAATTTTTCATACTCTTCCTTACGAGCCTAAACTTTCAGTAATCTCTCGAATCAACGTGCTTAATAGGTATTAATCTTTTGAGATTATAGGATTGAGAGTGAAGATCAAGTTGTGATCAGTGTAAACGATTGTAAATCTTTGAAGAAGGTTCGATATTCTTCCCTACGAGAGAAGGGTCTTTTATTATTTAAATTGCGGATTCGAGTGGGAAATGCGTCTTTCCTTGGGAATCGCGGATTCGAGAGGAAAAATGAGTTTTTCCTAGAGAATCGCGGATTCGAATGGAAAGAGTTTTCCTCGGGCATCGCAGATTCAAGTGGGAAAAAAGAGTTTTTTCTAGGGTGATCCTAGTGAAGAAAGATTGTGTTCTTCACATTGGAAAATAGCGGAAATCCTGAGAAGTGATCTCAGACGGGGACTAGCCACTGGGAGTGATGAGCCCTTGTCAACAATTTTCTTGTGTTTGCATTGGTCTTACTCTAATTTTTCTTTTCTGTGTTTTGATTATTGCAATAAGTTTCATTATTTAACTTGTTTAGATTTTTCCGCAGAAACTTATTAATTAAAACACAATATAGTAATTATACTTTAAATTTTCCATATAACACTTAGGAACCTTGTTCACTCCTTTTAAGCTATTTTCAATTGGTATTAGAGCGAGGTTACTCGTAGTTTAAAGATTAACATCTCCTATAATGGTAAATCAATTAGAGGAACAATCCACCACACGATCTCCACTTTTCAATGACACAAACTTTCAATTTTGGAAAACTAAAATGAGAATATTTCTATAATGCATAGACTTAGAAATACTAGATATATTAGACACGCCATATGTAATTCCTACTACACGACCCCATTCTGCTACTGATAAACGTTCCATGACTTTAAACGTAAAATTCATGAACGTCCTTCATTTCTCACTTGTCCCAGAGGAATTTAATAGAACTTCTATGTACCAAATGGCGTATGATATCTGGAATACACTTAAGACTGCATATGAAGGTACCGATCAAGTAAAAGAAAGTAAAATAAATCGTCTATATGAAAGAAAATGAGACGATTGATTCCATATACTCTAGGTTTAATAACATTGTAACAGAATTATTTGACTTAAGAAAGAAATTTGTTGAAAAAGAAAAGAATTATAAAATTCTTCAATCACTAACTATGGCCTGGCAGCCAAAGATCACAACAATAGAAGAAGCAAACGACATGAGTACAATGGCCGTTGATACTCCCATTGGTAAATTAAAAATCTATGAGATACAACTAAGAGACATCAAATTGAAAGAAGACAATCAACGTAAGAATATCGTACTAAAAATATCAACATGCAAGACCAAAGAATCTCATTTATCAAGCGACGATGAAGAGATGGCTAACATCGCTAGACACTTTAAAAGGTTTCTTAAAAATAGAAGCAATTCTATAAAGAAACAGTTAAGTTCAAAGAAAGGCATACGATATTTTGAATATGAATGAAGGTTACGTAAAGGCAGATTGTCCGAACCTTAAAGGTAAAAAATGATTAATTCAAACGGAAAAAGGTTCGGAAAGATGTGCCTTTCAAGCCATTTGGGATGAATCAGACTCAAGCGAGTTAGAAAAAGAAATCGCGAACATGTGCTTCATGGCTATAAATGATGATGGGGTTAGTGATGACATCCTTAATATTAAGAATTTATCTAAAGAAAACTTAGTTATGTTTTTACTTAAAATTTAATTACAATAAGATTCACTCTAAATATGAACAACTAAAAAATAGTAACAACAAAATTGATAATCAAATTAAAGTTGAATGTGAAAAATTAATTTTAGAAAATAATGATTTAAAGGAAAAATTAGTCTTGATAGAAGAATCACATTTGAATACGCTCAACTTAATAGGAACTTTAAAAAATGAAAATTTTGATTTAAAAAGGAAATTAGAAATTAAAGATAATATATTTCTTAAATTTACTAAAACTAAGGACAACCTTGACGTAATTTTAGGAAATTGTATTAATCATTATAAACGTCAAGGTGTAGGTTTTCACGATGACTCAAAATATGAAAAGCCTAACAAATTTTGTAAAAGTTCAAATACATATAAATATGGTAATAAATACGCAAATGCTACATGTAATTATTGTTGTACTTTAGGACATATATCCAGGTATTGTAGTGTCAAATTAAATTCAACTTATAAATATCATTATATTCCTAACCCCCGCGGACTTAGAAAGATATGGGTTCCTAGGTCACATTAATGTCATCTTGTTTTGCAAAATCCCAAACAACATAGTAAAAAAGGGATTCTTGATAGCGGTTGCTCGAGACACATGACTTGAAATATCAATTACTTTCAAATGCTATCAAGAGATGAAGATGGTACCGTTATGTTTGGAGACAATAAAAAGACAAACATAATCAGTAAAGGTACCATTTAATTTATTAATGATTCTAATACTACTATATTAATGATGTGTTGTATGTATATAGTTTAAAATATAGTCTATTTAGTGTTAGTCAATTTTATGATAGGGGATACAACATAATAGATGAAAATTGGCTAATTGCTATGCAAGAAGATCTAAATCAATTTAAAGGAAATAAAGTATGATATTTATTATGAAAACCCGATGATAGACCAATTATATGTACTAAGTGTACTTAAAAATAAACTTGAAAAATTAGGTAAAGTTGTTAGAAATAAAGCCCGTTTAGTACGTCATGGATATAATCAAATTGAAGGTATAGACTATAACGAAACTTAAGCACTCTTTGCTAGATTAGAAGCCATACGTATCGTACTAGCGTACGCTTGCAATAAAAACTTTAGTGTTTTTCAAATGGACATTAAAAGTGCTTTTGTTAACGCTCAAATAGACAAGAAAGTATATGTATCTCAACCCCCTGTTTTTGAGAATCATGTATTTCTAGATCATGTCTATAAATTAAGAAAAGCATTATAGAGCCTTAATCTAGCTCATCGTGCTTGGTATGAACGTTTAAGTACGTTTCTAGAATATGCAACTTTCACAAAGGGTATAGTAGATAATATTTTATTTACTAAAACAATTAAATAAGATATTTTAATAGTCCAAATATATGTTGACGATATCATTTTTGGTTATACAAATGAAAGTCTTTGTGAAGAGTTTGCTAAATCTATGCGAGATGAATTTGAAATCAGCATGATGGGAGAACTTAATATCTTTCTCGGATTTCAAATAAATCAAATGGACAATGGCATCTTCATTAATCAAGCCAAATACACTAGAGATTTAATAAAGAAATTTGGTTTGTAAAACACAGACTTGTGAAATTCCAATGTCAACTAATACCAGACTTACTGATGATAAAAATGACCCAGAAGTTGACAAAAGATTTTATCATAGAACGATATGAAGTATACTATATTTGACTACTAGTAGACCAGATATCATGTTTAGTGTCTTTGTGTGCTAGGATTCAGGCTAATCCGAAAGAATCACATTTGACCGCTGTGAAAAGAACTTTTAGATATTTTATAGGAACTATAAATTTGGGCTTATGTTATCTAAAAAATAACTTGTTTCACTTAACTAGATATTTAGATGCTGATTATACCGGACGCTTAAAAGATCGAAAGAGCGTTAGTGGTACATATCATTTTTTAGAAAATTGTCTTCTCTTTTGGATATCTAAGAAACAAAATTCAGTGGCTCTATTGACTGCCGAGGCAGAATATGTTGCCCGAGCTTGTTGTGAGTATTTCACACTAGAAGATTATAGTGAGTATTTCAAAGATTTCAATACTTTGTGACAATATAAGTACAGTTCACATGACCAAAAATACGGATCAACATTCTAGGACTAAACACAAAGGTATGATATCGTTTCCTTAGGGAACATTTCCATAAGGCAGATACTGTTTTGGAATATGTGTCAACTAATAGTCAATTTGCAGATATATTTACTAAGCCACTAAATAAATCTAGGTTTTCTCATTTTAGAGGAGAACTCAATATGGTTGACTTAACCATTTCTTAAATCCTTAAAACAACCTTAAAACACGTAGACATAAGAAATTTTAGGCATCAGACATCTGGTCAAGTTAATAACAGAAGCCAGACGTTTGCTGTAACAGTTTCTAATTAAATATATATATTACTAATTAATTAAATAATAATGTAACTAATTAACAAAAATAATAAATCTATAAACAAATTAAAATTAAATAAGTGATTATTAAACTGAAATTCAAATTCAAACTTGGAAATTCAAATTCAAATAAAAAGGGAGTTATGAAAACTTCTTGGGTGATTTTTTTCTTTCCTTTCTATAAATAGGACTCAATTTCTTTCTGAATTGAATACCCCATTTGTCTTTTGCCTTATTAAAGACATGGAGAACACTAAAAGGAAGATTAAGTTCGAGAATGGCGAGAGTTCGAAGAAAGTGAAACAAGAACCTTTAGCTCATTTCGAAGAGGATCCAAGTGAGGATTTCGTTCCACTCTCTTCCATTCCACCACCAAACCCTACTCCCGTGGTTGGATTGGTTCTGTTGTTTAGGCAGACATTCTCGGATGACACCGTGATTTTCTTCGACCCCGAAGATAACATGATAATCAAAAAGCGGAGTACCGAAGTAATGGAGAAATTCAAGAAAGAAGACTAGGATATGATTAAGATTTTAGTGTGTTTTAATGTGTGTGCATGTTTGTTATGTAATGTATGTGATTTTCACTTTGTAATGTTTTGTGTTTAAATGAATGAAAATGTTTTGATTTTCTGTCTAAAATTCGTTTAAAATAAAAAATTAACTTTCTTAATAAACCACAACAGACGTCTGTGGCAGAAGTCTGGACCAAAATCCTTTTGTAATGTAGACGTCTGTGGCACATGTCTCCAGTTCAAATATGTCTTTGAAAATTGACATCAGAGACATCTGGTTTTTGGAACTAGACATCTCTAGTTTAAAATTGGCCTTTGGAAATTGTTTCCACAAATGTCTGGACCTTAGATACAGACGTTTGCGCGGGGCAATTTCGAAACGATCAGATTAAATCTGATTGTTCAATTTCCTTTTGATTTAATCATAACCTATATAAATAAAATTTTACCCCTAATTTCTTAACCCTAGACGTCTCCTCTCCTTCGATTCTCACTCGGCGTCCTTCCTTCATCTCCTCTAGTTCCACGATCCCTAGAATTGCCCTAACTTTCCTTCATCTATTTCATCATTGCCCTAAAGAAGGATAAGGGCAAAGCTCCAGAGTCATCCTCCAAGAAGAGAGACTCTCATGACCGAGGAAACGCAAGAAGCCAACCTTTTCCTCGACGAAGAGCGCAAAAAGTGGTTTCAATCTATAATCTCTAAACCCGCTCATAGTGGTTCTTTAGTATTGGTTAAAGATTTGAGGGAATTGGGTTTTCAAGCCCTCTTTCAAATTCAAGGCTGGATGCCTTTCTTGACATTAGATCGTCCAACCTATGATAAGGCCGTCAAATTATTCTATGCTAATCTCACCGGCACCAATGACGACCCAATCAACCTCAAAACCAAAGTTTTCATCTCCACTTTCAATTTTACCCCCGGAACTTTTGCCTGGGCATTGGATATTCCTAATAAAGATGTTGATATTTATCTCAGCATTTTGAGCGACTTTGAGTACTCTGAAACTATAGATAAGGAGAAAGCGTCAATACTTTTGTACCGTCAGGATAACTTACACCTTTGTGCCAATCAACAAGCCAAAACCTTAACTAATCGTGTTCGAGTTCTTGCAAATCTACTTGGTCATAATATTTTCCCTAAATCCGGAAGTAGAGAAACTCTTTATAGATGCCACAAACTCATGACCTATTGTGTTCTTTTGGGTATTGAAGTCAATCTTCCTCTCTACCTCATCCATAGCATGTGGGATTTATCGAGTGGACACTGTAACTTATACTATGAAAAGGCTATTACTAAACTTTTGGAATATCACAAAGTTGTTTTGCTGTATTTATTGGATAAAGTAAAGCCTAGTGTTGATTTTGGAACAAGGAACGTAAATTTGATGAAGTTGGGTTTCTCAACCCCACACCCACCAAGCTCCTCCCGTACTCCACAAATTCCTATTGGCGCTCCTCCTTAAGCAATTTGTCACGTCCCTATCCCGGAATACAAGAAATAATGGACCCCCAATAAAATACGGGATGGATTACGCGACGGGAGGCAAACACGTATATTCAGAAAAAGGATATACTCCCGTCATATACGTTATTGCCGTCGATATCAACCTGAGCAGCATAAAAACTAATCTAAAAATAATATAACTAACACAGGTGAATAGCTATATAGATCCGAACATCAAATTTCACATGCTAAGAAACAATAAGATGGAATTGATAAACACGGTAGGTACAAGATACCAGAATTCAAAAGGAACAGACGGATACCCGGTAATCTATCTTTGATTAACTCTGATGAAAATCATATTCTGTACTTTCGAATGTCAACCGCTTTATCTCCGATATCTGGATATGCAAGCCCAGGGTCATCAGAAAACTATCTAGTATGTGGTAAAATAAAGGAAACCATGCACACGAGTGTCTATACAGAAATAGTGTATAATAAAAAGGTATATGAATATAGACTGAAATGTAATAAGTGAAATAATAGACTATATGTCAATATGCGAGAATGTCGGAAGAATGTCAATAATCAAGTTACCAGAGATAGGTGAAATGGATGTCAGGATAAAACGGAACATGGCTAGGTTAAAGAATAAAAATCAAATTCGAAAGTAATACCCTTTTTACTGAAGGTCTTCTTTTAGATTCCACCCAATTTTGCCGACGGTCTTGTGCTGCTTTCAAACATCATCCCAAGAAACTAGGGTTTAACACTTCCATATAGGGTGTCAAACAGCGTCACCTGTATACTTGCCTGAAAACTATTATGAGAATTCTACCCAATGCAAAAACTCTTCCCAGGATCCACCAAAATCCATCATGCAAGCACGTAGCATGTTTTCTATTATTTGAACCGGCCTTTTAGACTAATCATCTGTCTGAGGATGATATACTGTTATAAATTTTAATTTGGTTCCCAAATTCTCCTGTAGTCTATTCTAAAATTGTGAAATCTCGTATCGCGATCCGAAACAATAATGACATGCATCCCTTGAAATCTAACCTCCATATAATTATCGGCTATGATATTTGTAGACTGGTCTTACTCTGAATGGTGTAAAGTGGGCTAACTTGCTGAAGCGATCCACCATGACCCATGTAGCATTATTGTCCCTAGAACTCTTCGGTATACAGCCACAAGTCCATTGTAACATGCTCCATTTCTATTGTGATATTTGGTTACGGCTGCAGTAATCCAGGCGTCCATTGATGTTTCGCTTTTACCTGCTGGCAACTAGATGCATTGAGAGATAGTCCGCAATATCTTTTTTCCTTCCAGGCCACCAGAAATGTTGTTTCATATCCTGTATATTTTTATGCTTCTTGGATGCACTGAATATACAAGTTTATGAGCTTTATCAAGCACTTCTCTTATATTTCCTTTAAGGCCAAATAGTCGGTTGTCGAACCTCAAGAATCCATCCTCATGATTAATAAAACCCGACCTAAATCAAGGAAGCTTCTCACCTCAAGACGAACATCCGATTTATCAGATCCAATAATATTGTCAGAGCATTAGTCAATCCAAATGACATTACTGTGTATTCATAAAAATCATACTTAGTCCTAAATGCATACTTTTCAATGTTAGAGGACCAGATCTTTGACTGATGGTATCCTAACTTCAAATCAATTTTGGAAGACTGTTGCGCCATTCAACTGATCAAATAAATTATTAATCCTTGGCAGCAGGTATCGGTCTTTGATTAGTCACTTTATTCAACTTGATGACCTTTGTCCTTGTCTATCAAAAGAACTTGGCTTCCCAAGAAGAAACACTGGATCCGATAAAAATCCTTATCAAGCAACTTTTGTAACTTCTACTGCAAAAATTCCAGCTTTACCGGGCCATGTGATGCGCTGGTTTGGAGATAGGGCTACACCAGGTATCAGGTCTTTACAAAACTCAATTTGACGGTCTGGGGGCATCACTGGCAAATCTTCTGGGAGATCCTGCTCACTTTATTGCCACTGCTACTAAAACTCCATCACTCGGCACTACCCGATACTTCGGTGGTTCTAACTCTAGTTATCCCTTTGAAACAAAATTTCCGGATGATTAGAAATCCCAAAGTACGACATACTTCTCTCTACAGTCGATCACGGCGTGGAATGTAAATAGCTAATCCATGTAAAGAATTATCTCAAATCCAGTTAGGTGTAGAATTATCAGGGAAGAGTATAAATTAACAAGATAGATAGGATTCGATAATAAAAAATTTGAATATGTAGAGTAAAGCTAATTTAAGAAAAAATGAATTAAATGTAAGACTTCCAGGCACTAGAGTATCGTATTGTAGCTATGCTGCAGTTCATAATACAATTACGTAACTCGATTTAAGTCATCCAAATTCTATCATTAGAGTCAATGAGATAAGATTTAAGAAATCAATAAGGAATCAATAAAAATAAGATCAAACGGAGATAAACGGTTCGCATTTTCGTCTTTTTTTCATAAAGACAGTTATCGGGGAAAGCATGGAAAAATTTCAAAGAGTTGAAATCATGTTGCAGACGTTATAGTCTACCCACCTTAAGAAATACGTCGCAATAAGGCACGGAAAAACTAAAGATATCGTCTTTGAGCTCCGTTGATCGACGTTCTAACCGGCTGAGTTAATAGGCCTCCGAAATATAAGTAGAAGAGATGAACTGAAATTAAGGATTCAAAAGTCGAGAGGCTATTTAAATTACGAGGACCATATAAGAAAGTTTCAAGCATTGTAATCGAAACAATAAATCAAGGAAAATATGAATCAAATGATAATCAATAGGTTTAAGTCCACAACGCTTCTGCTGTGAACTCTAATAACAAGGATCGACAAATTAAAGAAAGATATGTATCTTGAGTTCAAGGAGTTAGCGAATTGGATTCACATTTGGATTCAAGGGAAGGTATATTATAGGATAGATGATTATGTGTTATTATCTATACAACCATTCAGATATTGATTCTCACAATCAATACCCCACCAGGTCAAACCAAGAACTCTGATACCAAAGCTGTCACGTCCTTACCCCGGAATACAGGAAATAGTGGATCCACAACAAAATATGGGGTAAAGTATGCACGTATATTTAGGAGGATATACTCCTGTCATATACGTTATTGCCACCGATATCAACCCGAGCAGCATAAAAACTAATCTAAAAATAATATAACCAATACAGGTGGATAGATGTATAGATCCGAACATCAAATATCATATGCTAAGAAACAATAAGATGGAATTGATAAACACGGAAGGTACACGATAGTAGAATTCAAAGAGAACATATGGATACCCGGTAATCTATCTTTGATCAACTCTGATGAAAATCATAATCTGTACTTTCGAACGTCAGTCGTCTGATGTCCGATATCTGGACATGCAAGCTAAGGGTCGTCGAAAGTGACCTAGCAAGTGGAAAAATGAAGGACACCATGTACAGGTTTGTGTATACAGAAATATAGTGTATAATAAAAATATATATGAATATAGATTGAAATGTAATATATGAAAAAATAGACTATAGGTCAATATACGAGAATGTCGGAATAATGTCAAGTAATAATTAAGTTACCAGAGATAAGTAAAATGGATGTCAGGATAAAACGGAACATGGCTAAGGGTATCGTGGAAATGGACTGTAAGGTATTCATAACTTGGGGTATCCCATGACTAGCTAGCACGCTCATGTCAACTATTATCAGTGTCCAGTAAACATGATAAAAGATATCCAATAAACAGTATCCAGTATTCAGTAATCAGATTCCAGTAAACAGTGTCAGCATCGATGGACATAGTGTAGATATTATACAAGAGTACGAGTATTCTTACTTTCCATTCACCTATAAACCACTAGTCAAGTCTACAGAAGGATCATGTCAGTAACTAATATCAATATGTAGTAATAAACCGATATCAAGTCATTAACATGTAACATGAAAGCACACTTTCCAAGTACCATTATGTATCCAGTGATCGTATGCGTTGCATGAATTTTAATTAATGAGTATCAATTAGTCATATGGATTTTGAGATTTAATATAACGTAAACATAAACGGACTCACATATACCCCGGAACTGTCCCATTCCAGCACCTGAATATAAGTAGTCGCTCATGTTAAGTTTAAATAGTTCATCATTTAGTTTGTTGTTAAGGTTGTTTTTGTTTAGTTTGTGATCATGAACCGTCTCGTATATACTCTGGTACTGTCCTATTCCAGCACCCGAGCATACGTAGTAGCTCATGTCAAGTTCTTAAACAGCTTGTTCTTATATATGTGAAAGCTCATGATAGCCAACGAATAACAATGGAAAGCGTCCCGTGCGTATCAGGACCACGGCCTCTGATCCCTGGAGCTGAACCCGGGACGCACCGCTAGGAGCTACTAGAATAGGAATAGGAATAGGTATTACAGCTCAGAAAACTTTTAAAAACATTTCCATGGAGTAGAAAAACAGTACTGGACGGTAACAAGCTACCCGGACCACCATGGCTGACGCTAACGAGCTGTAATAATAACCGGAATGATGGTATGTGCAGGTACTACCCGGACCCATATGGTTGGGCCCTAATATGTGATTCCATAAATAAAGTTTTCCAAAGTTATTAATCGAGTCTACCAAGTCTTTTTCCCATCCCTGGCTTTATCGGTTTTATTGTTGGAATTAAACAGATTGAAACATGATTTCATATCAATATCAATACTTGGAATATAAACAGGAATTGTATAAGGAAACAAATAAACTTGTCATAAAGCAAGTGAATGTAAGGACAGTTACTACAAGTAATCATTGGTATTCAGTGTTAGGTCATGTAAATCTGTATATATCATGAATTCCAGGTATTATATTTGTTCAATAAACTGTGTCATTCAGATTGAAGAATTCATTATAAATTATACGTGCAAAATTAGGCGAAACAATATAAAAGTCATATAAAGTAGACTCATTATCTAAACATTAAATTTGGTTTCAACTTCATCAAAATACTGGTTAAAGAGATACAATCATTTTAAAACAAGTGTTAATTGCTGAAATCCCAGTTTCAAAATTGGAAGTCCAATTTTGAACGCATTTTCCCAACAGTTACGTACGAAACTAGGTGTCGCTACAATTCAATAAAATATAGATATATCAGTTAAGTTTTCAACGCAACAAATGGATCTGTAATAGCCGTTATATATAAAGAGTTATGTTCTATTTAAGTTTAGTATGTATAATTCTTCACCGCAGAAAACAGCAGTGCCTACCATCAGTTTAAAATAATTTTAAAATATCAAACGATAATTAAATTTAATGAAACCAATACCATTAGTTAGCTAACTCAATTATCTATCTATGTGGGCTTCTGCATAATATCGAAAACCTACAGTGAGTTACAGACGTTTTATTTCAGGTTTTAACAGAAGGTAAGCTGTACTTCTCTCCCGTTTTCGTTATCGTAACTTAGCAATTTTCATTCAAATATTACATGGGTTTATAGCTTATTTAGTTAGCTAGCTTCGATACGAGCCGTGGAACATTTCATTTCGATTTGTATATAATTTAATATGAATTTTTCAACACGAAGCTTACGGTGAATTTCAGATTTGACCTAACCCTTTTAACTCTAATAAAAACTAATTCATTCTTATCTATTATAATATTAGAACTAGATAATTAATTACACATCCCAACAATTTAGAACTAACCAAAATAATGAATATGTTAACACAAAACAAAATATTATAGAATAAATTTTAACTCAAGAACTAAATAGATCTAACATGAATAACAATTAAAATAACACTTGCTCAATAAATTGTAACTAGAAAACTTTCAGTAAATTTCTAAAAAAACAATAGAAGGAGTTCACTTGCCTTAGTCTACATTTTAAATTGTTCAGCACTTTCTTTTTGAAATTCTTTGTAAAACTTAAATTGATTGATGAAAAAAGAAAAAAGAAAAAAGGAAAAATAGTTTTGAAAGAGAATGAAAGAGAAGGATATGAGATGAAATTTAGTGGAGAGGGTTTTGTTAATTATGTGTTACTTGGGGATCAAGTTTCATTCACTTGGACATAAAGTAATTTAATTTAATAAGAAAAAAAAGAAAAGGAAAGAAAAGAGTTTTGGAAGAATTCTCCAGGATTTGTTGTTTTGCATAAAAACCCTTCTCAAATTCCTAAATTACACAAACCCTTAAAACTTTGCATATAAATTTCTTTTAATAAAAATATGTAAAATAAATTCACATTTAAAAATTCAAATATCATGTTTAATCAAAAATACGATCAATTTCAATTTAACCAAATTTCTATAATTATTCTTAAATACAAATACAACTACGAGTATTTTTAATTTAAATACTTAGAACTTCCAATACATGTATATTAGGATCTAGGGGTTGCACAATCCCTCCTCAAGACTCCGATTAATTTGATTATATTACGGAGCATTTGGATCGTCTTTCTGGGAGTTTTGATTATCACATGGTCTATCTCTATTCCAAACTTCAGATTGATCCTCCGCCTCCATTTGGAAGTTTCCAAGATCCACAGCCTCCGGAAGAGTAGTCTTGAGTTTATCGTTTTGCTTTTGTAGTTGCTTTTGTATTAGTATTTCGTTTTCTATGGTTATGTCATTTTGATCATTGTTCTATTTTAAGTTATTATTATGAAGTGGTTCTTTATGCTTAATCTCATGATTGGATTATTCTTTTGTTATGCTTTATTTATGTTTATACTTATGTTCAAATGACATTTCATAATTAAATTATCTAAACATGTATATTTTTACCCCCTGCACTGATTGTTTTTAAACTTTTCGATATTTTTCAAAAAGGGGAGAAAATATTCATGAATTTCATACAATGCTAATAAAATTTAAGATATAACACTTGTCTTTACTAGCGCTTCTTGAAAATAGTATTAGTGGTATAGTACACTAATACGAGTTCAAAGATTTTTTCGGCTGGGCATAAATTGAGAGGGAGTATTTAACTCTAATTTATCTTTTTATATATATCATTAATGTTTTAAATAAGCTTTGCTAAATATTATAAAGGGGAGATTGTTGACACTTGTGTCATATGAATTTCTGTATTGATTATTGAGAACAAAATTATATTTAAAGAATTCATATGTTACCGACGACATTTCTAAGTTCTTAATTTTTAGTATAGCACTATAGCTAGCACAATAATTCAATATGAAGCAGTGATTGCCTTTAATAAGACTTGCGCTCAAAACGTTGATATGGCATAAGACTTGATGCAAGTAAAGGATATGATGCAAGCTTTATCAGGAAACAAAGAAGTCTCAAAGTAACAATTCAAGAAAATGAAGACAGAAGAAGAACCAATTCAGATAATAGTCTTAAATTCTATATTGAGTCTAGTGTTGATCTTACAAGGATAGAAATCATTTTCCAACATATTTCTATTTTTCAGACGTCTTCTCTTTGTTCAAGAGACGTTTAAACATATCTGCTGAAATTCAAACTGCTCGAACTTTCAAAACTGATATTCAAACAAATCAGACGTTCTTTTAATAATTTTTGAATCACCAGACGTTTGTGGAAGGAAATTTCTATTTCCATATCTCTATTTCTATTTCAGAGACGTCTTTACAGACATTTTCTTAGGAAATTTTTGAATTACAGACTTTTCCTTAAGAAAATTTTGAACTAAAGACGTCTGATGCAGACATCTGCCATGACCGTTTCTGGCAGTTATTTTTCAGTTTGAATTTTCAAATGAATGGATGTTTACGCTATTTTGTTTTCAAACCGTTTTCAACTGTCAATAACTGTTTTTGGCAGTTATGATTTTGTCCCAATGGCAACCCTTACCATTCCTATAAATACCCATGAGATCAAACACTTTTCTTCATCAAGAATACATTCATTGATCAATCTTATAAGAAAAATTCTTGTTCTTTTTGTGGCTAAAATTTTCATACTCTTTTCATTTTCTTAAGAGCCTAAATTTTCAGTAATCTCAAATCGATCATCGTGCCTAATTGGTATTAATCTTTTAAGATCGTAGGATTGAGAGTGAAGATCAAGTTATGATCATTGTAAACGATTGCAAATCCTTGAAGAAAGTTCAATATTCTTCCCTACGAGAGAAGGGGTCTCATTGCTTGAATTGCGGATTCGAGTGGAAAAAGCGTCTTTCTTAGGGAATCACGTATTCGAGAGGAAAAATAAGTTTTTCCTAGGGAATCGCAGATTCAAGTGGGAAAAAGGATTTTTTCCCAAGGTGATCCTAGTGAAGTATCGTGTTCTTAACATTGGAAAATAGTGGAAATTCTGAGAAGTGGTCTCAGGCGGGGACTAGCCACTGGTAGTGGTGAATCATAGTCAACAATTCTCTCGTATTTGCATTGCTCTTTAATTTTTCTTTTCTATGTTATTTTGATTATTGCAATAAGTTTCATTATTTAACTTGATCAGATTTTTCCGCAGAAACTTATTAATCAAACACAATATAGTAATTATAATTTAAATTTGCCATATAACACATAGGAACCTTATTCATCTCTCCCCTAAGGTATTTTCGCCCTTGATTACCGTTGATTCATGTAAATTGAAAGTGGGATTACATGGTGTCAGGGATGTCAAGTGATTGTGTAAAGGAACCTGATCCAGATGTTTAAAGCACAACTGTTATGTGGATCTGTCCCTCATGAGTCTAGTCCGCTTATTGTTAGTTTTTCTCAACATTTGCAACCTGTGTGTTGGATTTTCGGAGGATATCTCATATATGCCATGCTATGCACAGGTCTTTTCAATGTTGTATTATGCACCAATTTTTGATAATGTGAAATCCCTACATGATTATGAGTGTACTGTCACATGTTACCTATCAGACAAACTTGGCTGAATTAATAGGATTTGTTTTCATCTACAAAGAAGCAACCATGACCGCAACGCTTTTGACTATTGCTTCAGGTGCATTCAAAAGTCAAATCCTTTGAGTACTGCTTTCTTATGCATATAGACATCGAAACTTCATGCTTGCATGTGGACAGATAATTCAGTACAAAGAAGGCTCAAGGTTATATCCTAGGTCCAAAAGTATTATTCAACCATCTTATTCAGGATTCAACGTCTTGCGATATTTACAATGCCCATAAGTAGAAATGGGGATATCCTGTACATGCATACTTAGATCTTATGATATAAGTTGCTTTAACAGCAAGTTCGTTTCCTACTAAATTTATGTCTACTGCAAGCAACTGAGATCACCATGTGTTTTTATTGCCATGATCAACATGATCCTTTATGTATGTTTCCATCAGAATGTTTTGGATTAACTGGGAAAGCTAATATTAGTTTATTCACCTGGTGATGTGTTTCTCTTATTTTCTCATCCTAAAGTGTAGTGACGGCATTAAACTCATACTAATGCATAATATATAAATTTCACATGGCTGTTGTGCGAAAATAATCCTTTTGAGACATATATTGCAACCGTTCATTATTCAATAACCCCCTACTTTTTTGTATGCGCTGTTGCATTTCATGTGACCACATGGATGCTGCCACACTGGCCTTTTAGACGATTAATATTTACATGATACTGTTTGATTTCCTTTTCATTATCCAGATTCTGACGGTCTTTTGATGCAGATTAGGAGTCATGCACAAAAATACTTTCTGAAGGTTCAGAAGAATGGAACAAGTGAACACGTTCCACCTCCACGTCCCAAGCGCAAAGCAGCTCATCCATATCCCCAGAAAGCGTCTAAAAATGGTTTGAGTTCTTCTTTAACTCTTTTGCTTAATCTTATTTCTTGTACTTGGCTTCATGTTGAGTGACTTGTGAGATTGTGGAAAACTTGCAGCTCCCCTTTTGTCTCAACCTGCTACAGCATTTCAGGCTTCCTCTTGTCTGCTTGAACCAGGCTATGCTCATAGAACAGATTCTTCTTCTGTGCTCAGAAACTCCAATACATGCGGAATGTCTTCTTGGGCCCACAGTTCTGTTCATCCTCATAGTGCACATATGACAAAAGGTTTAGGGTTTGACGGACTTTTCTTTCATAAAAATTTTCATTATTTTGCATCATTCATTGTAAAATTTTAAAATGATGCTTGTAGGGCTGAGCGCTGATGAATTTCTCTCTCCAGAAAATATAGGGCCTGCTGGAGCTATGTTGGCTAATAATTGTGGTAGCAGCACTGAAAGCCCTCCCAGCACATGGCCAGCTTGTGAGGCAAACGATCAAGGGAATCATGTCCCATCACTGCGTGGTAAGAATCTTTTTCTCATTGAGCTATTTAGCGTGATGAACTTTTTGATGTTGAGGAGGTTAATGTATATATAAAGTTTAACAGATGCTGCAAACTGTTCGGGGAAATAGGATATTAACTATTAGATTTAGGTACTTAGGTTTTAACAAAATAAGAGGTGGTAGATTAGTTCTAGATACCAAAGCAACTCTTACATTTGACAACCACCATTGGTAACATGATTTGTCATTAATACATAAACTTCGATAAATGTTATTCTGGATATAAAAAAAACATAAGAGTAAGTTGCACAACATACTAGTACATGTCTTTTCAAACAGGAATGATGCATCACAGTAAACGTCTGATTAGTATATGTTCTCGTGATGAGAATGCTGTAAGCAAATCTATTTAGTCCTATGATGTAAAATTCTAAGACCGGCCTATTTCTCCTGTGGGTATGAGTGTGTACTGTAGCAGTATCAAATGTCTTGGTCGGAGTATTTGTTGTTGGGACCTAGCGTGTTACTGAATTAGTATTTCCCCTAGCACTTTGACTAGTTCTGAGAATCAGGGCTTATGCCGATTATGATTTTCTAGTAATTGTTTTCACCAATATTCTTTTGAAGCCTGGCAAAGGACAAAACTGTATCTTCTTCTAATTATATTATTCTCTTACTGTAATCAAGCTTAACTTGAAGTTGAGAAGCCGATATCTCATGAACACATGTTCAGCCAGGATGAAATTAAACTTTCAAACCAATTGTTTTTAGACTAAGCTGGAAAGCCAATTGTGGTACAAAAAATTCTTCAAGTTTGGAAGGTCAAATATTTATGGCACTACCAAGTGAACATGGCACAGCCGATTCCATTTTTCATCTCAAAACTATTTTTGTCATATACTAGGGTTGATTAGAGGGCCATTTCTATATTTAAAAATGACATCTTAATTCTTAAGTATTGGTCTCGTCAATCATTGCTCTTTTTTCCTGCACATTGTCTTCTAATAAAATGCATCACGCAAGGTTTTGATTTAGCATGTGAGAGAGATCGTTTAAAATTTATTTATCCATGCACTAAGAATAAACATCATCATAAGTTGAATTGTAGAGAGTATGAAGAAATGCAACACATATCATAGTAGAGTAGGCAACGACTACTAAAAAGGTAGTTTTAAGTATTTTATGGAGGGTTAGAGGAAACAGATCACGGTCCACATTATTTTGTATGAGTTATGGGTATGCTCTATCATGTCTTCCAAGCATACTGGGGAAAGAGCTACAGAATATTTCATGTTCATAGATAATAAGTTCCCAGTGTACATGCATACTTTCTTATTTACCTTGTCCCTGAACATCTGTGTTTTCCCTCTATATGCATTCGTAGGGTGTGTTTCTCACTATATCTCTCTTTTTCTCTTTTTTGGTATTTTATGAAGTAATGCCAGATTTTGCTCAAGTATACAGCTTTATTGGAAGCGTCTTTGACCCATGTATGAGCGGCCATTTGCAGAAACTGAAGGAAATGGATCCAATTGATGTTGAGACGGTATGCCTTTCGATAAAATATATTGTTCATACTTATCTAGTACAAGTGAAGCTTTTGTCCCCATTTTATCTTTGAAACCTTGCTCTCTAATGTTACCCTAAATTGTTGTTTAGCTTTGGAAATAATATGCCATCATTCATCGTCTGCAGTTGCATGGAGAGTGGTGTTAATGACACCTCTACTTATTAATTGGTACAATTAGATCACATTCATCACAAGTGCAAAACCATCATACTCTGTTTATGTTAGGTTATAATTCACATGCACGCGCGCGCGCGCGCACACACAAGTGCAGACTCATCCAAATACTCCGCATATCTACGTTCTTGCTTAGGTATGTGAGGGTTGACTCGGCATATGCAACCTGCTTACTTATGTAAAGTTTTGGTGGATTCTTCGAAGTCTTGACGGTGGCGGTGGTTGTGAGGGTTGACTCTGCTAATATAAAGATCTTACATAGGAGTCTTGGTGCTGGTTGTGAGGGTTGAGTACAAGACAGGGCCCTCGTGAGGGCTTTGAGTACTGGCCCTACGGGGTATCCTTCCTTTCCTCTCTCTCTCTCTCTCTAATAATAATAATAATAATAATAATAATAATAAGAGAATGAGGGGGCGATTATATATATTATTTATGAGTGTACACGGACTTTTGATATAAGTAGGTTCCAACAATAAGACTTAAAGCCTCGTTGAGGTTTGTCCCATCTTATATCTTATACCCATGTGCCTCTCATAGTTTTTCCAATGTGGGACTATTTTAGTTTCTCATATCTCAACACTCCCCCTCACGTGCAACCATCACTTTTTCTTGGTGTGTTTGTCATATAGATTGCACAATACTTATAGAGCTAGGTCTCTCAGAGGCGCTTTTTTTGGTGCTTATATCCTGCTTCTCTCAGAGGTATTGTTGAGGTCTCGATGCATTTTTTTGGGTGCTCTGATACCATGTTACACGAGCTTTTGATATAAGTTGGTTCCAACAATAAGACTTAAGCCTTGTTGAAGTTTGTCCCATCTTATTTCTTATACCCATTGTCTCTCATAGTTTTTCCAACGTGGAACTATTTTAGTCTCTCACATTTCAACATCTTGCTTAGGGTTCAAGTAATTATTGCTCAGATTTCCCCCTCCCCATTTGAGGTTAAATAATTTCTTAATAAAGCGCACTTCTATTTGTTGAAACTGCCAATTTTGCTCCCTTGTGCTTCCTCCATAGCAGTTATACTAAAATGCAATTGCTAGAGTCTCAATTGTGTGGTGGTTCTCTGTATAATTTATAGCTTATGCTGTACTACTATGATTATAAGAAATTAATTATCTTGTGTGATTATCTACATCAACATAAACCGCCACAAGATTTCTTCTGTTCTCTTCCAGTTGTGCTGAACTTATTTAAGGTTTAAGTAATTCATTGTATGCATGTCCTGACGTGATTTCAATGTGGTGAAAACGAACATGGTTAATAACTGCTGGTTATTTTTAGTTTGTGACATATACTACTTTAGGCTGTAGACATTTCTGACTGACCCAACAACTGTTCAGGTACTGTTATTAATGAGAAATCTATCTGTCAATTTGACAAGCCCCGACTTTGAGGATCATGTGAGTAACTTCTTTCATATATTTTGTATATTTCCATTGAAAATACTGTCACTAGATTTGATGAATTTATTAGTCTGTTTGAGAACCCCCCCCCCCCCCCCCCCCCCCTCCTGCTGCTCATCATCATCTTCTTTCATGATTAAACTCTTGTGTTAACATACTCTTGGTCAGCTTGTTGGTACACGTTAAGTTTGTTACATGTTCAACGAGTCCACCCTTTTTTATTATTACAAATTAAAAATATCGACGGATATCATTTTTCCCCTTGCTCTAAATTTCTTGAAACTTAACTGTATACATGTATAATGTTTCATTCTTGCAGAGAAAGTTGCTTTCATCCTATGAACTCGGTTCAGAAGAAGTCAAATCTGGCGGTGCAACCGACACTCTTGAAGCCGATGAGATTGGGAATGGTTCATTCTTGTAAGCAAATTAGTTTATTTGTTCCTATTCTCACTCGGTGCGCTTTTGGAAACCACTAACCTTGGGTCTTAAATTGCAGGGTCAAAGTTGAATAATTACGAATAAAACTATAACATAATAAACTTGATGGTGCCTCTGAGGCAGCAAGCAACCGTCGGCTGAACAGCTGTCAAATGGATAGCTTCAACCCCCATTTCCACTATCAGTTTACTCCCCCCAAAAATGTCAGAATGTGATCTCTACTTGGCAAGTGGTCATGGGTGGTGCTATTAATGTACAGGAGACTGACCATCCCCCGTTGTGGGTGAGATTTTTGGCCGTTTGTGTATACTTGCGTTAGATATGTAAATTATCGATAGTTGCCTTACTCATGAGGTTTGTTATCTGGATACTTTTGTACCGGTTTGTGCTGATGTGTATTTTTATTTATGCTTACATGTTCTGATCTGCATACTATCCAAGTGAGCTATATGCCCCCCCTCCCCCCACCTTCCCCCACCCTCACCCTCGCGCGCACAGAAAATGTATCAGTTGTATGGAGGTTCAGAAGTAGCTTTGCAGTTTTTCTTCTGTTTTTATTGCATTTTTGGCCAAGGGATAATGTTGTGGTTGGTACGTCGAAGGTAGCGTCCGTGTCTTTGAAGTTTAATTCGTGGCAACTTGATGTACTTTAGAATTTCATATAGAAAGAGTTGGCTGCAGTTTGCATGTGGTGTTTGACGTCAAGATGGTTAACGGGGTTTGCATATATGCTGTCCAAGGAAGATGCTCATGGTACTGCTACATGGTGCTTTGCATTTTGGTGTGTGATATATGGGAAATACCAAGTAATTGTTAACATGCTGAAGCCTAAGCTGGGTTGCTAAATATAAATTTGCAGTCATAAGGAAGGGTTCATATCATACCAGGATCATATTTACTTTACAGGTTAATGGACCATGAAGAACAATCACAGCCCTCGGGTCCCTTAGTTTAAGTTGGAGGAGGGCTGTGTCTGTAGTTCACAGCCAGTCACCACAATGGCACAACCCCAATTTTCCACAATGGCACAACCCCAATTTTCCACTTTACTTTATTACCATGATGTGAATGATCTTGTTTATTCTTCTAGATGTTATCTAAGTGACATTTCAACAAATTTACTGAAGAATGTCGCATCGGTTGGTGCCCTAGTCCGATCACTTATTCATTCTTCCTTTACATGAATTCTTTTCTTCTGTAATATCAAACAGCAAATAATTTTATTATTTTAAGCACGCAACAAAAATTGAAGCATTACACGTACATTTAAAGGTTCATATTGCAATGCAGTCATTGCATTTTGATATTTTCAGTTAGTTAATGAAAAAAGGAACTCAATAAAGGTAAAACTCTCTTCTTTTGTAAAAAGAGTGGATGCTGTGAGCACCTGTACCCTTAGAGAATCTTGGCCACTCCGAATCCCTTTTGCCATATCTATAGCCAGCATTCGCAGTGGGTTACTGGACACGGGTTCTGCGTTTAATGCTGAGACAGTTTCTTATAGCATATATTCAAATACGCTACGATCACCATTAACATCATATTCATTCACATTCAATTATGCTACTGTTGAAATAAAATGGGATCTCAATGAACTTTTTTAGAAGTCGAGCGAATGCAATACTCATCTGAATATGATCATACACCTTTCTCATGAGAGAAATTACCAGCTACATTGCTCGAACAATAAAGAAAAGAAGATAAAGGATAACTACAACCAAACACAGAACATGTAAAAGATAAAAAAGGGGAAAGGGACTAGACCTTGATAACTTTAACACCTAACAATTCTTTTGATAAGGACTAGACCTTCTGCCTTCATCTTTACAAATCTGCTACTTCTTAATGCTCATTAGGATACAGGAGCATCTAGTATGGGCACAATTTACATTCATCTGTACAGCAACTGCTAATGCAATTCTATGCTTCTTGAGATCTTCTAAACTGATTTTGGACATATGTTACCAAGCTGTTCGGCTGCCAATCTATCTCAAGTCATTGCATTTTACACTTTGAGAAACGATTATATTCAAACTATATATGCATTTATCTGTTCTCATCAACAAGGTTTCGTCTTCAGCTCGACACCCAGAGAGCTGGCCTGAATATTTGCTTTAGAAGTGCCATTTTGGGAACATTCCAATGCTCGACATGCCTAAGTCAATATAAAAGTAAACAGTCAACAAATACACTCAAAATCATAGTAGAGGAGAAAATAATAATCACCTTAAGACCTTCCCCGATTGAGCATCGAAGTAATACTCCGTGCACCCGGTAGCTAAGGCAGAGAAAAGAAATTTAGAGACTACTTAAACCATTCGAGTCAGATATGATAACTGAAGAAGTTTGATTTGAGTGAGAATATAATAGATTTCAGGCTAAACCGTTGCTCAAATACCATAAATTTTCAGCATGTTTCAGTTAAATATGTTGAGCTTCATAATTTACACTTAACATACCTCTACTTGTTTTTTTTTTCCTTTTCTCATTTAATATCAGGATCTTTGATTGAATTCATAACAGTCTTGACAGGCATTTTTGCTTTCTTGCAAAATTCTTATTAGAAATATTATGAGTGAATCCATCAATCCTCTAGGCCTTGGATTCAGTAAAACTGTAAACGCAAGAAAGGAGTCAACTCCATTCTGAATTAAAAGAAAGTTCATGTGGTTAAAATATTTAAAACAAAAGTTCATGGCATTTTAGTGTAATTTATGAATTCATTATACTTATCTGAAAATAACCTAAGTGGAAAAGTTCTTCACATTTTAGTACAATTTAGCCTAGATATAAGTGAAAGTTTGGAAGATACCTGAAAGAATAGGCCTCCAGGGAAATGACATAACACAGCTAAATCGCCAATGTCCAATACCTTTATCCTGCCAAAAATTATAATCAGGACTGTTGTTCAAGTTTATACTTCAGAATGATTAATCTTTAACAAATAGATTGAAAGCCATGTACCTCAAAGTCTTCCCACTTTGTAAGGTTCATATTGGATTTCACAAGAAGTGATCCAAAATTTGTACAGTTTCTTTTGAAACGAACAAGGCCTCTGAATGAACCTGCTGGATCAGCAAACTCACAGTCCTCTTTGTAAGCATTGGGCGTCAGGTTTCCTATATATAGGTAAGATATCGATAAGCAAAAACCATACGATACATGCAAGTCAAATTGATGTATATATACAGATATAAGACACACAATATGTAGAGAGACAATTTCTCTTTCATTCATGAAACTCCAAAATGCAGTTCAGATGTTATTAAAAATACGTATTAGTTGTTGGAGACAAGCATTCAAGAAAATGGCTGTGCATTGAGCATGTTCGATTACTTCTTGCATCTAGCTCTGAAGGTCCCTATACATTTCAAATTAAAATTTGTTACTAGCTGCTGATGCAACGGTACGATTCTTAAATCTGTTTCGCAATAGAAAAATCCAATTTATCCTTGATATACAAAAATGTTCAAACATCAGTAATACTCATTTATTATATATTTTCTCAAGGAAAAAAATGAGACTTCAGCAATATTTTGCCTTTACTCACTAATGATAGAAGGGCTTGTAGCTATTGATAAATAAGGTCACAAGTTCAAGGCATGCAACCGACATTAGAAGAGGAGGGAAAGCTCTAATTTAGAGGACGAGGTAGATGCCGCATGTGTCAAACCTTACAGTTCAAGGAAAAAATTGCATGAATATGACATGCTGCTAAGCAAGCTAAAAATGCATGTGTGCCCATGTTCCTTGAGGTGAGACTGCTTGAGATGCAGAAAACCACAATCTAAAAGCACAATACATCTCTAGCGAGACAAACCAAGGTCATAAGCTTCATTAACTTGTTAGCTCAACTCTAGACCAAACCATTGTTCCCTTGGGTTGCTAAAACATATATCATCATTTTCCCCATTGAAATGTGGTGGGCTATAAAGCAAGGTTCTATGAGATGAGAAAGATTTGCAGCTGAACCTGATTTGACCCTCTCTTGACTAATACCAAATTCATGACCGAGGAAACATGGAAAGGGTATCCCATAATCCTATATGATCAGGTAACAGCTTCCAAAATCTCCTAGACCGAAAAGTTATTTAAATATCAAATCCTAAGAAATCCTACTAAGTTAAGGACTCCCTGATACAATTTTAAGTAACAAAATTTTCCATCAAAACCCCTTAGCGATTAGATGTACCAAGCAAGGAGCACCAAACATGCAGACGAAATTTTTTCAGCATGGGCACTAGACAGTATTTCCCATAAGAACAGCTAATTTAAATTACATATTCTCAACTGTTAAGCAATAGAGCGACCGATACGCTTAACTTTCTAGAAATTCGTAAGGTCAAACAACTAGGAGGGAGCTGTCATAGATTACATGAATGTGGAATTTTATTGGTGAGGGAGGACAATGCCAGTATGATGGTTCATCTTAAGATACAAAACATTTTCTTGTATGATCTAACTCCATGAACGATATGCTACAGATATACTACTTGGCATACATGACCTTAATTAACTGCTTATTACTGGGAAATAAACATGCATTGAATTCTAAAAAGAGGAATATGTTTTTTTCCCTAAACATCTTCATTCAAACATACAAGCATATCACTGCTCATGAATGCATTCTACATACATATATTGCAATATTCAAAGAAGTGCTAACCCGTAAAGCAACAAAAGCTTTAATAAGTATAGGTACATTTTTTAAAAGTAGATTGGATAAAATACTTCATAACAAGAATGAATCTATAAGCAAGAAATGCATAATGCAACACCAAGCATCCTTAGCATATTTTCTTGACATTGATTGCTCTATCAATTGATATTAAATCAGCATAATTGCTTGGGTTCTATTGTAAAGGTACTATGGAAATAATGAGCTATGCCAAGGTTTGGTTTATGTTTCCTTCTGAGGTTCTTTTCGGTCTGGATTGAAAGGGATGGCTTCTTTATCCAAAACAAAGACATAAGAATTGTTGTTCCCCCTTTTTCTTGTTGCAAGACATCTTCTAAGGATATTTGCACTACTCTTCTCTAGTGTTATCGGGCATAAGAAAAATGATCTTTTGCTGCTTGCTTGTGCGATTAAATTATTTGATTAACAATTCATTCGTGGTTCAATTGACGGCGTCTTTTATTCAATAGAATAAATGGGAAAAATCTACCAATCAATTCTCTCATTTCAATCTACCAATCATCAAACCACCCCTCTTACTATTTACAGAGGCATATCTTAAACTTCATCCTAAAATCACATAGGATAGGATAGGTACGAAGAAAAATTAAATTAAATTAAATGAGATGCAACTCTATATCATATGCCCCTAAATTATTTGGAGCACTCTCCTCACAATTGCAGAAAGATTGTAGCTTAGCTAGTTCTCGCTGGAATCAGGACGCTTTTGATCAGAAAATAAAAGAGCTGCCATTATTTCACAAGATTATTCCGCTTCAAATGTTCCAGCATGAATCCATTATTCATAAGTACAGATAATAAATTGAATCTGCAGATTTGGCACTCAATAGTGATACCTCCATCATTGAGATAATTTACGATCAACTAATCAGGGACAATAATTATTTTTTTTTTAAAAACACCTTTTTACTGAATTTGAGCAGCAAAATTACCAAAAAGCGATTTTTAGGGCAAATGAAATTACCAGTAACGAAATAAGAGCGATCAAAGTCGCGTTTGATGGCTGCCACCACTTGAGCTCGATCCATCACCGATCCAAACGCATCCTCCGCCTCCGTCTCCGGCGGAGTCACCGGCGGCGTCGGAGGGCGGAACAACGAAGCGGCGATTCCCAAGATTTCGGATCCGTACTATGCGGCGCGAAGCACCGCGTTCTCCGATTCGGAACCGGCTGCATCGGTCGCCGTGCGGTTGTTCATGCTGGAGTGTAACCGGAGATCGCCGGTTCTTTTCGAAGCGGAATTGCTCTGCGTGAGGGGAGTGATGCGGTGGCGGTGACGAATCGGGGAGCCGCAGAGAGCTGACGCCAATTTTTACTTTTTCCATTTGAAGGATGCCCGGCATTGGAAACAAGAAAGAAATTTGAAGCCATTCGTTTTCTCATTTGTGATGTCCACGAATTTTTCATTTTGGTAAAAGGTGGATAATTATCCATCCATGTGATTAAAAGGATATTAATGTTTACACCATATCACGGTGATGCACCGCAAAAAAATCAAACATCTCAGACATACAAGCCTATAACAAAAATACATCAAATGCATCGCATCCAAGTAGCATATCCAAAATATCATCCCTCTCAACTCGTTAACCTTTCATTCTATTCATGTCTCGCCATCCGTTCATCTCCCTCCTCCTCCTTCCTCCTTCCTTCCGGATCATCTTCCTCCTTCATCTCCGTCACCATGGTATCATCTTTTTTGTCTTTAGCCTTTAGCTTGGAGTTATATGAGACCCAATTGATAATTTACATCTGGATGTCCACAAATTGATTTTGTACAATAAGATTCTTTGTATTTCGTATATGCATATTTTGAAATATAAACCCTTGATGTAATATCAAAGTTAACACCCAATTCGTGAACAGCATACAAATTTAGTGGCCCAGGGAAGAACAAAAAAAGTTTAAAATCAATAAAATTTGGTTGACAGGGAAAAGATGTTAGGATAAGTTATCGCCAAATTTTTTTTTGGCCTTTCTAGTTTATTACTTTTATCAGTTTAAGGTATTTTTTTCGTGGCACTGTCCCGTAAGCCCTAATCTATGCACACAACACATATAAACACGGCAAAAACTTATCTACAAGAGCCGGTAGAGAATTCTCTACAAGCTCTTGCAAGATCTTGGATGTGCTTTTGAGATTCGTGCAAGAGAAAAGAGAGAGAAAGAGTAAAAAAGAATCTCAAATCTCATCCAAGAGCTTGCAAGGGGATTATAGAGAAATTTTCTCTGCAGATCCTTGTAGAGAAGTTTTTTCCCACAAACACACCAACACACGAGCACGGTTCTGGTAAAATCTCCATTTGATGCAAAAAGGTTGAAATGGATTATCCACCTATGGTCTAATGCATTGACGGCTGAGATTAAAAGAAAAAACTAACTCCTATTTCTAAAGCAATTGTTTATTTTTTCAAATCTCAATCGTCCATGTATTACACCATGACGGTGGATAATCCACTTCGATCTTTTTGCATAAAATGGTGATTCTACCATAATTGCATTACGCACGCACATATCACACACAACACATACATGCACCTAAGGGACCAATGAATTTGCTCCGAAAGCGTTAATTTGTAGTCAACTTCCTCTTATGGGGTTTCTGAGGTTCGAACCCCGCACTCTTCCTGATGATGATCGCAAGTGGAAATTCCCCAGATTACGACTCGTAGCAGGTGACGCGTCGTCCACGTAAGTCCGCTAGATTTCTGGGGGCTACGAAGATGGAGTTAGTGCGATGCATTGGTGGCATTCCTCGACGCCTCATCTCGAGGTATCATCCGACCTTTGGGGGGCATCCCGTGAGTACATTCCCCAGTCGCCTGGCAGCCAGCCAACGGCCCGCCTCTGAGCCATCTTACAGCCGAGGTTCTTCAGCCTCATCACTCGTCACCGAGCAGTCACCGAGCTGAGCTTCCTTGGCCCCATTGCTCGTCTCCGAGCAGTCACCGACCCGAGCTTCCTCAGCTTCCCTGTTCAGCCGAGAGCATGGAACCCAAGCGTCCCCGTAATGGCTCTGTGTATCTCGCCACGACGAGATCTTCGCCGCTCCATGTCTCGCATCCCATGCCAGCGTATCTCGTCATTAATGGGCATATCCCGTCATCAACGTGAACGTGACGCATGGGCGTAACAGACGGCGAGAATCTCGTATCGGCTTGCTCTAAAGCGACCCCTATATAAATCCCTCCTCCAAACGACTCAGGTATGTCGAACTCATTCCCGAGACCGCTACTCTGTCCAATTACTCCTCGGTACTTACTTGAACGTCGGAGGGTCCTATGGTGGTTTCCCACCTCGGGACTTCCCTGGCAGGTAGCTCGGTGTCAGAAACAACAAACAACCCATTGAGACCCACACACTCAATCCTCACACCGAATCTCAACCGTTTAACTCCGCTGGCAGTAAAATCAATGGAGGACAATATTTGAAGGAGATTCCGACCTCTATCAGTTGGCGCCGTCTGTGGGAAAGAGAAGCTTTTCCACCCAAAAATTGATCTTCCGCCTTCGATTTAATAGCCAGCGATAATCGCAACGATCCTAACACGAGCCGCCCCGTCCTCCACAATGGAGGCGGGGTGGTTCTACTCCACCTCCAAACATCGTCGACACTTTATCTATAAGGATTAACAGGCTCACGGCGATAGTAGACGTGCTCGCTCGTGTTCAAACGGCCGGCCATGCCTGCCAAACCGTTGTCCCCACTCTTCGGTTGTAAGATGTGTTGTGTCAAGAATATGTGTTGTGATGAAGTAGGTCATTACCTCGTGAGTTTTCTAAAGGTAATATGGGTAAAATGAATAAGCAATGTCGTATGTAAATATGATGGTATTTTATCGTAAAAATAGATTAGAAGTTGCAATACAAGTTATTTTGAGATGAAACTTATTCTAATATGTTTGTTTATGATTGCTAAATAATATACAAAATGATGATGAATTTGTTCTAAAGAAAAATTATGTTTTTAGTTAAAATAGAATCGGAAGTCGGATTAACTCCGCTTCCGACTAGTTTTGAAAAAATGAATTCGTTTTAACAGAAAAGAAGGGGGAAAGAGGGAACTTACAGGTTGAAAAAAAATAAGGAAGATGGAGGAAGCTTTTGGAATCGTCGGAGAGTCATTTCGTCGCCGGATTCTACCCGAAACGTCGCCGGAACTTTGACCTTTACTAACTCCACTTGTACAACTTTGGACTTTGAAGTTTTAGAGAGTTTTGGCAATGGAATTTTGAATGAGGAGGGCTATTGTATAGTGTGGTATTTATAGGAGAAATTAGGGTTTTAAGGAAATATGCATTAAAATGGATTAAAGAGGTGAATTTAACCTCTTTGTAAATTTGCAGAGAAATCAAACAGAATAGGAGTAGTTGGGGGAGTCCAAAGGGTGTGGGGAAATTTTTTTGGGAGCATTAGGGACGGGGGCCCAGCTGCGCCAGCCCCAAGCCACATCTCACCGGTCGTTTTGAAGGTGGGGGTGCTTGGATTGCTGCCACGTGTTAGGGTCTGTATAAATACTATTTTGCACATGTTTGATTTTTCAGTGACTTTTTATTTTACTTGTTTTGTACGTGTAAACTTTTGAGCTTCTAAAAGTTTAAAAGAAAATCAACAAAAAATATATGTGTCTGGAGGGATTCGAATATAGGGGCTATGTCACAGTAGTGCAAGGCTTTACCAATGAGCTACAAGTGCTTTCTTACTGTTCAAAAGCAAATTAAATTTATAACTTGTGCTTAGGCTTAAGTGCTCCTTTCTGTATTTTGAAAAAATTCAGTATAGAAAGTTTAGGGTTGTTACATTCTACCTTCCTTATAAAAATTTCGTCCTCGAAATTTATAGAAGGAAAGTGTAACAGATTCAAAACAATTTGCTGATAGTGATGATGATAGAACTATTGATTGTGCATGAAAAATATTTGGAAGAACGAAAGAATGCAAAAGTTTTGGAAAGATTGAAAAAGATGTGAGGGAATTACCAGGGTTACCTTGGTCTACAGTCTCGGTTTCTATGGCCGCTAAAGTGAACGCCTGACGCCGGGGTACATTCTTCCTAGCTGGAAGCACATTCCTCTGTCCTTGGGGCATATTTCTCTGCCCTCTAGGCATGTTCCTCAGTGCCTGATAAAATTGGCGATTAGGCTGTGCAGGAAGTCCTCGTGGAGGTGGAGCTGGGAGAGCAAGAAGAGGTGCAGGAGCCTGGATAGCTAGCCGCTGTGGATAGTTGGTGTGTGTTTGAGCTGGGTTGCATCTATAAGGACATGTTCCAATTCCATGATTGGATGCGCCACAAACTAAGCACAGGCCTTTTGCACGCCTACAGTCCTTCTACAGGTGTCCATCCCTCTTGCAGTAGAAGCAAAAATCTGGACTTGGCCGATTATTTATTTCTTCCGGTCTCATGGGTTCAAAAGGTGGCCTTGAAGAGGCTCCTCCTGCCATCTGGGTGGCAAGGCGCTTCACACCGGCAGATTGAGGTTTGCCATTCTTCTTCATTACTGCCTCGTATCGACGGGTAGCTTTCAGAGCCAGTTCGTGGGTTGGGAATTCCCCTGTAGCTAAGGCAGTTTGGATCTCCGGATCTAACCCTTGCTGAAATCGTCTGGACCTGATCTCAGCAGTCGGAATGAGGTGTGCTGTGCACCTGTTACGGTCTTGTGTTAGCTGTGTAGTATGTGATATTTGAAAATCGAATATTGAGACAGATCTTACCGCATGGTAAAATCAGCATCATACTCATCCACAGATTTGGTCCACATCGAATCTTGTTGCAGATGGATGAATTACTGCTCCATGTTAAATCGGGCAGTCTCTGGAAAGTACTTTGCGTCGAACATGTCGCGAAATGTTTTCCATTCGATCGGCTGGTCAAGACAGCTTTCTTCCTCCTTCCACCAAACTCAGGCGTTGTCGATGAGTTGCAGCTTCGCAACTCATACCTAAGCGATCTCTGGCACTTGTGCTGCTGCCAGATCATCCTCAATGCTCTGAGCCCACTCTTCAGCTTCCAGAGGGCTCTCTTTTTCTGAAAATTGCTTTGGGTGCAATGCCCGGAATTGCTTTACTCCGGGCGCTTCCACTTCTGGATGGTTCAGTAAGATAGCAGTCTGCTGCTGCTGTCCTTCCAGGAGGCTTCGGATTGCCTCAAGCAGTATCGTCTGCTCATTGATCGGAGCAGCAATGGTAGGCGTAAGCGGTAGAGGTGGTTGTGTGTTGTTGAAGTTGGTGCTGGTATTGTTTGGAGAATCCATAACCTTGAAAGAAAAATAGGATTATGATAGATTCAAAACATATGAAATTGTAAGATGCAAGGAATGTGAAATGTAAAGAATATTTTTAGTTGCTGATTCTTGTGTTATATTGCTTAGGACTTCATGCAGAATTGAACTGCATGTCCATGCAGAACTGACCTGCATGGGCCACCAACAAAACCTGTCACGCCCCGCTTCCCAGTGTACGGGTAAAAAGAAGCGACGGGGCCCGCTACGTATTTACTCAGAAGTAAACACGCTAAGCGTATCTAAATAATATAATGTAAATATACACAAGAAGACATGAATGTAAATGAACAACAACTTTTATTTATTAAACATTTCTTTATAAGTACAACTGAAAATGTAAATACAAGAATGGAAAGCGATGCTTAAACAATGGAATGAACTGAATGAAAAGTAAGTACAAGTAAAGTCTAATGGTCATGCTGCTCAGTAGTCTGCTCCAAGTGCTCCTGGCTGGTCTCGAACTCCTCAGAGTCTGGTCATCCTGATAAAATTCCAAAGAAAGAAGAGAAATAGGAATGTCGTCAGCGAACAATCGCTCGGTAAGTCCCAAAGAAAGCATGAAATAGAATAGACAGTTGGAAGAATATAACTGTTATGATGTTTAATTGTTATGGTAACGCAGTTGTTTATAACTTGGTACAGAACATGCCAGTGTATACGAGAGGAGTCCAACTTACACCGTGGACTTTGGTAACCCGTAGTACAAGGTTCCGTCGCTAAAACCATGGAACAACGACATGGATATATAGTTATGTCTTTTGGTGACCACCTCATGCCACCTTTAACACATTTCGTACCAGTCTACCCCTTTAAAACCCCGTAAAGTCTTATGTATTGATTGTATTGTTATGAATGGGTGTATACGACTTGCCGAAACCATGATATCATGTAAACAGAATAGATATAAATGGATAGTCATGTAAACAAAGTATATCCATGGTTCGATTCAATCGAGTCATGTTGATATAGATTGAATTCTGGTATAAATGGATTCATGTTGCATTGTAGTTATACTTGAATTGAATTCAAGTCAGATTATTTTCAGATTTGACCACGACTCGAACTGAATCAGACTTTTAAATAGAATTGAAGTTCTGATTCATGTTTTAGATTTATCGATAACTGCTGCACATGGATGGCAGGATTTGTGTCTTTTTCCAAGACAATTACCGTATTGATAACACCGTTTTTTTAGGTTATCTACCTTAGATAGGCAAGCACCCATATTCTCCGGCTCCCAGAGGCTTAAGAGAACTGGTCCCGCTTAAACCTATATTTACTAGGGTCCTTATTGTAAATTGATATAACTTGAGGGGGTTTTATGAAAAATAGTTTTGATATATCTTCAAAATACACCTCAAGTATTTAATTATCGTCTTTAGGGTTTTCATAGTTGTAAATTTTATAAAATGAAATATTCTAGTGGATATAAACCTAACTTGAATAGTATATGGTATTGTAGTATAATATTGAAATTGTATTGATTTGTAATGGCAGTTTCATGAGATTTGTGATTCCTTTGATTTAGAAAACATGGAATATATATATTTTATACTTAAAGCAGATGTTTTGATTATATATATATATATATATATATATATATATATATATATATAAAATAGAACTTGTTTGTTAAATAGAAATCATATTTTTCTTAAAAATTGCATTAAAAATTCCATCGAGATCGAATGCTCCGTGAGGAGGTCTGCATCTCGCTCTACTAGGCCCGAGGATGTACGATAACCCGCACCATCCCGATCGGGGTTCCCCAAAATGGGTTGTGGAGGCGCATTTGCAAGGAATTAAATAATACACTTTTAAAGAAAACAATTTTTGAATGTTCAGGGTATTTTATTGTAAACTCGTATTTTCCCACAAACTAATGTTCCAAAAGTCATCGTGCTATGTCAAGAATGTGTGTTGTGATGAGGTAGGTCATTACCTCGTGAGTTTTCTAAAGATAATATGGGTAAAATGAATAAGCAATGTCATATGTAAACATGATGGTATTTTACCGTAAAATGGAATAGAAGTTGCAATACATATTATTTTGAGATGAAACTTGTTCTAATGTGTTTGTTTATGATTGCTAAACAATATACAAAAAGATGATGAATTTTTTCTGAAGAAAAATTGTGTTTTTAGTTAAAATAGAATCGGAAGTCGGATTAACTCCGCTTCCGACTAGTTTTGAAAAAATGAATTCGTTTTAATAGAAGAGTAGGGAGAAAGAGGGAACTTACAGGTTGAAAATAAATAGGGGAGATGGAGGAAGCTTTTGGAATCGTCAGTGAGTCGTTTCGTCGCCGGATTCTTCCCAAAACGTCGCCGGAACTTCAACCTTTGCTAACTCCACTTGTACAACTTTGGACTTGGAAGTTGTAAAGAGTTTTGGCAATGGAATTCTGAATAAGGAGGGCTATGGTGTCGTGTGGTATTTTTAGTAAAAATTAGGGTTTTGAGGAAATATGCATTAAAATGGATTAAAGAGGTGAATTTAATCTCTTTGTAAATTTGCAGAGAAATCAAACAGAATAGGAGTAGTAGGAGGAGTCCAAGGGGTGTGGGGAATTTTTTTTGGGAGCATTAGGGACGGGGAGCCCGGCGGCGCCGGCCCCAAGCCACATCTCACCGGTCGTTTTGGAGGTGGGGGTGCTTGGATTGCTGCCACGTATTAGGGTCTGTATAAATACTATTTTGCATATGTTTGATTTCTCAGTGACCTTTCATTTTACGTGTTTTGCACGTGTAAACTTTTGAGCTTCTAAAAGTTTAAAAGAAAATCAACAAAAAAATATATATGGCTGGGGGGATTCGAACATGGGCTATGTTACAGCAGTGCTAGTTTTTACCAATGAGCTATAAGTGCTTTCTTGCTGGTCAAAAGCAAATTAAATTTATAACTTGTGCTCAAGCTTAACTGCTCCTTTCTGTATTTTGATAAAATTATGTACAGAAAGTTTAGGATTGTTACATTTCTGAGATTAAGACACGTAACAGGAGATGTGTCTTCCACGTAAGCCCGTCAGATTCCTGGGGGCTACGGAGATGGAGTAAGTGCGATGCATTGGGGACATTCCTCGGCGCCTCATCTCCGAGGTATCATTCGACCTTTGGGGGGCCTTCCGTGACCACATTCCCCAGTCGCCTGGCTGGCAGCCAACAACCCGTCTCTGAGCTATCCTACAGCCGAGGTTCCTCAGCCTCATTGATTGTCTCCGAGCAGTCATCGAGCTTGGTCCCATCGCTCGTCTCCGAGCAGTCACCGAGTTGAGATTCCTCAGCTTCCCTATCCAGCTGAGAGCACGGAGCCTAAGCGCCCCCATAACGGCTCCGTGTGTCTCACCATGACGAGATCTTCACCGCTCCACGTCCCGCATCCCACGCTAGCGTATCTCATTATTAATAGGCATATCTCGCCATCAACATGAACGTGACGCGGGGGCGTAACAAACGGCGAGAATCTCGCATCGACTCGCTTCACTGCGACCCCTATATAAACCCCTCCTCCAGATGACTCAGATACGTCGAACTCATTCCTGAGACACCGCTACTCTACCTAATTACTCCTTGGTACTTACTTGATCGTCGGAGGGTCCTATCTTGGTTTCCCACCCCGGGACTTCTCTTGCAGGTAGGTCGGTGTCAGAAACAACTGACAACCCATTGAGACCTACACACTCAATCCTCACACCGAATCTCAACCCTTCAGCCCCGCTGGCAGCAAAATCAACGGAGGACAATATCTGAGGGATTTCGACCTCCATCACTCCCGAAGATGGAAAGTGCCCATACTAACTAAGCTATTGCTTAATGTATTTGATGAATTAGAACATGTTTGGACAAATATATGTAAGTGTAACGACTCTAAAATCTTTGTACGAAATTTTTTCTGTTAATATACAAGAAATGAGTTTTACTGCCTGAGTTTGAGTTATAAGTTACTTTTATTAAATAACAACAAGAAAACTTGTAGTTTACTGGTAATGCCTTGCACTGTTGTGACGTAGCCTGTGTGTTCGATTCCCATTAGACACAATTTTTTTTTTGAATTTTCTTTTTAACTTTTTGGAAGCCCAGAAGATTGCACGTGCAATATATGGGGAAATGAGAAGTTCAGAAAAATCAAACATATGGAAAATGGAGCAAACATGGATTTAATCTGATGGTATGAATCTCGAGGCAAATGCCTCAAGATCGACCGACTAAACTAGCCAAAAGATCGGCACCGACGGCTCAGATGAGGCCAATGAACCCCGTGTTTTGCACACTCGTCTCTTCAGCTACCCTTAACCCCTCTGCACTGTTTGATTTCCCTGCAATCATATAAAGACTTTTTATTTCACAATTTAACACAAGTTTAATGATTTTTAATCCACAATTTTAATTCTCAAACTCTAATTATCTACTATAAATACCACCACAATTTGGCTCAGCACCATTCTAAAAATTCTAGCCAAAACTTTTTAAAAAGTTCTTAAGTGTAAGTGGAGTAAAGTGGAGTTAGCGAGCAAATTAGTTTCGGCGAAAATCGAAACCAATTCCGGAGCTCCCGCAACGCTACGACAACACTCTTCACTTCCTCACCCTCTTCCTAAGCTTTCTAAGCCATGAGTCTCTCCCAATTCTTCTCTTTTTCATTGATACCCATTTTAAATCAAATATCGGTAAAAGTGGAGTTATTACCGATATCATCTTTTCTAAAACCTATAACTCCATTTTCTTTTATCATTTGGACAACCTAATCTTACCACTTCACTTGTAATCTTAATACCGATGTTTAGAATTAATTTTAACCAAAAATCTCTTGTAAAATAATCATAATTGAACTTTTACATTAAAATACCTTAAACTTTGTTATCACATCTTTTCAACAAAATTGCTTAACAATATGTTTAGGAAAACTTCACGGGGTAACGATCTATCCCACACGCACACTTGGTTTCATAGCACGATACCTAGTTGTATGTGTTTTTGGTTCGAAAATAGTATTTACAATAAAATACCACATAATTCTAAAACCGGATTTTTTTTAAAGCGGTATTTCATTTTCTTTGCGCTTATGCATCTACAACCTTTTTTAGGGGACCCGCTAACGGATGATGCAGATTATCGCACATCCTTGGGCTAGTAGAGCGAGATGTAGATTTCCTCACGGAGCATTCGATCTCGAAAGGATTTAAATACGTTATAAAGAAATACGAATTTTCTAAATAAAATAAAATTATTTTTAAAAAAATTATACAAAATTATAAATCCATATTTTCAAAATATAATGAAACGATATTTTTCTAAAAATGAAAGATTAAAAAATGTCAATAAAATACCATCAAGCTATCAAAAAAGGCAAGTTTTTCAATAAAATATCATGAACTTTAAAAAATTAAGTATTTATTATTAAAATACCACAATACTTAAAATCCATGTTCATGAAAATCCTAAATAATACTAATCACCCTCGATATTTATTTTTAACTATATAAAAAATATTTTTCATAAAACTCTCTCGAGATATACAAAATAACAATATTTATGGATTTTAGTAAATATAGGTTTAAGCGGGATCAATTCTCTTGAGCCCCAGAGAGCCGGAGAAAGTGAGTGCTTGTCTATTCAGGTTAGAAAACTTAATAAGAGTTATCAATGTCAATTGTCTTGGAAAAGACACAAATCCTGCCGTCCATGTGCAGCAGTTGCCGATAACTCCCGAACTTAAAAATTTCAGAGTTAAATCAGTACAAGTGTCTGACTCGGTTTGAGTAAAATTCAAACCTGAATCCAAAATCAAATATGAATACTTGATCATGAATACGAATACTTGAATCTAAATATCAATATCAAACATGTATACTTGACTTGATTTGACCGAACCATGATTATAACTTGACTTGACCACTTGAATACTTGATTATATCCTGAATATGAATACTTGAATATTTTGTATCTATAGATTTGGCCAAGACTTGTGAACCTAATCTATACATTACATTAGAATAAAGGGGTAGATTGGTACGGAGCGTATATCGTGACACGAGAGGTCACTTAAAAGACACCCACGTGAATTCACGTGCCGTTGTCCCGTGGATTATGACGGGGCCTTGTACTACATGTTACTATAGTCCAAGGGGTAAGATAGACTGCTCTCGTTGACATGAATATCTTCTTTATCAAAGTACAAACAAGCACGTTAGAATAACTAACATATACCGGTAATCAATCATACACAACTTACCTGTTCATTTCATATTAGTTGTTATATTCTCTTTTTTCTTTTGAGACTTACCGAGCGATTGTTTACTGACGACATTCCTTTCTATTTCTTTCTTTGGAATGTTCGTCAGGAGGACCGGATTATGAGGAGATCGAGCCGAGCTAGAAGGATTTGGACCAGCTCATCGTTCTGCCTGACTTCTAGTTTCCTCTGCACTAACGTTCCTGTATACCATTGTTTAGACACTGCTTTACTCATTGTATCTTTTATTTTTCAAAACCGTTGTATGTAAAAATGAATGTAAATAAAAAAGTTGTTTTATTTAATACTCTTGTCATTCTTGTACATTTACATATTGCTTAATTACGCGTAACGTATTTATTTCTTAGTAAATACGTTGCGGGCTGCCACGTCACCGTTTCCGTCTACTGAAAGACGGGACGTGACAGTAAGCCGTCTGCTAAGAATCTTATCAGCCGATGAATCTGATTCAAATTTCATACTATATGCCAACATATCCGATAATTACACAATAAATTTAACATATTCTTGATGATGTAAATTATTTTATGACCATAGCTCATCATAGAATAAAATCCTATACATCCACAAACAAAATGAGTTTATAAATGAGTCAATCTAAAAGCCTTCAAATATTTCACACAGATATCATCCATTTCGGGGCATGTTTGTTTCCATTGAGTTTCATGGAGTTTCTAAATTCAGGAGTCCGAAATCTTGATTTTGTGTCAGAGTTGAAATTTTTTTCTCTCTATTGTTAGAATTAAAGTCGCGATTTCAAACTTCTAATTTCCTACATGGAGTTGAAAGTTGGGGTTTTTTGAGGATGGAGTTGGTTTGAAGTTTGTTAAGTGAAATTGGGAGTTGAAAGTTGGGGTTTTTTGAGGATGGAGTTGGTTTGAAGTTTGTTAAGTGAAGTATTTTCTATTTTTTTTACTTCTTTATTTTAATTTAACAACTCCAATTATTTTTAAAGTATCATTAGAGGCACAAACTTTAAAATCATAATTTAAAATCAAATAAACCTTTTTTGATACAAACGGACGCATTCAAAATTTGCATTCGATCTCATATTTGATTTCTAATTCTGGATTTATTTCATAAAAACAAACAAGAGTTATTAATAGTGCTAAGACATTAGGTACTGCAGAATGCATGAACATAATATGTGGAAATTTTTTTCCATGCGTCGGCCGTATACAACTGGACAGGAGAGACAAAGAGATGATGAATTCCGGACTCCCTTCGGCAGTTCAGTGAGGTCCAAGTTCTTATTCCTTTCTATCTCCTGTCGGGTGTCATGGAAAAATTCCTCTAAGTGGGCCCTTAATAGTACAATTTGCATGTGTCTTAGTTCAAGTAACAATTCACAATTAGCAGCATTTTGCGTTCTACGCTCAACATCTCCAAAAATTTCTGTTGGCAACGGCTGTCAGATGTCACTACACGCGCGCCCACGTCACCCTCCATATTAATCGCATGCACGTCTCCAAGTCACACCCAAATTTTCAGCGACCCAAAATTCAAACTCAACGGTCCAACTTACTGTAGCGCAGTCAAAAAGGGTCTCGTTTTGGGTGAAAACTTTTAGGCTCCAAATTGCATAGAGATTCCCATCCTCTTCTTCTTCAATAACAACAACAAATGGCGAAAGCACAAACTCACTTCACTCTCTAATCAACCTAAAAATTGCGTCTTTTTCCCCCTTCAAAAGAGATGTCATTTTGGAACGATGCATTCAATAATAGCCAGCTATCGAAGCCAACCTCGATCTTTGGCCTCAAGCTCTGGATCGTGATCGGAATCTTCATCGGCGCCACCTTCGTCCTCTTCCTCTTCCTCCTCTCCCTCTTCTTCACCTCTCGCCGCCGGCGCCACTCCTCTTCTTCTTCGATCTCATCGTCACTGTCCCCTCTCCCTTCGTGTCGCAAACCCTTGAAGCTCCTCCTCCATGACTCGACCCCTCAAATCTCTAAAGAGATCATCGCCATTTCGCCTCCTTCGATCACCAAAACGGAGCATAGGGTTGCGGTGATCAATGAGCAGTATAAGCTCCCGCTTCCGCCAGCGCCCTCGGCCTCGACGAGCGGCGAGAGCAAGGGGTCGCCGCGGAAACTCGCCGGAGGGCCGCCGGAGGTGTCGCATTTGGGGTGGGGCCATTGGTACACGTTGAGGGAGCTCGAGGTGGCCACCGATCAGTTCGCCGATGAGAATGTGATTGGTGAAGGCGGTTATGGGATCGTTTATAAAGGGCTTTTGCCTGATAACACTCTGGTTGCTGTCAAAAATCTTCTCAACAATAGGTTTGCTTGTTAAAATCTCAACTTTTTGTGGGTTTTTGTGGAATTTTGATGAATGGGTTTTGTATTTTTATAGGGGGCAAGCAGAGAAAGAGTTTAAAGTGGAGGTGGAGGCAATTGGGAGAGTGAGGCACAAGAATTTGGTTAGGTTGCTTGGTTATTGTGTTGAAGGAGCTCATAGGTACTCAATTGTTTGTTGAAATGGTTGATTGAAGATGTTTTTCTAACTGCTAATTTACATTTTGTGTTTTTGGTTAGGATGCTTGTGTATGAGTATGTTGACAACGGGAATTTGGATCAATGGCTTCATGGTGATGTAGGGGAAGTGAGCCCGTTGACATGGGATATTAGGATGAACATTATAATTAGCACGGCAAAAGGGTAATGCACTTCCTATTCTGATTTAAGAAACTTTGAAGTAAAATTTATGAATATTCTTATCGAAATTGGTAATATGTAACGGTTTAAATACAATACCTATTACTTTCTTGTGTGGAAATGTTTACCCCATTGACGTTTTAAATCAATTCCTTTTACTAATTATATGCTAAGCTAATGAAGAAGTATATCCGATGTCTGAAGATATGTTTCATTGCTTATATATAGGCTAGCATATCTCCACGAGGGCCTCGAACCGAAGGTTGTTCATCGAGATATAAAGTCTAGCAATATACTTCTAGACAGTCAATGGAATGCAAAGGTATCAGATTTTGGGCTAGCTAAGCTCATTTGCTCAGAGAGAACATATGTGACCACTCGGGTCATGGGTACATTCGGGTCAGTCTGGAACCTAAGCCAAAGTTCGTTTGACGGTTATTATAAATCTCTAATTTGTTAGCTTCTTATTTTCTCTCATCTGCAGCTACGTGGCTCCTGAATATGCTAGCACTGGAATGCTGAATGAGAGAAGCGATGTTTATAGCTTTGGAGTGCTTATAATGGAGATCATATCTGGGAGAACCCCTGTAGACTACACGAAACTACCAGGAGAGGTTGCAGTTGTTTTCTCTGCTATTTTTAGAATTAGTTTGAAAATTGTTCTTATAGGTTTTATTTCCTTTATAGGTAAATTTGGTTGAATGGTTGAAATCTATGGTTGGAGATAGAAAGTCCGAGCAAATAGTAGATCCTAAGATGCGAGAGAAGCCTTCACCAAAGGCACTCAAAAGGGCACTTCTTGCTGCACTTCGCTGTGTTGATCCTGATGCACAGAAACGGCCTAAAATGGGTCATATCATTCACATGCTCGAAGTGGAAGACGTGTTGCTTCGAGAGGTAATTAAAGCCAAACTATCAAATTATATGTCTTATCTTTCTATATAGGATTGTAGTTATATATGAATGCAGGGATACATATACAAACGCAATATCTATAAAATTCATTTTATATACGAATGCTAGGTCTGTTTTGATATGAAATGAATTTATAATCTGGCAATTGAGTTGATTTAATGATTATAAGCCAATAACCCCTGCTCATTTCATGTGAAAATGATGTACTGATTCTTTATTCCACAGTAGAGTATTAGTATCCTACCTATTTGATTGTATCGGAAGGTATGACATCATAATTTCAGCGTGTTTTTTGAATTTAAATAAAATATATTGTTTCCAGCAAGTATTTATAATTGATGATACACAAAAAGAAGCTTGATCCAGGATATGAATCCATGTTGTTTCATTGATTTCTACATATGTTGCTTTTCATTTATTGATCCATACTTTCGTGTTCTAATTATGTGACAGGATCGGCGCGAATCAGCTGTTCCGTCGGATAGGTACAAGCCAAGAGAAAAGGGAAGTTTTGGCAGGAGATGACATACAAATAAGTGAATCAATTTGTATTTGTAATGTCAAAAAGCTCACCAGGTTCTTCAATATAAAGCTTTTTCGGTGTCATTTTTTGTCTGTTTCCTTGCAATGTTCAGACTGCTTGGAATTGATTTCTTTCTCTTATGTCTTGTATCATAAAAGATTATAATTTTATATATTCAATGATAATTCGATAGGAATGTGATTCCAAATTGCATCATATTGATGTTATTTTAGGAGTGAACTATATTTTATCTCCCCTATTCCCAAGTGTTTCTATATTATCCTCTAATATCAGGGGTGTAACTTAATTTAAGCACATTGGTTTTTGCTAATTGTTTGATTAATGTGGGTAGGTAATTAGCTCTGAGTGAATGGAGAAAATTAGGGATTAACTCCGTCGATATTCTGCACATCCTTACCTACTATTCGTGGTTATCGTATGAATATTGTTAATTAGTGAGTATTACATCCTCAAGTGCTGATAATGCAATAGAAATTGAGGATTATATACATTTATTATGGCATAAAGTTATTATCTTCAATTTTTTTTTAAATGTCAGAGGTTGATGTATATAATCTCAAAGTATATTAGAATAAATTGATCGTTGTTGGAATGTTGTGAATTGGCTGCTTAGTGCCTGTCTTTGTGTAAACTCTTGGTTTAGAATTGCATTTGTTAATTCAAGCTGCTTGTGTGATTTCCATGGAGATTGGATACAAACAATTACAAAATTTTAAAGAAACAAAGAAATTTGCGGTGTGAGAAAACGATGTCAATTTCGTTTTTATTTTGGAAAAGAATTCTTATCGTATAAGCTTAAACCCAATTCAGCAAAAATAAGGAATGGTATTTTAAAATGTGGATTATTTTGTTTGTATATGCACATTATTTTGTTGATCTCCTTCTGTACATGCACGCTATTCTATTTTTTTCCCCCTCTTGCTGAATTATTTTTAGTTGTTAGTATTATTTTTGAGGGAAATTGTTAGTAGTTTTATAGGCAGATAAAAGTTCATTTATTGATCAGTTTTTGAGGGTTAAATTTAGCCATATCGAGCTCCGTTGGTCATAGTTTTAGGGTTGCTTTTGTCCATTCCCACTTTTGTTCCGTTCTATATATTTTTTATGATGATATCAACCGATCCAGAAAAAAAAACAAATTTATTTCAATTTTTTCCAAAACAAATCCAGTCCAACTGAATTCAATTTCATTTAATTTTGTTCCATGCATCCAAAACAAATAGCCATAAAAAGAAGAAATGTGTTTTTTTTGGTTGGATACCAACTAGCAATCTTTCACGGATCCGGATGCTCCGCTATTTTTCCTCTCTCCATTGAAATTTCGACGGTCGAGATCAGTGTAAAACAGGAAGGCCCAGTGTTTGGTGTTATCGGGAAGGGGATCGGACGGCTCTGCTAGGCAGAGCAGGATGCTTGCCAAGCAGCGGATCCAAATCCATCTTTCACTCTGTTTTCTTCCGGCTAGAATCAACATTGGGATGTTCATGAGAACATGTGATCTTCCATGTAGTAACTGCAGCATCTTCAAAAATAAACTGCACAACCTCAAGTAACAGGTGGTGGTGGCAATGATATTCATAATTTGGGGGAGTTTCATGGGACTTTTATGCAAACCCCATGTGCTGAATCTGACAGGTGAAGGTGGTCTGTTGTTGAAAAAGGTGAGGAATAATGGTGTTGCTTGTTAATTTGGGCAAATCTACAGGTGACAAAAATGATAAAAAGAGAGTGGCAATGACCGAGACCAAAAAGAAAAAGAGATGGAGAAATGAAGAAAGAACAGTAAAGCTGAAGATTGAGTGGATTGCTTTGATGGCTACTTCCATGAGAATTAGCTATACGTGTAACTTTTCTTTTCAAATTGAAAAGTCTCCGTTTTGATTTCCCAAAAGTTCACATCTAAATTTGGATACAAAGAATTTCATTTACGGTTTCATGTTTTTCCGATTATCTACACTTGAATTCTGCATGTGCACCGTATGCAAAGAGAAAAATCATATATAAAAAATCATGTGATGGTAAGTTTAATTTGAATAAAATTGGTAACTACTCACAATACTGGACATTTTTAAATAGAAGATTTACAAATAAATTATTGTATATATATTTTTATTTGAAATTTAAGACATCCTAGTAATTAAATTAAAGATTATCTTATAATTTTTTTTCTTCAATTTTCCTTTGAATTGCAGTTGGAAGTGCCAGGAGTTGATAACATGTACGCGCTCCTTTAGACGTAAATACAATAAACAAGAAAAGCTAGTGAAGACAACATAAAATACATATGGGGTAACCTTATTATTTACATTTGACTGATGTTGGACTTAAAAACTTAACTCCTAAGAATTTAAATACTTATATAAGCATTTTAATCAAAATGCACATAAAAGTGATCAAGAAACTTGATCAAAGCACAAAAATGAGAATTACAATAACAAGAGCAAGCCAAAGGCTTGTCCATCACAGGTGGGACCTCTTGCCTTGGGCAGCCCCCTTGTGACAACTCAAAAATGAGTTGTTTCGAGACATCCCTCATCAGGATGCCCCCCTTCCGATACCGAGAGTCCCTTAGATGAGGTGTCCCAGCATGCTTATCTATTAAAATAGCGCCGAACCCCTTTTTTCGAATAGGTGTCTGAAGGAGATAGTGGGTGAATTTCCTCTCCCCATTTTCCTAATAACTATGGAGTAGTTACCCACTGCTCCCCACTCACAAAGGGGCATAAATACCGCTCTGTGAGTAACTGATCAAAAGATCGAATCTTTTTGCCTCGACTTGATTAAAGTTCTGAAAAGGAAAAGATTAAGCAGAGGAAGAAGAAGGAAAAAAGAAGGCAAGATATACCCCCATTCCTTCACTCTTCTCCCTATGTCCCTTTCGTTCTATCTTTATCTAATTAGAGAGAGGTTCATTAAAACTTATACAAGTTTTAAGCCTCAACCGAGGATCTTGGAAGCCATGGCCTTCTTCAGAAGAAAACTTAGAACACAAATGTGTTCTTGACCAATATGAATAGAATTTAGAACATGGGCCACCCCATATCCTTCATTTTTCAGAAATAGGCCCTCATCTTTCTTAACATATAAAAAAAATAGATAAACTATTTCTAGAAGAATTAGATCAAAACCCTATGTCTTTCTTGTTCATTTATAAATGGAATATTCTATTCATTTAGAGACACAAAAATGTGTTTCTGAAAATATTTTTGAACGAGGAACACTTATTAATCTCTAAGACATGAAAACATATATTCAAAATATCAATGAATAGGAAAATCCTATCCATAAGATATGAAAATCATGTTTTCTGACATGTGAATAGGAAAATCCTATTCACTTTACAGAACTGAATATATGTCTATAACAGATATATATATGAATGTAATATTTCATTCATGTCTTGAGACATGAAAACTATGTCTTCAAGACCCTCATGAATAGAAAAACCTTATTCTCAACCCCCTTGTGAATAGGAGTATCATATTCTTACTCCTATTCACTTATCAGACATGCAGATTATGTTTGTTTTAGTGAATGTAGTGCCAAAAACGCCGCATTCATTACATAGTGCCAAAAACGCCGCATTCATCACATAAACATGGCCTCAAAGTCATATTTTTACTCTTGAACACAAATCCATGTGTTCATTTTGCATACTCTTTAGAATGGTATCACATATTCTCAGTGAGTGCATGCAACTCAAATAAATGAATTTCATTTTAAGAAAACTTTATAACAAAGTTTTCTGACATGGTTAGAAACAGTTATCGGGAGGCCCAAAAGAGACCTCTCGGCTGCTTCGGGACCCCTTCATGTTGTGGATCCCACCTAAGATGTCCTACCTACATTTCAAATAAAGTGGTGTTGACCCCACCAAAGATGTCCCACCCACATTGTGAAGTGGACCCACTTAGGCCGTCTCATTTGCATTTCAAATGAAGTGTTGTCTATACTTCAAATGAAATAACACCAACACTTCAAATGAAATGATACTCACATGTTGGGTATCCCATCAAGGTGTCCTGCTTACGTTTCAAATGAAGTGATGTGGCCCCCACGTAGGGTGGTGCCCATAAACTTTTACCAAATTAACACTAAAATACCTCTAAGTATTTCCATTTAACTCTCAAATAAGAGTTCCATGTAATTTTACATTCTTTTTTCAAATATCAATGTATTTACATTCAATTGTATACAAACTTAAACAAAATGAATAAAATATATATTCTTTTGTTTTACCTATTCTTGGTATTTACTTTACTAATATATATACGAACCCTCATACTATAATGATGCGATTTGAAACGAGTCAGTATGGTATTCCGTCCAGATACGTCCTGTGACAATATGGTGTAATTAACAGTTTGCGCTTGCGCTACCGGAAGTCTTGAACCAAAGACCTTCTGATCAATTTTTAAAACAATAAATAACTTATTTTGTTTAAACCCACCTTTGTTTCAATGTTCAAACGTTAGAGGTCCTAAAGAGAGTAAACGAAAATGACGAATCCGCTGGGGACCTAGACTTCCTCTTAGCTCGTTCTAAATTGCATCGCTTTCCGTTTCCTATGACAATATGGTGCTAAGTGCGTACAGGCAGAGGTGCGTACACGCACTTACCAAATTAGCGAAGAAGCAAAGGTTCCTAACAAAAATCAAGAGCTTCAGAAAAAGCACAACTCTAAAGGAGTGAAGAAAATGACACCAATTTATAGGGTCTAAAAAGACGGTTCGCATTCCCACGAATCATCTTGAGACAGATCTAACAGATCACAGCTCGACACTTGAATGTCACCTTGAAAACATGCGAAGAAGCAAGTGCACAACTATTAATCAATGGGTGCGCATATGGATAAAGTCTATTCCAACATGTACACACATGTTTAAATGACAAAAGTCATTAAGTGTGATGGGCGCGTGCAAAGCACGTGCGCACATGCTAGCCAAAGGCACACGCAAAGCGGGTGCGCATATGACAAGTGCGCGTATATTTTCCATATGCATGTGCAACGCATGCGCGCATTGCGCATTTAACGAATGATAACAAACTAAATAAATTTGGGATCATCCTAAAACATGAATAATATGTGATCGATCTTTAATTAACAGAAAAAAATTTTGTTAGTTAAATACTTTAACAAAAGATCGGTGGATCAAAAATCCAATGGTGCACATGTCACCTTTAATTGATATAAATCAATTAAATCTTTTTAAATCAATCTAAAATCAGATTGAGATCAAAACAAACCAAACAAATCCTAATTTCTTCTCTTATAAATAGGAGTCTCATATGAAGAAAACTCACACTGGAAACCCTCTATAAGGTTGAAAAAAATCTCAAGTCTCCTTCTTCCTCAGCAAAAAAGTACGCAAGGTAGAAATAAAGAGAAAAACTTCTCTTTTCCTCTATTAAAAGGCTTTTACTTTTAGACAGAAGGCTTTGCTTCTTATTGAATCTATTGATTCGCTATAAAAAGATCAAGTGATCTTAGGATTCATCTCTCGTTCATAAAGTTTATACTTTTACGAGAGATCGATCCTAAAATCCAAGAAAAATAAGACGCGCACCATAAAACACATGCATATGATATGAAAACAGATAGAAGTCAAAGATTATGCTTCTTAGAAAGGAAAAAAAAGAAGAAAAGCACATAAAACAAAAGTCATTACTTCTTGGAGAAAGCTTCTGCTTTCTGATGGAGGCCAGTGCGCACCTAAATTGGTATGCACTTAATAAAAAATGCTGTCTCTAGGGAAATGATGCCCTGAAGATGTGCGCATCACATGATACCCACGTGTGCGCACTTGTTGAAAGCTGTCTATAAAGATATGTGTGCCACGTGATATCCACGTATGTGCACTTGTTGAACATAGCCTATGGAGGCATGCGCATGGCATGCGCGTTACATAAGCACTTGCGCACTTGAACGACCAACCACAGTTTGACTACTTAATTAAAATTAAATTATGAATCAAAACTCTTACTTATCATATACAATATATTGATCAAAATATCAATAAACTTAAGCGATCTTACTCTAAAAAATAACTAAAGATCCTTAATCCATATTTGTTAAGTTGATCTTAATCCAAAATAGAATTAATGAACCTTAACTATATTCCTGAGTTGATCTTAGTCTCAAAGATGGCTGACGATCCTCAGATAACATATTTTGAACTGACGGACTTCATTTATATAAGATCTATGTCCTAAGTTCAAAACCCCAAATCTAATGCACGGATTCAGACTAATCCGCGCCCTATGGGCGACGACATAAACCGGTCTCTGTATACAATCCACAGGAAATAATAATAAACTATATATATAACACGACACGAAGTGACCTACTGGAGCAGGTGAAAGTTGTTATTGTAACAGGATAGCGTAATTAACTGCAGAGACTTGCGCCTGCAGGGAATAACGTCCCCACAATCAAAAACCCCTCAAAAAAGGGGAATATGATAAAGTCATGCTATATCGGTCGCATCTATCCAAACCTCCGATATACGGTGTCATAAATCAACTTGGCATCTTCGGAGAGATGGACGGATATGTTCCATATAGCATCTGTTCCCAAATTCAGGCTAGACGCTCAGTCCAGTTTTCGGCTGTTAACAGGCATGTGACGGTGGGAAACGGTCAGCTTTGCAAAATCATTAGTAAAGGGACAATTATATTACATCCATCGGGAGGAGGTCAGATAAAGCTGAAGAACACTAGACACATACCAGATCCAAAGAAGAGTTTAATATTTACAAGTCATCTGGATAACGAAAGATATGTTATAGTATTTGGGAATTCTTAGTGGAAGATTTCAAAGGATCGTTGGTAGTCACAAAGGGTAAATTGATTGGTACGTTATATTTCTTCAGCGCGAGAAGTGGTGATTCGATTGCATTGACAACAGATTTAGATACGGATTCTGAGACTTCGTTATGGGACAAGAGATTAGGGCACCTTAGTGAGAAGAATATGAAGATTCTTCAGGGTAATGGGGTTTTATCTGGGGTGAAGAAGGTAGAGTTGGGACTCTGTATGGGTTGTGTTTGTAAAAAGCAAAGCGCACTCAGGTTTCAGATTGATGGTGTAGCAAAGAAGACCAAGAAGCTAGAGTTGATGCATACAGATGTATGGGGACCGGCATCAGTAGAGTCTTATGGAGGAAATCAGTCCTTTGTTACTTTCATTGATGATGCAAGCAGGAAGACCTAGGTGTATGCAATGAAGAAGAAGTCCGATGTGTTTGGTCACTTCAAATACTGGATTACACAGCTGGAGAACCAAATATGGATGAAGGTTAAGTGCCTAAAGTCCGACAATGGCAGGGAAGAATGCACACAAGAGTTCGAGGGGTTTTGCTCACAGAAAGGTATACGTTGGTTAAACATGGTACCGGGGACACCGCAGCAGAACGGTATCATTGAAAGAATGAACAGAACGATTCTAGAGCGGGTAAAGAGCATGACCTTGGATGCAGATGTGCACAAATTCCTATGGGCAGCAGCTGTCGATGCTGCTATGTATCTGATCAATCGAAACCCAACAAGTGCACTCGATGGAGTAATTCCGGAAGAAATTTGGTCAGGTAAACCAGTAAATTACTCACACATTAAAGTTTTTGGTTGCATTGTTTATACGCTGATGTTCCCCTCCGAACGGCGGCCCGGACTTTGCGTCCGTTGCCTGAGGTTCGGGGCAGATGCTATTTGGTTTTATCCGTCTATCTCTCCGAAGATGCCAAGTTGATTTATGGCACCGTGTATCGGAGGTTTAGACGGATGCGGCCGATGTAGCAGCCTTCGTCAGATTCCCCCTCAGGGTGAGGGGTTTTTGATTGTGGGGACGCTCTTCCCTGCAGGCGCAAGCCCCTGCAGTTAATTACGCTACCGCGTTGCGATAACAACTTTCTCCTTCTCCGGAATTTCACTTCGTGTCGTGTATGTTTGTTTTGTTTGTGGTTGCCCGTGGATTGTATACGGAGACTTAGTGATGTCGTCGTCCGTAGGACGTGGATTAGTCCAAATCCGTATTTACTTAGATTTGGGTTTGGTGTTTTTAGTTTAAGGATGCATTAGTCGCGTTGCGGCTAAGATCAACTTAAACGTTCGTTGAGGATACGTTAGTCTTGTTTTAGACTAAGATCAACTTAACGTAGTGATTGATTTAATTATCTGGCTATTGGGACTCGTCACCTCTCCGACGTCGTTGAGGGATTACAACGACAAGCGTCTGAGGAGTTCAGAGATGTACCCTTGAACCAAAGTTGATTTGGGGTTTTATTGTTTATTTAAAGATCTAAGGACACATTAACCGTAGCTGGGGCTAAGATCAACTTAGACGGGACCGTTTAGATCCGGCAAAAGAGCGTTCGGGCTCTATTGCGCCAGTTTAAGGACGTGGTGGTCCATCGCCAGTTTAGGGACGTGGTGGTCCATTATTAGTTTAGGGACGTTTCGGTCCGTCGCCAGTTTAAGGACGTTTCGGTCCGACATTAGTTTAGGGACGTTTCGGTCCGACATTAGTTTAGGGACGTTTCGGTCCGATTAGATAAGTGGTCGTTGGGACCCGTCACCTCTTTGACGTCGTTGAGGAATTACAACGAGAGATGTCAAAGGAGTTCGGAGATGTACCCTCGAACCGGTCGTGAATTGGTTTAGGAGAGCCATTTTGCTCAATCAATTTAATTTTAAGGACTTACAGCCAGGATTGGGTTAAGTCCAATTTTTTTTATTTATTTTAGACTTTGCCTGACTAAAAGAATCAATCCAAACAGGGCTCTGCCCCTTTATTATTTTTGCAATTTGATTTGGGCCAGGCCCTCAAGAATTTTCCAAACAGGGCTCTGCCCTTTTATTATTTTTGTGATTTGATTTGGGCCAGGCCCTCAAGAATTTTCCAAACAGGGCTCTGCCCTTTTATTATTTTTGTGATTTGATTTGGGCCAGGCCCTTTTAAATAATGAGTTGCGCTTGTGCAGAAACTCAAGAATTTTCCAGATTTAAGAACAAAAGTGCATAGCACTTTTGATCTAAATTTGGATCAAAGGAAAACAAGTTTTTCTTCTTGTTTTCCCTGATTTTACAGAACCAAGGGTTCATATCAAGTGCAAGGCACTATTTATCTCTTTTTATTATTCACTTTTTTAATCTTCTGTTCTTCAGAGATTTTTACCTTTTTCTTTTTATTTTTTGTTCTTGATTAATCTTCAAGAGTTCTGTTTCTTCTTTTTTTTGCCAGAAGTTGATTCTTCTTCATCATGCCTTTGAATAAGGTCTGGGATCCTATTTATAGTGCTCACAAATTTGTTGAATTTGTTAACCAAATCTTTCCTGAATGATTTTGGGAATTTTCCCACCATTGGATCTTTGATCCAAAGGCAGAAGAAAATCTTCTGGTTTTGGAAAGAACAGAAAAGATTTCATCAAATTTTCATTCTGTTTCTGCGCAACTCCCCAATGAATGACATGTGTCGCGCAGTGGAAGGCTTGCGCAACAGTGCTTGCGCAACTGCGCAGACACGTGTCGCGCAGATGTGCGCTTGCGCAACGGTGCTTGCGTAACTGCGCAGACACGTGTCGCGCAGCGGTGCCCTTGCGCAACGGTGCTTGCGCAACTGCGCAGACACGTGTCGCGCAGCGGTGCGCTTGCGCAACTGCGCAGACACGTGTCGCACTGTGGACCGCTTGCGCACTGCGCAACGCACGGAATTTGAAGCGTTGCTTCAGAAAATTTGAATTTTCAAAATTCAAATGAGCCTTGCTCAGATTGGGGGAACAAATGCCCCCCCACCGTTGTGCTTACGTGGCGCGACGTAAGCGCAACGGTGGCCAGATCCTAGCCGTTGGATCAGGGAAGGTCAGTTGAAGGGGCGCAAGCGCCTATAAATAGGACTCTTGGTCCTCAACAGATGATCACCATCTTCAAGATTTCTCATTTTCAGAGCCTTGCTCTTGCCTTCAAGAACTTCAGAGCCTTGCTCTTGCTTCCAAAGTTAGAACTTTTTAGAAAAACTTTAGGTAAAAATTAATCTTAAATTAAATTAATTTTAATTAATAGAGCCTTGCTCTCATAGATCTTTTGATCTAAGGAAAACCCCTTTGGGGTTTCACCAACAGAGCCTTGCTCTCAAGAATCTGTTTCAGGGTTTCTTAACCCATGAACAGAGCTTTGCTCTTTGGCAAAACATAGATCTTTTGATCTAAAAATGAAGAACTCTTAAGAGTTTTCATGGATCTTTAAGATCCCAATTTTTTTAATTTTTAATCTTCCTTTGATGGATATTTCCATCATTATCACAGAGCCAAGCTCTTTTAAGGAATCTTGTTCCCCTGAGACCAGAGTTTGACAAATGTCACTCTGTGACAGAGCTTTGCTCTAAAAGAGGAGGTTTTCTCTTTGTCTCTGGGGACTCCCCACCAATGGGTGTATCCTATTGGGAATTTTTTATGAATTGACAGTCCCATCTAATGATGGGATTGTCTTATTAAATGATGCACATCATCCGGATTTTGTGGGTCCCCCTTTGGTCCCCTACCTACTGCATCACAGTGTGGAGCAAGATATATATATTTTTTCAAATGCCAAGCGTTAGGCCACTAATGATGTATGTTTCTTTGTCTTTCCACAGAACATGTCTGACGACTTGTCTTTTCCCTTCGTTCGCTCGGAAGGAGGGTTCCCCCATGCGCCAGTGGATCGGGTGGTATTCGCTCTTATTAAAGATCGCGATCCTGAGTGCAAAAAGCTCCATCTGTGGGGAAGGTGGTATAGCCAGATCATCCAAGGCCGTCGCAGTTTTAGTTCCGCCGCGCCCTCTGAGCCCATAGTCACGCTCCCTTATGCGGACGAACCCCCGGTGAAGTATGCCGTGGAGGTTAAGAATTGGAATTCTGATGACCTCCTTCAACCTGCAATCGGCGCCATCCCCGTGCAGCCACCGCCGGCGATAGATATTCTGGGGAGGCGAATCTGTCAGGGCGAAGCACGCCCTTGGGGACAGGCTTATAACATTGGAATGATCCCGCGACCCCCCGTCGGATATTTGCAGTGGGCCCGGTACATTCTATCGGCGAAGAGGACCCACCTAACGAAGATTGGTCTATACTCAGCCGTCTTCGTCTCGCTCTTTGAGTACCCCTCTCCTCCAACGTGGTGGATAAAAGCCTTCGTTGAACAATGGAATATCCCCACCCATACCTTCCTGACAGCGGATAGGGAAGTCTCCATCTCTCTGGAGGAATTTGCCGAAATTTCAGGTCTGCCAATGAGGGGAGAGCACTACGAGGAGTTGCTTCCTCCTGATGAGTATGTCTTTGCCACCAAGCAGCTGGTATTTGACTTAACCCCGGAGAATGCCATTCAGCATCAGCATCCGGGTTTGGTGAAAGTGTTGGAGATCTATGAGGAACTCCATTTGGAATCGGGAGACAAGGGCGTCAGTTTCGCAGCTTTCATTGCTCGCTTTATCCGCCCGGAGTTCTTATCAGAGCAGAGCGAGAAGTTCGCTCAGCTTGACGACCCCTTTGGCTTTGGTTTGGATCGCCGACCCGTATCGGAGAATAACCAGAGGGATTTCTATCTCCCCAATGCTGCCATCGTCGCTTTCTCGGAAATCGCCGTCCCCGGCATGGATGAGGAAACTTTCTTTATTGGGTTCCTGGGCTTGTGGTTATGCAACTTTGCGCTCCCTATGCACCCGCGCTTCATGCGGCCCTCTGTCTTTTACCCGGCACATCGGATGGTGGCCGGTCTGCAGTTGTCGGTAGGAATTGCTGGGTTAGCTTATCTTTATCATGGACTCAGCGTAGCGGCGGACGCCAATGATCCTGGGACACAGCCTGCTAACTTCCCAATGCATTACTTCGTTTCTTGGATGGAGATGCACGTGCGAGGGGTGTTTGGCGCCCACAAGACTCCTCCATTCTTCGAGAAGTACAGACTCCCGAGAGTCATACGGTTAATCGGGGCTTCAATTGTGTTTGCATCCCCGCGGGATTCTAGGGGACTCCTCCTGCGCCCACATTTAGTCGGAGCGACGACTTCTTTCGTGGATAAGGTTATCACCATAGGCTCGGAGACTACTAAGTCGGTGGTGCCCCTACGTGACGAGTTTAAGGGCGGGGCTTCTGTACTGAAGGCTCGGGAAATCGTCCATCTCTACTCCATTCGGCCGGGCTACCTAGTGTTTCGGCAGAATGAGACGGCTTTGTTTATGAGGTATAATCCGCATCGATTTGCCCAGCAATCAAGCTACAACCAGGGGATCCCGATGGAAGCCTTCTTGGAAACGCCTGTGGTTGGCCCAGAGGGGGTAAAGAATGCGATGCATCACTTTATACGGCTTAACACGGGTTCCTATTTCTTCATTAGTGAACCCAGCTGTGTCCCTAAGATGCTTAATTCATATGTGGCCTGGTATGCGCACGCTATGGGCCCAATCATTTTAATGGAGAAACGCCTACTGGTTAACCGTAGGGGTGCGCCTCCTGGCGGTGATCGCAAGGCCCCTTTGCAGCCAAGGCTCCCGGTCGTCCTTCCGCTAAAAGATGCTGGAGTCGATCGACCACGCGTGTTGAGCCCTCCGCGGGGATTGCCACTGTCTACTACGGTGGATGCACCAACGGCGCCCCGTGCTCCGACAAAGACGGTTAAAGCGGTATCGCCGGAGTCGGGCGCAGGAGCGGATATCGGGACTCGCCGCCCGAAAGTGACTGCCAAAACTGCCAAGCGCAAAGCTGTTCCGAGTGGATCCAAAGCTGGCGGACAGAAGAAGAAGAAGTCCACCCTATCCCTCGATGCGATCCTCAGCTCAAAGCCTGCGGCTTCTCCTGCCGAGGCCATATACGAGTACGGCAGCAATGAGGGCTTTGTGGTGGACCCTGCGGACACCAATTTGGCCGCCGCCATTGTAGCTTCGGAGCGATCGGCGAGGCTCGAAGCGATGCTGAGTAAACTCGCTGAGTCCGGTAATCATCAGACGCTTTATTTGTTATTTCATTGCACCTTGTATTATTACATTTAACTAACATTTGCTCCATCTTTAACAGGTGTCTCTACTGAAGAGGCTATCGCTGCCTCCCTGAAAACCTTCCAAGAGGAGGAGGAGAAACGTGCCCTAGCAAGCGTCGGTATGTCTTATCCCTTTCTCTTTTATACGGAAATTTTGTTGTCTCTTTATGATAGTCAATCTGACCTTCTCTTGTTTCTTTACAGGGGTTGTATTAATCGGCGCAAGGATCCTTTCCGAGCCCGTCACCGAAGCCCCGGCTCCGTCGAAGCTGCCGCAAGAGCCTCGGCTTGATGCAACGACGAGGGATGCTCTGAAAAATCTGGAGGCATCCCTCTATACGGATGAGGATGCTTCACTCAAGGAAGCTCTGATAGCATCCGTCTCAACGGCTCGAGAAGAGCGGAAGCGGTTGAGACGTGAAGCAAAGGCGCGGAAAGCTGCTTTGGCCACGGGAGCGGGCCCTAGCACCATTCCTCACGCTAGTACTCCTTCCGAAGAGCCCCCTGTTGCCCTGTCTACTGCTCGTCGGCAAGTGGCGCGCGCGGTTCGGAGCGCCAATGATAAATCCGCTTCAGGTAGTACTCCTTTCAGAACCTTGTTGTACGAATTGTAAAGCTATTGGCTTATACGTATCTCATCTTGCAGGGTCAAGTCCAACTGAGGGGGAGGCGGAGACGACCGTCGAACCCAGGGGAGCGGAGGAAGCGGTACTTGCTGAACCCGAACCGACAGTGAGCAACATTGTCGGGGTCATGGGGCCTGGAGCCGAGATTGAGGAACCTGCCGCGGAGAGGGTCATTGATGCCGCACCTGAAGTGGCGGCAGATGAGATGATTGTCTCAACCGAGCCGAAGGCGGTAGAGGGCGAGGTGCTTGAGGCTGGGGACCTCGTGGTGCCGATGGACGAGGCAGCTGTAATCGCCGATCCTGAGGGAGCAGCGGGTGAGGCGGCCATGATTCCTGAAGACGAGCTAGGCGCTCCTTCTCAGGAATCTGGCAATGTTCCTATCATAGCCCTCCCTGCCTATGGTCCCCCGCCGCCTGTAGAGCTTGCGAGCATAACAACGGTTCCCCTCGAGTCGGGTGATGAAGCTACAGGCGGTGGCCTTCCGTCAGTGGAGGAAGGGATTGCCTCCGTTTCTGCGGGCAGCTTGTTGGGTAAATTTTAAATGGCCAATTTTCTTCATTTATATATACCTCACGATCTCTTTTAACCAGTTTGTCTTTGTTTTAAACGCAGGTGCGGCTAGTGCCGATGCTCCATTGCCTGAAGGCACACCGTCAACCATTGCCTTGGCGGTGGTTGCTCCTCAGCCTTCCCTTGTGCCATCGCGGATGTCGGAAGGTATGAATTTACGAATTATGCATTAATCTTTTAACGTGTAGCCTATGTACTAACGTTATACCACTATGCTCTTTTCAGGGGTGTTCTTCGATCATCTGTATCAAGTGCTGTTCCCACACTTCTCTTTCCCATCCGAGCTCGCTTCTCCCTCTAGGGGTACCGGTAAGTGCTGTCTTGGTCTCTTTTGAGGGAATATAGGATCGTATCTGACTTTTCCTCTTCCTGATTGCAGTGCCTCAAATCGAAGGAGAGGACACCAGGCCTGCGCTGCCACCGGCGCCTCCGGCTTTGCCGTCCGTTGCGACTGGTACAGATATTCCTTTCCCCTTTTTATATGATCTTTCACCGACTTTTCGAATCATTGTTTGACCATGTTTCGTTTTGCAGCTATTGTTCCAGCTCTGATCTCTTTTGAGTCTCACGTCCTCTCACCGGCGGGTCCTTTCTTGAGACGCCCGTCTTCAAAGGGTGCTGTGATGAGCCTGGGTATGTTGAGCGGGTACATCGAAGAGCTCAACATGGATGCCCTTCCTTCTGCCGTAGATTTCGCTGTGGATGTTAACCCAATGTTGGCGGCGCTCGTAACTTTTCATAACGAAGGCGTCGTCGAATCGTGGGTTAACTACTGCAGAGAGATCGAGGCTCGCTTGCATCGGTTGGAGTCGACACGCCCTTCTCCCGAGGTTTTGGCCGCGAGCGCCGAACGGACAGCTTGGCTTGAGCAAAGCGCCTCTTATCTCCGCCATTTGGAGCAGGAGGCAGCTTTACGGCTAAAGGAGCATCAGGAATCTTCAAACGCGACCGCTTGCCTTCGTGCTGAAGTTAGGACGAATGCTGCTGAGGTGAAAGCTGTCTTTGAAGGTCTTCTCAAGCGTATATCTAATGGGCTAGCACTGAAGCGGAAACTTGATGCTGCTGAGCGCGATGCCCGAGGCCAAGAAGCAGCTCAGCAGGTTGTTGGGGAAGAGCTCGCATCCTTCACGCAGCAGCGGGCTCAAGTAGAGGCTGAACTGGCAGTGGTAGTTGATCAGGAGAAGGCGTGGGAGGAAGTACGCGAGCAATTGATAGGGCTATTTAAGACGCTTCCTTCCCAGTAGCTGCCCTTGTATCAATACACTTGTAATTTTCTTTTTCGAATAAGATGTATACATTCTCTATTCTTTTGTACAATTCGCCATGTACTTGATTGAATTAATAAATAAAGATACACATTTTTTTGCAATGTCTTGTATCATTTCTTTGCTTTCTCCCTTCTCTTATTATCAGCATGCTGTCTTGATAAACATGATTGACAGGTAATAGAGTAAGCATTTTGGTTTCTTCGAGATATGGCGAGGGCTTAGGCCGCAGGTTCAGATCTGCTGCCTAAGACTTTTCAACTCTATGAGCCGTGAGGGTCTCATAGAGACTTTTCTCCCTACGGATCGAGAGGATCTCGTAGGTGGATTTTCTCCTTAGGAATCGTGAGGATTCCCAAGTGTGGTTTTCTCTCATAAGTCGAAAGGATCCTATAAGAGAAGTTCTCCCTCTTACGAGTCGAGAGGGCTCGTAAGCGGTTGTTTCCCTCTTTGTCGAGAATCGACTTCAGAGAGTGAGACCCGTGAATAGTATGCAAGAGACCATTTAGGATTGACTTGCAGGATCCCATTGCCCTTCTTACGAGTCGAGAGGGCTCGTAGGCGGTTGTTTCCCTCTTTGTCGAGAATCGACTTCAGAGAGTGAGACCCGTGAATAGTATGTAAGAGACCATTTAGGATTGACTTGCAGGATCCCATTGCCCCTCTTACGAGTCGAGAGGGCTCGTAGGCGGTTGTTTCCCTCTTTGTCGAGAATCGACTTCAGAGAGTGAGACCCGTGAATAGTATGCAAGAGACCATTTAGGATTGACTTGCAGGGTCCCATTGTTCAGGAAGTAAGTTTTTGAATCCTTACTGCCCGAGATGTGAGTCAAAGAAGCTCTCGTCACGGAGTGTTTGTATCCGTGAGTTGAGTATTTTGCTAGGGATTATTTGTTTCCCAAGCGCCAAGGATTATTTGTGTCCTTGGGGTTTGAAACGAATCGATGGTTCCCGCGGAGGCGCTGGTGGCTCTGCGAGTCGACGCGGATCAGAAGGCTCTCGTCAAGGAGTGTTTGTATCCGTGAGTTGAGAAGTTTTGCGAGGGATTATTTATTTCCCAAGCGCCAAGGATTATTTGTGTCCTTGGGGTTTGAAACGAGTCGAGGGTTCCCACGGAGGCGCTGGTGGCTCTGCGAGTCGACGCGGATCAGGAGGCTCTCGTCAAGGAGTGTTTGTATCCGTGAGTTGAGAAGTTTTGCGAGGGATTATTTGTTTCCCAAGCGCCAAGGATTATTTGTGTCCTTGGGGTTTGAAACGAGTCGAGGGTTCCCACGGAGGCGCTGGTGGCTCTGCGAGTCGACGCGGATCAGGAGGCTCTCGTCAAGGAGTGTTTGTATCCGTGAGTTGAGAAGTTTTGCGAGGGATTATTTGTTTCCCAAGCGCCAAGGATTATTTGTGTCCTTGGGGTTTGAAACGAGTCGAGGGTTCCTACGGAGGCGCTGGTGGCTCTGCGAGTCGACGCGGATCAGAAGGCTCTCGTCAAGGAGTGTTTGTATCCGTGAGTTGAGAATTTTTTTTTTGTTGAAGTCATTGGCTTCTGCGGTTGAAATGAACCGTTGAGGTTTGGCTTCGTCGTCTGACGGAGCCCGTTGAGAAAGTATGGTTCCCTCTTTGTTTACTCCCTTGGATTGTATACAGGGATCGATGTGATCCTAACTGTAGGGCCGAAGTTTTATCATTTCTTCTTTTTATTTTATTTTATTTCTGCGATGCTCTATCATTTCAGCTTTTATATCGCAAAGGTCGCGATTGCCCAATCATTTCGGCTATTTTTCGCAGTGCCCAATCATTTCGGCTATTTATTTTATCTTTACTCGTCGCTTTTTATTACGAGTTGCCCAATCATTTCGGCTATTTTGCATGCATACATTTTACTTGCTGCTTTTTATTGCAAGATGCCCTATCATTTCGGCTATTTTGTATGCATGAGCGGCCTACTGGTTTTCGCCGTAAACCTGAAATTGGACACCGATTTCGGCATCAGCACCGCTGCAACTGGGATATTGCCAGGAGCGAATCATCATTTGCCTCCGTCATTGTCGAACAAAGGAGGCTTAGCGATCAGGGTTAGGGACCTGTCGACTAAGGCTTTCGATTTCATGAGCCGTAAGGGTCTCATAAAGGTATTTCTCCCTACAAGTCATGAGGATCTTGTAGATGTATTTTCTCCTTAGGAATCGTGAGGGTTCCTAAGTGTTTTGTTCCTCTGTAAGTCGTAAGGATCCTACCGGGGGGTTTTCTTCTTGTAAATCGAGAGGACTTACAAGGGTTATGCGAACATATCCCCAGTCACGGATGGGCCTTGGTTAGGGAAACGTTTATTCGCGCCCGTGGATTGTATACAAGGGTCAATATTGAACCACTTGTAGGGCAACATTGGAAGTTTGTGGGGGTTTGCTTAAGCACAGGTTTAGGTCTCTGTGACTTAAGACTTTCAAATCCTATGAGCCGTGAGGGTCCTATAAGAGAGTTCTCCTTACGAGTTGTGAGGATCTCGCAATCGTATTTTCTCCTTAGGAATCGTGGGGATTCCTAAGTGTGTTGTTCCCTTGTAAGTCGTAAGGATCTCACGCAGGTGGTTTCTCCTTACAGGATCGAGAGGACCCTGTAAGGGTTCTTTAACGAAGTTGCGCCCTTTCGGGTTTTCACAAACATTCGCCGGTAGTCCTGCTGTTTTTACTCACGGAGCCCTTTCGGGTTTTCATCCGTGCCCACCTTGCTTATGGACATACCGTTTTTTTTATTCTTTTTATTTTCTTTTTCTCTTCTTTTTTTTTTACGAGGTCGCGCCCTTTCGGGTTTTCACGAACACTCGCCGGTAGCCCTGCTGTTTTTACTCACGGAGCCCTTTCGGGTTTTCATCCGTGCCCTTTTTGCTTATGGACATACCGTTTTTTTATTTATTTTTTATATGTTTTTTTTATATCTCGTCAGCCTAAAGATGCTGCGGTAGTAGTTTTAAAGACGTCTCGGTCTGATATTAGTTTAAGGACATTTCGGTCCGACATGGAGAAGGCCGGCTACTGCTTATAAAGCTTGAGCTCAGGAAGATAGCGAGCGGACATAGTCGTTGTCATCTACCATTGACCTAGGCTGTGGCTCATTAAGCGTAGTATTTCTTTAGGAAGCGACCGTTTATTGGCCTGAAAGGCCTTTCATCGTGCATGTCCATGAGTAGATAGGCTCCACCCTGGTAGACCTTATCAATGATGTACGGTCCTTCATAGTTTGGCTCAAACTTTCCTCGCTTGGCGCGATTGGGGATCATGGGCCTTTTGACCACTAGCACGAGTTCGCCTTGGTGGAATGTCCTCGGCCGGCTCAATCTTTCATATGAGCGCGTCATCTTTGCTTTATAGGCTTCCAGATTTTGCTGTGCTAGAAGCCGGATTTCATCAAGGGCGTCAAGCTCTTCAAACCGAAGGTGAGCATTTTCTTCGTCTGTCAGCTCGTAGTGGACTGCCACTCGTAGCGAGGGTAATTCTATCTCAAGGGGGAGTACTGCTTCCGTCCCAAATACCAACGCGTATGGCGTTGTGTTCGTGGCCGTTTTAAATGTAGTTCGATACGCCCAAAGAGCCTTTTGCAATCTTTCGTGCCAATCTCTCTTATTTCGTGACACTGTTTTCTTCATGATCTTCGTCAAGGTCTTGTTGAAGGCCTCAGCTAGACCGTTAGCTCGCGGATTATAAACTGAGGAATATCTCCAGTCTATATTGTGCTGCTGTGCGAAGCGGCTAATTTTATGACTTCGGTAGGCTGGCCCATTATCAGAGATGATTCTTCTCGGGGTTCCAAACCGGTATATGACATGTGTTTTGAAGAAATGGAGGATGTTCTCCGTCTTTACTTCCCTCAACGGTACCGCCTCTGCCCATTTGGAGAAGTAATCAGTCGTCGCCAATATGAAACGATGTCCCTTTGACGATGCTGGTTCGATGGGGCCAACTATGTCAGTTCCCCACATTTCGAAAGGCCAGCTAGCCACTGTTGGGTGTAGCGGATTGGGATGCTGATGGATGAAGTCTCCATGAATTTGGCATGAATGACATTGCCTCGTGTATTCCAGGAAATCCTGCATCATCGTGGGCCAGTAGTAGCCCATCCGTTTTATCTTCAACTTCATCTTAGGGCCTGCTTGGTGGGAACCGCAGAGTCCGTCGTGAACTTCTTGGACGACCCTTCTCGCTTCGTCAGGTCCTAGGCATCTCAGCCACAGAGAATCGAATGTCCTCTTGTATAGAGTATTGTTGACGAAGGCGAAAGACAGAGCTCGTTTCACGAGCTGGTGTCTTATGGACACTTCTTCAGGCATTCGGTGGAACTTGAAGTAATCTATGAAGACTTCTCTCCAGTCCTCGGTATTTTCCCAGTCTTTTATTTGCAGGGTTGTCTCCTCGTTCGCTCCTTTTTCTTCAGACGATTCCGGAGATACTTCTGCTGGGGCAAGCACTCGACGGCTTTGTACCACGATTCTAACGTCGTCGAGGTTCTCGTCAGCCAGTTCTTTAGCAAGTTTGGCTAGTGCGTCCGCTTTGCTGTTTTCCGCGCGCGGTATACTCTCCAAAGTATAGGAGGGAATTTGGATTAGCAGTTGTTGCACTTTTTCACCGTATTTTACCAATTCCGGTTTGCATGTTTGGTAATCGCCGTTCACTTGACTGACGACTAGCTGGGAGTCCCCATATATGAGGAGGTCTTCAATTCCCATGTCAATGGCGATCTCGAGGCCTGCTATCAAAGCCTCATATTCAGCTTCATTATTCGTTCTCGGCTCTGTTAAGGAGAAGGCGAAGCGCATTATTCCTCCTTGTGGGGTCACAAAGATGAGTCCTACCCCCGATTTGATCATTGGCGTACTTTGCTTGTGCTTTTTCATGGAAGATGCTCCATCGAAATAAAGTTCCCAACGAGTATCACCACCGTCGATTGCGTCAAACGCATGTTTGTCTGGCAAATCGCAATTCAGAGGGGAATCGGCAGGTATCGGGTGTTCAGCAAGGAAGTTGGCTATGGCCTGACCCTTCACTGCCTTGAGGGGTCGATATGTTATCGAGAACTCCATTAAGAGCAGAGCCCATTTAGCGAGTCGTCCCGTCAAGATGGCCTTTGACATTAAATATTTGAGAGGGTCCACCTTTGAAATGAGATGGACTTCGTGCGCTAATGCATAGTGCCTAAGCTTTGTTATTGCGAAGATCAACGCCATGCAGTGTTTTTCAATGGGAGAGTAGTTGCTTTCTGCCCCCAGCAGAACTCGACTTAAGTAGTAGAGTGCTCTTTCTTTCCCTTGATCGTTCTCTTGTGCCCATAATGCGCCTAAGGAACCTTCGAGGGCGGTTGTATAAAGAATAAGAGGCTTCCCCTTAACCGGAGCAGCCAACACCGGCGGGTTCTGCAGGTATTGCTTGATCTCATCCAGTGCGCCTTGACATTTTTGATCCCAAACGAATGGGGTTCCCTTCTTCATCAGGTGACTATAGGGACGGCACTTTCCTGAAAGGTTGGCTATAAATCGCCGTATGTATGCGAGTTTCCCTTGGAGAGACCGCAACTGTTTGAGAGTCCTCGGCGGAGGCATTTCCATGATCGCTTTAATCTTTGACGGATCTATTTCAATACCTCGGTGTCGAACGACGAATCCCAGGAATTTGCCCGAGGAAACCCCGAACGCACATTTAAGAGGATTCATTTTCAAGTTGTATTGCCGAAGGCGTTGAAATACAGTCTTCAGATGCTCGAGATGTTCCTCGTATGATTTGCTTTTAACCACGAGATCGTCGATATAGCATTCAACGATTTCGTGTATGAGGTCGTCGAAGATCTTTGTCATGGCCCTCTGATAAGTAGCACCGGCGTTCTTCAAACCGAAGGGCATTACTTTATAACAAAATATCCCAAGAGGGGTCCTGAAAGCTGTGTGTTTCTGATCTTCAGGATGCATTTTTATTTGATTATACCCCGATGAGCCGTCCATGAAGGAGAAAACCTCATGAGTGGATGTATTGTCTATCATTAGTTCAGTGACTGGCACCGGGAAATCATCCTTCGGGCAAGCTTTATTAAGATCCCGGAAGTCTACGCATATGCGCACTGTCCCATTTTTCTTCATCACTGGGACGATGTTAGCGATCCATTCAGGGTATTGAACTTCATGGATAAAGCCAGAGTCTATCAGCTTTTTGACTTCGGCGTTGACGCTCATCTCAAGCTCGAGTCGCATTCTTCTCGGCGCTTGTTTGACTGGCTTGATGTCCGGGGATATCGCCAATTTGTGTACAGCAATTTCTGGATCTAGTCCCGGCATTTCGGAATAGTTCCACGCGAAGCAATCTTTGTGCTGTAGAAGCACATCCTTTAACGCAGCCACCCTTTCTTCAGATAACAGCTCGCTGATGAATGTCGGTCGCGGGTCATTTGCCATCCCCAACTCAATTTTCTTGAGATTATCTGCAGTGGTATGGATTCCATCCTCCAGTTCTTTCGGAGCTGGGGGAAATTATGAGATTACCTCATCGCTGCCGCTTTCAAAGCACCAAGGGAGGTTGTTCATGTCCTCGGACCCTTCTTTTAATATTGTTATCACATGGCAGGTGCGAATTTTCTGCCAATCCCAATGCGGAGTTGGTTTTATCCTTGTGTTTTCGGGTTCGTGCTTTTGCGGCGGCGCTACCTTCCAACTGTCAGACAACGCGAATTTGCCAAGCTGATATTGGTCCTCAACCCAATTCTTAAAGGTGAAGCAATCTTCAAGCGGATGCCCTACTACTCGATGGTAAAAGCAATACTTTGGGTTGGAGACTTCTCCTGCTTGCTCAGGGTGTTTAGACTCTGGCAGAGTAAGCATTTGATGTTTTAGAGCAAGATCAAGTATTTTCCTTGTTTTGTTTCGAGGAAATGAGTATGCTCGACCCATTTTCTTCATGAGGGCTAGGTCAATAACGCTCGACTCTCGGATGCGTGGCTTCTTAGCTCTGTTTTGTGGTTGTCGAGCACCTTTTCGGCCCTTCGACTTGTTTTTGCTTTCGCGTCGAACCTTCTTTGTAGCAGGTTGACAAGGAGCGGCATTTTCATCTTTCACCGCCTGTTGAAGGAGGCGCTGTGTCTTGGCTTTCTCATAGATTGCCATTTCACGATCGTGATCATCTCGGGCTTTTCGACTGGCATCCCTTGTAAGTTTGCTCATTTGGTCTTCAGACGATGGGTTGGGAGGTCTTGCATCAGGAACTTTTGCTGATTCAGGATTAGCGTCTTCCCATTGAGCGTCCGCTTCTTCATCAAAGTCATACATGGCATAACAGCTGTTTATTAGCTCCCGTTTCTTTGAGCGAACATACCCGAGCCCTTTTGTTTCCGTTCTCCCATTAGGCAGTTTGCATTGAGTCCCGGGAACGTTCCAGACCTTGTCATAGAATTTGGCTTTTCTAGCGGTCTGTGTGAAGGACATCCCTTGACGTTTCAGCAGTTTCTTCAAACCTTTGGTATAATATCTGGGAAGACGGATAGGTTGAAGCCTGTCGAGCGTGGGATCCGCGCCATGCCAAACTTCTTTTTCCACCTTGTTTTCTTCAGAACGGTAGAATAGGATTGCTTTCTCGCCTTCTCGTCCGGGAGGGACATAAAATGTCAGCAATTCTTCCACACTGTTGGTGTCGAGTGTATCCAGTTCTTTGTAGTGTTCAAGCGGCACCATGGTTATCTGCAGACTTCGCTCTTCATCAGCGGAAACCCGTATTGAAGGCCGAGCGGGGAATACAGCATGAACTTCATCCTCCGAATCACTGCCGAAGATCAATGAAGGAATGGATGGTCCTGGCCTGATGGATTGGGATGGACCTGAATAAACTATATCCTCCTCCTCCTCGGTGTCACTGCCGAAGACAGGGATGGTGGCGTTAGTCTTGTTCTCCGGCTTGTGACACCTTTCCGTGTCCTCGAAACTCGGCAAGAAGTATTTGGCATCTTCATACTTGAGAACTTCATTCACGGAAAACGGATTTAACTCTCCTGCCACAGTGTACTCGAGACCATCCCTACAATATTTCATACACTGATGCTGTGTAGAAGGGATGATATTGTACTCGTGTAACCATGGTCGACCGAGCAGAGCGTTGTAGCACGTCTTGGCATCTATGACATGGAATTTGATATCTGTGACGAGCAACCCGAAGCGTAACGTCAATATCACAGATCCAAGGGTTTTCGATGATTGGGAGTCGAACCCGGAGATGGTGATCTTGTCTCGGGCGAGGTGTTGGACACTCATGCAAATTTCCTTTAACACCCGCACATTGAGTAAATTAACAGACGATCCGTTATCGACCAAGATTTTACCTATCTTTACGTCGTGGCAATATCCCGAGACATAAAGGGGACGATTGTGTTCACACGTTCCGAGGAGAAGGTCTTCATCACCAAAAGCAACGTCGGCCGTGTGCACTTCTTCTAATTCGTCTTTCATCTTTTCTTCGGCTAAGAAAGCTTGGAACTGGTCCGGATCTCGTAGCGCCTTAATCAAAGAGTCCCTTGTCTCCTTTGATAGTAACAAGGCATCAAGGACGCTAAGCTGAGAGGGCAGTTTCCTCAGATGTGCCAAGACATTGTAATCCACTTTACTCCTCTTTGGCGGGTTCTCGGCGTTTAGCTCTTCCAGAACTTGGTCGTCTAAGACGATGTCTTCAGAGACTTTTTCTTTCCCTTTATCTTTTCTACTCGAGGGTCCGAGGTTCTTTTCAGGCAGTGTTCGATTCCGCAGCCGGATATTTTCGCAAACCATCGGCTCCTCTTCTTTTCCCGAAGTTGACTCTTTAAAGAGATGGGCAAGCTCTAGCTCCTCATCAGAGTCGCTCCCAAATGTAGGCACTTGTGTCCTGGTAGTGTTAACCATGTGACAATTGCTAGCAGTTCTTTCAAGCTCTCTGGTCGTGTTTCCTTGTTCCCGACGAATCTTACGCTTTTCCCGTTTAAAGCGTTGTTGATTAGCGACGTATCCTTGCCACCATCTATCGAAAGCCTTGCATTCTTGAGTGGGATGCGAGACCTTCTGATGATATAAGCAGTAAGAGGGGTGTATTTCTACCGTGCCAGTAACTTTTTCTTCGGAGGGCGGTAGCTTCATGCCCATCGATATGGCCTTAGCAAACTTCTTTTTTATCTTGAATTGACTTTTGTCAGCGGTGGAGGCATTTTGCTCCAGCGGGATCATCTCAGCTCTTTCCTCAAGTCGCTGGCGCTTGGCCCTTTCGAATATAGCCGTCTCGCGTTCTCGATCAGCTTTGCTTTTCAATCGAGCTTCATTAATAAACGCGCCAATCATTTCAACTGATAACTCCGGAACCCTTGACTTAGTATTTGCCCCCGGCGTTTCAGTGCCAGAAGTCCCTTCATCGTTCGTGGTCACATGGGAGATCATATGACAGCTTGCCACATATTCGTCGGATTCATCCGATGAAGTTTCTCCCTCATCTTCTTTTTGAAAGACGTGATCAAGGAAATCTTGGAGCGTAATGGGAGTCCGCGCCTTTTGGTTGTACTCATCCAGTGCGTCGATTTGCTTCTGTAAGTCCGTGCGCTTGTCGCCAGGCTTCACGGGCTTCTTAGATTTCTTCTTCTTCTTTTTCGAAGATTTTGACGGCTGGTTATGAACGCTTGAACTACCACCATCGGCCTTCGGAGTCGGACGTGGCTTCAACATCCCCTCAATAACCTGCGGCTCCAAGGGGTTCTTCCACTTGACCGCTGGACAGGTCTGAAGATCATTTAGCATTCTCCTCGTTTTGGCTGATAATACAACCTCCCAGGGAGCTTCTTCAATGACGGAGCATGTTGCCCCCGGCGTATTTGTCCTCTTATAGGCGTGGGGCTGCGGAGGATTCACCTTCCATTTGTCAGATAGCGCAAATTTGCCCTGACGGTACTGGTTCTCAAGCCAATTTTTGAAGACGTAACAGTCTTCGATTGGATGTCCTAGCACTCGATGATAAGGGCAGTAATTAGGCTCGTTGACGTCACTCGGTTGCGATGGACGTTTTGGGTCTGGCAGATTTATGAGCCTGTTGCGCAATGCCAGCTCGAATAGCCTCCTTGTTTTATCACGGGGGAAGGAGTAAGCACGTCCCATCCTGTCCTCAAGGGGTACGTATGGGCGCGTATTGTTTGGACGAGCAACCGGCTTCGAGTCGTTCGGTTGTTGTTGGGCATTAGCGACGATGATCGCTTTTCCCTTTCCTTTATCGTTTCGGGAGTCCGGCTTCGGGAGAGGGGGTTTATGGCCCATCTGGTCCATCTGCGCCAATTTGTCGATCAAAGCCTGGAAGGAAGTCGGCTTGAAGAACATCATAAACTGTGAAATGGTTGCTTGTGGATCAAGGGTTCCAACAAACATTCCCACCGCAGGGGCTTCTTCTATGCGCTGTTCACACTTAGACCATAGATTACGCCACCGTATAGCGTACTGAACCCACGTCTCGCCGGGCTTTACCCTGGCGTTAATCAGTGCCGTCATCGGGGTACGCTCGCTGGCACTTGCAAAACGCTGGGTGAAGAGCAGCTCCATCTCCGTAAAGGTTTTAATAGAGTCGTTGGGGAGCTCGGAATACCATTCGAAAGCCGTATCTGATAGGCTTCCAACAAACTGGCGCTGCAAAAGCTTGTCGTCGCCTCCGGTGTTACCACAAAGCGCCCTGAACTGGGCAACATGTTGATGGGGATTGCCGGTCCCTTTGTAGACATGAAACTTGGGAATTGTGTAACCTGGCGGGTATTTGATTTGGTCATACCAGCCCGGATATGGCCGCCCCGTTTTTACAACGTGGCCGGCTGCTTCGGCCGCGTGATGAACCTTTATCTGCTGGGCTATATATTCGTCCAGATCAGTTTTAGAGATTGTATCCTCTCTAGCCGTTGATAGAACGGGCTGAGGGTTTGATGTTTCTCCCTTATCATCCCCAAGGACAATCGGGGGTTCTTCAGTTGGGGGATCTGGTTGTATCATCATCCCTATCATGTCCTGGAAGAGGAGGCCCATACGCTGTATATTGGCTGCTTGTTCAGCAGCCTCTTTGTCTCTCTTTTCCAGTACTCGGCGGAGGAACTCAGCGTCGGTCTCTTCCTCTTGGCGTTCATCTAAGGACGTCTCAGGATTCTCTTTTGGCCCCGTGAGTGCAGCCATTGTAGTCATCATCTCCTGGAGCTTTTGTTGCTGCTCCTGAGACTTGGTCACTGACCGGGTAAGCGGTCGGTGACCCGTAGAAGTACGACTTTCTTCCTTTCCCGAAGCCATATAGACCGTATGAACTGTTATGCCCCCTGACTTGGGGCGTTTAGGTTCACCGCTTTTAAACTTTGTCAGTGTCACGGGAGCTTTTTCTGGCCTCTTCCTTTTATGGACCTTTGAGGTTGAAGGAGCCGTTGAAGCGGGCATTCTAGCATTTGTTGCCCCCTGCTGTTTAATGGGGCGGTTCTTGTCTTTTTCCACCTTTGCCCTTTTCTGGCGACGGAAGTGGTCTGAGTCAATCACGGAGTCTTGAACCTTCCGCCAAACTTTATAAATTTTTGACGACAGCCGTTGAGGGGGCTGTTCCTGCTTCGTCTCCGGAGCTTTTTCCATGGGCGGAGGAGACCTTTTCAATGTAGCAACCGGAGAGTTCTTTCTCACCTTCCTCAGCAATTCAAAGCTGTTCCCAGTTGGAACAGCAGCATTGACCTCCACCACTGGAGCAGGTGGGGTTAGCCCTGAGGGGGAGTTGCCCCCTGCTTTCCTTACTCGCTGCCAATGGCGACGTCGCGCACGATGAGCCGTTGGGACTGGCTCGGAAATCGAGATAGTTTCTTGTTGCCCCCTGTTTGGGTGTGGGGTAACTGTCGACGTCAGCCTATCGAAGACTGATGCTTTTTGACCAGCTGGGGGAGGAGTGGGAACCGTCAATCTTGTGAAGACCGACTCTCTGATAGGAGAAGCCGCTTCAACGACTTTCGAGGCAGCGGCCGTTGCCCTCTTTGGGACAGCCACTTTATAATTCTGACCTAGCCTGGTGAAAACGGAGGCTGTCGGCTTAGTAGCGGGCGACCCGTTGACAGGGGTCGTGGTAGTAGTGAGCCGGTCAAACACCGACTTCTTGTTCGCTTCCGGTGCGGGTATCGGTATAGAGAAGCTTGTAGGTGGGACCATGGTCCCGAAAAACAGGCCGGTGGTGGCCTGGGTCACCTGTTCAACCGGCAGAGTCAGGAAGGAAGCCGCTTGGGGCCCATATGCTACACCTCTCGGTGAAGTGGGACGTCCGTTGCAGTGGCATTTCGAGCAGTTGGTGCAGTTGGTGGCCATTGAATCTTGAATTCTGCGCCAGGTAAAAGACCAAATCTTAGCAACTTGAAATCCGAAGACAACCATTTAACAAACCGCGATTGGTTCGCGAAGACGACACACGAAGTGTGGAGTGGAAAGAGGAAGAGGTCCCACCGGGCGTGCCAGAATCTGTTCCCCTCCGAACGGCGGCCCGGACTTTGCGTCCGTTGCCTGAGGTTCGGGGCAGATGCTATTTGGTTTTATCCGTCTATCTCTCCGAAGATGCCAAGTTGATTTATGGCACCGTGTATCGGAGGTTTAGACGGATGCGGCCGATGTAGCAGACTTCGTCAGATTCCTCCTCAGGGTGAGGGGTTTTTGATTGTGGGGACGCTCTTCCCTGCAGGCGCAAGCCCCTGCAGTTAATTACGCTACCGCGTTGCGATAACAACTTTCTCCTTCTCCAGAATTTCACTTCGTGTCGTGTATGTTTGTTTTGTTTGTGGTTGCCCGTGGATTGTATACGGAGACTTAGTGATGTCGTCGCCCGTAGGACGTGGATTAGTCAAAATCCGTATTTACTTAGATTTGGGTTTGGTGTTTTTAGTTTAAGGATGCATTAGTCGCGTTGCGGCTAAGATCAACTTAAACGTTCGTTGAGGATACGTTAGTCTTGTTTTAGACTAAGATCAACTTAACGTAGTGATTGATTTAATTATCTGGCCATTGGGACTCGTCACCTCTCCGACGTCGTTGAGGGATTACAACGACAAGCGTCTGAGGAGTTCAGAGATGTACCCTTGAACCAAAGTTGATTTAGGGTTTTATTGTTTATTTAAAGATCTAAGGACACATTAACCGTAGCTGGGGCTAAGATCAACTTAGACGGGACCGTTTAGATCCGGCAAAAGAGCGTTCGGGCTCTATTGCGCCAGTTTAAGGACGTGGTGGTCCATCGCCAGTTTAGGAACGTGGTGGTCCATTATTAGTTTAGGGACGTTTCGGTCCGTCGCCAGTTTAAGGACGTAGTGGTCCATATTAGTTTAGGGACGTTTCGGTCCGACATTAGTTTAGGGACGTTTCGGTCCGACATTAGTTTAGGGAAGTTTCGGTCCGATTAGATAAGTGGTCGTTGGGACCCGTCACCTCTTTGACGTCGTTGGGGAATTACAATGAGAGATGTCAAAGGAGTTCGGAGATGTACCCTCGAACCGGTCGTGAATTGGTTTAGGAGAGCCATTTTGCTCAATCAATTTAATTTTAAGGACTTACAGCCAGGATTGGGTTAAGTCCAATTTTTTTTATTTATTTTAGGCTTTGCCTGACTAAAAGAATCAATCCAAACAGGGCTCTGCCCCTTTATTATTTTTGCAATTTGATTTGGGCCAGGCCCTCAAGAATTTTCCAAACAGGGCTCTGCCCTTTTATTATTTTTGTGATTTGATTTGGGCCAGGCCCTCAAGAATTTTCCAAACAGGGCTCTGCCCTTTTATTATTTTTGTGATTTGATTTGGGCCAGGCCCTTTTAAATAATGAGTTGCGCTTGTGCAGAAACTCAAGAATTTTCCAGATTTAAGAACAAAAGTGCATAGCACTTTTGATCTAAATTTGGATCAAAGGAAAACAAGTTTTTCTTCTTGTTTTCCCTGATTTTACAGAACCAAGGGTTCATATCAAGTGCAAGACACTATTTATCTCTTTTTATTATTCACTTTTTTAATCTTCTGTTCTTCAGAGATTTTTACCTTTTTCTTTTTTTTTTGTTCTTGATTAATCTTCAAGAGTTCTGTCTCTTCTTTTTTTTGCCAGAAGTTGATTCTTCTTCCTCATGCCTTTGAATAAGGTCTGGGATCCTATTTATAGTGCTCACAAATTTGTTGAATTTGTTAACCAAATCTTTCCTGAATGATTTTGGGAATTTTCCCACCATTGGATCTTTGATCCAAAGGCAGAAGAAAATCTTCTGGTTTTGGAAAGAACAGAAAAGATTTCATCAAATTTTCATTCTGTTTCTGCGCAACTCCCCAATGAATGACACGTGTCGCGCAGTGGAAGGCTTGCGCAACGGTGCTTGCGCAACTGCGCAGACACGTGTCGCGCAGCTGCGCGCTTGCGCAACGGTGCTTGCGCAACTGCGCAGACACGTGTCGCGCAGCTGTGCCCTTGCGCAACGGTGCTTGCGCAACTGCGCAGACACGTGTCGCGCAGCGGTGCGCTTGCGCAACTGCGCAGACACGTGTCGCACTGTGGACCGCTTGCGCACTGCGCAACGCACGGAATTTGAAGCGTTGCTTCAGAAAATTTGAATTTTCAAAATTCAAATGAGCCTTGCTCAGATTGGGGGAACAGCTGATAGATAAGACGGAAAGAAGTAAGCTAGATTCCAAATTTAGGAAGTGTACATTCATTGGCTATGGAGGAGATGAGTTAGGATATCGACTGTGGGATTTTTCAAGCAAGAAGATAATACAAAGCCGGAACGTCGTCTTTGATGAGCAACACTTATACAAGGAAGCAAACAAGCCAATGTTGATAATGATGCAGTATCTGAGTTCGTTGAGTTGGATGAAACTCAGGAGAATGGTCAGGTGCCTACAGGCGTAGATCAGAATATGGAGGAGACAAGCACTGCAATGCAGGATCAGGTTCTGGAACCGGTTGAAGATCATGTTCAGCAAAAAGATGTTCCAATTCTAAGACGATCTACACAAGAGAGGAAGCAACTTGAAAAGTTAGTTACCGACTTCATATTGTACACTGATTTGGGAGAGCCCGAATCTCTCACAGAAGCGATGCGGGACAGTGCTAGCAAGTGGTAGGAGCAAGATATGGATGAAGAGATGGATTCATTGAAAAAAGAATCATACATGGGATCTAGTGAAACTATCCAAAGGTCGAAAGGCGTTGCTAAATAGGTAGGTGCAGAATCAAGGATGAGGCCGATGGTATGAAGCGGTACAAAACTCGTTTGGTAATTAAGGGATATGCGCAACAATATGGAATAGACTATCAGGAAATATTTTCCCCAATGGTGAAGATGACTTCGATTCTTATTATACTTTGTATGGTGGCAGTGGAAGATTTGCATTTAGAACAATTAGATGTGAAAACCACGTTCTTTCATGGAGATTTGGAGGACGAAATCTATATGATACAACCACCAGAATACGAGATTAAAGGAAAGGAAAATATGGTTTGTAGACTGCGAAAAAGTTTGTATGGCCTTAAGCAAGCTTTATGGTAGTAGTATCTCAAGTTTGATCGATTCATGTTGGAGTCAGGATTTGTGAGATGTGATTCAGATCATTGTGTTTACATTCAGACATTTAGGGATTTTATTACTCTATGTGGATGATATATTGGTAGCGGGTCCGAATTTCAAAAAAAAAATCAAAATCTGAAGAAGCTGATGGCTGAACAATTCTCCATGAAGGATTCGGGAGCAGCTAAGCAAATTCTGGGCAAGAAGATCATTAGAGATAGACAACAACGAAAGCTGTGACTGTCATAAAAGGACTACGTGGAGAAGGTTTTGAAGCTGTTCAATATGGACAAAGCAAAACCGATAAGTACGCTTTTAGTGAAGTATTTCAAATTCAGCAAAAAGTTGTGCCCGACAACTCAAGAGCAGAAGAATGATATGGCACGAGTGCCATATGCATCAGTGGTTGGGAGTTTGATATATGCAATGGTGAGTACTCGACCAGAAATTGCACAAGCAGTGGGAGCTATAAGAAAGTACATGCAAAATCCGGAGAAGGAGCATTGAGATGCACTGAAGTGAATAATGAGATATCTCAGGGAACATCCATTCATTGCTTATGTTTCGGGGGCGATTCTCTCAATGTGCAAGATTATGTTGATGCATACTACTCAGGTGATCGAGATAGTGGGAAAAGCACAACAGGGTACGTGTTCACGGTTGGGAGAATAACAGTTAGTTGGTGTCGGGACCCGGTTCTTGTTCACAGAACAAAATACCACACGGAACAAAGTGTCATGCAAATTGTCATGCTAAGAGGGCGGGGGCCACCTCTTGAGTCCGTGGGGGCTACTGTAGAACAATGGGGAATTTTCGGAACACATTCTGAAAGAGAACTGAACTGCATTATAAATGTAATGATACCACTCTCAATTACAGAGGTGCCTTTTAAGTGAGTCGGCACTATAAGAGCTTGAGAACTCCGTAGTTAAGCGTGCTCGGGCCAGGGAAGTCTTGGGATGGGTGACCTCCTGGAATGTCGCCTCTGGTCGGGTCCGGTTCGCTCCAAAGGACAAAACCGTGCGGTTTTGGCCAGAGCGGAAAATACCATCTGTACTGGGGCATGGGGCGTTACATTTATGGTGGCCTATGCAGATCCCTCAGTAGTAGTCTGTGGTTTGAGGACGAACCATTGTTCAAAGGTGGGGAGAATGTCAGGACCTAGTTCTTGTTCACGGAACAAAGTGCCACGCCAATTGTCATGCCAAGAGGGCGGGAATCACCTCTTGAGCCCGTGGGACCCACTGTAGAACAATGGGGAATCTTCGGAACACATTCCGAAAGAGGACCAATTTGCATTATAAATGTAATGATACCACCCTCAATTACAGAGCCTTCTTTTAAGTGAGTCGGCACTATAGGAGCTTGAGAATTCTGTGGTTAAGCGTGCTCGGGTCAAGAAAGTCTTGGGATGGGTGATCTCCTGGGAAGTGGTCCCTGGTCGGGTCCGGTTCGCTCAAAAGGACAAAACCATGTGGTTTCGGCTAGAGCGGAAAATACCATCTGTACTGGGGAATGGGACGTTACAGTTGGATTTTCCAGTTGCGGAAGATTGTTGCGTTGTCAACGACACGGGCCGAATATGTGGCCATCATGGAAGCCGGTAAAGAGATGATATGGTTACAAGGGTTACTCGAAGAATTGGGTAAGAAACAAGATTTTAATACCTTGTGGAACAATAGACAAAGTGCAATACATTTAGTCAAGAACGCTGCAAATCACTCTAGGAAAAAGCACATACGAAAGACTAACTAGGCCAAGAACATTCCGCTAAGGCGAACTCGTGCTAGTTATCAAAAGACCTATGATCCCCAACCGTGCAAAGTGGGGGAAATTCGAACCAAACTATGAAGGCCCGTACATCATAGATAAGGTCTACCAAGGAGAAGCCTATTTGCTTATGGATATGCATGGTGAAAGACCCTTCCGGCCAAAAAACGGCCGATTCCTTAAGAAATACTACGCTTGATAAGTCATGACTCAGGTTAATGATAGATGACGACGCTTATTTCCGCTCGCTATCTTCTTGATTCAAAACTCTAAAGTAGTATCCAACAGAACTTCCGCCCCAAACACGGCGACAATGGACTGAGATGTCCTTAAACTAGCAATGGACCACTACGTCCTTAAACTGACATTGGACCGAAATGTCCCTAAACTAGTACTCTGCCTCAAACATGGCGCATCGCCCTAAATTCGGTGATATCTCCTCTTAGGATCTATGTTGCAATCAAAGCTCCAACGGCAAATACTGCAACCCAAGTAGTAAAAAAAATGGTACGTCCACAAGCGAAATAGGCACGGATGAAAATCCGAAAGGACGCCGTGAGTAAAAACAGTATGGCTACCAGCGAGCTTGTGAAAACCCGAAAGGGCGCAACCTCGTAAAAAAACGGTACGTCCACAAGCGAAATGGGCACGAATGAAAACCCGAAAGGGCACCGTGAGTAAAAACGGCAGGGCTACCTGCATGTTTGTGAAAACTCGAAAGGGCGCAATCTCGTAAATTTTTCACTTACAAGATCCTCTCGACTTGTAAGGAGAACTCCCCATATGAGACTCTCACGGTTCATAGAATTTGAAAGTGTTAAGTCACAGGGGTCCAAACCTGTTCTTAAGCCGTCGTATCCCCCAAGTTGCCCTACAGGCGGTACAATGCTAGCCCTTGTATACAATCCACGGGCACAAATAAACATTTTCCCCACCAAGTTCCACAAATCACGAGGAATGCCGTCATATGGTGAAGGACACTTGCAAGTCCTCTCAGCTTATAAGGAGGAATTACTCTTATGAGATCCTTACGATTTATAAGAGAAAACACCACTTAAAAGTCCTCTCGACTTCTAAGGAAAACATACATCTACGAGATCCTCACGACCCGTAAGGAGAAATACCTTTATGAGACCCCTACGGCTCATAGAGTCAAAAAGCCTTAATCGACAGGACCTTAACCCTGTTTGCTAAGCCACCTTTGTTCAAACCCACAAAGGCAAATGATGATTCGCTCCTGACAATATCCCAGTTGTAGCGATGCTGATGCCTAAATCGGTATCAAATTCCAAGTCCTTTCATGGCAAATGGTGATTCGCTCCTGCAATATTCCAGTCGTAGCGGTGCTGATGCCAAGATCGGTATCAGATCTCAAGTTTCATACTCGCGACAAAAATTAGCGAGCAAAAGATGCGTATGAAATAGCCAAAATGATGGGGCAACTCGCAATAAAAATCAGCGAGCAAAATATATGCATATAAAAAAACAGCCAAAATATTTGGGCAACTCGTGATAAAATACAGCGAGTAAAAAGAAAAGAATAGCCGAAATGATTGGGCACCGCGATAAAAAGCCTAAATGATTGGGCAATCGCGACTTTCGCGATATAAAAAGCTGAAATAATAGAGCATCGCGGAAAGAAATAAAAATGATGAAACTTTTGTCCTGCAGGTGAGTCTACACCGACCCCTGTATACAATCCATGGGCATAAACGAAAAGGGAACCATATTTTCCCACCAGGCTCCATCAAAGGGAGAGCCAAGTATCGACAGTTTACAAACAACCTAGAGACCACCTCGACTTTCGTCTCATTACAGCAGACGCAGTGTCAACGACGGCGTTTCTTCTCACTCTAGCAGGATGCAGACGCGATGTCAACAAAACGGAGCCATGGCAAAGTCCCTATTTCCAAGTCTCAACGGTTCACAAACAACCTAGAGACCACCTCGACATTCATCTCGTTACAGCAGACGTAGTGTTAAAAACGATGCTTCTTTTCACTCCAGCAGGATGCAGACGCGACGCCAACAAGTGACCCCAAGGTCAAAACAAAACGAAACCATGGAAAAGTCCCTAGTTCCAAGTCTCGACGGTTCACAAACAACCTAGAGACCACCTCGACATTCGTCTCGTTACAGCAGATGTAGTGTCAAAAACGGTGCTTCTTCTCACTCCAGCAGGATGCAGACGCGACGTCAACAAGCGACCCCAGGGTCAAAACAACATGGAGCCATAGCAAAGTCCCTAGTTCCAAGTCTTGACGGTTCACAAAACAACCTAGAGACCACCTCGACATTCGTCTCGTTACAGCAGACGCGGTGTCAACAACGGCTTTTCTTCTTACTCCAGTAGGATGCAGACGCAACGTCAACAAACGACCCAAGGGTCAAAACAATGGAGCCATGGCAAAGTCCCTAGTTCCAAGTCTCGACGGTTCACAAAACAACCTAGAGATCACCTCGACATTCGTATCATTACAGCAAACGCAATGTCAACAAAGGAAGCGAAGGCCAAATTCCTAGCTTCAGGGTCTTGAAGGCAACTCAAATAAAACCTGAAAGAGTATCGAAGATCATCCCACACCAGCGCGGAGTGGTTATGACTCATCAGGGCTCCCAAACTGAGCCTAACTTCAAGTAAAAAGCGGCATGGAAAAATTCCCACCGTTTGCTCTCTCGACGGTAATATGACCTAAGGAGATTACTTGAAGACGTCTTGTCCAGCCCCCGAAGGGATCAGAGACACGACAGTCGCAGGGCTACTCGAACAGCAGCGTAAAGTCTGCATATCGGGGAATGCATCAGCCAACGCGACGGTATGACGGACAAAAACCCTAGTACCACAGACCCTAATGGACCTCTGTCGTAAAGAGCAGGGGTTAACTGTAACGTTAGGACAGGTTTTCCTACAAGCCTAAGGGAGGTAAACTAAACAAACTCCGAAATGAGTCCATAAATTACAAGCTCCGAAATGAGTTCATAAACTAGGGACTCTGGAATGAGTGAATAAACTACAAGCTCCGAAATGAGTTCATAAACTAGAAACTCCGAAATGAGTATATAAACTATTTCACACCAGATCAAGACATCGAAAAAAAGAGAAATGCCAGTATGAAATAAAATATGTCTTTTATTCATGAATTTAAGTGAATACAAGATACATTTCATCCAGGAATCAAAATGAATACATGTTATTCATGAATCAGAAGAATACAATCAGTACAATGAAGGGGGTACAATGACACTTATTAAGAAGGCGGCGTTTTCAACAAACCGACGAACCGCTCCCGCGCTCCCCTCAACTCCTTCTCGTGTTCAGCTATGGCGGCCAACTCCGCTTCGATTTGAGCTCATCGTTGCAAGAAGGATGAAAGCTTCTCATCGATTTCCCTCTTGGCAGTTTCGCAATTTTGTGTGATCTGCTTGGTGAAGTCAAGCTTCCACTTTAGCGCTATCCCGTCCGTAATACATCGTTGGAGGTTTTCGAAAATACCTTTCAACTGTGCAACATTCGTTTCAACTTGGGCACACAATTGGACGGATTCGCCAGAAGCCACCTCATGCTCCTTTCGCCTCAAGGCCGTCTCTTGTTCAAAATAGTGAATGAAAGAGACACTCTGCTCGACCCACGCAGCTCTCTGAGAGTTCAAAGTCAATACCTTGGGAGCGAGACGCTTAAGCTCAATCTCGTGCAAACAAGCCTCAATCTTCTTGCAATAAGCGACCCAAGAACCAATGAGATCCTCATTATGGAAATTCATGAGCGTCGTCGGCATTGGATTGACTTCGTCGGCGAAATCCGTAGCAGAAGTAAGGGCCTCGGCGTCGAGATCTTCAATAAACTCGTTAACGTTCGCCGGCTGTTCGCTGCGCCCCTGGAGGATGTATGTTTAGCGAAGGGCCCCATGGACATGGGAATGCGAGACTCAAAAGGAGCTGAAGACGGTGTAATCGCTGCAAAATGAATTACGGTCAAATTTCAACTCGAATGACAAAGAAAACACCCGAATGATGGAATCTATCATACCGGCTGTTGCAGGTGGCAGAACAGGGAGCACAGGAGGCGTGGCTATTCTTTCGCTTCCTCCTCCGAGCCGTGATACTGTGGTCAATATAACAAAGGCTTAGCAGCAATAAGTCTGCTCATAAAAAAAAGAGAAACACTAGGTGAAGAATATACTGACCAATACCAGAAGGTGGAACGATTTCTGACTGAAAGGAAAAATGCGGGTTTAGCACCTGGTATAAATGGTCGAAAAGTACTTCTGTAGAGTCGCGGCAATATACAGTCAATACAAAGAGAATTGTATCCACAGTAAAGCAACTGAGTGAGAAACCCATACCTTTCAAAATTTGAGGAGGCACAGAAGAAAACGAAGGAACCGTGACCGTCAAAGTAGCGGCCGGCAATACTTCTTCAGCCGGCACAGCTTCAGGGTTTACCGCGCCTGTGCTCAAGACAAACAAAATATCATTAGATGGGCTTAACAGGATTAAAAAGCTTAAAGATAACAACAACCCAAGGATTACCTGATAGGTCAGAGACCGAAACCGTGCCGGAAGCGTCACCAAGTGTAACAGCTTCCTCATTCTCCCTCGGGGGAGTAGATTCTGCACCCATAGCTTCATCCCCTGACTCGACAAGAGCAGGAGACCGATACGGAATTCTTGCGAAGGGTGCTGGAGAGAAAGGATAAGGAGGCTGCGGAACAAGCAGCTAATATAAAGCAGATGGCGCTCCTGTTTCAATGCATGGTTGGAATGATGATCCAACCAGAACCTCCAGCCGAAGATCCACCGATAATCATCGAGGACGACAGAGGGGAAACATCAAACCCTCTTCCGGCTTTATCAGCGGCCAGGGAGGAAATGCTCTCCAAAGCTGCCCTCGAGGATTACATAGCTCAACAAATACGAGCTCATCAAGCGAGTGAAGCGGCCGGCCAAGTCGTCAGAACCGGGCGACCTTACCCAGGTTGGTACGATCAAATCATGTAACCGCCAGGATATACGATCCCCAAGTTTCACGTATACAAGGGAACATGCAACCCGCATCAACATGTTGCTCAGTTCAAAGTTTTATGCGGTAATACTGGAGGCGACGACAAATTGCTGCTTCGCCAGTTTGTTGGAAGCTTGTCAGAGACGACGTTTGAATGGTACTCGGAGCTCCCAAAAGACTCCGTCAAAACATTCACAAAAATGGAGTTGCTATTCACGCAGCAGTTCACCATCGCAAGCGAGTGCACCCTGATCACGACATTAATCAATGCCAGGGTGAAGCCAGGAGAGACCTGGGTTCAATACGCAATTCGATGGCGGAACCTATGGTCGAAATACGAACAACGCATTGAAGAAGCTCCGGCTGTGGGCATGTTCGTAGGGACCCTTGATCCGCAGGCGACTGTATCCCAGTTTATGATGTTCTTCAAGCCGACCCCCTTCCGGGCTTTAATCGACAAGCTGGCCTAAATGGACCAGATGGGCCATGAGCCATCCTCTTTAAAAACGGACCCTCGGAATGTAAAGGGCAAAGGGAAAGCGCCCTTTATTGCCAACACTCAACAACAGCCGAGCGAACAAAAACCGGCTGCTCGCCAAAGCAACGCACGCCGACACCAATCCCTCGAAGAGAAGCTAGGACGTGTTTACTTGTTTCCCCGTGATAAAACGAGGAGACTGTTCAAACTGGCAGTGCACAACAAACTTATCACACTGCCGGATCCGAGGCGTCCACTGCAGCCCGGTGATGTCAATAATCCCAACTACTGCTCCTATCATAGAGTAGTGAGCCACCCAATCGAGGATTGCTACGTCTTCAAGAACTGGGTCGAGGACCAGTACCGTCAAAGGAAATTCACGCTGTCCGAGAACTGGATGGTGAACCTGCCACAGAGGCACACTCCTAAAAAGGTAGACACGCCGGCAGCATCATGCTCGTTTGTAGAAGAAGCTCCGTGGGAAGTTGTCCTTACAGCTAAAACTAAAAGAATGCTGAAAGATATTCAAGCATGTCCGGTGATCAAATGGAAAAACCCGGTGGAGCCCGAGATCATTGAGGGGATGCTTAAACCGCGCCCAACACCGAAAACTGGTAACGATGGGCAAGACCTCCAGGCCAAGCCTTCGAAGTCTTAGAATAAAAAGAAGAAGACCAAGAAGCCTGTGCAGCCTGCCGAGTACGATGACAAGCGCACGGACCTGCAAAAGTACATTGATGCGCTGAAGGAGTACAACCAGAAGGCGCGGACCCCAGTCACCCTAAAAGAGCTTCTCAACTATATACTTGAGAACGAAGATAATGATGAGGATAAGGGAAATGACTCGTCGGGAGAAACCGAAAATTATGTAGCAAGTTGCCACATGGTTTCTCATTCGTCGTTAAATAACGAAGAAGCTCCCTCGGCGTCAAAAAACAGCACAAAGGAACTGGGGGCAGGATCGGCGCTAAAATCCCCGGAACTGCCAGAAGACCCAATCGATAGGTTGTTAAACGAAGCCCTTCAAAAGAGCAAAACTGATCGAGAACGTGAAACGGCCATATAAGAAAAGGCCAAGTGTCGGCGTCAGGATGAAGAAGCCGCGGTAAGGTTGAGTTGTAAAGCACTCCACCCAAGCCAAAGCACACCTGCTACAAATAAGAGCAGGATCAAAGCGGAGGAGCGGTTTGCCAAAGCCTTGTTGATGGGAATGAAGCTGCTTCCTCTCATGGAAAACACTTCTGGGAGTACGTGCCTCGATGAAGTGGATGTACATCCGAACTACTGCTTATACCATCGAAGGGTCACACACCCCACCGAAGAGTGCAATGCCTTCAAGAAGTGGTGGTAAGGATACGTTGCTTATCGGCAACACTTCAAGCGGATGAAGCGCAAAACCCGTCGACAACAAAGAAGCGCGACAGACGAGTGTGAAGGAACGGCTGGCAACTGTCATATGTTTAATACCAGTTCGACAAAAGGGAAATCTCAAGTTCTTACATTCGGGAGCGATTCTGAGGAAGAAATAACCATCGGCCCTCTCTTCAAAGAATCCACCTGTGGAAAAGAAAAGGAGAAGAATAGCGAGAACATTCAGCTGCGTAACCGTACGTTGCCTGAAAAGAACCTCGGGCCTACAAACAAAGGTTCGAGCAAAAGAGACAAGGGGAAGGAAAAAGTCCCTGAGGAAATTGCCCTCGATGATAGATTCGTCAAAGAGCTCGCAGCCAAGGATTTGCCTAAGAAAAACAGGGTGGATTACAATGTCCTGGCACATCTGAGGAAGATACCCTCACAACTGAGCATACTGGATGCTCTCATCCTGTCCAAAGAGGCACGAGATTCTCTAATCAAGGCACTGGAAGAGCCTGATCAGTTCTAAGCTTTCTTTGCGGAAGAAAAGATGAAGGACGAGCTGGCAGAGGTTCATACAGCTGACATTACATTCGACGATGAAGATCTCCTCCTCGGAACGTGCGAGCACAACCATCCTTTATATGTCACCGGGTAATGCCATGACATTAAGATAGGGAAGATCCTGGTCAACAACGGGTCCCCCGTCAACCTTCTCAACATGAAGGTGCTGAACGAAATTTGCATGAACGTTCAACACATGGCTCGGGATAAAATTACCACCTCCGGGTTTGACTCGCAGCCATCACGGACGCTTGGGTCCGTGATATTGACATTACGCTTTGGGATGCTCATCACCGACATCAAATTTCATGTCATTGATGCCAAGACTTGCTACAACGCCTTGCTCGGTCGGCCTTGGTTACATGAGTACAACGTCGTCTGTCACGCCCCGCTTCTCAGTGTACGGGAAGGGGGCGCGGCGGGGCCTGCGACGTATTTACTCAGAAGTAAACAAGCTAAGCGTATCTAAGCAATATAAAGTAAAATACACAAGAGACAGGAATATAAATGAACAACAAATTTATTTATTAAACATTCTTTTACCGGTACAACTGGAAAGTAAATACATGAATGGAAAGCAATGCATAAACAGTGGCATAACTGAAATGAAAATATGTACAAGTAAAGTCTAATGCTCCGGGTCTTCAGTGTACTGCTCCAAATGCTCCTAGCTGGTCTCGAGCTCCTCAGAGTCGGGTCCACCTGACAACATTCCAAAGAAGAAAAGAAATAGGAATGTCGTCAGCGAACAATCGCTCGGTAAGTCCCAAAGAAAGAGAGAAGTAGAATAGACAGAAAGAGAGTACAAATAGTGATATTTGTTTATAATGTTAACGCAGTTGTTTGTAGCTTGGTACATAATATGTCAGTGTATACGAGAGGAGTCCAACTTACAACGTGGACTTTGGTAACCCGTAGTACAAGACTCCATCGAAAATACCACGGAACAACGGCATGGATGTAATTACGTCTTAAGTGACCACCTCGTGCCACCTTTAACATGTTCCGTACTAGTCTACCCCTTTATAAACCCCATAGGGTCTTATTATCTTGATTGTATTGTATTGTCTGTAGTAAATGGATGACTTGCCGAAATCATGATATCAGTAAATGGAATGTATGTAAATGGATAGTCATGTAGACAGAGTATATCCATGGTTTGGTTCAGTCAATATAGATTGAATAGACGGATTCATCGATTCATGTTGTATTGTAGATATATTTGAATTACATTCAAGTCAGATTGATTAGATTGAGACTCAGTCTGAGTCAGACACTTTGAAAAGAACTTGAAGTCCTGTATTAGTTTTGATGTTATCGGTAACTGCTGCACATGGATGGCAGGATTTGTGTATTTTTCCAAGACAATTACCGTGTTGATAACACCGTTTGTTAGATTGTCTACCTTAAATAGGCAAGCACCCATATCTCTGACTCCCTGAGGCTCAAGAGACCGGTCCCGCTTAAACCTATGTTTACTAGGGTCCTTATTGTAATTTGAGGGGGTTTATGTAAAAATAGTTTGATATAATTTTTAAAATACAGCTCAAGCATTTAATTATCGTCTTTAGGGTTTTCATAGATGTATATTTTATAAAAATGAAATTTTTAGTGAGTAAAACCTAATTTTCATAGTATATGGTATTTTATTGAAATATCGGTATTGTTTTGTATTTGGATGGTATTTTCATGTAATGGTGATTCCCTTTGAAAACTTGGAATATTTATATAATATAATTAAAGTAGATATTTTGATAATATATATATATATATTTAATGAAAGTAATTTTATTTATTTTCTTGTAGAAATTTCATTTTCTAAAGAAAAATGCATAAAAATTTTATCGAGATCGAATGCTCCTTTCGGAGGTCTGTATCTCACTCTACTAGGCCCGAGGATGTGCGATAATCTGCACTATCCCGAATGAGGTCCCCAAAAGTGGGTTGTACAGGCACAATTGCAAGGAATTATTTAATACATCTTTTTAAAGAAATGGTTTTATAAGTTGATGGTATTTACTTGTAAAGTCGTGTTATTCCATGAAAATATTCCCAAAACTTCATCGTGCTATTTCAAAGATGTGTGTTGTGATGAGGTAGGTCATTACCTCGTGAGTTATCTAAAGGTAATATAAGTTTTGTGTTGTTTTATGGCGAAATCTAAAGTATGTGGTTTTTTACCGTAAAAGTACAATAAAAATCGCGTAAAGAATATTTGAGATGAGACTTGTTTTAATAGGTTTGTTAAATAATATGTGATAGTATGGAATTTTATTGATTAAGAAAAGTAGAGTTTTAAAGAAAAACCGAATCGGAAGTCGGATTAACTCTGCTTCCGTCGGATTTTAGAATTGTAAGTTTGTAAAGAAGAAGAAGAGAGGGGGAGAGGGGAATTACTGGCTTTAAGGAAAGGGGAGAGGTAGGAGAAGGTTTAGGGATCGTTGGGGCGTCGTTTCATTTCCGGAATCTTCTCGGAACTACACCGAAACTTTTCCCTTTGCTAACTCCACTTGCACACTATAGGACTTGAAAGTTTTTGAGAGTTTTGACAGGGAATTCTGAATGTTTAGGCGTGAAATATGATGTGGTATTTATAGGGAAAACTAGGGTTTAGTGTATTGAATTGTAGAATTAAAATTTGTATTAAAAATGGATTTAGAGAGGGTATTTTAATTCTCTGGATAATTGCAGAGAATACAAACAGTTTAGGGGAAATGGGGTAGGCCAAAATGTGCAGGGGGAAATTTTGGGGAGCATTGGGTTTGGGGGACCCGGCGGTACCGGTCTTGGTAGCATTTCACTGGCCCAATACCGTCGGGTGGGGATTTGTTTGCTGCCATGTGTCAATATCTGTAGGTATACCCCAGTGCACGTGTTTGTTTATTCTGTATCTCTTCAGTTTATGTGTAGTGCACGTGTAAACCTTTGGGGTTCTAAAAGATTAAAAGAAAATACAATAAAAATAATATGTGGCTGATGGGATTTAAACTCAGGTGTTATGTCTCAGCAGTGCAAGGTCTTACCAATGAGCTACAAGCTCTTTCTTGCTGTTCAAAAGAAAAACAAACTTATAACTCGTGCTCAGGCTTAGGTGTTCCTTTCTGTATTTTGAAAAAAAATTCGTACAGAAAGTTTAGGGTTGTTACATGATCCCTTCTACACAACACCAATGTATGAACTATTTCAAAGACGGCCTCGAGTACACCGTTACGGGGGAGCTAAATTCGTTTTCCGAAAATGAAGTCCGCAAATATAAAGATGCAAAGTACTTCCTACCATACTTCAAAGACACGGAAAGATGTCATAAGCCGGAGAATTAAAAAAAGCCGTCGCTACCATCCTGATCTTTGGGAGCGATACTGAGGAGGATGAAGAGATAGTCTACTCGTGGCAACCCCAAGGCAACAGGCCAGGACCATCTACTCTTATTTTGCCTTCGGCAGTGACTCTGAAGACGAGGCCAACGCCGTATTCTCCGTTCGCCCGTCTGTACAAACCATTACTGGAGCTGATCAGAGTTTACAGATCACTATGGTGCCGCCACGGCATTACAAAGAACTCGATGCGCTTGATACATACATCATACAATAGTTGCAGACTTTGTACGTCCCTCCCTGGCGAAGAGGTGAAAAGGCGATACTTTTCTATCAATCTACGGAGACCAAAGTGGAGAAAAAAGTCTGGCACGGTGCCGAACTTGCGCTTGATAGGCTTCAACTAATCCATTAGCCTAAATATTACGCAGAGGGATTGAAAAGACTATTAAGATGCCAAGGCGTACCCTTCAAAAAAACCGCTCGACAAGCCCAGTTCTACAATCAGATTTGGGACGTTCCCGGGACTCAACGAAAGATACCCAACGGGAAAATGGAGACGACTAGGCTTGGATACGTTCGGTCTAAGAAATGGGAGCGATTCCATGGCTGCTGTGTCATAAATAATTCCGATGGAGAAGGGAATGATTTTCCAGATAGCACTGATATTGAACCAGAGCGAGATCCCGCCGTAAGAATGCCGGGTCCGTCATTCGAAGAAAAAATTGACAAGCTAATGAGAGAAGCCGGTCAAAAGGCTCGGGATGACCACAACCGTGAAATGACCATTTACGAGAAAGCCAGGACGCAGCGTCTCACTCAGCAGTTTGCGGGAAGAAAAGACTACGATACCCTTCACCCTCATCCCGCTGTGCGCTCTCGTGGCAAGGAAAAAGCCTGACGCAGAGGCAACAACAAGGCGAAGAACGAGAACGGCGTTCTAAAACAGCGATGGGGATCCAAGAAGCCACGCAACTGGGGAAAGGTCAGCTGGAATCCATCGCCGATGAAGAAGTTGGGCCGGGAGTACTCTTTCCCCCAGGATAAGACAAGGAAAATATTCGACCTTGTCCTTCCCGGAGTCTCGACACCTCGAACAAATAAACAAGGTCCATCACCCGGCTTATTGCTCCTACCACCGAGCAATATGACATCCTCTTGAAGATTGCTTTACCTTCAAAGACTGAGTCGAAGACCAGTATCAGCAAGGCAGGTTTGCTCTATCCAACATTTGGAGGGTAACCCCACCACAAAAGGATGAGCCAGAAACAACCTATATTGCGAGGGTAAGTCCAGATCAATATCGAGCTTGGAAACGTACTCGTACCTGCCACATAATAACATTCTCAAAAGAGGGGGAGTACAAGAATATGGACGACCTCTCCCAGTGCTTCGCAAATGAGAATGAGGATGAGATGATCTCAGAATTTCCACCGGCGCCAAAAGAGTTGGAAGATGGGATACACACCACGACGGATAATTTAAGAAAAATTGACTTAGGGACGGAAAACGATCCGAGGCCAACGTTTGTCAGTGAGCTGTTGTCTAAAACACAGGTGGCCATACTAAAGGACGTGCTTATGCAATATAAGGACTGCTTCGCATGGAACTATTCCGAGATGCCAGGACTAGATCCAAAAATAGCGGTGCATAAACTGGAAATATCGCCGGACGTCAAGCCAGTCAAACAGGCGCCAAGAAGAATGCGGCTTGAACTCGAGATGAGTATCAACGCCGAAGTCAAGAAACTAATTGACTCCGGTTTCATCCAAGAAGTTCAGTATCCTGACTGGATTGCCAACATTGTTCCAGTAATGAAGAAAAATGGGACAGTGCACATCTACGTGGACTTCCAGGACCTTAACAAAGCTTTTCCGAAGGATGACTTCCCAGTACCTGTAACCGAGCTGATGATCGATAACACGTCCACTCATGAGGTCTTCTCCTTCATGGATGGATCTTCAGGCTATAATCAAATAAAGATGCATCCCGAAGACCAAAAGAACACCGCCTTTCAGACTCCGCTAGGCATATTCTGCTATAAGGTGATGCCCTTCGGTCTGAAGAACGCAGGCGCTACCTATCAGAGGGCTATGATGAAGATCTTCGATGACCTTATATATGAGATTGTTGAATGCTATATTGACGACCTTGTGGTGAAAAGCAAATCGTACGAGTGGCACTGGGAGCATCTGAACATAGTGTTTCAGCGTCTTCGAAAATACAATCTAAAGATGAATCCTCTGAAATGCGCGTTTGGAGTCTCCTCAGGAAAATTCATAGGATTCATCATACGACACCGAGATATCGAAATAGACCCATCAAAGATCAAGGCGATTATGGAAATGCCCACGCCAAGAACTCTCAAACAATTACGGTCCTTCCAAGGAAAGCTCGCATATATCCGACGGTTCATAACCAACCTCTCCGGAAAATTCTGCCCCTATAGCCATCTAATGAAGAGGGGACCCCATTCATCTGGGATCATAAATGCCAAAGAGCACCGAACGAAATCAAGCAATATCTGCAGAACCTGCCAGTACTAACCGCTCCGGTTAAGGGAAAGCCCCTTATCCTGTACACAACGGCCTTTGAAGGTTCTCTAGGCGCGCTATGGGCACAGGAGAATGATCAAGGAGAGAATGATCAAGGAAAGGAGAGAACAACTACCCCCCCATCGAAAAGTATTGTCTGGCACTGATCTTCGCAATAACGAAGCTCAGACATTATGCCTTAGCACATGAGATCCACCTCATATCAAAGGTGGATCCTCTCAAATATTTGATGTCAAGAGCCATACTAATAGGAAGGCTTACCAAATAGGCCCCCCCTCTTGATGGAGTTCTCGATAACGTATCGACCCCTCAAGGCAGTGGATGGCCAGGCCATCGCCGACTTTCTCGCTGAGCATCCGATACCAGCCGACTCTCCCTTAAATTACGAATTGCCAAATGAATATGCGTTCGACACAATTGAAGGGGAGAAGGAAGGAAATAATGCCCGATGAGAACTATACTTCGACAGAGCATCTTCCTTGAAGAAGCGAAAAAAGCACCCCCATAATCAAAGCTGGGGTGGGCCTTATCCTCGTGACTCCGCAAGGAGGGATAATGCTTTTTGCCCTTTCCTTAACAGAGCCGAGGACAAACAATGAGGCTGAGTATGAAGCTTTGATAGCGGGTCCATTAAGATCGCTGTCGACATGGGAATCGAAAACCTACTCATATATGGAGACTCCCAGCTAGTCGTTAGCCAAGTAAATGGCTACTATCAGACGTGTAAACCGGAGTTGGTAAAATATGGCGAAAGAGTGCAGCAACTGCTGATTCAAATTCCCTCCTACATCTTGGAAAGCATACCGCATGCGGAAAATATCAAGGCGGATGCGTTAGCCAAGCTCGCTAAAGAACTGGCCGACGAAAACCTTGATGACGTAAGGATCATTGTGCAAATCCGCCGAATTCTCGCGCCAGTAGAAATATCTCCGGAGTCGTCTGAAAGAAAGGAAGTGACTGAACAAGCAGTCTTTCGTATAGAGGACGAAGAAAAGGCTGAGGCTTGGAGAGAAGTCTTCATAGACCACTTCAAATCTCATTGAACACCCGAAAACGCATCTTCAAGACATCAGCTCATGAAACGAGCTCTGCCTTTTGCCTTCTTCAACGATACTCTATATAAGAGATCGTTCGACAGTTTGTGGCTAAGGTGCCTGGGACCAGAAGAACTAAGGAGAGTCGTCGAAGAAACCCACGACGGACTCTGCGGTTCTCATCAAGTCGGGCCAAAGATGAAGCTGAAGATCAAGAGAATGGGTTACTATTGGGCCACAATGATTCAGGGCTGCCTCGAATATGCGAAGAAGTGTCACTCGTGCCAGGTTCATGGGGAATTCATCCAGCAACATCCAAATCCGCTACATCCAACGGTAGCTAGCTGGCCCCATCGAACCAGCATCATCCAAAGGACATCGGCTCATATTGGCAACAACCGATTACTTCTCTAAGTGGGCAGAGGCAGTACCGCTAAAGGAAGTGAAGACGGAGAACATCCTCCATTTCTTCAGGACACATGTCATTTACCGGTTCGATACTACGCGAGGATCATCTTGGATAATGGGCTGGCCTACAGAAGCCATAAGATCAGCCGCTTCGCACAACAGTATAATATAGACTGGAGATACTCTTCAGTCTATAATCCCCGAGCTGACGGTCTAGCTGAGGCTTTCAACAAGACCTTGACGAAGAACATAAAGAAAACGGTGTCCAGAAATAAAAAGGACTGGCACGAGAGACTGCATGAAGCTCTCTGGGCATATCGAACAACATTCAAAACGGCCATGAATACAACGCCATACGCGTTGGTAATCGGCACGGAAGCGGTACTTCCCTTTGAAATAGAGCTACCCTCTCTATGAGTGGCAGTTCGATACGAGCTAACGGATGAAGAAAATGCCCATCTTCGACTTGAGGAGCTCGATGCCCTCAATAAAACTCGTCTCATGGCGCAGCAAAACCTGGAAGCTTACAAAGCAAGGATGACGCGCTCATACGAAAGACTAACTAGGCCAAGAACATTCCGCCAGGGCGAACTCGTGCTAGTTGTCAAAAGACCTATGATCTCCAACCGTGCAAAGTGGGGGAAATTCGAGCCAAACTATGAAGGCCCGTAGATCATAGATAAAGTCTACCAAGGAGGGGCCTATTTGCTCATGGATATGCATAGTGAAAGACCCTTCTGGCCAATAAACGGCCGATTCCTTAAGAAATACTACGCTTGATAAGTCATGACTCAGGTTAATGATAGATGACGACGGTTGTGTCCGCTCGCTATCTTCTTGAGTCAAAACTCTAAAGTAGTATCCAATAGAACTTCCGCCTCCAACACGGCGACAATGGACCGAGATGTACTTACACTAGGAATGGACCACTACATCCTTAAACTGACATTAAACCGAAATATCCCTACACTAGTACTCTGCCTAAAACATGGCGCGTCGCCCCAAATTCGGCGATATCTTCTCTTGGGATCTATATTGCAATCAAAGCTCCAACGGCAAAGACTGCAACCCAAGCAGTAAAAAACGGTACGTCCACAAGCGAAATGGGCACGAATAAAAATCCGAAAGGCGCCTTGAGTAAAAACAGCAGGACTACCGGTGAGCTTGTGAAAACCCGAAAGGACGCAGCCTCGTAAAAAAAAACGGTACGTCTATAAGAGAAATGGGCACAGATGAAAACCCGAAAGGGCGCCGTGAGTAAAAACGGCAGGGCTACCGACGAGTTTGTGAAAAACCGAAAGGGCGCAATATCGTAAATTTTTCTCTTACGAGATCCTCTCGACTCATAAGGAGAACTCCCTCTATGAGACCCTCACGGCTCATAGAATTTGTAAGTCTTAAGCCACAGGGGTCCAAACCTGTTCTTAAGCTGTCGTATCCCCCAAGTTGCTCTACAGGCGGTACAATGCTGGCCCTTGTATACAATCCACGGGCACAAATAAACGTTTCCCCCACCAAGTTCCACCAATCACGAGGAATGCCCTCATATGGCGAACGACACTTGTAAGTCATCTCGACTTATAAGGAGAAATTACTCTTATGAGATCCTTACGACTTATAAGAGAAAACACCACCTAGAAGTCCTCTCGACTTCTAAGGAAAACATACACCTACGAGATCCTCACGACTCGTAAGGAGAAATACCTTTATGAGACCCCTACGGCTCATAGAGTCAAAAAGCCTTAGTCAACAGGACCTTAACCCTGTTTGCTAAGCCACCTTTGTTCAAACCCACAAAGACAAATGATGATTCGCTCCTGGTAATATCCCAGTTGTAGCGATGCTGATGCCTAAATTGGTATCAAATTCCAAGTCCTTTCACGGAAATGATGATTCGCTTCTAGCAATATTTCAGTCGTAGCGGTGCTGATGCCAAGATCGGTATCAGATCTCAAGTTCCATACTCACGACAAAAATCAGCGAGAAAAAGATGCGTATGAAATAGCCGAAATGATGGGGCAACTCGCAATAAAAATTAGCGAGCAAAATATACGCATATAAAAAAACAGCCGAAATGTTTGGGCAACCCGTGATAAAAAACAGCGAGTAAAAAGAAAAGAATAGCCGAAATAATTGGGCACCACGATAAAAAGCCAAAATGATCGGGCAATCGCGACTTTCGCGATATAAAAAACTGAAATGATAGAGCATCGCGGAAAGAAATAAAAATGATGAAACTTTTGTCCTGCAGGTGAGTCTACACCGACCCCTGTATACAATTCATGGGCATAAATGAAAAGGGAACCACATTTTCCCACCAGGATCCGTCAAAGGGAGAGCCAAGTCTCGACGATTCACAAACAACCTAGAGATCACCTTGACATTCATCTCATTACAGTAGACGCAGTGTCAACAACGGCGTTTCTTCTCACTCCAGTAGGATGCAGACGCGACGTCAACAAAACGGAGCCATGGCAAAGTCCCTAGTTCCAAGTCTCGACGGTTCACAAACAACCTAGAGACCACCTCGACAATCGTCTCGTTACAGCAGACGTAGTTTCAACAACGGCGCTTCTTCTCACTCCAGCAGGATGCAGACGCGACGTCAACAAGCGACCCTAGGGTCAAAACAAAATGGAGCCATGGAAAAGTCCCTAGTTCCAAGTCTCGACGGTTCACAAACAACCTAGATTCCACCTCAACATTCGTTTCGTTACAGCAGACGTAGTGTCAATAATGATGCTTCTTCTCACTCCAGCAGGATGCAGACGCGACGTCAACAAGCGACCCCAGGGTCAAAACAACACGGAGCCATGGCAAAGTCCCTAGTTCCAAGTCTCGACGGTTCACAAACAACCTAGAGACCACCTCGACATTCGTCTCATTACAGCAGACGCAGTGTCAACAACGGCGTTTCTTCTCATTCCAGCAGGATGCAGACGCAACGTCAACAAACGACCCAAGGGTCAAAACAAAATGGAGCCATGGCAAAGTCCCTAGTTCCAAGTCTCGATGGTTCATAAAACAACCAAGAGATCACCTTGACATTCGTCTCATTACAGCAGACGCGGTGTCAACAAAGGAAGCGAAGGCCAAATTCCTTACTTCAGGGTCTTGACGGCAACTCAAATAAAACCTGAAAGATTATCGGAGATCATCCCACACCAGCGCGGAGTGGTTATGACTCATCGGGGCTCCTAAACTGAGCCTAATCTCAAGTAAAAAGCGGTATGGAAAAATTCCTACCGCTTGCTCTCTCGACAGTAATATACCTAAGGAGATTACTTGAAGACGTCTTGTCCAGCCCCCGAAGGGATCAGAGATACGACAGTCGCGGGGCTACTCGAATAGCAGCGTAAAGTCTGCATATCGGGGAATGCATCAGCCAATACGACGGTACGATGGACAAAAACCCTGGTACCACAGACCCTAACGGACCTCATTCATAAAGAGCAGGGGTTAACTGTAACCTTAGGACAGGTTTTCCTACAAGCCCAAGGGAGGTAAACCAAACAAACTCCGAAATGAGTCCATAAACTACAAGCTCCGAAATGAGTTCATAAACTAGAGATTCCGGAATGAGTGAATAAACTACAAGTTTCGAAATGAGTTCATAAACTAGAAACTCCGAAATGAGTATATAAGCTACTTCACACCAGATCAAGACATCGAAGAAAAGAGAAATGCCAGTATGAAATAAAATATGTCTTTTATTCATGAATTTAAGTGAATACAAGATACATTTCATTCAGGAATCAAAATGAATACATGTTATTCATGAATCAGAAGAATACAATCAGAATAATGAAGGGGGTACAATGACACTTATTAAGGAGGCAGCGTTTTCAACAAACTAACGAACCGCTCCCACGCTCCCCTCAACTCCTTCTCGCGTTCAGCTATGGCGGCCAACTCCGCTTCGATTTGAGCCCGTCGTTGCAAGAAGGATGAAAGTTTCTCATCGATTTCCCGCTTGGCTGTTTTGCAATTTTGTGTGACCCGCTCGGTGAAGTCAATCTTCCGCCTTAGCGCTAGCCCGTCCGAAATACATCGTTGGAGGTTTTCGAAAATAGCTTTCAGCTGCGCAGCATTCGCTTGAACCTGGGCACGCAATTGGACGGATTCGCCGGATGCTGCCTCATGTTCCTTTCGCCTCAAGGCTGCCTCTTGTTCAAAATAGAGAATGAAAGAGACATTCAGCTCGACCCACGCAGCCCGTTGAGAGTTCAAAGTCAATACCTCGAGAGCGAGACGCTTAAGCTCAATCTCGTGCAGACAAGCCTCGATCTTCTTGCAATAAGTGACCCAAGAACCAACAAGATCCTCATTATGGAAATTCACGAGCGTCGCCGGCATTGGATTTACTTCGTCGGTGAAATCCGTAGCAGAAGTGAATTACGGTCGTCGGCAGTTCGCCGCGCCCCTGAAGGATGTACGTTTAGCGAAGGGCCCTACGGGCATGGGAATGCAAGACTCAAAAGGAGCTGAAGCCGGTGTAATCGCTGCAAAGTGAATTATGGTCACATTTCAACTCGAAATACAAAGAAAACACCCGAGGGATGGAATCTATCGTACCGGCTGTTGCAGGTGGCAGAACAGGGAGCACCGGAGGCATGGCTATTTTTCACTTCCTCCTCCGAGCCGTGATACTGTGGTCAATATAAGGAAGGCTTAACAACAATAAGTCCGCTCATAAAAAAAAGAGAAATGCTAGGTGAAGAATATACTGACCAATACCAGAAGGTGGAACGATTTCCGACTGAAAGCAAAAATGCGGGTTTAGCACCTGGTACAAATAGTCGAAAAGTACTCCTGCAGAGTCGCGACAATATACAGTCAATACAAAGAGGATTGTATCCACAGTAAATCAACTAAGTGAGAAACCCATACCTTCCAAAATTTGAGGAGGCACGGAAGAAAACGAAGGAACCGCGACCGTCAAAGTAGCGACCGGCGATACTTCTTCAGCCGACACAGCTTCAAGGTTTACCGTTCCTGTGCTCAAGACAAACGAAATATCATTAGAGGGGCTTAACAGGATTAAAAAGCTCAAAGATAACAACCCAAGGAGTACCTGATAGGTCAGATACCGAAACCGTGCCGGAAGCATCACCAAGTGTAACGGCTTCCTCATTCTCCCTCGGGGGAGTAGATTCTGCACCCATAGCTTCATCCCCGGACTCGACAAAGGCCGTCGTAACGCTTGCGACACCCGCCGATACCAAGGAGCCACAAGGAGAAAGAGCAGCAGTCTGGAAAATCCTAGATTCTTGAGAAAGAGTGGCCACTTCGAGCTCTGTAATCATCGGCGTTTCACCTGCCATGCCACCGTCAGGACTCGGCCCTGCTTAAAAGAAAATGCGTATGTCATGATTCGAGGACCAAGTTCTAATAACGGACTGGGCGTTACGTTACTTTGAAGTAGGTTATCAGTTTCCTCCCGAGCTGCACGCGCAACCTGTCTATGGGCAGTAGACATGGCAGAAGGAACATCCACCGAAGGAATGTCAGTAGGCGGAACATTACTTGAGCCTGCACCCGCGGCCAAGAGAGCATCGCGTTCCCTCGCCACGTGCTTTCTGCACTTCCTCTCAGCCTGAGCAGTGAGAACTGACCTCCTTAAAACTACCGACAGGGGGACGTCGTCGTCTGAACCGAGCTCTTCCTCTGGAGCCACTACAGCGTCCATCATCGGCTGCTTCGGCAACGTCTCCTGCGGTGACTTTGGGATGGCCTCAATCATAGTCGGTGGCTCTGGAAGCTTTGCTGCATCGCCGCTTGGGATTGGAACTACACTTGAAATGATTTGGGTTGTGGTAGTTTCTGCAATAAGGCGAAGAGAAGGGTCAGATCATGAATAAAAAAATGTAAAGATGTAATGAAACGAATTATACCAAGGCCCAAAGAAGCGCGGATCCTCTCTTCTTCCTCGAACGTCCTGAGGTAAGCCGCGAGAGCCTCTTCGGAAGAAATACCCGTTGAAGAAGAGAGCGTTAATAAAATCATAATAAGGAGAGAAGGGATAGGTGCAGAAGAATGCAAATGAAGTATACCTGACTCCGCAATAGAGATCAACGCCGCTTCCTCGCTAGCCAGTCGCTCGGAAGCTGCGAGGGCAGCCTGTAGATCAGTATCGGTCGCAGGCGTGTCGAACAAACCCTCATTAGTGCCGTATTCGCACAGGCCCTCACTGTAGGGAGCATGGGGCTCTTGGCCGAATACGTCGTCGGCAGAGAATAGAGACTTCTTCTTTTTCTGCGAACGGACACCAACGGCCGACGATAAGAGCTTTCGCTTGACAGGCCTCTTCGGACGGCGAGTTCCGACCTCTGAACCAATGCACAAGTCTGGAGATGCCATGGCTGCCTCAGTTGCAGGAACATCTGGTTGAAGCTTCTTAGGGAAAGCTCATGGGACCATCGCTGTAGTAATTTCTCTTAAAAAGGACGAACGGCGGTCCGTTGCTTCAAAGGGACAGCGGGATTACCACCTGGGATGGCATCCTTATGATCGAGTAACAGCCGCCTTTCCACCCTGATAACAGCTCCCGTCGCATGCTGGTACCACGCCACGTAAGCGTTCGAAGCTTTTGGCATATAGCTCGACTCGCTGACAAGGAAATAAGACCCCGTATTTAATCGTATGAAGTGGTGCGGCGTGCTACGAATACCCTCCTCCGTAGCAATCGGTTCGGCCAAGAACGCCTCAAGAGGGACGCCCTGATTATAGCCCGACTGTTGAGCGAAGCGGTGTGGGTTGTACCTCATAAACAGTACCAAGGCGTTCTGTCTAAATACTAGAAAGCCCGGCCTGATAGAATACATGTGCAAGATTTCCCGAGCCCTCAACGTGGAAGCCCCGTCTTTGAAAGTGTCACGCAATGGTTGCACCACCTTAGTAGATTCCTTGCCGATATTCAAGACTCTATCGACAAAAGTCATACTGTCCCCAACCATGCGCAGGTGAAGGAGCAGTTGCCGAGCCTCTCGCTGTGATGGGTCTGACGCAGAAGTGTCAACCAGATACATAACTTGGGAGAAGTTGTAGCTTTCATAGAAAGGGGGTCGTTTGTGAACACCGAAAGCACCCAGCACATGCATCTCGATCCATGACGTGAAGTAGTGCAATGGGAGATGCACGGGCTTTACCCCCGGCTGAGTAGTGTCTGCCGCTAAGCTCAGGCCATGATATAGATGAGCCAGCCCGTCGATCCCAATGGCCACACGCGTCCCTCCGACGATGCGATGGGCCGGATAAAAGATAGACGGCCTCATATAGAGGGAGTACGTCGGAAGCACAAACCAATTCAACCACGGGCCGATGAATCCCAGAAAGAACGTCTCTTCGTCGACGTCTGAGGCAGCAATCTCTGTAAAAGGTACGACCGGAGTGTCTAGAATGAAGAAATTCTTTAAATCCACCTCCGCCGTTGGCAGGTTATCCAAACCAAACCCGAACGGGTCGTCAAGTCTGGAAAATTTAGCAGCTTGTTTCGACAAGACATCTGGGCGAAGAAAACGCGTGAAGAAAACGGGCGATGAAATCTGCAAAGCTGACTCCATGCCCTCCAGAATCCAAGAATAAACTCTCATACATGTTCAACACCTTGATTACCGCTGTTGAACGGCATTCTCTGGAGTGAGTCCCATCACCACTGATTTGGTGGTAAAGATATACTCATCAAGGGGAAGTATCTCCTCGTAATGTTCCCCTCTGACGGGTAAGCCGAAAATTTCCGCAAACTCTTCCAAGGAAATTGAGACCTCCCGGTCCGATAAAAGAAATGTATGGGTCGGGATGTTCCATTATTCTGGAAAGGCCTTGACCCACCATACATGAGGCGCGTGATAATGAAAAAGAGACGCGTAGATTGCAGGATACAGCCCAAGCTTCAACATCAGCGACTTCTTGGCTAACAAGATATACTGAGCCCATTGAAGGTAGCCGGCTGAATGATGAGGAGTCGATCCTATCATATAAACTTGCCCCCAAGGGTGCGACTCGCCTTGGCATATGTGCCACCCTAAAATGTCCAGGGCCATCGGTGGCTGTACAGGTATTGATGCTATGGAAGGCTGAAGACGACCTTCCGATGTCCAATTGACCTCTTCTACGGCATAAATCACTTGAGGCGAATCAGCATAATGAATCGCTAAAATTGGCAACGAAGGTGCTGCACAAGAAAAACAACGCCAACCCCGGATAATCTGATTGTATCACGACACCCACAGGTGAAGAGGTTTGTGCTCTGGGTCATGATCTTTAATAAGCGCAAAGACTTCCCGATCCACGGGCGCGTCGGCAAAAGCGCTCTCTGAACTTACAAAAGGAAAGGAGGAATCAAAAGCCATAATACCTGTACAAAAGGAAAAAGGGTTAGCTATCAACACTACTTTCAGGACTTTAACACTCCTTGGTACTTAAGAAATTGTACTGCACTGCAGTGTAAAAGAAAGGGACAAGGGGGCCCACAAAATTAAGGTAACGCCCCATCAATGATGGGGCAGTCACTCATTTAAGAATAGAATCCAAAAGGATTCTCATTTAATGAGAAAACATCATTGAACTTGGGAGTTAAACTCCCTCGAGAACTGTGCTCTGCAAAAAGATTTCAAATCTGTCAAGAAAATTTAGAGGGGAATAAAATTCCCCAAATTTTTTTTAGAGCCATGCTCTATAGAACAATGGGATAAAATCTCAGAACCATCAAAAGAAAAGCTTTCTAACAGGGTAAACCCCCAAAAGATCTTAAAGATCTTCAAGAAAAATCTTAGAACTCTAAGAGATCTTTCTAAAGGGAGTGCAAAGCTCTGATTAACGGCTGAAGAAGCCCTAAATTTTTTTAGATCTACGATCTAATCACTACAAAAGAAGAGCAAAGCTCTGTTAATGGGTTAAAACCCTAGAACATGAAGAGATTCTTTCAAGAGTTCGATCATGATTCTTACCAAAATTTTTGACAAAAGTTATGACTCTAAAAGAGTTTCCTTAGGCAGAGATTCTAAGCTCTGGAAAGAGAATTAAATTCTCAGAAAGAAGAAGAAGGGAAGAGAACCACAGTCATCTCAAGGGCCAAAGGCCCTACTTATAGGCACAGGAAGACGGTTCAACTTCTGAGAAGATCCAACAGTGGAAAAAGTAACACCGCTGCACTTACATGTGAGCCACATGAGCGCAACGATGGGGGGCATTTGTTTCCCCAATAAAAGAGGAAAGCTGTGTTCAAAACTCAAGAGGCAGCGCCTCACGTTCCTTCCATGAGAGTGCCAGCACCGGAGTTAAAAAAACTCTTATATGGGCAGCGCCCGTGTGCAAAGCACACAAAACTCAAGAGGCAGCGCCTCACGTGCCTTCCATGAGGGCGCCGACGCCAAAGTTAAAAACTATTATATGAGCAGCGCCTACGTGCACAACACGTGAGCGCTGGTGCCTTATAGAATTAAATTCTACCCTCTGTTAAACAGAGCCGTTGGATCAAAGATCCAACGAAGATGATAAATCATCAGGATGGAGAATTAAATTCTGTTGAGGAAATATTCCTCAAATCTTTCTAGACGAGAAAGATTGCTCTCTGTAAAACAGAGTACCGTTGGATTAAAAATCCAATGGTGATTAAAGAATCACCAATCTACAGAATAAATTCTGTATGGGAAAATATTTCTTTAATCTTGTTTAAAACAAGAAAAATACCCTCAGTAAAACAGAAGTCCTTGGATCAAAGCTCCAATTGTGGGTAAAATCCACAAATCAATTAGGATCTCTCGATGAGAGATTTCTTCAACTAATCAACGGACTTGCCTTTACTATATAAAGGACCCAAGACTTCAAGTCTAAGAGAGAGGAACCCCCCATAAGCTTCGAGAAAAACAAAGCAGAAAACTTCAAAAAGGAAGAAAGAAAAAGATATCCTTTCTCAGAAAAAGTTCTAGGTAAATAAAAAAAGGAAGAGAGATAAAAGCATCTCGTTTATCTATTGAAGGGTTTAAACCTTTTAAAAAAGAAGAACTTAATTCTTTCTCTGGATCTGAGATCCACAAGACAAGTCTCCCACAAGTTGAGAATTTAATTCTCATCGGGACGAGCTTATTCTTGGAGCTCAAAGATTCAGAAAAGAACAAGGAAATTGAACTCCTCATAACAAAATATACAAGGAAAACTAAGCGCCCAGCGCCTCACGTGCCCCTCACGTGGTCGCCACAAAATAAGGAATGATTAGCACTCAGTGACGGGCGCTCAGCGCTCAGCGCCCCACGTGCCTCTCACGTGGGCGCCACAAAATAAGGAGTACTTAACACTCAGTAACTGACGCTCAGTACCCAGCGCCTCACGTGCCTTTCACATGGGCGCTACAAAATAAAGGAGCGCTTAGTACTCAGTGGGCGACGCCTAGCGCCCAGCGCCTCACGTGGGTGCCACAGAACCTAAAAGTGCTTGGCACTCACCAGGCAGCGCCTTGCGCCTCACGTGCTTCGTACGTGGACACCATAAAGAGTGCTCAGCACTCCATAAAGAGATAAAAAGAGTAAAGTGTGAGCGTCAGAACTTACATAAGTGCTCAGCACTTTTTGCACAAAAAAAGGGACTGGGCCCGAACAAGTGCTTAGCACTTCTTTTCAAATAAAAAGAAAACCGAGTGGACCAAGCCCAAGTTGGCTAGGTCCCTAATTCAGATCAACCGAGCCCATGTGCTCACTACTTTCCAAATTGATCTTAGTCCCAAAAACGACTATCGATCTTCCAACTGATGATATCCCAAAACGATATTTGTCCCACATTCCCTCGAGGAAATCTTAGTATCAAAATACGACTAATGATTCCCGGGTTTACCATTAATCCATTTTCCCTTAAATACGGGAATTGGCTCAAGGGTACATCTCTCTACACCTCTGATACATGTCGTTGCAATTTCTCAACGTCTTCAGAGAGGTGGTGGGTCCCGACAGCCAACTGCTTTTTGGTGCACTTCCCAAACTGATGTGCACATCCCAGATCAAACCAAATCCCAAACTGGATGTATCCCATATCATCATTGCTCATCCCGACACGTAACAAATACACGTGCGCGCAAGATGATCTACATACCGAAATGTCCTCAAACTACAATGTTGCCTCCAAAATGGCGACAACGGACCGTAACGTTTTGAAACCTCACCTCAAAAATGGTGATCTACAGACCGAAACGTCCTCAAACTATAACGTTGCCTCTAAAATGGAAACAACGGACCGTAACTCCTTAAACTAAAACCTCACCTCAAAAGTGATCTACAGACCGAAACGTCCTCAAACTACAACTTCGCCTCCAAAATGGCGACAACGGACCGTAACATCCTTAAACTAAAATCTCACCTCATAAATGGTGATCTAAAGACCGAAGCGTCCTTAAACTACAGCGTTGCCTCCAAAATGGCGACAACGGACCGTAACGTCCTTAAACTAAAACCTCACCTCAAAAATTATGATCTGCAGACCGAAACGTTCTCAAACTACAACGTTGTTCCAAAATGGCGACAACGGACCGTAACGTCCTTAAACTATAAGCTCACCTCAAAAATGGTGATCTACAGACCGAAATGTCCTCAAACTAAACATTGTTTCCAAAATGGCGACAACGGAGCGTAACGTCCTTAAACTAAAACCCCACCTCAAAAATGGTGATCTACAGACCGAAACGTCCTCAAACTACAACGTTGCCTCCAAAATGGCGACAACGGACCGTAACATCCTTAAACTAAAACCTCACCTCAAAAATGGTGATCTACAGACCAAAACGTCCTCAAACTACAACGTTGTTTCCAAATGGCGACAACGGACCGTAATGTCCTTAAATTAAAATCTCACCTCAAAAATGGTGATCTACAGACCGAAATGTCCTCAAACTAAACGTTGTTTCCAAAATGGTGACAACGGACTGTAACGTCCTTAAACTAAAACCCCACCTAAAAAATGATGATCTACAGACCGAAATGTCCTCAAACTACAACTTCGCCTCCAAAATGGCGATAAGAGACCGAAACATCCTTAAACTAAAACAACAGAGTCCAAATGCTCTCTTGTTGGATCTGAAACAAAAATGATCCTAACACCCCTGTTAAGTAGATCTTAGTCTCAAATTATACTAACGTATCCTTAACAGAGAAACCCACCTAGCCCCCAATTGCTCGTATACATTTAAGTCGATCTTGATCTTAAAACAGATCAACGATCCTTAAATCAACCCAAACCCAAATCTAAGATATACGGATTTGGACTAATCCACGCCCTACGGGCGACAATATAAATTAGTCTCCGTATACAATCCACGGGCAACCAAAAATAAAACAAACACACACGACAAGAAATGAACCTCTGGAGCAGGAGAAAGTGGTTATCGCGATGGGATAACGTAATTAACTGCAGGGGCTTGCACCTGCAGGGAAGAGCGTCCCCACAATTAAAAACCCCTCGCAAACGAGGGGGAATCTGACGAAGTCTGCTACAACGGCCGCATTCGTCCAAACCTCCAATACACGGTGCCATAAATCAACTTGGCATCTTTGGAGATCGGATAAATCCAAATAGCATCTGCCCCCAAATTCAGGCAAGACGACCAACGCAGCCCGTCTCCGTTTTCGGCCGTGAACAGATTCCGGTACGCACGGTGGGACCTTTTCCTCTTTCCACTCCACACTTCGTGTGTCGTGTTCATGAACAAATCGCGGTTTACTATGGTTTCCCCTATATTCAAGGTACTAAGATTTGGTTTCTTTGTCCTGTGCAGAGAAAAGAAGATTAATGGCTTCCAGCTGCACCAACTGCACCAGCAATTCCCGCTCCACCCTGACTGGAAGAGTGACTTACGGGCCCAATGCGGCTTCCATCTTTTCAATGCCGGTGGGGCAGGTGACTCAGGCCACCACTGAATTGTTTTTCGGGACCATGTTCCCGCCAGCGAGTTTCAGCGCCCCAATGCCATCACAGGAAGCTCCAAAGAAGTCGGTCATCGATCGACTTGCAACCACCACGGCCCCTCTCAACGGGTCGTCCAAGTCTGCCACCTCAGTCTTCAACAGGCTGAACCAAAGCTCAAGTGTGCCCGCAAAGAGGCTCGCAATACCTGAAGGGGTTATCCCAAAATGGATAGTCATTCCAGCTCCGGCAGGTGAAGTCGTCAAAGGGGCTTCTCCTACTAAAGGATCGTTCTTCGCAAGATTGGTCATTCCAACTCCTGCTACGGGTGAAGTCGTCAAAAGGGCTTCCCCTACCAAAAAGCCGGCCTTCGAAAGATTGGTCGTCCCCTCTCAATGGACGTCAGTCTTCAACAAGCTGGCACCGGCAGTAACCCTTCACCAAAGCAGGGGTATGACGAAGCCACTCCCACAACTGAGGCAATCCCGTCTGCAAGACATGCTCGACGTCGCCACTGGCGCCAAGTGAGGAAATATGGGGGAAACTTCCCCTCTGGACTTACTCCACCAGCTCCAATGGTGGAAGTTGACGCTGCTGTTCCAACTGGGAACAATTTTGAACCGCTTAGCAGGGTTCGGCGGAACTCCCCAACCGCAGTGCTGAAGAAATCTCCCCCACCGGCTGAAAGCATGAAGCAGGCAAAGCCGGAGCAGCCCCCTCAGCGGCTGTCCTCCCAAATACACAGGGTCTGGCGGAAAGTCCAAGATTCTGTGATCAACAAGAACTACTCTCGTCAACCGAAGAAAATGAAGTTTCGACAAGAGGAAAATTATCCTTCCACCATACAGCGAGAGACTTCTTTCATGCAGGCGCCGGTCACAATGGCTCCTTCGACTTCGACTTCTCACAAAAAGAGAAGGCCGGAGAATCTTCCACCGCCGGTGGCAAATCCCAAGGGTGATGGATCCAAACGCCCCAAGTCTGGGGGCATGATCGTGCACACGGTTTACATAGCTTCCAAAAAAGAGGAGAGCCGTGCTTCCGTGGCTCATCGGCCGCAAACTCGGTCGTTGACGAAAGCTTAGGAGCAGCAACAAAAGCTCCAGGAGATGCTGACGAAAATGGCAGCACTCACCGGGCAGAAAGAAAGCCCGGAAGCAGCGTCTGAACAGCGCCATGAGTAGGAGACCGATACGGAGTTCTTGCGAAAGGTGCTGGAGAGAAAGGATAAGGAGGCCGCGGAACAAGTGGCTAATAAAAAACAGATGGCGCTCCTGTTCCAAGACATGGTTGTAATGATGATCTAACCAGAACCTCCAGCCGAAGATTCATCGATAATTATCGATGACGACAGAGGGGAAACATCAAACCCTCTTCCGGATTTATCAGCGGCCAGGGAGGAAACGATCTCCAAAGCTGCCCTCGATGATTACATAGCTCAAAAAATACGAGCTTATCAAGCGAGTGAAGCGGCCGGCCAAGTCGTCAGAACCGAGTGACCTTACCCAGGCTGGTATGATCAAATCAAGAAACCGCCGGGATATACGATCCCCAAGTTTCACGTATACAAGGGGACAGGAAACCCGCATCAATACGTCGCTCAGTTCAGAGCTTTATGCGGCAATACTGGAGGCGACGACAAATTGCTGCTTCGCCAGTTTGTTGGCAGCTTGTCAGAGCCGGTGTAACAACTCCAATTTCAATGTACATAAAATTGTTTAAAAGTTAATGTACAATTGGGGTATTTACAATTCCTGTGAATACTATAAGAATTTGATTTGCTTTAGAACAGCAAGAATGCACTTGTAGCACATTGGTAAAGTCTTGCACTGCTGAGACATAGCACCCGAGTTCAAATCCAATCAGCCACATTATCTTTTTATTAAAATTTCTTTTAATTTTTTTAGAAGCCTAAGAGTCTACACATGCACTACATGTAAACTGAAAAGACATTGACTATTTAAATATGTGCACGAGAGAATACCAATCGACACCTACACGTGGCCTAAACCCTAACCCCCTCCGCCGGTAATGGGTCGGCGAAATGCCCATTTTTCCTGGTACCGCCGGTCGGACCGTCAGTGTTGCCCCCCAAACTTTAAATTATGCAACCCCTCGCTTATCCCACTCCCCCTAGGATATTTGTCTACTCTGCACATTTCCAGAGAACATTAAAACGCTCTTTAAATCCATTTTTAATACAAATTTTAATTCACCCATTCAATACACCAAACCCTAGTTTTTCCTATAAATACCACACCCCAATTCATACATCCTCACTCACAAATACCTGCCAAAACTCTTAAAAACTTTCAAGTCCTCTTTGGTGTTCAAGTGGAGTTAGCGAAGGTTGAAGCTCCGACGAAATTCCGAGGAGATTTCGGCGACGAAACAACGCCCCGAAGCCTTCTTTAGCTCCCCCTCTCCCTTCTCTTATCCTAAATCCAGTAATTCCCCTCTTCCTCTCTCTTTCTCTATTCTAAAAATCTTAAATACTAAAATCCGACGGAAGCGGAGTTAATCCGACTTCCGATTCGGTTTTTCTTTAAAAATCCTATTTTTCTTAAACAAGAAAATACCAAACTTTTATATCATGTTCAATAAACATTAACAAACATATTAAACTAGTTTCACATCAAAAGAATTTATATTGCAATTTTTATCGCGGTTTTACAGTAAAATACCACATACTTTAGTTTACCGACATAAAACAATATAAATTTGTATTACCTTTAGATAGTTCATAAGGTAATGACCTACCTCATCACAACACACATTTTTAACATAGAACGATGGATATTTTGGGAACATAGTATGGGATAAAACGACTTTACAAATAAATACCTTTAACTTATAAAACCATTTCTATAAAAAGATGTATTAAACATTTCCATGCAATTGCGCCTCTACAACCCATTTTTAGGGACCTCGTTCAGGATGGTATGGATTATCGCACATCCTCGGGCCTAGTAGAGCGAGATGCAGACCTCCGAAAGGAGCATTCGATCTCGATGGAATTTTTATACATTTTTTCTTTAGAAAATGAGATTTCTACAAGAAAATAAATAAATTATTTTCATTAAATATATATACATCTATTATAAAAATATCTATTTTAATTATATAAATATTCCAAGTTTTCTAAATCAAAGGAATCACTATTACATGAAAATACTATCCAAATACAAAACAATTCCAATATTTCAAGAAAATACCATATACTATGAAAATTAGGTTCTACTCACTAGAAATTTCACTTTTATAAAATATACATCTATGAAAACCCTAAAGACGATAATTAAATGCTTGAGATGTGTTTTGAAAATTATATCAAACTATTTTTACCTAAAACCCCCTCAAGTTATACGAAATTACAATAAGGACCCTAGTAAATATAGGTTTAAGCGGGACCGGTCTCTTAAGCCTCAGGGAGCCGGGGATATGGGTGCTTGCCTATTTAAGATAGAAAATCTAACAAACGGTCTTATCAGTACGGTAATTTTCTTGGAAAAAGACACAAATCTTGCCGTCCATATGCAGCAGTTACCGATAACATCAAAACTAATTCAGAATTTCAAGTTCTTTTTAAAGTTTCTGACTCGGACCGAGTCTCAATCTAATCAATCTGACTTGAATGTGATTCAAGTATAAATTAAAATTCAACATGAATCCGTCTATTCAATCTATATCAATCTATATTGACCGAACCGAACCATGGATATTCTCCATCTACATGTACATCCATTATATCCGTTCCATTACTGATATCATGGTTCCGGCAAGTCATCTATATACAATTTACAATACAAGACAATACAATACAAACAATACAATCAAGATATCACGGTTTTTTTAAGGGGTAGATTAGTACGGAAGGTGTTAAAAATGGCACGAAACTGTAACCATAATACACCTAACCTGAATATCCATTGCCGTTGTACCATGGCTGAACGGTTCCTTGTGCTCCGTATACCTTAGTCTTCAGAATAGTGGGACTCCTCTCGTATACATTGGCATTTTCTGTACCAAGCTACAAACATCAGCGTTAACAATATAATACAACTTTAAAAATTATATTCTCCTTCTGTCCATTCTGTCTATACCTATTCTTTGGGACTTACCGAGCGATTGTTCGGTGACGACATTCCTTTCTTCTTTCTTTGGAATGTTGTCAGGTGGATCGGACCTTCTGGAGACAGAGCCCAGCATCGAGGACTTGGATCAGATAGCCTTCGACCCAGAGCTCTAAATTACTTGTACATATTTTCATTTATGTTGTGCCATTGTTTAGGCATTGCTTTCATTCCATGTATTTATATTTCAGCTGTATTGTAAAAAGAATGTTTAATAAATAAAGTTGATGTTCATTTACATCTTGTCTCTTGTGTACTTTACTTTATATTGCTTAGATACACTTAGCGTGTTTACTTCTGAGTAAATGCGTAGCATCCTCGTCGCGTCTCCTTGCCTGTACACTGGGAAGTGGAGCATATACGGATTCCCACGCCACCCAAATGAAGAAAAAGTATGTTGATGTATTGTCTTCGGATGTGTTCGTTACCAAGAACTGTTTCTCAGTTTACTCTACGTCCTGGGTATTGGATAGCGGATCAGGATCCTGTTCAGACCATAATATTGCATTCTTCATTCCCCTATTCTTATCCGTTTTATAAATAAACAGGTACTCTTGACGCACGTTTGTTGCATATTACAGGATACAGGCTTCTGGAGCAAATACAGTGAAAAAGACACAAAACGACAGAAAAAGGGACTTTTGACCAACAAATAGAAGGATCCTAGTCAAGCCTAGACGAAGAACAGTGCAAGGTCCAAAATGTCAAGACAAACGGTTAAAAGATCGCTACAAGTTTTCACTGAAGATCTGGAAAATACCAAGAAGCCAAACAGAGAAAAATAGTGAAGAATAAACAAGCCCAAATACCCAGAATGAATGCCAGAAATTTTGGTGAGCCAAGCCCACCAAAGGGCCGCGGAACCGTGGCCCAAGCCAACCAATGCCGCGGTTCCGCGGCCATTAAGAGCCCGTGTCGGCGCCGACTTCTTGTGTCGGTGCGTCGGTGCAGGTGTTGGGATTTTTCGAGGGCAAATCCGTAATTTCACATCTGCGAGACTCTGAAACCCTAATTCTCCTGTTTGTTTATAAATTGTAATCAAAAAATTGTAAAACCTATGCCTCTTTTCAATCAATAAAAATTCAGAATTTCTGGGAGTTATATTCAGATCTGGTCTATATTGCTTGGAGGGAGCCTTCACCCTTAGTAAGTAATTTTATTTCTGTTCCTTTAATTAAAATGTTTTCTCATCCCCTAATGAGCGAGTAATCTCCTCGCTTGTTAGGGTTAGCCTTAGGGAAAGGGTTGAGAGATGAGATCTCTCACCCCTTTCAATGCCACCTTCACCTAATGAATTAGAACTCCATGCATACGCGCACAACCGCTCCCTACGGCACCCTACCCATCGAGGTAACGGTGAACCGTAGTATAAAGGGCCGGTTGCGTGCGTTTTCCATGGGGGTTAGGGTAATTATCAACAAAGGAAGAATACGAATCTAGAGGAAGAACATCTTCCCAAAAGATTCGGACCCACTTTATTGATAATTACCGTAATATCTAATAGATCTAAAAAAAGAAGGCATTGAAAGCGGTGAGGAAAACGTTAATCTCCAAAACTTCCCCTAAGCCTAACCCTAGCAAGACTCTTAATTAGATTAATTAGATCCAGTTTTTATAGATTTTTATAAACCAACCAAAACGACATTTTGAATAGATATGTCGATTGCTATGAAGGCCGAGATGGCCTCACTTATGAAAAAGCTAGAAGCCATTGAGACAAAAATCTCATCGTCTTCTCCTGCCCCTACTCTACCCACACGAACTGTTTGTGCTTGTTGTTCGAATCCATCGCATCTAACCGAAGAGTGTCCTTATAATGCACCTATTCAAGGACAAGATCAAGTGAATGCTGCATTTCAGCAACGACAAAGAAACGATCCGTACTCTTCGACATACAATCAGGGGTGGAGGAGTCACCCAAATTTCGCTTGGAACCAAAATCAATAAGTCCAAGGAAATAACAATTTTCAAAGACCTCCTCCTCCACAACAACAACAAGCACCTTCACAAACTCAAAACCAACAACCTTTCCACCAACAACCTTATACAAATCAAACGAACAACTTGGTTCAACCAAATGATGATAAGGTTATCTCGCTAGAAAAAAGTCTAGATGCTTTTCTCAAGCAAGGAGGGAAACAACCACTTACGAGTCCTCTCGACTTATAACCGGGAAAATTCTCTTGTGAGATCCTTACGACTCTCAAGAGAAAACACACTTAGGTATCCTCATGACTCCTAAGGAGAAAAGACACCTACGAGATCCTCACGACTCGTAGGGAGAAAATTCTTTATGAGACCCTCACGGCTCATAAATTTGAAAAGCCTTAGGTGGCAGATCCTAACCATGTTTCCTAGACCATCGGTGCCCTACAAGGAGGTCAAGATAGACTATCTACATGCCACACTCTCCGAAGTCGAACAACGACAAGGAGGGAAACAATCACTTATGAGTCCTCTCGACTTGTAAGGGAGAAAATTCTCTTGTGAGATTCTTACGACACTCAAGAGAAAACGCATTTAGGAGTCCTCACGACCCCTAAGGAGAAAATACATCTTCGAGATCCTCATGACTCGTAGGGAGAAAAGTCTTTATGAGACCCTCACGGCTCATAAAGTTGGAAAGTCTTAGGCAACAGATCATAATCCTGTTTCCTAAGCCATCGCTACCCTATAAGGAGTTCAAGATGAACTGTTATCTACCATTTATGGGCCACACTTGCCAAAGCTACATGCCACTGAAATGGAGAACTTGCTCATGAGCATATAAACTACTTCACGCCAGAGTAAAACATAAAGAAACAGAAGGGTGCAGCTCATGGACCTCAGGTTTTGGAACTATATCTCTTAAGAGTCGAGATTTGAGTCAATGATAAATGACGATGCTTGTGTCCGCTCGTTATCTTCTCAGATCAAGATTTTGAAAATTATATTTCAACCCGGAACTGATCTTACACTATGAAATTAGTCTGCACTACTTCACCCACGTATATACTTATGTGGGCAAAGTAGTGGGGGGCATTTGTTCCCGCCGAAAATTTCTGCGCAAAAGAGCCCAAGGTATCAAATGGCAGTGATACGCTTAAGAAAATGCGAACCAGTATTTTCCGGGCTGTTTTTTGACAAACTCCCGAATGAGAATTAGCTAAATTCTGATGACATTGGAAGCATCTCAAAAACCCCTTCGATTTGATATATTATGGGCCTCATAATTCATCCGGGATCAAAAGTTATGAAGCATCACGTGTCCACATGTGACCGGGCATCATGTGCCCACACGTGACCGAGCATCACGTGCCCACACGTGGCCATTTATAGGCAAAGCCTGTAGGCACTGAATAAAATAAATAATTAAATGGGGTCACGTGCCAACACATGATGGGTCTTTAAAAACCCATTGAATAGAAACAAAAGTGTAAACAAAACGGCTAAGGAAAGACCCCAATGGGGCATCACTTGCTCACACGTGACCAAGGGTCACGCACTGACACGTGATTTCCATTAGCCCAGTTAAAAGACATAATTAAATTCTGAATGAAAGAGAGTCACGTGCCAACACGTGACAGGCCCCTTAGCTCTCTAATTGATGGAATTAAATTCTATTTCAATGGTCAAATATTGGGATCACGTGCCAACACGTGATGGGCTTTAAAAGCCTTATAAATTAATAGAATTAAATTCTAATTGAGGGAAATCAAAAACCCTAACTGGAAAAATGTTTCTCTAAATCTTTCCAAACAAAAAAAGATTGTGCTCTGTAAAGTGGAGCACCGTTGGATTAAAAATCCAATGGTGATTAGAAATCACCAATTAATGGAAATATTTGATACAAGGAAAGATTTCCCTAAATTTCACCAAGAATAAAAAACAGAATATCTTTGGATTTAAAATCCAACGGTGAATAAAATTCACCGAATGATCTAAAGGATCATATTAATTATGAAAACAAACAAAATCTTTCAATGAAAGATTTACTAAACAAATTGATTCTTTTCCTTCTCCTATAAATAGGAGCTAAGAAGAGAAGAGGGATATAGAGTTTTGGAATCTTGAAATTTCAGAGAGAAAAGAAAGGAGAATTTAATTCTCAACAAAAGAAAAACCCTAGGTGAGAAAAGAAAGGGGGATAAAAACTTCAAACAGAGAATTTAATTCTCAAATCTAAGAGTTTAACTCTTCTGCACAAAAGAACTTAGTTCTTCCTCTGGTTGAAAATCTGCACAGAGCACATCTCCCCATAGAGAATTTAATTCTCATCGGATTGAGATCCTGCCATGCAGATCCAAAACTTAGAGGGGGAATTGAGTTTAGGGAATTTAATTCTCCCAAGATAAAGTTTGGGTTTAACCCTATATGAGAATTTAATTCTCCCAAAGTTATAGGAATTTAATTCCTTCAAGGTGAAACTAAGGTTTAATCCTATATGAGAATTCAATTCTCCAAAGATTACAGGAATTTAATTCCTTCAAGATGGACAGAACTATGGTTTAACCCTAATTGAGAATTTAATTCTCCCAAAGTTATAGGAATTTAATTCCTCCAGAACAGAACTAGGGTTTAATCCTACATAAGAATTTAATTCTTTCATAATAGGAATTTAATTCCTCCAAAATCATAATTAGGTTTTAACCCTACAGAGAATTTAATTCTTAAAAATAAAGAGACTTAAAAGATCTCCATCCATGCAAAGAACCAAGGTCGCGTGGCCCCACGTGACCCCTGAAAAGATCCCCAAAATAAGAAGGAATTAACTTTGAGGCAATGCCTCACGTGTTCCCACGTGACCTACTAAACGACGAGAATTAAAACAAAGGAAATGTTGGCTCTGGGCGCTCTCACGTGTTACCACGTGACCCCTAATAAATGCCTTAACAAATCAGTGCATGAATGCTTATCACGTGCCAACACATGATGGCCAGAAAGTCAAAAAGTGTTTAACACTTATTTGCAGAACAAAGTAAAGGAATCTGGTCCCACCTTTGGGCGCCCTCACGTGTCCACACGTGACCCTTTTTTCTTTAGTATTTAACACTAATTCGAGAGCTTTATTCCCAGTGTTTAACACTGATTATCTTTTAGTGTTTAACACTAATTTGAAAAATCTTAATATGGGCTTAAACCCAGACAAATGTCTAATGGACCAACAGAGGGCCAACACTTCAAACTTAATTGGACTTAGCCCAAGTTGGCCATAAGTCCTCAATTCAGATTTAACTGGGCCAATATGCTCATAATCTAATTAATTGGTCTTAGTTCCAAATTGGACTACAGATCTCCCAATCAACTTTGGTTCAAGGGTACATCTCTGAACTCCTCTGATATTTGTCGTTGTAATCCTTCAACGTCTTCAGAGAGGTGACGGGTCCCGATAACCAATCATTCCATGGACTGTGGGGTCCTTAAACTCATGGACTATGATGTCCTTAACCTTGAATGTGAGGTCTTTAAACTCACGGACTATGATGTCCTTAACCTTGACTGTGAGGTCTTTAAACTCACGGACTATGATGTCCTTAACCTCGACCGTGATGTCTTTAAACTAATAATGGACCACTATGTCCTTAAACTGGTATTGGACCACTACTTCCTTAAACTGGTATTGGACAACCATGTCCTTAAACTGGCAATTGACCGCAAAGTCCCTAAACTAGAACAATAGAGCCCAAATGCTCTTTTGTTGGATCTAAATGATCCCGTTAAGTAGATCTTAGTCTAAAATTAGACTAACGTATCCTTAACAAATGGTTTAGTTGACCTTAGTCTAAAATTAGACTAACGTGTCCTTAACAAACTGTTAAGTTGATCTTAGTCTAAAATTAGACTAACGTATCCTTAACAAACGTTTAAGTTGATCTTAGTCTCAAATGAGACTAACGTGTCCTTAAACCCAAACCCAAACCCAAATCTAAGAAAATACGGATTTGGACTAATCCACGTCCTACGGGCGACAGCATAAATTAGTCTCCGTATACAATCCACGGGCAACCACAAACAAAACAAACAAACACGACACGAAGTGACCATCTGGAGAAGGAGAAAGTTGTTACCGCAATGCGGTAGCGTAATTAACTGCAGGGGCTTGCACCTGCAGGGAAGAGCGTCCCCACAATCAAAAACCCCTTAAACGAGGGGGAATCTGACGAAGTCTGCTACATCGGCCGGATCCGTTTAAACGTTCGATACATGGTGCCATAAATCAACTTGGCATATTCGGAGAGGTGGAAGGATAGCACCAATTAGCATCTGCCCCGAAATTCAGGCTAGACGTTCGCCGCGTCTCTGCCGCGTCTTTCGGAGGGGAACAGATTCTGGCTTGCCCGGTGGGACCTTTTCCTCTTTCCACTCCACACTTCGTCTTTCGTGTTCGCGAACGAATCACGGTTTGTTATGGTTGCCTGTGGATTCGAGATACTTAGATTTGGTGTCTTGCTCCGTGCAGAAAACAAAATATCAATGGCGTCTACTTGCACGAAATGTTCCAACTGCAACTGCAACTCTCACTCCGTCCCGTCCGGAGGAGTGACTTACGGGCCCCAAGCGGCCTCCATCTTCACAATGTCGGTGGAACAGGTCACTCAGGCCACCATTGGATTGTTCTTCGGGACCATGCTCCCGCCTATGAGCTTCAATGCCCCGACGCCATCACAGGAAGCTCCTAAAAAGTCGGTCTTTGATCGGCTTGCAACTACTGCGGCCCCTCTCAACGGTTCGGCCGATATCAAGCCAACAACATCAGTCTTCAATAGGCTGAGCCTGAACTCTAATGGGCCTGCCAAGAAGCCCACGATAACTGAAGCGGCCATCCCAAAGCGGGTAGCCATTCCTGCTCTCGAGGTCACTAAAGAAGCTTTTCCCGTCAAGGGATCAGTCTTTACGAGGTTGGCCACCCCGGCTCCCGTTCCTACTCAAAGGTCTGTCTTTGACAGACTGAACGCTACTCAACGGACATCAGTCTTCAAGAGGCTGACGCCAGCAACAACCCTTCTCCAAAACAGGGGGCATAACGAGTCGCCCATAAAGCTGAAACAATCTAAACGGCTCGACACGCTCGACGTCACCACTGACGCCGAGTAAGGAAGGCTGGGGGCAACTCTCCCTCTGGGCTAACTCCACCAGCCCCAACGGTGGAAGTCAATGCTGCTGTTCCAACTAGGAACATCTTTGAATTGCTGAACAAGGTACGCAGGAATTCTCCTACCGCCGTACTGAAAAGATCTCCTCCATCAGTGGAGAATGTCGCGGAAGCAAAGCCAGAACAGTCCCCTCAGCGGTTGTCCTCCAAAATCTACAAAGTCTGGCGGCAGATTCGGGACTCAGTAATTGATCAAGATTACCCTCGCCGACAGAAAAAGGCGAAGGTTCAACAAGAAGAGAACCATCCTGCCGAATCACAAAAAGCTGTCTGGGTGCCCGCTGCGACGCCCCCCTCAACTTCAACTGCTCAAAAGAAAAGGAGGCCGGAGAAGGCCCCTGTGGCTGCGGCAAATCGTAAAGACGTTGAGCCCAAACGCCCTAAGTCTGGGGGCATGATGGTACACATTGTTTACATGGATTCTGGAAAAGAAGAAAGCCGCACTTTGACAGGTCATCGACCGCTTACCCGATTAATAACAAGGGCCCAGGAACAACAACAGCAGAAGCTTCAGGAGATGCTGACTGCAATGGCCGCACTCACCAGACCAAAAGAAAGCCTGGAGGCGTCATCGGAGCAGCGTCATGAGAAAGAAACCGATGCTGACTTCCTACGCAGTGTCCTCGAAAAGAAGGACAGAGAAGCTGCAGAACAAGCTGCCAACAAAAAAGAATGGCACTTCTCTTCCAAGACATGGTCGGGATGATGTTACAGCCGGATCCTCCATTCGAAGACCCTCCGATCATTATTGAAGACGACAAAGGGGAAACGTCGAATCCTCCTCCGGCTCTTTCAGCAGCCAAAGCGGAAACTATTTCCAAGGCCACCCTGCATGACTCTATTGCCCAGCAAATAAGAGTTCACCAGGCAAACGAAGCGGCCGGCCAAGTCGTCAAAACTGGACGACCATATCCAGGATGGTATGACCAAATAAGTTACCCGTCGGGATATACGATCCCCAAATTCCACGTATACAAGGGGACAGGCAATCCCCACCAGCACGTCGCCCGGTTTAGAGCTCTGTGCGGCAACACTGGGGGCGATGATAAGCTTTTGCTCCGTCAATTCGTCGGCAGCTTATCGGAGATGGCGTTCGAATGGTATTCTGAACTCCCAAACGACTCCGTCAAGACGTTCGCGGAAATGGAGCTGCTGTTTACACAAAGGTTCGCGAGCGCTAGCGAGCGTACTCCAATCACCGCATTAATCAATGCCAGGGTGAAGCCAGGCGAGACATGGGTTCAGTACGCGATACGGTGGCGGAATCTATGGTCAAAATGCGAGCAGCGCATCGAAGAAGCGCTGGCAGTGGGCATGTTCGTGGGCACCCTAGACCCTCATGCAACTATTTCACAGTTCATGATGTTCTTCAAACCGACCACGTTCCAAGCTTTAATCGATAAGCTGGCCCAAATGGACCAAATGGGTCATAGACCGTCTCCTTCAAAGACGGATCCTCAGAATGAAAAAGGGAAAGGGAAAGCAAGCTTCGTCGCCAACACTCAACAACGGTCGAGCAACTTGAAGCCAGTTGTTCGCCAAAACAACGTGCGTCCACGCCCATCCCTCGAGGAGAGACTGGGACTTCCTTACTCATTTCCCCAGGATAAAACGAGGAAACAGTTCGAGCTGGCAGTGCGCAACAAACTAATCAATCTGTCGGATCCAAAACGTCCGTTGCAGCCAGGCGATGTCAACAATCCTAATTATTGCCCTTACTACCAAACGGTAAGCCATCCAATTGAAGATTGCTTCGTCTTTAAGAGTTGGATCGATGACCAGTACCAGCAAAGCAAGTTCGCGCTGTCTGAGAAGTGGAAAGTAAGCCCACCACAACTTCACTCTCCTAAGAAGGTGGACACGCCGAGGGCATCGTGCTCTTTTATAAAAGAAGCTCCATGGGAGGTCGCTCTTTCAGCCAAGACGAAAAGAATGCTGAAGGATCTCCAAACATGCCCGGCGATCAGGTGGAAAAATCCACTGGAACCCGAGATCATCGAGGGAATGCTGAAACCGCGCCCAACTCCAAAAACTGGTGGTGATGGTCAGAGCGCTCACACCCAGCCGTCAAAGTCTTCGAAGAAGAAGAAGAATACCAAAAAGCCCGTGAAGCCTAGTGACAAGCGCACGGACCTGCAAAAATAGATTGACGCGTTGGAAGAATATAATCAGAAGGCGCGGACCCCAGTCACACTCCAAGAATTTCTCACCCACGTCCTTGTGGACAAAGATGATGACAATGGAGAAGACTCGTTGGATGAGTCTGAGGATTATGTGGCAAGCTGTCATGCGACACTCGTTAATAAACGGTGAAGAAGCTTTGGGTGTAGAAAAATCAGGGGCAAATCCTGAACCTGGACTTTTAGGACCATCAGACGAAATGATGGATGCATTCCTAAATGAAGCCCGTCAGGAAAGCAAAGCCAATCAAGAGTGTGAACTGGCTATATTTGAAAGTGTCAAACGCCGACGACTGGAGGAAAAAGTCGAGACACCCCGACTGGAGCAAAGCATCCCTATCGCCAGCAAAAGCAAGCTTAAAGTAAGGAATCAATTCGCTAGGGCCGTGGAAATAGGAATGAAGTTGCCCTCTCTCAAAGGAAATTCCCCTGTCAATATACGTCTTGATGAAGCGGACATACATCCTAACTTCTGCCTATACCATCAGAGGATTGCACACCCCACCGAGGAGTGCATAGCCTTTAAAAACTGGTGGCAGGGATATGTTGCCCATCGACGACACGTTCAACGAGTAAAGCGTAAGGTTCGTCGGGAACAGAAACGCACGACAGATGAGAGCGAAAGAGCTGCTGGCAACCGTCACACAGCCGACACCAAGGGATCGCAAGTTATCACCTTTGGAAGCGACTCTGACGAAGAAATCGCCCTCATCCCTCTCTTCAAGGAATCCACCTCCGGCATAAAACATGCGAAGATTTGCGGAAAAATCTAGTTGCGTAATCGTACGTTGACCTATGACCGAAACGTTGTTAAACTACTACTAACCCGCGGCATCCCCGGGCTGACGTGGTAAAAAAAAGGTACATCCACAACCAAGAGGGGGACGGATGAAAACCCGAAAGGGCTCTGTGAGTAAAAACAGCAGGACTACCGACGATGTTTGTGAAAACCCGAAAGGGCGCAGACTCGTTAAAAAAAACGATATGTCCATAAGCAAAATGGGCACGGATGAAAACCCGAGAGGGCTCCGTGAGTAAAAACAGCAGGGCTACCGGCGAGTGTTTGTGAAAACCCAAAAGGGCGCAACCTCGTTAAAGGACACTTGCAAGTTCCTCTCGACCTTGTGAAGAGAAACCACCCGCGTGAGATCCTTACGTCTCACAAAGGAAGCAACACACTTAGGTGTCCCTACGACTCCTAAGGAGAAATCACACTTACGAGATCCTCACGACTCGTAAGGAGAACCTTCTTATGGGACCCTCACGGCTCATAAGATTCAAAAGTCTTAAGTTACAGGGACCTGAACCTGATCTTGAGCACCCCCCACAACCTCCAATACTGCCCTACAAGCGGTTCAGTATTGACCCTTGTATACAATCCACGGGCGCGAATAAACATTTCCCTAACAAAGTCCCATCCGTGACTAGGGATATATTTACACAGTGAACATCCCTTGTAAGTCCTCTCGACTTATAAGGAGAAAGCACTTTTGTAAGATCCTTACGACTTATAAGAGACCATGCACTTAGGAATCCTCACGACTCTTAAAGAGAAAACGCACTTACGGGATCCTCACGACTCGTAGGGAGAAACACCTTCATGAGATCCTTATGGCTCATGAAGTCAAAAGCCTTAGTCGACGGGATCCTAACCCTGTTTGCTAAGCCACCTTTGTTCGACATCGACAGAGGCAAATGATGATTCACTCCTGGCAATATCCCAGTTGTAGCAATGTTGATGCCTAAATCGGCATCAAATTCCAAGTCCTTTCATGGCAAATGATGATTCGCTCCTGGCAATATTCCAGTCGCAGCGATGCTGATGCTGAAATTAGCACCAGATTCCAAGTTCCACACTCGCGATAAAAAAATCAGCGAGCCAAAAATGCATATGAAATAGCCGAAATGATGGGGCAATTTGCAACAAAATCAGCAAGTAAAAATATATGCATGCAAAATAGCCGAAATGATTGGGCAATTCGCAATAAAAAACAGTGAGTAAAAATAAAAAAAAATAGCCGAAATGATTGGGCACCGCGAAAAATAGCCGAAATGATTGGGCAATCGCGACTTTTACGATATAAAAAGCTGAAATGATAGAGCATCGCGGAAAGAATAAAAAAATTGATGAAAGAATGAAACTTTTTGCCCTACATGTGAGATCACATCGATCCCTGTATACAATCCAGGGGCACAAACAAAGAGGGAACCATACCTTCCCAACATGCTCCATCAGAAAGCGAAGCCAAATCTTGACGGTTCATAGAAAACCTAGAGACAACCTCGACATTTGTCGCAATGTTGCAGACACAATATCAACAAACGAAGCAAAGGAAGATCCCTAGCTTCAGGGTCTCGGCGTCAATATCGACAACTTAGAGATCACCAACGGCGTTTCTCCTCACTCCAACCAGATGTAGACGTGGCGTTAACAGCCGACCTCAGAGTCGCAACGAAATGGAGCCATGGCAAAGTCCCTAGTTCCAAATCTCAATGGCCACATCTACAGCCTGGAGACCAACAACGGTGTACCTCCTCATTCCAGCAGGACACAGATGCTATACCATCAAACGGAACCACGGCATAGTCCTTAGTTCCAAATCTCGACGGTTCACAGACAACCTAGAGACCATCTCAGCATTTGTCTCGTTACAGCAGACGAGATGTCAATGACGGCGTTCCTCCGCAGTCCAGCAGGATGCAGATGCAACTTCAACGAAAGACCCCATGGTTGAAACAAAGCGGAGTGACGGCAAAATCCCAGCTCCACCTCAGCATTCGTCTCGATACAGCAGACGAGATATCAACGACGGCGTTCCTCCCCAGTCCAGCAGGATGCAGATGCAACGTCAACAAAAGACCTCACGGTCGAAACAAAGCGGAGCGACGGCAAAATCCTAGCTTCACCTCAGCATTCGTCTCGTTACAACAGACGAGATGTCAACGACGGCGTTCCTCCGCAGTCCAGCAGGATGCAGATGCAACTTCAACGAAAGACCCCATGGTCGAAACAAAGCGGAGTGACGGCAAAATCCCAGCTCCACCTCAGCATTCGTCTCGATACAGCAGACGAGATGTCAACGACGGCGTTCCTCCGCAGTCCAGCAGGACGCAGATACAATGTCAATGAAAGACCTCACGGTCGAAACAAAAGGGAGCGACGGCAAAATCCCAGCTCCACCTCAGCATTCATCTTGATACAGTAGACGAGATGTCAACGAGAGCGTTTTTTCCCTCAGCAGGATGCAGATGTGACGTCAACAAAAGACCTCACGGTCCAAACAAAACGGAGTGATGGCAAAATCCCAGCTCCACCTCAGCATTCGTCTCGATACAGCAGACGCAGTACGATCAAATGAAGTGAAGGCCAAATTCCTAGCTTCAGGGTCTTGACGGTAACTCATATAAAACCTAAAAGACTATTGGAGATCATCCCACATCAGCGCGGAGTGGTCACCACCTCAACGTTCGTCTCGATACAGCAGACGAGATGTCACTACGGCGTCCTTCCTCCAACAGGATTCGGACACGCCAAAGCAAATGAGGCGAAGGCCAAATTCCTAGCTTCAGGGTCTTGACGGTAACTCATATAAAACCTGAAAGACTATCGGAGATCATCCCACATCAGCGCGGAGTGGTCACCATCTCGACGTTCGTCTCGATACAGCAGACGAGATGTCACTACAGCGCCCTTCCTCCAACAGGATTCGGACGCGCCAAAGCAAACGAAGCAAAGGCCAAATTCCTAGCTACAGGGTCTTGACGGTAACTCATATAAAACCTAAAAGACTATCGGAGATCATCCCATATCAGCGCGGAGTGGTCACCACCTCGACGTTCGTTTTGATACATCAGACGAGATGTCACTACAGTGCCCTTCCTCCAACAGGATTCGGACGCGCCAAAGAAAATGAAGCGAAGGCCAAATTCCTAGTTTCAGGGTCTTGACGGCAACTCATATAAAACCTGAAAGACTATCGGAGATCATCCCACACCAGCACGGAGTGGTCACCATCTCGACGTCCGTCTCGACACAGCAGACGAGATGTCGCCACAGCGTTCTTCCTCCAGCAGAATTCAGACACGACAATCAAACAATGGAGCCACGGCAAAATACCTAGTTCCAAACCTCGACGGTTCTCCAGCAACCTAGAGACAACCGCGACATTCGTCTCGATACAGCAGACGCAATTCCAGCAAATGAAGCAAAGGCCAAATTCCTAACTTCAGGGTCTTGACGGCAACTCATATAAAACCTGAAAGACTATCGGAGATCATCCCACACCAGCGCGGAGTGGTTATGACTCATCGGGGCTCTCCAAAATGAGCCTAACCTCAAATAAAAAGCGGCATGGCCAAATTCCTAACGCTCTATTTTGACGGTCAAACTGCCTAAGAAGATTGCTTGAAGACGTCTTGTCCAGCCCCCGAAGGGATCAGAGACACGACAGTTGCAAGGCTACTCGAACAGCAAGATTCCCTATCGAGGGATACATCAGCCAATGCGACGGTACGACGGGCAAAACCCAAGTACCACAGACCCTAACGGACCTCTGTCGTAAAGAGCAAAGGTTAACTGTGACGTTAGGACATTCTTGCGAGAACTTCTCGATTCGTCTCGACTCATGAGGAAATTAGCGTCCGTGCGAGAACTTCTCGATTCGTCTCGACTCGTAGGGAAAAGCCTTAGGCAGTGGGGATTAAAAAACCTGTTTCCTAAGCACCGGGGCCCTGCAAGTCGGTCCAAAACGGACTCTTGCATACTATTCATGGACCACACTCTTCAAAGTCGAATCTCGACAAGGAGGGAAACAACCACTTACGAGTCCTCTCGACTTATAACCGGGAAAATTCTCTTGTGAGATCCTTACGACTCTCAAGAGAAAACACACTTAGGTATCCTCGTGACTCCTAAGGAGAAAAGACACCTACGAGATCCTCACGACTCGTAGGGAGAAAATTCTTTATGAGACCCTCACGGCTCATAAATTTGAAAAGCTTTAGGTGGCAGATCCTAACCATGTTTCCTAAGCCATCGGTGCCCTACAAGGAGGTCAAGATAGACTATCTACATGCCACACTCTCCGAAGTCGAACAACGACAAGGAGGGAAACAATCACTTATGAGTCCTCTCGACTTGTAAGGGAGAAAATTCTCTTGTGAGATTCTTACGACTCTCAAGAGAAAACGCATTTAGGAGTCCTCACGACCCCTAAGGAGAAAATACATCTTCGAGATCCTCATGACTCGTAGGGAGAAAAGTCTTTATGAGACCCTCACGGCTCATAAAGTTGGAAAGTCTTAGGCAACAGATCATAATCCTGTTTCCTAAGCCATCGCTACCCTATAAGGAGTTCAAGATGAACTGTTATCTACCATTTATGGGCCACACTTGCCAAAGCTACATGCCACTGAAATGGAGAACTTGCTCATGAGCATATAAACTACTTCACGCCAGAGTAAAACATAAAGAAACAGAAGCGTGCAGCTCATGGACCTCAGGTTTTGGAACTATATCTCTTAAGAGTCGAGATTTGAGTCAATGATAAATGACGACGCTTGTGTCCGCTCGTTATCTTCTCAGATCAAGATTTTGAAAATTATATTTCAACCCGGAACTGATCTTACACTATGAAATTAGTCTGCACTACTTCACCCATGTATATACTTATGTGGGCAAAGTAGTGGGGGGCATTTGTTCCCGCCGAAAATTTCTGCGCAAAAGAGCCCAAGGTATCAAATGGCAGTGATACGCTTAAGAAAATGCGAACCAGTATTTTCCGGGCTGTTTTTTGACAAACTCCCAAATGAGAAATAGCTAAATTCTGATGACATTGGAAGCATCTCAAAAACCCCTTCGATTTGATATATTATGGGCCTCATAATTCATCCGGGATCAAAAGTTATGAAGCATCACGTGTCCACATGTGACCGGGCATCATATGCCCACACGTGACCGAGCATCACGTGCCCACACGTGGCCATTTATAGGCAAAGCCTGTAGGCACTGAATAAAATAAATAATTAAATGGGGTCACGTGCCAACACATGATGGGCCTTTAAAAACCCATTGAATAGAAACAAAAGTGTAAACAAAACGGCTAAGGAAAGACCCTAATGGGGCATCACTTGCTCACACGTGACCAAGGGTCACGCACTGACACGTGATTTCCTTTAGCCCAGTTAAAAGACATAATTAAATTCTGAATGAAAGAGAGTCACGTGCCAACACGTGACAGGCCCCTTAGCTCTCTAATTGATGGAATTAAATTCTATTTCAATGGTCAAATATTGGGATCACGTGCCAACACGTGATGGGCTTTAAAAGCCTTATAAATTAATAGAATTAAATTCTAATTGAGGGAAATCAAAAACCCTAACTGGAAAAATGTTTCTCTAAATCTTTCCAAACAAAAAAAGATTGTGCTCTGTAAAGTGGAGCACCGTTGGATTAAAAATCCAATGGTGATTAGAAATCACCAATTAATGGAAATATTTGATACAAGGAAAGATTTCCCTAAATTTCACCAAGAATAAAAAACAGAATATCTTTGGATTTAAAATCCAACGGTGAATAAAATTCACCGAATGATCTAAAGGATCATATTAATTATGAAAACAAATAAAATCTTTCAATGAAAGATTTACTAAACAAATTGATTCTTTTCCTTCTCCTATAAATAGGAGCTAAGAAGAGAAGAGGGATATAGAGTTTTGGAATCTTGAAATTTCAGAGAGAAAAGAAAGGAGAATTTAATTCTCAACAAAAGAAAAACCCTAGGTGAGAAAAGAAAGGGGGATAAAAACTTCAAACAGAGAATTTAATTCTCAAATCTAAGAGTTTAACTCTTCTGCACAAAAGAACTTAGTTCTTCCTCTGGTTGAAAATCTGCACAGAGCACATCTCCCCATAGAGAATTTAATTCTCATCGGATTGAGATCCTGCCATGCAGATCCAAAACTTAGAGGGGGAATTGAGTTTAGGGAATTTAATTCTCCCAAGATAAAGTTTGGGTTTAACCCTATATGAGAATTTAATTCTCCCAAAGTTATAGGAATTTAATTCCTTCAAGATGAAACTAAGGTTTAACCCTATATGAGAATTCAATTCTCCAAAGATTACAGGAATTTAATTCCTTCAAGATGGATAGAACTATGGTTTAACCCTAATTGAGAATTTAATTCTCCCAAAGTTATAGGAATTTAATTCCTCCAGAACAGAACTAGGGTTTAATCCTACATAAGAATTTAATTCTTTCACAATAGGAATTTAATTCCTCCAAAATCATAATTAGGGTTTAACCCTACAGAGAATTTAATTCTTAAAAATAAAGAGACTTAAAAGATCTCCATCCATGCAAAGATCCAAGGTCGCGTGGCCCCACGTGACCCCTGAAAAGATCCTCAAAATAAGAAGGAATTAACTTTGAGGCAATGCCTCACGTGTTCCCACGTGACCTACTAAACGACGAGAATTAAAACAAAGGAAATGTTGGCTCTGGGCGCTCTCACGTGTTACCACGTGACCCCTAATAAATGCCTTAACAAATCAGTGCATGAATGCTTATCACGTGCCAACACATGATGGCCAGAAAGTCAAAAAGTGTTTAACACTTATTTGCAGAACAAAGTAAAGGAATCTGGTCCCACCTTTGGGCGCCCTCACGTGTCCATACGTGACCCCTTTTTCTTTAGTATTTAACTCTAATTCGAGAGCTTTATTCCCAGTGTTTAACACTGATTATCTTTTAGTGTTTAACACTAATTTGAAAAATCTTAATATGGGCTTAAACCCAGACAAATGTCTAATGGACCAACAGAGGGCCAACACTTCAAACTTAATTGGACTTAGCCCAAGTTGGCCATAAGTCCTCAATTCAGATTTAACTGGGCCAATATGCTCATAATCTAATTAATTGGTCTTAGTTCCAAATTGGACTACAGATCTCCCAATCAACTTTGGTTCAAGGGTACATCTCTGAACTCCTCTGATATTTGTCGTTGTAATCCTTCAACGTCTTCAGAGAGGTGACGGGTCCCGATAACCAATCATTCCATGGACTGTGTGGTCCTTAAACTCATGGACTATGACGTCCTTAACCTTGACTGTGAGGTTTTTAAACTCACGGACTATGATGTCCTTAACCTTGACTGTGAGGTCTTTAAACTCACGGACTATGATGTCCTTAACCTCGACCGTGATGTCTTTAAACTAACAATGGACCACTATGTCCTTAAACTGGTATTGGACCACTACGTCCTTAAACTGGTATTGGACCACTATGTCCTTAAACTGGCAATTGACCGCAAAGTCCCTAAACTAGAACAATAGAGCCCAAATGCTCTTTAAGTAGATCTTAGTCTAATATTAGACTAACGTGTCCTTAACAAACTGTTAAGTTGATCTTAGTCTAAAATTAGACTAACGTATCCTTAACAAACGTTTAAGTTGATCTTAGTCTCAAATGAGACTAACGTGTCCTTAAACCCAAACCCAAACCCAAATCTAAGAAAATACGGATTTGGACTAATCCACGTCCTACGGGCGACAGCATAAATTAGTCTCCGTATACAATCCACGGGCAACCACAAACAAAACAAACAAACACGACACAGAGTGACCATCTGGAGAAGGAGAAAGTTGTTACCGCAATGCGGTAGCGTAATTAACTGCAGGGGCTTGCACCTGCAGGGAAGAGCGTCCCCACAATCAAAAACCCCTTAAACGAGGGGGAATCTGACGAAGTCTGCTACATCGGCCGCATCCGTTTAAACGTTCGATATATGGTGGCATAAATCAACTTGGCATCTTCGGAGAGGTGGACAGATAGCACCAATTAGCATCTGCCCCGAAATTCAGGCTAGACGTTAGCCGCGTCTCTGCCGCATCTTTCGGAGGGAACAGGGGGCAGTTCCCCCTCTGGACTTACCCCACCAGCTCCAATGGTGGAAACTGATGCTGTTGTTCCAACTGGGAACAGTTTCGAGCCGCTCAGGAGGGTGCGCAAGAACTCTCCAACCGCCATCTTGAAGAAGTCTCCTCCGCCTGCTGAAAGCATGACACAAGTGAAGACGGAACAACCTCATCAGCGGTTGTCCTCCAAGATCCACAGAGTTTGGTGGAAAGTCCAAGACTCTGTAATTGACAAAGATTACACTCACCGGCTGAAGAAAATATAGGCTTGGCAAGAGGAGGGCTATCCCTCCGTCATACCACGAAAGGTATCATCTGCGTGGGTGCCTGCTGCAACGGCCCCCTCAACCTTGACCTCCCACAAGAGGAGAAGGCCGGAGAAGATCCCCATACCAGCAGCAAAGAGCAAAGGCAGTAGACCCAAACGCCTCAAGTCTTGGGGCATGGTAGTACATACGGTATACATGGCTTCCGGGAAAGAGGAAAGCCGTACTTCCACGGGTCATCGACCACTCACACGATCGGTAACAAAAGCTCAAGAGCAACAACAAAAGCTCTAAGAGATGTTGACGAGGATAGACGCACTTCTTGGACAGAAAGAAAGCCCGGAAGTATCGTCAGAACAATGCCAGGAGCAGGAGACCGACACCGAATTCCTACGAAGAGTGCTTGAAAAGAAAGATAAAGAGGCCGCGGAACAAACAGCTAATATAAAACAAATGGCGCTTCTGTTCCAAGACATGGTTGGGATGATGATCCAGCCGGATCCTCTAGCCGAAGACCCTCCAATAATCATTGAAAACGACAGAGGGGAGATATCAAACCCTCCTCCGGTCTTATCAGCAGCTAGGGAGGAGACGATGAAAGCTACCCTTGATGACTACATAGCTCAACAAATACGAGCTCATCAAGCGAACGAAGCAATAGGCCAAGTCGTCAGAACTGGACGACCTTATCCAGGCCGGTACGACCAAATTAAGTACCCGCCAAGATATACAATCCTCAAATTTCATGTGTATAAGGGGACGGGCTATCCGCATCAACACATTGCTCAATTCATAGCTTTGTGCGGTAATACCGAGGGTGATGTCAAACTGTTGCTTCTCCAGTTTGTTGGCAGCTTGTCGGAGACGACATTTGAATGGTACTCCGAGCTCCCAAATGACTCTGTCAAGACATTTACAGAGATGGAACTACTGTTCACACAGCGGTTCGCAAGTGCAAGCGAGTGCATCCCAATCACAACATTAATCAAAGCCAGAGTGAAGCCGGGAGAGACCTGGGTTCAATACACAATTCAGTGGCGTAACCTATGGTCAAAGTGTGAACAGCGCATAGAAGAAGCTCCTACTGTGGGCATGTTCGTGGGGACCCTTGATCCTCAGGCAACTATATCCCAGTTTATGATGTTCTTCAAGCCGACCACCTTCCAGGCCTTGATTGACAAACTGGCCCAAATGGACCAGATAGGCCATAGGCCGTCCTCTTCAAAGACAGATCTTCGGAATGAAAAGGGCAAAAAGAAAGCGACCTTCGTCACCAACGCTCAACAACAACCGAGTGACCCAAAACCGGTTGCTCGCCAAAACAACAAACCAAGATCCCTCGAAGAAAAGTTGAGAAGTCCTTACTCGTTCCCCCGGGATAAAACAAAGAGACTATTCGAACTGGCGGTGCGCAACAGGCTCATCACTCTGCCGGATCCGAGACATCCACTGCAATCGGGCGATGTCAACAATCCCAATTACTGCCCCTACCACCGAATAGTAGGACACCCAATCGAAGATTGCTACGTCTTTAAAAACTGGGTCGAAGACCGGTACCAACATGGCAAGTTCGCGCTGTCCGAAAACTGGAAGGTAAACCCGCCGTAGCAGCACGCTCCTAAAAAGGTGGACACGCCGGGGGCATCATGCTCATTTGCAGAAGAAGCTCCGTGGGAAGTGGTCCTTTCAGCTAAAACTAAAAGAATACTGAAGGATCTTCAAGCATGTCCGGCGATTAGGTGGAAAAGCCCGCTGGAGCCTGAAATTATTGACGAAATGCTGAAACCGCGCCCAACTCCAAAAGTTGGTAACAATGGACAAAACCTCCAGGCCAAGCCTCCGAAGTCTTCAAAGAAAAAGAAGAAGGCCAAGAAGCCCGTCCAGCTCGAGAGCAATCATACGGGTCTGCAGAAATACATCGATACACTGGAGGAATACAACCAAGAGGCACGGACCCCAGTCACACTGGAAGAGTTCTTCAAGCATGTTCTTGAGAACGGAAACAGTGACATTGATGAAGGAGACAATTCTTCAGAAGAGCCCGAGGATTATGTGGTGAGCTGCTACATGATCTCTCACTCGTCGATAAACGGCAAAGAAGCTCCTGACGTAGAGAAACTGGGGGCAGATCCAGAACCAAAATCCATGGAACCGTCAGATGACCTGATCGACAAGCTACTGAATGAAGCCCTCCAAAAGAGCAAAGCTGACCGAGGATGTGAAGCGGCCATATACGAAAAGGCTAAGCGTCGACGTCAAGCTGAAGAAGCCCCGGTAATGAGAAGTCATAAAGTACCCTAACCAGATCGAAGAGCACCTACCACCAGCAAGAGCAGAATCAAGGTAGAGAAGCAGTTCGCCAAAGCTCTGTCAATGGGAATGAAGCTGCCTCCTTTCGAAGGAAATACCCCCGGGAGTACGTGCCTCGACGAAGCGTATGTACATCCGAACTACTGCTTGTACCATCGGAAGGTCACGCACCCTACCGAAGAGTGCAATGCCTTCAAGAAGTGGTGGCAGGGGTACATTGCCCATCGACAACGCATCAAGAGAATGAAGCGCAAAGCCCATCGGGAACAGAGAAGCATGACAGATGAGCGTGAAGGAACAGCCGGTAGCTGTCATATGGTTGATGCCATCCCGACAAGAGCAAAACCTCAAGTTTTTACCTTCGGGAGCGATTCTGACGAAGAAATAGCCATCAGCCCTCTCTTCAAGGAATCCACCTCTGAAAAAGAAGAGGAGATGAAGAACTGTGAGAACATTCAACTGCATAACCATACGTTGCCTGAAAATAATCTCGGACCTTCAAACAAAGGTTCGGGCAGAAGGGACAAAGGGAAGGAAAAAGTCCCTGAGGAGATTGCCCTCGATGATAGAGTCGTCGAAGAGCTCACAGCCAAGGATCCGCCCAAGAAGAACAAGCTGGATTACAATGTCCTGGCATATCTGAGGAAGATACCCACACAATTAAGCATTTTGGATGCCCTTCTCCTATCTAAAGAGGCACGAGATTCCCTGATCAAGGCGTTACAAGAGCCCGATCAGTTCCGAGCTTTCCTTACAGAAGAAAAGATGAAGGACGAGCTAGCAGAGGTTCATACAGTTGACATCACATTCGGCGATGAATATCTCCTCCTTGGAACGTGCGAGCACAACCGTCCTCTGTATGTCACTGAGTACTGTCACGACATCAAGATAGGAAAGATTCTGGTTGACAACGGGTCCTCCATCAACCTTCTCAATGTGAGAGTGTTGAAGGAGATTTGCATGAATGTTCAACACCTGGCTCGGGACAAAATTACTATCTCCGGGTTCGACCTGCAGTCATCACAAACGCTCAGGTCTGTAATACTGACACTACGCTTCGGGCTGCTCGTTACTGACATCAAGTTCCATGTTATTGACGCCAAGACTTGCTACAACGCTTTACTCGGCAGGCCTTGGTTACATGAGTACAACATCATTCCTTCTACACAACATCAGTGTATGAAGTACTTCAAGGACGGCCTTGAGTACACAGTTACAGGGGAGCTGAACCCATTCTCCATAAATGAAGTCCGCAAATTTGAAGACGCCAAGTACTTCTTATCAGACATCGAAGACATGGAAAGATGTCGCAAACCGGAGAATAAACAAAAAGCCATCGCCGCTATCCCAATCTTTGGGAGCGATACCGAGGAAGACAAAGAGATGGTCTACTCGGGACTACCCCAAGGCAACAGGCCAGGACCATCTACTCCTATTCTGGTCTTTGGCAGTGACTCTGAGGACGAGACCAACACAGTGTTCTCCGTCCGCCCATCAATGCAAACCTTTGCTGGAGCTGACCAGAGTTTACAAATTACCATGGTTCCGCAGCGGTATTACAAAGAACTTGATGCACTTGATATGTACAGCGTGCGAGAGCTGTAGACCTTCTACGTCCCTCCTAAGCAAAAAGGTGAAAAGTCGATCCTTTTCTACCAATCCATGGAGACTAAATGGGAGAAAGAAGTCTGGCACGGTGCCGAACCTGCGCTCGACAGGCTTCAACCAATTCGTCTGCCCAAATACTACACAGAGGGACTGAAAAGGCTATTGAGACGCCAAGGCGTACCCTTCAAACAGACTTCTCGATAAGCCCAGTTCTATACAAGATTTGGGGCGTTCCCGGGACACAGCGGAAGAAGAACAAAGGGAGAATAGAGATGACTGGCCTTAGATACGTTCGGTCCAAGAAACATGAGCGGTTTCATGGATGCCATGTCATAAATTGTTAGTTATATGTATGCCATAGAGGCCATTACTGTACATTGGATGTATATAGTACTGGATGCTGGGACATATATAGGTATGACTTTCTTGCTCGACATGATAGTACGCTATCTGGTTGCTCTTTATCTTAACATGTATATTTTCTGTCTCTCTATTACATGTTGATAAAGCCCTTAGGATGTGTACTCGACTTCCAGGACTATGATGCAGATCATACTAGTGGGGCCTGGATAGTCCATGAGTACATCCTTCAATGTTCCTAGTCATGGGAATATCGAGACAGGGCATCAATATTCCAGAGTAGACTAGCGTATGTCTTCTCGACCCATGCGATGGGCGATGGATGATCCCATATCCATTGGTGTTTGACATCAGAGATGGTATACGGGTGCTCAGTGGAGACTGGGTACACTGAACGGACTCGCCGAGAACTCCCAGATGGTATTATACCTCACGTCAGATGGCAGTTCTCTGGTGACACTGGTACAGCTTAGTCTGTTGACCCGAGATCGTCATAGAGTCTTGTGTGTCTCCCACTGTGCTTTGATTTCCACCCTACCATGGCTCTACTGAGTCGTGCAAACAGGTGGTTTTTGGGTATAGTCCCGATTCACATGGAGGCAATGAGCGATAGGAGGGGATTCGTCTCTCCCGGTATTGGGGGTTGATGTTGCGCTATGCACGACTGGCCATAACAGGAAATCCCTGGCCAGGGTTGCAGTGATATACTGGTAAGAGTTATCAGTAGTTTCACGAATGTTATGGACCCTACGTCGGCATGACTTATCAAGCTATTGGGGTCTGACGTTTACCACCCCTAGGCGAGATATGCGACATATCAGACGAACAGACCAGACTGTACGGTAAGTGTTACTGGTTGGATTCACAGGAGTGTGAGCGGGCTTGCTCGTCGATCTTCTGATCGCTCAATACCCGGGTGGCCGTTACGTTTAGCAGACCACTTGCGGCTTGTGGGTGTTTGATATGATCATCACCTGCTGCCGGCGTATTGACGAGTCTTTAGAGTCCTATACAGAGGTTTCCTGGCTCAAGCGAAACGAAATAGGAGCGCATATGAGATATGTGCGGGACCGAGAATAATGCATGTATGTGATACCGTATTCTATTCTCGCGATGAATGTATCGATTGGTTGTATGCGATATAACCTAGTTATCGAATCAAGGATTGATTCGATAAGCCGATACATTGAATATTAGTCGGTCATATACGATATGACCGGATCGTTAAATCAAGTGTTGATTTAATGATTTAATGCATAATTATATATTTGATATATTACTTTGCATTAACTAGTATTTATTCACTTTAAAAGGATTTTCTCACTTGATGTGCACATTGTATATGTGATATATTTTTGTGCACTTGATTGTATCATGTTTGATGATACATGAATGTTTGGGTGTATGTTTAGTTTAAACCATGGTTATGTTAATGGTTAGGGTTTTTATTTACTTATTCATTTATTTATTTATTCATTTTGAAAAGAGAAAAAGAATGGTGGCTTATTTTGTTGTTTTGTTGAAACTTCTTGAAGTGTTGAAAGCTTGATCATTCTTGTTCTTTTCCTTAACCTAACCATTTAACCTAACCCTAGTTTAGTCTCTACACCTAACCATGGTTGCTATATGATAAGTATTCATTTTATTTTCTATTTTGAAAATACTTATCATATTCTTTCTTCATCTTCTTCTTCTTCAACAAAGGAAGAAAGCTTGCCTCCATCAATGGCAACTTGAGAAAAAGAATGAGAAATCCAATTCTAAAGTGAACCCACCTCCTATTTCTTCATCCTATACCACTTGCCAAGTAGTATAGGGTGTTTTCTTCATAAGTTTCATGACTTGGTGAAGTTGGAGTTTGATCTTGAGTTGCCTCGACGTAGATCATCTTCGGCATCGAAGTCGACGACCTAGCCCGATCATTTCTTCGATGAAACCACCGCGAGAGTCCGGGATCCGATGGGTACAGCGGAGGGACTTCATCATGGAGCTATGGAGGTGGAGGACCGGATCTACAAAGGTTGTATTTCTGTTCACTTATTAGTAAAGCAGTTTACTAGTTCTAGTTTTCGCCTAATCTCTAGTTAACGATCCGTATTAGGGTTTGTAGGCACATGGAAAATTTTGAATTAGCCATGTTTGATCACTTGTGAGACCTCATTAGTGTGCCTAGGAACCCTACAGTGGTATCAGAGCCTAGCTAGAACTTGAGGCGAAGTGTAGACGAAGTTAGAAGTCCGATCGAACCCGTAAACCCCGACAAAACCCTTCTCTGTACATTTTTCAAAACAGTGGATTTTTGTGAATTAAAAATTCTCAGAAAACAAGCAGGAAAACTAAGAATTACTGTGAAGTACGGTCCTCTAAATCAATAATTTGACCGCGGAACCGCGGCGAAACCGTGGGTTTGGCGGCGGTTCCGCGGCCAAAATTTGGACTTAGTCCCTGAAATTTCATATATTTATTCTTAGGTCCTTTCTTGGCAATTTGTTATGGGAATTTTTTAATTCCACTCAAGTGTTGAGTTTTCTAGGGTTTTATTGGGGACTCGTTAATTTGATCGGATAATTTAACTTCGTTTATGTTTTTTCGGATATTTTAGAAACTGTTAAAAAGTTCGACCGGATATAAATACCCACTTTTTCCCCTGTCGGGAAATTTCCAAGTGTTGGATCTTTCCGTGATTTAATAACGTTCTAAGTAGTGCAAGTAACGCGATGGACCCTCTAGAAGAAAACAAACCTTAACTCGATTATGTGACCGTCTTGAACTGCCCTTTGAACCTTAGGGTTTGGGGCAGTACGGCGTGCCACATGTGAGGTGTTGGCTTGACCCTTCTACGGCTGGACCGTTGGTACTGAGGCATGAACTGAATGTTTTTAGACTTATTTCATGTGTTGAGCTATATCGGGAAAAATTGGGTGTTCGATTGTTCGATCGGAAAGTTTAACATTTTCTATTTACCCGGAATGTGATACAATAATTGGAATTCACAAATAGTTATGAGATAACTAATATGAATGTTATAAACATAGCAGTTTAGTCTCACTTGATCGGTTGCCACGGAATTTTGATGTGATCAAAAGTCCGTCGCAATCACGTAGCGTACGCGGATACTCGCCGGGTAAACTTAATAGACAGCCTCACTCCATAGCCCCGACCAAGTGACTGTAGGAGAACCCCGTCGCCGAAAGCATCCGTTCGGGTGCTCGCGGCAGCGGTGTTCCGCCTTGGTGCACTTTGTCGACGGCGTCGGGGGTGCGGCCGCCTAATAAAGTTTGCGATGAGCATTCGATCAGAATGTCGGGAATCCTGTTGAATTCCCCGACTTGATATTGAAAAGTGTTTTCGATAATGAGACTAAAATGCGGGGTTTATAATTGTTAGGCATGCGATGTCTAAGGAATTCATTTGATTAGGCATGAGATGTCTAAAGAGGTTGCGGATTCCAATTGTTGTAGTTTTACACTTTCTTTTCTGTGACCGTAAGTGTAATATGTGATATCGCCGGTCTCGTTGCTATATGTCAACGACAATTGGGATACGCATGTTTACTTACGTTGATGACATGTGATGTTATGTGTTGCTGGATATGTTATATTGGATCGTCGTGTTCGAATAGCCGGGGGTTTTTTATGTGAGATGAGTGTTTTTCATTTTCATTCATGTAAAAACTTGTATGTAATATTCTTTTATTGGGGCACTTCCAGGTTGCGGATGATGTCACCATTTGTATATTATTTACTTTTCCGCATTAGGATAGACCCAAGGAGGGGAGCACAAGTAACCGGGTTCTGGGGTCCAGTGGGAGACCAACTCGAGGAGTCGAGTCCGGGTCTCCTAACCCTAGAATTGGTAGGGTTGCTTGCCGCTCTCGTAGGGGTCTAGGGGTGTGGGATTGGCTATTCATCACGACCGTGAAATCCGTGTTTTATACTGGTTCGTATTAAAAACACGGACGTCCTAGTATATCCAATATTTCATATGATATATTCTGCTGCGTTATCTGTGATGTGATCATGTGATTTGTTCAGATAGATATGGTATATAGTATATATGATATATTATATAGACGTTGCTTATGTTTTACACCCGCGCTAGCCCTGTCTCGTTCTGGCGTTAGTTACCTAACCTAACGGTGCAGACGGGACATCGAGGCGAATGCGGATGGCATAAGCGTACGTTATATTTATCTGTGATGTTTAGGTGGACTTAAATGATGGGATATTCATTAATGAGATTAATGAAAGAAAATAAACCTAATTGATGTTGTGGAATCGAATTTCAAAAATAAAACAGGTGGCTATAGTTCTTGCTTTGCATCGCGGTGTTCCTTGTAGAACATCCTGCACCTTATTCGATGAGGAAAGGACCGAGATCTCTTCACCGGGAGTGACTCCTTTAGCAATAACTGGCAGATGCTACAACCCTCGGTTTGTCATTTAATTGCTTCTATAGTTTCCGCTTTGCACAGTGATATATATGATATATCCCGCACCTCATTCGACGAGGAAAGGGCCGACGATCCCTTCACCGGGAGTGACCCCTTTAGCAAAACTAGAAAAAGCCTCAAAAACATTCCATTTAAAAACCATTTGATTCCACAAGGAGATCAAGTTCAAAGCGTTAAAGGTTTTCTCAAAAACCATTCGCAACCCTCCGTCATTTTAGGAAGTAGAGTACTTAGTATTCGTGCTGTGTTTGTTGACCTTAGTTAAGGCACAGTGTACGATAGCTAAGTGATGTCTTCCTACACCGCATATGATGCGATTAGTTAGGACAGTCGCGTGACTTTGTTGACCTTAGTTAAGGGTCATGTGGGTGGGTCTAATTAATCACGAAATGATGGGTAGAACTTGACTAGTGCTTATGATTTGTTGACCATAGTTAAGGTCATAAGTACTAGGGGTAAAAACCTTTATCGGGAGTTTCAAGTGTTGAAATTTGCAATGAGATTGCATACCTTCTATATGATAGTTGGATCCCGATACCCACTGCGAGTAATTGTTACTCCTGGGAGAGTTTTGCACTTTACAATTAGCCGATCAAGTAGGTGTCTAGAACGGTGTCAACGGGGTTACGCCTCTGGGAAAACGAGGTTTACTGTAATTAGGTCCGTGCGAAAGCACGGGGAACCTCCCTCAAAGTACCGACACTGGCCTGGCTGAAAGATTGGCGAACTTGTAGAGTGTAATTAATCCCGGCTAGTCTTTCCTTTTAGGGTTTGAAGGAAGATTTGATAAAAACAATGGGAGCCATCCTGATTAGATAAAATAAATAACCAATATGATCTTGCAAGAGCGCACGCAGAGTGTTTTCTTCTCTCTCTCTCCAGGTAGCGACCATATCACGCCTTAATCAAGATAATAATACGGAATATTGACCGAACCCGCTTGTTATACTGAGCTGGGGAACGTTGGTCCCGCTCCAACTTATAATTGTTATAAGATAGAGCAGGAAATAGGGGAATACCAGAATTCCTATGCCGCCCAAACGAAGAAAGTGCATATGATGCATATCCTTCGGGTGTGTTCATTACAAAGAACTGTTTCTCAGTATCCTCTTCATCCTGGGTATTTGATACAGGATCAGGATCCCAGATATGTAATCTGTTACATAGGGCTACAAAAGGGTAGAAAAACTGAGAACGGGTGATAAGTTTCATGAGACAGAAAACGGGGCAAGTGTTGCAGCCAAGTCTGTTGGTCACTGTCACCCTGTATTACCAATATATTGATTCTGAACAAATGCTATTAGATACCGAATCTGATATACAAAATCATATCAGTCTCTTTATTAGTAAAGAAAGGATATAATTTTGTATTGTTGGATAATGTTTTGAACATTTCCTATATCAAAAGTTGATCGGTTCAAGCACGTTATCTAAAAGCATTGACGTTCTAAATCAAACTACATTTCCTAGTATACAGAACACACACAAGAGGAAGAGTTCAGAAATGAACGAATCCCTCTTGAGGCATTGTAGACTAGGTCATATCAATGCGACCCAACTGGCTGAAGTTACATTTTAGATGCATATTTAAATCAGTTTGAATTTACATCTTGTGAAACTTGCCAGTCATGTCACAAAGATTAGATGACCATAGCCCTGTTTATTGGAAACAGAGAAAGAGTTAATGAACTCTTGGGACTGATACATGATGATGTACGTAAGTTCTCCTATCTACACATGCCAGGACTGGTTCTTTATACTTCATTACGTTTTCTGATAATCTCTCAAGATTCAGACATATGTTCCTGTTGAAACACAAGTCCGAACCTTTTGAGATATTCAAAGAATATAAGCTAGAAGTAGAGAACCAATATAGGTATAAGTATTATGTCCTATGATGAGATCAGGGAGGAGAATACTTGTGCATGGCATTCCTGGACTATTCTAAAGGAGAATGAGATTCTCTCTCAGTGTTACTCCTCTGAATACACCACAGCACAACGGTGTATCGGGGTGGAGCAATCGCATAATATTAGATATGGTGTGCTCTATGATGAGTACTACTGAGTTTCCTTTTTCATTTTGGGAGTTATGCGCTTGAGAAGCTGCATACCTATTGAATAGGGTTCAAATCAAATCAGTTGCCTACCACTTCATATGTGATATGGAAAGGGAAGAGCCCATATCTTAAGTTAGTTAAGATTTGGGATTGTCCGGCCTATGTCAAAAGCAAAATCCGGACAAGATCGAGGTGAGGTCAGTTCTATAGAACTGGAAAGGTTCCAGCTATACAAAACTGCAACTGATGATTTGACAGAACCAAAGGATTCAATAGTTTCCGATGAACCTCAGCCTCTCTACCGATCTGGTAGGGTTTCTCATCCGCCTGAGAGATACTTCGGTTTCTCGATGATAGTGGGAGTGAGGATTGCATCATGAGATGATGGCCTAACTAGTTTCGAGCAGGCCATCAAGAGTAGGGACTCAGTAAGAATGGCTGGATGCTTAGCGATCTGAGATGGAATCCATGTACACCAACAAAGTATGGACTTTGGTTGCTATATCTGAAGGGTTAAATCCCCATCAGGAGCAAGTATATCTTGAGAAGATTACTAGGTGTAGATGGAAAAGTTGAGACTTTCAAAGCTAGACTTGTTAAAGGTTATAGTCATCAACCAGGTGTGGATAATGATGAAACCTTTTCTAGGGACTATGCTTAAGTCCATCCAGATCCTACTTGCCATTGCTACATACCATGACTACGATATCTGGTGGTTGGGAGCCAAGACTACTTTTCTAAATAGTGATTTAGAAGAGAACGTCTATAAGAATACAGCCAGAGGGCTTCGTAAACAGTGGGAGCAGCGGAAACATGTGCAAGTTGCTTTACAGAATAAAGCAGGCATCGCGGAGTTGGAACGTCTGTTTTGATGTGATAGTCAAAGTATTTGACTTCATCAAAATGGTAGATGAACCTTGTATATACAAAACGGTAGTAGAGAGTAAGGTGGTCATCCTCATATTGTACGTGGACAACATACTCTTGATAGGAAAAGAGTTTCCTATACTACGCTCGGTCAATCTCCTCTTATCACATAGATTCTCCATATAGGATCAAAATGATACCTCCTAAATCCTGGGTTTTGGATCTATGAGATAGATCTAAATGGATGTTAGGATTCTCACTAGTTGTAGTGAGATGGTATCAGTTGATCCTGGGGAGAATCACTGGAAAGGTTCCAGGGTGATAAGGACGACTGAATGTCAGTCGCAGGCATTGTCTTTACCCTCAGTAAAGGGACGGTATGTTGGAAGAGTTCCAAGCTAGATACCGTGGCATACTAGACGATAAAGGCTGGTAACATCGCTATTAAAGATACTACGAAAGAGGCAGTTTGGGTGTATATTGGTTCATAAGATGAACTAGGTTCTTGCCATTGTATGACAATGGAAGTGTGGCTTTGCCCTGGAACACTGGTCCCATCAGTGACCCGGACATATTCTGAGGCAGCATCACCTGATCATGGAGATAGTTGATCTACAGGGTGATCGAGGTTAGGAGAGTAGACTCAGAGGACAACACGGCGGATCCACTCATGAAGGCATTTTCCCAAAGAGAGACTTTTAGGGGATGGTTGAGTATTAGATACTACAACTACTGCTACAGATGGCCTTAGTGCAAGTGGTAGATTGTTAGTTATATGTATGCCCTAGAGGCCATTACTGTACATTGGATGTATATAGTAGTGGATGCTGGGACATATATAGGTAGGACTTTCTTGCTCGACATCATAGTACGCTATCTGGTTGCTCTTTATCTTAACATGTATATTTTCTGTCTCTCTATTACATGTTGATAAAGCCCTTAGGATGTGTACTCGACTTCCAGGACTATGATGCAGATCATACTAGTGGGGCCTGGATAGTCCATGAGTACATCCTTCAATGTTCCTAGTCGTGGGAATATCGAGACGGGGCATCAATATTCCAGAGTAGACTAGCGTATGTCTTCTCGACCCATGCGATGGGCGATGGATGATCCCATATCCATTGGTGTTTGACATCAGAGATGGTATACGGGTGCTCAGTGGAGACTGGGTACACTGAACGGACTCGCCGAGAACTCCCAGATGGTATTATACCTCACGTCAGATGGCAGTTCTCTGGTGACACTGGTACAGCTTAGTCTGTTGACCCGAGATCGTCATAGAGTCTTGTGTGTCTCCCACTGTGCTTTGATTTCCACCCTACCACGGCTCTACTGAGTCGTGCAAACAGGTGGTTTTTGGGTACAGTCCCGATTCACATGGAGGCAATGAGCGATAGGAGGGGATTCGTCTCTCCCGGTATTGGGGGTTGATGTTGCGCTATGCACGACTGGCCATAACAGGAAATCCCTGGCCAGGGTTGCAGTGATATACTGGTAAGAGTTATCAGTAGTTTCACGAATGTTATGGACCCTACGTCGGCATGACTTATCAAGCTATTGGGGTATGATGTTTACCACCCCTAGGCGAGATATGCGACATATCAAACGAACAGACCAGACTGTACGGTAAGTGTTACTGGTTGAATTCAAAGGAGTGTGAGCGGGCTTGCTCGTCGATATTCTGATCGCTCAATACCCGGGTGGCCGTTACGTTTAGCAGACCGCTTGCGGCTTGTGGGTGTTTGATATGATCATCACCTGCTGCCGGCGTATTGACGAGTCTTTAGAGTCCTACACAGAGGTTTCCTGGCTCAAGCGAAACGAAATAGGAGCGCATATGAGATATGTGCGGGACCGAGAATAATGCGTGTATGTGATACCGTATTCTATTCTCGCGATGAATGTATCAATTGGTTGTATGCGATATAACCTAGTTATCGAATCAAGGATTGATTCGATAAGCCGATACATTGAATATTAGTCGGTCATATGCGATATGACCGGATCGTTAAATCAAGTGTTGATTTAATGATTTAATGCATAATTATATATTTGATATATTACTTTGCATTAACTAGTATTTGTTCACTTTAAAAGGATTTTCTCACTTTATGTACACATTGTATATGTGATATATTTTTGTGCACTTGATTGTATCATGTTTGATGATACATGAATGTTTGGGTGTATGTTTAGTTTAAACCATGGTTATGTTAATGGTTAGGGTTTTTATTTACTTATTCATTTATTTATTTATTCATTTTGAAAAGAGAAAAAGAATGGTGGCTTATTTTGTTGTTTTGTTGAAACTTCTTGAAGTGTTGAAAGCTTGACCATTCTTGTTCTTTTCCTTAACCTAACCCTAGTTTAGTCTCTACACCTAACCATGGTTGCTATATGATAAGTATTCATTTTATTTTCTATTTTGAAAATACTTATCATATTCTTTCTTCATCTTCTTCTTCTTCAACAAAGGAAGAAAGCTTGCCTCCATCAATGGCAACTTGAGAAAAAGAGTGAGAAATCCAATTCTAAAGTGAACCCACCTCCTATTTCTTCATCCTATACTACTTGCCAAGTAGTATATGGTGTTTTCTTCATAAGTTTCATGACTTGGTGAAGTTGGAGTTTGATCTTGAGTTGCCTCGACGTAGATCATCTTCGGCATCGAAGTCGACGACCTAGCCCGATCATTTCTTCGATGAAACCACCGCGAGAGTCCGGGATCCGATGGGTACAGCGGAGGGACTTCATCATGGAGCTATGGAGGTGGAGAACCGGATCTACAAAGGTTGTATTTCCGTTCACTTATTAGTAAAGCAGTTTACTAGTTCTAGTTTTCGCCTAATCTCTAGTTAACGATCCGTATTAGGGTTTGTAGGCACATGGAAAATTTTGAATTAGCCATGTTTGATCACTTGTGAGACCTCATTAGTGTGCCTAGGAACCCTACATAAATAACTTCAGTGGAGAAGCGAATGCATTTCCAGATATCGTTGATGTCGAACCAGAGCGAGATCCCGCCGTGAGAATACCAAGCCCGTCATTCAAAGAACAGATTGAAAAGCTGATAAGAGAAGCGGGCCAAAAGGTTTAGGATGACCATAGCCACGAAATGACCTTTTATGAGAAAGCCAGAATGCAGCGTATCATTCAGCAGGCTACGGAAGGAGAAGACGACGATGCCCTTCACCCTCAACCTGTTGTGTGCTCTCACAGCAAGGAAAAAGTCCGACACAGAAGCAATGACAAGATCAAGAATGGGGACGGCGTTCAAAGACTGCAAAGCAGATCCAAGAAGCCACGCGAGCGAGAAAAAGTCAGTTGAAACCCGTCTTTGATGAAGAAGATGGGTCGGGAGTACTCTTTCCCTCAAGATAAGACAAGGAAAATATTCAACCTTGTCATGAAGCATCAAATAATGACGCACCCGGAGTCTCGATACCCCGAATAGATAAATGAGGTCCATCACCCGGATTATTGCTCCTACCACCGAGTAGTGGGACATCCTCTTGAAGACTGCTTCACTTTCAAAGACTGGGTTGAAGATCAGTATCAGTAAGGCAGGTTTGCTCTAGCCGACAGTTGGAGGGTAGCCCCGCCACGAAAGCATGAGCCGAGAGAAACCTACACCGCGAGGGAATGTCTAGATCAGCATCGAGCTTGGAAACGAGCTCGTACCTGCCATATGATAACATTTTTAAAAGAGGGAGAGCATGAGAATATGGACGACCTCTTCCAGTACTTCGTAAATGAAGATGAGAACGAGATGATCTCAGAATTTCCACCGGTGCCAAAAGAGCTGGAAGGGATACATACCACAGCGGACAATCTAAAAAAAATCGACCTGGGGACGACAGATGACCCAAGGCCAACGTTTGTCAGTGAGCTGCTGTCTGAGAAAAAGGTGGCCACGTTAAAAGATGTGCTTATGCAGTATAAAGATTGTTTCACATGGAACTATTCCGAGATGCCGGGATTAGATCCAGAGATAGCTGTGCATAAACTGGCGATATCGCCGGACGTTAAGCCAGTTAAACAGGCGCCAAGAAGAATGCGGCTCGAGCTTGAGATGAGTATCAATGCTGAAGTCAAGAAGCTAATCGAATCCGGCTTCATCCAAGAAGTTCAATATCCTGACTGAATCGCCAATATCGTTCCGGTAATGAAGAAAAATGGGACAGTACGCATCTGCGTAGATTTCCGGGATCTCAACAAAGCCTGTCCGAAAGATGACTTCCCAGTGCCTGTTACCGAGCTGATGATCGATAACACATCCACTCATGAAGTCTTCTCCTTCATGGACGGATCCTCAGGGTACAACCAAATCAAGATGCATCCTGAAGACCAAAAGCACACAGCTTTCCGGACTCCGCTGGGCATATTTTGCTACAAAGTGATGCCCTTCGGTCTGAAGAACGCTGGCGCCACCTACCAGAGGGCCATGACAAAGATCTTTGATGACCTCATACACGAGATTGTCAAATGTTATATTGACGACCTCGTGGTGAAAAGCAAATCGTACGAGGAGCACTGGGAGCATATGAAGATAGTGTTCCAGCGTCTTCGGAAGTACGACCTAAAGATGAACCCTCTGACATGCGCGTTTGGAGTTTCCTCAGGCAAATTCCTAGGATTCATCGTACGACACCGAGGCATCGAAATAGACCCATCAAAGATTCAGGCGATTATGGAAATGCCCGCGCCAAGAACTCTCAAACAACTGCGGTCTCTTCAAGGAAAGTTCGCGTATATCCGGCGGTTCATATCTAACCTCTCCGGCAAATGCCGCCCCTACAGTCATTTATTGAAGAAGGGGACCCCATTCGTTTGGGATCGTAAATGCCAAAGTACACTGGACGAAATCAAGCAATACCTGCAGAACACGCCGGCACTGACCGCTCCGGTCAAGGGAAAGCCCCTCATTCTGTACACAACAGCCCTTGAAGGTTCTTTAGGCGTTCTATGGGCACAGAAGAACGACCAGGGGAAGGAGAGAGCTCTCTATTATTTAAGTCGAGTTCTTCTGGGGGCAGAAAATAACTACTCCCCCATTGAAAAACATTGCCTGGCACTGATCTTCGTGATAACGAAGCGTCAACATTATGCCCTGGCACATGAAGTCCATCTCATATCAAAGGTGGATCCTCTCAAGTATTTGATGTCGAGAGCCATATTAACAGGAAGGCTTGCCAAATGGGCCATCCTCTTAATGGAGTTCTCGATAGTATATCGACCCTCAAGGCAATAAAAGACCAGGCCATCGCCGACTTTCTCGCTGAGCATCCGATACCCGCCGACTCTCCCTTAAACTGCGAATTGCCGAGCGAACACACGTTTGACACAATCGACGGGAAGAAAGAAGGGAGTGATACCCGATGGGAACTTTACTTCGATGGAGCGTCCTCCTTGAAGAAGCGAAAGCAAAACACCCCTATGATTAAAGCCGGGGTGGACCTTATCTTTGTGACTCCTCAAGGAGGGATAATGCGTTCCCACCAAGTCGGGCCAAAGATGAAGCTGAAGATCAAAAGAATGGGTTACTATTGGCCCACGATGATTCAGGACTACCTCGAATATGCGAAGCAGTGTCACTCGTGCTAAATTCACGGGGACTTCATCCACCAGCATCCGAATCCGCTACACCCAACATTGGCTAGCTGGACATTCGAAATGTGGGGAACCGATATAATCGGGCCCATCAAACCAGCATCATCCAAGGGACATCGGTTCATACTAGCAACGACCGATTACTTCTCTAAGTGGGCAGAAGCAATACCATTAAGAGAGGTGAAGACGAAGAACATCCTCCATTTCTTCAAGACACATGTCATCTACCGGTTCGGCACTCCGCGACGGATCATCTCGGATAATGGGCTGGCCTACAGAAGCCATAAGATCAGCCGCTTCGCACAGCAGCATAAAATAGATTGGAGATACTCTTCGGTCTATAATCCTCGAGCTAACGGTCTAGCTGAGACTTTTAACAAGACCTTGACAAAGATTATAAAGAAAACGGTGTCCAGAAATAAAAAGGACTGGCACGAGAGATTGCATGAAGCTCTTTGGGCTTATCGGACCACGTTCAAGACGGCCACGAATACAACGCCATTCGCGTTGGTATTTGGCACGGAAGCAGTACTTCCCTTGGAGATAGAGCTACCCTCTCTACGAGTAACGGTTCGATACGAGATGACGGATGAAGAAAATGCCCATCTTCGACTTGAGGAGCTCGATGCCCTCGATGAAACTCGTCTTATGGCGTAGCAAAACCTAGAAGCTTACAAAGCAAGGATGACGCGCTCATACTGTCACGATCCGAAGGTACGGAACGTGACCAACACGTAAATTATGAAGCGTCTAGAGGCGCAACGTAATCTAGGTAAGCCGAAGCCCAGAAATCTAAACCATTTAAAAGAATAAGTAAAGGAAAACATGTTTAAAAACAACATCAAATTTCTCAAAAATTTCGGCAGAGTCTCCTTTGTAAAAACTGGCCCCAAACGGGTACAAATAAGAATATATACATTAGCAACAATAAAAAGGCATCCCCAAGCGGGAGCTAGCTCTACGCCAAAAGGCAGAAACAACCACACAATGCACTATGATATACAACGCCGAAGGGCGAGGCTCAAAACTCAAAAGAAAACCATCAAAACCACCAGAAAACCATAACTGTACAAGCGCGACTCTAAGGTCGAAAGAATAAGCAACTGATCTTCTAAATCTATCAAGTAATACAAGTCTGGTTGATGGAGCTTACTAGATACAAATGAAATAATAAAATTACAACGGCGGTCCCGATACAATGAACCAACCTACCAAGCAAATCACCCTGAATGAAATTGTGTGCCAGCAAGCTGCCAAGGAAACCTGTACATCGAAACCTGTAAGAAAATTAGGCACAACGGGGGTGAGTTGCCAACTCGTGAGTAGAAGACATCTGCGAGTAGAAATCGCATGCACGACGCTTTCCTAGGTCATAATAATATACCTAATATAACTATCACGACCCAAAGTTTTGATGTGACAGGCACTTAGATTGTATAATATCTAAAGACATATACACAATCCGAGTAAGACGAAAACCAAGATCAAAATCCTTTTTGCGGAATTCTTTATGAAAATTTAGTTTTTTTTAAAGTAAAAATCATAGCTTTTATTGAATTAAAATATAAACAAGCATAAGGTGTTAAATTTGGTTGTGTCCCTGGTTGGGCTTAATAATATCAACAGCGGAAAATAAAACTCATTATATAGGATATAAATAAAAATCCCAGACATAAAAAGAAAAATATAACAATTTATAGAACTAAACGATCTCAACTGTCACATAATATACATATAACCATCTCACTCTCTAAGTCAAAATACAGGTTTGATGGAGATTTCTAGATACGAAATACAATACCAAAAGAGAAGGTTACTACATGTGTAACCCACCTATCAAAAGATGCGGTAAAAGCTGCAAAAGTAGATCTGCACGTCCACTAACCGTCCACTCTACCCCTGCAAGGAACTGTGACACAACGTGGGTGAGTTGTTAACTCAGTGAATATAACTAATATATAACGGTTAATAATGTAAATATGTTGATCATAACTAACTGAAATGAGAGCAAGTATGATGTATGATAGCATATGGAAAGCATGAATCTGTACTATAAATCACATAACCAAAACTGAAATCTTATCAATTATCCCAATAAATTTCATCTTTCTGTGTCCATCATCGACACAAAACTTCCATTTCTCTCGGGCATCATTCCTCGAACGATCCTGTAATCAATAATATCTGTCCGTATCCTCAAGATATCCGCCGTATTTTATCACTATCTCCGGTATCGAGTAACCTAGCTAGGCTCCCCCGCCTCAAATGCGGCTATCATGCCCCTCGGTCTCGACCGGGTCCACCATGTATCCAACTGTATATCTCCCCCACTCAGTATGGATAACGTAAAATCCGCGACCGTATATCTCCCCCACTCGGTCCGGAATAAAACTAAATCATAAAACATCTCATGGTGGACATGTCACATCAATCATGAAAATCACTGTATTTATGTAATAGTATTCAAACTCAAAACCATAAATCCTCAATAATACAATTATCTCTTATATCAACATAGAATACTCACATACTAAACATGATGTTAATAATGCATTTTACTACTGTTATTGGTGTTTTAAGATATGATATGAATTATTTTTAACAAGAAATTTACTAAGTGTAATAGTGACATGGTAATACCGACGAGGTGTGTGTAACATGTAAGATGTGCTCGTGACATAACTCGTCGATACTTGTGCAGTGTCCTAGCAACTAAGTAAGGTATATGTGAATATGAATGCATATTATCGATTTAGCATACCAAAGTAAAGCATTTATTTAAATAAAACTGCGGGCGTAACACGCCATCTTTACAAAATTCCCTGATAGATATTTAGTCTACTCACTGGAAAACGTCGTATCTACCCAGGAATTGCCAATCCTTTTCCTTTCCTCGCTGCCTCCGAAAATCCCGTATTTGAATCTAACATCACAATTTAACTTATATAAGGAAACGGCTACTCTGACATGACGGAAATGAAAAACACCTATTCCCACGTACTAGTTATATTGTATACGACTATATCAAGCTATTTAACACTTAACCTTACTGGATTTTAACCCTACTCTGCATCGCGACAGAAAACAGATTGCGATACGCTTTAACCATGTCGTATTTTGGTTTCTTAGATATCTTTTCCGATATAAGCTTCCAGATTTTATATACAGTTGAAATAACTTATTTAAATTACGCCAAAATTGCCACAATTGTATACAGAACCCTACCCAACAAGCCAAAATCCCTAGCTTCCTACAAAACCGGCGACGCCTGAATTTTCCATTTGGTCGCCGGCCCAATTCCGAGCCCTCTGGTTCGTACTCCTATGGTTTTCTCTAGGTGCTACATACATCATTTAGGTCTTGTTTAGTTGGGTTAACATTTCACCAAATTAAAGCAGATTCAAACAGAGTCTAGTTGTATCTAAAATACGATATTATTGGCTTGTGATTTCAAACTTAAACTAATTCCAGAACTAATTTTCTACTGTGAGTAAGGATTTTACCTATAATAACTTGTAGGAATAACACTCTCCAAGATGTACAAGCTCCTTGCCCTAGCTTGATAATGAGAAAACCTTAGATTTAGCTCCTTCTTTCTTCTTTCTCTTGTTCTTCTTTGTTTTCTTTAGTTTTTTTTTTTCTTTCAAAAATTTTCAGATTTTAAATTAAGTGAATGATCTGAACATGAGCTATATATGTCAAAAAGAAGGGATAAGGTAAAGGAGGAGGTGTCATCAAACAAGATGTAGTGATTTCATGCAAGGAGGAGGTGTTGGTGTGTGTGTGTGCATGCAAGGAAGAGGTGTCATTACCTTATCTCCTAATTTTTATTTTAATTAGCAATAAAATTCTGAACTAAATGGTTTTCTACCTCCTTTTTATTTATACTCTTAACAAATTTCCATTTGCACAAGAACTTAAACTTTACCTAGAAACCCTTCACAACTTATATTATTATAAAACACCCTTTTTATAAAAATGAAGCTAAAATTCTCACTAAAACCCTTATAATTTATTTATGTTGCATACTAAAATTTTTATTTAATTTGTTTTATAAACATCTTATGAAATTGTCCTATTTGGTTTTAAAAACTTTTTAATTTGGCGCTTTATTATTTAATTAATTAATTTTATTTATTTCTAAAAATTTCAGAATGCTACAATATTCCCCCCTAAGAAAATTCGGTCCCCGAATTTAAAATTAACTAGACATACCTTCAAAAAGATGTGGAAATTTCTTTCGCATCGCATTGTCGGTCTTCCAAGTAATTTCCTCGCGGTTCTTTTCTTGCCAAAGAACCTTTACAGACGGAAGTACCCTCAATCTTAGTTTCTTTGTCTGTCTGTCTAGAATAGCGGCTGGCTGCACTGTGTAGGATAAGTCCGGCTCAATCTGTAAGGTCTGATGCTGGATCGCATGAGAAGATACCTGCGAAGCATCGAAACCTGAAACACCGGATGCACCTCGGGAAAACTCGGTGGAAGTGCTAAACGATAAGCTACATCACCAACTCTCTCCAGAATCTCGTAAGGTCCAACATATCTGGGGTTGAGCATTCCCTTTTTCCCAAAACGCATCACACCTTTTATCGGGGATATACGAAGGAACACATGATCTCCCACCTGAAACTCGAGTCTACGACGTCGTCGATCTGCATAGGATTTCTGTCTGCACTGGGCCGCCCTCATTCTGTACCATATCAATTAAATCTTCTCTGTAGTCTCCTGTACTATCTGCGGTCCCAAAATGCTACTCTCGCTCAGTTCCGTCCAGCAAACGGGCGATCGACATTTCCTCCCATACAAAGCTTCAAAGGGTGCCATTTGGATCGTCTCTTGAAAACTGTAGTTATATGAAAATTCTATCAAAGGTAGGTGACGATCCCAACTACCACCAAAATCAAGACTATAAGCTCGAAGCATATCCTCCAAAGTCTGAATGGTCCGTTCTGATTGAACATCTATCTGTGGGTGGAAAGCTGTACTAAAACTCAATCGTGTACCGAGAGCTTCTTGAAGTTTCTGCCATAGCCTGCTGGTAAACTGGGTACCTCGATCTGATACTATGCACGTCGGAACTCCATGTAAACGTACAATCTCATCGATATAAATCTGAGCATACTGTGCAAATCCATACGTCGTCTTCACTGGAAAAAAATGAGCTGCCTTTGTCAATTTTTCTACAATCACCCAAATGGAATCATACCCTCTGCTATTCCTGGGTAGACCCACCACGAAATCCATGGAAATCTGTTCCCATTTCCACTCTGGAATGGGCAAGGGCTACAACTCTCCGGCTGGTCTGTGGTGTTCTGCCTTGACTTGCTGACAAGTCAAGCATCTCAAAACATATTCCGCAACATCCCTCTTCATTCCTTCCCACCAATAAACATCCTTCAGATCATGATACATCTTGGTGGAACCAGGATGAATACTGTATGCTGATCTATGGGCCTCCTCTAAAATATCACGTCTCAATCCGTCAGAATCTGGTACACAGAGACGAGTCCTAAAGCGTAATACTCCATGATCATCAATCACAAACTCCGTCTCCCTGCCCTGCCTAACCTGATCCATAAGCTCCAATATACGAGCATCTGCGGGCTGTGTCTCTCAAATACGATCCAATAACTGAGGTTGGGTGCGAACATATGCTAGCTGTCTTCCTGTCGGGGTGAACTCAAACTGTATACGACTATCACATAAAATCTGCCAGTCGGTAGAAGACTGTCTCTGCAAGGTGTGCAAATGAGATAAGCTACCTCCAGGTCTCCGACTCAAAGCATCTGCTACAACATTTGCCTTGCCCGGATGATACAAAATCTCACAATCGTAATCTTTCACCAGTTCCATCCATCTACGATGCCTTAGGTTCAGATCTTTCTTCTGAAAAATATACTTTAAGCTCTTATGATCTGTGAAGATTTGGCACGACTCTCCATATAAGTAATGCCTCCAAATCTTCAGTGCAAATACCACAACAGCCATTTCCAAATCATGAGTGGGGTAGTTTTGTTCGTGCCTCTTCAATTGTCGAGAAGCATAAGATACAACCCTGCCGTGCTGCATCAACACATAGCCTAACCCTACTCTAGAGGCATCACAATACACAACAAAGCCACCTGACCCAGAAGGTAACGATAATACAGGTGCAGTCGTCAAGAAAGTCTTCAACTGCTGGAAAATCTGCTCACATGCATCTGTCCACAGAAATGGAACATCCTTCTTAGTCAATCCGGTCAAAGGTGCAGCGATCCAAGAAAAATCCTGCACGAAGCGTCGGTAATAACCTGCCAGACCTAAGAAACTCCGAACCTCTGTAACTGACATAGGTCTGAGCCAGTGTTGTACCGCTTCAATCTTCTTTGGGTCCATACGTATACCCTCTCTCGTGACCACGTGACCCAAGTACTCCATATTGTCTAGACAAAAAGCACACTTGGAGAATTTTGCAAACAGCTGATGCTCCTTCAAGGTCTGCAACGTAATACGCAAATGCTGCTCGTGCTCCTCTCTACTCTGGGAATAAACGAGAATGTCATCAATGAATACTATAATAAACTGGTCAGTAAAGGGCCTAAAGATACGATTCATCATATCCATAAAAGCTGCTGGAGCGTTGGTAAGTCCGAACGACATTACCAGAAACTCGTAGTGCCCATATCGGGTGCGAAAAGCAGTCTTCGGAATGTCGTCTTTCCGAACCCTCAACTGGTAGTACCCTGACCGCAAATCGATCTTCGAGAAGTAGCCAGCTCCTTGCAACTGATCGAACAAGTCATCTATACATGGTAGTGGATACCTGTTTCGCACAGTGACGCGATTCAGCTGTCGGTAGTCGATGCACAGTCTCATACTACCGTCCTTTTTCTTTGCAAATAAGAAAGGAGCTCCCCACGGTGATACGCTGGGACGAACAAGTCCTCTATCTAACAACTATTATAACTAACCTTTGAGTTCCTTCAACTCCGTCGGCGCCATCCGATAGGATGGTATAGAAATAGGCCCCACGCCTGGAATCAAGTCGATGCAAAATTCAATATCGTGTTCTGGCGGTAATCCTGGTAACTCAGCAGGAAACACCTCCGGAAATTCTCGTGCGATCGGAACATGGTCTAATGGAATCTCAGCGACTCCTAAGTCCTGAACAAATGCCAAGAATCCATGACAGCCCTTCTTCAAGAGTCGTCCCGTACAAAGAGCAGAAATCATGTTGGCAGGAGTTATATTACAATCCCTCTGCACAACAAACATCGGTTCACCTGGAAAACAAAATCTAACCTCTTTCCCCCGACAATCTACATAGGCTTGACAAGCAGCCAACCAATCCATACCGAGAAGTATATCAAAATCTAACATATCCAGGAGAATCAGATCAACTAGCGAATCTCTATCACCAATACGCACAGAACATGATCTGAATACGTGCTGAGCTATGAAAGAATCTCCCACCATGGTGATCACCACTAATGGTAACTCTAACAACGACGACTCTTTCCCCAAAGAAAGTGCAAAGCGTGAAGATACATAAGAATGTGTAGAACCAGGATCAAATAAAATGTGTTCATCTAACGAACATACTACAAGAGTACCTGTCATAACTGCATTTGATTCCTGGGCATCCTGTGGAGTCAGCGCAAAAACCCGTGCCTGGCCCCTGCCCGCATCCTATCGTCCTCTACGTCTATCTCCTCGACCTCTCTGAGAACGTCCCGCTAAGCCTCGACCTCGTGGTGCAGCTGCCTGGCGTGTAGTGCCCACTGGAGGAGGAAGTAAAGCCATCGGTGTAGAAGGTGGAGGGGGTAAAGCAGCCTATGGAACAACGGTCCCTCTCTGGGATCTACAATCTCGTGCAAAATGTCCTGGAAGTCCGCAACTAAAACATATAGATGGGGCCCTTTGATCCTCGGGATAAGAACTGAACATCTGGCCTTGAGCCCATCCTCGTCCGACACTGCGTCCTGGAGTATATCTGCCTCTACCTTTACCAAACTGTCAATCCATTGGCCTAATTGGTCTACTCCTCTTTGGCTCTGGAACAACCACTGCCTCGCTCAAACGTTCATCTACTCGTATCGCTGCATCCATGGCCTGCACATACATATCAAAATGCTGGGAGCCTATAGATAAATACAACTGCGTGTCCAGACTCCTTAGGAACCTCTTCACCCTAAGTTCCTCCGTAGGTACTAAGTATGGAGCATAGCGCGGCAACTGGGTGAATCGTAAATCATAATCTACCACTGACATACTCGCCGATTTCCATAACGCTTCAAAACTGCTAGCTCTAGCGTCCCTCACACTCTGTAGAAGAAATCTAGCAAGAAAGACCTCGGAAAACTCGGTCCACGACATCGGAGGAAGACCCGTAGATCGTCCTCTCTCCATCGACTCACACCACTCCTGTGCAAGTCCCTCTAAACGAAAGCTAGTCAGCTCAACTGACCTCGCATCAGAACATCGCAATGATCTGCCAATCCTCGCCATCCTATCAAGAAAGGACTGAGGATCCTCCGCTACATCGGTCCTTGTAAATACCGGAGACCTCAACCTCATAAACTCTGCAAGAAATACCTCCATCACCCTTGTATCTACAAGTGCTACCGTCTGCGTAGGCTGTACCTCGGACTCTGCTACGGTCGGTGCCGGATCCTGTCTCAGTACTCGAGTGGCCTCAGCTAACTATCCTGCCACTCGCTGCAATCCCAACATGCCCTTCTCAATCCTAGTCATGCGATCTGGAGGAGGAGGATCAACATGCTCTTGCACCGCCGGAACGTCCGGTGTACCAGTCACCATCACAGGCGGATTCACCCTAGCTGCATCTCTGGCTGCGGCTCGCCTAGCTCGTGTAGCCATAGCAACTGGAACAAGAAATGAGAGTTGATAAGGCTTGTGAATAGAAACAATCAATAACAGGGAGACAAAGGGAGAACAAATCAAGACACACCTCCTAAGTTTAATTAGGCTGAGTATGGTAACATAAATATGCCGCGGAACATACGTGTGGTACTGCACTCATCCTAATTCACCTACTCTATCAAACCAAAGGTCATCCTAATTCACAGACTCACGTCAACTTATCTTAACTCACTACTCGATTCCGTAAGGTTAATCCTAGGCTCTGATACCAACTTTGTCACGACCCAAACTTTGGATGTGACCGGCGCTTAGATTGTATAATATCTAAAGACATATACACAATCCGAGTAAGCCGAAAACCAAGATCAAAATCCTTTTTGCGGAATTCTTTATGAAAAATTAGTTTTTTTTAAAGTAAAAATCATAGCTTTTATTGAATTAAAATAGAAACAAGCATAAGGTGTTAAATTTCGTTGTCCCTGGTTGGGCTCAACAATATCAACAGCGAAAAATAAAACTCATTATATAGGATATAAATAAAAATCCCAGACATAAAGAGAAAAATATAACAATTTATAGAACTAAACGATCTCAACTGTCACATAATATACATATAACCATCCCACTCTCTTAGTCAAAATTCAAGTCTGATGGAGATTTCTAGATACGAAATACAATACCAAAAGAGAAGGTTACTACATGTGTAACCCACCTATCAAAAGATGCGGTAAAAGCTGCAAAAGTAGATCTGCACGACCACTAACCGTCCACTCTACCCCTGCAAGGAACTGTGGCACAACGGGGGTGAGTTGCCAACTCAGTGAATATAACTAACATATAACGGTTAATAATGTAAATATGTCGATCATAACTAACTGAAATGAGAGCAAGTATGATGTATGATAGCATATGGAAAGCATGAATCTGTACTATAAATCACATAACAAAAACTGAAATCTTATCAATTATCCCAATAAATTTCATCTTTTCGTGTCCATCATCGACACAAAACTTCCATTTCTCTCAGGCATCATTCCTCGAACGATCCTGTAATCAATAATATCAGTCCGTATCCTCTAGATATCCGCCGTATTTTATCACTATCTCCGGTATCGAGTAACCTAGCTAGGCTCCCCCGCCTCAAATGCGGCTATCCTGCCCTTCGGTCTCGACCGGGTCCACCATGTATCCAACTGTATATCTCCCCCACTCAGTATGGATAACGTAAAATCCGCGACCGTATATCTCCCCCACTCGGTCCGGAATAAAACCAAATCATAAGACATCTCATGGTGGACATGTCACATCAATCATGAAAATCACTGGATTTATGTAATAGTATTCAAACTCAAAACCATAAATCCTCAATAATACAATTACCTCTTATATCAACATAGAATACTCACATACTAAACATGATGTTAATGATGCATTTTACTACTGTTATTGGTGTTTTAAGATATGATATGAATCATTTTTAACAAGAAATTTACTAAGTGTAATAGTGACATGGTAATACCGACGAGGTGTGTGTAACATGTAAGATGTGCACGTGACATAACTCGTCGATACTTGTGCAGTGTCCTAGCAACTAAGTAAGGTATATGTGAATATGAATGCATATTATCGATTTAGCATACCAAAGTAAAGCATTTATTTAAATAAAACTACGGGCGTAACACGCCATTTTTACAAAATTCCCCGGCAGATATTTAGTCTACTCACTGGAAAACGTCGTATCTACCCAGGAATTGCCAATCCTTTTCCTTTCTTCGCTGCCTCCGAAAATCCCGTATTTGAATCTAACATGACAATTTAACTTATATAAGGAAACGGCTACTCCAACATGACGGAAATGAAAAACACCCGTTCCCACGTACTAGTTATATTGTATACGACTATATCAAGCTATTTAACTCTTAACCTTACTGGATTTTAACCCTACTCTGCATCGCGATAGAAAACAGATTGCGATACGCTTTAACCATGTCTTATTTTGGTTTCTTAGATATCTTTTCCGATATAAACTTCCAGATTTCATATACAGCTGAAATAACTTATTTAAATAACACCAAAATTGCCACAATTGTATACAGAACCCTACCCAACAAGCCAAAATACCCTAGCTTCCTACAAAACCGGCGACGCCGGAATTTTCCCTTTGGTCGCCGGCCCAATTCCGAGCCCTCTGGTTCGTACTCCTATGGTTTTCTCTAGGTTCTACATACATCATTTAGGTCTTGTTTAGTTGGGTTAATATTTCACCAAATTAAAGCAGATTCAAACAGAGCCTAGTTGTATCTAAAATACGATATTATTGACTTGTGATTTCAAACTTAAACTAATTCCAGAACTAATTTTCTACCGTGAGTAAGGATTTTACCTATAATAACTTGTAGAAATAACACTCTCCAAGATGTACAAGCTCCTTGCCCTAGCTTGATATGAGAAAACCTTAGATTTATCTCCTTCCTTCTTCTTTCTCTTGTTCTTCTTTGTTTTCTTAAGTTTTTTTTTTTCTTTCAGAAATTTTCAGATTTTAAATTAAGTGAATGATCTGAACATGAGCTATATATGTCAAAATGAAGGGATAAGGTGAAGGAGGAGGTGTCATCAAGCAAGATGTAGTGATTTCATGCAAGGAGGAGGTGTTGGTGTGTGTGTGCGCATGCAAGGAAGATGTGTCATTACCTTATCTCCTAATTTTTATTTTAATTAGCAATAAAATTCTGAACTAAATGGTTTTCTACCCCTTTTTCATTTATACCCTTAACAAATTTCCATTTGCACAAGAACTTAAACTTTACCTAGAAACCCTTCACAACTTATGTTATTATAAAACACCATTTTTATAAAAATGAAGCTAAAATTCTCACTAAAACCCTTATAATTTTTTATGTTGCATACTAAAATTTTTATTTAATTTGTTTTACAAACATCTTATGAAATTGTCCTATTTGGTTTTAAAAACTTTTTAATTTGGCGCTTTATTATTTAATTAATTAATTTTATTTATTTCTAAAAATTTCAGAATGCTATAATAGCACTAGTCATCTAGCAGTGGCAGGGTAATAATCTATGCGTAAATGCAATGCTCAGTGCTCGTGTCAGTGCCTCAAGTAGTAAGATGTCATGTGTATGAGTATGCATGCACCATGAATGTAAAACAATCAACTATGAAATCTGGATATATCTGTATAAGAAATCTTTAACTTGTATCATAGTAAAATTTATACGGTAATATGAAACATCGTCAATGAAATCCATGGAAATCCATGTCAAGTATCGACACAAAACTTGTAAATCTCAAACTCTCAATACCTCATAGTCTCAATATCTTATAGTCTCAATATCTCAGGCTCCGTCAGTCCAGATCGGCCCATATCATCAAATCTCACGACAACGGTCGGTATCCTCCGGATATCCGTCGCGTCAGACATCACCGGTAGGTAGTCTTCCCCTGCCAGGCTCATCGTCTACAACTCGATCTTCTTTCCCCGGGATACCATACCGAGCCCACCATGTACCCGAGACGGTTCATCCACTCCTCGAATCGGGTCTCGAAATCCAACAGAAAATATGAAATCTCATGGTGGACGACACATACATCACAAGAAAACCGCAACTTGTATTTTAAAATGAGAGGGAGAGAGAGAGAAGTTTTTATATACATTCTTGCGGTTTTTCCCAAAATCCAGAAGTCTCATAGAAATCCAAAATCCCAAAATCATGAGCAAGTAATAATGAGTATCGACATAAGCCCCACAATACTGCATAATAATATGAAAATGTGAATGCATGAAAGGTCTAAGTAATAAATGCAATGTCTAAACTAGCTTATGAGGGTAATCACACAATATTATATTGGACTAGCATTTAGCTGATTATATCAATAAAAGATAATATGTTCTAAAGTGTACGTGACATGGCAATTACCGATGATGATGTGTGTGAGCCGGCAAATAAGTGTACGTGGAACATGCGCATCATCGGTAATGGTGATGGTATCCTAACAGGCAGAGCTTCATATTAGCTAAAGAACATATGTATGAATATGCGATGCGATGAACACAACATGAATATAACGATGAAAATGTAGTAACGCACAACTAGAAAATACATACTGATTACGAGTCATACGGTTTGTTGTTTGAAAAAGCACGATTCAACAGTTTGAAAATAAGTATGACTCGAGCCTAAATTAAGATCCACCTAACCAACTAAGGAACTAACTAAAGACACTAGTCGAAAGGTAAGAAGAATTCTCCTAAAGTCTGAGTCGATATCTTTAGTAGTCGGCGATCCAGCCTCAATAGCGTCACGTACATAGTACGACTTCCTCGAGTCAAGAGTGCGGATCAACCATCACATCTATGTCTCGTACGGTAAAATCCTTCGTAGGCATCCCAAAATCGGGGTACAGGTCAACTATCACATATATACATCATCGTTCGTATATGTTCCCCTCCGAACGGAGGCCGAGACGTGGGGCCGTCTCGCCTGGGGTTCGGGGCAGATGCTAATTGGTGCTATCCGTCCACCTCTCCGAAGATGCCAAGTTAATTTATGGCACCATGCATCGAAGGTTTGAACGGATGCGTCCGATGTAGCATACTTCGTCAGATTCCCCCTCGCTTGAGGGGTTTTTGATTGTGGGGACGCTCTTCCCTGCAGGCGCAAGCCCCTGCAGTTAATTACGCTACCGCATTGCGGTAACAACTTTCTCCTTCTCCAGATGGTCACTTCGTGTCGTGTGTGTTTGTTTTGTGTTTTGTTGCCCGTGGATTGTATACGGAGACTGAGTTATGTCGTCGCCCGTAGGGCGTGGACTAGTCCAAATCCGTATTATCTTAGATTTGGGTTTGGGGGTTTGGGTTTAAGAATACGTTAGCCTCATTTGAGCCTAAGATTGACTTAAACGTTTGTTAAGGATACGTTAGTCTAGTTTTTAGACTAAGATCGACTTAACGGGATCGTTTAGATCCAGCAAGAGAGCAATAAAAGGGGGCTCTGTTGTTTAGTTTAGTGACGTTGCGGTCGGTAGGTAGTTTAAGGACATTGCGGTCCATGGGTAGTTTAGGGACATTGCGGTCCAATGTTAGTTTTAAGACATTGCGGTCAAGGTTAATGACGTCATAGTCCATGGGTTTAAGGACCCCACAGTCCGTTGTTAATTTTAAGACATCTCGGTCAAGGTTAAGGACCTCATAGTCCATGGGTTTAAGGACCCCACAGTCCGTTGTTAGTTTTAAGACATCTCGGTCAAGGTTAAGGACCTCATAGTCCATGGGTTTAAGGACCCCACAGTCCGTTGTTAGTTTTAAGACATCTCGGTCAAGGTTAAGGACCTTATAGTCCATGGGTTTAAGGACCCCACAGTCCGTTGTTAGTTTTAAGACATCTCGGTCAAGGTTAAGGACCTCATAGTCCATGGGTTTAAGGACCCCACAGTCCGTTGTTAGTTTTAAGACATCTCGGTCAAGGTTAAGGACCTCATAGTCCATGGGTTTAAGGACCCCACAGTCCGTTGTTAGTGTGTGGTCATCGGGACCCGTCACCTCCTTGAAGACGTTGAGGAATTACAACACCACGTATCAAAGGAGTGAAGAGATGTACCCTTGAACCGGGGTGGATTAAATAGCCTTCGGCCCAGTTTGGGATCAAGACCAATTAATTATGTTATGAGCCCATTAGCCCAGTTAAGTCTGAATTGAGGACTTATGGCCATCTTGGGCTAAGTCCAATCATGTTTGGAATATTGGCTTCCTGTTGGTCCATTGAAGAAGAGGCTTTGCCTCTGGCCATTAATTCAACAGTGTTGAACACTGGGATCAAGTTAGTGTTTTAACACTAAAAGACAGTTGGTGTTAGACACCAGCAACAGGGGGTTCAAATTAGTGTTAAACACTAGAATAAATCTGTGTCAAACACTAGCAGCAGAGGCTTCAAATTAGTGTTGAACACTAAGAAATTCAGTGTTAAACACTGCAAATAAAGTTCTTTGATTAGTGTTGAACACTAAGGCCAAACAGTGGTTTAACACTGGATTCAGGGGTTCCAATTTAGTGTTAAACACTAAGGCAAGAGGGGTCACGTGGTAACACATGAGGGCGCCCTCCCTTCATTTGTTCTGCTGAGAATATTGCATCTTTTAGAGCATCACGTGCCATCACCTGACGGGCATTTAAATGCTTGTATGTTAAAGCTTCTGCCAAGGGTCACGTGAGTCACGTGAGGCACTGCCTCTAAAGGGCCTTTTCTGTGGATCTTTTCGGGGGTCACGTGGTGACACGTGACCCTTCCTATATGTATGTTTTTTAGAAGATCTGTTAATTCCTTTCAAGAATTAAATCCCTCGTAGGGTTGAACCCTAGCAATAATTTTAGAGGAATTAAATTCCTATTTCCTTTTGAAGATTTATATTCTGGGATAGAGTTGAACTCTGAATTTTCTGTAGGAATTAAATTCCTCATATATGTGAAGAACTGAATTCTATCATAGGGTTAAACCCGAATAAAAGCTTTAAGGAATTAAACTCCCACTCTCTTTTAGAGAGGTATGAGATTTTGTCATAGAGTGAAACCCTAATTTCTTCTTTTTTAAAGGAATTAAATTCCTGTTATTTTTCTAGGGTTGAACCCTGATTCTGTTCATTCTGAAGGAATTAAATTCCCATAACATAGGGTTAAACCCTAATTTTATTTTAAAGGAATTAAATTCCTATAGTTCTGTGAGAATTAAATTCTCAAGCTTCCATTTCCTCCCTATGCTGTGGATCTGCATGGCAGGATCTCAACCCATTGAGAATTAAATTCTCAACTCAAGGGGAGATGTGCACTTTACAGATCCTCTACCAAAGAGAGAACTATGTTCTTCTGTTTTATATCAGAGTTAAACTCTGTTGAGAATTAAATTCTCTTTTCCTTTCAAAAAGCCTTCCCTTTCTTACCTAGGGTTTTCTTTTGCAGAAGATCCAAATTCCTCCAAAGTATCAAGGCTCTCCTCTTTTTTTATGTATCGATTCTTTTCTGCATATATCTCTCTCTCTCTGTGTGTCTCTGGGCTCCTATTTATAGGAGAAGCAGCCGAATCAGTTAGTTTTTGATGAATCTTTCATTGAGAGATTTGATTTGTATTCACCATTCGTTTTGGACCTTTGGATTATTAGGTGAATTTTATTCACCATTGGATTTTAAATCCAGAGATTCTCCTTTGTTATTTCGGTTAGATTTTAAGGAGAAATCTTTCCAAGTTCGGGCTTTTTCCATAAATAGATGATATTTAATCACCTTTAAATTTTTAATTCAATCGGTTGCTTTGGAAAGATTTGAGAGGTCTTTTCTCAGAATTTAATTTTGTTAACAGATAGGCTTTGAAAGCTGGTCACGTGTGGCCACGTGACCCTTGGTCACGTGTGAGCACGTGACCCCCTTAGAACGAGCCCTCTCCTTCTTTTTATGCTCAGCCTTCTGGCCGCTGCTTAACCGTCACGTGCCACCACGTGACCCTTGGTCACGTGTGAGCACGTGACCCTCGTCTGGACCCTTTTCTTGATTTAACCGGAGAACGAGTCTGCTGCTTTTGAGTGTCACGTGCCATCACGTGACCCTGGTCACGTGGGAGCACGTGACCTCTTCTGAAGCCTTTTCCTTGATTTGATCAGGGAACCGGTTTGCCGTTGAAGCCGCTTTTAAATGTCACGTGCCAACACGTGACCCAGGTCACGTGGGAGCACGTGACCCTTTCTGAAGCCCTTTTCTTTGATGTAGTCGGGAAGCTGAATCTGCCTTGCCGATGCTTTTAAATGTCACGTGCCAACACGTGACTGCTGGTCACGTGTGAGCACGTGACCCTTTTCTGAAGCCTCTTCCGTAGGCTTTCCTGATTTTAAATCAGGAAACAAATGCCCCCACAGCGTTGTTCTCACGTGTCTGCACGTGAGTGCAACGCTGTCACCTTTTGTGACCGTTGGATTCCTCTAGGGATTTGGGGAGATGAAACGTTTCCCTCACCTCCTATAAATATTGGGGTCATTTCAGAGACGCCTCCACTTTGCTCATCTTCTTCCTTGCAAACTTTTTCTGAGAATTTAATTCTCTTCTTCCAGAGCTTAGTTCTCTGCCTTGAAACAACCCTCAGAGTTTAACTCTGTTCGAAAGGACCTTTCTCTTTAGGTAATGCACTCGAATGAACGATGAACTATCACATTCCTCTGGATTTTAAATCCGAAACAGGGTTTTTACCCTTTTATTGACAAAGCACCCATTTTTCTTCGAGTTTCGAAACCATTTTAACCTCCGACAGTAGATTTCTTAGGGTTCATATGATGATCCATGGAGTTTAACTCTGTTCACAGAAAAGTCTTTTTGGGGAATTTAATTCCCTTTTCTTAATAAGGAATTTAATTCCTGTGAAGAACTCAGTTTCTTCTTATGGAGGCTCCTTAGGGTCTCCTTACCCTAGGTTGTCATTCTGTAATTAATGAAACAGGAACTTTGTAATGATGTTTTCTGTGGGAATTTAATTCCTTTGATCCTGTTGGATCCGTTGTAGAGCCCGAGACAGATTTGTCTTCTAGGGGGAATGTATAGGGTTACTTGAAACCCATTCTTTATTTCATGAGGATATTCCTTCTGTTTTATTATAACTGCTTGGTCTTATTATTAATGAGCCGTCATCTTGATTCTGTGGGGCCCATTTGTTTTGTAGCCAATGGTCCCAGAAAAATCTACTGTTGCTTTCTTTAACTAGTCTTCATGTTCGTGCATGGATATATATATATCGCTTACTTTGCTTTTAACGGTCTTCTTTTATTGGATTTCAGGTGCGATGGCTTCTGTTCCATGCTTTCCCTTTTCTCGCTCGGAGGCTGCTTTTCCTCAGTCACCATCTGATGAGGAAGCGATGGCGATGATCCGGGCCCATGACCCGAACTGTACCAACCTACTTCAATGGGATCTTGGTATAGTCATATTATTCAGGGTCGCCGGAGTTTCCTTTGCGCGGTACCGACGGAGCCCACTTTCCCATTCTTACCGATGGACCCTCTGAGAACGGTTTTTGCTGTGGAAATGCCCAACTGGACTCCAACGGGGAGGCTCGAGCCTTCGACGACCGGTATTCCGAACCATCCGATCCCGGCCATAGATATCTTGGGGCGGCGTATTTGCCAGGGTGAGGCCCACCCATGGGGGCAAATTTATAAGATAGGGCTCACTCCTCGGCACCCTACGGGCTACCTTCTCTAGGCTCGCTACATCCTTTCTGCCCATCGTGCGCGGCTACAGAAGGTCGGGCTTTATCAGGCAATATACGCGTCACTCTTCCATTATAAGTCCCCGCATGTCTGGTGGGTTAAGGCGTTTTTGAACCAATGGAATCTTCCCACCAACACTTTCATTCTAGGAGATCGCGAGGTCTCGATCTCTCTGGCAGAATTCTATGACATCTCGGGGTTGCCAATCAGGGGTAGTCTGTATGAGGAGTTACTGCCTTCTGACGAGTACATCTTTGAGCCCGAGCCCGCCCCAGTTGACGGCCTGTCTGTTGAGAATGCCGTCCGCCACAAGCGTCCCAGTTTAATTAAGGCGCTAGGTATTTTCGACCGATTATTCACCAAATCCGAAGAGCATGGTGTTACTTTCAAGAGCTTCATTGCTCGTTTCCTTCGTGAGGATGCCTTATCGAAGACAGCCCCGAAGTTTGCAAACATCAGAGACCCCTTTGGGTTTGGCCCGAAGAAACTGCCAACTAATGAATCGGATCAGCCGCAATACTACATTCCCATAATGTCGCCGACGTCTTTCGAATCCATCGCAGCTCCCGGCATGGATGAGGAGACGTTCTTCGTGGGGTTTGTTAGCGTCTGGCTCAGTTGGTTCATTATCCCCATGCATCGCCGCTTCATGAGATCCTCGGTTATCTACCCGGCTCATCGTATTGCTGAGGGGACGCGATTGGCTATCGGCATCCCGGCGCTGGCGCATCTTTATCATGGGTTGGGCACCGCAGCTAATACCTCTACCCCCGGCGTGGATGTAGTGAACTTTTCGCTCCATTATTTCACGTCTTGGATCGAAATGCACGTGTTGGGGGCTTTTGCCATGCATCAGAGGCCCTCATTTTACGATGCCTACCCCTTCCCAAGAATTATGTGATTAGTGGATGCATCTGCCGCCGACACGACCCAATTTGGGGCTATTCGGGTGCTGATTTCTCCTTACGCTGCCGCTGGCGGGCTGGTTTTTAATGATCGGGTCTTGTCTATTCCCTCAGGTCCGGTTCAGCAACTCTGGGACAAGTCGAAAGACAATGCACCTTCTTTCAAGCCCCGGGAGGCCGCGCACTTGTATACAATTAGACCGGGCTACTTGGTGTTTCGCCAGGACAGTGCAGCTCTTTTCATGCGGTACAACCCGCATCGATTCGCCCGACAGCTTGGATACGACCAGGGCGTTCCCTTTGAGGCTTTCATCGTTGCGCCGGTCCCTTCACTTGACGCCGTTCGCGATGCCGCACATCATTTCGTAAGGTTGAACACCGGCTCCAATTTCATGATCCCTGAAGCGGAGCATACGCCCAGGTGCATGGGGGCGTTTACGGGATGGTATCTCCATCGGGTGAACCTGATTATTCTTGAGGAAAGAAGGGTGCTTCTTGGTCTTGATGCCCCTCCTCAGGATTTGGGAGCTAAGCTGCGACCGAGGGCTCCGGTTCGCTTCCCTCTGAAGGAGATTGGCACCATGCTCATTCCGGGGGAGTCAGGGGTAGACCTTACTCCAACAGCTGGTATGCCCCTGGGTTCCCGATCGTGGGGTAGACAAGCCCCAGTAGTAGCACCACCGCCAGTGTCAGTACCGCCCCCCGTGGCGTCGACAATGGTGGTGTCATCCTCGGTTGTGGCACCGAGCGAGAGTAATAGGGATGAGGGTGTCGAGGGCGATGTGGGTCGGCGCCGCCCTAAGGCTTCGCGGGGAAGGAAGCGGTCATCCTCGGCGACCGGCTCTGGGTCTAAGCGGCGGAGGAAAGCGGCCACCAATCTGCTCGATTCTTTGGCTGAGTCTGAGCCTATCCTTGAAGACGAATCATTGGCCCTGCAAGAGTCAGACGTTGGACTTCTCTTCCCGAGTTCGGCCGATGAGGAGGCCCCACAGTTGGCTGAGGCTATACGGCGTTCCAAAGACGTGTCTCATAACGCCAAGGTTCCGAAGAAGTCCTATCCCGCTGTAATTTTTTACGAAGACCCTTCGTGGATTCGGCGGCGGTTTATCGGTCCTTTGGAGGAATGGGGGGAAAGGGCTCTGAAGCAGGCCGCTTCAAAGGACGCAGCGGACGCACTTTCTTTATGGACCGGCGGCCATGAGTCTACCCTTGAACCCCGGCGAGCCCACCTCCTTGAGAAGGAACAACGGCTTGAAGAAGCCATATTGAGGGCTTCTTTGTGTATCGGTACGTTATAGTTCTTTTGTAGTTCTTCCGATTATTTATGCCCGTGCATATGTATCCTTATTCTTATTCGAATTGTGCAGAATCTTCGACGCTGGGGGAGCTCCCTACGGGCCCATTAAAGCTAAAGCCCGCTGAGATTCTCGATGAAGCCTTGCTTGATGTGGAGGGGGCTGATGAGGCTGCTCCTCTCATGGTAGAGCCTCCAGCGGCGCTTCTTGATCAGGGAGTGCTTGCCCCTTCGGGGGAGGCTCCTTTGGAGGTCGCCGCCCCAATGACTCTTACTGAGGGCGGCCCAGAGGCTGGAAGAGAGGTAGTCGGGACTACTCTTCCTTTGTTGGAGCCTGAGGACACGGCGGAGGCCGTTGAAGCTGCTATCCCCCCGGTTCAGAATGGGAGGAGCGTTGAAGGTAACGCTCTGTGTTTTAAATTAGCAACCCTTCCATGGTCTAAACTCTTTTATCTTTCCCAGAATTACGCGGTTTGGCGGCCATTATCGCTGATCTGTCACCTCGACGGTCATTTCAGCGTTTATTAGAGCTGGCAGCTCCGCAGGCGATCTCCCCTCAGCGTATTGTCCTTTCCTCCGGGCAAGGTTAGTGTCATTCGCCATTTTTTCTTTTACCATAGCATTGTTACTATTTTGCGAAATGACGTTGATGTCTCTTATAGTTTTGGAAGCTGACGATGAGGTCGAGGTTGTTGAAGGGCCAGGGGAACCTTCAGCTCCTACTTGTATGACTGTCGGTGAGTGATATTTTATTATAATCCCGTTCGTTCTGTGCTTAAGAATTTTATTAACATCTGTCAAATTTGAACAGCCCTGCCAGTCTCCATGGCGTTGGAATCGCGCATCATGATGCCGCCCGACCCTTATGCTTTGCGGGCTTCAGAACGCCTGGCCCAATTGAGCCTTGTCTCCCTATCATCTTTCGTCGAGGAGCTCCGTGCTGGTAGCGCGACTACAGCCGAAGCGTTTGCCGCTGAAGCTAACGGCTCTCTTCCTTTTCTTGCCACCTATCATAGTGAGGAGGTGGTGCGGGTCTGGGTGGAGTTCTGTAGGAAGGTGGAGGCTTGTTTGCACGTCCTTGAATGTTCTCGCCTTTCCTCGGAAGCTGTGGCTGCAAAAGCGGAGTTGCGGGGTCTGATAGCACGATGCACGGCCAACATGACGTCATGCGAGAAGAGGCTTGGCCGCAAATTCTCGGAGAGGGAGTTGGCTTCTAAGGCGCTGAGCGAGCTTCAGCCCAGCCTCACAGCCAAAGCCAACAAAGCATACGAACTCTGGCGGGTGCTTCAGGAGTCCATAAAAGAGGTGGTGGCTCTCGATAAAGCTGCCACGTTCACTCGTGAGAGGGTCGAGGCTCATAAAGCCACCGAGAAAGAGCTCGAAGCTCGGCTTGCTTCGTATCAGGCTCAGCAAGCTCAGACGGAGGCTCGTCTTCTGGAGATCTTGCGTCATGAAGCTGTGGCTCAGCAACAAAACGATGAGCTGGTAAAATTACTACACCGCCCGCCGGCTTGAGAACTTGTATTTTTTTCTTTGTATATACTCATGAATGAGAGTATCTTCTTTTCGTTTCTTTGTATCCATTTTAGTTTATGAATAAAAGATACATTTTTCTTCTCAATGACGTGTCTCTTTTCATTGAATGCGTTTGCGGACGATTTATCTTGATCTCCTTGCAGGACAGCGATGGCTTAGGATTCAGGGTTAAGATCTGCTTCCTAAGACTTTTGCATTTTATGAGCCATGAGGGTTTCGCAAGGAGTTTTTCTCCCTACAGGTCAAGAGGATCCCATAGGTGTAAGTTCTTCTTAAGAATCGTGAGGATTCGTAAGCGGGTTTTCCCTTGAGAGTCGTAAGGATCTCACAAGAGAGTTTTTCTTCCTTACAGGTCGTGAGGACCTGCAAGTGTTGGATGTGGTCACCCTTATCCGTGTTTCACGGGGTCAGGGGCTACTCCAGGTATCGTAGTTTAAAGACGTCGCGGTCAAGGTTAAGGACCTCATTGTCCGTGGATTTAAGGACTCCACAGTCCGATGTTAGATTTAAGACATCACGGTCAAGGTTAAGGACCTCATAGTCCGTGGATTTAGGGACTCCACAGTCCGATGTTAGTTTTAAGACATCACGGTCAAGGTTAAGTACCTCATAGTCCGTGGATTTAGGGACTCCACAGTCCGATGTTAGTTTTAAGACATCACGGTCAAGGTTAAGGACCTCATAGTCCGTAGATTTAGGGACTCCACAGTCCGATGTTAGGTTGCAGGGACCCGTCACCTCTTTGAAGACGTTGAGAAATTACAACGTCAGGCATCAAAGGAGTGAAGAGATGCACCCTTAAACCAAAGTAGAATCAGTACAGAATCAGGGTGGTTGATTGTTAGTTTTAAGACATTACGGTCGAGGTTAAGGACATCATAGTCCGTGGATTTTAAGGACTCCACAGTCCGGTATTTGCTCTGGGTGCTTCACACGGGTTCACTGCCGTGCTTGGCGAGGACCAGGCTCCGCTCTGGGCATTTTCCGCGGGGTCAAAGAGTGACGTTATCCGCGTTCCACGTAACTAGGAATTTTGCACTAGATGCTTCACACGGGTTCACTGCCGTGTTCGGCGAGGACTAGGCTCCGCTCTGGATGCTTCACACGAGTTCACTGCCGTGCTCTGCGAGGACCAGGATCCGCTCTGGACGTTTTCCACGGGGTCAAAGAGTGACGTTATCCACGTTCCATGTAACCAGGAATTTTGCACTAGATGCTTCACACGGGTTCACTGCCGTGCTCGGCGAGGACTAGGCTCCGCTCTGGACGTTTTCCACGGGGTCTAAGAGTGACGTTATCCGCGTTCCACGTAACCAGGAATTTTGCACTAGATGCTTCACACGGGTTCACTGCCGTGCTCGGCGAGGACTAGGCTCCGCTCTGGATGCTTCACACGGGTTCACTGCCGTGCTCCGCGAGGACCAGGATCCGCTCTGGACATTTTCCACGGGGTCAAAGAGTGACGTTATCCGCGTTCCACGTAACCAGGAATTTTGCACTAGATGCTTCACACGGGTTCACTGCCGTGCTCGGCGAGGACTAGGCTCCGCTCTGGATGCTTCACACGGGTTCACTGCCGTGCTCCGCGAGGACCAGGATCCGCTCTGGACATTTTCCACGGGGTCAAAGAGTGACGTTATCCGCGTTCCACGTAACCAGGAATTTTGCTCTAGATGCTTCACACGGGTTCACTGCCGTGTTCGGCGAGGACTAAGCTCCGCTCTGGATGCTTCACATGGGTTCACTGCCGTGCTCTGCGAGGACCAGGATCCGCTCTGGACGTTTTCCACGGGGTCAAAGAGTGACGTTATCCGCGTTCCACGTGACCAGGAATCTTGCTCTGGATGCTTTCCACGGGTTCACTGCCGTGTTCTGCGAGGACCAGGCTCCGCTCTGGACGTTTTCCACGGGGTCAAAGAGTGACGTTATCCGCGTTCCATGTAACCAGGAATTTTGCTGATTGTATCCGCATTTCACGGGATGGAGGTTTGACTGTTGGCGATATGTATACCACCGAGCCATGGAACTGGGAGTTGCCGCTGTTCCGCTTAGCTTAGAGTTGTGTCCGTTGTTACGAGACGAGTGCTGAAATGATCTCTAAGTCATTCGCGGCCTGTCGAGATTTGGCTTCTTCTTCTGATGAAACCTGGGGGAGAAGTATGATCCCTTTTTGTTTACGCCCTTGGATTGTGTACAGGGTGTGATGGAACATCACCTGTAGGGCATAAGTTGAAACTTTTTTTTTATTTTATTTCTTTTTCCGCGATGCTCTATCATTTCAGCTTTTATATCGTGGAGGTCGCGATTGCCCTATCATTTCGGCTATTTTTCGCGGTGCCCAATCATTTCGGCTATTTATTTCATTTTCACTCGCTGTTTTTTTTTATTGCGAGTTGCCCCATCATTTCGGCTATTTTGCATGCATACATTTTTGCCTGCTGCTTTTTATTGCAGGTTGCCCCATCATTTCGGCTATTTGATATGCACGTATGGCTCGCTGATTTTTTATCGTGAGTGTGGAACTTGGAATCTGATGCCAATCTCAGCATCAGCATCGCTATAACTGGAATATTGCCAGGAGCGAATCATCATTTGCCATGAAAGGGCTTGGGATTTGATACCGGTTTTAGGCATCAGCATTGCTATAACTGGGATATTGCCAGGAGCGAATCATCATTTGCCTCTGTCGATGTCGGACAAAGGTGGCTTAGCGAACAGGGTTAGGATCCCGTCGACTAAGGCTTTTGACTTCATGAGCCGTAAGGGTCTCACAAAGGTATTTCTCCCTACGAGTCGTGAGGATCTCGTAGGTGTGTTTTCTCCTTAGGAATCGTGAGGATTCCTAAGTGTATGTTCCCCTGTAAGTCGTAAGGATCTTACAAAAAGGGGTTTCTCCTTATAAGTCGAGAGGACTTATAAGGGTTGTTCACCATATGGATATATCCCTAATCACGGGTGGGACTTGGTTAGGGAAATGTTTATTCGCGCCCGTGGATTGTATACGAGGGTCAGTATTGAGCCACTTGTAGGGAAATATTGAAGGTTGTGGGGGATTTGCTTAAGAACAGGTTTAGGTTTCTGTAACTTAAGACTTTCAAATCTCATGAGCCGTGAGGGTCCCATAAGAGAATTCTCCTTACGAGTCGTAAGGATCTCGCAAGTGTATTTTCTCCTTAGGAATCGTGAGGATCCCTAAGTGTGTTGCTCTTTTGTGAGTCGTAAGGATCTCACGCGGGTGGTTTCTCCTTACAAGGTCAAGAGGACCCTGTAAGTGTCTTTTAACGAGGTTGCGCCTTTTCAGGTTTTCACAAACACTCGCCGGTAGTCCTGCTGTTTTTACTCACGGAGCCCTTTTGGGTTTTCATCCGTGCCCTTTTTGCTTGTGGACATACCGTCTTTTTTTTATTATATTATTTTTTTTTGTATTCCTTTTTCCTTTTCTCCTTTTTCTTTATTCATCCCGTCAGCCTAAGGATGCCGCGGTAGTAGTTTAGGGACGTTTCGGTCCGTCGTTAGTTTAAGGACATTTCGGTCCGTCGTTAGTTTAAGGGCGTTTCGGTCCATCGATAGTTTAAGGACGTTTTGGTCCGTCGTTAGTTTAAGGACGTTTCGGTCCGTCATTAGTTTAAGGACATTTCGGTCCGTTATTAGTTTAAGGACATTCCGGTCTGTCGAGGAGAGGGCCAGCTACTACTTATAGAGCTTTGAGCTTTAGAAAGATAGCGAGCAGACATAGTCGTCGTCATCTATCATTGACCTGGGCTGTGGCTCATTAAGCGTGGTATTTCTTTAGGAAGCGGCCGTTTATTGGCCTGAAAGGTCTTTCACCATGCATGTCCATGAGTAGATAGGCTCCGCCCTGGTAGACCTTATCTATGATGTACGGGCCTTCATAGTTTGGCTCGAATTTTCCCCGCTTGACGCGATTGGGAATCATAGGTCTTTTGACCACTAGTACGAGTTTGCCTTGGCGGAATGTCCTCGGTCGGGTTAATCTTTCGTATGAGCGCCTCATCATTGCTTTATATGCTTCTAGATTTTGTTGCACTATGAGCCGTGTTTCTTCAAGAGCATCCAGCTCCTCGAGCCGGAGGCTAGCATTTTCTTCGTTCGTCAGTTCGTAGTGGACTGCCATTCGTAGAGAGGGTAGCTCTATTTCGAGAGGGAGTACCGCTTCCGTGCCGAATACCAGTGCGTACGGCGTTGTGTTCGTGGCCGTCTTGAACGTAGTTCGATAGGCCCAAAGGGCCTCTTGCAGCATCTCGTGCCAGTCTTTCTTATTTCGGGACACCGTCTTTTTCATGATTTTTGTCAAGGTCTTATTGAAGGCCTCGGCTAGACCATTAGCTCGCGGATTGTAAACTGAAGAATATCTCCAGTCTATATTGTGATGCTGCGCGAAGCGGCTAATTTTATGGCTTCTGTAGGCTGGCCCGTTATCGGAGATAATCCGCCGTGGAGTTCCAAACCGATAGATGACGTGCGTCTTGAAGAAGTGGAGGATATTTTCCGTCTTCACTTCCCTCAGCGGTACTGCTTCTGCCCATTTGGAGAAGTAATCAGTTGTCGCCAGGATGAAACGATGTCCCCGGGATGAGGCTGGTTCGATGGGGCCGACTATGTCAGTCCCCCATATTTCGAATGGCCAGCTAGCCACCGTCGGATGTAGTGGATTCGGATGCTGGTGGATGAAATCCCCATGGATTTGGCATGAGTGGCACTGCTTCGCATATTCGAGGCAATCCTGGATCATCGTGGGCCAGTAGTAACCCATCCGTTTAATTTTTAACTTCATCTTGGGCCTGCTTGATGAGAACCACAAATTCCGTCATGAACCTCTTGAACGACTCTTTCTGCTTCGTCAGGTCCTAAACATCTCAGCCACAGAGAATCAAACGACCTCTTATACAGAGTATTATTGACGAAAGCGAAAGATAGAGCTCGTTTCATGAGTTGATGTCTTGAGGACGCTTCTTCGGGGATTCGGTGGGACTTAAAGTAGTCTATGAAGACCTCCCTCCAGTCCTCAGCCTTCTCACGGTCTTTTATTTGTAGGGTTGTTTGCTCAGTCGCGCCCTTTTCTTCGTATGACTCAGGAAATATTTTTGCTGGGGCGAGCACTCGACGGCTTTGTATCATGATTTTGACGTCATCGAGGTTCTCGTCAGCTAGTTCTTTAGCGAGCTTGGCTAGCGCGTCTGCTTTGCTATTTTCCGCACGTGGTATGCTTTCCAAAGTGTAGGAGGGAATTTGGGTCAATAGTTGTTGCACCTTTTCGCCGTACTTCACCAACTCCGGTTTGCACGTTTGGTAGTCACCATTTACTTGACTAACGACCAGTTGAGAATCCCCGTATATAAGGAGGTCTTCAATTCCCATGCCGATGGCGATCTCGAGGCCTGCTATCAGAGCTTCGCATTCGGCTTCATTGTTTGTCCTCGGCTTTGTTAAGAAGAAGGCGAAGCGCATTATCCCTCCTTGTGGAGTTACGAAGATGAGGCCTACCCCTGATTTGATCATTGGGATACCTTGTTTGCGCTTCTTTATGGAAGACGCTCCATCGAAATAGAGTTCCCATCCGGGTACTACCGCCGCCGATCGCATCGAATGCATGCTCTTCCGGCAGCTCGCAGTTCAGAGGAGAACCGGCAGGTACTGGATGCTCAGCAAGGAAGTTGGCAATGGCCTGGCCTTTCACCGCCTTAAGAGGTCGATACGTTATCGAGAACTCCATCAGAAGTAGAGCCCATTTAGCGAGTCGACCCGTCAATATAGCCTTTGACATCAAATATTTAAGAGGGTCCACCTTCGAGATGAGACGGACTTCGTGCGCCAACGCATAGTGCCTAAGCTTTGTTATCGCGAAGATCAACGCCAAGCAGTGCTTTTCAATGGGAGAGTAGTTGTTTTCTGCCCCGAGCAGAACTCGACTTAAGTAGTAGAGTGCTCTCTCCTTTCCTTGATCGTTCTCTTATGCCCATAATGCGCCTAAGGAACCTTCGAGGGCGGTTGTATAAAGAATGAGGGGTTTTCCCTTGACCGGCGCAGCCAACACCGGAGGGTTCTGCAAGTACTGCTTGATCTCGTCTAGTGCGCCTTGGCATTTGTGATCCCAAACGAATGGAGTTCCCTTCTTCATCAGGTGGCTGTAAGGACGGCACTTGCCTGAAAGATTGGCGATAAATCGCCGGATGTATGCGAGCTTCCCTTGGAGAGACCGCAACTGTTTGAGGGTTCTTGGCTGAGGCATTTCCATGATCGCCTTGATCTTAGATGGATCCACTTCGATACCTCGGTGTCGGATGATGAATCCCAGGAATTTACCCGAGGAGACTCCAAACGCGCATTTGAGGGGATTCATCTTCAAATTATATTGCCGAAGGCGTTGAAATACAGTCTCCAGATGCTTTAAATGCTCTTCGTATGACATTCTTTTTACTACAAGGTCATCGATATAGCACTCGACGATGTCATGTATGAGGTCGTCGAAGATCTTTGTCATGGCCCTTTGATAGGTAGCGCCGGCGTTCTTTAGACCAAAGGGCATAACCCTGTAGCAGAATATACCCAAAGGGGTCCGGAAAGCGGTGTGCTTCTGGTCTTCGGGATGCATCTTTATCTGATTGTATCCTGATGAACCGTCCGTAAAGGAGAAAACCTCGTGAGTGGACGTGTTATCTATCATTAGCTCGGTTACCGGTACTGGAAAATCGTCCTTCGGACAGGCTTTATTGAGATCCCTGAAATCCACGCATATGCGTACCGTCCCATTTTTCTTCATTACCGGGACGATATTGGCGATCCAGTCGGGATATTGGACTTCTTGGATAAATCCAGACGATCAGCTTCTTGACTTCGGCGTTGATGCTCATTTCAAGCTCGAGTCGCATCCTTCTCGGCGCCTGCTTGACTGGCTTGATATCTGGGGATATTGCTAATTTATGCACAGCAATCTCCGGATCTAATCCTGGCATCTCAGAATAGTTCCACGCGAAGCAGTCTTTATGCCGTAGAAGCACGTTCTTTAACGCAGCCACCCTTTCTTCAGATAGCAGCTCGCTGACGAATGTCGGTCGCGGATCATCTGCCGATCCCAGCTCAATCTTCTTGAGATTATCTGCAGTAGTATGTATGCCATCTTCCAGTTCTTTCGGTGCTGGCGGAAATTCTGAGATCACCTCATCATTGCTGTTCTCAAAGCACCAGGGAAGGTCATCCATGTTCTCAGGCTCTTCTTTTAATATCGTAATCGTGTAACATGTGCGAATCCGCTTCCAGGACTGAGGTGGATCTGGTCCTGCTTTTGCGGCTTTGGGTTCGTGCTTTTGTGGCGGCGTTACCCTCCAGCCGTTGGATAAAGCGAATCTGCCCTGTTGGTACTGGTCCTCGACCCAGTTCTTGAAGGTGAAGCAGTCTTCGGTAGGATGTCCTATGGCTCGGTGATAAGAGCAATAGCTCAGATGAGAAGCCTTGTTAGCTTCCTCAGGGTGCTTAGATTCTGGAAGCGCGATCATTTGATGTTTTATAGCGAGCTCGAGTAACCTCTCCGTCTTGTCTCGAGGGAAGGAGTACGCTCGACTCATCTTCTTCACGAGGGACAAATCTGGACCACGCAACGCCCGATCACACGACTCTCTAATCCTGCGTCGTTGTTGTCGGCTCCTCTTTCCGCTTCTTGATTTATTTCTGCCTCTGCGTTGGGCCTTTCGTACAACGGGTTGACAGGGATGATCACCTCTGTCTTTTGCCGCCTGTTGAAACAAACGTTGCGTCCTGGCCTTCTTGTAGATGGCCATCTCGCGGTTGTAGTCTTCCCGAGCTTTTTGACCCGCTTTCCTGATAAGCTTGTCCATTCGTTCTTCAAACGACGGACTCGGCACTTCAATCGCGGGATCTAGTTTTGATGAGGGGTTGGCATTTCCTGACAGGGCGTCCTCTTCTTCATCAAAGGTATATATGGCGTAGTTACTGTGGGCCCGTTCCCGTTTTCCGGTTCTCGCGTATCCAAGCCCAAGTGTTTCCATTTTCCCGTTGGGTAATTTGCGTTGGGTCCCAGGGACATCCCAAATCCTGTTGTAGAACCGAGCTTGTCGAACAGTCTGTTTTAAGGGTACTCCTTGGCGCTTCAATAGCCTCTTTATTCCATTTGTGTAGTATCTGGGCAAACGGATGGGTTGGAGCCTGTCGAGTGTAGCATCCGCGCCATGCCAGATCTCTTTCTCTACTTTTGTCTCTGAGGATCGGTAGAATAGGATTACCTTCTCACCCTTTTGCCTGGGAGGGGCATAAAATGTTTGCAGGTCCTGCACCTTGTAGGCTTGAAGTGTGTCGAGATCCTTGTAGTGTTCTCACGGCACCATGGTGATTTGCAAACTCTGATCATCGCTAGGGGGTGCTTGTATTTGTTGGGGTAAAAATTTACACCCCGGTTGACCAAGTCAAAATCAAAGTCAACCCCAAGCCAGGTGGGCCCAAGCCCAGGTCAAGCGGGCCCATGTCCAAGTCGAGCCCGTAGCCAGCCTCCCCATGCCAACAAAAAAATCATGTAATAAATAATTTTTATGTAATTGTTTATGCATGAATGTAAACAAAATGGGCATAAAGCCAATATTTTGTAAGCCCATGGCTTATGTGCAAAAATGAAATGGCACATGAGCCATAGGATGGCTAAAATGCCATTTTTGTAAAGCCCAAGGGGCTATATGTAAATATGTAAGCCTATAAAAGGCAACATGATGATGAATAAAACATAACACTTTTTCATTCCCCCAAAAACTAGGGTTCTTTGTGCCTCCTGCTCCTTCTCCAAGGTTCTAAACCTTCTCAATTCTTTTGAATTAAATCAAGAGTTTTACTCTTTCTTTTCCAAAACTAAGTAGTTTTCCACCACAAAACCCACAAAGGGGAACTCAGATCTCCCATCAGATCACAAAAAGGAGTGATTTTTAAAATCTCCTACTTCTTGATCTTCAAGATCCGGCCAAACAACAGAAGGAAGAAGAAGAACCCCCTTCATCAGCTTCAAAACATCCCAGGAGTTTAACTCCATACATATATACATAACAAATATTTCCTTTCTGAAGCATAGCTTCTGTTTCTTAGGCTAAAGGCCACTTTTTCTCGCCGGCGCTCAAGCGCAGAGCGCCCGCGTGGCGACACGTGGCGCGCTTACGCTCAAGCGCAAGAGCCCGAGCGCAAGTCGCCCACGTGCCGACACGTGGCGCGCTTGCGCTCAAGCGCAAGCGCCCGAGCGCAAGTCGCCCCGGTGCCGACACGTGGCGCGCTTGCGTTCAAGCGCAAGCGCTCGAGCACAAGTCGCCGCGCGCTTGCGCCCAAGCGCAAGCGCTCGGGCGCAAGTCTCCCCCGTGCCGACACGTGGCGCGCTTGCGCCCAGCGCAGGCGCTCGGGCGCAAGTCTCCCCCGTGCCGACACGTGGCGCGCGTGCACTCCAGCGCAGGCGCTCGAGCGCAAAGCGCCTACGTGCCTACACGTGGCGCGCTTGCGCTCAAGCGCAGGTGCTCGAGCGCAAAGCGCCTACGTGCCGAAACGTGGCGCGCTTGGGCTCAAGCGCCCAGCGCTCAAGCGCAGAGTGCCTACGTGCCGACACGTGGCACTCTAGCGCCTGAGAGCACAGCACCTAGGCGCACAGCGCCCAAGATGCTGCCTCCACACATCCTTTGGATGCCTTTTCCTCCTCTTTTTTTGTACATACATATATATACATATGTATACATATTTACACACACATGTACTCCACGACACTGTCCCTGTTAGAAAAAAATTTTCTAACGGGGCGCTGCCCCGCACCCCACAAGGGGGCTGCTAGCCCCCTTGACCCCCAGCCCGCTATCCAGGTAGTGGGAACCCCGTAAAAACTCTGCGTGGCTCCCGATATATCCAAAACCCCCCATTCAAAACACAACACACGTACACTGCACATTGAGTTCGCATGACCAGTTTAACCCGTCAATCGGAGGTTCCCTCGCTCCAAAGGCGAGGGGTAATTAACGGCAGCTTAGTTCGCGGGTGCCGGAGATTCGGATCCCCAAAATCATTAAACCCCGGCCTACCCTAGGCAGGGGGAATCTGTAGTACGCCTGACAAGCACGCGCGTATTCCCATCTCAATGGGGTGACGAAAAACACCCTACAGATTCTGGCACGCCCGGTGGGACCAATCTCTCCTCCCATATTTCGGATTAAGCGTTCATGCGAACTCAATCAATATACATACCTGTATTTATACTAAAAATAATTCTTTTTCATGCAGATTTTCAAGCAATCACCTTCCGACGATGTCTTCGATGATGAACTCAGCTCCCGTCTCCTACACGATGAGGATAGACTCTAGGACGGTCCTTCCGGCCAGTCTCGGGCGACAATGGGAGGAGCCGCTGCTACCATTCGGCTCTATCATGTTCATGCCAGTTGGTGCCATCCCAGCTCCTCAAGCCCCGGTGGCAGACAAACCGGTCTCGAAAGGCAAGAGACCAAATGTGGTGATCTCGAGGGTGCCCCAACCAACACGCAAGTCGGTATCTGAACGACTTTCCTTGGCCCCAACTGGGGGCAAGACCATCAACACCGATAAAGCAACAAGGCCTCTTGAGCAAGCTCCGATGATGCCCTTGACAACTGCTCGATCGGGTATCTTCTCTAAGCTCCCCATCACTCAGCCTATGGCGGCTTCCCGGGGAGCAGAAGCCTGCCAAGCGCTCAAGGCAGAGAAACTGAGGAAGAAGCGGCTCGGACACAGAGCCAACAAAAGGGCTAGGGCTCCGGCCATGTTAGAATTTATGAATTTCCAAAGCCCGGACCGCTCCGCGAAATCAGCCGCCAAAGATAAAGAGATGGCTGGGTACGTAGTCCACACTGTCTACATGGCCGGACAAGAAGAAACGAACCCTCCTCTTCTTCACAGCCATGGTGATGATATGGTTGACGCTACCCAGCATCGGCTCGATCTAAATGATGAAGAGTCCGCTCAGGCCGATAAGCCAGAGGAGCCCGTGGTTCCTGCGGAATTGAGCTCAGGCAGTAATGATTACCCGGTTGTCATAGCCGGAACTACAGAACAAGCATTATTCCACTGGCTCCAAAGGCAATTTCAGGACAGGGATGAGAAGATGGCCGAGGTCTATTCCAAAGTCGACGAGCTGGCAAACGTCGTGGCAGATCTCGCAACCCAAGTCGCCCGATTGCAATTACAGCAGAATCAAATTTTGGCTCATGAGCCACGGATTGATACCCGGGGGCAGCCAACTGATATCCCTTTCAACCTAAAAGCGGAGCGCCTTCGCGAAAAACGGCCGCAATCAGCCTCCAGTCCCTCCGATACATACACCGGGGGGGAATCGCCTTTGAAAGAGAAGCTGGAAAAGGTCTATTCCTTCAAGAGGGAAAAAGTCCACAAGATATTCAGGGACGCCCTAAGAAACGGTCTACAATTGCCGGAATCAAAGAGACCGCAAGAAGCGAATATGACCAACGACCCAGAATATTGCCCCTATCATAGGGTGATAGGTCATGCCATTGAGGACTGCTTCGTCTTCAAAGATTGGGTCGAAAGGCAATACAAGATGGGAGAGATAGAACTGTCTAAAGGCGTGTTAGCAAACAGTCAAGCTACGATCGCCAATTTCATGCAAATGGAGACCGAAACCTTTCGGGAACCTAATCCTCCCAGACATGTGCCTCGAGGACTAGCATCAGTAAAGGCACCTACTCCAATGGATGGAAAGAAGAAGGTATACTCCTTCAGGAGGGATGAAGTCCGCAAAATATTCATGGACGCCCTTAACAGCGGTCTGCAACTGCCTGTTCCAAAGAGGCCACAGGAAATGAACATGACCGGCAATCCCATATACTGCCCATATCATAGAGTGGTGGGTCATACCATCGAAGACTGCTATATTTTCAAAGATTGGGCAGAGGACCAATATAAGCTTGGAAAAACCTCACAATCCTCGGATGTATCGGCAAGCCACAAAGCTAGGTCATCAACACAGCTCCGCCAAGATCAAAGTTCAAGGAGCTGGGATAAGCAAAAAGGACCACCACGTCGTTAAACTGGGAACAGTCGACCTCTAAGTCGTTAAACTGGGAATGTAAAAAAAAATGTAAATAAAAAAAAAGGTGTAAATAAAAGAAAAAAATGAAAAGCCGAAATGATGGGGCAACTCGCAATAAAAATCAGCGAGTAAAAATAAAGTTGAAAATAAAGCCGAAATGATGGGGCAACTCGCAATAAAAATCAGCGAGTAAAAATAAAGTTGAAAATAAAGCCGAAATGATTGGGCAACCGCGAATAAATAGCCGAAATGATAGGGCAATCGCGATCTTCGCGATAAGAAAAGCTGAAATGATAGAGCAATCGCGGTAAAAAACAAAAAAACAAACAAAACAAAGGCGAATGATGAGTCGCTCCTGGTACCATATTCCAGTGCAGCGATGCGGACGCCAACAAAAATTCAAATTTCCAAAGTTTTTCCGGCCCTACGGCCAGTCCCCAAATTGTCTGCCGTATACAATCCACGGGCTCAAATAATTCTCATCATACCCATGCCCCACCGTAACCACCAGTTACGCGGCTGGCCTCCGCCTTTGGAATTATACTCCATTGAGAAGACCCACTCATGTGTCCTGGCACCTCTGCTTCAGTGTTAGCAATGCTGATGCCGGCCCCTACCGCAAAATTCCAAGCTCGCCATCAATAGACCTCTAAGTCTTTAAACTGGAAACAGATGACCACCAAGTCGTTAAACTGGAAACAGATGACCACCAAGTCGTTAAACTGGAAACAGATGACCTCTACGTCTTTAAACTGGAAACAGTAGACCTCTAAGTCTTTAAACTAGAAACAGTAGACCTCTAAGTCTTTAAACTGGAAACAGATGACCTCCAAGTCGTTAAACTGAAAACAGATGACCTCTACGTCGTTAAACTGGAAACAGATGACCTCTACGTCTTTAAACTGGAAACAGTAGACCTCTAAGTCTTTAAACTCGTCTTTAAACTGGAAACAGTAGACCTCTAAGTCTTTAAACTAGAAACAGTAGACCTCTAAGTCTTTAAACTGGAAACAGATGACCTCTAAGTCGTTAAACTGGAAACAGATGACCTCTACATCTTTAAACTGGAAACAGTAGACCTTTAAGTCTTTAAACTAGAAACAGTAGACCTCTAAGTCTTTAAACTGGAAACAGATGACCTCCAAGTCGTTAAACTGGAAACAGATGACCTCCAAGTCTTTAAACTGGAAACAGTAGACCTCTAAGTCTTTAAACTGGAAACAGTAGACCTCTAAGTCTTTAAACTGGAAACAGATGACCTCCAAGTCGTTAAACTGGAAACAGATGACCTCTACGTCGTTAAACTGGAAACAGATGACCTCTACGTCTTTAAACTAGAAACAGCGGACCCCTAAGTCTTTAAACTGGAAACAGATGACCTCTAAGTCTTTAAACTGGAAACAGATGACCTCTAAGTCTTTAAACTGGAAACAGCAGACCCCTAAGTCTTTAAACTAGAAACAGCAGACCCCTAAGTCTTTAAACTGGAAACAGATGACCTCTAAGTCGTTAAACTGTAAACAGATGACCACCAAGTCGTTAAACTGGAAACAGATGACCTCTAAGTCGTTAAACTGGAAACAGATGATCTCTAAGTCATTAAACTGGGAACGAGGGAAATCCACTCATGTTTCCTTACGATGCATGAGGAGAACAAACCTTCGTGAGATCCTTACGACTCACCAAGGAAAAACACACTTAGGAGTCCTCACGACTCTTAAGGAGAAAATACACCTGCGGGATCCTTACGACTCGCAGGGAGAAAATACCTTTATGGGACCCTCACGGCCCATAAAATTGAAAAGTCTTAGGTGATAGGGATCCAAACCTGTCTCCTAAGCCATCGCTCCCCAATCCCCAAGTGGCGAATGATGAGTCGCTCCTGGTACCATATTCCAGTGCAGCGATGCAGACGCCAACCAAATTCCAAATCCCAATCCCCAAGTGGCAAATGATGAGTCGCTCCTGGTACCATATTCCAGTGCAGCGATGCAGACGCCAACCAAATTCCAACTTCCATACCCCAACGGCGAATGATGAGTCGCTCCTGGTACCATATTCCAGTGCAGCGATGCAGACGCCAACCAAACCTCAATCCCTAAGCGGCGAATGATGAGTCGCTCATGGTACCATATTCCAGTGCAGCGATGCAGACGCCGATAATGTCCCAAAATTTTTCTGGCCCTACGGTCTGGATCATACATCCTGCAAAACCGTATACAATCCACGGGCGCAAAACAATCCCGATCTCTCTTAAAAAAAAAATGAAATGCACTCGCAAAGTCCTCTCGACTTTGTAAGGAGAAAAGTCCCGCGTGAGATCCCTACGACTCACAAAGGAGCAACACACTTAGGAGTCCCCACGACTCCTAAGGAGAAAATACACCTGCGGGATCCTTACGACCCGTAGGGAGAAAATGCTTTTATGGGACCCTCACAACCCATAAAGTTGAAAAGCCTTAGGTGATAGGGATCTAAACCTGTCTCTTAAGCCACTAATTCCCAAATCCTCCCGAGGCAAATGATGAGTTGCTCCTGGCGTTATTCCAGTGCAGCAATGCAGATGCCGACCAAAACCAAAATTCCCAAATCCTCTCATGATAAATGATGATTCGCTCCTGGTACCATATTCCAGTATAGCGATGCCGATGTCAACCCAAATCAAATCAAACCAACAACCTCTATGGCGGAATCATTCTTCGTCCCAGAATTTACCCCGTGTCGAAATCATGCTTCGCTTCGGGATATCTACCTTTCCTGCCGGAATTATGCTCCGCCTCGGACTCAAGTCAACCCGACACTCCGCGCCGGGGAAAAGTCCATCAGCGACACTCCGTGCCGGGGAAAAAGTCAACCCGACACTCCGCGCAGGGGAAAAGTCGATCAGCGACACTCCGTGCCGGGGAAAAGTCAACCACTGACACTCTGCGCCGGGGAAAAGTCCATCAGCGACACTCCGTGCCGGGGAAAAGTCAACCCGACACTCCGCGCCGGGGAAAAGTCCATCAGCGACACTCCGTGCCGGGGAAAAGTCAACCCGACACTCCGCGCCGGGGAAAAGTCCATCAGCGACACTCCGTGCCGGGGAAAAGTCAACCACCGACACTCCGCGCTGGGGAAAAGTCGATCAGCGACACTCCGTGCCGGGGAAAAGTCGACCACCGACACTCCGCGCCGGGGAAAAGTCCATCAGCGACACTCCGTGCCGGGGAAAAGTCAACCCGACACTCCGCGCCGCGGAAAAGTCGATCAGCGACACTCCATGCCGGGGAAAAGTCAACCCGACACTCCGCGCTGGGGAAAAGTCCATCAGCGACACTCCGTGCCGGGGAAAAGTCAACCCGACACTCCGCGCCGGGGAAAAGTCCATCAGCGACACTCCGTGCCGGGGAAAAGTCCACCAGCGACACTCCGCGCCGGGGAAAAGTCGATCAGCGACACTCCGTGCCGGGGAAAAATCAACCCGACACTCCGCGCCGGGGAAAAGTCCATCAGCGACACTCCGTGCCGGGGAAAAGTCAACCCGACACTCCGCGCCGGGGAAAAGTCCATCAGCGACACTCCGTGCCGGGGAAAAGTCAACCCGACACTCCGCGCCGGGGAAAAGTCAATCAGCGACACTCCGTGCCGGGGAAAAGTCAACCACTGACACTCTGCGCCGGGGAAAAGTCGATCAGCGACACTCCGTGCCGGGGAAAAGTCAACCCGACACTCTGCGCCGGGGAAAAGTCGATCAGCGACACTCCGTGCCGGGGAAAAGTCAACCCGACACTCCACGCCGGGGAAAAGTCGATCAGCGACACTCCGTGCCGGGGAAAAGTCAACCAGCCGGAATTATGCTCCGCCTTCCCTGCCTGAATTATGCTCCGCCTCGGAATCAAACCACCGACACTCTGCGCCGGGGAAAAGTCCATCAGCGACACTCCGTGCCGGGGAAAAGTCAACCCGACACTCCGCGCCGGGGAAAAGTCGATCAGCGACACTCCGTGCCGGGGAAAAGTCAACCCGACACTCCGCGCCGGGGAAAAGTCGATCAGCGACACTCCGTGCCGGGGAAAAGTCAACCCGCGACACTCCGCGCCGGGGAAAAGTCGATCAGCGACACTCCGTGCCGGGGAAAAGTCAACCCGACACTCCGCGCCGGGAAAAAGTCGATCAGCGACACTCCGTGCCGGGGAAAAGTCAACCCGACACTTCGCGCCGGGGAAAAGTCGATCAGCGACACTCCGTGCCGGGGAAAAGTCAACCCGACACTCCGCGCCGGGGAAAAGTCGATCAGCGACACTCCGTGCCGAGGAAAAGTCAACCCGACACTCCGCGCCGGGGAAAAGTCGATCAGCGACACTCCGTGCCGGGGAAAAGTCAACCAGCGATACTCCGCGCCGGGGAAAAGTCCATCAGCGACACTCCGTGCCGGGGAAAAGTCAACCCGACACTCCGCGCCGGGGAAAAGTCAATCAGCGACACTCCGTGCCGGGAAAAAGTCAACCAGCGATACTCCGCGCCGGGGAAAAGTCCATCAGCGACACTCCGTACCGGGGAAAAGTCAACCCGACACTCTGCGCCGGGGAAAAATCCATCAGCGACACTCCGTGCCGGGAAAAAATCAACCCGACACTCCGTGCCGGGGAAAAGTCAACCCGACACTCCGCGCCGGGGAAAAGTCGATCAGCGACACTCCGTGCCAGGGAAAAGTCGAACAGCGACACTCCGTGCCGGGGAAAAGTCGAACAATGACACTCCGTGCCGGGGAAACGTCAAGCAGACACTCCGTGCCGGGGACACGTCAGCAAGCGACACTCTGCATCGGGGAAACGTCCAACACAGACACTCCACATCAGGGAAAAGTCCAACAACGACACTCCGCCGGGGACACGTCAGCAAGCGACACTCTGCATCGGGGAAACGTCCAACACAGACACTCCGCATCAGGGAAAAGTCCAACAACGACACTCCGCCTCAGGGAAACGTCGACCAGCGACACTCCGTGCCGGGGACACGTCTACCAAATCGCTCCGGATCAGAGCGTCGACCGTCCATGTCGCAAAACGGGCAGTGCAGGCTCCCCACAAATCGGGAACCAAATCACTCCGGGTCAGGGAAACGTCTACCACGGACACTCCGTCTCGGAGACGTGTCAAGCGTCGACCGTCCATGTCGCAAAAAGGGCAGTGCAGGCTTCCTACAAAGCTGGAACCGGATCGCTCCGGGTCAGGGAAACGTCTACCACGGACACTCCGTCTCGAAGACGCGTCAAGTGTCGACCGTCCATGTCGCAAAAATGGCAGTGCAGGTTTCCTACAAAGCAGGAACCGGATCGCTCCGGGCAAGGGAAACGTCTACCACGGACACTCTGTCTCGGAGACGCGTTAAGCGTCGACCGTCCATGTCATAAAAAGGGCAGTGCATCCCAAAAAGTGGGAACCAAAGCAAGTCGCCTCCACGTGAAAGAAGATCCATCAATTTCATGCACACGACCCACATGTGCGGTGTGCATTTATTGATGTGGGGCAATTTGTTGGGGTAAAAATTTACACCCCGGTTGACCAAGTCAAAATCAAAGTCAACCCCAAGCCAGGTGGGCCCAAGCCCAGGTCAAGCGGGCCCATGTCCAAGTCGAGCCCGTAGCCAGCCTCCCCATGCCAACAAAAAAATCATGTAATAAATAATTTTTATGTAATTGTTTATGCATGAATGTAAACAAAATGGGCATAAAGCCAATATTTTGTAAGCCCATGGCTTATGTGCAAAAATGAAATGGCACATGAGCCATAGGATGGCTAAAATGCCATTTTTGTAAAGCCCAAGGGGCTATATGTAAATATGTAAGCCTATAAAAGGCAACATGATAATGAATAAAACATAACACTTTTTCATTCCCCCAAAAATTAGGGTTCTTTGTGCCTCCTGCTCCTTCTCCAAGGTTCTAAACCTTCTCAATTCTTTTGAATTAAATCAAGAGTTTTACTTTTTCTTTTCCAAAACTAAGTAGTTTTCCACCACAAAACCCACAAAGGGGAACTCAGATCTCCCATCAGATCACAAAAAGGAGTGATTTTTAAAATCTCCTACTTCTTGATCTTCAAGATCCGGCCAAACAACAGAAGGAAGAAGAAGAACCCCCTTCATCAGCTTCAAAACATCCCAGGAGTTTAACTCCATACATATATACATAACAAATATTTCCTTTCTGAAGCATAGCTTCTGTTTCTTAGGCTAAAGGCCACTTTTTCTCACCGGCGCTCAAGCGCAGAGCGCCCGCGTGGCGACACGTGGCGCGCTTACGCTCAAGCGCAAGCGTCCGAGCGCAATTCGCCCACGTGCCGACACGTGGCGCGCTTGCGCTCAAGCGCAAGCGCCCGAGCGCAAGTCGCCCCGGTGCCGACACGTGGCGCGCTTGCGTTCAAGCGCAAGCGCTCGAGCACAAGTCGCCGCGCGCTTGCGCCCAAGCGCAAGCGCTCGGGCGTAAGTCTCCCCCGTGCCGACACGTGGCGCGCTTGCGCCCAAGCGCAAGCGCTCGGGCGCAAGTCTCCTCCGTGCCGACACGTGGCGCGCTTGCGCTCCAGCGCAGGCGCTCGAGCGCAAAGCGCCTACGTGCCTACACGTGGCGCGCTTGCGCTCAAGCGCAGGTGCTCGAGCGCAAAGCGCCTACGTGCCGACACGTGGCGCGCTTGCGCTCAAGCGCCCAGCGCTCAAGCGCAGAGCGCCTACGTGCCGACACGTGGCACTCTAGCGCTTGAGAGCACAGCACCTAGGCGCACAGCGCCCAAGGTGCTGCCCCCACACATCCTTTGGATGCCTTTTCCCCCTCTTTTTTTGTACATACATATATATACATATGTATACATATTTACACACACATGTACTCCACGACACTGTCCCTGTTAGAAAAAAAATTTCTAACGGGACGCTGCCCCGCACCCCGCAAGGGGGCTGCTAGTCCCCTTGACCCCCAGCCCGCTATCCGGGTAGCGGGAACCCCGTAAAAACTCTGCGTGGCTCTCGATATATCCAAAACCCCCCATTCAAAACACAACACACGTACACTGCACATTGAGTTCGCATGACCAATTTAACCCGTCAATCGGAGGTTCCCTCGCTCCAAAGGCGAGGGGTAATTAACGGCAGCTTAGTTCGCGGCTGCCGGAGATTCGGATCCCCAAAATCATTAAACCCCGGCCTACCCTAGGCAGGGGGAATCTGTAGTACGCCTGACAAGCACGCGCGTATTCCCATCTCAATGGGGTGACGAAAACACCCTACAGTATTGACGGCCGATTGGAGAACACGGCATTAACCTCATCTTCCGAGTCACTTCCGAAGATCAACATGGGGGCGGACGTCCCTGGGTTGTTGCGTTGAGACGGCCCAGCATAAACTATCTCTTCTTCTCCTTCGGTATCTCTCCCGAAACTAGGGATGGCGGCGGCGGCTTTGTTCTCCGGCTTGCGACACCTTTCTGTATCCTCGAAATCTGGCAAAAAGTACTTCGCATCTTCGTATTTGCGGACTTCGTTCACGGAAAATGGGTTCAGCTCACCTGTTACGGTATACTCGAAACCACCCTTAAAGTACTTCATACACTGATGTTGTGTAGAAGGGATGATGTTGTACTCATGTAACCAAGGACGACCGAGCAAGGCGTTGTAGCAGGTCTTGGCGTTAATGACATGGAATTTGATGTCTGTGACAAGTAGTCCAAAGCGTAATGTTAGTATCACGGATCCGAGAGTCCGTGACGATTGTGAATCGAAACCGGAGATGGTAATTTTGTCACGAGCGAGGTGTTGCACACTCATGCAGATTTCCTTTAACACCCGAACGTTAAGGAGATTGACGGAGGATCCATTATCCACTAGGATCTTGCCTATCTTGATATCATGGCAGTATCCAGAGACATATAGGGGACGGTTGTGGTCGCACGTCCCGAGAAGGAGGTCTTCGTCACCGAAAGTGATGTCGGCCGTATGCACTTCCTCCAGTTCATCCTTCATCCTTTCCGCAGCAAGGAAGGCTTGGAATTGCTCAGGTTCTTGTAACGCCTTAATTAATGAATCTCGCGCTTCTTTTCATAATAGGAGGGCATCGAGAATGCTAAGTTGAGAAGGTAGCTTCCTTAGGTGCGCTAGGATGTTGTAGTCCACCTTACCCTTCCTGGGAGGGTCTTTGGCAGCCAGCTCTTTCATAACTTGGTCATCTAAAGTGATATCCTCAGTGACCTTTTCCTTTCCCTTATCTTTTCTATTTGCGGGCCCGAGATTCTTTTCCGGGAGTGTGCGATTGCGCAGCTGAATGTTTTCGCAAGCCTCCGATTCCTCCTCTTTCCCTAAAACGGATTCTTTAAAGAGAGGGCCCAGAGCCATTTCTTCATCAGAGTCGCTCCCAAAGGTGAGAACTTGTGACCCTCCGGCGTTAACCATGTAACAGTTGCCAGTGGTTTTGTTGTGCCCGTCGGCAGTACTTCTTCGTTCCCGACGAGTCTTGCATTTCATGCGCTTAAAATGTTGCCGATGAGCAACATATCCCTGCCACCATATCATAAAAGCGTCGCACTCCTCCGTAGGGTGTGAAATTTTCCGATGATATGAGCAATAATTAGGGTGCCTCTCCGCCTCATTGAGCGTGTTTTCTTCCGAGGGTGGTAGCTTCATTCCCATTGACATGGCTTTGGTAAACCTTTTCCTCGTCTTGAATATCTTTTTGTCTGCCTCAGACGCCTTTCGATCTGGCGGGAGTACTTCCACTCTTTCGTTTAGTCGCCTGCGTTCGGCTCCTTCCGATGCGGCCATCTCACGCTCCTGATCTGCTTTACTCTTTAGACGAATCTCGTCTAGAAAGGCGTCGATCATTTCATCTGTTAGCCACACAAGTTCTGGCTCAGGGTGTGCCCCTAGTTTCTCAGTGCCAGGAGTTTTCTCATCTTCCGAGTGGGAAATCACATGACAACTCGCCACATATCCCTCGGATTCATCCGATGAGCTCTCTCTATCATCTTCCTTCTGAAAGACGTGGTTGAAGAACTCTTGCAGTGTGACGGGAGTCCGTGCCTTTTGATTGTACTCCTCCAGCGCGTCAATCTGTTTCTGCAAATCCGTGCGCTTGTCTCCAGGCTTCACGGGCTTTTTGGATTTCTTTTTCTTTTTCTTCGAAGATTTTGTCGGTTGGGTGTGAGTACTTGGGCCATCACCACGAATCTTTGTAGTTGGGCGCGGCTTCAACATCCCTTCGATGATTTGAGCTTCAAGCGGGTTCTTCCATTCAACCGCTGGGCACGCATGAAGGTCACTCAGCATCCTTTTGGTTTTAGCTGATAGCACGATTTCCTATGGAGCTTCTTCAATAAAGGAACAAGTCGCCCCTGGTGCGTTCGTCTTCTTAGGAGTATGCGGCTGTGGCGGGTTCACCTTCCACTTTTCGGACAGTGCAAACTTTCCCTGGAGGTATTGATCTTCAATCCATCCTTTGAAAACGAAGCAATCCTCAATCGGATGGCTTACCGTTTGATGGTAAGGGCAATAGTTGGGGTTATTCACCTCAGTGGATTGTGGCGGTCGTCTTGGATTTGGCAAGTTTATAAGTCAATTGCGTACTGCCAGCTCGAATAACCGTTTCGTCTTGTCCCGTGGGAATGAGTAGGGACGCTTCATCTTCTCATTATAATACCGCCGTCTTTCTTCCAACTGATCCGCCAGCTTTGAGGCACTGGGTTGCTGCTGAGCATTCGCGACGAAGGTGGCCTTTCCCTTACCCTTGTCATTCCGAGGTTCCGGCTTCGGGGGAGACGGTCTATGACCCATTTGGTCCATCTGGGCCAACTTGTCGATTAGAGCCTGGAATGTGGTTGGCTTAAAGAACATCATAAACTGGGAGATAGTCGCGTGAGGGTCTAGGGTTCCCACAAACATGCCCACCGCGGGCGCTTCCTCAATGCGTTGCTCGTATTTCGACCACAAATTCCACCATCGTATAGCATATTGGACCCAAGTTTCGTCTGGTTTTACCCTGGCGTTAATCAATGCCATTATCGGAGTGCGTTCGCTGGCGCTTGCGAATCGCTGAGTGAATAGCAACTCCATTTCAGCGAACGTCTTGATAGAATCGTTCGGGAGTTCCGAATACCATTCGAACGCTGTTTCTGATAAGCTGCCCACGAACTGGCGAAGCAACAGTTTATCATCTCCTCCGGTGTTACCGCAAAGGGCCCTGAACTGGGCAACATGTTGGTGGGGATTGCCGGTCCCCTTGTAAACATGGAACTTGGGAATTGTGTAACCCGGCGGGTACTTGATTTGGTCGTACCAGCTTGGATATGGCGGCCCCGTTTTTACGACTTGACCAACCCGGATTTGCTGGGCTATATAGTCGACCAAATCAGCCTTAGAAATTGTCTCCTCCTTGGCCGTTGAGAGGGCCGGTGGTAGATTTGACGTTTCTCCCCTGCCGTCTTCAAGGACGATCGGGGGATCCTCAGCGGGTGGGTCCTGGATCATCATTCCTATCATATCTTGGAAGAGGAGGCCCATACGCTGTATGTTGGCTGCTTGTTCAGCAGCCTCTTTGTCCTTCTTCTCCAATATTCGGCGAAGGAATTCGGCGTCGGTTTCTTCCTCCTGGCGTTCGTCCGAAGACGTTTCTGGATTTTCTTTTGGCCCGGTAAGTGCGGCCATAGCATTCATCATTTCCTGGAGCTTTTGCTGTTGCTCCTGAGCTTTGGTCACCGACCGTGTAAGCGGTCTATGGCCTGTAGACGCACGGCTGTCTTCCTTCCCCGACGCCATGTATACAGTATGGACCATCCTGCCCCCAGACTTAGGGCGTCTGGGCTTAGTGCTTTTAGCTGTTGTTGCAGGCTGGGGGATCTTTTCCGGCCTCCTCTTTTTATAAGTAGTGGAAGCTGAGGGGGCCGTTGAGGTGGGCACCCAGATAGCTTTTCGTGGCTTAGCCTGGTGACTGGCTTCCTGTTGGATTTTCAGCTTCTTGTGCTGGCGGGAGAAGTTTGGATCGATCATCGAGTCTCGGGCCTGCCGCCAGACTTTATAGATTCGGGAGGACAGCCGTTGAGGAGATTGGGGCTGTTCTGTTTTTACTTCTATAGCTCTTTTCAGCGGATGGGGAGATTTCTTTAGCACCGCGGTAAGAGAATTCCTACGCACCTTATTTAGCATCTCAAAGCTGTTCCCAGTCGGAATGGCAGCATTAACTTCCACCGTTGGGGCCGGTGGAGTTAGCCCAGAGGGGGAGTTACCCCCAGCCTTCCTTACTCGGGGCCAATGACGACGTCGAGCGTGTCGAGCGGACGGTGCCGGTTCAGCGGTGAGGATGGCTTCGTCTTGCCCCCTGTGTAGGTGGGGGGTCGCCGCTGGTGTTAGCCTGTCAAAGACCGATGTCCTTTGGGTAGTAGGAGCGGGAGCTGGAGCCGTCAATTTTGTAAAGACCGAATTTTTGGCAGGGGAAGCCGCCTTGACGACTTAAGGAGCAGGACCGGTCACTTTCTTAGAAGCAGCCTTTTCTGGGATTGTATGCCCCATCGTGGGTCCACAGGAGTTCTGGCCCAATCTAGAGAAGACCGAGGCGCTGATGTTGGACGACCCGTTGAGAGGGGCCGCGGCAGGGGTAAGACGATCAAAGACCGACTTCTTGGGAGCTTCCTCTGTCAGCACCGGTGCGGTGAAGCTTGTCGGTGGGAGCATAGTCCCAAAGAACAATCCGGTAGTGGCCTGAGTCACCTGGTCCACCGGCATCATGAACAAGGAGGCCGCTTGGGGCCCGTAGGCTATGCCTCCAGATGAGGCGGAGCGTAAGTTGCAGTTGCAGTTGGAACGCTTCACACAAGTAGATGCTATTGATCCTTTTGCTTTCTGCAATAAGCAAAACATTAAATCTTAGTACCTTATAACCCAAGGGCAACCATTAGCGAACCGTGTTTGGTTCGCGAGTCACGACACACGAAGTGTGGAGTGGAAAGAAGAAAAGGTCCCACCGGGCGTGCCAGAATCTGTTCCCCTCCGAACGGCGGCCGAGACGTGGGGCCGTCTCGCCTGGGGTTCGGGGCAGATGCTAATTGGTGCTATCCGTCCACCTCTCCAAAGATGCCAAGTTGATTTATGGCACCATGCATCGAATGTTTGAACGGATGCGTCCGATGTAGCAGACTTCATCAGATTCCCCCTCGCTTAAGGGGTTTTTGATTGTGGGGACGCTCTTCCCTGCAGGCGCAAGCCCCTGCAGTTAATTACGCTACCGCATTGCGGTAACAACTTTCTCCTTCTCCAGATGGACACTTCATGTCGTGTGTGTTTGTTTTGTGTTTTGTTGCCCGTGGATTGTATACGGAGACTGAGTTATGTCGTCGCCCGTAGGGCGTGGACTAGTCCAAATCCATATTATCTTAGATTTGGGTTTGGGGGTTTGGGTATAAGGATACGTTAGCCTCATTTGAGCCTAAGATCGACTTAAACGTTTGTTAAGGATACGTTAGTCTAGTTTTTAGACTAAGATCGACTTAACGGGATCGTTTAGATCCAGCAAGAGAGCAATAAAAGGGGGTTCTGTTGTTTAGTTTAGTGACGTTGCGGTCGGTAAGTAGTTTAAGGACATTGCGGTCCATGGGTAGTTTAGGGACATTGCGGTCCAATGTTAGTTTTAAGACATTGCGGTCAAGGTTAAGGACGTCATAGTCCATGGGTTTAAGGACCCCACAGTCCGTTGTTAGTTTTAAGACATCTCGGTCAAGGTTAAGGACCTCATAGTCCATGGGTTTAAGGACCCCACAGTTCGTTGTTAGTTTTAAGACATCTCGGTCAAGGTTAAGGACCTCATAGTCCATGGGTTTAAGGACCCCACAGTCCGTTGTTAGTTTTAAGACATCTCGGTCAAGGTTAAGGACCTCATAGTCCATGGGTTTAAGGACCCCACAGTCCGTTGTTAGTTTTAAGACATTTCGGTCAAGGTTAAGGACCTCATAGTCCATGGGTTTAAGGACCCCACAGTCCGTTGTTAGTTTTAAGACATCTCGGTCAAGGTTAAGGACCTCATAGTCCATGGGTTTAAGGACCCCACAGTCCGTTGTTAGTGTGTGGTCATCGGAATCCGTCACCTCCTTGAAGACGTTGAGGAATTACAACGCCACGTATCAAAGGAGTGAAGAAATGTACCCTTGAACCGGGGTGGATTAAATAGCTTTCGGCCCAGTTTGGGATCAAGACCAATTAATTATGTTATGATCCCATTAGCCCAGTTAAGTCTGAATTGAGGACTTATGGCCATCTTGGGCTAAGTCCAATCATGTTTGGAATATTGGCTTCCTGTTGGTCCATTGAAGAAGAGGCTTTGCCTCTGGCCATTAATTCAACAGTGTTGAACACTGGGATCAAGTTAGTGTTTTAACACTAAAAGACAGTTGGTGTTAGACACCAGCAACAGGGGGTTCAAATTAGTGTTAAACACTAGAGTAAATCTGTGTCAAACACTAGCAGCAGAGGCTTCAAATTAGTGTTGAACACTAAGAAATTCAGTGTTAAACACTGCAAATAAAGTTCTTTGATTAGTGTTGAACACTAAGGCCAAACAGTGGTTTAACACTGGATTCAGGGGTTCCAATTTAGTGTTAAACACTAAGACAAGAGGGGTCACGTGGTAACACGTGAGGGCGCCCTCCCTTCATTTGTTCTGCTGAGAATATTGCATCTTTTAGAGCATCACGTGCCATCACGTGATGGGCATTTAAATGCTTGTATGTTAAAGCCTCTGCCAAGGGTCACGTGGGTCACGTGAGGCACTGCCTCTAAAGGGCCTTTTCTGTGGATCTTTTCGGGGGTCACGTGGTGACACGCGACCCTGCCTATATGTATGTTTTTTAGAAGATCTGTTAATCCCTTTCAAGAATTAAATCCCTCGTAGGGTTGAACCCTAGCAATAATTTTAGAGGAATTAAATTCCTATTTCTTTTTGAAGATTTATATTCTGGGATAGAGTTGAACTCTGAATTTTCTGTAGGAATTAAATTCCTCATATCTGTGAAGAACTGAATTCTATCATAGGGTTAAACCCTAATAAAAGCTTTAAGGAATGAAACTCCCACTCTCTTTTAGAGAGGTATGAGATTCTGTCATAGGGTGAAACCCTAATTTCTTCTTTTTTAAAGGAATTAAATTCCTGTTATTTTTCTAGGGTTGAACCCTGATTCTGTTCATTCTGAAGGAATTAAATTCCTATAACATAGGGTTAAACCCTAATTTTATTTTAAAGGAATTAAATTCCTATAGTTCTGTGAGAATTAAATTCTCAAGCTTCCATTCCCTCCCTATGCTTTGGATCTGCATGGCAGGATCTCAACCCATTGAGAATTAAATTCTCAACTCAAGGGGAGATGTGCACTTTATAGATCCTCCACCAAAGAGAGAATTATGTTCTTCTGTTTTATATCAGAGTTAAACTCTGTTGAGAATTAAATTCTCTTTTCCTTTCAAAAAGCCTTCCCTTTCTTACCTAGGGTTTTCTTTTGCAGAAGATCCAAATTCCTCCAAAGTATCAAGGCTCTCATCTTTTTTTATGTATCGATTCTTTTCTGCATATATATCTCTCTCTCTGTGTGTCTCTGGGATCCTATTTATAGGAGAAGCAGCCGAATCAATTAGTTTTTGATGAATCTTTCATTGAGAGATTTGATTTGTATTCACCATTCGTTTTGGACCTTTGGATTATTAGGTGAATTTTATTCACCATTGGATTTTAAATCCAGAGATTCTCCTTTGTTATTTCGGTTAGATTTTAAGGAGAAATCTTTCCAAGTTCGGGCTTTTTCCACAAATAGATGATATTTAATCACCTTTAAATTTTTAATTCAATCGGTTGCTTTGGAAAGATTTGAGAGGTCTTTTCTCAGAATTTAATTCTGTTAACAGATAGGCTTTGAAAGCTGGTCACGTATGGCCACGTGACCCTTGGTCACGTGTGGGCACGTGACCCCCTTGGAACGAGCCCTCTCCTTCTTTTTGTGCTCAGCCTTCTGGCCGCTGCTTAACCGTCACGTGCCACCACGTGACCCCTGGTCACGTGTGAGCATGTGACCCTCGCCTGGACCCTTTTTCTTAATTTAACCGGAGAACGAGTCTGCTGATTTTGAGTGTCACGTGCCATCACGTAACCCTGGTCACGTGGGAGCACGTGACCTCTTCTGAAGCCTTTTCCTTGATTTGATCAGGGAACCGGTTTGCCTTTGAAGCCGCTTTTAAATGTCACGTGCCAACACGTGACCCAGGTCACGTGGGAGCACGTGACCCTTTCTGAAGCCCTTTTCTTTGATGTAGTCGGGAAGCTGAATCTGCCTTGCCGATACTTTTAAATGTCACGTGCCAACACGTGACTGCTGGTCACGTGTGAGCACGTGACCCTTTTCTGAAGCCTCTTCCGTAGGCTTTCCTGATTTTAAATCAGGAAACAGTATAGTATCCTCATCAAACAATATCATGATCAAGGGTGTTGTACTATAATCGCATACATCCCAATATCATCAAACATATATCATCCTCTGTGTAAATATACATCGTCAAATGATCCACTAAAATATCATATCATATGTCATATCGTGATTAAGTCACATATTACAATTCGGGTTCTATTCTAGAGTCTCTTTCATTTCAAATGTCATCAACACATATTATCGTTTATATAAATATATTTTATATAATCCCATTATCCAACGATCCGCTACTTTCATAACACATCTCATGTCATAACTCGAACATATATCCTAAACAATCACGGCATTAAGCCTAGTCATATCGACTCATCCCCATGTATCATAACCTCCTCATATCACATGTATATGTTGTATACACACACACACACACACCTCCCTACACACACACACACACACCCCAAGTCAAGTTTATGTGTGTGTGTGTGTGTGTCTACATGAAACCTACGAATTCCCGCCAAGGCAGTCATCCTCTGGTTAAGTCTTTCTAAATCAGTCCAGTCCAACTTAAAGTCTTTAATAGGACCCTACTCGCCAAGAATCTAAGGTCACGTCCGGCATCCTAATAATAGTACGTAATATCCTTATCCTACGTTTGCGGGGGTGCTATACACCATCCACCCGACTTCCCCCGTAGATACACATTTACTCACCTGGTCCTTGTCTGCCGAAGTCGATGTCGCCATCCTCTTCTTCATCGTCCGAAGTCCACGTGAGGGGTACCTATATGCAAACATATATAATATCGTAAACCGAAATCGCGAGCAAAACCAAAACGGCGCACGAAACACGCATAGGTCAAAACCTATGACCCGCTCATGCAAAAGAACCAAATAGCCCTCGACATCGGCGTACAAACGCCGATTGATTGAGATAAAACACAAACGTACAAATCGTAGTTCCAAAACTCATTAATTATAATATAAAACAGGGTTTAATTCCTTAAAACCTTAAAATCAATCAAATCGTTCTATTTCGCAAAACATAGAAAGCGTCCATTAACCGTTTCATTTTAAAGCTTGATGTTTAAACGACACTAATGGTCATAATATTCACTAAATATCATAGCTAGGTCATATAAATCATTACTATATTTTATTCTCATCAATTTGTATTGAATTGAAAATTCTAATTTGCAAAAATATCAAATTTTAATACTTTTAAGCAAAATTCACAATTCAACAACTAAGCTAGATTTTGCATATTTTAAAATGCTAGACCACTCATGGAAACCTTAATGATGTGCTAAAAAAACCTAACTAGATTTTAATGCCACATTTTAAATTAATTTCTAAAACCTAGTTAGCAAAATTAGCATAATTATCAAAAAATTTAAACTAAAATTTTGCAACTAGTAACTAGATTATGTTTAGCATTCCTTTAACATGTTAAACTACTCATTAAAAATATAACCTAATGATAAAAACCCTAATTAGAATTTTATCTCACCAATATATATATATATATATATATATATATATATATATATATATATTTATTTATTTATAAATTATAAAAACCTAGTTTACAAAATATCTTAATTTGGACATATTAAATGTAACCATTTTACAATTTAACAATTAGACTAGATCTTGCATGTTTTAAGATACAAATCTACCCATTGAAATCTTAATCAAGTAATAAAAAACCCTAACTTAATCTAAACCCTATTCTTGAATTTTCAAGTTCTCAATTTGAACCAATTTAACACCTAATTAAGCTAGATTTCAACAAATGTTAACAAGGTAACAATTAGAATAAGATTATACCTCACAAATCTTGAAATCAAACATGCTAACTTAACCTCCAAATTGCTCCCTTTGCTCTAAGATCCAAGCTTGTTTGACCAAAGAATAATGGGTAGAGATTAATTTAGGAATTTGTGGATTTTTTTATGGATTTTTCGATGAATTTTTGGAGATTTTTGAAGGAAAAATAAAGTGGAGAAATAGGGGCTGCCCAAGAGTGAGGCTCGGCCAGAGGAAGATGAGGGAAGTGTGAGATGAGTGGAGAAAATTCTAGGTCAAGAAAAGCTCTCAAGTTTCAATTAATGCATTTCACATCAATTCCAATTTTTAATCTATTCTATTTTATTTCATTTCTATGACCTAAAACAAACTAGAACCTTAAATAACTTGTAAAATAAAATTATGTTACAAACTATATTTTAGTGGTCATGGTTCATATGTGGGTAATTGACCCATTCAAATTTGTATTTTACACTAATTAAATGTATAATTAAAAGCTTATGTTAATATTTAAAATAATTAATTAAGGAAAAATATTTTAGTAAACTAGAAATTTACAAGTGACCAATTAAACACAAAATACTAGTAATTACATAGTTAAAATATGCGTATTAAATTCTATATTAAAAAATAATTATAGTTGCGTTTTACGGAAAATACAGTTTATTTTACCGATCATCAGAAAAATTCACCTAAAGAATTTTATTTATTTAATTATTTATTTATTTATTTTTAAAACGTTACACATTATAAAGATTGACTAGGCCGAGAATATTCCGCCAAGGCGAACTCGAACTAGTCGTAAAAAGACCTATGATCCCCAATCGTGCTAAACGGGGGAAATTCGAGCCGAACTATAAGGGCCCATACATCATAGACAGGGTCTACCAAGGCCGGGCCTACTTGCTCATGGATATGCATGGCGAAAGACCCTTCCGGCCAATAAATGGCCGGTTTCTTAAGAAATACTACGCTTGACAAGTCACGGCTCAGGTTAATGATGGATGACGATGCTCGTGTCCGCTCACTGTCTTCCTGAGTCCAAACACTATAAGTAGTATCCGACGAAACATCGCCTCAAAATCCCAACGGACCGCAACGTCCTTAAACTAGCTATGGACCGAGATGTCCTTAAACTAACAATGGACCGAGATGTCCTTAAACTAACATTGGGCCGAGATGTCTTTAAACTAACAACGGAACGAGATGTCCCTAAACTAACATCGTCATCTCTAACACGGCGATAGTGGAATGCAAGTCCACAAGTCCCAGCGGTGAGGACTGCAACTCAAATCCCACCGGCAAACAGATAGGTCACATGCGGCGAAACTATTCTCGAGAGTTTCATTGTGCAAAAAAAAAAAGGTACGTCTACAAGCAAAATGGGCACGGATGAAAACCTGAAAGGGCTCCGTGAGTAAAAACAGCAGGACTGCCGACGAGTTCGTGAAAACCTAAAGGGCGCAGACTCGTAAAAAAAATTCATGCACACTTGCAAGGTCCTCTCGACCTTGTAAGGAGAAAATACCTGCGTGAGATCGTTACGACTCACAAGGGAGCAACACACTTAAGGATCCCTATGATTCCTAAGAAGAAATTACACTTACGAGATCCTCACGGCTCGTAAGGAGAATCCCCTTTATGAGACCCTCACGGATCATAGGATTCGAAAGCCTTAAGTTACAGGGATCTGAACCTGTTCTTAAGCCATCATATTCCCCAGATTGCCCTACAAGCGGTTCAATATTGACCCTTGTATACAATACACGGGTACAAATAAACGTTTCCCCCACCAAGTCCCACCAACGACGAGGAATGTCCCTATGTGGTGAATGACACTTGTAAGTCCTCTCGACTTATAAGGAGAAAACACTCTTATAAGATCCTTACGACTTATAAGAGAACACACACTTAGGAATCCTCATGACTCATAAGGAGAAAACACACCTACGAGATCCTCACGACTCGTAGGGAGAAACACCTTTATGAGACCCTTACGGCTCATGAAGTCAAAAGCCTTAGTCGACAGGATCCTAACCCTATTTGCTAAGCCACCTTTGTTCGAATCGACAAAGGCAAATGATGATTCGCTCCTGGCAATGTCCCAGTGGTAGCGATGCTGATGCCTAAGATTGGTATCAAATTCCAAACCCTTTCACGGCAAATGATGATTCGCTCCTGGCAATATTCCAGTCGCAGCGATGCTGATGCTAAGATTGGTATCAGACCTCGGGTTCCATACTCCCAATAAAAATCATCGAGCCAAAAATGCATATGAAATAGCTGAAATGATAGGGCAACTCGCAACAAAAATCAGTGAGTAAAATATATGTATATAAAAATAGCCGAAATTATTGGGCAACTCGCAATAAAAAGCAGCGAATAAAAAAAACAGCCGAAATGATTGGGCACCGCGAAAAAATAGCCGAAATGATCGGGCAATCGCGACTTTCGCGATATAAAAAGCTGAAATGATAGAGCATCGCGGAAAAAAATAAAAAATGAAATGAAACTTTTGCCCTGCCGGTGAGATCACATCGACCCCTATATACAATCCATGGGCACAAACGAAAAGGGAACCATATTGTCCCAGGCTTCGTCAAATGGAAGCCAGATCTCGATGGCTATATCTACAGCCTAGAAATCAACAACGGCGTTCCTTCTCGTTCCAACCAGAAGCAGATACGACGTCAGCAAAATGGAGCCATGGCAAAGTCCCCTAGTTCCAAATCTCAACGGTTCACAGATAACCTAGAGACTACCTCAGAGCCACGGCAAAGTCCCCTAGTTCTAAATCTCAACGGTTCACTGACAGCCTAGAGACTACCTCGGAGCCACGGCAAGGTCCCTAATTCTAAATCTTAACGGTTCACAGACAACCTAGAGACTACCTCAGAGCCATGGCAGAGTCCCTAGTTCCAAGTCTCGACGGCAGCATCCACAGCCTAGAGATCAACAACAGTGTTCTTCCTCCCTCCAGCAGGATACAGACGCGACATCAACAAACGGAGCCAAGGCAAAGTCCCCTAGTTCCAAATCTCGACGGTGCACAGACAACCCAGAGACAACCTCGACAAGTCGTCGCAATATTGCAGACACAATGTCAACAAACGAAGCAAAAGAAGATCCCTAGCTTCAGGGTCTTGACGGCAACTCAAATAAGACCTGAAAAACTATCGGAGATCATCCCACTCCAGTGCGGAGTGGTCATGACTCATCGGGGCTCCCAAACTGAGCCTAACCTCAAGTAAAAAGCGACATGGAATATCCCTAACGCTTGCTTTTTCGACGGTAATATCACCTGGAAGATTACTTGAAGACGTCTTGTCCAGCCCCCGAAGGGATCAGAGACACGACAGTCACGGGGCTACTCGAACAACAAGATTGCATATCGAGGAATACACCGTCTAACGCGATGGTAAGACGGGTAAAAAACCTAGTACCACAGACCCTAACGGACTTCTATTAGCAGGAGTTAACAGTAACGTTAGGACACCCTTGCGAGAACTTCTCGATTCGTCTCGACTAGTGGGGAAAATTATGTTCCTGCGAGAACTTCTCGACTCGTCTCGATTCGTAGGGAAAAGCCTTAGGAAACGGGGATAAGGACCTGTTTCCTAAGCACTGGGGCCCTGCAAGTCGGTCCAAGATGGACTATTGCATACTATTCACGGGCCACACTCTCCAAAGTCTCTTATTCAGGAGTAAATACAAAAAGGGAGAATATACAAAAAAAATCTTTAAGCCGGCGGGTGGTGCAATAAGCTCATCGGTTCATCGTTCTTCCGCTGGGCCTCGGCTTCAAGCTTTGTTATTGCCACAAGACGGGTCTCCGCCTGAGACTGTTGGGTCTGATACGAAGCGAACCGACTTTTAATCTCCTTTTCAGCAACTTTATGAGCTTCAACCATCTCACGGGTAAAGATAACGGTTTTATCAAGAGCTACCACCTCTGTGATAGCTTCTTGAAGCACCCGCCAAATTTCATATGCATGGGTGGTCTTGATAGTGAGTTGAGCCTGGAGTTCCCCCAAAGCATTCGAGGCTAGCTCCCTCTCCAAAAATTTTTGGTTGAGCCTCTTCTCGCAAGACTGTAGATTAGCGGTACACCGCTCAATCCACCCCCGCAGGCTCACCTTTGCAGTTAGGAGCTCAGAAGGAAGGTGTATGCACTCAAGATCATGTAATCAAGCTTTCACTCGACGATAATACTCAACCCAAACATGCACCAATGTTTCATCATGATAAGTGGCAAGGAAGAGCAAAGAAGTAATAGCTTCGGCAGCAAATTCTTCGGCCGTAACAGAACTACCAGCACGAAGATCTTCAATGAGGGCCAACAAGGAGTGAATGCTTTGTCTCGTCATCCTTTCAGACGCACGTCGGGCATATGAACCCGGTGGCATAGAGATTCGGGACTCTAACGGAGCCAGAGCTGGCAAAGCTGTTAGGATTTATGAATAGTTAGTGAGACTGGCGAACATGGAATAAACAAAACAATGCCAAGGGTAAAGCATTACTTACCCACAGTCATGCAAATGGGGTTTGAAAGATCCCCAGGCCCATCAAGGATCTCCACTTCGTCGTCAGCTTATAGAACTGCAAAGGGCGTATTAACATCATTATAAAAAACGATAATAAATCAAAGGGGTCAAAGAATACCGACCTTACCCAGAATAAAGGACGATGCTTTGAGGGGATATCGCCTGTAGGGCGGCCATATCAAGTAGGCGCTGGAAGGACTTCCTGGGAGATAGGTCCACTATAGAAGCCGCCAATTCCCGCAATTCTGAAGGAAAAAAGAGTTCAGATAACGAGGAGATCATTAAAATGAAATGTAAAAGATTACCTTCGATGCTCCGCTCGCCTTGAACTGGAGGGATAGTAACTTCGGCAGCCTCCTCCACGCCCTCAGGCACATCACCGGGGATATTTGCTGGCGTAGCAGCTTCCAGTTGCGGAACGACAGCCGCCACTTCAGGTTCCAAAGAGGAAACAGTGGCCTTGGCGGTCCTTCCTACAATTTTCAAGATGCCACTAGAAAGATCCATTGGGTCTATGACCAGCAAGGTCGCCTCTGTGGAAAGTATAGACGCTGAAGAAGTGGAGGTCATCACCGGGAGCTCCAAGATAGAAATAACAGCTTCGACAATCTCTTCTACACCTTTTGGTACGTCATTAGAGACATCCATAGGGTCCACGGCCAATGGGGTCACCTCCATTAGAGGAATTGACACAGAAGGAATAAGAGTCACCATCGGAAGTTCCACAACAGGAACGGCGGCTGTAGTGATCTCTTCTACACCTACCGATGCGTCATGGGAGACATCTATAAAATCTACGGTCATGACACGACCTGGGCTCAAATCCTCTTTCGTTGCTGAAGTCCCTGCAAAGTTTTCGCAAAGATAAGAAGATATAAAAAGCGATACAAATTACTTGCCAAAAGAAAAATACAGAAAACACGCATACCGATACGCTAGGATGCTTCTAGTATGGCTTTTTCAAGTCGTCGTTCCTTCCTGAGGAAATGTGCTCGTCGGGCTTCAAATGCGGATTCATACCCACTGGTCTTCAGTGCCAGCTCATCTTTAGAAGCAGCCGAGATGGGCTGCTTGAAGGCTCTTTCGTCTTCCCTTCGCAAAGGACCCATATGTACTCTCCGTAGCGATGGGGGATCTTCGTAGAAGATAACCGAGGGGTGGTGCTTTTTCGGGATGTGCACATTCTCGGTCTCATCCTGCGAGCACCTTAAAGCTTCAGCTAATTGCGCGGCTTTCTCAGCGGATGAGCCAGGGTAAATAAGACCATCATCCGACTCTTGCATAGATATGGGTTCGTCTTGAATAATAGGCTCAGATTCCAACAAGAGGACAAGCAAGCCAGCAACTATTTTCTTCCTCCTTTTCGAGCTGGAGCTAACACTAGAAGAGGATCGCTTCCTTCCCCTCGGCGCTATGGCGTGACTGTAACAACCCCAAATTTCCAATACAAGTTTTTACAAAAAAAAAATTCAAAATCCATAAAGGGGTATTTATTGCCTGAGCACAAGATAAGCAATTAATTAGCAATTTAATTACAAGAAGAAGCCTGTAGCTCATTGGTAATACCTTGCACTGTTGAACCAAGCCACCGGAGTTTAAATCCCATACCCCACATTATTTTTAATATTTTTTTTAAAAAATTTTTATAGAAGCCCAACAGTCAACACGTGATAACTCCAAACTTTCCCACTACCCATGAAAAACTGAATATACTAGAGCCTACACTAGGAGACCCCCACCTACGCACTGCCTGACTCGGCCTGACTCGGGCCGACGCCGCCGACCGGACTCGGCCGGACGGCCGAGTCCCCAACAGGAAAAATCCGTCTCTTCATCTCCCTTACTCCCCTGCACACTTCATTTCCCCAGATCGGTTTTAGAGACTTTTGAAATCCCCATTTACTCTATTTTTAATGATTTTTTAAATACATTTTTACATTTTTTAAATTAAAACCCTTCATCTATCCTAACCCTAGCCTAACCCTATAAATACCACCCCTACCCTCTACCCTCTCACCCCAAAACTCTGACCCAACTCTCTAAAATTTCCAAGAAACTTGTGTACTTTAAAAACGAGCACGAAGCGAAGTTACGGCGAATTTCCAGGCGAACTTCCGGCGATCGTTCTAGGAGCTCCCGACGACGAAGCGACGCACCGGTGATTCCTCTCCTTCCATCTCACTCTCGTTATTGTCCAAAACCCGTAAGTCCCATTTTCTATCTCTCTTTTCTATTCAAAAAATACGGATTTACAAAACCCGACGGAATCGGAACAAATCCGATTTCCGATTCGGTTTTCTTATAAAAATTCACTTCTCGTTAATACAGTTACGCTTAAACTCTCTCATGTTGACTATTAAACACTAATCAACCAAATTGATCAAGTTTCATATCATAAAATAATGGCTATTTCATTTTACCGTATTTTCATTTAAATACAGCATAGTTTCGATTCTACATTCAATATCACAAAACATGCTATACCTTTAAGTAGATCACGAGGTAATGACCTACCTCCTTACACACTCATATGCAACATAACACGATACCCTCGAGAACTTAGAATACGGAAAAACAAACATTTTCGTTTAAATACCATTTACTTAATAAAACAATTTCTAAAAGATTTAGTATTGATACATCTTACAAATAAATAACCTTTGAGCTAATAATAAAAAATATCTAAACTCAGCCAATTAAGGACTGTCGCACTCATTAGGACAGAGGAAGATTGTGGACATTCAGTCGTTTATCTAAACCTGAATTTGTGGTGCCTAGGCTAGACAAGTGAGAAAGGTAACTTTAAAAGGCCCGTCTCACGGTGATTCGTGAGCGGATCCCTCATTTCTTCACTTGTACTTACCTGGCCACAATTGGCCGTGAAGAGGAGATTTGAGAGATATCTCACAACTTATCGTTTTGGACCAGTTAGGAGCAGTCTAGTTGACTTAGGAGACCCTAAAACATAGAATACGGGAAATTGACATCTTTACAAATAAATACCATTTACTTAATAAAACCGTTTTCTAAAGGATTTAGTATTTATACAAATCTTTGCAAAGCGCCGCTACAACCCATTTTGGGAACCCATTCGGAATGGTGCGGATTATCGCACATCCTCGGGCTTAGTAGTGCGAGATTCAGACCTCCGCAAGGAGCATTCGGTCTCGAAAGATTTAAAATACGATATCTTAAGGAAATGAGAATTTTAGAATATAAAATATATATTAAAATTATTTTTGTATAAATATATGTATATTTATCATTAAAATACCTATTTTGTTATGATATAAATATTCCATTTTTTTCTAAAAATCACAAGAATCATTTTACACTAAAATACCATGAATTCCATACAAAACCAATATTACCAATAAATACCATTTATTATGAAAATAGGATATTTTCAATAGAAATATCACAATATAAAATTCACATTCATTATAACTCTAAAGACGAATAATAAATACTTGGGGTGTATTTTGAAAAGTATATAAAAGTATTTTTACATAAAACCCCCTCAAATTCTATAAATTACCCAAAGGACCTTAGTAAATATAGGTTTAAGTGGGACAAATCTCTTGAGCCTCAGGGAGCCGGAGAAGTGGGTGCTTGCCTATCTAAGGTAGACAACTTAATAATGGTGTTATCAAAACGCTAATCGTCTTTAAAAAAGACACAAATCATGTCGTCCATGTGCAGCGGTTACCGATAACATCAAAACAATCAGGACTTCAATTTACTTTTCTAATTGTCTGACTTAGAGTGAGTCTCATTATAATCTGACTTGAATATGATTCAAGTACAATCTACAATCTACAATCTACAATATTACAATTCAACATGAATCCATTATTCCATATATTCAATCTATCAACTTGACTGAACCGAACCATGAATATACATCCATTTACATGATTCTACAGTTATTCCATTTACATGATTATACAGTTACATCCGTTTACTGATATCATGGTTTCGGTCAGTCATCCAATTATACAATCAATACAATTTACAATACAACAATACAATCAAGATATCGTGGGGTTTAAGGGGTAGATTGGTACGGAAGGTCTTAGAAGTGGCACGGGACTGCAACCATAAGACACCTAACCTATATTCCGTTGTTGTTGTACCGTCGCCCAACAGTTCCTTGAGTTTCTGATACCTTAGTCTCCGGGGCAAGTGAGACTCCTCTCGTATACACTGGCATCCTTCTGTACCAAGGTACAAACAACAGCGTTAACACTAAATAAAACAATATAATAATATAATACAACTATAAAAGCTACTCTCTCTCTCTCTCTTACTCTCTGTCTATTCTATTTCTTCTCTTATATTTGGGACTTACTGAGCGATCTGTTCGCTGACGACATTCTCTTTCTTTCTTCTTTGAATATCGTCAGGTGATTTGGACCCGTCAGAGATCGAGCCCACTACTGAAGACTTGGACCAGTTCAGTGAAGACCCCGAGCTTTAGTCATTGTACACTTTCCATTCGGTACTTCCATTTCTGTTATGTCATTATTTAGGCATTGCTTTTTATTCAGTTGTATTTACTTTTCATGCATTGTACAAAAGAATGTGAATAAATAAAGTTTTTGTTTTATTATATCTTGTCTCTTGTGATTTTACTTTTATATTGCTTACATATGCTTAGCGTATTTACTTCAGAGTAAATACGTAGCGGACCGGTCGCGTCCCCTTCGCCGTATACCGGGAAGCGGGATGTGACAGGTTTTGTTGGTGGCCCATGCAGGTCAGAGCTGTATAGAACCATACTATGCAGTTCTGTTCTGCGTGAACAACCTAAGCAATATAACACAAAAACCAGCAACTAAAACATTCTTTACAATCCATGTTCCTTGAATCTTACAATTTGATATTTTTTGAATCATATACCTTAAATCTGTCCTTACCCAAAATTCCCTCACCTCTTTTACAATCTTACCAAAACCTTCGCATTCTTTTATTCCTTCACACATTCTTCACATTTTTAAAACCCTTGCACTACCTTATTATTTTCACATACTGTCGGTACACCAGTACCAAACTTTCCTTAAATTTGTTACACTTTCGTTTTACAAATTTCAAGGACGAAATTTTTATAAGGAGGGTACAATGTAACAACCCCAAATTTCCAATACAAGTTTTTACAAAAAAAAAATTCAAAATCCATAAAGGGATATTTATTGCCTGAGCAAAAGATAAGTAATTAATTAGCAATTTAATTACAAGAAGGAGCTTGTAACTCATTGGTAATACCTTGCACTGCTGAACCAAGCTACCAGAGTTCAAATCTCATACCCCACATTATTTTTAATATTTATTTTGTTTTAAATTTTATAGAAGTCCAACAGTCAACACGTGATAACTCCAAACTTTCCCACTACCCATGAAAAACTGAATATACCAGAGCCTACATCAGGAGACCCCTCACCTACCCACTGCCTAACTCGGCCCTACTCGGCCGAGTCGGCCGGCGGACCGGCCGACTCGGGCCGGCGCCGCCGACCGGCCACGGCCGGACGGCCGAGTCCCCAACAGGAAAAATCCGGCTCTTCATCTCCCCTACTCCCCTGCACACTTCATTTCCCCATATCGGTTCCAGAGACCTTTGAAATCCCCATTTACTCCATTTTTAATGATTTTTTTAATACATTTTTACATGTTTTAAATTAAAACCCTTCATCTAGCCTAACCCTATAAATGCCACCCCTACCCACTATCCTCTCACCCTAAGACTCTGAGCCAACTCTCTAAAATTTCCAAGAAACTTGTGTACTTTGAAAACGAGCACGAAGCGAAACTACGGCGAATTTCCCGGCGAACTTCCGGCGATCGTTCTAAGAGCTCCCGGTGACGAAGCGACGCACCGGCGATTCCTCTCCTTCCATCTCACTCTCGTTATTGTCCAAAACCCGTAAGTCCCATTTTCTATTCTAAAAATACGGATTTACAAAACCCGACTGTTTCCCCCAATCAGAGCAAATCTCTGTTTGAATTTCAAAAATTCAAAATTCGAAGCAACGCTTCAAATTCTTTGCGCTGCGCGCAACGCGCCACGTGTCAAAAGCTGATACACCAGTGCAGCGCCCAAGGCAGCGCGCCCAATCAGAGCAAGGCTCTATTTAAAATAAAATTAAAGGAAGCAACGCATCAGTTGCGCAAGCGCTGCGTCGCGCGACACGTTTCAGCGCAGTTGCGCAAGCGCTGCACGACACGTGTCAGCGCAAACGCAGTTGCGCTGCGCCGTGCGCTGCGCGACACGTGTCAGCGCAGTTGCGCCGTGCTCTGTGCTGCTTGACACGTGTCACGCGCTGGGGCGTTTGCGCCAAACAGAATTAAATTCCAGTAAGATTCCTCTGTTCTTGTTAAAACAAGAAGATTGCCTTCTGTAAAACAGAAACCCTTGGATCAAAGATCCAACGGTAGGGAAAATTCCCCAAATCACTCAGAGAAATATCTCTTTAACAAATTTAACAAATTTATGGGCACTATATAAAGGCCCCTAGACCCTAATTCAAAGGATCATCAACATCATCAATATTGTGAGAGATTAAGAACCTCAAAACAGAGAGAACTCTGAAGAAAGTTTCAAGAAAAAGGTAAAAACCTTCATAAAATAGAAGAATTTCTTCTAATAGATCATTGATCTAAGAACAAGATCAATGATCTTCAAATAATAATAAGTGCCTTGCACTTTTTTATGAACCACTGGTTCTCTGAAAACAAGAAAAAACTTGTTTTCTTTGATCTAAATTGGATCAAGAAATCAAGCAGTGCCTTGCACTTTTTTATGAACCGTTGGTTCTGGAATCTTAAAGATTCTTAAGTTATTGAAATAATGCCTTGCACTTGCAAAAACTGCACTGTTGCGCTCCTGGGTTGGCGCAAGCCACCAGAGAGCGCCACATGTCAGCACCTGAACCACTTGCGCTATGCGCTTTTGAGATACAGCCTTGCTCTCTGAAATTGGCGCAACTCACCAGAGCGCGCCACGTGTCAGCAGCGCAAGCGCAGCGCACTGCGCTTGCGTGACACGTGTCATCACCACAAGCGCTTGCGCTCATTGATTGGCGCAAAGCGCCTGACAAATGCAATGCATTATTTACTAAAGGGCCAGGCCCAAATCAAAAAGGCCTAGTAGGCCAAATTAGGGCAGAGCCCAAACAAAGTTGATGCTCTGCATCATTTATAAAAAGGGCAGAGCCCAAACAAAATAAAATGCAGAGCCCAGAACAGATGTTCTGCATCATTTATAAAAGGGCAGAGCCCAAAAATAAATAAATAATGCAATACATTGTTTAAAAAAAAGGCAAAGCCCTAGCACAGGCTTAATAGGTCAAAAACAAATAAAAGCGTTGAACATTTCTCAACTGAACTTAGCCCAATCATGACCGTAAGTCCTCAAATTAAATTGACAGAGCACAGCTGCTCTCCTAAATCAATTTACATCCGGTTCAAAGGTACATCTCCGAACTCCTTTGACTCCTATCGTTCTAATCCTTCAACGACGTCAGAGAGATGACGGGTCCCGATAACCACATATCAAAACGGATTGTGGGGTCTTTAAACTCATGGACTTATGCGTCCTTAAACCAAAACACGGACTGTGGGGTCCTTAAACCCACGGACTTAAGCGTCCTTAAACTACCTTTGGACCACCATGTCCCTAAACTGGAATATGGACCATGTCCCTAAACTGGCAATGGACCGCAATGTCCTTAAACTACCTTTGGACCACCATGTCCCTAAACTGGAATTTGGACCGAAATGTCCTTAAACTACCTATGGACCACTACGTCCCTAAACTGGAACAATAGAGCCTCTAAATGCTCTTTTGTCGGATCCAAACGATCCCGTTAAGTTGATCTTAGTCTCAAATCAGACTAGCGTATCCTTAACAAACGTTTAAGTTGATCTTAGCATAAATACGGCTAACGTATCCTTAAACCAAAACCCAAAACCCAAATCTAAGAAAATACGGATTTGGACTAATCCACGTCCTACGGGCGACGAAATAAATAGTCTCCATATACAATCCACGGGCATCCACAAACAAAACAAACACACACCACACGAAGTGAAATTCTGGAGAAGGAGAAAGTGGCTACCGCGATGCGGTAGCATAATTAACTGCAGGGGCTTGCGCCTGCAGGGAAGAGCGTTCCCACAATCAAAAACCCCTCAAACGAGGGGGAATCTGACGAAGTCTGCTACATCGGCCGCATCCGTCTAAACCTCCGATACATGGTGCCATAAATTAACTTGGCATCTTCGGAGAGGTAGACGGATAAAACCATATAGCATCTGCCCCGAATCTCAGGCAAGACGTCCTCATGTCTTGGCCGCCGTCTTTCGGAGGGGAACAGATTCTGGCACGCCCGGTGGGACCTTTTCCTCTTTCCACTCCACACTTCGTGTATCGTCTTCGCGAACGAATCGCGGTTTGTTAATGGTTGCCCTTAGGTTTCAAGTTACTAAGATTTGGTCTCTTGCTTGGCGCAGAACGCAAAACAGCAATGGCATTCACTTGTTCGAAGTGATCCAACTGCAGCTGCAACTCGCGTCCTGCCTCAACTGGGGGCATAACCTACGGGCCCCAAGCACCCTCTTTGTTCACGATGCCCGTGGAGCAGATTACTCAAGCCACCACAGGGCTGTTTTTCGGAACCATGCTTCCGCCAACAAGCTTCAGCACCCCCGTGCCCGTACCAGAAGCTCCTAAGAAGTCAGTCTTCGATCGACTTACAGTTACTACGGCCCCTCTCAACGGGTCGCCCAACACCAGTGCCTCGGTCTTCTCCAGACTGGGCCAAAACTCCTGCGAGCCCACAATGAAGCTTGCAGTCCCATAAAAGGTTATTCCAAAAAGAATAGCCAAACCTGCTCCTGAAGTTGTCAAGGCGGCTTCTCCTGCTAAGATATCAGTCTTTACAAGACTGACCGTCCCAACTCCCACTCCTGCTCCTGCTGCTCAAAAGACATCGGTCTTCAATAGGCTGATGCCGGCAACAGTCCCTCACCTGAACAGGGGGCAAGAGGAAGCTGTTTCTGTCTCTGAACCAATACCGACAACTCGTCGCGCCCGACGACGCCACTGGCGCCGGATAAGGAAGACTGGGGGCAACTTCCCCTCTGGGATAACTTCACCAGCTCCAACGGTGGAAGTTAATGCTGCTGTTCCAACTGGGAACAACTTTGAGTTGCTGAATAGGGTACGCAGAAACTCGCCAACTGCGGTGCTCAAAAGATCTCCTCCACCGGTAGAGATCGCCGTGGAAGCAGGAAAGCCGAAGCAGTCTCCTCAATCGCTGTCCTCTAGGATCTACAAGACATGGCGATAAGTCCGAGAATCTATGGTTGATCCTAATTTCTCTCGCCACCATAAGAAGTCGAAAGGTCGGCAAGAAGAAAATCCCCCGGTCAAGCAACGAAAGGTGACGACCACTTGGGTGCCCAAAGCAACGGCCCCCTCAACTTCAACGGCCCATAAGAGAAGAAGGCCGGAGAAAGTCCTCACGCCGACGGCGAATATCAAAGGTGGTGAACCCAAACGCCCTATGTCCGGGGGCATCATAGTTCATACCGTCTACATGGCGTCCGGAAAAGAGGACAACCGCATATCAACAGGTCATAGACCGCTCACGCGATCGGTGACCAAAGCGCAGGAGCAGCAGCAGAAGCTCCAAGAGATGATGAACGCGATGGCCACACTTACTGGGCCAAAAGAAAACCCTGAAACGTCCTCGGATGAACGTCAGGAGCAAGAAACTGACGCCGAATTCCTTCGTCGGATATTGGAGAAGAAGGATAAAGAGGCTGCTGAACAAGCAGCCAACATAAAGCGTATGGGCCTCCTATTCCAAGACATGGTGGGGATGATGATCCAACAAGATCCTCCGGCCGAAGATCCCCCGATTGTCCTTGAAGACGATAGGGGAGAAACGTCGAATCCTCCGCCATCTCTGTCAACAGCTAAGGAGGAGACAATCTCCAAAGCTGACTTGGACGAGTACATAGCCCAACAAATACGGGTTCATCATGCGACTGAAGTAGCCGGTCAGGTCGTAAAAACAGTACGACCATATCCGAGTTGGTACGATCAAATCAAATATCCGCCGGGCTACACAATTCCCAAGTTCCATGTCTATAAGGGGACGGGCAATCCCCACCAGCATGTTGCCCAGTTCAGGGCACTCTGCGGCAACACCGGCGGTGATGAGAAACTGTTGCTTTGCGAGTTCGTTGGAAGCTTATCAGATACAGCGTTTGAGTGGTACTCTGAGCTCCCGAATGACTCTATCAAGACCTTCGTGGAGATGGAGCTGTTGTTTACCCAGCGTTTTGCAAGCGCCAGTGAACGTACCCCGATGATGGCATTGATTAACGCCAGGGTGAAGCCAGGAGAGACATGGGTCCAATATACTATACGGTGGTGGAACTTATGGTCAAAATGCGAGCAACGCATTGAAGAAGCTCCTGCAATGGGTATGTTTGTGGGAACCCTTGATCCACAAGCAACCATCTCGCAATTTATGATGTTTTTCAAGCCGACTACCTTCCAGGCCTTGATTGACAAGCTAGCGCAAATGGATCAGATGGGCCATAGACCCCTTCTTCCAAAGTCGGACTCCCGAAATGAAAAGGGGAAGGGAAAAGCGATCGTTGTCGCTAATGCTCAGCAAAATCCGAGCAACTCGAAGCCGGTTGTTCGTCAAAATAATATGCGTCTACAGGTACCCCTTAAGGAGAGACTAGGACGTCCTTACTCATTTCCCCGAGATAAAACGAGAAGATTATTCGAGCTGGCGTTGCGCAACCGACTCATAAATCTGCCAGAGCCAAAACGTCCGTCGCAACCAAATGATGTCAATGAGCCCAACTACTGCCCCTATCACCGGGTACTGGGTCATCCGATCGAAGATTGCTATGTCTTCAAAAATTGGCTTGAAGACCAATACCAACAAGGCAAATTCGCGTTATCCGATAGATGGAAGGTGAATCCGCCGCAACCTCACGTCTCTAAGAGGATGAATATGCCGGGGGCAACGTGCTCTCTCGTCGAAGAAGCCCCATGGGAGGTTGTACTGTCAGCTAAGACAAAAAGAATGTTGAACGATCTTCAGACATGCCCAGCGATCAAGTGGAAGAACCCGATGGAACCGCAGATCATTGAGGGGATGTTGAAGCCGCGTCCAACTTCAAATACCGATGGTGGTGGCCCAAGCACTCGCAACCAGCCGTCAAAATCATCGAAGAAGAAGAAGAAGAAATCCAAGAAGCCCGTGAAGCCTGGCGACAAGCGCACAGACTTACAAAAACAAATTGACGCGCTGGAGGAATACAACCAGAAAGCATGAACTCCCATCACACTCCAAGAATTCCTCAAACATGTCTTTCGAGAGGAAGATGAGGGAGAAAGTTCATCGGACGAGTCTGAGGAATACGTGGCGAGCTGCCATATGATCTCCCATTCGTTGACAGACGATGAGGAGACTCCTTGCACTGAAGAGCTGGGGGCAGATCCTGAACCAAAAATTCTGGGGCCATCGGATGAAGTAATTGACGCATTCCTCAATGAAGCTCTATTGAAAAGTAAAGCTGATCGGGAACGCGAGACGGCTATATTTGAAAGGGCCAAGCACCAGCGACTTGATGAAAGAGCTGAGATACTTCCGCTAGAGCAAAATACATCCACCACGGACAAAAGCAAATTCAAGACGAGGAAAAGGTTTGCTAAGGCCATATCAATGGGCATGAAGCTACCATCCTCCGAAAGAAACATTACTGGTGAAGTGGAAATGCACCCCTCCTATTGCTTATATCATCGGAAGATTTTGCACTCCACTGAAGAGTGCAAAGCTTTCAATAGATAGTGGCAAGGATATGTTGCTCATCAACAGCATTTTAAGCGGGAGAAGCACAAAACTCGTCGGGAGCGGAAAAATACGACCGAAGGTTTTAACAGAACTACCGGTGATTGTCGCATGATTAACGCCGGGAGATCGCAAGTGCTCACATTCGGGAGCGATTCTGACAAGGAGCTGGCTCTCAGCCCCCTCTTTAAAGAGTCCACCTCGGGAAAAGAAGAAGAGCCGAAGGTCTGCGAAAATATCCGGCTGCGTAATCGCACGCTACCTGAAAAGAATCTCGGACCCTCAAATAAAAAAGATAAGGGAAAAGAGAAGGTCCCTGAGGAGATCGCCCTAGATGACCAAGTTGTGGAGGAGCTAACTGCCAAGGACCCGCCAAAGAAAAATAAGGTGGATTACAACGTCTTAGCGCATCTGAGGAAACTACCCTCGCAGCTCAGCATTCTTGACGCCCTTTTGCTATCAAAAGAGGTGAGAAATTCGTTAATCAAAGCACTACAGGAGCCGGAACAATTCCAAGCTTTCCTGGCTGAAGAAAAGATGAAGGATGAATTGGAGGAAGTGCACACGGCCGATGTCACTTTTGGTGATGAGGACCTTCTCCTTGGGACGTGCGAACACAATCGCCCCCTCTATGTCTCGGGATACTGCCACGATATAAAGATAGGCAAAATCCTGATCGACAATGGATCCTCCGTTAATCTCCTCAATGTGCGGGTGTTAAAAGAAATCTGCATGAGCGTCTAGCACCTTGCTGGGGACAAGATCACCATCTCCGGGTTCAACTCCCAGTCATCAAGAACTCTTGGGTCTGTGATACTGACGCTACGCTTTGGGCTAATCGTCACAGACATTAAGTTCCACGTCATAGACGCCAAGACTTGCTACAATGCTCTGTTCGGCCGACCATGGTTACACGAGTACAACATCATCCCTTCTACACAACATCAGTGTATGAAGTATTTTAAGGATGGTTTCGAGTATACCGTGATGGGAGAACTGAACCCGTTCTCTGTGAACGAGATCCGCAAATATGAAGATGCCAAATACTTCTTACCGGATTTCAATGACACGGAGAGGTGTCACAAGTCGGAGAATAAAGCTAATGTCACCGTCCCTGTCTTCGGCAGTGATACCGAAGAGGAGGAGGAGATAGTTTATTCGGATCTGTCCCAACACAACAGGCCGGGACAGTCCGCTCCCATGTTGATCTTTGGTAGTGACTCAGAAGACGAGGTCCATGCTGTATTCTCTGCTCGACCTTCAATACAAACGTCCGCTGACGAAGAGCAAAGTCTGCAAGTCGCCATGGTTCCACTTAAACACCATAAAGAACTGGATGCACTTGATATATACAGTGTAGAAGAGCTGCGGACGTTCTATGTCCCTCCCAGGCGAAGGGGTGAAAAAGCAATTCTATTCTACCGCTCTGAAGAGAGTAAAGTGGAGAAAGAAATCTGGCATGGTGCGGATCCTACGCTTGACAGGCTTCAGCCCATCCGTCTGCCCAGATATTATACAGAAGGCTTGAAAAGGTTGCTGAAGCGCCAGGGGATATCCTTCAAACAGACCACTCAAAAAACCAAATTCTATGATAGGGTCTGGAACGTTCCCGGGACTCAGCACAAATTGCCTAATAGGAGAATGGAAACAATCGGGCTTGGATACATTCGGTCTAAGAAACGAGAGCTACTCCACGATTGCTACGTCGTGTATGACTTCGATGAAGAAGCGGATGCTCAATGGGAAGATGTTAATCCCGAACCAGTAAAAGTTCCAGATGCAAAAGTGCCCAGTCCGTCGTTCGAAGAACAAATGGATAAACTTATAAGGGAAGCTGGTCAAAAAGTTCGAGATGTCCATAACCGCGAGATGGCCATCTATGAGAAAGCCAAAACGCAACGCCTCCTCCAACAGGCCGTGAAAGATGAAAATGTCGTTCCTTGTCAACCTGTTATAAAGAAGGCTCGACGCAGAGGCAGAAACAAGTCGAAACGCGAAAAAGGCGCTCAACAGCAACGAAGCGGGGCTAAGAGGCCACGCAAGCGGAAATCGAGCGGTTCCGATCTATCCCTCATAAGAAAAATGGGTCGAGCGTACTCTTTTCCTCGAGACAAGACGAAGAAAATACTTGACCTCGCTCTCAAACATCAAATGCTTACACTGTTGGAGATAGTGCCCTCAGAGTCAATTATTGGATCACAGGCACGTGATTGCAATGATTGAGGGAGGACCTATACCGGTAGGACAGTCTTACTCAAGATGATAGTATGCTATCTGGTTTATCTTTATCATCATGTACTGCTTTAGGTGACCTTACAGGTCACTATTGCGCGTTGATAGAGCCCCTAGGAATCTTGCTTGACTGCCGGCAGTATGAGGGCGATCATATACATGGGAGCTGGTAGTCCATAAGCACATCCTTAAAAGGTCCCTAGTCGTGGGAGTTTCGAGACAGGGCATCGATACTCCAGAGTAGACTAGTGTATACAGTCGAGACCCCTACGAGGGGTGGTGGCCGGTCTCACAAGCCACTGGTGTCAGTTGGTTCACCTAAGATGTATACAGGTGCTCATTGGGTTATGAGTACACCGGACAGGACTCGCCGGGAACATGCTAGTTGGTCTTATACCTGACGTCAGATAGCAGTTCCCTGGTGACATGTGTACAGGTTAGTTCATCGACCTGAGATCGTCATTTGTCTCGTGTGAGTTCCCACTGTGCTTTGATTACTACCCTTCCACGCTCAAAGGAGACGTGCAAACAGGTTTTAGTTGGGTACAGTCCCGAGCCACATGGAGGCAGTGAGCGGATCTGCAGGGGTTCGTCTCTCCCGGTATTGGGGGTGAGGTCGCGCTGTGTCTAGGAGAGCCCTTACACGAAGTCCTTGGCCAAGGCAGGAGATTTACTGGTAGGTATTCCAGTAATATCTCAGGGTGTTCTGGGCTACACTCCGACACGACTTGTACCGCTTTTGGGGGTCTGACTTTTACCAACCCCCTAGGCCCGCCATGCGATGCTCATAGACGAACGGACCGGACTGTACGGATATTGTCACTGACAGGCTCAGTAGGGTGTCAGGATGAGTTCGCTCATTGACGTCCCTTTTGGTCAATACCTGGTAGCCCGTTACGTATAGGCTAATACCTCTGACGTGCTAGTGGTTAAATCCACAACCAAACTATTGACGAGTCTTTAGAGTCCCCCACAGACCAGTTTCTCAAGTTTCGGGCGAAACGCTTTAGAAGCCGTTTGGAGATATGGCAGGGTTTGATCAGATACGTGCGGTATTGCACGGATCATGATCGGACGGATAATACTAGCGGGCTTTGGTTTAAGCCGGATCCTAGTATTGTACAGTGTAGATTTGTCTCATTGCATTTGTATTCGGTCGGAATACAAATGCGGGTATGTATATACAGTTGCGGGGTTTCCTGTAATTTATTACGGGATCAGTTTTATGAAGTTGCCAGTTTGCTTTCCGTTTCGGCCATTTTCCTTTGTATCTTTTCTTGGCTGAAAATTGGTGGAGGATGGCTTATTTGCAATTGTGCAAATTAGCATTGTGGAGGGTGGTCTTTGCATATTGTTGCTTCATGATGGTTGCACCATCATTTGACTTCTTGACTTCATCATGGCTTGACCTTTGGAGTCATGATGGTTGATGGAGTGTGGGTTTTAGTTTATGATCATTGCTTATTATCATCACCCTTTCTCTCTCTTGCATGATGTTGGGGCTTACTCCTTTTTCATGGGAATTCCATTCATTCTATCATTCCTCAAGAGGCTTGGCCGGCCATGGAAGGGGAGGGGCTGTCCCAATTTTTAGGAAGAAAATATTGTTCTTTTGGCTTCACAAAAATCCCATAGCTTCATCTCCAAATGGATATATCTCATTCCTCCACTCAAAAGGCAACTTCTAGTAACCCCAATGAGACATAGCACTACATTATTCTACAGCAATTCTTGGGCACGTCGGCTCGCCAACTTCGTGCCCGAGTTGCCTCGGTCCAGAGGTGGGAGCCCGTAAAAGAACCCGGCGATGTGGTGCCCTTCCGACGAGGAGTTGAAGACCGGAGATTCCGCGGGGAGATCGGGACGACGACGAGAAGACCGAAGGACACGGATCGCTCGGTATATCTCTCTACCCCTTCTCTAGTTAGCTAGGACTATGTTAATGGCCCGATCCGGGGTTTTTGTGCGCGGTGGTGCCGGTTTACAAGTTCGTAAAAAGTTTCGATTCTGCATTCCGGCGTCGGATTGATGGCCGGGGCGCCGCCGTGCACTTACATGGTATCAGAGCCAGGCCATTAACCTAGTCTAGCTTGGTCTAACGTGTTTACAAGTTCGATCGATCGGATTTTCAAAAACCGCATTTTCAAAAGCATCAGTTCTCTGTCGAAATTTTTTTGGCTCCAAAAATTTTTCAGGTTGTTGCAGAATACTGAGCAGGAAATTCTAAGACATCTGTGAAAAAATGGTGGTGTGACACTGTAGCGTGACCGCGGAACCGCGGCCAAACCCCTATTCCGGCCGCGGTTCCGCCGCAGCACAGTGCCTTCACTGCACCATTTTTTCACAGTGATCTTTTTACAGGGAAATTGGGGTTTTGGAATGTTCTTTTTGGGCCCAGATTTTCTTTAAGTGCTACAGTAGTGCTTGGGGGCCCACTTGGGTAAATTTGATCGATCGAATATTTTAAACATGTTAGTTCACAGTATTTACATTATATCTGCGACCGTGAATGTCACTTGATTGGTAAATCCTGTCTAACTACTATAGCCCTTTTAGACGGATTTGTGAACATGACATTCACGTTGATGTTCTGTGTTGTGCTGTGATGTTGCGGATTGGTCTTGGGGGATAGCCTGGATGCAATGGTAGTACAGTTTGGTTTATTATGTACATTTGATATTGCGGGGAGAGCGTCCGACATGTGGACTGCTGTCACTGCCAGTTTGTATATTATTCTTTTGGGGCACGACCGGGGTGAGGTCGATGTACCCGTTGTATGTATATTTTACTTTCTGTACTAGGATTACCCCAAGGAGGGGTGCACGGATAGCCGGGTTCTAAAGGGCAATGGGCCCGCATCTCATGGCATTGAGACGGAGGGCGCTTCACTCTAGAATTGGCGGGCTATTCGCCGCACTCGTAGGGGGTACAGGTTGACCCAGGAGGGGTGCCCAAGTTACCGGATTCCGTGAAGTGCTGGGTGGTCCATTCACGTTGCTGAAGGGGCTGTCCCGCTTCAGGTTTTGGCGGGTAACTTGCCGCGCCCGTAGGGGTCTAGGATTTCATTGCACAGGCTATCCACACGACCAGGGGAACGTCGGGTTTTCAGTAGCGGCTCTATGAAACTCGGGGATCCCAGATATCTGTATTGTTCTGTGATGCTTATTACATTTCTGTGATGTTGCATTTTATCACGCCTTGAGCGAATATTATATATTGATATATATACTAGTAGATGTTGTATATGTTTTGAATCCGTGCTAGTCCAGTCCCCGCTCTGTCGTTAGTTAAGTAACCTAACGGGTAATGACGGGACCCAGTGGCGAATGCGGATGGCATAGACGTACATCATTATTTTCGTTCTTTATTGGTGTGACCAATTGATGGGACTGCGTTGATTCGGATCAATGCAAGCTAAACAAATCTATTCTGATGTTGTTGGAACACTTTTCAAAAAGCTGTTATTGCAAGGACGTTCACTTTTGTTTTGCACAGTGGTATTCAGTTGGAATATCCTGCTTCTCAGTCGACGAGGCAAGGGCCGAGATCCCTTCACCGGGAGTGACCCCTTGGACAGAAGTTTGCGTCAGGGCAATAACTTCACTATATCCGATTACTTTTGCTTTGCATCGTGGTATTCAGTTGGAATATCCTGCACCTCATTCTACGGGGAAAGAGCCGAGATCCCTTCACCGGGAGTGACCTCTTTAGAAAAGGTTTTCGTCACTATATTTTAAAAAAAAGCTATCCGGTTCCTTCAACGATATCAAGTTCATTACGTTAAAGGTTTTCGCCAGAAACCATTCGTAGCCCTCCGTCATTTCATATGGATAGTCAATAAGTATTCAAGCTGTGTGTGTTGGCCAAAGTCAAGGCACAGTGATTGGTAGCTATTGGGTATTCATATGCAGCATAGATAGATGCATTGGTTTGGGATAGTCGTACTACTATTTTGGCCAAAGTCAAGGGTATGTACGGGTGGGTTCAAATTAACCTGGAGAATGACGGGTAGAACTTGACATGTGATTATGATATGTTGGCCAAAGTCAAGGTCATAAGAGCATGGGGTAAAAATCATATCGGGAGTTTCTAAAGAAACTGAAACTTGCCAGATATGCGCATACCTTCTGGAGTGTGATAACGTGAGTGGATTCCGTCACGTTATCATGCGATGATAGTTGGATCCCGATTCCCACTGATGAGTTGGTTTACTCCTCGGGTGATCCCGACTAATTCTTCTTTCAGGTTTAGAGGAGAATTTGACGGTACAGTGGGAGGTTTCCAGATTAGATAAATTGGTAACCATTCTGATCTAGGTTAGAGTGCACGCTGAGTGTTTCTTTTCTCTCTCTCTTTGGCAGCGACCATTGACCCGACCCTAGACTATGACTCAGTGACCAAAGTTGACCGAACCTTCTTAACACTGGCTTTTGGATTATCAGAGTTGCAAACCTCATTGCCACTCCTACTTTTACCCTTTTCTCCAGGACACCCCGTATTACTACGAACGTCCACTTCCATTGGACAAAACCATCGTATGGTTATATACGAACTCGAAGGAATTTATTCGAGGATGGTTTCTGGTTCTGGAGAAAATGAATAGGACTATTCAGTTGTCTTTTCCTTTTACCTTCTCTCAGGTTGCGAGTACTCCTTGGTTTAGGAGATAGTACATCTATTACGCAAATTGGATAGTCTTCTTCCAAACCATAGGCAGGTGCCGACCGGTAGGGAATGAAGAAAACCAATTAACCTAACGATGGTGTACAAAAGGTATTAAGTAAAGACATATCAAGGGATTAGTAAGAGGGAAAAGTAAATTGCGACTGCTATTCACGACCAAACCAAGTATTTCTTTGCCAATCCTAAATCACCTTTGTATTTCTCCAGGACACTCCGTATCACTACGAAGATCCACAGTTTATTAGATACTCCATCGTATGGTTATATACGAACTTGAAAGGAACTTGTTCCAGTTCGGGGATGGATTCTGGTTCAGGAGAAATAGGAATAAGGTTTATTCGGTTGTCTTTTATCTTCACCTTCTCTCGCATTGCGAGTGCTCCTAGGATTAGGACAGTACACCCATTATGCTTATTCGATAGTCTTCTTCCAAACCATAGGCTGGTGCCGAACGGTAGGGAAGGAAGAAAACCATTTAGCCTAAGAGGGTGTGCAGAAGGTAATGACTAAAGACATATAAAGGGATTTGGAAAGATGGCAAAGAATTACACGGTTACAGTTGTGATTCTGGATAATGGAAGAGGCATTACTAGGAATACCGGGATACCCCATCGAAACATTTCAATGTTTCAGTTTCGCTGTGTACTGTTAAAAGAAAACTGATTTCCCAATCAGATCTTGCTCCAGGGTATGTATTTACCAGGTATGATTCTCACATCTGTATGGTTTTACAGATGATGAGTGGGAGTAAGTTATTAGGAATTAGGTGATCATCCTCATTATATCGGGATTCGTTGTAATCGGTGATATTTGAGGAAGTCACCTGGGTTGTTTGCCGGACGACAAATATTTGGTTTTGAATATCCGCTGTCATGCACCAATTTCAAATTGATATATCTGTACGTCTATTTTTATAGAGTGAGATATACCTTTTTGAAATTATGTCGATGACATTTACCTATATCAGTGGATGGTTAGGTAAGGAGCATTAAACAGCGGTGTAATTCTTCTTAACCATAAGTACAGTTTTCAACCTACGACACACAGGGTTTGAGTTATTAGACTCAAAGGACTTATACAGAGTATTGTATGTTATCCAATGTCCATTAGGACAGAGGGGTTGGTCCTCGTACTATATTCGGTTTACTTATGACTTCTCTAGTTCTTAGACAAGTGTTTCGTAGAAACACAAGGTCTGAGTTATGAGAAGTTATAGGTATATGAATAAAGTAGAGAACCAAGTGTTGCAAGTATCGGGATTCTTCAAGGTGATCGAAGATGTAGATACTTGTGTAGGGTATTCAGTTGATAGTAATGATTAAGAGAACTTGCTTCTCTTTCAGATTACTCATAATTGGAAGCACTCCTAAGTTGAGTAATGCTGATCGGCCTCTCTCCATTTAGTTGACATGCACTGGAGACAGCTGCATGATTTGAATCTGGTTCAATTAAATCAGTGCCTTTGGTTCTATATTGGATATAGAACAGTTCATATCTTAACGATGTTAAGGTACGGGGAGTTGTCCGGCTTATGCTTAAAACCAGACTCTAGATAACTCAAGGCACGTTTCTGTAATGGCTGTTTGTGGGTTGACCCAGGCTATGATGAGGGTTGATTTTCTACCATCTGGAAGATCAATAGTGATATTGTTCTAGACTCGCCACAGTTTTAATAAAAATGGATTTTTTCAGAAAACAGTAGTGGGAGTATGGTAGAACTGGAAGTGATTCCAGAACCGCAAACGATTACTGAAAGTTTGATAGGAACCTAAAGATTCAATATGGCTTGACATTCCATTGGCCACTCCGCAGACATGATGGGTAACCTCAGACACCCGAGAGGTACTCCGGTAGCCTCAAGGACGGTGGAAGGGAGGTTCTTGTTTACCCAGAATTTTCATTGCTGTTGTTCCAGGCTATGAGACCCGGCAGGAGTATGAGTATAGCATCGTTCTAAACTAGCTTTAGAAGTGTACGTGTATATGACTCTGCCAGAGGGTTGTCGTAGTCAGTGGGAGCAGCGGAAGCATTGGTGGACAAGTGGCTTATGTCTATTTATAAACTAAAGAAAATATAGCGGAGATAGATCATCTATTTCTGATGTGACAGTCATAGGTTTGACTTCATCAGAATAGGGGATGGATCTGTTAAGAAGGTAGTAGGGTGTGATGTCCTGGTATTTGGATGACATACACAGAGTGGGAAGTGATATTCCTATACTACGATCGGTTATACTTTGGTCGTCACACAGTGGTTTCTCCACATGGGACTTGGACATTATATCAGACATTCTGGTTACTGGATCTATGGTTTTAGATCTAGATTTGGGTAGTTTTCCAATATGCGTACTTAGACAACATTCTAAGAGTTTTTAGAATGGAAGACTCCTGGCACGGTAGTATACCTGCAGGTGATGGAGTCGCCCTCTCTAAAGGTGTCATACAGACTAAAGGGGAGAGGGATGCGCATGATTGGCAGATCACTTGCTTAGGCAATTGAGTTGATCATGAGTACCACACCAGATGTTGTTTTTGCAGCAGATGCAATAAGTTGATATTGATCCAATCCTGGAGAAACGGTCGGAAGCAGTTTTAGAAAATAAGTGGATGTTCTAGGGATATGATAACGACAGCCTCATTCGGGAGACAGTTATCATTCCAGGCTTCCAAGGTGACATGGATGACAGAGAGGTTGTCAGAGTTATAGTTTTCCTTCTGTCGAGGGGCAGTATTTTGGACAGGTGGTCCAAGGGGATACTGAGGGAGGCATAACGCAGGATACTGATTAAGTTCAGTTGACGATACAGTCTAAGAAGTTTGGATTTGGAGTTCATTTATGAGCTAGGTCCCATCAGACATCCAGACACATTCTAAGACAGGTATTGCTCATTTAGGGAGACGGCTTTCTCCGCGAACTTGAGATATAGAGAGACATAGAAAGAAACATCTAAGCGGATCCACTCACTGAGGCTATTCCTCGAATGCAATAGTTTCGCAAACGGGTTTTGTGAGACTGATTAGTAGAGGAGTTGGGTGTTCGGTATCACACGGGCTGTGAGTATGCGACATCGCAATAATTAGCCTTGAGTGCAAGTGGGAGATTGTTGGAGATAGTACCCTCAGAGTCAATTATTGGATCACAGGCACGTGATTGCAATGATTGAGGGAGAACCTATACCGGTAGGACAGTCTTACTCAAGATGATAGTATGCTATCTGGTTTATCTTTATCATCATGTACTGCTTTAGGTGACCTTACAGGTCACTATTGCGCGTTGATAGAGCCCCTAGGAATCTTGCTTGACTGCCGGCAGTATGAGGGCGATCATATACGTGGGAGCTGGTAGTCCATAAGCACATCCTTAAAAGGTCCCTAGTCGTGGGAGTTTCGAGACAGGGCATCGATACTCCAGAGTAGACTAGTGTATACAGTCGAGACCCCTACGAGGGGCGGTGGCCGGTCTCACAAGCCACTGGTGTCAGTTGGTTCACCTAAGATGTATACAGGTGCTCATTGGGTTATGAGTACACCGGACAGGACTCGCCGGGAACATGCTAGTTGGTCTTATACCTGACGTCAGATAGCAGTTCCCTGGTGACATGTGTACAGGTTAGTTCATCGACCTGAGATCGTCATTTGTCTCGTGTGAGTTCCCACTGTGCTTTGATTACTACCCTACCACGCTCAAAGGAGACATGCAAACAGGTTTTAGTTGGGTACAGTCCCGAGCCACATGGAGGCAGTGAGCGGATCTGCAGGGGTTCGTCTCTCCCGGTATTGGGGGTGAGGTCGCGCTGTGTCTAGGAGAGCCCTTACACGAAGTCCTTGGCCAAGGCAGGAGATTTACTGGTAGGTATTCCAGTAATATCTCAGGGTGTTCTGGGCTACACTCCGACACGACTTGTACCGCTTTTGGGGGTCTGACTTTTACCAACCCCCTAGGCCCGCCATGCGATGCTCATAGACGAACGGACCGGACTGTACGGATATTGTCACTGACAGTCTCAGTAGGGTGTCAGGATGAGTTCGCTCATCGACGTCCCTTTTGGTCAATACCTGGTAGCCCGTTACGTATAGGCTAATACCTCTAACGTGCTAGTGGTTAAATCCACAACCAAAGTATTGACGAGTCTTTAGAGTCTCCCACAGACCAGTTTCTCAAGTTTCGGGCGAAACGCTGTAGAAGCCGTTTGGAGATATGGCAGGGTTCGATCAGATATGTGCGGTATTGCACGGATCATGATCGGACGGATAATACTAGCGGGCTTTGGTTTAAGCCGGATCCTAGTATTGTACAGTGTAGATTTGTCTCATTGCATTTGTATTCGGTCGGAATACAAATGCGGGTATGTATATACAGTTGCGGGGTTTCCTGTAATTTATTACGGGATCAGTTTTATGAAGTTGCCAGTTTGCTTTCCGTTTCGGCCATTTTTCTTTGTATCTTTCCTTGGCTGAAAATTGGTGGAGGATGGCTTATTTGCAATTGTGCAAATTAGCATTGTGGAGGGTGGTCTTTGCATATTATTGCTTCATGATGGTTGCACCATCATTTGTCTTCTTGACTTCATCATGGCTTGACCTTTGGAGTCATGATGGTTGATGGAGTGTGGGTTTTAGTTTGTGATCATTGCTTATTATCATCACCCTTTCTCTCTCTTGCATGATGTTGGGGCTTACTCCTTTTTCATGGGAATTCCATTCATTCTATCATTCCTCAAGAGGCTTGGCCGGCCATGGAAGGGGAGGGGCTGTCCCAATTTTTGGGAAGAAAATATTGTTCTTTTGGCTTCACAAAAATCCCATAGCTTCATCTCCAAATGGATATATCTCATTCCTCCACTTAAAAGGCAACTTCTAGTAACCCCAATGAGACATAGCACTACATTATTCTACAGCAATTCTTGGGCACGTCGGCTCGCCAACTTCATGCCCGAGTTGCCTCGGTCCAGAGGTGGGAGCCCGTAAAAGAACCCGGCGATGTGGTGCCCTTCCGACGAGGAGTTGAAGACCGAAGATTCCGTGGGGAGATTGGGACGACGACGAGAAGACCGAAGGACACGGATCGCTCGGTATATCTCTCTACCCCTTCTCTAGTTAGCTAGGACTATGTTAACGGCCCGATCCGGGGTTTTTGTGCGCGGTGGTGCCGGTTTACAAGTTCGTAAAAAGTTTCGTTTCCGCATTCCGGCGTCGGATTGACGGCCGGGGCGCCGCCGTGCACTTACATACACTGCCGGAGTCTAAACACCCTGAACAAGCAGGCGAAGTCTCACACCCAGACTATTGCTTTTATCACCGAGTGATAGGGCACCCTCTCGAGGATTGCTTCACCTTCAAGAATTGGGTTGAAGATCAGTATCAGCTTGGCAAGTTCGCTCTGTCTGACAAGTGGAGGGTAGCGCTGCCACAGAAGCACGAACCCAAGGCCACGAAAGAAGAACCAGTTCCACATTGGGATTGGAAGCGAATACGTACTTGTCACATGATAACAATATCAAAAGAAGAGCCAGAGAACATGGATGACCTTCCCTGGTGCTTCGAAAACAGCAACGATGAGGTGATCTCAGAATTTTCGCCAGCACCGAAAGAGCTGGAGGATGGAATACATACCACTGCGGATAACCTTAGGAAAATTGAGTTGGGGACGGCGAATGACCCGCGACCGATATTCATTAGTGAACTGCTGTCTAAAGAGAGGGTGGCTTCATTAAAAGACCTGCTTATGCAGCATAAAGATTGCTTCGCATGGAACTATTCCGAAATGCCGGGACTAGATCCAGAAATTGCTGTGCACAAATTGGCAATATCCCCGGACGTCAAGCCGGTCAAGCAGGCACCAAGAAGAATGCGGCTCGAGCTTGAGATGAGCATCAACGCCGAGGTCAAGAAGCTGATCGACTCCGGCTTTATTCAGGAAGTTCAATATCCGGAATGGATCGCCAACATCGTCCCCGTGATGAAGAAAAATGGGACAGTGCGCATATGCGTGGACTTCCGGGATCTCAATAAAGCCTGCCCGAAGGACGATTTCCCAGTGCCAGTCACCGAACTGATGATAGACAATACGTCCACTCATGAGGTTTTCTCCTTCATGGATGGCTCGTCAGGGTATAATCAGATAAAGATGCATCCCGAAGACCAGAAGCACACCGCCTTCAGGACTCCTTTGGGTATATTCTGCTACAAGGTGATGCCCTTCGGTCTAAAGAACGCCGGTGCCACCTATCAGAGGGCCATGACGAAAATCTTCGATGACCTTATACATGAAATCGTCGAATGTTATATCGACGATCTCGTGGTTAAAAGCAAATCATATGAGGAACATCTCGAGCATCTGAAGACCGTATTTCAACGCCTTCGACAATACAACTTGAAGATGAACCCTCTCAAGTGTGCATTCGGAGTTTCCTCGAGCAAATTCCTGAGATTCATCGTCCGACACCGAGGTATTGAGATAGATCCGTCAAAGATCAAGGCGATCATGGAAATGCCTCCGCCAAGGACTCTCAAACAGCTGTGGTCTCTCCAAAGGAAGCTCGCGTATATACGGCGATTTATAGCCAACCTTTCAGGCAAGTGCCGTCCTTACAGCCACCTGATGAAGAAGGGAACCCCGTTCGTATGGGACCAAAAATGCCAAAGCGCGCTAGACAAGGTCAAGCAGTACCTCCAGAATCCTCCAGTGTTAGCTGCTCTGGTCAAGGGAAAGCCCCTCATTCTTTATACAACCGCCCTCGAAGGTGCCTTAGGTGCATTATGGGCACAAGAGAACGATCAAGGGAAGGAGAGAGCTCTCTATTACTTGAGTCGAGTCCTACCGGGGGCAGAAAGCAACTATTCCTCCATTGAGAAACATTGCCTGGTGTTGATCTTCGCGGTAACAAAGCTCAGGCACTATGCGTTGGCGCATGAGGTCCGTCTCATTTCGAAGGTGGACCCCTTTAAATATTTAATGTCGAAGGCCATATTGACGGGGCGACTCGCTAAATGGGCCCTGCTCTTGATGGAGTTCTCGATAACGTATCAACCTCTCAAAGCAGTGAAAGGCCAGGCCATCGCCGACTTCCTCGCTGAGCATCCGATACCCGCCGATTCTCCTTTGAATTGCGATCTTCCAGACGAACATGCGTTTGATGCGATCGAAGGTGGTGATACCCAATGGGAGCTTTATTTCGATGGAGCATCTTCCGTGAAGAAGCGCAAACAAAGTACCCCTATAATCAAATCGGGGGTAGGACTCATCTTTGTAACTCCACAATGAGGGATAATGCGCTTTGCTTTCTCCCTAACAGAGCCGAAGACAAACAATGAAGCCGAATACGAAGCTTTAATAGTAGGCCTCGAGATCGCCATCGACATGGGGATTGAAAACCTCCTCATATACGGAGACTCCCAACTAGTCGTTAGTCAAGTAAACGGCGACTACCAAACATGCAAGCCAGAGCTGGTGAAGTACGGCGAGAAGGTGCAGCAACTGTTGACCCAAATCCCTTCCTATACTTTGGAAAACATACCGCACGCGGAAAACAGCAAAGCGGACGCGTTGGCCAAGCTCGCTAAGGAACTGGCTGATAAGAACCTCGATGACGTAAGAATCGTGGTACAAAGCCGTCGAGTACTTGCCCCAGCGGAAATATCTCCGGAATCATCCGAAGGAAAGGGAGCGACTGAGCAGACGACCCTGCAAATAAAAGATCGAGAAAATACCGAGAATTGGAGAGAAGTCTTTATAGACTACTTCAAATACTGTCGAACGCCCGAAGATGCGTCCTCAAGACATCAGCTCATGAAACGTGCTCTGTCTTTCGCCTTCGTCAATGATACTCTGTACAAGAGGTCGTTTGATTCTGTGTGGTTAAGATGTCTGGGACCTGATGAAGCGAGAAAAGTCATTCAGGAAGTTCATGACGGACTCTGCGGTTCTCACCAAGCAGGTCCAAAGATGAAGTTGAAGATCAAACGGATGGGTTACTACTGGCCCACGATGATTCAGGACTGCCTCGAATATGCGAAGCAATGCCACCCATGTTAAATTCATGGGGACTTCATCCATCAGCATCCAAATCCATTCCATCCAACGGTGGCTAGCTGGCCATTCGAAATGTGGGGAACTGACATAGTCGGCCCCATCGAACCAGCATCGTCTAGAGGACATCGTTTCATCCTGGCAACGACTGACTACTTCTCCAAATGGGCAGAAGCAGTACCGTTAAGAGAAGTGAAGACGGAAAATATCCTCCATTTCTTCAAGACGCACGTCATATATCGGTTTGGAACTCCGCGACGGATCATCTCCGATAACGGGCCAGCTTACAGAAGCCACAAGATCAGTCGCTTCGCGCAACAACACAATATAGACTGGAGATATTCCTCGGTTTATAATCCGCGAGCTAACGGTCTAGCCGAGGCCTTCAACAAGACCTTGACAAAGATCATGAAGAAAACGGTGTCCCGAAATAAGGAGGACTGGCATGAAAGACTGCAAGAAGCTCTCTGGGCGTATCGAACTACGTTCAAGACAGCCACAAACACAACTCCATATGCGTTGGTATTCGGTACAGAAGCAGTACTCTCTCTCGAGATAGAGTTACCCTCTCTACGAGTGGCGGTCCACTACGAGCTGACGGACGAAGAAAATGCTCACCTTCGGCTTGAGGAGCTTGATGCCCTTGATGAAACCCGGCTCATAGAGCAACAAAATCTGGAGGCCTATAAAGCAAAGATGACGCGCTCTTATGAAAGATTGACCCGGCCGAGGACATTCTGCCAAGGCGAACTCGTGCTAGTGATCAAAAGTCCTATGATCCCCAATCGCGCCAAGCGGGGAAAATTCGAGCCAAACTATGAAGGCCCGTACATAATAGACAAGGTCTACCATGGTGGAGCCTATCTACTCATGGAGATGCATGGTGAAAGGCTTTTCAGGCCAATAAACGGCCGCTTCCTAAAGAAATACTACGCTTAGCGAGTCACAGCCTAGGTCAATGATAGATGACGACGACTACGTCCGCTCACTATCTTCCTAAGCTCAAACTTTATAAGCAGTAGCCAGCCTTCTCCTGAACGGACCGAAACGTCCTTAAACTAATGACGGACCGAAACGTCCTTAAACTAACGAAGGACCGAAACGTCTTTAAACTATTACCGCAACATCTTCAGGCTGACGAGATGAGTAAAAAAAATATTAAAAAAATATAATAAACGGTATGTCCATAAGCAAAATGGGCACGGATGAAAACCCGAAAGGGCTCCGTGAGTAAAAACAGCAGGGCTACCGGCGAGTGTTCGTGAAAACCCGAAATGGCGCGACCTCGTAAAAAAAAAGAGAGAAAATAAAAAGAATAAAAAGAAATGGTATGTCCATAAGCAAAAAGGGTACGGATGAAAACCCGAAAGGGCTCCATGAGTAAAAACAGCAGGACTACCGGCGAGTGTTTGTGAAAACCCGAAAGGGCGCAACCTCGTTAAAGGACACTTACAAGGTCCTCTCGACCTTGTAAGGAGAAACCACCCGCGTGAGATCCTTACGACTCACAAGGGAGCAACACACTTAGGGATCCTCACGATTCCTAAGGAGAAAATACGCTTGCGAGATCCTCACGACTCGTAAGGAGAACTCTCTTATGGGACCCTCACGGCTCATAAGATTTGAAAGTCTTAAGTTACAGAGACCTAAACCTGTGCTTAAGCAAACTCCACAACCTTCGATATTGCCCTACAAGTGGCTCAATACTGACCCTTGTATACAATCCACGGGCGCGAATAAACATTTCCCTAACCAAGACCCATCCGAGACTGGGGATATGTACGTATGATGAACAACCCTGTAGGTCCTCTCGATTTACAAGGAGAAAACCCTCTTGTAGGATCCTTACGACTTACAAAGGAACATACACTTAGGAATCCTCACGATTCCTAAAGAGAAAATACACCTACGAGATCCTCACGACTTGTAGGGAGAAATACCTTTGTGAGGCCCTTACGGCTCATGAAGTCAAAAGCCTTAGTTGACAGGACCTTAACCCTGTTCGCTAAGCCACCTTTGTTCAACATCGACAGAGGCAAATGATGATTCGCTCCTGGCAATATTCCAGTTGTAGCGGTGCTGATGCCGAAATCGGTGTCTAATTTCAGGTTTACGGTGAAAAGCCACCAAGCCGCATATGCATACGAAATAGCCGAAATGATGGGGCAACTTGCAATAAAAAGCAGCAAGTAAAAACTTATGCATATAAAACAGCCGAAATGATTAGGCAACTCGCAATAAAAAGCAGCGAGTAAAAATAAAATAAATAGCCAAAATGATTGGGCACCGCGAAAAATAGCCGAAATGATTGGGCAATCGCGACCTTCGCGATATAAAAGCTGAAATGATAAAGCATCGCGGAAATAAAACAATAAAAGAGAATAAAACTTTTGCCCTACAGTTGAGATCACATCGATCCCTGTATACAATCCAAGGGCACAAACAAAAAGGGGACTACATTTCCCCACCAAGCTGCGTCAAAGGGAAGTCAGATCTCGACGACCACATCTATAGCCTGGAGACCAACAGCGGCGTTCCTCCTCGTTCCAGCAGGACACGGACGTGACATCACCAATCGGAGCCACGGCAAAGTCCCCTGTTCCAAGACTCTACGGTTCACAGATAACCTAGAGTCAACCAATGACCTCCGTCTCGGAAACAAGTCAACCAATGACCTCCGTCGCGGAAACAAGTCGGCAACGACCTCCGTCTCGGAAACAAGTCAGCCAACGACCTCCGTCTCGGAAACAAGTCAGCAAATGACCTCCGTCGTGGAAACAAGTCAGTCAATGACCTCCGTCGCGGAAACAAGTCGGCAACGACCTCCGTCTCGGAAACAAGTCAGCAAATGACCTCCGTCGTGGAAAAAAGTCAGCCAATGACCTTCGTCGCGGAAACAAGTCAACAACGACCTCCGTCTCGAAAAAAAGTCAGCCAACGACCTCCGTCTCGGAAACAAGTCAGCCAACGACCTCCGTCTCGGAAACAAGTTAGCAAATGACCTCCGTCGCGGAAACAAGTCAGCCAACGACCTCCGTCTCGGAAACAAGTCAGCAAATGACCTCCGTCGTGGAAACAAGTCAGCCAATGACCTCCGTCGCTGAAACAAGTCGGTAACGACCTCCGTCTCGGAAACAAGTCAGCAAATGACCTCCGTCATGGAAACAAGTCGGCAACGACCTTCGTCATGGAAACAAGTCGGCAACGACCTTCGTCTCGGAAACAAGTCGCCAACGACCTCCGTCTCGGAAACAAGTCAGCCAACGACCTCCGTCTCGAAAACAAGTCAGCCAACGACCTCCGTCGTGGAAACAAGTCAGCCAATGACCTCCGTCGCGGAAACAAGTCAGCCAATGACCTCCGTCTCGGAAACAAGTCAGCAACGACCTCCGTCTCGGAAACAAGTCAGCCAACGACCTCCGTCTCGGAAACAAGTCAGCCAACGACCTCCGTCTCGGAAACAAGTCAGCAAATGACCTCCGTCGTGGAAACAAGTCAACAAACGACCTCCGTCGCAGAAACAAGTCAGCCAACGACCTCCCCGTCGGAGCAATACTTCGACTCGGAAAAAAGTCAACTCACCAACCACTTACGAGTCCTCTCGACTTGTAAGGGAGAAAATTTTCTTATAAGATCCTTATGACTTATAAGAGAAAACACACTTAGGAATCCTCACGATTCCTAAGGAGAAAATCCACCTACGAGATCCTCTCGATCCGTAGGGAGAAAAATCTCTATGAGACCCTCACGGCTCATAGAGTTGAAAAGTCTTAGGCAGCATATCTGAATCTGCGGCCTAAGCCATCGCTATCTTTTGGAGAAATCTAGATGCTTACTCTATTATATGTCAATTGTGTTTATCAAGACAGCATGCTGATAATAAGAGAAGGGAGAAAGCAAAGAAATAGTACAAGACATGCAAAGAAAAATGTGTATCTTTATTTATTGACTTTAATCAAGTACAAGGTGAAGCGTACAAAAGAATAAAGAATGGATACATATTATTTTTTTTAAAAATAAAAAAATTTACAATTGTATTGATACAAAGGCAGCTACTGGGAAGGAAGCGTCTTAAATAGCTCTATCAGTTGTTCGCACACTTCCTTCCATGCCTTTTCCTGAACGGCCACCACTGCCAGTTCTGCCTCCACCTGAGCCCTTTGCTGCAAGAGAGATGCAAGCTGCTCCCCAATGGCCTGCTGAGCTGCTTCGCGGCCTTGGGCATTACGCTCGGCAGCGTCAAGTTTTTGCTTCAAGTTCAGCCCATTTGAGATACGCTCCAGAAGGCCCTCGAAGACAGCTTTCACCTCCGCAGCGTTCGCCTCGACCTCAGCACGTAGGCGAGCAGTCTTGCTTGAAGACTCCTGACACTCCTTCAGCCTTGAAGCTGCTTCTTGTTCCAAATGGCAGAAATGAGAAGTGCTTTGCTCGAGCCATGCTGCCCGTTGAGTGCTCACGGCCAAAACCTCAGGGGCATGACGCATCGACTCCAACTGATGCAGGCGAGCCTCGATCTCTCTGCAGTAGTTAACCCAAGACGCAACGATGCCCTCGTCATGGAAATTTACGAGTATCACCAGCATCGGGTTAACCGCCGTAGCGAAGTCTGCAGCAGATGTAGGAGTCTCGACGTCGAGTTCCTCGATGTAGTCGCTCAACATGCACAGACTATTCGCGGCGCCTTTCGAGGACGGACGTCTCAGGAAAGGGCCCGCCGGCATTGTAACACGAGGCTTGAAGGGCGTCGAGACTGGAATGACAGCTGAAAAAACAAGATACGATAAGATAACAGTTCAAGAAATATGAAAAAGTCATTGATGAGATAGTCTATTATACCAGCTGCAGCAGGTGGCAAGGCCGGAAGGGCTGGTGGCGCGACCGATCTTTCATCTCCTCCTTCGATTTGTAACACTGCAGTCAAGACAATAAAAAAGTTAGAAATAATTCCATCACTGAAAAAGAAAGATATCAGTTGGAAACTATACTCACCAGCGCCACCAGAGGGAGAAGCGAATTCAGATGGGAAGGAGAAGTGTGGGAGCAGCACTTGATAAAGATGATCAAAAAGCACTCCTGAAAAGACACAACAGTACGACTTTAGCACATAAATTATGCGTCTGAAAAATAAGACTAATAAGTTGCAGACCCATACCTTCCAACATCTTCGATGGTACGAGAGAGGCTGAGAGGTGACCACCGCCAAGGCAGTAGTTGACGGAGCTCCCTCAAGCAATGGAGCATCGGCACTGGCCGCACCTGCGTTAAAAAACAAGGGTAAACCTGTCAGGAAAGATTGCAAGATAAAAAAGGGGGACGGTAATCCGAAATTTACCTGATGAGCCTCCAGCCGAGACGGAGGCGTCTCCCTTCTCCATCGACATAAGTCCACCACCCGTGGCCTCATCCCCAGACTCCACGGGGGCCGTCGTCGTGCTCGCGAGGCCAGGAGACGGCGGAGGGCCATAGGCGGGGAGAGCTATAACTGGAGCATTACCAGACTCCTGAGAAAGAGCGGTCGGCTCGTCCTCAGGAATCATGTCCACCTCACCCGCTACTCCCTCAGGATCAGCAGTCACGGTTGTCTCGTCCACCGTCGCCACGAGGTCATCGGTCTCAGGCGCTCCGTCCGCTGCTACCTCGGGCTCGGCATCAACCACTTGCTCAGGCATAGTGGACGTGACCATTTCGTCAGCCACTAGCTCGGGCCCAGCAATCCCGGTTGTGTCATCCGCCATCGGCTCGGCTTCGACCAATACCTCTCCCTCTATCCCCTCAGGTTCGACGGTCTCCGCCTCCCCCTCGGTTGGACTTGGCCCTGCAGGACAGAATATATAAGAACCAACAACTTCATAATTCTTACAACAAAATTCTGAAAGAAATATTACCTGAGGTAGACTTATCGTTAGCCTCCCTATTAGCGCGCACCGCCTGTCTATGAGCTGTAGACAAGGCGACCGGGGGCTCTTTTGACGGAGTATCGGCATGAGGGACGGTGCTTGGGCCCGCTCCAATGGCCAAGGCAGCCCTGCGTGCCTTCGCTTCACGCCTCAACCGCTTCCTCTCCTCCCGGGCCGTCATGATAGACCTTTTCGACGCTTCCTTAATTAAGGTGTCGTCGTCCTCGTTTAGAGTTGCCTCCAGAGCCTTTAAGGCATCTCTCATCGGCTCTTCAAGACGGACTTCTCGCGATAGCCCTGAGGAAGCATAAACATCGACAGCTGGCCCGGGAAGAGTCTCCGCGTCACCTGGCGGGATCGGCATTGTGGTTCCTGTGATAAAAAGGGGGAGATTAGATCGACCATAACACAAGAAAAATGAAGAATTGATGAATCGAAATTTACCAAGGCCTAAGGACGCTCTAAGGCGTTCCTCCTCTTGGAAAGTCTTCAGGGAAGCAGCAATGGCTTCTTCAGTGGTGATGCATGTTGAAGAGAAGAGGGAAAAAACGTTAGTCAAGGGAAATAATAAAGATATGATACAATAAAAAATGCGACTAGTGGTTACCTGATTGCGCAAGCTTAGCTAGCCACGTGTCGCGCCTCGCCAACCGCTCTGAAACTACGAGGGCGGCCTCCAAGTCCGTGTCATCCGGCGGCATCCCCTGTTAGTCCCATATTCACTCAGGCCCTCACCATAGAGAGCGTGGGATTCCTGACCGAACGCGACGTCAGCGGCGAAGAGCGACCTCTTTTTCTTCTTCTGCCCACCAACCCTAGGTGCACCCGGGATCGACTTGCGCTTTGCAGGCACCTTGGGGCGGCGGGTCCCGATGTCCGCACCCACACCAGACTCCGGCGAGGCTACAACCACTGTCTCCACTGGAAAACAGGGCGCTGGTGGTGCATCCGCAATATCGGGAAGCGGCAATCCGCGTGGAGGACTCTACGCACGCGGTGGTCCGACTCTAGCATCTTTTAGAGGGGGAACTACCGAGGTCCTCGGCACTAAAGGAGTGTTGCGGTCGCTACCTGGAGGCACACCCTTACGGTCGACCAGCAATCGCTTTTCCTCCTTTATGACGGCTCCTGTCGAATGACTGTACCATTCTGTATATACCTTGAGGAGTCGTGGGGCGCAAGCCGGCTCACTGATAAAAAAGTGGGAACCCGTATTCAGACGCATGAAGTGATGCAGCGCGCTCTCCATCCCTTCTTCGGTAGCAGCAGGTTCCGATAAGAAAGCCTCCAGTGGTACCCCTTGATTGTAGCTCAGTTGTTGGGTGAAACGGTACGGGTTGTATCTCATGAAAATCGCCGCACCGTTCTGTCTGAACACCAGGAAGCCCGGTCTGATAGAATATAAGTGGAGGGTCTCCCGGGCCATAAAAACTGAGGCTCCATCTTTGAAAGTGTCTTGCAATGGCCGCACTGCAGTGGTAGATGCCTTTCCAATAGTCAACACCTTGTCGATGAAAGACACCCCATCTCCAACGGTGTGGGGGCGAAGGAGAAAACCCCTGGCATTCCATGGCGATGGAGTCACAATTGATGCGCCAATCAACTGTATGATGCGAGGGAAGCTGCACCTGTCATAGAACGAGGGCCTTTTGTGCATGCCGAAGACAACCGATGTGTGTAGCTCGAGCCATGATATGAAGTAGTGCATCGGGAAGATCACATGCAGCACCCCAGGCTCATTAGCATCCGCCGCTCGACTGAGGCCGCGAAACAAGTGTGCCAAGCCGGCGATCCCAACGGCCACTTTTACCCCGATGGTCATCTGGTGTTCATACCAGGATATTGCATTTCATACCGCCCATTCTTACGCTCGGTTGTTTATAGGTAGGTGCTTTTAATCCGTGTTTGTTACATATTTACAGAGTACAGGTTTTCAGTACAAATATTGCAAATCAAGATAAAATCTCCACAGTTACACCAAATACAGAACATCTGTCATAGCAGATAAAAGCCGGGTTCCGGTCATACATATCCATCCAGTGCCGAGTACCAGTTCCTGAGACAAGACATATGACAGTGGTCATTCGTGTCTGGGACAAGCACAGAGCACGAGGGGGGCTGCATAAGAATCAATAGGTGCGCGGAGCTCGAGGGAGATAAAGTCAAAAGTAAAGAAAATAATGCAATCTTGGACTAAGGAATCTGAAGATATTCTGGAAGATTTTGTGCAGTGTAAAGTTGGCAAACACGAGGAAAAAGTAAACCAGGGAAGCACACAAAAGACGACCACCCAACTCCACTGCATGGCCGCGGAACCGCGGCCAATAGGGGGTATAGGCCGCGGTTCCGCGGCCGTACTAGCTCTTCAGTGGGAGAGTTTTCAGGGGTAGTTTGGGTACTTCATTTTATGCCAGATTCTTGCCCTAGGTTTCCCATTCCCCTCCTATAAATACCCCGGTTCTGAGCAAAGCCAAGGTGTTAATTTCTTTAGCCTCTTTTAGTGTAGTTTTGTTCTTCTTCTTCTTCTTCTTCTTCTTCTTCTTCATCTTTCCTCCATGAAAATGTAGTGAGAGCATTGAGTGGATGTTAAATGAAGATGAGGGTTTTTGTATCATTCTTGTTTGTTTAGCTTCCCCTTGAGATTTTTGCTTCCTCTTGATCTTTCAACCTCTTCATTGAGCTTGAAAGGTTAAGGGTTAGTTATTGATCTCAAGGGTTGTATTTTCTTATGAAATTAGTGCTTCATTTCACATGCGTTCTTTACCCTTCTCTTGATCTTGCAACCTCTTGATTGAGCTTGCAAGTTTAAGGGTTGGCTATTGATCCCGTGCTTGTCTTGAGTTCTAGTTTCTAGTTTTCTTTCTTGCTTTTTATTACTTGCTTTTTATTACCTTGCTTTACTTTCATGCACTTAAAATTCCATGCTCTTGCTTACTTGTAATCTTTTCTTTTCTTTTGCTCTTTTTTTGGTTCTTTTTGTGAATGGTTGTAATTATCGTTGTTAAGAATAAATACGGTATTGTAAGTTAAGATTTTCTTTGCTCATTTCCTTTTCCCGTTATTTTCCATTGAACTCCGCCCAAACGATACGCAAGCGCTCCGTTAGACACCCTACCCTAACAAGGTAACGGTGATCCCTAACCGCGACCGGTTGCGTTCGGTTTGGCCGGAGGCGAAAGCAAGAGACAAGAACGGAAGGACAAGGGTAAATAAGCCGGATTCCACGAATACCGCGCTTAAATCCCCTAATCCACGTTGTTGCCGATTGCTCTAGCTTCAATTAGTCAAGACTCAGCTCAAAGGTTTTTAGTACGGATTTCTTTAGCTTACAATCTCGTATCTTTTTCTTAACAACTTTATACTTGCAAATAAAACACATAGGTTAGACTTGAACAAACATATACTCATTCTTTATTGACTCGTCTAAAACAAGAAAGGACATACAACCATCTCCCTGTGGATCGACCCGTGCTCAACCGGCTAGCTGCATAGCGACACCGTCCTGATCGCGGTTATACTTTAGAACTTTGAACATCCGACACGCCAAAAGCGTGCGATCAAATGGCGCCGTTGCCGGGGAGACGGTAGCGTATTTTCTTTCTTGTTATTCGGGTTAATATTCTTTTTGTATTTATTTATAAATAAAAAAAATCTTTTTTTTTTTAATTTTTGTGGGCAAGAGTGCAGATTTTTGCAGATTTGCAAACTGCGATTGTGGGGAGCAAAGTGTACGTTCAAGGCTAAAGTGATTGCAAAGTACGGTGCCAAAGATCCGGGTAGTTTGACCCGCGCAAGCGAACTTTTCAAGCTTACCGGATTTGATTCAACGGGGGTTTCCTAACCCAAAAACTTAACGGTACGTACTTTACTAACACCTTCTTCTCAAATCCGACGCATCCAATATACTATTCTTTGCAGGATTCTTTGCAAGTTCGCTAGCAAACGCTAAAAATTGACCAACCCGTATTTGTTGCAGTGCCGTGCTTAAACTAAAAAAACGATTATTTGATTCTTTATAGAATTTTTATTGAATTGCGCATTGCATACATTAATACGGACTTAAGGGCAAGCTAACCCCATAATATACGGTAAAGGATTTCATCACCTTTTCCGTGGCCCACAAATCACGAACTTGAGCATAACGTTTACCCGCACAAATTTTAAAAGAAATTAGACTTTAAGCCTTAAGGACTTCGCGCTCATTAGGAAAAGTTAACCGTGTTTAGAACCTCGCTTAACGGTACATTGTTTACGGGGTGTCTAGGAAAGTGTTAACGGCGAAACCGCCAAAAGAGAAAGGGTTATTTAATTAAGGAACTTCGCGAAAGCGTTGGAAAACCTCCCCTTATCTCTGCACTTACCTGGCCTCGTGATCAGTGTATCTTGAGCCCGTTTCTCGACACAGTTTTACTTCGACAATCAAGTTCTGGAGCAGGTCTAGTTGACCTAGGTGAACCCTAGAACGATTAGGTGTGTGGTATTTTTGTGTCGTGATTGTTTTTGTCCATATTCTTTTTGTGTGTATATTTCATTCTTTTGTTCATAACTAACTAAAAAAAAATCACATTCTTTTTCCTTCCTTTTCTCTACCTTTCTTTCTCTCTCTTCATATCATGGGCACCCCACCTCGAAAAACCCTTGCCGAGCTTTGGTACCCACAACCAGACATAACTTCCTACGGTTCTTGTTTTGGTCGAACTTCGAACGACCCCTCCATGCCCAAAATTTCTTTGAAAGATCGGATAGACGCGTCTAGGACGAACAACTAGACCCCGCAATCCACTTCGTATCAACCGTTTCAAACATTCACCCCTTCTTGCGTTGATACCCCTTTTGAAAGTCCAGTTGTAGCCACAAGACCTATGTCTCTTGCTGAACAAATTGAACAATCCCGTAGCCGATCTTTCTCGCCTTTCAACACTACAAATTCTTGGGATCAACAATTCCATTCACCTTCTTATCCAAATGTTGATCCTACTCCTGTCCAACCATTCAATTCCTACCAGTCCTACCCGACTTTTGCACCTTCCCTAGATATTGCTTCTACACAGCCATTTGGGGGTTTCCAGTATCCAAACAACTTCGAATCTTTTACTGAAACCCCATCACAACCTATGTCTAGCCTAGAACAGTCATTGGAAGAATTTCGGGTAGCTTCACAACAGATGATGGATTTGAATGTGTCCATGGCCGCCCTAATACAACCTAGTGATCCGGTAGCTAGTTTTCAACTGGCTCCAAATTTTTCAATGTATGATGAGGCGGCAGGACAGACTGTGAATTTGAGTGGTGAGAGTGAGCTGTACCCCCTTCCGAATCAAGCCTACCCAATTCATCTTGACTCCCACAACTCCGGTTTTGAATGTTTATCTAGTGTTCAAACCGATTCATTGATTACAGATAGAACAGATAATGAGTTGTGTGACTTCGTAGTGTTTGATTTACCTGATTGTGAAGGGTCCCTTCCAAGTGAAACCAATCCCAATCCTTTTGATCTCTACACCTCCATCTTAGAACCAGAATCGATTGAAATCCATGCTTTTGTTGAGGTGTCTGAGAAAATTGATTTTCACTTGATTAAGGATATTGACGCTGGGAATATTTTGGATGATGAACCCATAGATTTGCCTGAATTTTTCTCTCCAATTCATCATCCCGAGTCATTAAATGTTTTTCCCGAACTTCATATGCGTCTTGATATTGATGATAAAGGCATGGATGAGATAAATTTTGAGGAGAATATTGAGGATAGTACTGAGGATGAAACAGTTTTAATTGATCAGTCGGATTTTCCAATTCATCCTGTTCCTTTCATTGACTGTGTGCACCCTCCCGAAACCTTAACCGATACCCCTCCTCGATCACTTCCCTCCATCCTTCCGACCTTGCAAGAAACTGTATCATTTTCATTTCATATGTCTGGTTTACCAAGTTCGGCGTACCCATGGTTTCTCACGAATCTTGAGGGATTTGACCCCATTTCTCGACGGGTTAATATATTAGCACAATCGCTTTTCACACATCGGTCATCACAAATTGTGCTAATCTATTCACTCCATTTTCACCCTCAAGTTCGTACTCCGCTTCTTTCACCCGTCCGCCATTCTTCTTCTCATATACCGAGACCATATCCCGCTTCTATCTCCATATGATCTCGCGTATTCTCCATTTCTTTCCTCTTCACCTTCTTTCACCAACCCGCATCTTACAGAGATAAAATCTTTGAATGGTTGGTACTAACTTTTGGCCTGTGTAAGGCCTTGTATAGCTTGATACTGTTCTCTTTCCCCCATAATCCTGAACTTCAACGCTTAACAGTGGAAACACTATTTTACTTAAGTTTGGGGGGGAACCTTTTTGTATATATTTTTTGTTTTCCTTTTTGTTTTGTATATAATTTGTTTTTAAGGAGCGCCGACAATTTTGACCCTCTTGGTGTAGCCTGACAGTGAGGGCACTGTCAAGTTTAAGTTTGGGGGTGTGCTCGGTAAGCTTTCTTCCTTCGCATTCATTTGTATATTTTGCATTTGCATACCTTATTAAAAAAACCCATAAAAATCGAAAATTTTTCCAAAAATATAAAAACTTTGTCGTCAAGTTAGCTAATAGGGTAACTTAGATTTTTTCTGAAAGTTTAGTTGATATGTTAGAAATAACTAAATTCTAGACTTAGGAATTGAAAATCCTTAAAATAACCCTGATTCTATCTAACTTTGGTAAGTATACGTCCTTACAGTTTTTTGAGTTCAGTTCTTGAGTTAAGTCAAGATGAAGGGAAAGTATTGAAGCTTTACTGGAGGATAAGTCTGAAAAATAGTTTCTTTTCTTGAGTTCAAATTCAGAAAGTTTATACCCTACAAACTGCACTTACACGCACCTTGAAACTTGGGATAGTAGAGGATACCTAGAAATACTCTTGCCTGAAAGCCTAGTATGAAAGAAAAAACGGTATTTAAAGCTAAACACCAAAAGAGCATGTTGAAAAATATATCCGGTCTTGAAAAAGAAAAAGAAAAAGAAAAAGAAAAATGAATAAAGTCAAGACCTGGAAACTGCTATTTACGCTTTAAAGTTCACACATTCAGTAATCGGTCGTTAGTGCCTCAATAAGCATTAATAGTCGCATTAAAGGTGTGTGAGCAAATCCGTCCATCCTTAATGAAAAGAAGTAGTATTAGGTATTAGGGCAAGGGTATTATAGCTTGAATTGAATTCTTGAGTGTAGGGGTGCAAATATACACACACGTAGGGGTATACAATCGATGTTTACATAAAAGATAAAAATAAAGAATAAGACTTGTGTTTTCTGTAAAGTTGATAAAAAACCCTGATTTGAGGCCGCACTTTAGAAGGAAAACTCAGGAGATCCAAGGTTAAATAGATAGGAGGTGTGAAAAATAAGGGTTGGATATTTCTAACTTAGGATGATAGAGTTTCTAACGTAAATACTAAACTGTAGGAGTAGAATCATTGTTAACTTATGACACTAGCTCGACGGGATTTTATGGGTGGTATCCGCTGAAAACCCTCAGGAGACAACACTCCTTCTACTAGGGACACCTAGAGGTTTAACGGCTTGTTGCACGCGCTCAGTGCAATCGCGTTCCCTGCGAAAGTGCGGTTAGGATTTTATTTTTGTGAATAATTGGTTTTGCTCGGGACGAGCAAAAGTTAAGTTTGGGGGTATTTGTTCATACCAGGATATTGCATTTCATACCGCCCATTCTTACGCTCGGTTGTTTATAGGTAGGTGCTTTTAATCCGTGTTTGTTACATATTTACAGAGTACAGGTTTCCAGTACAAATATTGCAAATCAAGATAAAATCTCCACAGTTACACCAAATACAGAACATCTGTCACAGCAGATAAAAGCCGAGTTCCGGTCATACATATCCGTCCAGTGCCGAGTACCAGTTCCTGAGACAAGACATATGACAGTGGTCATTCGTGTCTGGGACAAGCACAGAGCACGAGGGGGGCTGCACAAGAATCAATGGGTGCGCGGAGCTTGAGGGAGATAAAGTCAAAAGTAAAGAAAATAATGCAATCTTGGACTAAGGAATCTGAAGATATTCTAGAAGATTTTGTGCAGTGTAAAGTTGGCAAACACGAGGAAAAAGCAAACCAGGGAAGCACACAAAAGACGACCACCCAACTACACTGCATGGCCGCGGAACCGCGGCCAATAGGGGGTATAGGCCGTGGTTCCGCGGCCGTACTAGCTCTTCAGTGGGAGGGTTTTCAGGGGTAGTTTGGGTACTTCATTTTATGCCAGATTCTTGCCCTAGGTTTCCCATTCCCCTCCTATAAATACCCCGGTTCTGAGCAAAGCCAAGGTGTTAATTTCTTTAGCCTCTTTTAGTGTAGTTTTGTTCTTCTTCTTCATCTTTCCTCCATGAAAATATAGTGAGAGTATTGAGTGGATGTTAAATGAAGATGAGGGTTTTTGTATCATTCTTGTTTGTTTATGTAACGTTTTGAAAATCGTTTCGGTGAAATTTCGAAAAAAACGGTAAAATAAGGGGGTTTTCTGTAAAAAGTCAAAATGCAAATATCTTTATTATAAAATTAAATATACATATTCTAGCTATGTAATTGCTAGTATTTGGTGTTTATTGAGCCACTGGTGAAATTTCAAATTTTCTGAAAATTTTTCCGAAATTAATTATTTTAATATTATTTTAAGCCGTCACTAATACATTTAATTAGGGAAAATTACAAATTGGAATGAGTTGAAACAAATTTTGTGCATCATAATAAATTAAACAAAATTTTATCATGTGGTTTTTGAAATGAAATGAAACTGCCAAACGGTGTTAGAAATTATTGAAGAAAAAAAGGCTTTTTTGGTGAAATTAATGTAAATGGATGTTTGGGGGTATAGTAATTATCATTTTCCATCACCCCACACCCATACCCACACTCACACACCCTTATTTATCTTTTCTCTTGGCTGAATTCAACAGCCCCTCTCTCAATCTTTTCCCCACTTGTGTTGCAAAAGAAAAGAAAAGAAAAGAAAAAGGAAATATAGAAATGAGAGTGGACTTTTACTAGGTTGACTAGGCATCATTTTCCCCACCTCCCTCTCTCTCCACTTTCCCTCTACTTGCAGCCGAGCCCTCCCCTTCTTGCTGTCCAGATTTTCCCCCCATAACCCCACCTCATTTCCCCTCAAAAAAATGTCCAAATTCCATCAAAAATCAAGCTAAAATCCAAATCCGACTCCTACCCATTTTTCCTCATCTTCTTTAGCATAGATCTTGGTGCAAGGATTTCAAATTGGAGGTCTAGATTTCAAGTTTGATCCATGCTTATGAGGTATAACTTTTGACCCATTGTTCAATTATTGGTTTAATTTCTTAATGAAGCTTATTAGGTGCTAATTTATGGTTTAATTGAAAGATGTGGGTTTGCAAGAGAAGATTTAGATTAGGGTTTGTGAAAATCTAATTAGGGTTTTGTGTTGTGAGACTATGGTTGTGTGATGTTTTTAGGCTCTTATGACATGTTAAAACAAGATTAGTAGCTAGTTGTTAATGATTAGTTTAAAAATTGTGTTAATTATGCTAATTTGTAAACTAGGTTTTTAAAATAATTATATTCTTGTGAGATAAAATTCAAATTAAGGTTTCATGTCATTATAAATATTATATTGAGTGGTTTAATGTATTTAGTTCATGAAAATCCAAGTTAAATTGTTATTTGTGTATTTTTGCTATAAAATTGTTAAAATTTGGGTATATTGTAAACTAGAATTTTGGAATTTATGGAAATTGATGAGAATAAATTATAGGAATGGTTTATATGACTTTGTTATGATATTTAGTGAATATTGTGGCCGCTAGATTCGTTTAAACATCAAGATGTTGTATTAAAGCGGTTAATTTTGCTTATTAGGTTTTCGGAAAAATAGCTTTAAAGCGAATTTGAAGTTTTGGTGATTTTAACCCTATTTTATATATATAATTAAGGTGTTGTGAAACCACGATTGATACGTTTGAGTTTTTCTCGATGGTTTGGCGTTTGTATGCCGACGTCGAGGGTTTTTGGGTTGATTTGTGAAAGCAACCATAGGTTTTGACCTATGTGGGATTCACGTGTCGTTTTTGGGTCATGAGTCGGATTTTAATACGACACGGTGTGTTATGATATGTAGGTACCCCATGCGGACTTCGAGACGACAAGCAAGCGCGTGGCGACGTCGGCACCGGCTAGCGAGGACCAGATGAGTAGATTTATATCTACGGGGAGAAGTCGGGTGGATGGCGTATAGTACCCCCGCAGTCCGTAGTGTAGCTCATATATATGTTTATATAAGTGTTTTATGATACGAGAATATTCATTCATGTTATGTTTATGTGTTCATGGAGTACCTTTGGGTTAGTTGCGAAACCCTAGAGTAGTTGTTATACCCACATACGCACACACAGACTTGCATACTTTACTTTCTTGTGCGCAGATTGGGATGTGTATATATGTATATATGCGTGGGTATGGGACTATGCATATGTACATTCATATACACATGCATGGATAATGAGGATAGTACTTGGGATTTAAGACGAGTCGATGAGATTTGATTTGAGGCCGTGAGATCGGTGATATAGCAGGGTTCGTATTTGAGATACGACATGACGTTGTAGCGGGTCCTTGACGTAGGGTTTCACACATGTGCATGCATACTTAGGCGGTATCAGTATTGTACTAGACGTAGATCAGTACCCCGATCATGATATTTGATAAAGAGGATACCAGATGAATAGTTTGATGAATGTGATATTGACCCGTACCCAGATTTGGGATGCCGTACGACGGATTTACGTACGAGCTATATATTGATGATTGATCCGCACTGTTGACTTGGGATTCCTGATTATAGATATGGTATCGGATATGATATTATTGAGGCGGGATCACCGACTATACATATATAGGTATGTATATGTATCGACTCAGATGATAGGCGGTTTCCTTACCTGTAGTTCAGCTTGTTAGTTCAGCCGTATAGTTAGTGTAGTTGTTAGATTAGATTAGACTCCTACCTATTTCAAAACTAGCGAATCGTGGGTATTTTAAAAGACAGGTCAAGGGATCTACGGATATTTCAAAAGATGTATCCTTTCTTAAAACCACCGTAGCCCCTATTTTCAAAACCCCACGATTCATGTTATTTCAAATGGCACCATTGTTTAATATTTAGCTCCCGCTCATTTTGGTTGCTCGCACCGCATCGCATACTTACATTGTTTTTCATTTTGCATGGTTGACATTATGCTGTTAGGACACCAGCACCATTACCGATGATGCGTATGTACCACGTACACTTACTTGCCGGCTCACACACATCTTCATCGGTAATTGCCATGGCACGCACAACTTAGAAAATATTATTGCCTAATGTAGCTTGTTAACTAGTAGTTTTGACATGATGATTAGTTGCTTGCCTTATATGCTAGTTTAGACATTGTAGTTGTTACTTGTCACTTCATGCATAATGTTATTCATTATATGCCGCATTCATGGATGCTCATGCTTGTATTCATGGTTTTACATGCTATGGATGATTCGGATTTCCATGATATTTTCTGGATTTGGAGGAAAACCGCAAAACATATATAAACTGCTTTCTCTCTTTTAAATAAAAATGCGGTTTTCCCATGATGTATGAGTCGTCCACCATGAGTTTGCTGATGGATTTCGAGACCCGATTCGAGGAGACGGATGAACCGTTTCGGGTACATGGTGGACCCGGTAAGGTACCCCGGGGCAAGAAGCGCGTGATGATGACGATGTGAGCCTGGCAGGGGAGCACTACCTACCGGTGATTTTACCCGACGCGTCGGATATCCGGAGGATACCATCGTGGTCTTGAGATGGATGGTAGGGGCCGGTCTGGACTGACGGCGCCCTAGATATTGTGATTGAGACATTGAGATTTCGAGATATTGAGGTACAGAGATTGTGATACAGAGATATCGAGATATTGGGATTACGTTTTGTGCCGATGCTAGGCACTGTTTTATGCTGATTTCATTATGATACCTCATTTAAAAATACAAAGGAAATCTCACTAAATTATGAAAACAGTTCTTCATTTACATGTATTCTGTTTCCATGCATTCATACCTCATTCATATGATATATTGCTACCTGAGGCACTGACACGGGCACATGAGATTACACTCGGGTTAGATATTTACCCTAGCCTTGTTATAGGTTGCATGTTATATATATAATTGAGGATATATTATGATCTTTGACCTAGGTTGCGTTATTTATGCGATTTCTTTCCGTAGATGTTTTTCTATTCACGAGTTGGCAACTCACCCCCGTTGTGCCCCAGTTTCTTGCAGGTTTGCCATACAGGTTTCATTACGGCTTGCGGGCATAGTTTCCTTCGGGTGATTTGCTAGTAGGTGGGTTTACTTGTATCGTACCCCCATTATATATCTTGTATATTATTATTCTATTGTATCTAGAAGTTCCATCAACCAAACATGTATTTATTTTTGAGATAGAGACCAGTGATGTTATTCTTTCGACCTTAGAGTCGCGCGTTATATTTCTGTGGATTTCTTGTGGTTTTGAGTTTCCTTTTGAGTTTTTTATCCTCGCCATTGGCGTTGTATATTATATTGCTTGTGTGGTTGTGACCGTCTATTGACGAAGAGCTATCTCCCGCTTGGGGATGCCTTTTATTGATTTCGTATACTATTCATGTTGTATCCCGTTTGGGAGCCAGTATTTACAAAGGAGACTCTGCCGAAATTTTCAGGAAATATTTGATGTTTTTAAAACCGCATAATTCGGTTTATGCTATTAAAATTACTTGATTTTAAATTGGTTTTCCTTCACTCTACTACTTTTCTTAGTTTGGATTTCTGGGTTTTCGGTTTACTTAGATTACGTACGCCTCGAGACGTTCGTAGTTTAAGTGCCGGTCTTGTTCCGTACTTTCGGGACGTGACAGTTTAGCTTCCCCTTGAGATTTTTGCTTCCTCTTGGTCTTTCAACCTCTTCATTGAGCTTGAAAGGTTAAGGGTTAGTTATTGATCTCAAGGGTTGTATTTTCTTATGGAATTAGTGCTTCATTTCACATGCGTTCTTTACCCTTCTCTTGATCTTGCAATCTCTTGATTGAGCTTGCAAGTTTAAGGGTTGGCTATTGATCCCATGCTTGTCTTGAGTTCTAGTTTCTAGTTTTCTTTCTTGCTTTTTATTACTTGCTTTTTATTACCTTGCTTTACTTTCATGCACTTAAAATTCCATGCCCTTACTTACTTGTAATCTTTTCTTTTCTTTTGCTCTTTTTTTGGTTCTTTTTGTGAATGGTTGTAATTATCGTTGTTAAGAATAAATACGGTATTGTAAGTTAAGATTTTCTTTGCTCATTTCCTTTTCCCGTTATTTTCCATTGAACTCCGTCCAAACGATACGCAAGTGCTCCGTTAGGCACCCTACCCTAACAAGGTAACGGTGATCCCTAACCGCGACCGGTTGCGTTCGGTTTGGCCGGAGGCTAAAGCAAGAGACAAGAACGGAAGGACAAGGGTAAATAAGCCGGATTCCACGAATATCGCGCTTAAATCCCCTAATCCACGTTGTTGCCGATTGCTCTAGCTTCAATTAGTCAAGACTCGGCTCAAAGGTTTTTAGTACGGATTTCTTTAGCTTACAATCTCGTATCTTTTTCTTAACAACTTTATACTTGCAAATAAAACACATAGGTTAGACTTGAACAAACATATACCCATTCTTTATTGACTCGTCTAAAACAAGAAAGGGCATACAACCATCTCCCTGTGGATCGACCCATGCTCAACCGGCTAGCTGCATAGCGACACCGTCCTGATCGCGGTTATACTTTAGAACTTTGAACATCCGACACGCTAAAAGCGTGCGATCATCTGGTAAGCTGGGTAAAAGACAGGGGGGCGCATATGGCAAGAATGCATCAGGAGCGCAAACCAACTCAACCATAGCCCGAGAAATCCTAAGAATAAAGCCTCCTCGTCCATTCCGGGGGCTGCAACTTCCGCAAAAGATACAGTCGGGGAGTTAGGAAGGAGAAAACCCTTTTGGTCTATTTCCTTCGCTGGCAGGTTATCCAAACCTAGACCGAAAGGGTCATCAAGGGTGGAAAACTTGGCAGCTTCTGCCGAGAGGACGCTTGGGTGAAGGAACCGAGCGATGAAATCCTCAAAGCTAACTCTGCGACTCCCACGTTCGATGAAAAGGGCCTCATAGATGTTCAACACTTTGATCAAACTTGGGAATTGGTGTTGAACAGCATTCTCCGGAGTGAGGCCCCTTACCGCCGGCTTAGCACCGAAGACATACTCGTCTGTCGGAAGCAACTCCTCATAGTGCTCCCCTATAACCGGTAAACCGGATACCTCTGTGAATTCCTCCAAAGAAATTGACACTTCCCGGTCCATTGCGAGGAAAGTGTGAGTAGGAATGTTCCACTGCTCCAAGAAAGCCTTGAACCACCAGGTGGGAAGCGTGGGATACTGGAAGAGGGAGACGTAAACTGCAGTGTACAACCCTAACCTTATCAACTGCGACTTCTTCGCCGACAGGATATAGCGAGCCCACGGCAGATAGCTGATCGGGTGGCAGGGGATCAGACCTATGTTATATGATTGCCCCTAAGGTCGCGCCTCGCCTTGACAGATACGGCGTCCCAGGATATCCAAAACCATAGAACGCTGAACCGAAATTGCATCTATGGCAGGATGAAGAAAGCCCTTCGAGGTCCAATCAACCATCTCCACGGCATACTACACCGGGGGTGGGCTGGCATAATGGATCGCCATAATGGGCTCTGACGGTACTGCGCACGTGAAGCTCCGTCGATCCATGATAATCTGGTTGTACCACGACTCCCAAAGGTGGAGACTCTTATATTCCGGGTCGTGGTCCCTGATCATAGCTAGGGCTTTGCGGTCCAAGGACGCTTCAGGAAACCCTTCCTCCGAACGAGCGAACGGGAATGAAGTATCGAAAGACATAGTCACTGCAAAGGAACAAAATTAGCCGTTAGTGTTGTAATTCCAACGCTTGGCGTTTGAAAAAAATTAATTAATTAATTAATTAAATTAAAGATTAATTAAAATTAATTACACCACACAGCAGTGCAGTGGGTAAAAGACCAAAGGGGGACCCACAAAATCTGGATGACAATACGTCAGTTAATAAGACAATATCATCATTGGATGAGATTGTCAGTTAATCCCCAAGAGAATATTCCCATTAATGATAAAAAAATCCTTAGAGACAAGGAGAAAATCTCCTCTTTCAGAGCAAACCTCTGTCACAGAGTGACACTTGTCAAACTCTGGTCTCAGGGGAATAAGATTCTTTAAAAGAGCCTAACTCTGTAATAATGATAAAAAAATTCATCAAAGAAAGAAAATTAATTAATTCCTAAAAAATTGAAGTTCTGAGATCTTAAAGATCCATATAAAAAACTCTTAAGAGTTCATCATCAGAAGATCAAAAGATCTATATTCTGTCAATGAGCAAAGCTCTGTTCATGGGTCAAGAAACCCTGAAACAAATTCTTGAGAGCAAAGCTCTGTTTATGAAACCCCAAAGGGGATTTCTTTAGATCAAAAGATCTATGAGAGTAAGGCTCTGTTGGTTAAGATTGATTTAAATTAATTTAAATTAATTTTGCCTAAAATTTTTCTAACTTTGGAAATGAGAGCAAAGCTCTAGAGTCTGGAAGCAAGAGCAAAACTCTGAAGTTCTTAAGCAAGAGCAAAACTCTGAAAATCAAAATCTTGGAAATAGTAAAGATTTTCTAAGGGCCAGAGGTCCTATATATAGGCGCTTACGCCCCTTCAGCTCCTGAGTTGATCCAACGGTCAGGATCTTGCCACCGCTGCACTCATGTGCGCGCCACGTGAGCACAACGGTGGGAGGGCATTTGTTTCCCCCAATCAGAGCAAAGCTCTGTTTGAATTTCAAAAATTCAAAATTCGAAGCAACACTTCAAATTCTTTGCGCTGCGCGCAACGCGCCACATGTCAAAAGCTGATACGCCAGCGCAGCGCCCAAGGCAGCACGCCCAATCAGAGCAAGGCTCTATTCAAAACAAAATTAAAGGAAGCAACGCTTCAGTTGCGCAAGCGCTGCGCTGTGCGACACGTGTCAGCGCAGTTGCGCAAGCGCTGCGCTGCGCGACACGTGTCAGCGCAAACGCAGTTGTGCTGCGCCGTGCGCTGCGCGACACGTGTCAGCGCAGATGCGCAAGCGCATATGCGCTGCGCTGTGCGCTGCGCGACACGTGTCAGCGCAGTTGCGCTGCGCTCTGTGCTGCGCGACACGTGTCAGCGCAGTTGCGCTGCGCTCTGCGATGCATGACACGTGTCACGCGCTGGGACGTTTGCGCCAAACAGAATTAAATTCCAGTAAGATTCCTCTGTTCTTGTTAAAACAAGAAGATTGCCTTCTGTAAAACAGAAGCCCTTGGATCAAAAATCCAACGGTGGGGAAAATTCCCCAAATCACTCAGAGAAAGATCTCTTTAACAAATTTAAAAAATTTATGGACATTATATAAAGGCCTCTAGACCCCAATTCAAAGGATCATCAACATCATCAACATTGTGAGAGATTAAGAACCTCAAAATAGAGAGAACTCTGAAGAAAGTTCCAAGAAAAAGGTAAAAATCTTCACAAAATAGAAGAATTTCTTCTAATAGATCATTGATCTAAGAACAAGATCAATGATCTTCAAATAATAATAAGTGCCTTGCACTTTTTTATGAACCACTGGTTCTCTGAAAACAAGAAAAAACAAGAAAAACTTTTTTTCTTTGATCTAAATTGGATCAAGAAATCAAACAGTGCCTTGCACTTTTTTATGAACCGTTGGTTCTGGAATCTTAAAGGTTCTCAAGTTATTGAAATAGTGCCTTGCACTTGCAAAAACTGCACTGTTGCGCTCCTGGGTTGGCGCAAGCCACCAGAGAGCGCCACATGTCAGCACCTGAACCACTTGCGCTATGCGCTTTTGAGATAGAGCCTTGCTCTTTGAAATTGGCGCAACTTACCAGAGCGCGCCACGTGTCAGCAGCGCAAGCGCAACGCACTGCGCTTGCGTAACACGTGTCATCACCACAAGCGCTTGCGCTCATTGATTGGCGCAAAGCGTCTGACAAATGCAATGCATTATTTACTAAAGGGCCAGGCCCAAATCAAAAAGGCCTAGTAGGCCAAATTAAATTGCAATGCAATAAAAGGGCAGAGCCCAAACAAAGTTGATGCTCTGCATCATTTATAAAAAGGGCAGAGCCCAAACAAAATAAAATGCAGAGCCCAGAACAGATGCTCTGCATCATTTATAAAAGGGCAGAGCCCAAACAAAATAAAAAATGCAATGCAATGTATAAAAAAAAGGGCAAAGCCCTAGCACAGGCTTAATAGGCCAAAAACAAATAAAAGCGTTGAACATTTCTCAACTGGACTTAGCCCAATCATGGCCATAAGTCCTCAAATTAAATTGACGGAGCACAGCTGCTCTCCTAAATCAATTTACATCCGGTTCAAGGGTACATCTCCGAACTCCTTTGACTCCTATCGTTGTAATCCTTCAACGACGTCAGAGAGGTGGCGGGTCCCGACAACCACATATCAATACGGACTGTGGGGTCCTTAAACTCATGGACTTATGCGTCCTTAAACCAAAACACGGACTGTGGGGTCCTTAAACCCGCGGACTTATGCGTCCTTAAACTAAAACACGGACTGTGGGGTCCTTAAACCCACCGACTTAAGCGTCCTTAAACTACCTTTGGACTACCATGTCACTAAACTGGAATATGGACCACCATGTCCCTAAACTGGCAATGGACCGCAATGTCCTTAAACTACCTTTGGACCACCATGTCCCTAAACTGGAATTTGGACCGAAATATCCTTAAACTACCTATGGACCACTACGTCCCTAAACTGGAACAATAGAGCCTCTAAATACTCTTTTGTCGGATCCAAACGATCCCGTTAAGTTGATCTTAGTCTCAAATCAGACTAGCGTATCCTTAACAAACGTTTCAGTTGATCTTAGCCTAAATACGGCTAACGTATCCTTAAACCAAAACCCAAAACCCAAATCTAAGAAAATACGGATTTGGACTAATCCACGTCCTACGGGCGACGAAATAAATAGTCTCCGTATACAATCCACGGGCATCCACAAACAAAACAAACACACACGACACGAAGTGAAATTCTGGAGAAGGAGAAAGTGGCTACCGCGATGCGGTAGCGTAATTAACTGCGGGGGCTTGCGCCTGCAGGGAAGAGCATCCCCACAATCAAAACCCCCTCAAATGAGGGGGAATCTGACGAAGTCTGCTACATCGGCCGCATCCGTCTAAACCTACGATACACGGTGCCATAAATCAACTTGGTATCTTCAGAGAGGTAGACGGATAAAACCATATAGCATCTGCCCTGAATCTCAAGCAAGACGTCCTCATGTCTTGGCCGCCGTCTTTCGGAGGGGAACACCGACGGAATCGGAACAAATCCGATTTCCGATTTGGTTTTCTTATAAAAACTCACTTCTCGTTAATACAGTTAAGCTTAAACTCTCTCATGTTGACTATTAAACACTAATCAACCAAATTGATCAAGTTTCATATCATAAAATAATGGCTATTTCATTTTACCGTATTTTCATTTAAATACCACATAGTTTCGATTCTACATTCAATATCACAAAACATGCTATACCTTTAAGTAGATCACGAGGTAATGACCTACCTCCTCACACACTCATATGCAACATAACACGATACCCTCGAGAACTTAGAATACGGGAAAACAAACATTTTCATTTAAATATCCTTTACTTAATAAAACCATTTCTAAAAGATTGAGTATTGATACATCTTACAAATAAATAACCTTTGAGCTAATAATAAAAAATATCTAGACTCAGCCAATTAAGGACTGTCGCACTCATTAGGACAGAGAAAGATTGTGGGCATTCAGTCGTTTATCTAAACCTGACTTTGTGGTGCCTAGGCTAGACAAGTGAGAAAGGTAACTTTAAAACGCCCGTCTCACGGTGATTCGTGCGCGGATCCCTCCTTTCTTCACTTGTACTTATCTGGCCACAATTGCCTATGAAGAGGCGATTTGAGGGATATCTCAGAACTTGTCGCTTTGGACCAGTTAGGAGTAGTCTAGTTGACTTAGGAGACCCTAGAACATAGAATACGGGAAATTGACATATTTACAAATAAATACCATTTACTTAATAAAACCGTATTCTAAAGGATTTAGTATTTATACAAATCTTTGCAAAGTGCCGCTACAACCCATTTTGGGGAACCCGTTCGGGATGGTGCGGATTATCGCACATCCTCGGGCTTAGTAGTGCGAGATTCAGACCTCCGCAAGGAGCATTCGGTCTCGAAAGATTTAAAATACGACATCTTATGGAAATGAGATTTTTAGAATATAAAATATATATTAAAATTATTTCTGTATAAATATATGTATATTTATCATTAAAATACATATTTTGTTATGATATAAATATTCCATCTTTTTCTAAAAATCATAAGAATCATTTTACACTAAAATACCATGAATTCCGTACAAAACCAATATTATCAATAAATACCATTTATTATGAAAATAGGATATTTTCAATATAAATATCACAATATAAAATTCACATTCATTATAACTCTAAAGACGAATAATAAATACTTGGGGTGTACTTTGAAAAGTATATAAAACTATTTTTATATAAAACCCCCTCAAATTCTATAAATTATCCAAAGGACCTTAGTAAATATAGGTTTAAGCGGGACAAATCTCTTGAGCCTCAGGGAGCCGGAGAAGTGGGTGCTTGCCTATCTAAGGTAGACAACTTAACAATGGTGTTATCAAAACGGTAATCGTTTTTGAAAAAGACACAAATCCTGCCGTCCATGTGAAGCGGTTACCGATAACATCAAAACAATCAGGACTTCAATTTACTTTTCTAATTGTCTGACTCAGAGTGAGTCTCATTATAATCTGACTTGAATATGATTCAAGTACAATCTATAATTTACAATATTACAATTCAACATGAATCCATTATTCCATATATTCAATCTATCAACTTGACTGAACCGAACCATGGATATACATCCATTTACATGATTCTGCAGTTATTCCATTTACATGATTATACAGTTACATCCGTTTACTGATATCATGGTTTCGGTCAGTCATCCAATTATACAATCAATACAATTTACAATACAACAATACAATCAAGATATCGCGGGGTTTAAGGGGTAGATTGGTACGGAAGGTGTTAGAAGTGGCACGAGACTGCAACCATAAGACACCTAACCTATATTCCGTTGCTGTTGTACCGTGGCCCAACGGTTCCTTGAGTTTCTGATACCTTAGTCTCGGGAGCAAGTGAGACTCCTTTCGTATACACTGGCATCCTTCTGTACCAACATACAAACAACAACGTTAACACTAAATACAACAATATAACAATATAATACAACTGTAAAAGCTACTCTCTCTCTCTTACTCTTTGTCTATTCTATTTCTCCTTTTATCTTTGAGACTTACCGAGCGATCTGTTCGCTGACGACATTCTTTTTCTTTCTTCTTTGAATGTCGTCAGGTGATTTGGACCCGTCAGAGATCGAGCCCACTACTGAAGACTTGGACCAGTTCAGTGAAGATCCCGAGCTCTAGTCATTGTACACTTTCCATTCAGTACATCCATTTCTGTTATGCCATTGTTTAGACATTGCTTTTTATTCTGTTGTATTTACTTTTCATGCATTGTACAAAAGAATGTGAATAAATAAAGTTGTTGTTTTATTATATCTTGTCTCTTGTGATTTTACTTTTATATTGCTTAGATAAGCTTAGCATATTTAATTCAGAGTAAATACATAGCGGACCGGTCGCGTCCCCTTCGCCGTATACCGAGAAGCGGGGCGTGACAGCGACGTTGGCCAACCTCTCTTCTGGTATCCCCTTTTGGCGACACCACCGCTGATGACACCGCCACTGATGGCACTGCCGCTGGCGCTTCATCGGAGGCCTTTGCTTAAGCTCTAGTGCGCACTGGCATCCCAGCAGTGCGAGGAGTCAATTCTGTTCCTGCGGCTTTCGGGATAAGAACCACGCCGCTAATCCTCAATGGAGGGCGAATCACTATCCGCGGCCATAACAGAACACCAGTGGCTTGGACCGGAGCTGAAGATCGACATTCAAAGAGTACCCGCCTCTCCTCGACAATGACGGAACCGACTCGATGACGATACCAGCCCGTGAAAGACCCCACACACCTTGGAATATAGTCAGCCTCGGGTATCACGAAATGGGAGACGGTGTTCAACCGCATAAAGTGATGGACGACGTCATGCGTGACTTCCAGAGACGGAGCGGGCTCAACTAAGAACGCCTCGAAAGGGACACCCCTGGTTATAGCCCAATTGCTGGGTGAAGAGGTGCGGATTGTACCACATAAAAAGGGCCGCGTTATTCTGACGGAACACCAAGTAGCCCGGCCTAATCGAGTACAGGTGCATGATCTCCTTAGGCTTTAAAGACGATGCTCCACCTTTCAACAGATCAAACAGCTGCTGGATAGGCCCCGCGGGAGCAGAGAAGACGCGGTCACTAAAAACCATCCCGCCCTCGTTGGAGTACGGGTTAAGCAGCACGCGGAGGGCTCCTAGCTGGGTCGGATCGGGAGCGGAAGCATCCACCAACCTCATAACCCGTAGGAAGGTGTAGGAATCATAGAAATCCGGCCGCCGATGCGCTGCGAACGCTCCCAGTACATGCATCTCGATCCACGACGTGAAGTAGTGGAGGGAGGAATTCACGACATCTGTACCTGTGGTTGAAGTGTTGGCCGCAACACTTAATCCATGATAAAGATGCGACAGTCCCGCAATGCCAACGGCCAACCGTGCCCCTTCGGCTACGCGATGAGCGGGGTAGAAGATGGAAGCCCTCATGAAGCGTCGATGCGTCGGCATGGAGAACCAACTGAGCCAAAGACTGATGAAGCCAACAGAGAAGGTCTCTTCATCCATGCCAGGGGCCGCAATTGCATCGAAGGGCACGGCCGACGAGGCCGGAATGCAAGTCCTCTTCTTTGGCCGGCAGCTTATTCAACCCAAACCCAAAAGGGTCGCTAATGTTCGCAAATTTTGGGGCCTCTTTTGATAAAACATCTTCTCGGAGAAAACAGGCGATGAAGCTCTTAAAGGTGACGCCCTGACCTTCCGACTTCGTGAACAGCTTCTCGAAAATACCTAGAGTCTTGATTAGACTGTGGTATTTATGACGGACGGCGTTTTCAGTCGTCAAGCCGTCAAGCGTAGCAGGCACGGTCGTGAACACATACTCATCGGGAGGCAGCAACTCTTCATAATGCTCTCCCCTGATCGGCAACACGGAGATCTCGCGAAACTCTTCCAGTGAAATCGAGACCTCACGATCCCCTAGCAAGAAGGTGTTGGTGGGAAGATTCCATTGGTTCAGGAAAGCTTTAACCCACCAGACGTGAGGAGCCGGGTAATGAAAAAGAGACGCGTACATCGCTTGATATAACCCAACCTTCTGCAACCGTGCACGGTGGGCGGAGAGTACATATCGAGCCCAAAGAAGATAGCTGACTGGGTGGCGAGGGATAAGCCCTACCTTATAAACTTGTCCCCAGGGTTGGGCTTCACCTTGACAGATGCGGCGCCCCAAAATATCTATGGCCGGCAAGGGCTGGTTGGGTATCCCGGTTGTTGACGGCTCAAGCTAGCCTGTAGGAGTCCAATTAGCCACCTCCACCGCATAAGCGATCTGCGGACGCTCCATCAGCGATATTAGGCGAAGAGGCTTTGTTGGCATCTCACAAGTAAAGCTGCGGCGGCCCCGGATGATGTGCCCATACCAAACTCCCCATAGGAGTAAACTAGTACAGTCCCTGTCATGGGCACTGATCATTGTCATGGCCTCCTCATCCGACGGCGATTGCGGAAAATCGGCGTCCGAGCGAGTAAAAGGAAAGTAGGGAAGAGAAGCCAATGTTCCTGAAAAAACGGAAAGAAAAGCCGTTAATGAAACCTATATATATATATATATATATATATATATATATATATATATATATAACAACATAGGGAAACGACAGGAAGTTTGTTCCATGGGACCACTGATTGCAAAACTAATGGACCCCATAAAATCAATATGGCGGCTCACCAATGATGAGACAGGACAATCATTGTGAGAATCAAAAAAGGATTCTCATTAAACAGACACAGGGGTTTAAACAACTCTTGTCATCCTCATAGAGAAAACAAGTTCTGCTAAAATACCCAACGAATTTAAATTCGTGCAAATAAAAAAAATCTATGAAAATGTTCTCAAGAACACCAGGGAATGAAATTCCTGAAGGGCCCTTTTGATCTTTCAGAGCTAAGCTCTTCGGTGAGGAATTAAATTCCTTTTATGCGGTGGAAGTAAATTCCAGAAACCCCCATGATGAGGAAATAAAGAATAAAAATGCCATGAATCCTTAAAGATCAGAGGGGGAATGCCCAAGACATTGAGGTTTACTATTCAAAGATCACATCTTTGGATCTCTAAGAGATGGGTATCAGAAGAGAGCAAAGCTCTTATGGTGGATTTAAAATCCAGGAATTTTTTTTATGAAAAGGGTTTCTTTGTTGTTCAAGATCTTTACCTAAAAAAGGGTTTCTTTTTCTGACAGAGTTTAACTCTGAAATTGCAATGGGCAGAGAACTAAGCTCTGAAGAAGAGAATTAAATTCTCGAAGAAGACAAAGAAAGAAGAAGATGAAAGAACAGTGGCTTCCCAAAGACAAAACTCTTGCATTTATAAGACGTGACAAGGACGGTTCACCTCCCCATTCCCCTAGGCAATCCAACGGCTGTAAAGGTGACAGCATTGCACTCACGTGCAAGCCATGTGAGAAAAACGCTGTGGGGGCATTTGTTCCCTTATAAAAAATAAATAATAAATAAAAAGCGATGGGAAAATTCCCCAAATGGAGCATCACGTGCCCACATATGATGCGCCTTGGAGCAAAGATTATAGGCATTGCGCTTAACAAATAAGGCTGAAATTGAGCCTCACGTGCAGGCACGTGAGCATCTATATACAAAGTATGTAGGCGCCTTCCTAAAACAAATAACAGGCCAAACAAACTCACGTGTCAGCACGTAATGTTCTTTGTTGAGCTTAACTTCATGGGGGTCACGTGTCATACGTGATATTCTTAAACATCAACTCACGTGCCAACACGTGATGCCTTTCTCTGGGACTGCTGCTGTTTCCCCCAATCAGAGCAAAGCTCTGTTCAAAATTTAAAATTTGAACTGAGGCAGCCGTGCCAAGTGCGCCAGCGCCAAAAGTCAATGACTCTGAGGCAGCGCCTTATGTGCAAAGCACGAGAGCGCCGGCGCCAAGTGGGCCAGCGCCAAGAGTCAAAGACTCTGAGGCAGCGCCTCATGTGCAAAGCACAAGAGCGCCAAGCGCTAGAGCTAAATGTTCTCCACCATTGGATCAAAGATCCAACTGAGATGAAAAAATCATCAAATTACAGAATCAAATTTTGTTGAGGAAATACTCCTCAAATCATTCCAAATAAGAAAGATTGTGCTCTGTAAATCAGAGCACCGTTAGATCAAAGATCCAATGGTAATTAAAAATCACCAAGATACAGAACAATTTCTGTATGGGAAAATATTTTCCCAGTCTTGTTAAAAAACAAGAAGACTATCTCTGTAAAACAGAAGCCCTTGGATCAAAAATCCAACGGTGGGAAACATTCCCCAAATCAATCAGAAATCTCTCAATGAGAGATTTCCTTAACTGATTCAACAAATCAGCCTCCCCTATCAAAAGGACCCATGACTTCAAGTTTTATACAGAGGAACCCCCCTATAAACTTCAGAAAAACAAAAAGAAGCCTCCATATAAGTTTCAAGCTTTCAGAAAAAAAAGAGAAGAGCAAGATCTAAGAAGAAGAACCTTCTTCAAGGTAAATAAAAAGAGAGAGATCATAGTATCTCTTGATAAAAATAAGAACTTAGTTCTTAGATCTAGGAGACGAAGTCTCCCCCCATAAAAAGAAGAACTTAGTTCTTAGATCCATGAGACAAAGCCTCTCATAAAGAAAAACAAAAGAGAGCATAGTATCTCCTTATAAAGAAGAACTTAGATCTATGAGACCAGGTCTCTTATAAACGAGAATGTAATTCTCGAAGCACAAAACTGACCAGAACTGCCAAAGAAGCGCTTCAGCGCTCCAAGTCTGGCGCTCAGCGCCAAGCACGCCACGTGCTCCTCACGTGTGCGCTATTTCAAAAGAAGCGCCTTAGCGCTCCAAGCCTAGCGCTCAGCGCCAAGCGCATCACATGCTCCTCATATGTGCGCTATTACATAAGAAGCACTTCAGCGCTCCAAGTCTGGCACTTAGCATCACGTGCTCCTCACGTGTGCGCTATTTCATAAGAAGCGCCTTAGCGCTCCAAGTCTAGCGCTCAGCGCCAAGCGCATCATGTGTTCCTCACGTGTGCGCTATCTCAGAGGAAGCGCCTCAGCGCTCCAAGTCTGGCGATCATCGCCAAGCGCTCTGTACATAAAGTGCTCTATACATAAAGGTTCTGTGCATAAAGCGCTCTACGCTACAAATAGTGTTCAACACTCAATAAAAGACAAAAAGAAAAAGGGATGTCAGAACCCAAATTAATACTCAGCATTATTGAACAAAAAGGATCGAGCCCAAACAAGTGTACAACACTTTTATTCAAAACTGAGTGGGCTGAGCCCAAGTTGGCTACAAATCCCTAATTCAGGTTAACCAAGCCCATGTGCTCACAATCTTTTTAATGGGTCTTAGTCTCAAACCTGACTATAGATACCCCAACCAATATTGGTTCAAGGGTACATATCTTCATACCTCTGATACATGTCGTTGTAATCCTTCAACGTCTTCAGAGAGATGGAGGGTCCCAATAACCAATAACTTTTGGCGCATCCCCAAACTGGTTAAACCAGAACCCTACAGACTATGACGTCTTTAAACTATATAGACTATGATGTCTTTAAACTTTATGGACTATGAGGTCCTTAAACTCACGGACTATGATGTCTTTAAACTTAATGTAGGGTGTTTTTCGTCACCCCATTGAGATGGGAATACACGCGCGCTTGTCAGGCGTATTACAGATTCCCCCTGTCTAGGGTAGGCCGGGGTTTAATGATTGTGGGGATCCGAATCTCCGGCAGCCACGGACTAAGCTGCCGTTAATTACGCCTCGCCTTTGGGGCGAGGGAACCTCCGATTAACGGGTTAAACTGGTCATGCGAACTCAATGTGCAGTGTGCGTGTGTTGTGCTGTGAAAGGGGGGTTTTGGATATATTGGGAACCACGCAGAGTATTTACGGGGGTCCCGCTACCCGGATAGCGGGCTGGGGGTCAAGGGGGCTAGCAGCCCCCTTACGGGGTGCGGGGCAGTGCCCGTTAGAAATTTTTTTCTAACAGGAACAGTGTCGTGGAGTATGTGTGTATGTACATATGTATACATATGTATATATATACATGTATATATAAATAAAGGGGGAAAGGCATCCAAAGGATGCATGGGGCAGCACCTTAGGCGCTGTGCGCCTAGGTGCTGTGCACTCAGGCGCTAGAGTGCCACGTGTCGGCACGTGGGCGCTCTGCGCTTAAGCGCTGGGCGCTCAGGCGCTAGAGTGCCATGTGTCGGCACGTGGGCGCTCTGCGCTTGAGCGCTGGGCGCTTGAGCGCTGGGCGCTTGAGCGCAAGCGCGCCACGTGTCGGCACGGGGGCGACTTGCGCTCGAGCACTTGCGCTTGAGGGCAAGCGCGCCACGTGTCGACACAGGGGCGACTTGAGCTCGAGTGCTTGCGCTGGAGCGCAAGCGCGCCACGTGTCGGCACCGGGACGACTTGCGCTGGAGCGCAAGCGCGCCACGTGTCGGCATGGGGGCGACTTGCGCTTGAGCGCAAGCACGCCACGTGTCGGCACCGGGACGACTTGCGCTCGAGCGCTTGCGCTGGAGCGCAAGCGCACCACGTGTCGGCACGCGGGCGCTCTGCGCTTGAGCACCGGCGAGAAAAAAAGGCTTTTTGCCTAGAACCAGAAGCTATGCTTCAAAAAGGAAATATTTATTATATATGTATATATGGAGTTAAACTCCTAGGATGTTTTGAAGCTGATGAAGGGGGTTCTTCTTCTTCCTCCTGTTGCTTGGCCGGATCTTGAAGATCAAGAAGTAGGAGATTTTAAAAATCACCCTTTTTTTAGATCTGATGGGAGATCTGAGTTCCCTTTTATGGGTTTTGTGGTGGAAAACTACTTAGTTTTGGAAAAGAAAGAGTAAAACTCTTGATTTAATTCAAAAGAAATGAACAGGTTTAGAACCTTGGAGAAGGAGCAGAAGGCACAAAGAACCCTAATTTTTAGGGGAATGAAAAGTTGTTTTTTTTATCCATCATCATGTTGCCTTATATAGGCTTACATATTTACATATAGCCCCTTGGGCTTTACAAAAATGGCATTTTAGCCATCCCATAGCTCATGTGTCATTTCATTTTTGCACATAAGCCATGGCCTTACAAAATATTGGCTTTATGCCCATTTTGTTTACATTCATGCATAAAAAATTACATAAAAATTATTTATTACATGATTTTTTTTGTTGGCATGGCGGAAGGCCGGACGCTTCGTGTTCGGGCTCCACCTGGGCATTGGCCCACTTGTTTGGGCTTGGGCCCACCTGGCTTGGGGTTGACCTTGACTTTGACTTGGTCAACCGGGGTGCAAAATTTGACTTCAACACTTTATAGACTATGAGGTCCTTAAACTCATGGACTATGACGTCCTTAAACTTTATGGACTATGAGGTCCTTAAACTCATGGTCTATGATGTCCTTAAACTCAATGGACCGCAACATCCCTAAACTAAGACGACAGAGCCCAAATACCCTTTCGTTGGATCTAAATGATCCTGAAATCCTGTTGAGTAGATCTTAGTCTAAAATTATACTAACGTATCCTTAACAAACATTTAAGTTGATCTTGATCTCAAATGAGATTAACGATCCTTAAACCAACCCAAACCCAAATCTAAGAAAATACGGATTTGGACTAATCCACGCCCTACGGGCGACAACATGAATTAGTCTCTGTATACAATCCACGGGCAACCAAAAATAAAACAAACAAACACGAAACGAAGTGACCATCTAAAGAAGGAGAAAGTGGTTACCGTGATGCAGTAGCGTAATTAACTGCAGGGGCTTGCGCTTGCAGAGAAGAGCGTCTCCACAATCAAAAAACCCTTACAATGAGGGGGAATCTGACGAAGTCTGCTACATCGGCCGCATCTGTTTAAACCTTCAATACATGGTGCCATAAATCAACTTGGCATCTTCAGAGAGGTAGAAGGATAGCACCAAATAGCATCTGTCCTCAAAATCCAGGCCGGACATCCCAATGTCCCGGTCGCGTCTTTTCAGCAGAGAACAGATTCTGGCACGCCCGGTGGGACCTTTTCCTCTTTCCACTCCACACTTCGTGTGTCGTGTTCGCGAACGAATCGCGCTTTAATGTGGTTGCCTCTAGATTCGAGGTACTAAGATTTGGTGTCTTGCTCCCGTGCAGAGAAAATGGCTTCCAACTGCACCAGCTGCAACAACAACTCCCACTCCGTCCTCGCTGGAGGAGTGACCTATGGGCCCCAAGCGGCCTCCATCATCACCATGCCAGTGGGACAGGTGATTCAGGCCACCACTGGACTGTTCTTTGGGACCATGTTCCCACCGGCAAGCTTCAGCGTCCCAATGCCATCACAGGAAGCTCAGAAGAAGTCGGTCTTTGATCGGCTCACCACTACCGCAGCCTCTCTCAACGGGTCGTCCAACTCCAATGCCTCGGTCTTTAACAGACTAAGCCGAAACTCAAGTGGGCCCGTGAAGAAGCCTGCAATACCCAAAGGGGTTATCCCAAAGCGGATAGCCATTCCGGCCCCAACAGAGGAAAAAATCAAAGCGGATTCTCCCTCTAAAGGATCGGTCTTCGCAAGACTGTCCGTTCCAACTCTCGATTCAGGAGAAATCACCAAGGCTGCTTTCCCTGCCTAAAAGTCAGTCTTCGACAGGCTGAACGTTCCTTCTCAACGGACGTCGGTCTTCGATAGGCTGAAACTAACAACAACTTCTTATCAGGTCAGGGGGCTTGTCGAAGCTACCCCGACAACGGAGGTGATCCCAGCCGCACGACATGCTCGACATTGCCACTGGCGCCGAGTAAGGAAAGCTGGGGGCAGTTCCCCTTCTGGAATGACTCCGCCAGCTCCAACGGTGGAAGTCGATGTTGTTGTTCCAACTGGGAACAGTTTTGAGCCGCTTAAGAGGGTGCGCAAGAACTCTCCAACTGCCGTGTTGAAAAAATCCCCACCACCCACTGAAAGTGTTACAAAGGCGAAGCCAGAGCAGCCCCCTCAGCGGCTGTCATCCAAAATTCACAGGGTCTGGCGAAGAGTCCAAGACTCTGTAGTTGACCAAAACTACCCCTTCCGCCCAAAGAAGACAAAGGCTCGGCAAGAGGATGACCATTCTTCTGCCATACCATGGAAGGTGTCGTCTGCATGGGTGCCTATCGCAACGGCCCCCTCAACTTCGACCTCCTATAAAAAGAGAAGGCCAGAGAATCAACCACCACCGCAGAGAAATTCTGAGCGTGAGGGATCCAAACGTCCCAAGTCTGGGGGCATGGTTGTGCACACCATTTACATGGCGTCCGGAAAAGAGGATAGCCGTATCTCCACGGGTCATCGACCACTTACACGGTCTGTGACAAAGGCTCAAGAGCAACAACAGCAAAAGCTCCAAGAGATGCTAACGAAGATATCCGCACTCACTGGGCTAAAAGAAAGCCCAAAAACATCATCGGAGCAGCGTCAGGAGCAGGAAACCAACGCCGAATTCCTCCGAAGAATGCTCGAGAAGAAATACAAAGAGGTCACGGAACAAGCAGCTAACATAAAGCAATGGCGCTTCTATTCCAAGATATAGTTGGGATGATGATATAGCCGGATTCCCCAGCTGAAGACCCTCCGATTATCCCTGAAGACGACAGAGAAGAGACGATCTCCAAAGCCGTCCTTGACGACTATATAGCTTAACAGATACGAGTTCATCAGGAGAGCGAAGCGGCTGGACAAATTGTCAAAACTGGACGACCCTATCCGGATTGGTACGATCAAATAAAGTACCTGCCGGGATATACGATCCCTAAATTCCACGTGTATAACGGGACGGGTAATCCACACCAGCACGTTGCTTAATTCAGAGCATTGTGCGTCAATACCGGGGGTGACGACAAACTGCTGCTTCGCCAGTTTGTTGGCAGCTTGTCGGAGACAGCATTCGAATGGTACTCTGAGCTCCCGAATGACTCTTTCAAGACATTTGCAGAAATGGAACTACTGTTTACACAAAGGTTTGCAAGTGCCAGCGAACGTACCCTGATCACTGCATTGATCAATGCCAGAGTGAAGTTGGGAGAAACCTGGGTTCAATACGCCATTCGGTGGCGTAACCTATGGTCAAAGTGTGAACAGCACATAGGGGTAGCTCTTGCCGTGGGTATGTTTGTGGGGACCCTCGATCCGCTGGTGACCATTTCCCAATTCATGATGTTCTTCAAGCCGACCACTTTCCAGGCCCTGATCGACAAGCTGGCCCAAATGGACCAGATGGGCCATAAACGTCCTCTTCGAAAACAGATTTTCGGAATGAAAAGAGGAAAGGAAAGCGACCTTCGTCGCCAACGCTCAACAACAACTGAGTGACCCGAGACCGGTTGTTCGCCAAAGCAGCAAGCCGCGATCCCTCGATGAGAAGTTGAGACGTCCTTACTCATTTTCCCAGGATAAAACGAGGGCACTGTTCGAACTGGCAGTGCGTAACGGGCTCATCACTCTGCCGGATTCGAGACATCCATCGCAACCCGGTGACATCAACCATCCTAACTATTGTCCCTACCACAGAGTAGTAGGTCATCCAATCAAAGATTGCTACGTCTTCAAAAACTGGGTTGAAGACCAGTACCAGCAAGGCAAACTCGCGTTGTCTGAAAACTGGAAGGTAAACCCGCCACAACCGCATGCCTCTAAAAAGACGGATACGCCGGGGGCATCATGCTCGTTTATAGAGGAAGCTCCAGGGGAAGTTGTCCTCTCGGCAAAAACTAAGAGAATGCCGAAGGATCTTCAAACATGCCCGACAATCAGATGGAGAAGCCCGCTAGAGCAGGAAATCATTAAGGGGATGCTGAAACCGCACCCAACACTGAGAATTGGTAACGATGAGCAAAATACCCAGGCCCAAACGTCAAAGTCTTCAAAGAAAAAGAAGAAGACCAAGAAGCCCGCGCAGCCTGACGACAAGCGTACAGACCTGCAAAAGCATATTGACGCGCTGGAGGAATACAACCAGAGGATGCGAACCCCGAACACACTCCAAGAGTTTCTCAACCATATCCTTGAAAGTGGAGATAACGACAATGATGAGGGAGACGACTCGTCAGAGGAACCCGAAGATTATGTGGCAAGTTGCCACATGATCTATCATTCATCGCTAAATAACGAAGAAGCTCACTCGGCGTTGGAAGATAACATAAAGGAGCTGGGGGCAGGAGTAGTACCAAAATCCTTGGATCATATGACAAAGTCTACCAAGGTGGGACTTATTTGCTCTTGGATATGCATGGCGAAAGACCCTTCAGATCAATAAATGGTTGGTTCCTGAAAAAATACTACGCCTGACAAGTCACGGCCCAGGTCAACGATAGATGACGACGCCTATGTCCGCTCACTATCTTCCCAAGCCCAAACTCTATAAGTAGTATTTAGCGAAACCGGTGTCTCCAAAATGGCAACAATGGACCGCAATGTCCAAAAACTAACAATGGACCGCAATGTCCTAAAACTTGCAACATACCGAAACGTCTTTAAAACTACTACAAACCGCAACATCATTGGGCTAACGCAAAAAAAAACGGTACGTCCATAAGCAAAATAGGCACGGATGAAAACCCGAAAGGGCTCCATGAGTAAGAACGGCATGGCTGCCGGCGAGTTTGTGAAAACCCGAAAGGGCGCAATCTCGTTAAAAGACACTTGCAAGGTCCTCTCGATCTTATAAGGAGAAAATACCTGCGTGAGATCCTTACGACTCACAAGGGAGCAATACACATAGGGATTCTCACGATTCCTAAGGAGAAAACACACTTACGAGATCCTCACGACTCATAAGGAGAATTCCCCCTATGAAACCCTCACGGCTCATAGGATTCGAAAGCCTTAAGCTACAGGGATCTGAACCTGTTCTTAAGCCATCATACACCCCAATTTTCCCTACAAACGGTTCAATATTGACCCTTGTATACAATCCATGGGCACAAATAAACGTCTCCCCCACCAAGTTCCACCAATAGTGCGAAGTCCCCCTATTCGGTCAACAAACACTTGTAAGTCCCCTCGACTTATAAGGAGAAAACACCCTTATAAGATCCTTATGACTTATAAGGGAACACGCACTTAAGAATCCTCACGATTCTTAAGGAGAAATTACACTTACGAGATCCTCACGACACGTGGGAAGAAATACCTTTATGAGACCCTTACGGCTCATGAAGTCAAAAGCCTTAGTCAACAGGATCATAACCCTGTTTGCTAAGCCACCTTTGTTCGAACCGACAAAGGAAAATGATGATTCGCTCCTGGAAACATTCCAGTAGCAGCGATGCTGATGCCTAAATCGGTAACAAATTCCAAGCCCTTTTACAGCAAATGATGATTTGCTCCTGGCAATATTCCAGTCGCAGCGATGCTGATGCTAGGAGTGGCACCAGATTCCAGGTTCCATACTCACAGCAAAAGTCAGCGAGCTATAAATGCATATGAAATAGCCGAAATGATAGGACAACTTGCAACAAAATCAGCAAGTAAAATATATGCATACAAAACAGCCGAAATGATTGGGCAACTCGCAATAAAAAGTAGCGAGTAAAAAGAAAAATAGCCGAAATGATTGGGCACCGCGAGAAATAGCCAAAACGATTGGGCAATCGTGACTTTCGCGATATAAAAAGCTGAAATGATAGAGCATCGCAGAACAAAAAAATAGAATGAAACTTTTGCCCTGCAGGTGAATCCACATCGACCCCTGTATACAATCCATGGGCACAAACAAAAAAGGGAATCATATTGTCCCGCCAAACTCTGTCAAAGGGAGGATCAGATCTCGACGACAATATCAACATCCCAGAAGAGCAACACGGCGTTCATTCTCAACTCCAGCAGGATGCAGACGTAACGTCAACAACCGACCTTAGGGTCGCAACGAAACAGAGCCATAGTAAAGTCCCTAGTTCCAAGATCTTTACGACCACATCTACAGCCTAGAGACCAAAAGTAGCGTTCCTCCTCATTCCAGTAGGACACGGACGTGACACCACCAATCGGAGCCACGGCAAAGTTCTTAGTTCCAAGACTCTACGGTTCACAGACAACCCAGAGTCAGCCAATGACCTCCGTCTCGGAAATGTGTCATCCAATGATTCCGTCGCGGAAACACGTCAACAAATGACCCCGTCGTGGAAACACACCATCCAATGACCCCGTCTCGGAATACGTCAGTAAATGACCCCATCTCGGAAATACGTCATCCAATGACCCCGTCTCGGAACCAAGTCAACTCACAAACATCTCGATTCAAGAAAATCAGCGTCCTTGACAAGAACCTCTCGATTCACGTCGACCCGTAAGGAAATCAGTGTCTTTGCAGGAATTTCTTGATTCGTCTCAACCCCAGGGAAATCAGTGTCCTTGGCAAAATGTAACCCTTTGAAAATCGTTTAGGCAGTTTTTCGGTATTCGGCTAAAATGTCAGCTTTTTCCGTAAAAAGTCAAAATAGGTATTTTTCTTTGTAGACCTAATTATACAAAATTTAGATAAGATATTACTATAAATTGGTCACTAAAATGCCACTTATAATTTTCTAGTTAAATAAAAAAAATTTCGTAATTAATTATTATTTTTTATTATTTTAAGCTTTTAAAAATACATTAAATTAGTGATAAATACAAATTTAATTAGGTAAATTTCATAATTAGGAATCTTTATAAACTAAAATAGAGTGTTAATAAATTGTATCATGACTTTGTAAGATTTTAGTTTTATGGTTTGAAATTTATGAAAAAATGAAGTAAAAAGGGTTTTTTTTGAAAAAGGTTGATGTGAAATGCATTAAATGAGAACTTAAGGGGTTTTTTGACCTAGAAACCTCTACACAAAACCCCCATTCCCTTTCCCCACCTGCTGGCCGAGCCAAGCTGCTGCCATTCCCCATTTTTCTCACTTCTTCTTGCTTCATTTTCATAGCAAAATCCATTGAAAATTCACAAATTCCTTCTCCAATTCAAAGCAAAATCCAAATCCTATCTCTCCTCAAGCCAATTTAGTCTAAAACTTGAAGAAAGGAGGCATCTTTGGTGGCTTGAGCATGCTAGGGTTCAACTTGTGAGGTGAAAATTCTAAACTAGTTGTTAAATTGTAGATTGAATGTGCTAAAATTGAAATTTGAAGTATTAATCTAGTAGTAATTACTTGTTCATGAAATTCAAGAAAGGGATTTGATTGTGGATTAGGGTTTGTAGCATGGTTGATGGATTAAAGTTAGGGTTTTGGTTATCTAATTGGTTAGAATGGTAAATTGTGCGATGTTACGCTCGCTAAATCGATAAATTACGATATTTGCATCGGAATCGGTATGCAAATGCTTTCTAGGTTTCTATGTAAATTAGGAAGTGATCTAATTGCGATATATAGACGATATAATTAGCATCATTTACGACTATTAGTGTGCGCGAATGCGGGGTTTTGTCTAGTCAGGTTTTAGTTTTGTCGATTGCCCCGAAATGACGATTCTAGTTAAGATTTAGCGATTTTCGTGTGTTTTCCGTGCACCGAGTGCACGTTATGTTTAATTAGAGAGCGTCGATATTTGTATATTGTGACTTGCATCATTTTAGGGGTATGTAATCTTATATTGTGTGTTATGCAATGCTAGGATCGGTCGGGTAAACATCGGACACGGCGCGTAAAGGCAAGGCGGTGGTCGGATCGGATTAGCGAGGCATTCAGGTGAGTAGATGTATTCATCTATGGGGGAATCGTCTGGATGGCGCGAGGCGCCCCCTAGTTAGGATTACCTTATTTCTTGCAAGATTCGTATTGTTAGTTAGCTTACCCCTTCATTTACATTGCATACCCTTATAGTTAATAGTATACTAGATTGCATGGATATTCATATGCATATATGCGATAACACTTCATAGGACACGAACACGATTACCATTGGCATCTGTTGCACGCGCACTATTCATGTGACACACATGCCTTTGGTAATTGCCATGCCACGTGCACCATAGAACCTGTTTAGCTTAGTATCGCCACTTGCAGCATACATGAGATATGAAATAGCATAGCATGTATATACCTCGCATCATCATCATACTTACATAGAGTTCTAGCCACAATTCACATCGCATACCTTGATATCATAGACATTTATCATATATAACATGTTGGACATTATGATTTTCTTGAGGATTTCAGTATTGCTGCGATTTCTGGATTTTTGGGGAAAACCGCAAGAATTTAACAAAAGCTTATATTTATCATTTTTAAAACAAAGTTGCGGTTTTCTCGTGATGTATGTGTCGTCCACCATGAGTTTTCATGTTTTCTGTGGATTTCGAGACCCGATTCGAGGAGTGGATGAACCGTCTCGGGTACATGGTGGGCCCGGTATGGTACCCCGGGGCAAGAAGATCGAGTTGTAGACGATGAGCCTGGCAGGGGAAGACTACCTACCGGTGATGTCTGGCGTGGCGGATATCCGGAGGATACCGACCGTTGTCGTGAGATTTGATGATTTGGGCCGATCCGGACTGACGGAGCCCGATATTTGAGACATTGGTACAGTGAGACATTGAGACAGAGGTGATTTCATATTTGGTGTCGATGCTTGACACGGTTTTCAGATGATTTCTTGATGGTATTTAGCTATTATATAGATATTCGTTTTTCTAAAGTTAAGAATGCAGAACTCTTAACATTTAAAACACTTAAAGATTTAGTAATGACATTGCATACATATGCATGCATACTAGAGGTATTATATCACATCTGAACAGACATGCTGTGACGCATTTGCGTGCATTCTTACGATTGCCTTATTAGATGTTATATTCTACTCACGAGCTGGCAACTCACCCCCGTTGTGCCACAATGTCTTGCAGGTCGGACCCGTCACCCTTGTAGCGGCGGGCTATCTTATCATCAGCTCCTTTTGCTCAGACTCGCGACATCGCTCGTAGGTGGGTTGCGAGCGCACCTTATTTCTTTTTGCTCTATCATTGTATCTAGTATTCTCCATCTACCACTTTTTATTTGTATATGCGACTTAGTGATGAGACTGAGAGATTTGTATATATGGGGTTTCTTTTGGGTCGAGCTCACTTGAGCCGACGTTGTGTTTTCTGATATTTTGCATTTCTTTTATGCTCTTTTTCTTGATATTACTTATTTATTGCGTGTGGTTGTGATCCGTCTTGGGCGAAGAGCTAGCTCCCGCTTGGGGATGCCATTTTATGATTACAGGTTGTATATATCTTGTGTACCCATTTTGGGGGATAGAAAATACAGGGGAGACTCTGCCGAAATTTTCGGAAATTTTTGATGTTTTTAAAAAGGGTTCAATGCAACTTAATTGATTTAAGGATCGTTTTCATGTAAGGTTTTCCTTCACTCTCTTTTGATTTTGGTTTAGATTTTTCTGGGCTTTGGCTGACTTAGGTTACGGTACGCCTTTAGACGTCTCGTAATCTAAGTGTCAGTCACGTTCCGTACTTTCGGGTCGTGACAAAGTTGGTATCAGAGCGTAGGTTTTACCTTTCTGAGTGTAGGACGACCTTGGTATATGGGGTAGGTGACTTAAGCAGAGTGGCGTAGCGTGGGTATGATCCGCGGCATACTTACGATACGGTACTCCGCCTAAGTGACCTTAGGACATAATTGCTTGTATTTCCTTTCTTGATTCCTTGCATTCCTTGATTCAATTGCAATGTTCTTATCAGTCCTGTTTCTTATTCCAGCGTCGATGCCGCCAAAGACTACGAGAGCTCAGCGGGCCGCCGCTAGGGATGAGATTCGAGCGAGCTCGTCTGAGGCGAGGATCGGGCGGGAGGATACGCCTACCCCTCAGGGTCATACTGATCCGCCTTATCCAGACCGTATTGCCAGATTAGAGGCCGGCATGCAAGAGTTGCGACAGATGATGGGATCTTTAGTTGAGTCCAGTCGGGCCCAGAGATCCGAGGACGTTCCTTCCACCGTACAGACCACAATTGTACCTACTGCACAGATGGTCACTCCTGCTGCTACTACGGAGATTATCCCTGTTTCGCTACAGGAGTTCATGAGATTGAGACCTCCAGCTTTCACCAGTACAGATGCGACAGAGGACCCACAGGCATTTCTTGATAGGATGGCTCGGATTTGTCGTTCGTTGAGGTGTTCTGATGATAGATTGGTGGAGTTTGCGAGTTTTCGTCTGGAGGGTCTTGCCCAGACATGGTACGATTCAGTAGAGAGAGGCCGAGCTACAGGTCTACCTTCTATGACCTGGGATGAGTTTACAGCTGCGTTTCTTGCCCGTTTTCTTCCGGAGAGTGTCCGAGATGCTCGAGCCCGTAGTTTTGAGTCTCTGCGCAAGACTCCTGGGATGACAGTGTCAGAGTATGATATACAGTTTACCCAGTTGTCTCGATATACTCCGTACCTAGTAGACACAGAAGAGAAGAGAATAAAAAGGTTTGTGCGAGGGCTTGATACACAGCTATTCCTTGCCATCGGCACCCAGCACTTTGATACATACGCAGCCGCGATGGATGCAACCTTACTTTTGGAGGAGCGTATTTCTGAGACTCCGGTTGTTTCTGGGCCGAAGAGGATTCGTACTGATACGCCAGCTCAGCGGCAGATGGGTAGACACCGTGATAGATTATTTCCGGGAGATGGTGGAGGCAGAGGATTGAGACGAGGCTAGTTATTTGGTTCATATCCACAGACCCAGCAGTCATCTCCAGGATGTTTTCGGTGTGGAATTCAGTACCACCGTGTCAGAGACTGTACCATGGGACGCCAGGGCGCGGCGACAGTCCCGCATGTGACCTTACCACCCTCACCACCTCCTCAGAGAGCTCTACTTCCTACTCCTGGTGATGCTCCACGCCAGTCAGATGCTTCTAGAGGCCGTGGGCATGGCGGTCCGGTTCAGAGAGGACAAGGCGACAGAGGCAGAGGCAGAGGCAGAGGCCGAGGTAGAGGCAGAGGACAGCCAGCTATTAGTGGTGGACAGGCCCGAGTGTTCGCGTTGACTCCTCAGGATACACAGGCATCCAATGCCGTCGTGACTGGTACTCTGCCAGTATGTTCTTTTGATACACGGGTATTATTTGATCCAGGCTCTACACATTCCTATGTATCCACGTACTTTGCACCGAGGTTGGGCCGAGAGTCTTCTCCGTTAGATCAGCCGCTTGTCGTTATTACACCGGTAAGCGAGTCATTTGTTGCCCGTTTCATGTACCGATCATGTTCCGTTCGTATCGGGGAGAGAGATTCTTCAGTTGATTTGATTCTCCTCGATATGCTAGACTTTGATGTTCTTCTTGGTATGGACTGGCTAGCCACCTGTTATGTATCCGTGGACTGCCATGAGAAAGCAGTCAGATTCAGTTTTCCTGGTGAGCCGGTTCTTGTTATTCATGGAGATCGTAGCGCTACCCTTCCCTGCTTGATTTCTTCTCTTCGCGCTGATCAGCTCTTAAGGAAAGGGTGTCAGGGATTCTTAGCCTATGTTTATGATACTAGCTCCACAGAGGTTCCGTTGGACCAGGCCCCTGTTGTGAGAGAGTTTCCTGATGTATTCCCTGACGATCTGCCTGGTCTGCCACCAGAGCGCGAGATTGAGTTCTGTATCGATCTGATCCCTGGCACGGGGCCTATCTCTATACCACCTTATCGGATGGCCCCGGCGGAGCTGAAAGAGCTAAAGGATCAGTTACAGGATTTGCTGGACAAAGGGCTTATCAGACCGAGTGTGTCACCTTAGGGTGCTCCCGTCTTGTTTGTTAAGAAGAAGGACGGAAGTATGCGCTTATGCATTGATTATCGTCAGCTGAACCGGGTTACTGTGCGGAACAGATATCCCCTACCCCGCATTGATGACTTATTCGATCAGCTCCAGGGTGCAGGGTTTTTCTCGAAGGTTGATTTACGGTCAGGTTATCACCAGTTGCGGGTTCGGAAGGAGGATATTCCGAAGACCGCTTTCCGTACTCGATTTGGTCATTATGAGTTCTTGGTGATGTCGTTCGGGCTCACCAATGCCCCGGCAGCATTTATGGACTTGATGAACCATGTATTCAGGCCGTATCTCGATCAGTTCATTATTGTGTTCATTGACGACATCTTGGTTTATTCTCGGAGCCGGGAGGAGCATGAGCAGCACTTACATATCACATTGCAGACTTTGAGGGAGCATCAGCTGTTCGCCAAATTTTCCAAGTGCGCATTCTGGTTAGACAGTGTCGACTTCTTGGGTCATGTGGTGACGAGAGATGGTATTTGTGTGGACCTGAAGAAGATCGAGGCAGTTCAGCGTTGGCCTAGACCAGTATCAGTTACAGAGGGTCGCAGTTTTCTAGGTCTGGCCGGCTACTATCGATGTTTTGTCCAGGATTTCTCCCGCATTGCTGCACCGTTGACCGGATTGACCCGGAAGGGGGTTTCTTTTGATTGGACCCAGGCATGTGAGGATAGTTTCCAGCAGTTAAAAACTCGTCTGACTACTGCACCAGTGTTAGCATTGCCTTCAGGATCAGGCGGGTTCGTGGTATATTGTGATGCTTCTCGAGTGGAGCTGGGCTGTGTATTGATGCAGCACGATAGAGTTATCGCGTATGCTTCTCGGCAGCTGAGGAAACACGAGCAGAACTACCCCACCCATGATTTAGAGATGGCTGCAGTGGTATTTGCACTTAAGATCTGGAGACATTACCTATACGGTGAGTCATGCCAGATATTCACTGACCACAAGAGTTTGAAGTATATCTTCCAGCAGCGAGATCTGAACCTGAGACAGCGCTGTTGGATGGAGTTGGTGAAGGATTATGACTGCGAGATTCTATACCATCCGGGCAAGGCGAATGTGGTGGCAGATGCTTTGAGTAGGAGGCCCGGAGGTAGCTTATCTTGTTTGAGCGCAGTACAGATGCAGTCGACGGCGGATTGGCAGGTTTTATGTGATAGCAGAGTGCAGTTCGAGTTTACTCCTACAGGGGGACAGCTGGCCCATTTCAGAGCACGCCCACAGTTACTTGACCGTATCCGTGAGGCACAGTCCGGCGATGTCCGTATTTTAGAGATTATTGAGCAGATTCGGCAGGGCAGAGTTTCTGAGTTCGTGATTGATGATCAGGGGATACTTCGATTTGGGACTCGACTGTGCGTACCAGATTCTGAGGGACTGAGGCGCGATATTCTCGAGGAGGCACATAGATCAGTATACAGTGTGCATCCAGGTTCCACCAAGATGTACCGTGATTTGAGAGAGATTTACTGGTGGGACGGAATGAAAAAGGATATTACAGACTTTGTGTCGAGGTGCCTGACTTGTCAGCAAGTCAAGGCCGAGCACCAGAGGCCAGCTGGCGAGTTACAGCCTTTGCCCATCCCTGAGTGGAAGTGGGAGCAGATCTCCATGGACTTCATTGTAGGTCTACCTAGGACCAGTCGAGGGTATGACTCTATTTGGGTGATTGTGGATCGACTGACGAAAGCGGCTCACTTCCTGCCAGTAAAGACCACTTTTGGATTTTCTCAGTATGCCCAGGTTTATATTGATGAGATAGTGCGACTGCATGGTGTTCCGACTTGCATCGTGTCCGACCGGAGCACCCAGTTTACCAGCCGATTGTGGCAGAAACATCAGGAAGCTTTGGGCACCCGATTGAGTTTTAGCACAGCCTTTCATCCGCAGACTGATGGTCAGTCGGAGCGTACTATTCAGACTCTTGAGGACATGCTCAGAGCTTGTGTTTTAGATTTCAGTGGTAGCTGGGATCATCATTTGCCTTTGATCGAGTTTTCCTACAATAATAGCTTCCAGGAGACGATTCAGATGGCACCTTTTGAGGCTCTATATGGGAGGAGATGTCAATCGCCTGTATGTTGGACAGAGCTCAGGGAGAGCAGTGTTTTGGGGCCGCAGATTGTACAGGAGACGACCGAGAAGATACAGCTGATTCGGGACAGGATGAGAGCGGCACAGAGCAGGCAGAAATCATATGCTGACAGGCGCCGTCGCCGACTCGAGTTCGCTGTTGGCGATCATGTTTTCCTGAAGGTCTCTCCGATGAAAGGTGTGATGAGATTTGGGCGAAAAGGGAAACTGAGTCCTAGATATGTTGGTCCTTTCGAGATCCTAGAGCGTGTTGGTCCAGTTGCTTATCGGTTAGCTCTTCCGCCCAGCTTCCCCGATGTTCACCCCGTGTTCCATGTCTCGATGCTCCGCAAGTACCTTCATGATCCTTCCCATGCGATTCAGCACCAGACGATCCAGCTAGAGCGTGATCTTTCATTCACCGAGCAGCCGGTGGTCATTCTGGATCGGCAGGTGAAGAAATTGAGGTCGAAGGTTATACCGTCCGTCAAGGTCCTTTGGCGTGGCCCGAACAGCGAGGAGGTCACCTGGGAGACCGAGGTCGAGATGAGGAAGAGATATCCCCATCTTTTTGAAGGTACGCGTAGTTAAATTCTAAATTCGGGGACCGAATTTCTTTAAGGGGGGAAGATTGTAACCCTTCGAAAATCGTTTAGGCAGTTTTTCGGTATTCGGCTAAAATGTCAGTTTTTTCCGTAAAAAGTCAAAATAGGTATTTTTCTTTGTAGACCTAATTATACAAAATTTAGATAAGATATTACTATAAATTGGTCACTAAAATTCCACATATAATTTTCTAGTTAAATAAAAAAAATTCGTAATTAATTATTTTTTTATTATTATTTTAAGCTTTTAAAAATACATTAAATTAGTGATAAATACAAATTTAATTAGGTAAATTTCATAATTAGGAATCTTTATAAACTAAAATAGAGTGTTAATAAATTGTATCATGACTTTGTAAGATTTTAGTTTTATGGTTTGAAATTTATGAAAAAATGAAGTAAAAAGGGGGTTTTTTGAAAAAGGTTGATGTGAAATGCATTAAATGAGAACTTAAGGGGTTTTTTGACCTAGAAACCTCTACACAAAACCCCCATTCCCTTTCCCCACCTGCCGGCCGAGCCAAGCTGCTGCCATTCCCCATTTTTCTCACTTCTTCTTGCTTCATTTTCATAGCAAAATCCATTGAAAATTCACAAATTCCTTCTCCAATTCAAAGCAAAATCCAAATCCTATCTCTCCTCAAGCCAATTTAGTCTAAAACTTGAACAAAGGAGGCATCTTTGGTGGCTTGAGCATGCTAGGGTTCAACTTGTGAGGTGAAATTCTAAACTAGTTGTTAAATTGTAGATTGAATGTGCTAAAATTGAAATTTGAAGTATTAATCTAGAAGTAATTACTTGTTCATGAAATTCAAGAAAGGGATTTGATTGTGGATTAGGGTTTGTAGCATGGTTGATGGATTAAAGTTGGGGTTTTGGTTATCTAATTGGTTAGAATGGTAAATTGTGCGATGTTACGCTCGCTAAATCGATAAATTACGATATTTGCATCGGAATCGGTATGCAAATGCTTTCTAGGTTTCTATGTAAATTAGGAAGTGATCTAATTGCGATATATGGACGATATAATTAGCATCATTTACGACTATTAGTGTGCGCGAATGCGGGGTTTTGTCTAGTCGGGTTTTAGTTTTGTCGATTGCCCCGAAATGACGATTCTAGTTAAGATTTAGCGATTTTCGTGTGTTTTCCGCGCACCGAGTGCACGTTATGTTTAATTAGAGAGCGTCGATATTTGTATATTGTGACTTGCATCATTTTAGGGGTATGTAATCTTATATTGTGTGTTATGCAATGCTAGGATCAGTCGGGGAAACATCGGACACGGCGCGTAAAGGCAAGGCGGTGGTCGGATCGGATTAGCGAGGCATTCAGGTGAGTAGATGTATTCATCTATGGGGGAATCGTCTGGATGGCGCGAGGCGCCCCCTAGTTAGGATTACCTTATTTCTTGCAAGATTCGTATTGTTAGTTAACTTACCCCTTCATTTACATTGCATACCCTTATAGTTAATAGTATGCTAGATTGCATGGATATTCATATGCACATATGCGATAACACTTCGTAGGACATGAACACCATTACCATTGGCATCTGTTGCACGTGCACTATTCATGTGACACACACGCCTTTGGTAATTGCCATGCCACGTGCACCATAGAACCTGTTTAGCTTAGTATCGCCACTTGCATCATACATGAGATATGAAATAGCATAGCATGTATATACCTCGCATCATCATCATACTTACATAGAGTTCTAGCCACAATTCACATCGCATACCTTGATATCATAGACATTTATCATATATAACATGTTGGACATTATGATTTTCTTGAGGATTTCAGTATTGCTGCGATTTCTGGATTTTTGGGGAAAACCGCAAGAATTTAACAAAAGCTTATATTTATCATTTTTAAAACAAAGTTGCGGTTTTCTCGTGATGTATGTGTCGTCCACCATGAGTTTTCATGTTTTCTGTGGATTTCGAGACCCGATTCGAGGAGTGGATGAACCGTCTCGGGTACATGGTGGGCCCGGTATGGTACCCCGGGGCAAGAAGATCGAGTTGTAGACGATGAGCCTGGCAGGGGAAGACTACCTACCGGTGATGTCTGGCGTGGCGGATATCCGGAGGATACCGACCGTTGTCGTGAGATTTGATGATTTGGGCCGATCCGGACTGACGGAGCCCGATATTTGAGACATTGGTACAGTGAGACATTGAGACAGAGGTGATTTCATATTTGGTGTCGATGCTTGACACGGTTTTCAGATGATTTCTTGATGGTATTTAGCTATTATACAGATATTCGTTTTTCTAAAGTTAAGAATGCAGAACTCTTAACATTTAAAACACTTAAAGATTTAGTAATGACATTGCATACATGTGCATGCATACTAGAGGTATTATATCACATCTGAACAGACATGCTGTGACGCATTTGCGTGCATTCTTACGATTTCCTTATTAGATGTTATATTCTACTCACGAGCTGGCAACTCACCCCCGTTGTGTCACAGTGTCTTGCAGGTCGGACCCGTCACCCTTGTAGCGGCGGGCTATCTTATCATCAGCTCCTTTTGCTCAGACTCGCGACATCGCTCGTAGGTGGGTTGCGAGCGCACCTTATTTCTTTTTGCTCTATCATTGTATCTAGTATTCTCCATCTACCACTTTTTATTTGTATATGCGACTTAGTGATGAGACTGAGAGATTTGTATATATGGGGTTTCTTTTGGGTCGAGCTCACTTGAGCCGACGTTGTGTTTTCTGATATTTTGCATTTCTTTTATGCTCTTTTTCTTGATATTACTTATTTATTGCGTGTGGTTGTGATCCGCCTTGGGCGAAGAGCTAGCTCCCGCTTGGGGATGCCATTTTATGATTACAGGTTGTATATATCTTGTGTACCCATTTTGGGGGATAGAAAATACAGGGGAGACTCTGCCGAAATTTTCGGAAATTTTTGATGTTTTTAAAAAGGGTTCAATGCAACTTAATTGATTTAAGGATCGTTTTCATGTAAGGTTTTCCTTCACTCTCTTTTGATTTTGGTTTAGATTTTTCTGGGCTTTGGCTGACTTAGGTTACGGTACGCCTTTAGACGTCTCGTAATCTAAGTGCCAGTCACGTTCCGTACTTTCGGGTCGTGACACAAAATATCTCGATTCAGGGAAATCAGCGTCCTTGACGAGAACCTCTCGATCCGCGTCGACCCGCAAGGAAATCGGCGTCTTTGCAGGAATCTCTCAATTCGTCTCAACCCCAGGGAAATCGGTGTCCTTGGCAAAATATCTCGATTCAGGGAAATCAGCGTCCTTGACGAGAACATCTCAATTCGCGTCGACCCGTAAGGAAACCAGTGTCTTTGCAGGAATCTCTCGATTCGTATCAACCCCAGGGAAATCAATGTCCTTGGCAAAATATCTCGATTCAGGGAAATCAGCATCCTTGACGAGAACCTCTCGATTCGCGTCGACCCGTAAGGAAATCAGCGTCGTTGCAGGAATCTCTCGGTTCGTCTCAACCCCAGGGAAATCAGTGTCCTTGGCAAAATATCATAATTCAGGGAAATCAGTGTCTTTGACGAGAACCTCTCGATTCGCGTCGACCCGCAAGGAAATCAGCGTCTTTGCAGGAATCTCTCGATTCGACTCAACCCCAGGGAAATCACTGTCCTTGGAAAAATATCTCGATTCAGGAAAATCAGCGTCCTTGATGAGAACCTCTCGATTCTCATTGACCCGCAAGGAAATCAGCGTCTTTGCAGGAATCTCTCGATTCGTCTCAACCCCAGGGAAATCAGTGTCCTTGGCAAAATATATCGATTCAGGGAAATCAGCGTCCTTGATGAGAACCTCTCGATTCGCGTCTACCCGTAAGGAAACCAGTGTCTTTGCAGGAATCTCTCAATTCGTCTCAACCTTAGGGAAATTAGTGTCTTTGGCAAAATATCTCGATTCAGGGAAATCAGTGTCCTTGACGAGAACCTCTCGATTCGTTTCGACCTGCAGAGAAATCAGTGTCTTTGCAGGAATCTCTCGACTCGTCTCGACCCCCAGGGAAATCAGTGTTCTTGGCAAAAACCTCTTGATCCAGGGAAATCAGTGTCCTTGGCGAGAATCTCTCGATCCGTTTCGACCCGCAAGGAAATCAATGTCTTTGCGAGAATCTCTCGATTCGTCTCGACCGACAGGGGAGTTAGTGTCCCCGCGCATGAAAAGAAAATTCTCTTGTGAGATCCTTACGATTCTCAAGAGAAAACGCACTTTGGAATCCTCACAACCTCTAGGGAGAAAATACACCTACGGGATCCTTACGACTCGTAAGGAGAAATACCTTTATGAGACCCTCATAGCTCATAAAGTTGAAAAGTATTAGAGGGCAGATCCTAACCCTGTCTCCTAAGCCATCACTGCCCTGCAAGGAGGTCTAGATGGACTATCCACTGGTCACACTTTCCCAAGTCGAATATCGACAAGGAGGGAAACAACCACTTACGAGTCCTCTCAACATGTAAGGGAGAAAATTCTCTTGTGAGATCCTTACGACTCTCAAGAAAAAACGCACTTAGGAATCCTCACGATTCCTAAGGAGAAAATACACCTACGAGATCCTCACGACTCGTAGGGAGAAAAATCTTTATGAGACCCTCACGGCTCATAAAGTTGGAAAGTCTTAGGCAACAGATCCTAACCCTGTTTCCTAAGCCATCGCTACCCTATAAAGAGTTCAAGATGGGCAGCTATCTACTATCTGCAGGCACAGCTGCTAAAATCACATACCTAACAACACAGCATAGAAAAGAAAGCGATAGTCGGATATAAAAATATGTCTTCAATTGAATACAAGATACGCCATATAAAAGAAAATGAAATGAATACATGTTATTCAAATATTACAAATTTCCAATCAATACAAAGACGATTATTGAGAAGGAGACGATTTTAGCAAATCAGCAAGCCGCTCGCACACTCCTCTTAGCTCCTTTTCGTGGTCAGCCGCCGCGGTCAACTCCGCTTCAACTCGAGCCCGCTGTCGCAAACAAGGCGAAAGTTTCTCATCAGTTCCCAGCATGACGGTGGCAAAGAGCGTAGCTCTGAAGAGAAAATAAAATTCTCAAGAATAAGAAAACAAGAAGATGAACAGAGGTCATCTCAAATGGCCAAAGCCCCTATTTATAGGCGTTGGAAGTCGATCCGACTTCCAAGAAAATCCAACGGTCGAAAGGCTGCCACCGCTGCACTCATGTGTGAGCCACGTGAGCGCAGCGGTGGGAGGGCATTTGTTTCCCCCAATCAGAATAAAACTCTGTTCAAAATTTAAAATTTGAACTGAGGCAGCGCCTCACGTGCAAAGCACGAGAGCGCTAGCGCCAAGTGCGCCAGTGCCAAGAGTCAAAGACTTTGAAGCAGCGCCTCACGTGCAAAGCACGAGAGCGCTAGCGCCAAGTGCGTCAGCGCAAAGAGTCAAAGACTCTGAGGCAACGCCTCACGTACAAAGTAGGAGAGCGCCAAGCGCTAGAGATAAATGTTCTCTACCATTGGATCAAAGATCCAACTGAGATGAAAAAATCATCAAATTACATAATCAAATTCTGTTGAGGAAATACTCCTCAAATCTTTCCAAAGAAGAAAGATTGTCCTCTGTAAATCATAGCACCGTTGGATCAAAGATCCAATGGTGATTAAAAATCACCAAGATACAGACCAATCTCTGTATGGGAAAATATTTTCCCAATCTTGTTAAAAAACAAGAAGACTATCTTCTGTAAAACAGAAGCACTTGGATCAAAAATCCAACGGTGGGAAACATTCCCCAAATCAATCAGAAATCTCTCAATGAGAGATTTCCTTAACTGATTCAACAAATCAGCCTTCCCTATATAAAGGACCCAAGACTTCAAATCTTATACAGAGGAACCCCCCTATAAACTTCAGAAAAACAGAGAGAAACCTCCATATAAGTTTCAAGCTTTCAGAAAAAAAGAGAAGAGCAAGCTCTAAGAAGAAGAACCTTCTTCAAGGTAAATAAAAAGAGAGAGATCATAGCATCTCTTGATAAAAATAAAAACTTAGTTCTTAGATCTCGGAGACGAAGTCTCCCCCCATAAAAAGAAGAACTTAGTTCTTAGATCCATGAGACAAAGTCTCTCATAAAGAAAAACAAAAGAGATCATAGTATCTCCTTATAAATAAGAACTTACATCTGTGAGACAAAATCTCTTATAAACGAGAATGTAATTCTCAGAGAACAAAACTGACCAGAACTGCCAAAGAAGCACTTCAGCGCTTCAAGTCTGGCGCTCAGCGCCAAGCGCGCCACGTACTCCTCACGTGTGCGCTATTTCAAAAGAAGCGCCTTAGCGCTCCAAGCCTGGCGCTCAGCGCCAAGCGCATCACGTGCTCCTCACGTGTGCGCTATTTCATAAGAAGCGCTTTAGCGCTCCAAGTCTGGCGCTCAGCGCCAAGCGCGCCACGTGCTCCTCATGTGTGCGCTATTTCATAAGAAGCGCCTTAGCGCTCCAAGTCTGGCGCTCAGCGCCAAGCTCATTACGTGCTCTTCACGTGTGTGCTATCTCAGAGGAAGCGCCTCAGCGCTCCAAGTCTGGCGATCATCGCTAAGCGCTCTGTACATAAAGCGCTCTGTACATAAAGGTTCTGTGCATAAAGCGCTCTGCGCTACAAAGAGTGTTCAACACTCAATAAAAGACAAAAAGAAAAAGGGGTGTCAGAACCCAAATTAATGCTCAGCATTATTGAACAAAAGAGACCGAGTCCAAACAAGTGTACAACACTTTTATTCAAAACTGAGTGGGCCGAACCCAAGTTGGCTACAAATCCCTAATTCAGGTTAGCCGAGCCCATGTGCACACAATCTTTTTAATGGGTCTTAGTCTCAAACCTGACTATAGATCTCCCAACCAATATTGGTTCAAGGGTACATCTCTTCATACCTCTAATACATGTCGTTGTAATCTTTCAATGTCTTCAGAGAGATGGAGGGTCCCAATAACCAATAACTTTTGGCGCATCCCCAAACCGGTTAAACCAGAACCCCATAGACTATGACGTCTTTAAACCATATAGACTATGATGTCTTTAAACTTTACGTACTATGAGGTCCTTAAAATCATGAACTATGATGTCCTTAAACTCATGGACTATGACGTCCTTAAACTTTACGGACTATGAGGTCCTTAAACTCATGGACTATGATGTCCTTAAACCCAATGGACCGCAACGTCCCTAAACTAAGACGACAGAGCCCAAATACTCTTTCGTTGGATCTAAATGATCCAGAAATCCTGTTGAGTAGATCTTAGTCTAAAATTAGACTAACGTATCATTAACAAACGTTTAAGTTGATCTTAATCTCAAATGAGATTAACGATCCTTAAACCAACCCAACCCCAAATCTAAGAAAATACGGATTTGGACTAATCCACGCCCTACGGACGACAACATGAATTAGTCTCCGTATACAATCCACGGGCAACCAAAAATAAAACAAACACACACAACACGAAGTGACCATCTGGAGAAGGAGAAAGTGGTTACCGCGATGCGGTAGCGTAATTAACTGCAGGGGCTTGCGCCTGCAGGGAAGAGCGTCCCCACAATCAAAAAACCCTCACAATGAGGGGGAATCTAACGAAGTCTGCTACATCGGCCGCATCCATTTAAACCTTCGATACATGGTGCCATAAATCAACTTGGCATCTTCAGAGAGGTGAACGGATAGCACTAAATAGCATCTGCTCCATAAATTCAGGCCGGACGTCCCAACGTCCCGGTCGCGTCTTTTCAGCGGAGAACAGCTGCATATAAGCAAACAAGTTTAATGCCATGAGGGTCACGTGCTACACGTGAGCGTTCCTAATGCCTTCTGATCCGATAGAATTAAATTCTAAATAAGAGGGATTAAAACCCTATTTGGAAAATATTTCCTTAGATCTTTCTAAAAAATAAAGATTACGCTCTGTAAAACATAGCACCGTTGGATTAAAGATCCAATGGTGATTAAAAATCACCAAGCTACAGAATAAGCTCTGTATGGGAAAATATTTTCCCAATCTTTCTAAACAAGAAAGATTACACTCTGTAAACTAGAGCACCGTTGAATTAAAGATCCAATGGTGATTAAAAATCACCAAGCTACAGAATAAACTCTGTTTGGAAAATATTTTTCCAATTTTGTTAAAAACAAGAAATATATCTTCTGTAAAACAGAAGTCCTTGGATCAAAGATCCAACGGCGGATAAAATCTCTGAATCAATTAAAAAATCTTTCAATGAGAGATTTTCTTAACTAAATCTAAAAACTTGCCTCTACTATATAAAGGACCCGAGACTGAAAGGAGAGAAGGAGGAAACCCCCCCCCCATAAGATTTGAAAAAACAAAAAAAAGAAGAGGGGTTCTCTTCGAAGAAAAGAAACCCTAAGTAAGAAAAAAGACCTAGAGATCATTTTATCTCCTCTTACAATAGTTTAACTCTTCCAAAAAAAAACTTAGTTCTTCCTCTGATTGAGGTCTGCAGAAGCAGATCTATCCACAGGTTGAGAATTTAATTCTCATCGGGGAGATTTTGTTATGCAGTCCCAAAACTTAGAAGAAAGAACTAAGTTTGAAGAATTTAATTCTTCCAAAAAATATAGGAATTTAATTCCTCTGATAAAATTAGGGTTTAACCCTGTATAAGAATTTAATTCTAATAAAACAAAGGACCTGAAATTCTTAAAACTCAGATCAAGATCTCCATGCACATGAAAGAAACGATTAGCGTATAACGCTATAACAACAGATCACGTGTTCCCACATGAGCACCTCTGAGGAAAAAAAAAAGAACGACTGAGATCGAGTCACGTGATCCCACGTGACCCCCTAATAGTGTTAGCACTTGTAAAAGGAAAAGGGGAATAAATTCATACAGTTCCCAATTTTTGGGCTCCTCACGTGATCCCACGTGACCCCCAATAGTGCTTAGCACTGATAAAAGAAAAGGGAATAAACCCAAAGAAGCAATACCCAATTTTCGGGTGCCACACGTGAGCGCTCCAAATTGCAGTGTTTAACACTGCTTTAGAGCCTCACGTGGGAGCACGTGAGAGCCAAGCAAATATCAGTGTTTAACACTGTGAGAGGCCAACCTTAGCCCAAATTAGCCAAGTCTCCCGAGACCAAAACCTTTTGACCATCAATCGACCGAGTCCCCATATACTCAGGTCCCCCAAATCGATCTTAGTTCCAAAGATGACCGATGATCTCCTGACACATGGCATCTAAAATGATGTTCGTTCCACCATGATCTCTCCCTTCAATCTGGAGTTCGGTTCAAGGGCACATCTCTCCACACCTCTGATACATGTCGTTGTAATTCTTCAACGATGTCAGAGAGGTGGAGGGTCCCGACAACCAACAGCTCTTGAATGCACTCCTAAATCTATGAACATACCCCAATGGACCGTAATGTCCTTAAACTAGCTGCGGACCGCAACGTCCTTAAACTAAACCCTCATACCAAAAATAGTGATCTATGGACCGTAACGTCCTTAAACTAAAGCAATAGAGCCCAAATGCTCTTTTGTTGGGTCAGAATAATCCCTAAATCATGCTGAGTAAATCTTAGTCTAAAGTTAGACTAACGCATCCTCAACAAACATTTAAGTTGATATTAATCCCAAAACGAGATTAACGATCCTTAAATCCAACCAAACCCAAATCTAAGAAAATAAGGATTTGGACTAATCCACGCCCTACGGGCGACAACACAAATTAGTCTCCGTATACAATCCACGGGCAATCAAAAATAAAACAAACACACATGACACGAAGTGACCTTCTGGAGCAGGAGAAAGTGGTTACCGCGATGCGGTAACGTAATTAACTGCAGGGGCTTGCGCTTGTAAGGAAGAACGTCTCCACAATCAAAAAACCCTCACAATGAGGGGGAATCTGACGAAGTCTGCTACAATGGTCGCATCCGTTCAAACCTTCGATACCCGGTGCCACAAATCAACTTGGCATCTTCGGAGAGGTGGACGGATAAATCCAAATAGCATCTACCCCCAAATTCAGGCAAGACGTTCGTCTTCCCGGTTTTCGGCGGTAAACAGGGACAACGGCTCATAACTACTTATTACTAGTTTCGTTTAAGAAAACATCAAACTTTCTTGCTTTTCTTAAACTTTTCCTATCTTTCATATGTAATTTTTCACTTTCTACTCTTTTATTATCAAAAAAAATTGTATAGTGCCAAGTGCCAAAAGATAAGTTAGTGAATACAAACCTCCCCCTAAAGCTGTTTTCAGCAGTGTCCTCACTGATATCATCTTTGAATGCATAGACCTGTAAACTTGGGGAGAGAAATTAAGAGGGGTAAAATAATAGTCAAATGAAAACTACTCCCAAACTTGTATTTTGGCACGCATAGATATTCAGTTAAGTCCTTTCTCACTCATCTCCATTCTTAAAATGAGAAAATATTACCGAAACATCGAGGTGAGGTGGAGGAAATTTGGTTATGATAAATCGGCTCCTGTAAAACAGGAGCTCCTCCGCTGGATCAGCAGAAAAATACGGTTTCAATTTATGCCCATTTACTTTAGAAATTGAACCATTTTTAACATTTTCAACTTCTACTGCCTCGTGTGGGTATACATACCGCACCACAAAAGGTCATTTCCAACGAGATTTTAGTTTACTCGGATGAAGATGAAGACGGGAATCGTAAAGAAGGATTTGTTGTCCCGGTGTAAAGGTTTTTCTAAAAAGGTTTTTATCATGGAACACTTTTGTCCGGTTCTTTACTATAACCGCATTATCGTAAGCTTCATCGCGGAGTTCACTTAACTCATTTAATTGCAGCTTCCGATAGCTGCAGGCTTGATCAAAATCGAAATTAAGCCCATTAATAGCCCATATTGCTTTATGTTCGATCTTGACAGAAAGGTGGCAAGCCTTTCCAAATACTAGGCGGTATGGAAACATACCAAGATCGGTCTTATAAGCGGTACAAAATGCCCAAAGTGCATCCTTCAATTTGGTTGACCAATCCTTACGGTTTTTAGAAAACGTCTTCTCCAAAATTTGTTTGATCTGCCTATTGGAAATCTCAGCTTGCCTGCTCGTTTGGGGATGATAGGGCATAGAAAGTTTGTGGTTGATCGAATAGTTCCGCATCAAAGCCTCGAAAGACCGATTACAGAAATGTGTCTCGTTGTCGCTAATTATAGCGCGAGAGTGCCCGAATCGCGAAAAGATATTTTCTTTAAGGAACTTAATAACAACCTTGTTGTCATTAGTGTGACACGGTATTGCTTCCACCCATTTTGAGACATAATCAACCACTAACAAGATATATAAATTCCCAAAAGAGTTGGGAAAAGGGCCCATAAAATCAATACCCCAAACATCGAATATCTCCACAACCAAGATAGATTGGAGCGGCATCTCATTTCTTCATGAAATCCGACCTATATGTTGACACCGTAGACAAGTTTTGCAATGATCGTATGCGTATTTAAATAATGTTGGCCAACAAAAGCCACATTGCCAAACTTTCTCCGCCGTTTTACGTGGACCAAAGTGACCGCCACATGCCTAATCATGACAAAAAGACAATACACTCTTGAATTCATCGTTAGGAACACATCTGCGAATGATTTGATCGGAACAATACTTAAACAAATAAGGTTCATCCCAGTAAAAGTGTTTTACTTGGGATAGGAATCGAAGATTGTCTTGTTTCGACCAATCGCTAAGAATAAATCCCGTCGCTAGATAATTCACAATATCCATGAACCAAGGTTAGCAGGATACGGTCAAGAGTTATTCGTCTGGGAAGGAGTCGTTTATTGGCACGGTCAACGTTGGTGAAGAAGTGATGCGTGAAAGATGGTCGGTTACAACGTTTTCACATCCACTCTTGTCTCGTATGACAAGATCAAATTCTTGTAACAACAGGATCCAACGTATTAGCCTGGCCTTAGCATCCTTCTTCGATGAAAGGTGTCGTAAGGCGGAGTGATCGGTGTAAACCATTACCGAGCCAATCAAGTAGGGCCTGAATTTTTCTGATGCAAATACAATGCCAAGAGTTCTTTCTCGGTAGTTGTGTAATTAATTTGAGTATCGTTCAAGGTCCTACTTGCATAGTAAATTACATGTGGCATCTTATCAATGTGATGTCCTAAGACCGCACCAATAGCAAAATCTGATGCATCATACATAAGCTCGAACGGGTGGTTCCAATCCGGAGATGATAGAACGGGGGCTGTAGTGAGATATCTTTTAAGCGATTCAAAAGCAGCCTCACAATCAGAATCAAAGTGAAATGTTGTATCCTTGGCCAAGAGAAGAGTTAAGGGTCTAGCAATTTTGCTAAAGTCATTAATGAATCTCCTATAAAATCCTTCATAACCAAGGAAAGATAGTATATCTTTGTCGCATTTGGAGGACGAAAGTTATGGATGACATCAATTTTAGCTCTGTCAACCTCAATGCCTTTTCGTGAAATGATATGTCCAAGGACAATACCTTCTTGGACCATGAAATGGAATTTTTCCCAATTCAAAGTTAAGTTATTATCTTTACAGCAGGTAAGAACCGCGTCAAGATGACGTAGGCATTCCTCAAAGGAGTCCCCAAATATGGAGAAATCGTCCATAAATATCTCCAGAAAATTCTCAACCATGTCTGAGAATATCCGCATCATACACCGCTGAAATGTAGCGGGAGCGTTTCATAACCCAAAGGACATGCATCTATAAGAAAAAGTACCGAAAGGACAAGTAAATGTTGTTTTATCTTGATCCTTTTCGGCGATGGGGACCTGGTTATAGCCAGAGTATCCGTCCAAGAAACAATAGTATTCATGTCCAGCTACTAACATCTGGTCAATGAAAGGTAGAGGGAAGTGATCTTTCCTCGTTGCGGTATTGAGTTTTCTGTAATCAATACATACGCTCCACCCAGTTTGGGTGCGTGTTTGGATCGACTCATTAGCCGCATTAGTTATGAACGTGATGCCAGACATTTTAGGGACCACATGAATAGGACTTACCCATTGGCTATCAGATATTGGGTAAATTATACCACTATCTAGACACTTGACGATTTCTTTCTTTACCGCCTCCTTCATAACGGGATTTAACCGTCTTTGTGGGTCTCGGATTGGTTTGGCTTCATCCATCAGATGTATATAATGTTTAACAATCAAAGGACTAATCCCTTTGATGTCAGCCATTGTCCAACCAAATGCTTGCCGATTTGATCTCAATACCGCCAAAAGTGCATTCTCTTGCTCTAAAACTAGAGAAGCGGATATGATCATAGGAAAAAACCCATTCTCACCTAAATATGCATATTTAAGATGAGAAGGTAGCGGTTTGAGATTTAGTGTCGGTGGAGAGACGATAGAAGGTGGGGTAAGGGAATGATACTCGGACTCCCTAAGAGGTTCATAACTTGCGTAGGATATTGACTCGGAAAGAGCTACTGACTTTTGCGATGAGTCAAAGGATTCAAACTCAGAGATGGACTCATCGGAGATATCCTCACTATAATAATTTGCCGGATCAAACAATGTCACACTAGTGTTGTCGAGATCATCATAGCAAAGTACTTCAGCTTCGCGGCTGTCGGAAGCTATCTCGTTGATGGAACAGACATCGATTAAATGAGTAGATGGTTCAGATGGTTGAATTCCTAGCTTGTAAATATTAAGCTCAATTGTTATCTTACCGAAGGATAAGTTCATAGAACCGTTACGACAATTAATGACAGCGTGGGAAGTTGCTAGGAAAGGTCGACCAAGTATCACCGGGATTTGGTTGCGTGGGTTCACCACAGGCTGTGTATCTAAAACAATAAAGTCCACAGGGAATATGAATCCCCGACTTTGATTAACACATCCTCTAGTTCACCCCTAAGTTGAGCGATAGATCGGTCTGCCATCTGGAGAGTGCAGTGCGCGGGTTTCAACTCTCCTATACCTAGCTGCTCATAGACGGAATATGGAAGCAAGTTAACACTATCGCCGAGGTCAAGTAGAGCACGATTGATACTTTTACCCCCAATAGTTATAGATATTTTAGGACAACCAGGGTTCTTACGTTTCTTAGGCAATTTTTGGGTAAAAGCTGTGCTCACGTTACTTGTCATGAATACCTTTTTCGGCACTTGAGTTTTTCTCTTCTTAGTGCACAAGTCCTTAAGGATTTTTGCATAAGACGGAACTTGTTGAATAGAATCTAGGAAAGGGATATTTATGTTAACTTGCTTAAACATTTCCACAATCTTCTCCATTTGTGTGTTAGGTTTGTTGGCCCTCAACCTGTTTGGAAATGGAGCTTTATCAATAAGTTTTGGGTCCGACATTTGTGGAGAAGTTTATGGGGATGGAATTGATCCCAGAATTAGAGTAGGGATCGTTATAGATTGACTCGAAGAAGTGGGAGAAGAGTTCGAACCTTGGGGAAAACGGAAAATAGGCTTGGAAGAAGGTGGGAGACTAGACGAAATAAGGCAAGATGTGGAAGCCGAGGTTTCAATTGATTCCTCATCATCAATCTGTTCACCCACTTGATTGTTCATCACTCTTTCCAATCTCAACGTGGTAACGACACTCACATTATGACTTTGTGAGTGGCCAGGATTCGGTAGGGGTTGAGATGGAAGTTTCCCTTTTTCTCTCGCACTCATCGCGGCATTTATTTGTGCAAGTTGTGCTTCTATCGATTTTATGCTTTCACCGTGGGGGTGGTCTGTGTTAATGCTCGGATAGAAGACTTTATATCATCCGTAGATTGCATGGAATGTTTAATAAACATATCCACGCTTCGTTCGAGTGCAGATGAGTTTTCGTTACCAGCCGTTTGGAAAGAATTATTATAAGGTGTAGAATTGTTGGCTGGATTTTGAAAAGGTTGCGATTGAAAGGGGTGATGACTCTATGGGTTTGGTTGCTACTGCTGTGTAGGAGGTCTTTGATAATTGCTTTGGACCTGGTTTTGATTTTGGGTTTGGTTTTGGTTCCAAGCAAAATTAGGATGATTCCTCCATCCCTGATTGTACGTGGAAGCATAAGGACCGTTTCTAGGTCGTTGCTGAAAAGTAGCATTAGTGTGTTCTTGACCCTGAAACGATGCATTCATAAGACATTCTTCCGTCAAATGTGATGAGTTGGAACAGCAACCACACACAGTCTTGGGAAGCGTAACCTGGTTTAGGGAGATTGATGAGAATTTGTTCTCCATAGCGTCGAGTTTCTTTTGTATTGTTGTCATTTCGGTTTTTACTGCGATGGAAACATCGAGCTGATGGATACCTCCCCCAGAAGATGGTCTAACGCTTTCCCACAGCAATGTGTGTTCAGCGAGATCTTCCAGAAATTTCCAAGTTTCACCATCATCTTTGGACATGAAATTGCATTCACACATGGTTTCAAGCATCTGCTTTGTCGCTGGAGTAATGCCCTCATATATAATTCGACACAAATCCCATCTATGTATTCCACGATGAGAACATTGGACAAGCATATCCTTAAACCGTTCAAAGCACTTCCAAAATGGATCATTGGGAAGCTGGGTAAACTGGTTGATTTCGCTCCGAACACGGGCGGTCTTATGATTGAGGTAAAATTTCTTAAGAAATGCTATCACGAATTCATCCCAATTGGTAATAGAGTGCAGCAGTGTTATAAAACCATTTTTCTGCTAAATAGTACAAAGTGAAAGGGAGAAAACGTAAGCGTATAGTATCCACAGACAGTTGTGACGTACCCATCATTGCGCACACGTTTTCGAATTTGGTGATAAAAACGTATGCATCTTCAGACTCAAGCCCGTGAAATTTGGGCAGCAGGTTGATGAAGTGGGGTTTAATTTCAAAATTATTCCCATTGGCTGGTGGAATAGATAAACAGGCAGGAAGGGGATCGCGTATAGGATAGCATCTCTTTTGGAGAGAAATGCGAGGTGGATTCTGCGCACCGACGGGTGGTGGCAGGGTGGTGTTATAATCTGATGGAGAACCATCCATCTCGGTCGATGTGGTGGGTGGAGGGGAAAAAGAAGATGAAGAAGTACCGACTTCGGAGTCGATAGCAGAAACGCGGACAAGACGGGCACTAGAATCCCGTGTCCAGCCGAGCATGCACTAAGCGGGTTTAGCGCACGTGGCAACTTGTGTGTGATTTAAATTGGTTTGTTTTGAAAAGTGTCGGACGTGAGACAAATCACAAAAAATGCACAAACAATCTTAGAACTAAGGTTATCTAAGTCAAATCACTAGACCGCTCCTAGACTTCCAAAAGACAAGCCGCAGGATCAATGCTCTACTATCTTTTTATCGCTCGTGTGGTCAGGTAAGTGGGAGGTATCCGCTATACGAATCACCGAAAATAACGGGCCTAATTAAGTAACCAATTGCCTTAGACACACTTTCCTAGATACCACAAAAGAAATGCGGAGAAGCGATAGATTACCTACGACCTTTCTTTGTCCTTATTGAGCGCGACAGTCCTTAGAGTCTCGGTCTAGATTTTTTTTAATTAATGTAAGGTGATGCGGATACTCGTTTTGTGATTTGTGGGGTCTAGAAAGGGTGATGAAATCCCAACCTAATCTGAATTTAGTCTTTGCCCCTTAATGTCCGTATTAAAATATGCACAAACCAATTACAAAACACGCAAAAAGATATTTTTTTTAGCGGCGATATTTTGCAAAGAATCCCGCAAAAAAATATATTATTGGATATTTCAAAGGAGAGAGGACGTATAAAGGAAGTTACCATAGAAAAATGAAGCCTTGGATCCTCAACTCTGCCGCGGTTCCGCCGCCAAAGCGCACTTCTTGCCGCGGTTCAGCCGCGGATTTGAAGGATCGCTTGAGAGAAAAAATTTATTGTGGCCTCTTTTTCTCCTATTGTCCTCTCAAGGTCTCGGAATCTCTGTTTTCTCATTCTATTGTCTTCAGATTCCCTTGCAAAAATCGCACACTAATCGTTAAATACACAATTTACTGTTTTGTTTTATTTATGATATTGATCGAATAAGAATTCAACACGAATAGTAAGAATTAAAAAAAATTATGCACGTATCCCCGGCAACAGCGTCATTTGATTGATTCTGTATTTAAAAGAGTGTTTGTAGAATAACCGCAATCAATAACGGTGTCGTGTGTAGCTAGACCGAGATGAGTACGGGTCGTCCTCAGGGAAACGTTGAATCTTTCAATCTTACTTTAGACGTGTTGAAAAAGAGAAAAAATAGAAAAATAAAGAATAGTAGAGAAAAGTTTCTAAATCTACGTCAAAATACGGATGTAGAAAATAGATCTAGTTTAAATAAAGATATAGATTTTATATCAGAAGAGAGCTTGTAAGGTTCGTTAGGATTTAGTAGTAATAGATGATTAATAAAAATGACTCATTTTATCTATTGAAAGATTTAAAACTGGATTGATAGTGATGAATGAGAATTAGGGTTCTTGGAAGAAACTAGTGTTTCCACACTATTGACCCTTGTCCTTTCATTGATCTTTATTCATGTCAAGCCCTTAACAAAACAATTGTTAATCTAATCTCAAATCGCGGTCAAGACTATCAATAAATTGATAGCGCGCCCGGTTAGGATGTTAATATTTATTTTGCTAAAGTTTATAAACTTCATAAGACTTAAAAGAAGTTAAGAAATTTTTCATCTTCCATTGATCTACCCTAATCCTACGAACTCTATCAAGCGGTGAATTACTCCCGCATGATGGAGATAGAAGAACGGATAGAGATCATGATGTAAATAAACGAATAAATGCAATAAGAATAAAACAACTATCTTTATTAATCAACTTGATCAATTACATTTTTTGTTCCTTTAGAAAGTGGAATATAAAACCCTAGTTTGCTTCTCGATCTATCTTGACGGAGGTAAATAAACAGCCGATTGATCAACCTGAATGCGTGAGTCAACTAGAACTTCGTGATCTCTTCGGTTTGATAATCTCTAGGTTTAGCCATCAGTCCTTTATATAGCCCCAAAACCAGAAACTAAAGATCCTCAGAATTAGGGTTAGTTGTAGCAAAACCAACCTGAAAATCCCAACTCGTGACTCGTGAATCGGCCGCGGATCCACCGCATATTGCATGGTTTGGCCGCGGATCCGCGGCCGTTTGGTGGGATCTTGGCTTCAAAATTTTAGGTATGCTTCAATGTGACACATGGAGATTTATTTAATGTCTGGAACTTGAAAATACTTCCTGAGTCTCTGCCAGTATTGATTCTTCGATTTTATCTAACTTTGTCGGTAGATTTCTGATTTCGATATCTCAACATCTCGATCTTCTAACCTGAACCAAACCTTGCACAACATCTCAATGAATGATGTTAGTAATATTTGGTATTTTTGAGATATTATCAAACATATGATATTATATTTTAAGAATATTGGTTAAGGATATTTGATATGATATGCATATTTAAATTATCAAAATATTATATAAATATTATATGCATACATTTTCCTTCATAAAATTAATTATAATATATAAACATATGAAAATAAATATTTTGCAGATAAACCCTCATATATTTCATATTTATAATAAACACCTTTAAATATCTAAGAAAATTAAACACCTTTAAATATCTAAGAAAATTAAGGAAAATATTATATCAAATATGAAATATTTTCGACTAAACATGAACTTCTGGAGCAGGAAAAAGTGGTTATCGCGATGCGATAACATAATTAACTGCAGGGGCTTGCGTCTGTGGGGAAGAGCGTCCCCACAATAAAAACCCCCCGCAAACGAGGAGGAATCTGACGAAATCTGCTGCAATGACCGCATTCGTCCAAACCTCCAATACACGTTGGCATAAATCAACTTGGAATTTTCGGAGAGGTGGACGGATAAATCCAAATAGCATCTGTCCCTAAATTCAGGCAAGACGATCTACGCTGTCCGTCTCTATTTTCGGCGGTGAACAGAAATCTTTTAAGATTTGCTCTTGGTGTAACCTGACTAAAGATTAGTAGAAGTTTTGCAGATTCCGCTCTGCCAATGACTAGTCATACGGTGGATGGATCTCGTTAACAAATCTTATGTCTCTCTCTGGTTTGATTATCTTATTCTTGCATTATTTTTATTTTTCGTTGTTTATTGCGTTTTGCGTAATTGACCGTTTAACATAGTTCCGTGTATTCAAACGGTGGTGTTCATTCCTTCTTCCTCCCCCCAACACCCTTCTCCTTCCAGTAATGGTCAAGACCATTTAAAACGTTAACCCTAATTTCTCCACAAATTTCAACTCCACTACATAAATCTCTGTCAAATACTCAAACTTGACAGCAATTTATATACATTGCACCCCAAAAAACATTCAAAACAAATACCAATCCAAGACCTCTACTCTTTTTCTTCTTCTTCATCTTCTTTTCTTTTTAGCTATCTCCTCCAATTCTTAAAACATGATTCAAGCCAGCCCCCTGAATTCTCTATGGTACCCTGGAAAAAAGTTACAAGGCTTTGGATCGAGCAACTCAATTATCGGCAAGAGCTTTAGAGACTGCGAGGAGCCGAAAGAGCTCCTTGGCCGTCTGCATGAGCTGATGGAATCCGAACACGAACTGTCCTTCAGGGACCTCGTCGATAAATCAGTGATTGGTAACAACGACGGCGATTTGTGTTCGGAAAGCGATAAAAAGCAGGGGGTCAAATTGAGAAAGAAGATGAGAAGAAACAGCAGCAGCAGTTTTGGTGGCAGCACTAATGGTGTTTTATTGAATGTGTACATGCCATCTTCTTTGACGAGAAGCCTGACGACATCGCGAGCATCGAGAGACGATAATGAGCCCTAACCTTGAATATGACTGCACTAAGAGGTAATTTTCACACTTCTTTGCATGTAGAATATAAAAGTATACATCGCGATCTTCATCATATCTTCTGTATTATGGTGCAGTGGCACAGATTTCAAAATTTGGTCCATGACTCAATCTACAAGAATGTGTTAGAATATAAATACAAAAATTGTCGAGCATCATTATAATTTTGGATATTTGATACATAACCGTGGACCTTAAAAGTGACTATAGTGAAATCAGGAAAAAGTGTTGAATTGCAATGGAAATAATTAAGTTAGGTTTATCTTTATAAGATTCGAGAACCAACAAGTATTCAATTGTATAACTTTGGTTGCTAAATTTGGTGACGAGGTTTAAATGATTTAAGCATCAACAGTTAAGAAGCATCCTGGATTAAATATCAGAAAGTGATTTGAGGTTTTGAGAGCGATTGATAAAGATGTACTGTAATAAATAATTTAGTTTCCTGGTCTTACATTTGGAGCTCATTCAAACCAAGTTGCAACTTTTCAAACTTAAATCATAAAAAGTCCAAAGCAAATAAACTTTATTTAGCGATGGTATAAAATATATATATTTTTAATTTCTTTAGAGTAATTATCTCCCATTAATTTGCTAACTTATTATTATTATTTTCTTTTTAAATCAGAGATAAGGAGTCGATTATGTTCGGATGCTCATCAGGGATGTGGGAGAAGAAAAAGAAGAAGACAAAGAAACATGTCGTGGAAAGAAAGAGAAGAGAAAGCTAATCAAAATTGTAGCTTAATTATATAAACCTTATTAGAATATGATTTTTTTTGTTAATTTAATTTATTGAATAATGGTTCATAACATGATAGAAGCGAGGAGATTTGAAGCTCAAATATCTTGCCAAACTGAAGCTTTACCATTAAACTGCAGTGCCGCTCACTTTTCGGACTATGATTAATACTGAATAGATGACTCGATATGCATATGATAGTTCCCTTAGATGGAGTTGGTAAGCTGTTTTTAAGTTATTGGTTCATTCCAACCTGAAGATTGCTGGACTCTTGGGAAGAACTATTTAGTGGGCCATAAAGACGGCGATAAGGTGCAGTATATAAATGGGCTTATGGGCCTTAAAATTCTGTGTTGGCTGCTTATTCCATCTATTTCTGTCTAATAAGACAAATAATTATTAGAAAATTTAATATTTAGGATCCTAACAAATATATGTTAAAAGGCACTTGATAGTTCAAAATATAAGTTTCAAATGCCATGTAAATAATTCAGAAATATTTAAGAGATGCATACATTTTAGCCTCATTTATTAACCCATGCACCAAGGCCTAGGCCATATGAAAGTCGAGTATTTTTCCTTTTGGGAAGAAAAAGTAGGGCTATGTTTGCGCAACTCAAAGATGCAGACTGTGAAAGAATTTGCATTGCAGTTGATATTCCTTCAACTCCCACCAAAATTTCGGAATTTTGGTGCGGTGGAATGGATTTTAAAATGGTTTCAGAACAATCCAGATTCAATTCTCCATAACACATGTTTAGATACGGATTAATTTAAATTGCAAATACCGATGTGCAAAAGCCAGAAGTCATTCGGCTTGCGAGGAATTTTAGAATATAAAATATATTCACTCGGTTTTGATGGAGTGGAACAGTGTCTAAGGGCCTTTAAATGCAGTTGCAAAGATGTTATTAATAGTGTCTAAGGGCCTTTAAATGCAAGTTTTGATGGAGTGGAATAGTGTATGAGGGACTTTAAAATATATTCACTCAACTCTGCTCGGTTTTGATGGAGTGGAATGGTGTCTAAGGGCCGTTAAATGCAATTGCAAAGATGTTATTATTATTCCTTTTATATTTTAAAACATCTTACACGTTTTGATTAGTTATATTTAAATTTAAAATTTTGGATTTGTTTTCAATCACAGTACAAATTCTTTTTCATTTCTATAAGCATATTATAATTTCATTATGTTCATATATCTCGAAAATAATTTCAATATGTTTGTATTTCTCCCTAGCTTACTCCATAATTTCCCTCTATCATTCATCTTTCCAAATTAATTTATAATACGTTGACAGGTCGACCCAAATTATTAACCAATAAATTCTTGTCGACTATGTCGATGAACATATAATTTCTACATTTTATGAGATGGGTTCTTGAAATTCTGATCATGATAGCTACAGCTATTATATTAAGATTTTCCGTGGAGTTTGTCGAGCTATTTAGTATAAGATGATTGCATCTTATTTTTAGTAATATATATATACCTTAAAATAAGAAGAATAAGTAAAGAAAAGCAACCACTATCAATTAATATTAGAAGATGTTCATGTGAACAGTCCAAAGAAATTAGTTCCAAGATTTTTCAATATGTTTGTCCCCATGTGAGGTCCAAGAAGTTGTGGTATTAGCTGCATAGTGTTTTTTTTGCACGTGCGACGCACGGGTATTAAAAGATTTAACGATCATATCACCGGAATCTCTTAACAGTTAGTTTACAAATTTATTATCCTAACTAAAAAAAAACCTAGACTTATCATTTCAAATATTTTAATTATAGCTCTGACAAATAGCCACAGGAGAGACATGGCCGGTGCATATTTAAAAGGTGAATAGCATGGATGACACAAAATCTAAGTTTTAGTGTAAAGTACAAAACTGTGCACAAATTTAAAACATGCATGCATTATTTAAATGTTTCTTAACATGCCACCAAGCATGGAAGCTATGGCCCACCCTTTTGGTAGTCAGCTTGGACCGAAAATTAGGAGAAGATTATACGGTGTGTCGTCCGTACGTGTCTGGTCATGAGAGAGAGAAATAGGTACACGAATTCACCAAGCTATCGGAAAGATATCCGAAATTCTACATCTTTGTTTTTTTTTTCTTCTGTCCGGATGTATTATATCCGGCATACCGAACAATTTCTCATAAATTAGGGGTGTAACCAACATAGCGTGGATTCCTCGATGATTAAGCTTTTCTTACAGGTGTGGAAATTTACTAATATTTGATTTGTTTTTTTCTGTTACTTCTTATTTATGTAATACATGCATTCCAGCCCCGCCACAGTCATCCAACTCATGCAACCGAACAGAAGCGGATCCATGCGAAAATCAGAGGGGGCACATGGCCCCGCTAAAATTTCCAGAAAAATTGACTAGTTTTTGTATTCTTTTGACATATAATATATATTCAGGGCAGCAAGCTAGTAAAAGAATGCTTTACCTCAAATGAAAATACATTTTGCTTCCCAAGGGCATAGGTCTTGGGTTCAAACCCAAAGACTCACACAATTACTCTTCTTATGGTTTTCCTTCTTTTTGATACAAAATTTATTTCTTTGTTTATAATTAGATAAATTTAAAATTTTGTTATCATTTTTAAAATTAATTGGCAAAGTTTATATAATTTTTAGGTTTAATTTTTTACCAACCTTGATATATCCGGCGCTCCCTCTAGTGAAACTTTCAGGGTCCGTCCTTGCTTCCGAACATGGATAGAAAGAATTCATTCCTATCTCTTAAATAAAACACGGATAATCGAGATCCCGGATTCACTCACCCTATTTAGAAGAGGTTGATTGATGATGCTCGATATCGGCGATCTCCTAGATCATGACACGTGGCAGATGACGTGTCCTAGAGCATGCAAGAAAGGGCATACAGCAGCCGACCAAACCACCCCTATGCTCGGCCTACCGAGCAGACGCTGGCTCGCCTCCGAGCCCCAGCATAGTTGGCATCCTCGGCCTCACAGCTCGTTCCCTACCTGCCGCAGAAACTGGATACCTCGGCTCTCCCGCTCGTCCGCTAGCTCTCCCGCCGAGGTCATCTTCCTCGGTCTCATCGACCGACCAACAGCATCGCTTGCAGGCGTAACCGCCATCCCGCGAATCTCGCCATGCGCGAGATCTCCGCCGGCCACATCCCACGTTCCACGCCACCACGATCTCCCATTAACGAGCCTGTCTCGCCATTAATGGGAGGTCCCGCTCATCACGCGGACGTGACGTCGGAAGCATAACGGCCGGCGTGATTCTCGCGCCTGCTGCACCTGTTGCCACCACTATTTAAACCCCTCTTTCAGACGGTCAAGGTAAGCCAATTCTACTCCACTAAGCCGTTACTCTGCTCGGATCTCTAGACTAACTTGATCGTCGGAGGGTCCTCGGTGGTACAACCACCCCGGGACTTCTTTGCAGGTAGCTCGGCATCCACAACCTCAACTCATTGAGATCCACACGCTTCAATCGTGACAGCCTCCAGATCCAATCTCAGCCACACATCGCTAGCCATCCGCAGATCAACGGGAAGCAACATCTGATAGGGGATTCCACCCCCCATCAGCTGGCGCCGTCTGTGGGAAACTAAATTCCACAAAAACAAAAGTTCGCCTCCCGATCTCACTCCAATGGCGAGCGATCATCAAGACGATCCAAACGCCAACCGCCGCCTCCCTCTCAACGGAGGCACGGATGAGCCTCCTCCGCCGAACGCCATAAACGCCCTCGCCGGCCGGATAGACCGACTCGCATCCTTCATGGAGGCGCTCGTCCGCGTCCAAACGGCAGGGCAAAATCCCCAGGTCGCCACTCCCCCGCCTCGAGATCAGGACCCCTACATGGGAAGAGAAGACTCAGCCCGCATCGGCACGGCCGACCGCCGCCTCGCTGCCTCCCACGGCCACGGATCCCCCGGGCCAGTACGTTCTACGACCCGCTGGGCGCCCAACAGCTCGACACCGAGGTCCGTCGCTAGAGCGCCCCGCCCCGAGATCTTTCGCGCACCTGTCCCTCCTGAGGAAATGTCGGCCAGCTCGCCTGTCACCAGGCATGACCGACACACCCTCCCCCGACGGGGCCGCGCAGACGGGGCTCGTCAGGGCAGCTCAAGGGCCACCTTACCCGGGGTTTGAGGAACCTCATTGAGAGAAACCGCGGCCGAGGCCAGACGCGGGCCGCCAACAGCAGGGGCCTGGGATCAGAATGCGCCGAGTCGTCGGGGTACCATGGCCGACTCGACTCCCTCAAGAAGAAGATCGAGAGTCTGCATCGGCAAGGTCACCGTTCGAGCGATGGGGCCAAGTATGCCGCCGACTCGCTCACAAAACCGTTCACCGAGGAGCTGCTCGCCGCCCACGTCTCCTCCCACAACAAGCCTCCAAAGGTCTCCCTCTTCGACGGCAAATCTGACATGAAGGACCACTTGGATGTGTTCACCGCGGGAATGAGCTTCCAAGACCACTCCGATACCGCCTAGTGCCGAGCTTTCCCGGCCACTCTCATCCGTGCCGGGCGAGACTGGTTCCGAGGACTCGAGCCGCGCTCGATCTCAACCATTGATGAGCTAGCCACACAATTCCTCGGCCACTTCGTCGGGAACAGGCGGAAGAAGCGCACAGTCGACCACCTCTTCACGATCAAGAGCAGGGACAGGGAGATGTTCAAGGCCTACGTCACCCATTTCTACAACGCCCTTCTCGAGGTCCCAGAGCACCGGGACGAAACGGTCATCATAGCTCTAAGTTCTGGTCTTAGGCACAAGGAGTGGCTACACTCTTTTGCACTGCGCAACCTAAAACCATGACCGAGGTAAAGGCCTGAACCGAGCGCGAGGTCCAGCTCGAGTCTGAGGTGAACGCAAGCCTTCCCCGAGCAGATCAAGCCGACCAGAAAAAGAGGGCCAGGAACGAAAGAAGAGGACCGGAACGGCAAAAGCCCCATCCCCCAAAGTTCCAGGAGTACACGCCGTTTAATGTCTCCTAAACAGTGCTACTTGAGGAGGCCAAGGGCGAGGGGTTCTTCAAGTTCCCCCCGATCCCACGCTCGGCTTCAAAGCAAACCCGGGGCCCCTACTGCGGCTTTCATAGGTCGCTGAGCCACTCAACGGAGAGCTGCAAACAACTCCGAGATTACATCGAGGAGCTGATCCGTTCGGGGCACCCCGCGGCGTACCTAAAGGACAAGCGGCAAGCTGACCGCGAGCAGGAGCAGCGTCCCCCTCCAGCCAAGCAGACCATCGGCCAGATCATGTAGTGTCAGCAGAGCATGCGACCGGTACCCCATGCCGAGCACAGATACCAGCAGACGTATGGGGGGCTCAAGCTGCATGAATAAAAGCATCTGCTAGCATGTATTTTCTTTTTAAGGCAATGTACCATCTTCCTAAGATCTTTTGTTTATACAATAAAAGGATCCATAGAGCATTGCAGAAAAGGAAAAGGAATCTTATTCATTCAAAAGGTACTATCGGCTCCTCAGCCGTACACAAAAAGAAAAAATTGCAACAGCGGGGGAATGGGGTGCAAAGAGCACTGCTCGTGGTACTCTGAGCATATCTCTTCCAGCCGAGCCCTCGCAACGTCTAACCTCTGCCTCCGATCTCCCCCACGAGCTTCGGCGTCGAGCCTCAACTGGTAGCACTCACGGACGAGCGCTTCCGAGTGGTTCAGCCGGCTCGCGGAGATCAAGCCGAACGCCTCAGAGACTTTAACTCGCCTATGGCCTCATCGAACAGCATTTCGGATAAAGGGTTGTAAAGCCCCGGCGACGCCCTCCAAATAGAATACATCAGCAGCTGAAGGAGGGAGGATCGTCGGGGAAGCAATCGACCGAAGTGTTCCTCGATCCTTCCTATTACCAACTGCACCGTGTCCTCGGTGCAGTACGGGTCATAGAGGTAGACATCCTCGAAGCTTACGATGTCTTTGATGGTGAAGGGGAAGTCCTGCATTTTTGCGTTTCGGTTGCAAGGAAAAGAGTAATCAACAATCCCAAACAGTTCCATCTTATAGCCAACGACGCTTGGGAATCCAACAGTCGCCTATTTCACACGCAACGCAGGCGCCATGCGGCAAACGTCGCGCCTCCCCATGCGAAACTGAGACGACGAGAAACCGGCGCTTCGCCTTCACACCGCCCTTACAACACGTGTCTTCGATGCCGTCCAACTCCACGGTGCTCACATGGGAAGGTCGGACAGAGCCTCGCCAAGAGGCACCGGGCAGCAACCCTGCTCGGCTATCCCCGGCTGGTAGCTTCCCTACCCACGACGCCAGGGATCAAAGCCCTCACAAAGAGGCAGACGAGCGGCTACCCCGCTCGGCTATCCCTGGCCGGTAGCTTTCCTACCCACGACGCCAGGGATCAAAGCCCTCACAAGGAGGCAGCCGAGCGGCTACCCTGCTCGGCTTTCCCTGGCCGGTAGCTTCCCTACCCACGACGCCAGGGATCAAAGCCCTCACAAGGAGGCAACCAAGCGGCTACCCTGCTCGGCTATCCCTGGCCGGTAGCTTCCCTACCCATGACGCCAGGGATCAACGCCCTCACAAGGAGGCAGCCGAGCGGCTACCCTGTGTTCCCGCCAAAATTTTCGGCTAAGAGCTACTTGTTCCCTTGCAAAAAAGGGGGAGAATCCTCAAAAAAAAAAACAGGCATCACTTGCTCACACGTGACCAAGCCTCACGTGCAGACACTTGACCATTTACAAGTAAAGCCTGTAGACACAGAACAAAATAAACAAATGCTGTGTTAGTGGGGTCACGTGCCCACACGTAATCAGGTCTCAAGTGCAGACACGTGGACATTTACAGGCAAAGCCTGTAGACACTGAATTAAAATAAAATGCTTAATCAATGGGGTCACGATCTAACACGTGATAGGCTCTTAAACCTTCTGAGCTAATAGAATTAAATTCTAATTAAGGGAAATCAAAAACCCTAGTTGGAAAAATATTTCCCTAAAATCTTTCCAAACAAAAAGATTGCGCTCTGTAAAGCGGAGCACCGTTGGATTAAAAATCCAATGGTGATTAAAAACCACCAATTTATAGAAAGATTCTATACAGGGAAAGATTTCCCTAAAATTTGCCAGGAATAACAGACAAAATATCTTTTGGATTAAAAATCCAATAGTGAATAAAATTCACTGAGTGATCTAAAAGATCGTGTTGGTTACAAAATCAATAAAAATCTTTCAATGAAAGATTGACTAAACAAACTGATTCTTTTCTTTCTCTTATAAATAGAAGCCAAGAAGTGAAGGAAAAAAAAGGAGATACACAACAACAGAGAGAAAAAAGAAGAGAATTTAATTCTCCAGAGAGAAAGAAGATTTCTTCAGAGAAAAGAAAGAAATTCTAAGTGAGAGATCATCCTATAAGCTCCCACAAAAGAAAAAGAGAATTTAATTCTCAAATTAAGAGTTTAACTCTTCTGAATAAGAACTTAGTTCTTCCTCTGGTTGAAGGTCTGCAGAAGCAGAGCTTCCCACAAGTTGAGAATTTAATTCTCATCGGGGAGATTCTGCCATGCAGATCTAAAACCTAAGAGAAAACCTAAGTTCAGATAATTATATTCTCCCACAAAATACTTAGGAATTTAATTCCTCCAACAGAGACAGGGTTTAACCCTTAAAACAAGAACTTAGTTCTTCTTCATGATTGAAGATCTGCAAAAGCAGATCTCCCATAAGTTGAGAATTTAATTCTCATCAGGGAGATTCTGCCATGCAGATCCAAAACTTAGAGGGAGAGTTGGGTTTAAAGAATTTAATTCTTCCACATACATAGGAATTTAATTCCTCTAAACAAAATTAGGGTTTAACCCTACAAAAGAATTTAATTCTTAAACAAGGGACTTAAAACTCTCCATGCACGTAAAGAAGTCAGTATCCAACCTGATCACGTGGCAACACGCGACCCTCCCTTGAATGATCAGAAAAGAATAAATGAGCTCGGGTCACGTGCTCCCACGTGACCCTTGAACAAACTTCTTAAAATAAAGGCAGAATAGATTTTGGGCGCTCTCATGTGTCCCCACGTGACCCCTGACAAACACCACTTTAAAAAAAAGATGGAAAGAACTAATGGATTAAAATCCAATGCATGGGAGCTCTCACGTGTCCCCATGTGACCCCTAGCAGATCCTTTTAATATCCAGTGCATGGATACCCATCACGTGCCCACACGTGATGGCCATGAAGACTAAAAGTGTTTACACTTATTTGAATATTCTGAGAATAAAATAAAGGAATCTTGGCCCAATCTTAGGCCGGCTCACGTGTCCTCACGTGAGCGCCTCATTTTTCTAGTGTTTAACACTATTTTGAGAATTTCATCCTTAGTGTCTAACACTATTTTAAATGCATCACGTAGGAACACGTGACCGCCAGATATGTGCTAGTGTTTAACACTATTTTGAAACCAGTCTTAACCTAAATTGGCTAAATCTTCCAGAGGCAAGACTCCCGTTTTGACTGAGCCTCAAATACACCCTTGTCTTCCAGGATTGATTATCTCATATTGTATATAAGTGCTCAGCACACAATAAAAGACAAAATACGGTCAGAACCCAGACTCATGTTTAGCATTGCCAAATGATGGGGGGCTGAACCTAGACAAATGTTCAACGGTCCAAACAAAGGTCCAACATTTCAAACCTAATTGGACTTAGCCCAAGTTGGCCATAAGTCCTCAATTTAGATTTAACTGAGCCCATGTGCTCATAATCTAATTAATTGATCTTAGTCCCAAATTGGATTACAGATTTCCCGATCAACATTGGTTCAAGAGTACATCTCTTCACTCCTTTGATATTTGTCGATGTAATCCTTCAACGTCTTTAGAGAGGTGACGGGTCCCGACAACCATACATTCCATAGACTATGACGTCTTTAAACTGGACTGTGGGGTCCTTAAACTCATGGACTATGATGTCCTTAACCTCGGACTGTGGGGTCCTTAAGCCCATGGACTATGATGTCCTTAACCTTAGACTGTGGGGTCCTTAAGCCTATGGACTATGATGTCCTTAACCTTGGACTGTGCGGTCCTTAAGCCCATGGACTATGATATCCTTAAACCCATGGACTATGATGTCCTTAACCTTGGACTGTCGGGTCCTTAAGCCCATGGACTATGATGTCCTTAACCTTGGACCACCATGTCCTTAAACTGGTAATCGACCGCAATGTCCCTAAACTAAACAATAGAGTTCAAATGCTCTTTTGTTGGATCGAAATGATCCCGTTAAGTTGATTTTAGTCTAAAAATTAGACTAACGTATCCTTAACAAACGTTTAAGTTGATCTTAGTCTCAAATGAGACTAACGTATCCTTAAACCCAAACCAAAACCCAAATCTAAGAAAATACGGATTTAGACTAATCCACGCCCTACGGGCGACAACATAAATTAGTCTCCGTATATGATCCGCGGGCCACCAAAAACAAAACAAATACACACGACACGAAGTGACCATATGACAAAAGGGAAAGTGGTTACCGCGATGCGGTAGCGTAATTAACTACAGGGGCTTGCGCCTGCGGGGAAGAGCGTCCCCACAATCAAAAACCCCTCAAATGAGGGGGAATCTGATGAAGTTTGCTATATCGGCCGCATCCGTTTAAACCTTCGATATACGGTGCCATAAATCAAGTTGGCATCTTCGGAGAGGTGGACGGATAGCACCAATTAGCATCTGCCTCCAAATTCAGGCAAAACGGACCTACGTGGTCATGTCTCTGTGTCCGGCGGAGAATAGATTCTGGCACGCCCGATGGGACCTTTTCCTCTTTCCATTCCACACTTCGTGTGTCGTGTTTCGCGAATGAATCGCGGTTTGATATAGTTGCCCTTGGGTTCGAGGTACTAAGGTTTGGTGTCTTGCTCCGTGTAGAAAACAAAAGATCAATGGTTTCAAACTGCACTAACTGCAATTGCAATTCTTGCTCCATCTCATCCGGAGGAGTGACTTACGGGCCCCAAGCGGCCTCCATCTTCGCTATGCCGGTGGAACAGGTGACTCAAGCCACCAATGGGCTATTCTTCGGGACCATGATCCCATCAACGAGCTTCAGCGCTCCTATGCCATCTCAAGAAGCTAAGAAGAAGTCAGTCTTTGATCGGCTTGCAACCACCACGGCCCCTCTCAGCGGGTCGTCCAACTCCAACGCCTCAGTCTTTAACAGATTGGGTCGAAGCTCCAATGGGCCCGTAAAGAAGCCCACAATTCCTGAAGAGGTTATCCCAAAACGGATAGCCATTCCTACTCTTGAAGTCCCCAAGGCGGCTTCCCCTGTTAAGGAGTCGATCTTTACAAGACTGGCTGTTTCGGCTATCTCTCCAAACAAAGTCACCAAGACTGCTCCTGTTCGAAAGTCTGCCTTCGACAGGTTGGTTATCCCCGCTCAGCAGATGTCTGTTTTCAATAGGCTGGTGCCAATAACAGCACCTGACCAGAATAGGTAGCACGATCAAGCTACCCCTGTAGCTGAGGCAGTACCATCGGCTCGCCATACTCGACGTCGCCACTGGCGCCGAGTGAAGAAAGCTGGGGGCAGCTCCCCTTCTGGACTCACCCCACCAGCTCCAACGGTGGAAGTTGATGCTGCTGTTCCAACTGGGAACAGTTTTGAACCACTTAAGAGGGTACACAAGAACTCTCCGAAGGCCGTGATGAAGAGATCTCCTCCACCTGTGGAGAGCGCTACAAAAGCGAAGCTCGAAAAACCCCCTCAGCGGCTGTCCTCCGAAATTCACAAGGTCTGTCGACAGGTCCAAGACTCCGTGATTGATCAAGACTACCCTCGCCGACAGAAAAAGATGAAAGTTCGGCGAGAAGGGGATCACCCTGTCAAACCACAAAAGGTGTCATCTGTTTGGGTGCCCACTGCAACGGCTCCCTCAACCTCAACCGCCCACAAAAGAAGGAGGCCGAAGAAGATCCCTACGTCTTTGGCAAATCGCAAGGACACTAAATCTAAACGCCCCAAGTCTGAGGGCATGGTGGTGCATACTGTTTATATGGCTTCCGGAAAAGAGGATAGCCGTATCTCTACGGGTTACCGACCACTTACACGGTCTGCGACTAAGGCTCAGGAGCAGCAACAACAAAAGCGCCAAGAAATGCTGTCAGCCATGGCTGCACTCACTGGACCAAAAGCAGGCCTGGAAACATCTTCGGAGGAGTGTCATGAGGAGGAAACGGATACCGAATTCCTTCGGAGAATGCTTGAGAAGAAAGACAAAGAGGCTGCGGAACAAGCGGCCAATATAAAACAAATGACCCTTTTATTCCAAGATATGGTGGGCCTAATGATCTAGCCGTACCCTCCAGCCAAAGATCCTCCAGTAATAACTGAAGATGATAGAGGAGAGACATCAAATCCTCTGCCGGCTCTGTCAGCAGCCAAGGAGGAGACCATCTCCAAAGCCATGCTCGATGATTATATAGCTCAGCAAATACGAGCTCATCAAGCGAATGAAGCAACCGGCCAAGTCGTCAGAACTGGACGACCATATCCAGGATGGTACGATCAGATAAAGTACCCGCCAGGATACACAATTCCTAAATTCCATATGTATAAGGGGACAGGCAATCCCCATCAATATGTCGCTCAGTTCAGGGCTCTCAGCGGCAATACTGGAGGGGATGATAAGCTACTGCTTCGCCAATTCGTCGGCAGCTTGGCGGAGATGGCGTTCGAATGGTACTCAGAACTTCCCAACGACTCCGTCAAAACTTTTACGGAGATGGAATTGCTATTCACCCAGCGTTTCGCAAGCGCTAGCGAGTGCACCTCGATCACCGCGTTAATTAACGCCTGGGTGAAGTTGGGAGAAACGTGGGTACAGTACGCGATACGGTGGCGGAATTTATGGTCGAAGTGCGAACAACGCATCGAGGAAGCTCCTGCGGTAGGCATGTTCATGGGTACTCTTGATCCGCAGGCGACAATATCTTAATTCATGATCTTCAAGCCAACTACTTTCCAGGCCTTGATAGACAAGCTGGCCCAAATGGACCAGATGGGCCATAGACCGCCCTCCTCAAAGACGGATCCTCAGAATGAGAAGGGGAAAGCAACCTTCGTCGCTAACGCTCAACAACAGCCGAGTGGCCCGAGACCGGTTGTTCGCCATAGCAACAAGCGGCAATCTCTCGATGAGAAGTTGAGACGTCCTTACTCGTTTCTCCGGGACAAAACAAGGAGACTGTTCGAACTAGCAGTGCGCAACGGGCTCATCACTCTACCGGAGCCAAGACACCTACTACAACCGAACGATGTCAACGATCCCAATTACTGCCCCTACCATCGAGTATTGGGCCATCCGCTCGAAAATTGCTACATCTTCAAAAATTGGGTTGAAGGCCAATACCAGCAGGGCAAGTTCGCGCTGTCTGAAAACTGGAAGGTAAATCCGCCACAACAGCACACCCCTAAAAGGGTGGACACGCCGGGGGCATCGTGCTCTTTTATAAAAGAAGCTCCATGGGAAGTCGCTCTTTCAGCTAAGACGAAAAGAATGCTGAAAGATCTTCACACATGCCCGGCGATCAGGTGGAAAAGTCCGCTGGAACCCGAGATCATTGAGGGAATGCTAGAGCCGCACCTAAGCCGTCAAAGTCTTCAAAAAAGAAGAAGAAGCCCGTGAAGCTTGATGACAAGCGCATGGACTTGCAAAAGCATATTGACGCGCTGGAGGAATACAACCAAAAGGCGCGAACCCAGTCACACTCCAAGAGTTTCTCAACCACATCCTTGAGGACGGAAATGATGACAATGATGAGGGAGAAGACTCGTCAGATGAACCTGAGAACTATGTGGCGAACTGCCATGTTCCCCTCCGAAAGACGCGGCCAAGACATGGACGTCTTGCCTGAGATTCGGGGCAGATGCTATTTTGTTTTATCCGTCCACCTCTCCGAAGATGCCAAGTTGATTTATGACGCCGTGTATCGGAGGTTTAGACGGATGCGGCCGATGTAGCAGATTTCGTCAGATTCCCCCTCGCTTGAGGGGGTTTTGATTGTGGGGACACTCTTCCCTGCAGGCGCAAGCCCCTGCAGTTAATTACGCTACCGCATCGCGGTAACCACTTTCTCCTTCTCCAGAATTTCACTTCGTGTCGAGTGTGTTTGTTTTGTTTGTGGTTGCCCGTGGATTGTATACGGAGACTAAGTGATGTCATCGCCCGTAGGACGTAGATTAGTCCAAATCCGTATTTACTTAGATTTGGGTTTGGGGTTTTAGTTTAAGGATACGTTAGCCGTATTTGAGGCTAAGATCAACTTAAACGTTCGTTAAGGATACGTTAGTCCTATTTGAGACTAAGATCAACTTAACAGAAAGAGCATTTAGGGGCTCTATTGTTCCAGTTTAGGAACGTAGTGGTCCATTGCATGTATGGCCGTCGGGACCCGTCACCTCTCTGACGACGTTGAAGGATTACAACGACAGGTGTCAGAGGAGTCTGGAGGTTTAAGGATACGTTAACCATATTTGAGGCTAAGATCAACTTAAACGGGATCGTTTAGATCCGACAAAAGAGCATTTGGGGGCTCTATTGCTCCCGTTTAGGGACGTAGTGGTCCGTAGGTAGTTTAAGAACATTGCAGTCCATTACCAGTTTAGGGACATGGTGGTCCATTTCCAGTTTTAGGAACATAGTGGTCCATCGTTTCCGTTTTGAGGACATATATTAGTTTAAGGACGCATTAGTCCATGAGTTTAAGGACGCTTAAGTCCATGGGTTTAAGGACCCCACAGTCCGTATGGATGTGTTTAAAGATGCATTAGTCCATTATTTTAAGGACGCATTAGTCCGTGAGTTTAGGGACCCCACAGTCCGTATTTTGGTTTAAGGACGCATAAGTCCGTGAGTTTAAGGATGCATCAGTCCATGAGTTTAAGGACCTCACAGTCCGTATTTTGGTTTAAGGACGCATAAGTCCGTGAGTTTAAGGACGCATCAGTCCATGAGTTTAAGGACCTCACAGTCCGTATTATTGGTTTAAGGACGCATAAGCCCATGAGTTTAAGGACCCCACAGTCCGTATCGATGTGTTTAAAGACGCATTAGTCCATTAGTTTAAGTACGCATTAGTCCGTGAGTTTAGGGTCCCTACAGTCCGTATTTTGGTTTAAGGACGCATAAGTTCGTGAGTTTAAGGACGCATCAGTCCATGAGTTTAAGGACCTCACAGTCCGTATTATTGGTTTAAGGACGCATAAGTCCATGAGTTTAAGGACCCCACAGTCCGTATCGATGTGTGGTTGTCGGGACCCGTCACCTCTCTGACGACGTTGAAGGATTACAACGACAGGTGTCAGAGGAGTTCAGAAATGTACCCTTGAACCGGAGGTAAATTGATTTAAGAGAGCAGTCATGCTCAGTCAATTTAATTTGAGGACTTACGGCCATGATTGGGCTAAGTCCAGTTGAAAATGTTCAACGTTTTTATTTATCTTTGGCCTATTAGGCCTGTGCTAGGGCTTTGCCCCTGCACTGCATTTTATTTTGGCCTGTAAGGCCTATTTGATTTGGGCTCTGCCCCTTTTTAATAATGCATTGCATTTTTTGTTAGGCCTGTTAGGCCTTTTTAATTAGGCTCTGTCCCTTTTTATTATAATGCAGAGCATTAATTAGTCTGACAGAGTGTCACGTGGCTTGTCAGGCGCTTTACGCCAATTGAGGAGCGCAAGGCGCAAGTCCATGGGGAGGTGACACGTGTCACACTCTGGTGAGCGCAAGCGCAGTGCGCTGCGCTGTTGACACGTGGCGTGCTCTGGTGAGTTGCGCCAATTCATGAGAGCGGTGCTCTGTTTTTTTAGAAGCGCATAGCGCAGATCATTATGGGGCTGACACGTGGCGCTCTCTGGTGGCTTGCGCCAACCCGAGAGCGCAACAGTGCAGATTTTGCAAGTGCTGGGCACTGTTTTATTATTTTGATCAATTTTAGATCAAAGAAAACAAAAAAAAATTGTTTTCAAAGAACCAGTGGTTCATCAAAAGGCAATGCCTTTATTATTATTATATATTTTTTTATTGAAGATCTTTGATCTTGTTCTCAGATCAATGATCTTTTTAGAAGAAATTCTTCTTTATTCAGAGGTTTTTTTACCTTTTCTTTCTCTGAGCTCTTCTCAAAATTTTCTTTTGAGGAGTTCTCTCTGTCTTAATGTGTTTTTTAGACTTGGGGTCTAGGGCCTTTATATAGTGCCAATTAGTTTGTTAAATTAGTTAAAGAGATCTTTCTCTGAGTGATTTAAGGATTTTTCCTCACCGTTGGATCTTTGATCCAAGGGCTTCTGTTTTACAGAAAACAATTTTCTTGTTTTAACAAGAACAGAAAGATCTTACTGGAATTTTAATTCTGTTTGGCGCAAACACACCTGCGCTTGACACGTGTCGCGCAGCGCAACTGCGCGGACACGTGTCGCGCAGCGCAGAGCGCAGCGCAACTGTAGCGTTGCTTCCTTTAATGTTTGAATTTTAAATAGAGCTTTGCTCTGATTGGGGGAAACGGAAGCGTTGCATCGTTTCCTGCCTTGGAATTTGAACAAAGCTTTGCTCTGATTGGGATAAATAAATGCCCCCCGCCATTGCGCTTACGTGGCCCCAAACGTGAGCGCAGCGGTGGCAGAATTCCAACCGTCGTGCCATCCCTTGGAAGTTGAAACGGCTCTTCAATGCCTATAAATAGGACCTTTGGTCCCTTAGATGATTTTCATCTTTTCATAAGAATTTTGTTCAGAGCCTTGCACTTTTGTTTAAACACTTTTAAAAGCTCAAACTCTAGAGAACTTTAGGTAAAAATGAATTTGGATTAAATTAAATCAATTTTAAGAGCCTTGCTCTCAATAGATCCCTGATCTAAAGAAGACCCATTTAGGATTTCACTTAGCAGAGCTTTGCTCTAAAAGGGTCTAAAGAGAACTAAGGAGAACCCTATTAGGGTTCCATTAATAGAGCTCTGCTCTCTAAAAGATTTTCCTTGTATTTTCTCATTTCATTAATGGAGCTTTGCTCCTTCCAAATCATATAAAGGAATTCTTAAGATGCCATGTCATGGATCTTGGAGGTTTTAAGATGGAATTTTATTATTTTTGATGAATTATATCATCTTTTTAGAACAGAGCTCTTCATGTTCTTAAGGGGTTTTCTTTAAATTTTCCTCATAACTGATTTTGACAGGTGTCACTCCTGTCTGCAGAGCATTGCTCTCGAGGAGTTTAACTCTCTTTGTCTTTTCTCCTTTTTTTTTGTTAATCATCCAATGATGTTTCCTTCAGGTATTATGGTTGTTCATCTATACAGTCTGCACGAATTCATCACTTATGAGGATTTCCGCATGCAGGGCCGTCACCAAGACCAAGAGTTTGCAGATGCCCAATGTGCAGAGATTATGGGTCATTTGAACGCGCGCGTTGGCTGGTTGCTTCCTCGCCGTTCTGCTCTCTTGAAAGTCGTGCTGGGAGCAATTTGGAGAGCACTCCCGGGGTTTCACGAGGCCATGCCGCTTAATGCATTGGATGATGCCGAAGACAAGGTGCATTCAGTGTATTTGTCGGGGCTGATCTCGAAGAAACGGCGAGATAGCCTCATCGACATTCTGCATCAAATTTTTCAGCAGACGACGATAATCCCTGCTTATCGAAGGATGGGGGGCCTTGCCGAAGATCTTGACATGCGTGAGCGCGAGAGGCTGCGCACGAGAATAATCAGGAAGGCCAGAAGAACTCTAGATGGCCTTATTTTCGAATTCCTTAATCCGTGCCCTGGATCTGAGGTCATACCGTTGTAATCATTTGAATAATGTCTTTGTTTATTTCTTTATGATTGTAAGAACCCTTGGCAATATGAATGGAATTTTTTTTATTCCAGCTTGTCTTATTTCTCGCTCTGAGTCTCTTGCACATGCATGAATGAGTGTGTCTCGAACGCTTGATCAAATGCAAATCGGATGTTCTTTCTTGTTTCTTTGATTATCAGCATGTTGTCTTAGTAAACATGGTCGATAGATGACAGAGCGAGCATCTTGTCTTAGCTCCTTCAGGCGGTGGTGATGGCTTAGGCGGCAAGTTCAGATCTGCTGCCTAAGGCTTTTCAACTTTATGAGCCGTGAGGGTCTCATAAAGACTTTTCTCCCTACGGATCGAGAGGATCACGTAGGTGTATTTTCTACTTAGGGATCGTGAGGATTCCTAAGTGTGTTTTCTCTTATAAGTCGTAAGGATCTTATAAGAGAATTTTCCCTCTTACGAGTCGAGAGGACCGTAAGCGGTTGTTTCCCTCCTTGTCGAGATTCGACTTCAAAGAGTGAGACCCATGGATAGTATGCAAGAGACCGTTTTAGACCGACTTGCAGGGTCCCAGTGCTGAAAAAACAAGTTTTTTAATCCCTGCTGCTTAAGGCTTTACCTCACGAGTCGAGACGAATCGAGCATTTCTCGCAAAGACACTAATTTTCTCACGAGTCGAGACAAATCGAGCATTTCTCGCAAGAATATCCTAACGTCACAGTTAACCTCTGCTCTTGGTACTTAGGGTTTTAGCCGTCGTACCGTCGCGTTGGCTGATATATTCCTCGATATGCAATCTTGCTGTTCGAGTAGCCTTGCGATTGTCGTGTCTCTGATCCCTTCAGGGGCTGGACAAGACGTCTTCAAGTAATCTTCCAGGTAGTATTACCATCAAAAGAGCAAGCGTAGGGATATTCCATGTCACTTTTTACTTGAGATTAGGCTCATTTTGGAGAGCCCCGATGAGTCATAACCACTCCGCGCTGGTGTGGGATGATCTCCGATAGTCTTTCAGGCTTTATATGACTTGCCGTCAAGACCCTGAAGCTAGGAATTTGGCCTTTGCTTCGTTTGCTGGCATTACGTCCTCTATATCGAGACGAATGTCGCGGTTGTCTCTAGGTTGTTGGTGAACCGTCGAGCTTTGGAACTAGGGACTTAGCCGTGGCTCCGCTGTTTGATTGTCGTGTCTGAATCCTGTTGGAGGAAGAACACTGGGGTGACATCTCGTCTGCTGTATCGAGACGAACGTCGAGGTGGTGACCACTCCGCACTGGTGTAAGATAATCTCCGATTGTCTTTCCGGCTTTATATGACTTGCCGTTAAGACCCTGAAGCTAGGAATTTGGCTTTCGCTTCGCTTGCTGGCATTGCGTCCTCTATATCAAGACGAATGTCGCGGTTGTCTCTTGGTTGTTGGTGAACCGTAGAGGTTTGGAACTAGGGACTTTGTCGTGGCTCCGCTGTTTGATGATGTTGTGTCTGCTGTGCCAAGACGAACGTCGAGGTGGTGACCATTTCGCACTGGTGTGAGATGATCTCTGGTTGTCTTTCAGGCTTTATATGACTTGCCGTTAAGACTCTGAAGCTAGGTATTTGGCCTTCGCTTCATTTGCTTTGGCGCGTCCGAATCCTGCTGGGGGAAGAACGCTGGGGTGACATCTCATCTGTTGTATCAAGACGATCGTCGAGGTGGTGACCACTCCGCGCTGGTGCGAGATGATCTCCGATTGTCTTTCAGGCTTTATATGAGTTGCCGTCAAGACTCTGAAGCTAGGAATTTGGCCTTTACTTCATTTGCTTTGGCGTTGTGTTTGCTGTGTCGAGACGAATGCTGGGGTAGAGCTGGGATTTTTCCGTCACTCCGCTTTGCTGACCATGGGGTCTTTTGTTGACGTTGCATTTACATCCTGCTGGACTGCGAAGGAACGCCGTTGTTGACATCTCGTCTGCTGTGTCGAGACGAATGCTGAGGCGAAGCTGGGATTTTGCCATGGCTCCGTTTGATAGTGTAACATCTGTGTCTTGCTGGAATGAGGAGGCACACCGTTGTTGGTTTTCGAGCCGTAGATGTGGCCATTGAGATTTGGAACTAGGGACTTTGCCATGGCTCCGTTTTGTTGCGACTCTGAGGTCGGTTGTTGACGTCACGTCTGCACTGGTTGGAGTGAGGAGAAACGCCGCTGGTGATCTCTAAGTTGTCGATATTGACATCGAGACCTTGAAGCTAGGGATCTTCCTATGCTTCGTTTGTTGATATTGTGTCTGCAATATTGCGACAAATGTCGAGGTTGTCTCTAGGTTGTCTATGAATCGTTGAGATTTGGCTTCGCTTTCTGATGGAGCCTGTTGGGAAGGTATGGTTCCCTCTTAGTTTGTGCCCCTGGATTGTATACAGGGATCGATGTGATCTCACCTGTACGGTAAAAAGTTTCATTCACTTTCAAATTATTATTTTATTTCCGCGATGCTCTATCATTTCAGCTTTTATATCGTGAAGGTCGCGATTGCCCAATCATTTCGGCTATTTTTCGCGGTGCCCAATCATTTCGGCTATTTATTTTATTTTCACTCACTGCTTTTTATTGCGAGTTGCCCAATCATTTCGGCTATTTCGCATGCATACATTTTTACTTGCTGCTTTTTATTGCAAGTTTCTTCATCATTTCGGCTATTTCGTATGCACGTATAGCTCGTTGATTTTTTTTTATCGTGAGTGTGGAACTTGGAATCTGACGCCAATCTCAGCATCAGCATCGCTACAACTGGAATATTGCCAGGAGCGAATCATCATTTGCCATGAAAGGGCTTAGAATTTGATACCGGTTTAGGCATCAGTATCGCTACAACTGGGATATTGTCAGGAGCGAATCATCATTTGCCTTTGTCGATGTCGAACAAAGGTGGCTTAGCGAACAGGGTTAGGATACTGTCGACTAAGGCTTTTGACTTCATGAGCCGTAAGGGTCTCACAAAGGTATTTCTCCCTATGAGTCGTGAGGATGTGTTTTCTCTTTAGGAATCGTGAGGATTCCTAAGTGTATGTTCCCCTGTAAGTCGTAAGGATCTTACAAAAGGGTTTTCTCCTTATAAGTTGAGAGGACTTATAAGGGTTGTCCACCATATGGACATATCCCTAGTCACGGGTGAGACTTGGTTAGGGAAATATTTATTCGCGCCCGTGGATTGTCTACAAGGGTCAGTATTGAGCCACTTGTAGGGCCGTATCGAAGGTTTTGGGAGTTGCTTAAGAACAGGTTCAGGTCTCTATAACTTAAGACTTTCAAATCTTATGAGCCGTGAGGGTCCCATAAGAGAGTTCTCCTTACGAGTCGTGAGGATCTCGCAAGTGTAATTTCTCCTTAGATATCGTGAGGATCCCTAAGTGTGTTGCTCCCTTGTGAGTCGTAAGGATCTCACGCTGGTGGTTTCTCCTTACAAGGTCGAGAGGACCATATAAGTGTCTTTTAACGAGATTGCGCCCTTTCGGGTTTTCACAAACACTCACCGGTAGCCCTGCTGTTTTTACTCACGGAGCCCTTTCGGGTTTTCATCCGTGCCCATTTTGCTTATGGACATACCGTCTTTTTTTTAATTCTTTTAATTCTTTTTTCTAACGAGGTCACGCCCTTTCGGGTTTTCACGAACACTCGCCGGTAGCCCTACTGTTTTTACTCACGGAGCCCTTTCGGGTTTTCATCCGTGCCCATTTCACTTATGGACATACCGTCTTTATTATTATATTTTTTTATTATATATATTTTTTCTATTCTTTTTTTTTCCAGCCTGAGGATACTGCGGTAGTAGTTTAAAGACGTTTCGGTCATCAACTAGTTTTAGGACGTAGTGGTCCATCGTTAGTTTAAGGACGTTTCGGTCCGCCGTCGCTGTATTTGAGGCGAATCTCTAGTTTACTGACTTTTCGGTCTATTATCCAGTTTTAGGACGAAGTGGTCCGTCATTAGTTTAAGGACGTTCCGATTCGTCGCCAGTTTTAGGACATAGCGGTCCAATGTCGCCTTATTTGAGGCGAATCTCTAGTTTACTGACTTTTCGGTCGATGGGGCTTTCCCTATGAATGAGCACGATGCCCCCGGCATGTCCATCTTTCTCGGAGCATGTGGTTGTGGCGGGCTCACCTTCCAGTTTTCGGACAACGCGAACTTGCCCTGTTGGTATTGGTCTTTAACCCAGTTTTTGAAGACGAAGCAATCTTCGATCGGATGACTTACTGCTTGATGGTAGGGGCAGTAATTAGGATCGTTGACATCGCCTGGCTGTAGCGGACGTTTCGGACTCGGCAGATTAATGAATCCATCGCGCACTGCCAGCTCAAACAGTTTCCTCGTTTTATCCTGGGGAAACGAGTAAGGACGTCCCAGTCTTTCCTCGAGGGATGGGCATGGACGCACGTTGTTTTGGGGAACAATCGGTTTTGAGTTGCTCGGCTGTTGTTGAGCATTGGCGACGAAGGTCGCTTTCCCTTTGCCCTTTTCATTCCAAGGCTCTGTCTTTGAAGGAGATGGTCTATGACCCATCTGGTCCATTTGGGCCAGCTTGTCAATCAAGGCCTGAAAAGTGGTTGGCTTGAAGAACATCATGAATTGCGAGATGGTCGCTTGCGGATCAAGGGTACCCACGAACATGCCCACGGCAGGAGCTTCTTCGATGCGTTGCTTGCATTTTGACCATAGATTACGCCATCGTATCGCATACTCGACCCAAGTTTCTCCAGGCTTCACCCTGGCATTGATCAATGCCGTGATTGGGGTGCGTTCGCTAGCACTCGCGAATCTTTGTGTAAACAGCAGCTCCATCTCTGCAAATGTTTTGACAGAGTCGTTGGGCAGCTCCGAATACCATTCGAAGGCCGTTTCTGCTAAGCTGCCGATGAATTGGTGAAGCAACAGTTTGTCATCACCTCCAGTATTGCCGCAAAGAGCCCTGAACTGAGCGACATGCTGATGTGGATTCCCTGTCCCTTTATATACGTGGAGTTTAGGGATCGTATATCCCGGCGGGTAACTAATCTGGTCATACCAGCCCGGATAGAGTCGTCCAGTTTTTACGACCTGACCAGTTGCCTCAGTCGCCTGATGAACCTGTATCTGCTGAGCTATATATTCGTCCAGGTCAGCTTTGGAGATTGTCTCCTCCTTGGCTGTTGACAGAGCCGGTGGAGGATTTGACGTTTCTCCCCTGTCGTCTTCAAGGATGATCGGAGGATCTTAAGCAGGAGGATCTTGTTGAATCATCATACACACCATGTCCTGGAACAGGAGGGCCATTCGTTTTATATTGGCTGCTTGTTCCGCAGCCTCTTTATCCTTCTTTTCCAGTATCCTGCGAAGGAATTCAGCGTCAGTTTCTTGCTCCTGGCGTTGATCCGAGGACGCTTAGGGGCTTTCTTTTGGCCCAGTGAGTGCGGCCATCGCGTTCATCATTTCTTGGAGCTTCTGTTGTTGCTCCTGAGCCCTTGTCACGGATCGGGTGAACGGTCGGTGACCCGTAGAAGCACGGCTATCCTCTTTTCCGGATGCCATATAGACGGTATGCACCACTATGCCCCCAGACTTGGGGCGTTTAGGCTCAATGCCCTTAACATTTGTTGCAAACATGGGGATTTTCTCCGGCCTCTTTTTCTTTTGAGCGGTCGAAGTTGAGGGAGCCGTTGCAGTGGGCACCCAGACGGATGACATTTTCTGTGGTACCTCAAGATGGCTCTTTTCTTGCTGAGATTTAAGCTTTTTGGGTCGGCGAGAGTAATCTTGATCAATTACTGAGTCTTGAACCTGTCGCCAGACCTTGTAAATTTTGGAAAACAGCCGCTGAGGGGAATGCTCCGGCTTCGTCTCTGTAACATTCTCCACGGGCGAAGGAGTTCTCTTCAGCACTGCAGTAGGAGAGTTTCTGCGCACCTTGTTGAGCAGTTCAAAGCTGTTCCCAGTCAGAACAGCAGAATTGATTTCCACCGCTAGAGCCGGTGGAGTTAGTCCAGAGGGGGAGTTGCCCCCAGCTTTCCTTACCCGGCGCCAGTGACGACGGCGAGCATGTCGAGCGATTGGAGTTGGTTTAGCCATAGGGGTGACTTCATCATGCCCCCTCTGGGCAGGGGAAGCAGCTTTGAGGACCTCGTCTGGAGCAGAAACCGGAATGGTCAGCCTTGTAAAAACTGACTTCTTGGAAGGAGAAGCCTTTCCAATGATTTCGTCCGCTTGAGCCGGGATGGCTATCCGCTTTGGGATGGCAAATTCGGGTATCGCGGGCTTGTAGACGTTCTGGCCCAGTCAGTTGAAAACTGAGGTATTAAAGTTGGGCAACCCGTTGAGAGGGGCCGCGGCAGTGATAAGTCGATCAAAGACCGACTTCTTTTGGGCTTCTTGCAGCGTCATTAGGGCATTGAAGCTCATTGGTAGGAGCATGGTCTCGAAGAATAGTCCAGTGGTGTCTTGAGTTACCTGTTCCACTGGCATCTTGCAAAGGGAGGCTGCTTGGGGCCCGTAAGTCACTCCTCCAGCAGGGACGGAGCGAGAGTTGCAGTTGCAGTTAGTGTAGTTTGAAGCCATCGATCTTCTGTTTTCTGTACGGAGCAAGACACCAAATCTAAGTACCTCGAATCCACAGGCAACCACAGCAAACCGCGATTTGTTCGCGAACACGACACACGAAGTGTGGAGTGGAAAGAGGAAAAGGTCCCACCGGGCGTGCCAGAATCTGTTCCCCTCCGAAAGACGCGGCCAAGACATGGACGTCTTGCCTGAGATTCGGGGCAGATGCTATTTGGTTTTATCCGTCCACCTCTCCGAAGATGCCAAGTTGATTTATGGCACCGTGTATCAGAGGTTTAGACGGATGCGGCCGATGTAGCAGACTTCGTCAGATTCCCCCTTGCTTGAGAGGTTTTTGATTGTGGGGACGCTCTTCCCTGCAGGCGCAAGCCCCTGCAGTTAATTACGCTACCGCATCGCGGTAACCACTTTCTCCTTCTCCGGAATTTCACTTCGTGTCGTGTGTGTTTGTTTTGTTTGTGGTTGCCCGTGGATTGTATACGGAGACTAAGTGATGTCGTCGCCCGTAGGACGTGGATTAGTCCAAATCCGTATTTACTTAGATTTGGGTTTGGGGTTTTAGTTTAAGGATACGTTAGCCGTATTTGAGGCTAAGATCAACTTAAACGTTAGTTAAGGATACGTTAGTCCTATTTGAGACTAAGATCAACTTAACGGAAAGAGCATTTAGGGGCTCTATTGTTCCAGTTTAGGGACGTAGTGGTCCATTGCATGTATGGCCGTCGGGACCCATCACTTCTCTAACGACGTTGAAGGATTACAACGACAGGTGTCAGAGGAGTTCAGAGATGAACCCTTGAACCAAAGTCGATTGGGGGTCTTATAGTCCAGTTTGGGACTAAAATCTGTTTGGAGGTTGAAGGATACGTTAACCATATTTGAGGCTAAGATCAACTTAAACGGGATCGTTTAGATCCGACAAAAGAGCATTTAGGGGCTCTATTGCTCCCGTTTAGGGATGTAGTGGTCCGTAGGTAGTTTAAAGACATTACGGTCCATTGCCAGTTTAGGGACATGGTGGTCCATTTCCAGTTTTAGGGACATGGTGGTCCATCGTTCCCGTTTTGAGGACGGATATTAGTTTAAGGATGCATTAGTCCATGAGTTTAAGGACGCTTAAGTCCATGGGTTTAAGGACCCCACAGTCCGTATGGATGTGTTTAAAGACGCATTAGTCCATTAGTTTAAGGACGCATTAGTCCATGAGTTTAGGGACCCCACAGTCCGTATTTTGGTTTAAGGACGCATAAGTCCGTGAGTTTAAGGACGCATCAGTCCATGAGTTTAAGGACCTCACAGTCCGTATTTTGGTTTAAGGACGCATAAGTCCGTGAGTTTAAGGACGTATCAGTCCATGAGTTTAAGGACCTCACAGTCCGTATTATTGGTTTAAGGACGCATAAGCCCATGAGTTTAAGGACCCCACAGTCCGTATCGATGTGTTTAGAGACGCATTAGTCCATTAGTTTAAGGACGCATTAGTCCTTGAGTTTAGGGACCCCACAGTCCGTATTTTGGTTTAAGGACGCATAAGTCCGTGAGTTTAAGGACGCATTAGTCCATGAGTTTAAGGACCTCACAGTCCGTATTATTGGTTTAAGGACGCATAAGTCCATGAGTTTAAGGACCCCACAGTCCGTATCGATGTGTGGTTGTCGGGACTCGTCACCTTTCTGACGACGTTGAAGGATTACAACGACAGGTGTCAGAGAAGTTCGGAGATGTACCCATGAACCGGAGGTAAATTGATTTAAGAGAGCAGTCATGCTCAGTCTATTTAATTTGAGGACTTACGGCCATGATTAGGCTAAGTCCAGTTGAAAATGTTCAACGTTTTTATTTATCTTTGTCCTATTAGGCCTGTGCTAGGGCTTTGCCCCTGCACTGCATTTTATTTTGGCCTGTAAGGCCTATTTGATTTGGGCTCTGCCCCTTTTTAATAATGCATTGCATTTTTTATTAGGCCTGTTAGGCCTTTTTAATTGGGCTCTGTCCCTTTTTATTATAATGCAGAGTATTAATTAGTCTGACAGAGTGCCACGTGGCTTGTCAGGCGCTTTACGCCAATTGAGGAGCGCAAGTCCATGGGGAGGTGACACGTGTCACACTCTGGTGAGCGCAAGCGCAGTGCGCTGCGCTGTTGCGCTGCTGACACGTGGCGTGCTCTGGTGAGTTGCGCCAATTCATGAGAGCTGTGCTCTATTTTTTTAGAAGCGCATAGCGCAGATCGTTATAGGGCTGACACGTGGCGCTCTCTGGTGGCTTGCGCCAACCCGAGAGCGCAACAGTGCAGATTTTACAAGTGCAGGGCACTGTTTTATTATTTGATCAATTTTAGATCAAAGAAAACAATTTTTTTTTGTTTTCAAAGAACCAGTGGTTCATCAAAAGGCAATGCCTTTATTATTATTATATATTTTTTTATTGAAGATCTTTGATCTTGTTCTTAGATCAATGATCTTTTTAGAAGAAATTCTTCTTTATTCAGAGGTTTTTTACCTTTTCTTTCTCTGAGCTCTTCTCAAAATTTTCTTTTGAGGAGTTCTCTCTGTCTTAATGTGTTTTTTAGACTTGGGGTCTAGGGGCCTTTATATAGTGCCAATTAGTTTTTTAAATTAGTTAAAGAGATCTTTCTCTGAGTGATTTAGGAATTTTCCCCCACCGTTGGATCTTTGATCCAAGGGCTTCTGTTTTACAGAAGACAATCTTCTTATTTTAACCAGAACAGAAAAATCTTACTGGAATTTTAATTCCGTTTGGCGCAAACACACCTGCGCTTGACACGTGTCGCGCAGCGCAACTGCGCTGACACGTGTCGCGCAGCGCAACTGCGCTGACACGTGTCGCGCAGCGCAGTGCGCAGCGCAACTGCGCTGACACGTGTCGCGCAGCGCAGAGCGCAGCGCAACTGAAGCGTTGCTTCCTTTAATGTTTGAATTTTAAACAGAGCTTTACTCTTATTGGGGGAAACGGAAGCGTTGCTTCGTTTCCTGCCTTAGAATTTGAACAGAGTTTTGCTCTGATTGGGATAAACATGCCACGTGATTTCTCATTCATCAATAGATGGTGAAGAAGCTCCTGATGCAGAGAAACTAGGGGCAGATCCCAAACAGGAACTTCTAGAACCGTCAGACGAGATGATTGACGTATTCCTGAACGAAACTCTTCAGAAAAGCAAAGCTGACAGAGAGCGGGAAACGGCCATATACGAAAGGGCCAGACGTCGACGTCAAGCTAAAGAAGCTCCAGTGACGGGAAGCCATAAAATATCCCAACCGGATCGAAGCATCCCGATCTCCAGCAAAAGCAAGCTTAAATCAAGGAAACGATTCGCTAGGGCCTTGTCAATAGGAATAAAGTTGCCATCTTTCAAAGGAAATTCTTCTAGCAGTATACATCTTGATGAAGTGGATGTACATTCTGACTTCTGCTTATACCATCAGAGGATTGCACACCCTACCGAAGAGTACATAGCCTTTAAAAACTGATGGCAGGGATATGCTGCTCACCGACAACACGTTCAAAGAGTGAAGCGCAAGGCTCGTCGGGAAAAGAGAAGCACGACAAATGAGCACAAAAGAGCTGCCGGCAACTGTCACATAATTGGCACCAAGGGATCGCAAGTTATCACCCTTGGAAGTGATTCTGAAGAAGAAATAGCCCTCAGCCATCTCTTCAAGGAATCCCCCTTCCGACACAAAAGATACGAAAACTTGCGAGGATATCTAGCTGCGTAATCGTACGTTGCCCGGAGAAAATCCCGGACCCACTTGCAACGGACCGAAACGTCCTTAAACTAACAATGGACCACTATGTCCTAAAACTGGCTGTTGACCAAAATGTCGTTAAACTACTACAAACCGCAGCATCCTAGGGCTGACACGATAAAAAACGGTATGTCCACAAGCAAAATGGGCATGGATGAAAACCCGAAAGGACGCCGTGAGTAAAAACAGCAGGACTACCGGCGATATTTGTGAAAACCCGAAAGGGCGCAGACTCGTAAAAAAAAATGGTACGTCCATAAGCAAAATGGGCACGGATGAAAACCCGAAAGGGCTCTGTGAGTAAAAACAGTAGGGCTACCGGCGAGTTTTGTGAAAACCCGAAAGGGCGCAATCTCGTTAAAAGACACTTGCAAGGTCCTTTCGACCTAGTGAGGAGAAAATACCTGCATGAGATCCTTACGACTCACAAGGGAGCAACACACTTAGGGATCTCCACGATTCCTAAGGAGAAATTACACTTACGAGATCCTCACGACTCGTAAGGAGAATTCCCCTTTGAGACCCTCACGGCTCATAGGATTCAAAAGCCTTAAGCTATAGGGATCTGAACCTGTTCTTAAGCCATCACAATCTCCGATGCTGCCCTACAAGCGGTTCAATATTGACCCTTGTATACAATCCACGGGCGCGAATAAACATTTCCTTAACAAAGTCCCATCCGCAACTAGGGATATGTTTACACAGTGGACAACACTTATAAGTCCTCTCGACTTATAAGGAGAAAACACTCATATAAAATCCTTACGACTTATAAGTGACCATACACTTAGGAATCCTTACGATCCCTAAGGAGAAAACGCACCTACGAGATCCTCACGACTCGTAGGGAGAAATAACTTCATGAGATCCTTACGGCTCATGAAGTTAAAAGCCTTAGTCGACAAGATCCTAACCCTGTTTGCTAAGCCACCTTTGTTTAAGTCGACAAAGGCAAATGATGATTCGCTCCTGGTAATATCCCAATTGTAGCGATGCTGATGCCTAAATCGGTATCGGATCCTGAGTCCCTTACTCGCGGCAAAAGTCAGCGAGCCATAAATGCATATGAAATAGCCGAAATGATGAGGCAACTTGCAACAAAATCAGAAAGTAAAAGATATGCATACAAAAATATCCGAAATGATTGGGCAACTCGCAATAAAAAGCAACGAGTAAACAAAAACAAATAGCCAAAATGATTGGGCACCGCGAAAAATAGCCGAAATGATTAGGCAATCACTACTTTCGCGAGATAAAAGCTGAAATGATAGAGTATCGCGGAAAGAAATAAAAAAATGAAAGAATAAAATTTTTGCCCTACAGGCAGTCCATACTGATCCCTGTATGCAATCCATGGGCATAAACGAATAGGGAAACAAATGTCCCCTACCAGATCATGTCAAAAGGGAAAGTCGGATCTCAACAGTAATATCTGCATCCCAGAAGATCAACAACGGCGTTCCTTCTTATGCCAGCAGGGCACGGAAGTGACACAACAAAACGGAACCATGGCAAAGTCCCTAGTTTCAAATCTTAACGGCGACATCTACAGCCTAAAAATCAGCAATGGTAATCCTCCTCACTCTAACAGGATTCAGACGCAACATCACCAAACGGAGCCACGGCAAAGTCCCTAGTTTCAAGACTCTACGATCCACAGACAACCTAGAGTCAACCAATGACCACCCCGCCGGATCAACGCTCCGTATCTGTAAGTCCACGGTAGCGCCCCGGCCGTCTAACAGACGCCAAATGCAGAACAAAAACTTTTACAACTGCCGCTATCGCGTACTATAACCCGAATCTGCCATTAAAGCTAAACTAACAAACTACAAAGAGGGTAGAAATGTTATACCGAACGATCCGAGTCCTTAGGTCTTCAACCATCATCCCACGCTTTGTTGCGGCTGCTCCGATCTCCTGAATCTCCAATCTTCTCGTCCAGGTGGCACCACGTCGACGGATCTTTAAACGGGCTTCCGCCTTTGAACCGAGGCAACTCGATCATCAAGTTTGCTAAAAGAGATGACCAAGATGATGTAGAGAATGAGTAGAACACTTTGTCTCGTTACGTCCAAGGCTATGGACGAACGGTTAATGAAGTTGCCTTTTTGTTGGATATAGTGCCCTCAAAGTCAATTATTGGATCGCAGGCACGTGATTGCAATGATTGCGGAGGATCTATACCGGTAGGACAGTCTTACTCGAGATGATAGTATGCTATCTGGTTTGCCTTTATCAGTCGTGTACAGATTCAGGTGACTGATCACTGTTACACTTTAATAGAGCCCTTAGGATCTTGCTTTACTACCAACAGTATGATGGCGATCATATACGTGAGAGTTGGGTGGTTTATAAGCATATCCTTAATTGTGGTCCCTAGTCGTGGGAGTTTCGAGACAGGGCATCGATACTCCGGAGTAGACTAGTGTATACAGTCGAGACCCCGACGAGGGGCGGTGGCCGGTCTCACAAGCCACTGGTGTCAGTTGGATCACCTAAGATGTATACAGGTGCTCATTGGGTTATGAGTACACCGGACAGGACTCGCCGGGAATCTGCTAGTTGGTATTATATCTATCGTCAGATAGCAGTTCCCTGGTGACATGTGTACAGGTTAGTTCATCGACCTGAGGTCGTCATTTGTCTCGTGTGAGTTCCCACTGTACTTTGATTTCTATCCTACCACGGCTCAAAGGAGTCGTGCAAACAGGTAGTTTTTTGGTACAGTCCCGAGCCACATGGAGGCAAATGAGCGGATCGGCAGGGGATTCGTCTCTCCCGGTATTGGGGGTGAGATCGCGCTGTGTCTAGGAGAGCCATTACACATAGCCCTCGGCCGAGGCAGGAGATTTACTGGTAGGTACTCCATTAGTATCTCAGGGTGTTTTTGGGCTACACTCCGACACGACTTATACCGCTATTGGGGGTCTGACGTTACTAGCCCCATAGGCCGGATATGCGATACTCATAGACGAATGGACCGGACTGTATATACATTGTCACTGTTAGGCTCAGTAGGGTTTCCGGATGAGTTCGCTCATCGGCTTCCCTTGAGGTCAGTACATAGGCAGCCGTTACGCACAGCTAGTGCCGCTGACGGCTTGTGGTTAAACCCACTGACAGGGTACTGATGAGTCATTAGAGTCCCCCACAGACAGTTTCCCAAGTTCGGGCGAAACGTTGTAGAGGCCGTATGGTTTTATGGCAGGGTTCGGAAAATGCACGTGCGTTTACGCACGTGTCATATTTCGGGCACATAATACTGGTGGGCTTTGGTTTAAGCCGGATCCATATATTATACTTTGTAGATATAATATCTTTGTCTCAGTTGCATTTGTATTCGGTCGTAATACAAATGCGGGTATATTTATACAGTTACGGGGTTGTCCTGAAATTCGTTTCGGGATCGTTTTTGGAAGTTGCCAGTTTCCAGTTTTCTATCACCCGTATTTAACATTCGGTTAAATGCGGATTTATCTTTTCTTCACTTGGGTGAGTCATGAGGTGAGTCGTGATTCTAGAAGGTTCTAGAAGTGGGGACTAGGTTCATGAACCTTTGTTTGCATTAAATGAATGGATGACTAGGTTTAGTGAGTCATTCATTGTATTAATGTGGTTTTGTTCTTACTAGGATATTTCTTCATGATCTTTATCCTTGTGGTCACCCCCTTTCCTCCTACACTTACCCCCTTCCTCTATATTATGGCCGGCCCATTCAAATGAGAAGGATCATGGTTGCTTGAGAGAGAAAAGTATATGGAATTTGGTTCATGAAAATTAGAATTGCTCATTTCTCATTTACCCGATTTAGATGGAAACTTCACCAACCGTTCGTCCATGGCTTTGGACGTAACGAGACAAAGTGTTCTACTCATTCTCTACATCATTCTTGGTCATCTCTTTTAGCAAACTTGAAGACCGAGTTGCTTCGGGTCAGAGGCGGGAGCCCGTTTAAAGATCCGTTGACGTGGTGCCACCTGGACGAGCAGATCGGAGATCGACGAGATCGAAGCAGCCGCAACAAAGCGTGGGATGATGGTTAAAGAACGAAGGACTCGGATCATTCGGTATAACCTTTCTATCCTCTTTGTAGTTTGTTAGTTTAGCAATAATGGCAGATCCGGATTATAGTATACGATAGCGCCAGTTAAAAAGTTTTTGTTCCGCATTTGGCGTCTGTTGACGGCCGGGGCGGTACCGTAGACTTACACTTTTGAATCGGGTGAAATGAGAAATGAGCTATGAAATTTCCATACACTAAAACTATCATCTTTTTTCTCTCAAGCACACCATCCTCATCTAGGAAGAGGGGCCGGCCACTTATAGATGAGGGGGAGGTGAGTGTAGGAGGGGGAAGGTAACCACAACCATTAATGAAGAGAATGATTCATAAAACACCTTGTATGAACACATTTAATGAAAACTATGATTCATAACCCTTAGTCATCATCTAATAAATGCACCATTAATGAACAAATGAGTCACAAGCCACCTCATCATCCTAATTATCATCTAGAAGCTTCCACACTCATCTCAAGAAAAGATAAATCCGTCTTTAACCGAATGTTAAATACGGCTGATAGAAAACTGGAAACTGGCAACTTCCAAAAGCGATCCTGAAACGAATTTCAGGATAACCCCGTATCAGTATAAACATACCCGCATTTGTATTACGACCGAATACAAATGCAACTAAGACAAATATATTATATCTACACGGTATAATACTCGGATCCGGCTTAAACCAAAGCCCACCAGTATTATCTGCCCGAAAAATGACACGTGCGAAAACGCACGTGCATTTTCCGAACCATGCCATAAAACCATACGGCCTCTATAACGTTTCGCCCGAAATTGGGAAAATGTCTGTGGGGGACTCTAATGGCTCATCAACACACTGGCACTGGGTATAACCACTAGCACGTCAGAGGTACAAGCTGTACGTAACGGTTGCCTATGTATTGATTGGAAGGGAAGCTGATGAGCGAACTCATCCATAAACCCTACTGAGCCTGACAGTGACAATATACATACAGTCCGGTCCGTTCGTCTAAAGAGTATCGCATATCGAGTCTAGGGGGGTGGATAAAATCAGACCCCTAATAACGCGATAATTCGTGTCGGTATGAAGCCCATCACCACATGAGAAACTACTGATCCAAATCAGTAATTCTCCACTACCTCGGCCGAGGATTTCTAGTGATGGCCACCCGTACACTGTACGACATCAACCCCCAATACCGGGAGAGACGAATCCCCGACGATCCGCTCACTGCCTCCATGTGGCTCGGGACTGTACCCAAAAAATACCTGTTTGCACGTCTCCTTTGAGCGTGGTAGGGTAGAAATCAAAGCACAGTGGGAACTCACACGATACAAATGACGATCTCAGGTCGACAAACTAACCTGTACACATGTCACCAGGGAACTGCTATCTGACGATATGTATAATACCAACTAGCATGTTCCCGGCGAGTCCTGTCCGGTGTACTCATAACCCAATGAGCACATGTATACATCTTAGGTGATCCAACTGACACCAGTGGCTTGTGAGACAGGCCACCACCCCTCGTCGTGGTCTCGACTGTATACACTAGTCTACTCTGAAGTATCGATGCCCTGTCTCGAAACTCCTACGACTAGGGACACTTTAAGGATGTGCTTATAGACCCCAGCTCCCACGTAAGTGATCACCATCATACTGCTGGCTGTCAAGCAGAATCCTATGGGCTCTATCATTATGCAATAGTGAACTAAAGCATGTATACGATGATAAAGACAAACCAGATAGCATACTATCATCTCGAGCAAGACTGTCATATCTATATAGGTCCTGTCTCAATCATTGCAATCACGTACCTGCAATCCAATAATTGACTTTGAGGGCACTATCTCCAACAATCTCCCACTTGCACTTAAGGCTAATTATTGCGATGTCGCATACTCACAGCCCGTGTGATACCGAACATCCAACTCCTCTACTAATCAGTTTCACAAAGCTAGTTTGTAAAACTCTTGTGTTCGAGAAATAGCCTCAGTGAGTGGATCCGCCCTGATGTTTCTTTCTATGTCTCTCTTAATCTCAAGTTCGCGGAGAAAGCCATTTCCCGAATCGAGTAATTCCTGTCTTAGAATATGTCTGAATATCTGATGGGACCTAGTTCATAAATGAACTCCAAATCCAAACTTCTTAGACTTTATTGATAACTGAACCTAATCAGTATCCAGCACCATGCCTCCCACAGTATCCTCTTGGACCACCTGTCCATAATACTGTCTCTCGTCAGAGGGAAAACTATAACTCTGACAATCACTCTGTCATCCATGTCACCTTTGAAGCCTGGAATGATAACCGTCTCCCGAAGGAGGCTGCCGTCATCAAATCCGTAGAACAAGCACTTATGTTCTAAAACTGCTTCCTTATGTTTCTTCAGGATTGGATTAATATAAACTTATCGCATCAAGTGCAAAAACAACATCTGGTGTGGTACTTGACATCTCATGATTGACTCAATTACCTAAGCAAGTGATCTGCCAATCATGCACATCCCTCTCTCCTTTAGTCTGTAAGACACCTTTAGAGAGGGTGACTCCATCACCTGCAGGTACACCACCATGCCAGGAGTCATCTATTCTAAAATACTATTAGAATACTGTCAAAATACCCATATTGGGAAACTACCCAAATCTAGATCTAAAACCATAGATCTAGTAACCAAAATGTTTGATATTATATCCATATCCTTTGTGGAGAAACAACTGTGTGACGACCAAAGGACAACCGATCGTAGTATAGGAATTTTACTTCCTACTCTGTGTATGTCATCCAAATACCAGGACATCACACCCTACTACCTTCTTAACAGATCCATCCCGTAATCTGATGAAGTCAAACCCATGACTGTCTCATAAAAAATAGATGATCTTATCTCCGCTATATCTGCTCAAATCTATAAATAGACATAAGCTACTTGCCCACTATGCTTCCGCTGCTCCCACTGACTACGACAACCCTCTGGCAGAATAATATATACGTACACTTCTAAAGCTAGTTTAGAACGACGCTATACTTATCCTCCTGCCGGGTCTCATAGTCTGGAACAACAGTAGTATCAAGTCTGGGTAAACAAGAACCTCCCTGTCACCGTCCTTGAAGCTACCGGAGTATCTCTCGGGTGTCTGAGGTTACCCACGATATCTGCGGAGTGGCTAATGGAATGTCAAACCTGATTGAATATATAGGTCCTATTAAATTTTCCGTAATCGTTTGCGGTTCTGGAATCACTTCCAGTTCTACCATACTCCCACTGCTGATTTCTGAAAAAATCCATTTTACTAAAACTGTGTCGAGTCAAGAACAATATCACTATTGATCTATCAGATGGTAGAAAGTCAACCCTCGTCAAAGCCAGGGTCAACCCACAAACTGCCATTACAGAAACGTGCCTTGAGTTATCCAGTGTCTGGTTTTAAGCATAAGCTGGACAACTCACCATACCTTAACATCGTTAAGATATTAACCATTCTATATCCAATATAGAAACATTTGGCACTTATTTAATTGGAACCAGATTCTAATCATGCATCTGTCTCCAGTGCATATCAACTTAATGGAGAGAGGCTAATCAGCATTACTCAACTTAGGAATGCATCCAATTATGAGTAACCTGAAAGAGAAACAAGTTTCTCAAAACCATTACTATCATCTGAATACCAATCTCAAGAATCCACATCTTCAATCTCTTTGAAGAATCCCGATACTTGCGACACCTGGTTCTCTACTTTATTCTTATACCCACAACTTCTCAAAACTTAGACCTTGTATTTCTACGAAACACTTGTCTAAAAACTAGAGAAGTCATAAGTAAACAGAACATAGTACGAGGACCAACCCCTTTGTCCTGATGGACACTGGACAACATACAATACTCTGTATAAGTCCACTGAGTTGAATAACTCAAAACCTGTGCATCGTAGGTTGAAAACTGTACCTAGGCGATTTCCTCAAATATCACCAATTACAACGAATTCCGATATAATGAGGATGATGACCAAATTCCCAATAACTTACTCCTACTCATCATCTGTAAAACCATACAGATATGAGAATGTAACCTGGTAAATACATACCCTGGAGTAAGTATCTAATCGGGAAATCAGTTTTCTTTTAACAATGCACTGAAAATGAAAATGTTTCGTAGGGGTATCCAGGTATTCCTAGTAATGCCTCTTCCATAATCCAATTCATGACTTTAACCGTATATTTCATTGCTATCTCTCCAAATCCCTTTATTTGTCTTTAGTCATTACCTTCTGTACACCTTCGTTAGGCTAAATGGTTTTCTTCCTTCCCTACCGTTCGGCACCAGCCTATGGTTTGGAAGAAGACTGTCCAGTAAGCATAATAGGTGTACTCTCCTAATTCTAGGAGTACTCGCAACTTGAGAGAAGGTGATGATAAAAGACTACTGAATAAAACCTTATTCTATTTCTCCTGAACTGGGGAAAAAGCAAAGGTGAAATAGGAGTGGCGATGAAGTACGCGGTTTGGTCGTGAATGATAACAGTCGCAATTTACTTTGCTCTCTTTCTAATTCCTTTATTTTGTCTTTAGTTATTACCTTCTGTATACCCTACTTAGGCTAATTGGTTTTCTTCATTCCCTACCTTTCGGCATCAGCCTATGGTTTGGAATAAGACTATCCAATAAGCATAATAGGTGTACTCTCCTGAACTAAGGAGCCCTCGCAACCTGAGAGAATGTGATAATAAAAGACAACTGAATAAACCAATTTAATTTCTCCTGAACCTGGATCCATCCTCGAAGAAATCCCTTCGAGTTCGTATATAACCATACGATGGATCTATCCAATGGAAGTGGGTGTCCGTAGTAATACGGGGTGTTCTGAGAAATGCAAAGGGTAAAAGAAGGAGTGGAAATGACTTATGCAATTCGGACAATCCAAAAACCAGTATTTTAAGAAGGTTCGGTCAACTTGGTCACTGAGTCATAGTCTAGGGTCGGTCAAAGGTCGCTGCCAAAGAGAGAGAGAGAAAAGAAACACTCTGCGTGCACTCTAACCTAGATCAAAATGGTTATCACTTTATCTAATCAGGAAAGCTCCCACTGTAATCTCAAATTCTCCTCCAAACCTGAAAGAAGAATTAGTCGGGATTACCCGAAGAGTAAACCAACTTATCAGTGAGAATCGGGATCCAACTATCATCGCATGATAACTTGATGGAACCCACTCAAGTTATCACACTCCAGAAGGTATGCGCATGCCTGGCAAGTTTGCTGTTTGTTTGAAACTCCCGATGTAATTTTTGCCTCATGCTCTTATGACCTTGACTTTAGTCAACAAATCATAAGTCACATGTCAAGTTCTACCCGTCATTGTCCAGGTTGATTTGAACCCACCCGTACATACCCTTGACTTTAGTCAATAAGGTAATACGACTGTCCCAAACCAACGCATCTATGTATGCGACAGATGAATACCCAGCGGCTACCAAACACTATGCCTTGACTTTAGTCAACAAACATAGCTTGAATACTACTGACCATCCATAAGAAATGACGGAGGGCTACGGCTGGTTTTTGGCGAAAAACCTTTAACGTAATGAACTTGATCTCGTTGAAGGAACCTGATAGTTTTTTATAAAGATATAGTGGCGAAAACCTTTTGCTAAAGAGGTTACTCCCGGTGAAGGGATCTCGACTCTTTCCTCGTGGAATGAGGTGCAGGATATTCCAAGTGAATACCGTGATGCAAAGCAACTTGTAATCGACTATAGTGAAGTTATTACCCTGATGCAAACTTCTGCCCAAGGGGTCACTCCCGGTGAAGGGATATCGGCCCTTGCCTCGTCGAATGAGGTGCAGGATATTCCAACTGAATACCGCTATGCAAAACAAAAGGAAACATCTTTGTAATAACACCTTTTAAAATTTGTTCCAACGACATCAAATATAGGTTTGTTTTATCCTTGCATTGATAAGAATCAATGCAGTCCCATCAATCAATCACACCAGAAAAGAACGAAAATAAAATGTACGTATATGCCATCCGCATTCATCACTGGGTCCCGTCATCACCCGTTAGGTTACTTAACTAACGACAGAGCGGGGACTGGACTAGCGCGGGTGTAAAATATATACAACATCTAATAGTATATATACCAATATATAATAATCGCTCCAGGCGTGATAATATGCAACATTACAGAAAAGTAATAAGCATCACAGAACAATACAGATAATCTGGGATCCCCGGGTTTCACAGAGCCGCTACTGAAACCCGACGTTCCCCTGGTCATGTGGATAGCCTGTGCAATGAAACTTAGACCCCTACGGGTGCGGCAAGTTACCCGCCAAAACCTGAAGCGAGGCAGCCCCCTACAGAAAAGTGAATGGACTACCCAGCAGTTCACGGAATCCGGTAACTTGAGCATCCCTCCTTGGGCCAACCTGTACCCCCTACGAGTGCGGCGAATAATCCGCCAATTCTAGAGTGAGGTCCCTTTGCCTCTCAAAGCCATGAGATACGGACCCGTTGCCCTCCAGAACCCGGCTATCCGTGCACTCCTTCACGGGATAAACCCAGTAAAAAAATAAAAATATATACAACGGGTACATCGACCTCAGCCCGGTCGTGCCCCAAAAGAATATTATACAAACAGGCAGTGACGGCAGTCCACATGTTGGACGCTCGCCCCGCAATATCAAATGTACAAATAAATCCAAACAACACTATCATTGCACCCTGCTATCCACCACGACAAATCCGCAACATCACAGCACAACACAGAACATCAACGCGAATGTCACGTTCGCAAACCCGTCTAAAAGAACTATAGCAATTAGACGCGGTTTACCGCTCAAATGACATTCCCGGTCAGAGATATAATATAAGTACTGCATACTAACAAGTTTAAAATTTCGATTGACAAAACTTTCCGAAGTGGGCCCCACGTACATCTGCTGTACAGTAATAAAATATGGGCCCAAAAGAAATATTCAAGAAACAACAATTTCACATGAAGAACACGCTGGTAAAATTTGGTCCACTGTTACCACATACTGGCCGCGGTTCCGCGGTCAAACCCAAGCTTTGACCGCGGATCCGCGGCGGTATAGTGGTAACACGTGTCCAAATTTCACCGTAACTCTTCAAAAACCCTGCACTATTTTCTGTGATATGTAAAATTATTTTTAGGCCCTTTAAAAAATCGACAGAAACTAATGTGCAGAAAATTGCGATTTTTGAAATTCGGTTCGATCGATATTTTAAACGCGTTAGCACAAGTTAGTATAACTTAATGGTGAGGCTCTGATACCACTGTAAGTCCACGGTAGCGCCCCGGCCGTCTAACAGACGCCAAATGCGGAACAAAAACTTTTACAACCGGCGCTATCGCGTACTATAACCCGGATCTGCCATTAAAACTAAACTAACAAACTACAAAGAGGGTAGAAATGTTATACCGAATGATCCGAGTCCTTCGGTCTTCAACCATCAGCCCACGCTTTGTTGCGGCTGCTCCGATCTCCTGAATCTCCAATCTTCTCGTCCAGGTGGCACCACGTCGATGGATCATTAAACGGGCTCCCGCTTCTGAACCGAGACAACTCGATCATCAAGTTTGCTAAAAGAGATGACCAAGATGATGTAGAGAATGAGTAGAACACTTTGTCTCGTTACGTCCAAGGCTATGGACGAACGGTTAATGAAGTTGCCTTTTGAATCGGGTGAAATGAGAAATGAGCTATGAAATTTCCATACACTAAAACTATCATCTTTTTTCTCTCAAGCACACCATCCTCATCTAGGAAGAGGGGCCGGCCACTTATAGGTGAGGGGGAGGTGAGTGTAGGAGGGGGAAGGTAACCACAACCATTAATGAAGAGAATGATTCATAAAACACCTTGTATGAACACATTTAATGAAAACTATGATTCATAACCCTTAGTCATCATCTAATAAATGCACCATTAATAAACAAATGAGTCACAAGCTACCTCATCATCCTAGTCATCATCTAGAAGCTTCCACACTCATCTCAAGAAAAGATAAATCCGTATTTAACCGAATGTTAAATACGGCTGATAGAAAACTGAAAACTGGTAACTTCCAAAAGCGATCCTGAAACGAATTTCAGGATAACCCCGTATCAGTATAAACATACCCGCATTTGTATTACGACCGAATACAAATGCAACTGAGACAAAGATATTATATCTACACAGTATAATACTCGGATCCGGCTTAAACCAAAGCCCACCAGTATTATCTGCCCGAAAAATGACACGTGCGAAAACGCACGTGCATTTTCCGAACCATGCCATAAAACCATACGGCCTCTACAATGTTTCGCCCGAAATTGGGAAAGTGTCTGTGGGGGACTCTAATGACTCATCAACACACTGGCACTTGGTATAACCACTAGCACGTCAGAGGTACAAGCTGTACGTAACGGTTGCCTATGTATTGATTGGAAGGGAAGCTGACGAGCGAACTCATACATAAACCCTACTGAGCCTGACAGTGACAATATACATACAGTCCGGTCCGTTCGTCTAAAGAGTATCGCATATCGAGTCTAGGGGGTGGATAAAGCCAAACCCCTAATAACGCGATAATTCGTGTCGGTGTGAAGCCCATCACCACCTGAGAAACTACTGATCCAAATCAGTAATTCTCCACTATCTCGGCCGAGGATTTCTAGTGATGGCCACCCGTACACTGTGCGACATCAACCCCCAATACCGGGAGAGACGAATCCCCGACGATCCGCTCACTGCCTCCAAGTGGCTCGGGACTGTACCCAAAAAATACCTGTTTGCACGTCTCCTTTGAGCGTGGTAGGGTAGAAATCAAAGCACAGTGGGAACTCACACGAGACAAATGACGATCTCAGGTCGACAAACTAACCTGTACACATGTCACCAGGGAACTGCTATCTGACGATATGTATAATACCAACTAGTATGTTCCCGGCGAGTCCTGTCCGGTGTACTCATAACCCAATGAGCACTTGTATACATCTTAGGTGATCCAACTGACACCAGTGGCTTGTGAGACCGGCCACCGCCCCTCGTCGGGTTCTCGACTGTATACACTAGTCTACTCTGGAGTATCGATGCCCTGTCTCGAAACTCCTACGACTAGGGACATTTTAAGGATGTGCTTATAGACCCCAGCTCCCACGTATATGATCACCATCATACTGCTGGCTGTCAAGCAGAATCCTATGGGCTCTATCATCATGCAATAGTGAACTAAAGCATGTATACGATGATAAAGACAAACCAGATAGCATACTATCATCTCGAGCAAGACTGTCATATCGGTTTAGGTCCTGTCTCAATCATTGCAATCACGTACCTGCGATCCAATAATTGACTTTGAGGGCACTATCTCCAACAATCTCGGAAATAAGTAACCAACCCCCAGGGAAATCAACGTCCTTAGGAAAACCTCGATTCAGGGAAATCAGTGTCCTTGGCGAAAGCATCTCGATTCGCGTCGACCCGCAAGGAAATCAGTGTCTTTGCAGGAATATCTCGATTCATCTCAACTCCGAGAAAATCAGTGTCCTTGGCAAAAACCTCGATTCAGGGAAATCAATGTCCTTGACGAGAGCATCTCGATTCGCGTCGACCCGCAAGGAAATCAGTGTCTTTGCAGGAATCTCTCGATTCGTCTCGACTCCGAGGAAATCAGTGTCCTTGGCAAAAACCTTGATTCAGGGAAATCAGAGTCCTTGACGAGAGCATCTTGATTCGCGTCGACCCACAGAGAAATCAGTGTCTTTGCAGGAATCTCTCGATTCATCTCAACCTCCGGGGAAATCAGCGTTCTTGGCAAATACCTCGATTCAGGGAAATCAACGTCCTTGACGAGAGCATTTCGATTCGTATCGACCCGCAGAGAAATCAGTGTCTTTGCAGGAATATCTCGATTCATCTCAACTCCGAGGAAATCAGTGTCATTGGCAAATACCTCGATTCAGGAAAATCAGCGTCCTTGACGAGAGCATCTCGATTCGCATCGACCCGCAGAGAAATCAGTGTATTTGCAGGAATACCTCGATTCGTCTCAACTCCGAGGAAATCAGTGTCCTTGGCAAAATACCTCGATTCAGGGAAATCAGCGTCCTTGACGAGAGCATCTAGATTCGCATCGACCCGCAGAGAAATCAGTGTCTCTGCAGGATTCGGACGCGACAATCAACCTCGGAGCCGCGGCAAAGTTCCCAGTTCCAGGACTCGGCGGTGCATAGAAAACCGAGAATCAATCCTGACCCCGTATGGCTAAAGTCAATCTTGACCCCATATGGCGAAAGTCAACCCCTGACCCCGTGGAACACGGCTACAGTCAATCCCGACCCCGTGAAAAACGGCCAAAGTCAACCCTCGACCTCCCCATCGAAGCAGCTTTGACTCGAGAGCAGGTCAACTCATCAATCACTTACGAGTCCTCTCGACTTGTAAGGAAGAAAATTCTCTTGTGAGATCCTTACGACTCTCAAGAGAAAGCACACTTAGGAATCCCCACGATTCCTAAGGAGAAATTACACCTACGGGGTCCTCTCGACTCGTAGGGAGAAAAAACCTTCTTGAGACCCTTACGGCTTGATCAGTCGAAAATACTGCATTTTTAACACGGCAATTTCCCTATCATTTGCACTCATCTAGAAGTGTTCGGTATTCATATTGCGCATATTAGCAAAACAGTCCTGAAATACCAGATTGCATGTGTTATATTTTAAAACCGACACTTTAAGGGAAATTGACTGCATTTCATGGCATCGCATCATCCCTATATTGCGCAACACTTGTCTCGAGAAAGTGCAGGAAAATCTAGAAGAAAGGCCAAAATTGTCAAAGAGCTGATAAAAATTACGCCAACTCAATGATTTCAGATCTAGTAGCAATTTAGAGGGAAATATAAAAATCAACATATCAGAAAAAGGCCCACATATCAGCCCAAGACCACAGCAGAAGACCCAAGCCCTAAAGCCTCCAAAGCGCCGCGGTTCCGCGGTGGGAGCGCGCTTGCGCCGCGGTTCCGTGGCGGCTTGATGGCTTCAATTCCCCAGATTTCCTACACGTGTCTAAGCTAACGGCCCTTGCTTCCAGAACATTGTAGAAACGTCACGTGGCTCATCTAGAAGGCTCTCCTTAACAAACTTTTGGAGGGAAATTCAAATCTTGCTAACAAACTTTTGGAGGGAAATTTAAATTTGAAATCCTAGATCTAGGGTTTTGAGATCTATAAAAAGGAGCCTAGATCTAGGGTTGAGGGTTCATTAGTTCATCAATTCTTCATTCATCTCTTAATCTTTCACCCACAAGTTGAGTGACACGACTTGTGCGAAACCCTAACCCTAATTCCAATCCAAATTCAAGATCCCGAGTACCAAATCAAGCAAGAAGCCTTCAACCTTTTAGGAGCGGAGCCGATCTTCAATCGAGCAAGTGATCAAAGCCGATCCGCGACTCAAGGAGACGAGCGAAGCCAAATCGACGATCGAGTTCTTCCTCTTGTAGGTCTTGAGCGATTGTAACGAAATTGTTGATATAAATAAAAGGTGAAATTCTTTAATCTTGCTTTCTTTAAATTCTTGCATCATGATTCGATCTCAATTTGTGATTGTGATTCTTGTTGTGATGTTTGAGTAAAACTCCGCTCGTAAAGGAGTCGAGACGATCAATAGAATGATGATGATTTGGATCTTTTTACAATTCTTAAATCCTATAACGATTGTAAATTCTTGTGAATCAAATGATCGATGACCTAGTTTCGGGATGATCCTTTCTTGATTGTGTTCACTCAAAACTAGGGAACAACGATTGATCATTTGATTAACTAGAAGCTAGAATTTGAATGAGATTCATCGAAAGGATAAAGGATAAGACGAGGAAACCCTAGCTTCTTCGCAAGATCCTTAACCTCGACGAATAATCATCGATCTAGTATCAATTCGTTAAAGGATAAGAACATGAAATCTTTAGATCTCATCACATCTATAGATCCGATCTACTCCTACGAGCCTCATTTCGATTCTTGATATTTGGTTGGAAATCATCACAAATTACCACTTCTTGATTTTAATGCTTTCTTAGATCTAGATATTTTCTCTTTCTTGAATTGCAATTACAAATCATGAATTGTTTTCTTTTCTTTTCTTTAAAGTTTCAATTCATCTAATTCGAAAGACGAACGATTACACTTTCCCTGTGGACGATCCGCACTTACTAACGCACTACATTCAACACCGTTATTGATTGCGGTCAAAATAATTCTTTGATTATGATTCTATACATTTTCTAAATACCGACACAAAGAAACTTATTCGAGTTACACACACAATCGGAATTTGAATCAATCAAATGGCGCCGTTGCCGGGGATCATTTGATTTACTTACACAATCGGAAATCAATTCAATCAAATAGCGCCGTTGCCGGGGATAGTGCGTTAATTGTTCGTATTTTGAAATTTGAGTTGAAAGATTTGTTCCATCTATATTTTTATATCAAAATTCGCGCAAACACTAATACGAGTTGTTGTGATTTGTGCGAGGAAATCTGGAATCATTGGAGCTGTGGAAAAAAATTTCTGAAAAATCCAGAGAGCTTAGAAGCTGAACAGGAACAGAGACCGAAATTTTTGTGCACTGATTTGTCAAAGCCGCCGCGGTTCCGCCGCATAAGGAGACTAAAACCGCGGTTCCGCCGCGTTCTTGCATCCTCACTGTTCCAAAATTTTTGGTAACTCTCTAGACTTTCTTATCTTCTCTTCTGTCTGCTCCAATTAACATTTTGTGCAGGATTCTTTGCAAAAATCGCAGCGCCGCAAAAAGCAAAATAAATTGTGCTTGTTTTTTATTTTGTGGTTGTTTGCATAATTAATACGGACATTAAGGGGCAAAGACCAAATCCAGATTAGGTGGGGAGTTCATTACCCTTCCTAAGCCCTAAAAATCACAAACTTGCATCCGCATTGACCCTCATTAATTAAAAAAGATCTAGAGATGACTCTAAGGACCGTCGCGCTCACTTAGGACAAAAGAAGGCCGTGGGTAATTCATTGCTTATCCGCGTTTCTTTTGTGGTGTCTAAGGCAAGTGTGTCGAAGGCTAGTGGTTACTTAATTAGACCCACTACTTACATAGTGGAGAACCTCCCACTTACCTGGCACTTACCTGGCCACAGGAGAGACAAAGAGGCAGTGGATGATTTATCCCGCGACTTGTCTTTTGGCAGTTAGGAGCGGTCTAGAGCCTGACCTAGGTGACCACTAGATTTTTAGGGTATTGCTTGTTGCATTTGTTGTGATCGCATCATATTTTCAAAAATCCGTATCATTTTTCAAAAACAAACACCAACACTTCATTTCCCCTAATTATAATTCACGCTGCCACTTGTACTAACCCTTTTTAGTGCAAGATAGGCTGGACAACAGGATTCTAGTGCCTGATTAGTCCGCGTCCTCCCGATCGACTCCGAAGTCGATATTTCTACGCTTACCCTTTTCTTTACCCACCACCACACCTACATCGATGGATCCGTCTCCATCGAACTTCTTTTCCACTACCCTGCTGCCGTCCGTTGGTGCGCAGAATCCTCCCCGCATCTCTCTCCAAGAGAGGTGCTATCCTATTCGAGGTCCCCTTTCCACCTGTCTTTCCATTCCACCAGCCAACGGGGAAAATTTTCAGATTAAACCCCAATACATCAACCTTCTACCAAAATTTCACGGTCTCGAGTCTGAAGACGCATATGCCTTTATCACGAAATTTGAAAATGTATGCGCAATGATGGGTACCTCACAGCTGTCTGTGGATGCTATGCGTCTTCGTCTTCTCCCATTTACCTTGTGCGATATAGCCGAGAAGTGGCTGTATAACACTACCGCACATTCCATTTCAAACTGGGGAGAATTCGTCAAAGCATTCCTTAAGAAATTCTACCCACATCATAAAACAGCTCGAGTCCGTAGCGAAATATATCAATTCACACAGCTTCCAAATGAAACATTTTCACAGTGTCTTGAACGCTTTAAGGATCTGTTAGTCCAATATCCTCATCACGGCATCCCTAGATGGGAACTGTGCCGAATCATTTATGAGGACATTAATCCTAATACAAGACAGACCCTTGAATTAATGTGTCAAGGCAATTTCATGACCAAAGATGATTGGGAAGCCTGGAAATTTCTAGAAGATTTCGCTGAAAAATCTTTACAGTGGGAGGGTGTGAGTCAATCGTCCAGGGCTGGCAATAACCAATCGGATGTTTCCATAGGAGTTAGAGCTGAAATTTCAGCTATGCAAAAGAAACTCGAGACTATGGAAAACAAATTTTTAGCTGCCGCCCTAAATCAAATGTCACTCTCCAAAACTGTATGTGGATGTTGTTCTGATCCATCACATCTCACGGAAGAATGCCCACTAAATTCTCCGTTTCAAGGTCATGAGCATACCAATGCCGCATTTCAAAGACCTAGAAATGATCCATCTTCTTCCACATATAATCAGGGTTGGAGGAATCACCCTAATTTTGCTTGGAACCAATCACAATTTCAAAACACGGTTCCAACCCAACACAATTTCCAAAGGGTCCCTCCACCACAACAGCAACCACCACTTCAATTGAGTCAGCACCCCTTCCAAGCACATAACTTCCAAAATCCGGCCAACACTTTTACACCACATGAAAACTCTTTGCAGTTGACCGGTACAGACAATACCTCTGCACTAGCACAAACCTTGGATACTTTTATGAAACAATCCATCCAAGGGACGGCAAGTTTGCAATCTTCCGTCGAGAATGTAATGAAGATCATTGTCTCTCAAAATGAGAATATCAAATTGATGGAAGCACAAATTGCACAACTAAAAGCCGAAATGAGTGCAAGAGAGAAAGGAAAACTTCCAACTCAACCTTTGTCCAATCCTGGCTATTCACATCATGTGAATACACTCACGTTGAGATCTAGAAAAGTGCTTGACAATCACGTTGGGGAAGAGTTTGATGATACTGATAAATCAATCAATAACACCCCGGCTGAGACCTTTTCTTACACACACACTTCTAATTCTGACCCCAGTTCTTCTACGCCACCACCTTCTTGCGAGCCTATTCTTCGTTTCCCACAAGGCTCGCCACCTCAGCCCACCTCTTCTACTCCTCCACAGACGATCCCCACTCCTATTCCGGGATCACGTCTACACACACCACCTTCTCCTATGATGGACCCAGCGCTTATTGCTAAAGCACCTTATCCTAATCAGTTAAGGGCTAACACATCGAGTCCACATATGGAGAAGATTATGGACATGTTTAAGCAAGTTAACATCAACATCCCTCCCCTAGATGCCATCCAACAAGTTCCGTCCTATGCAAAAACTCTTAAGAACTTGTGCACTAGGAAGAGGAAGATTCTGCCATGCAGATCCAAAACTTAGAAGGAGAGTTGGATTTAAAGAATTTAATTCTTCCACATACATAGGAATTTAATTCCTCTAAACAAAATTAGGGTTTAACCCTACAAAAGAATTTAATTCTTAAACAGGGGACTTAAAACTCTCCATGCACGTAAAGAAATCAGTATCCAATCTGATCACGTGGCAACACGTAACCCTCCCTTGAATGATCAGAAAAGAATAAATGAGCTCGGGTCACGTAACCCTTGAACAAACTTCTCAAAATAAAAACAGAATAGATTTTGGGCGCTCTCACGTGTCCCCACGTGACCCCTGACAAACACCTCTTTAAAAAAAAGAAGATGGAAAGAACTGAAGGATTAAAATCCAATGCATAGGCGCTCTCATGTGTCCCCACGTGACCCCTAGCAGATCCTTTTAATATCCAGTGCATGGGTACCCATCACGTGCCCACACGTGATGGCCATGAAGTCTAAAAGTGTTTAACACTTATTTGAATATTCTGAGAATAAAATAAAGGAATCTTGGCCCAATCCTAGGGCGCTTCACGTGTCCTCACGTGAGCGCCTCATTTTTCTAGTGTTTAACACTATTTTGAGAATTTCATCCTTAGTGTTTAACACTACTTTAAATGCATCACGTGGGAACACGTGACCGCCAGATATGTGCTAGTGTTTAACACTATTTTCAAACCAGTCTTAGCCTAAATTGGCTAAATCTTCCAGAGGCAAGACTCCCCTTTTGACTGAGCCTCAAATACACCCTTGTCTTCCAAGATTGATCATCTCATATTGTATATAAGTGCTCAGCACTCAATAAAAGACAAAATACGGTCAGAACCCAGACTCATGTTTAGCATTGCCAAATGATGGGGGGCTGAACCCAGACAAATGTTCAACGGTCCAAACAAAGGTCCAATATTTCAAACCTAATTGGACTTAACCCAAGTTGGCCTTAGGTCCTCAATTCAGATTTAACTGAGCCCATGTGCTCATAATCTAATTAATTGATCTTAGTCCCAAATTGGACTACAGATTTCCCTATCAACATTGGTTCAAGGGTACATCTCTTCACTCCTTTGATATTTGTCGTTGTAATCCTTCAACGTCTTCAGAGAGGTGACGGGTCCCGACAACCATACATTTCATAGATTATGACGTCTTTAAACTGAACTGTGGGGTCCTTAAACTCATGGACTATGATGTCCTTAATCTCGGACTGTGGGGTCCTTAAGCCCATGGACTATGATGTCCTTAACCTTGGACTGTGGGGTCCTTAAGCCTATGGACTATGATGTCCTTAACCTTGGACCACCATGTCCTTAAACTGGTAATCAACCGCAATGTCCCTAAACAAAAAAATAGAGTTCAAATACTCTTTTGTTGGATCTAAATGATCCCATTAAGTTGATTTTAGTCTAAAAATTAGACTAAAGTATCATTAACAAACGTTTAAGTTGATTTTAGTCTCAAATGAGACTAACGTATCCTTAAACCCAAACCAAAACCCAAATCTAAGAAAATACGGATTTGGACTAATCCACGCCCTACGGGCGACAACAAAAATTAGTCTCCGTATACAATCCACGGGCAACCAAAAACAAAACAAACACATACGACACGAAGTGACCATATAGAGAAGGAGAAAGTGGTTACCGCGATGCGGTAGCGTAATTAACTGCAGGGGCTTACGCCAGCAGGGAAGAGCGTCCCCACAATCAAAAACCCCTCAAATGAGGGGAAATCTGACAAAGTCTGCTACATCGGCCGCATCCGTTTAAACATTCGATATACGGTGCCATAAATCAACTTGGCATCTTCGGAGAGGTGGACGGATAGCACCAATTAGCATCTGCCCCTAAATTCAAGCAAGACGGACCTATGCGGTCGCGTATCTGTGTTCGGCGGAGAATACCCTGCTCGGCTATCCCTGCTCGGCTAGCTCTGGCCGGTAGCTTCCCTACCCCACAACGCCAGGGATCAAAGCCCTCGACAAGAGGCGGTCGGGCAGCAACCCTGCTCGGCTATCCCCGGATGGTAGCTTCCCTACCCACGACGCCAGGGATCAAAGCCCTCATAAGGAGACAGCTGAGCGGCTACCCTGCTCGGCTATCCCTGTCCGGTAGCTTCCCTACCCCACAACGCTAGGGATCAAAGCCCTCGACAAGAGGCGGTCGGGCAGCAACCATGTTCGGCCATCCTTAAGGACCCAAAAGCCCTAGAAAGAGGCAACCGCTTAGCACAACCATGGTCGGTTATCCCTGGCACACCACCAGGATCAAATCCCTCGCCATAAGGCACCGGGCGACAACCCCGCCCGGACATCCATAGTAGGCCTCCCACTCCCCTCCCGCGCTAAGGATGAAAAGCCCTCGAAAGAGGCAACCGCTTAGCATGACCCGTGCTCGGTTATTCCTGGCACACCACCAGGGATCAAAGCCCTCGCCAAGAGGCACCGGACGGCAACCCCGCTCGGGCATCCTTAAGGATCAAATCCCTCACCAAGAGGCATCGAGCAGCTACCCTGCTTGGCCATCCTCAGCAGGCCTCTCACGGCCCCTCTTACGCTGAGGATCAAAGCCCTCACCAAGAGGCACCGAGCAGCTACTCTGCTCGGCAATCTTCCTCAGCAGGCCTCTCACGGCCCCTCTCGCGCTAAAGATCAAAGCCCTCGCCAAGAGGCACCGAGCAGTTACCTTGCTCGGCCATCCTCAGCAGGCTTCTCAAGGCCCCTCTCACGCTGAGGATCAAAGCCCTCGCCAAGAGGCACCGAGCAGCTACCCCGCTCGGCAATATTCCTCAGCAGGCCTCTCACGGCCCCTCTCGCGCTGAAGATCAAAGTCCTCGTCAAGAGACACCAAGCTGCTACCCTGCTCGGCCATCCTCAGCAGGCCTCTCACGGCCCCTCTCACGCTGAGGATCAAAGCCCTCGCCAAGAGGCACCGAGCAGCTACCCTGCTCGGCAATCTTCCTCAGCAGGCCTCTCACGGCCTTTCTCACGCTGAAGATCAAAGCCCTCACCATGAGGCACCGATCAGCTACCCTGCTCGGCCATCCTCAGCAGGCCTCTCACAGCCCCCCAAGCGCTGAGAATCAAAGCCCTCGCCAAGAAGCACCGAGCAGCTACCCTGCTCGACAATCTTCTTCAATTGGCCAATTACGTCCCCTCCAACAACTATGGAGCGTGAACTCAATAAGAGGCATCCAATCTATCAACGTCTTGGCGATCTACACTTCGACTTCGGGGCCATGGAGATACCGTCTTACCGCCTGTCTTAGAACAGTTGGGAAGTGAGCGGATTCAAGTCGACGCGTAGTCGCCAGACAAAGAGACGACACAACACAAAGACGGTCCTATGCAGATACAGGTGTTCACGCAACAGGAAGGAAAATACGTGTGCAAACATGACTGCAAGAAGAATACCTTTATTCACAGAGTTAAAGCTTTTGCAAGGTATTGTAGTCTCCCCAGCCTTACAAAACGCCCGGAGGCCTACAAAACTCCTGAGGAAACAAATAAAAAGAAAAAGAAACAAAAAACGATGGGCCTCAGGCCTCAGGGCCGGGCGCATCCCCGGGAAGCCCAGCGCCCGCTGCAGGGGCCTCCGCGTTGCCCTCACCGAGTATCTCCTCCTCGGCCTCACCCCCGAGATCCTCCCCCTGCTCCTCATCCCCGCGAGGATATTCGGCTCGGAGATCCTGGTCGGTGAACTCCGGCATCCGAGCCTTGACGGTATCAAGGGCCTCATGCCAGATGGCAGTAGTGGCCGAGGCTAGGACGATGTAAAATTCTTCCGATTTCTGGCAGTTCTCCACCGCTTTCGCCGCCTCTACCGCCGCCCCCAACTCCTTCCGGAGGGTGCTTACCGACTTCTTCATGGTGCCGACAAGCACCGTGGAGTCTTGAAGCTTGGCCTCGACAGCCTGGGCGGCTTCGCGGAGCCTGGCAGCCTCTTGCTTCGCCGCCGCCACTTCCTGCTTCATGGCTGCCGCCTCCTGCTTCGCGGCCGCTAGCTCCTGCTTCCCGGCCACCACCTCGACCTCAAGAGCGGCGACTCTCGCCGTCGCCGCTTCCAGTGCCCGCCTCAGCGAGGAGGACTCGCTCGAGGCTCGAACCGCCGGGCCTATCTCCTCCTCCTCCATCCGGATAGTTAGAGTGACGTGGTGGAAGACCTGGGGAAACAAGAAAGGGGTCAGAAAGAAGAAAGACCACCAAGTCTCACGAAAGATGAAATGAGCAAAGTACGAGCACTAATCTACACGGCCTCTTGGGCGATGGACGCCAGTTGCCCCTTCAGACTTCCCCCGGGGACCCTGCCCCCGGCCGACCTCTCCATGTCATGCAGAAGGCTTTCGACGATGGAGAGCCCCGAGGGCACCTCAAAGCGAAGCTCCCCATCGTCCACCAAGATCTGGGAGGCCGGGTCCCGCGGGGCTGCACGGGGGTGCCTCCTGAGAGCCAGCGGCGGCGGACTGGCCTCCGCCTCCGAGGCTGGGGCTTCCTGCCCTCTAGCCCTCTTTCGGGTCGACGCCCTGCTGGACTCCGGGGCTCGATCCGCGCTCGAGTGCTGGTGCTGGACGGCTGCCGGAGGAGCCAGGGTCGGCGCCTGACGGGAAGAGCTGACCCCTCCAGCCCTCGACCTATTCTTCGGCTTGCGCATAGCTGCTCGAAGGAAGCTCGGATCCATGGGTTCTGCACAAGACGAGATAAAATGAGGTCAGCGACTCAAGCAAAAATCAGAATAAATACAGGCCTAACTTACCGACGAACTTGGCAGGACTGAGCCCGGCCCAACTAAGCTCCCGCTCAGACAGCAACACATCGGCCCGAGGAATGGGATCCCACGCCGCCACTCTCACCGCGTCGGGATCATTGGACGGGTTTCCCTGCCAGCACTTATCCCTAGACCACTGGACGGGTACGGGCCAGTCCTCACATTCTGGCGGCCCGACGAAGAAAAACTTCTTCTTCCAGTCGTGGATGGAAGAAGGCAGGACGACGACTCCCGACCCAGGCGTACTCCCCCGACGTTTCCTAAAAGAGAGATAAACCCACCTCGGGTCGCCAGCGCGAGAACCGGGGCGACTTTTGTAGATGAGAGAGGAGGCAAGGATGGACAGACCGAAGGGGACCATCTGTAATTTCAAGCGGACCAGAAACCCAAGGAGAATCCTCCAGGAGTTCGGTACTAACTGGCCCGGGGCTAACCCAAAGTAAGACAGCGCTGCGGCGACCTCGGGAGAGAAAGGCAAGCGCATTCTGGCCCAAAAAGATTCTGGGTACAGAGCAATCTCTTTACCCTGTACCTGATCTGCCCTCTCTCCTTCCTCGGCCAAGCGTAGAGTATAGCCAGAAGGAATATGGAAGCGGGCCCAAGCGGTAGCAAGATCTCCCTCGTACCTCACCAAGGAAGGCACGCCGGGGGCTTCCGCCACCTCCACTCGGGGATCCCCTCCTGACACACGACCACGAGGAGAGGATCTGACCCCATCTCCCCGGGAAGACCCCAACTCGGCAGAAGAATCCCTAGAATCTACCTCTGTGACATCTACAGACTTCCCAGAAGAAGACATCTAACCTGATTGAAAAGCCTTCGGGAAAGCAGAAGATCCGACCTAAGATAAGAGCGCCGAGCTTACGAGATGAAAGATGAGGAAAATATGAAGAGAGATGGGCCCTGAAGCGGGCCCCACCTCTACCTATAGCCTCCGGCGCCCCCATCCAACGGCGACCGTCGACTCCCGCCAAAAACAACCCCTCACATACGACGACCCAGATCGCTCCACCTGGCGCACGCGCATTGGACAGCATCCCATCAGACGCCGCAGGTCTGCAACACGTCGCGTCGCCCAACCGACGCTCGACACGTGGACCTTCGCTTCAGTGACGGAGCACACGAACCGGCGCACCCTCTTTAATGCAGAAGGTCTCGCCCTGATTCGTCTGCGTCACCCAGAAAAAGGCAACGGATTGCCCGGAGACACGCCCGACGATATCTTCGGAAGAAAGCTTACCTCGGGTGACCAAGCATGCCACTTTCGACCCGACCCGTCAGCTGGTCGGGACGAGAGTAGGGAGCTAATGATGATTCTCGATATCGGCGATCTCCCAGATCATGACACGTGACAGATGACGTGTCCCAGAGCATGCAAGAAAGGGCCTACAGCAGCCGACCAAACCACTCCTATGCTCGTCCTACCGAGCAGACGCTGGCTCGCCTCCGAGCCCCAGCACAGTTGGCCTCCTCGACCTCACAGCTCGTTCCCTAGCTACCGCAGAAACTGGATATCCCGCTCGTCCGCGAGCTCTCCCGCCGAGGTCATCTTCCTTGGTTTCATCGACCGACCAACAGCACCGCTTGCAGGCGTAACCGCCATCCCGCGAATCTCGCCATGCGCGAGATCTCCACCGGCCACATCCCACGTTCCACGCCACCACGATCTCCCATTAACGAGCATGTCTCGCCATTAATGGGAGGTCTCGCTCATCACGCGGGTGTGACGTCGAGAGCGTAACGGCCGGCGTAATTCTCGCACCTGCTGCACCTGCTGCGACCACTATTTAAACCCCTCTTTCAGACGGTCAAGGTAAGCCAATTCTACTCCACTAAACCGTTACTCTGCTCGGATCTCTAGACTAACTTGATCGTCGGAGGGTCCTCGGTGGTACAACCATCCCGGGACTTCCTTGCAGGTAGCTCGGCATTCACAAACTCAACCTATTGAGATCCACACGCTTCAGTCACGACAGCTTCCAGATTCAATCTCAGCAACACATCGCTAGCCATCCGCAGATCAACGGGAAGCAACATCTGATAGGAGATTCCAACCCCCCCATCCCCCCATCCCCCATCATTGATTGATTTACTTGCCTTGCGTGCCTCAGGATTTCATTCCTATCTCTTAGATAAAACAAGGCTTCGAGATCTTGGATTTTCTTCATTAAATAAAAATTTGTAAGAGGAACATAATTTTCTATATATCTATATGGTTGGCTCTACATGTCTTGCCACCGAATGGGCATATATATATATATATATATATATATATATATATATATATATATGATTTTGCATCATTCCATATTTTATAATACATACACATATAAATAAGCTTAGATGTTGGGTATATAATATAAAATAAATATTATTCAATATCAAAATGATAATTTTGAGAAAAAGTTTTGCTCAGTAACGAATCACGCAAGCAAGCGCATTCAATAAGACCGTGCGGGCTCATTACTCCCATGTCGACAAATGACATCTGTCAACGGAAATCAAAGCAAAATAACATACAGTATGAATAAATTCTGCTCCCTCAATCCTTTATTACTTGTCATTTTAGAGAAATACACACCGATTAAAGAAAATCTTAATATCGGTAATTAATCTACACGCATCACCACTAAAAAAATTATACAATTTCTGCAATCAACTATTAAAGGAAAGTATTATCACTTTTTCAATATCAGTAATTAATTTTTTAGCCTATTTTTGGTATTGTATCATTTATTGATATATTTATCATTAATGTTGTTATTCCTCAAATAAAATGAGAGACTTTTTTCTCTCCAAAATGATATGCAAAAAGGGAGGGAGACAGCGAGCAAACATTAATTCAATGCCAACTCAATTTATTTATTTGGTCATCCTCCCACTTAATTAGTTAGACTTCCTCAGTACTCCATCCACTTGCATCCAAAACCCTCTCGTTGCCACATTAGCCTTCATTTATATGGATCGATGCAAGAAAAGATATTATGGGGATTTATATTATGTTTGTTCTTAGGTCAGCGCATGCATAGTTCTGATTTTGACATAGAACATGCATGGAATCATCAAGAAATATTGAGAAGGTTGTATATGATTTCTATTTCAAATCCAAACATGCATGCACATTTTTTTTGGGTATATAAAAAGAGAGAGTCTTGATGGTGGTGAGAGAAACTGAGATTGTTTTTTTCCTTTTTTCTTTTGGTTTTTTCTCAATATTAGATTATTTTTTGTAAAATGAGAGGACATCTGTATCCCTTTGAAGACTTGGTCATAATATTAACGTTAGATATTTTTTAGTACTTGCCAGACAAATATACTTTCTTCCCATGTAACAAGAGTACTGTGTATGAGAAACAAGTTTTATATTTTGGTGAAAATGACTTTTACTTGAAACATGATGAGAGAAATATGATAAACAGATAAATTTGACTGTATTAATGATGAAAAGAGTCCAGGAGTTCAAATTTTGGTTTTGGAACCAAAAGAAAAGACCTGTAAACTAAAATTCCACTCGACTTAAATTAAAAATCCTAACTTCATATGTGATTAATTAGGAACCTAATCCGACACGAATGGAAGTGCTAACTGCATTGGTCTACGATAAATACGACATCGTTTCTTTTTCGGTTTTAATATATACACACACACACTCTTTATTTGTTTGGTTTTTCCCATTCTTACATCACCAAACATCTATTTTATTCAGCGACGAATGTGTGATTTTTGTCGGACACTATATTACTTCGGATAAATGTATGAATAGATCATAGTTATTTATTATAGAAACATCTAAAGTTTACATCCATAGAGAGACAATTTTCGCCAACATATTTGTTATGCAATAAATGATGAATCTCAAATTTCTTTTCACTCTCAAAATCAAATATACATATATTCAATTGCTAAATAATCCCCCCCCCCCTCCCCGGGATTCAGGTTGATGCTATATTTTAACCCAACCCTATTGCTGCTATGGAATCCAACGGTGGTAAAAAGGAAAAATGAGAGACCTATGGATTTGTGCTGAGATGTATGCCTGAGATTTGCTCAGAGCATTATAACACCCAACAAATAGTAGCCATCCCGAATCCCCTCCAACCCCTCTCTCCGACAACCCGGATTCAGAGTGACTGCTATTATGGGCAAAATAGCATCCATGCTATTATATCCAACAGTCCAGATCCTTCCACAGTAGAAACAAATGGTTGAGATTTGTATGAAATATGGGCCCTTTGGCATTGGTGTATGGTGTGGCCAAGACACCCATGCAATAAGAATGCACGTTACAGCAGCCCCCCAACCCAGCCACATGGGTACCCCACCACCAAAAAAACCATATTTCTCTTTCATTTTCTCTGTCCTTTCTGGAAGAATCTGCTAGCTATTATCCATCTAAAATTGTATTTATTCCCCTCAACTATCACATTTACGCTCATCTATATATCAGTTTGTGCTCCAAAGTTTCCAATAATTTTCAATTTAAAGCATGATAAAAGCAAAGATATGGTGCTAATATATATTAAAGACAAGTATATAAGGTCAAAAAGAAAAAAATAAGTGGGAAACGGCACTCTGGTTACTTGATTCCAAAACTCATCATATTTTTGAAATTAATGTCACTAGATATAGTGTATGACAACTGTGTACTTACTTCCCAAACTTGAACTTGAATATAAATATAGCATTATGGTTATATCTAACAGTGTTAGTATGTATTGTTTTATGCTTCTTTTTATTGACGATAGAAGAATGATCCTTAGTATATAAAGTAACGACTTGTTTGTAGTGTATTTTTTCTCTTCTTATTTCATACCATCGATGAATGAATTATTTCAACGATTAGAATCATACATACTCTATTCTTCATGACCCTAACAAGATATTATATATTTGGCTTAATTTGATAGAGAGATTTAAATTTGACAAATGTATAGATGAAGTGGCTTCAAATGTCAATTTAGATAAACCAACGAGGCCATAATTACGTAATCAAATTATAACATTCAAACTAGTCAATTAATCAAATGCAACTCATGATTTGTCAACCATTCATTGAAAAAAAAAGCAGCAAATTTCTTACATGGGTTATAGATAAACAGAACCAAATTAAGTTGCACTAATATGGATTGGATTTTAATTACTCCTTGATTTGATGAGTTAGCTTAAGCTTGGCCTTTTGACTTGAAATTGAAAAGGATTGATAACAGTGAAGAGATCGAGTGTTGGGTCAAAACCGAAAGCAGTGTGAAAGGGGCATCAGTAGTGAGTGGATGCAGCAAATTAATGGCTCTCTCTATTTAGGAAAATTATGATTTCAATTTGTGTTTCTCTTCTTCTTCAATTTCTTCATGTTCTTTCCAAGCAAAACAACGTGTGCACATGCTTATATTGTTTTCAAAATGCTCATTCTATTTTAGGTGTAGAGGGTGCTTGCTTTGCTGCCATGAAATTTTTTAAAAATTTGTTTTTTGGTAAATATAATTCATCAATTGGTTGTGTTAAGCTTTCGTTTCTAAGAATACAAAACTCGAAGCAGCGAGTACAACCGTTTGTGATTGGGTTGAACGAAATAGGAAAAAGAAATGCAAGAGATTAATGTTGCAGATTACATATATAAGAGAGTAAATACGAGCTGATGCAGCAGCATAGCTAAGAAATTCACATGGTTTTTTTTGTTTTGAGATAATAGATGGGAAAAATAAAGCATATAGTCTGTACGGTGTAACTTCATCTACTTTTACACACACCAGATCGTTGCAATTGAAACGTATCAACATCATGCCAAATATTCAATGTTGCGATGTTGTTTCAACTTCTTAAAATCAAACCACACTTAGTAAAAACAAATCTCAATTATCTTATTGCTATATATTTGATAGCAAGTTCATCCAAACCAAAAGGTGATGTCGAATCCCAACTTCAACAAACCCTAACCAAACGTTCCAAAATGTCAAACATCATTAAGCCCTAAAAGGTCATGGGCTTTTCTAATGGCCGAAAGCATGGGGACCCATGCCCTTAATTCTCTCATAGGTGCACATTAATCATTAGCTAGCACTTAGCTCTTGTGCCAAATATATATATATAAGAGACAATAGGAAACAAATTAATTGCGCATCATACTTTGTGGCCACCACACGCATGGCTGCTCCCTTAATTCTTTGACTTCTCTTCACAATTTATATCTATTTTGCAATTAACATAACAAGCTTAAATCATATTATATCATGCATGACGCAAGCTAACGTAAATGACAAGTGTAGTCCTTAATTGTAATCCTGCAATGGCAACCACGATAGAGAAAAATTTATGCTACAAACTTGCAACTGCCCATGGTTTTGTTCTTATATAATAAATGAAGGGTTTTTAATTTTATATATGATCCCTAAAAAGTAGCTATATATTGTGAGAAACATCGAAAAATGCGACATTGTAACAGCCATATGAAACCGGTCATAAAAAAAAAGAAGAGATAAGAATGCTGACCCTACCAAGCAGTTCAAAGGATACCTGAAATTATCCATCTCTTTCTCTCTGCTGTCCGGGTGTATTAAATTTGGCATACCGATGGAGGTCCTTTTCGGGTCTCCGTCAGATGTTGTCTTCCGTTGATCTCCCGGTGGATTTTGGTGATGTTCTCCTGTTGCGTGTGGATCTCAATGGGTTTTGGTGAGATTAGTGATTTGAGGGGTTTTAGCGCCGAATACCTGCAAAGAAGTCCCGGGGTGGCTTGGTACCACCGAGGACCCTCCGACGATCAAGTTAGTGCTCGATCCGGGCAGAGTAACGGCTCAGAGGAATAAAAAATGGCTTACTTAACCCCTCTGTGATGGGGGTTTATATAGCGGTGATGGCACGCAGCAGCAGGCGCGAGAATCTCAGCAGCAGTTACGCTCCCCACGTCACGCCAGCGTAGAGAGCGGATCGCCCATTAATTGGGATCGCGGAGGCGTGGAACGTGGGATGTTGCTGGCGGAGAATCCGCGCATGGCGAGATTCGCGGAGCGGCGGTTACGCCTGTGAGCGGTGGATCTGGTCAGAGGGACCGAGGAAGACGGTCTCGGCTAGGGAGCTCGGAGATGAGCAAGAGGGCCGAGGAGTCCTGGTCTTGTGGCAGCTCGGGACAAGCGGGGGAGGATCGAGGAGGCCAACTTGCAGAGGGCCCCGAAGAGGGCCAGCTTGTGCTTGTGGGTCGGGTACAGGGATTGCCTGGTCGGCCCCTGTGGCCCTTCCTTATGAGTTTTGGGACACGTCGTCTGCCACATGTCCAGATCTTGGAGACCGCCAATATTGAGCATCATCATTAACCCCCAACTCTTGTCCCGACCAGCTAGCGGGTCGGGTTAGGAGTGGACTGCTAGGCCTCTCAAGGTGAGCTCCTTCCTAAGGTTTTGTCGAGACGAGTCCTCGGGCTGTCAGTTGTCTTTTCTGCTAGTGAATCGGGGCGAGATCTCCGCATTTAAGGAAGGTGCGACGGTTCGTGCACTCTGCCACTGAAGCGACAGTCCACGTATCAAGCGTCGATTGGCCGACGCGACGTATGCAAGCCTGGATCGTCTAATGGGACGCGGTCCAGCGCAGGTCGACACGTGGAGCGATCGGAGCCCCTGGACGCGAGGAGCTGTTTCGGCGGGAGATGACGGGCGTCGTTGGATGAGGCCGCTTGCAGCAATAAGTAGGGGCGGGGCCCGCTCCAGGGTCCCTACTCTTTCATTTTTCCTCTCTCTTAAGTCGCGGCTGCTCGGCGTTCTTCTTCTTTTGAATATACGGTTCGCTCCCACTCTTTAGGCTGCTCGCGCCAGAATGAGGCTAATGGCGCGGCCGAGCCCCTGGCTGGTTCATGCCCTGCGCCGGATGTTCTGCCGGCGATAGGGCCGTTTGCTTCGTTGACGGCTCCTGGTGGTTGCTCCGGTGGCGGCCAGAGACGTCCACAGTTATCCGAGCTTCAGATGGGGGACAGAGGGGAGGGCGAGGACATGGCCCCTCTTAAGAGGAAGATGACGATTTCTCGCGCGTCGTCGTCGAGGGTTCCTGAGGGAATTTCCGTGCAGGAGGGGGGCGCTGTTTTCACGGTTCCGTCTGGGCTTTCCGTCGCCGCTGGCCTGCTCGCCGGGATGGAGGAGTCGGCTAGGGGAAAGCTTCCGCATGGCTCCCTGAGGGCCCAACTGGAGGCCATGGCCCAGGAGGCGGTCCAGGTACGAACCCCTCTACGTGTAGTTTTTCTGGTATACCTTTCTTTGGCTCGGGGGCCTCCTGGTTTCTCATCCACTTTCCGTCAGGTCCTTCAACATTGCGCCCTTGCCGCTCGTATGGAGGCCGAGGGGGCGTTCCACGCACCGAGGCCAGTAGAAGCGTTTCCCTCGGAGGTCGAAGTTTTGCGACGTGGCCTGCGCCAGGAGAGGGCAAGGGTCGACATCCTGGCAGCCCGGGCGGAGGCTGCAGAACTTGCCAATTCAGCGAATCGGGGTGTCCATCGTCGTCTGAGTGCGTCCCTCCGGGTCGCTGATAGTAAGCTGGCAGATCTGGCCGAATGCTTCGCGGCCATGGAGAAGGAGAGGAACGCCAGCAGGGGAGATGCTGAGGCGGCGCTTCTGGAGGCCCAGGTTGCCGAGGCTCGGGCTAAGAAAGTTGTGGCCGATTATAAGGCGTCAGAGCAGTTTTACGTCGAGCTCGGGGAGTATTCTGCCATCGCGTAGAACAAGGCCCTGGACGCCGTGAAGGAGCAGCTTCCCGAGTTCGACGATGGCGAGCTCCGCGCTCGGGTTCCGCTTCCGGTGGTGAGGCCTCCGGTGGAAGATGGCGAGGGGAGTAGGGCGCGCCACTGGTGGCGAAATCTCCGGTGGTAAAGCCCCCGGCAGGCCGTGATGCCAGCGATGAGGGGACCGAAGTAAGCCTCCGGGTAGTTTGTAGGGTTGGGGAGCCCCAGAATACCCTTTGTAAAAACTTTGCCTTTGGTAGTAAAAGAAAATTCTTGTTTCATCGGTTTACATTTCATCTTCTATGTGTGAAGAATGTTTGTAAAATATTTCTGCTTGCACTGTTGTGTCAGCTATATGTCTAGCGATCATTCGTCGGGTTGATTTCGATCACTTGCCAAGCGCTGCCGACCTTATGTCTCCATCACTTGCCAAGCGCTGCCGAGGAGGCATCTCCATAGCCCCGGAGCCGAGGGGGGATCGCTTAGACTTAGATGGACTTGTTGCCCCATTTTCGGGGCCTCGGATCCTCAGCGTTGGTGGGGCTGTAAGAAGCCCGCCAAGGATAACCGGGCGGTGAAGCTGTGCGGTCTCCTCTTTGCGAGGGCGTTGATCTCTGGCGTCGCAGGTAGGCAACTACTGGCCTGGGATGACCGAGCGAGGCAGCCGCTCGGATGCCTCTTGCGAGGGCTTCGATCCTTGGCGTCATGGGTAGGGACCTACCAGCCGGAGATGACCGAGCAGGGTAGCTGCTCGGTCGCCTCTGGTGAGGGCTTGGATCCTTAGTGTTGGAGGGGTTGTAGGAAGCCCACTAAGGATGACCGGGAAGTGAAGCTGCGCGGTTGCCTCTTGGCGAGGTCTTTGATCTCTGGCGTCACGGGTAGGCAACTACCATCCTGGGATGACCGAGTGGGGCAGCTGCTCGGATGCCTCTTGCGAGGGCTTCGATCCCTAGCGTCATGGGTAGGGAGCTACCAGCCAGAGATGACCGAGCAGGGTAGCTGCTCAGTTGCCTCTTGCGAGGGCTTTGATACTTCAGGACGGGGACCGAGCAGGGTTACTGCCCAGTGTCTCTTGGCGAGGACTTTGATCCCTGTCGGTTGTGGTAGGAAGCTACCAGCCGGGGATAGACGAGCAAAGACTCGACTGCCTCTGGGAGTACTTTGGTCCTTAGTGCGGGAAGGGCTGTAGAAGCCTACCAAGGACCCTTGGCCGGGCAGGGTTACTGCCCGGTTCCTCTTGGCGAGGGCTTTTGTCCTGAAAGATAGCCGAGCGAGAGATCCTCGAGCTCGACTGCCTCTGGGAGGGCTTTTTGATCCTCGGCGTTGTGGCAGGGAAGCTGCCCGCTGGGGATAGCCGAGCGAGGGATCCTCGGGCTCGACTGCCTCTGAGAGGGCTTTTTGGTCCTTAGCGTCAGGGGGCTGCCGGAAGCCCACTAAGGATAGCCGAGCAGTGGGTTGCACGGCCGCCTCTTTGCGAGGTCCTTGGAGTGTAAAGATGGAACTCTATTCGGAATGATTCAACGTTTCTTTATTCGTATGGACAGGAATTTTAGAGAACGCTTTACACCATCTTTGTGAAAGGGAAAAAGAGGGGGGCGGCATGCACTCGCTGGTATAGCTTGAGCTTCTTGGCGTTGTAAGGCCGTGGAAGCTTTCGTCCGTCCGCGTCTTGTAGGCGGTAGGCACCGCCGGGGAGCGCCTCAGAGACGAGGAAGGGACCCTCCCACTTTGGGGAGAACTTGTGAAGCCTGCCTTGGTCGGTGAACTCGTTCCACCGTAGGACCAGGTCCCCGGTCTTGATGGAGCGGTGTTTGACCCGAGCGTTGTAGTATCGGGCCGTTTATTGTTGATAGGCGGCAGCTCTGATCTAAGCCCGATCCCTCTTTTCCAACAAGATGTCGAGGTTGGTCCGTAGCGCCGAGGTGTTTGCGTTATCGTCGAAGTGCTCGACCCGGTGACTGGGTAGCCCGATCTCCGCTGGAACCATCGCTTCGGTCCTGTAGCAGAGGCTGAAGGGGGTCTCCCCGGTGGGAGTCTTTTTTGACGTGCGCAGGGCTCATAAGACCCGGGGCAGTTCTTCGACCCAACTGCCTTGTCGCCCTTCTAGGCGGGTCCAGAGACCCCGGAGGACATCTCGGTTAGTGACCTCGGCCTGCCCGTTGCATTGGGGATGCGCGACCGCGGCGAACTTCATGAGGACATGGTACTCTTTGCAGAAGTCCTTCACTTTCTCGTTCTCCAAGTTCGTCCCGTGGTCGGTGACGATGCATTACGGGATGCCAAACCGGAGTATCAGGTTGTTTTGCAGGAACATGATGGTTGTGGCGGCGTCCGGTTTCCTGATGGGGACGGTCTCGATCCACTTGGTGAAGTAGTCCACCGCGACGAGAACGTATTTGTGCCCGCCTGTTCCGGTAGGGAACTGGCCGATCATATCCAACCCCCACTGAGCAAACGACCATAGGGATGTCAAGGCGGTCAGCTCGGTAGCCGGGAGGCGGGAAATGCTGCCGTGGAGCTAGCAGCTCTTGCATCTTCTGACCAGCTTCAGGACATCCTCGTGCATGGTGGGCCAGTAGTACCCTTGGAGTAACGCTTTTTGGATCAAGGTTTGAGGCCCCTGGTGTGCACCGCCCACCCCTTCATTGATTTCCTGAAGGACGTAGTCGGCTTCGTCGGGGTCAACGCACCGAAGCAGGGGCTGAGTGAATGCCTTCTTGTAGAGATTCCTGTTGTTCCAGACGAAGTGGCGGGCTTTGGCCCGGAGACGGCGGGCAGCTGTCCGGTCCTCCGGGAGTGCGCCGTCTCTCAGGAACTCCACGAAGGGCTTCCTCCAGTCCAGGTCGCTCTCCTGCGCCGCGTACACGTGGAGTGTCGTTGCTCCGTCTCCCACGCTGGGTCGAGGCAAGGTTTCGAATAGAATAGACCGCCTATTGTTGGCAGAGTATGACGAAGCCAGCTTGCTCAGGCGTCTGCTTGGGCATTCAGCTGCCTGGGTATTTGTTCTACCTGGACTTCGTCGAAGTTTCTTCGGAGTTTCCTCACTTCGTCTAGGTACTTCATCATCAAGGGTTCTCAAGCTTCGAAGCGGCCGGTCACTTGACCGACAACAAGGGCCGAGTCGCTTTGGATTCGAATTATCTTCAGCCCCAGCCCGATGGCCATGCGCAGTCCGGCCAGGAAGGCCTCGTATTCTACCGCATTGTTCGATGCTTTGAAACCGAGCCTCAAAGAATACTCCATCTCTGCTTCGTTTGGGCCCCGGATAATGAGCCCGGCACCGCAGCCTTCCTCGGTAGAAGACCCGTCAACGTAAATGACCCACTCCGGAACCGAGCCAGGGCCTTCCGGGACGGGACCCTGGGTTGCGAGTGGCAGCATGTGAAAGGTTCCTAGTCACTCTCAAGAGGTCTCACAAGGCATCAACCATGCCAATTTCAAAAATTACGGTGCCGAGAAACCCTAATACGGATCGTTGGCTAGAAGTTTAGGCGAAAAAGAAACTAGTTAACAACTTAACTAAATGGTAAACGGAAATACAACCTTTGTAGATCCGATTCTCCACCTCCATGGCTCCGCGATGAAGTCTCCTCGCTGTACAAATCGGATCTTGGGCTCTAGCGTCGGCTTCATCGGAGAAAAAGCGGGCTAAGTCATCGACGACGATGCCGAAGATGATTTACGTCGAGGCATCGCAAGATCAAGCTCCCACTTCACCAAGTCATGAAACTTGTGAAGAAAACACACTCTACTACTTGGCAAGAGGTAGAGGATGAAGAAATAGGAAGTGGGTTCACCTTAGAATTGGATTTCTCACTCTTTTGCTCAAATCACCATTGATAAAGCAAGCTTTTCTTCTTGTGAAGAAGAAGAAGAAGATGATAATATTATGATAAGTTGTTGTGAAAAAGAAAAGAAAATCAATCTTTATCATAATACAACTGTTCCCTTCCGAACGGCGGCCGAGACATGGGACGTCTTGCCTGAGGTTCGGGGCAGATGCTAATAGGTGCTATCCGTCCACCTCTCCGAAGATACCAAGTTGATTTATGGCACCGTGTATCGGAGGTTTAGACGGATGCGGCCGATGTAGCAGATTTCGTCAGATTCCCCCTCGCTTGAGGGGTTTTTGATTGTGGGGACGCTCTTCCCTACAGGCGCAAGCCCCTGCAGTTAATTACGCTACCGCATCGCGGTAACAACTTTCTCCTTCTCCAGCTGGTCACTTCGTGTCGTGGGTGTTTGTTTTGTTTGTGGTTGCCCGTGGATTGTATACGGAGACTGATTTATGTCGTCGCCCGTAGGACGTGGACTAGTCCAAATCCGTATTATCTTAGATTTGGGTTTGGGGGTTGGGTTTGAGGATACGTTAGCCATATTTGAGGCTAAGATCAACTCAAACGTTTGTTAACGATACGTTAGTCCAGTTTGAGACTAAGATCAACTTAACGGGATCGTTTAGATCCGACAAAAGAGCAATTGGCTCTAATGTTCCAGTTTAGGGACATAGTGGTCCATTGAATGTATGACCGTCGGGATCCGTCACCTCTCTGACGACGTTGAAGGATTACAACGACGGATGTCAGAGGAGTTCAGAGATGTACCCTCGAATCAAAGTTGATTGGGGGATTTGTAGTCCAATTTGGGACTAAAGTCTGTTTGAAGGTTTAAGGATACGTTAGCCATATTTGAGGCTAAGGTCAACTTAAACGGTTGTTAAGGATACGTTAGTCCAGTTTGGGACTAAGATCGACTTAACGGGATCGTTTAGATCCGACAAAAGAGCATTTGGGGGCTCTATTGTTCCAGTTTAGGGACATGGTGGTCCAATACCAGTTTAGGGACATGGTGGTCCAATACCAGTTTAAGGACGTGGTGGTCCATTGGTAGTTTAAGGACGCATAAGTCCATGGGTTTGAGGACCCCACAGTCCATATGGGTGTGTTTAAGGACGCATTAGTCCGTTAGTTTAAGGACGCATAAGTCCGCGGGTTTAAGGACCCCACAGTCCGTATCTTGGTTTAGGGACGCATAAGTCCATGAGTTTAAGGACCCCACAGTCCGTGTTGATGTGTGGTTGTCGGGACCCGTCACCTCTCTGAAGACGTTGAAGGATTACAACGACAAATATCAGAGGAGTTCAGAGATGTACCCTTGAACCAATGAGTTGGTTGAAAGAGCAGATGCGCTCAGTTCAAGATGATTTGAGGACTTATGGCCAGTTTGGGCTAAGTCCAACTATGTTTGAAATATAGGCCCTCTGTTGGTCCATTGAAGAAGAGGCTTTGCCTCTAAAAACTTAGCCAATTGGGCTAAAGCTAGTGTTAAACACTACAGACCAACGGTGTTGAACACTGGGAACAGAGTTTTTAAATTAGTGTTAAACACTAAGCAAATCAGTGTTAAACACTGCAAATAGAGTTTTCCAATTAGTGTTAAACACTAAGGAGGGAGGGGTCACGTGCGGACACGTGAGAGCACCCTGATTTCCCTTATTTTATTCTGCAGATAAGTGTTTAACACTTTTCATTTCCTGGCCATCACGTGTGGGCACGTGATGGAGGCCCCCGCTCTGGTCTGTTAGAATGTTCATTAGGGGTCACGTGGTGACACGTGAGGGCGCCCTAAATGTGGAGCCAGATCTCCTTTTGGTTTATCCTCAATCTGCGAACAAGTGTTAAACACTTTTCGTCTTTATTTTAGAGCATCACGTGTTGGCACGTGATGGGGGTTTATGCATCGATAATTACAGCACTTGCTGAGGGGTCACGTAGGGACACGTGAGAGCGCCCAAAGCTTCTTTTCTTTTCTTTTTCCATTAAGTGTTAAACACTTTCATTTTTATTTTAGAGCATCACGTGTTGGCACGTGATGGGGATCTGTGCGCCAATTGTTAAAGCATTTGCTGAGGGGTCACGTGATACCACGTGAGAGCGCCCAAAGCCTTTATTTCTTTTGCTTTTTCTTTCTGCTTTTTGGGAGTCACGTGGGAGCACGTGAGGTGATACTTCAAAGTTCTTTGCAGGGGATCTTTCAAGGGTCACGTGGGGGCACGTGACCCTAGTTCTTTTCATGAACAGAGATCTTTTAAGAATTGAATTCTTTGTAGGGTTAAACCCTAATTATGATTTTGGAGGAATTAAATTCCTATCGTGAAAGAATTAAATTCTTATTTAGGATAAAACCTTGATTTCTTTTCAAAGGAATTAAATTCCCAGATCTGTAAAAGAATTAAATTCTTGATTAGGGTTAAACCCTAGTTTTGTTTTAGGAGAATCAATTTCTCAAAACTCAATTCCCCTTCTAAGTTTAGGATCTGCATGGCAGGATCTCAACCCGATGAGAATTAAATTCTCAAGTTATGGGGAGATTTGCTCTGTGCAGATCTTCAACCAGAAGAAGAACTAAGTTCTTTTTTGTATAAGAGTTAAACTCTTGGATTTTGAGAATTAAATTCTCTGTTTGAAGTTTATCTTTTTCTCTTTTCTCACCTAGGGTTTTCTTTGTTGAGAATTAAATTCTCCTTTCTTTTCTTCCCTCTTGAGAATTAAATTCTCCTCTCTCTGTTTTTCTCTCCAAAAACGTAGATCCCTTCTCTTCTCTTCTTGGCTCCTATTTATAGGAGAAGGAAGAGAATCAATTTGTTTAGCAAATCTCTCATTGAGAGATTTGATTTGTATGTTGAGAGATTTGATTTATATTTATCATTAATCTGGGCCTTTAGATCATTCAGTGAATTTTATTCACCGTGGATTTTAAATCCAAAAGATATTCTATTTGTTATCCTGGTGAGATTTTCAGGGAAATCTTTCCTTGTCCAAGGTTTTTCCATAAATTGGTGATTTTTAATCACCCTTGGATTTTTAATCCAACGGTTCCCCATGACCCTTTTCCATTTGGAAAGATTCAGAAACTTTTAGAATTTAATTCTATTAAATTATAATGCTTTTAAAGCCAGTCACGTGCTGGCACGTGACCTTTGGTCACGTGTGAGCACGTGACCCCCAATCGGGTTCCTTTCTCAGCCGCTTATTTATGTTTCAGTTTTAACCATCACGTGTCAACACGTGACCATTGGCCACGTGTAAGCACGTGATACCTCGTTGAGGTATTTTCTGACTTTTAGAATTAAATTCTATTCATTATTTTAGAGGCTTTAAAAGCCCATCACGTGTCTGCACGTGACCCATGGTCACGTGTGAGCACGTGATGTCCCATTGGGGTCTTTTCTGAGTTTTTATTATATTTTTTAACTCCTCCAGCGGGTTTTTAAAAGCCCATCACGTGTGGACACGTAATTCCTCATAACTTTTGATCCCGGATGAATTACGAGGCCCATAATATATCAAATCGAAGGGTTTTTCGAGCCGCTTTCGATACCGTCAGAATTTATCTGTTTCTAATTTGGGAGTTTATCAAAAAACAGCCCGGAAGATACTGGTTCCCATTTTCTTAAGCGTATCGCCGCCATTTGATACCTTGGGCTCTTTCGCGCAGAAATTTTCGGCGGGAACAAATGCCCCCCACTACTTTGCCCACGTAAGTATATACGTGGGTGAAGTAGTGCAAAGTAATGCATAGCGTATGACCAATTTCGGGTTGGTATATTACTTTCAGAATCTTGATCTGAGAAGATAACGAGCGGACACAAGCGTCGTCGTTTATCATTGACTCAAATCTCGACTCTTAAGAGATATAGTTCCAAACCCTTAACTCCATGAGCCGCACCCTTCTATCTCTTTATATCTTACTCTGGAGTGAAGTAGTTTATATGCTCATAAGTAGCTTTTCCATTTCAGTGGCATGTAGCTTTGGCGAGTGTGGCTCATAGACGGTCCATCTTGACCTCTTTGCAGGGCAGTGATGGCTTAGGAGACAGGGTTAGGATCTGCCACCTAAGACTTTTCAACTTTATGAGCCGTGAGGGTCTCATAAAGACTTTTCTCCCTACGGATCGAGAGGATCTCGTAGGTGTATTTTCTCCTTAGGAGTCGTGAGGATTCCTAAGTGTGTCTTCTCTTATAAGTCGTAAGGATCTTATGAGAGAATTTTTCCCTCTTACGAGTCGAGAGGACCCGTAAGCGGTTGTTCCCCTCCTTGTTGAAATTCGACTTCGGAGAGTGACACCCGTGGATAGTATGCAAGAGACCATTTTGGGCCGACTTGCAGGATCCCAGTGCTTAGGAAACAGGTTTTTTAATCCCTACTGCCTAAGGCTTTATCTCACGAGTCGAGACGAATCGAGAAGTTCTCGCAAAGACATCATTTTCCTCACGAGTCGAAACGAATCGAGCAGATCTCGCAAGAATATCCTAACGTCACAGTTAACCTCTGCTCTTTACGACAGAAGTCTGTTAGGGTCTGTGGTACTTAGGGTTTTGGCCGTCGTACCGTCGCATGAGCTGATGTATTCCTCGATAGGCAATCGTGCTGTTCGAGTAGCCCTGCGACTGCCGTGTCTCTGATCCCTTCGGGGGCTGGACAAGACGTCTTCAAGCAATCCTCCTTGGCAGTTTGACCGTCGGAAGAGCAAGCGCTAGGAATTTGCCATGCCGCTTTTTACTTGAGGTTAGGCTCATTTTGGAGAGCCCCGATGAGTCATAACCACTCCGCGCTGGTGTGGGATGATCTCCGATAGTCTTTCAGGCTTTATATGACTTGCCGTTAAGACCCTGAAGCTAGGAATTTGGCCTTTGCTTCGTTTGCTGGCATTGCGTCCTCTGTATCGAGACGAATGTCATGGTTGTCTCTAGGTTGCTGATGAACCGTCGAGATTTGGAACTAGGGATTTTGCCGTGGCTCCTTTTGGTGATGTTGCGTCTGCTGTATCGAGACGAACGTCGAGGTGGTGACCACTCCATGTAGGATGATCTCCGGTGGTCTTTCAGGCTTTATATGACTTGCCGTTAAGACCCTGAAGCTAGGAATTTGGCCTTCGCTTCGTTTGCTTTGTCATGTACGAATCCTGTTGGAGGAAGAACGTTGTTGTGATATCTCGTCTGCTGTATCGAGACGAACGTCGAGGCGGTGACCACTCCATGTTGGTGTGAGATGATCTCTGATTGTCTTTCCGGTTTTATATGACTTACCGTTAAGACCCTGAAGCTAGGAATTTGGCCTTTGCTTCGTTTGCTGGCATCGTGTCCTCTGTATCGAGACGAATGTCATGGTTGTCTCTAGGTTGCTGGTGAACCGTCGAGCTCTGGAACCAGGGATTTTGCCGTGACTCCTTTCGGTGATGTTGCGTCTGCTGTGTCGAGACGAACGTCGAGGTGGTGATCACTCCATGTTGGTGTGGGATGATCTCCGATTGTCTTTCAGGCTTTATATGACTTGCCGCCAAGACCCTGAAGCTAGGAATTTGGCCATCGCTTCGTTTTCTGGTATCGCGTCTGCTGTATCGAGACGAATGTTGAGGTGGTGATCACTCCATGTTGGTGTGAAGACCAGGATCTGCTCTGGACGTTTCCCACGGGGTCGAAGAGTGACGTTATCCGCGTTCCACGTGACCAGGAATTTTGCTCTAGATGCTTCACACGGGTTCACTGCCGTGTTAGGCGAGGACTAGGCTCCGCTCTGGATGCTTCGCACGGATTCACTGCCGTGCTCTGCGAGGACCAGGATCCGCTCTGGATGTTTTCCACGGGGTCAAAGAGTGACGTTATCCGCGTTCCACGTAACCAGGAATTTTGCTCTAGATGCTTCACACGGGTTCACTGCCGCGTTAGGCGAGGACTAGGCTCCGCTCTGGATGCTTCGCACGGGTTCACTGCCGTGTTCTGCGAGGACCAGGATCCGCTCTGGACGTTTTCCACGGGGTCAAAGAGTGACGTTATCCGCGTTCCACGTAACCAGGAATTTTGCTCTAGATGCTTCATACGGGTTCACTGCCACGTTAGGCGAGGACTAGGCTCCGCTATGGATGCTTCGCACGGGTTCACTGCCATGCTTTGCGAGGACCAGGATCCGCTCTGGACGTTTTCCACGGGGTCAAAGAGTGACGTTATCCGCGTTCCACGTGACCAGGAATTTTGCACTAGATGCTTCACACGGGTTCACTGCCGCGTTAGGCGAGGACTAGGCTCCGCTCTGGATGCTTTGCACGGGTTCACTGCCATGCTCTGCGAGGACCAGGATCCGCTCTGGACGTTTTCCACGGGGTCAAAGAGTGACATTATCCACGTTCCACGTAACCAGGAATTTTGCACTAGATGCTTCACACGGGTTCACTGCCGCGTTAGGCGAGGACTAGGCTCCGCTCTGGATGCTTTGCACGGGTTCACTGCCATGCTCTGCGAGGACCAGGATCCGCTCTGGACGTTTTCCACGGGGTCAAAGAGTGACATTATCCGCGTTCCACGTGACCAGGAATTTTGTACTAGATGCTTCACACGGGTTCACTACCGCGTTAGGCGAGGACTAGGCTCCGCTCTGGATGCTTTGCACGGGTTCACTGCCATGCTCTGCGAGGACCAGGATCCGCTCTGGACGTTTTCCACGGGGTCAAAGAGTGACATTATCCGCGTTCCACGTAACCAGGAATTTTATCGATCGTATCCGCATTTCACGGAATGGAGGTTTGACTGTTGGCGATATGTGTACCACCGAGCCATGGAACTGGGAGTTGCCGCTGTTCCGCTTAGCTTGAAGTTGTGTCTGCTGCGTCGAGATGATCTCCAGGTTATTTGTGAACCGTCGAGATTTGGCTTCCTCTCATGATGAAACCTGGGGGAGGAGTACGACTCTTTCTTTGTTTGCGCCCCTGGATTGTATACAGGGATAGATGTAACATTACCTGTAGGGCGAAGATTTCATTCTTTCGTCATTTTTTTTATTCTTTCCGCGATGCTCTATCATTTCAGCTTTTTATATCGCGAAGGTCGCGATTGCCCAATCATTTCGGCTATTTTTCGCGGTGCCCAATCATTTCGGCTATTTGTTTTATTTTTACTCGCTGCTTTTTATTGCGAGTTGCCCCATCATTTTGGCTATTTTTCATGCATACATTTTTACTTGCTGCTTTTTATTGCAAGTTGCCCCATCATTTCGGCTATTTTGTATGCATTTTTTTTTTGGCTCGCTGATTTTTTCTCGCGAGTGTGGAACTTGGAATCTGGTGCCAATCTCAGCATCAGCATCGCTGCGACTGGAATATAACCAGGAGCGAATCATCATTTGCCATGAAAGGACTTGGAATTTGATACCGGTTTAGGCATCAGCATCGCTGCAACTGGGATATTGCCAGGAGCGAATCATCATTTGCCTCTGTCGATGTTGAACAAAGGTGGCTTAGTAAACAGGGTTAAGGGTCCTGTCGACTAAGACTTTTGACTTCATGAGCCGTAAGGGTCTCACAAAGGTATTTCTCCCTACAAGTCGTTAGGATCTCGTAAGTGTGTTTTCTCCTTAGAAATCGTGAGGATTCCTAAGTGTATATTCCCCTGTAAGTCGTAAGGATCTTACAAAAGGGTTTTCTCCTTACAAGTCGAGAGGGCTTATAAGGGTTGTTCACCGTATAGACATATCCCCAGTCACGGGTGGGACTTGGTTAGGGAAATGTTTATTCGTGCCCGTGGATTGTATACAAGGGTCAGTACTGAACCATTTGTAGGGCAAGATCGGAGGTTGTGGGGGTTGCTTAAGAACAGGTTCAGGTCTCTGTAACTTAAGACTTTCAAAACTTATGAGCCGTGAGGGTCCCATAAGAGAGTTCTCCTTACGAGTCGTGAGGATCTCGCAAGTGTAATTTCTCCTTAGGAATCGTGAGGATCCCTAAGTGTGGTGTTCCCTTGTGAGTCGTAAGGATCTCACGCGGGTGGTTTCTCCTTACAAGGTCGAGAGGAGGCTGCTCCAGCTTCTTCTCTTGAGTATTCTCCATAGGTGAAGGAGTTCTCTTCAGCACTGCAGTAGGAGAGTTTCTGCACACCTTGTTTAGCAATTCAAAACTGTTCCCGGTTGGAACAGCAGCATCGATCCCCACCGTTGGAGCTGGCGGAATTATCCCAGAGGGGGAGTTGCCCCCAGCCTTCCTCACTCGGCACCAGTGGCGACGTCGAGCATGTCGTGCAGATGAGATTACCTCCGTTGTTGAATAAGCTTCTTCATGCCCCCTCTGAGCAGGGGAAGCAGCTTTGAGGACCTCGCCTGGAGCAGCAACCAGAATGGCCAGCCTTGTAAAAATTGACTTCTTGGAAGGAGGAGCCTTTCCAATGATTTCGTCCGCTTGAGCCGGGATGGCTATCCGCTTTGGGATGGCAGCTTCGGGTATCACGGGCTTATAGACGTTCTGGCCCAGTCCGTTGAAAACTGAGGTATTGAAACTGGGCGACCCGTTGAGAGGGGTCGCGGTAGTGGTAAGCCGATTAAAGACCAACTTCTCCGGGGTTTCTTGCAACGTCATTGTGGCATTGAAGCTCAATGGTGGGAGCATGGTCCCGAAGAATAATGCAGCGGTGGCCTGAGTTACCTGCTCCACTGGCATCTTGAAAAAGGAGGCCGCTTGGGGCCCATAAGTCACTCCTCCAGCAAGGACGGAGCGAGAGTTGCAGTTGCAGGTAGTGCAGTTTGAAGCCATTGATCTTTTGTTTTCTGCACGGAGCAAGACACCAAATCTTAGTACCTCGAATCTACAGGCAACCATAGCAAACCGCGATTCGTTCGCGAACACGACACACGAAGTGTGGAGTGGAAAGAGGAAGAGGTCCCACCGGGCGTGCCAGAATCTGTTCCCTTCCGAACGGCGGCCGAGACATGGGACGTCTTGCCTGAGGTTCGGGGCAGATGCTAATAGGTGCTATCCGTCCACCTCTCCGAAGATACCAAGTTGATTTATGGCACCGTGTATCGGAGGTTTAGACGGATGCGGCCGATGTAGCAGACTTCGTCAGATTCCCCCTCGCTTGAGGGGTTTTTGATTGTGGGGACGCTCTTCCCTACAGGCGCAAGCCCCTGCAGTTAATTACGCTACCGCATCGCGGTAACAACTTTCTCCTTCTCCAGCTGGTCACTTCGTGTCGTGGGTGTTTGTTTTGTTTGTGGTTGCCCGTGGATTGTATACGGAGACTGATTTATGTCGTCGCCCGTAGGACGTGGACTAGTCCAAATCCGTATTATCTTAGATTTGGATTTGGGGGTTGGGTTTGAGGATACGTTAGCCATATTTGAGGCTAAGATCAACTCAAACGTTTGTTAACGATACGTTAGTCCAGTTTGAGACTAAGATCAACTTAACGGGATCGTTTAGATCCGACAAAAGAGCAATTGGCTCTAATGTTCCAGTTTAGGGACATAGTGGTCCATTGAATGTATGACCGTCGGGACCCGTCACCTCTCTGACGACGTTGAAGGATTACAACGACGGATGTCAGAGGAGTTCAGAGATGTACCCTCGAATCAAAGTTGATTGGGGGATTTGTAGTCCAATTTGGGACTAAAGTCTGTTTGAAGGTTTAAGGATACGTTAGCCATATTTGAGGCTAAGGTCAACTTAAACGGTTGTTAAGGATACGTTAGTCCAGTTTGGGACTAAGATCGACTTAACGGGATCGTTTAGATCCGACAAAAGAGCATTTGGGGGCTCTATTGTTCCAGTTTAGGGACATGGTGGTCCAATACCAGTTTAGGGACATGGTGGTCCAATACCAGTTTAAGGACGTGGTGGTCCATTGGTAGTTTAAGGACGCATAAGTCCATGGGTTTGAGGACCCCACAGTCCATATGGGTGTGTTTAAGGACGCATTAGTCCGTTAGTTTAAGGACGCATAAGTCCGCGGGTTTAAGGACCCCACAGTCCGTATCTTGGTTTAGGGACGCATAAGTCCATGAGTTTAAGGACCCCACAGTCCGTGTTGATGTGTGGTTGTCGGGACCCGTCACCTCTCTGAAGACGTTGAAGGATTACAACGACAAATATCAGAGGAGTTCAGAGATGTACCCTTGAACCAATGAGTTGGTTGAAAGAGCAGATGCGCTCAGTTCAAGATGATTTGAGGACTTATGGCCAGTTTGGGCTAAGTCCAACTATGTTTGAAATATAGGCCCTCTGTTGGTCCATTGAAGAAGAGGCTTTGCCTCTAAAAACTTAGCCAATTGGGCTAAAGCTAGTGTTAAACACTACAGACCAACGGTGTTGAACACTGGGAACAGAGTTTTTAAATTAGTGTTAAACACTAAGCAAATCAGTGTTAAACACTGCAAATAGAGTTTTCCAATTAGTGTTAAACACTAAGGAGGGAGGGGTCACGTGCGGACACGTGAGAGCACCCTGATTTCCCTTATTTTATTCTGCAGATAAGTGTTTAACACTTTTCATTTCCTGGCCATCACGTGTGGGCACGTGATGGAGGCCCCCGCTCTGGTCTGTTAGAATGTTCATTAGGGGTCACGTGGTGACACGTGAGGGCGCCCTAAATGTGGAGCCAGATCTCCTTTTGGTTTATCCTCAATCTGCGAACAAGTGTTAAACACTTTTCGTCTTTATTTTAGAGCATCACGTGTTGGCACGTGATGGGGGTTTATGCATCGATAATTACAGCACTTGCTGAGGGGTCACGTGGGGACACGTGAGAGCGCCCAAAGCTTCTTTTCTTTTCTTTTTCCATTAAGTGTTAAACACTTTCATTTTTATTTTAGAGCATCACGTGTTGGCACGTGATGGGGATCTGTGCGCCAATTGTTAAAGCATTTGCTGAGGGGTCACGTGATACCACGTGAGAGCGCCCAAAGCCTTTATTTCTTTTGCTTTTTCTTTCTGCTTTTTGGGAGTCACGTGGGAGCACGTGAGGTGATACTTCAAAGTTCTTTGCAGGGGATCTTTCAAGGGTCACGTGGGGGCACGTGACCCTAGTTCTTTTCATGAACAGAGATCTTTTAAGAATTGAATTCTTTGTAGGGTTAAACCCTAATTATGATTTTGGAGGAATTAAATTCCTATCGTGAAAGAATTAAATTCTTATTTAGGATAAAACCTTGATTTCTTTTCAAAGGAATTAAATTCCCAGATCTGTAAAAGAATTAAATTCTTGATTAGGGTTAAACCCTAGTTTTGTTTTAGGAGAATCAATTTCTCAAAACTCAATTCCCCTTCTAAGTTTAGGATCTGCATGGCAGGATCTCAACCCGATGAGAATTAAATTCTCAAGTTATGGGGAGATTTGCTCTGTGCAGATCTTCAACCAGAAGAAGAACTAAGTTCTTTTTTGTATAAGAGTTAAACTCTTGGATTTTGAGAATTAAATTCTCTGTTTGAAGTTTATCTTTTTCTCTTTTCTCACCTAGGGTTTTCTTTGTTGAGAATTAAATTCTCCTTTCTTTTCTTCCCTCTTGAGAATTAAATTCTCCTCTCTCTGTTTTTCTCTCCAAAAACGTAGATCCCTTCTCTTCTCTTCTTGGCTCCTATTTATAGGAGAAGGAAGAGAATCAATTTGTTTAGCAAATCTCTCATTGAGAGATTTGATTTGTATGTTGAGAGATTTGATTTATATTTATCATTAATCTGGGCCTTTAGATCATTCAGTGAATTTTATTCACCGTGGATTTTAAATCCAAAAGATATTCTATTTGTTATCCTGGTGAGATTTTCAGGGAAATCTTTCCTTGTCCAAGGTTTTTCCATAAATTGGTGATTTTTAATCACCCTTGGATTTTTAATCCAACGGTTCCCCATGACCCTTTTCCATTTGGAAAGATTCAGAAACTTTTAGAATTTAATTCTATTAAATTATAATGCTTTTAAAGCCAGTCACGTGCTGGCACGTGACCTTTGGTCACGTGTGAGCACGTGACCCCCAATCGGGTTCCTTTCTCAGCCGCTTATTTATGTTTCAGTTTTAACCATCACGTGTCAACACGTGACCATTGGCCACGTGTAAGCACGTGATACCTCGTTGAGGTATTTTCTGACTTTTAGAATTAAATTCTATTCATTATTTTAGAGGCTTTAAAAGCCCATCACGTGTCTGCACGTGACCCATGATCACGTGTGAGCACGTGATGCCCCATTGGGGTCTTTTCTGAGTTTTTATTATATTTTTTAACTCCTCCAGCGGGTTTTTAAAAGCCCATCACGTGTGGACACGTAATTCCTCATAACTTTTGATCCCGGATGAATTACGAGGCCCATAATATATCAAATCGAAGGGTTTTTCGAGCCGCTTTCGATACCGTCAGAATTTATCTGTTTCTAATTTGGGAGTTTATCAAAAAACAGCCCGGAAGATACTGGTTCCCATTTTCTTAAGCGTATCGCCGCCATTTGATACCTTGGGCTCTTTCGCGCAGAAATTTTCGGCGGGAACAACAACCATGGTCAAGTGTAGAGAATAAACTAGGGTTAAATGGAGTGGTTAGGGTTAAGCATGAGACAAAATGGTCACTTTGGTCAAAGGTTCAAGAAGCTTCAACTAGAAAACAAATTAAGCCACCATTTTCCCTTTATGCTTATCATTTTCAAAATGAATAACTAAATAAGATAAATCAAAAAGAAAACAAAACCCTAACCATTCATATAACCATGGTTTAGTCTTTACACAAACCCAAGTTAGCATTTATCATCAAACATGATACAAACATGTGTACAAAAGTATATCACATATACAATGTGCACAAACCAAGTGAGAAAATCCATTTAAAGTGAACCAATATTAGTTAGTGCAAAGTAATATATCAAATATGTAATTATGCATTAAATCATTAAATCAACACTTGATTCAATGATCCGGTCATGTCGCACACAACCGACTAGTATCCAATGTATCGGCTTATCGAAACAATACTTGATTCGATAACTAGGTTATATCGCATACAACCAATCGATACATTCATCGCGAGAATAGAATACGGTATCACATACACGCATTATTCTCGGTCCCGCACATATCTCATATGCACTCCTATTTCGTTTCGCTTGAGCCAGGAAACCTCTGTGTAGGACTCTAAAGACTCATCAATACGCCGGCAGCAGATGATGATCATATCAATCACCCACAAGCCGCAAGCGGTCTGCTAAACGTAACGGCCACCCGGGTATTGAGCGATCAGAAGATCGACGAGCAAGCCCGCTCACACTCCTGTGAATCCAACCAGTAACACTTATCGTACAGTCCGGTCTGATCGTCTGATATGTCGCATATCTCGCATAGGGGTGGTAAACGTCAGACCCCAATAGCTCGATAAGTCGTGTCGATATGAGGTCTATAACAGTTCGAGAGTCTACTGGTAACACTTACCAGTAAATCTCAGCAACCCTGGCCAGGGATTTCCGGTTATAGCCAATCGAACACAGCGCAACATCAACTCCCTATACCGGGAGAGACGAATCCCCTCCTATCGCTCATTGCCTCCATGTGACTCGGGACTGTACCCAAAAACCACCGTTTTGCATGCCCTCTTGGACGTGGTAAGGTGGAAATCAAAGCACAGTGGGAACCACACAAGACTCTATGACGATCTCGGGTCAACAGACTACTCTGTACCAGTGTCACCTGAGAACTGCCATCTGACGTAAGGTATAATATCATCTGGGAGTTCTCGGCGAGTCCGTCCAGTGTACCCAGTCTCTACTGAGCACCCGTATATCATCTCTGATGTCAAACACCAATGGATATGGGATCATCCATCGCCCATCTGTATGGGTCGAGAAGGTATACGCTAGTCTACTCTGGTATATCGATGCCCCGTCTCGATACACCCACGACTAGGGACTTTGAAGGATGTACTTATGGACTACCATGTCCCCACTAGTATGATCCGCATCATAGTCCAGGTAGTCAAGTACACATCCTAAGGGCTTTACCAATATGTAACAGAGAGACAATCAGTATACACGTTAAGGTCAAGAGTAACCAGATAGCATACTATCATGTCGAGCAAGAAAGTCCTCCCTATATATGTCCCAGCATCCACTACAATATACATCCAATGTACAGTAATGGCCTCTAGGGCATACATATAACTAACAATCTCCCACTTGCACTAGGGCCATCTGTAGCAGTGGTTGTAGTATCTCATACTCAACCATCCCATAATCGTCTCTCTTTGGGAATAGGCCTTCGTGAGTGGATCCGCCGTGTTGTCCTCTGAGTCTACTCTCCTAACCTCGATCACTTAGAGATCAACCATCTCTATGATCAGGTGACACTGCCTTAGAATATGTCTGGATCACTGATGGGACCGGCGTTTCTTGGCATAAGCCACAACTCCATTGTCTCACAATGGTAGGAACGTAGTTCATCTCATGAACCAATATACACCCAAACAGCCTCTTTGGTAGCATCTTAAGTAGCGATGTATACTGCCTTTATCATCTAGTATGCCACGGTATTTAGCTTGGAACCCTTCCAACATACCGTCCCTTTACTGAGGGTTAAGACAATGCCTGTGACTGACACTCAGTCGTCTTTATCACCCTGGAACCCTTCCAGTGATTCTCCCCAGGATCGATTGATATCATCTCACTACAACTAGTGAGAATCCTAACATCCAATTAAATCTATCTCATAGATCCAAAACTCAGGATTTAGGAGGTATCATTTTGATCCTACACGGAGAATCTTTGTGATAAACGGAGATTGATCGAGCGTAGCATAAGAAACTCCTTTCTTATCAAGAGTAAGTCATCCACGTACTCTACGAGGATCACCACCATACTCCCTACTACCTTTTTGTTTATACAAGGTTCATCTACCATTTTGATGATGTCAAACTGTTTGACTAACTCATCAAAACAGATGTTCCAACTCCGCGATACCTGCTTTATTACATAAAACATCTTGCACACGTTTCCGCTGCTCCCACTGTCTACGAGGCCCTCTGGCTGTGTACTTATAGACGCTCTCTTCCAAAACATCATTTAGAAAAGCAGTCATGACACCCAACCACCAGATATCGTAGTCATGGTATGTAGCCGTGACAAGTAGGATCTGGATGGGCTTAAGCATAGCCATTGGAAAAAGGTTTCATCATTATCCACGCCTGGTCGATGACGAAAACCTTTAACAAGTCTAGCTTTGAAAGTCTCAACCTTTCCATCTACACCAAGTAATCTTCTCAAGATATACTTGCTCCTGATGGGGATTTAACCGTTCAGATATAGCAACCAAAGTCCATACTTTGTTGGTGTATAAGGATTCCATCTCAGATCACTAAGCATCCAGCCATTCTTACAGAGTCTTACTCCTGATGGCCAGCTCGAAGCTAGTTGGGTCATCATCTCATGATGCATTCCTCGCTCCCACTGTCATAGAGCAACCGAAGTATCTCTTAGGTGGGTGAGGAACCCTACTAGATCGGCGAAGAGGCTGAAGTTCGTTGGTATCTACTGAATCCTTTGGTTGTACCAAATCATCTGCTGCAGTTTGTATAGCTGGAACCTTTCCAGTTCTACATAACAGATCTTGCCTCGAGTTTGTCCGGATTTTGCTTTTAGACATAGGCCGGACAACCCCAAATCTTAACTAGCTTAAGACATGGGCTCTTCCCATACCATATCTCATATGGAGTGGTAGGCAACTGATTTGATTCGAACCCTATTCAATAGGTATGCAACTTCATAAGTGCATAACTCCCAAAAAGGAATAGGTAACTCAGTAGTACTCATCATAGAGCACACCTTATCATATAGGGTGTGATTGCTCTGCCCCGATATACCATCGTTCTATGGTGTATACGGAGGAGTAATGCTGAGAGTCATTCTCGTTTAGAATAGACCAAGATTTCCGCACTCAAGTATTCTCCTCCCTGATCACATCAAAGGACATAATACTTATACCCGTATTTTGGTTCTCTACTTCTAACTTATATTCTGTGAATATCTCAAAAGGTTCGGACCTATGTTTCAACAGGAACATATGTCTGAATCTTAAGAGATTATCAGAGAATGTAATGAAGTATAAAGAACCAGTCCTGGCATGTGTAGACAGGAGACCTTACATACATCATAATGTATCAGTCCCAAGAGTTTACTAACTCTTTCTCTGTTTCCAATAAACAGAGCTATGGTCATCTTATCTTTGTGACATGACTGGCAAGTTTCACAAGATGTAAATTCAAACTGATTTAAATATGCATCTAAAATATAACTTCAGCCAGTCGGGTCGCATTGATATGACCTAGTCTACAATGCCTCAAGAATGGTTCGTTCATTTCTGAACTCTTCTTCTTGTGTGTGTTCTGTATACGAGGAACTGTAGTTTGATTTAGAACGTCAATGCTTTTAGATAACGTGCCTGAACCGATCAACTTTTGATATAGGAAATGTTCAAAACATTATCCATCAATACAAAATTTTATCATTTCTTTACTAATAAAGTGACTGATATGATTTTGTATATCAGGTTCGGTATCTAATAGCATTTGTTCAGAATCAATGTATTGGTAATACAGGGTGACAGTGACCAACAGACTTGGCTGCAACACTTGCCCCGTTTTCTATCTCATGAAACTTATCACCCGTTCTCAGTTTTTCTACCTTTTTGTAGCCCTATGTAACAGATTACATATCTGGGATCCTGACCCGGTATCATATACCAAGGATGCGGAGGATACTGAGAAACAGTTCTGTATAATGAACACACCCGAAGATGATGCATCAGCATGCACTCTCTTCGTTTGGGCGGCACGGGAATTCTGGTAATCCCCAATTTCCTGCTCTGTCTTATAACAATTATAAGGTGGAGCGGGACCAACGTTCTCCAGCTCAGTATAACAAGCGGGTTCGGTCAATAATCCGTATTATTATCTTGATTAAGGCGTGATATGGTCGCTACCAGGAGAGAGAGAGAAGAAAACACTCAGCGTGCGCTCTTGCAAGAATAGATTGGTTATTATTTTATCTAATCAGGATGGCTCCCACTGCTTTTTATCAAATCTTCCTTCAAACCCTAAAAGGAAAGACTAGCCGGGATTAATTACACACTACAAGTTCGCCAATCTTTCAGCCAGGCCAGTGTCGGTAGTTTGAGGGAGGTCCCCCGTGCTTTCGCACAAACCTAATTAATGTAAACCTCGTTTTCCCAGAAGCGTAACCCCGTTGACACCTTTCTAGACACCTACTTGATCGGCTAATTGTAATGTGTAAAACTCTCACAGGAGTAACTCTTACTCGCAGTGGGTATCGGGATCCAACTATCTCATAGAAGGTATGCAATCTCATTGCAAATTTCAACACTTGAAATTCCCGATAATATTTTGCCCCTAGCGTCCTATGACCTTGACAGAGGTCAACAAACCATAGGCTGCTAGTCAAGTTCAACCCGCCATTTCTTGATTGAAGTAAACCCACCCGCACGACCCTTGACAGAGGTCAACAAGGTCGCACGACTACCCTAAATCAATCACATCATATGCTTATACAGATAAGCGTTAATCAGCTACCGCACACTACTCCTTGACAGAGGTCAACAAACGCAGCACGAATACTAACCAGTACATATTTGAAATGACGGAGGGCTACGACAGGTTTTTCTGAAAACCTTTTGCGTAATGAACTTGATATCGTTGTAGAATCAAATGAAGTTTTGAAATGGAGTGATTTTGAGGCTTTTCTAGTTTTGCTAAAAGAGTCACTCCCGGTGAAGGGATCGTCGGTCCTTTCCTCGTCGAATGAGGTGCGGGATATATCATATATATCACTGTGCAAAGCAAAAACACTTAAAAGATATCAAAAGACAAACCGAGTGAGTAGCATCTTCCAGTTATTGCTAAAGGAGTCACTCCCGGTGAAGGGATCTCGGTCCTTTCCTCATCGAATAAGGTGCAGGATATATCACATATACCGCTGTGCAAAGCAAGAACTGTAGCTACCTGTTTTATTTTTGAAATTCGATTCTACAACATCTTAGGTTTCTTTTATTTCATTAATCTCATTAATGAAGTCCCATCATTTAAATTACCTAAACATCACAGATAAATACGACGTACACTTATGCCATCCGCATTCGTCTCAATGTCCCCTCGTGCACCGTTAGGTTAGGTAACTAACGGCAGAGCGGGGCAGGGCTAGCGCGGGTGTAAAACATAAGTAACGTCTATATAATATATCAAATATACTATATATAGTATCCATCACAGAACATATCGCATGATCACATCACAGATATCGCAGCAGAAGAATCATATGAAATATTGGATATATTAGGACGTCCGTGTTTTCAATATGAGCCAGTATAAAACACGGATTCCACGGTCGCGATGAATAGCCAAACCCACACCCCTAGACCCCTACGAGAGCGACAAGCAACCCTACCAATTCTAGAGTTAGGAGACCCGGACTCGACTCCTCGAGTTGGTCTCCCACTTGACTCCAGAACCCGGTTACTTGTGCCCTCCTCCTTGGGTCTATCCTAGTGCGGAAAAGTAAATAATATACAAACGGTGACATCTTCCGCAACCTGGAAGTGCCCCAATAAAAGAATATTACATACAAGTTTTTACATGAATGAAAATGAAAAACACTCATCTCACATAAAAAAAACCCCGGCTATTCAAACACGACGATCCAATATAACATATCCAGCAACACATAACATCACATGTCATCAACGTAAGTAAATATGTCCATCCCAATTGTCGTTGACATATAGCAACGAAACCGGCGATATCACATATTACACTTACGGTCACAGAAAAGAAAGTGTAAAACTACAACAGTTGGAATCCGCAACCTCCATAGACATCGCATGCCTAATCAAATGAAATACTTAGACATCACATGCCTAACAATTATAAACACCGCATTTTAGTCTCAAAAATCGAAAACTCTTTTCAATATCAAGTCGGGCAATTCAACAAGATTCCCGACATCTTGATCGTATGCTCGTCGCAAACTTTAGTAGGCGGCCGCACCCCCGACGCCGTCGACGAAGTGCACCAAGGCGGAACACCGCTACCGGGAGCACCCGAACGGATGCTTTCGGCGACGGGGTTCTCCTACAGTCACTTGGTCGGGGCTATGGAGTGAGGCTGTCTATTAAGTACCCGGCGAGTATCCGCGTACGCTACGTGATTGCGACGGACTTTTGATCACATCAAAATTCCGTGGCAACCGATCAAGTGAGACTAAACTGCTATGTTTATAACATTCATTCAGTCATCTCATAACTGCTTGTGAATTCCAATTATTGTATCACATTCCGGATAAGACAGAAAATGTTAAACTTTCCGATCGAACAATCGAACACCCAAGTTTTCCCGAAACAAATCAACACATGAAATAGATTTAAAAACATTCAGTTCATGCCTCAGTACCAACGGTCCAGCCGTAGAAGGGTCAAGCCAACGCCTCACATGTGGTACGCCGTACTCCCCCAAACCCTAAGGTTCAAAGGGCAGTTCAAGACGGTCACATAATCGAGTTAAGGTTTGTTGTCTTCTAGAGGGACCATCGCGTTACTTGCACTACTTAGAACGTCTTTAAAACACGGAAAAATCCAACACTTAGAAATTTCCCGACAGGGGAAAAATTGGGTATTTATATCCGGTCGAACTTTTTAACATATTCAAAAATTATCCGGAAAGCCACATAGACAAAATCTGATACTCCGATCGAAACACCGAATCCCCAAAACAACCCCAGAATGTCCAACTCTTGAATAAATATTAAAAATTCCCAGAAAACTCAGCATTAAAATAAAGAAGTTACTGTGCCAAAATCGTTGACTAATGAGACTTGTTGACCGCGGAACCGCCGCATAAGCCATGCTTATGCCGCGGTTCCGCCGCTCTTTGGAGGAATCATGAGTCCCGTTTTATACAGTAATTCTTAGAATCTCCTTCTTAGTTTTCTGCATATTTTTAATACTCAAAAATCCACAAATTCAGAAAAAGTCCAGAGAGCCGTTTTGAGTTGGGGTTTCGCGTCGATCGGACTTCAAACTCCGTCTAGACTTCGCCTAAGGCTCTAGCTAGGCTCTGATACCAATGAAAGGTTCCTAGGCACTCTCAAGAGGTCTCACAAGGCATCAACCATGCCAATTTCAAAAATTACGGTGCCGAGAAACCCTAATACGGATCATTGGCTAGAAGTTTAGGCGAAAAAGAAACTAGTTAACAACTTAACTAAATGGTAAACGGAAATACAACCTTTGTAGATCCGGTTCTCAACCTCCATGGCTCCGCGATGAAGTCTCCTCGCTGTACAAATCGGATCTTGGGCTCTAGCGTCGGCTTCATCGGAGAAAAAGCGGGCTAGGTCATCGACGACGATGCCGAAGATGATCTACGTCGAGGCATCGCAAGATCAAGCTCCCACTTCACCAAGTCATGAAACTTGTGAAGAAAACACACTCTACTACTTGGCAAGAGGTAAAGGATGAAGAAATAGGAAGTGGGTTCACTTTAGAATTGGATTTCTCACTCTTTTGCTCAAATCACCATTGATAAAGCAAGCTTTTCTTCTTGTGAAGAAGAAGAAGAAGATGATAATATTATGATAAGTTGTTGTGAAAAAGAAAAGAAAATCAATCTTTATCATAATACAACCATGGTCAAGTGTAGAGAATAAACTAGGGTTAAATGGAGTGGTTAGGGTTAAGCATGAGACAAAATGGTCACTTTGGTCAAAGGTTCAAGAAGCTTCAATTAGAAAACAAATTAAGCCACCATTTTCCCTTTATGCTTATCATTTTCAAAATGAATAACTAAATAAGATAAATCAAAAAGAAAACAAAACCCTAACCATTCATATAACCATGGTTTAGTCTTTACACAAACCCAAGTTAGCATGTATCATCAAACATGATACAAACTTGTGTACAAAAGTATATCACATATACAATGTGCACAAACCAAGTGAGAAAATCCATTTAAAATGAACCAATACTAGTTAGTGCAAAGTAATATATCAAATATATAATTATGCATTAAATCATTAAATCAACACTTGATTCAATGATCCGGTCATGTCGCACACAACCGACTAGTATCCAATGTATCGGCTTATCGAATCAATACTTGATTCGATAACTAGGTTATATCGCATACAACCAATCGATACATTCATCGCGAGAATAGAATACGGTATCACATACACGCATTATTCTCGGTCCCGCACATATCTCATATGCACTCCTATTTCGTTTCGCTTGAGCCAGGAAACCTCTGTGTAGGACTCTAAAGACTCGTCAATACGCCGGCAGCAGATGATGATCATATCAATCACCCACAAGCCGCAAGCGGTCTGCTAAACGTAACGGCCACCCGGGTATTGAGCGATCAGAAGATCGACGAGCAAGCCCGCTCACACTCCTGTGAATCCAACCAGTAACACTTATCGTACAGTCCGGTCTGATCGTCTGATATGTCGCATATCTCGCCTAGGGGTGGTAAACGTCAGACCCCAATAGCTCGATAAGTCGTGTCGATATGAGGTTTATAACAGTTCGAGAAACTACTGGTAACACTTACCAGTAAATCTCAGCAACCCTGGCCAGGGATTTCCGGTTATAGCCAATCGAACACAGCGCAACATCAACTCCCTATACCGGGAGAGACGAATCCCCTCTTATCGCTCATTGCCTCCATGTGACTCGGGACTGTACCCAAAAACCACCGTTTTGCACGCCCTCTTGGACGTGGTAAGGTGGAAATCAAAGCACAGTGGGAACCATACAAGACTCTATGACGATTTCGGGTCAACAGACTACTCTGTACCAGTGTCACCTGAGAACTGCCATCTGACGTAAGGTATAATACCATCTGGGAGTTCTCGGCGAGTCCGTCCAGTGTACCCAGTCTCTACTGAGCACCCGTATATCATCTCTGATGTCAAACACCAATGGATATGGGATCATCCATCGCCCATCTGTATGGGTCGAGAAGGTATACGCTAGTCTACTCTGGTATATCGATACCCCGTCTCGATACACCTACGACTAGGGACTTTGAAGGATGTACTTATGGACTACCATGTCCCCACTAGTATGATCCGCATCATAGTCCAGGTAGTCAAGTACACATCCTAAGGGCTTTACCAACATGTAACAGAGAGAAAATCAGTATACACGTTAAGGTCAAGAGTAACCAGATAGCATACTATCATGTCGAGCAAGAAAGTCCTCCCTATATATGTCCCAGCATCCACTACAATATACATCCAATGTACAATAATGGCCTCTAGGGCATACATATAACTAACAGCATGGACTCCGGCTTCTTGCTAGGGATGGTGCATTCAACGATGAAATCGGCCAGGGCCTGCGCCTTGATGGCTTGCCTCGGGCGATATCTTATGTCGAACTGAGATAGCTCCCACCTCCATTTTTCTAGACGGCCCGAGGATTCCGGTGATGCTACGATAGCTCCCAACGGGCGCTCGGTGAGGACGACGATGGTGTGTACTTGGAAGTAGTGCCGTAGCTTCCGCGAGGTCACCACGAGGGCTAAGACAATCTTCTCTATGGCGGGGTACCTTGTTTCCGCGTCCTTAAACATGTGGCTCACATAGTACACCGGCTTTTGCGCCCCCTCGGCCTCCCGGATGAGCACCGAGCCTGCTGCTTGGTCGGATACTGCCAGATACAGCGACAGCTCATCCCTCTCTACTGGCCGGGTGAGCAGCGGCGGTGTTGCGAGGTGCTTCTTCAATTGGTCGAAGGCGGCTTGGCATTCCTCTGACCACTCGAACCTCGGAATTTTCCTCAGCGCCTTAAAGAACGGGAGGCACTTCTCCCCCGACCTGGTCATGAAACGTCTCAGAGTGGTGACCCGCCCCGTGAGCCGCATGATCTCAACGTTGGTCTTGGGCGCGGCCATGTTCAGGATAGCCTCGATCTTCTCTGGGTTAGCTTCGATTCCGCGGTGAGTGACCATGAACTCGAGGAACCTTCCCCCGGTGACCCCGAATGCGCACTTGGCGGGGTTTAGCTTCATGTTGAATTTGCGGAGCACTCCGAAAGTCTCGCCCAGGTCCTTGGAATGGTCGGCCGATGAGATGGACTTGACGAGCATGTCATCAACGTAGACTTCCATATTCCTGCCGATCTGTGGCTTGAACATGCGGTTGACCAGCCTTTGGTACGTGGCCCCGGCGTTCTTGAGGCCGAAAGGCATCACCTTATAGCAGTACACTCCCCGGTCCGTTGTGAATGCGGTCAGATCTTCGTCTTCAGGATTCATACGGATTTGGTTGTCGCCGGAGAATGCGTCCATAAAGCTCAACAGCTCGTGGCCGACAGAGCTGTCGACGAGCTGGTCTATACGGGGGAGCGAAAAGTTGTCCTTGGGGCAGGCCTTATTGAGGTCGGTGAAGTCGACGCACATACGCCACTTCCCGCTCGACTTCTTGACCAGGACTACGTTTGCCAGCCACTCTGAGTAGGGTACATTTCTGATGAAGTTGGCGGCGAGGAGCCGATCAACCTCCTCTTCGATAGCCTTCTGTTTGACCGGGACGAAGCTTCTTTTCTTCTGTCTGACGGGCCGGGCCGCAGGATCAACCCCGAGCTTGTTGGAGATGATTTTGGGGTCGATCCCAGGCATGTCAGCAGGCGCCCAGGCAAAGTCGTTGGAGTTGCTTCTGAGGAATTTGATCAGGTCATCCCGCTGAGTCCCCGTCAGGAGCGACCCGACCTGGACGGTCTTTCCCTGGTCTCCTTCTGTTAGGGGCACCTCGGTCAGAGGTTCGACCGGTGCTCCACGGATCTCCTTACGCTCGTCTTGGGTGTCCAGGGAGCCTTTGATGTCATCACACGCCTCGGCGCCGTCGACATGCTGCTCGGGTGAAGACGTTTCGGTAAGGTCTATCTTCGCGACCCGTTAGCTCCCGTACGCCCGACCTATCTCGCCCCGATCGAGAGGGAATTTTATCGCCAGGTGGTAGGTCGAGATCTGGGCCTGGAGGGTGTTCAGCGTCGGGCGGCCGAGGAGGACGTTGTAGGCCGACGAAACTTTCTCTATGATGAAGTCCACAGGTAGCGTGCGCGAGTGGCCAGGCTCCCCGATCGTGAACTGCAGAGTGACCACCCCTTGAGCTGGGACGGAGTGGTTGGTGAACCCCGAGAGGACGTGAGAGGTCGGTCTCAGGTCTGCTGGGGGGAGCCCCATACGCAGGAAGCAGTCGTGGAAGAGGATGTCCGCCGAACTGCCTGAATCGATGAGTATCCTGTGGACCTCGTACCGGTGGATTTGGGCTGTGATCATCAGCGGGTCGTTGTGGGGCACAGATATGCCGTGGAGATTCTCGTCGCCAAAGGTGATGGGCTCTCGGCCCCTAACCCTTTTGATCGGGCGGTCGCCGGAGCCTATGTAATGGCAGCCAGCGGGGGAGCCGATGACGTTTGGTGAGGGCTCACCCGCGCCTCCGTTGTGAGGGAGACGACAGCGAATATTTGGATCTTCAGGGGGATTGGTTGCCATGTGGGCGGAGATCGGAAGGCCAACTTTGTGTTTTGTGGAGCAGTTTCCCACAGACGGCGCCAAATGATGGAGGTCCTTTTCGGGTCTCCGTCAGATGTTGTCTTCCGTTGATCTCCCGGTGGATTTTGGTGATGATCTTCTGTTGCGTGTGGATCTCAATGGGTTTTGGTGAGATTGGTGATTTGAGGGGTTTTAGCGCCGAATACCTGCAAAGAAGTCCCGGGGTGGTTTGGTACCACCGAGGACCCTCGGACGATCAAGTTAGTGCTAGATCCGGGTAGAGTAACGGCTCAGAGGAATAAAAAATGGCTTACTTGACCCCTCTGTGATGGGGGTTTATATAGCGGCGATTGCATGCAGCAGTAGGCGTGAGAATCTCGCCAGCAGTTACGCTCCCGACGTCACGCCCGCGTAGAGAGCGGATCGCCCATTAATGGGGATCGCGGAGGCGTGGAACGTGGGATGTTGCTGGCAAAGAATCCGCGCATGGCGAGATTCGCGGAGCGGCGGTTACGCCTGTGAGCAGTGGATCTGGTCAGAGGGACCGAGGAAGACGGCCTCGGCTAGGGAGTTCGGAGATGAGCAAGAGGGCCGAGGAGTCCTGGTGCTATGGCAGCTTGGGACGAGCTGGGGGGGGGGTCGAGGAGGCCAACTTGCAGAGGGCCCCGAGGAGGGCCAGCTTGTGCTTGTGGGTCGGGTACACGGGTTGCCTGGTCGGTCCCTGTGGCCCTTCCTTCTGAGTTTTGGGACATTTCATCTGCCACGTGTCCAGATCTTCGAAACCGCCAATATTGAGCATCATCAGATACCGAATAATTTCTCTAAAACAATCTCTAAAGGGTCTTCGTTGACTAAAAAGGATCATCCGTTTGTTCAACCCATGAGTTAGGGTTAACTAAGATTAAATGCATAAATTATTGACCAACCATCCCCATCATCCTCATCTCATATATATACACACACAAACACACATACATGCTCTTCCATGCAGTATCAAAGCGGCTTCTCATGTATCCTTCATGATCCGGTGGAGGGAGATAAAATCATCTTCTTGCATCTCCAATCCAACCATTAGTTCTAACTAGGGATATAAATGAATACCGATAATCTGAGTTGACTCGGAATCCGTATCCAAATTTTATCAAATATAGATAGCAATTATCATTTCCAAAGCTGATTGTTCATATTCTTATATGTATCCACCAACAACCATAAGATACGGGTATGGTAGCGCAACTATATCCGATCCGAATCCATACCATATTCGGATCGTCTAGGACTACCGGGTACGGATATGGTAACACTTCACCTGTCTCGTATTTGATCCATTTACAGCGGTGCTAGGACTGGATTTATCTGCAATGGTCTAACTTAAAGGCCTGGAGGGTGCTTAGAAATATCAGAATCCTTGGGGGGTTGTTTGAAAATTCCATGTTCTTGGGGTCCCAGCAGCATGACTAGCCGTCCACTTTAAACAAGAATGAACCTTCGTGCTCATTCAGTAAGGAAAAAATAAGCAAATAAACGATTTTATAATTGGCAAACAAAAAGTCGCGCTGCCCCCTCACGTGCTTCATTTAATGTTTGGAATTTTTATGATTTCAAGAGGGCTATTTTGTAAATATTTTTGAATGTGGAAAAAGTCATCTTGCTCTGCTCTCTATAAATTCTCTATCTCCTCCCTCTCTCCCTCAAACTCAAACTCGAAACTCAAAATTCAACCAAAATCAAAGTTTCTCTCTCTTCTTCTCTTGATATTTTGTGCAATTTTTTTCCATGGGGCTCCCTGTTATCAACCAGAATAATCGTCAGCTTCTTTCAAAGGTCGCGACGAACGACGGCCACGGAGAAAATTCGTCATATTTCGACGGATGGAAAGCTTATGAGAATGATCCTTTTCATCCCGCAGAGAACCCAGAGGGAGTTATCCAAATGGGTCTTGCAGAAAATCAGGTAAGAATTAATTAACTGTGTGTGTTTATATATATATACACACACACACACACACACACACACACACACATTAATATTGTGATTGTGTACTAATTAATGAAATGCATTTTCTTGTTTAGCTTTGCCATGACTTGATTCAAGAGTGGATCAAGGACCACGCCGAGGCTTCCATTTGCACGGCGGAGGGCGTCTCCGAGTTCAAGGCTATTGCTAACTTTCAAGATTATCATGGACTCCCCGCCTTCAGACAAGTGAGTAAATATATGTTCGCGACAGCATGCAGAGGTCGATCGGTCGCATGTTTGAAAAAATTACGTACCCTTCATCATGAGGTAAATATTGACTGACGATGATATGACATGATGCGTTCAAAATTGCAGGCGGTGGCAAAGTTTATGGAGAAGGTGAGGGGAGGGCGTGTCGGTTTCGACCCAGAGCGCATAGTGATGAGTGGTGGAGCCACTGGGGCTCAAGAAACGATCGCATTTTGCCTTGCTGATCCCGGCGATGCCTTTCTGATCCCTACACCTTATTACCCTGGGTACGTATCTACATGTACCTATGAGTGGTATCAGAGCCATTCAGATTTTATTATTTCTTACTGAAGGATCCATAAAAATTTTTTAACAAATTGTGGTGCATAGAAACTCTAATTAGATCCACAACAATTAATAAAGAGGAAAACGAATTTCATTATTTTTCCCAATGTAGCTAGTAGTCAAATCAAAGATAGAGATATAAAATCGTGAAGTTTCCTAGAGATGGAGCTTTCTTAATATATTCTAAGCCTAAGACATGCATGCAAAAACATTGGGTCATTACTCAAAATTAGGTATCAACGGCTAATCAATAAATTCGTTTCTAGTAATTAATGCCAAGGATTCTCCATATATACAAATCCATGGGGCCTCTGAATGCTTGTGTGTGATCTGTACTGTGGTTTATGAGCCGGTTCTGAAAAAACAAAATCAAATATTTTAAAATTTTAATCTTGTGCATAGCTACTTTGCATGCGCAATGTGTTTTACTCTATTATGAGTAATCATGATGCATGCAACTAATGATCGTCGAGTGTATATATAAATGTATATGTATGAAAAATATTTAACATTTTAAAACATTCTTTTACCTTTAGATTCGATCGAGACTTCAGATGGAGAACAGGAGTCCAACTCCTCCCCGTACACTGTAAAAGCTCCGACAATTTCAAGATCACAGAGGACGCTTTTGAATCAGCCTACGAAAATGCGCAAAAGTCAAACATCAAAGTCAAAGGAGTGCTCCTAACAAATCCGTCGAATCCCCTCGGCACGTCCATGGATCGATCCACGCTCCAATCCGTAATCTCCTTCGTCAACTCCAAGAAAATCCACCTCGTTTGCGACGAAATTTTCGCGGGCACAAATTTCACCGACCCGAAATTCATCGGGGTCTCCGAGATAATCGAATCAGACCCCAATTGTGATAAAAATCTCGTCCACATTGTTTACAGTCTCTCTAAAGTCCTTGGTCTTCCAGGGTTCAGAGTTGGCATAATCTACTCTTATAACGACCAAGTCGTTGCAATCGCTAGAAAAATGTCAAGTTTCGGACTTGTCTCGACTCAGACACAACATCTCTTAGCCTCAATGTTGTCCGACGAAGAATTCACCACCAAATTTTTAACCGAAAGCGCCCGAAGACTAGCCAAAAGGCATCGGGTCTTCGTTTCGGGTTTGGATCGGGTTGGGATCCAATGTTTAAAGAGCAATGCGGGCCTATTTTGTTGGATGGACTTAAGCCCCTTGCTTGAAGAAGCAACGGGCGATGAAGAGTTAAGATTGTGGAGAGTAATAATTCATGAAGTGAAGCTCAATGTGTCGCCGGGGACCTCATTTCATTGTTCGGAGCCTGGTTGGTTTAGGGTTTGTTTCGCGAATATCGACGATGAGACGATGGAGGTTGCACTTGAAAGGATTAGCTCCTTTGTTGGTAAAGTTAATGAAAGGGTTAGGGTTACTGATCAAGCTAAGAAGAAGAAGAAGAAGAATTGGCAAGGGACAAGCTTGAGGTTGAGCATGAGTAGGAGATTTGAGGATTTGACCATCATGACTCCGAGGCTTATGTCTCCTCATTCACCTTTGGTTCATGTAGCTACTAATTAGTGAATTATTTGGATAATAATACTTCAATTAATTAAGATTGTATTTGTTAAAGGTCATAGGGGTTTCATTATTTGTGTAAACATCTGTCATCATCCCGAAAGTGGCACGTGACCGGTATTTAAATCACGTGACGTTTAAAAATATCGACGCGGTCCAAATAAGCCAAAATCCCGAAATCTAAACCTTTTTTTTACGAAAAATTTGGAGGTGGAGTTTAAAAATAGTCATTAGATGGAATCAATTTAAAATGGTAACTAAAGTCTGAATAAATTTGTTTGAAAAGCATCTATGACGTTTTAAAAATCGAGCATCACTTCCTTTGTAAATTTTAAATAAAACCTGAAACAAGCATAATATATAAAACATCCCAACGGAAGCTAGCTTCCACATCCAAACGGCGGAGCAACCACGCAGATAATATACGACGCCCAATGGCGAAGAAAAAAGAAAAGCGAAACAAAACCAACAAGTATAAATATTCGACTCCAACGAGTGCGACGTCCACAAACACATAAATTCTAAATCTCGCTTCTAAGTCCACAATTTATGAGTTCTGGGTCGATTGAGTTTTAACTAGATACAAAAGGATATATACATATACAATGTGTGGTTACGATACAACCGTAACCCAAGCAATCACTGAAGAAAAGAGTGTGCCGCAATCTGATAATGATCTGAGCGGTAAATCCTGCAAGAAATTAGGGCACAACGGGGGTGAGTTGCCAACTCAGTGAATAAAAGTAAATTGCAAGGTAGAAATCGAAATGCATAATGATAAACCTAGATCGTAAAATATAATACTATCATATCTTGTACTATTACATGAATAATGCAAAAGTACTATAATCGTATCAATATCAATCGCGTAAACCCGAAAATATATCATCTCATATACCTATAACATGCATCCATGTATAAGCCTATAAGATAGCCGAAATATGTATGTAAAACCACTTTTTAAAATAGCCGCGGGATACGTATGTCACGGTATGAGAAGCAGACGTAATAGTAAGAAGTATTATATGTGTTTTATTTAAGATATGCGTCTCGCACTTTAGAAATGAGTTTTAAGAGGGTTTCTATTTAAAAGATCCTTGTGTCGTCCCAGACACGTCAAAATAGTGAGACTATAGCTCATTTGGAAACCACTTTATATATGTCAACATGTAAAAATAGTATTCAGGTACTGTCTCCTGGATCAGTCCTGATCGACTACAATATAGCATAAACTATAACAACGTATCTCGAATGATTGCACAATCATCAATATATGAGTGTCTATGCAACAACCCTAAATATTATGTACAATTTTTTTCCAAAATACAGAAGGAACACCTATGCCTGATCACAAGTTATAAATTTGATTTGCTTTTGAACAGTAAGAAAGCACTTATAGCTCATTGGTAAAACCTTGCATTGTTGTGATGTATCCTCTGTGTTTGAATCCCCCCAGGCACATATATTTTTTAATTGATTTTCTTTTAATCTTTTAGACGCCCAAAGGTTTGCACACCGCCGGGCCGCCCGTAAGGGATGGTCCCCAACTTTTTCCCCTGGCACCCCTTGGCCTACCCTACTTCCCTCATATTGTTTGATTTTTCTGCACATTTACAGAGGGATTAAAATCACCGTTTTAATCCATTTTAATGCACATTTTAATTCTCAAAATTCATTACCCTAAATCCTAATTTTCCCTACAAATACCTGTCACGACCCGAAATATTAGCTCGTGACCGGCACTTGAATCACGCGACTTCTAAAAGCGTAACGTAACTCAAGTAAACCGAAATCAAGAAATCTAAATCTTTTTAAGAAAATAAAAGAGGTGAAATTTTGAAATAAAGGTATAATGAAATCAAGTTTTTTTAAATGCATAGAAAAGGAACATGAAAAATGCAAGTGGAATTTATTAGTTTGAAAACATGTTTCGTCTTTTAAAATTTGGACAGCACCTCCTTTATATTTTTTGATCCAAAACCATAAATACATAATGATGTAAAAGACATCGCCAAGCGGGAGCTAGCTCTTCGCCAAACGGCGGATCACAACCACGCAAAACATAAATATAAGTATACGACGCCCAACGGCGAAGTTCACCACAAAAAATAAAGAAATAAGCAAGACATCAAGACCACTAGCAGCGGAATACCTCTCGCTCTATGTCTCGCAACCACAAGTCTCACTAAGTCTCATTATTTATACAATTACTAATTTCGATTGATGGAGTTGACTAGATATAATATGAATAGTAAATACAAGAGTGGGCATGATACAAATGTTCCACCTACCAAAGCAAATCACCTAAATGTAGCTGTGTGCCAGCGATGCCACTACTGATCCATGCGGTCAACCTGTAAGAACTGTGGCACAACGGGGGTGAGTTGCCAACTCGTGAGTAGAAAAACATCAACAGGTAGAAATCGAATAAAATAACGATTTTCTAGGTCAACTATATCATAAAGGAAATACTATGATATCTAGAGTGACCGTATTTACATATGTGCCAATAATATACTCAAGCCTATATGCCAGTGGATATCATCCAGCTATATAATCAAAGCATGCATGCATGTGGATCTCGTCCACGTGTCAACCTAAGACACAACAACATCATGCATGTAAATATCATAAAAGCATATGCATGAAAGTATGAGAATATAAATCAACGTGTGTCTCTCGCGATACATCAAAATCATGCAATCTGAGTGTCCAACATCGACACTCGAAATATCATGAAAGCCGTGTCCAGTATCGACACGTAAATCCTCATATATCTCAGGCGCCGCATCCTCTCCGGTCGGCCCTCATGTCCATCTTACTACTCCGGTCGGTATCCTCCGGATAACCGCCGAATCCAAATACTTTCAACGGTAGGTACTACTCCCTATGCCAGGCTCATTGTCTACACCACGATAATCATCTCTCGTCTTGGGGAACCATACCGGGTCCACCATATACACGCAGACGGTGCCTCCCACTTCTCGAATCGGGTTACACATGCCAATCTCAGAACCGAGAAAACACATGGTGGATGCACTGAAATATCATATTAAGAGAAACCGAGTTTTTAAAATAATACATACTTTCTTTTTAAAATGACCACGGTTCTCAAATCCAGAAATATCATGAAAACAGCATATCTCAATGCGTATAATCGTAAAACATGATGTATGCGACATATAACAGAAATATAAGTATATCCGTATATCATGCAACATGGAACAGTAAAATGTACATATTGAGGAAAAACCGCTCTTTTAAATGAATCCAGTTTTAAAATATATCCTGCGGCTCCCAAATTCTCCAAAGTCAAATGCAATATCTTATAAAGGTGCATATGTAACTATAACAATTAAATTATGCAAAAAGTCATATCATGATACAGCAATCCTACTGTATAGTGACATGGCAATTATTTTTTATGAAATGTGTGAGCCGGCAAATTTGTGTAAGTGTAACATACGCATCATCGATAATGGTGTAGGTGTACTAACACAGATATATGTAATGTAATGAGAGTGACATGAGCGTAGCATAAAGTAAATCGTATGCAAATGCTGACAGGTATACGTATCTAACAAGACCGAGTCGGTGAATCTATTAATCGGCATCCAGCCTCACAACATCACTTACGGTATAATCCATCGTACGATATCCTCTGGTCAAGGGTATAGGTCCATCATCAAGTACAACTCATCGCGTACGGTATCCGTTGTACGGCGGCATTAAACAATTTATGGATCCTATCAACCTATATGACAACGATGGTACGGACCTAACGTCACGTACGACCTATCATTCAAGATTCACAACATTATATGTATCTACATACATATGTCCCAGGTCACATCCATAACAATCTCATATCAGGGGACCGGCAAAGGTATCAATCCTCTCAATCGACTCGAATCCGTATACCAACATATCATCCAATCATCATCTCACATCGTATTTTCTTTTCATCACATTAAGTCAATTTTATGTATACATTCTACCTTATTAATTTAGTTTCATGTTACTCTAAAACTAGTACTTGTTCTAGTATAACTACACATCTGTCGTGATTCACATTCACTTTTCATATCCCTAAGTTTTCATCTCATATCTCAATATATATATTCAATCACTCACATATTCTCTAACTATCTCATTAACCATATCCTTAGTTCCCTAATCTAACTTTCTACGACTGTATCTTATATATCGGTTTCCATCAAGTTGCGGGAGTGCTATACGCCATCCACCCGACTTCCCCCGTATATATAGATCTACTCACCTTGATCCTTGCTTGCCGAAGTCGACGACGCCATGCTCCGTCGCTTCGGAATCCACGCGAAGGTACCTACAATAATAAACAATCGCAATCGCTATTAACATCAAGTCCGGAAAACCGAAACGGCACACGGATCGCCTATAGGTTAGAACCTATAGCCCACGCATGCGAAACCAACCAATTATCCCTAGTCGTTGATGTACAAATATCCAACAACCAAAAACAAATCCAAATATCAAAACTTAGCATTCAAAATACGGAAAACATAACTAAAAATCACACCAATGTGCTCCCAGATTTTGACTCAGGCCAATTGGAGCAAAACAAGCAAGTATAGAGTGTTGTACATGGAGTATATGAGCTACTGGACCAACATAGACCCAAACCCTCACAAATTGGCCAGCCACATGGCCTGAATTTCCGGAGACCTCGGCCAGAAGGGGAGAAAATGTCCTCGAACTTTCAAAGTGGCTTCCTATTGGTCCCACTAGGTCTCAGGTATTAATTGGTTTTCTCAGAATTTTCCCAGGTTACCGCAGATTCCCTGTAGGCATGCTAAATGTCACAAAACCGATACGGGAAATTTCCTAAGTCCGTGTTTTGGTTTCTATACTCAATTCCAGGTCTTGTGATCAATCCCTAAGGTCCTAAAACACTCACTACACCTCTCCTTATCCCTCAACAGCAACTTGGGAATATCCCAAGATCAAAATCCATACTTGTTCAATTCCAAACTACACTAGAATGTAAGGAAACTAAAACTAAACTAATTGGAAGAATTTATACCTCCTTTAGGCCACTCAAGAAAACCCTAGCTTCCCAATATCATTAAAATCCAATTTTGCTTGGTCCATTGTGTAGAGGATAAAGAGGGGATCAACTTTTGCGAAGGGGGTTTAGGTTTTTGATGAAGATTTGGAGATGGATCTAGGGGTTGAAGGTGGAGGGAAGTGAGGTTGAGGAAGATGAAGAAAGAGAAGAAAAATGACGGGGGGGGGGGGAAGAGTATGGCAGCCCCCCCTCTCTCACTTGTTCTCACACTCTCTCTCTCCAATCATTCACCTTTTTATTCTTTTTCTCTTTTCTTTTCTTTTCTTTTTAAACCAAACCACATAATACCCCAAAACAACACAAGAAACAACATGTAATCAAAATGCAACATGGCATGGTGCACTAGCCATGAAAAACTGTAGAAACACGGATTTGGCTTAATCGCGATTAGCAGTGCACAAATCGGGTTTTTATTTAAACTGCATATAATTGATTTTAAAAATGCCAAATCCTGTAAATATATTTTTAAATGAATAAATCATTTTAAATTTCCAATTATTTCACAAATATTGGTATATATTTATACCCTTTTTCGAAAACCCCAATTTCGCAAATCATACAGTTTTCGGGAAATATATTATTTTAATATTAAATTCCCAAAAATAATATTTTATATTTTCTGAAATGTTACAATACCACACTCCATTTCACTCCTCCTCGCTCAAAATTTCATTACAAAAACTCTATAAAATTTCTAATTCCCAAGTTGTGCAAGTGGAGTTAGCAAAGGGCGAGATTCCGACGACGTTTCGAGAAGATTCCGGCGACGAAACGTCGCCCCTGTTTCCCCCAATCAGATAGCAAAGCTCTATTCAAAATTTGAAATTTGAACTGAAGCAGCGCCTCACGTGCAAAGCACGAGAGCGCTGGCGCCAAGAGCGCTAGCGCTAAGAGTCAAAGACTCTGAGGAAGCGCCAAGAGCGCCAGCGCCATGAGTCAAAGACTCTGAGGCAGCGCCTCGCGTGCAAAGCATGAGAGCGCTCACGCCAAAAGCTCAAGCGCCAAGATTCAAAGACTCCGAGGAAGCGCCAAGAGCGCCAGCGCCATGAGTCAAAAACTCTGAGGCAGCGCATCACGTGCAAAGCACGAGAGCGTCAGCGCTAGAACTAAATATTCTCCACTATTGGATCAAAGATCCAACGAAGATGATAAATCATCAAAATTACATAATTAAATTCTGTTGAGGAAATACTCCTCAAATCTTTCCAAATAAGAAAGATTGTGCTCTGTAAATCAGAGCACCGTTGGATCAAAGATCCAATGGTGATTAAAAATCACCAATATATAGAATAAGTTCTGTATGGGAAAATATTTTCTCAATCTTGTTAAAAACAAGAAAAATGTCTTGTGTAAAACAGAAGCCCTTGGATCAAAAATCCTGTCACAACCCGAAAATATAGCACGCGGCCGGCACTTAAATCACGCAACGTCTAAAGGCGTAACGTAATTCAAATAAGCCGGAACCTAGAAATCTAAACATTTTTAAGAAAATAAAAGAGGTAAAGTTTTGAAATAAAGGTATAATGAAACCAAATGCTTTCTTAAATGCATAGAAAGGAAACATGAAAAATGCAAGTTTATCTTACTAGTTGAAAAACATGTTTCGTCTTTTAAAAATTTGGGTAGCACCTCCTTTGTATATTTTGATCCGAAACCACAAATACATGATAATATAAAAGGCATCCCCAAGCGGGAGCCAGCTCTTCGCTAAACGGCGGATTAACAACCACGCAAGTAATAAACAAGTATATGATGCCCAACGGCGAAGATCAACACAAAAGATAATGAATAAAGCAAGACATCAACCCAAAAAGCGAACATAAAACCCATCGCTCAAATCTCGCAACTACAGGTCTCACCAAGTCTTACTATATATACAAATACTAGTTTGATTGATGGAGTTGACTAGATACAACAGGAAATATAAATACAAGAGTGGGCACGATACAAATGTCCCACCAACCAAAGCAAATCACCCAAATGCAAGCTGTGCGCCAATGATGTCGCTATCGATCCATGAGATAAATCTCCAATAACTGTGGCACAACGGGGGTGAGTTGCCAACTCGTGAGTAGAAAACATTATCAGGTAGAAATCGAATAAACAACGACTTCCTAGGTCAACTATATCATGAAGGTAATACTGTGATATCTAGGGTGACTGTATGTGTAAATATGTGCCAACAATAATAATCAATGCCGGTATGCATGTGGATAATATCCAACAATATAGTAAATGCATGTATGCGTGTGGATCTCGTCCACTCTAAACATCATAAAAACATATGCATGTAAATATATGAGAATATCAAAGAATATGTGTCCATCAATGACACAACAAATCATGGAACCTGAGTGTCCAACACCGACCCTCGAAAACATCATGAAACCCTGTCCAACATCGACACGTAGATTCTCATATCTCAGCCGCCGCATCCTCAGATCGGCTCTCATGTCCATCTCTCTACTCCGGTCGGTATCCTCCGGATAAACCGCCGAGTCCAAATACTATCACCGGTAGGTAGTGCTCCCGTGCCAGGTTCAACGCCATTATCTGCGACTATCTTGCCCCGGGGTACCTCACCGGGTCCACCATGCACCCGCAGACGGTTCCTCCTCCTCCTCGAATCGGGTGTAACATGCCAATCTCGGAATCGAGAAAACACATGGTGGACGCACTGAAATATCATATCAAGAGAAACCGGGTTTTTAAAACAATACATACTTTCCTTTGAAATAACCATGGTCCTCAAATCCAGAAATCTCATGAAAGCAGCATATCTCAATGCGTAAAATCGCAAAGCATGATATATGCGACATATAACAGAATGTAAGCATATCTGTAAATCATGTAACATGGAACAGTAATATGCACATATCAAGGGAAAACCGCTCTTAAAATGAATCCAGTTTTAAAATATATCATGCGGTTCCCAATTCCTCCAAGGTCAAATGCAATATCGTATAAAGGTGTACATGTAACTATAGCAAGTAAATTATGCAAGGAGTCATATCATGATGCAGCAATTCTCCTGTGTAGTGACATGGCAATTATCGATGATGAAGTGTGTGAGCCGGCCAATCTGTGTAAGTGTGACATACGCATCATCGATAATGGTGTAGGTGAACTAGCACATGTATATGAAATGCAATGGTAATGACATGAACATAGCATAAAGTAAATCGGCAGCTAAAAGGTATAATGTATACGTATCTAACATGACCGAATCGGTGAATCTATCAATCGGCCTCCTCTAGTCAAGGGTATCGACCAATCATCAATTAACTCATCGCGTACGGTAACTCATCGTACGGCGTCATTAAACAATTTGGGATCCTAACAACCTATATGACAAGGAAGGTACGGACCTCACGTCTCGTACGGCTTATCATTCAAGATTCACAACATTATGTATATCTATATACCTATATCTCCGGGTCACATCCATAACAATCGACTCGCATCCGTATACCGATATATCAATCAAGTCATCTTATCAATCTAAAATCGTATATTATCAACCTCATCTTATGCCACTATAATCTCCTATTGGTTCTCTTTACAACTACTTATCTATATCTATAGAAATTCATATTCTTGAACATCAATTCAAGATATCTTCCTATCATATCATGTCACCTAAACCCTAAGCTATAATTTTAAGTCATGGTGTATCCTATCTCCTACTAATTCTTCAACTATATCTCTAAGTTTCTAAAAATGGTTTCTCTAACCATATCCTGTATATCGGTTTCCATTAAAATTATGGGGTGCTATACGCCATCCACCCGACTTCCCCCGTAGATATAGATCTACTCACCTTAATCCTTGCTCGCCGAAGTCGATGACGCCATGCTCCATCGTCTCGGAATCCATGCGAAGGTACCTACAATATCAACACATATCGCAACGCTATTAAAATCACGTTCGGAAAACCAATACGGCACACGGTGCGTCCATAAGTTAGAAACTATAGTCTATGCATGCAAAACAATCAAACGACCCTTGTTGTTGACGTACAACGCCCAACAACTAAATACAAATCCAAACATCAAAACCAAAAATCCTAATATCGGAAAACATACTAAAACCAAATTCAGCAACTTAGGAAAACACCACCAGATTTCACCCTAGGCCAAACTAGGAAGTTTTGCATATAGGGTTGCTCTAGATATCACCTAAGAGACTCACCAACCAAAAATCATCAAATTCCACCAAAATGTGGCCGCAATTTGCAGCCACAATGAATAAATCTGCGGCCAGAAAACGAGGGTAGGGGCTCAGGTTTCAGGGGATGATTCATGGTTGCCTGTACGTCTCACTGTCAAGGGAACTTAATTTATAGAGGTCTCGGGTCATTCCAGATTCCCATATACCATCATAATCTATCACAAATCCGACGTCGGGAAATCCTAAGTCCGTGTTTTGGGTTCTATTCACTGTTCTAGGTCAGTAAAAACACCACTAGGATCTTGTAACAGCCCATAAACATCACCAATTCCACATAATTACCCACACCCTTCTCTAAAATTTTCTATACATCACACAACTTAATCAAATCAACTTCTAACTAAACTAAGATACAAAGAAACTTAAAACTAATTAAATGAAAGGAATTATACCTCATTTGGGCAACTTAAGAAAAACCCTAGCTCTCCAAAGTCTTCAAAATCCAACTTTGCTTGGTCCTATGTGTTGAGGATGAGGTGAAGATCAATTTTAATAAAGGGAGTATGGTGTTTGGATGAAGATTATGAGATGATTTCTTAGGGTGAAGGTGGAGGGAAGCTTGAGGATGAAGGAGGTGAAGAAAAGAAATGGGGAGGGGAAAAGATGGCTGCGCTCTCTCTCCTACCCTTACTCTCTCTTATTCTCACCCCTCACACTCATGTCTCACACACACTCTCTCTCTCTCCAATATTTCATTCTTTTTCCCTTTTTCTCTTTTCTTTTCAAAAGCCCAAATATCAACAAATGAAAATGACACAACATGTAACATGTCATGGTGCACTAGCCATGGAAAACTATAGAAATACGGATTTGGTTTAATCGCGATTAGCAATGCACTAATCGGGTTAAATTTTAAACTTGCATAAAATAAATTATAAATTTCCAAATCCGATAAATATACTTTAAAATGGATAAATCATTTTAATCTCCAATTATTTCACAATTATTGGTATATATTTATACCATTTTACGAAAACCCCAATTTCGCAAATCGGGTAGTTTTCACGAAATATATTATTTTAATATTAAATTCCACAAATAATATTTTATATTTTCTGAAATGTTACCATCTTCCCCTTTTAAAGAAATTCGGTCCCCGAATTTAAATTTAAACCCCAAATACTAAAACATTTCAATAATCAACGCAAATCAACGGGGTTCCGAAGTCATGGAAGATATAGAAAAGCCGCAGCGCATCGCGTGCGACTGAAAACGAATATAAAACTCAAAATCGAACTCCGTCAAGCGTCACACAAATTATCGGATTTGCACGCATATCATCGGAGTTACATTGGAGATACAGATCTCGAAATCCACTACTGAAATCCAATATGCACAGTCAATACTATAATACATATATAGCACGCATACTTGGAAAAATCTTAAAAGTGAATAAAACACATGCAAAATCTTTTCTGAATTGCCGTGTGATGCGTAACTCACGGCAAGAAGGGGCGGACGCTCATTTGTAAAGTAGTAAATATACCTACATATGTTTTTGCTCAAATTATACGTCCCGCCGTTTTTAACACATCCCCAAGGTTTTGTTTTGTGAATGTTCGTGTCGCTCGCGGATACGTAGGAAATAGCGAGACTATATCTCCTTTTTGAAAACCTCTGGTTAAACCTTTTAATGCATGCAAAGTACTCATGTACTGCTCTCAGATCGGTCATGTTTGGGTACTACATAATATAGTGCCTATCATGAAAATAAGGTGCTCAAAAGCAAAATCAGCCTCAAAAGGCATATCCAACAATCACGTGCGTCTGGTGCGCACGGAAATCAAATCCAAACACAGGTACCACAATATGTACAAAGCAAAACTAAGTGCAATGGGTGTGCACGAAATCATCTGTCCAGTGCAACGGGTGTGCACGACAACAATATCTGGTGCATCTATTGTGCATGAAAATCTCAATCGAGTGCATCCGGTGTGTACAAAATCATATCTCATATCATGCGCTCAACATGCGCGAAAATCCAAATAAAGTGCATTCAATGCGTACAAAATCCAATACCTAGAGCCTAATATGCGCAAAAATCCAAATCAAACGCGTCAAGTCCGTAAAAAAAACATCTAGTGCAATAGCATGTACGGAAACGATCGTCAAGTGCAAACGCGCATAAAATACAAATCTGGCAGCACAAATGCTCAAAAATATAAATCGGTGCAACCAATATACGGAGTATAAATATGGTGCAACAATGCACAAAAATATAAGGCTGGTGTAACAAATGCACAAAAATACAAATCCGGTGCATCAAATGCACGAAATACAAACAATAACTCCAATGCGTAAAAAAAAAAGCAATACCAAGTGTACCAAGGTGTATAAAGTCATAAATGTGTGCAACTGCGTGCACAAAACACATATCAATGCACTGCAAGCACATATAAGCTATACCAAGTGCAAAATCAAATCGAGTGCGTACCACACGCACAAAATCAAATCAACTGTATGAAATCCAGGAAATCATGAACATGTGCGGCCAAGGCACAAAATCAATATCAAGTGCAATAGCTATGTATAAAAATGTAAATACTCAATAGGTGCAGCAATGATGCACGAAATCAATATCATGAAACTCCGCATCAAAACTCAAATTTATGCGATACAAGCGCGATGCTCGGATCACAAACGCAAATCGCAACAAATGACATCGAGGTACACCTCCTACAATGTCAAAAAAAAATGTCGGTGCGCCTAAAACTGGCAGAGCAAGAACATCCGCTTGCCTCCTGCTCACGGTCTGGCGTCCTCTGTCTCTAGGTCCTCATTTCTCTGTGGATTACCAATCTCGCAATCCATCGGCTCATCGGTCCGGTCCGGTATGCTAATGGAAACGTTTCCGCTTTGGCACTTCTCCGGTCATCTCTGGGCCAATTAGTATGACCATTCATAAAGCAGCACGTCACTAGCGTCGGCCTCTGCTCCTCTGAATACACGTTGCACATCTGATCCTGGGTGCAAATCTTATCGCAGCAGTGTCCTGGAAGGAACCTGCTCAGGGTCTCTTCCGATCTTGCTTATGCCGAACTATACGGAGGCTGGTACTCTTACAAAATCTTTCCTCGCTTTCTGGACATCTGCGTTCTCAGCACAGCTTTTTCTCGAGAACTGGTCGTATCTCACGCCTCTATATACATATCAGAGCTCTAATATCAACAGGGAGTAACTACAGCTCGTTGAGATTTCGCACGAACCTCTCGTTCCACCCGTCTTTATTATCATCTGCTTCAACGTCACGTCATGCTATCAGCGTACTGCAATTGTCTCGGCTACAGTCAATCCGGAATCTCTCACACGGACTCGAAATCACGAAGTCGGTATCTTCATCACTCTGTAGAAGATCTCTAGCCGAACACGTCCTCGGGAACTCGTCCATACCATCGGAGGAATACTCAATACTCATCCGTTCTCGATCAACTCACAACGCATCTGGGTGAGGTCCTCTATCTGAAGCCGGTCCACTTACTGGTCTCATATCACATGATATTCGGACGACGTTAAATTTTTCGATCGATTCATCAAAGTCCCATAATTTCCCGAGAGCTCAACTCTTGAGTACAGTTTAATAATATCCGGTACATGCCACAGTACCTATAGACTGACCGTAGAAGGGCAAACCCAAGCCTCATTAATGGCACCGCGGAACTGCCGCAAATCCTAAGGTTCAAAAGCGTTTCCATAGATGGGAAAAATAAGGCACCCCTCATTAATGGGGTATTCCACACTCGATCCATGGGCCACTCCAAGCCCCCACCAATGGTCTATCCCAAGCCCAGCAAGAAATTCATACGGACAGGTTAATTGTATGTAAAATTAGTTTTTTGACACATGCTCTATACGTGCAACAATTATCGGGTTGGAGAAATTTAGTTTCTTTGTTAGAAAACATCATAAATCTAATCTTTTTGAAGGGCTTTCATGCATGCAAAAAGAAAAGGAGTCTTATAAAAAAAATAGCACTAAATCCAATCCTAAGAACTGTAGTTAGAGAATTGTATTCATATAGTCTGTACGGTGTAACCTCATCTACTTTTACACACATCATATCGTCGCAATTGAAACGTATCAACATCATGCCAAATATTCAATGTTGCGATGTTGTTTCAACTTCTTAAAATCAAACAACATTTAGTAAAAACAAATCTCAATTATCTTATTGCTATATATTTGATAGCAAGTTCATCCAAACCAAAAGGTGATGTCGAATCCCAACTTCAACAAACCTTAACCAAACGTTCCAAAATGTCGAACATCATTAAGCCCTAAAAGGTCATGGGTTTTTCTAATGGCCGAAAGCATGGGGACCCTTGCCCTTAATTCTCTCATACGTGCACATTAATCATTAGCTAGCACTTAGCTCTTGTGCCAAATATATATATGAAAGAGACAATAGGAAACAAATTAATTGCGCATCATACTTTGTGGCCATCACACGCATGGCTGCTCCCTTAATTCTTTGACTTCTCTTCACAATTTATATCTATTTTGCAATTAACATAACAAGCTTAAATCATATTATATCACGCATGACGGAAGCTAAATTAAATGACAAGTGTAGTCCTTAATTGTAATCCTGCAATGGCAACCACAATAGAGAAAAATTTATTCTACAAACTTGCAACTGCCCATGGTTTTTTTCTTATATAATACATGAAGTGTTTTTCATTTTATATATGATCCCCTAAAAAGTAGCTATATATTGTGAGAAACATGGAAAAATTAGACATTGTGACAGCCATATATGCTCGGTCATAAAAAAGAAGAGATAAGAATACAGACCCTACCAAGTGGTTCAAAAGTTACCTGAAATTATCCATCTATTTCTCTCTGCAGTCCGGATGTAATAAACTTGGCATACCGAATAATTTCTCTAAAACAATCTCTAAAGGTTCTTCATTGACTAAAAAGTATCATCCGATTGTTCAACCCATGAGTTAGGGTTATCTGTGATTAAATGGATAAATTATTGACTAACTATCCCATCATCCTCATCTCATACACACACACACACACATAAACACACTCTTCCATACATAACCCTTAAGGCGGAAAGCGGCTTCTCATATATCCTTCATGATCCGTTAGAGGGAGATAAAATCATCTTCTTGCATCTCCAATCCAACCATTAGTTCTAACTAGGGATATAAATGAATACCGATAATCTTAGTTGACTCGGAATCCGTATCCAAATTTTATCAAATATAGATAGCAATTATCATTTCCAAAGATGACTGTTCATATCCTTATATGTATCCACCAACAACCATAAGACACGGGTATGGTAGCGCAACTATATTCGATCCGAATCCATACCATATTCAGATCGTCTAGGACTACCGGATACGGATATGGGAACACTTCATCCGCCTCGTATTTGATCCATTTACAGCGGTGCTAGGACTGGATTAATCTGCAATGGTCTAACTTAAAGGCCTGGAGGGTTCATAGAAATATCAGAATCCTTGGGGGGTCGTTTGAAAATTCCATGTCCTTGGGGTCCCAGCAGCATGACCAGCCGTCCACTTTAAACAAGAATGAACCTTCGTGCTCATTCAGTAAGGAAAAAATAAGCAAATAAACGATTTTATAATTGGCAAACAAAAAGTCGCGCTGCCCCCTCACGTGCTTCATTTAATGTTTGGAATTTTTATGATTTCAAGAGGGCTATTTTGTAAATATTTTTGAATGTGGAAAAAGTCATCTTGCTCTGCTCTCTATAAATTCTCTACTCTCCTCCCTCTCTCCCTCAAACTCAAACTCGAAACTCAAAATTCAACCAAAATCAAAGTTTCTCTCTCTTCTTCTCTTGATATTTTGTGCAATTTTTTTCCATGGGGCTCCCTGTTATCAACCAGAATAATCGTCAGCTTCTTTCAAAGGTCGCGACGAACGACGGCCACGGAGAAAATTCGTCATATTTCGACGGATGGAAAGCTTATGAGAATGATCCTTTTCATCCCGCAGAGAACCCAGAGGGAGTTATTCAAATGGGTCTTGCAGAAAATCAGGTAAGAATTAATTAACTGTGTGTGTTTACACACACACACACACACACACACACACACATTAATATTGTGATTGTGTACTAATTAATGAAATGCATTTTCTTGTTTAGCTTTGCCATGACTTGATTCAAGAGTGGATCAAGGACCACGCCGAGGCTTCCATTTGCACGGCGGAGGGCGTCTCCGAGTTCAAGGCTATTGCTAACTTTCAAGATTATCATGGACTCCCCGCCTTCAGACAAGTGAGTAAATATATGTTCGCGACAGCATGCAGAGGTCGATCGGTCGCATGTTTGAAAAAATTACGTACCCTTCATCATGAGGTAAATATTGACTGACGATGATATGACATGATGCGTTCAAAATTGCAGGCGGTGGCAAAGTTTATGGAGAAGGTGAGGGGAGGGCGTGTCGGTTTCGACCCAGAGCGCATAGTGATGAGTGGTGGAGCCACTGGGGCTCAAGAAACGATCGCATTTTGCCTTGCTGATCCCGGCGATGCCTTTCTGATCCCTACACCTTATTACCCTGGGTACGTATCTACATGTACCTATGAGTGGTATCAGAGCCATTCAGATTTTATTATTTCTTACTGAAGGATCCATAAAAATTTTTTAACAAATTGTGGTGCATAGAAACTCTAATTAGATCCACAACAATTAATAAAGAGGAAAACGAATTTCATTATTTTTCCCAATGTAGCTAGTAGTCAAATCAAAGATAGAGATATAAAATCGTGAAGTTTCCTAGAGATGGAGCTTTCTTAATATATTCTAAGCCTAAGACATGCATGCAAAAACATTGGGTCATTACTCAAAATTAGGTATCAACGGCTAATCAATAAATTCGTTTCTAGTAATTAATGCCAAGGATTCTCCATATATACAAATCCATGGGGCCTCTGAATGCTTGTGTGTGATCTGTACTGTGGTTTATGAGCCGGTTCTGAAAAAACAAAATCAAATATTTTAAAATTTTAATCTTGTGCATAGCTACTTTGCATGCGCAATGTGTTTTACTCTATTATGAGTAATCATGATGCATGCAACTAATGATCGTCGAGTGTATATATAAATGTATATGTATGAAAAATATTTAACATTTTAAAACATTCTTTTATCTTTAGATTCGATCGAGACTTCAGATGGAGAACAGGAGTCCAACTCCTCCCCGTACACTGTAAAAGCTCTGACAATTTCAAGATCACAGAGGACGCTTTTGAATCAGCCTATGAAAATGCGCAAAAGTCAAACATCAAAGTCAAAGGAGTGCTCCTAACAAATCCGTCGAATCCCCTCGGCACGTCCATGGATCGATCCACGCTCCAATCCGTAATCTCCTTCGTCAACTCCAAGAAAATCCACCTCGTTTGCGACGAAATTTTCGCGGGCACAAATTTCACCGACCCGAAATTCATCGGGGTCTCCGAGATAATCGAATCAGACCCCAATTGTGATAAAAATCTCGTCCACATTGTTTACAGTCTCTCTAAAGTCCTTGGTCTTCCAGGGTTCAGAGTTGGCATAATCTACTCTTATAACGATCAAGTCGTTGCAATCGCTAGAAAAATGTCAAGTTTTGGACTTGTCTCGACTCAGACACAACATCTCTTAGCCTCAATGTTGTCCGACGAAGAATTCACCACCAAATTTTTAACCGAAAGCGCCCGAAGACTAGCCAAAAGGCATCGGGTCTTCGTTTCGGGTTTGGATCGGGTTGGGATCCAATGTTTAAAGAGCAATGCGGGCCTATTTTGTTGGATGGACTTAAGCCCCTTGCTTGAAGAAGCAACGGGCGATGAAGAGTTAAGATTGTGGAGAGTAATAATTCATGAAGTGAAGCTCAATGTGTCGCCGGGGACCTCATTTCATTGTTCGGAGCCTGGTTGGTTTAGGGTTTGTTTCGCGAATATCGACGATGAGACGATGGAGGTTGCACTTGAAAGGATTAGCTCCTTTGTTGGTAAAGTTAATGAAAGGGTTAGGGTTACTGATCAAGCTAAGAAGAAGAAGAAGAAGAATTGGCAAGGGACAAGCTTGAGGTTGAGCATGAGTAGGAGATTTGAGGATTTGACCATCATGACTCCCAGGCTTATGTCTCCTCATTCACCTTTGGTTCATGCAGCTACTAATTAGTGAATTATTTGGATAATAATACTTCAATTAATTAAGATTGTATTTGTTAAAGGTCATAAGGGGTTTCATTATTTGTGTAAACATCCTGTCATCGTCCCGAAAGTGGCACGTGACCGGTATTTAAATCACGTGACGTTTAAAAATATCGACGCGGTCCAAGTAAGCCAAAATCCCGGAATCTAAACCTTTTTTTTACGAAAAATTTGGAGGTGGAGTTTAAAAATAGTCATTAGATGGAATCAATTTAAAATGGTAACTAAAGTCTGAATAAATTTGTTTGAAAAGCATCTATGACGTTTTAAAAATCGAGCAGCACTTCCTTTGTAAATTTTAAATAAAACCTGAAACAAGCATAATATATAAAACATCCCAACGGAAGCTAGCTTCCACACCCAAACGGCGGAGCAACCACGCAGATAATATACGACGCCCAATGGCGAAGAAAAAAGAAAAGCGAAACAAAACCAACAAGTATAAATATTCGACTCCAACGAGTGCGACGTCCACAAACACATAAATTCTAAATCTCGCTTCTAAGTCCACAATTTACGAGTTCTGGGTCGATGGAGTTTTAACTAGATACAAAAGGATATATACATATACAATGTGTGGTTACGATACAACCGTAACCCAAGCAATCACTGAAGAAAAGAGTGTGCCGCAATCTGATAATGATCTGAGCGGTAAATCCTGTAAGAAACTAGGGCACAACGGGGGTGAGTTGCCAACTCAGTGAATAAAAGTAAATTGTAAGGTAGAAATCGAAATGCATAATGATAAACCTAGGTCGTAAAGTATAATACTATCATATCTTGTACTAATACATGAATAATGCAAAAGTACTATAAACGTATCAATATCAATCGCGTAAACCCGAAAATATATCATCTCATATACCTATAACATGCATCCATGTATAAGCCTATAAGATAGCCGAAATATGTATGTAAAACCACTTTTTAAAATAGCCGCGGGATACGTATGTCACGGCATGAGAAGCAGACGTAATAGTAAGAAGTATTATATGTGTTTTATTTAAGATATGCGTCTCGCACTTTAGAAATGAGTTTTAAGAGGGTTTCTATTTAAAAGATCCTTGTGTCGTCCCAGACACGTCAAAATAGTGCGACTATAGCTCATTTGGAAACCACTTTATATATGTCAACATGTAAAAATAGTATTCGGGTACTGTCTCCTGGATCAGTCCTGATCGACTACAATATAGCATAAACTATAACAACGTATCTCGAATGATTGCACAATCATCAATATATGAGTGTCTATGCAACAACCCTAAATATTATGTACAATTTTTTTCCAAAATACAGAAGGAACACCTATGCCTGATCATAAGTTATAAATTTGATTTGCTTTTGAACAGTAAGAAAGCACTTATAGCTCATTGGTAAAACCTTGCATTGTTGTGATGTATCCTCTGTGTTTGAATCCCTCCAGGCACATATATTTTTTAATTGATTTTCTTTTAATCTTTTAGACGCCCAAAGGTTTGCACGTGCACAACACGTAAAATGAAAAGTCACAGATTAAACAAACACGTGCACTGAACTATATCAAGCGACGGAGACACGTGGCAAAATCACAAGCACCCGCCACCGGAAATTGTCCGGCGAGATGGTGCCCAACACCGGCACCGCCGGGCCGCCCGTAAGGGATGGTCTCCAACTTTTTCCCCTAGCACCCCTTGGCCTACCCTACTTCCCTCATATTGTTTGATTTTTCTGCACATTTACAGAGGGATTAAAATCACCGTTTTAATCCATTTTAATGCACATTTTAATTCTCAAAATTCATTACCCTAAATCCTAATTTTCCCTACAAATAACTGTCACGACCCGAAATATTAGCTCGTGACCGGCACTTGAATCACGCGACTTCTAAAAGCGTAATGTAACTCAAGTAAACCGAAATCAAGAAATCTAAATCTTTTTAAGAAAATAAAAGAGGTGAAATTTTGAAATAAAGGTATAATGAAATCAAGTTTTCTTAAATGCATAGAAAAGGAACATGAAAAATGCAAGTGGAATTTATTAGTTTGAAAACATGTTTCGTCTTTTAAAATTTGGGCAGCACCTCCTTTATATTTTTTGATCCAAAACCATAAATACATAATGATGTAAAAGACATCGCCAAGCGGGAGTTAGCTCTTCGCCAAACGGCGGATCACAACCACGCAAAACATAAATATAAGTATACGACGCCCAACGGCGAAGTTCACCACAAAAAATAAAGAAATAAGCAAGACATCAAGACCACTAGCAGCGGAATACCTCTCGCTCTATGTCTCGCAACCACAAGTCTCACTAAATCTCATTATTTATACAATTACTAATTTCGATTGATGGAGTTGACTAGATATAATATGAATAGTAAATACAAGAGTGGGCATGATACAAATGTTCCACCTACCAAAGCAAATCACCTAAATGTAGCTGTGTGCCAGCGATACCGCTACTGATCCATGCGGTCAACCTGTAAGAACTGTGGCACAACGGGGGTGAGTTGCCAACTCGTGAATAGAAAAACATCAACAGGTAGAAATCGAATAAAATAACGATTTTCTAGGTCAACTATATCATAAAGGAAATACTATGATATCTAGGGTGACCGTATTTACATATGTGCCAATAATATACTCAAGCCTATATGCCAGCGGATATCATCCAGCTATATAATCAAAGCATGCATGCATGTGGATCTCGTCCACGTGTCAACCTAAGACACAACAACATCATGCATGTAAATATCATAAAAGCATATGCATGAAAGTATGAGAATATAAATCAACATGTGTCTCTCGCGATACATCAAAATCATGCAATCTGAGTGTCCAACATCGACACTTGAAATATCATGAAAGCCGTGTCCAGCATCGACACGTAAATCCTCATATATCTCAGGCGCCGCATCCTCTCCGGTCGGCCCTCATGTCCATCTTACTACTCCGGTCGGTATCCTCCGGATAACCGCCGAATCCAAATACTTTCAACGGTAGGTACTACTCCCTATGCCAGGCTCATTGTCTACACCACGATAATCATCTCTCGCCCTGGGGAACCATACCGGGTCCACCATATACACGCAGACGGTGCCTCCCACTTCTCGAATCGGGTTACACATGCCAATCTCAGAACCGAGAAAACACATGGTGGATGCACTGAAATATCATATCAAGAGAAACCGAGTTTTTAAAATAATATATACTTTCTTTTTAAAATGACCACGGTTCTCAAATCCAGAAATATCATGAAAACAGCATATCTCAATGCGTATAATCGTAAAACATGATGTATGCGACATATAACAGAAATATAAGTATATCCGTATATCATGCAACATGGAACAGTAAAATGCACATATTGAGGAAAAACCGCTCTTTTAAATGAATCCAGTTTTAAAATATATCCTGCGGCTCCCAAATTCTCTAAAGTCAAATGCAATATCTTATAAAGGTGCATATGTAACTATAGCAAGTAAATTATGCAAAGAGTCATATCATGATACAGCAATCCTACTGTATAGTGACATGGCAATTATCGATGATGAAATGTGTGAGCCGGCAAATTTGTGTAAGTGTAACATACGCATCATCGATAATGGTGTAGGTGTACTAACACAGATATATGTAATGTAATGAGAGTGACATGAGCGTAGCATAAAGTAAATCGTATGCAAATGCTGACAGGTATACGTATCTAACAAGACCGAGTCGGTGAATCTATTAATCGGCATCCAGCCTCACAACATCACGTACGGTATAATCCATCGTACGATATCCTCTGGTCAAGGGTATAGGTCCATCATCAAGTACAACTCATCGTGTACGGTATCCGTTGTACGGCGGCATTAAACAATTTATGGATCCTATCAACCTATATGACAATGATGGTACGGACCTAACGTCACGTACGACCTATCATTCAAGATTCACAACATTATATGTATCTACATACATATGTCCCAGGTCACATCCATAACAATCTCATATCAGGGGACCGGCAAAGGTATCAATCCTCTCAATCGACTCGAATCCGTATACCAACATATCATCCAGTCATCATCTCACATCGTATTTTCTTTTCATCACATTCAGTCAATTTTATATATACATTCTACCTTATTAATTTAGTTTCATGTTACTCTAAAACTAGTACTTGTTCTAGTGTAACTACACATCTGTCGTGATTCACATTCACTTTTCATATCCCTAAGTTTTCATCTCATATCTCAATATATATATTCAATCACTCACATATTCTCTAACTATCTCTTTAACCATATCCTTAGTTCCCTAATCTAACTTTCTACGACTGTATCTTATATATCGGTTTCCATCAAGTTGCGGGAGTGCTATACGCCATCCACCCGACTTCCCCCGTATATATAGATCTACTCACCTTGATCCTTGCTTGCCGAAGTCGACGACGCCATGCTCCGTCGCCTCGGAATCCACGCGAAGGTACCTACAATAATACACAATCGCAATCGCTATTAATATCAAGTCCGGAAAACCGAAACGGCACACGGATCGCCTATAGGTTAGAACCTATAGCCCACGCATGCGAAACCAACCAATTATCCCTAGTCGTTGATGTACAAATATCCAACAACCAAAAACAAATCCAAATATCAAAACTTAGCATTCAAAATACGGAAAACATAACTAAAAATCACACCAATGTGCTCCCAGATTTTGACTCAGGCCAATTGGAGCAAAACAAGCAAGTATAGAGTGTTGTACATGGAGTATATGAGCTACTGGACCAACGTAGACCCAAACCCTCACAAATTGGCCAGCCACATGGCCTGAATTTCCGGCGACCTCGGCCAGAAGGGGAGAAAATGTCCTCGAACTTTCAAAGTGGCTTCCTATTGGTCCCACCAGGTCTCAGGTATTAATTGGTTTTCTCAGAATTTTCCCAGGTTACCGCAGATTCCCTGTAGGCATGCTAAATGTCACAAAACCGATACGGGAAATTTCCTAAGTCCGTGTTTTGGTTTCTATACTCAATTCCAGGTCTTGTGATCAATCCCTAAGATCCTAAAACACTCACTACACCTCTCCTTATCCCTCAACAGCAACTTGGGAATATCCCAAGATCAAAATCCACACTTGTTCAATTCCAAACCACACTAGAATGCAAGGAAACTAAAACTAAACTAATTGGAAGAATTTATACCTCCTTTAGGCTACTCAAGAAAACCCTAGCTTCCTAATATCATTAAAATCCAATTTTGCTTGGTCCATTGTGTAGAGGATAAAGAGGGGATCAACTTTTGCGCAGGGGGTTTAGGTTTTTGATGAAGATTTGGAGATGGATCTAGGGGTTGAAGGTGGAGGGAAGTGAGGTTGAGGAAGATGAAGAAGGAGAAGAAAAATGACAGGAGGGGGGGGGGAAAGAGTATGGCATCCCCCCCTCTCTCACTTGTTCTCACACACTCTCTCTCCAATCATTCACCTTTTTATTCTTTTTCTCTTTTCTTTTCTTTTTAAACCAAACCACATAATACCCCAAAACAACACAAGAAACAACATGTAATCAAAATGCAACATGGCATGGTGCACTAGCCATGAAAAACTGTAGAAACACGGATTTGGCTTAATCGCGATTAGCAGTGCACAAATCGGGTTTTTATTTAAACTGCATATAATTGATTTTAAAAATGCTAAATCTTGTAAATATATTTTTAAATGAATAAATCATTTTAAATTTCCAATTATTTCACAAATATTGGTATATATTTATACCCTTTTTCGAAAACCCCAATTTCGCAAATCATACAGTTTTCGGGAAATATATTATTTTAATATTAAATTCCCAAAAATAATATTTTATATTTTCTGAAATGTTACAATACCACACTCCATTTCACTCCTCCTCGCTCAAAATTTCATTACAAAAACTCTATAAAATTTCTAATTCCCAAGTTGTGCAAGTGGAGTTAGCAAAGGACGAGATTCCGACGACGTTTCGAGAAGATTCCGGCGACGAAACGACGCCCCTGTTTCCCCCAATCAGAGAGCAAAGCTCTATTCAAAATTTGAAATTTGAACTGAACCAGCGCCTCACGTGCAAAGCACGAGAGCGCTGGCGCCAAGAGCGCGAGCGCTAAGAGTCAAAGACTCTGAGGAAGCGCCAAGAGCGCCAGCGCCATGAGTCAAAGACTCTGAGGCAGCGCCTCACGTGCAAAGCATGAGAGCGCTCACGCCAAAAGCTCAAGCGCCAAGATTCAAAGACTCTGAGGAAGCGCTAAGAGCGCCAGCGCCATGAGTCAAAAACTCTGAGGCAGCGCATCACGTGCAAAGCACGAGAGCGTCAGCGCTAGAACTAAATATTCTTCACTATTGGATCAAAGATCCAACGAAGATGATAAATCATCAAAATTACATAATTAAATTCTGTTGAGGAAATACTCCTCAAATCTTTCCAAACAAGAAAGATTGTGCTCTGTAAATCAGAGCACCGTTGGATCAAAGATCCAATGGTGATTAAAAATCACCAATATATAGAATAAGTTATGTATGGGAAAATATTTTCTCAATCTTGTTAAAAACAAGAAAAATGTCTTGTGTAAAACAGAAGCCCTTGGATCAAAAATCCTGTCACAACCCGAAAATATAGCACGCGACCGGCACTTAAATCACGCAACGTCTAAAGGCGTAACGTAATTCAAATAAGCCGGAACCTAGAAATCTAAACATTTTTAAGAAAATAAAAGAGGTAAAGTTTTGAAATAAAGGTATAATGAAACCTAATGCTTTCTTAAATGCATAGAAAGGAAACATGAAAATGCAAGTTTATCTTACTAGTTGAAAAACATGTTTCGTCTTTTAAAAATTTGGGTAGCACCTCCTTTGTATATTTTGATCCGAAACCACAAATACATGATAATATAAAAGGCATCCCCAAACGGGAGCCAGCTCTTCGCTAAACGGCGGATTAACAACCACGCAAGTAATAAACAAGTATATGATGCCCAACGGCGAAGATCAACACAAAAGATAATGAATAAAGCAAGACATCAACCCAAAAAGCGAACATAAAACCCATCGCTCAAATCTCGCAACTACAGGTCTCACCAAGTCTTACTATATATACAAATACTAGTTTGATTGATGGAGTTGACTAGATACAACAGGAAATATAAATACAAGAGTGGGCACGATACAAATGTCCCACCAACCAAAGCAAATCACCCAAATGCAAGCTGTGCACCAATGATGTCGCTATCGATCCATGAGATAAACCTGCAATAACTGTGGCACAACGGGGGTGAGTTGCCAACTCGTGAGTAGAAAACATTATCAGGTAGAAATCGAATAAACAACGACTTCCTAGGTCAACTATATCATGAAGGTAATACTGTGATATCTAGGGTGACTGTATGTGTAAATATGTGCCAACAATAATAATCAATGCCGGTATGCATGTGGATAACATCCAACAATATAGTAAATGCATGTATGCGTGTGGATCTCGTCCACTCTAAACATCATAAAAACATATGCATGTAAATATATGAGGATATCAAAGAATATGTGTCCATCAATGACACAACAAATCATGGAACCTGAGTGTCCAACACCGACCCTCGAAAACATCATGAAACCCGTGTCTAACATCGACACGTAGATTCTCATATCTCAGCCGCCGCATCCTCAGATCGGCTCTCATGTCCATCTCTCTACTCCGGTCGGTATCCTCCGAATAAACCGCCGAGTCCAAATACTATCACCGGTAGGTAGTGCTCCCGTGCCAGGTTCAACGCCATTATCTGCAACTATCTTGCCCCAAGGTACCTCACCGGGTCCACCATGCACCCGCAGACGGTTCCTCCTCCTCCTCGAATCGGGTGTAACATGCCAATCTCGGAATCGAGAAAACACATGGTGGACGCACTGAAATATCATATCAAGAGAAACCGGGTTTTTAAAACAATACATACTTTCCTTTGAAATAACCATTGTCCTCAAATCCAGAAATCTCATGAAAGCAGCATATCTCAATGCGTAAAATCGCAAAACATGATATATGCGACATATAACAGAATGTAAGCATATCTGTAAATCATGTAACATGGAACAGTAATATGCACATATCAAGGGAAAACCGCTCTTAAAATGAATCCAGTTTTAAAATATATCATGTGGTTCCCAATTCCTCCAAGGTCAAATGCAATATCGTATAAAGGTGTACATGTAACTATAGCAAGTAAATTATGCAAGGAGTCATATCATGATGCAGCAATTCTCCTGTGTAGTGACATGGCAATTATCGATGATGAAGTGTGTGAGCCGGCCAATCTGTGTAAGTGTGACATACGCATCATCGATAATGGTGTAGGTGAACTAGCGCATGTATAAGAAATGCAATGGTAATGACATGAACGTAGTATAAAGTAAATCGGCAGCTAAAAGGTATAATGTATACGTATCTAACATGACCGAATCGGTGAATCTATCAATCGGCCTCCTCTAGTCAAGGGTATCGACCAATCATCAATTAACTCATCGCGTACGGTAACTCATCGTACGGCGTCATTAAACAATTTGGGATCCTAACAACCTATATGACAAGGAAGGTACGGACCTCACGTCTCGTACGGCTTATCATTCAAGATTCACAACATTATGTATATCTATATACCTATATCTCCGGGTCACATCCATAACAATCGACTCGCATCCGTATACCGATATATCAATCAAGTCATCTTATCAATCTAAAATCGTATATTATCAAGCTCATGTTATGCCACTATAATCTCCTATTGGTTCTCTTTACAACTACTTATCTATATCTATAGAAATTCATATTCTTGAACATCAATTCAAGATATCTTCCTATCATATCATGTTACCTAAACCCTAAGCTATAATTTTAAGTCATGGTGTATCCTATCTCCTACTAATTCTTCAACTATATCTCTAAGTTTCTAAAAATGGTTTCTCTAACCATATCCTGTATATCGGTTTCCATTAAAATTGTGGGGTGCTATACGCCATCCACCCGACTTCCCCCGTAGATATAGATCTACTCACCTTAATCCTTGCTCGCCGAAGTCGATGACGCCATGCTCCATCGTCTCGGAATCCATACGAAGGTACCTACAATATCAACACATATCGCAACGCTATTAAAATCACGTTCGGAAAACCAATACGGCACACGGTGCGTCCATAAGTTAGAAACTATAGTCTATGCATGCAAAACAATCAAACGACCCTTGTTGTTGACGTACAACGCCCAACAACTAAATACAAATCCAAACATCAAAACCAAAAATCCTAATATCGGAAAACATACTAAAACCAAATTCAGCAACTTAGGAAAACACCTCCAGATTTCACCCTAGGCCAAACTAGGGAGTTTTGCATATAGGGTTGCTCTGGATATCACCTAAGGGACTCACCAACCAAAAATCATCAAATTCCACCAAAATGTGGCCGCAATTTGCAGCCACAATGAATAAATCTGCGGCCAGAAAACGAGGGTAGGGGCTCAGGTTTCAGGGGATGATTCATGGTTGCCTGTACGTCTCACTGTCAAGGGAACTTAATTTATAGAGGTCTCGGGTCATTCCAGATTCCCATATACCATCATAATCTATCACAAATCCGACGTCGGGAAATCCTAAGTCCGTGTTTTGGGTTCTATTCACTGTTCTAGGTCAGTAAAAACACCACTAGGATCTTGTAACAGCCCATAAACATCACCAATTCCACATAATTACCCACACCCTTCTCTAAAATTTTCTATACATCACACAACTTAATCAAATCAACTTCTAACTAAACTAAGATACAAAGAAACTTAAAACTAACTAAATGAAAGGAATTATACCTCATTTGGGCAACTTAAGAAAAACCCTAGCTCTCCAAAGTCTTCAAAATCCAACTTTGCTTGGTCCTATGTGTTGAGGATGAGGTGAAGATCAATTTTAATAAAGGGAGTATGGTGTTTGGATGAAGATTATGAGATGATTTCTTAGGGTGAAGGTGGAGGGAAGCTTGAGGATGAAGGAGGTGAAGAAAAGAAATGGGGAGGGGAAAAGTTGGCTGCGCTCTCTCTCCTACCCTTACTCTCTCTTATTCTCACCCCTCACACTCATGTCTCAAACACACACTCTCTCTCTCTCTCCAATATTTCATTCTTTTTCCCTTTTTCTCTTTTCTTTTCAAAAGCCCAAATATCAACAAATGAAAATGACACAACATGTAACATGTCATGGTGCACTAGCCATGGAAAACTATAGAAATACGGATTTGGTTTAATCGCGATTAGCAATGCACTAATCGGGTTAAATTTTAAACTTACATAAAATAAATTATAAATTTCCAAATCCGATAAATATACTTTAAAATGGATAAATCATTTTAATCTCCAATTATTTCACAATTATTGGTATATATTTATACCATTTTACGAAAATCCCAATTTCGCAAATCGGGTAGTTTTCACGAAATATATTATTTTAATATTAAATTCCACAAATAATATTTTATATTTTCTGAAATGTTACCATCTTCCCCTTTTAAAGAAATTCGGTCTCCGAATTTAAATTTAAACCCCAAATACTAAAACATTTCAATAATCAACGCAAATCAACGGGGTTCCGAAGTCATGGAAGATATAGAAAAGCCGCAGCGCATCGCGCGCGACTGAAAACGAATATAAAACTCAAAATCGAACTCCGTCAAGCGTCACGCAAATTATCGGATTTGCACGCATATCATCGGAGTTACAGTGGAGATACAGATCTCGAAATCCACTACTGAAATCCAATATGCACAGTCAATACTATAATACATATATAGCACGCATACTTGGAAAAATCTTAAAAGTGAATAAAACACATGCAAAATCTTTTCTGAATTGCCGTGTGATGCGTAACTCACGGCAAGAAGGGGCGGATGCTCATTTGTAAAGTAATAAATATACCTACATATGTTTTTGCTCAAATTATACGTCCCGCCGTTTTTAACACATCCCCAAGGTTTTGTTTTGTAAATGTTCGTGTCGCTCGCGGATACGTAGGAAATAGCGAGACTATATCTCCTTTTTGAAAACCTCTGGTTAAACCTTTTAATGCATGCAAAGTACTCATGTACTGCTCTCAGATCGGTTATGTTTGGGTACTACATAATATAGTGCCTATCATGAAAATAAGGTGCTCAAAAGCAAAATCAGCCTCAAAAGGCGTATCCAACAATCACGTGCGTCTGGTGCGCACGGAAATCAAATCCAAACACAGATGCCACAATATGCACGAAGCAAAACTAAGTGCAACGGGTGTGCACGAAATCATCTGTCCAGTGCAACGGGTGTGCACGACAACAATATCTGGTGCATCTATTGTGCATGAAAATCTCAATCGAGTGCATCCGGTGTGTACAAAATCATATCTCATATCATGCGCTCAACATGCGCGAAAATCCAAATCAAGTGCATTCAATGCGCACAAAACCCAATACCTAGCGCCTAATATGCGCGAAAATCCAAATCAAACGCGTCAAGTCCGTAAAAAAAACATCTAGTGCAATAGCATGTACGGAAACGATCGTCAAGTGCAAACGCGCATAAAATAGAAATCTGGCAGCACAAATGCTCAAAAATATAAATCGGTGCAACCAATATACGGAGTATAAATATAGTGCAACAATGCACAAAAATATAAGCCTGGTGTAACAAATGCACAAAAATACAAATCCGGTGCATCAAATGCACGAAATACAAACAATAACTCCAATGCGTAAAAAAAAAAGCAACACCAAGTGTACCAAGGTGTATAAAGTCATAAACGTGTGCAACTGCGTGCACAAAACACATATCAATGCACTGCAAGCATATATAAGCTATACCAAGTGCAAAATCAAATCGAGTGCGTACCACACGCACAAAATCAAATCAACTGTATGAAATCCAGGAAATCAAGAACATGTGCGGCCAAGGCACAAAATCAATATCAAGTGCAATAACTATGTATAAAAATGTAAATACTCAATAGGTGCAGCAATGATGCACGAAATCAATATCATGAAACTCCGCATCAAAACTCAAATTTATGCGATACAAGCGCGATGCTCGGATCACAAACGCAAATCGCAGCAAATGACATCGAGGTACACCTCCTACAATGTCAAAAAAAAATGTCGGTGCGCCTAAAACTGGCAGAGCAAGAACATCCGCTTGCCTCCTGCTCACGGTCTGGCGTCCTCTGTCTCTAGGTCCTCATTTCTCTGTGGATTACCAATCTCGCAATCTATCGGCTCATCGGTCCGGTCCGGTATGCTAATGGAAACGTTTCCGCTTTGGCACTTCTCCGGTCATCTCTGGGCCAGTTAGTATGACCACTCATAAAGCAGCACGTCACTAGCATCGGCCTCTGCTCCTCTGAATACACGTTGCACATCTGATCCTGGGTGCAAATCTTATCGCAGCAGTGTCCTGGAAGGAACCTGCTCAGGGTCTCTTCCGATCTTGCTTATGCCAAACTATACGGAGGCTGGTACTCTTACAAAATCTTTCCTCGCTTTCTGGACATCTGCGTTCTCAGCACAGCTTTTTCTCGAGAACTGGTCGTATCTCACGCCTCTATATACATATCAGAGCTCTAATATCAACGGGGAGTAACTACAGCTCATTGACATTTCGCACGAACCTCTCGTTCCACCCGTCTTTATTATCATCTGCTTCAACGTCGCGTCATGCTATCAGCGTACTGCAATTGTCTCGGCTACAGTCAATCCGGAATCTCTCACACGGACTCGAAATCACGAAGTCGATATCTTCATCACTCTGTAGAAGATCTCTAGCCGAACACGTCCTCGGGAACTCGTCCATACCATCGGAGGAATACTCAATACTCATCCGTTCTCGATCAACTCACAACGCATCTGGGTGAGGTCCTCTATCTGAAGCCGGTCCACTTACTGGTCTCATATCACATGATATTCGGACAACGTTAAACTTTTCTATCGATTCATCAAAGTCCCATAATTTCCCGAGAGCTCAACTCTTGAGTACAGTTTAATAATATCCGGTACATGCCACAGTACCTATAGACTGACCGTAGAAGGGCAAACCCAAGCCTCATTAATGGCACCGCGGAACTGCCGTAAATCCTAAGGTTCAAAAGCGTTTCCATAGGTGGGAAAAATAAGACACCCCTCATTAATGGGGTATCCCACACTCGATCCATGGGCCACTCCAAGCCCCCACCAATGGTCTACCCCAAGCCCAGCAAGAAATTCATACGTTGACCGGTTAATTGTATGTAAAATTAGTTTTTTGACACATGCTCTATACGTGCAACAATTATCGGGTTGGAGAAATTTAGTTTCTTTGTTAGAAAACATCATAAATCTAATCTTTTTGAAGGGCTTTCATGCATGCAAAAAGAAAAGGAGTCTTATAAAAAAAATAGCACTAAATCCAATCCTAAGAACTGTAGTTAGAGAATTGTATTCATATAGTCTGTACGGTGTAACCTCATCTACTTTTACACACATCATATCGTCGCAATTGAAACGTATCAACATCATGCCAAATATTCAATGTTGCGATGTTGTTTCAACTTCTTAAGATCAAACAACATTTAGTAAAAACAAATCTCAATTATCTTATTGCTATATATTTGATAGCAAGTTCATCCAAACCAAATGGTGATGTCGAATCCCAACTTCAACAAACCCTAACCAAACGTTCCAAAATGTCGAACATCATTAAGCCCTAAAAGGTCATGGGCTTTTCTAATGGCCGAAAGCATGGGGACCCATGCCCTTAATTCTCTCATACGTGCACATTAATCATTAGCTAGCACTTAGCTCTTGTGCCAAATATATATATAAAAGAGACAATAGGAAACAAATTAATTGCGCATCATACTTTGTGGCCATCACACGCATGGCTGCTCCCTTAATTCTTTGACTTCTCTTCACAATTTATATCTATTTTGCAATTAACATAACAAGCTTAAATCATATTATATCACGCATGACGAAAGCTAAATTAAATGACAAGTGTAGCCCTTAATTGTGATCCTGCAATGGCAACCACAATAGAGAAAAATTTATTCTACAAACTTGCATCTGCCCATGGTTTTGTTCTTATATAATACATGAAGGGTTTTTCATTTTATATATGATCCCCTAAAAAGTAGCTATATATTGTGAGAAACATGGAAAAATTAGACATTGTGACAGCCATATATACTCGGTCATAAAAAAGAAGAGATAAGAATACAGACCCTACCAAGCTGTTCAAAAGATACCTGAAATTATCCATCTATTTCTCTCTGCTGTCCGGATGTATTAAACTTGGCATACCGAATAATTTCTCTAAAACAATCTCTAAAGGTTCTTCGTTGACTAAAAAGTATCATCCGATTGTTCAACCCATGAGTTAGGGTTATCTGCGATTAAATGGATAAATTATTGACTAACTATCCCATCATCCTCATCTCACACACACACACACACACATAAACACACTCTTCCATACATAACCCTTAAGGCGGAAAGCGGCTTCTCATATATCCTTCATGATCCCTTAGAGGAAGATAAAATCATCATCTTGCATCTCCAATCCAACCATTAGTTCTAACTAGGGATATAAATGAATACCGATAATCTGAGTTGACTCGGAATCCGTATCCAAATTTTATCAAATATAGATAGCAATTATCATTTCCAAAGATGATTGTTCATATTCTTATATGTATCCACCAACAACCATAAGATACGGGTATGATAGCGCAACTATATCCGATCTGAGTCCATACCATATTCGGATCGTCCTAGACTACCGGATAAGGATATGGTAACACTTCACCCGCTTCGTATTTGATCCATTTAGAGCGGTGTCAGGACTGGATTTATCTGCAATGGTCTAGCTTAAAGGGAGGGGGGTTCTTAGAAATATCAGAATCCTTGAGGTTTTTTTGAAAATTCCATGTCCTTAGGGTCCCAGCAGCATGGCCAGCCGTCCACTTTAAACAAGAATGAACCTTCGTGCTCATTCAGTAAGGAAAAAATAACCAAATAAACGATTTTATAATTCGCAAAAAAAAGTCGCGCTGCCCTCTCACGTGCTTCATTTAATGTTTGGAATTTTTATGATTTCAAAAGGGCTATTTTTTAAATATTTTTGAATGTGGAAAAAGTCATCTTGCTCTGCTCTCTATAAATTCTCTACTCTCCACCCTCTCTCTCTCAAACTCAAACTCGAAACTCAAAATTCAAACCAAAATCAAAGTTTCTCTCTCTTCTTCTCTTAATATCTTGTGTAATTTTTTCCATGGGGCTCCCTGTTATCAACCAGAATAATCGTCAGCTTCTTTCAAAGGTAGCGACGAACGACGGCCACGGAGAAAATTCGTCGTATTTTGACGGATGGAAAGCTTATGAGAATGATCCTTTTCATCCAGCTGAGAACCCAGAGGGAGTTATTCAAATGGGTCTTGCAGAAAATCAGGTAAGAATTAATTAACTAGTTAATTAGCTATATATATATACACACACACACACATTAATATTGTGATTGTGTACTAATTAATGAAATGCATTTTCTTGTTTAGCTTTGCCATGACTTGATTCAAGAGTGGATCAAGAACCACGCCGAGGCTTCCATTTGCACGGCGGAGGGCGTCTCCGAGTTCAAGGCTATTGCTAACTTTCAAGATTATCATGGACTCCCCGCCTTCAGACAAGTGAGTAAATATATGTTCGCGACAGCATGCAGAGGTCGGTCGCATGTTTAAAAAAATTACGTACCCTTCATCATGAGGTAAATATTGACTAACGATGATATGACATGATGCGTTCAAATTTGCAGGCGGTGGCAAAGTTTATGGAGAAAGTGAGGGGAGGGCGTGTCGGTTTCGACCCAGAGCGCATAGTGATGAGTGGTGGAGCCACTGGGGCTCAAGAAACGATCGCATTTTGCCTTGCTGATCCCGGCGATGCCTTTCTGATCCCTACACCTTATTATCCTGGGTACGTATCTACCTGTATCTATGAGTGGTATCAGAGCCATTCAGATTTTATTATTTCTTATATTATTTCGAAGGATCCATAAAATTTTTTTAACAAATTGTGGTGCATAGAAACTCTAATTAGATCCACAACAATTAATAAAGAGGAAAACGAATTTCATTATTTTTCCCAATGTAGCTAGTAGTCAAATCAAAGATAGAGATATAAAATCGTTAAGTTTCCTAGAGATGGAGCTTTCTTAATATATTCTAAGCCTAAGACATGCATGCAAAAACATTGGGTCATTACTCAAAATTAGGTATCAACGGCTAATCAATAAATTCGTTTCTAGTAATTAATGCCAAGGATTCTCCATATATACAAATCCATGGGGCCTCTGAATGCTTCTGAATGCTTGTGTGTGATCTATACCGTGGTTTATGAGCCAGTTCCAAAAAATCAAAATCAAATATTTTAAAATTTTAATCTTGTACGTAGCTACTTTGCATGCGCAACGTGTTTTACTCTATTATGAGTAATCATGATGCATGCAATTAAAGATCGTCGAGTGTATATATAATTGTATATGTATGAAAAATATTTAACATTTTAAAACATTTTTTTTTCTTCAGATTCGATCGAGACTTTAGATGGAGAACAGGAGTCCAACTCCTCCCCGTACACTGTAAACGCTCCAACAATTTCAAGATCACAGAGGACGCTCTTGAATCAGCCTACGAAAATGCGCAAAAGTCAAACATCAAAGTCAAAGGCGTGCTCCTAACAAATCCGTCGAATCCCCTCGGCACGTCCATGGATCGATCCACGCTCCAATCCGTAATCTCCTTCGTCAACTCCAAGAAAATCCACCTCGTTTGCGACGAAATTTTCGCGGGCACAAATTTCACCGACCAGAAATTCATCGGGGTCTCCGAGATAATTGAATCAGACCCCAATTGTGATAAAAATCTCGTCCACATTGTTTACAGTCTCTCTAAAGTCCTTGGTCTTCCAGGGTTCAGAGTTGGCATAATCTACTCTTATAACGACCAAGTCGTTGCAATCGCCAGAAAAATGTCAAGTTTCGGACTTGTCTCGACTCAGACACAACATCTCTTAGCCTCAATGTTGTCCGACGAAGAATTCACCACCAAATTTTTAACCGAAAGCGCCCGAAGACTAGCCAAAAGGCATCGGGTCTTCGTTTCCGGTTTGGATCGAGTTGGGATCCAATGTTTAAAGAGCAATGCGGGCCTATTTTGTTGGATGGACTTAAGCTCCTTGCTTGAAGAAGCAACTGGCGATGAAGAGTTAAGATTGTGGAGAGTAATAATTCATGAAGTGAAGCTCAATGTGTCGCCGGGGACCTCATTTCATTGTTTGGAGCCTGGTTGGTTTAGGGTTTGTTTTGCGAATATCGACGATGAGACGATGGAGGTTGCACTTGAAAGGATTAGCTCCTTTGTTGGTAAAGTTAATGAAGGGGTTAGGGTTACTGATCAAGCTAAGAAGAAGAAGAAGAAGAATTGGCAAGGGACAAGCTTGAGGTTGAGCATGAGTAGGAGATTTGAGGATTTGACCATCATGACTCCGAGGCTTATGTCTCCACATTCACCTTTGGTTCATGCAGCTACTAATTAGTGAATTATTTGGATAATAATACTTCAATTAATTAAGATTGTATTTGTTAAAGGTGATAAGGGGTTTCATTATTTGTGTAAACATTCTGTCACCGTCCGAAAGTGGCACGTGACCGGCATTTAAATCACGTGACGTTTAAAATTATCGAGATGATCCAGGTAAGCCAAAAACCCGGAATCTAAACCTTTTTTTTACGAAAAATTTGGAGGTGGAGTTTAAAAATAGTCATTTGATGGAATCAATTTAAAATGCTAACTAAAGTCTAAATAAATTTGTTTGAAAAGTACCTATGACGTTTTAAAAATCAAGCAGCACTTCCTTTGTAAATTTTAAATAAAACCTGATACAAGCATAATATATAAAACATCCCAACAGAAGCTAACTTCCACACCCAAACGGCAAAGCAACCACGCAGATAATATACGACGCCCAATGGCGAAGAAAAAAGAAAAGCGAAACAAAACCAACAAGCATAAATATTCGACTCCAACGAGTGCGACGTCCACAGACACATAAATTCTAAATCTCGCTTCTAAGTCCATAATTTACGAGTTCTGGGTCGATGGAGTTTTAACTAGATACAAAAGGATATATACATATACAATGTGTGGTTACGATACAACCGTAACCCGCCTACCAAAGCAATCACCGAAGAAAAGAGTGCCGCAATCTGATAATGATCTGAGCGGTAAATCTTGCAAGAAACTAGGGCACAACGGGGGTGAGTTGCCAACTCAGTGAATAAAAATAAATCGCAAGGTAGAAAACGAAATGCATAATGATAAACCTAGGTCGTATAGTATAATACTATCATATCTTGTACTAATACATGAATAATGCAAAAGTACTATAAACGTATCAATATCAATCGCGTAAACCCGAAAATATATCATCTCATATACCTATAACATGCATCCATGTATAAGCCTATAAGGTAGCCGAAATATGTATGTAAAACCACTTTTTAAAATAGCCGCGGGATACGTATGTCACGGCATGAGAAGCAGACGTAGCAGTAAGAAGTATTATATGTGTTTTATTTAAGATATGCGTCTCGCACTTTAGAAATGAGTTTTAAGAGGGTTTCTATTTAAAAGTTCCTTGTGTCGTCCTAGACACGTCAAAATAGTGAGACTATAGCTCATTTGGAAACCACTTTATATGCATCAACATGTAAAAATAGTATTCAGGCATCGTCTCCTGGATCAGTCCTGATCGACTACAATATAGCATAAACAATAACAACGTATCTCGAATGATTGCACAATCATCAATATATGAGTGTCTATGCAACAACCCTAAATATTATGTACAAAATTTTTCCAAAATACAGAAGGAACACCTAAGCCTGAGCACAAGTTATAAATTTGATTGCTTTTGAACAGCAAGAAAGCAATTGTAGCTCATTGGTAAAGCCCTGCACTGTTGTGATGTAGCCCCCATGTTCGAATCCCTTCAGCCACATATATTTTTTAATTGATTTTCTTTTAATCTTTTAGAAGCCCAAAGATTTGCACGTGCACAACACGTACAATGAAAAGTCACAGATTAAACAAACACGTGCACTGGAGTATACCAAGCGACGGGGACACGTGGCAAAATCTCAACACCCACCACCGAAAATTGACCGGCGAGATGGTGCCCAACACCGGCACTGCCGGGCCGCCCGTAGAGGATGGTCCCCAACTTTTTCCCCTGGCACCCCTTGGCCTACCCCACTTCCCTCATATTGTTTGATTTTCTGCACATTTACAGAGGGATTAAAATCATCTCTTTAATCCATTTTAATGCACATTTTAATTCTCAAAATTCATTACCCTAAACCTTAATTTTTCCTATAAATACCACGGTCCATTTCACTCCTCCTCGTTCAGAATTTTATTACAAAAACTTTATAAAATTTCCAAGTCCCAAGTTGTGCAAGTGGAGTTAGCAAAGGGCGTGATTCCGACGACGTTTCGAGAAGATTCCGGCGACGAAACGACGCCCCTGTTTCCCTCAATCAGATAGCAAAGCTCTGTTCAAAATTTGAAATTTGAACTAAGGCAGCGCCTCACGTGCAAAGAACGAGAGAGCTCTTGGCGCCAGCGCTAAGAGTCAAAAACTCTGAGTAAGCGCTAGCGCCATGAGTCAAAGACTTTGAGGCAGCACCTTACGTGTAAAGCACGAGAACGCTAGTGCCAAAAGCGCCAGCGCCAAGAGTCAAAGACTCTGAGGAAGCGCAAAGAGTGCCGGCGCCATGAGTCAAAGAATCTGAGGCAGCGCCTCACGTGAAAAGCACGAGAGCGCCAGCGCTAGAACTAAATGTTCTCCATCATTGGATCAAAGATCCAACGAAGATAATAAATCATCAAAATTACATAATTAAATTCTGTTGAGGAAATACTCCTCAAATCTTTCCAAACAAGAAAAATTGTGCTCTGAAAATCAAAGCACCGTTGGATCAAAGATCCAATGGTGATTAAAAATCACCAAGATACAGAATAACTTCGGTATGGGAAAATATTTTCCCAATCTTGTTAGAAACAAAAAAATGTCTTCTGTAAAACAGAAGCCCTTGGATCAAAGATCCAATGGTGGGAAACATCCCCAAATCAATCAGAGATCTCTTAACGAGAGATTTCCTTAACTGATTCAACAAACCAGCCTCCCCTATATAAAGGACCCAAGACTTCAAGTCTTGCATAGAAGAAACCCCCCCCATAAACATCAAGTTCTCAAAAAAAGAAAAAGAGAAGAGCAAGCTCTAAGAAGAAGAATTTTCTTCAAGGTAAAATAACAATAAGTGAGATCATAGCGTATCCTCTATATTTAAGAATTTAACTCTCACATCGGAAGAATTTAGTTCTTTTTCCATATCACAGATCTATAAGACAAAGTCTTTCATAAAAAGAAGAGAGATCATAGCATCTCCTCCACATCTAAGAGTTTAACTCTCGCATCAGAAGAACTTAGTTTTTTTTCCAGATCTCAGATCTATAAGACGAAGTCTTTCACAAGGGAGAACCAAATTTTCAGAGAATTGAATTGGGCAGAACAAAAAAAAACTCAGTGCTTAGCACTCAAATATGACGCTCAGCGCCGAGCGCTCTACGTGCTCCTCACGTGAGCGCTATTTAATAAGAAGTGTTTAGCCCTCAAATCTGGCGCTCAGCGCCGAGCGCTCTACGTGCTCCTCACGTAAGCGCTATTTAATAAGAGCGCTCAACACTCAAATGCCAGCGCTCAGCGCCAAGCGCTCCATGTGCCCTTTACGTGGGCGCTGCTCAAAATAAAAAGAGCGCTTAGCGCTCAAATGCTGGTGCTCAGCGCCAAGCGCCCCATGTGCCCCTCACGTGGACGCTACGTAACACAGAGCGCTCTGTGCTCCTCAAGAAGAGCCTAGTGCCATAAAGAGTGTTCAACACTCAATAAAAAACAAAAAAAGGGAGCGCTCTGTAAATAGAGCTCAGCGCCATAAAGAGTGTTCAACACTCAATAAAAAACAAAAAAAAAGAGGTGTCAGAACCCAAATCAATGCTCAGCATTGTTGAACAAAAAGGGACTGAGCCCAAACAAACGTTCAATATTTTATTCAAAAGTGAGTGGACTGAGTCCAAACAAATGTTCAACATTTTATTCAAAACTGAATGGACTGAGCCTAAGTTGGCCATAAGTCCCTAATTCAGATCAATCAAGCACATGTGCTCACAATCTCTTTGATTGGTCTTAGTCCCAAATTTGACTACAGATCTCCCAACCAACATTGGTTCAAGGGTACATTTCTTCGCATCTCTGATTTGTGTCGTTGTAATTCTTCAACGTCTTCAGAGAGGTAGAGGGTCCTAATAACCGATAACTTTTGGCACATCCCCAAACAGTCAAACCAAAACCCTACAGACTATGATGTCTTTAAACACGGACTATGAGGTCCTTAAACTCATGGACTACGATGTCCTTAAACCCAATGGACCGTAATGTCCCTAAACTAAACTCTATAGATTATGACGTCTTTAAACTATGGACTATGATGTCCTTAAACTCCATGGACTATGATGTCCCTAAACCCAATGGACCGTAATGTCCCTAAACTAAAACGATAGTGCCCAAATGCTCTTTCGTTGGATCTAAATGATCCTCAAACCTTGTTAAGTAGATCTTAGTCTAAATTTGGACTAATGTATCCTTAACAAACATTTAAGTTGATCTTAATCTCAAACGAGATTAACGATCCTTAAATCCAACAAACCCAAATCTAAGAAAATACGGATTTGGACTAATCCACGCCCTATGGGCGACAACATTAATTTGTCTCCGTATACAATCCACGGGCAACCAAAAAACAAAACAAACACACACGACGCGAAGTGAACTTCTGGAGAAGGAAAAATTGGTTATCGCTACGCGGTAACGTAACTAACTGCAAGGGCTTGCGTCTGCAGGGAAAAGCGTCCCCACAATCAAAAACCCCTCGCAAACGAGGAGGAATCTGACGAAGTCTGCCACAACGGCCGCATCCGTCTAAACCTCCGATACACGGTGCTATAAATCAACTTGACATCTTCGGAGAGGTGGAAAGATAAAACCAAATAGCGTCTGCCCCTAAAATTCAGGCCGGACGTCCCAACATCCCGGTCGCGTCTTTCGACGGCGAACAGATTCTGGCACGCCCGGTGGGACCATTTCCTCTTTCCACTCCACACTTCGTGTGTCGTGTTCGCGAACGAATCGCAGTTTAATGTGGTTGCCCCTGGATTCGAGGTACTAAGATTTGGTGTCTTGCTCCGTGCAGAAGTGAAAATGGCGTCAATGGCTTCCAACTGCAACAACAAATTCCACTTCGTCTCTGCTGCAGGAGTGACTTATGGGCCCCAAGCGGCCTCCATTTTCGCAATGCCAGTGGAACAGGTGACACAAGCCACCACTGGGTTGTTCTTCGGACTATGCTCCCGCCAATGAGCTTCAACGCTCCAGTGCTGTCTCAACAAACTCCAAAGAAATCGGTCTTTGATCGGCTTACCACCACCACGATCCCTCTTAACGGGTCGTCCAATTCCAACGCCTCAGTTTTTAACAGATTAGGCCAAAGCTCAAGTGCGCCCATGAAGAAGCCTGCAATACCTGAACGAGTCATCCCGAAGCGGATAGCCATTCCAACTCTAATAGACGAAGTCATCAAAGGGGCTTCTCCTGCTAAGGGGTCGGTCTTCGCAAGACTGGCCGTTCCAACTCCTACCGTGGGCGAGGTCGTTACAAGTGCTTCCCCTACCCGAAAGTCAGTCTTCGATAGGTTGGACGTTTCTTCTCAACGGACGTCAGTCTTTTACAGGCTGGCACCAACAACAGCCTCTCCTCAAAGCAGGGGGTATGACGAAGCCACCCCCGTAACTGAGCCGGTCCCGTCTGCAAAACATGCTCGACGTTGCCACTGGCGCCGAATAAGGAAAGCTAGGGGTAGTTCCCCTTCTGGACTGACTCCACCAGCTCCAATGGTGGAAGTTGATACTGCTGTTCCAACTGGGAACAGCTTTGAACTGCTCAGGAGGGTGCGAAAGAACTCTCCAACTGTCGTACTAAAGAGGTCTCCTCCACTCGCTGAAAATGTCACAAAGGCGAAGCCGGAGCAGCCCCCTCAGCGGCTGTCCTCCAAAATCTACAGGGTCTGGCGAAGAGTCCAAGACTCTGTAATCGACAAAGACTACTCCCGCCGATCGAAGAAAATGAAGGTCCGGCAGGAGGAGAAGTTCACCGCCATCGTACCATTGAAAGCATTGGCTGAAACAGTCCCCTCAATTTCAATCGTTCATAAAAGGAGAAGGCCGGAGAAGATCCCCGTGTCCACGATAAATCTCAAGGGTGCTGAATCCAAACGCCCCAAGTCTGGGGGCATGGTGGTGCACACCATCTACATGGCTTCCGGGAAAGAAGATAGCCGTATCTCCACGGGTCATCGACCACTCATCCGTTCTGTGACAAAGACTCAGGAGTAACAGCAAAAGCTCCAAGAGATGCTAACGAAGATGGTCACGCTCACTGGGCCGAAAGAAAGCCCTGAGACGTCATCGGAGCAGCGCCATGAACAGGAAACCGATGCCGAGTTCCTTCGAAGAATGCTCGAGAAGAAAGACAAAGAGGCCGCGGAACTAGCGGCCAACATAAAACAAATGGCGCTCTTGTTCCAAGATATGATCGGGATGATGATACAGCCGGATCCTCCAGCTGAAGACCCTCCAATAATCCTTGAAGACGACAAAGGGGAGACATCAAACCCTCTTCCGGCTCTATCAGCAGCCAAGGAAGAGACCATCTCCAAAGCCGCCCTTGACGACTATATAGCTCAACAGATACGAGCTCATCAGGCGAGCGAAGCGACCGGCCAAATCGTCCGGGTTGGTACGATCAAATAAATTACCCGCCAGGATATACGACCCTAAATTCCATGTGTATAAGGGGACGGGTAATCCACACCAGCATGTTGCTCAATTCAGGGATATGTGCGGTAATACTGGGGGGTGACGACAAACTGCTGCTTCGTCAGTTTGTTGGCAGCTTGTCAGCGACAGCATTCGAATGGTACTCTGAGCTCCCGAATGACTCTGTCAAGACATTTGCAGAAATGGAGCTACTGTTTGCACAAATATTCGCAAGCGCTAGCGAGCGCACCCCGATCACCGCACTAATTATTAGTGCTAGAGTGAAGCCGGGAGAAACCTGGGTTCAATACGCCATTCGGTGGCGGAACCTGTGGTCAAAGTGTGAACAACGCATAGAGGAAGCTCCTGCCGTGGGCATGTTCGTGGGGACCCTTGACCCTCAGGCAACCATTTCCCAATTCATGATGTTCTTCAAGCCGACCACTTTCCAGGACAAGCTGGCCCAAATGGACCAGATGGGCCATGGACCATCCTCCTCAAAGACGGATCCTCGGAATGAAAAGGGGAAAGGGAAAGCAACCTTCGTCGCCAACGCTCAGCAACAACCGAGTGGCCCGAAGCCGGTTGCTCACCAAAACGATAAATATCGATCACTCGGAGAAAAGATGAGGCGCCCTTACTCGTTCCCTCGGGATAAGACGAAGATATTATTCGAGCTAGCGCCGCGCAACAGGCTCATCATTCTGCCAGAGCCGAAACGCCCAACGCAATCAGGCGATGTTAACAGCCCCAATTACTGTCCTTACCACCGAATATTGGGTCACCCAATCGAAGATTGTTACATCTTCAAAAGTTGGATTGAATACCAATACCAACAGGGCAAGTTCGAGCTGTCCAAAAACTGGAGGGTAAACCCGCCACAACCGCACGCTCCGAAAAAGATGGACACGCCGGGGGCATCATGCTCACTTATAGTGGAAGCCCCATGGGAGGTGGCCCTTTAAGCTAAGACTAAAAGAATGCAGAAGGACCTTAAAGCATGTACGGCGATTAGATGGAAGAGCCCGCCGGAGCCAGAGATTATTGAGGGGATGCTGAAGCCGTGTCCAACGCTGAAAGTTGGTGATGGTGGACAGAACCTTCGGACGAAGCCTCTGAAGTCTTTAAAGAAAAAGAAGAAGGCCAAGAAGCCCGTCCAACCCGACAACAACTGTACAGGTTTGCAGAAATACATCGATGCACTAGAAGAATATAACCAGAAAGCACGGACCTCAATTACATTGGACGAGTTCTTCAAGCATGTTCTTGAGAATGAAGACGATAATGCTGATGAAGGAGACGGTTCTTCAGAAGAGCCCGAGGATTATGTGTCACGCCCCGCTTCCCAAAATACGGAATACGAGGGGTTAGCAAGGCCAGCCATGCTCCTACGGTTGAGAAAACATCCTGCCGTAGTAACACTTCGGCTTCTAGCTTTACGTGGTAATCATTAATTAATGCATATGTAATGAGAAATGCAGTCACTAAGTCAAAACAGATACAAAACTAACCAGATAGAGATCAAGGAAAGATAGCGCTGAGTCGCTGATCAAGATGTCCACAATATCCTCGAGGTACGTCAGGTCCTGGTCCGAGCTAAATCCACTTCTCACTCTGAGCATGCATACTCAGGTCATCAGAGAGACACAATAGCAATATATATAAATGCAAAAGTAAACACGTGCAATGATGATGAACATGAAACAGTAAGCATGGAGTAATGACATGAGCATGAAGGATCCAGTACAGGTAAACAGTAAAGCAGGTAAACAGTAAGGCATGTATATCGAATCAGTAATCAATGCATGTCACTAAACCTATCAGTCTCTAAGTCTCACTGTCCAGGTCGCTAAACCTATCGTCAGTCCAAGTGTGAGAGTCAACCACTCGTGAGTATCCCCCACCCAAAGGTAGGACCCCAGGGGCAAGGGAACACGGGCCCGAGTCGCTCGCTAATAATCAGTAATATCACCCATATGACTCCCATAATCGCTGTATATGCCGGCAATGGGACTCCCGAGATTCTGTTGAACCCACACTCAAACTACCCCACACCCTGTGGTCTACATCAAACACCAGCCATAAACTCAAATACTAGTCGGTCCATGACAAGTCTACGCGAGAACTGGAGACAGGATCTCCATCAAGCATGTCTCAACTGGTACCCAAGATAAATGGACAATATTTGGTGCCTTACCTATGACACTAATATAAGTGCTTCATAACCGTCCCATTCCAGTTATGGTTACACTTATATATGTCCTATAGACGTCGACAATGCAATAAATCAACCGGGTCCGCGGATTGTGTACAAGTATGTGTCACTTTCATTACTCAATCACGCTTTAACACTACGTACTTGCCACAATCCAAACACTGATACCTAACACTGGGTAATATACACAATCACTAGGTTACCATTGTATATGAGCTCTACATGATATGATGAGAATGCAATAATTACAATATGAATAAATATCATCAGCCAGTGTCCTACCACTTGAAAAATTCACTATAAATCATACATGCAGAATTAAGAAAAACGATGTAAAAAGGGGTAAGAAGTATGTCTAATTATCTATCCGTCAATATTAGTTTCGCGTCAATCGGGTTTCAGGTTTGCTAGATATGGCCATTTCAATTTAAGTGTTCACTGCTGGAAATCCAGTTTCAAAACTGGAAGTCCATTTCGTAATACGTTTAATCCCAGTTGGGATCGTAATTAGGAGACGCTAAAGTTCAAATACTTGTAGATTTTTCTGTTATCTTTCCAACGCATTAAACGGATTATCAATATCAGTTCTGTGTTAAAAGTTATGTTGTGTTCAAGGTGCTGGTGTAAGAGAGGTCACTGCAGAAACTGCAGAACACCCCGGTATTCTGTAATAGGAATTAAATATCAAATGATGTGGAAACGACACGAGACTAGATTTATGTGTTAGCTAACTAAATTATCTACGCGAAAATATAGGGCTCCACGCATTTTAGTTTAAGTAAGGGGTATACAGGTGTTCTAAAGTCAGGTATCCAAAACGATCGTTGCCCCGGACTGCAGTTCAGGGCCGCGAATCGCCTCAGTATTCAGTATCATAACAGAACAATATTGAGTAATAATTATCATAGGTTCACATATTATTCAGTTTTCTTCGTAACGAGCCCAAGAAAGTCATGATACGATTTATGTACAATTTACTGAGAATTTAATATGGCGGTGTATGCGGTAAATTCCAAATTTCATGTCGGTTATCGGGGATGTCATTTCATATTGTAAGCGTCAATATTCTCAACCCAAATTTCTACGTGATATTCGTTATCATTAAAGGGACTTATTGGTCATAAATTTTTCCATTTTAAAAATAGGTTTTCGCCTGGGTTTCGCATCGAACACTTGATTGATTAGAGAAGTGAAAAATAAATGTATATCAGTATACAGTACATTAGCAAGCAAAGAAAGTGAGGGGTTCACTTGCCTTCGGTCGCTTGATATGGAAGTGACGCCGCTGCAGGGTTTGTCTCGACACACGAGACGGCGCGATACTGGACACGGGTGCGTGGCGCGAGCACGATGCGCGGTGATCCGGTATTGGACGCGGTGGCGACACGGGCGCGATACAATGGTGGGCGTAGTCCTGACTCGGTGCGTAGCACGGCGCGATGCGGCGCTGGGCACGGTCTTGGCTCGGCGCGTGGTCCGGGAGCAGCACGGCGTGTGCACTGGATCGGGCACGATGTGGCACGGGGGCTGGCACGACATGGTACGGGAAGTGGGTACGGGACGCGACACATCTGAGTACGCGGTGACCCAGAGGCGGGCACAGTAGTGGGCACGATGTGTCACGAACGCGACACGGCTTGGGTTCGACACACGCACGGTACGGCACGGCAATGACGGATGTGTACGGCATTACGATGGTGACTGCGTTGACGACCGTGACGGCTACAGGGACCGAGGCCACGGCTTTGCCGTCGACAACGGTGACTGGGGCAACGGTGGCGGCGAAGATCATAGGTGTTTGATGAAATTCCACGCTCGGCTTGGCTTCGATGATGGCGATGATTATGGCGACATTGATGACTATGGCGACAACGGATGCTAGAGGGAGCCCGAACGGCTATTGCGGCAGCGAGGTGCAGTAGTGAGGAGGTGGTGGCGATCTCGACGGCAGCGATAGGGGTGTTGGCTGGGTGCTCGTGGTGGCCGGAGCTGGTGTGACACGGTGGTCGGGTGTGAGGGCGAAGGTGCTTCGTCGAGGTGGTCGGAGGCAGTACCTTCATCGGCAATAGGTGGCGACGATGAGGAGATGCTCAGTTTAGTGGTCAGGGTCGGTGCGTGTGACGAGATGGGTTCAACGGTTAGACAAAGCCGTGGTGTTGTGGGGTCGGCGACGGCGGCGAGCTCGGTGCTAGAGCTTCAGAAGAGGTGGTGGCGACTTGAAGTTTGTAGAGAGATGCGGTCGCCGGTGGTAGTGCTCGGCGGATGAACGGGTGCGGCAGCCAGGGGTCTCAAGAAGAAGGAGGTGCGTTCGAGGTTGGCGGCTCGGTGAAGGCTTTGGGCGCTGGGTGTATAGAGGAGTGGCCGGCGGTGGCAACCTCAGTGGGTGATGGGGGTCGGCAATGGAGGTTGGAGAGGGGGTGGGTCAGCTATGGAGTTATGAGGAAAGATGAGGGGGCGGCTGTTCCCTGCCGAAACACGGAGGAGCGACCGCGTAGGTCTGTCTTGCATGAATTTCGGGGCATATGCTAATTGGTGCTATCCGTCCACCTCTTGTTTATCCCAATCAGAGCAAAGCTCTGTTCAAATTCCAAGTCGGGAGATGAAGCAACGCTTCATCTTCCTCCAATCAGAGCAAAGCTTTACTTTGAAAATTTAAACTTTAATAAATGAAGTGACGCTTCAGATTCTTTGCGCTGCGCTCAACGCACCACGTGTCCGGTGCTGATACGTCAGCACAGCGCCCGAGGCAACGTGCCCAATCAGAGCAAATCTCTATTAAAAAACAAAAGGAAGCAACGCTTCAGTTGCGCAAGCACTGCGCTGCGCGACACGTGTCAGCGCAGTTGCGCTGCGCTGTGCGCTGCTTGATACGTGTCACGCGCTGGGGCGTTTGCGCCAAACAGAATTAAGATTTCAAAGAAATCTTTCTGTTCTTGTTAAAACAAGAAGATTTTCTTTTGTAAAACAGAAGCCCTTGGATCAAAGATCCAACGGTGAGGAAAAATTCCCCAAATCACTCAGAGAAAGATCTCTTTAACAAATTTATGGGCACAATATAAAGGCCCCTAGACCTCAATTCAAAGGGATCAACATTTTTGAGAAATCAAGAGCTTCAAACAAAGAGAACTCTGAAAAAGTTTCAAGAAAAAAGGTAAAAAAAAAACCTTCATAAAATAGAAGAAATTTCTTCTAATAGATCATTGATCTAAAAACAAGATCAATGATCTGTTAGTTATATGTATGCCCTAGAGGCCATTGCTGTACATTGGATGTATATTGTAGTGGATGCTTGGACATATATAGGGATGACTTTCTTGCTCGACATGATAGTATGCTATCTGGTTAATCTTTACCTTAACATGTATACTGATTGTCTCTCTGTTACATGTTGGTAAAGCCCTTAGGATGTGTACTTGACTACCTGGACTATGATGCGGATCATACTAGTGGGGACATGGTAGTCCCTAAGTACATCCTTCAAGGTCTCTAGTCGTGGGTGTATCGAGACGGGGCATCGATATACCAGAGTAGGCTAGCGTATACCTTCTCGACCCATACAGATGGGCGATGGATGATCCCATATCCATTGGTGTTTGACATCAGAGATGATATACGGGTGCTTGTTGGGGTAAAAATTTACACCCCGGTTGACCGAGTCAAAATCAAGGTCAACCCCCAAGCTAGGTGGGCCCAAGCCCAGGTCAAGCAGGCCCATGCCCAAGTTGAGCCCACAGCCAGCCTCCCCATGCCAACAACAAAATCATGTAATAAATAATTTTTATGTAATTGTTTATGCATGAATGTAAACAAAATCGGCATAAAGCTAATATTTTGTAAGCCCATGGCTTATGTGCAAAAATGAAATGGCACATGCGCCATGGGATGGCTAAAATGCCATTTTTGTAAAGCCCAAGGGGCTATATGTAAATATGTAAGCCTATATAAGGCAACATAATGATGAATAAAAACAACAACTTTTCATTGTCTCCAAAAAAATTAGATCTGAGATCTTTCTTCCTTCTCCAAGGTTCCAAAACCTTCTTCTTTCTTTTGAATTAAATCAAGAGTTTTACTCTTCCTTTTTCAAAACAAAATAGTTTTCCACCACAAAACCCATTAAGGGGAACTCAGATCTGCCATCAGATCTCAAAAAGAGAGAGATTTTGACATTTCACATCCCTTGATCTTCAAGATCCAGCAAACAACAGGAGGAAGAAGAAGAACCCCTTCCATTAAACCCAAAACACATTCAGGAGTCCACTCCTCTCTGATTTCTCTTTTGAGAAATCTTTTTTCGAGGCTAAAAGCCTCTTATCCTCGCCGGCGCGCAGCGCAAGTGCGCAAAGCGCCCGCGTGCCGACACGTGGCGCGCGCGCTTGCGCTCCAGCGCGCAGCGCAAGTGCGCAAAGCGCCCGCGTGCCGACACGTGGCGCGCGCGCTTGCGCTCCAGCGCGCTTGCGCAAGTGCGCAAAGCGCCCGCGTGCCGACATGTGGCGCGCTTGCGCTTGCGCACCTGCGCGCTTGCGCAAGTGCGCAAAACGCCCGCGTGCCGACATGTGGCGCGCGCGCGCTTGCGCACCTGCGCGCAGCGCTCTTGCGCAAAGCGCCCACGTGCCGACACGTGGCGCGCTTGCGCCTGAGCGCACAGCACCTAAGCGCACAGCGCCCAAGGTGCTGCCCCACGCATCCTTTGGATGCCTTTTCCCCTTTATTTATATATACATGTATATATATACATTTGTATACAAATGTACACATACACATACTCCGCAACATTCTCCCCCTCCAAAAAATTTTCGGGGCTCCCGATATATCCAAAACCCCCCTTTCAAAACAAAACACACGTACACTGCACATTGAGTTCGCATGACCAGTTTAACCCGTTAATCGGAGGTTCCCCCGCCCCAAAGACGAGGGGTAATTAACGGCAGCTTAGTCCGCGGCTGTTGGAGATTCGGATCCCCACAATCATTAAACCCCCGCCTACCCTAGGCAGGGGGAATCTGTAGTATACGCTTGACAAGCGCGCGCGTATTCCCATCTCAATGGGATGACGAAAAACACCCTACAGTGCTCAGTGGAGACTGGGTACACTGGACGGACTCGCCGAGAACTCCCAGATGGTATTATACCTTACGTCAGATGGCAGTTCTCTGGTGACACTGGTACAGAGTAGTCTGTTGACCCGAGATCGTTATAGAGTCTTGTGTGGTTCCCACTGTGCTTTGATTTCCATCTTACCACGTCCAAGAGGGCGTGCAAAACGGTGGTTTTTGGGTACAGTCCCGAATCACATGGAGGCAATGAGCGATAAGAGGGGATTCGTCTCTCCCGGTATAGGGGGTTGATGTTGCGCTGTGTTCGATTGGCTATAACCGGAAATCCCTGGCCAGGGTTGCTGAGATTTACTGGTAAGTGTTACCAGTAGTTTCTCGAATTGTTATAGACCTCATATCGACACGACTTATCGAGCTATTGGGGTCTGACGTTTACCACCCCTAGGCGAGATATGCGACATATCAGACGAACAGACCGGACTGTACGGTAAGTGTTACTGGTTGGATTCACAGGAGTGTGAGCGGGCTTGCTCGTCGATCTTCTCATCGCTCAATACCCGGGTGGCCGTTACGTTTAGCAGACCGCTTGCGGCTTGTGGGTGTTTGATATGATCATCATCTGCTGCCGGCGTATTGACGAGTCTTTAGAGTCCTACACAGAGGTTTCCTGGCTCAAGCGAAACGGAATAGGAGCGCATATGAGATATTTGCGGGACCGAGAATAATGCGTGTATGTGATACCGTATTCTATTCTCGCGAAGAATGTATCGATTGGTTGTATGCGATATAACCTGGTTATCGAATCAAGGGTTGATTCGATAAGCCGATACATTGGATATTAGTCGGTTGTATGCGATATGACCGGATCATTGAATCAAGTGTTGATTTAATGATTTAATGCATAATTATATATTTGATATATTACTTTGCATTAACTAGTATTGGTTCACTTTAAATGGATTTTCTCACTTGGATTGTGCACATTGTATATGTGATATACTTTTGTACACAAGTTTGTATCATGTTTGATGATACATGCTCACTAGGGTTTGTGTAAAGATTAAACCATGGTTGTATATTGGTTAGGGTTTTCATTTTCTTATTCATTTATTTATTTATTTATTCTTTTTGGAAAATGAAAAGCATAAAGAGAAAATGGTGGCTAACTTTGTTTGATTTTGAAGCTTCATGAAGTTTTGACTAAGTCACCATTTTGTCTCATGCTTAACCCTAACCATTCCACTTAACCATGATTCATTCTCTACACTTAACCATGGTTTGAATATGATAAGTATTCATTTTTCTTTTGGATTTAATGAACTTATCATATTCATTTCTTTCTTCTTCTTCTTCATGAGCAAGAAAGAAAAGCTTTCTACTTCAATGGCAACTTGAGCAAATGAGTGAGAAATCCAATTCTAAAGTGAACCCACTTCCTATTTCTTCATCCTCTACCTCTTGCCAAGTAGTAGAGTGTGTTTTCTTCACAAGTTTCATGACTTGGTGAAGTGGGAGCTTGATCTTGTGATGCCTCGACGTAGATCATCTTCGGCACGAAGCCGACGACCTTGCTCGCCCATTTCTCCGATGAAGCCGACGTTAGAGCCCGGGATTCCATTTGGACAGCGAGGAGACTTCATTAGCTATGGAGGTGGAGGACCGGATCTACAAAGGTTGTATTTCCGTTCTTTATTAGTAAAGTTGTTTACTAGTTATTGTTATCGCCTAATATCTAGTTAACGATCCGTAGTCTAGGGTTTCTCGGCACCGTAAAATTTGAAATTGGCATGGTTGATGCCTTGTGAGACCTCATTAGCGTGCCTAGGAACCCTACATGATCTTCACATAATAAACAGTGCTTTGCACTTCTTATGAACCACTGGTTCTTTAAAACAAGAAAAAACAAAATAAAGAACAGTGCTTTGCACTTTTTTTATGAACCTTTGGTTCCTGAAATAAGAAAAAACTTGTTTTTTTCTTTGATCAAAATTAGATCAAGGAAACGAATAGTGCTTTGCACTTCTTTTATGAACCATTGGTTCTTGAATCTAAAAGATTCTTAAATCATAGTGCCTTGCACTTGCAAACTGCGTTGTTGCGCTTCTAGATTGGCACAAGCTACCAGAGCGTGCCACGTGTCAGTAGCGCAGGCGCAGCGCATTAGCGCAGCGCACTGCGCTTGCGCGACACGTGTCAACACTACAAGCGCTTGCGCTCTCTGATTGGCGCAAAGCGCCTGATAAATGCAAGACATTTCCTAAGGGGCCAGGCCCAAATCAAAAAGACCAAACAGGCTTAATTAAATTGATGCTCTGCATCATTTATAAATGGGCAGAGCCCAAATGAAATAATAAAAATGCTATGCATTTTAAAAGGGGCAGAGCCCAAACAAAGTAGATACTTTGCATCATTTATAAATGGGCAGAGCCCAAAACAAATTGATGCTCTGCATCCTTTATGGGTAGAGCCCAAATAAAAATAAAAATAAATGCAATACAAAAGCAGATAAAATGTTGAACATTTTTTTAACTGGACTTAGCCCAATTTTGGCCGTAAGTCCTCAAATTAAATTGACTGAGCAAGATTGCTCTCTTAAATCAATTTAACACCGGTTCGAGGGTACATCTCCGAACTCCTTTGACTCCTATCGTTGTAATCCTTCAACGATGTCAAAGAGGTGACGGGTCCCGACAACCACACATCAACGCGGACTGCGGGGTCCTTAAACTCGTGGACCAAAACGTGCTTAAACTAATGTTGGACTGAAACGTCCTTAAACTAATATTGGACCGAAACGTCCTTAAACTAATGATGGACCACCACGTCCCTAAACTGGCGATGGACCACCACGTCCCTAAACTGGAACATGGACCACTATGTCCCTAAATTGGAACAATAGAGCCTCCAAATGCTCTTTTGTCGGATCTAAACGGTCCCGTTTAAATTGATCTTAGCCCCAAACACGGCTAACGTATCCTTAAAACATTCAAATGGACTATAAAACTCCAAATCAACTTTGGTTCATGGGTACATCTTTGAACTCCTCTGACACCTATCGTTGTAATTCTTCAACGACGTCAGAGAGGTGACGAGTCCTGACGGCCATATAATAAACGGATCACCACGTTAAGTTGATCTTAGTCTCAAACAGGACTAACGTATCCTTAACGAACGTTTAAGTTGATCTTAGCCCCAAGCACGGCTAACGCATCCTTAAACTAAAAACACCAAACCCAAATCTAAGTAAATACGGATTTGGACTAATCCACGTCCTACGGGCGACGGCATTACTCAGTCTCCGTATACAATCCACGGGCAACCACAAAAAAAACAAACACACACGACACGAAGTGAAATTCTGAAGAAGGAGAAAGTGGTTACCGCGATGCGGTAGCGTAATTAACTGCAGGGGCTTGCGCCTGCAGGGAAGAGCGTTCCCACAATCAAAAACCCCTCGAGCGAGGGGGAATCTGACGAAATCTGCTACATCGACCGCATCCGTCTAAACCTCCGATATACGGTGCCATAAATCAACTTGGCATCTTCGGAGAGGTGGACGGATAAAACCAAATAGCATCTGCCCCGAACCCCAGCGTCAGGACCTCGCAGTCCTGTGCGCCGCCGTTCGGAAGGGAACAGATTCTGGCATGTCCGGTGGGACCTTTTCCTCTTTCCACTCCACACTTCATGTGTCTTCTTCGCGAACGAATCGCGGTTTTTTAATGGTTGCCTTTGGATTTCAAGTTACTAAGATTTGGTCTTTTGTCTAGCGCAGAACTCAAGCATCAATGGCCTCTAACTGCACCAACTGCTCGAAGTGCCACTGCAACGGACGCTCTACCTCCCCTGGAGGTGTAGCATATGGGCCCCAAGCGGCCTCCTTCCTCGCTCTGCCGGTAGAACAGGTGACCCAGGCAACCACCGGCCTGTTTTTCGGGACCATGATCCCACCTACAAGCTTCTCTATGCCAATACCTACACCGGAAGTGAACAAGAAGTCGGTCTTCTACCGGCTCACTGCTATGACGACCCCTGTCAACGGGTCGCCCACTGCCAAACCAACAGCCTCGGTTTTCGCCAGGCTGGATCAGAACTCTAAATTGGCTGTCCCAAGGAAGGCAATAACTGCTGCTCCAGAAGTCGTCAAGGCGGCTTCCCCTGTCAAAGAGTCAGTCTTTTCAAGACTTACGATTCCTGCTACTGCCCCTGCTCGAGGATCTGTCTTCGACAGGTTGAATATCATCCCTCAAAAGACAACCTCGGTCTTTAAGAGGTTAACACCAGCGACGCCTCATTCAGACAGGGGGCAAAAAGAAGCTGTCTCAATCTCCGAGCCAGTCCCAACGGCTCGTCATGCTCGACGTCGCCATTGGCGACGAGTGAGGAAGGCAGGGGGCAACTCCCCCTCAGGGCTAACTCCACCGGCTCCAGTAGTGGAAGTCAACGCTGCTGTTCCAACTGGGAACAACTTTGAACTGCTGAGGAGGGTACGTAAGAATTCTCTAACCGCTACATTGAAAAGATCTCCTCCGCCCGTGGAGAGAGTTCCGGAAACAAAGAAAGAACAGCCTCCTCAACGGCTGTCCTAAAAAATATACAAGGTTTGGCGAAGGGTTCAAGACTCCGTGATCGACCCAGATCACTCTCGTCAACGAAAGAAGACGAAGGTACAAAAAGAAAAGGACTGTTCTATTAAACAGCAGAGGACAACAATCGCTAAGGTGCCCACTGCAACGGCCCCTTCAACTTCAACGGCCCACAAAAGAAGAAGGCCGGAGAAAACCCCCGCGACGGCGACAAATATCAGAGGTGGTGAACCCAAACGCCCTAAGTCAGGGGGCATTGTAGTTCATACCGTCTATGTGGCGTCTGGTAAAGAGGACAGTCGCATATCTACGGGTCATCGACCGCTTACGCGATCAGTGACCAAGGCGCAGGAGCAGCAACAGAAGCTCCAAGAGATGATGAACGCTATGGCCGCACTTACTGGGCCAAAAGAAAACCCCGAAACGTCCTCGGATGAACGCCAAGAGGAAGAAACCGACGCCGAATTCCTTCGTCGAATATTGGAGAAGAAGGACAAAGAGACTGCTGAACAAGCAGCCAACATACAGCGTATGGGCCTCCTCTTCCAAGACATGGTAGGGATGATGATACAACAAGATTCTCCGGCCGAAGAGCCCCCGATCGTCCTTGGAGACGATAGGGGAGAGACATCAAATCCTCCGCCAGCTCTGTCGACGGCTAAGGAGGATACAATCTCCAAAGCTGATTTGGACGAGTACATAGCCCAACAAATACGGGTTCATCATGTGACCGAAGCAGTCGGCCAGGTCATAAAAACAGGGCGGCCATATCCGAGTTGGTACGATCAAATCAAGTATCCGCCGGGTTACACGATTCCCAAGTTCCATGTCTACAAGGGGACGAGCAATCCTCACCAGCATGTTGCCCAGTTCAGCGCACTCTGCGGCAACACCAGCGGTGACGACAAGCTGTTGCTTCGCCAGTTTGTTGGAAGTTTATCAGATACGGCATTCGAGTGGTACTCTGAACTCCCGAACGACTCTATCAAGACCTTCGCAGAGATGGAGTTGCTGTTTACTCAGCGTTTTGCAAGCGCCAGTGAACGTACCCCGATAACGGCACTGATTAACGCCAGGGTAAAACCAGGCGAGACATGGGTTCAATATGCTATACGATGGCGGAACTTATGGTCGAAGTGCGAGCAGCGCATTGAAGAAGCTCCCCCGGTGGGTATGTTTGTGGGAACCCTTGATCCGCAAGCAACCATCTCACAATTTATGATGTTTTTCAAGCCAACTACCTTCCAGGCCTTGATTGACAAGCTAGCACAAATGGATCAGATAGGCCATAAACCCCCTCTTCCAAAGCCGGACTCCCGAAATAACAAAGTGAAGGGAAAAGCGATCATTGTCGCTAATGCTCAACAACAACCGAGCGACTCGAAGTCGGTTGTTCGTCAAAATAATATGCGTCCGTACGTAGCCCTTGAGGAGAGGCTAGGACGTTCTTACTCTTTTCCCCACGATAAAATGAGAAGGTTATTCGAGCTGGCGTTACGCAACCGACTCATAAATCTGCCGAATCCAAAACGTCCGTTGCAACCAAGTGATGTCAATGAGTCCAACTACTGTCCTTATCATCGAGTACTGGGCCATCCGATCGAAGATTGCTACGTTTTCAAAAAATGGCTTGAAAACCAGTACCGACAGGGAAAATTCGCGTTATCTGACAAATGGAAAGTGAATCCCCCGCAGCCCCACAACTCTAAGGGGACGAATACGCCGGGGGCAACATGCTCCGTCGTTGAAGAAGCTCCTTGGGAGGTTGTATTATCAACCAAGACAAAGAGGATGCTAAACGATCTTCAGGCATGCCCAGCGATTAGGTGGAAGAACCCATTGGAACCGCAGATCATTGAGGGGATGTTGAAGCCACGTCCAACTCCAAAGACCGCTGGTGGTGACTCAAGCACTCGCAACCAGCCGTCAAAATCTTCGAAAAAGAAGAAGAAGAAATCTAAGAAGCCCGTGAAGCCTGGCGGCAAGCGCACGGACTTGCAAAAATAAATTGACGCGCTGGAGGAATACAACCAGAAGGCACGGACTCCCATTACATTCCAAGAGTTCCTCAATCATGTCTTTCAAGAGGAAGATGAGGGAGAAAGTTCATCTGATGAATCTGAAGAATATGTGGCGAGCTGTCATGTGATTTTCCATTCGTTCATGGACGATGAAGAGACTCCTTGTACTGGAACGCTGGGGCCAGACCCTGAACCAAAAAATCTGGGGGCCATCAGATGAAGTAATTGACGCATTCCTTAATGAAGCTCGGTTGAAAATTAAAGCTGATCGAGAACGCGAGGCGATAATATTTGAAAGGGCCAAGCGCCAGCGACTTGATGAAAGAGCTGAGACGATCCCGCTGGAGCAAAATACCTACACAACCGACAAAAGCCAATTTAAGATGAGGAAAAGGTTTGCTAAGGCCATATCAATGGGCATGAAGCTACCATCCTCCGAAGGAAACATCGCCGGTGAAGTGGAAATGCACCCCTCCTATTGCTTATATCATCAGAAGGTTTCGCACCCCACTCAAGAGTGCAAAGCTTTCGATAGAAGGTGGTAAGGATATGTTGCTCATCGACAACGCTTTAAGCGGGAGAAGCGCAAAACTCGTCGGGAGCGGAAAAATACGACCGAAGAGCTTAAAAGAACCACCGGCGATTGTCACATGGTTAACACCGGCGGGTCACAAGTGCCTACATTCGGGAGCGATTCTGATGAGGTGCTAGAACTTGCCCCTCTCTTTAAAGAGTCCACTTCGGGAAAAAAAGAAGAGCCGAAGGTCTGCGAAAATATCCGGCTATGTAATCGCACGCTGCCCGAAAAGAACCTCGGACCCTCAAACAGAAAAGATAAAGGGAAAAAAAAGGTCTCTGAAGATATCGTCTTAGATGACCAAGTGGTGGAGGAGCTAAGTGCCAAGGACCCGCCGAAGAAAAATAGCATGGATTACAACGTCTTAGCACATCTGAGGAAGCTACCCTCACAGCTCAGCATTCTTGCGCCCTTTTGCTATCAAAGGAGGCGAGAGATTCATTAGTCAAGGCACTACAGGATCCGGGGCAATTCCAAGCTTTCCTGGCCGAGGAAAAGATGAAGGATGAATTGGAGGAAGTGCACACGGCCGATGTCGCTTTTGGTGACGAAGATCTTCTCCTTGGGACATGCGAACACAATCGCCCCCTCTACGTCTCAAGATACTGTCACGATATAAAGATAGGCAAAATCCTGATCGACAATGGATCCTCCGTTAACCTCCTCAATGTGCGGGTGTTAAAAGAAATCTGCATGAGCGTCCAGCACCTTGCTCGAGACAAGATCACCATCTCCGGGTTTGACTCCCTGTCATCAAGAACTCTTGGGTCTATGGTACTGACGCTACGCTTTGGGTTACTCGCCACGGACATTAAGTTCCACGTCATAGACGCCAAGACATGCTACAATGCTCTGCTCGGCCGACCGTAGTTACACGAGTACAACGTCATCCCTTCTGCACAACATCAGTGTATGAAATACGCTAAGGATGGTCTCGAGTATACCGTGGCGGGAGAACTGAATCCGTTTTCCGTGAACGAAGTCCGCAAATATGAAGATGCCAAATACTTCTTACCGGATTTCGAAGACACGGAAAGGTGTCACAAGACAGAGAACAAAGCTAATGCCACCATCCCTGTCTTCGGCAGTGATACTGAGGAGGAAGAGGAGATAGTGTATTCGGGTCCGCCCCAATACAACAAGCCGGGACCATCTGCTCCTACGATGATCTTTAGTAGTGACTCGGAAGATGAGGTCCATGCCATATTCTCGGCTCGGCCTTCAATACGAATGTCCGCTAACGAGGAACAAAGTCTACAAGTCGCCATGGTGCCGTTTAAACACCGTAAAGAACTGGATGCACTTGATATTTACAATGTAGAAGAGCTACAAATGTTCTATATCCCTCCCAGACGAGAAAGCGAAAAAGCAATTCTATTCTACCGCTCTGAAGAAATCAAAGTGGAGAAAGAAATCTGGCATGGCGCGGATCTTACGCTCGACAGGCTTCAGCCTATCCGTCTTCCCAGATATTATACGGAAGGTTTGAAAAAGCTGCTGAAACGCCAGGGGATATTCTTCAAGCAGACCGTTCGAAAAGCCAAGTTCTATGATAAAGTCTGGAACGTTCCCGGGACTCTACGCAAACTGCCTAATGGAAGAATGGAGACAAAAGGGCTTGGATACATTCGGTCAAAGAAACGAGAGCTACTAAACAGCTGCTACGTCGTGTATGACTTCGATGAAGAAGCGGATGCTCAATGGGAGGACGCTAATCCTGAACCAATGAAAGCTCTAGATGCAAAACTGCCCAGTCCGTCATTCAAAGAACAAATGGACAAGCTTATAAGGGAAGCTGGTCAAAAGGTCCGAGACGACCATAACCGTGAAATGGTCATCTACGAGAAAGCCAAAATACAGCGTCTCCTCCAACAGGCCGTGAAAGATGAAAATGCCGCTCCTTATCAACCTGTTATAAAAAAGGCCCGACGCAGAGGCAGAAACAAGTCGAAACGCGAAAAAGACGCTCAACAGCAACGAAGCGGGGCTAAGAGGCCACGCGAGCGAAAATCGAGCGGTTCCGATCTATCCCTCACGAGAAAAATGGGTCGAGCATACTCTTTTCCTCGGGACAAGACGAAGAAAATACTTGACCTCGCCTTAAAACATCGGATGCTTACACTACCGGAGTCTAAACACCCTAAACAAGCAGGCGAAGTCTCTCACCCGTACTATTGCCCTTATCACCGAGTGATAGGGCACCCTCTCGAGGACTGCTTCACCTTCAAGAATTGGGTTGAAGATCAGTATCAGCTTGGCAAGTTCGCTCTGTCCGACAACTGGAGGGTAGCGCCGTCACAGAAGCACGAACCCAAGGCCACGGAAGAAGAACCAGTTCCATATTGGGATTGGAAGCGAATTCGTACTTGTCACGTGATAACGATATCAAAAGAAGAGCCCGAGAACATGGATGACCTTCCCTGGTGCTTCGAAAACAGCAACGACGAGGTAATCTCAGAATTTCCGCCTGCGCCGAAAGAGATGGAAGATGGAATCCATACCACCGCAGATAACCTTAAGAAATTTGAGTTGGGAACGGCAAATGACCCGCGACCGACATTCATCAGCGAGCTGCTATCTGAAGAAAGGGTGGCTGCGTTAAAGGACGTGCTTCTACAGCATAGAGATTGCTTCGCATGGAACTATTCCGAAATGCCGGGACTAGATCCAGAAATTGCTGTGCACACATTGGCGATATCCCCGGACATCAAGCCAGTCAAACAGGCGCCGAGGAGAATGCGGCTCGAGCTTGAGATGAGCATCAATGCCGAGGTCAAGAAGCTGATCGACTCTGGCTTCATCCAGGAAGTTCAATACCCTGAATGGATCGCCAACATCGTCGCGGTGATGAAGAAAAATGGGACAGTGCGCATATGCGTAGACTTCCGGGACCTTAATAAAGCTTGCCCGGAGGACGATTTCCCAGTGCCAGTCACCGAACTGATGATAGACAATACGTCTACTCACGAGATTTTCTCTTTCATGGACGGTTCATCCGGATACAATCAGATAAAGATGCATCCCGAAGACCAGAAGCATACCGCTATCCGGACTCCTTTGGGTATATTCTGCTACAAAGTTATGCTTTTTGGTTTGAAGAATGCCGGTGCCACCTATTAGAGGGCCATGACAAAGATCTTCGATGATCTTATACATGAAATCGTCGAATGCTATATCGACGATCTTGTGGTTAAAAGCAAATCATACGAGGAACATCTCGAGCATTTGAAGACCGTATTTCAACGCCTTCGGCAATACAACTTGAAGATGATCCCTCTCAAGTATGCATTCGGAGTTTCTTCGGGCAAATTCCTGGGATTCATCGTCCGACACCGGGGTATCGAAATAGATCCGTCAAAAATCAAGGCGATCATGGAAATGCCTCCGCCAAGGACTCTCAAACAGCTGCGGTCTCTCCAAGGGAAGCTCGCGTATATACGGCGATTTATAGCCAACCTTTCAGGAAAGTGCCATCCTTACAGCCACCTGATGAAGAAGGGAACTCCATTCGTCTGGGATCAAGAATGCCAAGGTGCACTAGACGAAATCAAGCAGTACCTGCAAAACCCGCCAATGTTGGCTGCTCCGATTAAGGGAAAGTCTCTCATTCTTTATACAACCGCCCTCGAAGGTTCTTTAGGCGCATTATGGGCACAAGAGAACGATCAAGGGAAAGAAAGAGCACTCTACTACTTAAGTCGAGTTCTGCTGGGGGCAGAAAGTAACTACTCCCCTATTGAAAAACATTGCCTGGCGTTGATCTTTGCGATAACAAAGCTTAGACACTATGCGTTGGCGCATGAAGTCCGTCTTATTTCGAAGGCGGACCCTCTTAAGTATTTAATGTCAAAGGCCATATTGACGGGACGACTCGCTAAATGGGCCCTGCTCTTGATGGAGTTCTCGATATCGTATCAACCTCTCAAGGCAGTGAAAGGCCAGGCCATCACCGACTTCTTCGCTGAGCATCCGATACCCGCCAATTCTCCTTTAAATTGCGATCTTCCAGATGAATATGCGTTTGATGCGATCGATGGCGGTGATACCCGATGGGAGCTTTATTTCGATGGGGCATCTTCCCTGAAGAAGCGCAGACAAAACGCCCCTATAATCAAATCAGGGGTAGGCCTCATCTTCGTAACTCCACAAGGAGGGATAATGCGCTTCGCTTTCTTCGTAACAGAGCCGAGAACGAATAATGAAGCCGAATATGAAGCCTTGATTGCAGGTCTCGAGATCGCCATCGACATGGGAATTGAAAGCCTCCTCATATACGGAGATTCTCAACTGGTCGTTAGTCAAGTAAACGGCGACTACCAAACATGCAAACCGGAGTTGGTGAAGTACGGCGAAAAGGTGCAACAACTGTTGACCCAAATTCCCTCCTATACTTTGGAAAGCATACCGCGCACGGAAAACAGCAAAGCAGACGGGTTGGCCAAACTTGCTAAAGAATTGGCTGACGAGAACCTCGATGACGTTAGAATCATGGTACAAAGCCGTCCGGTGTTGCCCCAGCAGAAATATCTCCAGAATCATCCGAAGAGAAGGGAGCGACTGAACAGACGACCTTGCAAATAGAAGACCGGGAAAAGGCTGAGGATTGGAGGGAAGTCTTCATAGACTACTTTAAGTCCCACCGAATGCCTGAAGAAGCGTCCACAAGACATCAGCTCATGAAACGAGCACTGTCTTTCGCCTTCGTCAATGATACTCTGTACAAAAGGTCATTTGATTCTCTGTGGCTGAGATGCTTAGGACCTGACGAAGCGAAAAGGGTCGTCCAGGAAGTTCATGACGGACTCTGCGGTTCTCACCAAGCAGGCCCAAAGATGAAGTTGAAGATCAAACGGATGGGCTACTAATGGACCACGATGATCCAGGACTGCCTCGAATATGCGAAGCAATGCCACTCATGCCAAATTCATGGGGACTTCATCCACCAGCATCCAAATCCACTACATCCAATGGTGGCTAGCTGGCCGTTCGAAATGTGGGGGACTGACATAGTCGGCCCCATCGAACCAGCATCGTCCAGAGGACATCGTTTCATCCTGGCAACGACTGACTATTTCTCCAAATGGGCAGAAGCAGTACCGTTGAGGGAAGTGAAGACGGAGAATATCCTCCACTTCTTCAAGACGCACGTCCTATATCGGTTTGGAACTCCACGTCGGATCATCTCCGATAACGGGCCAGCTTACAGAAGCCATAAGATCAGTCGCTTCGCACAGCAGCATAATATAGACTAGAGATATTCTTTAGTTTACAATCCGCGAGCTAATGGTCTAGCTGAAGCCTTCAATAAGACCCTGACGAAAATCATGAAAAAGACGGTGTCCCGAAATAAGAGAGACTAGCACGAGAGACTGCAAGAGGCTCTTTGGGCGTATCGAACTACGTTCAAGACGGCCACGAACACAATGCGGTACGCGTTGGTATTTGGGACGGAAGCGGTACTCCCCCTCGAGATAGAGTTACCCACTCTACGAGTGGCAGTCCACTACGAGCTAACAGACGAAGAAAATGCTCACCTTCGGTTTGAGGAGCTTGACGCCCTTGATGAAACCCGGCTCATAGCGCAACAAAATCTGGAAGCTTATAAAGCAAAGATGACGCGCTCATATGAAAGATTAACCCGACAGAGGACATTCCGCCAAGGCGAACTTGTGCTAGTGGTCAAAAGGCCTATGATCCCCAATCGCGCCAAGCGGGGAAAATTCGAGCCAAACTATGAAGGCCCGTACATCATAGATAAATTTTACCAGGGTGGGGCCTATCTACTCATGGACATGCACGGTGAATGGCCTTTCAGGCCAATAAACGGTCGCTTCCTAAAGAAATACTACGCTTAATGAGCCACGGCCTAGGTCATTGATAGATGACGACGAATATGTCCGCTCGCTATCTTCCTTAGCTCAAGCTTTATAAGCAGTAGTCAGCTTTCTCAATACCGGACCGAAACGTCCTTAAACTAATAGCGGACCGAGACGTCTTTAAACTAATGCCGCGGCACCCGTAGGCTGACAAAATAAAAAAATAAAAAATATATAAAATAAATAAATAAATAAATAAATATAAAAAAACGGTATGTCCATAAGCAAAAAGGGCACGGATGAAAATCCGAAAGGGCGCCGTGAGTAAAAACAGCAGGGCTACCGGCGAGTGTTCGTGAAAACCCGAAAGGGCGCGACCTCGTAAAAAAAAGAGAAGAAGAAAATAAATAAATAAAATAAAAACGGTATGTCCATAAGCAAAATGGGCATGGATGAAAACCTGAAAAGGCTCCGTGAGTAAAAACAGCAGGACTACCGGCGAGTGTTTGTGAAAACCCGAAAGGGCGCAACCTCGTTAAAAGACACTTATAGGGTCCTCTCGACCTTGTAAGGAGAAACCACCCGCGTGAGATCCTTACGACTCACAAGGGAACAACACACTTAGGGATCCCCACGATTCCTAAAGAGAAAATACACTTGCGAGATCCTCACGACTCGTAAGGAGAACTCTCTTATGGGACCCTCACGGCTCATAAGATTTGAAAGTCTTAAGTTACAGAGACCTAAACCTGTGCTTAAGCAACCCCCATAACCTCTAATATTGCCCTACAAGTGGTTCAAAACCGACTCTTGTATACAAACCACGGGCACGAATAAACATTTCCCTAACCAAGATCCATCCGTGACTGGGAATATGTTCGCATGACTCTTGCAAGTCCCCTCGATTTACAAGGAGAAAACCCTCCTGTAGGATCCTTACGACTTACAGAGGAACATGCACTTAGGAATCCTCACGATTCCTAAGGAGAAAATACACCTACAAGATCCTCACGACTTGTAGGGAGAGATAACTTCGCGAGACCCTTACGGCTCATGAAGTCAAAAGCCTTAGTCGACAGGACCTTAACCCTGCTCGCTATGCCACCCTCGTTCGACATCGACAGAGGCAAATGATGATTCGCTCCTGGTAATATCCCAGTTGTAGCGATACTGACGCCGAAATCGGCGTCTAATTTCCGGTTTACGGTGGAAAGCCAGTAGGCCGCACATGCATACGGAATAGCCGAAATGATAGGGCAACTTGCAATAAAAAGCAGCGAGTGAAAACAAAATAAACAGCCGAAATGATTGGACACCGCAAAAAATAGCCGAAATGATTGGGCAATCGCGACCTTCGCGATATGAAAGCTGAAATGATAGAGTATCGCGGAAATAAAAAAGATGATAAAACTTTGGCCCTACAGTTAAGATCACATTGATCCCTGTATACAATCCAAAGGCGCAAACGAAGAGAGAACCATACTTTCCCAACAGGCTCCGCCAGAAAACGAAGCCAAATCTCGATGGTTCATCCCAACTCCGAAGAAACCAGTGTCTTCGGCAAATACCTCAACTCAGGAAAACAAACAATCCTTGATGAGAGCCTCCTGATCCGCGTCGACTCGCAGAGCAACCAGTGTCTCCGTGGGAAATTCTCGACTCGTTTCAACACCAGGGAAACAAATAATCCTTGGAGCTAGGGAAACAAATAATCCTTAGCAAATACCTCAACTCAGGGAAACAAACAATCCTTGACGAGAGCCTCCTGATTCGCGTCGACTCGCAGAGCAACCAGTGTCTCCGTGGGAAATTCTCGACTCGTTTCAACACCAGGGAAACAAATAATCCTTGGCGCTAGGGAAAAAAATAATCCTTAGCAAATACCTCAACTCAGGGAAATAAACAATCCTTGACGAGAGCCTCCTGATCCGCGTCGACTCGCAAAGCAACCAGTGCCCCCGTGGGAAATTCTCGACTCGTTTCAACACCAGGGAAACAAATAATCCTTGGCGCTAGGGAAACAAATAATCCTTAGCAAATACCTCAACTCAGGGAAACAAACAATCCTCGACGAGAGCCTCCTGATCCGCGTCGACTCGCAGAGCAACCGGTGCCTCCGTGGGAAATTCTCGACTCGTTTCAACACCAGGGAAACAAATAATCCTTGGCGCTAGGGAAACAAATAATCCTTAGCAAATACCTCGACTCAGGGAAACAAACAATCCTTGACAAGAGTCTCCTGATCCGCGTTGACTCGCAGAGCAACCAGTGCCTCCGTGGGAAATTCTTGACCCGTTTCAACACCAGGGAAACAAATAATCCTTGGCGCTAGGGAAACAAATAATCCTTAGCAAATACCTCAACTCAGGAAAACAAACAATCCTTGACGAGAACCTCCTGATTCGCGTCGGCTCGCAGAGAAACCAGTGTCTCTGTGGGAAAATTCCCGATTCGTCTCAACTTGCAAGATGAAGCCTCAGGCAGCAGGGACTAAAAAAAAAACTTGCTTCCTGAACAATGGGACCCTGCAAGTCGATCTAAAATGGTCTCCTGCATACTATTCACGGGTCTCACTTTCCGAAGTCGAGTTTCGACAAGGAGGGAAACAACCGCTTACGAGTCCTCTCGACTCGTAAGAGGGAAAAATTCTCTTACAGGATCCTTACGACCTATAAGAGAAAACACACTTCGGAATCCTCATGACTCCTAAGAAGAAAAACCCACCTACGAGATCCTCTCGATCCGTAGGGAGAAAAGTCTCTATGAGACCCTCACGGCTCATAAAGTTGAAAAGTCTTAGGCGGCAGATCCGAACCTGCGGCCTAAGCCATCGCTATCTTTTGGAAAAACTAAGTTATCTTCCAATTATGTTTATCAAGATAGCATGCTGATAATAAGAGAAAGAAGAAAGCGACGGAAAGAGCATCCGATTTACATTTGATCAAGCGTTTGAGACATACTCATTCATGCATAGGCAAAAGACTCAGAACAAAAAACAATATAAGACAAGCCGGGATAAAAAAAATTCCATTAATATCGCCTTAAAGTTCTTACAAACATAAAAGCAATAAACGAGAAACATCATTACAATGGAATAACCTCAGATCCGGGGCACGGATTGAGGAATTCAAAAGTAAGGCCATTCAGAGTTCTTCTGGCCTTTCTGATTATTCTCATGCGCAACCTCTCGCGCTCCTGGGTGTCGAGATCCTCGGCAAGTCCACCCGGTCTTCGGTAAGCAGCGACTATCGTCGTCTGCTGGAAAATTTGATGCAGGATGTCGATGAGGCTATCTCGCCGTTTCTTCGAGATCAACCCCGACAGGTACACTGAATGTACCTTGTCTTCGGCATCATCCAGCGCATTGAGCGGTAGGGCCTCATGGAACCCCGGGAGTGCCCTCCAAATCGCTCCCAACACGCCTTTCAAGAGAGCAGAGCGGCGGGGGAGCAACCAACCAAGACATGCGTTCAGACGACCCATGACCTCCGCACACTGGGCATCCGTAAACTCCTGGTTCTGATGATGGCCCTGTGCGTGGATGTCCTCGTAGGTGATGAACTCGTGCAAACTGTATAGACGCACCGCCATTATGCCTGGAGGAAACATCACAGGAAGATTAGCGATAAAAAAAATACACAGAGAGTTAAACTTCTCGAGAGCAATGCTCTGCAAACAGGAATAACTACCAAAACCCTAATAAGGGGAGTTTAAAGAAATCCCCCGAGAACTCTAAGATCTTTACTATTAAAAGATGATATGATCCATTAAATACAAAACTCCATTTTTAATTCTCATTATCCATATTCGAACTCTTAAGAGTTCATTTTTTTTAGATCAAAGAGATCTATGTTTTGCCAAAGATGCAAAATTCTGTTCATGAGTTAAGAAACCCTGAAACAGATTCCTGAGAGCAAGGCTCTATTTGGTGAAACCCCAAAATGATTTTCTTTAGATCAAAGATCTATGAGAGCAAAGCTCTATTAATTAAAATTGATTAAATTTAAGACTAATTCTTACTTAAATAGTTTCTCTTAAAGAAAATCTAACTCTGAGAGTTCTTGAAGACAAGAGCAAAGCTCTGAAGTTTCTGAAAATGAGAATTTTAAAGATGATAATCATCTGTGCAGGACCAATGGTCCTATTTATAGGCATCAAGTGCCCTTTCAACTTCCAAAGTTGCCGCAACGGTTGGAATTCCGCCACCGTTGCGCTCACGTTTGGGGTCACGTAAGCGCAACGGTGGGGGGGCATTTGTTTACCCCAATCAGAGCAAAGCTCTGTTCAAATTCCGAGGTGGGAGATGAAGCAACGCTTCATCTTCCCCCGATCAGAGCAAAGTTTTGCTTTGAAAATTTAAATTTTAATAAATGAAGCGACGCTTCAGATTCTTTGCGCTGCGCGCAACGCGCCACGTGTCAGGTGCTGATACGTTAGCACAGCGCCCGAGGCAGCGCGCCCAATCAGAGCAAAGCTCTATTAAAAAACAAAAGGAAGCAACGCTTCAGTTGCGCAAGCACTGCGCTGCGCGACACGTGTCAGCGCAGATGCGCTAGCGCAGTTGCGCTGCGCTTCGCGCTGCGCGACACGTGTCAGCGCAGATGCGCTAGCACAGTTGCGCTGCGCTGTGTGCTGCTTGACACGTGTCACGCGCTGGGGCGTTTGCGCCAAACAGAATTAAGATTTCAAAGAAATCTTTCTGTTCTTATTAAAACAAGAAGATTTTCTTCTGTAAAACAGAAGCCCTTGGATCAAAGATCCAACGGTGGGGAAAATTCCCCAAATCACTCAGAGAAAGATCTCTTTAATAAATTTATGGGCACTATATAAAGGCCCCTAGACCTCAATTCAAAGGGATCAACAATTTTAAGAAATCAAGAGCTTCAAACAGAGAGAACTCTGAAAAAGTTTCAAGAAAAAAGGTAAAAAAAAACCCTTCATAAAATAGAAGAAATTTCTTCTAATAGATCATTGATCTAAAAACAAGATCAATGATCTTCACATAATAAACAGTGTTTTGCACTTCTTATGAACCACTGGTTCTTCAAAACAAGAAAAAACAAAATAAAGAACAGTGCTTTGCACTATTTTATGAACCTTTGGTTCCTGAAATAAGAAAAAACTTGTTTTTTTCTTTGATCTAAATTAGATCAAGGAAACGAATAGTGCTTTGTACTTCTTTTATGAACTATTGGTTCTTGAATCTAAAAGATTCTTAAATCATATTGCCTTGCACTTGCAAACTGCGTTGTTGCGCTCCTGGATTGGCGCAAGCCACCAGAGCGCGCCACGTATCAGTAGCGCAGGCGCAGCGCATTAGCGCAGCGCACTGCGCTTGCGCGACACGTGTCAACATTACAAGTGCTTGCGCTCTCTGATTGGCGCAAAACGCCTGATAAATGCAAGACATTTCCTAAGGGGCCAGGCCCAAATCAAAAAGACCAAGCAGGCCTAATTAAATTGATGCTCTGCATCATTTATAAATGGGCAGAGCCCAAATGAAATAATAAAAATACTATGCATTTTAAAAGGGGCTGAGCCCAAACAAAGTAGATGCTTTGCATCATTTATAAATGGGCAGAGCCCAAAACAAATTGATGCTCTGCATCCTTTATGGGTAGAGCCCAAATAAAAATAAAAATAAATGCAATACAAAAGCAGATAAAATGTTGAACATTTTTTTAACTGGACTTAGCCCAATTTTGGCCGTAAGTCCTCAAATTAAATTGACTGAGCAAGATTGCTCTCTTAAATCAATTTACCACCGGTTCGAGGGTACATCTCCGAACTCCTTTGACTCCTATCGTTGTAATCCTTCAACGATGTCAAAGAGGTGACGGGTCCCGACAACCACACATCAACGCGGACTGCGGGGTCCTTAAACTCGTGGACCGAAACGTCCTTAAACTAATTTTGGACTGAAACAACCTTAAACTAATGTTGGACCGAAACGTCCTTAAACTAATGTTGGACCGAAACGTCCTTAAACTAATGATGGACCACCACGTCCCTAAACTGGCGATGGACCACCACGTCCCTAAACTGGAACATGGACCACTATGCCCCTAAACTGGAACAATAGAGCCTTCAAATACTCTTTTGCCGGATCTAAACGGTCCCATTTAAATTGATCTTAGCCCCAAACACGGCTAACGTATCCTTAAAACATTCAAATGGACTGTAAAACTCCAAATCAATTTTGGTTCAACGGTACATCTTTGAACTCCTCTGACACCTATCGTTGTAATTCTTCAACGACGTCAGAGAGGTGACGAGTCCTGACGGCCATATAATAAACGGATCACCACGTTAAGTTGATCTTAGTCTCAAACAGGACTAACGTATCCTTAACGAACGTTTAAGTTGATCTTAGCCCCAAGCACGGCTAACGTATTCTTAAACTAAAAACACCAAACCCAAATCTAAGTAAATACGGATTTGGACTAATCCACGTCCTACGGGCGACGGCATTACTCAGTCTCCGTATACAATCCACAGGCAACCACAAACAAAACAAACACACACGACACGAAGTGAAATTCTGGAGAAGGAGAAAGTGGTTACCGCGATGCGGTAGTGTAATTAACTGCAGGGGCTTGCGCCTGTAGGGAAGAGCGTCCTCACAATCAAAAACCCCTCGAGCGAGGGGGAATCTGACGAAGTCTGCTACATCGGTCGCATCCGTCTAAACCTCCGATATACGGTGCCATAAATCAACTTGGTATCTTCGGAGAGGTGGACGGATAAAACCAAATAGCATCTGCCCCAAACCCCAGCGTCAGGACCTCGTGGTCCTGTGCGCCGCCGTTCGGAGGGGAACACCTCTACTCAGGTTATTCCAGGTGTGGTACCGACTTCGCAAGGCGGTGCAGAGACGCTTCCAACGTCTGCTATCGAAGTCTCAGTTCCGCCGGTATTGCCGAAAGAAGCTTCACTTAGCAACCGATGGCAGACGCCATGACGGCACCAGAGGTAGCTCCTGGTGTGGACGATGATGTCCCGTTAACGGAGGTCTTGAGAAGATCAGCTCTCACGGTCCGGGCGGAAAGGAAGCGCAGAATGCGTGCAACATGGGAACGTAACGCTGCCTTGGCCGCGGGTGCAGGCTCGAGTGAGTGCTTCTACCCATGCCCCTACTCCTTCAGGGGGTGCTTCGGCTGCCCTGTCTACCGCTCACAGACAGGCAGCGCGTGCGGCTCGGGAAACAATTGAAAGATCAACCCAAGGTAACGTAACACTGAGTTCTTTCGTCAAAGTTTTAATCTTCAGATTCTCATATATCCTATCCTGCAGTGCCGAGTCTTGATGAGGAAGAGGTAGGTGAGATAGCGGCAACAACCGAGCCTGAGGTAGCCACTCTTTCTCAAGAGTCTGGCACTGCCCCAATCGCCATTCTTTCCGCCTGCGGTTCTCTGCCATCTCCTGGCATCGCGAGTGTTACGACGGCTCTCGTGGAGTCAGGGGATGAGGCCACGAGCGGCGAAACCATTACGATGGAGGAGGGTGAAGCATTCGCTGCATCCAGTGACGCCCTTGTCGCGGTCTCGACCGGCGACTCACCAAGTAGATTTTGGGTCATTGCTTTCCTTTTCGTTCTGCAATCTCTTTCAATATCTCCTGACAGTATTTATCTCGTTTCTAAATGCAGGTGTGTCGAGTGTTGAGGTTGTGCCACCCGAGGAAGCATCGCCAGATGCTACTTTGATGGTGGCCGTCCCTTTGCCTTCTCTCGTATCCTCTCAAATGCTGGAAAGGACGGATTTGTGACCTATCGGTTTCATTGTAGGCAGTATACTTTATGTACTGACATTGCATTATTTTATCTTTGCAGGAGTCCTTTTTGATCACCTGTATCAGGTGCTGCACCCACATTTCTCCTTCCAGCCAGAGATTGCCTCATCTAGTGGCGCTGGTGAGTACAGCCTTTAGCTAATGTCTTTTCTTTTCTTTCACGGGCAGCCATCATTTCTAATCCTTCTTTGTTTTGACTGCAGCACTACAGATTGAAGGAGGAGACGAAGGAACAGTTGCACCACCGGTACTCCCGGCCTTTCCACCTGCCGCAGCCGGTATAGTAAACTCCATTGTTCATGTAGCTTCTCCATTTCTTGACCCGTTATTTGACTATGATTTGTTTTGCAGCAGTGACACCGACTTCAGCTCCGTTCGAGTCTCGAGTCATAATGCCAGCAGGCCCCTTTTCTCGACGTCCTCTTCAAAAGGCTCTGTGAATAGTCTGCGCATGTTGACCAATTACATCAAGGAGCTTGACGCGGAGACTCCTGCCCTTGCTGCAGATTTTGCTGCCGAGGTTAATTCTATGCTAGTGACGCCCGTGAACTTTCATAGTGAGGACGTCGTTGAGTCTTGGGTTAATCACTGCAGGAGCATCGAGGCTTGTCTGCATGAGCTCGAAGTCGGACGTCCTGCTCCCGAGGTCCTGGATGTGACCTCTCAACGGGCTGCATGGGTCGAGCAGAGCACTCCCTACTTTCGCCATCTTGAACAAGAAGCGGCTTTAAAGCGTAAGGAGTGTGAAGAGACTTCAAGCGAATCTTCCTGATTGCATGCTCAGGTTGATGCAAGCGCTGTACAGCTGAAAGCTATCTTTGAGGGCCTTCTATGATGTATTTCTGACTGGCTAACGCTAAGGCAGAAGCTCGACCTCATCGAACAAAACGCGCAAAGTCGTGAGGTAGCTCAACGGGTCGTTGATGAGCAACTTTCATCTTATCTGCAGCAACGGGCTCAGGTTGAAGTGGAGCTGGCCGCGGCAGCTGACCGTGAAAAGGGGCTAAGGGGAGTGCTCGAACAACTGATTGGCCTATTGAAAACGCTTCCCTCCCAATAGTTGTTCTTGTACCAATTTGTAAATTTTGAATAACATGTATCCATCATTTATTCTTTCATATGATATATTTTATACCCAATTGAATTTATGAATAAAAGATACATTTCTTTCGTACTATCTTGTGTTATCTCTTGCTTTCTTCTCTTTTCTTTATTGCCAGCATGTTACCTTAGTAAGCGTAGCCTGTAGATGATAGAGAACATTTCATCTTGGATTCTTCAAAAGGTAGTGATGGCTTAGAAAGCAGGTTTAGATCTGCTGTCTAAGGCTTTTCAACTTTATGAGCCGTGAGGGTCTCATAAAGACTTTTCTCCCTACGAATCGAGAGGATGTCGTAGGTGTATTTTCTTCTTAGGAATCGTGAGGATTCCCAAGTGCGTTTTCTCTTGGGAGTCGTAAGGATCTCACAAGAGAATTTTCATCCTTACGAGTCGAGAGGACCCGTAAGTGATTGATGGTGTTGACATTATCCGCATTTCACGAAGTCAGAAGTAGCTCTGGGCGTTTCCCACGCGGTTGAGATTGACTCTAGCCGTGTTCCACGGGACCAGGATTTGCTCTGGATGCTTCCCACGGGGTAAGGATTGATACAGCCGTGTTCCGCAAGGACCAGGATCCGCTCTGGATGCTTCCCACAGGGTCAGGATTGACATAGCCGTGTTCCACAAGGATCAGGTTCCACTCTGGATGCTTCCTACGGGGTCAAGATTGACATATGCCGTGTTCCACTAGACCAGGATTTGCTCTTGATGCTTCCCACGGGGTCAGGATTGACATAGGCCATGTTCCACTAGACCAGGATTTGCTCTAGATGCTTCCCACGGGGTCAGGATTGACATAGCCATGTTTCGCAAGGACCAGGTTCCACTCTGGACGCTTCCCACAGGGTCAGGATTGACATAGCAGTGTTCCGCAAGGACCAGGTTCCGCTCTGGACGCTTCCCACGGGGTCAGGATTGACATAGGCCGTGTTCCACTAAACCAGGATTTGCTCTGGATGCTTCCCACGGGGTCCAGATTAACATAGCCGTGTTCATCAAGGACCAGGTTCCGCTCTGGATGCTTCCTACGGGGTCAGGATTGACATAGGCCGTGTTCCACTAGACCAGGATTTTCTCTGGATGCTTCCTACGGGGTTCGGATTGACATAGCCGTGTTTCGCAAGGACCAGGTTCCGCTCTGGACGCTTCCCACGGGGTCAGGATTGACATAGGTCGTGTTCCACTAGACCAGGATTTGCTCTAGATGCTTCCCAAGGGGTCAGGATTGATATAGCCGTGTTCCACAAGGACCAGGTTCCGCTCTGATGCTTCCCACGGGGTCAGGATTGACATAGGGCGTGTTCCACTAGACCAGAATTTTCTCTGGATGCTTCCCACGGGGTCAGAATTGACATAGTCGTGTTCCGCAAGGACCAGGTTCCACTCTAGACGCTTCCCACGGTGTCAGGATTGACATAAGCCGTGTTCCACTAGACCAGGTTTTGCTCTGGATACTTCCCACGGGGTTAGGATTGACATAGCCGTGTTCCACAAGGACCAGGTTCCGCTGTGGACGCTTCCCACAGGGTCATGATTGACATAGGCCGTGTTCCACTAGATCAGGACTTGCTCTGGATGCTTCTCACGGGGTCAGGATTGACACAGCCGTGTTCCGTAAGGACCAGGTTCCGCTCTGGATGCTTCCCACGGGTCAGGATTGACATAGGCCGTGTTCCACTAGACCAGGATTTGCTCTGGATGCTTCCCACAGGGTCAGGATTGACATAGCCGTGTTCCACAAGGACCAGGTTCCACTCTGGACGCTTCCCACGGGGTCAGGATTGACATAGGCCGTGTTCCACTAGACCAGGATTTGCTCTGGATGTTTCCCACGGGGTCAGGATTGACATAGCCGTGTTCTACTAGACCAGGATTTGCTCTGGATGCTTCCTACGGGGTCAGGATTAACATAGCCGTGTTCCACAAGGACCAGGTTCCGCTCTGGACGCTTCCTATGGGGTTAGGATTGGCATAGGCCGTGTTTCACTAGGACCAAGTTCCGCTCTGGACGCTTCCTTCAGGGTCAGGATTGACATAGGCCGTGTTCCACTAGACCAGGATTTGCTCTGGATGCTTCCCACGAGGTCAGGATTGACATAGCCGTGTTCCACAAGGACCAGGGTTGGTTGACATTATCCGCATTTCACGGAGTCGGGGGTTGACTCTCGGTTGTCTGTGCACCACCGAGTCATGGAACTGGGAATTGCCGCGGTTCCGCTTTGCTTGATGTTGCGTCTGTTGTCATGAGACGAATGTTGAGATGATCTCCAGGCTGTTTGTGAACCGTCGAGACTTGGCTCTCTTTCGGATGAAGCCTAGGGGGAAGGTATGGTTCCCTCTTTGTTTGTGCCCCTGGATTGTATACAGGGATCGATGTAATCTCACCTGTAGGGCAAAATTTTCATTTTATATATTTTTCTTTCCGCGATGCTCTATCATTTCAGCTTTTATATCGCGAAAGTCGCGATTGCCCAATCATTTCGGCTATTTCTCGCGATGCCCAATCATTTCGGCTATTTTGTATTTATTTACTCGCTGCTTTTTATTGCGAGTTGCCCAATCATTTCGGCTATTTTGTATGCATACATTTTTACTTGTTGATTTTGTTGCAACTTGCCCCATCATTTCGGCTATTTCGTATGCATTTGTGGCTCGCTGGCTTTTCACTGCGAATTTGAGATTTGATACCGATTTAGGCATCAGCATCGCTACAACTGGGATATTGCCAGGAGCGAATCATCATTTGCCTTTGTCGATGTCAAACAAAGGTGGCTTAGTAAACAGGGTTAGGATCTTGTCACCTAAGGCTTTTGACTTCAAGAGCCGTAAGGGTCTCATAAAGGTATTTCTCCCTATGAGTCGTGAGGATCTCGTAGGTGCTCTTTCTCCTTAAGATTCATGAGGATTCCCAAGTGTATGGCTTCTCGTAAGTCGTAAGGATCTTACAAGAGTGTTTTCTCTTTATAAGTCGAGAGGACTTGCAAGGGTTGTTCACCGTGTAGACATATCCCTAGTCGCGGGTAGGACTTTGTTAGGGAAGTGTTTATTCGCGCCAGTGGATTGTATACAAGGGTCAGCATTGAGCCGCTTGTAGGGAAAAACTGGAGGTTGTGATGGCTTAAGAATAGGTTCAGATCTCTGTAACTTAAGGCTTTTGAATCCTATGAGCCGTGAGGGTCTCAAAGGGGAATTCTCCTTACGAGTCGTGAGGATCTCGTAAGTGTAATTTCTCCTCAGGAATCGTGGGGACCCCTAAGTGTGTTGCCCCTTTGTGAGTCGTAAGGATCTCACGCAGGTATTTTCTCCTCACAAGATCGAGAGGACCTTGCAAGTTTCTTTTAACGAGATTGCGCCCTTTCGGGTTTTCACAAAACTCGCCGGTAGTCCTGCTGTTTTTACTCATGGAGCCCTTTCGGGTTTTCATCCGTTCCCATTTTGCTTATAGACATACCATTTTTTTTAACACCACGTCAGCCTGGGGACGGCGCGAGTTTGTAGTAGTTTAACGATGTTTCGGTCAAGCGTTGATAGGTCCGAAATTTTTTGGGCAACGTACGATTACGCAGCTAGATTTTCTCGGAAATCTTCGCCTTTTTTGTGTCGGAAGTGGATTCCTTGAAGAGAGGGCTGAGGGCAATTTCTTCGTCAGAGTCGCTTCCAAAGGTGATAACTTGCGATCCCTTGGTGTCGACTATGTGACAGTTGCCAGCAGCTCTTTTGCGCTCATCTGTCGTGCTTTTCTGTTCCCGACGAACCTTGCGCTTCACTGGTTGAACGTGTTGTCGTTGGGAAACATATCCCTGCCACCAGCTTTAAAGGCTATGCACTCCTCGGTAGGGTGTGCAACCCTCTGATGGTACAAGCAGAAGTTTAGGATGTATGTCCGCTTCATCAAAACGTATACTGCCAGGAGAATTTCCTTTGAAAGAGGGCAACTTCATTATTGTTGACAGGGCCCTAGCGAATCGTTTCCTTACTTTAAGCTTGTTTTTGCTGGCGATAGGGATGCTTCGATCCGGTTGGGGTGCCTTGACCTTTTCATTCGGTTGTCGGCGTTTGGCTTTTTCGAATATAGCCAGTTCGCGCTCTCGATTGGCTTTTTTTCTGACAGGCTTCGTTCAGTAGAAAGTCGATCATCTCGTCAGACGGTTCCAAGGGTTTTGGCTTCGATCCTGCCCCCAGCTCTTTTATGCTGTCTTCTATCGCCGAGTGAGCTTCTTCGTTAGTTAATGCCGAATGAGAGATCATGTGACAACTTGCCACATAGTCCTCAGATTCTTCTGACGAGTCATCCCCATCGTTATTGTCGTTATCTCCGCTCTCAAGGATATTGTCGAGAAATTCTTGGAGTGTGACCGGGGTCCGTGTCTTCTGGTTATATTCCTCCAGCGCGTCAATATATTTTTGCAGATCCGTGCGCTTGTCATCAAACTGCGCGGGCTTTTTGATCTTCTTCTTTTTCTTCGAAGACTTTGACGACTGGGCCTGAATGTTTTGTCCACCATCACTATTAACTCCCAATGTTGGGCGTGGTTTCAGCATCCCCTCGACGATCTCCGGCTCTAGCGGCCTTTTCCACCTGATCGCCGGGCATGTTTGAAGATCTTTCAGCATTCTTTTAGTTTTTGTCGAAAGAACGACTTCCCATGGAGCTTCCTCTATAAAAGAGCATGATGCCCCTGGCGTGTCCACCCTTTTAGGGGTGTGCTGTTGTGGAGGATTTACTTTCCAGTTTTCGGACAGCGCGAACTTGCCCTGTTGATATTGGTCTTCAACCCAATTTTTGAAGACGTAACAGTTTTCGATCGAATGGCCCAATACTCAGTGGTAGGGTTAGTAATTGGGATCGTTGACATCGTTCGGTTGTAATGGGTGTCTCGGTTCCGGTAGAGCGATGAGCCCGTTGCGCACTGCTAATTCGAACAGTCTCTTTGTTTTGTCCCGAGGAAACGAGTAAGGACGTCTCAACTTCTCATCGAGGGATTGCCGCTTGTTGCTTTGGCGAACAACCGGTCTCGGGCCACTCGGTTGTTGTTGAGCGTTGACGACGAAGGTTGCTTTCCCCTTCTCATTCCGAGGATCCGTCTTTGAGGAGGGCGGTCTATGGCCCATCTGGTCCATTTGGGCCAGCTTGTCACTCAAACCGTGGAAACTAGTTGGCTTGAAGAACATCATGAATTGGGATATGGTCGCCTGCGGATCAAGAGTACCCACGAACATACCTACCGCAGGAGCTTCTTCGATTCGTTGTTCGCACTTCGACTATAGATTTCGCCATCGAATTGCATACTGAACCCATGTCTCCCCTGGTTTCACTCGGGCATTGATCAACGCCGTGATTGGCATGCGTTCGCTAGCGCTTGCGAAACGCTGAGTGAATAGCAACTCCATCTCCGTGAATGTTTTGACGGAGTCGTTGGGAAGCTAATGCCGTCTCCGACAAACTGCTAATAAACTGGCGGAGCAGTAGCTTATCGTCACCTCCAGTGTTGCCGTACAAGGCCCTAAACTGAGCGACGTGCTGATGCGGATTGCCCGTCCCTTTATATACATGGAATTTAGGGATCGTATATCCCGGCGGGTCCCTTATTTGGTCATACCAGCACGGATAGGGTCGTCCATTCTTAACGATCTGCCCGGCCGTTTCGCTCGCCTGATGAGCTCGTATTTGCTGAGCGATGTAATCATCCAGAGCGGTCTTGGAGATGGTCTCCTACTTGGCTGCTGAAAGAGCCGGAGGAGGGTTTGATGTCTCCCCTCTGTCATCTTCAAGGATAATCGGAGGGTCTTCAACTGGAGAATCCAGTTGTATCATCATCCTGACCATGTCTTAGAAGAGAAGCACCATTCGTTTTATATTGGCCGCTCGTTCCGCTGCTTCTCTGTCCTTCTTTTCGAGGATTCTGCGGAGGAAGTCAGCATCGGTTTCTTATTCATGACGCTGCTCTGATGACGCCTCCGGGCTTTCTTTTGGTCCAGTAAGTGCGGCCATTTGCGTTAGCATTTCCTGAAGCTTCTGTTGTTGCTCCTGGGCCTTTGTTACGGATCTCGTAAGTGGTCGATGACCCGTAGAGATACGGCTATCCTCTTTTCCGGATGCCATATAGACAGTGCGCACCACCATGCCCCCAGACTTAGGGCGTTTGGGTTCAGTGGTCTTGCGATTCATTGCAGACTCAAGAATTTTCTCCGGCCTTCTCCTCTTATGGGCGGTCGAAGTTGAGGGGGCCGTTGCAGTGGGCACCCAAGTAGCTGTCGCCTTTTGTGGCTTGACAGGGCGGTCCTCTTCTGTCCGAACCTTTATCTTTTTCTGTCGGCGGGGATAATCTTGATCAATCACAGAGTCTTGGACTTGATGCCAGACCTTGTAAATTTTAGAGGACAGCCGTTGAAGGGGCTGTTCCAGCTTCGCCTTTGGGGCATTCTCCATCGGTGGAGAAGATCTTTTCAGCACAGCAGTTGGAGAGTTCCTGCGCACCCTGTTAAGTAGTTCAAAGTTGTTCTCAGTTGGAACAGCATCATCAACTTCCACCATTGGAGCTGGCGGAGTCAGTCCAGAAGGGGAATTGCCCCCAGCTTTCCTTACTCGACGCCAGTAGCGACGTCGAGCATGTCGTGTGGCCGGGATCACCTCTGCTGTTAGATCAGCTTTTCCATGCCCTCTGTTCTGATGAGAGTCTGCTGTTGGCGCCAGCCTGTCAAAGACAGATGCTTGCTGAGAGGGAATGGACAATATTGAAAAGGCCGATTTTCGTGCGGGGGAAACGAATTTGGTTACTTCACCCGGAGTGGGAGCTGAAACGGCCAGTCTTGTGAATACCGACCCCTTAGCTGGAGAAGCCACTCTGACGACTTCAGGGGCAGGAATGACTATCCGCTTAGGGATAACATCTTCTGGTATTGTGGGCTTCCTCATGGGCCCGTTGGAGCTTTGGCCCAGTCTGTTGAAGACTGATGCAATAGACTTGGAATTGGACGACCCGTTGAGAGGGGCCGTGGTAGTGGTAAGCTGATCGAAGACCGACTTCTTTGGAGCTTCCTGAGACGGCACTGGAGTTTTGATGCTCATGGGAGGGAGCATGGTCCTAAAGAACAGCCCAGTGGTGGCTTGCGTCACCTGTTCCACTGGCATCGTAAAAACGGAGGCCGCTTCAGGCCCATAGGTCACTCCTCCAGATAGGACGGAGTGAGAGTTGCAGTTGCAGTTAGTGCAGTTTGAAGCCATTGATCTTCTATTTTCTGCACGGAGCAAGACACCAAATCTTAGTACCTCGAATCTAGGGCAACCATGTCAAACCGCGATTTGTTCACGAAACACGACACACGAAGTGTGGAGTGGAAAGAGGAAAAGGTCCCACCGGGCGTGCCAGAATCTGCTCCCCGCCGAAACACGGAGGCACGACCGCGTAGGTCCGTCTTGCCTGAATTTCGGGGCAGATGTTAATTGGTGCTATCCGTCCACCTCTCCGAAGATGACAAATTGATTTATGAAACCATGCATCGAAGGTTTAAACGGATGTGGCCGATATAGCAGATTTCGTCAGATTCCCCCTCATTTGAGGGATTTTTGATTGTGGGGACGCTCTTCCTTGCAGGCGCAAGCCTCTGCAGTTAATTACGCTACCGCATCGCGGTAACCACTTTCTCCTTCTCCAGATGGTCACTTCGTGTCGTGGGTGTTTGTTTTGTTTTTGGTTGCCCGTGGATTGTATACGGAGACTAATTTATGTTGTCGCCCATAGGGCGTGGATTAGTCCAAATCCGTATTTTCTTAGATTTGGGTTTGGGGTTGGGTTTAAGGATACGTTAGTCTCATTTGAGACTAGGATCAAGTTAAACGTATGTTAAGGATACGTTAGTCCAATTTCAGACTAAGATCAACTTAACGGGATCGTTTAGATCCAACAAAAGAGCATTTGGGCTCTATTGTTTAGTTTAGGGATATTGCGGTCGATTACCAGTTTAAGGACATAGCGGTCCATTGTTAGTTTAAGGACATTACGGTCCAATGTTAGTTTAAGGACATCTCAGTCCAAGGTTAAGGACATCATAGTCCATGGGTTTCAAAGGACCCCACAGTCCAAGGTTAAGAACATCTAGTCCATGGGCTTAAGGACCCCACAGTCCAGTTTAAAGACGGCATAGTCTATGAAATGTATAGTTGTCGGGACCCATCACCTCTCTGAAGACGTTGAAGGATTACAACGACAAATATCATAGGAGTGAAGAAATGTACCCTTGCACCAATTTTGGTTGGGATCTGTACTATAATAGGGACTAACATTTGAGATTTATGAGCATATGGGCTCAGTTAATCTGAATGAGGGTTCTGTGGCCACTTTGGCCTCGGCCCATTCAGTTAAAATGTTAAACATTTGACAATGCTGAGCATTGATTTGGGTTTTGACAATATTTTTGTCTTTTATTGAATATTGATTATTCATCATAGCCCTTGGCTTATTAAAGAACAATTTATGTTCTATCAACGCAACACGTGACGCACTTGGCGCTTTGCGCCAGTCAAAGAGCACAGTGCGCTTCTGCCGAGTAGCGCACACGTGAGGGACACGTGTCGAGCTTGGCGCTAAGCGCCGGATGATGGGCGCGTTGTGCCAGTTTTATAAGCGCGGAGCGCTATCTTATGAGCGCATTGCGCTCTTAGTTCAGTGGCACACACGTGAGTGACACGTGGTGCGCCTTGCGCTGAGCGCCAGCCCATGAGCGCAGTGCGCTATTTCAAGAGCGAAAAGCGCTAACTGTTAAGTGGTGCATACGTGAGTGACACGTGTCGCGCTTGGCGCTGAGCGCCAGCCCAAGAGCGCAGAAGCGCCGTTCAAAAGCGCAAAGCGCATCTGATCAATTTTATGATCTGAAAAATAAATTCTCGTTTATAAGAGACTTTGTCTCAAGAACAAAAGTTCTTACTTTGTAAGAGATGTTTTAATCTCTTATTTTAGTGAAAAGTTTTGCCTTTATGGATCTTTGATCCTAAGAGAATTGAATTATTATCCCCTTTTATGATGAGATGATCTCTGAAAGACAATTTGTCTTATAGATCTATGATCTGTGAGAAGAATTATGTTCTTCTTTTTATGATGAGATCTTTTGATCTCTTTGTGAAAGACCTTGGTCTTATAGATCTATGATCTTTTAAAGAAGTGAATTCTTTTTTTTTAATTATAAGATAATTTCATCTCTCTATTCATTATCATTCTTTTTACCTTGAAGAAAAATCTTCTTTCTCTGAGAGCTTGGCTCTTCTCTCTCAACTTTCTCAAAATTTTATGGGGAGGTTCCTCTGTGTGCTTCTGTCTCTGAGACTTGAAGTCTTGGTGCCTTTTTATAGGGCAAGCTGATCAGTTCAATCAGTTAAGGAGATCTTTTCTCCAGTTGATTTGGAGAATTTCCCATCGTTGGATCTTTGATCCAAGGGCTTCTGATTTACAGAAGGAAATCTTCTTGTTTTTAACAAGATTGGGAAATCTTTCCATACAGAATTTATTCTGTACTTTTGGTGATTTTTAATCACCATTGGATCATTGATCCAACGGTGCTCTGATTTACAGAGCACAATTTTGTTGTTTGGAAAGATTTTGAGAAATCTTTCCTTAACAGAATTTAATTCTGGTTAATTAATGATTCATCATTATTATTGGATCTTAGATCTGACAGTGGGGAGCTTTTAGTTCCAGCGCTAGCGCACCCGTGCTTTGCACGTGGTGCGCTGCTCAGAGTACAGCGCATTTAGCGCTAGCGCATCTGTGCTTTGCACGTGGTGCGCTGCTTAGAGCGCAGCGCACCTAGCGTTAGCGCACATGTGCTTTGCACGTGGTGCACTACTTAGGGCGCAGTGCACTTGGCGCTGCTTCTGAAGCGTTGCTTCATTTCAAAATTTGAATTTTGAACAGAGTTTTGCTCTGATTGGGGAAACAGCGGCGACAGTGATGGTGGAGGTGGAGTCGAGAGAGGATTGGTGAGTGGGGAGAGCTCGAGGGCGGGAAAGGAGGAAGGGAGAGAGAGTGCGAGATGAGAAAGAGTGTGTACGAGAGGAGGGAGAGAGAGTGAACGTGTGTGTGTGTGTGTGTGTGTGACGGGTGAGAGAGAGAGGAGAGAGAACGTGGGGAGAGAGAGGAGGTGTATATAAAAATATAATTGTATATAGTAACAAAAAATCAATTATTATTATAATACAGGGCTTGTGAGGAGTTACCTGGCCAAAGAATTAATGCACGTAATTAGCAACACCATAATCATTCAAAATTTTCATATGAATCAATGCACCTTAACAAAAATTTATGTGACAGAATTCACAGGCACATTAAGACAGTAAGTTATGAGAAAGTATAAACAAAAATTTAAAGAAAATAATACTAATTAAATAATAACAATTAATACACTTTAATAACAAAAATTTAATCATCATAAATAAAAAAACCAAAAATTGTTTTGGTTTAAAATAAAAGGAAATCGGTTTTGGGCTTGAGGGCTGGACCTAGCCAGGGCTTGGAAAATAGAGAGTGGAGAAAGAAATTGAGTCGGCTAAGGATTTGAGTTGGGTTAGGGTCAGAGAATTTAATAGCCAAGGGATTAAAGGAAATATGATTATGATAAATAGGAAATATATTTGGAATAAATTAAATAGAAAAATTTTAGGGGAACGTATTATTAAAATACGGATAATTGAGTACAAAAGAACTGGGTATTATATTATGTGGCGAGCAGCCACATGATCTCTCACTCGTCAATAGATGGTAAAAAAGCTCCTGATGCAGAGAGACTGGGGGCAGAACCGGAACCAAAATCCCCGAAGCCATCAGACGAATTGATTGACAGGCTGCTGAGTGAAGCTCTTCAGAAGAGCAAAGCTGACCGAAAGCGTGAAACAACCATATACGAAAAGGCCAAGCGTCGGCGCCAAGCTGAAGAAGCTCCAGTAATGAGAAGCCATGGAATACCCCAACCGGGTCGAAGTTCCCTTGTTACCGGCAAAAGCAGGCTTAAGACGGGGAAACGATTCACTAAGGCCCTGTTAATGGGAATGAAGTTGCCACCTTTCAAAGAAAGCACTTCAGAAAGTACGTGCCCCGAGGAACCGGATGCACATCCAAACTACTGCTTCAAGAAGTGGTGGCAGGAATACGTCGCCCTATCGAAGAGTGTAACGCTTTCAAGAAGTGGTGGCAGGAATACGTCGCCCATCGACAACAATTCAAGCGAATAATGCGCAAAGCTCACCGGGAGAAGGGAAGCACAACAGATAGGCACAAAAGAGCTGCCGACAATTGTCACGTGGTTGATACCAGTGGATCGCAAGTCCTCACCTTCGGGATCGATTCTGACAAAGAAATGGCCCTTGACCCCCTCTTTAAGGAATCCACCTCTGGAAAAGAAGAAGAGATGAAGAACTGCGAGAACATTCAGCTGTGTAATCGTACGTTGCCTGAAAAGAATCTTGGGCCTTCAAATAAAGGTTCGAACAGAAAAGACAAGGGGAAGGAAAAAGTCCCTGAGGATATCGCCCTCGATGATCGAGTCGTCGAAAGGCTGACAGCCAAGGACCCGCCCAAGAAAAGCAAAGTGGATTACAATGTCCTAGCGCACCTGAGGAAGATACCCTTACAGCTAAGCATTTTAGGTGCCCTTCTGCTATCAAAGGAGGCATGAGATTCTCTAATCAAGGCATTACAAGAGACCGAGCAGTTTCAAGCCTTCCTTGCTGAAGAAAAGATGAAGAGCGAGCTGGAAGAAGTGCACACAGCAGACATCACTTTCGGTGATGAAGATCTCCTCCTCGGAACGTGTGAGCACAACCGTCCTTTATATGTCACTGGATACTGCCATGATATCAAAATAGGGAAAATACTTGTTGACAACGGGTCCTCTGTCAACCTTCTCAACGTGCGGGTGCTAAAAGAAATCTGCATGAGCGTTCAGCATTTAGCCTGAGCTAAAATCACTATCTCTGGATTTGATTCGCAGTCGTCGCAGACGCTTGGGTCCGTGATACTGACATTGCGCTTTGGGCTTCTCATCACAGACATCAAATTTCATTTCATCGACACTAGGACTTTCTACAACGCTTTACTTGGTCGGCCTTGGTTACATGAATATAACGTCATCCCTTCTACACAACACTAGTGTATGAAGTATATCAAAGACGGCCTCGAGTACACCGTTACGGGAGAGCTAAACACATTCTCTATGAACGAAGTCCGAAAATATGGAGAAGTGTCATAAGCCGGAGCTTAAACAGAAGCCCGTCACTCCCATTCCTATCTTTGGAAACGATACCGAGGAGGATGAAGAAATAGTCTACTCGGGACAGCCTCAGAAGCGGGATGATAAACCCTGACCATCCACTCCGATCTTGGTCTTTGGCAGCGACTCCGAAGATGAAACCAACGCCGTATTCTCCGTCCGCCCGTCGATGCAAACCTTCGTTGGAGTAGACCAGAGTTTACAAATCACGATAGCTCCGCCTAGGCATTACAAAGAGCTCGATGCGCTCGATATATACAGCGTACAAGAGTTACAAACTTTCTACGTGCCTCCAAGACGAAGGGATGAAAAGGCAATCCTCTTTTATCGATCTACGGAGACCAAGGTCAAGAGAGAAGTCTGGCGTGGTGCCGAACCTGTTGTTGACAGGCTCCAACCAATCCGTCTGCCCAGATACTATGTAGAGGGATTGAAAAGGTTATTGAGGTGCCAAAGCGTACCCTTTAAGCAAACCGTGCGACAGGCCCAATTCTACAACAGGATCTGGAGTGTCCCCGAAACTCAGCGAAAATTGCCCAACGAAAAAATAGAAATGATCGGGCTCGGATATGTCCAGTCCAAGAAACGGGAGTAGTTCCATGGCCGCCATGTCATAAAAGACCTTGATGAAGAAGAGGATGCTCTTTTAAAAGACGCTAACCCTGAGTTAGAATGCGGTCCTGTCATAAAAATGCTAAGTCCATCATTTGAAGAACAGATGGAAAAGATAATAAGGGAAGCGTGTCAAAAGGTTCGGAACGACTACAGCCGCGAAATGACCATTTACGAGAAAGCCAAGACGCAACGCCTCCTTCAACAGGCTACGGAGGACGACGATGCCCTTCACCGTCAGCCCGCCATGCATTCCCAAGACAAGAAAAAAGCCCGACGCAGAGGCAAAAACAAGTCAAAGAACGGAAAAAACGTTCAACAGCGGCAAAACGGATCCAAAAGGCCACATGATCAAGAAAAGGTTAGCCGGAATCCGTCTCTAATGAAAAAGATGGGTCGAGCATATTCCTTCCCTCAAGACAAGACAAGAAAGATATTCGACCTCGTCGTGAAAAATCATCTGATTACGCTCCAGGAGTCCAAGCACCCCGAACAAGCAAACGAGGTTCATCACCCGGATAATTACTCCTATCACCGAGCGATAGGACATCCCCTTGAAGACTGCTTCACCTTCAAAGACTGGGTTGAAGACCAGTATCAACTCAGCAGGTTCGCTCTATCCGACAGTTGGAGGGTGACCCCACCACAAAAACACGAGCCAAAAGCAACGTATATGGCGAGAGTAGAACCAGATCAACATCGGTCTTGGAAACGATCTCGTACCTGTCACATGATAACGTTGTCAGAAAAAGGAGTGCCCGAGAATATGGATGACCTTTCCTGGTGCTTCGAAAACGAGGATGAAGAGGAATTGATCTCAGAATTTCCACCAGCGCCAAAAGAGTTGGAAGATGGAATACATACTACTGCGGATAACCTAAGGAAAATCGACTTGGGGAAGGCAAACGACCCGCGGCCTACGTTCGTCAGCGAGCTGCTGTCTAAAGAATAGGTGGCTATGCTAAAGGACGTGCTCATACAGTATAAAGACTGCTTCGCATGGAACTATTCCGAGATGTCGGGGCTAGATCTAGAAATAGCTGCACATAAATTGGCGATATCTCCAGACGTCAAGCCAGTCAAACAAGCGCCAAGAAGAATGCGGCTCGAACTTGAAATGAGTATCAACGCCGAAGTCAAGAAGCTAATCGATTCCGACTTCATCCAAGAAGTTCAGTACCCTGACTGGATCGCCAACATTGTCCCAGTGATGAAGAAAAATGGGACGGTGTGCATCTGCGTGGACTTCCGGGACCTCAACAAAGCCAGTCCGAAGGATGATTTCCCCATACCGGTTACCGAGCTGATGATAGACAACACGTCAACTCACGAAGTCTTCTCCTTCATGGACGGCTCATCAGGGTACAATCAAATAAAGATGCATCCCGAAGACCAAAAGCATACCGCTTTCCGGACTCCTCTGGGCATATTCTGCTACAAAGTGATGCCTTTCGGTCTGAAGAACGCCGGCGCTACCTATCAGAGGGCCATGGCGAAGATTTTTGATGACCTCATAAATGAAGTCGTCGAATGCTATATTGACGACCTCATGGTGAAAATCAAATCGCACGAGGAGCATTGGGAGCATCTGAAGATAGTGTTCCAACGTCTTCGGAAATACAACCTGAAGATGAAACCTCTCAAATGCGCGTTCGGAGTATCCATGGGCAAATTTCTAGGATTCATCGTATGACACCGGGGCATCGAAATAGATCCATCAAAGATCAAGGTGATCATGGAAATGCCCGCGCCAAGAACTCTCAAGCATCTGCGATCTCTCCAAGGAAAACTCGCGTATATCCGGCGGTTCATAGCTAACCTCTCCGGCAAGTGCCGCCCCTACAGCTATTTAATGAAAAAGGAATCCTGTTCGTCTGGGATCACAAATGCCAAAGCGCACTGGACGAAATCAAGCAATACCTGCAGAATCCGCAGGTACTGACCGTTCCAGTCAAGGGAAAGCCCCTCATCCTGTACACAACAGCCCTTGAAGGTTCTTTAGGCGCGCTATGGGCACAGGAGAATGATCAAGGGAAAGAGAGAGCCCTCTACTATTTGAGTCGAGTTCTCCTGGGGGCAGAAAACAATTACTCCCCCATCGAAAAACACTGCCTGGCGATAATCTTCGCGGTAACGAAGTTTCAGCATTATGCTTTGGCCCATGAGGTCCATCTTATATCAAAAGTGGTTCCTCTCAAATACTTGATGTCAAGAGCGATACTAACGGGACAGCTCGTTAAATGGGCCCTACTCTTAATGGAATTCTCGATAACATACCGACCTCTCAAGGCAGTGAAAGGCCAGGCCATCGCCGACTTCCTCGCTGAGCATCCGATACCTGCCGATTCACCCCTAAATTGTGAATTGCCAGATGAGCACGCGTTTGACACGATCGATAGGGAGAGACGAGGGATTGATACCCGATGGGAACTCTACTTCGATGGGGCATCTTCCATGAAGAAGAGAAAGCACACCACCCCTATAATCAAATCAGGGTAGGCCTTATCTTCGTGACTCCGCAAGGAGGGATAATGCGCTTTGCCTTTTCCTTAACAGTGGCGAGAACAAACAATGAAACAGAATATGAGGCTTTGATAGCAGGTCTTGAGATCGCTGTCGACATGGAAATTGAAAACCTCCTCATATACGGAGACTCCCAGCTGGTCGTTAGTCAAGTAAATGGAGACTATCAAACATGCAAAGCAGAGTTGGTAAAATACGGCGAAAGAGTGCAACAATTGCTGACTCGAATCCCTTCCTACGTCCTGAAAAGCATACCGCGTATAGAAAATAGCAAGGCGGACGCATTAGCCAAACTCGCCAAAGAACCGACTGATGAAAACCTCGATGACGTGAGGATCGTTGTACAAAGCCGTCGGATTCTTCTACCGGCGGAAATATCACTGGAGTCGTTTGAAGAAAAGGAACCGACCAAGCAAACAGCCCTGCAAATTGAAGACCAAGAAAAGGCTAAGGATTGGAGAGAATTCTTTATAGATTACTTCAAATTCCGTCGAACACTTGAAGATGCGTCCTCAAGACATCAGCTCATGAAACGAGCTCCATCTTTCGCCTTTGTCAACGATACTCTATATAAGAGATCGTTCGACACTCTAAGATGCCTGGGACCGGAAGAACCAAGGAGAGTCGTCCAAGAAACTCACGACGGACTCTGCGGTTCTTATCAAGCTGGGCCAAAGATGAAGCTGAAGATCAAAAGGATGGGCTACTATTGGCCCACGATGATTCATGATTGTCTCGAATACGCAAAGCAGTGCCACTCATGCCAACTTCATGGAGACTTCATCCACCAGCATCCAAACCCGCTACACCCAACGGTGGCTAGCTGGCCGTTCGAAATGTGGGGAACCGGCATAATTGGGCCCATCGAACCAGCGTCATCTAGAGGACATCGGTTCATATTTGCGACAACCGATTACTTCTCTAAGTGGGCAGAAGCAATACTGCTAAAAGAAGTGAAGATGGAGAACATCCTCCATTTCTTCAAGACACGGGTCATCTATCGGTTCGGCACTCCACGACGGATTATCTCCGATAATGGGCCGGCCTATAGAAGTCACAAAATCAGCCGCTTCGCACAGCAGCATAATATAGACTGAAGATACTCTTCGGTCTATAATCCCTGAGCTAACGGTCTAGCTGAGGCTTTCAACAAAACCTTGACAAAGATCGTAATGAAGACGGTGTCCAAAAATAAAAAGGACTGGCACGAGAGACTGCATGAAGCTTTCTGGGCGTATCGGACCACGTTCAAAACGGCCACAAACACAACGTCGTATGCATTGGTATTCAGCGCTGAAGTAGTACTCCCCTTGGAGATAGAGCTACCCTCTCTACGAGTGGCGGTTCATTACGAGCTAACAGACGAAGAGAATGCTCATCTTCGGCTTGAGGAGCTCGACGCCCTCGATGAAACTCGTCTCATGGCGCAACAAAACTTGAAGGCTTACAAAGAAAAGATAACGCGCTCATACGAGAGATTGACTAGACAGAGAACATTTCGCCAAGGCAAACTCGTGCTAGTGGTCAAGAGACCTGTGATCCCCAATCGTGCCAAACGGGAGAAATTCGAGCCGAACTATGAAGGCCCGTACATCATAAATAAAGTCTACCAAGGCGGGGCTTACTTGCTCATGGATATGCGTGGCGAAAGACCCTTTAGGCCAATAAACGGCCGGTTCCTAAAAAAATACTACGCCTGACGAGTCACGGCCTAGGTTAACGATAGATGACGACGCGTATGTCCGCTTGCTATCTTCCCAAGCCCAAACTCTAGAACTAGTATCCAGCGAAAACTTGCATCAAAATCGCTATGGACCGAAACGTCCTTAAACTAACAATGGACCGCAATGTTCTAAAACTATCTACGGACCGAAACGTCTTTAAACTACTACAAACCGCAGCATCCTTGGGCTGACGCAAAAAAAAATGGTACGTCCATAAGCAAGATGGGCACGGATGAAAACCCGAAAAGGCTCCGTAAGTAAAAACAACAGGGCTACCGGCGAGTTTGTGAAAACCCGAAAGGGCGCAGACTCGTAAAAAATTCATGCACACTTGCAAGGTCCTCTCGACCTTGTAAGGAGAAAACACCTGCGTGAGATCCTTACGACTCACAAGGGAGAAACACAATTAGGGATCCCCACGATTCCTGAGGAGAAATTACACTTACGAGATCCTCACGACTCGTAAGGAGAAACACCTTTATGAGACCCTTACGGCTCACGAAGTCAAAAGCCTTAGTCGACAGGATCCTAACCCTGTTTGCTAAGCCACCTTTGTTCAAATCGACATAGGCAAATGATGATTCGCTCCTGGAAATGTCCCAGTGGTAGCGATGCTGATGCCTAAATCGGTAACAAATTCCAAGTCCTTTCACGGCAAGTGATGATTCGCTCCTGGCAATATTCTAGTCGCAGTGATGCTGATGCTAAGATTGGCACCAGATTCCAAGTTCCATACTCGCAGCAAAACTCAGCGAGTTATAAACGCATATGAAATAGCCGAAATGATAGGGAAACTTGCAACAAAATCAGCAAGTAAAAAATATGCATACAAAAATAGCCGAAATGATTGGGCAACTCGCAATAAAAAGCAGCGAGTAAAAAGAAAAATAGCCAAAATGATTGGGCACCGTGAAAAACAGCCGAAATGATTGGGCAATCGCGACTTTCGCGATATAAAAAACTGAAATGATAGAGCATCGCGGAAATAAATTAAAAAATGAAAGAATGAAACTTTTGCCCTACAGGCGAGTCCATATTAACCCCTGTATACAATCCATGAGCATAAACGAAAAGGGAACCACATTTCCCGATAGACTCTGTCAAAGAGAGAGTCTGATCTCAACGGCAACATCTGCATCCCAGGAGATCAACAACGGCGTTCCTCCTCATGCCAGCAGGGTACGGACGCGACACCACAAATCGGAGCCATGGCAAAGTTCCCAGTTCCAAGACTCTACGGTTCACAGACAACCTAGAGTCAGCCCCGACACCGCAGAAAGCGGAGCAAGTCAACCCGACACCGCAGAAAGCGGAGCAAGTCAGCCAATGACCTCCTTCTCGGAAACACGTCAGCCAATGACCTCCGTCTCGAAAACACGTCAGCCAATGACCGCCGTCTCGGAAACACGTCAGCGAATGACCCCGTCTCGGAAATACGTCATCCAATGACCTCCGTTTAGGAAATACGTCAGCCAATGACCTCCGTCTCGGAAACACGTCAGCCAATGACCTCCGTCTCGGAAACACGTCATCCAATGACCTCCGTCTGGGAAACACGTCAGCCAATGACCTCCGTCTGGGAAACACGTCAGCCAATGACCTCCGTCTCGGAAACACATCAGCCAATGACCTCCGTCTCGAAAATACGTCAACAAATTACCTCCATCTTAGAAACAAGTCTGCCAACGACCTCCCCGTCGGAGCAATACTTCGACTTGGAAACAAGTCAACTCACCAACCACTTACGAGTCCTCTCGACTTGTAAAGTAGAAAATTCTCTTGTGAGATCCTTACGACTCTAAAGAAAAAATGCACTTAGGAATCCTTACGTTCCTAAGGAGAAAATACACCTACGGGATCCTCTCGACTCGTAGGGAGAAAAGTCTTTATGAGACCCTCACGGCTCATAAAGTTGAAAAGTCTTAGGCGGTAGACCTGAACCTGTTTCCTAAGCCATCGCTACCTCATAAAGAGTTCAAGATGAACCGTTATTTATCATCTACAGGCCACACTTGCTAAAGTAACATGCCAACAACACAACAAAGTAAAGAAGGCGATAGTAGGAGATAAAAAATGTGTTTTTTATTCATAAATTCAATTGAATACAAGATACATCATAAAAAATGAATGAATGAATGAATGCATGTTATTCATAGATTACAAATTTTCACTCGATACAAAGACGGTTATTGAGGAGGAGGCTTTTTCAACAAATCAACAAGCCGCTTGCGCACTCCTCTCAACTCCTTTTCATGGTCAGCCGCCGCGGCCAGCTCCGCTTCGACTCGGGCCCGCTGTTGCAAACAGGACAAAAGCTTTTCGTCAGTTCCCAGCATGAAAGCTTCGTAGTCCTGCACGACCCTCTCCGTATAGTCAAGCGCCCGTCTCAGTGTCAACCCATCTGAAATGCACCGCTGAAGATTGTCAAAGACAGCTTTCAACTGCGCAGCGTTCGCTTCAACCTGAACGCGCAACCGAGCAGATTCGCTTGAAGCTACTTCATGTTCCTTTCGCCTCAGGGTCGCCTCTTGTTAAAAATGGAAAATGAAAGGAACACTACTCTCGACCCACGCAGCCCGCTGGCAGTTTAAAGCTGATACTTCAGGAGTGGGACGCTTGAGCTCAATCTCATGCAGGCAAGCCTCGACGACACCTTCGTCATGAAAGTTCACGAGCGTTGCCAGTATAGGATTAACCTCAGCAGCAAAATCTGCAGCGAATGCGAGGGCCTCGGCGTCAAGATCCTCGATGAATTCACTCAACATGCGCAGGCTAGTCGCAGTGCCCATGAAAGATGGACGTCTAGAAAAGGGCCCTGCCGGTATTAAGATGCGAGACTCAAAGGGAGTTGGAGCTGGTGCGATTGCTGCAAAACAAGTTATGGTCAAATGTCATCTCAATAAATAAAGAAAATACATGAGCGATGGAGTTTACTATACCGGCTGCGACAGGTGACAAAGTTGGGAGTACCGGAGGCACGGCTATTCTCTCGTCCCCTCCTTAAATCTGTAACGCTGCAATCAATTCAAAGAAGAATTAGCAACGACATGGTTGCCCATAAAAGAAAGGAAAGGATGTCGGTTAAAAACTATACTCACCGACACCAGCAGGCAAGACGATTTCTGACTGGAAGGAGAAATATGGGTTCAACACCTGATACAGATGGTCGAAAAGGACTCCTGCAGAATTGCGACAATATACTGTCAATACAAGGAAGATGGTATCCATAATTTAAATTAAATAAATTGCAAACTCATACCTTCCAGCATTTGAGAGGACATGAGAGAAGGCGGAGGGACGGCGACTGTCAGGGCAGCAACTGGTGATGCTTCTTCGGGTGGCACAACCTCAGCGTTCACCATACCTACACTCGAAACGAACAAAATGTCATCAGAGGGGACTGAAAGGGATTGCGAAATAAAAAGTAAACAGCGATCCAAGACCTACCTGATGGGTCATTAGCCAAAACCGTGACGAAAGTATCACCAGACGCAGCGGCTTCTTCGCTCTCCTTCAGTGGAATAGTTTCGGTGCCCGTGGCTTCATCCCCTGATTCGACAAGAGTCGTCGTGATGCTTGTGATGCCCGCCGATATCAGGGAGCCGCAAGGGGAAAGAGCGGCGGTTTGGGCAGTCCCAGACTCCCGAGAGAGAGTAGCCTCTTCGGGCTCTATGGTCGCCAGTCATCTTATCGTCAGGACTTGGCCCTGCAGGATATGGTATATAAGAATTTGAAGATCAAGTTCTAATAAAAGACTCAGCATTACGTTACTTCGGGCAGCTTTTCAGTTTCTTCCCGAGCCGTGCGCGCAACCTGTCTATGGGCGGTAGACAGGGCAGCTGGAGCATCCTCTGGAGAAATAGCGACAGATGGGGTAGTGCTTGAACCTGCACGCACAGCCAAGCTGGCATCGTATTCCCTCGCCGCACGCTTCCTACGCTACTTTTCGGTCTGAGCGGTGAGAAGCGATCTCTTCAAGACCTCTGTCAAAGAGACGTCATCGTCCGAACCAAGCTCTTCCTCTGGAGCCGTTACGGCGTCTGTCGTCGGCTGCTTAAGTGAAGCCTCCTGCGGTACTGTCGGGGGAGCTGGGGCCACAATAGCCGGCTCTGGAAGCATCGCTGCATCACCACTCGGGATCAGTACCGCACTTGGAATAACCCGAGTCAAGGTAGTCCCTGCAACAAAATAAAAGAGTGGGTCAAACCACGAATAAAGAAAAAGGGAATGAAGGCACAATGAGCCGAAGTATACCAATGCCCAAAGAAGCACGGAGCCTCTCTTCCTCTTCAAATGTTTTGAGGGAAGCCGCGAGAGCCTCTTTGGCAGAGATACCTGTTGAAGAAGAAAGCGTCACTAAAAGCATAATAAAAAAAGATAACCGCGGAAAGGTGCGACTGAAGTCTACCTGACTGTGCGATAGTGATCAGTGTTGCTTCATCGCGAGCCAGTCGCTCGGAAGTCACAAGGGCAGCTTGAAGATCAGTATCATCCACAGGTGCTATAAATAGACCCTCATTGGTCCCGTACTCGCACAAGCCGTCGCTGTAGGGAGCATGGGGCTCCTGGCTAAGTACAACGTCCGCAGAAAAGAGCGACTTCTTCTTTTTCTGCGAGCGGGCGCCAGCGGCCGATGACAGGATCTTGCGCTTGGCGGGCAATTTTGGGCAAGGAGTCCCGATCTCCGTACCTGCCCCAGACTCCGGGGACGCTGTAGCTGCCGTTTCTGTAGGAACACAGGGTAGAGGCTTCTCAGGGAAATCGTGCGGGACCTCAGCCACAGCAGCTTCTCTTAAGGTAGGACCAACAGTGGTCTGTCGCTTTAAGGGAACAGCTGGATTACCGGCGGGGACCACACCTTTGCGATCGAGCAAAAGCCGGCTTTCTTCCCTAATAACAGCACACATCGAATGACGGTACCATGCCACGTATGCGTTCGAGATTTTCGGGATGCAGCTCGGCTCACTGATAAAAAAGTTGGATCCGGTGTTCAGCCGCATGAAATGGTGTAGCGCGTTGTGGATACCCTCTTCCGTGGCAACCGGCTCAGCTAGGAAATCCTCTAGCGGGACACCCTGATCGTAGCTCAGCTGTTGCGCAAACCGGTGTGGGTTGTACCTCATGAATAGCGTCGAGTCATTCTGCCTGAACACCAAAAAGCCCGGCCTGATTGAGAACAGATGCAGAATCTCCCGAGCCTTCAATATAGAAGCCCCGTCTTTGAAGGTATCCTGCAGCGGCTTCACCGCCTTAGTGGATTCCTTGCCGATAGTTAAAACCTTATCGACAAAGGTCATGCCATCTCTAACTGTACGTGGGCGAAGGACCAGACCCCGAGCCTCCCGCTGTGACGGATTTAAAGCGGATGCGTCAACTAGGAGCATAATCCGAGGGAAGTTATAACTGTCATAGAAACGGGGCCGTTTGTGGGCTCCAAAAGTGCCAAGCACATGCAGCTCGATCCACGACGTAAAATAGTGCAACGGGAGAGTGAAGGGTTGTACCCCCGGCTGAGTGGTGTCTGCCGCTAAGCTGAGACCATGATACAGGTGAGCCAGCCCAGCGATCCTGACAGCCACTCGCGTTCCCGCAACCATGCGGTGGGCTGGGTAAAAGACTGACGGCCTCATATAACGAGGGTGCATAGGAAGCACAAACCAGTTCAACCACAAGCCAATAAACCCCAGCAAGAACGTCTCTTCATCGACGTCTGAAGCAGCAAGCTCTGCGAAAGGAACGACCGGGGTATCCGGAATAAAGAAGCTTTTTAAATCTGCTTCCGACATCGGCTGGTTATCCAAACCAAAACCAAACGGATCGTCAAGCTTGGTGAACATCGCGGCTTGCTTTGATAAGACCTCCGGACGAAGAAAACGAGCGATGAAGTCTGCGAAGCTGACTCCATGCCCTCCGGACTCTAGAAATAGACTTTCGTAAATATTCAACACCTTGATCAAACTCGGGAATCGGTGTTGAATGGCGTTCTCCGGGGTAAGGCCCATTACCACTGATTTGGTGGCAAAGATGTACTCGTCAGGAGGAAGTAGCTCCTCGTAATGTTCCCCCCTGACGGGTAAGGCGGAGATCTCCGCGAACTCCTCTAAAGAGATTGAAACTTCCCGATCTGATAGAAAGAAGGTGTGAGTCGGGATATTCCATTGCTCCAAAAAAGCGTTGACCCACCATACAAGAGGTGTGGAATACTAGAAAAGAGACACGTAAATTGCGGGTACAACCCGAGCTTCAGCAGCAATGATTTCTTGGCCGACAAAATGTACCGAGCCCACTGCAGATATCCAGCTGAATGGTAAGGAGTCAAGCCAATCATATACGCATGTCCCCAAGGGCGCGACTCGCCCTGACATATGCGCCGCCCCAGAGTATCTAAAGCCATCGGCGACTGCACAGGAATCGAGCCCATAGAAGGCTGGAGGCGTCCATCCGCAATCCAGTTGACCTCCTCTACGGCATAATTCACCGAGGGTGAGTCAGCATAATGAATCGCTGAGATGGGCTCTGAGGGTACTGCACAAGAGAAGCTACGCCGACCCTGGATAATTTGATTATACCATGACCCCCATAGATGAAGAGATTTCCGCTCCGGGTCGTGATCTTTAATGAGCGCGAAGACTTCCCTATCCACGGGCGCGTCAGGGAATGCGCTTTCCGGACGAAAAAATGGGAAAGAAGTGTCAAAAGACATAGTACCTACGCGAAAAGGAAAAAGAGTTAGCTGTCAAGGCTACAGTTCAAATTCTGACACATGGTACTTTAAATTTGTACCGCACTGCAATGCAGTGGAAAGGGACCAGAGGGGACCCACAAAATCAAGGTGACGGCTAATCATTGATGAGACAGTCACTCATTAAAGAGGAAATCCTAAAAGGATTCTCATTTAATGAGAGGCTCATTGGGCCAAGGAGTAAACTCCTTCGAGAGGAGCGTCCGCAACAGAAATGACATCTGTTAAAATTAATGATGAAGGGAATAAAAATTCCCCCAAAAATTCTAAAGAGCTATACTTTGTGAAAATGATGGAGTAATCCATCAAAAAAGAAAAAAAACTAAAAAGCAAAACTTTTACTGAGTTAAAAACTCCGAGATCTCTAAGATCTGCAAAACAAACTCTAAGTGTTCTTCATTAATGGGATAAGAAACCCTAAAATCCACTTTAAGATCTATGAACTAAGAAGAGAAAGGCTCTGTTAATGGGTAAAACCCTAGAATATGAAATGATTCCTTCAAAGATTTGATCCTTACCAAAATTTTTGGCAAGGTTCTGACTCAAGAAGGGTTTCTTAAGGCAGAGAGCTTAGCTCTAAAGGAGAATTAAATTCTCAAGAAAAAGAAAGCAAGAAGAGGAACAACAGTCATCTCAAGGGCCAAAGACCCTATTTATAGGCAGTGGAAGTCGATCCAACTTCCAAGTTGATCTAACGATGGAAAGGCTGCCACCGCTGCACTCACGTGTAAGCTGTAAGTCGATGTACAACACCCCACAACTTGCGGGGAGGCGGAAATTTGAAAAACGATCTTGTTTAAATGCTAAGCATCGACTAACCGCATGAATTGAAGCTAAACGATAACTAACAAGAAACATATAAGTTCTATACTACTATATTTAGGGATTATACCTAACGAACCGTGTCCTTCATCTTTGCGAACTCCACCTCCTCCTCGGCCTTCTCGAAGTAGTAGACGATCCACCCGAGAGCTTTACTCCAAGCTTAGCCTCTAAACTTGAGGCAACTAACTTTCTTTAAGTGCTAATCAAAGAAGCTAGGTGATATAGAGTGAGGGTTATGGTTTAATTAGTCTAACTAATCCTTGTACTCAACACATGAGAGGGGAGGATTAGGGTTTGAAGAGGGAGAGCTTGAGGAGAGAGAAGATGAACATAATAATGAAGTGAGAATAATGAGTTATGATAATATATATCAAGCATTTCTTTTTATCAAGGAAAGAAAATAAATCATTTAACAACCATGCTTGATAAATATCAAGTGATGATTCATCTCCATGAGTCATTAAGCATTTATGATGCATTAATGACATGGATGAATCATCCATATGACTCACTAATCACATTTATTGTATATGCCACCTAAACCTCCTTAGTCACCACCTTCTAGAAGCTTCTCACGCAATTACGAGAACGCCCCTCCTTTCCGCAAAAATACGGAAAAACTTTAGACTGTATAAATCCAATAACCGGATACCAGTAACTGCCTTAAACCAAAGCCGACTGGTAAAAACTGTCCGAAAGTCGTACGTGCGTAAACACGCGTATGCGTCCGAACCCTTGTCGTAAAACCATACGACCTCTATATCGTTTCGCCCGGAGTAGGGAAACTCTTTGTGTGGGACTCTAGAGACTCGACTACTACGTTGGCAGTGGGTTTAACCACAGACCGCAAGCGGCAATAGCTGTACGTAACGGTCCCCAGGTAGATGTCGATAAGAAGGCCGATGAGGAAACCCATCCGAACTCCTACTGAGTCTGATGTGACAATCTCCATACAGTCCGGTCCGTTCGTCCAAGACTATCGCATATTGGGCCTAGGGGGCGGCAAGCGTCAGTCCCCTAATAGCGGTATAAGTCGTGTCGGAGGGAAGCCCATTACACCCTAAGAAACTACTGGAACCTACCAGCAAATCTCGCTTGCCCTGGCCAGGGACTTTGCGTAATGGCTCTCTGACACAGCGCGATATCAACCCCCAATACCGGGAGAAACGAATCCTGTCTAACCACCACTGCCTCCAAGTGCTCGGGACTGCACCCAACTGCTACCTGTTTGCACGACTTCTTTGAGCCGTGGTAGGGTAGCAATCTAAGAACAGTGGGACACACTCGAGGCGAAGTAGCAGTGTCAAGTCTGCGGACTATGCTGTACTCATGTCACCTGGGAACTGTTCACTGACGACTGGTATAAAACCAACCAACAGTTCCCTGTGAGTCCTGTCCGGTGTACCCGTAACCTAACGAGCACCAGTATATTATCTCCAGTACGACGTACTGACGGCTGTGGGACAGACCATCTCCCTAACTGGGATAAGAAGCGTACACACTAGTCTACTCCGGAGTATCGATGCTCTGTCTCGATAATCCAACGACTAGGGACCTGAATAAGGATGTGCTTGTAGACTACCCAGCCCCCACTAGTGTGACTGCCATCACAACGCTGGTAGTCAAGCAAGATCCTAAGAGCTCTATCAATACTTATACTTACATATTAAGATAGAAAAACCAAGTAGCATACTACCATATTTAGCAAGACTGTTATATACATGTGAATATCCCAAGCTTCCATTAAGTAATATACAAACTAGTATGATACAATAATGGCCCCTAGGGCATATACACTAACAATCTCCCACTTGCACTAGGGCCATGTACTGGCATATCGAAGACCGATGATCTCGAGTAGCCTCTCGAACTGAATCTGAGGTAGGGCCTTCGTGAATGGATCAGCAATGTTCTCTTCAGAAGCAACTCTCCGAACCTCGATCTCCTGACGATCAATGATCTCTCTGATCAGGTGATACCGCCTCAAGATGTGTCTGGACTTCTGATGGGACCTTGGTTCCTTCGCTAAAGCTATAGCTCCGTTGTTGTCGCAATACAGAGGTATTGGATCAACTATGGTAGGAACCACCTGAAGTTCTGTTAGGAACTTCTTCATCCAGACTGCTTCTTTTGCGGCATCGCAAGCAGCTATATACTCCGCTTCCATCGTTGAGTCAGCAACGGTATCCTGCTTGGAGCTCTTCCAGCACACCGCCCCTCCATTGAGGGTAAAGACATAACCCGACATGGACTTGGAATCGTCCTTATCACTCTGGAAGCCGGAATCAGCAAAGGCCTCCAACCTGAGGTCTTTTCAGCCGTAAACCAAGAACATCTCCTTAGTCCTTCTCAGGTACTTGAGAATGTTCTTTACTGCTATCCAGTGCTTCTCCCCTGGGTCTGACTGATACCGGCTTACCACGCTCAGTGCGTAAGCTACATCTGGTCTGGTACACAACATCGCATACATTATGGAGCCTACCGCAGAAGCGTAGGGTATAATAGACATGCGTTCCCTTTCCAAATCAGTCTTGGGAGACATCTCTTTGGAGAGGGTGATTCCGTGACAAGCCGGTAGATTACCGCGCTTAGAATCTTCCATACTGAATCTTTTCAGTACAGTGTCGATATACCTGGACTGCGAAAGTCCCAACATCCTCTTGGATATATCACGATAGATCCGGATCCCCAGAATGTAAGAGGCATCACCCAGGTCTTTCATGGAGAACCTGTGTGACAAGAATCTTTTGACAGATTGTAGCATAGGAATGTCATTTCCTATTAATAGAATGCCATCCACGTACAAGACGAGGAATACGACACTTCTGGCTATAACTTTACTATATATGCACGGTTCATCTGGATTTTTGATAAAGTCATATTCTTTGACTGTCTCATCAAAACAGATGTTCCAACTCCGCGATGCCTGTTTTAGTTCATAAATGGACTTAAGCAGCTTGCATACTTTCCCGCTGCTCTCACTCTGATTGAAACCCTCTGGCTGATCCATATAGACGCACTCTTCTAAATTTCCATTCAGAAAAGCCGTCTTTATGTCCATCTGCCAGATTTCATAATCATGGAAGGCAGCAATAGCAAGAAGGACCCGAATGGATTTGAGCATAGCCACTGGAGAAAAAGTTTCGTCATAGTCCAAACCAGGTCTTTGACGAAAACCCTTTGCAACAAGTCTAGCCTTATAGGTTTCCACCTGTCCATCTACACCAATCTTTTTCTTGAAGATCCATTTGCATCCTATGGGTTTTACCCCATCTAGAACAAAGTCCAAAGTCCATACTTTGTTGGTGTACATGGACTCCATTTCGGTCCGCATTGCATCTAGCCATCGTACCGAGTCGCTGCTCTGGATGGCCTGCTGGAAGTCTGTAGGTTCATCATCATCTATGATGCAATCCTCTCTATCCCCATCTATGAGAAAACCGTAGTATCTCTCAGGCGGATGAGACGGCTTACTACTCCTGCAGAGGGGTGCGGGAATGTCCTGTACTTCTTGAACTTCCGGTTCTACCAAACTTTCAGTAGCAGTTTGTGGTTCTGGAATTTCTTCCAGTTCTACTACGCTCCCACTCTTCTGATTTTCTAAAAATTCAGTTTCTAAGAAGCGGGCATGACGAGAAACAAAAACCTTTTGTTCCTCTGCGTAATAGAAACAATATCCCATAGAGTTCTTTGGATATCCCACAAACTTACACTCAACTGAGCGTGCCTCGAGCTTGTCCGGATGCTGCTTTTTTACAAAAGCTGGACATCCCCATGTCTTCAGGTACTGAAGATAGGGTTTCTTCCCACTCCACATCTGATATGGTGTGGTAGGCACAGTTTTGGTTGGAACTCTGTTCAAAAGATATGCCGCTGATTCTAGCGCATAACCCCAGAAAGATCGTGGTAACTCAGCATTACTCATCATGGATCGTACCATATCCAATAAGGTTCGATTCCGTCTCTCCGATACACCGTTGTGCTGTGGAGTGTATGGAGGAGTAAGCTGAGAGAGAATTCATTTCTCTTTTAGGTAACCTAGGAACTCGGCACTTAAGTATTCTCCACCTCGATCAGATCTCAGTGTCTTAATACTTTTGCCTGTTTGGTTTTCCACTTCATTCTTGTATTCCTAGAATTTCTCAAAGGCCTCGGATTTATGCTTCATTAAGAAGATATGTCCATACCTAGAGAAATCATCTGTAAAAGTAATGAAGTAGGAATAACCACCTCTCGCATGTGTAGACATTGGACCACATACATCGCTGTGTATGAGTCCTAAGAGCTCGCTCGCTCTTACTCCTTGTCCAGTGAATGGAGTCTTTGTCATCTTTCCTTTGAGACAAGATTGACAAGTGTCATAAGTTTGATACTCGAACGAGTCCAAATATCCTTCTCTATGCAACTTAGTCAACCTTCTCTCATTGATGTGACCCAGTCTACAATGCCATAAGAAAGCTTTATTTAAATCTGGAGACTTTCTTTTTAGTGTGTTCTGGACATTGAAAATTTGGAGTTGGTTTAAAACATATATACCGTTATTTAGTGTACCGGACCCAATCAAACCATGATTAAGGTGGATGTTAACAACATCTCTTACAAACGTGAAATCATAACCTTTATTTGATAACAAGGAAACTGATATGATATTACACGTTAAGCTTGGTACAAAAAAGCAGTTATGTAAAACCAAAATGTGTCCACTCGTCAATCCTAGGTGATAATCCCCGACGGACGCAGCTCCCACGCTAGCTCCGTTAGCAACCTTTAGGGTCATATCACCTTCCTTCAGCACTCTACAATTTCTCAGTGGCTGCAATGAATTACAAATATGAGATCCTGATCCGGTATCCAATACCCAGGAAGTAGAGTTGATCGACAGACAATTCTCAATTACAAACACACCTGAAGTCGAAGCCACAGCTTGCTTCGGTTCCTGGTTCTTGGCGTTCCACGCCCTGCAATCTTTCTTCCAGTGCCCTTTCCTGTGACAATGGAAGCACTCATCCTGGCCTACTACCGGTACCGCAAACTTTTTCTTTCCCTTTCCTCCCACCTTACTAATACCTCTTCTAGGTCTGGGGACGGCCTTCTTCTTCCTTCCTTTGGCCCTAGCCTTGGACCCGGAAGAAGATGCACCGCCAACAAACATAGCGGGTGTTTCCCTTGCCTTCTGCAAGGTGCCCTCTGCACTCCTTAACATGTTCAGGAGTTCCAGAAGTTCAACTTCTTTTCTTTGAATGTTGAAGTTCAGAATAAAGTGGGCGTAGGTGGAAGGAAGGGACTGGAGAATAAGGTCTGTATAGAGCTCATTATCCAAAGTCGTCCCAAGGTCTGCGAGCTCTTCTATATAGCCGATCATCTTTAGGACATGTTCTCCTACCGATGACCCGACAGCCAACCTCGCTCGAAACAAGTTCTTTGAGGTCTCGTATCTTGCTATACGAGATTGCTCTCCATAAAGTTCCTTTGTATGGAGAAATATGGCGTCTAGTTCCATATCCTCGTGCCTCCTCTGATGTTCATTGTTCATCGAGGCAAGCACGATGCACTTGGCTTTCGCGCAATCTAAATCCCAGGTTTTGCGGATTTCCTTATCCGCATTACTGGATTTGGGACCAGGGACAGCAGGTGCCGTAGCGGTGAGGACGTACCCCAATTTGTCATAGGTCAAAGCCATTTTGACATTCCGCAGCCAATCTTTATAGTTTGGCCCTGTCAGTATATTTTTCTCTAAAAGTAACTTAAGTCCAGTCATTTTCAGGGTCGCTGCAATTAGGAGAGAGAGAAGAAAACTCTTTAGCATGATGCTCTTGCAAGTTTAGAGTGGTTTTTAGTTTATCTAAACTGGATGGCTCCCACTGTTTCTCGAACCCTTCCTCAAACCATAAAAGAAGAATTAGCCAGGACTATTCTCACTGTACAATTCTTGCTTAACCGTTCAGCCAGGCTAGTGTCGATACTTCGAGGGAGGTTTTCCAACGCTTTCGCGAAGTTCCTTAATTAAAGAACCTCTTTTCTCTGGGGGCGTAACCCCGCTGACACTTTTCTTGACACCTACTTGGTTTATAGCATTGATCGTTAAGTGACGACTATCCTGATAAGTAGTATATACTCACAGTAGGATCGGGATCCAAATATCATCGTATGATAATGTTGAAGGAATCCTACCAACATTCATCAAACTCAAAATGGTATGCATCTCTTTGCAAATTTCAGTTTCTTTAGAAATTCCCGATATAAGTTTTTGCCCCATGCTCTTATGACCTTGACGTAAGCCAACAAATCATAAGTCACATGTCAAGTTCTGCCCATCATTATCTTGTTAATTTGAACCCACCCGTATATACCCTTGACGAAAGCCAACAAGGTAATGCGACTGTCCCAAACCAACACATCTATCTATGCAACAAATGAATACCCAGTAGCTACCAAACACTATGCCTTGACGAAAGCCAACAAACATAGCTTGAATACTACTGACTATCCATAAGAAATGACGGAGGGCTACGACTGGTTTTGGCGAAACCGTGAACGTAGTGAACTTGATATAACCGAAGGAACCTGATAGCCTTTTAAAACAGTGGTTAAAACTCCGCATTTAAAAATATCTGTTTTTTAAAATTAACCGAGTGGTTTCTTTTAAATTGTTCCAACGATTAAAACTTTGGTTTATTTTCTTTGCATTATAGATAATGCGTCCCATCATTAACCTATCATTGCAGAGAACAACGAAAATATGACGTCCTCTTATGCCATCCGCATTCGCCATTGGGTCCCGTCATTACCCGTTAGGTTACTTAACTAACGACAGAGTGGGGACTGGACTAGCGCGGGTGTAAAACATAAGTGACGTCTAAAATAGCTATCATATATATAGATATTTTACATTCGTCTGACGCAATGATATTCATTCCAGATCACAGATGAACTTAATTGGATTTGCAAGCAATCCGTGTTTGTTTTGAGCCTGCAACAAAAGACGGATTACACAGTTGTGATGAATAGCCATTACCCCACCCAAGACCCCAATGGGTACGGCAAACTCCCCTCCTGGCAGTTTGTGCACCCCACCTTGGGTCTATCCTAGGAGCAAAAACAGTAAAATGAAATAATACAACGGTGGCTACAACCGCAACCTGGATGTGCCCCGCAAAATAATATTACAACAAATTACATTTACATCAAATGAATTAAATAATAACCCATCACATAACCCCGGCTATACATCACAACAGTCCAACACAGTTCATATGCACAAACAAATAAAATCCATTACAGAAATGTGCAACCCCCTGCCAACCGACATACTAGCAGTTAGGGGAGGTTTACGAACACATTATACAAACACAGATATAATCCAACAAGCAAATACTGTATAATTTCGATCGATTAAACACTTTTAATTTTGCTCCAAAACTTCTCTGTAAATCTGAAACCTGAGCAAAAATAAAAAATTCCAGAAAATACCAAATATCACAGAGAACCAACACAGGAAAATTGGGTTCCTGAATCGCCAACTCGGTGGCGGAATCGCGGCGGATCGGTGGGATCCGCCGCGGTTCCGCGGCGCTTTAGGCGATTCAGGGGTCCAATTTTCTTGGGTGTTCTTCTACTGTCTTTTCAAGCTTTCTGAACATCCCTGAAAAATTTTTGGACTTCATTTAAAAAACGACAGAAACTGATGATTTCGGGCTTTTCCGGTTCCGTTTTTTTCGTTCGAAATTCATACAAATTTGGAAGTAAATTATTTATTGTTTAGCGAGGCTCTGATACCACTGTAAGTCGATGTACAACACCCCACAACTTGCGGGGAGGCGGAAATTTGAAAAACGGTCTTGTTTAAATGCTAAGCATCGACTAACCGTATGAATCGAAGCTAAACGATAACTAACAAGAAACATAGAAGTTCTATACTACTATGTTTAGGGATTATACCTAACGAACCGTGTCCTTCGTCTTCGCGAACTCCACCTCCTCCTCGGCCTTCTCGAAGTAGTAGACGATCCACCCGAGAGCTTTACTCCAAGCTTAGCCTCTAAACTTGAGGCAACTAACTTTCTTTAAGTGCTAATCAAAGAAGCTAGGTGATATAGAGTGAGGGTTATGGTTTAATTAGTCTAACTAATCCTTGTACTCAACACATGAGAGGGGAGGATTAGGGTTTGAAGAGGGAGAGCTTGAGGAGAGAGAAGATGAACATAATAATGAAGTGAGAATAATGAGTTATGATAATATATATCAAGCATTTCTTTTTATCAAGAAAAGAAAATAAATCATTTAACAACCATGCTTGATAAATATCAAGTGATGATTCATCTCCATGACTCATTAAGCATTTATGATGCATTAATGACATGGATGAATCATCCATATGACTCACTAATCACATTCATTGTATATGCCACCTAAACCTCCTTAGTCACCACCTTCTAGAAGCTTCTCGCGCAATTACGAGAACGCCCCTCCTTTCCGCAAAAATACGGAAAAACTTTAGACTGTATAAATCCAATAACCGGATACCAGTAACTGCCTTAAACCAAAGCCGACTGGTAAAAACTGTCCGAAAGTCGTACGTGCGTAAACACGCGTATGCGTCCGAACCCTTGTCGTAAAACCATACGACCTCTATATCGTTTCGCCCGGAGTAGGGAAACTCTCTGTGTGGGACTCTAGAGACTCGACTACTACGCTGGCAGTGGGTTTAACCACAGACCGCAAGCGGCACTAGCTATACGTAACGGTCCCCAGGTAGATGTCGATAAGAAGGCAGATGAGGAAACCCATCCGAACACCTACTGAGTCTGATGTGACAATCTCCATACAGTCCGGTCCGTTCATCCAAGACTATCGCATATTGGGCCAAGGGGGGCGGCAAGCGTCAGTCCCCTAATAGCGGTATAAGTCGTGTCGGAGGGAAGCCCATTACACCCTGAGAAACTACTGGAACCTACCAGCAAATCTCGCTTGCCCTGGCCAGGGACTTTGCGTAATGGCTCTCTGACACAGCGCGATATCAACCCCCAATACCGGGAGAGACGAATCCTGTCTAACCACCACTGCCTCCAAGTGCTCGGGAATGCACCCAACTGCTACATGTTTGCATGACTCCTTTGAGCCGTGGTAAGGTAGCAATCTAAGAACAGTGGGACACACTCGAGGCGAAGTAGCAGTGTCAAGTCTGCGGACTATGCTGTACTCATGTCACCTGGGAACTGTTCACTGACGACTGGTATAAAACCAACCAACAGTTCCCTGTGAGTCCTGTCCGGTGTACCCGTAACCTAACGAGCACCTGTATACTATCTCCAGTACGACGTACTGACGGCTGTGGGACAGACCATCTCCCCAACTGGGATAAGAAGCGTACACACTAGTCTACTCCGGAGTATCGATGCTCTGTCTCGATAATCCAACGACTAGGGACCTGAATAAGGATGTGCTTGTAAACTACCCAGCCCCCACTTGTGTGACTGCCATCACAACGCTGGTAGTCAAGCAAGATCCTAAGAGCTCTATCAATACGTATACTCACATATTAAGATAGAAAAACCAAGTAGCATACTACCATATTTAGCAAGACTGTTATATACATGTGAATATCCCAAGCTTCCATTAAGTAATATACAAACTAGTATGATACAATAATGGCCCCTAGGGCATATCCACTAACATAAGCCACGTGAGCGCAACGGTGGGGGGCATTTGTTTCCCCCAATCAGAGAGCAAAGCTCTGTTCAAAATTTGAAATTTGAACTGAGACAGTGCCTCATGTGCAAAGCACGAGAGCGCCGGCGCCAAGAGCACCAGCGTTAAGAGTCAAAGACTCTGAGGAAGCGCCAAGAGCGCTAGCGCCATGAGTCAAAGACTTTGAGGCAGCGCCTCACGTGCAAAGCACGAGTGCGATAGCGCCAAAAGTGCTAGTGCCAAAAGTCAAAGACTCTGAGGAAAAGCCAAGAGCGCCAGTGCCTCACGTGAAAAGCACGAGAGCGCCAGCGCTAGAACTAAATGTTCTCCACCATTGGATCAAAGATCCAACGAAGATGATAAATCATTAAAATTACAGAATTAAATTCTATTGAGGAAATACTCCTCAAATCTTTCCAAACAAGAAAGATTGTGCTCTGTAAATCAGAGCACTGTTGGATCAACGATCCAATGGTGATTAAAAATCACCAAGATACAGAATAAGTTCTGTATGGGAAAATATTTTCCCAATCTTATTAAAAACAAGAAAAATGTCTTCTGTAAAACAGAAGCCCTTGGATCAAAAATCCAATGGTGGGAAACATCCCCAAATCAATCAGAGATCTTTCAATGAGAGATTTCCTTAACTAATTCAACAAATCAGCCTCCCCTATATAAAGAACCCAAGACTTCAAGTCTTGCACAGAAGAACACCCCCCCCCCCGCTAAACTTCAAGTTCTCAAAAAAAGAAAAGGAGAAGAGCAAGCTCTAAGAAAAAGAATTTTCTTCAAAGGTAAAATAACAATAAGTGAGATCATAGCGTCTCCACTATATTTGAGAGTTTAACTCTCACATCAGAAGAACTTAGTTCTTTTTCCAGATCACAGATCTATAAGACAAAGTCTTTCATAAAAAGAAGAGAGATCATAGCATCTCCTCCACATCTAAGAGTTTAACTCTCACATCAGAAGAACATAGTTCTTTTTCCAGATCTCAGATCTATAAGACGAAGTCTTTCACAAGGGAGAACCAAATTCACAGAGAATTGAATTGGGCAGAACAAAAAAAAACTCAGTGCTTAGAACTCAAATCTGGCGCTCAGCGCCGAGCGCTCCACGTGCTCCTCACGTGGGTGCTATTTAATAAGAAGTGCTTAGCCCACAAATATGGCGCTCAGCGCCGAGCGCTCCACGTGCTCCTCACGTAATAAGAGCGCTCAACACTCAAATGCGAGCGCTCAGCGCCAAGCGCTCCACGTGCCCTTCACGTGGGCGTTGCTCAAAATAAAAAGAGCGGTTAGCGCTTAAATGCTGGCGCTCAGCACCAAGCGTCCCACGTGCCCCTCACGTGGGCGCTACTTAACACAGAGCGCTCTACGCTCCTCAAGAAGAGCCTAGCGCCATAAAGAGTGTTGAACACTCAATAAAAAAAACAAAAAAAAGGAGCGCTCTATAAATAGAGCTCAGCGCCATAAAGAGTGTTCAACACTCAATAAAAAACAAAAAAAAGAGGGGTGTCAGAACCCAAATCAATGCTCAGCATTGTTGAACAAAAAGGGACTGAGCCCAAACAAACGTTCAACATTTTATTCAAAAGTGAGTGGACTGAGTCCAAACAAATGTTCAACATTTTATTCAAAACTGAGTGGACTGAGCCCAAGTTGGCCATAAGTCCCTAATTCAGATCAACCAAGCACATGTGCTCACAATCTCTTTGATTGGTCTTAGTCCCAAACTTAACTACAGATCTCCCAACCAACATTGGTTTAAGGGTACATATCTTCACACCTCTGATTTGTGTCGTTGTAATTCTTCAACGTCTTCAGAGAGGTGGAGGGTCCCAATAACTGATAACTTTTGGCACGTCCCAAAACTGTCAAACCAAAACCCTACAGACTATGATGTCTTTAAACACGGACTATGAGGTCCTTAAACTCATGGACTACGATGTCCTTAAACCCAATGGACCTTAACGTCTCTAAACTAAACTCTATAGACTATGGCGTCTTTAAACTATGGACTATGATGTCCTTAAACTCCATGGACTATGATGTCCCTAAACCCAATAGACCGTAACGTCCCTAAACTAAAACGATAGAGCCCAAATGCTCTTTCGTTGGATCTAAATGATCCTCAAACCTTGTTAAGTAGATCTTAGTAATGTATCCTTAACAAATATTTAAGTTGATCTTAATCTCAAACGAGATTAACAATCCTTAAATCCAACAAACCCAAATCTAAGAAAATATGGATTTGGAGTAATCCACGCCCTATGGGCGACAACATAAATTAGTCTCCGTATACAATCCACGGGCAACCAAAAAACAAAACAAACACACACGACGCGAAGTGAACATCAGGAGAAGGAGAAAGTGGTTATCGCTACGCGGTAACGTAATTAACTGCAAGGGCTTGGCCTGCAGGGAAGAGCGTCCCCACAATCAAAAAACCCGCGCAAACGAGGGGGAATCTGACGAAGTCTGCTATAACAGCCGCATCCGTATAAACCTCCGATACACGGTCCCATAAATCAACTTGGTATCTTCGGAGAGGTGGACGGATAAAACAAAATAGCGTATGCCCCTAAAATTCAGGCCGGACGTCCCAACGTCCCGGTCGCGTTTTTCAGCGGCGAACAGCCCTGACGGTTCCAATAGCTTCCTCTCTCTCTCCTCTTGTTTTATAGCTTGTAAGTCCCCTCTCCCCTTTTCTTTTTCTATTCTAAAACTCCTCTTTTTCAAAACTCGTCGGAAGTGGGGTTAATCCGACTTCCGATTCGTTTTTCTTTGAAAATTCCATTTTTCTTAAATAAAAAAATACCATATTCTCATATAATGTTTAAAAAACATAAATAAATATATTAGAATAAGTTTCATCTCAAAATAATTCATGTTGCAATTTTTATTTCACTTTTACAGTAAAATACCATCATGTTTACGAACGATATTGTTATCTACTTTTAACCGTATTACCTTTAGAAAACTCACGAGGTAATGACCTACCTCATCACAACACACATTCATGACATATCACGATTTACTTTTGGAGAATATTTGTGGGAATATTACAAGTTACAATAAAATATCCTAAACTATTACAAAACCGTTTTGTTTAAAAGTGTATTACTTAATTCCTTGCAAATACGCCTCCACAACCCATTTTGGGGAACCCCGGTCGGGATGGTGTGGGTTATCGCATGTCCTCGGGCGTAGTAGAGCGAGATGCAGACCTCCACAAGTAGCATTCGATCTCGATGGAATTTTTAATGCAATTTTTAAGAAAATGAGATTTCTACAAAATAAATAAAATTTATTTTTATTAAATATATAAATATATATGAATATTATCAAAAGATCTATATTAAATATATTATACAAATATTCCATGTTTTCTAATCAAAGGAATCACCATTACAGGAAACTACCATTACAATTCAATACAAATTCCAATATTTCATTAAAATATCATATACAATGAAAACTAGGTTCTACTCTCTAGAAAATTTCACTTTTATAAAATATACATCTATGAAAACCCTAAAGACGATAATTAAATACTTGAGGTGTATTTTGAAAATACATCAAAACTATCTTTACATAAAAAAAACCTCAAGTTATATCAATTTACAATAAGTACCCTAGTAAATATAGGTTTAAGCGGGACCAGTTCTCTTAAGCCTCAGGAAGCCGGAGAATATGTGTGCTTGCCTATCTAAGGTAGACAACCTAACAACGGTGTTATCAACACACTAATTGTCTTGGAAAAAGACACAAATCCTGCCGTCCAGGTGCAGTAGTTACCGATAACATCAAAACAATCAGGACTTCAAATTCTGTTTAAAAGTATGACTCGGTTCGAGTCATGGTCAAATCTGAAATCAATCTGACTTGAATATGATTCAAGTATAAACTGCAATTCAATATGAATCCACGAATATCAGAATACAATCTATAACAATATGAACATGACCGAACCGAACCATGGATATACCCTGATTACATGACTATCCATTTACATTCATTCCGTTTACTGATATCATGGTTTCGACAAGTCTTCCATTTACTATAAGACAATACAATACAATCAGTACAATCAATACAATCAATAAAATAAGACACTACGAGGTTTATAAATGGGTAGACTGGTACGGAACATGTTAAAGGTGGCATGAGGTGGTCACTAAAGATGTAATTACACCCATGCCGTTGTTCCGTGGTATTTTCGACGGAGCCTTATACTACGGCTTACCAAAGTCTACGGTGTAGGTTGGACTCCTCTCGTATACACCGGCATATTCTGTACCAAGTTACAAACAACTGCGTTAATATTATAATCAAACATTATACTAGATATACTCTCTTTTCTGTCTATTCTACTTCTCTCCTTCTTTAGAACTTACCGGGCGATTGTTCGCTGATGACATTCCTATTTCTCTTCTTCTTTGGAATGTTGCCAGATGGACCGGACGCCCTAGAGATCGAGACTAGCCAGGAGCACTTGGAGCAGTACACTGAAGACCCCGATCTATAGTCACTTGTACATATTTTCTTTTCAGTTCATGCCATTGTTTAGGTATTGCATTTCAGACTTGTATTTACATTTCCAGTTGTACCTTTGAAAGAATGTTTAATAAATAAAGTTGTTGTTCATTTATATTGATGTCTCTTGTGTACATTTTACTTTATATTTCTTAGATACGCTTAACGTGTTTACTTCGGAGTAAATACGTCGCGGGCCTCACCGCATCTCCTCCCCATACACCGGAAAGCAGGGCGTGACAGGTTTTGTTAGCGGCCCATGCAGGTCAGTGCTGCATGAAACCCTACCGCGCAGATCAGTTCTATATGGACATGCGGGTCAATTCTGCATGAAGTCCTTGTTCTCGCCAAAATTGTCGACCAAGAGTTACTTGTTCCCTTATAAAAAGGGGGGAGTCCTCAAAATTTGGCCTCACGTGTTAAACACATGGGCGCTCATATGCAAAGCATATGGGCGCTGAGAATAAAACAATTAATGGCCAAACAGGCATCACGGGTAAAACACGTGAGCGTTCATATGCAAAGCATATAAGTGCTGAACATAAATCACCATGGGCCAAACATGACTCACGTGTTAAGCACGTGAGCGCTCTGAACATAAACAGGCTAAAACCCATAATAGGGGTCACGTGTTAAACACATGAGTGCTTTTGCCAATCATGTGCAAAGCATGTGAGCACCCTAATTTAAAATGTTCCTATCAAATTCTAGAATTAAACTAGAAAGATCTTCTCTGTTAAACAGAGGACCCTTGGATCAAAGATCCAGCGGAGTTCATTTGATAGAATAAAAATCTATCATAGGAAAATATTTTCCTAATCTTATAACAAGAATAAAATTCTTTGTTAACAAGATATCCATATTAAGAAAATATATTTCTGATCTTGTTAAACTAAAAAGATATGATAGAATAAAATTCTGATCTTGTTAAAACTAACAAGATATTCATAATCTTGCTAAACAAACAAGAAATCTTCTCTGTTAAACAGAGAGCCTTTGGATTAAAAATCCAACGGTGAATAAAATTCACCGATTGATCTAAAAGATCATTTTGGTTGATTATAAAATCAATCAACATCTCTCAATGAGAGATTTTCTGAACAAATTGATTCTTTTCTTTCTCCTATAAATAAGAGCAAAGAGACAGAAAAAAGGGAAGGAGAGAGAAAGGGGAAGAAAAATACAGAGAAAATTTAATTCTCTAAAAAGAAGAACCCCTCCCAAAGGCTCCTACAAAAAAGAGAATTTAATTCTCAAATCAAGAGTTTAACTCTTCTCAAAGAACTTAGTTCTTCCTCTGGTTAAGATCTGCAGAAGCAGATCTCCCCACAACTTAAGAATTTAATTCTCATCGGGGAGACTCTGTCATGCAGATTCAAAACCTAGGGGAAGAAACTGAATCCAAAAGATTTTAACTCTTACAAAACATATGGGAATTTAATTCCTCTAAAACTAGGGTTTAACCCTTTAAAAAGAATTTAATCCCTACAAAGAACAAAAAGAGAACTTGATCCCTTGGAACAATAGAAGAACAGTATGATGATTCATTAGCATTCAAACGCTGCATAAAAGCTCACGTGACCCCACGTGAATACTTTTGAGGAACAAAGAGGGAAAGAATGAGATACAGTCACGTGACCCCACGTGACCCCTAAGAAGTGCTCAGCACTTATAAAAGAGAAAAGGGAATAAACCATATTTTTTTGGGGCACCTCACATGATCCCACGTGACCCCTAAGCAGTGCTTAACTTATAAAAGAGAAAAGGGAATAAACCTTATTTTTTTGGGGCGCCTCACGTGATCCCACGTGACCCCCAAGCAGTGCTTAACTTATAAAAGAGAAAAAGGAATAAACCCTATTTTTTTGGGGCGCCTCACGTGATCCCACGTGACCCTCAAGCAGTGCTTAACCTTTATAAAGCAGAAAGGGAATAAATCAAAGGGCAGTTTCCATTCTTGGGGCACCTCACGTGATCTCACGTGACCCAATAGTGCTTAGCACCCAGAAAAGAAACAAGGGAATAAACCCAAAGGAGTAACGCCAACTTCAAGTGCCTCACGTGACCCCACGTGAGCGCATCAAATTCTTAGTGTTTAACACTACTTCAAACACCTCACGTGACCCCACGTAAGCGATTCATATCTTCAGTGTTTAACACTACTTCAAACACCTTACGTGACCCCACGTGAGCGATTCATATCTTCAGTGTTTAACACTGCTTCAAACATCTCACGTGACCCCACGTGAGCGCTTCATATCTTCAGTGTTTAACACAACTTCAAACACCTCACGTGACCCCACGTGAGCAATTCATATCTTCAGTGTTTAACACTACTTCAAGCACCTCACATGACCCCACGTGAGCGCTTCATATCTTCAGTGTTAAACACTACTTCAAGGGACACACGTGACCCCACGTGAGCGCAGCAAATTCTTAGTGTTTAACACTACTTCAAGCGTCTCACGTGACCCCACGTGAGTGCATTAAATTATTAGTGTTTAACACTACTTCAAGCGTCTCACGTGACCCCACGTGAGCGCATCAAATTCTTACCGTTTAACACTACTTCAAGCGCCCCACGTGAGCGCATCAAATTCTTAGTGTTTAACACTATTTCAAGCGCCTCACGTGGGAGCACATGAGCGCTGATCATACACTAGTGTTTAACACTATGAAAGGCCAACATTAGCCCAAATTAGCCAAGTCTCCTGAAGCCAAAACCCTTTTTTGGTCATCAATCAGCCGAACCCTCATTATACTCAGATTTTCTTAAAATTGATCCGAGTCTCAGAAATAGCTAATGAACTCCTGGCATCTAAGATGATGTTCATTCCACCCTGATCTCTCCCCTCGATCTGGAATTTGGTTCAAGGGTACATCTCTCCACACCTCTGATACATGTCGTTGTAATTCTTTAACGTCTTCAGAGAGGCGGAGGGTCCCAATAACCAATAACTTTTGGTGCACTTCCAAACTGGTTAAACCGGAACCCCATGGACTTTGAGGTCCTTAAACTCATGGACTATGATGTCCTTAAACTTTACAGACTATGAGGTCTTTAAACTAGACTATGATATCTTTAAACTGGACTATGAGGTCCTCAAACTCATAGACTATGATGTCCTTAAACTTTACGGACTGTGGGGTCCTTAAACTCATGGAGTATGATGCCCTTAAACTTTACGGACTATGAGGTCCCTAAACTCCTGGACCGTAGCGTCCTTAAAATAAAACGATAGAGCCCAAATGCTCTTTCGCTGGATCTAAATGATCCTAAAACCCTGTTAAGTAGATCTTAGTCTAAAATTAGACTAGCGTATACTTAATAACCATTTAAGTTAATCTTAATCTCAAACGAGATTAACGATCCTTAAATCAATCCAACTACAGATCCCTCAATCTGGCATTTGGTTCAAGGGTACATTGTAATCATTCAACGTCTTCAGAGAGGTGGCGGGTCCCGACAACCAGACATTCCACGGACTGTGGGGTCCTTAAAATCATGGACTATGATGTCCTTAAACTTCACGGACTGTGGGGTCCTTAAACTCATGGACTATGATGTCCTTAAACTTTACAGACTATGATGTCTCTAAACTACCATGGACTGTGAGGTCCTTAAACTCATAAACTGTGATGTCTTTAAACTTTACAGACTATGACATCTTTAAACTATGGACTATGATGTCTTTAAACTCCATGGACTATGATGTCCTTAAACTTATGGACCGCAGTGTCCCTAAACTAAAGCAATAGAGCCCAAATGCTCTTTTGTTGGATCTAAATGATCCTGTTAAGTAGATCTTAGTCTAAAATTAGACTAACGTATCCTTAACAAACGTTTAAGTTGATCTTAGTCTCAAATGAGATTAACGATCCTTAAACCAACCCAAACCCAAATCTACGCAAATACGGATTTGGACTAATCCCCACCCATGGGCAACAATATAAATTAGTCTCCGTATACAATCCATGGGCAACCAAAAAACAAAACAAACACATACGACACGAAGTGACCATCTGGAGAAGGAGAAAGTGGTTACCACGATGCGGTAGCATAATTAACTGCAGGGGCTCACGCCTGCAGTGAAGAGCGTCCCCACAATCAAAAACCCCTATAACGAGGGGGAATCTGACGAAGTCTGCAACAACGGCCGCATCCGTCTAAACCTCCGATACATGGTGCCATAAATCAACTTGGCATCTTCGGAGAAATGGACGGATAAAACCAAATAGCATCTGCCCCCAAATTCAGGCAAGACGTTTGTCTTCCCGGTCTTTCGGCGGAGAACAGATTTTGGCACGCCCGGTGGGACATTTTCCTCCTTCCACTCCACACTTCGTGTGTCGTATTTTTCCGCGATCAAATAATCGCGGTATATATGTTTGTAGTTGCCCTTAGGTGAGGGGATATTAGGGGAAGGGATACTGAAGCCGGCGTTTCGTCTCTATGAAGAATGACATTTGCTCCCACCTTAGCAACTCAGGCTCTGTCATATCTGGTGGAGTCAAGTACGGGCCACTTGCAGGCTCGAATCTCTGCAATCCGGCTCTTCAAGAAATCAACGGGCTTCTTTTTGGATCGATACTCCCACCTCCCACCCTCGGAGCCTCAACGCCGATGGAGAAATCCCAGAGGAAGTCTGTCTTCCACAGGCTGGTTCCCCAAGCAGCAGCTTTGCCGACGGAATCAGTCCTCAAACAACTGGCACATGCTAAGGACCAAGGTCGACGTAGGGGACAGAATATTCAAGCTCTCAAAGGAAACAGGGGGCAGGCTCAGCAAAATCCTGAAGCTAATCAAATCCCGGCCGTAAGAAACGGCCAACGTCGATATCAGCGTCATACAAAATGAGCTGGGGGCAGTTCTCCGTATGGTCCTGTTTCAACCCCAGCGATGAATGTTGTTGTTCCAACTGGGAACAGCTTCAAGTTGTTGTGAAGGGTCAGACAAAATTCTCCTACCGCAATACTGAAGAAGTCTCCACAGCCCATGGAGATACCACGAGAGCTCTGTAGCCCATGGAGATCCCACGAGAGCAGAAACAAGTTCGCTCCCTGAGACAACTTTCCTCATCTATATATAAGGTGTGGAAGCAGGTGAAAAAGACTCACCCCAAGACGGATCCTGATACAGCGGTTCCTCTCAAAACCAAAACGGCTTTTCAAAAAAAAAGAGAAGAGAGGCTTAATAAAGCTTAAGTGCCCGAAGAAAACTCCAAAGACCAAGACTCCAAACACTCCAAGCCTGGGGGCATGATAGTTCACATAGTCTACGTGATAAATTCCAAAGGTGAAGTTTGAGCTTCTACTAGTCACCGACCTCGAACTCGGTCCCTGACAAAAGTTCAACTGCAACGTGAAAAGCCGCAGAAGATGCTCACTCAGGCGGCAGCAAACACTAATCCATCGTCTAAGGAAAATCCCAAGGATGCACCCGAAGAAAGAATAGAGAAGGAGTCGGATAATGATTTCCTAAAGCGCGCTCTGAAAAAGAGAGATGAAGAAGCGGCAGAAATGTCCATTAAAATGAACCAGATGGCCCTTTTGATTCAGAATATGGCTGGAAAGATGGTTCAATAGGAACCACTGGCAGATGAACCGCCGGTAGTCGGTCTTAAAGATAAAGATGACATTTCAAATCCTCTACAAACCTCATCAACAGTTGAGAAGGAAATGATTCCAAAAAGAAAAGCTGGACACATATATTGCTCAGCGAATCAAAGCTAACTGCGCCAGTGAAGCCGCAAATAGGCCAATCAAGACTGGTCGACCGTATCCGGCGTGCTACGATCAAATACAGTACCCGCCAGAATACCTACTTCTGACTCCACAAATACAAAGGAACCGGGAATCCTCACCAGCACATCGCGCGATTTAAATCCATGTGCGGTAACACTAGAGAGAATGATATACTTCTCCTTTGACAGTTCATCAGCTGTCTGGCGGGCATTGCCTTCGAATGGTATGCGGAACTCCCGAATGACTCCGTGAATACCTTCGATGCGATGGAGATGCTCTTCTGTCAAGAAATTTGCTAGTGTGAATAAACGCACTACCGTAACGACGTCGGTCAACGAAAGGGTTAAACCGAATGGGACTTGGGTTCAATACGTTACCCACAACGCATCGATGAATTTGCAGACATGGGAATGCTCATAACCACCCTTGACCCAAATTCAAAGGCGTCCTCGTATATGGCCCTCTTCAAGCCGACGACTTTCCAAGAACTCATGAATAAAATGGCTCGATTGGATCAAATGGATCAGACTCTTTCTCATCCGATAATGACGAGTGAAAAGCGGAGGCAAGATGGCGTTTGTCACCTACGCTCAACAAAATAAGTGGCTTTGAAACAACCTGTCGCCAAAATAGTGACGGCGTGGGTACTCGTTCTCCCCCCGGGATATACGCAGGGGGCATATTTCTCACTGGCGGAAGAATCTCTATGTAGAATGGGCCTTTCTTCTCAAAGGACAAGAAGGATATTAAGGGGCCTACAAACAAGTCCCACAATCTAGTGGAATGCCCCGTTCAAACAAAATAAAATAATAAAAATAAAAATAAAAACGGTATGTCCACAAGCAAAATGGGCACGGATGAAAACCCGAAAGGGCTCCGTGAATAAAAACAGCAGGACTACCGGCGAGTTTGTGAAACCCCGAAAAGACGCAATCTCGTTAAAAGACACTTGCAAGTTCCTCTCGACCCTATAAGGAGAAAATACCTGCGTGAGATCCTTATGACTCACAAGGGAGCAACACACTTAGGAATCCTCACGATTCCTAAGGAGAACATACACTTACGGGATCCTCACGACTCGTAAGGAGAAACCTCTTATGAGACCCTCACGGCTCATAGGATTCAAAAGCCATAAGCTATAGGGATCTGAACCTATTCTTAAGCCGTCATACACCCAAATTATGCCCTACAAGCGGTTCAATATTGACCCTTGTATACAATCCACGGGCACGAATAAACATTTCCCTGACAAAGTCCCACCAGCGACTAGAAATATGCTTACATGGCGAACCGCACTTGTAAGTCCTCTCGACTTACAAGAAGAAAACACTCCTGTAAGATCCTTACGAATTATAAGAGAACACACACTTAGGAATCCTCACGATTCCTAAGGAGAAAATGCACCTACGAGATCCTCATGACTCATAGGGAGAAATACCTTTATGAGACCCTTACGGCTCGTAAAGTCAAAAAGCCTTAGCCAACAGGATTCTAACCCTGTTTGCTAAGCCACCTTTGTTCGACATCGACAGAGGCAAATGATGGTTCGCTCCTGGCAATGTCCCAGTGGTAGCGATGCTGATGCCTAAATCAGTATCAGATTCCAAGTTCCACACTCGCGATAAAAATCGGCGAGCCAAAATGCATATGAAATAGCCGAAATAATGGGGCAACTTGCAACAAAATCAGCAAGTAAAAATATATGCATACAAAATAGCTGAAATGGTTGGGCAGCTCGCAATAAAAAAATAGCGAGTAAAAAGAAAAAAATAGCCGAAATGATTGGGCAATCGCAACTTTCACGATATAAAAGCTGAAATGATAGAGCATCGCGGAAAGAAAACAAAAAAATACATATGAAATGAAACTTTTGCCCTACAGGTGAGATCGCATCGATCCCTGTATACAATCCAGGGGCACAAACAAAGAGGGAACCATATCATCCCACATCAGAAAGAGAGCCAAGTCTCGATGACAACATCTGCATCTCAGGAGATCAACAACGGCGTTCCTCCTCATTCCAGCAGGATTCGGACGCGACGTCATCAAAGCAGAGCCACGGCAAAGTCCTAGTTCCAAGACTCTACGATCCACAAACAACCTAGAGTCAACCAATGACCTCCCCGCCGAATCAACGCTCCGTCTCGGAAACAAGTCAACCGACCCCAGGGAAATCAGTGTCCTTGGCAAAACCTCTCGATTCAGGGAAATCAGCGTCCTTGACGAGAGCATCTTGATTCGCGTCGACCCGCAAGGAAATCAGTGTCTTTGCAGGAATCTCTCGATTCGTCTCAACTCCGAGGAAATCAGCGTCCTTGGCAAAAACCTCGATTCAGGGAAATCAGCGTCCTTGACGAGAGCATCTCGATTCGCATCGACCTGCAGAGAAATCAGTGTCTTTGCAGGAATACCTCGATTCGTCTCAACTCCGAGGAAATCAGTTTCCTTGGCAAAAACCTTGATTCAGGGAAATCAGTGTCCTTGACGAGAGCATCTCGATTCGCGTCGACCTGCAGAGAAATCGGTGTCTTTGCAGGAATACCTCGATTCGTCTCAACTCCGAGGAAATCAGTGTCCTTGGCAAAAACCTCGATTCAGGGAAATCAGTGTCCCTGACGAGAGCATCTCGATTCGTGTGGACCTGCAGAGAAATCAGTGTCTTTGCAGGAATACCTCGATTCGTCTCAACTCCGAGGAAATCAGTGTCCTTGGCAAAAACCTCGATTCAGGGAAATCAGTGTCCCTGACGAGAGCATCTCGATTCGTGTGGACCTGCAGAGAAATCAGTGTCTTTGCAGGAATACCTCGATTCGTCTCAACTCCGAGGAAATCAGCGTCCTTGGCAAAAACCGCGATTCAGGGAAATCAGCGTCCTTGACGAGAGCATCTCGATTCGTGTTGACACGCAAGGAAATCAGTGTCTTTGCATGAATCTCTCAATTCGTGTCAACTCCGAGGAAATCAGCGTCTTTGGCAAAAACCTCGATTCAGGGAAATCAGCGTGCTTGGCAAAAACCTCAGAGCAGCTCCATCTCTGCAAATGTTTTGACAAAGTCATTCGGGAGTTCAGAGTACCATTCGAACACTGTCTCTGACAAGCTGCCGACGAACTGGCGAAGTAGCAGTTTATCGTCACCCCCAGTGTTGCCATATAGAGCCCTGAACTGGACGACATGCTGGTGGGGATTGCCCGTCCCTTTATATACATGGAACTTAGGAATCGTGTATCCTGGCGGATACTTGATCTGATCGTACCCTCCTGGATATGGTCGCCCGGTTCTGACGACTTGGTCAGTTGCTTCATTTGCTTGATGAGCCCGTATTTGCTGAGCTATATAATCATCCATAGCGGCCTTAGAGATGGTCTCCTCCTTGGCTGCTGAAAGAGCCGGAGGAGGGTTCGATGTCTCCCCTCTATCGTCTTCAATGATAATCGGGGGGTCTTCAGCTGGAGGTTCCGGCTGTAACATCATCCCAGCCATATCTTGGAACAAAAGAGCCATTCGTTTGATGTTGGCTGCCTGTTCCGTGGCCTCTTTTTCTTTCCTCTCGAGCATTCTTCGGAGGAATTCAGCATCAGTTTCTTGTTCCCGACGCTGCTCTGAGGTCTCTGGATTTTCTTTCGGCCCAGCAAGTGTGGCTATTGCTGTTAGCATTTCTTGAAGTTTTTGCTATTGTTGTTCCTGAGCCTTTGTTATCGATCGGGTAAGCGGTCGATGGCCCGTAAAAGCACGGCTTTCCTCTTTTCCGGATGCCATATAGATGGTATGCACCACCATGCCCCCAGACTTAGGGCATTTAGGTTCAGTGGTCTTGCGATTCGTCGCAGACTCAGGGATTTTCTCCGGCCTTCTCCTCTTATGAGCGATCAAAGTTGAGGGGGCCATTGCAGTGGGCACCCAAGTAGCTGTCGCCTTCTGTGGCTTGACAGGGTGGTCCTCTTCTTGCCGAACCTTCATCTTTTTCTGTCGGCGGGAGTAATCTGGATCAATCATCGAGTCTTGGACTTGACGCCAGACCTTGTAAACTTTAGAAGACAGCCGCTGAGGGGGCTGCTCTGGCTTCGCCTTTGTGATCTTTTCAATAGGCGGAGGAGAATTTTTTAGCACGGCAGTTAGCGAATTCCTGCGCACCCTGTTAAGTAGTTCAAAGCTGTTCCCAGTTGGAACAGCAGCATCAATTTCTACCGTTGGAGCCGGCGGAGTCGATCCAGAAGGAGAGCTGCCCCCCAGCTCATTTTGTATGACGCTGATATCGATGTCGACCATTTATTACGGCCGGGATTTGATTAGCTTCTGGATTTTTCCGAACCTGCACCCTGTTTCCTTTGAGAGCTTGAATATTCTGCCCCCTACGTCGACCTTGGTCCTTGGCATGTGCAGTTGTTTGAGGACTGATTCCGTCGGCAAAGCTGCTGCTTGGGGAGCCAGCCTGTAGAAGACAGACTTCCTCTGAGCTTCCTCCATCGGCGTTGAGGTATCGAGGGTGGGAGTATCGACCCAAAGAGAAGCCCGTTGATTTCTTGAAGAGCCGGATTGCAGAGATTTGAGGCTGCAAATGGCCCGTACTTGACTCCACCAGATATGACAGAGCCTGAGTTGCTAGGGTGGGAGCAAACGCCATTCTTCATTGAGACGAAATGCCGGCTTCGGTATCCACCCCCCTAAGGGCAACCAAAAATACATATACCGCGATTATTTGATCGCGGAAAAACACAACACATGAAGTGTGGAGTGGAAAGAGGAAAAGGTCCCACCGGGCGTGCCAGAATCTGTTCCCCACTGAAACGCGGAGACGCGACCGCGCGGGTCCATCTCGCCTGAATTTCGGGGTAGATGCTAATTGGTGCTATCCGTCCACCTCTCCGAAGATGCCAAGTTGATTTATGGCACCATGTATCGAAGGTTTAAACAGATGCGGCCGATGTAGCAGACTTCGTCAGATTCTCCCTCGTTGATAAGGGGGTTTTGATTGTGGGGACGCTCTTCCCTGCAGGCGCAAGCCCCTGCAGTTAATTACACTACCGCATCGCGGTAACCACTTTCTCCTTCTCCAGATGGCCACTTCGTGTTGTGGGTGTTTGTTTTGTTTTTGGTTGCCCGTGGATTATATACGGAGACTAATTTATGTTGTCGCTTGTAGGGCTTGGATTAGTCAAATCCGTATCTTCTTATATTTGGGTTTGGGGGTTGGGTTTAAGAATACATTAGTCTCATTTGGGACTAAGATCAACTTAAACGTTTGTTAAGGATACATTAGTCTAATTTTAGACTAAGATCAACTTAACGGGATCGTTTAGATCCAACAAAAGAGCATTCGGACTCTATTGTTTAGTTTAAGGACATTGCGGTCGATTACCAGTTTAAGGACATGGTGGTCCATTGTTAGTTTAAGGACATCTCGGTCCAAGGTTAAGGACATCATAGTCCATGGGTTTTAAAGGACCCCACAGTCTAAGGTTAAGGACATCATAGTCCATGGGTTTAAGGACCCCACAGTCCAGTTTAAAGACGTCACAGTCTATGAAATGTATGGTTGTCGGGACCCGTCACCTCTCTGAAGACGTTGAGGGATTACAACGACATATATCAGAGGGGCTCAGAGATGTACCCTTGAACCAGTTTTGGTTGAAAGATCTATAGTCGAATTTGGGGCTAAGATCTGTTAAAAGATTTATGAGCATATGGGCTCAGTTAATCTGCATTTGAGGACTTATGGCCAATCATGGGCTAAGTCCAATCGAGTTAAAATGTTTAACATTTGTTTTGGGCTGTTAAGCATTTGTTTGAGCTCGGCCCTTTTAACAATGCTGAGCATTGATTTAGAGTTCTAACAGTATTTCTGTCTTTTATTGAATGCTGAGCATTCATCATAGATCTAGGCTTATTAAAGAACAATTTATGTTTTACCCAAGCGCACATAAAAACATGTGGCGCACTTGGCACTAGCACCAATCAATGAGTGCAGTGCGCTATGGTTGAAGCGCTAATGCGCTTGGGAAGCACTAATGCACTTAGCGCTAGATGAAGAGCGCTGATGCGCTTAGCACTTTGCGCTAGATGTAGAGCGCTGATGCGCTATAATTGAAGCGTTGAGGCACTTGGCACTGGTGCCATATAATGAGCGCAAAACGCTTTTAATAATGTAGTGCACACATGAGGAGCACATGGCGCGCTTAGCGCTGAGCGCTGGCGAATAAGCGCAGTGCGCTGTTGTTTGAAGTGCTATGGCACTGCAGCGCTTTGCGCTAGATGAAGAGCACTAAGACACTTTTAAATTAGGAGCGCTAAGGCTCTTCTTAGGTTAACTTTGCGCTCTGAAGATTATCTTCTTTTTGATAAGAGACTCTGTCTCAAGATTCTAAGAACAAAGTTCTTAATTTATAGGAGATATTTCAATCTCTTTTTGATGAAAGGCTTTGCTTTTATGGATCTGTGATTCTAAGAGAATTGAATAATTCTCCCCCCTCCCCCTTATAATGAAATGTTCATAATCTCTTTTATGAAAGACAACTTTGTCTTATAGATCTATGATCTGTGAATGAAGTAAATACTTCTGTTTATATTGAGACGATTTCTTCTTTCTATTCTTTTTACCTTGAAAAAGAATTGTCTTCTTTTGCCGAGAGCTTATTCTTCTTCTTGAGATTTTCTCAAAGTTTATAGGGGGTTCCTCTTTTTTTTGTATCTCCGAGACTTGAAGTCTAGGGGCCTTTTTATAGGGTAGGCTGATTTGTTGAATCAGTTAAAGAAATCTTTCTCTGATTGATTTGGGCATGTTTCCCCACCATTGGATGTTTGATCCTAGGGCTTCTGTTTTACAGAAGGCAATCTTCTTGTTTTTAACAAGATTGATAAATCTTTCCATACAGAATTTATTCTATCTTTTGATAATTTTTATTTACTATTGGATCATTGATCCAACGGTGCTCTGATTTACAGAGCACAATCTTGTTTTTTGGAAAGATTTTGAGGAATCTTTCCTTAACAGAATTTAATTCTGATTAATTAATGATTTATCATTATTATTAGAATTTTGATCTAATGGTTGGGGAGCTTTTAGGTTCCAGCGCTGGCGCACCCGTGCTTTGCACGTGGTGCGCTGCTTAAAAGGCAGCGCACCCGTGTATGACGCGTGGTGCGCTGCTTGGAGCGCAGCGCACCTAGCGCTAGCGCACACGTGCTTTGCATGTGGTGCGCTGTTTAGGGCGCAGTGCACTTGGCGCTGTATCTGAAGCGTTGCTTCACAATGTTTTAACTCTTGGCTCTGAGGCATTTGTTACATTCTTTGCATGTGGAGTTTTTCCCTTCATTTTTTATTTTATTATTATTTTTTATAAGGGAGCAGGTTGTGAGCCAAAATTTTGGCGGGAACATGGCATATTCTGCATCAAGCTACAAACAACTGTGTTAATATTATAATCAAACATTATACTAGATATACTCTCTTTTGTGTCTATTCTACTTCTCTCCTTCTTTGGGACTTACCGAGCAATTGTTCGCTGACGATATTCATATTTCTCTTCTTCTTTGGAATGTTGTCAGGTGGATCGGACGCCCTAGAGATCGAGACCAGCTAGGAGCACTTGGAGCTGTACACTGAAGACCCCGAGCTATAGTCACTTGTACATATTTTCTTTTCAGTTCATGCCATTTTTAGGTAATGCATTTCAGACTTGTATTTACATTTCCAGTTGTACCTGTAAAAGAATATTTAATAAATAAAGTTACTGTTCATTTATATTGATGTCTCTTATGTACATTTTACTTTATATTACTTAGATACGCTTAGCGTGTTTACTTCAGAGTAAATATGTCGCGGGACTCGCCGCGTCCCCTCCCCGTACAGCTGGAAGCGGGGCGTGACAGTCCATCATCGACACCCTAAATCATCATATCTCTCGTGTCCATCACCGACACGCAAAATCATCATATCTCTCGTGTCCATCACTGACACGCAAATCCGGATATCTTCAACACCGTCTCATCAGACCCGTCGTTCCTCGATATCCATAACCCCAATCAGTATCCCCCGAATATCCGCCGTGCACAGTCTATCTCCGGTATCGAGTGTCCTCGCTAGGCTCCCTGCCTCAAATGCGGCTTTCTGCCCCTCGGCCTCGACCGAGTCCACCATATATCCGACTGTATACCCCTCCACTCAGTCCAGATATGTAGCATGTCCGTAACCGTATAGTTTCTCCACTCGGTTCGGAATAAAATCAAATCAAAAAATATCAAGCTCATGGTGGACGTCAACTCATCGTATCCAGAAAATATCAAGTGAAGAAGAATAATAATTGCATTTATCATTCAGATGATATAATCTATATATATATATATATAGCAGCACCTCATACCACTGATATATATCATCGCAGATAAAATATCATAAAAAACTCATAACAATCAAATACGAATACCCATGGTAATGGTATTCGCAATTAATCAACATGTAATAAATGCATCGTACGTAAATATAGTCAATCGTGCAAACAAACGCAACAATTCTACTGTGTCATAGCATACTAATGATGTGTAGTGTAGCATACGCGTCTGTTCTCGTGTAGCATGGCAGTCATTAGTATTTGTGCAAGTGTTCTATAAGTATTCGTAGCAGATGTAATCCCATCCCTATCCACAGCATATAAATACAACCCAATCTCCCGGATATAAGGAAGTCATAACAACTCGTATTGGCATCTATATACATATCGCGTGGTATAGCGGTCCTACAGTGTTATAGCTGTACCAATGAGGTGTAGTGTAACATATGCACTTGTGCTCGTGTAACATAATACTCATTGGTAGTTGTACAGTGTTCTATCAGTGTGTTCATAAAAAAGAATAACGTATATAATCGGTAAACGTATCATGAGCATATAAAGGTAATCTAAGCGTATCGCATAATTATTAAACGTAACTAATTGCAATGAGTTATACCATTATCATTGAAAATGGATTGAAACGTTATTTGGAAATAAGGAAGCTGTATTATTTTTAAATAGATATTCATTTTGGAAATAGTATCGCATCCTTGTCATTTATCATGTAAAAGTGAAAACGAATCGTTGGTTTTTAAAAGAGTATAGCCCAATCAATCGTAATGTCCCTAATCGGGATAACGCATTGTTGGGGTAAAAATTTACACCCCGGTTGACCAAGTCAAAATCAAAGTCAACCCCAAGCCAAGTGGGCCCAAGCCCAGATCCAGTGGGCCCATGCCCGGGTCGAGCCAGAACATGAAGCGGCCGGCCTCCCCCCATGCTAAGATAAAAATTTTGTAATAAATAATTTTGTTGCATTTCTTTTATGGATAAATGTAAGAAAAATAGGCATAAAGCCAAATTTTTGTAAAGCCCATGGCTTATGTGCAAAAAGAAATGGCACATGAGCCATAGGATAGGCAAAATGCCATTTTGTGAAGCCCAAGGGGCTATGTGTAAAATGTATAGCCTATAAAGGCAAAGGATAATGAAAATATCTCAGAACTTTTTCTCTCTCTAAAAATTTTCCAGATCTGAGATCTTTCCTTCTTCTTCAAGGTTCCAAAACCTTCTTCTTTCTCTTGAATTAAATCAAGAGTTTTACTCTTCTTTTTATAAAACAAATTAGTTTTTCACCACAAAACCCACAAAGGGAAACTTGGATCTATCATTACATCTCAAAAAAAGAGAGATTTTTAGATCTCACATCTTTTGAGCCAGCCAACAGAGGAGGAAGAAGAAGAACCCATTTCCCCAACCAAGACATTTTCTTTTTTTTCAGGAGTTTAACTCCACGGTTTCTGGGGTTAAAAGCCATCTTTTTCTCGCCGGCGCGCTAGCGCTCGAGCGCAAAGCGCCCACGTACCGACACGTGGCGCATTTGCGCTCCAGCGCACTGCGCGCGAGCGCAAAGCGCCCACATGCCGACACGTGGCGCGCGCGCTTGCGCTCCAGCGCGCAACGCTCATGCGCAAAGCGCCCACGTGCCGACACGTGGCGCGCGCGCTTGCGCTCCAGCGCGCAGCGCTCCAGCGCGCAGCGCTCATGCGCAAAGCGCCCACGTGCCGACACGTGGCGCGCGCGCTTACGCTCCAGCGCGCAGCGTTCATGCGCAAAGCGCCCACGTGCCGACACGTGGCGCGCGCGCGCTTGCGCTTGCGCCTGAGCGCACAGCGCTCAAGGCGCTGGCCCCACGCATCCCTTGGATGCCTTTTCCCCCTCTTTTTGTGTACATACATACATATATACATATGTATACAAATTTATACACACACGTACTCCACGACACTGTCCCTGTTAGAAAAAAAAAATTTAACGGGGCGCTGCCCCGCATCCCGCAAGGGGGCTGCTAGCCCCCTTGACCCCCAGCCCGCTATCCGGGTAGCGGGACCCCGTAAAAACTCTGCGTGGCTCCCGATATATCCAAAACCCCCCTTTCAGAACAGAACACACGTACACTGCACATTGAGTTCGCATGACCAGTTTAACCCGTTAATCGGAGGTTCCCTCGCCCCAAAGGCGAGGGGTAATTAACGGCAGCTTAGTCCGCGGCTGCCGGAGATTCGGATCCCCACAATCATTAAACCCCAGCCTACCCTAGGCAGGGGGAATCTGTAGTACGCCTGAGACGCGTGTGCGTATTCCCATCTCAATGGGGTGACAAAAAACACCCTACAGATTCTGGCACGCCCGGTGGGACCAATCTCTCCTCCCATATTTCGGGTTAAACGTTCATACGAACTCAATCAATATACATATCGATTGCCTATACTGAAATGATGTTCTTTTTTCCATGCAGCAATCAACCTTCGATTACAATGTCTCCCCAGATGAATTCAGCTTCCAACATGACCCCGATTCCGTACGTGGTCAAGATCAACGCTCGTGTGGTTCTCCCCGCGAGCCTCAGTCGACAGTGGGAGGAACCGCCCCGCCAGTTTGGCTCCGTCATCATCTGCCCTGCCGGAAGCGCTCATCTGGCGGAGATCCCAGCGGAACAGGTGGCCAAGCCAGTCCCAAGGGGCAAGAGGCCGAATGTTGTGATTGCTAATGCACCACAACCGAAACTTAAGATGGTGTCTGAACGACTCCCTGTTGCTCCAGCTGGGGGCAAGACTTCCGGTGCGAAGGGCAGCATCAAATATCGCGGACGAGCTCAGGCGATGACTCCAACAAATGCACAATCGAGCGTATCTCCAAAGCTCTCCATCGCCCAGTCTGCGGTGTCTTCCCGAAAAGCCGAAGTCTGCCAGGTGCTTAGAACAGAAAAGTTAAGGCAGAAGCGGCTCAGGTATCGAGCCAATAAGAGGGCCAGGGCTTCGGCCAAATGGAATCGTGTGAAGTTCCAAGTGCAGGGTTGCCCTGCGACAACGACTGAGTCGAACGTAAGAATCAGCAATTCCTTCGAGCCTCTGAAGTGGGTTCAGAAAAATGCCATGACCGCCAGAATCAAGAAGACAGCGGTCCGAACAATGCTACAAAGGGACGTGTCCTAGCCCCAACATAAAAAGTATGACACTGTCTCTTCAATGGTCTATCAGGCGCACTGTGCCGCACGAAAGCAGCGGGGCAAATCCAGAAAAGAAGCGCCATCACCATTCAAGAACCTGGTTAGGCCAGCCGTCTTCAATCGATTACCAGCTACCGAAGCAAGGGGGTCAAGACAGCGATCCGTGAAATCAGCTTCCAATGATAGAAAGACGGCCGGATACATCATCCATACGGTCTATATGGCGGGCGGACGCCCCAGCGACAACCTTCGCAGCAAAAGCAAGGATGGGGCCACCACATCCCAATCCCAATCTAGCCTGAATGTGGTCGCCGCCGCTCAAGAACAGCCGCCCCCGCTGGATGAAGAAAACCCTCTCGATGAGGATGATAGGCAGAAAGACCCCTCGGTCTATGAAGAGTCAAGCTCGGACAGCGAGGAGGAGCCGACTTTCCGCCCCAGGACTGCGGAGCAAGAGCTGCTTCAAGAACTTCGAAAACAGCTCAGGAGCAAAGATAAAGAGATGGCCAAGCTCTACTCGAAGATTGACGACTTAACGAATGTGGTGATGCAGCTTACGGCTCAAATTGCTCGAGCGCCTCCCAATCAAGCACAAGCCGCTACTAATCAGCCGGGTGATGACAATCCGAGGCAGCCAATGGCTGTTCCTTCGGGTCCAAGACTGGTCGAGCCACATGAGAGCCGTCCACACTCCGCTTCTGGGGACGCCTTGGCCCCAGATAGCACTATCCCGCTAACACAGGATCGGATAATGGATTTGGTCACCAGCAAGGTTAAAACATTGGTGGCCGAAGCTGAAGCTCAGAAAGAAATCGATAGTAGTGGGCAGCCATATCCCGCGCAATACGACCTGATTGAGTTCCCAAGCGGCTACGTCATTCCTAAGTTCGGAAGATTTGATGGAACGGGAAATGCAAATCAGCACGTCGCCCACTTCAAAGCATCGTGCGGAAATACAGGGGGCAATGACGCACTCCTTCTTCGTCAGTTTGTCAACGGCCTGACCGGTGTCGCTTTCGACTGGTACGCGAGCATACCAGACGGGTCTATCATTACCTTTGCCCAAATGGAGTCCCTATTTCGGCAAAGGTTCATGAGTGTCAGTGATAAAATCTCCATTGCCGACCTTGTGAGGACCAAGCCGGGGAAGAATGAAAGCAACACCGACTTTATTGCCCGATGGCGTAATCTCACGGTCAAGTGCGAACCGCCGCTGGAGCAGGACCAGTCCGTCAGCCTTCTTATTGGGAACCTCAGCAATTGGATGGTCCCATTCTTGTGTACAGCAGGCCTCAAGACGTTTCAAGAGCTAACCAAGAAAGTCCAAATGCTGGAACGCTCAAAGCAAGAGTCCCCGCCAGACTCTCAGAGAGACAAAACTTGGAAAAGCAAGCGGGACGACAGCCGTAGAAGCGGGAGTTCCAGCAGTACCAATGTCTTCAATGCGTCCGACAATGAAGAAAAGCGAAGGGCGGGTGAATCCAAAACTAACCGGTCTCGAAAGCCATTGCTGGGAGGAGATGGGCCTTCCCTAGAGGAGAAGAAGAACAAGGTTTACTCATTCAGAAGGGACAAGGTCCGTAAGATATTTAAAGATGCCTTGAACAACGGCCTACAATTGCCGGAGTCGAAAAGACCCCAAGAAGCAAAAATGACCGACAATCCCCTGTATTGCCCGTACCACCGAGTAGTGAGCCATGCGATCGAGGATTGCTATATCTTCAAAGACTGGGTCGAGAAGCAGTACAAGGCTGGAGAGATCGAGCTGTCCAAAAGTGTGTTGGTGAATAATCAAGTTGCAACCACCAACTTTATATAGACAGAAACTGAAGCCTTCTGGGAGCAGACAGCCGAACCCGCTGCCCTGAGAAATGAAACGGACTCATCGCGGCCTCCGTGGAGTACGCACATATCTAATAAGATGAAGTAGATGATAAAGCTACTTCGGAAAGAACCCAGGACGGAATGGGAAGGGCAGAAGAAGCCTACCAGTCCAGCTGCCAATGCAGCTCCATCAGGCTCAAAATCCAAGAAGCTTAAGAAGAAGAAAAGTGCAGCTCGGCGCGAAAAAGAGTCTGCAGGGAGATCGACCATTCAAAAATATATCGATTCTCTCGAAGAATATGAACAAAAGGAAAGAACATTGATTCAATTGAAGGAGTTCTTCCCTGTACAAGCGGCTGAAATTCTGGAGGAGTTAAAAGAAGACTCCAATGAAGAGATCCCAGTAATGACATGCTATGCCATCCATCTTGGCAGCGACTCCGAGGATGAGCTCTGTTTTCCCGAAGAGGACGAGGAGCTCAACACAAAGGCCAATCAAATCCAGCTCAGAAGCGGCAGGGCTCTACCGCAAAATCAGGGCAACGCCCCTAAAGGGAAGGAAAAACAAGTCGCTAATGAAGAAGATGGCAGAGAACCGGCTGGTGAAAACATAAGTCCTTCCTCGGTGGACTATAATGTCTTGGCACATCTCCGGAAGCTTCCGTCTCTCCTGAGCATCTACGACGCCTTGGTCCTATCTAAGGAGCTTAGAGATGTTCTCATTCACGCTCTACAAAACCCCGAGCGGTATCAGGCTCACTTTGCGGAGATTAATATGAAAGAAGCCCAGCATGCTTTGCATGCCGCCGCAGTCACATTTAAGGATGAAGACTTGCTACTGGGAACGGCTGAGCATAATCGGCCGCTTTACGTGACCGGGTACAGCGATGGAGATCGAATTAATCGCATATTGATTGATCCGGGGTCCTCAGTGAACATCATGAACTTGCGAACTCTGAAGAGTTTATCAATGGACGTCCGACACCTGTCAAGGGAAAGGATTGTCATTCAAGGCTTCAACCAAAATTGCCAGCAAGTTCTGGGGTCTATAGCTCTGCCAATCAAATTCGGGGATCTGCAAACTGAAGTTAAGATATACGTGATCGACGCCGACACGTCTTATAAGATTCTCTTGGGGCGGCCGTGGCTCCACGATTACGGCATCATTCTGTCAACTCTCCATCAATGCATGAAGTATACTAAAAATGGCGAAGAAAGACGCATTGACGGAGACATCCAACCGTTCGGTGTGCATGAAGTCCGATATGAAGATTCTCGATACTTTATGAACCACCAAAATGCTAAGCCACAACTGACTGAGGATAGACCAGCCCCAAGGCTCAAAAGCAAATCTGCGCCGGCTGTCACTTTCAAAAGCAAAAATGCCCAAGTGCGTCCGCATTTCGGTAGCGACACTGATGAGTCCGAAGCTGGAAGCCCGTCCTTCCATAAAACTCGCCCTCGTTTCGGAAGCGATACGGATGAATCCGTCACTGAAGCCCCGTCTAGAAGTAAAGTCCGCCCTCATCTTGGCAGCGACACTGAAGAGTCAGAGGAGGAGGACCTATCGTGCAACAGCGGTGCAGATTGGACCCCCACGCAACAAGCGAAACTACGAGAGACCTTCGAAGTTGCAGAAGGATCCCTAGCCGTTACAAGGGTACCAGAGCAGATGTGCAAAGAGCTCGATGCATTATCAATCTCCACCGTGGACCAGCTGAAAACTTTCTACGTTCCCGGGAAGAAAAGTGGACAGAAGGGCATCTTGTTTTATGGGTCAAACCCCGTTGCGCACCCGGACGATTTGTCCGTCGCGTGCCTTCCATATGAGAGAGGCATAAGAGCCGTCCTCAATCCCAGATACTATGCGCCCAAGATGCGGGAATACTTTAAGAAGTGCGGATGCCGGTTATATCAAACGGAGTCCGAAGCAAAGTTTTACGAAGGGCTATGGCATCCGCCCCAGGTCCGAGCACTCATCGATGGACGAATTCCAGATAGACGGGGCATAGGCTATATTCAACCGGATTCCAAAGCGTGCTACATGATCCATGTTGGTGAGGCCAGCGAAAGATCAAATGATGACGACGAGATAGCCGAGCCAGAAGAAGCTCCTCAAGAGCTCGAAGATGGCGGACAAGCAACCTTTGAAGAGCTAACCGAGATTGACTTAGGAACGCCCGATAATCCAAGACCGACCTACATCAGCTCGCTCTTGTCAGAGGAAATGAAAGCGCAGATAATTGCCCTACTGCATGAGTTCGTCGACTGCTTCGCGTGGACATACAAAGAAATGCCTGGCCTTTCCCCTGAAGTGGCCGTACATAAGTTGGCTATATCTCCTGATGCTAAGCCAGTCAAACAAGCTCCTCGAAGAATGAGAAGGGAACTAGAAGAAAAGGTCATCGAAGAAACTAAGAAGCTCATCGATGCCGGCTTCATCAGGGAAGAGAAATACGCGGACTGGATCGCATGCATAGTCCCAGTGAAGAAGAAAAATGGGCAGATCCGAGTTTGTATCGATTTTAGGGATCTCAACAAGGCATGTCCTAAAGACGACTTTCCGCTACCGGTCATGGAAATGATGGTCGATGACACCTCAAATTACGAGTTGTTCACCTTTATGGATGGCTCGTCTGGATATAATCAGATCAAGATGTCGCCTGAGGATGAGAAACACACAGCATTTCGAACCCCGATCGGAATATATTGCTACAAGGTAATGCCGTTCGGACTGAAGAACGCAGGTGCTACATATCAAAGGGCAATGACTAATATCTTTGATGACCTAATCCATAAAGTCGTCGAATGCTATGTTGATGATCTGGTCGTCAAAACTAAAGCCAAGGCTGACCACATCCAAGATCTTAGGACCGTTCTCACCAGACTGAGGGAATACGATCTGAAGATGAATCCTCTGAAATATGCTTTTGGAGTGTCATCGAGAAAATTCCTGGGTTTTATAGTTCGGCATCGAGGGATCGAAGTTGACCCATCAAAGATAAAGGCCATCATGGAGATGCCCCCTCCGAAGAGTCTGACGCAGCTAAGATCTTTTCAAGGCAAGCTTGCTTATATACGGAGGTTTATCTCAAATTTATCGGGGAGATGTAGGCCCTTCTCGAAGCTCATGAAGAAAGGAGCTCCTTTTATCTGGGATGCTGAATGTCAAGCAGCGTTCGAAAGCATCAAACAGTACTTATTGCACCCTCCAGTGCTGGCCGCTCCCATTCCAAATAAACCGCTGATTCTCTATACTGCCGCGCTGGACGAGTCACTCGGTGCGCTCCTTGCCCAGAATAACGAGGAGGGAAAAGAAAATGCCCTCTACTACCTCAGTCGAACTCTAGTCGGGGCGGAACACAACTACTCCCCAATCGAAAAGCAATGCCTGGCTCTAATATTTGCTGTGAAGAAGCTGAGGCACTATTTGCTCGCTCATCGGGTTATGCTGATCTCCAAGGTCGACCCGCTCAAACACTTGATGACCAAAGCAAGCCTAGCAGGCAGAATGGCAAGATGGGCTGTCATGCTACTTGAGTTTGACATAGTTTATACTCATCAGAAAGCAGTAAAAGGGCAAGCTCTTGCAGACTTTCTCGCTGCTCATCCCATACCAGAAGGGTCGCCGCTAAATTGTGAGTTACCCGACGAACAAGTGCTGCACCTCGAGGAAGATGAGCCATATTGGGAGCTCTACTTCGATGGGGCCTCATCAATAAGGAGCTCCAGCAGATCAAGCGTCCCGGAGGTAAAAGCGGGGATAGGATTGGTGTTCATCACGCCATCAATGGGAACCCTACGACGTTCTTTTGCTCTCACCGAGCCTCGAACGAACAATGAAGCTGAGTATGAAGCTCTGATAGCTGGTTTGGAACTCGCCATAGAAATGGAAATCCTTCGGCTACGAGTTTATGGTGACTCCCAGCTTGTCGTCAACCAAGTAAGCGGCGACTATAAGATATACAAACCCGAGTTAGCTCGGTACAGAGGCCGAGTGGTGGAACTCATGAAACGGTTCACTCACATTGAACTAATGAGAGTCCCTAGAGCGTTGAATGGAAAGGCTGACATACTCGCTCGCTTAGCCAAGGAGCTGGCTGATCCTGACATGGACGAAATTCTGATCACAGTCAGGAGCCGACAAATTCTACCCCCAGTCTCTCTACGAGAAGAGGAAAGCGCGGAACAGAAGAGCAGTCCTGACGAAGAAACTTCGATCATCCAAGACGAGCCCGATTGGAGAGAACCCTTCATAGAGTACCTCCGATACGACAGGCTGCCCGAAGAAAAATCTGCGAGGATTCAGCTGAAGAAGAGAGCTCTCCGATACGTGTTTGTAAATGACACGCTATACCGAAGGTCATATGACCAACTCTGGCTCAGGTGCCTGTCGTCGGCCGAAGCCCAAAGAGTCATGAAAGAAGTTCACTCAGGCGTTTGCGGTGCTCACCAGTCTGGCCCTAAGATGCGACTGCAAATTAAACGGCTTGGGTATTACTGGCCCACCATGATACGGGATTGCGGAGAGCATGCAAAGAAATGTTATATCTGCCAAATTAACGGTGATTTTATTCACAAGCATCCCAATCCATTGCATCCTACGGTGGCGTCGTGGCCCTTCGAAGTCTGGGGCACCGACATTGTTGGCCCAATTGATCCTCCGTCATCCAAAGGCCATCGGTTCATACTGGCCGCGACAGACTACTTCTCCAGATGGGCTGAAGCTGTCCCGCTAAAAGAAGTCAAGACAAAAGATATTCTGACATTCTTCCAGCATAATATTCTATACCGCTTCGGCACACCAAGAAGAATCATTTCTGACAACGGACCTTCTTTCAAGAGCTTCAATGTCTCAAGGTTCGCTACTCAGCACAAGATAGACTGGAGATATTCCTCCATCTATAATCCAAGAGCCAACGGGCTAGCCGAAGCCTTCAATAAGACTCTATGCAAGCTCCTGAGGAAAAATGCTTCAGCCAACAAGAGAGACTGGAATCTCAAACTTCACGAGGCGTTGTGGGCATATCGTACCACGCACCGTACTCCAACTCAGTCCACTCCATACTCATTGCTCTTCGGAGTGGAGGCGGTCCTCCCCCTCGAAGTCAAAGTTCCAAGCTTAAGAATGGCCGTTCAGCACGAGTTGACGGAGGAGGAAAACGTGCTCCTTCGACTTGAAGAGCTCGATGCCCTCGAAGAAAAGAGGCTCGCGGTACAGCAAAATCTATAGCTATACCGAGCCCAAATGTCACGGGCCTATGACAAGATAACTCGTCTCCGCGCTTTCAAGAAAGGTGAATTGGTGTTGGTCCTCAAAAGACCGATTATCCCCAATCGACATGCCAAGGGAAAATTCGAGCCAAACTGGGAAGGACCATATGTCATCGAGAAAGTGTTCGACGGAGGATCCTACCAGCTAATAAGTGCCGATGGAGAAAGGCCCATACCACCCATCAATGGCCGATATCTCAAGAAATACTACACGTAAATGACCCCTATTTCTCCCAAATCCTGCCGGTGAGACTACTTTTAAAGTCCCACCAGCGGCAAAAAAAAAGAAGAAGAAAGAAAAAAGAAAAAAAAAAGAAGAAGAAATAAACGGTATGTCCACAAGCAAAACGGGCCCGAAAGAGCTCCGTGAGTAAAAACAGCAGGACTACCGGCGAGTCTGTGAAAACCCGAAAGGGCGCAAACTCGTGAAAAGAGATGAAATACACTCGCAAAGTCCTCTCGACCTTGTGAGGAGAAAACCCCTGCGTGAGATCCTTACGACTCACAATGGAGCAACACACTTAGGAATCCTCACGATTCCTAAGGAGAAAATACACCTGCGGGATCCTTACGACTCGTAGGGAGAAAATGCTTTATGGGACCCTCACGGCCCATAAAATTGAAAAGCCTTGGGTGATAGGGACCCAAACCTGTCTCCTAAGCCATCGTTCCCCAACGGGCAACGGCAAATGATGAGTCGCTCCTGGCATTTCGCTTCAGTGTTAGCGGTGCTGATGCTGACCAAAAACCCAAGTCCCAAGTCCTCCCAAGGCAAATGATGAGTTGCTCCTGGCATTATTCCAGTGCAGCAATGCTGATGCCAAACAAGATCCAAATTCCAAGTCCCCAACCCCAAAGTGGCGAATGATGAGTCGCTCCTGGCATTATTCCAGTGTAGAGATGCAGACGCCAACCAAATCCCAAATCCCATACCCCAACGGCGAATGATGAGTCGCTCCTGGTACCACATTCCAGTCCAGCGATGCAGACGCCAACAAAGCCCTGAAATTTTTCCGGCCCTACGGTCTGGATCATACATCGTGCAAAACCGTATACAATCCACGGGCGTAAAACAATCCCAACCTCTCCCAAGTCCTACCGGTGAGACCATATTCAAAGTCCTAAAAAAAAAATCCCAAATCCTCCTGGGGCAAATGATGAGTTGCTCCTGGCATTATACCAGTGCAGCAATGTAGATGCCAAACAAAAACCAAAATCCCAAATCCTCTAAATGACAGATGATGATTCGCTCCTGGTACCACATTCCAGTATAGCGATGCTGATGTCAACCTAAATCAAAATCAACAAGTCAACTTTCACTCCGACACCGCAAAAAGCGGAGCAAGTCAGAATCCAATCTCGACACCGCAAGAAGCGGAGCAAGTCAAGTCTACCCCTGACACTGCAAGAAGCAGAGCAAGTCAAATCAAGCACCGACCGTCCAAGTCGGTAAAAGGGCAGTATCGACCGTCCAAGTCGCAAAAAGGGCAGCATCGACCGTCCACGTCGCAAAAAGGGCAGAACCGACCGTCCACGTCGCTAAAAGGGCAGCACCGACCATCCAAGTCGCTAAAAGGGCAGCATCGACCGTCCAAGTCGCAAAAAGGGCAGCATCGACCGTCCACGTCGCAAAAAGGGCAGAACCGACCGTCCACGTCGCTAAAAGGGCAGCACCGACCGTCCAAGTCGCTAAAAGGGCAGCATCGACCGTCCACGTCGCTAAAAGGGCAGCACCGACCGTCCACGTCGCTAAAATGGCAGTACCGACCGTCCAAGTCGCAAAAATGGCAGCATCGACCGTCCAAGTCACTAAAAGGGCAGCATCGACCGTCCAAGTCGCAAAAAGGGCAGCATTGACCGTCCATGTCGTAAAAAGGGCAGTGCAGGATTCCTACAAAGCGGGAACCAGATTACTCCGGGCCAAGTAAACGTCTATCACGGACACTCCGTCTCGGAGACATGTCAAGCAACGACCGTCCATGTCGTAAAAAAAGGGCAGTGCCAGCTTCCCAAAAAGCGGGAATGAAATCAGGTTGCCTCCCAGTAAAAGAAGATCCATCAATTTCATGCACACGACCCACATATGTGGTGTGTATTTATTGGTGGGGGGCAATTTGTTGGGGTAAAAATTTACACCCCGGTTGACCAAGTCAAAATCAAAGTCAACCCCAAGCCAAGTGGGCCCAAGCCCAGATCCAGTGGGCCCATGCCCTGGTCGAGCCAGAACATGAAGCGGCCGGCCTCCCCCCATGCTAAGATAAAAATTTTGTAATAAATAATTTTGTTGCATTTCTTTTATGGATAAATGTAAGAAAAATAGGTATAAAGCCAAATTTTTGTAAAGCCCATGGCTTATGTGCAAAAAGAAATGGCACATGAGCCATAGGATAGGCAAAATGCCATTTTGTGAAGCCCAAGGAGCTATGTGTAAAATGTATAGCCTATAAAGGCAAAGGATAATGAAAATATCTCAGAACTTTCTTTCTCTAAAAATTTTCCAGATCTGAGATCTTTCCTTCTTCTTCAAGGTTCCAAAACCTTCTTCTTTCTCTTGAATTAAATCAAGAGTTTTACTCTTCTTTTTATAAAACAAATTAGTTTTTCACCACAAAACCCACAAAGGGGAACTTGGATCTATCATTACATCTCAAAAAAAAAAAGATTTTTAGATCTCACATCTTTTGAGCCAGCCAACAGAGGAGGAAGAAGAAGAACCCATTTCCCCAACCAAGACATTTTCTTTTTTTTCAGGAGTTTAACTCCACGGTTTCTAGGGCTAAAAGCCATCTTTTTCTCGCCGGCGCGCTAGCGCTCGAGCGCAAAGCGCCCACGTGCCGACACGTGGCGCATTTGCGCTCCAGCGCACTGCGCGCGAGCGCAAAGCGCCCACGTGCCGACACGTGGCGCGCACGCTTGCGCTCCAGCGCGCAGCGCTCATGCGCAAAGCGCCCACGTGCCGACACGTGGCGCGCGCGCTTGCGCTCCAGCACGCTTGCGCTTCAGCGCGCAGCGCTCATGCGCAAAGCGCCCACGTGCCGACACGTGGCGCGCGCGCTTGCGCTCCAGCGCGCAGCGTTCATGCGCAAAGCGCCCACGTGCCGACACGTGGCGCGCGCGCGCTTACGCTCCTGCGCGCAGCGCTCATGCGCAAAGCGCCCACGTGCCGACACGTGGCGCGTGCGCTTGCGCCTGAGCGCACAGCACCTAAGCACACAGCGCTCAAGGCGCTGGCCCCACGCATCCCTTGGATGCCTTTTCCCCCTCTTTTTGTGTACATACATACATATATACATATGTATACAAATTTATACACACACGTACTCCACGACACTGTCCCTGCTAGCCCCCTTGACCCCCAGCCCGCTATCCGGGTAGCGGGACCCCGTAAAAACTCTGCGTGGCTCCCGATATATCCAAAACCCCCCTTTCAGAACAGAACACATGTACACTGCACATTGAGTTCGCATGACCAGTTTAACCCGTTAATCGGAGGTTCCCTCGCCCCAAAGGCGAGGGGTAATTAACGGCAGCTTAGTCTGCGGCTGCCGGAGATTCGGATCCCCACAATCATTAAACCCCAGCCTACCCTAGGCAGGGGGAATCTGTAGTACGCCTGAGACGCGTGTGCGTATTCCCATCTCAATGGGGTGACAAAAAACACCCTACACGCATGACTCCACGAGTCCATATGAACCACAGCCGTTTTCGGCACATTATCCTCATCATCATAAGTACGGTATGATTCCTCATACAATGTCCATCCAATATAATATCCATATCATACGGATCTATCGTCACGTACGTGTGTCACCATAACCATCTATTCAAATATAACCACATGTATAAGCTACTAGATACAAAATAAACATCAACATAATTAAGCTAAGTTATCTAACATAACATTAAAATCTAATCAGATAGCATAACTATCCTAGTTAAATGGTTGCGGGGGTGCTATACGCCATCCACCCGACTTTCCCTGTAGATATAAATCTATTCACCAACTTGTCGAGCTAGTCGAAATCCACGATAGTTTTGCCCGTCCTTGCCGTCTCGAAAATCTGCTCGATCGATCCTACAATCATAATTATAACATAACGGTGTAAAAATCATATCAACAAGCAATTCAACGAGCTGAGCGCACATAGGTTAGAAGCTATAGCTCACTTACTCCAAATACGACCAAATACCCCCGATATCAACGTAAGAACGTCAACAATTCAGTCGAGATATAGATATACGATAAAACGTATCATAAATATCAGAAACATTGTTAAAACAAATACTAAAACACTCCCAGATTTCTCTATATGAAATCTGGGACAAAACAAATAATACAGTAGATTTAATTATCACCAACTAAAGCTACAGTCCAAATCCCAAAACCCAAATCAACAGGAAAACCGCCACCGGCGGGAAATTTTGGAAAACGGGCAGTTTTATTGAGGAGTTAGGGGCTCGGGCTTTAGGGGTTGTCTCCTATTGGTCTCATCATATTCTAGGATTGTTAGTTTTTTCTATAGGCCACCCTACTAGTTCCAGATTCAAATTGATCCTCACAAATATCATAAAATCTCATTTTCGGATATGTGACACTAAAAACTGATATTTGTCCAAATTAAAACTTGTAAGGAGGGAGGAAATTTACCTATAAGGATGGTGCACAGGGAATTCCCAGCTCATGAATTGGTTGCTTGAGGTTTCTTGAAGTGGTTGTGGCTCCAACTTGATGGCATGGGAAATTTTCATGAAGGCACCATCAAGTTTCTCTTTAGTTTTGTGAAAGATAGCAACTAAGGACATGGGGCTTAGAAAAAGGTGTTGGTTCAGTTAAGAGTGATGATTTGAGGGATGGAAGAAGTGTCAAGAATTTGTGTAGAGCAAGTAGGAGGTGTCAATAAAGAAGGATGAGGTGGAGTGGGGTGAGGGTGTGTGTGTGGTGTGGAGGTTGTAAAGGTTTAACTAGCCTAAATATATACCCACCATCTTAACAAAATAAAAGACCTCTTTTTAAAATAAATACCTAAATTCCTGTTTTTAAAAGAATAAAACACTTATCATAACACTTAAATATCATAATCTTATAATAAAATCTTATATCATATTAAAACAATTTAATTATCATTTTTATGATATCACACATTTTTCGTTTTCCCAAAATTATTAAATTTTTACGGATACCAATCTGATACCAAAATTCATATATGATATCATTTTTGTAAACTCATTATATCCATATTTAAATTATAAATTAATATTTATAATTTTCCAAAATGTTACAATATCCCCTTCTTAAAGAAATTCGGTCCCCGAATTTAAATTTAACCCCAATTTTAAAACATTTTTCCCAATCAAATCAAATCAAATCAAATCGCCGGGATCCAAATTCAAAAACATATAGTCCGCTCCAATCAACGGAACTCCGAAGTCCGTCATGAGCTAAGAAGTATACTAACACAATTCATGCGTGTGAAAACTCAAAACTATAAAAAAAAAAACATAACTGTAACTCTAGCAGCTGTTAGGAGAATTACACTAGTTATGATGCAAAATACCAAATGCGAAATCAACTCTGTACATCATGTACACGATCTTTGCCATAGCCGTGGTGCAATATCTATAGCACACAACCAAGAAAAATATATAAACAAAGTTATACTATCTTTCCTAATGTACAATGCACGAAAACGAAATCACCCCTAACGGGTTTGCATGAAAACCAAATCACATGTCACGGGTGTGCATGAGAATAAAAACTGTGCCAAGTGCAACAGGTGTGCAAGACAACAACATCCATTGCATCGAATGTGCATGGAACCAATATCAAAGGCATCTAGGGTACACAAAATCAACATCTGGTGCATCGGGGCGCACAAAATCAATCTCAAGTGCATCGGGGTGCACAAAATCAATACTGAGTGCATCAGAGTGCACAAAACATCAGTACGTGCAACTGGTGTGCACAAAATCATATCAAATACGTTTAGAGTGTATAAAAATCTCAATCAAGTGCAACTGATGTGCACGAAAATACCAATCTAGTACATCTGGTGTGCACAAAACACCAATCAAGTGCAGCTACCGTGCACGGAAATCTCAAACAAGTGCACATGGTGTGCACAAAACGTCAATCAAGTGCAGCTACTGTACACGGAAATTTCAAATAAGTGCACATGGTATGCACAAATCATATGTGTGACCCTCAAATCCTCAAAACACATAATTCAAAATAACGAACGTAGAGTTATCCTTTCTTCAACGTCGAAAATGCGATATTCGAATCATCAAAACGCAAATAAAAAACAATTGACATCGAAATACACCTTCTTCAATATCGAAAGGTGTCTATACACCTGGAACTGGCAGAGCAAGGATTAACACTTGCCTTCTACCCATGGTCTAGCGTTCTCTGTCTCTGGATTCTTGTTCTCTCGGCGGATCACTAAAACTACGACCACTTTATACAATCGTCCGGTGAGGAGTAGCGATGCAAACAAACCCACGCTGACACCTCTCAAGACACTTCCTTGCTAAGTAGCTTGGTCTCTCACAATGTAACATATCGACGACGGTGATCTCTAACCTCTGAGTATGCGTAATACCACTAACCCTGAGTCCAATCTCAATCACTATAGAATCCTGAAAAGAACCCCTCATGGCTCCTGCTGATCTCATCTATACCAATCTGCCCGGAACTAGCACTTCTTAATGAATCCACTTCCGTTCCGGAACAACTGCAATCTCATCAAGACTTTCATCTGAAAGTGTGGTTGTACACAATGCCTCTGCATACATATCGAATCTCCAGTATCGACGGAGAAAACAACTGCGCATTGAGACTTCGTACAAATCTCTTAATCCATTACTCTTCAGTATCGATCAAATAAGGAGCGTATCGCGACAGCTACGTGAACTGCAGGTCATACTTGGCTACGATCATATCCGGAGTTTTACACAAAGACTCGAAAATATGAATTCTGCATCTCTGACACTTTGTGGAAGAAATCTGGCTAAGCACACCTTTGAAAACTCGTCCCGAGTCATTGAAGGACGACTCTCTACTCGGTCTCTCTCGATTGACTTATACCAGATCTGCACAAGACCCCTTAAAAAGAAGCTAGTCAACTTCACCGATCTCGCATCGGAGCGCCACAACGAATTAAATATCTTAGCCATCATATCCATGAATGACTAAAAATCCTCTGGCACATCTATACTCGTAAACACCGGCAACTTCAGCTTCATAAACTCTGGAAGCGACGCCTCGATAATCTCAGCAACGGTTGGTACAACTGTCTAAACAGTAAGTAACACAACGTTCTCTAGAGTAGGCTAAATAACATCAGGCCTCCAAGTCCGGCTGGTCTCAAGCGATGACCCGACCCTCTGGTGCGGATCCCAAAGAAAACTCGCTTCAAAACTAGAAATCCTATCATAAAAGGATAAACAACATGTTCCTATGTCACCGGAATATCACCCTGGTCAGTCCTCGTCCCAAACAAGTCTTCCTTGACCGTGTCTCTAACCGCAGCCCTCTCGGCTTGCGTAGACATGGTGACCGGAACAACCAATATGTATCGATGAGGATAGATCAACTGAACGAATAGAAGAAAAAATCTCAAGATATATATCTTAAGGTAACTTAGGCGGAGGATCGTATCGTAAATATGCCGCGGAACATATATACGGTGCGTCACTCTACTTAGTACCTACTCCATCAACCAAGGTCAACCTACATAACGAAAGTTGGGGTATAAGACCACTAAAATCAAGTCTAAGTTCTATAAGGTCAGGCCTAGGTGACGAAAGTGTATGCCTAGACTCCACATAGTCAAATCTAGACTCGAACAAAGGTTAAACCAAACGCTTTGATACCAACTTTGTCACGACCCGAAAATGGCACGTGACAGGCACTTAAATCACGTGACGTCTAAACATGTCGACGCGATCCAAGTAAGCCAAAAACCCGGAATCTAAACCCTTTTTTACGAAAATATTGGAGGTGAAGTTTAAAAATAGTTATTAGATGGAATCAATTTTAAAATAGTCATTAAAGTCTAAATAAGTTTATTTGAAAAGTATCTATGACGTTTTAAAAATCGGGCAGCACTTCCTTTGTAAATTTTGAATAAAACATGATACAAACATAATATATAAAGCATCCCAACGGGAGCTAGCTTCTGTTAGTTATATGTATACCCTAGAGGCCATTACTGTACATGTGATGTATATTGTAATGGATGCTTGGACATATATAGGGGGGACTTTCTTGCTCGACATGATAGTATGCTATCTGGTTGCACTTTATCTTAATATGTACACTTATTGTCTCTCTATTACATGTTGATAAAGCCCTTAGGATGAGTACTTGACTACCAGGATTATGATGCAGATCATACTAGTGGGGCAGAGGTAGTCGGTAAGTACATCCTTCAAATGTTCCTAGTCGTGGAAGTATCGAGACAGGGCATCGATATTCCAGAGTAGACTAGCGTATACACTTCTTGACCCATATGATGAGCGATGGATGATCCCACATCCATTGGTGTTTGACATCAGAGAAGGTATACGGGTGCTCAGTGGAGACTGGATACACTGAACGGACTAGCCGAGAACTCCTAGATGGTATTATCCCTATCGTTAGATAGCAGTTCTCTGGTGACACTGGTACATGTTAGTCTGTCGACCCGAGATCGTCATAGAGTCTTGTGTGATTCCCACTGTGCTTTGATTTCCATCTTACCACGTTCAAGAGATCGTGCAAAACGGTGGTTTTTGGGTACAGTCCCGAGTCACATGGAGGCAATGAGCGATATGAGTGGATTCGTCTCTCCCGGTATTGGGGGTTGATGTTGCGCTATGCTCGATTGGCCATAACAGGAAATCCCTGGCCAGGGTTGCGGAAATTTACTGGTAAGTGTTATCAATAGTTTTTCGAACCGTTATGGACCTTGCATCAGCATGGCTTATCAGGCTATTGGGGTCTGACGTTATACCACCCCCAGGCTGTGATATGCGACATATCTGACAAAGAGACCGGACTGTACGGTAGTGTTACTGATTGGATTCGCAGGAGTATGAGCAGGCTTGCTTGTTGATCTTCTGATCGCTCAATACCCGAGTGGCCGTTACGTTTAGCAGACCGCTTGCGGCTTGTGGGTGACTGATATGATCACCACCTACTGCCGGCGTATTGACAAGTCTTTAGAGTCCTACACAGAGGTTTTCTGGCTCAAGCGAAACGAAGTAGGAGCACATATGTAATATGTGCGGGACCGAGATTAATACGCGTATGTGATACCGTATTCTATTCTCGCGATATGTGATATCGGCCGGTTATATGTGATATAGCCGGGCTGTCGAATCAAGTGTTGATTCGACAAATTGATACATTTGATAATAGTCGGTTGTATGTGATATAGCCGGATTATTAAATCAGGTGTTGATTTAATAATTTAATGTATAATTATATATTTGATATATTATCTTACATTAACTAATATTAGCTCACTTAAGTTTTCTTTTTCTCACTAGTGTACACTTGGTATATATGTGATATGTATTAATGTACATCTTTTGTGTCATGCTAGATGTCATATGTGATATGGGTGTATGAGACTCACACCATGCAAATAATAATGAAGGGTTTTATTTATTTAAAGTAAATCAAATTAGTTGGAAATTGTCACATAGTTGAAGCTTGTAGAAGCTTGTGGAACCATTGACCAAGTCCACTAATTTTGTCTCACTCTAGATATTTATTAACCCAACCATTATTGTTAGCCATAGTTTATTCTCTACATGAGTTAGTGTATGACACTACATCACCCATGGTTGCTATTCTAACTCATTATTCCATTCATATTACATCTTCTTCTTCATCTCCAAAAAGCTTTCTAGCTTCATGAAAGGTGAAGAAATATAGTGAGAAAATCATTTCTAAAGTGAGCAAAATTCCTACTTCATCAACCTCTTCTCTACTAGCCATTTAGATTGGGTTGTTTCTTCACCAAGTTCATCACTTAGTAAAGAGGTAGCTTGAGTTAGTGTTTTCTCGACGTAGATCATCTTCGGCATCGAAGACTTTAAGCAAGCTTGTTCATTTCACCTTGTGGAGACTTACTAGAGTCCGGGAGATCACTACTTGGAGCGACACGGAGCTATTGAACTGAAGGACCGGTCTACAAAGGTTATATTCCTCGTTAACTTAGATGTAAGATGTTTACATGCTTGTTCGTCCAATTCTCTAGTTTAGATTCTAGCGTTAGGGTTATTTAGCGCGCCAATTTTTTGAAAACGGCATGGTCGATGCCTTCCGAAACCCAGCGGCCGTCTATGGAACCCAGCAGCTTCCACACATCCAAACGGCGGAGCAACCATACAGATAATATACGATGTCCAATGGCGAAGAAAAAGGTAAAGCGAAACAAAACCAACAAGTATAAAAAGTCGACTCCAACGAGTGCGACGCCCACAAATACATAAACTCTAAGCCTCGCTTCTAAGTCCACAATTTACAAGTTCTGGGTAGATGGAGTTGTAACTAGATACAAAAGGATATATACATTGTTGGGGTAAAAATTTACACCCGGTTGACCGAGTCAAAATCAAGGTCAACCTCAAGCCAGGTGGGCCCAAGCCCAGGTCAAGCGGGCCCATGCCCAAGACGAGCCCGCGGCCAGCCTCTCCATGCCAACAACAAAATCATGTAATAAATAATTTTTATGTAATTTTTTATACATGAATGTATGCAAAATGGGCATAAAGCCAATATTTTGTAAGCCCATGGCTTATGTGCAAAAATGAAATGGCACATGAGCCATGGGATGGGCAAAATGCCATTTTTGTAAAGACCAAGGGGCTATATGTAAACATGTAAGCCTATATAAGGCAACATGATGATGAATAAAAAAAATACTTTTCATTCCCCTCAAAAAAACCTAGGGTTTGTGCCTCTTTCCCCTTTCTGAAAGTTCCAAACCTTATTCTTTCTTTTGAATTAAATCAAGAGTTTTACTCTTCCTTTTCAGAAACTAAATAGTTTTTCACCACAAAACCCACAAAGGGAAACTTGGATCTACCATTAGATCTCAAAAAGAAGAGAATTTTAAAATCTCACATCTCTTGATCTTCAAGATCCGGCCAAACAACAGGAGGAAGAAGAAGAAGCCCTTCATCAGCTTCAAAACATCCTAGGAGTTTAACTCCATATATATATATATATAATATTTCCTTTCTGAAGCAAAACTTCTGGTTTTGGGACTAAAAGCCCCTTTTCTTGCCGGTGCCCAAGCGCTCAAGCGACAAGCACCCAAGTGCCGACACGTGGCACGCTAGCGCTCGAGCGTAGAGCGCCCACGTGCCGACACATGGCGCGCTGGCACTCGAGCGCCCTGTGCTCAAGCGCAAAGCGCCTACGTGCCGACACGTGGCGCGCTTACGCTCCAGCGTCCAGCGCTCAAGCGCAAATCGCCCATGTGCTGACACGTGGCGCGCTTGCGCTCAAGCGCCCAGCGCAAGCGCAAAGCGCCCACGTGCCGACACGTGGCGCGCTTCCGCTCCAGCGCCCTACGCTCAAGCGCAAAAAGCCCACATGCCGACACATGGCGCGCTTGAGCTCCAGCGCAAGCGCAAAGCGCCCACGTGCCGACATGTGGCGCGCTTGCTCTCAAGCGCCTAGCGCTCAAGCGCAAAGTGCCCACATGCCGACATGTGGCGTGCTAGTGCCTGAGCGCACAACACCTAAGCACACAGCGCTCAAGGCGCTGACCCCACGCATCCTTTGGATTCCCTTCCCCTTTCTTTTTTATATATATGTATATAAAAATATGCACACACACACATACTCTATAACACTCTCCCTCCCAAAAAACTCTGCGTGGCTCCCGATATATCCAAAAACCCCTTCAAAACACAACACACGTATACTGCACATTGAGTTCGCATGACCAGTTTAACCCGTCAATCGGAGGTTCCTTCGCTCCAAAAGCGAGGGGTAATTAACAGCAGCTTAGTCCGCAGCTGCCGGAGATTCGGATCCCCACAATCATTAAACCCCGGCCTACCCTAGGCAGGGGGAATCTGTAATGCGCCTAACAAGCACGCGCGTATTCCCATCTCAATGGGGTGACGAAAAACACCCTACAGATTCTGGCACGCCCGGTGAGACCAATCTCTCCTCCCATATTTCGGGTTAAGTATTCATGCGAACTCAGTCAATATACATACCTATATTTATACTGAAATAATGCTTTTTCATGCAGGTTTTCAAGCAATCACTATTCAACAATGTCTCCAAAGATGAACTTAGCTCCCATCTCCTACACGATGAAGATAGACTCCAGGACGGTCCTTCCGGCCAGTCTCGGACGACAATGGGAGGAGGAGCTGCTACCATTTGGCTCTATTATGTTCATGCCAGTTGGCGCCATCCCACCTCCTCAAGCCCCGGTGACAGACAAACCGGTCTCGAAAGGCAAGAGGCCAAATGTGGTGGTCTCGAAGGCGCCCCAACTCAAACGCAAATCGGTGTTTGAACGACTCTCTCTGGCCCCAGCTGGGGGCAAGGCCATCAACACCAACAAAGAAACAGGGCCTCTCGAGCAAGCTTCAGCGGTGCTCCTGACAACTGCTCGATCGGGTGTTTTCTCTAAGCTCCCCGCTAATCGACTCACGGTGGCTTCCCAGGAAATGGATACCCGCCGAGCCCTTAAAATTGAAAAGTTAAGGCAGAAAAGGCTCAGATATAGAGCCAACAAAAGGGCTAGGGCTCCTGCTAGGCTGAACCTCATGAGGTTCGAAGAACAGGGTTACCCCGACGAAGATGGGGAAATGGCTGGGTATGTGGTCCACACTGTCTACATGGTGGGCACGCGCAGCAAGAGCAAGGACGGGGCTACCACATCTCAAATCCAATCTGGTTTGAATGTGGTTGCCGCTTCCCAAGAACAGCCGCCCCCGCAGGGTGATGAAAACCTTCTCGATGAGGATGATAGGTGGAAAAACCCTTCGGTCCATGAGGAGTCGGGCTCGGAAAGAGAAGATGAGCCAACTTTCCAGCCTAAGAATGCGAAGCAGCAACTTCTCCAAGAGCTCCGAAAATAGCTCAGAAGCAGAGACAAGGAGATGGCCAAGCTCTACTCAAAGATCAACGACTTGACAAATGTCATCTTACGGCTTACGGCCCAACTTGCCTCTCAGCCGCCCAATCAAGCACAGGGCTCTGCACATGAACCGGGAAACGTTGTCCCGAGACAGCCGGTGCCTATTCCCTCAAATCCAAAGGTGGGCGGACCGCATGAAAGTCAATCGCATCCTATCTCAGGAAATGTCTTGGCTACTGATGACAGTAGCCCGCTAACTCAAGATCAAATCATGGATTTAGTTGCCAGCAAAGTCAAAACATTGGTGGCCGAAGCCGAAACGCAAAAAGATATCAGCAGTAGTGGGAGACCATATCCTGCTCAGTATGATCTGGTAGAATTTCCTAGCGGCTATGTCATCCCCAAATTCGGAAGATTCGATGGGACGGGAAATGCGAATCAACACATCGCCCACTTCAAAGCCTCATGCGGGAATACTGGGGGCAACGATGCACTTCTCCTCCGCCAGTTCGTTAATAGCTTGACAAATGTTGCTTTCGACTGGTACGCGAGCATACCGGATGGCTCCGTTACAACTTTCGTCCAAATGGAGTCTCTGTTTTGGCAGAGGTTCATGAACATCAGCGATAAGATCACCATTGCTGAGCTCGTAAGGACCAAGCCAAAGAACAACGAAAGCAGCGCGGATTTTATAACTCGATGGCGCAATCTCTCCGTCAAATGTGAACCGCCGATAGAGCAGGACCAATCTGTCAGTCTCCTTGTCGGAAATCTCAACAATTGGATGGCCCCGTTTCTATGTACCGCGGGTCTCAAAACATTCCAAGAGCTGACCAGGAAAGTTCAGATGCTGGAGCGCTCAAAGCAGGAGTCCTCCTCGGATTCTCAAAATAACAATAGGTCCTGGAGAAACCGAAAGAACGATAATCGCAAAGGCGGAAATTCCGACGATTATGAATCTTTCAATGTCTCGGCTAACCGAAATAAGCAAGGGTTGAGCGGGCCTAATGCCAACCAGCCTCGGAAGCCAGTGTTTGGAGAGGGGGGAGAATCTCCACTAAAAGAGAAGCTGGATAAGGTCTATTCCTTCAGAAGGGACAAAATCCGTAAAATATTCAAAGACGTCCTGAGGAACGGTCTACAACTGCCAGAGTCAAAAAGACCGCAGGAAGCGAATATGACCAACGACCCCAAATACTGCCCCTATCACAGAGTGATAGGTCATGCCATTGAGGACTGCTTCATCTTCAAAGATTGGGTCGAAAAGAAATACAAGGCAGGAGAGATAGAACTGTCTAAAGGCGTGTTAACAAATAGTCCAGCTGCGACCGCCAATTTCATACAAACGAAGACCGAAGTTCTTCGTCAAACTGATTCTCTCAGACATCTGCCTTTCTCTGAAAACAATCGACCACCACGTCATTAAACTGGGAACAATCGACCTCTAAGTCGTTAAACTGGGATTGTAAAAAAAAATGTAAATAAACGAAAAATGTGTAAATAAAAGAAAAATAAAGAAAAGCCGAAATGATAGGGCAACTCGCAATAAAAATCAGCGAGTAAAAATGAAAATGAAAATAAAGCCGAAATGATGGGGCAACCGCGAATAAATAGCCGAAATGATAGGGCAATCGCGACCTTCGCGATAAGAAAAGCTGAAATGATAGAGCAATCGCGGTAAAACAAAAACAAAAAACAAACAAAACAACGGCGAATGATGAGTCGCTCCTGGTACCATATTCCAGTGCAGCGATGCAGACGCCAACCAAAATCCAATTTCTCAAAACTCTCCCGGCCCTACGATTAGTCCCCAAATTGACTACCGTATACAATCCACGGGTTCAAATAATTCTCAGCATACCCATGCCTCACCGCAATCACCAGTTACGCAGCTGGTCTCCGCCTTTGGAATTATGCTCCATTGAGAAGACTCACTCATGTGTCCTCACGATACATGAGGAGAACAAACCTTTGTGGGATCCTTACAAATCATAAAGAAAAACACACTTAGGAGTCCTCACGACTCCTAAGGAGAAAATACACCTGCAGGATCCTTACGACTCGTAGGGAGAAAATGCTTTTATGGGACCCTCAGGGCCCATAAAATTGAAAAGCCTTAGGCGATAGGGATCTAAACCTGTCTCCTAAGCCATCGCTCCCTAATCCTCAAGTGGCGAATGATAAGTCGCTCCTGGTACCATATTCCAGTGCAGCGATGCAGACGCCAACCAAATTCCAAATTCCAATCCCTAAATGGCGAATGATGAGTCGCTCCGGGTACCATATTCCAGTGCACCGATGCAGACGCCAACCAAATTCCAAATCCCATACCCTAAATGGCGAATGATGAGTCGCTCCTGGTACCATATTCCAGTACAGCGATGCAGACGCCAACCAAATTCCAAATCCCATACCCCAATGGCAAATGATGAGTCGCTTTTGGTACCATATTCCAGTGCAGCGATGCAGACGCCAGCCAAATTCCAAATCCAAATCCCCAAGTGGCGAATGATGAGTCGCTCCTGGTACCATATTCCAGTGCAGCGATGCAGACGCCAACAAAGTCCCGAAATTTTTATGGCCCTACGGTCTGGATCATACATCCTGCAAAACCGTATACAATCCACGAGCGTAAAACGATCCTAATCTCTCCCAAGTCCTACCGGCGAGACCACATTTAAAGTCCCACCAGCAGAGAAGATTCAAAAAAAAGGAAAAAGAAAAAAAAAAGAGAAGAAGAAAAAAAAGAAGATATGTCCACAAGCAAAATGGGCACGGATGAAAACCCGAAAGGGCTCCGTGAGTAAAAACAGTAGGACTGCCGGCGAGTTTATGAAAACCCGAAAGGGCGCAAACTCGTGAAAAAGAGATGAAATGCACTCGCAAAGTCCTCTCGACTTTGTGAGGAGAAAATTCCCGCGTGAGATCCTTACGACTCACAAAGGAGCAAAACACTTAGGAGTCCCCACGACTCCTAAGGAGAAAATACATCTACGGGATCCTTACGACCCGTAGGGAGAAAATGCTTTGTGAGACCCTTACGGCTCACAAAATCGAAAAGTCTTAGGTGATAGGGACCTAAAACCTGTCTCCTAAGCCATCGCTTCCTGATAAGCAAGCGCAAATGATGATTCGCTCCTGGTACCATACTCCAATATAGCGATACTGATGCCAAGCAAAAACCAATTCCTAAATCCTCCCGGGGCAAATGATGAGTTGCTCCTGGCATTATTCCAGTGTAGCAATACAGATGCCATACTAAAACCAATTCTCAAATCCTCTCATGACAAATGATGATTCACTTCTGGTACCATATTCCAGTATAGCGATGCTGATGCCAACCCGAATCAAATCAAACTAGCAAGCTCTGCGTCGAAATCATGCTTCGTCTCAGAATGTACCCCGTATCGGAATCATACTTCGCCTCGGAGTACCTGCCTTCCCTGTCGGAATTATACTTCGCCTGGGAATCAACCTCTGCATTGAAATTATGCTTCGGTCAGAATGTCTGCCGCTCTTCGGAATGATGCTCCGATCCTTGGAATCATGCTCCGCTCTTCGGAATGATGCTCTGATCCTTGGAATCATGCTCCACCCTTCGGAATGATGCTCCGATCTCCTGGAATTATGCTCCGCTCTTCGGAATGATGCTCCGAATCCTGGAATCATGCTCCGCTCTTCGGAATGATGCTCCGATCCTTGGAATCATGCTCCGCTCATCGGAATGATGCTCCGATCCCCTGGAAAGATGCTTCGATCCCTGGAATCATGCTCCGCTCTTCGGAATGATGCTCCGAACCCTGGAATCATGCTCCGCTCATCGGAATGATGCTCCGATCCCCTGGAATCATGCTCTGCTCATCGGAATGATGCTCCAATCCCCTGGAATCAAGCTCCGCTCTTCGGAATGATGCTCCGATCCTTGGAATCATGATCCGCTCATTGGAATGATGCTCCGATCCCTGGAATCATGCTCCGCTCATCGGAATGATGCTCCGATCCCCTGGAATCATGCTCCGCTCATCGGAATGATGCTTCGATCTCCTGGAATCATGCTCCGCTTATCGGAATGATGCTCCGATCTCCTGGAATTATGCTCCGCTCTTCGGAATGATACTCCGAATCCTGGAATCATGCTCCGCTCTTCAGAACGATGTTCCGATCCTTAGAATCATGCTCCGCTCATCGGAATGATGCTCCGATCCATCGGAATGATGCTCCGATCCCCTGGAATCATGCTCCTCTCTTCGGAATGATGCTCCGAACCCTGGAATCATGCTCCGCTCATCGGAATGATGCTCTGATCCCCTGGAATCATGCTCCGCTCATCGGAATGATGCTCCGATCCCCTGGAATCATGCTCCGCTCTTCGCAATGATGCTCCGATCCTTGGAATCATGCTCCGCTCATCGGAATGATGCTCCGATCCCTGGAATCATGCTCCGCTCTTCGGAATGATGCTCTGAACCCTGGAATCATGCTCCGCTCATCGGAATGATGCTCCGATCCCCGGGAATCATGCTCCCCGAAGGATACTCCGACCCTAGAATTAAGCTCCGTGAATCAGAATGATGCTCCGATCCCCGCGAATCATGCTCCCCGGGATGATGCTCCGCCCCCGGAATGATGTTCTACCTCGAAGTTCAGCTTCAAGATCCATAAATTTCATGCACACAACTCAAATGTGCGGTGTGCATTTATTGATGGGGGGCACTTTGTTGGGGTAAAAATTTACACCCCGGTTGACCGAGTCAAAGTCAAGGTCAACCCCAAGCCAGGTGAGCCCAAGCCCAGGTCAAGCGGGCCCATGCCCAAGTCGAGCCCGCGGCCAGCCTCTCATTCCAATAACAAAATCATGTAATAAATAATTTTTATGTAATTTTGTATACATGAATGTATGCAAAATGGGCATAAAGCCAATATTTTGTAAGCCTATGGCTTATGTGCAAAAATGAAATGGCACATGAGCCATGAGATGGGAAAAATGGCATTTTTGTAAAGCCCAAGGGAGTATATGTAAACATGTAAGCCTATATAAGGCAACATGATGATGAATAAAAAAAATACTTTTCATTCCCCTCAAAAAAACCTAGGGTTTGTGCCTCTTTCCCCTTTCTGAAGGTTCCAAACCTTATTCTTTCTTTTGAATTAAATTAAGAGTTTTGCTCTTCCTTTTCAAAAACTAAATAGTTTTTCACCACAAAACCCACAAAGGGGAACTTGGATTTACCATTAGATCTCAAAAAGAAGAGATTTTTAAAATCTCACATCTCTTGATCTTCAAGATCCGGCCAAACAACAGGAGGAAGAAGAAGAAGCCCTTCATCAGCTTCAAAACATCCTAGGAGTTTAACTCCATATATATATATATATATATATATATATATATATATATATATATATATATATATATATAATATTTCCTTTCTGAAGCATAGCTTCTGGTTCTGGGACTAAAAGCCCTTTTTCTCGCCGGTGCCCAAGCGCTCAAGCGCCAAGCGCCCACGTGCCGACACGTGGCGCGCTAGTGCTCGAGCGCAGAGTGTCCACGTGGCGCGCTGGCACTCGAGCGCCCAGCGCTCAAGCGCAAAGCGCCCACGTGGCGCGCTTGCGCTCCAGCGCCCTGCGCTCAAGCGCAAAACGCCCACATGCCGACACGTAGCGCGCTTGCGCTCAAGTGCCCAGCGCAAGCGCAAAGCTCCCACGTGCCGACACGTGGCGCTTGCGCTCCAGCGCAAAGCGCCCACGTGCCGACACGTGGCGCGCTAGTACCTGAGCGCACAGCACCTAAGCGCACAGCGCTCAAGGCGCTGACCCCACGCATCCTTTGGATGCCCTTCCCCTTTCTTTTTTATATATATGTATATATAAATATGCACACACACACACATACTCTACAACACTCTCCCTCCCAAAAAAATTTTGGGCCGGGGCGCTGCCCCGCACCCCGCAAGGGGGCTGCTAGCCCCCTTGACCCCCAGCCCGCTATCCGGGTAGCGGGATCCCCGTAAAAACTCTGCGTGGCTCCCGATATATCCAAAACCCCCTTTCAAAACACAACACACGTACACTGCACATTGAGTTCACATGACCAGTTTAACCCGTCAATCGGAGGTTCCCTCGCTCCAAAAGCGAGGGGTAATTAACGGCAGCTTAGTCCGCAGCTGCCGGAGATTCGGATCCCCACAATCATTAAATCCCGGCCTACCCTAGGCAGGGGGAATCTGTAATGCGCCTGACAAGCACGTGCGTATTCCCATCTCAATGGGGTGACGAAAAACACCCTACATACATATACAATGTGTGGTTACGATACAACCGTAACCCACCTACCAAAACAATCACCGAAGAAAAGAGTGCCGCAAGCCGATAATGATCGGAGCGGTAAATCCTGCAAGAAACTGGGTACAATAAGGGTGAGTTGCCAACTCACTGAATAAAAGTATATCGTAAGGTGGAAATCGAAATGCATAACGATAAACCTAGGTCGTAAAGTATGGTACTGTCATATCCTATACTAATATATGAATAATGCAGAAGTACTATAAACGCATCAATATCAATCACGTAAACCCGAAAATATATCATCTCATATGCCTATAACATGCATCCATGTATAAGCATATAAGGTAGCCGAAATATGTATGTAAAACAACTTTTTAAAATAGCCGCGGGATACGTATGTCACGGCATGAGAAGCAGATGTAGTATGAAGTATTATATGTGTTTTATTTAAGATATACGTCTCGCTGTTTAGAAATGAGTTTTAAAAGTGTTTCTGTTTAAAAGATCTTTGTGTCGTTCCAAACACGTCAAAATAGTGAGACTATAGCTCATTTGGAAACCTCTTTATATGTATCAACATGTAAAAATAGTATTCAGGTACTGTCCCCTGGATCAGTCCTGATCGGCTACAATATAGCATAAACTATAACGGCGTATCTCGAATGATTGCATAATCATCAATATATGAGTGTCCATCATTGGCTCTCTAAATCATCATATCTCTCGTGTCCATCACCGACACGCAAAATCATTATATCTCTCGTGTCCATCACAGACACGCAAATCCGGATATCGTCGATACCGTCTCATCAGACCGGTCGTCCTTCGATATCCATAGCCCCGGTCAGTATCCCCTGGATATCCGCCGTGCTCAATCTATCTCCGGTATCGAGTGTCCTCGCTAGGCTCCCCGTCTCAAATGCGGCTTTCCTGCCCTTCGGCCTCGACCGGGTCCACCATGTATCCGTCTGTATACTCCCCACTCAGTCCGGATATGTAGCATGTCCGTAACCGTATAGCTCCCCCGCTCGGTTCGGAATAAAATCAAATCAGAAAATATCAAGCTCATGGTGGACGTCAACTCATCGTATCCAGAAAATATCAAGTGAAGAAGAAGAAAAATTGCATATATCATTTTGATGATATTATATAAATATATAGCAGCGTTCCATACCACTGATATATATCATCACAGATAAAAACATCATAAAAACTCATAACAATCAAATACGAATACCCATGGTAATGGTATTCGCAATTAATCAACAGGTAATAAATGCATCGTACGTAAATATAGTCAATCGTGCAAACAAAAGCTACAATTTTACTGTGTCATGGTAATACTAATAATGTGTAGTGTAGCATACGCATCTGTGCTCGTGTTGTATGGCAGTCATTAGTAATTGTGCAAGTGTTCTATAAGTGTTTATAGCAGAATGTAATCACATCCTTATCCACAGCATATAAATACGACCCAATCCTCTGGATATAGAGAAGTCATAACAACTCATATTGGCATCTATATAGATATCGCGTGGTATAGCGGTCCTACAGTATCATAGCAATACCAATGAGGTGTAGTGTAACATATGCACATGTGCTCGTGCAATATAGTACTCATTGGTAGTTGTGCAGTGCTTTATCAGTGTGTTCATTGTTCCCGCCAAAAAATTTCTTCGTAAAAGAGCCCAAGGTATCAAATGGTAGCGATACACTTAAGAAAATGTGAACCAGTATTTTTCAGGCTGTATTTTGACAAACTCCCGAATTTAAAACAGCTAAATTCTGATGGTATCGAAAGCGTCTCGAAAAAGCCTTCGATTTGATATATTATGGGCCTCATAATTCATCCGGGATCAAAAGTTATGAGCAAATATGCTGTGCACGTGTAATCTAAGGAAGAAAATGCGAAGCAGTATTTTCCAGGCTGTATTTTGACAAACTCTCAAATGATAAACAGCTAAATTCTGATGGTATTGAAAGTGTCTCGAAAAATCCTTCGATTTGATATATTATGGGCCTCATAATTCATCCGGGATCAAAAGTTATGAGCAAATGTGCTACGCACGTGTAATCTAAAGTAATGCTCTACTACATGGGGGATGCATTTTTAGTCCCATATCGGGAAAAAGAGAGATCTCTTTTCTACCACTCCCATATAAATAAGAGGGGATACCTTTTAGAAAATGATGAGTATTTCATAATACTCAAAGGGGATTATTTCTCCATAGGTGCTTGCTCCCCCCTCCCCATAATGCGCATATGCTCAAACGTCATGTGCGCCACGTGCAATGCACGTGCGCCCGCCACATGTGCGCCACGTGCAACGCACGTGAGCTAAACACGTGCAACGCACATAAGTATTCCATAATACTCAAAGGAGATTATTTATCCATAGGAGCTTGCTCCCCCTATTATACGCATATGTGGAAGCGCCATGTGCGCCACGTGCAATGCACGTGCGCCCGCCACATGCGCGCCACGTGCAACACACGCGAGCCAAACACGTGCAACGCACATGGGAGTATTCCATAATACTCAAAGGAGATTATTTCTCCATAGGAGCTTGCTCCCCTCCCCCCATAATGCGCATATGCGCAAACGCCATGTGCGCCACGTGCAATGCATGCGCGCCCGCCACATGCGCGCCACGTGCAACGCACGTGAGCCAAACACGTGCAACACACATGGGAGTATTCCATAATACTCAAAGGAGATTATTTCTCCATAGGAGCTTGCTCCCCCCCATAATGCGCATATGCGCAAGCTCCATGTGCGCTACGTGCAAACATGTACGCCCAACACATGCGACGCACGTGCGCCAAACACGTGTGACACACGTGCGCGAATGCAAAAAAGCCTTTTTCAGCAGCGAGAAGCTTAAGCTCCAGCCTGTTCTTTCCCCTAATGAGTGGGACATGGTTCAAAGGGTACATCCCTCCACACCTTCGATATATGGCGTTGTAATCTCTCAGTGTCGTCGGAGAGGTGGCGGGTCCCAACGACCAATGATCCTTCTTTTCAAAAAAAAAGGAAAAGAAACAAAAAAGAGGAAAAGAGAGGAACCCCCCATAAGCTTTGAGAGATCTCAAAGAGAAGAACCAAGCTCTCAGAGAAAGAAGATCTTCTTCAAGGTAAAAAAAACGATGATGAACAGAGAAATGAAATCATCTTATAATTAAAAGGAAGAATTTACTTCTTTAAAGATCTACAAGACCAAGGTCTTTCACAAAGAGATCAAAGGATCTCATCATAAAATAGAAAAAGAATATAATTTTTCTCACAGATCATAGATCTATAAGACAAATTGTCTTTCAGAAATCATCTCATCATAAAAGGGGAGAATAATTCAATTCTCTTAGGATCAAAGATCCATAAAGGTAAAGCCTTTCACTAAAATAAGAGATTGAAACATCTCCTATAAAATAAAAACTTTTGTTCTTAGAATCTTGAGACAAAGTCTCTTATAAACGAGAATTTATTTCTCAGATCATAAAATTGATCAATTGCGCTTTGCGCTCATAAATCAGCGCAATGCGCTCATAGACTGGTGCTCAGCACCAAGCGCGCCACATGTCCCTCACGTGTGCGCCACTTAACAGTTAGCGCTTTGCGCTCTTGAACTAGCGTTTTGCGCTCATTAACTGGCGCTCAGCGTCAAGCGCACCACATGCTCCTCATGTGTGCGCCACTGAACTAATTGCGCTTTGCGCTCATAGACTGGCGCTCAGCGCTAAGTGCACCACGTGTCCCTCACATGTGCGCTACTCGGCAGAATCGCACTGCGCTATTTGATTGGTGCAAAGCGCCAAGCGCACCATGTGCTGCGCTGATAGAACATAAATTGTTCTTTAATAAGCCCAGAGCTATGATGAATACTCAGCATTCAATAAAAGACAAAATATTGTCAGAACTTAAGTCAATGCTCAGCATTGTTAAAAGGGCCAATCCCAAATGAATGCTCAACAGCCCAAAATAAATGTTAAACATTTTAACTTGGTTGGACTTAGCCCAAAATTGGCCATAAGTCCTCAATTCAGATTAACTGAGCCCATATGCTCACAAATCTTTTGATCTTAGTCCCAATTGGACTACAGATCCCAACCAAAACTGGTTCAAGGGTACATCTCTTTACTCCTCTGATATTTGTCGTTGTAATCCTTCAACGTCTTCAGAAAGGTGATGGGTCCCGACAACAATACATCCCATAGACTATGATGTCTTTAAATTAGACTGTGGGGTCCTTAAACGCATGGACTATGATGTCCTTAACCTCGGACTGCGGGGTCCTTTAAACCCACGGACTATGATGTCCTTAATCTCGGACTGTGGGGTCCTTAAACCCATGGACTATGATATCCTTAACCTCGGACTGTGGGGTCCTTAAGCCCATGGGCTATGATGTCCTTAACCTTGGACCGTAATGTCCTTAAACTAATCGACCGCAATGTCCATAAACTAAACAACAGTGCCCAAATGCTCTTTTGTTGGATCTAAACGATCCCGTTAAGTTAATCTTAGTCTAAAATTAGACTAACGTATCCTTAACAAACGTTTAAGTTGATCTCAGTCTTAAATGAGACTAACGTATCCTTAAACCCAACCCCAAACCCAAATCTAAGAAAATACGGATTTGGACTAATCCACGCCCTACGGGCGACAACATAAATTAGTCTCCGTATACAATCCACGGGCAACCAAAAACAAAACAAACACACACGACACGAAGTGACCATCTGGAGAAGGAGAAAGTGGTTACCGCGATGCGGTAGCGTAATTAACTGCAGGGGCTTGTGCCTGCAGGGAAGAGCGTCCCCACAATCAAAAACCCCTCAACAAGGGGGAATCTGACGAAGTCTGCTACATCGGCCGCATCCGTTTAAACCTTCGATATATGGTGTCATAAATCAACTTAGCATCTTCGGAGAGGTGGACGGATAGCACCAAATAGCATCTGCCCTCGAAATTCAGGCCGGACGTCCCAACGTCTCGAGTCGCGTCTTTCGGCGGAGAACATTCATAAAAAAGAATAACGTAATTAACGTATATAATCTGTAAGCATATCATGAGGATATAAAGGTAATCCAAGCGTATCGCGTAATTATTAAACATAACTAATTGTAATGAGTTATACCATTATCATTGAAAATGGAACGAAACGTTATTTGGAAATAAGGAGGCTGCATTATTTTTAAATAGATATTCGTTTTGAAATAGCATCGCATCCTTGTCATTTATCATGTAAAAGTGAAAACGAATCGTTGGTTTTTAAAAGAGTATAGCTCAATCAATCGTAATGTCCCAAATCGGGATAACGCATGACTCCACGAGTCCATATGAACCTCAGTCATATTCGGCACATTATTCTCATCATCACAAGTACGGTATGATTCCTCGTACAATGTCCATCCAATATTATATTCATATCGTACGGATCTATCGTCACGTACGTATGTTACCATAACCATCTATTCAAATATAACCACATGTATAACCTACTAGATACGAAATAAATATCAACATAATTAAGCTAAGTTATCTAACATATCATTAAAATCTAACCAGATAGTATAACTATCCTAATTAAATGGTTGCGGGGGTGCTATACGCCATCCACCTGACTTTCCATATAGTTATAAATCTACTCACCAACTTGTCGAGCTAGTCGAAATCCACGATAGCTTTGCCCGTCCTTGCCGTCTTGGAAATCTCCTCGATCGATCCTACAATTGTAATTATAACACAACGGCGTAAAAATCATATCAACAAGCAATTCAACGAGCTAAGCGCACATAGGTTAGAAGCTATTGCTCACTTACTCCAAATATGACTAAATACCCCCGATATCATCGTACGAACGTCAACAATTCAGTCGAGGTATAGAAATACGAAAAACCGTATCATAAATATCGGAAACATTGTTAAAACAAATACTAAAACATTCTCAGATTTCTCTATATGAAATTTAGGACAAGACAAATAATACAATAGTTTTAATTATCACCAACTAAAGCTACAGTTCAAAACCCAAAACACAAATCAACAGGAAAACTGTCACCGGCGGGAAATTTTGGAAAACGGACAGTTTTATTGAGGAGTTAGGGGCTCGGGCTTTATGGGTTGTCTCCTATTGGTCTTACCATATCCTGATATTGTTAGTTTTTTCTATAGGCCACCCTACTAGTTCCAGAATCATATTGATCCTCACAAATATCACAAAATCTCATTTTTGGATATGTGACTAAAAACTGATATTTGTCCAAATTAAAACTTGTAAGGAGGGAGGAGATTTACCTATAGGGATGGTGCATAAGGAATTCCCAGCTCATGAATTGGTTGCTTGAGGTTTCTTGAAGTGATTGTGGCTCCAACTTGATAGTATAAGAAATTTTCATGAAGACACCATCAAGTTTCTCTTTAGTTTTGTAAAAGATAGCAACTAAAGACATGAGGCTTGGAAGAGGGTATTGGTTCAATTGAGAGTGATAATTTGAGGGAAGTAGGAGATGTCAAGAATTTGTGTAGAGCAAATAGGAGGTGTCAATAAAGAAGGATGAAGTGGAGTGAGGTGGGGTGTGTGTGGTGTGGAGGTTGTGAGGGTTTAACTAGTCTAAACATATACCCACCCTCTTAACAAAATAAAAGACCACCTTTTAAAATAAATACCTAAATTCATGTTTTTAAAAGAATAAACACTTATCATAACACTTAAATACCATAACCCTATAATAAAATCTCATATCATATTAAAACAATTTAGTTATCATTTTTATGATATCACACATTTTTCATTTTTCCCAAAATAATTACATTTTTATGGATACCAATCCGATACCAAAACGCATATATGATATCATTTTTGTAAACTCATTATATCCATATTTAAATTATAAATTAATATTTATAATTTTTCAAAATGTTACACATTCATTATTTTTCTGTTTTGTCTTTCAAACATGTTAGATATGTGAAGATTAAATATTGTAATTTTTTGGCCCGTTCTAAATGTAATCTTGACTTAATTGATTGTGTGCAATTTTTGATACAAGAAATAAAATGTTAAAATGCATTACCTAATCTTATTAATTTTCAGTTTTCGTCTTTGTTTATTTTTGGCTAAATCACATAATCTGCTCACTTTTGCCTATACGGTAAGACAAGAAAACAATCAACAATAATCGAATGACACTGGAAAGCAATCTGTCAAGAACCAGTTTACCCAAATGTTTAAACCACTGGTTAGATTGTGAGATAACAATATATATCAATTTCAACCCGAATAATATCTTACACTCTTCCTTGCGCGCGCGCGCGCATATATATATATATATATATATGAGAATAATAGAGGAAAGAGGCCATAGGAGGGGATGTCCTCCTATGGCGTGGAAAAAATACAATCTCCACCATCTTTTCCGACAATCGGCATCCATCATCATCATCGTTATCATCTAAGATGTGAGCACACCAAATTTCATGTGATTCCACAACTTTTTCACCGTTGATTTAGTGGGTTCAAAATTAACGGTTTACCAACAATAGAACTTTTTACATTGCTAAATCAATGGTGAAAAGTTATGGAATCACATGAAATTTGGTGTGCTCACATCTTAGATGATGACGATGATGATGATGGACGCCGATCGTCGGAAAAGATGGTGGATGTTGTATTTTTCCACGCCATAAGAGGGAATGCTTTTTTTCTCCATTATTCTCTCTCTCTCTCTCTATATATATATATATATATATATATGCCTTGTACGCTTGGGCTGCTTGAAAAGACATCCAGCATAAACCTCTAGCAAGTAAAGACAAAGATAGAATAAGTAAATAATTATATTTTAAATTTATAATGATATATATAAAATCGAGGACCTCTTATACCTGCAAGTAAGCTCTCATATCATTTCAAGAACCGCTTTATCGAAACACTTTGTTAATTAGGTTGCAGAATAATAATGTTCTATCATGCCAACACGATTCTATTTTTATTTTGAAAAAAAATATAGATTTTTGCATTATGAAAAAAATTGAAAGAGGTTTGTGTCCTTAAGGAGATTTTTGTAAGGAATCTATTGGTCAATGTTCAAAGATTTGACACTGGGATGCGTTGACTTGGACTATGTTTGACTACAAATTTGTAGTGTTTGTAACATATCAGCTAATGAAAGCGAGAGATATCTGATTCCAGGAGACAACCCAGAGGAAATTTTAAATAATATATAGTTTTATTTTTATCTTATATATTTTCTTTTATATAGAGAGAAAGAGAAAGAGAAAATAGTTCCTCCTATGGCGTGGAAAAAATACAACCTCCACCAATTTTTTCAACGATCGGCCCCTATCATCTTCATCGTTATCATCTAAGATGTGGGTATACCAAATTTCATGTGATTCTACAACTTTTTCACCGTTGATTTAGCAATGTAAAAAGTTCTATTGTCGGTAAACCGTTAATTTTGAACCCACTAAATCAACGGTGAAAAAGTTGTGGAATCACATGAAATTTGGTGTACGCACATCTTAGATGATAACGATGATGGTGGTGGGTGCCGATCGTCGGAAAAAATGGTGGAGGTTGTATTTTTTCCACGCCATAGGAGGAAATCCCCTCCTAGGGCCTCTTTCCTCCGTAACCGTGACCAAAGGCCAGCGACGGTTCTAATGATTTTGGCGATAGTTTAAACCGTTACCAAACTTCTATATATAGGTAGGGCCCACTCCCCTCAGCACAAAAAAAACCTTCTTCTCTCCTCCTCCAGAACTTCATTTCCCCCCAAAACTTTTCTTTCCCCCCTCCTCCACCAAACTTTTATTCCCCCCCCCCCTAAATATCACCTCCCCTCCCCTCCCGCATCCTCAAATCCAAACACCAGAACGTGGTCGACAATGAGAAGGTGATCAGGATAGGAATGATGGAGCAGGTGAAGCGGGAGATCTTGGTGATGAAGATGGCAGCGCATCCCAACATCGTCGAGCTTCACGAGGTGATGGCCACCAAATCCAATATCTATTTCGCGCTGGAGCTCGTGAGAGGCGGCGAGCTGTTTTCGAGGATCGTCAAGCACGGGTTGAAAGAGGACTGCGCATGGCATTACTTCAGGCAACTGATCTCGGCGGTCGATTTCTCGAGGATGGCCACCAAATCCCAGGTATTAATTTTTCTTTCTTAAAAAAGAAATCTCAATTTTTCTTGTGTTTTTATTTCGAGCGAGGATTTGACTTTGGCGATGGGGCAGCTGATTCGCCGGGGATTTGAGTCGCCGAGGACGGTGAGGTCGACGCCGGTTTTTTTGTAATTTGATGTTGTATAGAGTTTTAATTGAATGGGCAATGGATTGGTCTTGTAGAATTAAAATTAATTTGCAATTTGATTTCATTTTGTTTTGATTTCCTTTTTGTTTGTGTTCATGTCTCTGTTGCTGTTGGTAACTTGGTAGTGTGTTATGGCTTAATTTCACTCTTGAAATGCTCTGTTTCTTAATCTCAAGAACCCATTTTCTTAATATTTAATTTTGGAAATTTTTGTTTTTGAAATGCTCCGTGTGAAGATGGAGAGCTGTGTTTGTTTGATAATGATGACAGAGAGGAGGGGTTAGAAGATGGAAGGAGGATTTTAATTTTTTTATAATGCATCAAATTGTTCACCGGTTAAACAGTAAACAGTGACCATTTCTATCTATGGTCATGGTTAGAACCGTGACCAAATTTTTAGTAAGGGGGTTTTAGGTAATGATTGTGTCACAGTTTAAACTGTGACCAAAAGAGGTATTTGTAGTAGTGTTTAGACAGTTTCTTTATTTTTAAAATTCAAATTTATACAGTTACTTTAATGTTAGTAATGTATCTTCACATATAAGGGATTTGGGAGAAAAAACATATGTGATCTTTTTAGTTTCTGTCTGAGAGTTTTCTTTTTGTAAAACTCTTATACATTCTTCTCTCAAACTATTTTATATTTTTGTTAAAATATAATAATACATTGGCGATTAAAAGGCTACACAGATTCGAAGGTTCCATCTTGGCTCGTACAACAAGATCGAAGAAGTGGATCAGATTGTATCTCGAAAGTAGGAGAGCACGATCCCTTTGTACGGCAGGAGACCCAATCTACTTTACGGAAAGTGTATTCAACGTGCCTCCCAATCCACAAACGGTCAAATCTTTGCTTTTCCTAATTTAATTACTTGCTTTCATATAGAATTAAATTTTGCATTTGTTAATAATATTTCCAACATTCATAAAGTAGATTGAATTGCTTGATTTAATCTTAATTTGGTATTTTCAAAAAATGGCATATTCGCATGATAATGTTCAGCCCGATAAGTTTGGAAGGTCTAATTTTCGTAGGTTGACAACATAAAACACGATATTGGTTAATTTGTTTAGGACTTATATCGGCAATCACTAATTCTAAAATTGACATAAAAGATAGTGATTTCATTTTGTCAAAAGATAAAGATCCTAAATCAAGTAATTCCATTCTAGAAAAGAATCCTAAATCAACAAGTGATGAAACTCCAATTATCATTCTTGAACGCACAATTGAGCATGCTAAACTGCGCGCTAGAACATCTCAAGAAATTGATTTCTTTTGTCATGGTATTTCAAGTGCATGAGAATAATTTTGAACCAAGAAGAAAAGAATTAGAAAACAGAAAAAAATTGGTATGACTTTTATTTTCTTTTGGCTGAAATTTTTCTCATTGAAAAGGACCTCAAACATATTCGAATACTATGAAATTAATTCATGCCGATTTTTGGAAAAAAGCAATTGATAGCGAAATGGATTCTATTATTTCAAATAATATATGGGTTTTATGCAATTTGCCGTCCGGTTGTAAACCATAGGTTGCAAATAGTTTTTTTAGGAAAAAGCTTAAACTCAATAGTACAATTGATAAATTCAAAGCATGGCCAGTCGTTAAAGGTTACACGCAGCGATAAGGCATTGATTATTTCGATGTATATTCGTCGGTTGCTAGAATTTCTACAATACGTGTACTTATTGCATTTTCTACAAACTTGTAGTGCATCAAAAGGATATAAAGACCGCATTTTAAATGGCGATTTAAAGGAAGAAATTTATATGGACTAACCCGAAGGGTTTGTCGCTCATGGTGAAGAAAATAAAGTATATAAATTGGTGAAATCGTTGTATGTTCTTTAACAAGCGCCAATGCAATGACACGAAAAATTCGATAAACTAATTTTATGTTATGGTTTTTCAATACACGATTTCAATAAATGTGTATTCATAAAAGTCGATGGTAATGATTGTGTCAATATTCTTTGTCTTTATATATAGAGTGGATATTTTAATTTTTGACAACTTCAAAAGTTGTACGGCACTAAAAAAAATCTTTAGAATAATTTTGACATGAAGAACTGGCTTATGTCATCTTAACATAAACTTAATTAAAACCAAGATTGTATGAGTCTTATTAAATGAAAATTAGAATCAAAAGTTGTACTCAGGGGTAGGACTATTACAATAATTAAATTATTTAAGAAAATTGCGTAAATCAATTAAAATAATCATAACTTATTGGTTGTTTTATGCATTTATCAAATTATACTAGATCAGGTATATCTTATGCAGTGGGAAAACTTAGTAGATATACAAGCAATCCGGGTAAAGCGCGTTGAAAAGCACTTGATAGATTATTTAAGTATTTGAAAGGAATCGTTAATTATGGCTTGCATTATAAAGGATATCTGACAGTACTTGAAGGATATTGTGATGCTAGTTGGATCGTGGATACAAGCGAATCTGATGATGCTCGATATCGGTGATCTCTCAGATCAGGACACGTGGCAGATGACGTGTCCCAGGGCTCACAAGAAAGGACATACAGTGGCCGACCAGACCACTCCTGTGCCCTTCCTATAAACAAACGCTGGCTCACCTTCAAGCCCCCAGCACAATTGGCCTCCTCGGCCCCATAGCTCGTCTCCGAGCTATCATAGGCCCGAGCCTCGTCGGCGCTCTCAGCTCGTCTCCGGGCTCGAGCAGAACCAAGATAGCTCGGCTCTCCCGCCGAGGTCATCTTTCTCGGTCTCATCGACCGACCGACAGTACCGCTTGCAGGCGTAACCGCCATCCCGCGAATCTCGTCATGCGCGAGATCTCCACCGGCCACATCCCACGTTCCACGCCACCACGATCCCCCATTAACGAGCCCGTCTCGCCATTAATGGGAGGTCCCGCCCATCACACGGGTGTGACGTCGGGAGCGTAACGGCCAGCGTGATTCTCGCGCATGCCTCGCCTGCTGCCACCGCTATATAAACCCCTTCTTCAGACGGTTCAAGTAAACCATTTTTTACTCCACTAAGCCGTTACTCTGCTCGGATCTCTAATCTAACTTGACCGTCGGAGGGTCCTCGGTGGTACAACCACCCCGAGACTTCCTTGCAGATAGCTCGGCAACCACAACCTCAAATCCATTGAGATCCACACGCTTAAGGAGCGACAGCCTCCAGATCCAATCTCAGACATCCGTCGCCGCCATCAGCAGATCAACGGAAGGTAACATCTGAAGGAGATTCATGCCTCCGTCAGAATCTAACGTCATTAGAGGATATATTTTCATTTTTGGAGGTGGAGCAGTTTCTTGGAAATCCATGAAACAAACTCTCATTTCAAGATCAACAATGGAAACAAAATTTATTGCTTAAGACCTTGCCGACAACATCTTTCTCCTCCTCCTTTCAACCCATCAACGCCTCCTTCCTTCCCCTCCTCTTCAACGCCACCGCCACCGCCATCTTCAACACCATCACCACCACCTTCTTCTTCCTCTTCTTCAACCCACAACTGCCGCCGCTGCCATCCTTCATCCTCCTCCTCCTCCTCCTCTTGGTGGCGGGTTGAAGAGGAGGAGGAGAAAGAAGGTGTGTTCTTGATGATGATGGCGGTGGCGGTGGCAGTGAAGAGAAGGAAGAGAAAGAAGAAGATGTTAATGGGTTGAAAAAGAAGAGGAGGAAAAGAAAGATGGCGGCGGCGGTGGCGGTGGCGAAGAAGAGAAGAAGAAGGTGGCAGCAATGGGGATGGCGGCGACGGCAGGGGAGGGAGAGAAGAAATCATATTCAAAAGTGAAATAAGGAGCTGCAGGAGTAATTTATAAATATGTGGGGTTAGAGCTAAATACTAACTATGGAGGGGACAGAGAAAAATATTGAAGTATAGAAGGTTAACGGAAAAAACCCTTTGTTCTAAAGTCTAAAAACCATCACATCATTCTCTCCCTCCCTCTCTCCCTCTCCCTCTCCCTCAAAAAATAAAAATAAAATCATCCAATGCAGCTTGAAACTTAAAAAAGAAATTGGTGGACTGCTCAGGATTTATGAAATTGAAAATTACTAGTCCTGTAGACACCAGAATGGATAGTTATGGTATTTAGAATAAATGGAAGCTGCGTAGCATTGGACCTTGATCACAATAGCTTCAATATTTATTTGGATATAAATCTTTTTAAAATGATTCTTGATGTAATGCCAGTACAGTTATGTACCGTCTCATTCCTCGAACTTGGCACCACACCATTAATGCGCAGGGCCCAACGGCCCTGCCGAGAAAGGACGGTCAAGTGGAATATATGTTGCTATTTACTTTAATTGCAATTTTGGACACACCTGCAGACCATCTTACATAAAACCAATTTTTCACTCGCTCTCCCCTTTTTCCCTTCTTTTTCCTCTTGAACTAAATCTTAGATTTAATATCCAACTTCATCTGGCTGCTTTTGTTGCGCCCAACATTTGCTATAAAATAAAAAAAATTAAAAAAAGAAAGAAATAGAAAACTCCATTGCTCATGTTTGGTGCAACTTCATCATGAAGCTACTGCTGCAACTCATCTATTATCTATCCATCCATCTATCTATTGTTTTAATATAAAGTTGGGTTGGTCGTCAAAAAATCTTTTGCAAGTCAAAGCATGATTTTTGGCCTTTTCTATTTTGCCCTTGGCTTTTTCACAAATCCCATTAACTCATTTTTTATTTTTAATGATAATTTTTTCAAAACTTATTTGGTTTTCAGGCTTTATCCTATATCCCTTAGTTTTTATTTTTTTCAATTTTTATTAAAAATAACTAACAACATGCTATATCTCTTTTTCCAAACATGATATAAACAAAAATGTTTCAAGTAACTGTAGTTGCTTTACGTTTTCTTATAGAAACTATACTTCTTTTAAAGTTGATGCTAAAATTTCACAATTCAAATAACAATAATTTACCGGGTAATGAACTTATAGACAAATAATTTTTTTATCTAAAAATTGATTTGTTATTTGCATTGTTCCATAGCTACAATGCATAATACAAACTTGACATTTATAATTATGAATTTTAAATCGAAAAATACCAAAACATCGTATTTATATAGATATCATGATTATTTTTGATATCTATTTACAAGCCGCAAAGTGTATGGTATATATGTCTAAAAAACACAAAAAGCTTTTGTGCAATCTTAAACTAAGATCTAAGTTATATAATATTTCATAATAAAATCATATCTATTTATCTTCTTTTTTTTCAAATCATAGCTAAAAATAAAATTCTTCTATAAACACATTCGATGATTTTTGAATCGAATTTTGATCCACGCGTTAGGTGTAGGTCAAAGTCCAGTTAAAATACAATATAGACATTCATATATGCATTACCTACTGTAATAACTCAAATTCAAATAACCCAAATGTCAGTAAAAAGCTCACATCATCTTCTCACCTTTTTTAAAAAATTGAAAATAAAGAAAAAGAACTCTTTGATAATTAGTTTATCAAGATATCCTCCTCCACAGCTCTCTCTAATTTAAATTCGTGTTTTGCATTTATTTTTTAGGACATACAAATGCATCACGCCTGCAAAACTCTAGCGAAGATATGAACATTTGGATTTGAAATGAGAATATAAATCTATCAACTTACAGCAAATATCTGCATTTGATACAATGACGAACAGCCATTCACTGAAGATAAGCCCTACTCGAGATATAGATTGAAAAATCTAAGAAATGGCATCTCATCTGCATCTTTCAACACTTCAATCCACCTCCAACATCAGTAGAGCTAAGCCATGGCTTGTGCCCCAAACAAAACAATCTCACCTCTCTCTTTCTCTAGCTAAGAGAACAACAGACTCACTCCATGCACAAGGCCGACGTTTCGGTTTAACTACAGTCTCCGATAACAAACCAAATCGAGAAAGCAACGACAGCAACGACGACAATGAAAGCCAAGATGAAGAGGATGCAATACCTGAAGTGGTGTTCAATCGAATGCAAGTACGAATAGTGCTCCTTGTTGGAGTTCCGATGGCTTCAGTGGTCGGACTACTAAACGTGCTCAGGACGCTGAAGGAGCGAGGAGTATGGAATCGCCAGGGTGGGTTCCAATCCTGACTCTGCTTCTTGCTTTTGGAACTTCGGCTCTTGGAATTGCATACAGGACTCTATCAACTAGTTGGGATCCTGAGAGTGAAGGGACATGGCTTGGATTAGAGGTAGCTCAGAAGAACTGGCCTGAACTGTGGAAAGAGGAAGAAGAGGGGCGAAGATAGCTCTAAATTTTAAGGCGTCGTAACGTGTACAGAATATATTGAATGTTTCACTTTGCCTGAAAATCAAATGGTTATGCTGTATAGAGAAGATGGATCACAAAACATATAAAATCCTAATGCAAGAATAAACTCGTGTCCCATAATAACAACTGTTCATAAATTTTACAAACAATGTTGTTTTTCGTAGAAAGGGATTGAACAACATGAAAATTTACATTAAAACTGTCATTTTCCATAGCAATACAAGCCCTAAATGCCTTCACAAGAGGATTCGGACTATAATGCTCAGCTAATCAATAGGACAGAATTGATGTTTGCAAGGGTAAAATGATGTGATCAATTAAGAGGAGCCCTGAACCAACACAGGATCAAATAAAAAGTTTGTTGCCAGGTGAAGTACGAGAAGTTGAAATGGGCAGCAGATGAATTGCTCTTTTCAACAAAATTTCTGTGAAGTAATTCTCACATGTTAACTTAATCGAGCCATCTAGCAACGCCATCATCTTCACCAACAGCTGCGAGAATCTCAATACGTACATCCAATATTGCCTGCATTATACAAAACAAAAAAGGTCATGTCATAGTTAATTGGTTATGTGCTACAAAAATATAACGATACTTTACCCCTTAAAAATAAAATACATGCAGTTATCATCTTGGAGAATGTTTAGTTTGTTTCCTTGTCCCCGCAAATAGTATTATTTGAAGAGGAATATGAACTGCGAACCTCTTACAAGGTATAAGTGTTGAGCATAAAAGATTTTGCAAGTTATTGTATGATAAGCATCCCTCAAAGTTTTAACAGAACAAAACCGAAGGCTTAGATGCGACCAATTAGAAATATGAATACACTTACCAATGGATTCCGACAATTGACAAGCCTACATTCTTCCAGCAAAGAACCTTCCAGCATCCAACTCTCCCACACATCAAAACTATGACTTGCAAATACAAATTCCATTCTTCTATTAATCTGGTATAACAAGTAAAATATATTACATATCAGTCAAATAATTTATATTTTTGAATATATATCATAAAAAAATTAAGTATAGATCAATTAACATTTTCTCAGAACTTGCAAGAGACTAAAAGAGGGTGTTTGTATAGCCAATTTCATTACAAAATAAAGGCAAAATATTCTAGGTTCCAAATTTAAATGTTCCACCAAATTAAGATTTTAGCGCTGTTGGGGTCAAAAATTACACCCCGCAAGCCGAAGTCAAAAAGTCAAAGTCAAGGCCTAAAATGCGGGCCAAGGCCCAAACCCGAATCCAAGTCAAGTGGGTGGGCCCAAGCCCAGACCGGTCCAAGCTCAAGCATGGGGTCGGCCCAATCTCAAGAAGAGAATCAAAATGTAATAAATAGATATATAATGTAATAAATAAATTTATGTGTAATAAGTATGGATAATGTAAAATAATGGGAAAAAGTCAAATTATGTAAAACTTATGGCTCATGTGCAAAAATAAATGAGTATATGGGCATGGGCGAGGCAAAAGAGTCATTTTTGCAAAGCCCAAAGAAGCAAAATGTAAAGCCTATATAAGGCAAACATATGAAAAAAATCAATAAGAATTTTCATTCCCATATCATTCTAGGGTTTTGAGCCTTTTCTCTCTCCTCAAAGTGCTTTTCTTCAATTAAATCAAGAGAGAAATCCTTCTTTTTTCTGAAATAAATAGGATTAGACTATAAACTAGTTGAAAAGAGAGTGAACCTTCCATCAAATCTCAAAAAGGAGAGATTTTTTTTATTTCCACCTCCATCTTCAAGATCCAAAAGGGAAAAGGAAGCAGAACCCATCTCCGAAAACCCCATCATGACAAAGATCTATACCTTGGAAAAGGAAAAAAAGACCCTTTTTCACCATTCAAGACTCAAAACCCAAAGTTTGAAGATTCATGAAAGTATTTTGGACCAAAGTAGGAGGTTGGGGGTGACCCCATCGACGGGAACGCCCTTTAGGCTTTTCCCTTGGGGAAAACCCCGGGAGCTCAAGCTCCACGACTGGGAGCGTAAGCTCCAAAGAGGCATGCGCCAGCGCCCGTGTAATGCACGGGCGCCAACCCTTTTGCACAAGCGCCAACCCTATGTATGCGCAAGCGCCAAGCGCCAATACACGAGCAAGACTTCCCCTTTCAAAAAAATTCTAACAGAACGCTGTCCCGCAAGAGGGTTGCTGACCCCCAGCCCGCTAATCGGATAGCAGGACCCCCGTAAACTCTGCGAGACCCTCGATATGCCCAAATCACCCTCAAAATTGTTTTCAAAACATAACGCACGCATATTGCACTTTGAATTCGCATGACTTATATGACCCATTAATAGGAGGTTCCCACGCCTCAAAGCGAGGGGTAATTAACGGTAACTTTGTTCGCGGCTTCCAGAGATTAGAATTCCCACAATCAATAAATCCTTCCCTATCTCGGGCAGGGGGAATCTATACACGCGTGACAAGCAAGCGTAATCCTATTACAATAGGGTGACGAAAAACACTCTGCGGATTATGACACATCCGGTGGGATCTATCTCTCCTCTCATCTCTCGAGTCAAGCGATCAAGCGAACTCAGGCAAGACATACGCTGTTGTCTGTACGGAACCATACTCCTTCATTCAGATCAACTCTCAACAATAATCAACAATGATGGCATTTCAAATGCTTGTTAGTCGCAAGTAATGGATGACGACCAGGGTCTGCTCGCCGTTCTTCACTTCTACCCTGTGTTCGAATGCCAACAAAGAACCACTTAACATACCTACTCCATAAGTTCATGTCCGAAATGACATTAAACTAAAATTTCTCAAGCTTTAAAGTTACATCCGAAATGACTTTAAACTAATGTATATTAAATTTCCGGAAAAACAAGCTCAGCTTCCAACGCCACCACTGTTGCATGCACAATCAAAACAACCGACAGAGACTTCTCCACCAAATCACATGTAGCAGGGGGCAGGACATCCAATCCAATCCGAGCCTATCATATTCTCTTCGGTCTCCGTCAGCGCTCTTACCGCGGAAGTTCCAATGAGCTAAATCAATAGACCGGCCATAAAAAAAAATCTCATTATTTGTCGGCGTACTAGCGACCCATAAAGTCTCGACTGCCAATATTATACAAACGAAGGCCGAAATCTTCCGGGAGCAAACAACTTGATCGTCCACCCTAGGAAATAACTCAAACCTGCCACGGCCTTCGTAGGACATACACTTGTCCAAAAGAAAAAGAAAATCTTAAGGCTTCTTCAAAGGAAGCCCAATGTCGGGAAGAATAAAATAAAACCCGTAGTCTCGGTCATCAATTCAGCTCGATCAAACTTAAATCCAAAAAAGCTCAAATAACTCTTACAAAAAGGCGTCAACAAGGCCAAATAAAGAATAAGCGTAATAACGACCCCTAAGTCGTTAAATTGGGAATAGTTGACCCATAAATCGTTAAAGTGGGAAATAAAAAATAGAAAGAAAAGAAATAAAGCGTCAGTCTATAAGCAAAGGGGTACGAATGAAAACCTGAAAAGACTTGGTGAGTAAAAACAGCAGGATTACCCACGAGCTTGTGAAACCCCGAAATGCCGCACTCGGAAAAAAAATTGACCCAAATCGTTAACTGGGAATATATATGTATATATAAATAAACATCTCAAATTCCCCCAACGGCGAATGATGAGTCGTTCATGTACTATTCCGATGTAGCGATGCAGACGCCAATAAAATTTTGAAACCCCAAAATTCCAAACTTTCAATCCAAACTCAATTCAAGATCTTCAAAATTCCAATCAAAACACAATCCAAATTTCAACTCCAAAATTTAATCCTCAACTTCAAAATTCAACTCAATGCAAATCCAGACAAAATCCAAATTTCAACTCCCAAAATCCGGACCTTTTAAGTCCTAATTCAATTCCCAACGATATTGACCCCTAAATCATTAAACCGAGAATAGAGATCCCTAAATCATTAAACCGAGAATAGATCCTTAAATCGTTAAACTGAAAATAGATGACCCTTAAATCGTTAAACTGGGAACAAATAAAATCCTCCAAAGGCGAATGATGATTCGCTCCTGGCACTATTCCAGTGTAGCGATGCAGACTCCAACCGAAAACCAAAATTCCAAATTCTCCAATGGCAAATGATGAGTCGCTCCTGGCACTATGCTTCAGTGTTAGCGTTCTGATGCCGAACCAAAACAAAAATTCTAAGTTCTCCCAAGGCAAACGATGAGTCGCTCCTGGTATCATACTCCAGTGTAGCGGTGCTGAGCCAAATCCCAAACTCATATTCAAATCCCCAACACAAGTTCAAATCTCAACTCAAATTCAAAAGTCCCGCCAAACAGACAAGAATCAAAAAAATTAAATCAAAGTCCCACTCGGCAGTACTTTCAAGTTCAGAAAGTCCCGCTGGACAAATGGGAAAATCCCAGAACAAATCAAATTAACAAGTCAACCATCGATATCCCCGTCGGAATCAAGCTCCGTCTCGGAAACAAGTCAATCATCAGCATCCCCGTCGGAATCAAGCCCCGCCTCGGAATTAAGTCAATCAACGATCTCCCCGTCGGAATCAAGCTCCGCCTCAGAATATATGCCCTTGCGCCGGAGTCAAGCTTCGCCTTAGGATCAAACCACCCATTTGCTTCCCGTCGGAATCAAGTTCTGCTTCGGAATATCTGCCTCTGCGTCGAAATCAAACTCCGTCTCAGAATCAATCCCCTGCCGGAATGATGCTCCGCTCCCGAAATCATGCTCTGCCTCGGAAAGTATGCCCCCGCGTCGGAAAGTTTGCTCCAGCGTCGGTATAATGCTCCGCCTTGGAAAGTCCACTCCCGCATCGGAATCATGCTCCGCCTCAGAAAGTCAACCGCTTGTCAGAATCAAGCCCCGCTTGCTGCGTCGGAATCAAGCTCCGTCTCATAACCAACTTCCCTGTCGGAATCATGCTCCACCTCGGAAGATATACCTCTGCATCGGAATCAAGCTCCGTCTCAAAACCCACCCCTACACCGGAATCAAGCTTCGCCTCAGGATCAAACCAACCATCTGTCTCCCGCATTGGAATCATGCTGCACTTTGGGATACTGACCTCTACGTCACTAAAAAAGAATCAAATCAACCTCTACACGAAAGAAGATCCATCAATTTCATGCAAAAGACGTAGGCATGTGTGCATTTATTGATGGGGGGCACTTTGTTGGGATCAAAAATTACACTTCTCGGCTCAAGTCAATAAGTCAAACTCAAGGCCCAAAAAGTGGGATCGGGCCCAAGCCCGAACCCAAGTCCAAACATGTGGGCCTAAGCTTTAGACCGGTCCAAGCTCGAGCATGGGTGCTGGCCCCATCATCTCAAGAAGAGAATTAAAATGCAATAAATAGATATAAAATGTAGTAAATAAATTTATGTATAATAAATATGAATAATGTAAAATAATGGGCAAAAGCCAATTATGTAAAACCCATGGTTCATGTGCAAAAAGAAATGAATACATGGGCATGGGAGAGGCAAATGAGCCATTTTGTAAAGCCCAAAAGGTAAAATGTAAAGCTTATATAAGGCAAACATATGAAGAAAATCAATAAGAATTTTCACTCCCATATCATTCTAGGATTTTGAGCCTTCTCTCTCTATCTCTCCTCAAACTTCTTTTTCTTTTCTTCAATTAAATCAAGAGAGAGCTCTCTCTTTTTCTGAAATAAATAAAATTAGACCACAAGCCCATCGAAAAAAAAGTGAATCTTCCATCAAATCTCAAAAAGGAGATTTTTGATTTCCTCTTCCATTTTCAAGATCCAATGGGGAAAAGGAAGGAGAACCCATATCCAAAAAACCCATCGTGACAAAATCTAAAGCTTGGAAAAGGGAAAAGAGGCCCACATTTCACCGTTCAAGACTCAAAACCCAAAGTTTTGAAGATTCAAGAGAGTATTTTTGGACCAAAATAGAAGGTTGGGGTGATCCCATCGAAGAGGATGCCCTTTAGGCTTTTCCCTTAGGAAACCCCAGGAGCTCAAGCTCCACGATCGGGAGGATAAGCTTCAAGGAGGCATGCGCCAGTGTCCGTGTAATGCAAGGGCGCAAGCGCCAAGCGCCAATCCTCATGCGCCAAGCGCGAAGGCCAACTCTCTTGTGCAAGCGCCGCGCCGAGCGCCATCCCCATGTATGCGCAAGCGTCAAGCGCCATCCCCATGCGCAAGACTTCCATTTTCAAAAAAAATTCTAACGGGAGGTCGGCCCGCACCCCGCAATGAGGCTGCTAGCCCTCTTGACCCCCAGCCCGCTAATCGGGTAGCAGGACCCCCGTAAACTCTGCGAGACCCCTGTTATGCCCAAATCACCCTCAAAATTGTTTTCAAAACACAACACCCGCATATTATACTTTGAATTCGCATGACTTATACGACCCGTTAATCGGAGGTTCCCTCACCTCAAAACGAGGGATAATTAACGGCAGCTTTGTTCGCGGCTGCCGGAGATTAGAATCATCACAATCAATAAACTTCTGCCTATCTCGGGCCGGGAGAATCTGTACATGTCTGACAAGCAAGCGCAATCCTATATCAATAGGATGATGAAAAACACTCTACAAATTAGCGAAGACAATAAGAAAAATTAGTTAATTCTGGATCTGTAATTTCAACGCAACTACTGAAATTTTCCAGCTAAACCACAAAAATGTAGCTAATATTTTCCATTGGATGGTACTTGATTGGTTAACCCACCAAATTGGAAGTCCCATTTATAAAAACTAATTCTTCAAGAGCAAGTATAACTTTTGACATGTATATATAAGCTATTGAAGTAAACAGCTACAAACTATTTATGACTTAGCAACTACATCATCTGGATCGTGGTCGTTAGTAAAGGTTTTAGACGCTTATATTTAGGTTTCAGATACATGCATATACAGATAAGCACTCGGGAGGTATGTGTGCGCGTGTGCACAAGTGCGAGTGACTCAGAACTGTTCAAAATACAGCCTATGACACACTTCGAACCAGTAAACCCCAAACTAATTTAAAGGAGGAACTAATTCATATCGGTTTTGAGAATAACAAATAAAACAACGATAGGGATATCGTTGACCCATACCATCCGCTGCATGCATCTTTTGTCTCCATGTGCAGCTTGATCGAGGGCCTAGGTCTACACCTAGTCCTCTTCACTCTTTCAACTATGATCATATCACTTGTAGGTCTCCTTTATACATGGATAATCAAGCCTAAAAGAACTTCCCTCATTTTATACTCGATCAAAGTTAAAAGTTTCAACTTCTTGCGGATAAACATCCCTCAAGCAACATCATATGCCAGTATATACTATTCAAAGATGTGGCCTTAAAGATGGTGGTCCAAAAGCTGAAGCGACACTGTCTGTGCAACTGTGTGTGTGTGTGTAAACCAAAAATTGGAAACCAAAGGCCGCATCCATATCAGAGTAGCCTTCTTTCTAACATTTACACACTGCTTCACGAATTCTAAGAATATTGACACTTGTTGGAGGCTGGGTTTATGGTAAATTTTACACAGTGTTTCTTCATTTGTTTAATATGTTAGGGATACAGAGATTAAGCAAACAGCATGATAAAATTACAAGAGAAACACTTTATAAACATAGCATATCAATCAAAACAATAACTGAACTGGAATGTAGCACCAAGGATGGCATTGACTCATAACCGTCTCCAGTTCCTCACATGTTCTAATACACATTTTGGGCTTTAATTAATGGTTTTGAGCGGTATGGGCAGTTAACTAGGAAAATTAACGGTTTTAAGGAGATTTTACTGCTGTTAAAAGTTCTTGATGTATCGAAGAAGATGAAACCAAAAATGGAGGGAAATTCTTTTCCTTTTACAAAAAGAGAGACTAATCATTTTGCACCAATTCAATGCCATCTCAATTCTTATTTGGGGGGAGGGGGGGAGCGAGCCTTTTCTAGGCTTCTTACAACAAACCAAATTAAATTGTCAACCCCCCCCCCCATTTTTTCCGCTGACAAGTCTCGAAGCGGTTGTCAAAAAACCCTTGTCTACAGTATTATGGTTGCCTACTATATCTAGTTATTATACTCCATCCGTTAACAATCACTTCTCCTTTTAGGAATTATTTTTTTGTCCTAAATTACATGTCCTTTCATGATATAGAGTGAATAGTAAATCACTTCTCCTTTTAGGAATTATTTTTTTGTCCTTAATTACATGTCCTTTCATGATATAGAGTGAATAGTATAGATTTTCTCACCACACTTATTCTTTTGTTTTGTAAAATATCTAAACTAACCTCATTGGTACAAGATTCCAAAGAAAATTTAAGAAAATGAGAAGATGGCATTCATTTAATATGAGAATAATTTAGGAAAATTTACTAAGATGACAATATTATAATTTTTCTTTCAAATAGGTTTTAAATCATACCTTAATTGCCGTGCAAAAATTTAAAATGACAAGTGATTGTGAACGAAGGGAGTACAATATTTATGCGGTTGCTTGCGATATCTATGTTGTTACATGCGATATCTATGACCTATTTAGATATAGGCCCCGTTCGGGAGAGCGGCATCCGCCACTGCCCCCGCGCGGCCTACAACTCAACGCGTCGCCTGCCGCTCAACTCGTCACCGCTCTCCCCGAACGGGAGAGCGGCGACGTTTCCCATCGTTCCTCGAGAGCCCACCGCTCCTGCATAGCGGTGGATAAGGGGGTTGGTGGCCCCCCTTTAACTTTGGTTTTTATAAATTTTTAAAAATTATGGTGGGGCCCACCTGTTTAAATTGTGTTTTTTAATGCATTTTTAATATATATTTTTAAAAAATATATATTTACTAATTTATATTTAAAATCATGGTTAAAAAACCATGGTTCAGGCTATCCAAACACTTCATGGTTACAAAATCATGGTTTTATACCACTCACCCGAACACATCCCAAAATATGGTTTGGTTACAAAACCATGGTTTAACACCGCTCACCCGAACTAGCCCATAGCATGCTACTATACATATGCTACATGAAAAATTTCCAAGGGATGTTTGACAACTGCTTCGAGGCCGGGGGGTTTTGTCGGCGGGAAAGACTGTTTGTTTTTTTCCTGACAATTTACCCTTAAAAAACTATGCACCAACTATCTTTTAGACAATCCGTCCAAAAGAAAGAACAAAATGAATGTTGGATTGGATACATCTTTTCGCTCTCTCAAAATCATACCCCATATAAAACTTCAATCATTCAAATCTTTGTGGATGAAAAGAAAACAGACCAGTTATTTATTTTCCTATTAATCTACAATATAATCTCCAAAGTAATAATTTAATTCCTAAAAATTCTTGACGCAATCCAAACCTACACTTTTTTTCAATTTGAAGTATCTACTATCCAATCTAAATCCTAAATAATCTACAACCTGATTTTTCGAACAAGCTGTCTAAAGCTTGATCGCTGAAATTACATAGACGTCTAAAATTACCAAAAAGAATCATGACTTCTAATTAGTTTAATATATCTGGTTACATCACATGCGAGCCATATGGAAGAAACTTGGAAAATAATAAATTATAAGGCCATAAACTCAGATGTTTTTTCAAGAAATTTGGCTTTTAGTTAGAAATTAGAAGGTACAGACCACAGAAGAATCAGTATGAATATAGAGACCAATACAAGTCCAACAATTATTAAGCAATTAATTAGAACACCAACAATACATTCCATATAGACTACTACCAAGAGTGTGATTGCAAAAGGAAACGGGTACAACACATTTAGTTGTTAAAATTAAGTTTGCTCATCAAAATTAACTCTAATGCACTCCAATGGATTTATTATATCTTGCTCTCGGAATATAGTAGTAAACAAAAAAGAGGATAATGGATAATCAATCATTACCTACTGATCTTCATTAAATTAGTAGAAGTTCACATTCCTTTCTTTCCTCACTGTTAAAGAAATCTACTTGCGTCTAAAATTAGTGAAGCTTAATATAGAAACTAGAAGTTTAATAAATTCGTTCCTGAAACAGTTTCTTTCCCCTTTTTTCTTTGCCAAATTTGTTCCTGAAATAGCTGTTGTAAGGTCTTGCAAGAAATAGCAGCTGCGTGCGTGTTTCATAACTGACAATCCATGGTCCCACTCTTGTGCTCTAACGAATAATGCAGGAAGTATCGAAGGGTAATAGCCCAGCAAAAATACTTTCCTCTCCAAAGTGACGGGTCGTCGGTTTGAGTTGTAAGAGGCTCGCATCCAAAAATAAAATAATAATGCATGAAGTCTTATATAGCTTATATTTCAGGGTGACAAGTGGCATATTTACTGAAAGCAATATTAGTAATGAGCTCCTCTCTAGCTTATATTCACATTCCTCTCTAGTCTACGTGACCTCCTTCTACGTGCAGATGGATAAGAGATAGGCCTTTTACATTTGTGTAGATCAGGCCAATAAGCCACAACATGCAACATAAAATTCAGAGTAAGAAATTACGATCTGACCTGCAACAATTTTCCACCTGCTGCAAAAGATCGCAATCCTAGTGTATCCTGCATAAAAGGTATGTTCGCCATAATATGAGTACTGCTACAATATACAATACATTTAGGCAACAGAAGGAAAATATTCATGGCAAAGTTTCAAATGCAGGGAAGAAACAAATTTACATCTATATCCTGTTAAAAATAAATATATATACCTTGCTTCTAAAGTCAACAAGAAATTGTGCAGCAGGATCCCTTTTTGTCACATTAGTCAATGCATCGAGGAACCAACCACCACCAGGAACCCTTTGTCTAGACACGTGCAACCCCGGGTGATTTCTTGCATGCAGAGCTATAACATAACCCTCTTTCAACAGCTCCCCAGACCTTTGTTTAGCAATTGAACTTGTTGTCACGGCTTTCTCAGGAGTCGATTCCAAAGTCGATTCAAAACCGCCAATATGCTTATTTCTAGAATCTTCTGGAGAAGCAAACCGCGAACTAGAACTCAACACTTGGTCCCTACCACTTAATGCATTATCATCATCTCTATTTGAAGCGTAATTGCTACTGCTTTCTACTCCTGAGAAATCATTAGATTTTTGCCCGGATCTACGACGAGCTGGCCTCTTCTTTCCTTTCTTGTGTGATCTACTACGCCTAGCCTCAGACCTCGAGGGGACAGTTAGAGACAGACCAGAAGCTTGCGACTCTTTTGTCTGATGAATGCCAAATTTCTGATTATTAGGAATTGATTGGCTTTCACTGGTTTGGGGCTCAGGACGGCAAATCTGCATAGAACTTCCTTTTACCTTATTCTCCAATTGGTCGTCATCATATTCAATGTCACTTTTTTCTTCGTCTTCACCAGAAACAGCATTGTTTGGAAAAACTCCATCAAGAATAAATGAGTGCAGTATCGAGAGAGCTTTCTCCCTTATCTCCATCCACACTTCTTCACTATAATCTGCGCTTCGTGGAAGAATTAACACATTTGGCATCTCCCGCACCTACAACATGATTTTATAGCTAAATAAGCACTTGAATCAATATACAAATTGTAAACATCTTAATTAGGATCAAGGGGTTTAAAAAAAAATTAGAAGCAAAAAACTGATCAAAATCTAGAGCCACCAAAATCTATGGCATTTGGCTTCTCCTGCACCAAGCATGATTGAAATAAAAGGCCATAAACTACAGTGAATGTGTAACTTCTGCAGAACTTAGACCTTAATGTCAATCAATAGAAAAAATCAAGTTAAACTAAGGCACACCCAACATGCCATCTAATCAAACCATGGCCAACCAAGCTACTAATAAACCAATTGAGCAAGTGATAATTATAGATAAGGTATATCCGACTTATAATTAACACAAAAATAAAATAACATTAAACTTATTTTTACAAATCACATGTCAAATGAAATTAAAATCATGTGCAGATAACTCAACTACAGTGCTATTTAATGGTAATCATAATTCATAAATCTGTTAAAACTTATGGTGTTCACTTATCATTTTCTCAAGCCTTAACAACTAGACACAATAATACAACTATGCAGTAAAGCTAATGCCTATACCCATGCTTCCATCCATTGTGGACCTTCAGCACCATCCAAAGCACAACCAGCTATAGTGCCTTCAATCAAAAGCTGTTTTAGAGCGCAATCATCTATCAACTGACTGCTACCAGTATTCACAATAAAAGCTCCTGCAGACAAACAACGACTTCCTTAAATCAAGAATGGTAGCTTGCTGGCACTAGATCCACCGATTTATTATATATATATATAAAGAACACTCTAACAAGTAAAGAGATGGGCAAGACAAAGCTTCCAAAATTACCAGGCTTTATATGCTGCAGGCATTCTGCGTTAATAATTTGCATGGTATCATCAGAGAGCGAGCAATGAAGAGATACAAGATCACTAGCTGCCAATAAATCGTTTAGCGTGTCCATTCTTCGAGCAGCAGGAGGGAATGAAATGGATGTCCGCCTTGATTTTCCTCTTCCCTTCAATAAAAGAATCAAGATTAGGATTTTACACAAATTAGCTTCATCAAACAGCTAGAGAATGCACTTTACTGACACAAATATGTGCTTCACTGTTATTTAGAAATACCTAAGCTCGAATTCTTCCCTTAACGAACTAAACTCAATACCAAAAATTCTGGACTATGCCTGTATTTCAAATTTTCAATAGGTAAGCTGATCTAACTGGAGAGAAGTAAGATTCAATATTTTATTAGGGAAGCAATTCAAGCAAATTAATTAATCCATGGCATAAGAGGACATGATTAAAACCGCAAAAATAAGGGGCAAAACAACATTCTGTTACCAGTAACAGCATTTCAATTTAGCTTTAGAGCACAAGTGCTGTTCCATAATTTTTTTTAAATGGTGAAGTAACTTTGACATAACATGTCTTTCATCCATGGGAGGAAGCATTCAGTTCACAAATTTGATGGTGTGATCTGAAAAGCATCACAAATTTGATGGTGTGATCTGAAAAGCATCAGAGAAGTTATTTTTAATTTGGTTTATTAATATTTTTTCCTTACTGATGCTCACAAAGCCACATACAGAAAAACTAAACTACCAGGCAGCCTTAAACACACTGGGTGTGTTTCACAAAGAGACATCTAACCCAAAGAGCTAATTAATGCATCTTCCGGATGGGATAAGAGAATTCCTACCACCCTCTTTCTTTCTCTCAAATGAAGAAATGATTGGAAAATAAATCATCAAGTACAAAAAAGAGTAATGAACCCCGGTATAGACCGGTACGATTCAATTCAACATTTTATTCATTCGGGTTTGATTGTGTCATAACTCTATAATTCGATTATCATGGAAATTAGGAATTTATATTACTACCTAGATGTAGTTGTAAGCTGACATAATAACATCACTATTCTGCAAAAATAGAGGATACATATCAAATAGTAATCAGCTAACTTCAGTGCATTTTAAGCATAAGGGGAACAAAGAGTGATTTTTGGAAAACTGGTTTCGAAATACCTCACGAAGAGGGTCATTAAAAATTCTGCACTTCAATCAAGTAGAAATAGATAAACTACAATGCAAAATAAATTGGAAAAAGCAAGGGTTTTCATGCCTGCAGCCTATAACATCAAACTCAAATTTGAAGCCATGAGAAGAGATAATAAGTTCAAGGTTTGGTCTACAATGTACATATCTCAGCTCAAATACAAGATAGTTGGTTGGTTCGGGCATTGCTAAATAAATTTGTTCTCAGCTGGAAAGAAGCTGCAATCCCCTACTCAGTTTTCATTGAAATTGTCTATGTCTGACTACTTATCCACAACATACATTCTTGACAAGTAAAAACAGAACCATAGGTAACAGTTTTCTAAGCAACCTGTCTACAAGAGATGCTACGAGTAAAACTACCGAACTGAAAACTCCTCCAAAAGGGTAAATGAATCAAATTTTAGGAAAAGATCATGCTAAGAAACCAAGTTAAAATAAAAGATTGGCTAATGCATCCCTTGCCTTCCATACTAAACTTATTTCCAAAGGACCAAAACCAAGAGAGCATTGTTTTAAGGTCATCATCAATCCATCCTATCCCATGCCCAACACCAAGTTTATTAGACTAGAACAGGACATGCACAAGAAACAACTATTATTAAGAACAAAAAAGTAACAGCATTAGTGATCAGTAAGTAGTTTCTACCATTTGAATCATTCTGTACACACCCCCACTGTTGGTCTAAGAGACACTGCAAGCGAAGTGAAGAACTAGCTCTTCTCTGAGGTGCTTCAGGAAAATTTTGACTTTTAGGTACAGATCTCAAGAACGAAATTAATTATAAGCTGGTAAATGTAGAACGCTTTGTCGCCTAAATGTACCGCCTACAATTACATGCCAAAATGATTGCAGAATCCAACACGAGAATGTTAATTTATAATTTAGTCTCAACCAAAAACCACTTGGCCCAAGTTTTGCACAGTAAACTGTAAAAGAGTACAAATCCAAACACAACCACTATTAAAACCAAACAGGTAATTACCTTGTCGATAAGAAATAGTTAATAACTGCCCATTGACAACTACCACTGCAACTATAATCTTTCCTTTAATATATAACTATAAATATATAACTATAATCTTTCCTTTAATATATGCCCAACTTGCCAAAAACAGTAGCAAATATCCACAAAAGAGTCCCAGGATTCAATTTTTCAGCATCAATACTAATCAAAGAACCAAATCCATACCTCATAGAGATCAAAATACAGCACACTCATCTTAAACGCAAGACTCCTCGTCGCCAAACACCTTGCCGAGGCCGATCTCCCCACGATCCCCAAAACCAAACCTCTACACCTCCTCATCCCTTTACACAGCGGCTGGATCGATCCAATCCATCCCGCCGCCGACGACGAGCAGCTCGAATACCTAGCCAGCAAGTGCGTCCTTCTCAGCAGCCCTAGGATCAACGCCATCACCGTATCCGCCACCTCCTCCGCTCGATCGACGTCCACGTGGACGAGCCTGAGCCCGAGATCGGCGGCGAGGGCGGAGTCGACGGCGCGGTCTGTAGAGCCGAGGCAGAGGACGAGCTGCCATGGCTGGAGGCGGCGCTGGGCGGCGCGGGGGAGAAAAGCGAGAGAGTGGACGATTACGGCGGCGGCGGACTCGATCCTGCCGGAGGCGAGGTGGGAGAGGCCAATGTGCTCGACGGCGGCGACGCCGGCTAGGGTTTCCTGCTCGAAGGAGGGATCGTCGAGGCAGTTGAGGGTGATGACGAGAGGGACCGTGTTCGGGTTCGGATCCGATTTGGGGCGATGGATCCGATTAGGGTTGTTGCTGCCGCTGCTCATATTTCTTTTCTTATGGGGGTTTTCTGTAATTTGGGGGGTTTTGGGGAGATGCGTGTTGGGGAAAGCGAGAAGACGAGGGTCAGTCACGAGGGGTAAAAGGTCGAGGACGGAGAATGGGCTTATCAATTCAGATATTTCCGATTTTGTCTTAATCAACATCTATACTATACTGATACTAATCTATAAGAGAATAACCTAGAAAAGATGCTCCATGAGGCTTTTTCATCGGGTGGCGTCAATAAACTACACCCTCCACTGTTTTATTCGACGATCGGCACTCATTATCGTCATCTCTATAATCTAAGATATAAATACACCAAATTTCATATTTCATGTGATTCCATCACCTTTTCACCGTTGATTTAGCAATGTAAAAAGTTCTATTATCGGTAAACCGTTAATTTTGCACCCACTAACTCAACGATAAAAAAATGATGGAATCACATAAAATTTGGTGTGACCACGTCTTACGTGATAAAGATAATGATTATGGATGCCGGTCGTGGAAAAAATTCTTGGATGGTGTATTTTTTCGATCCTATAGGAGAAAATTCCCTTCTATGACACATTTCTTCCATTATCCTCGATCTATAATGCAATACTAATCTATAGTACAAATGGCATTGATTAGAGTCGGCCTTCTCCATTTTTTAAAAAATCAAGAAAAAAGGAGAAAATTTCTCCAATCTTAGAGCAACCACATCATCAAAAAAAAGACAAAAATAATTAATTTTTTTATTAATTTAAATTTTAAATTCACTCCACGTTCTCTAAAATTTCAAACAAAAAAGAATTTTGTAGAAATTAATTTGAATTCCAAATTCAATCTACATCATACTCAAATTTAAGACAAAAAAAACTTTCTAAAAATTATTTTAATATTATCATTTTTCAACTTCTACTTTCATTTACTTAAAACTGTCTTCTTTGGCTTAAATATGGTAAATAACATGTTACAATATCTTCTAGAATATTCTTGATCCAAGTTACTAAAATGACTATTTTCTTCACTTCTTAGCATTCAAAATAATTTTAAACCAAAAGCCCCCTGTTTTATATTTATCCATGGGCTCAAGAATTTTTTTTGGGGCTCTAAATAGGATAAAACTACATAGTTCATTCAGATTTATATAAGTATTACACATTTTATTAATAAAACGTGCATCACGCGTGCAAAATGCTAGTTTACTTGTATAGAAGTTTGTCGGTTGGTGGATGTGGCCCCACGAGAAATTAATCAAGACGGCCATTAGCCAGTGGGGATGGAAACATATACAGATAATCTAATTCGGCTCCATATCCATATCTGAATTTTATACACATATAGTTGTATTCCTTTTTAATGACTATATTCATCTTCGTATCTGCATCTGCAATAGCCACCGATACAAATACAGTAACACCCTATCCATTTTGTATCTATATCCGATATCGAGTTGATTTTTTAGACTTTATCGGATGTATTTTGTACGATGTTCATTTCATATTTGTTGTTGTATATGAGATTTACCAAATACGGATAGTAATTTTCATTTCCGATAACTATTTGTGACCATATTTGAATCCGCCTAGGACTGCCAAATACGGTTGTATTAATATTGTTAAGAATAATAATAAATTTAATTAGATTGATAAGATTTAGATTTGATTAGATTTAATTAGATTATTTGTATTTCCTATTATTAGAAAAGCAACAATATATATAAGGCAGTGGGGATTCTTTAGCTACCTCATAATTTTTTCTAATTCTCTGATTACATGGTGTTAGAGCCTGACCCTAACCCCAATACCTACTCATCACCCCTTTTGAAAATTAATTTCCGGTATCGTTCATAAACAGAAAGATACAATTTCGATAACAAGAAATCAACTGGATACTATCTTAAACAAAGAAAAATATAAAATTGGTTAATAAAAAAACCTTTGGATCAAAAATCCAATGATGCTTAAGCATCCGGGCTGATCTTAAGATCAATTAGGGAAATCTCAAAAAGAGATTTTCTCTACTTACCCAACAATATTCATACCCTATATAAAGGATTCTAGAGATTGTTTATCACCGAAAACTGGGAAGACGAGCGTCTTGTCTGAATTTGGGAGCAGATGCTATATGAAACATATCCGTCCACCTCTCTGAAAATACCAAGTTGATTTATGGTACTGTATATCGGAGGTTTGGATGGATGCGTTCGTTGTAGCAGAATTCATCAGATCCCCCCTCATATGTGAGGGGTTTATTGATTGTGGGAATGTTTTTTCCTGCAGGCGCAAACCCCTGCAGTTAATTACGTTATCGCAGTGTGATAACAACTTTCTCTGATCCAGAAATCTTTACGTGTCGTGTTTTTGTTTATTTAGGGTTGCCCTTGGATTGTGTATGGAGACTAATTTATGTCGTCGCTCATAGGGCGCGAATTAGTCTAAATCTGTATATTAGATTTGGGGTTTGAACTTAGGTAGCATTTCTCATCTTGATGAGGTCTATAAGCTCACGGGACATTTGTTTTCATTTAAGGATCGTTAGCCTTATTAGAAACTAAGATAAACTTAGGTTCTGATTAAGGACCGATAGCGTATATGAGACTAAGGTCAACTTAATTATGAAGCAGAAACTTCTATACATGGTGTATATTAACTGAATATCCAAGCTATAGCTTGTTGTTCATGTGCGCATGTGTATAGTATAGCGCGCACGTGTTTCGCAGGGGGCATTCATGTTTTTCCCTTTTAGAGAAGTATACATGAGTATGGGGTGCGCATGTATATGGTGCGCATGGGTATAGGATGCGCATGTTGCTCTAGTCAAGAAGTGCGCACGTGAGTATCAAGTGATGCGCACTTGATTAGGTTTAAGTAACGCGCACGTGTGTATCACGTGACGTGCCTGCATCTTTGTCTATGGGGTGCGACGTGGATATCACGTAACACACATCTGTATGAAGTGCGCACGTGGATATCACGTGACACGCATCTGTATAAAGTGCGGTTCAGAAAGGGATACACACGTGTGTGTGCCACGTGATGCGCACTTGATTTTGAACATTAAGTATGGCTGATGTGGATAATATCCTCCACATGCGATCACGTGCACATCACGTGATGCACACATCCATAGTTTACACTCTAAGCCAGGTGCACACTATGATACAACAGGTTTTGGCTTTCAAAGAGATTGGGATCTCTGTTATTTAATTTAAAGTCAATGAAAGTAAAAAAACTTTCACAAGAAGCACTAATTTCGATCTGTATCTTTGTGATCTTCATTTTACAGAGGTTTTATCTAAAGTCTTAGATCTTAAAATAAATCTCTCATGAAAGCAATGACTTTTTGTATAAGAGAAATAAATTCTAAGATCATTTGATTTTTATTTTATTTGGAGAATTCTTAGTTTCGTTATGAAAAACACTAGCTTTTATAAAAGAAAGAGAGCATCCTCTTCTTTTTTATTACCTAGTTGGCTAGGGTTTTTTCTTGAGAACTTCGGTTCTTCGAGAGTTCGGAGAGCTTTTTCTTCTTCTTCTTTTAAGAAAAAAAGGATATTTTTCATTGTGACGGGGGGGTCCTATTTATAGAAGAGTAATTGTTAGGTGTTTTCCTCACAATCAGGTTAGTTTTGATCTTAATTGATTTATATCAATTAAAAATGATATGCGCACCATTGGATCATTGATCCAAAAATCAATTTTGAATGTTTTTTTGTTAAGTTTGTTATTAACAAACAAATTTAAATTGATTTATATTAATTTAGGGTGCGTGCACACCGTTGGACCATTGATTCAAGATCAATTTTTGTTAACCTTGTTAACTGATAGATGATTTTCTTTTACATGCAATGGCCTTTGCCACGCGCACATGCTTTGCACGCGTCGCATCACATGTGATGGCCTTTGCCACGCGCACGTGCTTTGCATACGATGGCTTTAAGCCATGTGCACATGCATTGCATGTCGCATCGCATGATAGGTGCGCATCTATTAGATGTGCCCTAAAATTAGGTGCGAATAAATGCCCTCTGCTACTTTGCCCACGTAAGCATGTACGTGGGTTAAGTAGTATGCCGCTAGAGATTTGATGGTTTAGGAGACAGGTTTAGATCCCTGCCAACTAAGGCTTTTTCCATCTTCATAGTCCGGAAGGGTCTCATGAAGGTATTTCTCCTTATGAGTCGAGAGGATCTCATAGGTGTATTTTCTCCTTAGGAACTGTGGGGATCCCTAAGTGTACTTCACCTTTATGAGTCGTAAGGATCTCACTCAGGTATTTTCTACCTATGAATCAAGAGGACGTGTAAGTGGCTTCTTCTCTTTATTGGTAGCTTGGTTAACCAATGAAGGATGTTTTAGGTGCAACCTTGTCGATTGTGGCCCATGAATAGTATACGATGGTTAATATGACGACAATCCGCAGGGCAATGATGGCTTAGGAGACATGTTTAGATCTCTGCCAACTAAGGCTTTTCAATTTTATGAGCCGTGAAGGTCGCATAAAAGTATTTCTCCCTACGGGTCAAAAGGATCTTGTAGGTCTATTTTCTCCTTAGGGGTCGTGGGGACTTCTAAGTGTCTTTTTCCTTTGTAAGTCGTAAGGATCCTACAAGGGAGTTTTTTACTTATGAGTCGAGAGGACCCATAAGTGGCTTTTTTACTCCATCGTTTGTGCTGAAGTGACCTGGCTTAGTTTATGTACTCGTCCCGGAGCGTTAGTTTATCCTCCTTTGATGAATAAATTTGGCCTAACGTTAAACATACATAACCTTTGTTAATCTAAGAGTCCGTTAGGTTGTTGGTACTGGGTGTAATCCATCGCACTGTTGCGTTAGCTGATTTCTTCTCGGCTCACGTCCACTCAGGTCGCTGTTTCGAGTAGCTACGCACCTCCCATATCTCCCATCCAATCAGATGTGGGGATACAATGTCTCAAGTAATCTTCTTAGGCGAACGTTTAGATGGCCATCAGATGATTCAGTGGTAGGCGTCACCATTGCGTTTTATCTTAAGGTTAAGCTTTGTTTGAATCCCCGAGAAGTCATTACCGCACCCTTCCGAGGTGGGATGACGTCTAATGGTGTTTGAGCTTGTGGATGTAGGCTTTGTGACATGTTTCCTTCCTTCAGCATGGAAAAATGCTGCTCTTTTCATATATTTATGCTCGTGGATTGTCTACAAGAGTCGATATTGATATACCTGTAGGGCAGAGATTTTTTTTATATTTTATCATCAACATTTTTTTAATTCTCTGCGATGCTCTTTCATTTCGGCTTTTCTTATCGCGAAAATCGCGATTGCCCAAACATTTCGGCTTTTTGTTCGCGGTGCTTAATCATTTCGGCCCTTTTTTTATATTCCCGATTTGGCGACTTAGGGGGTCAGGAATTTGGAATATGGGACCTTGGGTATCGTTCGGTATCGGTATCACTAACACTGAAGCGTAAATACCAGGAGCGACTCATCATTTTCTATTATCTGTTTGGACAAAGATGGCTTAGAAGGCATGTTTAGATCCCCGCCAACTAAGGCTTTTTGAGTTTATGAGCCGTAAGGATCTCATAAAGGTATTTCTCCCTACAAGTCGAGAGGATATCGTAGGTGTATTTTCTCTTTAGGGGTTGTGAAGGCCCCTAAGCGATATTCACTCTTGTAAGTCATAAGAATCTTAAAAGAGTATTTTCTCCTTGCAAGTCATGATGACTTACAAGTGTCGTTCACCATGTCGAGAAATATCACTCGTCTTTGATAGGACTTGGTTAGGAACATACTTATTTACGCCCGTGGATTGTGTACAAGAGTCGATATTGGACCATTTATAGGGCATAAATTTTGTGGGGTTATAATGGCTTAAGAAACAGGTTCAGATCCCTGTAACATGGGGCTTTTGAATTCTATGAGCCGTGAGGGTCTCATAGGGGGATATTCTCCTTACGAGTCGTGAGGATCTCATAAGTGCTTTTTCTCCTTTGGAATCATGGGGATTCTTAAGTGTGTTACTCCCTTATGAGTCGTAAGGATCTCACGCATATGTTTCTTTCCTTACAAGGTCGGGAGGACTTTGCAAGCATATTTTCCTTTCTTTTTACGAGTTTATGCCCTTTCGGGTTTTCACAAGCTTGCCGGCAGTCCTGCTGTTTTTATTCACGGAGCCCTTTCAAGTTTTCATCCGTTCCCATTTTGCTTGTAGACATGCCTTTTTTACGACCGCCTCGTTGGTGGAGTTTCACTGTCGGTGAGACTTCAGGTGTAGCCTCGTCGGTGGGACTTGGGGAAGATATGGATTTTTTATGCCCATGGATTGTATACGGCGATCAATATGGAGATCTACCATAGTGCAACACATTAGTTTAGGGACATTACGGTCCATCTTTCCAGTTTAGGGACATGGTGGTCCAATATTAGTTTAGGGACATTGCGGTCCCTAGGGGACATAGACCATCCGTCATTCCAGTTTAGGGACATAGGGGTCCGTGGGGGACATAGACCGTCCGTGCCCGTGGATTGTATACGGTTGGTTATATGATCCCTGTCGTAGGGCATAGTGTATTTGAGGTACCATCATCCGGTAGGGCTTTCAGAGTTTCAATTTTGGAAAGGTAGCAAGCGGACACAAGCATCGTCATCTATCATTGACCAAAATCGCCACTCTTTAAGCGTAGTATTTCTTGAGGAATCGACCGTTTATTGGTCGAAGAGGTCTTTCGCCATGCATGTCTATCAGCATGTATGCTCTACCTTGATAGACATGTTCTATGATGTAGGGGCCCTCATAGTTGGGCTCAAACTTTCCCTGTTTTTCACGGCTGAGAATCATCGGTCTTTTGACTATCAAAACGAGTTCGCCTTGACGAAACGTTCTCGGTCGGGTTAATCTTCCATATGCCCAGGTCATCCTTGCTCTGTGGGCCTCGAAGCTTTGTTGTGCTCCAAGACGGGTTTCATCTAACCCGTCAAGTTCTTCAAGCCGAAGGTGAGCATTTTCCTCATCAGTGAGCTCCTGTTGAATCTCCATTCATAGAGAAGGGAGTCCAATCTTTAACGGGAGCACCTCTTCCGATCCGAATACCAATGCATAGGGTGTCATTTTCGTGGCCGTCTTGAACGTCATTCAGTAGGCCCATAGCGCTTCCTGTGGCTTTTCGTGCCAATCGTTTTTATTTTTGGACACTGTATTCTTTTTGAGTTTGGTCAAGGTCTTGTTGAAATCCTTAGCTAAACCGTTGGCCCAGGGGTTATAGACCGAAGAGTATCTCCAGTCTATCTTGTATTGTTGGGCAAAGCAACTTATCTTGTGGCTTCGATATGCTGGTCCGTTGACTAAGACTGTCCATTGCGGAACTCCAAACCGGTATATGACATGAGTCTTGAAGAGGTGTATGATGTTTTCTGTCTTTACTTCCCTGAGCGGTACTGCTTCCGCCCACTTGGAGAAGTAATCGGTCATTGCGAGAATAAACCGATGCCCTTTAGAGGACGCTGGTTCGATGGGGCCACTATATCCGTTCCCCACATCTTGAATGGCCAGCTGGCTACAGTTGGGTGCAGCTGATTGGGATGTTGATGTATGAAATCCTCGTGTATTTGGCAAGAATGGCATCACCTTGCATATTCGATGCAATCTTGAATCATCGTGGCCAATAGTAGCACATTCTTTTAATATTGATCTTCATCTTCGGACCGGCTTGATGGGATCCGCAGAATTCGTCATGGATTTCCTGGATGACCTTATCGGCTTGCTTTGGTCCTAAGCATCTTAGCCATAGGTGATCGAAGGACATTCTATAGAAAGTTCCGTCGACAAAGGCAAATGACAGAGCCTGTTTAGCAAGCTGATGCCTTTGCGATGCATACTTGCTGGAATTTGAAGTAGTCTATAAAGACTTGGCGCCAATCCTTGCTTTTTTATTCCTGTGCTTGGAGAACATCCCCCTCAAGCATTTCATCCTCGTCGAGTGCTTCTGCTGGGACTCCGAAGGGAATTCTGCTGGCACTAGGACCTTACGGCTTTGGACGGTGATCCTCACGTCGTCGAGGCTTTCATCTGCTATTTCTTTGGTCAGCTTGGCTAATGTATCTGCCTTGTTGTTTTCCGTTCGCGGCACATTTTCCAATATATATGATGGAATCTGTGTCAATAGCTGCTGTACTCTTTCACCGTTTCTTATCAGCTCTAGCTTACACGTCTTGTAGTCACCATTTACCTGACTGACTATCAATTGAGAATCTCCATATATGAGAAGGTTCTCAATGCCCATTTCTATTGCGATTTCGAGACCGGCGATGAGAGCTTCATATTCTGCCTCGTTGTTGGTCCTTGGTTCTGTTAGCAAGAAGGCATAGCGAAGTATCCTGTCTTGAGAAGTCATGAAGATGAAACCCACCCCAGTTTTGACTATCGGGGTGTTTTTCTTCCGCGCTTTCATTGAAGATGCCCCGTTGAAGTAGAGCTCCCGACAGGTCTTCACTTTATCTTCTTGTTCACTGTCGGTTGTGTTGAATGCGTGCTCATCCGGCAGCTCATAATTTAATAAGGAATCGGCTAAGATTGGATACTCAGCGAGAAAATCGGCAATAGCCTGCCCTTCTATCATTTTGAGGGGACGATAAGTTATTGAGAACTCCACGAGTAGAAGGGCCCATTTCGCAAGTCTTCCTGTCAAAATTGCTTTGGTCATGAGGTACTTAAGCGGATCCACTCTTGATATTAAGTGGACTTCATGTGCTAAGGCGTAGTGTCTGAGCTTCGTGATGGCGAAGATCAACGCCAAGCAGTGCTTCTCGATAGGAGAGTAATTGCTTTCTGCTCCCAAAAGAACTCAACGTAGATAGTAGAGAGCTCTTTCTTTTCCTTGGTCATCCTCTTGGGCCCACAACGTACCTAAAGAACCTTCAAGGGCTATTGTATAAAAGATAAAGGGCTTTCCCTTAACAGGGGCAGCCAGTACTGACGGATTCTGCAGGTACTGCTTGATCTCTTCCAGTGTTTGTTGACATTTGTGATCCCATATAAAGGGAGTTCCCTTCTTTATGAGGTGACTGTATGGACGACACTTCCCAGAAAGGTTTGCGATGAATCATCGGATGTAGGCAAGCTTTCTTTGGAGAGACCGCGGTTGCTTCAGATTTCTTGGTGGGGGCATTTCTGTAATAGCACTAATTTTAGAAGGGTCGATCTCGATCCCTCGATGAAGAATTATGAACCCAATGAATTTTCTAGAAGAAACTCCAAAGCCGCACATCAGCGGGTTCATCTTCAGCTTGTACTTTCGGAGGCGTTTAAAAACGGTCCTAAGATATTCCCAGTGTTCTTCATAAGACTTGCTCTTAACCACTAGATCGTCGATGTAGCATTCAACGATATCGTGTATAAGTTCGTCGAATACCCTTGTCATGGCTTTTTGGTACATGGCTTCAGCATTTTTCAGGCCGAAAGGCATCACCTTTTAACAAAACACGCCAAACGGGGTATGGAAGGTCGTGTGCTTCTAATCTTCGAGGTTTATCCTTATCTGATTGTATCCGGAAGATCCATCCATAAATGAGAAAACCTCATGAATGGATGTATTGTCGATCATTAATTCTATGATTGGTATGGGAAAATCATCCTTCAGACATACCCGGTTGAGATCTTGAAAGTCCACACATATCCGAACTATCCCATTCTTGTTTATTACGGGGACGATGTTGGCGATCCAATCTGGATATTGTACTTCATATACAAAGCCAGAATCTATGAGCTTCTTAACTTCGGCATTGATGCTCATCTCGATCTTGAGTCGCATCCTTCTTAGCGATTGCTTATCAGGCTTCACTTCTGGTTTTATGGCCAGTTTGTACATCTCTAATCCCGGCATCTCGGAGTAGTTCCAAGCAAAAAAAATCTTTGTATTCCACAAGTACATTTCTCAAAGCAGGTACCTCGGATAGCAGCTTGCTAACGAATGTTGGTATCGGATCATCCTCCATTCCCAAGTTTATTTCCCTCGGCTCATCAGTTGTGGTATGCATTCCGTCTTCCAGCTCTTTTAGTGTTGGCGACGGTTCCAAAATTTCTTCCTCTTTGTTTGCGAGACATTCGAAGAGTTGAATCATGTCTTCATCTTCTCCCTCGGTCAAGAATTTTATCATGTGACAGGTATGAGTTCGCCTCCGTTTTCTGGGCCGGGCTGGTCCCAATCTGATGGCATAAATCTTCTCTGGCTCGTACTTCTGCGGCGGATCTATCCTCCAGCTTTCAGATAACACAAATCTGTCTTACTTGTACTAGTCTTCAACCCAATCCTTGAACACGGAGCAGTCTTCGATCGGGTGACTTTTCACGCGGTGATATAGGCAATAATCTGGATGATCGACTTCGTTTGCCTGTTCGGGTCGCCGAGGTCTCGGAAGTGACAACATCTGATATTTTATGACAAGGGTGAATATCTTTATCGTCTTATCTCGAGGGAAAGAATATTTTTGCCCCATCTTTTCTAGCAAGGAGGGACTTTAGCCGGTCTCTCTCTGGTGGACGAGCATCCTGAGATTATTTCGCTGCCTTTGAGGATTGACAGCGACCATCGTCTTGCTTTTATTTTCATTATCTCGAAATCTTCCTCCTGAGAAAGAAGGTGGAAGCAGCCAAGATTGGGGAAGCTCATATCTCATTTCTTCTGCAGCTTGTTCATGTAGGTATTGTTGTCTGGCCATTTCATATTCGGCCATCTCGCGGCTTTGGTTATCCTGGATAGCCTGACAGGCTTTTCTTATCATCCTGTCGATTTTCTCTTCTAATGGGTTTGGACTCCTTCGCATGGATCCTTCTCCTCGCTCAGCCGTGTCTTCTTTTGGGAGAGTGTTACCACGTGGCAATTATGGGTTTCCATCGCTTCTTGGGTTGGATATATCCCAAACCCGAAGTATCAAACTTTCCATCAGACTTGGGTCCACGAGTCTCTGGTGTTTCCCAGATTCTCTTATAGAATCGGGCCTATCGAACGGTCTGTTCGGTCGGTATCCCTTGTCGCTTCAAGAAATCCTCAAAACTCCTGACGCAGCATCTTGGCATGAGGACGGGCTTCAGTCTATCAAGACTTGGATCAAGTCCTTCACAAATTTCCCTTTGTATTCTGGTCTCTTCCGACTTATAGAAAAGGATTGCTCTTTCTTCCCTACGCATGGGAGGCATGTAGAAAGTCACCAGCTCCTCCAGCTTATCAACGTTGATGGTGTCGAGCTCTTTATAGTGTTGAGATGAGACCATGATAATCTGCAGGACCTGATCTTTCTCATTAAGAGTCTTTACCCACGGATGAGTGGAAAACACTACGTTAGTTTCTTCTTCCGAATCGCTGCCGAAGACCGGGATGAAGGTTGACGAAACTGGTTGATCACTTTCCGGCCGTGGCCGCCCCGAGAATACTATCTCCTTGCCTTCTTCAGAATCGCTTCCAAAGACTGGGACGTTGGCCATCTGCTCTTGTTTGTCTTCCGATTTGCCGCACTGTATCTTCAAAGTCCGGCAGGAAGTATTTGGCGTCTTCATATTTTCGCATCTCGTTTACTGAAAAGGGATTAAGTTTCCCTACGACGACTTGCTCTTTGCCATCTTTAAAGTACTTCATACACTGGTATTGTGTAGAAGAGATAATGTTGTACTCGTATAGCTAGGGTCTACCGAGCAAGGCTTTATAACACGTTTTGGCTTCAATAACATGGAATTTGAGGTTCGTAATGAGTTGCCCTAAGTGGAGTGTCAAAATGATGGACCCCAGCGTCTATGAAGATTGTGAATCGAACCCTGAAATAGTAATCTTCTCACGGCCGAGATATCGGACATCTATGGACAGTTCTTTGAGCACTTTGAGATTCAATAGTTTGACCGAAGACCCATTGTCGATGAGTATCTTATTTATCTTCCGGTTGCCATAGTATCCAGCCATGTAGAGCGGTCGGTTGTGTTCGAAGGTCCCTACCAAAGAGTCTTCTTCACTGCATGTAATGTCGGCCGTATTAACCTCTGCGAGCTTGTCTTTCATATCTTCTTCCGCAAAGAACGCTTGAAAGTGCTCGGGCTCTTGCAGCGCCTTGATGAGAACATCTTGAAGCTCTTTTGATAGAAGGAGAACATCGTAAATGCTTAGGTGTAATGGAAACTTCTTCAAGTGTGCCAAGATGTTATAATCTACCTTATTTCTCTTAGACAGATCTTTTGTAGTAAGATCTTTGGCTACTTCCTCATCCACGTTGAAATATTCAACAACCTTTTCTTTTCCTTTGTCCTGCTTTCTTTTGTAGGCGGGTCCAAGGCTCTTTTCTGCCAAGGTATGATTCAGAACTGTATATTGCCGCACCCTTTCGTATCTTCCTCTTCTTCTGCATAGCGAGGGTTGAATGGAGTTTATCTTCAGAATCACTCCTGAAGGTGGGAACCTCAGAAGTTCCCTCTTCTGATGGCCGAGCATTAGCCAGGTTACAACTTTCTGTCACCGACCCTACTTTATCACCAGTTTCGGGACCATCGTCTTCAAGCATTCGAGCCTTTGCCCTTCACTTCTCAATCTTTAGCTTCCTGTGATGAGAGATATAACGATGCCACCATTTCTTGAATTCATAGCATTTGTCAATGGAGTGAGTAACCCTCCGGTGATATAAGCAGTATCTCAGATGTTCTTCTCCTCTTATGAAATAAGAGATTACGGGCGTATACATCAGAAGAAGCGGCAACTTCATCCCCTTGGATAGGGCTTTAGCAAAATGCTTCTGGGCAATGATCTTGCCTTTCTTCTTTGGTGATGGTTTCTTCTTCAGTCGGTGAGTTACGGAATTTGCTTCTTCTTCCAAACGCCGTCGCTTGGCCTTTTCATATAAGGCCATTTCACATTGTTGATTCTTTTTGCTGGCTCGGAAAGCCTCCATCAGCTGCTTATCAATCGAATCTTCCGGGGAGGGGTTTGAAGCATTGGGCATTGATCCTACCTCTTGCGTAGCCCTGTCATCTGCCGGCAATGCATCTTCTTCTTGCTCAACTTCAAAAGTGAGGGAGACTGTATCCTTTTCCTTATCTCTTGCCAGGGCATGAGAAACCATATGGCATGTATGAGAAGTCATGTGGCAACTTCCCACACGTTCATTTTCTTCCTGTGCTGAATCTTCGTCTTCTATCTCATTACTTCCAAGAATGTGTTGTAGGAATTCTTCGAGCGTTACAGGCATTCAAGCCTTCTGGTTGTACTCCTCCAACGTGTCAATATATTTCCGTAAGTCCGTACGGCTGTCTATATACTCAGCTGGCCGTACGAGCTTCTTCTTCTTCTTTTTTTGCTAGATGGTTCGGCTTGGGGTCTTTTTGTTGGATATAGGTGTTCTCAAGGCAATTATTGTAATTGAAGGAGGACCTATACGAGAGAACAATCTTACTCGAGATGATAGTATGCTATCTGGTTTATCTTTATTTTTCATGTGATGCGTTTTATTCACTATCGTGTATCATTTAGATGTGAGATAAAACCCTAGGATTTTGCTTGACTACCAGGACGATGATGGAGATCATACTAGTGGGACCTGGGTAGTCAATAAGCGCATTCTTAAATGTCCCTCGTCGTAGGAGTATTGAGACTGGGCATCGGTACTCCAGTTTAGACTGGTGTGTACGTTTTCTGACCCGATTGGAGGGCAATAGCTGATCCTGCAGCTATTGGTGTTTGACATCGAGTATTGTATACAAATGCTCATTAGATGAGTTACACTAGACATACTCACCGAGAACATCTAGTTTGTAATATACCAATGTCAGGTAGCAGTTGTCTGCTGACATGAGTATAGGATAGTCCCTAGGACCTAAGATCACCATAATATCTCATGTGTATTCCTACTATACTTAGACTTCTACCCTACCACAGCTTAAAGGAGTTGTGCAAACAAGTTTTTGTTGGGTATAGTCCCGAAGCAAGTGGAGGCAGTGAGTAGTCGAGGGGATTCGTCTTTCCCGGTATAGGGAGTTGATGTTACGCAGTGCTGGACATGACTACAACCACAAGTCGATGCCCATCGCAGTGGAGATAAACTGATAAGTGTTATTGGTTGTATCTCTAGTTGGTTATGAGTCCTCTATCGCACGACTTATCGAGTTATTAGGATATGACAGATTCCAAATCCTAAAACCAATATGCGACACTCTTAGACGAAAAAACCGGACTGTACGGTAATGTCACTGTCACGCCCCGCTTTCCAAAATACGGAATACGAGGGGTAGACAAGGCCAGCCATGCTCCTACGGTCAAGGAAAAGTCCTGCCGTAGTCACACTTCGGCTTCTAGTTTATCATGGTAAACAGTAAACGATGCGCAGGTAAAGAGAAATGCAGTAACTGAAAGATACAATAATATAAACTGACCTGAAGTGGAAATAAACGAAAGTAACTCGGAGCAGCGAGTCAGAAAGTCTGTGATGCACGTCTAGTACTGATCCAAGCTAGATCTTCTCCTCACACTGAGCATGCATACTCAGGTCGTCAGAGCGACACAATAGCAATATAATATGTATAAAATCAAGTGACAGTTCTAACAGTGATAATAGGTATGTGAAGCAGTAAATAAATAACATCATGAATATGTATGTGCGGTAATCAACGCAGCGGAACAATAAAGCAGTATAACGATATGTCACGTATGTCAACACGGTATAAAAGTAATATAAATGCCAGCATCCCTATCAGTCTCTAAGTCTCACTGTACAGGTCACTAAGCCTATCGTCAGTCCAAGTGTGAGAGTCAACCACTCGCGAGTGTCCTCCACCCAAGGGTAGAACCCAAGGGCAAGGGACCACGGGCCCAACATGTAACAAGAATATCACGGTGTATATATCACGTACCCTGTAAATCTCCATATAGCTCCCTAAATATATAAGCCGGCATGGGACTCCCGAGATTCTGTTGAACTCACACTTAAACTACCCCACACCCCGTGGTCTACATCAAACGCTAACCATCACCCTAAATATTAATCGATCCGTGACGAGTCTGCGCGAGAACTGGAGGCAGGACCTCCATCAAGCACGTCCCGACCAATACCTAAGATAAATGGCAGTGTCGGATGCCTTATCTGTGACATCCGTGCAAGCGCTTCCATAAGTGTCCCATACCACTTATAGTCACACGTACACGCATCCCACAGACGTCGACAATGCAATAGAATAAAAGGGACACGGATTGTGCACAAGTACGTATCACTTTCACTTAATCACGGATACACGAACACTGACGTACTTGCCACAATCATCACTAAAATCTAACACTGGGTGAATGCACGATATCACAAGGTTATTACTACAATGATATGGGTATGATGTGATGCATGAACAGTATAAGAAACACAATTAAGGTGTCATAAAACAATATTCTATCAGTTGCACGATTTATCATGAAATGTACATTTATAATTTAGCGAAACGATAAACAGGTAGTAATTAGTATGTTCAGTTATCTATCCATAGAATTTTTGTTTCAAGCCAATCGGGTTCCAGGATCAAAAGTTATAACCTTTTCATTTTAAGCGCTCGCGGCTGGAAATCCAATTTCAGAATCAGAAGTCCGTTTCGCAACGCATTTTAATCCCAGTTGGGATCAGATTTTAGCGATGCTACAGTTGGATGAATTCTATGGATTTCAGTAAAGTTTTCAACGCAACAAACGGATCTTCAATCGCGTCTGTACATTAGGAGTTATAATCTGTTTAATATTAACATGTCAATTCTGATTCTGCTGGGACTGTCATGTGTCCCGATCTTCTAAATTACAAATTAAATATCAAACGGTAAGGAAACAGGATGAGACCAAAAGTGTTGTCTAGCTAACAGAGTTACCTACAATAAGCAGCGGAGTTCCGCAACCTACGAGTTAAGGAATTTCTGTGGTATCCAATACGGAACAGCAAGCAACAACTGGAGTCGCTCTGGACTGCAGTCCAGAGTCGCACTCCGATCCGAATATCATCACAGTTAAAATACAGAATGTCTGAAAACTGGCCTAGGGTCAAAGTTCGTCGAGTTAGCTTCGATTTGAGCACTCGAACGCACCATTCTAATATGCATATGATTTATGATGAATTTGACGGTTTTCAGGTGCAACAGAATTACAGTTTTACGGTTAAACTTAGGGGTAGTCGTTTTAACTTTTAACAGTCGTATTTTATAATAAAATTCACACACTAGAATCACAGGCTTACGGGCCAAACTGTACAAGTGAGTACCGTCAAATTGGATAAAGATTTCCTAAGAGAACAAGTATCGAACAGTTGTATTGCGATATTTTAACATAAGGTAAACATGGGATATATATACGATGTTGATTTGTAACATGTACAGAATAGCATGAAAGCAAGTAAGAACTTGCCTGGAGGCGTCTAGGCGATGCACGGCAGTGATGCGGTCTATCGAAATGGCCAGACGCGATCACGACAGATCTTGGCCTCGGCTCAAGTTTCGTTTGACGGCAACGACGGCGACTGAAGTTGCGGTGTTGGTTGGCCGGAGCAGAGGAGAGGTACTGAGGGGGAGAGATGAGGCGATGACGAGGGCGTGGTTACTGGAGATGGTGTCTCACTGCCCAAAGCAGTGGGTTGTGGCCACTGTTAGGGTCGGTTTTGTTCTGGAAATATCTTCGTCGGGGATTGCTGCGGTGGGTGTGCCGGTGATGTACGGAGGAGTTGAAGGTCGCCGGTGCAGCTCAGGCGGTGGCACGTCGGAGTTCCGGTGGTTGGAGTTAGGTGAACATGTCGGCGCGAGGTTTAGAAAGGTGTCGACAGTGAAGGTTTGCGACAGTGAGATGTGGAGCTTGGGAGAGGGAGTGGGTTCTCGGTGGTGGTAGATGATGAGGAGGGGTTGGTGGTTGGGTGTGGTCGAAGGTGGTGAAACGACGGCGTGAAGGAGGTCGAGACGACGCCGGCGGATCTTGTGAGGAGGAGGGAGGTCAGGGAGAGCGAGAGAGATATCAGGGAGAAAGAGAGAGAGAGAAAGGCAGGGGAACGAGAGAGAGAGTTAGAGAGATGCAGGGAGAGAGAGGTAGAGACAATGACGACAATGATGACGGGGTTCGCTGGTCGTCGGCGTAGGGGCGGCCAAGCTCGGGTGCAGGGTTGGCATGCAGGGAGCTCGACGGGGGTGCTCGGGTATGGGTGTGAGGGTGGTGGTGAGGGAGATGATGCGACGACGTTGATGAGGATGATGATGATGATGAAGTGGTCGACGATGAGGCGAGGAGAGGGACTCACCGGCGAGAGGCGCAGGGGCTCGGTGATGGGTTTTGGGGTATGGGGCGATGGTGGCGGGGAAGAGTGAGGGGAGGTAGAAGGAGGAGAGAAGGAGATTGAGGGGACGGGGTGCGCGTCGTGGGGAAAACAGTACGCGAGCGCGTGGGCGTGGGCGCGAGTCGCGGCGGAGAAGGCGGAGGAAACGCGCGCGGGAATGGCGGAGAGAGCCGTTGGGATTTGAAGGAGGGGAGATGAACAGTGGAGCGGAGAGTGGGCTGAAAAAGATTAAGGAATTTTTATAAAATAGAGAAGTAGGCTGGTGAGGGATAAACGGGCCGGCCCGAGTTAAATTAAAAAGAAATATAACAAATAAACTAGATGAGGGCCGGGCCAAGCTTAGAAGAAAAAGGATTAAAAAAATGGATGATGGGCTGGCTGAGTGAAAGGAATGCTAAAGCTTGGGTTTAAGAGAAAATTAAATTTAGGTTATGGGAATTAATTTAGGAGATGGGCCGAGGGATTTTAAAGTTTTGGGTTAAACTTTGGAAGGGGAAAAATGGGGTTTTAAAAGAGAAAAATGAATTTAAATAAGGGAATGGGAATTGGGGTTCTGTTAAAAGAAAATGGTGTTGGCTAAGGGAATTTGTTGGAAAAATATAATAGGGTTTGGGTTTTGGGGTTTTGAAATAAATAAACTAATAAATAATTATAAGAAAATTTAAATAACTTTTATAAATGAAATGGAAATACAGCTATTAGTATAAAAAGGGTTGGGTGTTACATCATACCACCCTTATAAAAATTTCGTCCTCGAAATTTAAAATAAACTATAAGTTATACAAACATAGGCAGAAAGCTATCATATTGTAAACTAACACATAAAGATTTACTAGAAATATGTGGACGGAATTTTTTTTTTTTTTTGAAGATATAAATACATAAGAACAAATATAAATACGGAAATATAAACAACAACAATAACGAACAATATTATTCGAGGCGCACTCGATAAAAGTCGAAACCCAAGTATGTGCAAAAACACGCAGAAATAATAGGTATATGGCTCAACTATTTATATAGTAATCATAAGTACAATGCCCGAAAATAAGGTAACGAGAATAAAGTGGCGAAAAGTAGTCGGTAGATAAAAAAACAATTTAAGATAATGTATCGATACAATAGGTTTAAAATAATTTAGAAAACTTGTATAGTGAAATTAAGAAATATGGACTAAAAGTATGCGCGGTGTAAGGTTGCGCTACTGAAAACGAGATTAATAATAGTGTACTTAAAATATATGAAATAGAGTAATCAATAACACACTCTCTTTGATAAATTCAAAGTACTGAAAAAATAAATTTTTGCTTAACAGTGTCTCTAAATATAGTTAGGGTAATAGGAAGAACACAAATAGGTATAGGGCTAGATAGGATAATGATTATAAGGAAGCGTGGCTCAAACAGAAGGTTGAAGTGTGTCGGCTTTAGGCTGAAGATCAAGGAGACTGGGATAGGATCAGCACGGAAAATAAGGGTGAGCAATAAAGGAATACCAGGAAGAAAATATGGGGAAAAACAAAAGTCGGTACACCACATGTATCAAAATTTGAAGGGTTAGTGAACTCGGAAAATTCCCTAAAATTTTCTCCTCCCAGAAGGATCTCAACGGGGCACAGACGAGGGCTGAAGGGTGGCTCAATCCAAGGATCAGGATGCGGTACTCTCTAATTGAAACGAGGGTGAAAAACTTTTCAATGAGCAGGGGTGGACAGTCAGGGATCTCAGCAGAAAGATAAATGGATAGGGGCAATAACAAGTATCAAACGAACCAATAACCAAAAGGTTTACGAATCCAGAAGGTTTACTTTATTTAAGAAATTTGAAACAAGACATTCTCAAGGACGATAAGTGGCCCTAAACTATACACATTTCATTTGGCCAGAAAGACAACATCAAAAGAAATCCCATCAGTCGCGGTTGTGGAGATTCAGCAGGTTGCGGTAGGTTCGCGCGCTCAGGTAGGGGCGTCCATTTCTATAGCGTCTCGCGGGGACTGCCAAAGGGAGTTCTTCCACGGCAGGGTCTTGATCCTCTGGTCCTTCATCCTCGGATAAAGCTTCTTCATCGAGATCTGATTCCATGTGATTCTCTTCTCCTGGATTTTCTTCCGCGAGATTTTCCTCAATTGGATTTTCTTCTATCGGTTCTTCCTCGGGGTCTTCCTCTATCGGGTCCTCTTCAGGGTCTCCTTCCTCTTCGTCGGAATCAGCTATCATATTAAATTCTGGGGCGGCTGCTCCTTCGTCCTCTGAATCGTTGTTACCGAAGTTGACCTGGGGACCGTTGACTTCATCATCAGAACTCGTCAGTGTGTGATCTAAGGAAACGCATGACTGTGCATCCTCGTCTAGATGCGGCGCTGCTCCAGGATGGGCCATGGCCTGAAAAGAGAAGTCATGATTAGACAGTGGAATACATCAAGGAAAACTCAGGGTACGAAATATAGGAAAATATGCGGTTGCAGGAACTGAAAGATCATAATGAAAAATACTGTGATAATGAATAGAATTTGACATAGAGAAGCACAAGAATGATACATATATTATGATTCAAATTTTATCGCATTCAACTAAAGTTCGACGGATACAAAGGTTCAGATGGAAAGAAATGTTTATAAGAGTACGACAACAAAATACTGAAATTGGAAAACATAAAATTCTTCTTTGACTGCCAGAACGCTGCATCATTGTTACGCGAGTTGAACCCTGTGTTTGGGTCCGCTTTTATCCTCGAAATTCGAACTACGCAATAATCCTCACTTGGCCGAAGTGGGGAGTGTGGATGGGTCTCCTCCTTTCAGCTCCTTCCTTTCTGGGCAACCGTTGATAAGATGTTCGCTTGATCCACAAATCAGACATTTTCCTTGGGCGCGGCGACAATCCCTCTGAAGGTGTCCTAGCCTCTTACAATATCCACAGCAAAGGTTCTTATGATTCTTCTGTTGACGTTTCATCTTCTTCTCCTTTCCTCGTCCAATAGGGATTTCTTTATGATAGGAGACTCCCGCTGGTGCCTGATTCACCTGTCTTCTCAATCCTTCAGCTAATAAGTCGTTTGTCCGCTCCTGGGCTTCCCTCAAACCTTGCAGTACACTCAGAATCTCAACGGTCTGATTCTGGGGAGCGGATAAAGATGAAGAGTCATTGGAAGACATGATCCTGAAACAACAATTTCGAGAACGATATGAGTCACACGCTAAATGAATCAAAATATGATATGGATAGAACAAGGATTCAAGAATATCAGAGATGATGAATATCATTACAAGTGGAGAATCAACTGTATCACTTTAAGTCACTTGAATAGAGTACGGTAGTGCAATTGCCACCACGTACCCTCGTCAAGTCTCCCGAAACCATAGTGAATGGATAGCTGAACACACGATGTGAATATGGATCACGAGTGACAATGTACAATCTAGACCGAAGGATGTCTTAGATTACCAAACTGTACACGGAAAACTGCAATCCCAATCGATGCAAAGCCTGGCTCTGATACCAACTAAACCATGTCACGCCCCGCTTCCCAAAATACGGAATACGAGGGGTAGACAAGGCCAGCCATGCTCCTACGGTCAAGGAAAAGTCCTGCCATAGTCACACTTCGGCTTCTAGTTTATCATGGTAAACAGTAAACGATGCGCAGGTAAAGAGAAATGCAGTAACTGAAAGATACAATAATATAAACTGACCTGAAGTGGAAATAAACGAAAGTAACTCGGAGTAGCGAGTCAGAAAGTCTGTGATGCACGTCTAGTACTGATCCAAGCTAGATCTTCTTCTCACACTGAGCATGCATACTCAGGTCGTCAGAGCGACACAATAGCAATATAATATGTATAAAATCAAGTGACAGTTCTAACAGTGATAATAGGTATGTGAAGCAGTAAATAAATAACATCATGAATATGTATGTGCGGTAATCAACGCAGCGGAACAGTAAAGCAGTATAACGATATGTCACGTATGTCAACACGGTATAAAAGTAATATAAATGCCAGCATCCCTATCAGTCTCTAAGTCTCACTGTACAGGTCACTAAGCCTATCGTCAGTCCAAGTGTGAGAGTCAACCACTCTCGAGTGTCCTCCACCCAAGGGTAGAACCCAAGGGCAAGGGACCACGGGCCCAACATGTAACAAGAATATCACGGTGTATATATCACGTACCCTGTAAATCTCCATATAGCTCCCTAAATATATAAGCCGGCATGGGACTCCCGAGATTCTGTTGAACTCACACTTAAACTACCCCACACCCCGTGGTCTACATCAAACGCTAACCATCACCCTAAATATTAATCGATCCGTGACGAGTCTGCGCGAGAACTGGAGGCAGGACCTCCATCAAGCACGTCCCGACCAATACCTAAGATAAATGGCAGTGTCGGATGCCTTATCTGTGACATCCGTGCAAGCGCTTCCATAAGTGTCCCATACCACTTATAGTCACATGTACACGCATCCCACAGACGTCGACAATGCAATAGAATAAAAGGGACACGGATTGTGCACAAGTACGTATCACTTTCACTTAATCACGGATACACGAACACTGACGTACTTGCCACAATCATCATTAAAATCTAACACTGGGTGAATGCACGATATCACAAGGTTATTACTACAATGATATGGGTATGATGTGATGCATGAACAGTATAAGAAACACAATTAAGGTGTCATAAAACAATATTTTATCACTTGCACGATTTATCATGAAATGTACATTTATAATTTAGCGAAACGATAAACAGGTAGTAATTAGTATGTTCAGTTATCTATCCATAGAATTTTTGTTTCAAGCCAATCGGGTTCCAGGATCAAAAGTTATAACCTTTTCATTTTAAGCGCTCGCGGCTGGAAATCCAATTTCAGAATCAGAAGTCCGTTTCGCAACGCATTTTAATCCCAGTTGGGATCAGATTTTAGCGATGCTACAGTTGGATGAATTCTAGGGCTTTCAGTAAAGTTTTCAACGCAACAAACGGATCTTCAATCGCGTCTGTACGTTAGGAGTTATAATCTGTTTAATATTAACATGTCAATTCTGATTCTGCTGGGACTGTCATGTGTCCCGATCTTCTAAATTACAAATTAAATATCAAACGGTAACGAAACAGGATGAGACCAAAAGTGTTGTCTAGCTAACAGAGTTACCTACAATACGCAGTGGAGTTCCGCAACCTACGAGTTAAGTAATTTCTGTGGTATCCAATACGGAACAGCAAGCAACAACTGGAGTCGCTCTGGACTGCAGTCCAGAGTCGCACTCCGATCCGAATATCATCACAGTTAAAATACAGAATGTCTGAAAACTGGCCTAGGGTCAAAGTTCGTCGAGTTATCTTCGATTTGAGACCTCGAACGCACCATTCTAATATATATATGATTTATGGTGAATTTGACGGTTTTCAGGTGCAACAGAATTACAGTTTTACGGTTAAACTTAGGGGTAGTCGTTTTAACTTTTAACAGTCGTATTTTATAATAAAATTCACACACTAGAATCACAGGCTTACGGGCCAAACTGTACAAGTGAGTACCGTCAAATTGGATAAATATTTCCTAAGAGAACAAGTATCGAACAGTTGTATTGCGATATTTTAACATAAGGTAAACATGGGATATATATACGATGTTGATTTGTAACATGTACAGAATAGCATGAAAGCAAGTAAGAACTTGCCTGGAGGCGTCTAGGCGATGCACGGCAGTGATGCGGTCTATCGAAATGGCCAGACGCGATCACGACAGATCTTGGCCTCGGCTCAAGTTTCGTTTGACGGCAACGACGGCGACTGAAGTTGCGGCGTTGGTTGGCCGGAGCAGGGGAGAGGTGCTGAGGGGGAGAGATGAGGCGATGAAGAGGGCGTGGTTACTGGAGATGGTGTCTCACTGCCAAAAGCAGTGGGTTGTGGCCACTGTTAGGGTCGGTTTTGTTCTGGAAATATCTTCGTCGGGGATTGCTGCGGTGGGTGTGCCGGTGATGTACGGAGGAGTTGAAGGTCGCCGATGCAGCTCAGGCGGTGGCACGTCGGAGTTCCGGTGGTTGGAGTTAGGTGAACATGTCGGTGCGAGGTTTAGAAAGGTCTCGACAGTGAAGGTTTGCGACAGTGAGATGTGGAGCTTGGGAGAGGGAGTGGGTTCTCGGTGGTGGTAGATGATGAGGAGGGGTTGGTGGTTGGGTGTGGTCGAAGGTGGTGAAACGACGGCGTGAAGGAGGTCGAGACGACGCCGGCGGATCTTGTGAGGAGGAGGGAGGTCAGGGAGAGCGAGAGAGATATCAGGGAGAAAGAGAGAGAGAGAAAGGCAGGGGAACGAGAGAGAGAGTTAGAGAGATGCAGGGAGAGAGAGGTATAGACGATGACGACAATGATGACGGGGTTCGCTGGTCGTCGGCGCAGGGGCGGCCAAGCTCGGGTGCAGGGTTGGCATGTAGGGAGCTCGACGGGGGTGCTCGGGTATGGGTGTGAGGGTGGTGGTGAGGGAGATGATGCGACGACGTTGATGAGGATGATGATGATGATGAAGTGGTCGACGATGAGGCGAGGAGAGGGACTCGCCGGCGAGAGGCGCAGGGGCTCGGTGATGGGTTTTGGGGTATGGGGCGATGGTGGCGGGGAAGAGTGAGGGGAGGTAGAAGGAGGAGAGAAGGAGATTGAGGGGACGGGGTGCGCGTCGTGGGGAAAACAGTACGCGAGCGCGTGGGCGTGGGCGCGAGTCGCGGCGGAGAAGGCGGAGGAAACGCGCGCGGGAATGGCGGAGAGAGCCGTTGGGATTTGAAGGAGGGGAGATGAACAGTGGAGCGGGGACTGGGCTGAAAAAGATTAAGGAATTTTTATAAAATAGAGAAGTAGGCTGGTGAGGGATAAACGGGCCGGCCCGAGTTAAATTAAAAAGAAATATAACAAATAAACTAGATGAGGGCCGGGCCAAGCTTAGAAGAAAAAGGATTAAAAAAATGGATGATGGGCTGGCTGAGTGAAAGGAATGCTAAAGCTTGGGTTTAAGAGAAAATTAAATTTAGGTTATGGGAATTAATTTAGGAGATGGGCCGAGGGATTTTAAAGTTTTGGGTTAAACTTTGGAAGGGGAAAAATGGGGTTTTAAAAGAGAAAAATGAATTTAAATAAGGGAATGGGAATTGGGGTTCTGTTAAAAGAAAATGGTGTTGGCTAAGGGAATTTGTTGGAAAAATATAATAGGGTTTGGGTTTTGGGGTTTTGAAATAAATAAACTAATAAATAATTATAAGAAAATTTAAATAACTTTTATAAATGAAATGGAAATACAGCTATTAGTATAAAAAGGGTTGGGTGTTACAGTCACCGATAGACTTTGCAGGGTTCAGATGAGCTTGCTCGTTGACCTTCTTTCGATCAATACCTGGATAGCCGTTACGTGCAGCTAGTACCGCTGACGTGCTTGTGGGCTATGGATATGATTCTAACCTACTTCCAGCGTATTGTCGAGTTTTTGGAGTCTCACATAGAGGTTTTTCAGCACATGCAAAACAATGTAGGGCATGTATAGGGATACGTGCAGGAGTTCAATTAAACACGTGTATTTGATACACATATTTTAATCGGGTGTTGTTCCCTTATAAAAAGAGGGGAGAAAAGAAAGAAGAGAAGAATTCCCACAGTTTGAGGCTCACGTATTAAATACGTGAGCGCTGAGAATAAACAATCAAAATAGGGCCAAACCGGCCTCACGTGTTAAACACGTGAGCACTTATATGCAAAACATATAAGCGCTGAGAATAAACAACCAAAAGAGGGCAAACCGGCCTCACGTGTTAAACACGTGAGCGCTCATATGCACTAAATATAAGCAGATTAAAACCCGCACCGGGGTTTATTTGTTAAACACGTAAGAACATACTTTTTAGCTTCTCATAAAATTAAATTCTATATAAAGAACCGTCAGATCGAAAGATTCAAGGGTGATTAAAAATCATTAAATGATAGAATTAAATTCTATTGGGGGAAAATATCTCCCTGGTCTTTTCTAAATGAGAAAGATATTTTTTGAGATGGAAAAATATTTCCCTATATTTTTCTAAACAGAGAAAGATGATCTCTGTTAATCAGAGAACACTTGGATTAAAAATCCAATGGTGATTAAAAATCACCGTTTGATAGAATTAAATTCTATCTATGGGAAAATATATCCCTAATCTTATTAAGAACAAGAATATATATTCTGTAAAACAGAAATTCTCGGGATTAAAGATCCAACGATGGATAAAATCCCCTGAACAATATTTGAGGCCAATTAAATCAATCGGTATCTCTCAAATGAGAGATTTTCTCAAACTAATTAACAATTTGCATCTCCTATATAAAGGATAGGAGACTTCAAAAATAAAAGAGGATCGACCCCATAAGCTTCTCTACAAAAGAAAACTGAGAATTCAATTCTCCAAAAAAAAGAAGAAGCTTCTCGCACTCTTAAACCCTAGGTAAAGAAAAAGCAGAGATAAAATGTATCTTCTTTGCCTAGCATAAAAAACAAGGGTTTAACCCTTCATAAAAAAGAACTTAGTTCTTCCACTGATCTAAGATTTGCAAAGAAAATCTCCCCACAAGTTGAGAATTTAATTCTCATCGGGAAGATTCTGTTTTTCAAACTCAAAATCTAGGGGAAAGAACTAGATTAAAAGAAAAAGAGAGAATAAAACGTATGTTCTAGAAATTTAATTCCTTTGCAAATAAGGTTTAACCCTACATGAAAGAACTTAGTTCTTATAAAAGAAACAGAAGAACTTAGTTCTCCAATAAAAACGATCCCAGATCTTCAAAATATAGATCTTGGTCATCATTAATGGCCAAATTGCCATTAACAGAGATTAAATCTCTAAAAAGAAAAGGACTCAGCGTCTCATGTGAAACACACATGAGCGCCCATAGGATTCGCTTAAATGGAGCTCAGCGCCTCACGTGCATCCTATGAGAGTGCCCAAAGGATTCTCTTAAATGAAACTCAGCGCCTCACGTGCTTCCTATGTGAGTGCCCAAAACAAAAACTCAGCGCCTCATGTGCTTCCCACATGAGCGCCCAAAGCAAAGACCCAGTGCCTCACGTGCTTCCTACCTGAGCGCTCAATACAAAGACCCAACACCTTACGTGTTTCCCACGTGAACGCTGTATAAAAGTGTTGAGCACTATAAATTTAGTCAAAATGACTAAGTGCTTAGCACTAATTAGGCAGTGCCCATGTCTGAGCGCCTCATGTGTTTCCCACGTGAGCGTCAGAGCCACAAATAAGTGCTTAGCATTTCTGAATAAAGAAAAACAACCCAAGGCTGAGCAAACAGAGCCATAAACAAGTGTTTAGCACTTCTAAATAAAAGGAAAAAGACTGAGAAAACACAGCCCAAATTGGCTAAGTCTATGAAGTTACTTGCAACTGAGTCCAAATACTCTGTTGTTGGATCTTAATAAAATTTGATGATCCTAAAAATATTGCTGAGTCGATCTTATTCTCAAACTAGATTAACGGTCCTTAAACAAAAGAAAATATTTTTTTGAACTAATGGAATACATACATCCTAAGTTCAATCTCCAAATAAAAAATATACGGATTTGGACTAATCCGCGCCTTACGGGCGACGACACAAACCAGTCTCCGTATACAATCCACGGGCAACCTTAACAAACAAAATAACATACGTCACGAGTGAACTACTGGAGTAGGAGAAAGTGGTTATCGCAATGCGATAACGTAATTAACTATAGGGGCTTGCGCCTGCAGGGAAGAACGTCCCCACAATAAAACCCCCTAATAAATTAGGGGGGATATGATAAAGTCTGCTACATCGGTCGCATCTATCCAAACCTCCGATATACGGTGCCATAAATCAACTTGGTATCTTCAGAGAGCTGGATGGATATGTCTAAATTGCATCTGCCCCTAAATTCAGGCTAGACGTCCTCAACATCTCAGTCCGGTTTTCGGCGAAAAACAGATTCTGGCACGCCCGGTGGGACCTTTTCCTCTTTCTAGTCCACACTTCGTGTGTCGTGTTTCGCGAACAAAATCACGGTTCGCTATATATTGGTTGCCCCTAGATTCGAGGTACAAAAATTTGGTGTCTAGCATCTATCCAGAAAATCAATGGCTTCTCATTGCACTGCTTGCAACAACAACTCCCTTCCCATCCCAACTGGAGGAGTTACGTATGGGCCTAACGCGGCCTCCAATTTCTCAATGCCGGTGGGGCAGGTCATACAAGCCACTACCGGACTCTTCTTCGGGACCATGTGTAGGGTGTTTTTCGTCACCCCAGTGAGATGGGAATACGCGCGCGCTTGTCAGGCGTACTACAGATTCCCCCGGCCTAGGATAGGCCGGGGTTTAATGATGGTGGGGATCCGAATCTCCGGCAGCCGCGGACTAAGCTGCCGTTAATTACCCATCGCCTTTGGGGCGAGGGAACCTCCGATTAACGGGTTAAACTGGTCATGCGAACTCAATGTGCAGTATACGTGTGTTCAATTCTGAAAGGGGGGTTTGGATATATCGGGAGCCACGCAGAGTTTTTACCGGGGTCCCGCTACCCGGATAGCGGGCTGGGGGTCAAGGGGGCTAGCAGCCCCCTTGCGGGGTGCGGGGCAGCGCCCCGTTAGAAATTTTTTTCTAACAGGGACAGTGTCGTGGAGTACGTGTATGTATAAATTTGTATACATATGTATATGTGTATATATGTACACAAAAGAGGGAGAAAAGACATCCAAGGGATGCGCAGTTGCGCAAGCGCGCGCGCCACGTGTCGGCACGCGGGCGACTTGCGCGCGCGCCACGTGTCGGCACGCGGGCGCCTTGCGCACTTGCGCAGTTGCGCAAGCGCGCGCGCCACGTGTCGGCACGCGGGCGACTTGCGCACTTGCGCAGTTGCGCAAGCGCGCGCGCCACGTGTCGGCACGCGGGCGACTTGCGCACACAACAGGCTTTTAGCCTAAAAAGATTTCTCTGAAGAGAAATCAAAGAGGAGTTAGACTCCTGAGTTTTTTGTTTTTTTTTTTTTTTTTTTTTTTTTTTTAGAGAATGAAAAGTATCTTTTTATTCATCATCATTTTGCCTTTTATAGGCTTACATATTTGCATATAGCCCCTTGGGCTTTACAAAATGGCATTTTGCCTATTCCATGGCTCATGTGCCATTACATTTTTGCACATAAGCCATGGGCTTACAAAATATTGGCTTTATGCCCATTTTACATACATTCATGTATAAAAAATTACATAAAAATTATTTATTACATGATTTTTTTTTTGTTGGCATGGCGGAAGGCCAGACGCTTCGTGTTCGGGCTCGACCTGGGCATTGGCCCACTTGCTTGGGCTTGGGCCCACCTGGCTTGGGGTTGACCTTGACTTTGACTCGGTCAACAGGGGTGTAAATTTTTACCCCAACAAAGTGCCCCCCATCAATAAATGCACACAGCATATATGGGTCGTGTGCATGAAATTGATGGATCTTCTTTCACATGGAGGCGACTTGCTTTGGTTCCCACTTTTGGGACGCACTGCCCTTTTTACGACATGGACAGTCGACGCTTGACGCGTCTCCGAGACGGAGTGTCCGTGGTAGACGTTTCCCTGACCCGGAGTGATTTGGTTCCCAATTTGCGGGAGCCTGCACTGCCCTTTTTGCGACATGTACGGTCGACGCTCTGTTACGAAGCGATTTGGGTTCCCAGTTTGCGGGAGCCTGCACTGCCCTTTTTGCGACATAGACGGTCGACGCTCTGATCCGGAGCGATTTGGGTTCCCAATTTGCGGGAGCCTGCACTGCCCTTTTTGCGACATAGACGGTCGACGCTCTGATCCGGAGCGATTTGGGTTCCCAGTTTGCGGGAGCCTGCACTGCCCTTTTTACGACATGAACGGTCGTTGCTTGACATGTCTCTGAGACGGAGTGTCCGTGATAGACGTTTCCCTGGCCCGGAGTGATCTGGTTCCCGCTTTGTAGGAATCCTGTGCTGCCCTTTTTACGACGTGGACGGTCGTTGCTGCCCTTTTAGCGACGTGGACGGTCGATGCTGCCATTTTTGCGACTTGGACGGTCGATGCTGCCCTTTTAGCGACGTGGATGGTCGGTTCTGCCCTTTTTGCGACTTGGACGGTCGGTGCTGCCATTTTAGCGACGTGGACGGTCGGTGCTGCCCTTTTAGCGACTTGGACGGTCGGTTCTGCCCTTTTTGCGACTTGGACGGTCGGTGCTGCCATTTTAGCGACGTGGACGGTCGGTGCTGCCCTTTTAGCGACTTGGACGGTCGGTGCTGCCCTTTTAGCGACTTGGACGGTCGATGCTTGATTTGACTTGCTCTGCTTCTTGCAGTGTCAGGGGTAGACTTGACTTGCTCCGCTTCTTGCGGTGTCGGGTGGAAGTTGACTTGTTGATTTTGATTGGGTTGACATCAGCATCGCTATACTGGAATATGGTACCAGGAGCGACTCATCATCTGTCATGGAGAGGATTTTGGGATTTTGGTTTTTGTTTGGCATCTGCATTGCTGCACTGGAATAATGCCAGGAGCAACTCATCATTTGCCCGAGAGAATTTGAGAATTGATGGCTTAGGAGGCAGGTTTAGATCCCTATCACCTAAGACTTTTCAATTTTATGGGCCGTGAGGGTCCCATAAAAGCATTTTCTCCCTACGAGTCGAAAGGATCTCGTAGGTGTATTTCCTCCATAGGAGTCGTGGGGACTCCTAAGTGTGTTGCTCCTTTGTGAGTCGTAAGGATCTCACGCGGAAATTTTCTCCTCTCAAAGTCGAGAGGACTTTGAGAGTGCATTTCATCTTCTTTTCACGAGTTTGCGCCCTTTCAGGTTTTCACAAACTCGTCGGCAGTCCTGCTGTTTTTACTCACGGAGCCCTTTCGGGTTTTCCTCCGTGCCCATTTTGCTTGTGGACATACCCTTTTTTTTCTTTTCTTTTTTTTTCTTTTTTTTTTTTAGTGGGACTTTGAATGTGGTCTCACCGGTAGGACTTAGGAGAGATTGGGATTGTTTTACGCCCGTGGATTGTATACGGTTTTGCAGGATGTATGATCCAGACCGTAGGGCCAGAAAGATTTCAGGGATTTGTTGGCGTCTGCATTGCTGCACTGGAATGTGGTACCAGGAGCGACTCATCATTCGCCGTTGGGGTATGGGATTTGGAATTTGGTTGGCGTCTGCATCGCTGCACTGGAATATGGTACCAGGAGCGACTCATCATTCGCCATTTAGGGACTTGGAATTTGGATCTTGTTTGGCATCAGCATTGCTGCACTGGAATAATGCCAGGAGCAACTCATCATTCGCCTTGGGAGGACTTGGGATTTGGGTTTTTGGTCGGCATCAGCACCGCTAACACTGAAGCGAAATGCCAGGAGCGACTCATCATTTGCCGTTGCCCGTTGGGGAACGATGGCTTAGGAGATAGGTTTGGGTCCCTACCACCCAAGGCTTTTCAATTTTATGGGCCGTGAGGGTCCCATAAAAGCATTTTCTCCCTACGAGTCGTAAGGATCCCGCAGGTGTATTTTCTCCTTAGGAATCGTGAGGATTCCTAAGTGTGTTGCTCCTTTGTGAGTCGTAAGGATCTCACGCAGGGGTTTTCTCCTCGCAAGGTCGAGAGGGCTTTGCGAGTGTATTTCATCTCTTTTCACGAGTTTGCGCCCTTTCGGGTTTTCACAGACTCGCCGGTAGTCCTGCTGTTTTTACTCACGGAGCCCTTTCGGGTTTTCATCCGTGCCCGTTTTGCTTGTGAACATACCGTTTTTTTTTTGTTTTTTTTTTGTTTTTTTTTTTGCCGCTGGTGGGACTTTAAAAGTAGTCTCACCGGCAGGATTTGGGAGAAATAGGGGTCATTTACGCCCGTGGATTGTATGCGGTTTTGCAGGATGTCTGATCCAGACCGTAGGGCCGATGTGCTCAATTCGCCTGCGACTTGGAGCATTCATGTGTAGTATTTCTTGAGATATCGGCCATTGATGGGTGGCATGGGCCTTTCTCCCTCGGCACTTATTAGTTGGTAGGATCCTCCGTCGAACACTTTCTCGATGACGTATGGTCCTTCCCAGTTCGGCTCGAATTTTCCCTTGGCATGTCGATTGGGGATGATCGGTCTTTTGAGGACCAACACCAATTCACCTTTCTTGAAAGTGCGGAGACGGGTTATCTTGTCATAGGCCCGTGACATTTGGGCTCGGTATAGCTCCAGATTTTGCTGCACCGCGAGCCTCTTTTCTTCGAGGGCATCGAGTTCTTCAAGTCGAAGGAGCATATTTTCTTCCTCCGTCAACTCATGTTGGACGGCCATTCTTAAGCTTGGAACTTCAACTTCGAGGGGGAGGACCGCCTCCACTCCGAAGAGCAATGAGTATGGAGTGGACTGAGTTGGAGTACGGTGTGTGGTACGATATGCCCACAACGCCTCGTGAAGTTTGAGATTCCAGTCTCTCTTGTTGGCTGAAGCATTTTTCCTCAGGAGCTTGCATAGAGTCTTATTGAAGGCTTCGGCTAGCCCATTGGCTCTTGGATTATAGATGGAGGAATATCTCCAGTCTATCTTGTGCTGAGTAGCGAACCTTGAGACATTGAAGCTCTTGAAAGAAGGCCCGTTGTCAGAAATGATTCTTCTTGGTGTACCGAAGCGGTATAGAATATTATGCTGGAAGAATGTCAGAATATCCTTTGTCTTAACTTCTTTTAGCGGGACAGCTTCAGCCCATCTGGAGAAGTAGTCTGTCGCGGCCAGTATAAACCGATGGCCTTTGGATGACGGAGGATCAATTGGGCCAACAATGTCGGTGCCCCAGACTTCGAAGGGCCACGACGCCACTGTAGGATGCAATGGATTGGGATGCTTGTGAATAAAATCACCGTGAATTTGGCAGATATAACATTTCTTTGCATGCTCTCCGCAATCCCGTATCATGGTGGGCCAGTAATACCCAAGCCGTTTGATTTGAAGTCGCATCTTGGGGCCAGATTGGTGAGCACCGCAAACGCCCGAGTGGACATCTTTCATGACCTTTTGGGCTTCGGCCAATGACAGACACCTGAGCCATAGTTGGTCGTATGACCTGCGATATAACGTGTCATTTACAAACACGTATCGGAGAGCTCTTTTCTTCAGCTGAATCCTCGCAGATTTTTCTTCGGGCAGCTTGTCGTATCGGAGGTACTCTATGAAGGGTTCTCTCCAATCGGGCTCGTCTTGGATGATCGAAGCTTCTTCCACAGGACTGCTCTTCTGTTCCGCGCTTTCCTCTTCTCGTAGAGAGACCGGGGGTAGAATTTGCCGGCTTCTGACTGTGATCAGAATTTCGTCCATGTCAGGATCAGCCAGCTCCTTGGCCAAGCGAGCGAGTATATCAGCCTTTCCGTTCAACGCTCTAGGGACTCTCGTTAGTTCAATATGAGTGAATCTTTTCATGAGTTCCACCACTCGACCTCTGTACCGAGCTAACTCGGGTTTGTATATCTTATAGTCGCCGCTTACTTGGTTGACGACAAGCTGGGAATCACCGTAAACCCGTAGCCGAAGGATTTCCATTTCTATGGCGAGCTCCAAACCAGCTATCAGAGCTTCATACTCGGCCTCATTGTTTGTGCGAGGCTCGGTGAGAGCAAAAGAACGCCGTAGGGTTCCCATTGATGGTGTGATAAACACCAATCCTATCCCTGCTTTTATCTCCGGGACGCTTGATTTACTGGAGGTTCTTATCGATGAGGCCCCATCGAAGTAGAGCTCCCAACATGGCTCGTCATTCTCGAGATGCAGCACTTGTTCGTCGGGTAACTCACAATTTAGTGGCGACCCTTCTGGTATGGGATGAGCAGCGAGAAAGTCTGCAAGAGCTTGCCCTTTTACTGCTTTCTGAGGAGTGTAAACTATGTCAAACTCAAGTAGCATGACAGCCCATCTTGCCATTCTGCCGGCTAGGCTTGCTTTGGTCATCAAGTGTTTGAGCGGGTCGACCTTGGAGATCAGCATAACCCGATGAGCGAGCAAATAGTGCCTCAGCTTCTTCACAGCAAATATTAGAGCCAGGCATTGCTTTTCGATTGGGGAATAGTTGTGTTCCGCCCCGACTAGAGTTCGACTGAGGTAGTAGAGGGCATTTTCCTTTCCCTCCTCGTTATTCTGGGCGAGGAGCGCACCGAGTGACTCATCTAGCGCGGCAGTATAGAGAATCAACGGTTTATTTGGAATGGGAGCGGCCAGCACTGGAGGGTGCAACAAGTATTGTTTGATGCTTTCGAACGCTGCTTGACATTCGGCATCCCAGATAAAAGGAGCTCCTTTCTTCATGAGCTTTGAGAAGGGCCTACATCTCCCCGATAAATTTGAGATAAACCTCCGTATATAAGCAAGCCTGCCTTGAAAAGATCTTAGCTGCGTCAGACTCTTCGGAGGGGGCATCTCCATGATGGCCTTTATCTTTGATGGGTCAACTTCGATCCCTCGATGTCGGACTATGAAGCCCAGGAATTTCCCCGATGACACGCCAAAAGCGCACTTCAGAGGATTCATCTTCAGATCGTATTCCCTCAGCCTGGTGAGAACGGTCCTGAGATCTTGGATATGATCGGCCTTGGCTTTAGTCTTGACGACCAGATCATCAACATAGCATTCGACGACTTTATGGATTAGGTCATCAAAGATATTAGTCATTGCCCTTTGATATGTAGCACCTGCGTTCTTCAGTCCGAATGGCATTACCTTGTAGCAATATATTCCGATCGGGGTTCGAAATGCTGTGTGCTTCTCATCCTCAGGCGACATCTTGATCTGATTGTATCCAGACGAGCCATCCATAAAGGTGAACAGCTCGTAATTTGAGGTGTCATAAACCATCATTTCCATGACCGGTAGCGGGAAGTCGTCTTTAGGACATGCCTTGTTGAGGTCCCTGAAATCGACACAAACTCGGATCTGCCCATTTTTCTTCTTCACTGGGACTATGCATGCGATCCAGTCCGCATATTTCTCTTCCCTGATGAAGCCGGCATCGATGAGCTTCTTGGTTTCCTCGATGACTTTTTCTTCTAGTTCCCTTCTCATTCTTCGAGGAGCTTGTTTGACTGGCTTAGCATCAGGAGATATGGCCAACTTATGTACGGCCACCTCAGGGGAAAGGCCAGGCATTTCTTTATACGTCCACGCGAAGCAATCGACGAATTCGCGCAGCAGGGCAATTATCTGCTCTTTTATTTCCTCCGACAAGAGCGAGCTGATGTAGGTCGGCCTTGGATTATCGGGCGTTCCTAAGTCAATCTCGGTTAGCTCGTCAAAGGTTGCTTGTCCGCCATCTTCGAGCTCTTGAGGAGCTTCTTCTGGCTCGGCTATCTCGTAATCATCATTTGATCTTTCGCTGGCCTCGCCAACATGGATCATGTAGCATGCTTTGGAATCAGGTTGAATGTAACCTATGCCCCGTCTATCTGGAATTCGTCCATCGATGAGTGCTCGGACCTGGGGCGGATACCATAGCCCTTCGTAAAACTTTGCTTCGGACTCCGTTTGATATAACCGGCATCCGCACTTCTTAAAGTATTCCCGCATCTCGGGCGCATAGTATCTGGGATTGAGGACGGCTCTTATGCCTCTCTCATAGGGAAGGCACGCGACAGAAAGATCGTCCGGGTGCACAACGGGGTTTGACCCATAAAACAAGATGCCCTTCTGTCCACTTTTCCTCCCGGGAACGTAGAAAGTTTTCAGCTGGTCCACGGTGGAGATTGATAATGCATCGAGCTCTTTGCACATTTGCTCTGGTACCCTTGTAACGGCTAGGGACCCTTCTGCAACTTCGAAGGTCTCTCGTAGTTTCGCTTGTTGAGTGGGGGTCCAATCTGCACCGCTGTTACACGACAGGTCCTCCTCCTCTGACTCTTCAGTGTCGCTGCCAAGATGAGGGCGGACTTTACTGCTAGATGGGGCTTCAGTGACGGATTCATCCGTATCGCTGCCGAAACGAGGGCAAGTTTTATGGAAGGACGGGCTTCCAGCGTCGGACTCATCAGTGTCGCTACCGAAATGCGGGCGCACTTAGGCATTTTTGCTTTTGAAAGTGACAGCCGGCGCAGATTTGCTTTTGAGCCTTGGGGCTGGTCTATCTTCAGTCAGTTGTGGCTTAGCATTTTGGTGGTTCATAAAGTACCGAGAATCTTCATAGCGGACTTCATGCACACCGAACGGCTGGATGTCTCCGTCAATGCGTCTTTCTTCGCCATTTTTAGTATACTTCATGCATTGATGGAGAGTTGATGGAATGATGCCATAATCGTGGAGCCACGGCCGCCCCAAGAGAATCTTATAAGACGTGTCGGCGTCGATCACGTATATTTTAGCTTCAGTTTGCAGATCCCCGAATTTGATTGGCAGAGCTATAGACCCCAGAACTTGCTGGCAATTTTGGTTGAAGCCTTGAATGACAATCCTTTCCCTTGACAGGTGTCGGACGTCCATTGACAAACTCTTCAGAGTTCGCAAGTTCATGATGTTCACTGAGGACCCCGGATCAATCAATATGCGATTAATTCTATCTCCGTCGCTATACCCGGTCACGTAAAGCGGCCGATTATGCTCAGCCGTTCCCAGCAGCAAGTCTTCATCCTTAAATGTGACTGCGGCGGCATGCAAAGCGTGCTGGGCTTCTTTCATATTAATTTCCGCAAAGTGAGCCTGATACCGCTCGGGGTTTTGTAGAGCGTGAATGAGAACATCTCTAAGCTCCTTAGATAGGACCAAGGCGTCATAGATGCTCAGGAGAGACGGAAGCTTCCGGAGATGTGCCAAGACATTATAGTCCACCGAGGAAGGACTTGTGTTTTCATCAGCTGGTTCTCTGCCATCTTCTTCATTAGCGACTTGTTTTTCCTTCCCTTTTGGGGCGTTGCCCTGATTTGGCGGTAGAGCCCTGCCGCTTCTGAGCTGGATTTGATTAGCCTTTGTGGTGAGCTCCTCGTCCTCTTCGGGAAAACAGAGCTCATCCTCGGAGTCGCTGCCAAGATGGATGGCGTAGCAGGTCACTACTGGGATCTCTTCATTGGAGTCTTCTTCTAACTCCTCCAGAATTTCAGCCGCTTGTACAGGGAAGAACTCCTTCAATTGAATCAATGTTCTTTCCTTTTGTTCATATTCTTCGAGGGAATCGATATATTTTTGAATGGTCGATCTCCCTGCAGACTCTTTTTCGCGCCGAGCTGCACTTTTCTTCTTCTTCAGCTTCTTGGATTTTGAGCCTGATGGAGCTGCATTGGCAGCTGGACTGGTAGGCTTCTTCTGCCATTCCCATTCCGTCCTGGGTTCTTTCCGAAGTAGCTTTAGCATCTTCTTCATCTTATTAGATATGTGCGTACTCCACGGAGGCCGCGATGAGTCAGTTTCATTTCTTAGGGCCGCGAGTTCGGCTGTCTGCTCCCAGAAGGCTTCGGCTTCCGTCTGTATAAAGTTGGCGGTTGCAACTTGATTGTTCACCAACACGCTTTTGGATAGCTCGATCTCTCTAGCCTTGTACTGCTTCTCGACCCAGTCTTTGAAGATATAGCAATCCTCGATCGCATGGCTCACTACTCGGTGGTACGGGCAATACAGAGGATTGTCGGTCATTTTTGCTTCTTGGGGTCTTTTCGACTCCGGCAATTGTAGGCCGTTGTTCAAGGCATCTTTAAATATCTTGCGAACCTTGTCCCTTCTGAAAGAGTAAACCTTGTTCTTTTTCTCCTCTAGGGTGGGCCCATCTCCTTCCAGCAATGGCTTTCGAGACCGGTTAGTTTTGGATTCGCCCGCCCTTCGCTTTTCTTCATTATCGGAGGCATTGAAGACATTGGTACTGCTGGAACTCCCGCTTCTACGGTTGTCGTCCCGCTTGCTTTTCCAAGTTTTGTCTCTCTGAGAGTCTGGCGGGGACTCTTGCTTCGAGCGTTCCAGCATTTGGACTTTCTTGGTTAGCTCCTGGAATGTTTTGAGGCCTGCTGTACACAAGAATGGGACCATCCAATTGCTGAGGTTCCCAATGAGAAGGCTAACGGACTGGTCCTGCTCCAGCGGCGGTTCGCACTTGACCGTGAGATTACGCCATCGGGCGATAAAGTCAGTGTTACTTTCATTCTTCCCCGGCTTAGTCCTCACAAGGTCGGCAATGGAGATTTTATCACTGACACTCATGAACCTTTGCCGAAACAGGGACTCCATTTGGGCAAAGGTAATGACGGACCCGTCCGGTATACTCGCATACCAGTCGAAGGCGACGCCGGTCAGGCTGTTGACAAACTGACGAAGAAGGAGCGCGTCATTGCCCCCTGTATTTCCGCACGATGCTTTGAAGTGGGCGACGTGCTGGTTTGCATTCCCCGTTCCATCAAATCTTCCGAACTTAGGAATGACGTAGCCGCTTGGGAACTCAATCAGATCGTACTGCGCGGGATATGGCCGCCCACTACTGCGGATTTCTTTCTGTGCTTCAGCCTCGGCCACCAATGTTTTAACCTTGCTGGTGACCAAATCCATTATCCGATCCTGTGTTAGCGGGATGGTGCTATCTGGGGCCAAGGCGTCCCCAGAAGCGGAATGTAGCCGGCTTTCATTTGGCTCGACCAGTCTTGGTCCCAAAGGAACAGGCATTGGCTGCCTCGGATTGTCATCACCCGGCTGATTAGTAGCGGCTTGTGCTTGATTAGGAGGCGCTCGAGCAATTTGAGCCGTAAGCTGCATCACCACGTTCGTTAAGTCGTCAATCTTCGAATAGAGCTTGGCCATCTCTTTATCTTTGCTCCTGAGCTGTTTTCGAAGTTCTTGAAGCAGCTCTTGCTCCGCAGTCCTAGGGCGGAAAGTCGGCTCTTCCTCGCTGTCCGAGCTTGACTCTGCATGGACCGAGGGGTCTTTCTGCCTATCATCCTCATCGAGAGGGTTTTCTTCATCCAGCAGGGGCGGCTGTTCTTGGGCAGCGGCAACCACATTCGGGCTAGATTGAGCTTGGGATGTGGTGGCCCCATCCTTGCTTTTGCTGCGAAGGTTGTCGCTGGGGCGCCCGCCCGCCATATAGACCGTATGGATGATATATCCGGCCGTCTTTCTATCATTGGCAGTTGATTTCATGGATCGCTGTCTTGACCCCCTGGTTTCGGTAGCTGGTAGTCGATTGAAGGCGTCTGGCTTAACCAGTTTCTTGAATGGTGCTGGCGCTTCTTTTCTGGGTTTTCCCCGCTGCTTTCGTGCGGCACAGAGTGCTTCATAGACTCTTGATGAGACAGTGTCATACTTTTTCTGTTGGGGCCGGGACACGTCTCTTTGCGGCACTGTTCGGACCGCTGTCTTCTTGATTCTGGCGGTCATGGCATTGTTCTGAACCCACTTTAGAGGCTCGAAGGAATTGCTGATTCTTACGTCCGACTCAGCCGTCGTCGCGGGGCAACCCTGCACTTGGAACTTCACACGATTCCATTTGGCCGAAGCCTTGGCCCTTTTGTTGGCTCGATACCTGAGCCGCTTCTGCCTTAACTTTTCTGTTCTAAGCACCTTGCAGACTTCGGCTTTTTGGGAAGACGCCGCATACCGGTTGATGGAGGGCCTTAGAGATACGCCCGATTGTGCATTTGTTGGAGTCATCGCCTGAGCTCGTCCGCAACTTTTAATGTTGCCCTTCACATCGGAAGTCTTGCCCCCAGCTAGAGCGCCAGGGACTCGTTCAGACACCATCTTAAGTTTCGGTTGTGGTGCCTTGGCGATCACGACATTCGGCCTCTTACCCCTTGAGACCGGCTTGGCCACCTGTTCCGCTGGGATCTCTGCCAGATGAGCGCTTCCGGCAGGGTAGATGATGACAGAGCCAAACTGGCGGGGTGGTTCCTCCCACTGTCGACTGAGGCTTGCAGGGAGAACCACCCGAGCGTTGATCTTGACCACGTATGGAATCGGGGTCACGTTGGAAGCTGAATTCGTCTGGGGAGACATTGTCGTCGATGGTTGATTGCTGCACGGGAAAAAAAACATCATTTCAGTATGGGCAATCGACATGTATATTGATTGAGTTCGTATGAACGTTTAACCCGAAATATGGGAGGAGAGATTGGTCCCACCGGGCGTGCCAGAATCTGTAGGGTGTTTTTCGTCACCCCAGTGAGATGGGAATACGCGCGCGCTTGTCAGGCGTACTACAGATTCCCCCGGCCTAGGGTAGGCCGGGGTTTAATGATGGTGGGGATCCGAATCTCCGGCAGCCGCGGACTAAGCTGCCGTTAATTACCCATCGCCTTTGGGGCGAGGGAACCTCCGATTAACGGGTTAAACTGGTCATGCGAACTCAATGTGCAGTATACGTGTGTTCAATTCTGAAAGGGGGGTTTGGATATATCGGGAGCCACGCAGAGTTTTTACGGGGGTCCCGCTACCCGGATAGCTGGCTGGGGGTCAAGGGGGCTAGCAGCCCCCTTGCGGGGTGCGGGGCAGCGCCCCGTTAGAAATTTTTTTCTAACAGGGACAGTGTCGTGGAGTACGTGTATGTATAAATTTGTATACATATGTATATGTGTATATATGTACACAAAAGAGGGGGAAAAGACATCCAAGGGATGCGCAGGTGCGCAGGTGCGCAAGCGCGCGCGCCACGTGTCGGCACGCGGGCGACTTGCGCACTTGCGCAGTTGCGCAAGCGCGCGCGCCACGTGTCGGCACGCGGGCGACTTGCGCACTTGCGCAAGCGCGCGCGCCACGTGTCGGCACGCGGACGCCTTGCGCAGTTGCGCAAGCGCGCGCGCCACGTGTCGGCACGCGGGCGACTTGCGCAGTTGCGCAAGCGCGCGCGCCACGTGTCGGCACGCGGGCGACTTGCGCACACAACAGGCTTTTAGCCTAAAAAGATTTCTCTGAAGAGAAATCAAAGAGGAGTTAGACTCCTGAGTTTTTTTTTTTTTTTTTTTTTGGAGAGAATGAAAAGTATCTTTTTATTCATCATCATTTTGCCTTTTATAGGCTTACATATTTGCATATAGCCCCTTGGGCTTTACAAAATGGCATTTTGCCTATTCCATGGCTCATGTGCCATTACATTTTTGCACATAAGCCATGGGCTTACAAAATATTGGCTTTATGCCCATTTTACATACATTCATGTATAAAAAATTACATAAAAATTATTTATTACATGATTTTTTTTTGTTGGCATGGCGGAAGGCCAGACGCTTCGTGTTCGGGCTCGACCTGGGCATTGGCCCACTTGCTTGGGCTTGGGCCCACCTGGCTTGGGGTTGACCTTGACTTTGACTCGGTCAACAGGGGTGTAAATTTTTACCCCAACACCATGCTCCCGCCTATGAACTTTGGTGCCGAAACGCCACAAGGAGAAGCTCCCAGAAAGTCGATTTTCGATCGGCTGGCAATCACGACGGCTCCTATCAGTAAGCCGTCAAACCCTGAATCTTCAGTCTTCAACAGGCCGAACAAGAACTTGAGTGGGCCCGCAAAGAAGCCCGTGATACCCGAAGGAGCTACCCCAAAACGGCTAGCACTCCCTACTCCTGCTGCGGGTGAGGCCGATAAAAGTGCTTCCCCTCCATGACGGTCGGTCTTCGAAAGATTGGCCAACCCCGCTCCAACTTCAACAAGGACGTCGTTTTTCAGCAGGCTGACACCAATTGAAGCTCCCCAGCAACACAGGGGGCAAGACGAAGACGACTCCAAAACTGAGGCGATTCCCACTCCAAGGAATGCTTGACGTCGCCACTGGCGTCGAGTGAGAGAAGCTGGGGGTAACTCTCCCTCTGGGCTCACCTTACCAGCTTCTGTGGTGGATATCAACGCTGCTGTTCTAACTGGGAACAGTTTTGACCAGCTCAGGAGGGTACGTAAGAACTCCCCGACGACGGTGCTAAAAAAATCACCTCCGCCAGTAGCGGCCCCTGTGCAGAAACGGTCAGAGCAACCTCATCAATGTCTTTCTTCGCAAATACATAGGGTCTGGCAAAAAGTCCAAGGGTCTGGCAAAAAGTCCAAGACTCTGTGCTTAACAAAAATTACTCTCGTCGACCTAAAAGATCTAATGGCCGACAAGAAAAAGACCGCTCCTCCACCATACAACGGGGGGGGGGGCGTTCCTAAATAGGTGCCTGTCATAATGGCTCCTTCAGTTCTGACTTCTCATAAAAGAACGAGGCCGGAGAAATCCTACTGCCCGTGGTAAATTTCAAAGGCGATGGATCTAAATGGCCCAAGTCTGGGGGTATAACCGTACAAACGGTATATATGGCTAGCGGAAAAGAAGAAAGCCGCACTTCGGTGAGTCACCGACTGCAAGCTCGATCATTGACGAAGGCTAAGGAGCAACAGCAAAAGCTCCAAGAAATGTTGACCAAAATGGCAGCGCTCACCGGACAAAAAGAAATTCCGGACAAAGAAGCTGAACATCGGCAAGAGAAAGAGACCGATGCAGAGTTCTTGCGACGGGTGCTGGAAAGAAAATATAAGGAAGCTACAAAACAAGCTGCTAACATCAAGCAGATGGCTCTTCTATTCCAAGACATGGTGGGAATGATGATACAACCGGAACCCCCAGCCGAAGACCCACCAATAGTTATCGAGGATGACAGAGGGAAAACATAAAACCCTCCTCCGGCCTTGTCAGCGGCTAAGGAAGAAACCATCTCTAAGGCAGCCCTGAATGACTACATCGCTCAGCAAAGAAGAGCTCACCAGGCCAGTGAAGCCGCTAGCCAACTTGTCAGAACCGGGCGCCCCTATCCGGCCTGGTATGACCAAATCAAGTACCCGACGGGATATACAATCCCCAAGTTCCATGCCTACAAAGGAACGGGTAATCCCCACCGGCACGCCGCATAATTCAGAGCACTATGCGGCAATACTGGGGGCGACGACAAACTGTTGCTTTGCCAATTTGTCGGAAGCTTATCAGAGACAGCTTTTGAATGGTACTCGAAGCTCCCAAATGACTCCGTGAAAACCTTCACAGAAATGGAACTACTGTTCATGCAATGTTTTGCCAGCGCAAGTGAACGCACTCTGATCACAACACTGATCAATGTCAGAGTAAAGCCGGGAGAAACTTGGGTCCAATACGCGATTCGGTGGCGAAACCTGTGGTCTAAATGCGAACAGCGCATCGAAGAGTCTCCATCTGTGGGCATGTTCATCGGGACCCTTGATCTTCAATCGACTGTTTCTCAGTTCATGACTTTCTTCAAACCCACGACCTTTCAAGCATTGATAGACAAGATGGTCCAAATGGATCAAATGGGCCATGGCCCTTCCTCCTCAAATAAGGACCATTGAAATAACAAGGGTAAAGGGAAAGCGGCCTTTGTTTCCAACACGCAACAACAGCCGGGGGGGCCCAAAACTGGCTGCTCGCCAAAACAACGCGCGTCCGCGCCCGTCCTTAGAAGAAATTCTAGGACGTGCTTACTCATTTCTCCGCGGCAAGACGAGAAGACTGTTTGAACTGGCAATGTGTAATAATCTCATCACATTGCCAGACTCGCGGCGTCCAGCGCAACCCGGTGACGTCAACAACCCCAATTACTGCTTCAATCGTAGAATAGTAAGCCACCCAATTGAGGATTGCTACATTTTCAAAAATTAGGTTGAAGACCAGTACCAGCAGGGAAAGTTCGCGCTGTCTGATATTTGGAGGGTAAACCCGCCCCAAAAACACGCTCCGAAAAAGGTGGACGCGCAGGGGGCATTATGCCCACTTATGGAAAAACTCCATGGGAAGTAGTCCTTTAAGTGAAGACTAAAAGAATGCTGAAGGATCTACGAGTATGTTCGGCGATGAAGTGGAAAAGCCCGCTTGAACCCGAAATTACTAAAGGGATGCTGAAACGACATCCCACACCGAAAGTTGTTGACAAGAGGAAAAAACCCCAAGTCAAGCCTTCAAACTCTTCTAAGAAAAAGAAGAAGACCAAGAAACCCGTGCAGCCTACTGAGTATGACGACAAGTGCACAGATCTATAAAAGTATATAGACGCGTTGGAGGAGTATAACCAGAAGGCGCGGACACTAGTCATGCTTGAAGAATTCCTCAAGCATATTATTGAGGACGGAGACAGTGACAATGATGAGGGAAATGACTCATCAGAAGAAGCGGAAAATTATGTAGCAAGTTGCCATATGGTCTCCCATTCGTCATTATATGACGAAGAAGCTCCCTCAGCGTCAGAAAACGACGTAGAGGAACTGGGAGCAGAATCGGCGCTAAAATCCCCGAAATTGCCAGAAAAAGACCTGATTGAGAGACTTTTAAACGAAACCTTTCAAAATAGCAAAGATGATCGAGAACGCGAAACAACCATATATGAAAAGGCTAAGCGTCAGCATCTGAATAAAGAAGCTGCGGTAAGAACGAGTCGTAAAGCGCTCCGACCAAACCAAAGCACACCTGCAACAAATAAGAGCAGGATCAAAACCGAGAAGCGGTTCGCCAAAGCCCTATCAATGGGGATGAAACTGCCACCGCTCATGATGTGCAATCCCGGGATCCCATATTTCGTCGGAGGAGAATCACATCCAAAATACTATCTATATCATCAAAAGGTTTCCTACCCTATCGAGAAATGCTGTGCCTTCATGAAGTGGTGGCAAGGGTATGTTGCACATCGAAAACACTTCAAGAAAGAGAAGCGCGAAGCTTGCGCTCGTCGACATAAAAATGGCGAGACGAATGCGCATGAAGAAACGATTGGAAATTATCACATGGTTGGTACCAGTTCGGAAGGGGAAAAACCTCAAGTTCTCACCTTTGGGAGCGAATCTGAGGATGAAACGCCTCTCAACCCTCTCTTCGAAGACTCCATCTCTGAAAAAGAATTGGAGGAGAAGAACTGTGAAAACATTCAGCCGCGTAAACGTACGCTACCTGAGAAGGACTTCGGACTTGCAAATAAAGGTTCGAACAAAAAGGACAAAGGAAAAGGGAAAATGCCCGAAGAAATCGCTCTCGATGAAGAAGTGGTCAAAGAAACTGCCGCAAAGGACCTGCCTAAGAAAAACAGGGTGGATTACAATGTCCTAGCACATCTGAGGAAAACCCCATCGCAGCTAAGCATATTGGATGCTCTCCTTCCGTCTAAAGAAGCACGAGATTTCCTGATCAAGACCTTACATGAGCCCGATCAGTTCCAAGCCTTTCTCGCATAAGAGAAGATGAAAAATGAACTGGCAGAGGTCCATACGGCTGATATCACATTCAGCGATGAAGATCTACTCCTCAGTACGTGCGAAGATAATCGACCGCTATACGTCACCGGGTACTGCCATGATATTAAGATAGGGAAAATCCTTGTCGACAACGGATCCTTCGTTAACTTTCTCAACGTGAGAGTGCTGAAAGAAATTTGCATGAATGTCCAGCATCTTGCCCAAGAAAAAATACCATCTCCTGGTTTGACTCACAGTCGTCACGGACGCTTGGGTCCGTAATACTGATGCTACGCTTCGAGCTGCTCGTCACTGACATCGAATTTTATGTCATCGACTCCAAGACTTGCTATAACGCTTTGCTCGGCAGGCCTTGGCTACATGAGTACAACATCATCACTTCTACACAATATCAGTGTATGAAGTATTTTAAGGATGGTTCCAAGTACACCGTCACGGGAGAGCTAAATTCATTCTCCGTAAACGAAGTCTGAAAATATGAGGACACAAAGTACTTTCTTCCAGACTTCGAGGATACTGAAAGGTGCCACAAACCGGAGAGTAAACAAAATTCCGTCGCCACTATCCCGATCTTTGGGAGAGATACCGAGGAAGATGAAGAAATAGTCTACTCGGGGCAACCCCAAAAAGAAAACAATAAGCCCAGACCTTCTACCCCGATCCTGGTCTTTGGCAGCGACTCCGAGGACGAAACTAATGCAGTGTTCTCCATTCGCTCGTCAATACAGACTCTCGCAGAAACGGATCAAAGTCTGCAAATCACAATAGCTCCGCCTCGACACTACAAGGAACTTTATGTGCTCGATACATACAGCGTATAAGAACTGCAGACTTTTTATGTGCCTCCTAGGCAAAGGGGTGAAAAGGATATCCTCTTCTACAAATCTATGGAGACCAGAGTTGAAAAAGAAGTCTGGCAAGGCGTCGACCCCGCTCTCGACAGGCTTCAACCTATCCGTCCGCCAAGATATTACGTGGAGGGGTTGAAAGAGATGTTAAGGCGCCAAGGCGTACCTTTCGAACAAACTGTTCGACAAGATCAATTCTATAAAAAGATTTGGGATATTCCCGGGACTCAGCGAAAGAAGCCCAACGGGAAGATGTAGACAACCGAGCTGGGATACATTCGGTCCAAAAAACGGGAGCAAATCTACAGTTACCACGTTATAAACAGCTTGAGTGAAGAGGAAAACACTCTTCCAAGTAGCCATGACGTCAAATAGGAGCGAGATCATGTTTTGAAAACATTAAGTCCGTTGCTCGAAGAACAAATTGACAAGCTAATAAAAGAAACTTGTCAAGCGATCCGGGACAACCACAGCTGTGAAATGGTCATTTATGAAAAGGCCAAGACGCAGCGTCTCAGCCAGCAATCTGCGGCGGAAGTAAACCGTAACGTTCTTCATCCCCAACCCGCTATGTGTTCTCGCGAAAGGGGAAATCCCGAAGTAGAGGTAAAAACAGGGCAAAGAAAGCAAGCAACGTTAAAGACGGCCACGAATACAACACCATACGCATTGGTGTTTGGTACGGAAGCAGTACTCCCATTGGAAATAGAACTCCCCTCTCTATGAGCAGTGGTTCGATACGAGCTGACAGATGAAGAAAATGCTCATTTTAGGCTTGAGGAGCTCGACGCCTTTGACGAAACCCACCTTATAGCACAGCAAAATCTGGAGGCTTATAAGGTAAGGATGACACGGTCGTATGAAAGATTGAACAGGTCGAGAACATTCCGCCAAGGCGAACTCGTGCTAGTCGTCAAAAGACCAATGATCCCCAATCGTGCAAAACGGGGGAAGTTCGAGCCGAACTATGAAGGCCCGTACATCATAGACAAAGTCTACTAGGGTGGAGCCTACCTGCTCATGGATATGCATGGCGTCGTTCCGGCCAATAAACGACCGATTCCTCAAAAAGTACTATGCCTAAAAAGTCATGACTTAGGACAATGATAGATGACGACGCTTGTGTCCGCTCGCTATCTTCCTGAATCAGAATTCTGAAAGTAGTACAAAAAAAAACTCGCCCAAAATATGGCGATCATGGACCGAAATGTCCCAAAACTAATAATGGACCGAAATGTCTTTAAACTAATATTTACCCCAAAACATGGGAATAATGGACCGAGAAGTCCTTAAACTAATAATGGACTGAAAAGTTCTTAAACTAAAATCTCGTCCAAAATACGACGATAATGGACCAAGAAGTCCTTAAACTAATAATGGATCGAAAAGTCCTTAAACTAAAAACTCACCCAAAATACGGCGATAATGGACCGAAATATCTCTAAACTAATAATGGACCGAAATATCCTTAAACCAATATTCATCCCAAACATGGGAATGTGGGACCGAAATGTCCTTAAATTAATATTCGTCCCAAACACGGCAATAATGGACCGAAAAGTCCTTAAACTAAAAACTCGCCCCAAAATACTGCGGTAATGGACCGTCATGTCCTTAAACTAATCCGTTTAGCCCTACGATGGATCCCCATATTGATTACCATATGCAATCCACGGGCATAAACGATTCATAACTCATCCAGGTCCTACATGATGCAATCCTTCGAAAAAGATCGGGGTCTACGGCTAATGGCGCGTGGCCTTATGGGCTGCCCAAAAAAATGGTATGTCCACAAGCGAAATGGACACGGATGAAAACCCGAAAGGGCGCCGTGAGTAAAAACAGCAGGACTACCGGCAAGCTAGTGAAAACCCGAAAGGGCGCAAACTCGTTAAAAAAACTACAAATTCCTCACGACTTTGGAAGGAGAAAATACCTGCGTGAGATCCTTATGACTCACAAAGGAGCAACACACTTAGAAATCCATACGATTCCTAAGGAGAAAATGCACTTACAAGATTCTCATGACCCTAAGGAGAATATACTCTCTATAAGACCCTCACGGCTTATAAAATTCAAAAGCCTTAAGATACTACTGGGATCTGAACCTTTTCTTAAGCCACTAAAACCCCACAAAACTTTGCGGCCCTACAAGTAGTCCAATATCGACTCTTGTATACAATCCACGGGCATAAATAAATATATCCCCCACCGAGTTCCACTAATGGCGAGAAATATCTCCATATGGTGAATGGCACTTGTAAGTTCTCTCGACTTGCAAGGAGAAAATACTCTTGTAAGATTCTTACGATTTATAAGAGAAAACACACTTAGAAATCCCCACGACTCCTAAGGAGAAAATAAACCTACAAAATCCTCACAACTTGAAGGGAGAAATACCTTTATGAGACCCTTACGACTCATAAAATCAAAAAGCCTTAGTCGAAAGGATCCTAACCCTGCTTGCTAAGCCTCCTTTGTTTAAATCAACAAAGAAAAATGATGATTCGCTCCTGGCAATGTCCCAGTTGTAGCGATGCTGATATCTAAATAGATGTCAAACTCCAAGTCCTCTCACGGCAAATGATGATTCGCTCTTGGCAATATTCCAGTTGTAGCGATACTGATACCAAAATTGGTATCAGAACCTAAGTCCCCGACTCGCAATAAAAATCAGCGAGCAAAAAATATGCATATAAAAATAGCCGAAATGATGGAGCAAATCGCAATAAAAATCAGCGACCAAAAAATATTTATATATATAAAATAGCCGAAATGATTAGGCACCGCGAAAAATAGCTGAAATAATTGGGCAATCGCGAATTTCGCGATATAAAAGCTAAAAAGATAGAGTATCGCGGAAATAAATAAAAAATATATATAATAAAATAAAAAATTTCTTCCGTGCAAGTAGGTCCATATCGACTCTTGTATACGATCCATGGGCACAAATGAAAGAAAGGGAACCATATTTTCCCACCATACTTCGTCAAAAGAAGAACCGAGTGTTGATGGCACATCTACAGCCTAGAGACTATTTGGACGTCCTTCTTACTCCAGCAAAGTACAGACGCGGCGTCGATAAGGACCCAAGGGTCAAATAAAAGTGGAGTCATGGCAAAATTCTAGCTCAAGATTTCGATGGCAACATCTACAGCCTAGAGATCATCTCGACGTTCCTTCTCATTTCGACAGGGTGCAGACGCAACGTCAACAAAAGTCCCAAGGGTCAAATAAAAGAAGAGTGATGGCAAAATCCTCGCTCCAGACCTCGATGATAATACATACAGCATAGAGCTCATTTGGATGTCTACCTAACTTCAGCAAAGAATCGATATGACATCATCAAAGAAAGAACGAAGTGACGACATATTCCTAGCTTCGGGTCTTGATGGCAATACATACAAAGCCTAAAGACCATTGGGGATCATACCATCCGAGAAGGGTGCGGTTATGACTTATCGGGGCTTCAAATTAAGCCTAATCTCAAGTAAAAAGCGCTACGGCAAATACTTAACGCTTGCTCTTCCGACGGTAAAATGGATACTCCAACCTAAGAAGATTACTTGAAGACGTCTTGTTCAGCCTCAGTCAGAGACACGACAGTCGCGAGGCTACTCGAGCAGCAACCTAAGAGACTACATATCGAGAAATACATCAGCCAACGCGACGGTACGATGGACTTAAACCTAGTATCACAAACTTAACGGACCCTTGTCATAAAAGAATGGGGGTTATCTACATCCAACGTTAGGGCGAGTTTGCCTGTAAACCTAAGGGAGGACTCCGAAATGAGTGAATAAACTAGAAACTCCGAAACGAGTGAATAAACTAGAGACTCTGAAATGAGTGAATAAACTAGAGACTCCGAAACGAGTACATAAACTAGAGACTCCGAAATGAGTGAATAAACTAGAGACTCCGAAACGAGTACATAAACTAGAGACTCCGAAATGAGTGAATAAACTAGAGACTCAGAAACGAGTACATAAACTAGAGACTCCGAAACGAGTACATAAACTAGAGACTCCGAAATGAGTAAATAAACTAGAGACTCATAAATGAGTACATAAACTAGAGACTCCGAAATGGGTGAGATGCACACATGAATATGTGCTGGGATGAAACATTCAGCAGTCAACGATAAAAGAAATGCATTTAAATAAATATCTTATTCTGTAAGGAAGAGATCACTAAATATGGGATCAGAGATACAGGGGTTAACAAAACAATAAACAAAGTTCTCTAACTCCCTCTCGGCCTTCTCTACCATATCGTAACGGCGGTTCTCACGAAGAGTCCCTCCCCATCTATCAGTGCCACGCTCGTCGGCAAAAGAAGACATGATAGCCCGCTGAGCTCGGGTCTAACTCAGCATATGAATCGAGGGGTCTTTCAGAGGCTCTGTAATCAAGCACGCCTCATGAATGCAGTCGATCTTGTCCTCCGCTGCGTCGAGCATCTCTAGAGTCATCTCCGCCGGATGAGGGGGAATGCTATCAAGGATGGCCAAGAAGATCATCCGAAGCCAAATAGAATCAGAGGGGAGAAGAGACCCTCTACGAATCAAGAGCTCATGCATCACCGTATCGCATTGATCATCCATGAAATCGGAATTCGCCAGTCGAGCAGTGAAACGAGGAATAATCTCCTCGATGGGCACCTCCCATGGCTATCGAAGACCATGCGGGCGACTGCAAGCCATGTTAAAGTAGTTCTTTCTCTGTAAAGGAGAAGATGAGCACTGCTTCAGATTATAAAGAGAAGCATTTATGTCTCGGCACAGAAAATGTTGTGTATGGTTGAACTATTTCCAAGCTCTGACAAAAAAGAAGGCATTGGAAAAGAAAGGGGTGGCTCCGAAAAAGAAGAGTACGAAGATGAAACGATTCCCTCATATAATAAGGTAGTGCCTCACGTGAAGCACACGTGAGCACTGATGCCAGTCTTTTATAGGATTAAATCCTATAGCAGCACTTCACGTAAAAGGCACGTGAGCATTGGCGTAAAAAAAAGGGAAAGAGGCTTGTCATTTATCCTTCAAAGAAATTTATACATTGGTAATGAGGATGATCACAACAGAAATAAAAGAAGAAAAAAGAAACAAACATCATCAATGGTCTACAATGGCAAGACGCTAAATTAGGGACATAGATTCTCAAACTTAAAGACAAGTTTGAGCAAAACGTTTCTAGTTTCATTGACCATCTTCTTATGTGTCTTCTCCCAAATGCAAGCTTCGAGATCTCCGCTGATGTCTCCCATCCTTTGGTACGCGGACATTATCACTTTCTGTTGGAAGACGCGATGCAAAACAACAACTAGATCATCTCTCCGCCTCTTCGAGATCAGGCCCATTAGATATACTGAATGCACTTTGCCTTCAGCGTCATCAAGTGCCTCGAGTGGCATAGCCTCATCAAGCTCAGGAAGCGCTTCCCAGATCGATCCAATGATAATCTTCAAAAAGGCAGAACGGCGGGGGAGCAATCGACCGTTGTGATCATCAAAGCGACACATCACTTCATCACATTGGGCACCAGTGTACTCCTAGCCTTGAAAGCAACCTTGTATGCAAATTTCTTCATATGAGACAATCTCCTCGATGTTGTATAAGTGATCAGCCATGGTTCGTGAAAAGAAAGCCAGTGGAGAGTTAGCAATAAAAATGTTAAAATCACTAAGCCTAAGAAAGCTAGTGGATCCCACAAAATCAAAGTGGCGGCTCATCAATGATGAGACATATGCCCATTGTGAGAATCAAAAAGGATTCTCATTAAATGAATTTTGAAGTTAAAACTCCCAATATCTCCGAAAAGCGGGCTCTTTTAAAAACAACAACAGATTCAAATCTGTGAAATAGGTATTAAAATACTAAAAATCCTTTTAAAAAAAGAAAGGGAAAATATCCAAGAACAGTAAAAAGAAGTTAAAGGGAATAAAATTCCCAAAGTTCATAAGAATCAAATCAGAGTTAAGCTCTGCAAAAAAGATGGAATCAAATTCCAGAAAACCCTATTTGTCAAGATTGACAATAGGGTAAAACCCTAAGGAGAGAATCAACGATTCTCAAAGAATGTCCATTGACTCAAATCCTTGATATGGACATCAAGATCCACAATCTACATTAAAAAGGTTTTTTTAAGATCTCTAAGAGATCGATTCAAGAAAAGAACCGAGCTCTGTCAAATATGTTAGTGGATTTAAAATCCAAAATAAAAAAATATCCAAAAGATGTTAAGAGCTAAGCTCTTTTCGTAGTCCTTACCAAAAAAATTTGGCAGAGTTTAACTCTGTTCAAAGGAATTTTGAAAGCAGAGATCTAAGCACTAAAACGAGAATTAAATTCTCAAAGAAAGAAAAATTTAGGAAAGTAGATGAAGAAATAACAGTCATGTCAAGGGCCAAAGGCCCCATTTATAGGACATGAGGGGATCGGTTCAACTCTCCACTCCCTTAGGTGATCCAACGGTTGTAAAATTGACATCGTTGCATTCACGTATAAGCCACGTAAAAGCAACGCTGGGGGCATTTGTTCCCTTATAAAAAGAAGGGGAGAAAAGAAAGAAGAGAAGAATTCCCACAATTTGGGCCTCACATGTTAAACACGTGAGCGCTTATATGCAAAGCATATAAGTGTTGAGAATAAACAATCAAAATAGGGTCAAACTGGCCTCACGTGTTAAACACGTGAGCGCTTATATCCTCACGTGTTAAACACGTGAGCGCTTATATGCAAAGCATATAAGCGCTGAGAATAAACAACCAAAAGAGGGCAAACCAGCCTCACGTGTTAAACACGTGAGCGCTCATATGCAAAGCATATGAGTGCTAAATATAAGCAGAATAAAACCCGCACTAGAGTCACGTGTTAAACACGTGAGAACATACTTTTTAGCTTCTCATAGAATTAAATTCTATATAGAGAACCGTCAGATTAAAAAATTCAAGGGTGATTAAAATCATAAATGATAGAATTAAATTTTATTGAGGGAAAATATCTCCCCGGTCTTTTCTAAATAAGAAAGATATTTTCTGAGATGGGAAAATATTTCCCTATATCTTTCTAAACAGAGAAAGATGAGCTCTGTTAAACAGAGAATCCTTGGATTAAAAATCACCATTTGATAGAATTAAATTCTATTTATGGGAAAATATATCATAATCTTGTTAAAAACAAGAATATATATTCTATAAAACAGAAATTCTCAGGATTAAAGATCCAACGGTGGATAAAATCTCCTAAACAATATTTGAGACCAATTAAATCAATTGGTATTTCTCAAATGAGAGTTTTTCTCAAACTAATTAACAATTTGCATCTCCTATATAAAGGATAGGAAATTTAAAAAAAAGAAAGAGGATCGACCCCATAAACTTCTCTACAAAAGAAAACTGAGAATTCAATTCTCCAAAAAAACGAAGAAGGTTCTCGCTCTCTCAAACCCTAGGTAAAGAAGAAGCGGAGATAAAATGTATCTCCTTTACCTAGCATAAAAAAAATAAGGGTTTAACCCTTATTAAAAAAGAACTTAGTTCTTCTTCTGATCTAAGATTTGCAAAGAAAACCTCCCCACAAGTTGAGAATTTAATTCTCATCAGGGAGATTCTGTTCTTTACACTCAAAAGCTAGGGGAAAGAACTAGATTAAAAGAAAAAGAGAGAACATAACGTATGTTCTAGGAATTTAATTCCTTTGCAAATAGGGTTAAACCCTACATGAAAGAACTTAGTTCTTATAAAAGAAACAGAAGAACTTAGTTCTCCAATAAAAACGATCCTAGATCTTCAAAACATAGATCTTGGTGATTATTAATGGACAAATTGCCATTAACAGAGATTAAATCTCTAAAAAGAAAAGGACTCAGCGTCTCACGTGAAACACACGTGAGCGCCCAAAGGATTTCCTTAAATAGAGCTCAGCGCCTCACGTGCTTCCCACGTGAGCGCCCAAAGCAAAACGCACCTCATGTGCCTCCCATGTGAGCGCCCATAGCAAAGACCCAGCGCCTCACGTGCTTCCCACGTGAGCGCTCAAAACAAAGACCCAGCGCCTCACGTGCTTCCTATGTGAGCGTTGTATAAAAGTGCTGAGCACTATAAATTTAATCAAAATGACTAAGTGCCTAGCATTGATTGGGCAGCGCCTATATCTGAGCGTCTTACGTGTTTCCCACGTGTGCGCCAGAGCCACAAATAAGTGTTTAGCACTTCTGAATAAAGAGAGACAGCCCAAGGCTGAGCAAACAGAGCCCCAAACAAGTGCTTAGCACTTCTGAATAAAAGAAAAAAAACTGAGCAGACAAAGCCCAAATTAGCTAAGTCTCTGAAGTTACTTGCAACTGAGTCCAAATGCTCTGTTGTTGGATCTTAATAAAATTTGATTATCCTAAAAATGTTGCTAAGTTGATCTTAGTCTCAAATAAGACTAACGTATCCTTAGTTAAAATAAATTGAGCCCAATTGCTCATATATTTAAGTCGATCTTAATCTCAAACTAGATTAACGGTCTTTAAACAAAACAAAATGTTTTTTGAACTGATGGAATACATACATCCTAAGTTTAATCCCCAAATCTAAAATATACGGATTTGGACTAATCCGCACCCTACGGGCGATGACATAAACTAGTCTCCGTATACAATCCACAGACAACCACAACAAACAAAATAACACACGACACGAAGTGAACTACTGGAGTAGGAGAAAGTGGTTATCGCAATGCGATAACGTAACTAACTGCAGGGGCTTGCGCCTGCAGTGAAGTGCGTCACCACAATAAAAAACCCTTAATAAATTAGGCGGAATCTGATAAAGTCTGGTACATCGGTCGCATCTATCCAAACCTCCGATATACGGTGCCATAAATCAACTTGGTATTTTCTGAGTGCTGGATGGATATGTCCAAATAGTATCTGCCCCCAAATTCAGGCTAGACGTCCTCAATGTCTCAGTCCGGTTTTCGGCCGAAAACAGATTCTGGCACGCCCGTTGGGACCTTTTCCTCTTTCAACCCTACACTTCGTGTGTCGTGTTTCGCGAACAAAATTGCAGTTCGCTATATATTGGTTGCCCTTGAATTCAAGGTACTAAAATTTGGTGTCTCGCTTATGTCTAGAAAATCAATGGCTTCTTATTGCACTGCTTGCAGCAATAACTCCCTCCCCATCCCAACTGGAGGAGTGACGTATGGGCCTAACGCGGTCTTCATTTTCTCAATGCCGGTGGGACAGATCACACAAGCCACTACCGGACTCTTCTTTGGGACCATGCTCCCGCCTATAAACTTTGGTGCCGCAACGCCACAAGGAGAACCTCCCAGAAAGTCGGTCTTCGATCGGCTGGCAACTACGACGGCTCCCATCAGCAAGCCGTCAAACCCTGAATCTTCAGTCTTCAACAGACTGAACAAGAACTTGAGAGGGCCCGCAAAGAAGCCCGTGATACCCGAAGGAGCTACCCCAAAACGGCTAGCACTCCCTACTCCTGCCGCGGGTGAGGCCGATAAAAGTGCTTCCCCTCCAAGACGGTCGGTCTTTAAAAGATTGGCCAACCCCACTCCAACTCCAACAAGAACGTCGTTCTTTAGCAGGCTGACACCAACCGAAGCTCCCCAGCAACACAGGGGGCAGGGCGAAGATGACTCCAAAACTGAGGTGATTCCCACTCCAAGGCATGCTTGACGTCGCCACTGGCACCGAGTGAAAGAAGCTGGGGTAACTCTCCCTCTGGGCTCACCCTACTAGCTCATATGGTGGATATCAACGCTGCTGTTCCAACTGGGAACAGCTTTGACCAGCTCAGGAGGGTACGTAAGAACTCCCCGACGGCAGTGCTAAAAAAATCACCTTCGCCAGTAGAGGCCCCTGCGCAGAGACGGTCAGAGCAGCTTCATCAATTCCTTTCTTCGCAAATACATAGGGTCTGGCGAAAAGTCCAAAACTCCGTGCTTCACAAAAATTATTCTCGTCAACCTAAAAGATCTAATGGTCGACAAGAAAAAGACCGCTCCTCCACCATACAACGGGGGGCCGTTCCTAAACAGGTGCCCGTCACAATGGCTCCTTCAGCTCTGACTTCTCATAAAAGAACAAGGCCAGAGAAAATCCTACCGCCCGCTGCAAATTCTAAAGATGATGGACCTAAACGCCCTAAGTTTGGGGGCATAACCGTACATACGGTATATATGGCTAGCAAATAAGAAGAAAGCCGCGCTTCAGTGAGTCACCGACCGCAAACTCGGTCGTTGACAAAGGCTCAGGAGGAGCAGCAAAAGCTTTAAGAAATGCTGACCAAAATGGCAGCGCTCATCGAGTAAAAAGAAAGTCCGAACAAAGAAGCTGAACATCGCCTAAAGCAAGAGACCGATACGGAGTTCTTGCGACGGGTGCTGGAAAGAAAAGATAAGGAAGCTGCAAAGAAAGCTGCTAGCATCAAGCAGATGGCTCTTCTATTCCATGACATGGTGGGAATGATGATACAACCGGAACCCTCGGCCGAAAACTCGCCTATAGTTATCGAGGATGACAGAGGGGAAACATTAAACCCTCCTCCGGCCTTGTCAGCGCCCAAGGAAGAAACCATCTCCAAGACGGCCCTGAATGACTACATTGCTCAGCAAATAAGAGCTCACTAGGTCTGTGAAGCCGCCAGCCAACTCGTCAGAACCGGGCGCCCATATCTGGCCTGGTATGACCAAATCAAGTACCGCTGGGATATACAATCCCCAAGTTCCATGTCTACAAAGGAACGGGTAATCCCCACCAGCACGTCGCACAATTCAGAGCACTATGTGGCAATACTGGGGGCGACGACAAATTATTGCTTCTCTAATTTGTCGGAAGCTTGTCAGAGACAGCTTTTGAATGGTACTCGAAGCTCCTAAATGACTTCGTGAAAATCTTCACAGAAAGGAAACTACTGTTCACGCAGCGTTTCGCTAGCGCAAGTGAACGCACTCCGATCATGGCACTAATCAATGCCAGGGTAAAACCGGGAGAAACTTGGGTCTAATACGCGATCCGATGGCAGAACCTGTGGTCTAAATGCGAACAACGCATCGAAGAGTCTCCAGTTATGGGCATGTTCATCGGGACCCTCGATCCTTAATCGACTATGTCCCAGTTCATGACTTTCTTCAAACCCACAACCTTTTAAGCGCTGATAGACAAGCTGGCCCAAATGGATCAAATGGGTCATGACCCTTCCTCCTCAAATAAGGACCCTCAAAATAACAAGGGTAAAGGGAAAGCGGCCTTTGTTGCCAACACGCAACAACAGCCGTGTGGCCCAAAACCGGTTGCTTGCCAAAACAACACGCATTTGCGCCCGTCCTTGAAAGAAAGGCTAGGATGTGCTTACTCATTTCCCCTCGACAAGACGAGGAGACTGTTTGAATCGGCAATGCGTAATAATCTCATCACATTGCTAGACCCGCGGCGTCCAGCGCAACCCGGTGACATCAACAACCCCAATTACTGCTCCTATCACAGAATAGTAGCCACCTAATTGAGAATTACTATATTTTCAAAATTGGGTTGAAGATCAGTACCAGCAGGGAAAGTTCATGCTGTCTGATAACTGGAGGGTAAACCCACCCCAGAAACACACTCCGAAAAAGGTGGACGCGCAGGGGGCATCAGGCTCACTTGTGGAAGAAGCTCCATGGTAAGTAGTCCTTTCAGCGAAGATTAAAAGAATGCTGAAAGATCTACAAGCATGTCTGACGATCAAGTGGAAAACCCCGCTTGAACCCGAAATTATTGAAGGGGGGCATCATGCTCACTTCCCACGTGAGCGCCTAAAAGAAAGACTCAGCGCCTCATGTGTTTCCTATGTGAGCGTTGTATAAAAGTGCTAGGCATTATAAATTTAGTCAAAATGACGAAGTGCCTAGTACTGATTGGGCAACGCCCATGTCTGAGCGCCTCACGTATTTCCCACGTGAGCGCCAGAGCTACAAATAAGTGCTTAGCACTTCTGAATAAAGAGAGATAGCCCAAGACCGAGCAAACAGAGCCCTAAACAAATGCTTAGCACTTCTGAACAAAAAGAAAAAGACTGAGCAGACCAAGACCAAATTGGTTAAGTCTTTGAAGTTACTTGCAACTGAGTCCAAATGCTCTGTTGTTGGATCTTAATAAAATTTGATGATCCTAAAAATATTGCTAAGTTGATTTTAGTCTCAAATAAGACAACGTATTCTTAGTTAAAATAAATTGAACCCAAATGCTCATATATTTAAGTTGATCTTAATCTCAAACTAGATTAACGGTCATTAAACAAAACAAAATGTTTTTTTGAACTGATGGAATACATACATCCTAAGTTTAATCCCCAAATCTAAAATATACGGATTTGGACTAATCCGCTCCCTACGGGCGACGACACAAGCTAGTCTCCATATACAATCCACGGTCAACCTTAACAAACAAAATAACGCACGACATGAAGTGAACTACTGGAGTAGGAGAAAGTGGTTATCGTAATGCAATAACGTAATTAACTGTAAGGGCTTGCACCTGCAGGGAAGAGCATCCCCACAATAAAAAAACCCTCATAAATTAGGGGAATCTGATAAAGTCCGCTACATCGGTTGTATCTATCCAAATCTCCGATATACGGTGCCATAAATCAACTTGGTATGTTCGGAGAGGTGGATGGATATGTTCAAATAGCATCTGCCTAAAAATTCAAGCTAGAAGTCTTCAACGTCTCAGTCCGGTTTTCGGCGGAAAACAGGTGTTTAATGATATTAGCCGATATATATATGATATAACCGGATTATTAAATCAAGTATTGATTTAATAATTAAATATATATTTATATATTTATATATTAACTAATATCATACCCACTTTATTTTTTTCTTCTTTTTATTAATATTTATATTTGATATAAATATTGTTTAATGTATGATGATACATTAAAGATGGGTGTATAAGAATTGTATGGAAGATGAGAACACTTTTATTCTTTCATTTATTTAAATGAGAATGAGTCATGGATTTAAGATGGTTTTAGAATTTATGAGGTGTTGCTTCTTTTGATGACTCATTTTGAGGATATGTTTTTTGTTCTCATCTAAGTCATTCTTATTTTCTTCATACACTCATCCTCCATGGCTTCTTCTCTTGATTTTCTTTAAGTGGGGAATGGAAAAGGAAAAAGGAAAAAATTAGTGAGCTAATTATTCTACATCTCTTACTAATCATCCTTAGCAAGTTTAATTTGTGGGTTGCTTCATTTTGATGAGATCAATTTGAAGCTAATGCTTCTGTTGGAGTTATCTCAAGGTGATCATCGAGCAAGATTGTTTCGGGTTTCATGGAGACTAGCCGGAGTCTAAGGAGAGGTGGCTAATGCGCTACAAAGGTTATAGCCCGCCAAACTCTTGTTTTTAGCTTATTAGTTTAGTTTCAAGTTTTATTCTTTGTTCATGATTCTATGTGTGCATGCATTTGCTCTCTTGATTTTTAAAATCCATTGCTTATGCTCATTTTAAAATCATGTCTTGATTGCAAAGCTTGTTTACAGTGGTATCAGAGCCGGTGCAAAGATAACAACTTGTCATTGTGACATTGGAATTCATGAAACACAATTTTTTCAAAACTGGTTTTAAAATTTTGCATGAATAGCTCTCATTTTTTCTTGTGCCTGAGCCATAAGATTCTTGGTTCGGACCAAGAGTTTAGAGTAGGCTCACAATAACCCAAACTCACCCAATTTGAGCTCGATTCGGCCCCGATTCGGGGCCTAACCGAGGCCAATTCAGCCCCGCATCGGGGTCCGAACCGAGCCACTGGATCGGCCCCGATTTGTGGCTGATTCAGCCCTGATGTGGGGCTGATCCTGCCCCTGATTCGGCCCCATTTTGGGGCCGAATCAAGGCTCATATAGTGTGGGATTTTATGGGGTTATCGGGGTTCGATTTCACGCAAAAATGAGAGGATTTTCTTTGCCGGGATGATCTTGAAATTCATTTTTTGGAATTTCAAGTTTGCGATCTCGCGGTTTATGAATTCTAATGTCATGGTTCGAATCAACTAAATTAAAGTGTTTGATTTAGTCAGATCGAACTCAGATAAAATAAGGATATGTGTTGGTAAACGTCGCCTAATTACTATATGATGAGTTAGATGAGATTGCGCATTTGTTATTGAGATGTTGGTGTAGTTGGAATGTGTTTGGATTGTCGTGAAATGAATAGACCCCGTGTGGAAGTGTGATGTTGTGATAAGTGTTATTTCCATTTATACTTGTAGCCATCTATATGTATATTCATTTGTTCAGGACGAGCTCCAACTTGTGGCTGCAGTTTTCGCTATATGTATATTCTTTTTTTGGCGAGCGACCGACTTGTGGTCGTCGTTACCACGATGTATTATTATTTTTCGGGACATGATTAGGTTGTGATCGTTTTCGCTGTTGTATTAATACAGGTTTAGGTTTACCCCGCGGAGAAGCGCATGGGTGACCGGGTTCTAGATTGCAGTGGGTGGCTATCTCAAGGAGTTAAGATCGGGTCGCTCGAGTCTAGGATTGACGGGTTGCTTGCCACGCTTGTAGGGGGTATAAGATAGACTCGCGGAGGAGTGCTCAAGTCAACGGATTCGAGAAAGTGTCAGGTGGCCCCTCATGATGATGATGTTGGGTTGCCTTATTTCTTGGGTTGCCTGGTAGCTTGCCACACTCGTAGGGGTTTGCTTTTGGCTGCGCACGGGTCATTCACGCGATCGGAGAATGACACGTTTCGCTTTTGGTTTGAACGAAACATGGGATTCCTAGGTGATCCGACTATTCCTATTCTGTGATGTTCATTACTTACTTGTGATATGATTATCTGCATGTGATAATGTTTATCGTTTTCTTGTAATGATGATTATCTGCCTGCGATGATATATATAGTGATATATATAAGATATATAAATAAATGCTATATATGTTTTGCACCCGCGCTAGCCCTGTCCCCGCCCTGCCATAAGTTAAGTAACCATTTAGTGAAGACCCGGGGCCCCGTAGCGAATGCGGATGACGTATATATGCATTATATTTTTTCCATGTTTTTTGTGATTGTATAAGAAGATGCTAGGTAATGTGATTATCTATTTGATGGGATTGCATTGATTCAGATTAATGCAAAGATAATAAACCTAAAACACGTTAAAGAAACCAAATATCAGATATTGTGGTGTTATAGTCGAATCTTTTGCTTTGCATAGAGGTATTCGGTTAGGAATATCCAGCATCTCATTCTACGAGGAAAGAGCTTTGACCCCTTCACAGGGAGTGACCTCTTTGGCAAAACATTGCGTTATTACAAATTTGCAAGTTGAATAGCCGTAGTCTTCTGCTTTGCATCAATGTATTCAGTTAAGAATATCATGCATCTCATTCTATGAGGTAAGAGCCCTGATCCATTCACGAGAATCCGCACATAAGCAATAGTTTACGTAACTATAAATTTTCAAAACCACTCGGTTCTTACGATGATATTAAGTTCTTTACGTTAAAGGTTTTCTTCAAAACCAGCCGTAGCACTCTGTCATTTCAGGAATTAGAGTTGCCACGCCACGCTTCCCAATAGACGGAAATGATAACGTGGCAAGCCCGTGGAATATTTATTCAGAGAAGGTCATTCTCTAAATAAATATACTAAGCGTATTGAAACAATAATACACAATGCAAGAATAAATGGAGACTGCAAAATTTTTCAACAAACATCTTTATTTACATTCAACTTCCAATATTTACAAGTACATGAGTTTCAACTGGAAAGTAAATACAATAAAGGAAAATGCCTAAACATGTGGTATACATAAGCTGAAAAGAAAGTGAAGCTAGGCTAATCATGAGGAGCAATCCGGTTGTAGTCTTCTATGGCCTCCAATTCCTCCGTCTCGACCGTATCTGACGAACATTCTAAGAAAATAAGGACGGGTGGAAATGCCCGTCAGCGAACTAGCGCTCGGTAAGTCCGAAGGATAAAGTAAGAGTAAATAGGCAAGTGTACAATATGTATAGGACGAGTAAAAGTATATGTTCATAGGTAAATATGTACTATAGGTCTCTATATGGTCACCATGTTAATGTTAAGTTCCAAGTGTGAATGTCAACGCAGCCGTAGAAGTATTCTCGAGTTCAAGAGTGGGGCCCCAGGAGCAAGTAAACACGAGCCCATTTCATGTCTTAGCATTGGGGCTCTAGGCTGTAGATGAGTCAACCTGACTGATATTCGAGTAAAATAAAAAAATGTTAATACGGGACTCCTAAAGCTCCGTTGGATTCACACAAGAAACTGTCCCAAGCACCCCGGATATAACTAGTTTATAACTGTATAGTATACTTAATTAAATTGATGGATTGGTTATAACATGTCTTGATCGAAACCACAGATTGCAAAAGGTGTAGAATGAAGTCGAGTGAGTCGAGTAAAATGCGAGTCATGTCAATTGCAATCTTGGTTCGGGTCAAGTTAGTTCGAGTAGGCTGGGTTCGAGTTCATTCAAGTTTAGGTTCGAGTTAGGTTCGAGTTGGGTTAGAGTTCGAGTTTAGATTCAAGTTTGGATTTAAGTTATAGATATTTCTTATGAATGGATTTAACTGTTGAAATCTTAAGTTCGGGAGAAATTGGCAACTGCTGCATATGGACGACAAGATTTGTGTCCTTTTCCAAGACAATTGTCATTGATAACTCCGTTAAGTTGTTTAACCTGAATAGGAAAGCACTCACTTTCTCCGGCTCCCTGGGGCTCAAAAGAAATAATACCGCTTAAACCTATATTAATCTAGAGTACTTAAATACTGTTTGCATATATCGATGGGGTTTTATGAAAAATACTTTAATGTAGTTTAAAAATAAATCTCGAGGGTGATTTGTAATATTTAGGGTTTTCATGAACATGTATTTTAATTGTTATGGTATTTTAGTGCTGAAACCTAGCTTTTTGAAAGTTTATTGTATTTTTATGAAAACTACTAATTTTGGAAACTTGTTGGTATTTTATTAAAAATTCTAATATTTCATTTTTAAAATATAGTTTCATAATTTGTTTTTATTGAAAATATGGATTCATAGTTTTATATAATTTTCCAAAGTTTAGTTTTTATTTAGAAAAGTCGTATTTCTTAAAAACCGTATTTTTTATTTCCTTTCGAGACCGAATACTCCATGAGGAGTTCTGCATCTTACTCTACTATCCCAAGGATGTGCGATAATCCGCACCATCCATTAGCGGGTTCCCTAACGAGGGTTGTAGAGGCGTATTTACCAAGAATTTAAAATATCGATTTAAAAGAAACCCGTTTTGAAAAAAATGTGGTATTTTAATGTAAAACCTATTCTTTACATAAACCTTATATTTAGAATCTCGTGCTATGAAACCATAGTATGCGTGTGGGGTAGGTCGTTACCCCGTGAATGATCTAAAGGTTTATACTCTAGTTATTGAAATTACGGTTATATTAAAGTTCATGGTATTTTAATGAAAAAGTTTGTTATATGATTGTTTCACATGAAATTTTTATTAAACTAAAAACTAAATGATTGTAAATAAGGTTACGAGTAGTGTGAGAAAGTTAGTTTGACCTATTTTGCTTAATGAGGGGAGTACACATGTTTAAATAACATATATCGGAGTTAACTCTATTTTGTCGATGTGTTTTTAGAAAAAAATTTGAGATGAAAGAAATAGAGTGAAGATGAAACTTATAAGCTTAGATCGTTAACAAGAATGAGGGGAAGCCTTCGGGTATTGTGGTGTCGTCAGAAAGGCTTCGGTTGTCGGAATTTGATCGCTACTCCCCGTGGCTTGCTTAACTCCACTTGAATAGTCTTAACCCTTCTTGAACTAAGAGAATTTGAGGAAATTTTCAGAATAGAGGGGAGATAGGGCATGGGGTGGTATTTATAGGGTAAAAATGAGAGAGGGTGAGAAATAAAAATGAATTAAAATAGATTTAATGGTTTTAATTAGGGATTTGAATAGCCTCTGTTTGATTGCAGGAAAATCAAACAGTGCAAGGGAGTTGAGGGGAGCTGAAGGGACGAGTGTGCAAAGCACGGAGACGATTGGAGCACATTGGACTGTCGGCGGCGGGAATATAGGCAAAACGGGAGGTCAGATCTCGATGGCTTGCTTCGAGATTTATGCCACGTGTCTAGATTGGTGTTTACTCCTCTTTGCGTCTGTTTGATTTTTCTGAAACTTTTCGATTCCCCGTGAATTGCACGTGCAACTCTTGGGTTTCCGAAAAATTAAAAAGAAAAATCCTTAAAAATAATTAGAACTGATGGGAATTTAACGCACAGGCTATGTCACAGCAATGTAGAGCCTTTACCAGTGAGCTACAAGTTACTTCTTGGTTTTATTGAACAAAAATAACTTATAACTCCTACACAGGCTGAAAGACCTTTTTCTATACATTTAAACAAATAATTCTGTACAGGAATTTTAGAGTCGTTATAAGAGTACTTGGTATTCGTGCTGCGTTTGTTGGCAAGCATCAAGACGTAGTGTGCTGTAGCTAAGTGATATCTTCCTGCTAGCATGTGATGCGATTAGCCGGAACAGTCGCATGGCTTTGTTGGCAAGTGTGAAGGGCTTGTGCGGGTGGATTCGAGTTGATCACGAAATGACGGGTAGAACTTGACTAGCGGTCTATGGTTTGTTGGCATTCGTCAAAGTCATAGGTCGTTAGGGGTAAAAACCTATATCGGGAGTTTCAAGTGTTGAAACTTGCAATGAGATTGCATACCTTCTATGGAGCGGGGTGAGTTGTTGGCATTCGTCAAGATTACCATACCATGATAGGTTGGATCCCGATTCCCACTGTGAGTAATAGTTACTCTCGGGATATGATCCCGGCTAATTCTCCTTTTAGGGTTTGAAGGAGAATTCGATGGAATAATGGGAGCTATCCTGATTAGATAAATATACCAATCTAATCTTGATAGAGTGCACGACGAGTGTTTCATTTCTCTCTCTGGCAGCGACCTAAGATTGACCTTAAACTAAACCTAGTTAACCGAACCCTTTTACAATCAATGGCTTTAAAATGTCATGATTGCCCTATTTCACGACATAGTCGCATATTTCCTTACCCCTCCCACTTCCTCTTTTGCTTCCTCCGAAACACTCAGTATCCAATACAGAGATCTATATTGCTTGGAAAGCCATCGTATATTTAGATACGAACTCAAAAAAATTGTTTCAGTCGAGCATGACCGCAATTTCTGAAGAAAGTGAATTGTATATGATACAATTCATTTGTCTCTCCTCTCCACCTTATCTCAAGTTTGAGAGCTCCTTAAATAAGGAGAATATACGAGTTACGCTTGTTGGAAAGCCTTCTTCCAATCCCGATGTTGGAGCTGAAAGGAAGGAAAAGATGAAAACCAACTAGCATAAGTTTGGTATAAATAAGGTAAGAAAGAGAGAAAACAACAGGGGATGAAGTGAGCGGAAAGGAAAATACAACTACTGTTATGACCCTGGGCAATTAAAGAGGCATTACTTGGAATACCCGGCCACCCCTTGAAACATTTTGATGTTTCTTGTTTTCTATGTGATTGTAATTGAAAACTATTTTCCAATTAATTCTGACTCCTGGGTATATAGATACCGGATTAATATCTCACATCTGTAAGTTATTACATATACTAAGAAGGATTAGATTATTAGAAAGGTGATTTGATCCTCAATGTCGAATATCAGAGCAATTGTTGCTATTGAGGAAATCACCCGATTTTGCCTTTCGGCAAACTTTTGGTTTTGAATATCGGTTATTATGCACCAACTTTTAAAAACTGATATATCCGTCTCTTTATTTGATAAAGCGGGATATAAATTTTCAAAAATTATGTTATGAACATTTGCCTTTATCATTTGATGATTGGATAAGGTGCATTGAATAACGAGATATACATTCATAACCAAAATACTGTTTTCAAATTACAACACACAGAGTATGAGTTAGTGAACTCATAGAACTTATACATAATGATGTATGTTGTCCAATGTCTACACGGACAAAGGGTTGGTACTCATACTTCGTTCCATTTTACTATAAGTTCTCTGGTTTTAGACACGCATTCTTGTTGAAATGCAAAATCCAAAGATTTTGAGAAGTTCATTAGATATAGGAATAAAGTAGAGAACCAAACGTTAGAAGTATCAAGATTCTTCGAAGTGTTCGAAGATGTGGATACTTATGCTAGGTATTCCGTAGTAATATAATCGAGAATTTGATTCTCTCTCAGATTGCTCATCCGAAGGTGCGCTCTATGATGAGTAATACCGAATCGCCTTTTTCGATTAAGAGATGTACTAGAAATAGATGCATATCAATTAATACCGGTTCCACCTAAATCAATGTCTCATATTCTATATCTAATATAGAATGGGTTATCATCTTAAAATTGTTAAGATGTGGAGTTGTCCGGCCTATACTTAAAACCAGAATCCGGATAAACTCAAGGCATGTTTTGGTAATGGCAGTTTGTGGTTTATCCTGAGCATTGATGATGGTTTAACATTCTATTATTTGCTAGATCAAAAGTTGTTTTGTTCTCGACACGCCATCATTTTAGAAAAGGAATTTCTTGCAAAAGAAATTAGTGGGAGTATGGTGGAACTGGAAGTGATTCCAGAACCATAAACGGTTACTGAGGATTTAGGAGGACCTGAAAATTCAATTCTACTCTACAGATTTGGTAGATGACCTCAGCCACCTGAGAAATACTTCGATTCCCTCGTAAACGATGACAGAGAGGCTTGCATCATGTGATGATGACCCTACTAGTAATCAATAGGCCATGGGAAGTGGTGGCTTCCGACTGATGGCTGGGTGCCGAGTTATCCTAGTTGGACTCCATGCACTGCAACAAAATGCGGACTTTGTTGGGTGCTCCTGAAGGGGTAAAACCTATTAGGAGCAAGTACATCTTACGAGATCAGTGCAAATGGAAAGGTACTAACCTGATAAGGTTAGACTTTTAGTAAAAGGTTTTCATCAAATACCCGATATAGATTGTGATGAAACTATTACTTCAGATATCTGCGCTGAAGTCCATACGGATATAACTTGCCATTGTTGCCTTTCATGACTATGATATCTGGCATATAGATGACTATAACGTCTTTCTAAATTGGATTTAGAAGTGTACGTGTATTTGACTCTGCCAGAGGGTTATTGTAGTCAGTGGGAGTAGCGGAAGGTGTGCAAGTCGTTTTAGTTTATTTATAGACTAAAGCAGGTATAGCAGAGAATGATCATCTGTTTTGATGATACGGTCAAAGTGTTTGACTTCATCAAAATAAGAGATGAACCTGATATTTGTAAGAAGGTAGTAGTGAATGTTGTCAGATTTCTCATATGGCATGTGGATGACATACTCGTGATAGGAAGTGATGTTTCTATGCTGCAAATCGTTAAAACAATGGTGGTCACATGTGTTTCTCCATGCAGGATATGGATGTCAGTCCAACCCTAGAGAAACATAGAGTAGCAGTGAAGAGCATTTGATGTTCTTGGAATATGGTAATGGCAGCCTCCTGAAGGAGGTGGTTACCGATTCTAGCTTCTCAGGAAACATGGGAGATAGAGCGTATGTCACGAGTTATAAGTTTAAGCTCTTTTGAGAAGCAGTATATTGGAAAGAGTTTCAAGTGGGATACTGAGGTAGTCGTGGTGCTGGATACTGATTGTGAATCAGCAAAGGATACCGTCCTAGAATTCGTTGGATATAATTATTCATTTATGAACATGATCCCATCGTCTATCCAAGCAAATACTAAGGCAAGTATCGCTCAGTTCGGGAGATACTTGATCTCCGTGAAGTTGAGATTCAGGAAGAAACAGAGAGATGCGTTGTTCCAGGTCCACTCATTGAAGCTGGTTCTCGAACACAGTTTGCGAAACTGTTAGTACAGAAGTTGGGTATGAGATACCACAATAATTGACCTTAGTGCAAGTGGGAGATTGTTGGATATAGGTGCCCTCATGGTAATTATTGTAATTGAAGGAGGACCTATACGAAAGAACAATCTTACTCGAGATGATAGTATGCTATCTGGTTTATCTTTATCTTTCATGTGATGGGTTTTATTCACTATCATGTATTGTTTAGATGTGAGACAAATCCTTAGGATTTTTCTTGACTACTAGGATGATGATGGAGATCATACTAGTGGTGCCTGGGTAGTCGATAAGCACATCCTTAAATGTCCATAGTCGTATGAGTATTGAGACTGGGCATCGGTACTCCGGCTTAGAATAGTGTGTACATTTCCTGACCCGGTTGGAGGGCGATAGCTAATCCTGCAGCTATTGGTGTTTGACATCGAGAATTGCATACAGGTGCTCATTGGATGAGTTACACTGGACGGACTCACCGAGAACTCCTAGTTAGTAATATACCAATGTCAGGCAGCAGTCCTATGGTGACATGAGTACAGGGTAGTCCCTAGGACCTGAGATCGCCATAGTGTCTCATGTGTGTTCCCACTATACTTAGACTTCTACCCTACCACGGCTCAAAGGAGTCATGCAAACAGGTTTTTGTTGGGTATAGTCCCGAAGCACGTGGAGGCAGTGAGCGGTCGAGGGGATTCGTCTCTCCCAGTATAGGGAGTTGATGTCGCGCTGTGCAGAACATGACTAAAACCATAAGTCGATGGCCATCGCAGTAGAAATAACTGATAAGTGTTATCAGTTGTATCTCCGATTGGTTATGAGTCTTCAGTCGCACGACTTATCGAGTTATTGGGGTCTGACAGATTCCAAACCCTAAACCAGATATACGATACTCTTAGACGAAGAGACCGGACTGTACGGTAATGTTACTGATAGACTTTGCAGGGTTCAGATGAGCTTGCTCGTTGACCTTCTTTTGATCAATACCTGGGTAGCCATTACGTGTAGCTAGTACCGCTGATGTGCTTGTAGGTGATGTATATAATCCCAATCTAATGCCAGCGTATTGTCGAGTATTTAGAGTCTCACACAAAGGTTTCCTAGCACACACGAAATGATGTAGGGCATGCATATGGATACGTGCAGGAGTTTGATTAAACGCATGTATTTGATACACGTATTTTAATCGGGTGTTTAATGATATTAGCCGGTATATATATGATATAACCAGATTTTTAAATCAAGTGTTGATTTAATAATTAAATATATATTTATATATTGATATATTTATATATTAACTAATATCATGCTCACTTTTTTTTTCTTCTCTTTATTAATATTTATATTTGATATAAATATTGTTTAATATATGATGATACATTAAAGATGGGTGTATAAGAATTGAATGGAAGATGAGAACACTTTTATTTTTTAATGAGAACGGGTCATGGATTTAAGATGATTGTAGAATTGATGAGGTGTTGCTTCTTTTGATGACTCATTTTGAGGATATGTTTTTGTTCTCATCTAAGTCATTCTTATCTTCTTCATACACTCATCCTCCATGACTTCTTCTCTTGATTTTCTTTAAGCGTGGAATGGAAAAAAGAAAAGAGAAAAATCTAGTGAGCTAAATATTCTACATCTCCTACTAATTATTCTTAGCAAGTTTAATTAGTGGGTTGCTTCATTTTGATGAGATTAATTTGAAGCTAAAGCATATGTTAGAGTTACCTCAAGGTGGATCATCTACGGTAAGGAGATCATCGAACAAGATTGTTCCGGGCTTCATGGAGACTAGCCGGAGTCCAAGAAGAGGTGGCTAATTCACTACAAAGGTTGTAACTCGCCAAACTCTTTTTTTTAGCTTACTAGTTTAGTTTCAGGTTTTATTCTTTGTTCATGATTCTATGTGTGCATGCTTTTGCTCTCTTGATTTTTGAAATTCATTGCTTCCGCTCGTTTAAAATCATGTCTTGATTGCAATGCTTGCCTACACTTTTCCCCTCATCAGCCATCTTCGGAACGGGAAGTGGCTTCAGCATCCCTTCAATAATCTGAGGTTCAACCGGGCTCTTTCACCGGATTGCGGGGCATGCATGCAAATCTTTCAACATTTTCTTTGTTTTTAGTGAGAGAACCATCTCCCATTGAGCTTCTGCTATCCTAGAACAGGATGCCCCTGCATATTCGCTTTCTTAGGGGTATGCCTTTGTGGCTGTTCCACTCTCTAGTTATCTGTCAGCTTTATCTTCCCTTACCTATACTGGTCTTCAACCCAGTTTTTGAAGACAAAGCAGTTCTCAATCGGATGGCTGATAGGAATTTTATTAGTCTCCAAATTTAACCGCAAGTATACAGCTTATCGCAGTTGTACTTAAGAATCGTTCCCACAGAAAGGTGTGTTAACTACCTTTAAACTAAGTTAAAGAAAGTAGAGAAATTTAAAACGTTGGTTTTTATAAAGAGAAAAGTCTAAGATCTTGTATTTTTTATTTTCTAGGGTTGGTTTAAGAGATACTTCTTCTTTTCTAGATCCATGTTTAATATATTTTCAATTAATTAAAACAAAAGCATAAGTTATATTAATTAGATTTAAAAATAACCTATCAATTATTAAAACATCATTTAGAAATTATATCAAACATCTATATTTCTAGTTAATTAAAAGTACCCTAGGTTTAAGACAATGAGAGAGATGAGAGAGATATGAAACCCTAAAGCTATACAGGTGCTTATATAGGGCTAAGGAAGATTGGAGAACAAGTAATAGAAGATACAAGGGAATCTACTTTATGATAATCTAATCTAATTGCTCTGTTGGATATTGTTGCGTGCCTTTAAAATCTTCAAAAGAAGAAACCCTACATCTCATATTAATCTATGTGGAAAGACGATCATGCCCATAAAAAATCACATCGAACGGCCTAAAATCGACCGCTAATCCACCGCCGTTTGGCTAGATTGGCCGCTAATCCGCCACCGTTTTTTGGCTTTGTGGCTCTAGATTTTTTCTGTGGTTTTATCGTCAATTTAAATGATTTTTGAGCACATAAAATCTTGAATATCTTATTGTATCTCTGTAGTTGCGTAGATCTCCGAATTGTTCCCAAATTTAGCATATAATTAGGCAGGTTGATTTGTTGTTTTTTGATGATTTGGTTTCTCCATCTAATTTGTTGTTGTGATGATTAATTCACTTCTATTTGTTGCCACCTTTGCTGATTTGTAATGGTATTCCCAAATGTGTTCCAAATTTGCATATTTTCTTTTGATTTTTTGAATAATTCCTTTAAGTCTCCATTGTACGCACGTAATCCTTCTTTTAGGACAATTTTCTGTACTTTTGCATCCAAGCTCTGTTATCTGCAATAATTCATAAAAGATACCCGGAACAACATAATATATGACAATAACATGATAAATAGGTTAGAAAAATATGCAATAAATTACACCTATCAATGGCTGACGAGCCGGTGATAAGGACGGTAATTAGGGTCATTAAACGAGATGGATTGTGTTGGAAGTCGGGTCTTGGGCAATATCACCATCTTGTTCTTTATGGCCAAGTCAAATAATTTCCTCGTCTTATCACGGGAAAATGAATACTTACGTTCCATCTTCTCTTCAAGGGAGAGACCCAAGCGACTATCATTTCGGCGACCTCCTGCCTTAAAACCACCTGTTTGTTGTTGAGTATTGGCGACAAACACCATCTTGTTCTTGCCCTTGCCAATCCGAGCTTCTCCGCTGGACGAGAAAGGACATTCATCTATTGCATCCAGAGAAGCCAACTTATCGATAATCTCTTGGAAATTTGTAGGCTTGAAAATTGCGAGGTACGGGAAAATCTGTGCCTTCTTATCTATAGTGCCTACAAATATGCTTACATCCGGAGTTTCAGGGATGGGCTGCTCGCATTTGGACCAGAGATTTTTCCATCTCATGGCATATTAGACCCATGTCTCGTCGGGTCTGGGCTTTTCATTGATTAGTGCAGTCACGGTCGTCCGTTCTCTTGCACTCGCGAACCTCCATGTGAAGAGGAGATCCATCTCGGTAAAGGTCTAGACGGAGTCATTCGGAAGTTCTGCATACCATTCGAAAGTTATATCTGAGAGACTGCTCACGAACTGATGAAGGAGCAGAATGTTGTTTCCTCCAGTGTTACCACACTTGGATCTAAACTGAGTGACATGTTGCTTCGGATTACCGGTTCCTTTATATATCGGGAACGTCGGGATCGTATACCCTGTAGGGTACTGTATTTGGTCATACTATGCAGGATATGGTCGACCCGTCTTGATTAGTTTGCTGGCAGTTTTGTTGGCTTGATGCGCTTTGAACTGCTGAGCAATATATTCATCCTGCCGTGAGTTGGAAATCATCTCCTCCTTCACTGCTGGTGGGATTTAAGGGGAGTTATCGGTAATATCCACCGATGCTTCTTCTACGGGTAGTTCGGGCTGAGCTATCATCCCGACCATACTCTGAAATAGGATGGCCATCTTATCCATCCTAGTGTTGGTTCCTAGTGCCTTCGCCGCTAATCCACGGCCAATAAAGAATACGAAAACAAAAATTTTGATGGCATTAGAAATTTATACCTAAGAATCTAAACCAAACACCTAAACTAGCAAGCACAAAAAGATAGAAATCACAACCTTTGTAGCGTCTTCATTTGCTCCAATTGGGTTGGACTCTAGCATACTCTTAAGAGCTCCAGATCGCGCTTGCAAGCCGGTCTTCCTTCGCCGAAGATGATCCACCCGAGAGAATCAAGTTCAAGCTTCAACTTCATCAATGAAGTAACTAAAGATCATAGGTTGCTAATTTAGGATGCTTAGTGATGTGTGTGAGTGTTCTAGCATTATTCTTTTTCTTTATCTTCATGATTTTCAACTCATGAGAGGGTTGAAGATTAAGAAGAAGAATGAGCCATAGAAAAAAGATAAGCTAAATGGTAGAATGAATAAAATCTCATCGACAAATTCAAGCATACTTACATTGTTTTGTTAAAAGAATTTTTACCATTTTAAAACTACAACCATGCTTGAATAGTGTGTGCAAATGAATATATAATTCATTTGCCTATGCCCTCCACCATTTCTTTCTTCCACCCCATTTCTTAATTTCTTTAAAAAGAAATAAAAAACTAGAAATGAGGTGTTCTCCTTCTAGAAGTATTCTTGTACAAATACAAAAATACGTCCCCGCAAATACATGTCCGTATTCGTATCAAAATACGAATACCTAAGAGATAGAAAAATACAATGAACATAATACTAGAATATACATATCGAAATATATATGTAAATTATTAAATCAAAATTTGATTTAATAATCCGGCTTAATCCTAAGCTGGCTAGTATTATCATTCGCCCGATTAAAGTTTGTGTGGCTAGCACACATACCTAATCGGAACCCTGCACGTATCAATATACGACCACTACATCATTTCGCCTGAACTGGGAAAACCCTCTGTGTGGAACTCTAAAAACTTGTCAATACGCTGGCAGTGGGTTTAACCACAAGCACGTCAGTGGCATTAGCTGTACGTAACGGCTACCCAGGTATTGAGCGAAAGGAAGGCCGACGAGTAAACTCATCCATACCCCCATTGAGCCTGTCTGTGAAAATCTCTGTACAGTCTGGTCTTTTCGTCTGAGATAATTGCATACCGGGTGTAGGGGGTGAATAACATCAGACCCCTACCGACCCGATAAGTCGTGCCGGTCTGAAGCTCATCAACCACTGAGAAACTACCGATATCACATCAGTAAATCTCATCCATCTTGGTCAAGGATTTCTGGTGATGGCTGACCCAGCACAGTGCGCCATCGACTCCCAATATCGAGAGAGATGAATCCCTGACGATTGTTCACTGCTTCCATGTAGCTCGGGACTGTACCCAACTAAAACCTGTTTGCACGACTCCTTTGATCCGTGGTGGAGTAGTAATCTAAGTATAGTGGGAACTCACACAAGACAAATGAAAATCTCAGGTCAAAAGACTAACATGTACTCATGCCACAAGAGAACTTCCATCTGACGATGGGTATAATACCATCTAGAAGTTCTCGGCGAGTCCATCCGGTATACTCACCTCCAGTGAGCACCTGTATACTATCTTAGGCGACTCAACACTAATGGCTTATGAAACCGGCCACCACCCCTCGTCGGGGTCTTGAAAAGTATACACTAGTCTACTCCGAAATATCGATGCCCCAGTCTCGATACTCCCTCGACTAGGGACATTTAAGGATGAGCTTATGAACCACCCAGCTCCCACGTATATGATCGCCATCATAATGCTGGTAGTCAAGATATAATCCTACGGGCTTTATCAAAACGTATACACATAATGATAAAGACAAATCAGATAGCATACTATCATCTCGAGTAAGACTGTTCTACCTGTATAGGTTCTCTTTCAATTAGCATAATCGCTTGCTTGCGATTACAATAATTGCCTTGAGGGCACTATATCCAACAATCTCCCACTTGCACATAAGGATAATTATTGCGGTGTCGCATACTCACTTCCCGTGTGCTACCGATCACACAACTTCTCTACTAATCAGTTTCGCAAAGTATGTTTACGAGACATTCATGTTCGAGAAATAGTCTCAGTGAGTGGGTCCGCTCCAATGTTTCTATCTTTATCTCTCTATATCTCAACTTCACGGAGAACGACTATCTCCCGAAATGAGCGATACTTGTCTCAGATCTTGTCTGGATATCTGATGGGACCAAGTTCATAAATGAACTCCAAATCCAACAAACTTCTTAGGCTGTATCTTCCACTGAATTTAATCAGTATCCTGTGCCATACCTTCCTCAGTATCCACTTGGACCCCTGTCCAACATACTGCCTCTCAGAAGAGGGTAAACTTTAACTCTGACGGTTACTCTGTCATCCAGGTCATCTTGGAAGCCTGAAATGATAACCGCCTCTTTATGGAAGTTGCCGTTACCATATACCAAGAACATCCTCTTATGTTCATAACTGCTTCCCAATATTTCTCCAGGATTGGATTAATAACTTCTTATTGCAGCAAGTGCAAAAAGAAATATCTAGTCTGGTACATGATATCGCATGATTGACTCAATTGCCTAAGCAAGTGATATGTCATTCACGCAAATCTCTCTCCTCATCAGTCTAGAAGACATTACTTTTGGAGAGGGAGACTCCATCATCTGCGGGTAGACTACCACATTAGGAGTCGTCCATTCTAAACTACTTTAGAATTATGTCCAAGTACCCTGATTGTGACACTTCCCGAATCTAGATATAAAACCATAGATCTAGTTACCAGAATTCTTGATATATTGTCCATATTCTATATGGAGAAACATCTTATGACAACCAAAGTTTGATCGATCGTAGTATAAGAACATCACTTCCTATCAGGAGCATGTCATCCAAATACCAGGACATCACTCCCTACTCCCTTCTTACCAGGTCCATTTGTTGTTTTGATGAAATCAAAATCTTTGACTTTCACATCAAACTAGATGACCAATTCCGCTCCTCTTGCTTTAGTCTATAAATAGGCATAAGCACCACGCTTCCTCTGCTCCCACTGACTACAAAAACCCTTTGATAGAGTCATATACATGTGCATGTAGAGTGTTTTTCGTCACCCTATTGAGATAGCAATACGCGTCGCTTGTCAGGCGTATTACAGATTCCCCTTATGTGGGGTAAGCCGGAGTTTATTGATTGTGGGGATTCGAATCTCCGGCAGTCGCGGACCAAGTTGCCGTTAATTATCCCTTACTTTTGGAGCGAGGGAACCTCCAATTGACGGGTAAGACCGGTCATGTGAACTCAAAGTGCAGTGTGCGTGTGTTGTGTTTTGAAAGGGTCTTAGATGTATCGGGGGCCTCGCAGAGTTTACGGGAGTCCCGCTATTCGAATAGCGGGCTGGGGGACAAGGGTGCTAGCAGCCCCCTTACGGGACAGCGTCCAGTTAGAAATTTTTTCTAATAGGGGACGTGTTTTGAGTGTGAAACATGAGGGAAAAAGAGTGGTCAGAAGCGTCCTAAAGATGCGTGAGATGGCACGTGGGCGCTGGACGCCCGTGGGTCACGTGCATGGCACGTGGGCGCTGGGCGCCCGCGGGTCAAGTGCGAGACGCGTGGGCGCCAGGCGCCAGCGGGTCATGCGACTGGCACGTAGGCTTTGGGCGCCAGCGGGTCACGTGCATGGTGCATGGGCGCTAGCAGAAAAAGGGGTTTTGCCCCGGGTCTGGGAGTTAAACTCCCGAAGGACTTTGGAGTTAAACTCCAAGAAAAAAGAAGGATTTTTATTTTTATAGAGTTAACTCCCAAAAGAATTTTAAGTGGAGTTAAACTCTCAAAAGAATTTTTATTATGGAGTTAAACTCCAAAATATTTTGAAATATAGAGTTGAACTCCCAAAAATCTTCGGAGATGATCAAAGGGGACCCCTTTCTTCTTCTTTGAGCCTTGAATCCTCCCAAAGTGGGATTTTTGGAGATGGGTCTTCTTCCTCCTCCCCTCTTTTTGTTGAATCTGGGAGAAAAGGGGGCGGTGAGATTAAAAATCCTTCTTTTAAAGATTTGATGGAAGATCTGAGCTCCCCTTCGAGGGTTTTATGGTGAAAAACTATTTCTTTTTTGGAAAGAAAGAGTTAAACTCTTGATTTAATTCAAAAAAAGAGAGGAAGGTTTAAAACCTAGAGGAAGGAAAAGGAGGTACATGACCCTAATATTTTTTAGGGGAATGAAAATTGTTATTGATTTTCTCATTATATTTGTCTTTTATAGGCTACACACTTTACACATAGCCCCTTGAGCTTTTCTAAATGGTACTTGTGCCTCCCTATGCCTCATGTGTTTATTTCTTTTTGCCCATAAGCCATGGGGTTTAAATTTTTTTGGCTTTTTGCCCATTTTCATACATTTATTTAAAAATGAAAATCAGAAGGTTTTAGTTCGAGATGAGGATATCAAGGAAAGATGGAGAGATTATTTTGACAAATTGTTCAATGAGAGCTTTACTGAGAATTTGGATGGACTTGTCATTCAATCTCAAGATATAAATCGTGATTTCATACGTAAAATAAGACTTCCTGAGGTTAAAGAAGCTTTGAACAGAATGGGTTTAAGAAAAGCGGTTGGTCCTGACGGGATTCCTATCGAGACTTGGAGATGCTTAGGAGAAATAGGCGTTAAATGGCTGACAGATCTGTTTAATAAGATTTGGCAGACAAAAAAGATGCCAAATGAATGGAGAAAAAGTATCCTTGTACCTATCTACAAGAATAAGGGTGACATTCAAAGTTGCTCAAACTACCGTGGAATAAAACTGATGTGTCACACCATGAAACTTTGGGAGAGAGTGATTGAACACAGGCTAAGGAAGGATATTAAGATAACAGAGAACCAATTTGGGTTCATGCCTGGACGATCGACGACAGAGGCGATTCATTTGCTTCGTCAACTTGTCGAGCGCTTTCGAGAGAGGAGAAGAGATTTGCATATGATATTTATTGATTTAGAAAAAGCGTACGATAAGGTACCTAGAGAGGTATTATGGGGGACAATGATGAAGAAGGGGGTTTCCGTCAAGTATATTGACATAATCAAGGATATGTAAGACGGAGTAGTGGCCAATGTCAGAACTTGCGGCGGCTTAACAAGTGATTTTCCGATTACTATTGGTTTACATCAAGGATCTGCATTAAGTCCATTCCTGTTTACCATCGTGATGGATGAGCTTACTAGAACTATCCAAGATGAGGTCCCTTGGTGTATGCTATTCGCTGATGATATTGTTCTAGTAAATGAGACGAAAGCAGGGGTTAATGCCAAATTGGAATTATGGAGGCCAACATTGGAATCTCGGGGATTCAGATTGAGCAGGTCCAAGACAGCATATATGCACTGCAAATTTAGTAGCCAGAGAAATCAAAACCATATTGGTATAACATTGGAAGGGCAAGAGATATCACCGAGCGACCAGTTTAGATATCTAGGTTCCATCATCCAAAGGAATAGGGAGATCGATAGTGATGTTAATCAAAGGATCCAAGCTGGTTGGTTGAAATGGAGGAGTGCAACAGGGATTTTGTGTGATCGTAACTTTCCGTTAAAATTGAAAGGGAAGTTTTATTGGAGCGCTATTCGGCCTGCCTTATTATATGGTACAGAATGCTGGGCTCCTAAGAAGTATCATACACAGAAGATGCACGTAGCGGAGATGCGCATGCTTCGTTGGATGTGCGGTAACACTAGAAAAGATAAGGTGCGAAATGAGGATATTCGTGCAAAAGTTGGTGTAGCACCCGTGGAGGAGAAGATGCGGGAAAACCGGCTAAGATGGTTTGGTCATGTGTGACGCAGACCTATGGAAGCACCGGTTCGACGAATAGATACTCTCGATATGGGCAATGGCAAAAGGGCAAAAGGGAGACCGAAGAAAACATGGATGGAGGTGATACGAAACGATATGGTTGCCAAAGGACTCAATGAAAGTATATTGTTCGATAGAAGTGAGTGGAGACAGAGGATTCATGTGCTGGACCCGGCGTGATTCTCATGTTGGTTCATGTAGCCTACCCCATATGCTTGGGATAAAAGGCTCAGTTGTTGTTGTTGTTGTCATACATTTATTTAAAAAAATTACATTAAACTAATTTATTGCTTCATTCTTTTTGTCATCGGACCGGTCCCTTCCATGCTCGGTCTTGACTTGGGCTTAGGCCCGCTTGCTTGGGCTCGGGCCCACTTGGCTAGGGGGTTGGCTTTGACTTGGTCAATCGGGGTGTAATTTTTAACCCAACAAAGTGCCCCCCATCAATAAATGCACGCCGCGTGTATGGGTTGTGTGCATGAAATTGATGGACCTTGTTCTATATGGAGATTGATTTGGTTTGATTCCCTGTGAAAGGTCGATGCTTCCCTTTTAGCGACGTGGACGGTCGATGCTGCCATTTTTGCGACTTGGACGGTCGGTGCTGCTATTTTTGCGACTTGAACGGTCGGTGCTTGATTTGACTTGCTCTGCTTTCTGCGGTGTCAGGGTTTGGATTTGACTTGCTCCGCTTTCTGCTGTGTCAGGGTTTGGATTTGACTTGCTCTGCTTTCTACGGTATCAGGGTTAAAGTTGACTTACTCCGCTTTGTGTGGTGTCAGGGTTAAAATTGACTTCCTCTGCTTCTTGCAGTGTCGGGATTTGATTTGACTTGTTCCACTTTCTGCGGTGTGGGGGTTGAAGTTGACTTTGCTATTCTTTTCTGCGATGTCGGGATTTGATTTGACTTGCTCCGCTTTCTGCAGTATCGAGGTTGAAGTTGACTTGCTCCGCTTTTTGCGGTGTCGGGATTTGATTTTACTTGCTCCTCTTTACACAGTGTCGGGATTGAAGTTGACTTGCTCCGCTTTTGCTGTGTCGGAATTTGATTTGACTTACTCCTCTTTCGGTGGTGTCGGGGTTGAAGTTGACTTTCTCCGCTTTTTGTAGTGTGATTGATCGTATGCGAAAAAAAAGTGTTTTGTAAATAACCGAAATCAAGACGGTGTCGCTAATAGCTAGCCGTGATGAGTACGGGTCGCCCGCAGGGAAACGCAAACCATTTTCTTGTTTTAGATGAGTTGATAAAGATGGGTGATTGTTTGTCGTTATATTTTAATACGGATGTAAAATTTATAATAAAAAGGCTTGCAGGGTTCATAGGACTTAGTAGAAATGGATGAATAATTAAAAATGACTCCTTTTATCTTTTAATAGTTTAAAACTATAGCGATAGTGATAAATGTAGATTAGGGTTCTTGGAGGGAATAGGATTTCCCACTACTAACCCTTGTCCTTTCATTGATCTCTATTCATATCCAGCCTTTAACAAAACAAGTGTTTAACCAATCTCAAATCGCGGTCGAGACTATCAATTAATTGATAGCGCGCCCGATAAGAAGGTGAACATTTATTTTGTTAATTCTTGGAGGGAATAGGGTTTCCCAGATGATGATCCCACCAAAGCACCGCGGTTGGGCGGCCAAAGACCATGATTTGCGGCGGATCCACGACATCTTTGGAGCTGTTGGATGAAAGATTTTTGGGATTGGATCGTATCTTCCTATCCTCAAGTATGGAATCTAGGGTTTCTAGTTTCTGTGACTATATATAGGACCGAGAGCCTCACATCAAAAAATCATCAAACCGAAGAGATCAAGAGGTCCAAAGCGATCCACGCATCTAAGTGATCATCAGCTAGTCATCTACCTCCAACAAGATAGAGAGCGAGAGCAAAAACTAGGGTTCTTGTAATCTACCTTCAAAGGATTTGTAAATGCAATAGTTGATTAATAAAGATAGTGTTTTTATTAGTCTTTTTGCAAATTAATTTCCGCACTTACTTTCTGCATTTAATTTCTGCATCTTAATCATGTTTTCATTTTTGAAATTTTCTTCTAAATCTCAAACCATGAGTGACTAATTCCTAGATTGTTAAGGTTCGTAGGCTAGGGTAGATCAATGGATGATAAAATCATTTAACTTCTTTTATACATTTTAAAGTCTATAAACTTTAGCAAAACAAATGTTAACATCCTTATCGGGTGCGCTACCAATTTATTGCTAGTCATGACCACGATTTGAGATTGGTTTAACGCTTATTTTGTTAGGGGTTAGACATGAATAGAGATCATTGCAAGGACAAGGGTTAAGAGTGGGGAACCCCTAGTTTCTTCCAAGAAACCCTAATCAACATTCATCACTATCGATCTAGTTTTAAATTATTAAAAGATAAAAGGAGTCATTTTTAATTATTCATCCATTATTACTAAGTCCTATCAAACCTACAAGCCTTCTCTTCATAAATTCTACATCCGTATTAAAATAGAACTACAACCAATCATCCTTCTTCCATCAACTCGTCTAAAGCAAGAAAAATGTTCACGTTTCCCTGCGGACGACCCGTACTCATCGCGACTAGCTACTAGCGACACCGTCTTGATTGCGGTTATTTACAACACACTCTTTAAATGATCAATCACAACTCGCACTAAAAAGCAGCAAGTAAAAATAAAAAATAGCCGAAATGATTGGGCACCGCGAATAAATAGACGAAATGATTGGGCAATCGCGACTTTTGCGATATAAAAAGCTGAAAAGATAGAGCAACGCGGAAATAAATAAAAAAATAAAACTTTTCTGCCCTGCAAGTAGATCCATATTGACTCTTGTATACGATCCATGGGCACAAATGAAAGAAAGGGAACCATATATTCCCACCACATTTCGTCAAAAGAAGAACCGAGATTTGACGACACATCTACAGCCTAGAGACTATTTGGACGTCCTTCTTACTCCATCAAAGTACAGACGCGACGTCAACAAGGACCCAAGTGTCAAATAAAAGTGGAGTCACGGCAAAATCCTAGCTCCAGATTTCGATGTCAACATCTACAGCGTAGAAATCATCTCGACGTTCTTTCTCATTCCGACAAGGTGCGGACGCGACGTCAACAAAAGACCCAAGGGTCAAATAAAAGAAGAGTGATGGCAAAATCCTAGCTCCAGACCTCGATGGCAATACATACATCATAGAGTTCATTTGGATGTCTACCTAACTTCAGTAAAGAATCGATACGGCATCATCAAAGCAAGAACGAAGTGATGACATATTCCTAGTTTCGGGTCTTGACGGCAATACATACAAAGTCTAAAGACCATTGGGGACCATACCACCCTCAGAAGGGTGCGGTTATGACTCATCGGGGCTTCAAACTAAGCATAACCTCAAGTAAAAAGCGTTACGGCAAATACGTAACGCTTTCTCTTCCGACGGTAAAATGGATACTCCAACCTAAGAAAATTACTTGAAGATATCTTGTCCAGCCTTAGAAGAGATCAGAGACACGACAGTCGCGGGGTTACTTGAGCAGCAACCTAAGAGACTGCATATCGAGAAATATATCAGCCAACGCGACGGTACGATGGACTTAAACCTAATATCACAAACCTAATGGACCGTTGTCATAAAAGAATGAAGGTTATCTACATTCAACGTCAGGGCGAGTTTGCCTGTAAACTTAAGGGAGGTAAACTAAAAACACTCCGAAACGAGTGAATAAACTAGAAACTCCGAAACGAGTGAGAAAACTAGAAAATCCGAAACGAGTGAAAAAACTAGAAACTCCGAAACAAGTGAATAAACTAGAAACTCCGAAATGAGTAAAAAAACTAGTGCACGCCAGCTCAGGATAAATAAAAAGTAGAGAAGTGCAAGCATAAAAAATAGATATCTTTTATTCATAAATCAAAATGGGTGAAAGTTACAATAAAAAGAAGAGGAGGGAATACAACAAAAGGGAAAGCCTAAGATGGTTGATGGTTCAACAAGCTAGCCAGATCCTCGCTTTTCCGATAGACTTCTACCTCAAATTCCATCATGTAGGGCTGTCTAGCACGGCAGCAAGGTTTCAGGAGGTATCGTCCATGCCAATTTCAAAAATTTGTCGTTCTAGCTGACCCTAACCCTAGAATCGTTACTAGAAAATGCGACGAAACGAATGCAAACAACTTTGCAAATAAAGTGAACAAGGAATACAACCTTTGTAGACCGGTCCTTCACTTCAATAGCTCCTTGTAGTAGTCCCTTCGCTGTATGAACTCCCGGACTCTAGAGAGGCTCCCATGAAGAAATGAACAAGTTTGCATCGAAGTCTTCGAGGCCGAAGTTGATCTACGTCGAGGAGACACTAACCCAAGCTACCCCTTCACTAATTATGGAATTAGTGAAGCAAACACCCTATACTAAATGGCTAGTAGTAGAGAATGATGAAGTAGAAATTTTGCTCATTTTAGATTTATTTTTCTCAAACTAATTCTTCACTTAGAAAAAACCTAGTGAGCTTTTTTTCTTTGATGATGAAGAAGAAGAATGAACTCATAAGGTTAGAAATGCAACCATGGTGAGTTAATATGCCATGCCTAACTCATGTAGAGAATAAACCATAGTCTAAGGTTAATGGTTGGGTTAAGAAATATCTTAAGCAAGACAAACAAGTGGACTTGGTCAATGTTCTACAAGCTTCATCCAAGTTTGAAACATTAATCTTTTTCCATCTAATTTGTTTAACTTTAAATAAATAAAAATCCTTCACATAAACCCTAGCATGGTATAAGTCTCATACATACATGTTGCATGTGTAACCTAGCATGTCACAATGATATATATCACATATATATTAGTGTGCAAAAAGAATACAATTAACATATATCACATATATGTCAATGTATCAAATGTGAGAAAAAGAATTACTTAAGTGAGCTAATATTAGTTAATGTAATGTAATATATCAAATATATTATTATACATTAAATTATTAAATCAACACTTGATTTAATAATCCGGCTATATCACATACAACCGACTAATATCAAATGTATCCTTTTATCGAATCAACACTTGATTCGATAACCCGGCTATATCACATATAACCAATCGATACATATATCGCGAGAATAGAATGCGGTATCACATACGCGCATTAATCTCGGTCCCGCACATATCACATATGTGCTCCTACTCCTTTTCGCTTGAGCCAGGAAACCTCTGTGTAGGACTCTAAAGACTCGTCAATACGCCGGCAGTAGGTGATGATCATATCAAACACCCAAAAGCCACAAGCGGTCTGCCAAACGTAACGACCACCCGGGTATTGAGCGATCAGAAGATCAACAAGCAAGCCTGCTCATACTCCTGCGAATCCAAAAAGTAACACTACCGTACAGTCCGGTCTCTTCGTCTGACATGTCGCATATCTCGTCTAGGGGTGGTAAACGTCAGACCCCAGTAACTCGATAAGTCGTGCCGATTTGAGGCTCATAACGGGTCGAGAAACTACTGATAACACTTACCAGTATACCTCTAAAGCAGCCCTGGCCAGGGACTTCCTGTTATAGCCAATCGAGCACAGCGCAACATCAACCCCTAATACCGGGAGAGACGAAACCCCTCCTATCGCTCATTGCCTCCATGTGATTCGGGACTGTACCCAAAAGCCACCGTTTTGCACGTTCTCTTGAACGTGGTAAGGTGGAAATCAAAGCACAGTAGGAATCACACAAGACTCTATGATTATCTCGGGTCTACAGACTAACCTGTACCAGTGTCACCAGAGAACTACTATCTGATGATAGGTATAATACCATCTAGGAGTTCTCGGCGAGTCCGTTCAGTGTACCCAGTCTCCACTAAGCACCCGTATACCATCTCTGATGTCAAACACCAATGGATATGGGATCATCCATCGCCCATCTTAATGGGTCGAGGAGCTACACGCTAGTCTACTCTGGTATATCGATGCCCTGTCTCGATACACCTGTGACTAGGAACATTTGAAGAATGTACTTACCGACTACTCTGTCCCCACTAGTATGATCTGCATCATAATCCTGGTAGTCAAGTTCTCATCCTAAGGGCTTTATCAACATGTAACATAGAGACAATCAGTGTACATGTTAAGATAAAGAGCATCGAGATTGCATACTATCATGTCGAGCAAGAAAGTCCTCACTGTGTATGTCCAAGCATCCACTGTAGTATACATCATATGTACAATAATGGCCTCTAGGGCATACATATAACTAACACATCAGCGCCACCAGCTAAGCTCCTGCCTGTTCTTACTATTGTTGATACAAAGAGAATCGGCGTTCAAGCTTCTTCTCGGCAGTTTTGTGAGTCTCTACCATTTCTTTTGTAAAAGTGATGGCTCTGTCAAAAGCCACCACTTCCGTGATAATTTCTTAGAGAACTCGCTGAATCTCATAGGCCCGAATAGCTTTAGCTGCAAACTGGGCTTAAAGATCCCCCAAAGCCTTCAAGGCTAGCTCCCTCTCCGAAAATTTTTGATTGAGCCTTTTCTCATGGGATCAGAGGTTGGCAGCATACCTTTCAGTCCGTTCATTCAATCTAGCCTTCACAAATGAGATGCCCGAAGGAAGGCGTCTACATTCAAGTTCATGAAGAGAAGTCTCCACTAGCCAACTGTAATCAACCCAAGTACGCACCAGTGTCTCGTTATGATATGTAGTAAGGAAGGACAAGGAAGCATTAGCTTCGATAGCAAATTCCTCCGTAATGACTGAAGTGCCGGTGCGGAGATCTTCGATAAGAGCGGCTAGTGGATGTAGAATCTACTTCGTCATCCTTTCAGACATACGTCTGGCGTAAGGACTCGTGGGCATGCAAATATGGAACTCAAACGGAGTCAGGGTTGGCAGAACTGTGAGTATACAGAAAAGGTTAGTCACATTTCCAAAGGGGATATAAGCAAAAAAATACCGGGACTAAGGTGTCACTTACCCATGGCCACAGAAGGTGAATCTGAGAAATCCCCTGGCCTGTATGGAACCTCGACTTCTTCGTCAGCCTGCAAGACTGTGGTTTAAAATGGGGGCACGTCAGTATCGCTATAGAAAATATAATGCATAAAGCAAAAGAATACCAACCATGTCCGGAAGAGAGGATGACACGCTGGGGGGTATCACATGCGGGGCCTCCATATTAAGTAGGCACGAGAAGGTTTCTTCCAGGGAACGATCCGCAATGGAGGACACTAACCCCCGCAACACTGGAAACACAAAAAAGGGAGTCAGGCATATTGAAAGATCGTTAAGTAAAAAGAAGAGTAAAATATAAGATTACCATCAATACTTCGTCCATCCTGGACCGAAGGGGCGACAACATTGAGAATATCCTCTACATCCTCTGATACACCACTAGTGACATTTACAGAGTTTGTAGTTGATTTATGAACCTCCGTCGAAGGAATAAGAGTCATCACCGGGGTCTCTAAAACGCGCTCTGGGCTCAAAACTGCGCCCGCCACGGAAGGCCCTGCAAAAGGAAAATATGTAAAGATGAATGCAATATGAGAGAAATATAAACCATTTACTGAAAAAGATTTGACAAAGTACATACCGATACGCCAAGGAGCCTGGAGTATTGCTTTTTAAGCCGCTGCTCTTTTCTTGTTAACCATGCTCGCCGGGCTTCGATTGAAGATAGAGCTTTACCCGCTTTCAGAGCAGCCTCATCTTCAGAAGTAGCTGATATCGGTTGTTTAAGAGACCTTTCATCTGTCAGCATTAAAGGGACTGCCGGTGACACAGAAGGAGACGAATCATCGTCACGGAACTTGACGGGGGGAAAGCCTCCCTTCTTAGGGCACACATTCTCGGTCTCATCCTGTGACCGCTGGAGAGCCTCGATCAACTGAGCAGCCTCCTCGACAGATGTATCCGGAAAAAGGAGGTCGTCACCTGGTTCATGCGCAGGCATAGACTCATCACAAACAAAAGGCTCAGGCTCGAGCAAGGTGTCGATTAAACGCACATCGGACTTCTTCTTTTTGGGGCCTGAGCTAGCACTCGTAGAAAAACGTTTTCTCCCCTAAGCACCTTTGGACAGCGTTGCCCAATTTCGTTTTTAGGATCCGACTTTGGTAACGCCGCAACTTGTGTAGTATTCGGAATCCCTACGCGCCAGGATCAGTGCGAATGGGCATACCGGCAATACGCAAAGTCGATACTGTAACAACCCAAACTTTCTGTACGAATTTTTTCAAAATACAGAAAGGGACACCTAAGCCTGAACACGAGTTATAAGTTTGTTTTGCTTTTGAACAGCAAGAAAGAGCTTGTAGCTCACTAGTAAAGCCTTACACCGCTGAGATAAAGTACCTGAGTTCAAATCCCATCAGCCACATTATCTTTTTGTTTTATTTTCTTTTAATCTAGAAGTCCAAGAGTCTACATGTGCACAACACGTAAAACCAAGAGTCGCAGATAATTTAAATATGTGCACTGTGGAATATCAATCGACCCCGACATGTGGCACCAAACCCACCCCCACCCGACGGTACAAAACCGGCGAAAAGCCTAATAGGCCCAGTGCCGCCGGTCTCCCCCGCTGGGAATGCTCCCAATCTTTCCCCTGCAACCCTTGGCCTACCCCACTTCCTTTCACACTGCTTGTTTTGTCTGCATTCACACAGAGAACTTAAATCACTCATTTAATTCCTTTAAATGCATTTTAATTCTCAAATTCATCACCCCTTAAACCCTAATTTTTCCCTATAAATACCCACTCCATTTTACACCCCTCTCACTCAAAATTCTATTACAAAAACTATACCAAATTCCTAAGTCTTTTAGTGTACAAGTGGAGTTAGCGAAGGGCGAAGCTCCGACGAATTTCTGAGGAGATTCCGGCAATGAAACGATGTCCCGACGCTTCCCAATCCTTTTCCTACCTCTCCCCTCTCTTTTAAGCCAGTAAGTACCTTCTTTCCCTCTCATTTCAAATTCTAAAACTTTCAAAACATAAAACCCGACAGAAGTGGAGTTAATCCGACTTCCAATTCGGTTTTTCTTCAAAACTCAACTTTTCTTAATCCAGAACATACCATGCTCTCACATATTGTTTAGCAAACATTAATAAACCTATTAAAGCAAGTTTCATCGTAAAAGAATCATTTTTGTAACTATTATCGCACTTTTACAGAAAAATACCATATACTTTAGTTTCGACATAAATCATCATAATTCCTTACTATACCTTTAGATAACTCACGAGGTAATGACCTACCTCATCACAACACACATCTCTATCATAGCACGATGAAGTTTGGGACAATAGAATACGGGAAAATACGACTTTACAAATAAATATCCTAAACTTACAAAACCGTTTTCTATAAAAAGATGTATTAAACATTTTGTAAGTCCACGTTGCTCACCCCGGTTCTTACGGGGAGGTGGAGGCGGCGAAAAACAATTATTTGGCGCAAGGGCAACATGGACTTAAAAGCCGGATCTTTGCTAAACTAGGAACTAGCAAACTACAAGAGGCGTTAACTACTATGCCGTAGAAATTATACCTCGCGATACCGATCCTTCGGGTCTTCTCTCCGCTGTCCGACTCGTCCATCCATGCTCCGAGGAACGATCCAGATCTTGGTCACCTCCGCGGCCTCCTTGAGTCGAAGACGATCCACTCGAGAGTTGTACACCGAGCTCCACCTCGAGCCGAGGCAACTAGGGCAACGAGATCGCTAGTCTAGATGCCCTAGGTGGTATAGTAGAGATATATGGAAGTGTTTGTCTTTATGGGATCTTTTTCTCTCAACACATGAGATCAAAAGAAGAAATCAAGAGGAGAAAGAAGGAGGAGCTAGCAACCATGAGAGCTTTTCTTTTCTTCTCACAAGAACAAGAGAGAGAAATGAAAATGAATTATGAGCTAAAGAAATGAACCATGGTTGCAATAATGCAAAACTATCATCATTACAAATCCTTTCATGATAAAGTTGATGGCTACTTATTGAATTGACCATTTTCATAATCCATAAAAGAAAAAGAAATCCAAAGAAGAGTGTAGACCTCTTATGAAGGTCAATGGTCAACTCCGGTCAACGGGTCAATAAAGTCAAGAGAGGTCATGGTGGTCAAATGGTCAATGCAATTAGCCATCACTAAACTATCACTAAAAGGATTGGTAAACAATGTCTCCGGCTCATAATGGTTTTGACCAAACGAATTGCCAAAACCCTAATGAGTCCGCCTAAAAATGGTTTTGACCGAATCAACTGTCAAAACCCTAATGAGCCTGCCACATAATGGTTTTGGCCGAACCATCTGCCAAAACCCTAATGAGGCACCTCCTTCTTCATCGCTCCTCAAAACTCTGCATACACACCCGCATCCGCATTCCGTAGAATGCGAATGCACAGAAGACAAAACAAATCCATCCGTGCAATACTAGGATCCGGCTTAAACCAAAGCCCACTAGTATTGCCTGCCCGAACAGCATACGCATACAAGTGCACGTAAGTGATCGTAGCCCTGCCGTAAAACCATACGGCCTCTACACGTTTCGCTCAGTGCAGGGAAACTCTCTGTGTGGGACTCTAAAGACTCGACACTACGCTGGCAGTGGGTTTAACCACAGACTGCAAGCGGCACTAGCTGTACGTAACGGTCCACAGGTAGATGTCGATAAGAAGGCCGATGAGGTAAACCCATCCGAACTCCTACTGAGCCTGTATGTGACAATCTCCGCACAGTCCGGTCTGTTCGTCTGATACATCGCATAGCAGGCCTAGGGGGTGGTGAACGTCAGTCCCCTTATAGCGGTACAAGTCGTGTCGGAGTGTAGCCCAGAACACCCTGAGATAACACTGGAAACCTACCAGTATATCTCGCTTGTCCTGGCCAGGGACTACTCGTGTAATGGCTCTCCTAGACACAGCGCGATGTCAACCCCCAATACCGGGAGAGACGAATCCTGTCTAACCGTCACTGCCTCCAAGTGCTTCGGGATTGCACCCAACTACTACCTGTTTGCACGACTCCTTTGAGCCATGGTAGGATAGTAATCTAAGTACAATGGGAACACACTCGAGGCGAAGTGACAGTGTCAAGTCAGCGGACTAAGCTGTACTCATGTCACCTGGGAACTGATAACCGACGATAGGTATAATACCAACCATCAGTTCCCGACGAGTCATGTCCGGTGTACTCGTAACCGAACGAGCACCCGCATACTATCTCCAGTACGACGTACTGATGGCTGTGGGACAGACCATCTCCCCTGCTGGGATGAGAAGCGCATACGCTAGTCTACTCCGGAGTATCTATGCCCTGTCTCGATAGTCCTACGACTAGGGACCTGTATAAGCATGTGCTTATAGATTACCCAGCCCCCACGAGTGTGACTGCCATCACAACGCTGGTAATCAAGCAAAAATCCTAAGGGCTCTACTAATATGTATAAGCGATATGCTAAAAAAAACACATGCACATATTGAAGTAGAAACAAACCAAGTAGCATACTACCATTTTGAGCAGGATTGTCTATACAACTGTGAATATCCCAAGCTTCCATCAAGTAATATACAAACTAGTATGATACAGTAATGGCCTCTAGGGCATATACACTAACAATCTCCCACTTGCACTAAGGCCATGTACTGGCGTATCGAAGACCTATTATCTCGATCAGCCGCTCGAAATGAGTCTGGGGTAGGGCCTTCATGAGTGGATCTGCAGTGTTGTTCTCCTTATTTACTCTCTTCACCTCGATCTCCCGGCGATCTACGATCTCCCTAATCAGATGGTACTGCCTCAAAATGTGCCTGGACTTCTGATGGGACCTGGGTTCCTTCGCTAAAGCTATAGCGCCGTTGTTGTCGCAATACAGCGGTATTGGATCAACAATGGTAGGAACCACCTGAAGCTCCGTGAGGAACTTCTTCATCCAGACAGCTTCCTTTGCGGCATCGCAAGCAGCTATGTACTCTGCTTCCATAGTTGAGTCAGCAACGGTCTCCTTCTTGGAACTCTTCCAGCAAACCGCCCCTCCATTGAGGGTAAAGACATAACCCGACATGGACTTGAAGTCATCCTTATCACTCTGGAAGCTGGAGTCAGCAAAGGCCTCGAGCTGGAGGTCTTTTCCGCCATACACCAAGAACATCTCCTTAGTCCTTCTCAGGTACTTGAGAATGTTCTTTACCGCTATCCAGTGTTTCTCCCATGGGTTCGACTGATACCGACTTACAACGCTCAATGCGTATGCTACATCTGGTCTGGTACATAACATCGCATACATTATAGAGCCTACCGCAGAAGCGTAGGGTATAATAGACATGCGATCCCTTTCCAAATCAGTTTTGGGAGATATCTCTTTGGAGAGGGTGATCCCGTGACAAGCCGGTAAATTACCGCGCTTGGAATCTTCCATACTGAATCTTTTCAGTATGGTGTCTATGTACCTTGACTGTGAAAGTCCCAACATCCTCTTAGATCTATCACGATAGATCTGGATCTCCAAAATGTAGTTGACATCGCCCAGGTCCTTCATGGAGAACCTCTGTGACAAGAATCCTTTGACTGACTGTAGCATAGGAATATCATTTCCTATTAGGAGAATGTCATCCACGTACAAGACGAGGAATACCACAGTTCTCCCTACAATCTTACTGTAAATGCATGGTTCATCTGGGTTTTTGATAAAGTCGAATTCTTTGACAGTATCATCAAAGCAGATGTTCCAACTCCGCGATGCCTGTTTAAGTCCATAGATGGACTTTAGCAACTTGCACACTTTACCGCTGCTCCCACTCTGAATGAATCCTTCTGGCTGATCCATATAGATGCACTCTTCCAAATTTCCATTTAGGAAAGCCATCTTTACGTCCATCTGCCAGATTTCAAAATCGTGGAAGGCAGCAATGGCAAGAAGGATCCGAATGGATTTCAGCATAGCCACTGGAGAAAAGGTCTCGTCATAGTCCAAACCAGGTCTTTGACGAAAACCCTTTGCAACAAGTCTAGCTTTATAGGTCTCAACTTGCCCATCTACACCAATCTTCTTTCTGAAGATCCATTTGCAGCATACGGGTTTTACCCCTTCTGGAGCAAAGTCCAAAGTCCAGACTTTGTTGGTGTACATGGACTCCATCTCGGCCCGCATTGCATCCAGCCATTTTACCGAGTCACCTCTCTGAATGGCTTGCTGGAAGCTAGTAGGCTCACCATAATCCATAGTGCAATCCTCTCTATCCCCGTCTATGAGAAAACCGTAGTATCTCTCGGGCGGATGAGACTGCCTACTACTCCTGCGGAGTAGCGTAGGAATGTCCTGTTCTTTCGAACCCTCTGGTTCTACTAAGCTTTCAGTAATAGCTCGTGGTTCTGGAATTTCTTCCAGTTCTATTGCGCTCCCACTTATCTGGTTTTCCAAAAACTCAGTTTCCAAGAAGCGAGCATGACGAGAAACAAAAACCTTTTGTTCCTCTGCGTAATAGAAAAGATACCCCTTGGAGTTCTTTGGGTATCCCATAAACTTACACTGTACTGAACGTGCCTCGAGCTTGTCCGCATACTGTTTTTTTACAAAAGCTGGACATCCCCATGTCTTAAAGTGTTTGAGACAGGGTTTCTTCCCACTCCACATCTGATATGGTGTGGTAGGCACTGACTTAGTAGGAACTTGGTTCAAAAGATATGCAGTTGTTTCTAGTGCATAACTCCAGAAGGATCGCGGCAACTCAGCCTTACTCATCATGGAACGAACCATATCCAATAGGGTTCGATTCTGTCTTTCCAATACACCGTTGTGTTGTGGTGTGTATGGAGGAGTAAGCTGAGAGAGAATTCCATTCTCTTTTAAGAAGTCCAGAAACTCGGCACTTAAGTATTCACCACCTCGATCAGATCTCAGTGTCTTGATACTTTTGCCTGTTTGTTTTTCAACTTCATTCTTGTATTCCCGAAATTTCTCAAAGGCCTCGGATTTGTGCTTCATCAAGAAGACATGCCCATACCTAGAGAAATCATCTGTGAAAGTAATGAAGTATGAATAACCACTTCGCGCATGTGTAGACATTGGACCACACACGTCACTGTGTATGAGTCCCAAGAGCTCGCTCGCTCTTTCTCCGTGTCCAGTGAACGGAGTCTTTGTCATCTTTCCCATGAGACAAGATTCACAAGTGGCATAAGACTGGTACTCGAATGGATCCAAGTATCCTTCTTTATGTAACTTTGTCAACCGTGTCTCATTGATGTGACCCAGTCGACAATGCCATAAGAAAGCCTGATTTAATTCCGGAGACTTTCTTTTAAGTGTGTTCTGGACATTGAAGACCTGAGCTTGATTCAAAACGTATATACCGTTTTTCAATGTACCTGACCCAATCAAAACTTGATTTAGGTGGATGTTTACTACATCATTTACAAAAGTAAAATCATATCCTTCCTTAGAAAGTAAGGATACAGATATGATGTTACAAGTCGCACCTGGTACATAAAAACAGTCACGCAGAATCAATATCTGCCCAGTTGTCAGTCCTAGATGATATTCTCCTACGGATTCAGCATACATGCTCATTCCGTTAGCAACCCTGAGAGTCATATCACCTTTCTTGATAACCCTACGGTTTCTCAGAGCCTGTAACGAATTACAGATATGAGATCCTGATCCGGTATCCAATACCCAGGAAGTAGGGTTAACTGACATACAGTTCTCTATTACAAACACACCCGAAGCCGAAGCCACAACATGCTTCGAATTCTGGCTACTGGCTTTGCAAGCCCTGCAATCCTTCTGCCCATGTTCATTCCCGTAACAATAGGAACATCCCTCTTTTACTACATCCATTCCCGAAACTTTTGCCCTTCCCTTTCTTTGTACTTCCCTGGTTTCCTTCAGGGTAGTAGGTAGAGACTGTTGAACTAAGTCAGCATCTGACCCATTCTTCAACATGGTCTTCAGGTCCGAGAGATCAAAAGAGCTGGTCTCTGTAAGGACGTTGCCCCTTACAGATGACCCGATAGCCAACCTCGCTGGAAGCAATTCGTTCGAGGTCTCATATCTTGCGATATGAGATTGCTCTCCATATAAATCTTTGTTATGGAGGAAGATAGAAACTGAGTCCATCTTCTCGTGCTGCCTCTGGTATGTACCATCAACTGAGGCTAACACGAGGCACTTGGCTTTCGCACAGTCTTCTTCCGATGTCCTACGGATATCAATATCCGTGACAGGGGAAACTGGACCTGAGACGGCAGGGGTTGGATCAGTCAAGAGGTGTCCCAGCTTGTCATGGGCAATGGACATCTGGACAGACCTTTGCCAGTCATAACAGTCAGATTCAGTCATTTTATTATTTAGATGTAACCTAGGTGCGGTCACTGGGTCGCTGCAATTAAGAGAGAGAGAAGAAAACACTTAGCATGATACTCTTGCAAGTTTAGATTAGTTTTTAATTTATCTAAACAGGATGGCTCCACTGTCTCTCGAATCCCTCCTCAAACCATAAAGGAAGAATTAGTCGGGATCAATCTCACCGTACAATACTTGCTTAACCGTTCAGCCAGACCAGTGTCGGTACTTCGAGGGAGGTTTTCCAATGCTTTCGCGAAGTTCCTTAATTAAGTAACCTCTTTTCCCTGGGGGCGTAGCCCCGCTGACACCTTTCTAGACACCTACTTGGTTTATAGCATTGATCGTTAAGTGAGAAAGTTCCCGAGGAGTAGCATATACTCACAGTAGGATCGGGATCCAAATATCATCGCGTGACAAAACTGAAGGAATCCTACCAGAATCATCACACTCCAAATGGTATGCAGCGCTAGCAAGTTTCAGTACTTTTGAAACTCCCGATGTGGATTTTTGCCCCATGCTCTTATGACCTTGACTAAGGCCAACAAATCATAAGTCACATGTCAAGTTCTACCCGTCGTTGTACAGGTTGATTTGAACCCACCCGTATATACCCTTGACTATGGCCAACAAAGTAATACGACTGTCCCAAACCAACGCATCTATCTATGCAACATATGAATACCCACCAGCTACCAAACACTATGTCTTGACTAAGGCCAACAAACACAGCTTGAATACTGTTGGATATTCATATGAAACGACGGAGGGCTACGGATGGTTTTGGCGAAACCGTGAACGTAGTGAACTTGATATAATCGATGGAACGAGATAGCTTTTAAAAGGAGTGGTTCAAGCTCCGCGTTTAAAAAGCTAGTTTTTGAAAAGAACCGAGTGGTTTTGAAAGTGTTCCAACGACTTTTACTTGGTTTATTTTCTTGCATTAATTCCAATGCGTCCCATCATTTAATCCTACCATTGCAGAAAACAACCAAAATATGGCATACGCTTATGCCATCCGCATTCGCCACGGGGCCCATCATCACCCGTTAGGTTACTTAACTAACGACAGAGCGGGGGCTAGACTAGCGCGGATGCAAAACATAAGCAGCACCTAAATAGATATCATATATAGATATATAGCAATGATAGCCATTTCAGATCACAGATGAACACCTTGGATATACTAGGAATCCGCGATCCGTTCGAGAATGCAACGAAAAGTGGATTACACGGTCGCGATGAATAGCCAAACCCCACCCTAGACCCCTATGGGTGCGGCAAACTACCCGCCAAGTACCCGAAGCGAAGCAACCTCCATCAATGCGTAAGTAGGCTACTCGGCACTTCGAGATACCCGGTAGTTTGTGCACCCCTCCTTGGGTCTATCCTAGGAGCAAAAATAGTAAAAAGAAATTATACAATGGCGGCTACAACCCCGACCCGGTTGTGCGGCCATACAAATAATATTACATCAATTTACAAATTTTACAATGAATGAAAGAAAAAGAAACTCTCATCTCACATCCACCCCGGCTATTCATCCGCGACAATCCAACGAGTTCATATACACAAACCATCAACATTATAGATCACAGATATGTATAACCCCCACTAATCGACGTATAGCGATTAGCGGACGTTCAATACATATATCACAACACAGATAATATCCATTAGCCAAAGTCTACGGAATATCTATCAAAATACGGATTTGTAACCACCCCAAAAGTCATTTTGTTCTCTTGAAAATCTGGGCAGAAAAAACATGTACTAAAAATCCCAAAACAACACAGTAAGAACACTGCAGCAAAACGGAGTCGCGGCCGAGTCAACTCGGCCGCGAATCCGCGGCCAAACCCATGGTTTGGCCGCGTTTCCGCGGTGAGTCGGCCGAGTCAGAGGCTCAGTTTTGCTGTGTATTCTATAAAAACCCTGAGACGATTTTTCATGTATGTCAAATAATTTTTTGAACGGTATAAAAAATCGACAGAAAGTTGGTTTTTTTCCGGACTTGTTTTGCGACTTTTTTCCGATCGATATTCTAAACACTTTGCTAACTTGCTAGTTTATGTTTAGCTAGGCTCTGATACCACTGTAAGTCCACGTTGCTCACCCCGGTTCTTACGGGGAGGCTGAAACGGCGAAAAACAATTATTTGGCGCAAGGGCAACATGGACTTAAAAGCCGGATCTTTGCTAAACTAGAAACTAGCAAACTACAAGAGGCGTTAACTACTATGCCGTAGAAATTATACCTCGCGATACCGGTCCTTCGGGTCTTCTCTCCGCTGTCCGACTCGTCCATCCACGCTCCAAGGAACGATCCGGATCTTGGTCACCTCCGCGGCCTCCTTGAGTCGAAGACGATCCACCCGAGAGTTGTACACCGAGCTCCACCTCGAGCCGAGGCAACTAGGGCAACGAGATCGCTAGTCTAGATGCCCTAGGTGGTGTAGTAAAGATATATGGAAGTGTTTGTCTTTATGGGATCTTTTTCTCTCAACACATGAGATCAAAAGAAGAAATCAAGAGGAGAAAGAAGGAGGAGCTAGCAACCATGAGAGCTTTTCTTTTCTTCTCACAAGAACAAGAGAGAGAAATGAAAATGAATTATGAGCTAAAGAAATGAACCATGGTTGCAATAATGCAAAACTATCATCATTACAAATCCTTTCATGATAAAGTTGATGGCTACTTATTGAATTGACCATTTTCATAATCCATAAAAGAAAAAGAAATCCAAAGAAGAGTGTAGACCTCTCATGAAGGTCAATGGTCAACTCCGGTCAACGGGTCAACAAAGTCAAGAGAGATCATGGTGGTCAAATGGTCAATGCAATTAGCCATCACTAAACTATCACTAAAAGGATTGGTAAATAATGTCTCCGGCTCATAATGGTTTTGACCAAACGAATTGCCAAAACCCTAATGAGTCCGCCTCAAAATGGTTTTGACCGAATCAACTGTCAAAACCCTAATGAGCCTGCCACATAATGGTTTTGGCCGAACCATCTGCCAAAACCCTAATGAGGCACCTCCTTCTTCATCGCTCCTCAAAACTCTGCATACACACCCGCATCCGCATTCCGTAGAATGCGAATGCACAGAAGACAAAACAAATCCATCCGTGCAATACTAGGATCCGGCTTAAACCAAAGCCCACTAGTATTGCCTGCCCGAACAGCATACGCACACAAGTGCACGTAAGTGATCGTAGCCCTGCCGTAAAACCATACGGCCTCTACACGTTTCGCTCAGTGCAGGGAAACTCTCTGTGTGGGACTCTAAAGACTCGACACTACGCTGGCAGTGGGTTTAACCACAGACCGCAAGCGGCACTAGCTGTACGTAACGGTCCCCAGGTAGTTGTCGATAAGAAGGCCGATGAGGTAAACCCATCCGAACTCCTACTGAGCCTGTATGTGACAATCTCCGTACAGTCCGGTCTGTTCGTCTGATACATCGCATAGCGGGCCTAGGGGGTGGTGAACGTCAGTCCCCTAATAGCGGTACAAGTCGTGTCGGAGTGTAGCCCAGAACACCCTGAGATAACACTGGAAACCTACCAGTATATCTCGCTTGCCCTGGCCAGGGACTACTCGTGTAATGGCTCTCCTAGACACAGCGCGATGTCAACCCCCAATACCGGGAGAGACGAATCCTGTCTAACCGTCACTGCCTCCAAGTGCTTCGGGACTGCACCCAACTACTACCTGTTTGTACGACTCCTTTGAGCCGTGGTAGGGTAGTAATCTAAGTACAGTAGGAACACACTTGAGACGAAGTGACAGTGTCAAGTCAGCGGACTAAGCTGTACTCATGTCACCTGGGAACTGATAACCGACGATAGGTATAATAACAAACATCAGTTCCCGACGAGTCATGTCCGGTGTACTCGTAACCTAACGAGCACCCGCATACTATCTCCAGTACGACGTACTGATGGCTGTGGGACAGACCATCTCCCCTGCTGGGATGAGAAGCGCATACGCTAGTCTACTCCGGAGTATCGATGTCCTGTCTCGATAGTCCTACGACTAGGGACCTGTATAAGGATGTGCTTATAGATTATCCAGCCCCACGAGTGTGACTGCCATCACAACGCTGGTAATCAAGCAAAAATCCTAAGGGCTCTACTAATATGTATAAGCGATATGCTAAAAGAAACACATGCACATATTGAAGTAGAAACAAACCAAGTAGCATACTACCATTTTGAGCAGGATTGTCTATACAACTGTGAATATCCCAAGCTTCCATCAAGTAATATACAAACTAGTATGATACAGTAATGGCCTCTAGGGCATATACACTAACACATTTTCATGCAATTGCGCCTCTACAACCCATTTTGGGGACCCCGTTCGGGATGGTGCGGATTATCGCACATTCTCGGGTTTAGTAGAGCGAGATGCAGACCTCCGCAAGGAGCATTCGATCTCGATGGAATTTTTTATACATTTTTCTTTAGAAAATGAGATTTCTACAAGAAAATAAATAAATTATTTTCATTAAATATATATATATATATTATCAAAATATCTATTTTAATTATATAAATATTCCAAGTTTTCTAAATCACTATTACATGAAAATACCATCCAAATACAACACAAGTATATTATTTCAAGAAAATACCATATACTATGAAACTAGGTTCTATTCTCTAGAAATTTCACATCTATAAAATATACATCTATGAAAACCCTAAAGACGATAATTAAATGCTTGAGAAGTATTTGAAATTATGCTAAAACTATTTTTACATAAACCCCCTCAAGTTATACTTAATTACAATAAGGACCCTAGTAAACATAGGTTTAAGCGGGACCAGCCTCTTGAGCCTCAAGGAGCCGGAGATATGGGTGCTTGCCTATTTAAGGTAGACAATCTAACAAACGGTGTTATCAATACGGTAATTGTCTTGGAAAAAGACACAAATCCTGCCGTCCATGTGCAGCAGTTACCGATAATATCAAAACCTAATTCAGGACTTCAATTTCTTTTCAAAGTGTCTGACTCAGACTGAGTCTCAATCTAATCAATCTGACTTGAATACGATTCAAGTACAATACAACCATTCAATATGAATCCGTCTGTACAATCTATTTCAATATATAACTTGACTGAACCGAACCATGGATATACATCCATCACATGATTCTCCAGTTACATCCATTTACTGACATGATGGTTTCGGCAAGTCATCCATCTATACAATTTATAATACAAGACAAGACAATATAATCCATACAATCAATACATAAACACTACGGGGTTATAAAGGGGTAGACTGGTACGGAACATATTAAAAGTGGCACGAGGTGGTCACTTAAGACGTAATTACATCCATGTCGTTGTTCCATGGTATTATCGACGGAGCCTTGTACTACGAGTTACCAAAGTCTCCGGTGTAAGTGGGACTCCTCTCGTATACACCGGAATTTTCTGTACCAAGGTACAAACAACTGCGCTAACATTATAATAAAACATTATAAAACTATACTCTCTATGTGTCTATTCTACTTCTCCCTCATTTTTGGGACTTACCGAGCGATTGTTCGCTGATGAAATTCCTATTTTTCTTCTTCTTTGGAATGTTGTCAGGAGGACCCGACGCTGAGGAGTACGAGACCAGTCAGGAGCATTTGGAGCAGGCCTCTGAGCAGTACACCGAAGACCCAGAGCTGTAGCCACTTGTACTTATTCCATTTTTATTTCTGTTATGCTATTGTTTAGGCATTGCTTTCATTCCACGTAGTTACTTTTTATTGTATTGTAAAAAGAATGTTAATAAATAAAGTTGCTATTCATTTACATCTTGTCTCTTGTGTACATTTTATTTTATATTGCTTAGATACACTTAGCGTATTTACTTCTGAGTAAATACGTAGCGGCCTCGTCGCGTCCTCTGCCCGTACACTGGGAAGCGGGGCGTAACAGATACCATTCGAGAAGCCTTCGGGATAACTACTGCGTCGATGTCTCTCAGAAAGGGACGAACAACCGATCGTGGCCATAGAGGAGCATTGACGGCTGGGGCAGGCACTGAGGCCCTGTGTTCGAAAAGCACCCGTCTCTCCTCCATAATGATCAGACTTACCCTGTGACAATACCAGCCCTTGAAAGGTCCCACAGGCCTCGGAATGTGATCAGACTCGGGGATCATGAAAAGAGAACCGGTGTTCATATGCATAAAATGATGAATATCATCGCGGGCAGTCTCCAGCAAGGGAGCAGGCTCGACCAAAAATGCCTCAAGGGGCACACTCTGGTTATAACCTAACTGTTAGGCAAAACGGTGCGAATTATATCGTATGAAGAGAGCGGCATCGTTCAGTCAAAACACAAAGTACCCTGGCCTGATTGAATATAGGTGCATGATCTCCTTGTATTTTAGAGCCGACGCTTCATTCTTCAACAAGTCAAATAGCTGCTGGGTGTACTCTGTTGACACAGAAAGAACCCGATCGTTGAAAACCATACCACCCTCATTTGAATACGGGTTGAGCAACACACGTAAAGCCCCCAGCTGGGTCGGATCAGGAGCGGAAGTATCAACAAATCTCATGATTCGCGGGAAAGTATAGGACTCGTAAAAATCAGGCCGCCGGTGCACAGCGAACGCACCTAACACGTGCATCTCAATCCAAGATGTGAAGTAATGGAGAGAGAAGTTCACGATGTCCACACCAGGATTCGAAGTGTTGGCCGCAGTACTCAAGCCATGATACAAGTGTGATAACCCTGCAACGCCAACAGCTAGTCGTGCTCCCTCGGCTATGCGGTGTGCGGGGTAGAAGACGGAAGCTCTCATAAAACGTCGATGCATAAGCATCGTGAACCTGCTAAGCCAAAGACTGATGAAACCTACAAAAAATGTTTTCTCGTCTATGCCGGGAGCGGCGATCTCGTCAAAGCCACGGTTGGCGTACTTGGAATATAAAATCGCGGCAAATCTTCAGCATTGGTCGGAAATTTACTCAGGCCAAATCCGAAGGGATCTTCGACCACTGAAAATTTTGGAGCCTTCTTGGATAGAACATCGCCACGAAGAAAGCGGGCGATGAAATATTCAAAACTGACCCCTTGCCCTTCCGATGCCACAAATAGGCTCTTATAAATGCTCAGCACTTTGATCAGACTTAGATGCTTGTGTTGAACGGTGTTCTTAGTTATTAAGCCTTCTTGTATAGCTGGCACCGTGGCAAAAACTTACTCGTATGGGGGTAGCAACTCCTCGTAATGTTCTCCCCTGATTGGCAGTCCAGAAATTTCTCGAAACTCCTCCAGCGAAATAGAAACTTCACGATCCCCTAATAGAAACGTATGTGTGGGAAGATTCCATTGGTTTATTAAAGCCTTAACCCACCAGACATGGGGAGCAGGGTAGTAGAACAACGGCGCATACACCGCCTGGTACAGTCCAACTTTCTGCAACCGCGAGCGTTGGGAGGAGAGAATATACCGAGCCCAAGGAAGGTAGCCCACTGGATGCTGCGGGGTGACGCCTATATTATAAACTTGCCCCTAGGGTCGAGTTTCGTCTTGGCATATCCTGCATCCTAAAATGTCGATAGCCACCAAGGGTTGATTGGGTATCCCCATCTTCGATGGTTCAAGCCGACCCTCGGGAGTCCAGTTAGTCGCCTCCACTGCATAAGCAATATGCGGACGCTATGTGAATTGAATTGAGCGGATGGGTTCTGTTGGTACTCCATAAGTAAAGCTACGACGGTCCCTTATAATGTGACCGTATCAGATCCCCCATAAGAGAAGGCTCTTTTCATCATTGTCATGTCTCCTAATCATAGCCATTGCTTCTTCATGTGATGGTGACTGTGGGAAAGCGACTTCTGAATGAGTACATGGGAAGTAAGGAAGTGTATCCATTGTACCTGAAAAAGGACAAAAGAACTATCAGCAAAAGGATGTGAGTTCATTTGGTGGAATCACTAAGCCTAAAAAGCTAGTGGACCCCACAAAATCAAAGTGGCGGCTCATCAAGATTAGACATCTACCCATTGTGAGAATCAAAAAGGATTCTCATTAAATGAATACTTCTCATTAAATGAACAGTAGAGTTAAGACTCCCAATATCCCTGAAAAGAGGATTCTTTTAAAAAAAACAGATTCAAATCTGTGAAATGGGTATTCAAATCCTAAAAATCCTTTAAAAAGGGAAAATATCCGAGAACGGTAAAAAGAAGTTAAAGGGAATAAAATTCCCAAAGTTCCTAAGAATCAAACCAAAGTTAAGCTCTGCAAAAAAGATGGAATCAAATTCCAGAAAGCCCCATTTGTCAAGATTGACAATAGGGTAAAACTCTAAGGAGAGAATCAACGATTCTCAAAGAATGTCTATTGACTCAAATTCTTGATATGGACATCAAGATGCATGATCTACATTAAAAAGGATTTTTTAAGATCTCTAAGAGATCGATTCAAGAAAAGAACCGAGCTCGGTCAAATATGTTAGTGGATTTAAAATCCAAAATTAAAAAAACCTCCAAAAGATGTTAGGAGCTAAGCTCTGTTCGCAGTCCTTACCAAAAAAAAAATTGGCAGAGTTTAACTCTGTTCAAACGAATTTTGGAGGCAGGGATCTAAGCTCTGAAACGAGAATTAAATTCTCAAAGAAAGAAAAACTCAGGGAAGAAGATGAAAAAATAGCAGTCATGTCAAGAGCTAAAGGCCCCATTTATAGGACATGATGGGATCGGTTTGACTCCCCACTCCCCTAGATGATCCAACGGTTGTAAAATTGATATCGTTGCACTCACGTGTAAGCCATTTGAAAGCAACACTGGGGGCATTTGTTCCCTTATAAAAAAGGGGAGAAAAGAAAGAAGAAAAGAATTCCCACAGTTTGGGCCTCACGTGTTAAACACGTGAGAGCTTATATGCAAAGTATATAAGCGCTGAGAATAAACAACCAAACTAGCTTCGCGTGTTAAACACGTGAGCGCATATAAGCACTGAGAATAAACAACCAAAAGAGGGCTAAACTGGCCTCACGTGTTAAACACGTGAGCGCTTATACGCAAAGCATATAAGCGCTGAGAATAAACAAGGCAAACCAGCCTCACGTGTTAAACACGTGAGTGCTTATATGCAAAGCATATGAGCGCTAAATATAAGCAGATTAAAATCTACACTGGGGTCACATGTTGTAACACCCTAGTGCATTTATACGATATTTTATTTGGGTATTTTCCTAATCTTGCGACAACTTCTTGTTTATTATTGTTTTTGGGTACGGATAGTGTATTTGGTAACTGTGGTTAGTATCCGACCCGACCCGCATGCTTGAAACCCATTATGGTTCAAGATTACGTCATATATTCGCTAATACAGAGGATTCGTGCACATCTAGATTCAATATACATGTATCATATATTTTTTGTGTCTGCATATCTTTTAATAATACAAATAATAACCAAATAATACATTTTAATATCTAGCATGACATGTTATCATACCCCACATCATATGTTTACATCCATACATCGTGTTTATGTCCAGTTTGATAAAACAGACTCGTTTGGATCGCTACGTGTATTTACGTGTATCCGTTCTTAGGGGTATGCATTTTATTTAACCGGAAATCGCATTATAGTTTTAACTGATACGTATATTATCCATATTTTAAAACTAGATTTTTAGAAGTGACCCGGGTATTTTTCGGAGTATTTTGATAATAGCTGTTTAAACCCAGAAAATATATTATAATATTTTTAAACCTAAACTAATACTAACAGTTTATATAATCAAATATATATAATATATATTAATATTTAAACTAAATTTTCCTCTCTCTCTCTCCTCTCGCAGAATCTTTCTCTCTATCTCCTCTCGCTCTGTCTCTCTTTCTTCCCGCTCTGTCTCTCTTCTCTGTATATATAATTAAATGATTATAAAAACCTAATATTATATAACACCCAGCTCTCTCTTTCTTCCTCATTCTTCTTCCTCGTTGCGATAAGGAACCCAGAACCAAAACCCTGGCCGCTTCCTCATCGCACCGCCGATCACCCTCACCTCGCCGTCACCACCCACGTCTCCTCCCTCTTCATCCCCGAGCCCTACAACTCCGGACCTCGACCCCGACCCTAGCCACACAACGACACCACCTGCAACCCAAACCCTGTAACCCAAGAACCTGCACCTCTCACCGCCGATCACCTCACCCCGACCTCACCCTCGTCATCACGACCTCCTCTACTTCCTCCTCTCATCCTCCACCCCACGACGAGACCCTGCACACCCATTTTTGAAACCCGGCGACCCACCGCAGAAACCCAACCTCACCGTTACCCTCACCGGAGACCTCGTCCTTGTCACCACCGTCACCTCCTCCTTCTCCTCACCTCTCTCCAACTCCCAACACCCATAAACCACCATCACCAGCGGCTACAACCGCAACCCAAAGCCAACTCAAGAATCCTTCTGCCCTCATCGTCGATGACAGCCCTCATCATCGTCAAGACGTCGCCTCGACCTTTCCTCTGTCCTCTGTCCCCAGCACCCAGAGCCGACACCACAGCCCTATTCTTCTCTTTTTTCTTTTCTTCTTTCTTTCTTTTCTTTATCGATTCTTGACCGTCTCTCCGGAGTCGCACGCATCGCCGATGATCCGGACAACCCAGTCATCGTCGTCGTCCAGTGTAGTCACATCTTTGATCAGCCAGGTCCAGTCCTGCACATGCGTGAGTTGCATCACGACGTTTATCCGACGTCGAACGTGACATACGTACCCCGACGTGAGATCTGATCAGGCAAGTTTATCTTGCAACATGCTATGTTACTATATCGATATCTATATGAATAAAAATAGTACATGTATTCTATTATACATCAAATGTTATAGATTTACAGTTTTACGATATCCGTTCGTATCCGTACTGAATCACATATCTAATTGCATGCCGGAACATCATGATATCATTATACGACTATATTAGTACAACGTGTTATCTAGATTGCATCATGCGTAGTCATGGATGTATAAAAGGTTATTAAAGAATGACACATGTGCACCCTGATATCAATTTGGTTACCGTGTTCCAATATTCGTTACAGTTTCACATTTGGGTATCTATTTGATACATATGCATCACATGACATGTTCATGACACACTACTTGGCTTGTTACTTGGATCTAGTTGCTAATGCCAGCAATCCTGACGTATTTTCCTGACGGACGTAACTTGTTGTCTGTATAGACAAGATCTGTACCTGCTTGATCCTGTGTTGGCATTATATCTATATTGGCAATATCTGACTTGAACACAAACCTGGGGGAAAAGGGAAAATCAAGAATGTAACTGAAATGTAACTCAAGAGGATATTATTACTTGTTTGCCATTTTTCCGGGCGTTACGGAATAATTGCATGTTTGCCGTTTTTCCGGGCGTTACGGAATGATTGCATGTTTTCCGTTTTTCAGGCGTTAAGGAATAATTACTTTTTTGCCGTTTTTCCGGGCGTTACAGAATAAAACCTGTTACCGTGATCCCGTGGGGAATGAACGGGATATATTCTGTTGGGTTACGATGAGAATTACATTAATTGGTTACAAAGACTTTTAGAATAGATAACCTAGCAGCACAATTTTACGTTACACATCACACATCACATACATACACATACCTCACTGTTTCATATCTGTGTTATTCATTTATATTCATGTTTACCTATTTCGTTACATCCTGGTTATTATTGTTATTTTGATATTATGACGCACTGACGTCTGGGTTTTGCATGACCCAGTTTCTCTACCTTTATCGCAGGCTGAACAGGAGTACTTTAGCCATTAAACCGAGCAATGAGGAATTGAACATGTGTTATTTAGAGATATTTAGTTTAGTTATTTGTTTCCGCAGTTTTATTTCTTGATGTGAGCCCATATTGGGACATGTTTCAAATGTTGTCTATTGGAGCTTGATTCGTTTCTGCTTATGCATTTTCTTGATTCTATTTATTGTGGCAAATGGACATGTACTAGCTAGTTTTTATATTTTTTCTTTTCTTGATATCCTATAGACAGCCGTAATGTGATTGTGAAGGGAAGTTTTCTAGCCACAGGTAGCATGGTTGGCTCTGTCACATGCCGTAGTCTGCGCATTTTGGGAAGCGGGGCGTGACACGTGTTAAACACGTGAGAACATACTTTTTAGCTTCTCATAGAATTAAATTCTATATAGAAAATCGTCAGATCAAAAGATCCAATGGTGATTAAAAATCATCGAATATAGAATTAAATTCTATTGGGGGAAAATATCTCCCTGGTCTTTCTAAATGAGAAATATATTTTCTGAGATGGAAAAATATTTACCTATATCTTTCTAAACAGAGAAAGATGAGCTTTGTTAAACAGAGAACTCTTGGATTAAAAATCCAATGGTGATTAAAAATCACCGTTTAATAGAATTAAATTATATCTTTAGGAAAATATTTCCTTAATCTTGTTAAAAACAAGAATATATATTCTGTAAAACAGAAATTCTCGTGATACAAAATCCAACGATGGATAAAATCCCCTAAATAATCTTTGAGACCAATTAAATAAATTGGTATCTCTCAAATGAGAGATTTTCTCAAACTAATTAATAATTTGCATCTCCTATATAAAGGATAGGAAACTTCAAGTCTCATATAGAGGATCGACCTTATAAGCTTCTCTATAAAAGAAAACCGAGAATTTAATTCTCCAAAAAGAAAAGAAGAAGACTCTCGCTCTCTTCAAACACTAGGTAAAGAAAAGCAGAGATAAACATATCTCTTTTACCTAGTATAAAACGAAAAAAACAAGGGTTTAACCCTTCACAAAAAAGAACTTAGTTCTTCCTCTGAACTGAAATCTGCAAAGCAGATCTCCCCACAAGTTGAGAATTTAATTTTCATCGGGAAGATTCTGTTCTTTAGACTCAGAATTTAGGGGAAAGAACTAGATTAAAAGAATAAAAGAGAGAAAAAGAACATACGTTATAAGAATTTAATTCCTCTAAAAATAAGGATTTAACCCTACACAAAAAAACTTAGTTCTTATTAAAAGAACAGAAGAACTTAGTTCTCCAATAAGAACGATCCCAGATCTTCAAAACAAAGATCTTGGTGATCATTAAGGGCCAAAACGCCATTAACAGAGATTAAATCTCTAAAAGAAAGAAGTTCAGCGCCTCATGTGTTTCCCACGTGAGCGCCGAACAAAAGGAGCTCAGCTCTCACGTGCTTCCCACGTGAGCGCACTAAACAAACTGCTCGGCACCTCACGTGAAATACATGTGAGCGCCCAAAAAAAAAATATTTAGCGCCTCACGTGCTTCCCACGTGGGCTCGCAAAGCAGAACGCTCAGCACCTCACGTGCTTCCCACGTGATCACCCAAAACAGAACGCTCAGCGCCTTACGTGAAACACACGTGAGCGCTGTATAAAAGTGCTGAGCACTATAAATTTAGTCAAAATGACTATTAGCACTGGCGCCAGAGCGACAAATAAGTTCTTAGCACTTCTGAATAAAGGGGAAAAGCCCAAGACTGAGCCAAAATTGGCTAAGTCTCTGGAGTCACTTGCAGCAGAGCCCAAATGCTCTGTTGTTGGATCTTAACTAAATTTAATGATCCTGAAAATATATCTAAGTTGATCCCAGTCTCAAATAGGACTAACGTATCCTTAGTTAAAATAAATTGAGCCCAAATACTCTAATATTTAAGTTTGATCTTAATCTAAAAACAGATTAACGGTCCTTAAATAAAATAAAATATTTTTGAACTGATGGAATACGTACAACCTAAGTTTAAACCTAACAAATATACGGATTTGGACTAATCCGCGCCCTACGAGTGACGACATAAAATAGTCTCCGTATACAATCCACGGGCAACCATAACAAACAAAATAAACACACAACACGAAGTGAACTACCGGAGCAGGATAAAATTGTTATCGCAACGCGATAACGTAATTAACTGTAGGGGTTTGCGCCTGCAGGAAAGAGCATCCCCACAGTCAAAAATCCTTCACAAATGAGGGGGAATCTGATAAAATCTTCTATATTGGTCGCATCTATCCAAACCTCCGATATATGGTGATATAAATCAACTTGGTAATTTCAGAGAGGTGGATGGATATCTCCAAATAGAATCCGCCCCCAAATTCAGGCAAGACGATCAATCCCAGTTTGTCTCTATTTTTTGCGGTAAACAACCATTGCTTCTTTGTGAAAGCTGTTGCTTTCTGATCGAAATAAGTGCGCGCCCAAATAGTGCGCACTCAGTTTGAAAATTTCTGCACACGGAAAATATTCCCCGGGAGATGTGCGCATCACGTGCTACCCGCATGTGTGCACTTGTTGTATGTCGTCTATAAAGACATGCGTGTCACGTGATATGCACATACGCGCACTTATTGAAAATGGCCCATGAATGTGCGAGTGTCACGTGCAATACACGTTGACTTGTTAAATACATACGCACATACATAACTTTGAATTCATAATAGATGCGTCATGCGATACACATGTGCGCGACATTTTTGAAATAAAACAGTGCGTAAACATGTGCAACGTACGTACGCATTCTTTTTAAATGAAATAAATGGGCATGTGCGTCATATATACTTGCGCACTTGTATAATAAATCATTTTTAGATCACTTAATCAAAATTGAATTAAGTGATGAAGCTTTTGGTTTCTCATATGCAATATATTGAACAAAATATCAATAAACCTAAGTGATCTTAGTCTCAAAGATGACTAAAAGTCCTTAATCCATACATGTTAAGTCGATCTTAATCCAAAAATAGGATTAACGAGCCTTAACCATATTCCTGGGTTGATCTTAGTCTCAAAAATGATTAACGATTCTCAGATGACATATTTCGAACTGATGAATCTCATTTACACGATATCTGCATCCTAAGTTCGACTCCAAATTTATAATATATATACGGATTTGGACTCATCCGCACCCTACGGGTGACGACGTAAACCAGTCTCCGTATACAATCCATGGGCAACCCCAAAATAAACAATATAACACGACACGAAATGATCTGCCTGGAGCAGGTGAAAGTTGTTATCGCAATGCGATAGCGTAATTAACTGCAGGGGATTACGCCTGCAGGGAAGAGCTTCCCCCATAATCAAAAACCCCTCAAAGAGGGGGAATCTGATAAGTTACGCTACATCAGTCGTATCTGTCCAAACCTCCGATATACGGAGCCATAAATCAACTTGGCATATTCGGAGAGGCGGATGGATATCTTTGAAATATCATCCGCCCCTAAATTTAGGCTAGATGCCTCCATGTCTCAATCCAGTTTTCGGTGGTAAACAACCGTATATCTATGGTTTGAATGGATGCGACCGTTGTAGCAGACTTCATCAGATTCGCTCTCATATGTGAGGGGTTTATTAATTGTGGGAACACTTTTTCCTGCAGTTAATTATGTTATCGTAGCGGGATAACAACTTTCTTTGCTCCAGAAATCTTTGTGTGTTGTGTTTTTGTTTATTTAGGGTTGACCTTGGATTGTTTACGGAGACTAATTTATGCCGTCGCCCGTAGGGCGCGGATTAGTCCAAATCTGTATATTAGATTTAGGTTTTGAACCTAGGTAGCATTTCTCAACTTGATGATATTCATCAGTTCACTTGATATTTGTTTTCATCTAAGGATCGTTAACCTTATTGTATACTAAGATCAATTTAGGTTCTGATTAAGGACCGTTAGTTGTATATGAGACTAAGGTCAACTTAATTATGAAGCAGAAGGTTCTATACATGGTGTATATTAACTGAATATCCACGCTATGGCTTGCTGTTCATGTGTGCATGTGTATAGTATAGTACGCACGTGTTTCGCATGGGGCATTCATGCTTTTCCCATTTATAGGGGTATACATGAGTATGGGGTACACATGTATATGGTGCGCATGGGTCTGGGATGCACATGCTGCTCCATTCAAGAAGTGCGCACGTTAGTATCACGTGATGCACACTTGATTGGGTTCAAGTAACGGGCACGTATGTATCACGTGACGCGCATGAATCTTTGTCTATGGGGTGCGCACGTGGATATCACGTGACGCACATCTGTATGAAGTGCGCACGTGGATATCACGTAACGTGCATCTGTATGAAGTGCGGTTCAGAAAGGGACGCGCACGTGAGTGCCGCGTGATGCGCACTTGATTTTGAACATTAAGTATGGCTGATGTGGATAATATCCCCCACATGCGATCATATGTATATCACGTGATACGCACATCCATAGTTTACACCCTAAGCCAGGGTGCGCACTATGATGCGGCAAGTTTTAGTTTTCAAAGAGATTAAAATCTTTGTTGTTTGATTTAAAGTCAATGAAAGTAAAAAAAAACTTTCACAAGAACCACTAGTTTCGATCTGTATCTTTGTGATCTTCATTTTATAAGGGTTTTATCTAAAGTCTTGGATCTTGGAATAGATCTCTCATGAAAGCAATGATTTTATGTATAAGAGAGATAAATTCTAAGATCGTTTGATCTTTTATTTTATTTGGAGAAGCCTTAGCTTCGTTATGAAAAACACTAGCTTTTATAAAAGAAAGAGAGCATCCTCTTCTTTTTTATTACCTAGCTGATTAGGGTTTTTTCTTGAGAACTTCGGTTTTTGAGAGTTCAAAGAGCTTTTTCTTCTTTTTTATTTTATAAAAAGAGGATCCTTTTCATTATGATGGGGGTTTCTATTTATAGGAGAGGATTTGTTAGGGTTTGTTCCCCACAATCAGGTGAGTTTGATCTCAATTTGATCTTAATTGATTTATATCAATTAAAGGTGACATGCTCACCATTAGACCATTGGACCATTGATCCAAAGATCAATTTTAATTATTTTTTTGTTAAGTTTGTTATTAACAAACAGATTTAAATTGATTTATATCAATTTAGGGTGCGTGAGTACCGTTGGACCATTGATCAAAGATCAATTTTTGTTAACTTTGTTAACTGATAGAAGATTTTCTTTTACATGCGATGGCCTTTGCCATGCGCACGTGCTTTGCACGCGTCGCATCGCATGCGATGGCATTTGCCATGCGCACGTTCTTTGCACGCGACGACCTTAATCCATGCGCACATGCTTTGCATGTGTCGCATCGCATGATAGGTACACATCTATTAGATGTGCCCTAAAATTAGGTGTGAATAGAAGTCAAATCCTATATACACAATCCACCCCATAAGGTAAACAACAGAATTAAGTTCTTTTCCCTCTGCAAAAATTCCTCTTCATCTTCCTTATCATCCACTGAGGTAAAAAAAAGAGAGGATTTATCTCCATCAAAAAAGGTTAACCTTCATAAAACTTAAGTTTTTTTCCTTGGATCTTAAGATCCTTAAGTCAGACTCTTTCTCACGAAAACTTAAGTTTTCAAAGAGGGAGATTGAACTTAAGATCTAGGGTTTAAGGAAAGAATAAAAAGACCCCTTCACCAAATCTCCAAAGAAAAAGAGAAGGTTAACTTACGTTAAGAACATAAGTTCTTTTCTCGGATCTTAAGATTCTTGGATCAAATTCTTCCCTGTTGAAAACTTAAGTTTTCATAGAGGTCTGTTTTGATCTTAAGATTTAGGGTTTGGGAAAAGACTTAAGAAAATCCTTCACCAAAACGATGGTGTGAGCGGCAAGATCATAAAGATGGACATGAAAATGATGAAAAGTCCAAAAGTTCATTCCTTAGGCAAAATATGAAATCCCAGATCATCAAATATTGATTTTGGTGATTGTTAATGGTGAAGGGTCCATCAACAGAAACTTAAGCTTTCTGAAACTTAAGCTTCAAAAGACGTAGATATTAATCTTTGGGAAAAACTCTAGTAGACGCTCATGCTCGTGCCGCAAACTTACGGCAAAGGCGGAATACAAAACAAAAATTTCAAGAACAAATGCATGAACTATTACGACCAAAAATCGATACCAAACACTAAACTAGGAAACTAGAAGGAGTTTAACTACTCGGTTAGGTATTATCTATCTTTGTAGTCATGTCCTCCATCTTCTTTCCACTTCTTAAGCTCCCAGTTCCATCGGGAATGTAACAACCATAAATTTTATGTACTTTCCTTTTGACTTTCTTTTCATTAATAAAGATTTTTCTTTGAATCACCTTGCATCGATATCCCATGAGTCTTGAGTTCAAACCCTAGCCTCTCCAATTTGTACGATATAATAATAGTAATAGTTATTATTTTCTTAGATGTAACTATTTTGATTGGGGTTTAATATTTTATTTATGATAAAGTAAATATGCTGTTTGTATTTTATTAATTAATTATCTTTGTGTTATATTGTCTTGATTAAATATGGTTACAGTATTCTTGTTATATTAAATCTATTTTGTACCAAATCATATAACAAAATTTTATATTATACGTTCACGTTATTATATTAACATGATTACTTTTAACTTACTTAGGTAGTACTTATATTTTATACCTATTTAATATTATTATGTATAAAACCCATTATATTTATAATACAAATCTTTTATAACAATACTTTAATATATGACTGTTATATTGATATAATATTATTAAACATATTATTTATGAGAATAAAAGATAAGTGGAAATCTTTGAAAATCTTTTTAAACAAATTGATTTGAGGGTGTTTTATGAGAAAATCAATTTTTTGGGGATTTATGTGCAACTGTTCCAATTCTATTTAAAACTCACTTCCTTTCTTTCTTCTCTCTAAAAAAATAATAAACAAAACCCTAATCCTAAAACCTAGTCGCAGTCTCTCTCTCATGTATCTTCTTCCTCTCCCTCTCGTTCTCCTTCTCTCTCGTCTCCATGCAAGAAACAAGACCCCATCATCAAGACCACATCATCATACTCTCATAGCCATCCTCCTCTCAAAACATCAAACCCATCATCACCATTACCATCGCACGCCGTCTGCTCCTCATGACTCCGGCTACCGCTGCCTGCCTCCATCGATGACGCCGAGCTCCGCCTCTTCGTTCCTTTCGATGTTGTGTAAGTCCCCCAATTCTATTCGATTCTTTCATCTAGTCTAATTTTTAGTCATGATTTGTTTGTTTAGGGTTACTTTTTACTATGCTGTCATTTTCTGTAAAGGAAAATTTATACTTCATCTAAAGTTTATAAAACAAACGTTTTTTTATATGTTAATTTCCTTGATACTTTAGGGTAGATAGATCTTTATCTGAGATTTTTGGATATAACTTCCATTTATACTTGATCATTAAATTTAACTTTTTTCCAAATCAAATTATACTTAGATAATAGGAAATTACATATGACACTAACATGATTAATTCATCTATTGTTCTGAACTGCAAAATGTCTGAGCACCGAGTGGGAATAATGCTTGATAGATATAGGAATCTGAACCAAGAAAACTAAATTCACAACTGAATAATCACCATAATCAATATCATTAACTTTTCTGGCCAATATGGAAAGCTAACTATTGAAAGAGCAAAAATGTCCATGAGCAGGTTGATAGAATCCTTACATCAGCCATCACTTGGTATAAATCCTTGGTCAAGAAAGTCGTGGATAATAAAAGTAACTGCTGGTAGGAATTTCTACTTATTGATTTCTTTTTACTTAATATAATTTGAGGAGAAACCCTACAAAAATATTCTAGACCAAGAAAAAGGCCTGGATGAGGGAAAATAGGATAGGCTTGTATAATGTATTTCCCAAGATTTGCAATCATCTGGTAGAGCTAATTACACCACTAAAGGAAAGAAATGACTGGATATGTGCAGCTTATGAATGACCGAGGGCAAAGTTTTGGTTTGGTTAATGATCAGAAAAGGGGACAATAAGTCCACCAAAGAGTTTTATATCCAGGAATAAGAAATGATCTGATCTGATGGTATCTTGCAGTTTCTATACCTGCCTTGGATCCATGTAAGTGGTTAAGTAGGATTAATAAGCTAATTAGAACGAAGCAAACTTATTTAATAGGAATTTATATAACTCTTGCACATACATCTTATGGTTGTATGTGTACAAGAGAAATAATCTGACTTCGTATTTTCCACAATATACCTTGTCTTTTATTAATCAAGGAAAATCATTTCTACTTTCCTGTTCATGTGAAACTCTTGGTAAATACAAATTATTCCTTGTATAAGATCCTCTAATTCTAAACCAAACCGATAAATTTCTGCATGCGAACTTATGATTAATTCCGGCCTTAAACTGATCTATTATCACACATTTGTTACATATACATAGAGACTTAGAATTATATCTAGGACTTGACCTGTATTCTCAGGAGTCCAATGACCAACTCATGAATGGGTCCATGTTTTCTGGCCCCTGGATGATAACCTTGGGGTCTGTGAATACTCCGGAGATAGTTGGAGTCCCAATACATGAGCGGGCCCGTGTTTCCTTGCCCAGAATGATAGTCATGGGTCTATGAATACTCCTGCTTTAGATTATACTATCTTGACCTGAACTCGACATGAATCCGTGAATCTTGAATCTCGTGAATATCGTGAATCTAATGAATATCATGAATCTCGTGAATATGACATGTACACTATTTATTTGATATATATATATATATATCATGGGGATGTACCAATTTTCAAGCTACCACATCCCCATGATATATATATATATATATATATATATATATTGAATCTCGTGAATCTCGTAATGCATTTGTTCCGTGGCATTACGGAATATCCTGGTTACATAATAAAACTCTCACAATCGAGCTCACATTTATACTTATACCTATGCTTATGATTATGGTTATGCTTGTACTTATACCTATACATACCGAATGTCGTGATACTCTAATTACCTTATACTGATTAATACATGTTACTTATTTGGCATGCACATTATAATTTATTGTACACAGTTATTCTCATACCTAGTATTATATATATCATGTTTCATTTCAAATATTATATATATATATAAATAATGGGGACTTATCGAACTTTAGTTCGCTGAAGGCATTCCTGTTTTCATGTTTTCTTTTCTTGGAAATGTCGTCAGACGACTTTGGGACAGATGACGAGCCTAGATACGAGGTGGTACCAACCGAGGACAGTCAATATCATTCAAAGTCAAGTCGAGCTCTAATTTTCCTTTTCAGTAAGCATATCTTTTGTTCAAGGATATCTTTCATTCCGAGTATCTTGAATTTTCGAACCGTGTTAAGCTATCGATTTTGGGACTATTATAACTATTGTTGGATATTTTATAAGTTTAAAATTCTTTTACTATAATTTTCTTTACTGCTTATGTTGACGCTTAGCGTATTCATGTCGAGAAAAAGTGCTTCTCGATATGAATACGTTGCGGGTTTGTCGCTCTTATTTCTCGTTTTTGGAAAGCAGGACATGACAAGTTTTATTGGTGGCTCATGCAGGTCGGTTTTGCATGACCGTTGAAAGCAATATTACAAGAATTTAAAAGTCCAACAATATTTATTACTTTTCTTGAATCTTACCTTTTAACTCTTCCGGATCCCTTCCGTGTATTTCCAATCCTTGAGATCATTATCTATTTTCCATCTTATTTCCTTGGATCTATCATTACCCCGGTCTTCTATATTGTTAGCATTTTGTTCTGTCCTAATCGTATTCATTTCTTTTTGGCAAAGCATCAATGCTTGGGAGTGATAATCTGGAGCACGAAGACAATGTGCACGGCACCATTTTTCTTATCCTATAACAATATACTCCTTGAGAGAATTTCGGGGATGAAATCTTTTTAAGGAGGGGAGGTTGAAGAACTGCACTACAGATTCATTCTTGAATCTTAATTACTTGAACCCTTTACTCTTGAATCCTTTCTTTCTTTCCTAACAATCATATCTCGATGAAAAGGAAAAGGAAGTGTGAACTCTACATTTTGATCCCCTTATGAGCTAATCGATTTCTAGAATCTCAATCATCTATTTCCCTTTGTATCATTTAGACCATTCCCTGCAAATTATCCCTTGCACATGTTTTTGAATCTCTTCCGTTGACCTAGAAATTATTCTAGGAAGTTTGTACCGGTATTTAAATATCTTTGATCCATGATTATTTGATTCTTCTAATTTCGTTTTAAAATGCGAACTACGGTGACCATCATCTTCTTACCTGTTAGGTCACCGGTTGATCAAACATATACGCGGTGACGACTACAAAACCATCTTGTCCAATGGAAATTACTTTCTGTCGGAATCACTAGGCATGGACTGGCTGGATATTCCTATGCGACTCTTCATCTCTGTTTGAGCTCATCCTTAATCTTTCAAATTCGTTCCGATTTTTTAATCTCATTCACTGAACCCATCTTCATTCCTTAGTTATATTTTCTTGAAGATCGCATCTAAATTTCTTAATTCCTAAAATCCTGTCTGTTTTCAATTTTCGAAATTTTTTCATGACTTTCTAGTTCGTGGTAGCGCTTTCTATGAAACCCTCTGCAGTCGTCAAAGGAAGGTAGTATTTAATACCAGGTTCACCTCGCGTTCTTCTTGAGAACAGAAGTATGAGTCTTTTATCTCCATCTTGATCTGTTCTTATAACCTTGCACAACTCCTTCTTGATTCCTTGACTCCCAACTGGTTTTCGTTGTCTATGTCTTTAAACCCTTCATTTTAAAAGTCTTGTCTCGACTTCCGACTTCGAAAGTATCTCCTAATGTTGCGTTTTTTCGGTCTTCCCGCTTCGGGTTTGCTGCAAGAACGGCAGGCGATCGCATCATCAATATCTCCTTCAATAGGGACCTAACCCTTCTGAATTTCGTGGACGAAATTCCTTTTAAGGAGGGTGGATTGTAATAACCACAAATTTCATGTACTTTCTGTTAGGAATATGTATGCCCTAGAGGGCATTATTGTATATTATAGTGGATACTTGGACATATATATATAGGACTTTCTTGCTCGACATGATAATATGCTATCTGGTTGCTCTTTATCTTAACATGTACACTTGTTTTAGTTTATTATCTCATTAATACATGTTGATAAAGCCCTTAGGATGTTGGCTTGACTACAAGGACTATGATGCAGATCATACTAGTGGGGCTTGTGTAGTCCGCAACCACATCCTTTAACAGTTCCTAGTTGAGGGAGTATCGAGACAGGGCATCGATGTTCCATAGTAGACTAGTGTGTACGTTTCTTGACCATGTATGGGGCGATGGTTGATGTATGGGGCGATGGTTGATCCCACAACCATTGATGTTTGACATCAAAGATTGTACACAGGTGCTCATTGGAGAATGAGTACACCGAACAGGACTCGCCAAGAAATCCTAGATGGTACCATACCTATCGTCAGATAGCAGTTCTCTGGTGACACTTGTACAGGTTAGTCTGTAGACCCGAGATCGTCATAGTGTCTTGTGTGGTTCCCACTGTGCTTTGATTTCCTCCCTACCACGGCTCAAAGGAGCCGTGCAAACAGGTGGATTTTGGGTACAGTTCTGAGTCACATGGAGGCAGTGAGCGATAGGAGGGGTATCGTCTCTCCCGGTATTGGGAGTTGATGTTGCGCTATGCTCGATTGGCTATAACAGCAAGTCCCTGGAAAAGGCTGATGAGATTTACTGGTAAGTGTTATCAGTAGCTTCTCGAAAGTTATAGGCCACATATCGGCATGACTTATCAAGTTATTGGGGTCTGACGATTCCACCCCCAGACTCGATATGCGACATATCAGACGAAGAGACCGGACTGTACGATAAGTGTTGCTTATAGGCTCTACGGGAGTTTGGACAAGTTTGCGTGTTGATCTTCTATTCGTTCAATACCTGGGTAGCCGTTACGTCCAGCTAGTACTGCTGACGGCTTATAGGTATTGTCCTCTGCCGAAAAGACGCGACCGGGACGTTGGGACGTCCGGCCTGAATTTTGGGGGCAGATGCTATTTGGTTTTATCCGTCCACCTCTCCGAAGATGCCAAGTTGATTTATGGCACCATATATCGAAGGTTTAGACGGATGCGGCCGTTGTAGGAGACTTCGTCAGATTCCCCCTCATTGTGAGGGGTTTTTGATTGTGGCGACGCTCTTCCCTGCAGGCGCAAGCCCCTGCAGTTAATTACGCTACAGCATCGCGGTAACCACTTTCTCCTTCTCCAGATGGTCACTTCGTGTCGTGTGTGTTTATTTTGTTTTTGGTTGCCCGTGAATTGTATACGGAGACTAATTTATGTTGTCGCCCATAGAGCGTGGATTAGTCCAAATCCGTATTTTCTTAGATTTGGGTTTGGGTTGGGTTTAAGGATCGTTAATCTCATTGAGAGTAAGATCAACTTAAACATTTGTTGAGGATATGTTAGTCTAATTTTAGAGTAAGATCTACTCGACGGGGTTTGGGATCATTTAGATCCGATGACAGAGCATTTTGGGCTCTATCGTCTTAGTTTAGGGACGTTGCGGTCCATAGTTAGTTTTAGGACATTGCGGTCCATTGGGTTTAAGGACGTCATAGTCCATGGCAGTTTAGAGACATCATAGTCTGTAAAGTTTAAAGACATCATAGTCTATGAGTTTAAAGACCTTACAGTCCATGAGTGTAAGGACCTCATAGTCCATAAAGTTTAAAGACGTCATAGTCTGTATGGTTTAAAGACATCGTAGTCTGTGAGGTTCTGGTTTAGCCAATTTGGGGATGCGCCAAAAGTCATTAGTTATTGGGACCCTCCATCTCTCTGAAGACGTTGAAGGATTACAACGACATGTATCAGAGGTATGAAGAGATGTACCCTTGAACCAATGTCCCGATTTGCGGAAGTGGGATAAACATCAGTTTAGATGTCATATGTTTATTAGCTGTCTTGAGATCGACTTTGGAAACCCTGAGCATGAAGGGCTCAATTGATGGTCCTTGGAATATTTGGTCTGATTCTGGCTAATGTTAGTCCTTCATAATGTTCAACACTAACATGTTTATTCAGCGCTCACGTGCTCCCACGTGATATTCTGAGGCAGTGTCAAATACTGGAATTTGAGAGTGCTCACGCGTCGCACGTGATGCCTTTAAAGGTGGTGATGTTCGCTTGGTTTTATTCCCCATCTTCAGATAAGTGTTAAACACTTTAGCCATCACGTGTGAGCACGTGAGGTGCTTGAGATAGTGTTAAACTTCAAGGATTTGAAACGCTGCTTCTTTGGGTTCATTCTTTTGTTGAAGCGCTGTTGGGTCACGTGGGATCACGTGAGGCGACCCAAAAGTGGGAACTGCCTTTGATTTATTCCTTTTGTTCTATAAGTACCAAGCACTACTATGGGGTCACGTGTGATCATGTGAGCCAATCTCAATTATTCTCTTTTGTTCATCAAAGGCGCTCACGTGGGAGCACGTGATCGGCTGTTATCATATTGGGTGCCAATCTTTTTACGTGCATGGAGATCCTGAGTTTCGAGACTTTCAAGCCCACTGTTTTATGAGAATTGGATTCTTAAGACTTAGTTTTTCTCTCAGGTTTGAGATCTGTATGACAGAATCTTCCCGATGAGAATTAAATTCTCAACTTGTGGAGAGATCTGCTTCTGCAGACCTTTTACCATAAGGGAGAACTAAGTTCTCATGAGAAAGGTTAAACCCTTGTTTCATCAAAGGAATTAAATTCCTATAGACTTTTATGGGAGAATTAAATTCTCTGAACTTAGATCTCCCTCTAGGTTTTGGATCTGCATGGCAAAATCTCCCCGATGAGAATTAAATTCTCAACTTGTGGGGAGATCTGCTTCTGCAGGTCTTAACCAGAGGAATAACTAAGTTCTTTTTAGAAGAGTTAAACTCTTATAGAGGTAAACAAAAGATGAGATATTCTCAGTGTTTTTCTTCTTCCTTTACCTCGGATTTTCTTTTTGTTTTTGCTTGAAGTTTTTGAAGAGGTTCCTTCTCTATTTTTCTCTCCCTTCCATCTTTTTTTATCTCTCTGTCTATCTCTCTTCTTCCTCTCTATTTATCTCTAGGTATCCCCTTTTTTGTGCTCTCTTTGGGTTCCTATTTATAGGAGAAAGAAAAGAATCAATTTGTTCAGAAAATCTCTCAGTCTCAATTTTGGTCGACCAAAAGTGATCTTTTAGATCAATTGGTGAATTTTATTCACCGTTGGATTTTTAATCCAAGGAATTCTGTTTTACAGAAGTTATTTCTTTTGTTGTTCTTAACAAGTTTAGGAAGATATTTCCTTGCACAGAATTTTTCTGTAAATTGGTGATTTTAATCACCATTGGATCTTTAATCCAACGACGCTCTGTTTTACAGAGCGTAATCTTTCTCGTTTAGAAAGATCCAAGGAGATATTTTCCAAATAAGGCTTTTGGTCCATTTTAATTAGAATTTACCTCTATTGATTCAGAAGGTATAGGAGTCTATCACGTGTAGCACGTGACCCCATCAAATTAAACCGTCCAAAAGGTGTCACGTGTTATCACGTGAGTGTTCTTTGTTTATAGAGGTCACGTGTCTGCACGTGAGGTTCAGTTTTGGCTTAGTTTTGTTAAGCGCAGCGCCTATCACGTGTGGGCACGTGATGTTCCACTCAGGGATTTTTCTCCGCTGCTTTATTTATTTATTTATTTCCGTAAGGGAACAGGTATCTGATGTGATCATTACCTACTGCTGGCGATTGACGAGTTTTTAGAGTCTCACATAGAAGTTTCCTAGCTCAAGCGAAACGAAGTAGGGCACGTATGGAGATATATGCGGGAGCTTGATTGAATATGAGTGTATGATACCGTATTCTAATCTAGCGATATTTGATATCAGCCAGGTTATATATGATATAACCGGATTATTGAATCAAGTGTTGATTCAATGATTTGATATATATATATATATGTGTGTGTGTGTGTGTTAATATATATTTGATATTGGCCGGTTATATATGATATGACCGGATTATTGAATCAACTGTTGATTTAATATCTAATATTGAATATTAGCCGGTTACATATGATATAACCGGATAATTGAATCAAGTGTTGATTTAATATTTTGATATACATATATATATGATATTAGTCGGTTATATATGATATAACCGGATTATTGAATCAAGTGTTGATTTAATAATTTGATATATATTTATATATTTGATATATATTTATATATTTGATATATATATATATATATATTAACTAATATTTAGCTCACTTAAGATTTTCTTCTCTTGAAATATATTTATATATATATATATATATATATATATATATATATTTGTATCATGGTTGATGATACAAGAAACATGGATGTATGAGAATCATATTGAGAAAAGATAATGATAAACATTTTGGAATAAAAAGAAATGAAGAATGAGTCATGGCTTGAGAAGCTTGTAGAAGCCATGACTCATCTTCAAGTCTTGTTTTATTCAAAGATATTTATCATACACAATCTCATCTCATGCCATCTTATGAGTGATGGTTCATTATTCATCCAAGTTCATCTCCTTCTTCATCTCTTCACTAATTTTATTGAGTTGAGAAAAAGAAAGAGAGATAGAAATATTTTGGTGAGCAAAATTCCTACTTTATCAACCTACACTAATCAAGCCCATTAGTTTAGCTTGTTAACTTCACTAATACCTTGATTAGTGAAGTGTGAGCTTGAGTGAGAGAGAGTTCAAGGTGGATCATCTTCGGCAACGAAGACAACAAGCAAGCCCGATCCTTTTTTCAAGTGGAGCCTTAAGAAGAGTTCTAGGGACTTCAACTTGGAGCTTTAGAAGTGAAGGACTAGACTGCAAAGGTTGTAGACTCTTTACACTTAGTTTAGAATGCAGTTTGCTAACTTTAAAACCCTAATTCTCTAGTTCGATTCCTGTTTAGTATACTTAGACCTCTAGATTTTTTTAAATTGTATACTTGATGCTCATATAAACCTAGTAAAGGTGCAAAAATGTCCTTGAGCAGGTTGATGGAATCCTTACATCAGCCATCACTTGGTATAAATCCTTGGTCAAGAAAGTCATGGATAAGAAAAGTAACTTCTGGTAAGAATTTCTACTCATTGATTTCTTTTTACTTAATTTAATTTGAGGAGCAACCCTACAAAAATATTCTAGACCAAGAAAAAGGCTAGGACGGGGGGAAATAGGATAGGCTTGTTTAATGTATTTCCCAAGATCTGCAATCATCTGGTAGAGCTAATTAAACCACTAAGGGAGAGAAATGGCTGGATATGTGCAGCTTATGAATGACTAAGGGCAAAGCTTTGGTTTGGTTAATGATCAGAAAAGGGGACAGTAAGTCCGCCAAAGAGTTTTATATCCAGGAACAAGAAATGATCTGATCTGATGTTATCTTGTAGTTTCTGTACCTGCCTTGGATCCATTTGAGTGGTTAAGTAGGATTAATAAGCTAATTAGAACCAAGCAAACTTATTTAATAGGAATTTATATGACTCTAGCACATACATCTTATGGTTGTATGTGTACAAGAGAAATAAATTGACTTCGTATTTTCCACAATACACCTTGTCTTTTATTAATCAAGGAAAATCATTTCTGCTTTCCTGTTCATGTGAAACTCTTGGTAACTACAAATTATTTCTTGTGTAAGATTCTCTAATTCTTAACCAAACCGATAAATTTATGCATGCGACCTTATGATTATTTCTGGTTTTAAACTGATCTAATATCACACACTTGTTACATATACATAGAGACTTAGAATTATATCAAGGACTTGACCTATATTCTCAGGAGTCCAATGACCAACTCATGAATGAGCCCGTGTTTTCTGGCCCCAGGATGATAGCCTTGGGTATGTGAATACTCCGGAGGTGGTTGGAGTCCCATTACATGAGCGAGCCTATGTTTCCTTGCCCATGAATGATAGCCTTGGGTTTATGAATACTCCTGCGTTAGATTATACTATCTTGACCTGAATTTGACATGAATCCGTAAATCTTGAATATCGTGAATATCGTGAATCTAATGAATATCATGAATCTCGTGAATATGACATGTACACTATTTATTGGATATATATATAAATATATATATCATGGGGATGGGGTAGCTTGAAAATGGAGGTATTTATGTGTAATGGAGGATCATATCTTGTTTCTCGTGGTACCGAAAAAATGGTACATTGCATTATATATATATATATATTGAATCTCTTGAATCTCATGTTGCTGTTGTTCCGTAGCATTACGGAATATCCTGGTTATATAATAAAACTCCCACAATCGAGCTTATATTTATACTTATACATATGCTTATGATTATGGTTATGCTTGTACTTATACTTATACATACCGAATGTCATAATACTCTAATTATCTTGCACTGATTAATATATGTTACTTATTTGACATGCACGCTATAGTTTATTGTACGTAGTTATTCTCATGCCTAGTATTATATATATCATGTTTCATTTCAAATATTTTCTATATATAAAATGGGGACTTACCGAACTTTAGTTCACTGACGGTATTCCTGTTTTCATGTTTTCTTTTCTTGGGAATGTCGTCAGACAACTTTGGGATAGATAACGAGGCTAGGTACGAGGTGGTACCAACCGAGAACAGTCAATATCTTTCAAGTCAAACCGAGCTCTAGTTTTCCTTTTCAGTAAGCATGTCTTTTGTTCAAGGATATCTTTCATTCCTAGTTTCTTGAATTTTCGAACTGTGTTCAGTTATCGATTTTGGGACTATTATAAATATTGTTGGATATTTTATAAGTTTAAAATTCTTTTACTATAATTTCTTTTACTACTTATGTAGACGCTTAGCGTATTCATGTCGAGAAAAAGTGCTTCTCGCTATGAATACGCTGCGGGCTTGTCGGTTTTATTTCTCATTTTTGGAAAAAGGGGCGTGATAAGTTTTATTAGTAGCCCATGCATGTCATTTATGCATGACTGTTGAAATATGATATTACAAGAATTTAAAAGTCCAACAATATTTATTACTTTTTTTGAATCTTACTCTTGAACTCTTCCTGATCCCTTCCGTGCATTTCCAATCCTTGAGATCATTATCTATTTTCCATCTTATTTCCTTGGATTTATCATTAATCTTGCCTTCTATATTGTTAGCATTTTGTTCTGTCCCAATCGTATTCATTTCTTTTCGGTGAAGCATCAATGCTTGGGAGTGATAATCTGGAGCACGAAGACAATGTGCACGACACCATTTTTCTTATCCTATAACAATATACTCCTTGAGAGAATTTCGAGGACGAAATATTTTTAAGGAGTGTAGGTTGAAGAACTGCACTACGGATTCATTCTTGAATCTTAGTTCCTTGAACCCTTTACTCCTGAATCCTTTCTTTCTTTCCTAACAATCATATCTCGATGAAAAGGAAAAGGAAGTGTGAACACTACATCTCTGTCTCGATCCCCTTATGAGCTAATCAATTTCTAGATTCTCAGTCATCTATTTCCCTTTGTATCATTTAGACTATTCCTTGCAAATTATCCTTTGCACGTGTTTTTGAATCTCTTACGTTGACCTAGAAATTATTCTAGAAAGTTTGTACCGGTATTTGAATCTCTTTGACTCATGATTATTTGATTCTTCTAATTTCGTTTTAAAATGCGAACTACGGTGACCATCATCTTCTTACCTTCTAGGTCACCGGTTAATCAAACATATATGCGATGACGACTGCAAACCTACCTTGTCCAATGGCAATTACTTTCTGTCAGAATCACTAGGCATGGACTGGCTGAATATTCCTATGCGACTCTTCATCTCTGTTTGAGCTCATCCTTAATCTTTCGAATTCGTTCCGATTTTTTAACCTCATTCACTGAAACCATCTTGATTCCTTGGTTAGATTTTCTTGAAGATAGCTTCTAAATTTCTTAATTCCTAAAATACTGTCCGTTTTTTATTTTCGAATTTTTTTTATGACTTTCTAGTTTGTGGTAGCGCTTTCTATGACACTATCTACCGCCGTCAAAGGAGAGTGGTATTTGATACCCGGTTCACCTCGTGTTCTCTTTGAGAACAAAAGTATGAGTCTTTTATCTCCATCTTGATCTGTTCTTATAACCTTGCATGACTCCTTGATTCCTCGACTCCCGACTGGTTTTCGTTGTCTACGTCTTTAAACCCTTCATTTTAAAGGTCTTGTCTCAACATCCGACTTCGAAAGTATCTCCTAATGTTGCGTTTTTTTGGTCTTCTCTCTTCGGGTTAGCTGCAAGAACGGCAGGCGATCGCATCATCCTTATCTCCTTCAATAGGGACCTAACCCTTCTGAATTTCGTGGACGAAATTCTTTTTAAGGAGGGTAGATTGTAACAACCACAAATTTCATATACTTTCCTTTTAACTTTTTTTTCGTTAATAAAGGTTTTTCTTTGAATCACCTTGCATCGATCTCCCATGAGTCTTGAATTCAAACCCTAACCTCTTCAATTTGTACGGTATAATAATAGTAATAGTTATTATTTTCTTAGATGTAACTATTTTGATTAGGGTTTAATATTTTATTTATGATAAAGTAAATATGTTGTTTGTATTTTATTAATTAATTATCTTTGTGTTATATTGTCTTGATTAAATATGGTTACGATATTCTTGTTATATTAAATTTATTTTTATGCCAAATAATATAACAAAATTTTATAGTATACACTCACGTTATTATATAACATGATTACTTTTGACTTACTTAGACAGTACTTATATTTTATACCTATTTAATATTATTATGTATAAAACCCATTATATTTATAATACAAATCTTTTATAACAATACATTAATATATGACTGTTATATTGATATAATATTATTAAACATATTATTTATGAGAATAAAAGATAAGTGGAAATCTTTGAAAATCTTTTTAAACAAATTGTTTTGACGGTGTTTTGTGAGAAAACCAAATTTTTTGGGGTTTATGTGCAATAGTACCAATTCTATTTAAAACCCACTTCCTTTCATTCTTCTCTCTAAAAAAATAATAAACAAAACCCTAAATCCTAAAATCTAGCTGCAGCCTCTCTCCTATGTATCTTCTTCATGTTCTTCTTTCTCTCCCTCTCGTTCTCCTTCTCTCTCGCCTCCATGCAAGAAATGAGACCCCATCATCATCCTTTCATGGCCATTCTCCTCTCAAAACATAAAACCCATCATCACCATCTCACGCCGTCTGCTCCTCATGACCCATGCTGTCGTTGCATGCCTCCATCGATGACGCCGAGCTCCGTCTCTTCGTTCCTTTCGATGTTGTGTAAGTCCCCCAATTCTATTCGATTCTTTCATCTAGTCTAATTTTTAGTCGTGATTTTTTTGTTTAGGGTTTCTTTTTACCATGCTGTCATTTTCTGTAAAGGAAAATTTATACTTCATCTAAAGTATATAAAACAAACGTTTTTTTATATGTTAATTTCCTTAATACTTTTGGGTAGATAGATCTTTATCTGAGATTTTTGGATATGACTTCCATTTATACTTGATCATTAAATTTTACTTTTTGCCAAATCAAATTATACTTGGATAATAGGAAATGTCAAATGACAGTAACATGATTAATTCATCTATTGTTCTGAACTGCAAAATGTCTAAGCACCGAGTTGGAATAATGTTTATAAAATCTGTTTGATAGATATAGGTTTCTGAACCAAGAAAACTAAATTCACAACTGAACAATCACCACAATCAATATCATTAACTTTTTTGGCCAATATGGCAAGCTAACTATTGAAAGAGCAAAAATGTCCATGAGCAGGTTGGTGGAATCCTTACATCAGCCATCACTTGGTATAAATCCTTGGTCAAGAAAGTCGTGGATAAGAAAAGTAACCGCAGGTAGGAATTTCTACTCATTGATTTCTTTATACTTAATTTAATATGAGGAGCAACCCTACAAAAATATTCTTGACCAAGAAAAAGGCCAGGACGAGAGAAAATAGGATAGGCTTATATAATGTATTTCCCAAGATCTGTAATCATCTGGTAGAGCTAATTACACCACTAAGCGAGAGAAATGGCTGGATATGTGCAGCCTATGAATGACTAAGGGCAAAGCTCTTATTTGGTTAATGATCAGAAAAGGGGATAATAAGTCCACCAAAGAGTTTTATATCCAGGAACAAGAAATGAGCTGATCTGATCGTACTTGCCTTGGATCCATGTGAGTGGTTAAGTAGAATTAATAAGCTAATTAGAACCAAGCAAACTTATTTAATAGGAATTTATATGACTCTTGCACATACATCTTATGGTTGTATGTGTACAAGAGAAATAAACCAACTTCGTATTTTCCACAATATATCATGTCTTTTATTAATCTAGGAAAGTCATTTCTGCTTTCCTATTCATGTGAAACTCTTGGTAACTACTAATTATTTCTTGTGTAAGATCCTCTGATTCTAAACCAAACCGATAAATTTCTGCATGCGAACTTATGATTATTTCTGGCCTTAAACTGATATATTATCACACACTTGTTACATATACATAGAGGCTTAGAATTATAATTAGGACTTAACCTGTATTCTCAGGAGTCCCATGACCAACTGATGAATGGGCCCGTGTTTTCTGTCCCCGGGATGATAGCCTTGGGTCTGTTAATACTCCGGCGGTGGTTGGTGTCCCATTACATGAGCGGGCCCGTGTTTTCTTGCCCCTGGATGATAGCCTTGGGTCTGTGAATACTCCTGCATTAGATTATACTATCTTGACCTGAACTGGACATGAATCCGTAAATCTTGAATCTCGTGAATATCATGAATCTAATGAATATCATGAATCTCGTGAATATGACATGTACACTATTTATTGGATATATATATATCATGGAGATGGGGTAACTTGAAAATGGGGGTATTTATGTGTAATGGAGGATCATATCTTGTTTTTCGTGGTACCGAAAAAATGGTACATTGCATTATATATATATATATATATATATATTGAAACTCATGAATCTCGTGAAACTCATGAATCTCGTGTTGCTGTTGTTCCGTGGCATTACGGAATATCCTGATTACATAATAAAACACCCACAATCGAGCTTATATTTATACTTATACCTATGCTTATGCTTATGGTTATGCTTGTACTTATACTTATACATGCCGAATGTCCTAATACTCTAGTTACCTTACACTGATTAATACATGTTACTTATTTGACATGCACGTTATAGTTTACTATACACAGTTATTCTCATACCTAGTATTATATATATCAGGTTTCTTTCAAATATTATATATATATATATATATATATAATGGGGACTTACCGAACTTTAGTTCGCTGACGACACTCCTGTTTTCATGTTTTCTTTTCTTGGAAATATCGTCAGACAACTTTGGGACAGATGACGAGGCTAGGTACGAGGTGGTACCAACCGAGAATAGTCAATATCTTTCAAGTCAAATCGAACTCTAGCTTTCCTTTTCAGTAAGCAAGTCTTTTGTTCAAGGATATTTTTCATTCCTAGTTTCTTAAATTTTCGAACTGTGTTCAATTATCGATTTTGGGACTATTATAAATATTGATGGATATTTTATAAGTTTAAATTTTTTTTACTATAATTTCCTTTACTGCTTATGTAGACGCTTAGCGTATTCATATCGAGAAAAAGTACTTCTCGATATAAATACATTACGGGCTTGTCGCTCTTGTTTCTCGTTTTTGGGAAGTGGGGTGTGACATGTTTTATTGGTGGCCCATGCAACTCAATTCTGCATGACCGTTGAAAGCAGATATTACAAGAATTTAAAAATCAAACAATATTTATTATTTTTCTTAAATCTTACCCTTGAACTCTTCCTGATCCCTTCCGTGTATTTCCAACCCTTGAGATCATTATCCATTTTCCATCTTATTTCCTTAGATCTATCATTACTCTTGTCTTCTATATTGTTAGCATTTTGTTCTGTCCCAATCGTATTCATTTCTTTTTGTGCGAAGCATCAATGCTTGGGAGTGATAATCTGGAGCGTGAAGACAATGTGCACGACACCATTTTTCTTATCCTATAACAATATACTCCTTGAGAGAATTTCGGGGACGAAATCTTTTTAAGGAGGGTAGGTTGAAGAACTGCACTACGGATTCATTCTTGAATCTTAATTCCTTGAACCCTTTACTCGTGAATCTTTTCTTTCTTTCCTAACAATCATATCTCAATGAAAAGGAAAAGGAAGTATAAACTCTACATCTCTGTCTCGATCCCCTTATGAGCTAATCGACTTCTAGATTCTCAATCATCTATTTCCCTTTGTATCATTTAGACTATTCCTTGCAAATTATCTCTTGCACGTGTTTTTGAATCTCTTACGTTGACCTAGAAATTATTCTAGGAAGTTTGTACCTGTATTTGAATCTCTTTGACTCATGATTATTTGATTCTTCTAATTTCGTTTTAAAATGCGTACTACGGTGACCATCATCTTCTTACCTGTTAGGTCACCGGTTGATCAAACATATACATAGTGATGACTGCAAACCCATCTTGTCCAATGACAATTACTTTCTGTCGGAATCGCTAGGCATAGATTGGCTGGATATTCCTATGCGACTCTTCATCTCTGTTTGAGCTCATCCTTAATCTTTCAAATTCGTTCCGATTTTTTTATCTCATTCACTGAACCCATCTTGATTCCTTGGTTATATTTTCTTGAAGATCGCTTCTAAATTTCTTAATTCTTAAAATCCTGTCCGTTTTCAGTTTTCGAATTTTTTTCTTGACTTTTAGTTCTTGGTAACACTTTCTATGACACTCTCTACCGTCGTCAAAGGAGGGTAGTATTCACTACCAGGTTCACCTCGTGTTCTCCTTGAGAACAGAAGTATGAGTCTTTTATCTCCATCTTGATATGTTCTTATAACCTTGCACGACTCCTTCTTGATTCCTTGACTCCCGACTGGTTTTCGTTGTCTACGTCTTTAAACCCTTTATTTTAAAAGTCTTGTCTCAACTTCCGACTTTGAAAGTATCTACTAATGTAGCGTTTTTTCGGTCTTCCCTCTTCGGGTTAGCTGCAAGAACGGCAGGCGACCGCGTCATCCTTATCTCCTTCAATAGGGACCTAACCCTTCTGAATTTCATAGACGAAATTCAGAATAAGGAGGGTAGACTGTAACAATCACAAATTTCATATACTTTCCTTTTGACTTTCTTTTCATTAATAAAGGTTTTTCTTTGAATCACCTTGCATCGATATCCATGAGTCTTGAGTTCAAACCCCAACCTCTCCAATTTGTATGGTATAATAATAGTAATAGTTATTATTTTCTTAGATGTAACTATTTTGATTGGGGTTTAATATTTTATTTATGATAAAGTAAATATGTTGTTTGTATTTTATTAATTAATTATTTTTGTGTTATATTGTCTTGATTAAATATGGTTACGATATTCTTGTTATATTAAATCGATTTTTATACCAAATCATATAACAAAATTTTATATTATACGCTCACGTTATTATATTAACATGGTTACTTTTAACTTACTTAGGCAGTACTTATATTTTATACCTATTTAATATTATTATGTATAAAACCCATTATATTTATAATACAAATCTTTTATAACAATACTTTAATATATAACTGTTATATTGATATAATATTATTTATGAGATTAAAAGATAAGTGGAAATCTTTGAAAATCTTTTTAAACAAATTGATTTGAGCGTGTTTTGTGAGAAAACCAAATTTTTGGGGGTTTATGTGCAATAGTATCAATTCTATTTAAAACCAACTTCCTTTCTTTCTTCTCTCTAAAAAAAATAATAAACAAAACCTTAATCCTAAAACCTAGTCGCAGCCTCTCCCCCTTGTATCTTCTTCCTGTTCTTCTTCATTTCTCTCTCGTTCTCCTTCTCTCTCACCTCCATGCAAGAAACGAGACCCCGTCCTCATCCTCTCATAGCCATCCTCCTCTCAAAACATCAAACCCATCGTCACCATCGCACACCGTCTGCTCCTCATGACCCCGGCTGCCGCTGCCTGCCTCCATCGATAACGCCGAGCTCCGCCTCTTCGTTCTTTTCAATGTTGTGTAAGTCCCCCAACTCTATTTGATTCTTTCATCTAGTCTAATTTTTAGTCGTGATTTATTTGTTTAGGGTTTCTTTTTACTATGCTGTCATTTTCTGTAAAGGAAAATTTATACTTCATCTAAAGTATATAATACAAACGTTTTTTATATGTTAATTTCCTTAATACCTTAGGGTAGATAGATCTTTATTTGAGATTTTTGGATATGACTTCCATTTATACTTGATCATTAAATTTTACTTTTTGCCAAATCAAATTATACCTGGATAATAGGAAATGTCATATGACAATAACATGATTAATTCATCTATTGTTCTGAACTGCAAAATGTCTTAGCACCGTGTGGGAATAATGTATAAAATCTGCTTGATAGATATAGGTTTCTGAACTAAGAAAACTAAAATCCCCAACTGAATAATCACCATAATCAAATCATTAACTTTTTTGGCCAATATGGCAAGCTAACTATTGAAAGAGGAAAAATGTCCATGAGCAGGTTGATGGAATCTTTACATAAGCCATCACTTGGTATAAATCCTTGGTCAAAAAGTCATGGATAAGAAAAGTAACTGCTGGTAGGAATTTCTACTCATTGATTTCTTTTTACTTAATTTAATTTGAGGAGGAACCCTACAAAAATATTCCAGACCAAGAAAAAGGCCAGAATGAGGGAAAATATGATGGGCTTGTATAATGTATTTCCCAAGATCTACAATCATCTGGTAGAGCTAATTACACCACTAAGGGAGAGAAATGGCTGGATATGTGCAGCCTATGAATGACTAAGGGCAAAGCTTTGGTTTGGTTAATGATCAGAATAGGGGACAATAAGTCCACCAAAGAGTTTTATATCCGGGAACAAGAAATGATCTGATCTGATGGTATCTTGTTGTTTCTATACCTGCCTTGGATCCATGTGAGTGGTTAAGTAGAATTAATAAGCTAATTAGAACCAAGCAAACTTATTTAATAGGAATTTATATGACTCTAGCATATACATCTGATGGTTGTATATGTAAAAGAGGAATAAACTGACTTCGTATTTTCCACAATACACCTTGTCTTTTATTAATCAAGGAAAACCATTTCTCCTTTCCTGTTCATGTGAAACTCTTGGTAACTACAAATAGGTATAGTACCATCTAGTAGTTCTCGGCGAATTCTGTTCGGCGTACCCATTCTCTAATGAGCACCTGTGTACAATCTTTAATGTCAAACACTAATGAATATGGGATCAACCATCGCCCCCTACAGGGTCAAGAAACATACAAACTAGTCTACTCTGAAATATCGATGCCCTGTCTCAATATTCCCTCGACTAGGAACAATTGAAGGATGTGCTTGTGGACTACCCAGGTCCCAGTAGTATGATCCGCATCATAGTCCTTGTAGTCAAGCCAACATCCTAAGGGCTTTATCAACATGTATATGAGAGACAGTATAATAATACTAGTGAACATGTTAAGATAAAGACAACCAGATAGTATACTATCATTTCGAGCAAGAAAGTCATCTATATATATGTCCAATCATCCACTATATCATACAATAATGGCCTCTAGGGCATACATATTCCTAACAATCTCCCACTTGCGGTAAGGCCAATTGTTGTAGTATCTCATATCCAACGTCCCAAAAAGTCTCTCGAATTGCATCTGGGGGAGGGCCTTTGTGAGTGGATCCGCTGTGTTATCCTTCATGTTAACTCTTCTGACCGCGATCTCCCGGCAATCTACTATCTCCCTGATCAGGTAATACCGCCTAAGAATATGTCTAGATCACTGATGGGACCGGGGTTCCTTGGCCAAAACCACAGCTCTATTGTTATCACAATACACAGGTATTGGATGCTCGATGTGTAAGTCTACGGTAGCGCCCCGGCCGTCAATCTGACGCCAAATGCGGAACAAAAACTTTTTATAACTGGCGCTATCGCATACTAAAACCCGGATCTGCCATTAACGCTAAACTAACAATCTACAAAGAGGGCAGAAAGGTTATACCGAACGATCCGAGTCCTTCGTTCTTTAACCATCATCCCATACTCCGTTGCGGCTGCTCCGATCTCGTCGATCTCCGATCTCCTCGTCCAGGTGGCACCACATCATCGGATCTTTAAACGGGCTCCCGCCTCTGACTCGAGGCAACTCGGTCGTCAAGTTTGCTAAAAGAGACGACCAAGATTGATGTAGAGAATGAATGGAATACTTTGCCTCGCTTCGTCCAAAGCCATGGACGGACGGTTAATGAAGTTGCCATGGGAATCGGGTGATGGAATGAAATGAGCTGTGAAATTCCATACACCGAAACCTATCATCTTTTTTCCAAACAAGTGAGAGTGAAAAATCTCATCGGCACCAAGGAGGGGGCCGGCCACAATATATAGAGGTGGGGGGGTAAGTGTAGGAGAAGGGGAGATGACAATAAGAAAATATCTCTAGTGTGAACACAAAGTGTGAACACACTTAATGAAATGATGAATCATTAACCTAGTCATCAAGCATTAATGGAATCATTAAATGCAACCATGACTCACTAAACACCTCACCACTTCTAGAAGCTTCTAGAAGCTTCCACACTCATCTCAAGAAAAGATAAATCCGTATTTAACCAAATGTTAAATACGGCTGATAGAAAACTGGAAACTGGCAACTTCCAAAAGTGATCCCGAAACGAATTTCAGGATAACCCCGTAACTGTATAAATATACCCGCATTTGTATTACGACCGAATACAAATTCAACCGAGACAAAGATATTATATCTACTCTGTATAATACATGGATCCGGCTTAAACCAAAGCCCACCAGTATTATCTTCCCGAAATATGACACGTGCGTAAACGCACGTGCATTTTCCGAACCCTGCCATAAAACCATACGGCCTCTACAACGTTTCGCCCGAACTTGGGAAACTATCTGTCGGGGACTCTAATGACTCGTCAGTACCCTGGCAGTGGGTTTAACCACAAGCCGTCAGCGGCACTAGCAGTGCGTAACGGCTGCACATGGACTGACCTCAAGGGACGCTGATGAGCGAACTCATCCAGAAACCCTACTGAGCCTAACAGTGACAATGTATATACAGTCTGGTCCGTTCGTCTATGAGTATCGCATATCCGGCCTAGTGGGCTAGTAACGTCAGACCCCCAATAGCTGTATAAGTCATGCCGGAGACAAGCCCTGAACACCCTGAGATACTACTGGAGTACCTACCAGTAAATCTCACCTGCCTTGGCCAAGGACTTGGTGTAATGGCTTTCCTGGACACAGCACGACCTCCACCCCCAATACTGGGAGAGACGAATCCCCTGCCGATCCGCTCACGTGCCTCCATGTGGCTCGGGACTGTAACAAAAAACTACCTGTTTGCACGACTCCTTTGAGCCGTGGTAGGGTAGAAATCAAAGCACAGTGGGAACTCACACGAGACAAATGACGACCTCAGGTCGATGAACTAACCTGTACACATGTCACCAGGGAACTGCTATCTGACGATATGTATAATACCAACTAGCAGGTTCCCGGCGAGTCATGTCCGGTGTACTCATAACCCAATGAGCACCTGTATAAATCTTAGGTGAACCAACTGACACCAGTGGCTTGTGAGACCGGCCACCGCCCCTAGTCGGGGTCTCGACTGTATACACTAGTCTACTCCGGAGTATCGATGCCCTGTCTCGAAACTCCCACGACTAGAGACCACTATTAAGGATATGCTTATAGACCACCCAACTCTCACTTATATGATCGCCCTCATACTCTTGGTAGTCAAGCAAGATCCTAAGGGCTCTATCAAAGTGTAATCGAGATCAGTCACCTGAACCTATACACGACTGATAAAGGCAAACCAGATAACATACTATCATCTCGAGTAAGACTGTCCTACCGGTATAGGTCCTCCGCAATCATTGCAATCACGTACCTGCAATCCAATAATTGACTTTGAGGGCACTATATCCAACAATCTCCCACTTGCACTTAAGGCTAATTATTGCGATGTCGCGTACTCACAGCCCGTGTGAAACCAACACCCAACTCCTCTACTAATCAGTTTCACAAAGCCCGTTTGTAAAACTATTGTGTTCGAGAAATAGCCTCAGTGAGTGGATCCGCCCTGATGTTTCTTTCTATGTCTCTCTTAATCTCAAGTTCGCGGAGAAAGCCATCTCCCGAATCGAGTAATACCTGTCTTAGAATATGTCTGGATATCTGATGGGACCTAGTTCATAAATGAACTCCAAATCCAAACTTCTTAGACTGTATCGAAAACTGAACCTAATCAGTATCCGGCACCATACCTCCCACAGTATCCTCTTGGACCACCTGTCCATAATACTGCCCCCTTCGTCAAAGGGAAAACTATTAACTCTGACAATCACTCTGTCATCCATGTCACCTTTGAAGCCTGGAATGATAATCGTCTCTCGAAGGAGGCTGCCGTCATCAAATCCGTAGAACATGCACTTATGTTCTAAAATTGCTTCCTTATGTTTCTCCAGGATTGGATTAATACAAACTTATTGCATCTAGTGCAAAAACAACATCTGGTGTAGTACTAGACATCTCACGATTGACTCAATTGCCTAAGCAAGTGATCTGCCAATCATGCACATCCCTCTCCTCTTTAGTCTGTAAGACACCTTTAGAGAGGGTGACTCCATCACCTGTAGGTACACCACCATGCCAGGAGTCATCTATTCTAAAAACCATTAGAATCTGTCAAAGTACCCACATTGGGAAACTACCCAAATCCAGATCTAAAACCATAGATCTAGAAACCAGAATGTCAAATATTATATCCATATCCTGTCTGGAGAAACAACTGTGTGACGACCAAAGTACAACCGATCGTAGTATAGGAATTTTACTTCCTATTATGTGTATGTCATCCAAATACTAGGACATCACACCCTACTACCTTCTTAACTGATCCATCCTCTATTCTGATGAAATCAAACCCATGACTGTCACATCAAAATTAGATGATCAATCTCCGCTATAACTGCTCTAGTCTATAAATAGACATAAGCTACTTGCCCACTATGCTTCCGCTGCTCCCACTGACCACAACAACCCTCCTACCGGGTCTCATAGCCTGGAACAACAGTAGTGTCAAGTCTGGGTAGATAAGAACCTCCCTGTCACCGTCCTTGAGGCTACCGAAGTACCTCTCGGGTGTCTGAGGTTACCCACCAAATCTGCGAAGTGGCTAATGGAATGTCAAACCTGATTGAATCTTTAGGTCCTATCAAATTTTCCGTAATCGTTTGCGGTTCTGGAATCACTTCCAGTTCTACCATACTCCCACTACTGTTTTCTGAAAAAATCCATTTTACTAAAACTGTGGCGAGTCAAGAACAATATCACTATTGATCTTCCAGATGGTAGAAAGTCAACCATCGTCATAGCCTGGGCCAACCCACAAACTGCTATTATAGAAACGTGCCCTGAGTTATCCAGAGTCTGGTTTTAAGCATAAGCCGGACAACTCACCTATATCCAATATAGAAACTTTGGCACTTATTTAATTGGAACCAGATTCTAATCATGCAGCTGTCTCCAGTGCATATCATCTTTAATGGAGAGAGGCTAATCAGCATTACTCAACTTAGGAATACATCCAATTATGAGTAACCTGAAAGAGAAACAAGTTTCTCAAAAAATTTTACTATCATCTGAATACCAATCATAAGTATCTACATCTTCGATCTCTTTGAAGAATCCCGATACTTGCGACATCTGGTTCTCTACTTTATTCTTATACCCACAACTTCTCAAAACTTAGACCTTGTATTTTTACGAAACACTTGTCTAAAAACTAGAGAAGTCATAAGTAAACAGAACATAGTACGAGGACCTACCCCTTTGTCCTGATGGACACTGGACAACATACAATACTCTGTATAAGTCCGCTGAGTTGAATAACTCAAAACCTGTGCGTCGTAGGTTGAAAACTGTACCCAGGCGATTTCCTCAAATATCACCAATTACAACGAATTCCGATATAATGAGGATAATCACCTAATTCCCAATAACTTTCTCCCACTCATCATCTATAAAACCATACAGATATGAGAATGAAACCTGGTGAATACACACCCTGGAGTAAGTATCTAATCGAGAAAACAGTTTTCCTTTAACAATGCACTGAAACATGAAAATGTTTCATAGGGGTATCCTGGTATTCATAGCAATGCCTCTTCCATAATCCAATTCATGACTCTAACCGTATATTTCTTTGCCATCTCTCCAAATCCCTTTATTTGTCTTTAGTCGTTACCTTCTGCACACCATCGTTAGGCTAAATGGTTTTCTTCCTTCCCTACCGTTCGGCACCAGCCTATGGTTTGGAAGAAGACTATCCAGTAAGCATAATAGGTGTACCCTCCTAAACCAAGGAGTACTCGCAACTGAGAGAAGGTGATGATAAAAAACAACTGAATAATACCTTATTCTTTTAAAGGTGAAATAGGAGTGGCGATGAAGTACGCGGTTTGGTCGTGAATGATAACAGTCGCAACTTACTTTGCCCTCTTTCTAATCCCTTTATTTTGTCTTTACATATTACCTTCTGTACACCCTATTCAGGCTAATTGGTTTTCTTCATTCCCTACCTTTCGGCACCTGTCTATGGTTTGGAAGAAGACTATCCAATAAGCGTAATAGGTGTACTCTCCTAAACCAAGGAGCCCTCGCAACCTGAGAGAAGGTGATAATAAAAGACAACTGAATAAACCAATTCTATTTCTCCTGAATCTTGATTCATCCTCGAAGAAGTCCCTTCGAGTTCGTATATAACCATATGATGGATCTATCCAATGGAAGTGGATGTCCGTAGTAATACGGGTGTTCTGAGAAATGCAAAGGGTAAAAGAAGGAGTGGCAATGACTTATGCAACATAGAAAATCCAAAAGCCAGTATTTCAAGAAGGTTCGGTCAACTTGGTCACTGAGTCATAGTCTAGGGTCGGTCAAAGGTCGCTGCCAAAGAGAGAGAGAAAAGAAACACTCTGCGTGCACTCTAACCTAGATCAGAATGGTTATCACTTTATCTAATCCGGAAACCACCCACTGTACTGTCAAATTCTCCCCCAAACCTGAAAGAAGAATCAATCGGGATCACCCGAAGAGTAAACCAACTCATCAGTGGGAATCGGGATCCAACTCTCATCGTATGATAACGTGACGGAATCCACTCGCGTTATCACACTCCAGAAGGTATGCGCATGCCTGGCAAGTTTCAGTTTCTTTAGAAACTCCCGATATTATTTTTACCCCATGTTCTTATGACCTTGACGAAAGCCAATAAATCATAAGTCACATGTCAAGTTCTGCCCGTCATTATCTTGTTAATTCGAACCCACCCGTACATACCCTTGACGAAAGCCAACAAGGTAATACGACTGTCCCAAACCAACTCATCTATCTATGCAACAAATGAATACCCCAGCAACTACCAAACACTATGCCTTGACGAAAGCCAACAAACATAGCTTGAATATTACTGACCATCCATAAGAAATGACGGAGGGCTACGGCTGGTTTTTGGCGAAAAACCTTTAACGTAATGAACTTGATCTCGTTGAAGGAACCTGATAGCTTTTTATAAAATATAGTGGCGAAAACTTTTGCTAAAGAGGTCATTCCCGGTGAAGGGATCTCGGCTCTTTCCTCGTGGAATGAGGTGCAGGATATTCCACTGAATACCGCGATGCAAAGCAACATGTAATCGACTATAGTGAAGTTATTACCCTGACGCAAACTTCTGTCCAAGGGGTCAGTCCCGGTGAAGGGATATCGGCCCTTGCCCCGTCGAATGAGGTGCAGGATATTCCAACCGAATACCACTGTGCAAAACAAAAGGAAACGTCCTTGTAATAACACTTTTTAAATTGTTCCAACAACATCCAAACAGGTTTGTTTTACTTTGCATTGATCAGAATCAACGCAGTCCCATCATTAATCACACCAGAAAAGAACGAAAATAAAATGTACGTATATGCCATCCGCATTCGTAACTGGGTCCCGTCATCACCCGTTAGGTTACTTAACTAACGACAGAGCGGGGACTGAACTAGCGCGGGTGTAAAACATATACAACATCTAATAGTATATATACCAATATACAATAATCGCTTCAGGCGTGATAATATGCAATATTACAGAAAAGTAATAAGCATCACAGAACAATACAGATAATCTGGGATCCCCGGGTTTCATAGAGCCGCTGCTGAAACCCGACGTTCCCCTGTCGTGTGGATAGCCTGTGCAATGAAACCTAGACCCCTACGGGTGCGGCAAGTTACCCGCCAAAACCTGAAGCGAGGCAGCCCCCTACAGCAAAGTGAATGGACCACCCAGCACTTCACGGAATCCGGTAATCTTGGGCACCCCTCCTTGGGTCAACCTGTACCCCCTACGAGTGCGTCGAATAGTCTGCCAATTCTAGAGTGAGGACCCTCTGCCTCTCAAAGCCATGAGATGCGGACCCGTTGCCCCCCAGAACCCGGCTATCCGTGCACTCCGTCGCGGGGTAAAACCTAGTACAGAAATGAAAAATAGTACAACAGGTACATCGATCGCAACCTGGTCGTGCCCCAAAAGAATATTATACAACAGGCAGTGACGGCAGTCCACATGTTGGACGCTCGCCCCGCAATATCAAATGTACAAATAAACTCAAACTGCACTACCATTGCACACTGCTATCCACCACGACAAATCCGCAATATCACAGCACAACACAGAACATCAACGCGAATGTCACGTTCGCAAACCCGTCTAAAAGAACTATAGCAATCAGACGCGGTTTACCGATCAAATGACATTCCCAGTCGGAGATATAATATAAGCACTGTAAACTAACATGTTTAAATTTCGATCAACTAAATATCACGAAGTGGGCCCCACGAACATCTGTTGAACAGTAACAAAATCTGGGCCCAAAAGATATATACCAAAAACCCCAAATTCCAGACAAGAACCCACTGTGCAAATTTGGGGCCACGATCTCACTGAATGGCCGCGGAAGCGCGGTCAAACCATAGGTTTGACCGCGATTCCGCGGCGTTCTAGTCGAATCACGTGCCCAAATTTGTACTGTATTCTTAGAAAAGCCTGCTGAATATTCTGTGATATGTAAAATTATTTTTAGAACCCTTTAAAAATCAACAGAAACTCAGAACTTGAATTTTGCGGTTTTCGATATCCGGTTCGATCGATATTTTAAACGCGTTAGCACAAGTTAGTAAAGCTTAATGGCGTGGCTCTGATACCATGTAAGTCTACGGTAGCGTCCCGGCCGTTAATCTGACGCCAAATGCGGAACAAAAACTTTTTATAACTGGCGCTATCGCATACTAAAACCCGGATCTGCCATTAACGCTAAACTAACAATCTACAAAGAGGGAAGAAAGGTTATACCGAACGATCCGAGTCCTTCGTTCTTTAACCATCATCCCATGCTCCGTTGCGGCTGCTCCGATCTCGTCGATCTCCGATCTCCTCGTCCAGGTGGCACCACATCATCGGATCTTTAAATGGGCTCCCGCCTCTGACTCGAGGCAACTCGGTCGTCAAGTTTGCTAAAAGAGACGACCAAGATTGATGTAGAGAATGAGTGGAATACTTTGTCTCGCTTCGTCCAAAGCCATGGACGAACGGTTAATGAAGTTGCCATGGGAATCGGGTGATGAAATGAAATGAGCTGTGAAATTCCATACACCGAAACCTATCATCTTTTTTCCAAACAAGTGAGAGTGAAAAATCTCATCGGCACCAAGGAGGGGGCCGGCCACAATATATAGAAGTGGGGGGGTAAGTGTAGGAGAGGGGGAGGTGACAATAAGAAAATATCTCTAGTGTGAACACAAAGTGTGAACACACTTAATGAAATGATGAATCATTAACCTAGTCATCAAGCATTAATGGAATCATTAAATGCAACCATGACTCACTAAACACCTCACCACTTCTAGAACCTTCTAGAAGCTTCCACACTCATCTCAAGAAAGGATAAATCCGTATTTAACCAAATGTTAAATACGGCTGATAGAAAACTGGAAACTGGCAACTTCCAAAAGTGATCCCGAAACGAATTTCAGGATAACCCCGTAACTGTATAAATATACCCGCATTTGTATTACGACCGAATACAAATGCAACTGAGACAAAGATATTATATCTACTCTGTATAATACATGGATCCGGCTTAAACCAAAGCCCACCAGTATTATCTTCCCGAAATATGACACGTGCGTAAACGCACTTGCATTTTCCGAACCCTGCCATAAAACCATACGGCCTCTACAACGTTTCGCCCGAACTTGGAAAACTATCTGTGGGGGACTCTAATGACTCGTCAATACCCTGGCAGTGGGTTTAACCACAAGCCGTCAGCGGCACTAGCAGTGCGTAACGGCTGCCCATGGACTGACCTCAAGGGACGCTGATGAGCGAACTCATCCAGAAACCCTACTGAGCCTAACAGTGACAATGTATATACAGTCCGGTCCATTCGTCTATGAGTATCGCATATCCGGCCTAGGGGGCTAGTAACGTCAGACCCCCAATAGTTGTATAAGTCGTGTCGGAGACAAGCCATGAACACCCTGAGATACTACTGGAGTACCTACCAGTAAATCTCACCTGCCTTGGCCAAGGACTTGGTGTAATGGCTTTCCTAGACACAGCACGACCTCCACCCCCAATACCGGGAGAGACGAATCCCCTGTCGATCCGCTCACGTGCCTCCATGTGGCTCGGGACTGTACCCAAAAACTACCTGTTTGCACGACTCCTTTGAGCCGTGGTAGGGTAGAAATCAAAGCACAGTGGGAACTCACACGAGACAAATGACGACCTCAGGTCGATGAACTAATCTGTACACATGTCACCAGGAAACTGCTATCTGACGATATGTATAATACCAACTAGCAGGTTCCCGGCGAGTCCTGTCCGGTGTACTCATAACCCAATGAGCACCTGTATACATCTTAGGTGAACCAACTGACACCAGTGGCTTGTGAGACCGGCCACCTCCCCTCGTCGGGGTCTCGACTGTATACACTAGTCTACTCCGGAGTATCGATGCCCTGTCTCGAAACTCCCACAACTAGGTACCACTATTAAGGATATGCTTATAGACCACCCAACTCTCACTTATATGATCGCCCTCATACTGTTGGTAGTCAAGCAAGATCCTAAGGGCTCTATCAAAGTGTAATCGAGATCAGTCACCTGAACCTATACACGACTGATAAAGGCAAACCAGATAGCATACTATCATCTCGAGTAAGATTGTCCTACCGGTATAAGTCCTCCGCAATCATTGCAATCACGTACCTGCGATCTAATAATTGACTTTGAGGGCACTATATCCAACACGATGGATGGAACCACACTAAGTTCAGCTATGAACTTCTTCATCCAGACAGCCTCTTTGGCAGCATCGTTGGCAGCGATGTATTCAGCCTCCATCGTCGGCAGCGATGTATTCAGCCTCCATCGTCGAGTCTGCTACAGTATCTTGCTTTGAACTCTTCCAACATACCGCCCTCCATTGAGGGTGAAGACAAAACCCGAGACCGACTTACTGTCGTCCTTATCACTCTGGAAGCTCGAATCGGTAAAGGACTCCACCTGGAGTTCACCGTTACCATACACCAAGTACATTTCTTTAGTCTTTCTCAAGTACTTAAAAATGTTCTTCACAGCTGTCCAATATTTCTCCCCTGGATCTGATTGATACTTACTCACTACACCTAGTGAGTAAGCTACATCTGGTCTGGTACATAATATCGCATACATGATAGACCCGACTGCCGAAGCATAGGGTATTCCTTACATGCGAACCCTCTCTAAATCAGTCTTGGGAGACATCTCTTTGGAGAGAGTGATTTCTGAACAAGCAGGTAAATTACCACGCTTAGAATCTTCCATACTAAACCTATTTAGTATGGTGTCTATGTACCTGGATTGGGACAATCCCAACATCCGTCTAGATCTATCTCTATAGATCTTTATCCCCAGGATGTAGGAGGCATCATCTAGATATTTCATGGAGAACTTTTGTGATAAGAAGAGCTTGACCGAGTGTAGCATAAGAATATCGTTTCATATCAAGAGTATGTCATCCACGTACAATACAAGGAAGACAACCTTACTCTCTACTGCCTTCTTATATATACATGGCTCTTCTACATTTTTGATGAAGTCAAACTCTTAGATAGCTTCATCAAAACAGATGTTCCAGCTCCGTGATGCCTGCTTCAATCCGTAGATGAATTTAAGCAGCTTGCACACCTTTCTGCTGCTCCCACTGTCTACGAAGCTCTCTGGCTGTGTCATATACACGCTCTATTCTAAATCACCATTTAGAAAAGCGGTCTTGACGTTCATCTACCAGATTTCGTAGTCATGGTAAGCAGCAACGACAAGTAGGATCCTGATGGACTTAAGTATAGCGATAGGAGAAAAGGTTTCATTATAGTCGACACCTGGTCATTGACGAAAACCTTTTGCTACAAGTCTAGCTTTGAAAGTCTCAACTTTTCCATCTACACCAATTTTCTTCTTAAAGATCCACTTTCTCCCGATGGGTTTTACCCCTTCAGGAGCAACTTTCAAAGTCCATACTTTGTTGGTGTACATGGATTCCATCTCAGATCGCATAGCATCCAGCCATTTCACAGAGTCTCCACTCGTGATGGCCTGCTCAAAACTAGTTGGGTCATCATCTTCCATGATGCAATCCTCGCTCCCACCGTCTATGAGAAAACCGTAGTATCTCTCAGGTAGATGAGGAACCCTACTAGATCTGCGGAGTGGCCGTGGTTTGTTGGGGACTATCGAATCCTCCGGTTCTACCAAATTGTCTGTTACAGTTTGTGTAGCTGGAACTTCTTCTAGTTCTACCTCATTACCACTAATTTCTTTTACAAGAAATTCCTTTTCTAAAATGGTGGCATATTGAGAAACAAACACTTTTTGTTCTTCAGTGTGGTAGAATATATATCCATGTAAAATTTTAGGATATCCCACAAACTTACAAAAAACTGATCTTGTCTCGAGCTTGTCCGGATTTTGCTTTTTGATATAGGCCGGACAACCCCATATCTTAACTCGTTTAAGATATGGTCTCTTTCCACTCTATATCCCATATGGTGTTTTAGGCATAGATTTTGATAGAACGTGTGTCACGTCCCGCTTCCCGGTATACGGCGAAGGGGACGCGACTGGCCGCTATGTATTTACTCTGAAGTAAACATGCTAAGCGTATCTAAGCAATATAAAATGTAATGTACACAAGAGACGGGATGTAAATGAACAGCAGCTTTATTTATTAACATTCTTTTTAAAATACATCTGAAAAGTAAAAACATGGAATGGAAAGCAATGCCTAAACAGTGGCATAACAGAAATGGAAAATACAGAATGTAAATGTGTACAAGGAATCTAAAGCTCTGGGTCGAAAGCTAGCTGGTCCAAATCCTCGCTGGTGGGCTTGATCTCCAGTGAGTCCGAATCACCTAACGACATTCCAAAGAAAAGAAAGAGAATGTCATCAGTGAACAAATCGCTCGGTAAGTCCCGTAAATAGACAAGAATGGAATAGACAGAATATAGAGCATATTGTTATAATGTTATATTTAGTGTTAACGTTGTTGTTTGTAGCTTGGTACAGAAGAGGCCAGTGTATACGAGAAGAGTCCCACTAGACCAGAGACTACGGTATACGGAGTACAAGGAACCGCTAAGTCACGGTACAACGGCAATTGAATTCAGGTTAGGTGTCTTTATGATTGCTGTCCCGTGTCACTTCTAACACCTTTCGTACTAATCTACCCCTTATAAACCCCGCGATGTCTTGATTGTTTTGTTGTATTGCTTGAATTGTATATTGTATATAGATAGATGACTTGCCGAAACCATGATATCAGTAATGGAACAGATATAATGGATGATCATGTAGATGGAATATATCCGTGGTTCGGTTCAATCAATGTAGTTGATATAGATTGAATAGGCGGATTCATCGATCCATGTTGTATTGTAGTTTTGATACTTGAATCATATTCAAGTCAGATTGATTATATTGAGACTCAGTCTAAGTCAAACAATTAGAAAAGAAATTGAATACTGAATTAGGTTTTGGAGTTATCGGTAACCGCTGCACATGGACGGTAGGATTTGTGTCTTTTTCAAAGACGATTACCTTGTTGATAACACCGTTTGTTAAGTTGTCTACCTTAAATAGACAAGCACCCATATCTCCGGCTCCTTAACGCTCAAGAGACTGGTCCCGCTTAAACCTATGCTTACTAGGGTCCTTATTGTAATTTAGTATAACTTGAGGGGGTTTACGTAAAAATAATTTTGTATAATATTCAAAATACACCTCAAGTATTTTATTACCGTCTTTAGAGTTTTCATGGATTTATATTTTATCAATGTGACATTTCTAGTGAATAAAACCTAATTTCATAATATATGGTATTTATTTGTAATATTGAAATTGTATGGTATTTTCTTGTAAATGGAATGTTTTTATTGAATTTTGGAAATGTGAAATTTTATAAATATTAAAAATAGATATTTTGATATTAATTACATATATATTTATTTATTAAAAATATAAGTTTTATTTATAATAGAAATCACATTTTTCTAAAGAAAATTGTATTTTAAATCTTTCGAGACCGTATGCTCCTTGCGGAGGTCTGCATCTCACACTACTAAGCCCGAGGATGTGCGATAATCCGCACCATCCCGAACGGGTTCCCCAAAATGGGTTGTAGCGGCACATTGCAAAGATTTGTTAAAAATACACATCTTGTAGAAAAATATTTTTTTATAAGTCGGAGGTAGTTATAAATAAAATCGTATTTTCCCCAAAACTATGTTCCCAAATTCCATCGTGCTATATTACATATGAGTGTTGTGAGGAGGTAGTTCATTACCTCGTGAGTTTTCTAAAGCTAGCATGGTTAAAAGGTATAAATATGTCGATATGAAACATAAAGGTATTTTACTGTAAAAGTGGAATAAAACTTGCTACGATTATTATTTTAATGTCAAACTTATTCTATTACCTTAGTTAATGAGTATTAAACAATATATCAAAAGTTATAGGTTTGTTATTAAGAAAATGTTCTATTTTCGAAAGAAAAGAGAATCGAAAGCCGAATAACTCCGCTTCCGACACGTTTTAAGAATTAAGAATTTGAGAATAGTAAAAGAGAGAGAAGGGGAACTTATGGGTTTAGGGTCAAGAGAAGAGGAAGAGGAAGATTGGGGAAGCACCGGTGCGTCGTTTCGTCGTCGGAAACTCCTCGGATCGTCGTCGGAAGTTCGTCGGAGCTTCGCCCTTTGCTAACTCCACTTGCACACAAAAAGTCTTGAGAATTTTCTTGAGAGTTTGGGCAGAGATTTGAGAGTGAAGAGGGGTGATTTTAGGTGTGGTATTTATTGGAAAAATTAGGGTTTAGGGATGTGAAAGGGTGTATTAAGAATTTGTATTAAAAATAGATTAAATGAGGGTTTTAAGTTCTCTGTAAATGTGCAGGGAATTTAAATAGTACAGGGGTTATGGGGAGTTCAAGAGTTGCCAGAAAAATGAAAAAAAAATAGGGTTTCGAGCTGAGTCGGCCGGCGGGGCCGGCCGATTCGCGCTTCCTGCCGGCCCGAGTCGGGGCTCCCCTCGACGCCACGTGTCCCCGACGCTTTGACTACTGCAGTGAACTCGTTTGTTTTATGTGTGACTCTTCAATTTACGTTATGCACATGTAGACCCTTGGGCTTCTAAAAGATTAAAAGAATTTAATAAAAAAATAATGTGTGGCTGATGGGATTTGAACTCTGGTGCTTTGGTTCAGCAGTGCAAGGTATTACCAATGAGCTACAAGCTCCTTCTTGCTATTCTAAAGCAAAACAAACTTATAACTTGTGCTCAGGCAAAAGTACATCTTTCTTTATTTTTGAAACAAAATTTGTACAGAAATTTTAGGGTTGTTACAACTTGATTCAATAGGTATGCAGTTATCTCAAGTGCATAACCCCAAAAGGAAATAGGCAACTCAGCATTACTAATCATAGAGTGCACCATATCTAATAGGGTGTGATTCCTCCGCTCCGAAACTCCATTGTGTTGTGGTGTGTACGGAGGAGTAAGCCGAGAGAGAATCCCATTCTCTTTTAAATAGTCTCGGAACTCCGTGCTTAAGTATTCTCCTCCTCGATTAGATCGAAGGATTAATACATTTACCCATCTGGTTCTCTACTTCGCACTTATATTCCTTGAATTTCTCAAAAAATTCAGATTTGTGTTTCTTCAAGAACACATGTCTTTATCTTGAGAGATCATCGGTGAATGCAATAAAGTACGAGTAACCATTCCTGGCATGTGTAGACAAAGGACCGCATACATCACTATGTATCAGTCCCAAGAGTTCAGTAGCTCTTCCTCCGTGTCCAGTAAACGGAGTTTTGGTCATCTTGCCTTTTAGACAAGACTAGTAAGATTCATAAGATGAAAATTCGAACGGATTCAAATATCCATCCTTATGCAACTTAGCCAGTCTTGTCGCATTGATATGACCTAGTCTACAATGCCACAAGAAGGCTTCGTTCATTTCTGAACTGTTCCTCTTGTGTGTGTTCTGTATACTTAGATCTGTTTTGTGATTTAGAACGTATATATCGTTATACAACGTACCATACCCAATCAACACTTGATTTAGGAAAACATTCACAATATTTTTGGTACGAAATAACAGTCGCTCAGAATCATTGTGTTACCACTTGGTAATACTAGATGATATTCGCCAACTGCTTTGGCTGCAACAATTGCACCATTCCCTTCTCTGAGGGACATATCACCCTTTCCCAGTTCTCTACCTCTACTTAACCCATGTAACAAATTACATACGTGGGATCCTGATCCGGTACCTAATACCCAGGACGCATAGCAAACTGAGAAACAGTTCTCGGTAACGAACACACCCGAAGAAGATGCATCAGCATGCTCCTTCTTCGTTTGGGTGGCATGAGAATCCGGGTATTTTACTATTCCTTGCTCAGACTTATGACAGTCATAAGATAGAGAGGAACCTAGCCCAGTATAATAAGTGGGTTCGGTCAATACATCCATATTATTATCTTGATTAAGGTGTGTCATTGGTCGCTACCAGGAGAGAGAGAACGATAATCACTTTTGCGTGTGCTCTTTGCAAGATTAGATTGGTTATTATTTTATCTAATCAGGATGGCTCCCGCTGTTTTTATCAAATCTTCCTTCAAACCCTAAAAGGTAAGATTAGCCGGGATTAATTACACCCTACAAGTTCGCCAATCGTTCGGCCAGGCAGGTATTGGTACTCCGAGGGAGTCTCCTCATGCTTTCGCATGGAACTAATTAAATAACCTCGTTTCCGCAGGGGCATAACCTCGTTAACACCTTTCTTAGACACCTACTTGATCAGCTAATTGTAAAGTGGAAAACTTTCCCAGGAGTAACTCTTACTCGCAGTGGGTATCAGGATCCAACTATCATATAGAAGGTATGCAATCTCATTGCAAATTCCAACACTTGAAATTCCCAACATCTGTTTTTACCCATAGCATCCTATTATCTTGACGGAGGTCAACAAACCATAGGCCGCTAGTCAAGTTCAACCCGTTCATTTCGTGATTGAATTAAACACACCCACACGACCCTTGACGGAGGTCAACAAGGCCGTACGACTACCCTAATCCAATCGCATCATATGCGGCAGATAAGCACTAATCAGCTACCATACATTACGCCTTGGCTATGGTCAACAAACGCAACACGAATACTAAATAGCACTTATCTGAAATGATGGAGGGCTACGACTGGTTTTGAAGAAAACCTTTAACGTAATGAACTTGATATCATTATAGAATCTAGTGTTTTAAAAAGGAGTGTTTTTTGTAGCTTTTGCTAGTTTTGCTAAAGAAGTCACTCCCGGTGAAGGGATCTCGGCTCTTTCCTCATTGAATGAGGTGCTGGATATTTATCAAGGAATACCACTATGCAAAACAAGAACTAAAGAAGCTATTAAAACAAAACCGAGTGGGTTGTAACATTTGCTAGTTTTGCTAAAGAGGTCACTCCCGGTGAAGGGATCTCAGCTCTTTACTCATCGAATGAGGTGCTGGATATTCATCAAGGAATACCACTACGCAAAGCAAGAACCAGAGCTACCTTTTAATCTCATTAATGAAGTCCCATCATTTATATTTCCCTAAACATCACAGAAAAGAACCGAAAATAGAACGTACGCTTATGCCCTCCGCATTCTCCACGAGGCCCCGTCATGCACCGTTAGGTTACTTAACTAACGACAGAGCGAGGTCTGGACAAGTGCGGGTGCAAAACATAAGCAACGTTTATTATATATATCATATATATATATAGCATTCATCTCACGCAGTTATATGATCACATCACAGAACCAAGCAGCAGAAGTCAACATATTAAATTTGGATATACTAGGAGGTCCGTGTTTTAAATTAAGCCAATAATGAAAAACACGGATTCCACAGTCATGATGACTAGCCAAACCCACATCCCTAGATCCCTACAAGAGCGGCAAGCCACCCTGTCAATTCTAGAGTTAGGAGACCCGGTCTCGACTCCTCGAGATGGTCTCCCACTAGACTTTAGAACCCGGTTACTTGTGCTCCCCGCCTTGGGTTTATCCTAATATGGAAAAGTAAATAATATACATCAATGGTGACATCATCCTTAACCCGGAAGTATCCCAATAAAAGAATATTACATACAATTTTTACATGAATGAAAATTGAAAAACTCCCATCTCACGCAAAACCCCCCGGCTATTCAATCACGACGATCCAATATAACATATCACAGCAACACATAACATCACATGTCATCAACGTAAGTAAATATGCGTATCTCAAATTCTGTTGACATATAGCAACGAGATCGGGGATACACCACATATTACACTTACGGTCGCAGAAAAGAAATGAAAAACTACAATATTTAGAATCCGCAAATACCTTAGACATCATAAACCTGGAATATCTCATATTATGAATTTCATGCCTAACTTATAAACCCTGCATTTTAGTCTCAAACTGAAAACTCTTTTCAATAAACAGTCGAATAATTCAACAAGATTCCTGACTAAGTGATCGCGTACAATACGTTATTGCGACGGAGTTTTGATCCGAATCGAAACTTCGTGGCAGTCGATCAACCGAGACTAAAACGCTAGATTTATAATTACAAATTAGTTTTCACAAAACTAATTATTTTGGATTCTAAAAATTGTATCACATATCATCATAATCTATACGACGTTAAATATTTCGATCGATTTTTCAAACACCCACAAATTCCAGAGACCTCAACAACTTGAGTCTCATCAAAAATACCCAGAGAGTGCAAAATTACAAAATGGAGCAGCACAAGAGAAAGGAGACCTCAACTCTACAAAAATGCGGTGGAACCGCGACTAAATATGGGGAACGGCCGCGGTTCCGCGGCCGTTTGAAAGAGTTGGGTGCTCAAATTTCTTGAGAATCCATTAAATTATCTGCACAATTTTCTGCATATTTTTAATCATAAAAATTTTAACTTTTGAAAAATCGACAGAAACTTGCCAAAAATCCGGCTTCGAAAACCGATCGAACACTTTAACATCGTAAAGACTATCCCTAATGTTCTAGCTTGGCTCTGATACCATGAAAGTCTACCCTAGCACCACCATGAGGTCTAAACCGGCACCAAGCATGCAAATTTCAAAAATTCTTGGTGCTAAGCTAGACTATCCTAAAATCAAACTAGATGATTAGGGGTAACTATAATGATATCACAAAACCTAGCTAAGAGATAGAGATTACAACCTTTGTAGACCATATCCTTCTCTTCTCAAGCTTCGTGTAGTAGTCCACGCGACTCCACTAGGGTTCACTTGAAGTTGGATCGAGCTTCCTTTGCGATATTCGTGCCGAAGATGGTCCACTCGAAGCTCCGCTAATCCAAGCTACCTCTTCACTAAACTCTTTAGTAAAGGAAACACACTACACTTGAGTGCTAATCAAGTGTAGATGGTGAAGTATGGGTTCTAAGCTCACTAGGATTTATCTCAAAATCCTATGATGCACATCTCATGTGAGGGTTAGGGTTTTGTAGAAGAGGAAGAAGAAGATGGAAAAAAATGGAGAGAGCTCAAAATGGCTAAGGCATGAACTCATGAAAAACTCAAGTCAAGAATGGCTCCTCTCTTGACCTCACTCATTCAAGCATAGAATAAATTGCAATAATAAATTGCAACGATGCTTGAATAGTGAGTCAAGACTAATAAAAAATGATAAATGTCATGCTTCACCCCATTCCTCATTTTCCACCTCATTTCTATTTTTCACAAAAATAGAAAATCCTATCATGCTTCATATATATATATTGATATATATATATATTATGAAGAAAACAATTAGTGGGCTAATAATATTAGTTAATATATAATTATATCAAATATAAATATATATCATATTATTAAATCAACACTTGATTTAATAATCCGGTTATATCACATATAACCGACTAATATTATTTATCTGTATATCACATTATCAAATCAACACTTGATTCAATAATCCAGTTATATCATATATAACCTAACTGATAACAAATAACTGCCAGATTAGAATACGGTATCACATACTCGTATATAATCAGGCCCCTCGCACATATCAGCATATGTACCCTACTTCGTTTCGCTTGAACTAGGAAACTTCTGTATGGGACTCTAAAGACTCGTTAATACGCCAGCAATAGGTAATGATCACATCAGTTACCCACAAGCCGTCAGCGGTACTAGCTGGATGTAACGGCTACCCAGGTATTGAGCGAATAGAAGATCACAAGCAAGCTTGTCCAAAATCCCATGAAGCCTATAAGTAACACTTACCGTACAGTCCGGTCTCTTCATCTGATATGTCACATATCGAGCTGGGGGTGGAATCATCAGAACCCCAATAACTTTTGATAAGTCATGCCGATGTGTGGCCTATAACAGTATGAGAAACTACTGATAACTCTTACCAGTAAATCTCATCAACAGCCCTGGTCAGGGACTTCCTGTTATATCCAATCGAGCATAGCGCAACATCAACTCCCTATACCGGGAGAGACGAAACCCCTCCTATCGCTCATCGCCTCCATGTGACTCGGGACTGTACCCAAAATCCACCTGATTGCACGACTCCTTTGAGCCATGGTAGGGAGGAAATCAAAGTACAGTGAGAACCACACAAGACTTTATGACGATCTCGGGTCTACAGACTAACCTGTACCAGTGTCACCAGAGAACTGCGATAGGTATAGTACCATCTAGGAGTTTTCGGCGAGTCCTGTTCGGTGTACCCATTCTCTAATGAGCACCTGTGTACAATCTTTGAAGTCAAACACCAATGGATATGGGATCAACCATCGCCCCCTACAGGGTCAAGAAACGTACACACTAGTCTACTCTGGAATATCGATGCCCTGTCTCGATATTCTCTCGACTAGGAACAATTGAAGGATGTGCTTGTAGACTACCCAGGTCCCAGTAGTATGATTTGCATCATATTCCTGGTAGTCAAGTCAACATCCTAAAGGCTTTATCAACATGTATATGAGAGACGGTATAATAATACCAGTGAACATATTAAGATAAAGACAACCAGATATCATACTATCATGTCGAGCAAGAAAATCCTCTCTATATATGTCCAATCATCCACTATATCATACAATAATGGCCTCTAGAGCATACATATTCCTAACATTCTTGCCCCTGGATGATTGTCATGCCCCGCTTCCCAATAGACGAAAGCGGTGACATGGCGAGGCCCGTGACATATTTATTTCGAGAAGATCATTTCCCAGAATAAATACGCTAAGTGTAATTAAGCAATATAAAATGACAAGAAATTAACATGAGATTTAAACTTCAATAACTTTATTTACATTCAACTTGATACATTTACAATACATGAGTTCAAATGAAAGAAAATACAAGAAGAGAAATACCTAAACAGGTGGCATACATAAACTGGAAGAGAATAACTAGTCTAGGTCTGAATCGGGATCTGATCGTGCTCCTCCTCGGTGGTGTCCACCTCCTCAGTCTCCACGGTATCTGATGAATATTCTAAGAAATAAAGATGGGTGGAATGCCCGTCGGCGAACTTTCGCTCGGTAAGTCCCCAAGAAATATGTGTGAAGTATAAAAGTATAATGATAAAGAAAATGTATATCATGAAACAATGGACTATGAGATGTGGTGTTTAAGCATGTCATTTAATGTAAACATGGCAATTCTATTTAACATGCAGTTTTATATATATCATGGAAAAATAACATGAGCATAGTATAGCATGGCCGTGTAGTGTAGGTATAGTGAACATGAAGTGAGTGTAAGTGTCCTAAAAGGTCTTTACATGGGTAAACTAATGTAACGTAAGTTCAAGGGTGAATGTCAACCAATCTCAAGAGTGTTCTCGAACCCAACAGGCTGTAATCCAGGGGTAAGGAACCACGGGCCCGAATCAAGTGTTAGTAACGGGACTTCAACCTATTGTTGAAGTATTTCAAACTCAATAGGCTATAATTAAGGAGCAAGGAAACACGAGGCTCCTAATAGCTTGCTTGTGTTAGTAACATGGATTCATGATTTAGGGGGACTCCTGAGATTCCGTTGGATTCACACATGAACTACCCCAACACCCTGTAAATTCTAGGTTACGGTTAATATTACTATCCTTGCTCGAATCCATGAATACATCAAGTTGCAAGATTGAGTTCATGTCAATATCAAGTATTCATGTCAAGTGTTCATGTATTCATGTCAAGTTGTATTCATGATTCGAGTCAAGTCAGTTTCAATAGCATCCATTGTGTTCTGGTATTCATGTTAAGTTCATGTCGAATTATAACCATGGTTCGGTCAAGTAATGTCAAGTATGCATGTTTGAGTTTGATATTGATTTCGAGTGTTCAAGTTTATGATCAAGTATTCGTGTTTGATTTTGGATTCAGGTTTGAGTTTGGACTCAGATTGAGTCAGGCATTTGTAAACGGGTTTAACTCTTGAATTTCTTAGGTTCGGGAGTCATCGGCAACTGCTGCACATGGACGGCAGGATTTGTGTTTTTTTCCAAGATAATTGCCATTGATAACACCGTTACATTGTCTAACTTAAATAGACAAGCACTCACTTTCTCCAGCTCCCTTGGGCTCAAGAGAATTGATCCCGCTTAAACCTATATTTACTAAAGTCCTTAAATATTGTTTTGTATATCCCGAAGGTTTTTTTTATGAAAAATAGTTTAGTATAGTTAAAACGTAAATCTCGAGAGTGGTTAGTATTACTTAGGGTTTTCATGAGCATATATTTTAAGTATTGGGGTATTTTAATGATAAACACTTAGCATTTGAAAGTTTATGTTATTTTATTGAAAAACTTGTCCTTTTTGGTATCTTGATGGTATTTTATTGGCATTTTTTAATCTTTCATTTTTATAAAAATATAGTTTCATAATATAATGAAAATATGGATTTATAATTTTATATAATTTTAATTTTTAAAATTTTAGTTTTAATTAAAAAATTCGTTTTCTTAACTATCCCCAAGATATACGATAATCCGTACCGTCCATTAGCGGGTCCCCTAAAGAGAGTTCTAGATGCATAATTGCAAAGAAATATGAAATACCGTTTTAAAAGAAACCCGGTTTCAAAGTATTTGGTATTTTATTGTAAAGATTATTCTACGAAACAAAAAGGCATCGTGCTATGGAACCAAAGTGTACGTGTGGAGTACGTCATTACCCCGTGAAGTTTTTCCTAGAAGTATAGTTTTAACGAAAACAAAAAGGAGTGAAAATAAAATTCAAGGTATTTTAATGAAAAAGTTCAATTATGGTTGTTTCACATGAGATTCTTGGTTAAACTTGATTCTAAATATTGGTATTTTGGGTTACAAGTATTGTGTAAAAATTAGGTTGATCAACATATAATAGAAAGAGAGTTTCTAGGGTTTAGAAAAAGAATATTGGTAATAACTCCACTTTACCGATATAAGTTTAAAGAAAAATTCAATGAAGAGAAAGAGAGTTTGGGAGGGACTTACCATTAGGAAATGTCAAGAAGAGGTTAAAGAAAAGGAGGGAGACTTCGTGGTGTCGCGGGAGCTCCGGAATCGGCTTCGATCTTTGACGAAAGAAGCTTGCTCGCTAACTCCACTTTACTCCACTTGCACTTAGGAACTTTTGAGAGAGTTTTTGCTAGAATTTTCAAAATGGTGCTGAGCCAAAGTGTGGGGTAATATTTATAGTGGAGAATTAGGGTTTGTGAATTAAAATTGTGGATTAAAAAGCATTAAAATGGTGTTAAATTGTGAAATAAAAAGTCCGTTTGATTGCAGGGAAATCAAACAGTGCAGAGGAGTTAAGGGTAGCTGAAGAGACGAGTGTGCAAAGCACGGGGCAAAATGGACACATCGTGACCGTCCCCGCCGGCCTATTGGCTAAATCCGCCGGTCGAATCTAGAGTTTTGGCCTCGAGATTCGTGCCATGTGGGTTATTCAGTGCGTACACCATTTTGCACTTGTTTGATTTTTCTGAACTTTTCATTTCCCCGTGTATTGCACAAGCAACCTTTTGGGCTTCCAAAAATTTAAAAAGAAAAATCAAAAAAATAATTGTGTCTGATGGGAATCAAACACACGGGCTACATCACAGCAGTGCAAGGGCTTTACTAGTGAGCTACAAGTTGCTTCATGCTTTTATTTAACAAAAGTGACTTATAACTCATACACAGGCTGTCAAACTCTTTTCTGTATATTAACAGAAGAATTTTCGTATATAGATTTCAGAGTCGTTATAATGATAGCCTTGGTTTTGTGAATACTCCTGCGTTAGATTATACTATCTTGACCTGAACCCGATATGAATCCGTAAATCATGAATCTCGTGAATATCATGAATCTAATGAATCTCGTGAATCTCGTGAATATGACATGTACACTATTTATTGGAGATATATATATATATATCATTAGGATGGGGTAGCTTGAAAATGAGGGTATTTATGTGTAATGGGAATCTCGTGAATCCGTAAATCTTGATCCTCCATTACATATAAATATCCCCATTTTCAAGCTACCCCATCCCCATGATATATATATATATATATTTATTTATTTATTTATAACTTGAATCTCGTAAATCTCGTGTTGCAGTTGTTCCGTGGCATTACGGAATATTCTGGTTACATAATAAAACTCCCACAATCGAGCTTATATTTATACTTATACCAATGCTTATGCTTATGGTTATGCTTGTACTTATACTTATACATACCGAATGTCGTGATACTCTAGTTACCTTGCACTGATTAATACATGTTACTTATTTGACATGCACATTATAGTTTACTATACGCAATTATTCTCATGCCTAGTATTATATATATCATGTTTCATTTCAAATATTATATATATATATATATATAATGGGGACTTACCGAACTTTAGTTTACTGACGACATTCCTGTTTTCATGTTTTCTTTTCATGGGAATGTCGTCAGACGACTTTGGGACAGATGACGAGACTAGGTACGAGGTGGAACCAATCGAGAACAGTCAATATCTTTCAAGTCAAGCCGAGCTCTAGTTTTCCTTTTCAGTAAGCATGTCTTTTGTTCAAGGATATCTTTCATTCCCAGTTTCTTGAATTTTCGAACTGTGTTCAGTTATCAATTTTAGGACTATTATAAATATTGTTGGATATTTTATAAGTTTAAAATTCTTTTACTATAATTTCCTTTACTGCTTATGTAGAAGCTTAGCATATTCATGTAGAGAAAAAGTGCTTCTTGATATGAATACGTTGCGGGCTTTTCGCTCTTATTTCTTGTTTTTGGGAAGCGGGGCGTGACAAGGAACGAGCTTGGGAGGCGGTCTTCTTTGTCGAAGATGATCCACCCGAAAGAACCCTAACCTAAGCTTTAGCTTCACAATAAAAACTAAGTGAAACAACTAGCGAACAAAACTTGCTAAGAATTGATCACTAAGAAATAGTGGTGGCTAATCTCCAAGTTTTTCTCTCTTTTTCTTTTTCCTTTCTCAATTTAAAAACTCAAGAGAAGAAAAAGAAGAAGCTAATGGTGAAAAACACTCAAAAATAAGCAATCATGGCTTCATAAAACTATATACTTATTTTTTTTCCTTTTTCCTTTTCTTTTAAAATTGTTAAGTGGAATTGTGACTCACAAGTCCACACAATTCTAAAAGAACCATGAAGAAAAGATAGAAGAATAGAAGCCATGTCATTTGTAAACACACACATACACACACACACACTAATATAAGTATATGCTACAAATACATGCACCCGTATTCGTATCAAAATACATACACTCGTATTCGTATAAAATATGAATATCTGTATTTGTATAAAAATACAAATACCCGTATTTATATCAAGACACAAATACACGTATTTCTACAAATACCCGTATTCGTATAAATACCGTATTCGTGTTAAAATACAAATACCGAAAGAGAGAAACCAAAAGATATATATAATGGTAGATTACATTTCATCCAAATGTGATAATCTGGCTATTTTTTAAACCAGCTAGTATTAAAAAAATGTCCAATTAAAAGTACATGTACAAAAACATGTATTTAATCGAATCTAAGTACGTATCAAAATACGTAAACTGCATTGTTTCGCCTGAGCTGGGAAATCCTCTGTGTGGGACTCTAAAGACTTGACAATACGCTGGCAGTGGGTTTAATCACAAGCACGTCAGCGACACTAGCTGTACGTAACGGCTATCCAGGTATTGAACGAAAGGAATGTCGACAAGCAAACTCGTACGTATCCCTACTGAGCCAGAAAGTGACAATCTCAGTACGGTCTGGTCTTTTCGTCTGAGAGTGTTGCATACCGGGTCTAGGAGGTGGAAAACTTCATACCCCTAATAACGCGATAAGTCGTGTCGGTGTGAAGCCCATCACCTATAGAGAAACTACTGATCCAAATCAGTAAATCTCGTCCACCTTGGTCAAGGATTTCTGGTGATGGCCACCCGTGTACTGCACAATATCTACCCCCAATATTGAGAGAGATGAATCCCTGACGATCTGCTCACGGTCTCCATGTGGCTCGAGACTGTACCCAACTAAAACTTGTTTGCACGACTCCTTTAAGCCGTGGTAGGATAGTAATCAAAGCACAGTGGGAACTCACACGAGAAAAATAATGATCTCATGTCGACAGACTAACCTGTACTCATGTCACCTGAGAACTGCTACCTGACAATAGGTATAATACCATCTAACAAGTTCCCAGCGAGTCCGTCCAGCGTAACTCATAACCCAATGAGCACCTGTATACAATCTTTGGTGACTGACTAACACCAATGGCTATGAGACCGGCCATCACCCCTCGTCGGGGTCAAGAAACATATACACTAGTCTACTCTGGAATATCGATGCCCAGTCTTGATATTCCCACAACTAAGGACATTTAAGGATTTGCTTATACACTACCCAGTTCTCACAAGTGTAATCGCCACAATAACCCTGATAGTCAAGTATGAATCCTATGGGCTCTATCAACATGTAATATTAATCTGTAATACCACATAATACATGATGTTAAAGACAAAGCAGATAGCATACTATCATCTCAAGTAAGACCGTTCTCCCCGTAGAGGTCCTCCCTCAATCATAATAATCGTTAGCCTGCAATTACAATAATTGCCTTGAGGGCACTATAACCAACAAAGCGGACATGCGCCATGTGATATACACGTGACCATGCACTAATGAAACATATGCCAGCAAAACGTGTGTATATACCCATGGGCATGCACCACGTGATACCCACATGACCCTTTCATGCACCACGTGATACTCACATGACCGTGCGCCGATACCCTTCTATACGTCATGTGATATATGTTCCCCTAATATTTAAACACAATAAAAGAGCTAAGCTCTGTTAAATTATAATGAGGCAGCGCCTCACGTGCTCCCCACGAGGGCGTCAGAACCAGCGCAAACCTTATAGGATTAAATCCTATGGTGGCGCCGCACGTGAAGCTCACGTGGGTGCCAATGTGCAAAGCACAGGAGTGCCTATCATGTATAAGAATTAAATTCTTAAGAGGCGCCTACGTGCATGACACGTGAGTGTCGGCGCCCAAGTTAAAGTCAGTAGAATTAAATTCTACAGGAGGATATTTTCCTAAAAACTGGGATACTCTCTGTTGAACAGAGCCGTTGGATCAAAGATCCAATAGAGATGATAAATCATCAAACTATAGAATTAAATTCTATTAGGAAAAAATATCTCCCAAATATTTCTAATACTATCGGTTGGATCAAAAATCCAATGATAGAATAAAATTCTATTTTGAGAATATATTTTCTCAATCTTTACAAACAAAAAAGATTACTCTCTGTAAAACAGAGAACCCTTGGATTAAAAATCCAATGGTGATTAAAAATCAGCGTTTTACAGAATAAAATATTGTACATGGGAAAATATTTCCCCAGTCTTGTTAAAAACAAGAAAACATATTCTGTAAAATAGAAATCTTTGGATCAAAGATCCAACGGTGGGTAAAATTCCCCGAACATTTTGAGACCAATTAAATCAATTGGTGTCTCTCGAATGAGAGATTTTCTCAAAACTAATTAACAAACTTGCCTCTACTATATAAAAGACCCAAGGATTCAAGTCTCATATAGAGGGAACCCCCCATAAGCTTCTGCAAAAAAAAATACAGCGAGCCCTCAAAACAACAGAGAATTTAATTCTCAATGAAAAAGAAAGACCTTCCTCCTCAAAACCCTAGGTAAAGAAAAATCGAGATCAAAACATCTCCTTTACCTAACGTATCTAAGGGTTTAACCCTTCTCAAGAACTTAGTTCTTTATCTGGATTAGAGATCCACAAGACAAGTATTCCACAAGTTGAGAATTTAATTCTCATCGGAAAGATCTTGTTCTTGAGAATCAAAGATTCAGAAAAGAGCTAGGGAAAAAGAAAAAGAACCTATCCTATGGGAATTTAATTTCTCCGAAAATAGGGTTTAACCCTAAAAGAAACTTGGTTCTTATAAAAGAAAAAACATAAGAATTTAGTTCTTAAAGAAAACATGATCCTAGATATTCAAAACAAAGATCTTGGTGATCATTAATGGTCAAAATGCCATTAACAGAGATTAAATATCTGAAAAAGAAAAGAACTTAGTGTTTCACGTGTTTCCCATGTGGGCGCCCTCCCAACAGCGCCTAGCACCTCATGTGAAAAACACGCGGGCGTCCAAAGTAGAAGGCCAGCGCTTCACGTGAAATACACGTGAGCGCTGAATAAAAGTGCTTAGCACTTCAAATATAGCCAAAATGGCTAAGTGCTTAGCACTGATTGGGCAGTACCTAGCGCCTCACGTGAAACACACATGGGCGCTCAACAAAATAAATGGGATAGTGTCGCATGTGCTCCTCACGTGGACGCTATATAAAAAAAGAGTGCTTAGCACTATATATATTCAGTCAAAATAACCGAGTGCTTAGCACTGATTGGGCAACGCCCATAACTGAAGGCTTCACATGATACCCATGTGAGCGCCAGAGCTTCAAACAAGTGCTTAGCACTTTTGCATAAAAAAGAGGGGCTGAACAAACAGAGCCCAAATAAGTGCTTAGCACTTTTGAACCAAAGAAAAAAAAGGACTGAGCAGATTAAGCCCAAATTGGCTAAGTCTCTCTGAAAAGTTTTCTTACAGCTGAGCCCAAATGCTCTGTTGTTGGATCTGAAATAAAAATGATCCTTAAAATTTTGCTAAATTGATTTTAGTCTTAAATATGGCTAACGTATCCTTAGTTAAAAATAAATTTAGTCCAAATACTCATATATTTAAGTTGATCTTAATCTCAAACTAGATTAACGATCCTTAAATAAAAATAAAATATTTTTGAACTAAAGGAATATATAACCTAAGTTCAAAACCCAAATATAAAAATATGCGGATTTGGACTAATCCGCGCCCTACGGGCGACGACATAAACTAGTCTCCGTATACAATCCATGGGCAACCTTAACAAACAAAAATACACACAACACGAAGTGAACTGCTGGAGCAGGAGAAAGTGGTTATCACAACGCGATAACTTAATTATCTGCAAGGGCTTGCGCCTGCAGGGAAAAGCGTCCCCACAATCAAAGACCCCTCACAAATGAGGGGGAATATGATGAAATCTGCTACAACGGTCGCATCTGTCTAAACCTCCGATATATGGTGCCATAAATCAACTTGGTATTTTCGGAGAGGTGGATGGATAAGTCCAAATAATGTCTTCCCCAAAGTTCAGGCCAGACGTCCCAACGTCTCGGTTCGGTCTTTCGGTGGTGAACAGATTCTGGCACGCCCGGTGGGACCTTTTCCACTTTCCACTCCACACTTCGTATGTCGTGCTTCGCGAACAAAATCGCGGTTCGCTGTGGTTGCCCTTGAATTCAAGGTACTAAAACTTGGTGTCTTGCTCCTGTGCAGAAAATCAATGGCTTCTCAATGCACTGCATGCAACAGCAACTCTCGCTTCACCCCAACTGGAGGAGTGACCTATGGGCCCAACGAGGCCTCTATTTTCTCAATACCAGAGGGGCAAGTCGCACAAGACACTACTGGATTGTTCTTCAGGACCATGCTCCCACCTGTGAGCTTCGGTGCCTCAGCGCCATAAGAAGTAGCTCCTAAAAGGTCGGTTTTCGATCGGCTGGCAACCACAACAGCCCCTTTCAACGGGCCGTCCAAATCTGGTGTCTCAGTCTTCAACAAGCTTAGCAAGAACTCAAACAGGCCCGTAAAGAAGCTCGTGATACGTGAAGGGGCTACCCCAAAACGGTTGGCCCTCCCTACTCCTGCTACAGGCGAAGCCGTCAAAAGTGCTTCCTCTATCAGAAAATCGGTCTTCGAAAGATTGGCCGGCCTTCCCCAAAATTTATCAAGGACATCGGTCTTCGACAGGCCGACGCCAACTGCAGCCCATCAGCAAAGCCGGGAGCATGATGAAGCCACTTCCAAAACTGAGGCGGTCCCATCAACAAGGCACGCTCGACGTCGCTACTAGCGCCGAGTGAGAGAAGCTGGGGGCAACTCCTCCTATGGACTCACCCCACCAGCTCCAATGGTGGAAGTCGACGCTTCTGTTTCAATCGAGAACAGCGTTGATCCGCTTAAGAGGGTGCAAAAAAACTCTCCAACGGCAGTGCTAAAGAAATCACCCCCACCTGCAGAAGTTATAGTGCAGGCTAAGCCGGAGCAGCCTCACCGGCGGCTCTCATCACAAATTCATAGGGTCTGGCGAAAAGTCCAAGACTTTATGATTGACAAAAAGTACCCTTGGCAACCAAAGAAATCGAAGGTCCGACAAGAAAAAGACCACTCCTCCGCCATACAACGGGGGACTTCTCCTAAATAGGTGCCTGTCATAACGGCTCCTTCAACTCAAATCACTCATAAAAGAACGGAGCTGGAGAAAACTCTACTGCCCGCGGCAAATTCCAAAGGCGATAGACCTAAACGCCCCAAGGCCGGGGGCATAGCAATACATACGGTCGTTTGGGGAAAAGAAGAAATCCGTGCTTCGGTGAGTCACCGACCGCAAACTCGGTCGCTGACAAAGGCTCAGGAGTAACAACAAAAGCTTCAGAAAATGCTGACCAAAATGGCAGCACTTACCGGGCAGAACGAAAGTTCGGACAAAGAAGCTGAAAAACGGTAAGAGCAGGAGACCGATACAAAGTTTCTGCGAAGGGTGCTCGAGAGAAAGGACAAGGAAGCCGATGAGTAAGCTGCTAACATAATGCAGATAGCTCTCTTGTTCCAGGACGTGGTTGGAATGATGATCCAACCAGAACCCCCGGACGAAAATCCGCCGATAATCGTCGAGGATGACAAGGGGGAAGCATCAAACCCTCCTCCGGCCTTATCGGCAGCTAAGGAGGAAACGATCTCCAAGGCCACCCTTGATGATTATATTGATCAACAAATAAGAGCCCATCAAGCTAATGAGGCCGCTGGCCAAATTGTCAGAACCGGGCGACCATATCCAGGCTGGTATGATCAAATCAAATACCCGCCGGGGTATACGATCCCAAAGTTCCATGTATACAAAGGGACGGGCAACCCTTATCAACACGTCGCTCAGTTCAGAGCTCTGTGCGGCAACACTGGAGGAGACGACAAATTGTTGCTTCGCCAGTTCGTTGGCAGCCTGTCAGAAACGGCCTTTGAATGGTACTCGGAGCTCCCAAATGACTTCGTGAAAACATTCACAGAGATGGAACTGCTGTTCATACAACGTTTTTCCAGCGCAAGTGTGCGCACCCCTATCACGACATTAATCAATGCCAGGGTAAAGCCGGAAGAAACTTGGGTCCAATACGCTATCCGGTGGCGGAACCTGTGATCTAAATGCGCACAGAGCATTGAAGAATCTCCTGCCGTGGGCATTTTCATCGGGACCCTTATTGTGTCCCAGTTCATGACGTTCTTCAAGCCCACAACCTTTCAGGCTCTGATAGATAAACTGGACCAAATGGACCAGATGGGCCACGGGCCTTCCTCTTCAAATAAGGCCCCTCGAAATAACAAGGGTAAAGTGAAAGCGGCCTTCGTTGCTAATACCCAACAATAACCGAATGGCCCAAAACTGGATGCTCGCCAAAACAACACGCATCCACGCCCATCCTTAGAGGAAAGACTAGGACGCGCTTACTCGTTTCCCCGCGACAAGATGAGAAAACTGTTTGAATTGGCAATGCATAATAAACTCATCACATTTCCAGACATGCGGCGTCCACCGCAACCCGGCGACATCAACAACCCTAACTACTACTCCTATCACAGAATGGTGAGCCACCCAATTGAAGATTGCTGCGTATTCAAAAACTGGGTCGAAGACCAGTATCAACAGGGAAAATTCGCGCTATCTGAAAACTGGAGGGTAAACCAACCCTTGAAGCACACCCCAAAAAAGGTGGACACGTAGGGGGCATCATGCTCACTTATGGAAGAAACTCTATGGGAAGTCGTTCCTTCAGCAAAAACCAAAAGAATGCTGAAGGATCTACAAGCATGTCCGGCAGTCAGGTGGAAAAGCCTACTTGAACCTGAAATCATTGAAGAGATGTTGAAACCACGTCCCGCACCGAAAATTGTTGACGGGGGAAAAAAACCCAAGTCAAGCCTTCGATTAAAAAGAAGAAGACCAAGAAGCCTATGCAGCCTGCTGAGTATAACGACAAACGCACAGATCTACAAAAATACATTGACTCACTGGAGGAGTACAACCAGAAGGTGCGGACACTGGTCACGCTCGAAGAGTTACTCAAGCATATTCTTGAAGACGAACATAGTAACAATGATGAGGAAAATGACTCATCAGAAGACACTGAAGACCGTGTAGCAAATTGCCATATGGTCTCCCGTTCGTCGTTATATGACGAAGAAGCTCCCTCAGCATCAGAAAACAACGTAGAGGAACTGGGGGCAGAATCGGCGCTAAAATCCCCAGAACTGTTAGAAGACCCGATCGAGAGGCTGTTAAACGAAACCTTTCAAAAAAGCAAAGTTGAACGAGAACGCGAGACAGCCATATACGAGAAGGCTAAGCGTCAGCGTCAGGATAAAGAAGCTGCGGCAAGGATGAGTCGTAAAATACTCCGACCAAACCAAAACACACCTGCTACAAATAAGAGGATGATCAAAACAGAGAAGCGGTTCGCCAAAGCCCTGTCAATGGGGATGAAGCCGCCACCTCTCGTAAGGAACACTCCCAGGATCATAATCCTCAATAAAGAAGGATCACATCCAGACTACTGCCTATATCATCGAAGGGTCACTCATCCTACCGAGGAATGCAGCGCCTTCAAGAAGTGGTGGCAAGGATACGTTGATTGAATAGATTTAGCGTGCTTGCGCTTTCTAAAAGATAGATCAAAAATATTTGTAATCTCAATCAAGAACGGCGTCGCATGGCAGCTAGCCGGTGAGTACGGGTCGTTCCACAGGGATGTTGTGACTTTCCGATTCGTTCTTACGAGTTAATTCCGAAAGGTGTTCGGACAGATTATTAAATCTAAAAATCTAAATTATCCTAGGGCAATTATCTAGATCTACTATTGCTAGGGCTAGGTTTAGGGATGGTTTGGAAATGTAATTAAATCTCACCACTTTCAATACCCGAATGAAGATCTATGAGGAGTTATGGTAATTATCAATAAAGTGGATTAGATCCGTTCGGGAAGGTGTTCCTTCCTCTAGGTTCTTGTCCTTCCTTTAGAGATCCTTATCCTAACCTCCATGGAAAACATCACACCCGGGCCTTTATACTACGGTATCACCGCTACCTCGAGGGATAGAGTGCCGTAGGGAGCGGTATGTGCATGTATGCATGGAGTCCTATTGTAAATGTTTGGTGGGTAAGAAAGGGATGAGAGATCTCATCTCTCAAAATCCTTCCCCAAAACTAAACCCTAAACAAGTTCCTAGGGCATGAAATTAAATTTACCTAGGGAAAGGAATTGAAATCTACACTAGGGCAAGAAATTAAATTACTTACAGATGCATCCCTCCAATCGTCCATGCAGGGTTGTCAGATCTGAATTTCAGAATTGAAGAGAGGCACCGATGCTCTCCATAAAGAATTTCTGAATTTTTATTAAAAGGAGGCATGAAGAGTTACAATGATTAGAGTTCCTATTTATAAAGAATAGGAAACCCTAGGGTTACATCTGATTTGCATGTCTACAATTACAAAAATAGCCCTTAGGAAGACCGGTCAAAGACATAAAGAATTATGGTAAAAATTTTATTCTCTAACTGCTCCACTCCACCGCGGAACCACGGCCCAAGGCCCTGTTTGGCCGCGGTTCCGCGGTCAACTAAGAAGATTGGGCTTTGAATTTTGGGCTGCAGCTTCTGGTCATTTTGGGCTTCCTGTATCTATATATCTTTTTCCATTTGGGCTTCTAGGTTGGTTCCAGATCTTCAGTGAACAATTTGCAATGGATTTTTAACCGTTCGCTTTGAGTCGATGTCTTGAATCTTGCTTTGTGAATTGTTCTTTATGTAGGCTTGATCAAGATTCTCTGTTTGTCGGTCAAAATCCACTTTTGCATCGTCTTTTCATCGTTTTCACTGCTTCCTGTCCAAGAACCTGTAACCTGTAACATGTAGCAGACATGCGTCAAAAGCACCCATTTATTTATAAAAAGAATAAGAATGGGGAATATAATAATACAATATTATGGTGTGAACATACGTTGCCCATTAAAAACACTTTAAAAGAATGAAGCGCGAAGCTCGTGCTCGTCGACGGCAAAATAGTAAGATGAACACACATGGAGAAACGACTAGCAACTTTCATATGGTTGGTACCAGTTCGGAAGGGAAAAAACCCTAAGTTCTTACCTTCAGAAGCGATTCTGAGGACGAAACGTCTCTCAGCCCTCTCTTCAAAGACTCTCCCTCCGAAAAAGAAGAAGAGGAGAAGAACTGCAAGAATATTCAGCTGCGTAACTGCACACTGCCTGAGAAGAACCTCGGACCTACAAACAAGGGTTCGAACAAACAAGATAAGAGGAAAGGGAAAATTTCTAAGGAAATTGTCCTCGATGAAGAAGCAGTCAAAGAGCTCACAATAAGGGACCCGCCTAAAAAAACAAGATGGACTATAATGTCCTTGCATATCTAAGGAAAATACCCTCACAACTGAGCATATTGGATGCTCTCCTCCTGTCCAAAGAGGCACGGGATTCCCTAATCTAGGCATTACAAGAGCCCGATCAGTTCCAATCTTTCCTCGCAGAGGAGAAGATGAAAGATGAACCGGCAGAGATCCACACAGCCGATATTACATTCAGTGATGAGGATCTCCTCCTCGGTACATGCGAGCATAATCGCCCGTTATACGTCACTGGGTACTGCCATGACATCAAGATAGGGAAAATCCTTGTCGATAACGGATCCTCTGTTAACTCTCTCAACGTGAGAGTGCTGAAAGAAATCTGTATGAACGTTCAGCACCTTGCCCGAGATAAAATTACAATCTCCGGGTTCGACTCACATTCGTCACGAACGCTTGGGTCCATAATACTAACGCTATGCTTTGGGCTGCTAGTCACTGACATCGAATTTCATGTCATTGACGCCAAGACTTGCTATAACGCTTTGGTCGGCAGGCCTTAGTTACATGAGTACAACGTCATCCCTTCTGCACAACATCAGTGTATGAAGTATTTCAAGGATGGCTCCGAGTACACCGTCATGGGAGAGCTAAATCCATTCTCCATAAACGAAGTCCAAAAATACAAAGACGCAAAGTACTTCCTACCAGATTTTGAAAATACGAAAAGGTGTCATAAACCGGAGGATAAACAGAAGTTTGTCGCCACTATCCCAATCTTTGGGAGCGATACCGAGGAAGATGAAGAAATAGTCTACTCGTGGTAAACCCAGAAAGAAAACAATAAGCCTGGACCATCTACTCCTATTTTGGTCTTTGGCAGCGACTCTGATGACGAGGCCAACGCAGTGTTCTCCATCTCTCCGTCAATGCAAACCTTCGCCGGAAGAGATCAGAGTTTACAAATTACAATGGCTCCGCCTCGGTATTATAAGGAACTTAATGCGCTCCATACATACAGCGTACAAGAAATGCACACTTTCTACGTACCTCCTAGGCGAAGAGGTAAAAAGGCGATCCTCTTTTACCAATCTACGGAGACCAAAGTAGAAAAAGAAGTCTGTCATGGTGTCGATTTTGCACTCGACAGGCTTCAACCAATCCGTCCGCCAAGATATTACGTGGAGGGATTGAAAAAGCTGTTAAGATGCCAAGGTGTACCCCTCGAACAAACTATTCGATAAGCCTAATTCTACAAAAAGATTTGGGATATTCCCGGGACTCAGCGAAAGATGCCCAATGAGAAGATGGAGACAACTGGGCTGGAATACGTTCGGTCCAAGAAACGGGAGCAGATCCACAGTTTCCGCGTCATAAACAGCTCTAGTGAAGCGGAAAACGCTCTTCCAAGTAGCCGTGACGTCAAATCGAAGCGAGATCCCGCTCTAAAAACGTTAAGTCCGTCGCTGGAAGAACAAATTGACAGGTTAATAAAAGAAGCTTGTCAAACGAGCCGGGACAATCACAGCCGCGAAATAGTCATTTATGAAAAGGTCAGGACGCAGCGTCTCAGTCAGCAATCTGCTGAGAAAGTAGACTATAATGCTTTTCATCCCCGGCCCACTGTATGTTCTTGCGAAAGGGGAAAATCCCGTAATGGAAGTAAAAACAGGGCAAATAACACAAACAACGTTCGAAAACAACAAAGCGGATCCAAGACGCCGTGCGGTCGAGAAAAACTCGATTGGAGCCCGTCCTTTATAAAGAAGATGGGTCGAGAATATTCCTTCCCTCAAGACAAGATAAGGAAAATATTCAAGCTTGTCATAAAACACCAAATGATGACACTTCCGGAGTCTCGGCACCCCGAACAAATAAATGAGATCCATCATCCGGATTATTGCTCCTATCACCGAATAATAGGTCATCCCTTTGAAGATTGCTTTACCTTCAAAGACTGGGTAGAAGACCAGTATCAATAAGGCAGGTATATGTTATCCGACAGCTGGAGGGTAACCCCGCCAAAAAGGCATAAGCCAAAAAAGATCTACCCCGTCAGGATAGGACCAGCTCAACATCAAGAATGGAAGCGAACTCGTACCTGCCATATGATAACACTCTCAAAAGAGGGAGGGCACAAGACTATGAATAACCTCTACAGGTGCTTCACAAATGAAGACGAGTACGAGATGATCTCAGAGTTTCCATCAGCACCAAAAAAGCTGGAAGATAGGATACACACCACGGCGGACAACCTAATAAAAATTGACTTAGGGACGGAAAATGATCCGAGACCAACGTTTGTCAGTGAACTGCTATCTGAGAAACAGGTGGCCATGTTAAAAGACCTGCTTATGCAGTATAAAGATTGCTTCGCCTGGAACTACTCCGAAATGCCGGGTCTAGATCCAAAGGTGGCAGTACATAAACTGGCTATATCACCAGGAATAAAGCCAATCAAACATGCACCAAGAAGGATGCGACTCGAACTTGAGATGAGTATCAAAGCTGAAGTCAAGAAACTAATCGACTCCGGCTTCATCCAAGAATTTCAATATCCCGACTGGATCGCTAACATCGTTCCAGCGATGAAGAAAAATGGGACGGTGTGCATCTGCGTGGACTTTCGGGACCTCAACAAAGCTTGCCCAAAGAATGACTTCCCAGTGCCCATTACCAAGCTTATGATCGATAACACATCTACCCATAAGGTTTTCTCCTTCATGGATGGATCTTCAGGATACAACCAAATAAAAATGCATCCTGAAGATCAGAGGCATACTGCCTTCCGGACCCTATTGGGCATATTCTGTTATAAAGTAATGCCCTTCGGTTTGAAGAACGATGGCGCTATCTACCAGAGGGCTATGACAAAGATCTTCGATGACCTCATCCATGAGATTGTCGAATGCTACATCGACGACCTTGTGGTAAAGAGCAAATCTCACGAGGAACATTGGAAACATCTAAAAATAGTGTTCCAACTTCTTCGGAACTATAATCTGAAGATGAACCCTCTAAAATGCGCGTTTGGAGTTTCCTCAGGCAAATTCCTAGGATTCATCATATGTCACCGAGGTATCAAAATCGACCCCTCAAAGATCAAGACGATTATGGAAATGCCCATGCCAAGAACCCTCAAACAACTGCATTCTCTCTAAGGAAAGCTCGCGTATATCCGGTGGTTCATAACCAACCTTTCCGGAAAATGCTGTCCCTACAGTCATTTGATCGTCTGGGATCAAAAGTGCCAAAATGCACTGGACGAAATCAAGCAATACCTGCAAAATCCGCCGGTATTGACCGCTCTGGTTAAGGGAAAACCCCTTATCCTATATACAACGGCCCTTGAGGGTTCTCTAGGTGTATTGTGGCCATAAGAGAACTGTAGGGTGTTTTTCGTCACCCCATTGAGATGGGAATACGCGCGCGCTTGTCAGGCGTATACTACAGATTCCCCCTGCCTAGGGTAGGCCGGGGTTTATTGATTGTGGGGATCTAAATCTCCGGCAGCCGCGGACTAAGCTGCCGTTAATTACCCCTCGCCTTTGGGGCGAGGGAACCTCCGATTAACGGGTTAAAATGGTCATGCGAACTCAATGTGCAGTGTACGTGTGTTTTGTTTTGAAAGGGGGGTTTGGATATATCGGGAGCCATGCAGAGTTTTTACGGGGGTCCCGCTACCCGGATAGCGGGCTGGGGGTCAAGGGGGCTAGCAGCCCCCTTGCGGGGTGCGGGACAGCGCCCTGTTAGAAATTTTTTCTAACAGGGACAGTGTCGCGGAGTATGTGTGTGTGTAAATATGTATACATATGTGTGTATATATATATATATGTATATATGTATATATATATATATAAAAGAAAGAGGGGGAAAAGGCGTCCAAAGGATGCGTGGGGCCAGCGCCTTGAGCGCTGTGCGCTTAGGTGCTGTGCGCTCAGGCGCAAGCGCGCCACGTGTCGGCATGTGGGCGTTTTGCGCTTGAACGCAAGCGCGCCACGTGTCGGCACGTGGGCGCTTTGCGCTCGAGCGCAGTGCGCCTGAGCGCAAGCGCGCCACGTGTCGGCACGTGGGCGCTTTGCGCTCGAGCGCAGTGCGCCTGAGCGCAAGCGCGCCACGTGTCGGCACGTGGGCGTTTTGCGCTCGAGCGCTGGGCGCTGGCGAGACAAAGGGACTTTTAGTCCCAGAACCAGAAGCTATGCTTCAGAAAGGAAATATTTATTATATATATATATATGTAAATATATGGAGTTAAACTCCTAAAATGTTTTGGTTGATGAAAAGGATTCTTCATCTTCCTCCTCTGTTGGCTGGATCTTGATGATCAAGAGATGTGAGATCTAAAAATCTCTCATTTCTAAGATCTAATGGTAGATCCAAGTTCCCCTTTGTGGGTTTTGTGGTGGAAGACTTCTTAGTTTTTGAAAAGAAAGAGTAAAACTCTTGATTCAATTCAAAAGGAATGAGAAGGTTTAGAACCTTGGAGAAGGAGCAGGAGGCACAAAAGATCTCAGATCTAAAATTTTTGTGGAGAGAATGAAAAATTATTTTTTTTTATTCATCATGTTGCCTTTTACAGGCTTACATATTTACATATAGCCCCTTGGGCTTCACAAAATGGCATTTTGCCTATCCCATGGCTCATGTGCCATTTCATTTTTGCATATAAGCCATGGGCTTACAAAAATTTGGCTTTCTGCCCGTTTAGTATACATTCATGTATAAAAAATTACATAAAAATTATTTATTACATGATCTATATTTTGGCATGGAGGAGGCTGGCCGCAGGCTCGACTTGGGCATGGGCCCGCTTGACCTGGGCTTGGGCCCGCTTGGCTTGGGGTTGACCTTGACTTTGACTCGGTCAACGGGGGTGTAAATTTTTACCCCGACAAAGTGCCCCCCATCAATAAATGCACACCGCACATTTGAGTTGTGTGCATGAAATTGATGGATCTTGAAGCTGAACTTCGAGGTGGAACATCATTCCAGAGGCGAAGCATCATCCCGGGGAGCATGATTCCCGGGGATAGGAGCATCATTCTGATTCGCGGAGCATAATTCCGAGGTCGGAGTATCCCTCGGGGAGCATGATTCCCGGGGATCGGAGCAACATTCCGAAGAGCGGAGCATGATTCCAGGGGATCGGAGCATCATTCCGAAGGGTTCAGAGCATCATTCCGAAGGGTGGAGCATGATTCCAAGGGTCAAAGCATCATTCCGAAGAGCGGAGCATAATTCCAGGGGATCGGAGCATCATTCCGAAGGGTTCAGAGCATCATTCCGAAGAGCGGAGCATAATTCCAGGGATCGGAGTATCCCTCGGGGAGCATGATTCCCGGGGGTCGGAGCATCATTCCGATTTGCGGAGCATCATTCCAATTTGCGGAGCATAATTCCAAGGATCGGAGCATCATTCCGATGCGCAGAGCATGATTCCAGGGATCGGAGTATCATTCCGAAGCGCGGAGCATAATTTCGATTTGCGGAGCATCATTCCAGGGTCGGAGCATCATTCCGAAGGATCGGAGCATCATTCCGAAGGATCGGAGCATCATTCCGAAGGATCGGAGCATAATTTCAATTTGCGGAGCATCATTCCGAAGAGCGGAGCATGATTCCAGGGATCGGAGCATCATTCCGAAGGGGGGAGCATAATTCCAGAGATCGGAGCATCGTTCCGAAGGGTGGTGCATGATTCCAAGGGTTCAGAGCATCATTCCGAAGAGCGGAGCATAAGTCCAAAGGATCGGAGCATCATTCCGAAGGGTTCAGAGCATCATTCCGAAGAGCGGAGCATAATTCCAGGGATCGGAGTATCCCTCGGGGAGCATGATTCCCGGGGGTCGGAGCATCATTCCGATTTGCGGAGCATCATTCCAATTTGCGGAGCATAATTCAAAGGATCGGAGCATCATTCCGATGCGCGGAGCATGATTCCATGGATCGGAGCATCATTCCGAAGAGCGGAGCATAATTCCAGGGTTCGGAGCATCATTCTGAAGAGCGGCAGACATTCTGACCGAAGCATGATTTCGATGCAGAGGTAGATTCCTAGGCGAAGTATAATTCCGACAAGGAAGGCAAATATTCCGAGGCGAAGCATTGATTTCGACACGGGGTACATTCTGAGACGGAGTATGATTCCGGCGCAGAGCTTGTTGGCTGACTTGATTCCGAGACGAAGCATAATTTCGATAGGGAAGGCAGGTACACCGAGGTGAAGCATTATTTCGACACGGGGTGCATTCTGAAGCGAAGCATAATTCCGACGAGGAGGTCGTTATCCCGAGGCGAAGCGTGATTTCGACACGGGGTAAATTCTGGGACGAAGCATGATTCCGCCGCAGAGGCTGTTGGTTTGATTTGATTTGGGTTAACATCAGCATCGCTACACTGGGATATGGTACCAGGAGTGAATCATCATTTGTCATGAGAGGATTTGGGGATTGTTTTTTTTGTTTGGCATCAGCATCGCTAAACTGGAATATGGTACCAGGAGCGAATCATCATTTGCGTTTGCTTATTAGGAAACGATGGCTTAGGAGACAGGTTTTAGGTCCCTATCGCCTAAGACTTTTCAACTTTGTGAGACGTAAGGGTCTCACAAAGCATTTTCTCCCTACAGGTCGTAAGGATCCCGTAAGTGTATTTTCTCCTTGGGAGTCGTGGGGACTCCCAAGTGTGTCGCTCCTTTGTGAGTCGTAAGGATCTCACGCGGGAATTTTCTCCTCACAAAGTAGAGAGGACCTTGTGAGTGCATTTCATCTTTTTCTCACGAATTTGCGCCCTTTCGGATTTTCACAAACTCGCCGGCAGTCCTGCTGTTTTTACTCACGGAGCCCTTTCGGGTTTTCATCCGTGCCCATTTTGCTTGTGGACATACATTTTTTTTTTGTTTTTTTGGAGAGATTGGGATTGTTTTACGCCCGTGGATTGTATACGGTTTTGCAGGATGTATGATCCAGACCGTAGGGCCATAAAATTTTGGGACTTTGTTGGCGTCTGCAATGCTACACTGGAATATGGTACCAGGAGCGACTCATCATTCGCCGTTGGGGTATGCGATTTGGAATTTGGCTGGCGTCTGCATCGCTGCACTGGAATATGGTACCAGGAGCGACTCATCATTCGCCATTTAGGGATTGGGATTTGGAATTTGGTTGGCGTCTGCATCGCTACACTGGAATATGGTACCAGGAGCGACTCATCATTCACCACTTGGGGATTGGGGAGCGATGGCTTAGGAGACAGGTTTAGATCCCTATCGCCTAAGGCTTTTCAATTTTATGGGCCGTGAGGGTCCCATAAAAGCATTTTCTCCCTACGGGTCGTAAGGATCCTGTAGGTGTATTTTCTCCTTAGGAGTCGTGAGGACTCCTAAGTGTGTTTTTCCTTCGTGAGTCGTAAGGATCCCACAAAGGTTTGTTCTCCTCATGTATCGTGAGGACACATGAGTGGGTCTTCTCAATGGAGCATAATTCCACCGGCGGAGACCAGCCGCGTAACTGGTGATTGCGGTGGGGCATGGGTATGCTGAGAATTATTTGAGCCCGTGGATTGTATACGGCAGTCAATTTGGGGACTGGCCGTAGGGCTGGGAGAATTTTGAAAAATTGGATTTTGGTTGGCGTCTGCATCGCTGCACTGGAATATGGTACCAGGAGCGACTCATCATTCGCCGCTGTTTTTTTTTGTTGTTTTTTTTATTTTACCGCGATTGCTCTATCATTTCAGCTTTTCTTATCGCGAAAATCGCGATTGCTCCATCATTTCGGCTTTTATTCGCGGTTGCCCCATCATTTCAGATTTATTTTCATCTTTATTTTACTCGCTGATTTTTATTGCGAGTTGCCCCATTATTTCGGCTTTTTTTTATTTTTCTTTTATTTACACATTTTCTTTTATTTACACATATTTTTTTTTACATTCCCAGTTTAACGACTTAGAGGTCGACTGTTCCAAGTTTAATGACGTGGTGGTCGATTGTTCCCAGAGGAAGGCAGATGTCTGAGAGAATCAGTTTCACGAAGAACTTCGGTCTCCGTTTGTATGAAATTGGCGGTCGCAGCTGGACTGTTTGTTAACATGCCTTTAGACAGTTCTGTCTCTCCTGCCTTGTACTGCTTTTCGACCCAATCTTTGAAGACGAAGCATTCCTCAATGGCATGACCTATCACTCTGTGATAGGGGCAGTATTTAGGGTCGTCGGTCCTATTCACTTCCTGCGGTCTTTTTGACTCTGGCAGTTGTAGACCGTTCTTCAGGGCGTCTTTGAATATTTTACGGATTTTGTCCCTTCTGAAGGAATAGACCTTATCCAGCTTCTCTTTCAGTGGAGATTCTCCTCCCTCTCCGAACATTGGCTTCCGAGGATGGTTGGCGCTAGGCCCGCTCATCCCTTGCTTATTTCGGTTAGCCGAAGTGTTGAAAGATTCAGAATCATCGGAGTTTCCGCCTTTGCGATTATCGTCCTTTCGGTTTCTCCAGGACCTATTGTTGTTTTGGGAATCCGAGGAGGACTCCTGTTTTGAGCGCTCCAGCATCTGAACTTTCCTGGTCAGCTCTTGGAATGTTTTGAGACCCGCGGTGCATAGAAACGGGGCCATCCAATTGTTGAGATTTCCGACGAGGAGACTGACAGATTGGTCATGCTCTATCGGCGGTTCGCATTTGACGGAGAGATTGCGCCATCGGGTTATAAAATCCGTGCTGCTTTCGTTGTTCTTGGGCCTGGTCCTTACGAGCTCGGCAATGGTGATCTTATCGCTGACGCTCATGAATCTTTGTCGAAACAAAGACTCCATTTGGACGAAAGTAGTAACGGAGCCATCCGGTATGCTCGCGTACCAGTCGAAAGCAACATCGGTCAAGCTATTAACGAACTGGCGGAGGAGAAGCGCATCATTGCCCCCAGTATTCCCGCATGAGGCTTTGAAGTGGGCGATGTGCTGATTCGCATTTCCTGTCCCATCGAATCTTTCGAATTTGGGGATGACATAGCCGCTAGGAAATTCTACCAGATCATACTGAGCTGGATATGGTCTCCCACTACTGCTGATATCTTTTTGCGCTTCGGCTTCGGCTACCAAGGTTTTGACTTTGTTGGCAACCAAATCCATGATTTGATCTTGAGTTAGCGGGCTACTGTCATCGGTAGCCAAGACATTTGCTGAGATAGGATGCGACTGATTTTCATGCGGTCCGCCCACTTTTGGATTTGAGGGAACGGGCATCGGCTGTCTCGGGACACCGTTTCCCGGTTCATGAGCTGAGCCATGTGCTTGATTGGGCGGCTGAGAGGCAAGTTGGGCCGTAAGCCGTAAGACGACATTTATCAAGTCGTCGATCTTTGAGTAGAGCTTGGCCATCTCCTTATCTTTGCTTCTGAGCTGTTTTCGGAGCTCTTGGAGAAGTTGCTGCTCTGCGGTCTTAGGACGGAAAGTTGGCTCATCTTCGCTTTCCGAGCCTGACTCTTCATGAATTGAGGGCTCTCTCTGCCTATCAGCCTCATCGAGAGGGTTTTCATCATCCAGCGGAGGCGGCTGTTCTTGGGAAGTGGCAACCACATTCAAGCCAGATTGGATTTGAGATGTGGTGGCCCCGTCCTTGCTCTTGCTGCGCGTGCCCACCACGTAGACAGTGTGGATAACACATTCAGCCATCCCCTCATCTTTGGCGGGGTAACCCTGTTCTTCGAACCTCATGAGGTTTAGCCTGGTAGTAGCCTTAGTCCTTTTGTTGGCTCTATATCTGAGCCTTTTCTCCCTCAGCTTCTCGATTTTGAAGGCTTGGCGGGCATCCGCTACCCGGGAAGCCATTGTAAGTTGATCAGAGGGGAGCTTAGAGAGGACACCCGATCGAGCAGTGGTCAAGGGCATCGCTGGAGCTTGCTCGGGACGCGTTGTATCTTTGTTGGTGTTGATGGCCTTGCCCCCAGCTGGGGCCAAGGAAAGTCGTTCAGACACCGACTTGCGTTTGGGTTGGGGTGCCCTTAAGATCACCATATTTGGTCTCCTGCCTTTCGAGACCGGTTTGTCTGCCACCAGGGCTTGAGGAGCTGGGATGGCGCCAACTGGCATGAACATAATAGAGCCGAATGGTAGCAACGGCTCCTCCCATTGTCGCCCGAGACTGGCCGGAAGGACCGTCCTAGAGTCTATCCTCATCGTGTAGGAGACGGGAGCTGAGTTCATCATCGAAGACATCGTCGGAAGGTGATTGCTTGAAAATCTGCATGAAAGAGCATTATTTTAGTATAAATACAGGTATGTATATTGATTGAGTTCGCATGAACGCTTAACCCGAAATATGGGAGGAGAGATTGGTCCCACCGGGCGTGCCAGAATCTGTAGGGTGTTTTTCGTCACCCCATTGAGATGGGAATACGCGCGCGCTTGTCAGGCGTATACTACAGATTCCCCCTGCCTAGGGTAGGCCGGGGTTTATTGATTGTGGGGATCCAAATCTCCGGCAGCCGCGGACTAAGCTGCCGTTAATTACCCCTCGCCTTTGGAGCGAGGGAACTCCGATTAACGGGTTAAAATGGTCATGCGAACTCAACGTGTAGTGTACGTGTGTTGTGTTTTGAAAGGGGGGCTTAGATATATCGGGAGCCACGCAGAGTTTTTACGGGGGTCCCGCTACCCGGATAGCGGGCTGGAGGTCAAGGGGGCTAGCAGCCCCTTTGCGGGGTGCGGGGCTGCGCCCTGTTAGAAATTTTTTCTAACAGGGACAGTGTCGCGGAGTATGTGTGTGTGTAAATATGTATACATATGTGTATATATATATATGTATATATGTATATATATATATATAAAAGAAAGAGGGGGAAAAGGCGTCCAAAGGATGCGTGGGGCCAGCGCCTTGAGCGCTGTGCGCTTAGGTGCTGTGCGCTCAGGCGCAAGCGCGCCATGTGTCGGCATGTGGGCGTTTTGCGCTCCAGCGCGCCACGTGTCGGCACGTGGGCGCTTTGCACTCGAGCGCAAGCGCGCCACGTGTCGGCACGTGGGCGCTTTGCGCTCGAGCGCAAGCGCGCTACGTGTCGGCACGTAGGCGCTTTGCGCTCGAGCGCAGTGCGCCTGAGCGCAGCACGCCACGTGTCGGTACGTGGGCGCTTTGCGCTCGAGCGCAGTGCGCCTGAGCGCAAGCGAGCCACGTATCGGTACGTGGGCGCTTTGCGCTCGAGCGCAGTGCGCCTGAGCGCAAGCGAGCCACGTGTCGGCACGTGGGCGCTTTGCGCTCGAGCGCAGTGCGCCTGAGCGCAAGCGAGCCACGTGTCGGCACGTGGGCGCTTTGCGCTCGAGCGCAGTGCGCCTGAGCGCAAGCGAGCCACGTGTCGGCACGTGGGCGCTTTGCGCTCGAGCGCAGTGCGCCTGAGCGCAAGCGCGCCACGTGTCGGCACGTGGGCGTTTTGCGCTCGAGCGCAGTGCGCCTGAGCGCAAGCGCGCCACGTGTCGGCACGTGGGCGTTTTGCGCTTGAGCGCTGGGCGCTGGCGAGACAAAGGGACTTTTAGTCCCAGAACCAGAAGCTATGCTTCAGAAAGGAAATATTTATTATATATATATATATGTAAATATATGGAGTTAAACTCCTAAAATGTTTTGGTTGATGAAAAGGATTCTTCCTCTTCCTCCTCTGTTGGCTGGATCTTGATGATCAAGAGATGTGAGATCTAAAACTCTCTCCTTTCTGAGATCTAATGGTAGATCCAAGTTCCCCTTTGTGGGTTTTGTGGTGGAAGACTTCTTAGTTTTTGAAAAGAAAGAGTAAAACTCTTGATTCAATTCAAAAGGAATGAGAAGGTTTAGAACCTTGGAGAAGGAGCAGGAGGCACAAAAGATCTCAGATCTAAAATTTTTGTGGAGAGAATGAAAAGTTGTTTTTTTTATTCATCATGTTGCCTTTTACAGACTTACATATTTACATATAGCCCCTTGGGCTTCACAAAATAGCATTTTGCCTATCCCATGGCTCATGTGCCATTTCATTTTTGCACATAAGCCATGGGCTTACAAAAATTTGGCTTTCTGCCCGTTTTGTATACATTCATGGATAAAAAATTACATAAAAATTATTTATTATATGATCTATATTTTGGCATGGAGGAGGCTGGCCGCAGGCTCGACTTGAGCATGGGCCCGCTTGACCTGGGCTTGGGCCCGCTTGGCTTGGGGTTGACCTTGACTTTGACTCGGTCAACGGGGGTGTAAATTTTTACCCCAACAAGAACGATCAGGGAAAGGAGAGAGCTCTGTACTATTTGAGTCGAGTTCTCATGGGGGAAGAAGATAACTATTCCCCTATCGAAAATCATTGCCTGGCACCAATCTTCGCAAATAACGAAGTTCGGACATTATGCCTTGGCACATGAGGTCCACCTCTTATCGAAGGTGGATCCTCTCGGATATCTAATGTCAAAGGCCATACTAACAGGAAAGCTTGACAAATGGGCCTTCCTCCTGATGGAGTTCTTGATAACGTATCGTTCCCTCAAAGCAGTGAAAGGGCAGGCCATTGCGGACATTCTCGCGGAGCATCTGATACCAGCTGACTCCCCATTAAATTGTGAATTGGCAGACGAACATGCGTTCAATGCAATCGAAGAAGAAAATGATTCCCAATGGGAACTCTACTTCGATAGAGCATCTTCCATGAAGCGGTGAAAGCAAAACACCCCCATAAACAAAGCCGGGATGGGCCTTATCTTCGTGACTCCGTGAGGAGGGATATTGCGTTACGCCCTCTCCTTAACAGAACTAAGGACTAATAACGAAGCTGAATATGAAGCTTTGATAGCAGGTCTCGAGATCGCTATCGACATGGGGATCAAAGACCTCCTCATATATGGGGACTCCCAGCTGATCGTTAGCCAAGTAAATGGCGACTATCAGACATGCAAGCCAGAGCTGATAAAGTATGGCGAAAGAGTGCAGCAACTGCTGACACAAATTCTTTCCTATACCCTGGAGAATATACCGCGAGCGTAAAACAACAGGGCAGATGCATTGTCCAAATTGGATAAGGAATTGGCTGATGAAAATCTTGATGACGTAAGGATCATTGTGCAAAGTAGCAGGGTTCTCACGCCAACAGGTATATCTTCGGAAGACCTAATAGGGCCATCCGAAAGAAAAGAAATGATCGAACAAGTAGCCCTTCAAATAAAGGATGAAGAAAAGGTCAAAGACTAGAGGGAAGTCTTCATAGACTACTTTAAGTTCCAACGAACGCCCGAAAATGCGTCGTTTAGACATCAACTCATGATACGAGCTCTGTCTTTCGCCTTCGTCAATGTTACTTTATATAAGAGATCGTTTGATTGTTTATGGTTAAGATGCCTGGGGCCGGAGTAAGCAAAGAAATTCGTCCAAGAAATACACGATGGACTCTGCGGTTCTCACCAAGCTGGACCAAAGATCAAGCTGAAGATAAAAAGAATGGGTTACTATTGGTCCACAATGATTCATGACCGCCTCGAATATGCGAAGCAGTGTCACTCGTGCCAAATTCATGGGGACTTCATCCATCAACATCCAAATCCGCTACACCCGACAATGGTCATCTGGTCGTTCGAGATGTGGGGAACAAATATAATTGGCCCTGTCAACCAGCGTCCTCCAAAGGACATCGGTTTATATTAGAAACGACCGATTACTTCTCTAAGTGGGAAGAAGTAGTACCACTAAGGGAGGTGAAGCAGGAGAATATCCTCTATTTCTTACGAACCCATGTCATCTATCGGTTTGGCACTCCGCGACGGATAATCTCGGATAATGAGCCAGCTTATAGAAGTCATAAAATCAGCCGCTTCGCACAGCAGCATAAAATAGATTGGAGATACTCTTCAGTCTATAATTCTCGGGCCAACGGTCTAGCTGAAGCGTTAAACAAGACCTTGATAAAGATTATAAAAAAGACGGTGTCCAGAAACAAAAAAAGATTGGCACGAAAAGCTGCATGAAGCTCTCTGGGTGTACTGAACAACGTTCAAGACAGCCACGAATACAACACCATACGCATTGGTGTTCGGCACGGAAGCAGTGCTTCCGTTGGAAATAGAACTCCCCTCTCTACGAGTAGCAGTTCGATACAAGCTGACAGATGAAGAAAATGCCCATCTTAGACTTGAGGAACTCAACGCCCTCGACGAAACTCTCCTTATAGCACAGCAAAATCTGGAGGCTTATAAGGCAAGGATGACACGGTCATACGAAAAACTGACCAGGCCGAGAACATTCCGCCAAGGCAAACTCATACTAGTCGTCAAAAGACCAATGATCCCCAATCGTGCAAAACGGGGGAAGTTTGAGCCGAACTATAAAAGCCCATACATCATAGACAAAGTCTACCAAGGTGGAGCCTACCTGCTCATGGATATGCATAGCGAAAGACCCTTCCGGCTAACAAACGATCGATTCGTCAAAAAATACTATGCTTGACGGGTCACGAGTTAGGTCAATGATAGATGACGACGCTTGTGTCCGCTCGCTATCTTCCTGAGACAGAACCCTGAAAGTAGTATCCAAAAGCTCCATCGCCTCAAACATGACGATAATGGACCGAAACATCCTTAAACTAATATTCGTCCTAAAAACGGGAATGTTGGACCGAAACGTCCTTAAATTAATACCCATCTCAAAAATGGTGATATTGGACCGAGAAGTCCCTAAAGTAACAATCCGCCTCAAACATGGCGATATTGGACCAAAATATCCCTAAACTAATAATGGACCGAAAAGTCCTTAAACTAAAAATCTGTCTCAAATATGGCAATAATGGACCAAGAAGTCCTTAAACTAAAAAGCCGCCTTAAGCTTGGCGATAATGGACCGAAAATTCCTTAAACTAAAAATTCGCCTCAAACATGGAAATAATGGACCGAAACGTCCCTAAACTAGCGCATCACCCTAAATACGGCGATATGCTCCCTTGAGATCTATATTGCAATCGAAGTCTTAGCGGCAAAGATTGCAACTCAAGTCCCACTGGCTTCACAGCTATTCCGGCAATGAAGCCACCCCCAAGTCCCACCGGCAAACAGATGGGTCACCTGTGATGACACTATTCTCGAGAGTTTCACCGCGTTAAAAAAAATGGTATATCCACAAGCAAAATGGGCACGGATGAAAATCCGAAAGGGCGCAATGAGTAAAAAACAGCAGGACTGCCGGTGAGTTGTGAAAACCCGAAAAGGGCGCAAACTCGCAAAATAAAAATTCATGTGCACTTGCAAGGTCCTCTCGACCTTGTGAGGAGAAAATACTTGCGTGAGATCCTTACGACTCACAAATGAGCAACACACTTAGGAATCCCCACGATTCCTATGGAGAAATTACACTTGCGAGATCCTCACGACTCGTAAGGAGAATTCCCCTTATGAGACCCTCACAGCTCGTAGGATTCAAAAGCCTTAAGCTACAGGGATCTAAACTTGTTCTTAATTCGTCATATTCCCCTAATGTTTCCCTACAGGCGGTCCTATATTGACCCTTGTATACAATCCATGAGCATAAATAAATATATCCCCCACCAAGTTCCACCAATGATGAGAAATGACCCTATATAATGAACGACACTTGTAAGTCCTCTCGACTTATAAGGAGAAAACACTCTTGGAAAATCCTTACGACTTATAAGAGAAAACGCATTTAGGAATTTCCACGATTCCTAAGGAGAAAACACACCTACGAGATCCTCACGACTCGTAGGGAGAAATACCTTTATGAGACCCTTACGGCTCATAAAGTCAAAAGCCTTAGTCAACAGGATCCTAACCCTGTCTACTAAGCCATATTTGTTCAAATCGACAAAGGTAAATGATGATTCTCTCCTGGCAACATTCCAGTTGTAGCGATGCTGATACCTAAACAGGTGTCAAATTCTAAGTCCTCTCACGGCAAATCATGAATCGTTCCTGACAATATTCCAGTTGTAGCGATACTGATACCACAATGGGTATTAGGACCAAGTCTCCAACTCGCGATAAAAATCAGCAGGCAAGAAATATGCATAAATAGCCGAAATGTTTGGGTAACTCGCAATAAAAGCATCGAGTAAAAAAATAGCCGAAATGATTGGACACCGCGATAAATAGCCAAAATGATTAGGCAATCACGACTTTCGTGACATAAAAATTGAAAAGATAGAGCACCGCAGAAAGAAATAAAAAAAATGAATGAAAATGAAACTTTTCTGCCCTGCAAGTATTTCCATATTGACTCTTGTATACAATCCATGGGCATAAATGAAAGAAATGGAATCTTATTTTCCCACCACACTTCGTCAAATGGAGAACGATGTCTTGACGGTTCATATACAATCTAGAGACTATCCCGGCGTTCCTTCTTGTTCCAGCAGGATGCAGACGCAACGTCATCATAAAAAAAGAAAGACCCAAGGGTCAAAGCAAAAAAATAGAGTAATGGCAAAATCCTAGCTCCAAGTCTTGACGGTACATACACAACCTAGAGACTATCCTGGCGTCCCCCTTCATTTCAGCAGGGTGCGGATGCAACTATCAAATGAAATTGGAGCAATGGCATATTCCTAGCTCCGGACTTCAATTGCAATACATACAGCATAGAGGTCCTACAGATGTCTACCCTATTTCAGCAAAGAATCGGCGCAACATCGTAAAAAAAATGAAGTGACGATATATTCTCGTATTCGGGTCTTGACGACAACTCATATAAAGCCTAAAAGACCATTAGAGATCATCCCACCCCAGAAGGGTGCGGTTATGACTCATCGGGGCTCCAAATTGAGCCTAACCTCTAGTAAAAAGCGTCACAGCAAATTCCTAACGCTTGCTCTTCCGACGGTAATATGACCTAAGGAGATTATTTGAAGACGTGTTGTTCAGCCCCCGAAGGGATCAGAGACACGACAGTCGCAGGGCTACTCGAACAGCGGCTTAAAGACTGCATATCGAGGAATACATCAGCCAACGCGACGGTACCACGGACTAAAACCCTAGTACCACAAAGCTAACGGACCCCTGTCGTAAAGAATGGGGGTTATCTACATACAACGTTAGGACAAGTTTGCATGTAAACCCAAGAGAAGTAAACTAAAAATACTCCAAAATGAGTACATAAACTAAAAACTCCAAAATGAGTACATAAACTAGAGACCCCGAAATGAGTGAATAAACAACAAACTCCGAAATGAGTACATAAACCAGAGACTTCGAAATGAGTGAATAAACTAGAAACTCCGAAATGAGTATATAAACTAGAGACTCCGAAATGAGTGAATAAACTAAAAACTTCGAAATGAGTACATAAACTAGAGACTCTGAAATGAGTGAATAAACTACAAACTCCGAAATGAGTATATAAACTACTTCGCGCTAGATCAAGACATTAAACACTGAGGAGTGCATGCAAAAAAAAAGAACATATATTCTTTATTCATAAATCGAAATATTTGAAAGATACAATTTATATATAAAAAAAGGGGATACAATTCTAGCCTTTAAGAGGGCAGGGCTTTCAATAAAGTGGCAACCCATTCACTTTTTTGCCGCGACTCCTTCTCACGCTCCAATATTGCGGCCAGCATTGCTTCGACTTGAGCCCGTTGTTGCAAGCACGACGAAAGCTTCTCCGAAATTTCCCGCTTAGCAACTTCGCAGTCTCGCATTCCTTGCTCAGTAGAGTCAAGGTTCTGCCTCAGTGCCACTCCTTCAGAAATGCACTGTTGAAGATTTTCAAAGATAATCTGGAGTTGCGCAGCATTCGCTTTGATCTGGGCATGAAATTGGCTTGATTCGCTGAAAGCCGCTTCATGCTCCTTCTGCTTCAGGACCAACTTCTGTTCGAAGTATTGAATAGAAGCGGCACTTTGTTCGATCCATGCGACCAATTGAGCCTTCGAGGATAAGCCTCAGGCGCAAGACGTTTGTGTTCGATCTCGTGGAGGCAAACCTCAATTCGCTTACAGTAGTCAACCCAGATGCCGACGAAATCTTCATTGTGAAAAGTCACAAGAGTCGCCAGCATGGGGTTGACTTCGTCCGCAAAGTCCGCAGCAGAAGTGAGAGTTTCAACATTAAGGTCTTCAATAAATTCACTTAGTGTTCGCCTGCTATTTGACGCACCTCTGGAAGACTAACGTTTAGCGAAGGGCCCCGCGAGCATAGAAATACAAGACTCAAAAGGAGCCAAAACCGGTATAGCTGCCGCGGAATAAGACACACACAAAGAAGGGTCAGATTTTAGCCTAAAATAAATAAAAAAAGGAGGAATGAGATCTAACTTACCAATAGTTGAAACGGGCAAATCAGAGAGCGTAAAGGGCTCGACTATTTCTTCGTCCTCTCCCTCGAGCCGTAAGACTGTAGTCAATACGGGAAAAGCCTATTAAAAAGAGGTTACTTGTGGAAAGGTGAAATAAGAAATAGAATATATACTGACTAACGCCAGAAAGAGGGACAGATCCTGATTGGAAAGCAAGGTGTGAGGTTAACATTTGGCATAAGCGGTCGAAAAAACACTCCTACAGGATTACAACAATATACGGTAAAGAAATTAATCCAAGAAGTAATATCAATACTGAAACAAGGAAATAAAAGATCTTTACCTTCCGTCGCTGAACCCGAGAGAACTTGGGGGGTACGAAAGAAATAGGTGGAACAGCGACAGTCATGGTGATGGCTAACGAGGGGTCTTCGATCAACACGGCGCCAGGGTTTACCGCACGTATATTCAAAATAAAGGAGATATTAGCAAATGTGTCTAGCAGGACTGAGAACCCAAAAGTGATAACACGAGGAATACCTGACGGGGCAGAAACCATAGCGGTATCTGGAGCGTCACTAGTTATGACAGATTCCTTGATTTCCACCATCACCGAGAAAACGGACTCAACGTCTGTACCTTCGTCTCCCGAATCAATAAGGGTCGTCGTTATGCTAGCGTCACCCGCAGATATCGGGGATCCACAAGGAGAAGAAGTGGTAGCTGGAACAAGCTCAGATTCGATATGAAGGCTCGGCGTCCCAGAATCCCCAGACGCTGGCACCTCACCTTTAGCGCTAACACCTGAACTCGGCCCTGCTGTACTATTTAAAGAAAAATTTGTTATAATTCAAGAAAAAACAGCTGTGGAAAGAAACCTGGAGAAGTAAATAAGTCTTACTAGGTTTCATTAGGATATCATGCGCTGTCTTAAAGTAACCGCTCAGCCTCTTCACGAGCTGCGCGCGCAATCTGCCTATGAGCGGTTGATAAGGCAGAAGGAATGTCCTCCATGGGAACATTAGGAGGTCGTATATCACTTGAACCCGCACCTATGGCCAAGCTAGCCTGACGCTCCCTCGCTGCATGCTTCCGACGCTTCCTCTCGGCTTTAGCCGTACGGAGAGATATCCTCATAACCACAGACAGGGGAATGTCTTTATCCGAATCAGGCTCAGCCTCTGGATCGACTACAATGTTCTTCATCGGCTGTTTAATGACGCTTCCCGCAGCGGTCCTAGGGTGACCTCAACGGTAGCCGGTAGCTCTGAAGGCTCCGTAGGTGCCATCAAGGGAGAGATATCCTCCACACCACCACCTAAAGACGTCATCGCACTCGGGATAACACAAGTTGTGATGGTTCCTATAGTAAAAAAAGGGGAGTCAGGGTGAAAAAATGAGCTAAATATGTGTATTCAAAAGCGTCACAAAACGAATCATACCGTGGCCAATAGAAGCGCGAAGCCTCTCCTCTTCCTCGAATGTTTTGAGGGACGCCAAAAGAGCCTCTTCAGTAGAGATGCCTGTTAAGAAAAGAGCGTTAATAAAACGCGATAAACTCTAAAATATACAAATGAGTATAAATGAGATATACCTGACGCCGCAAGAGAAGCAAACACTGCTTGCTCGCAGGCTAATCATTCAGAAGCCTCAATAGCAGCTTGAAGATTAGTTGCGACATTCTCATTAGTAGAAGCTTCAAACAGACTGTCGTTGGTGCCGTATTCGGACAAGCCTTCGCTATAGGGAGCGTGAGGTTCCTGACCAAATACAACGTCAGCTGAAAACATGGATTTTTTCTTTTTCTTCTGAGAGCCGGCGGCAACACTTGGCGGTAGAAGCTTGCGCTTTACAGGCTTCTTGGGATGGCGAGCCCCGATTTCCGAGCCAATACCTGACTCAAGAGACGCTGCAGTCATCACATCACCAGAAGCACTTACGTCCGGTCGTGGCTTAGCCGTCGACACTATTGGAAAGGCTCGGGGAACTACAACCGCGTTACTCTCTCTCAAGGAAGGGCGGACCACTGCCCGTCACTTTAGCGAAACCGCGGGATTACTGCCCGGGACAGAATCTTTATGATCGAGAAGCATCTGTCTTTCTTCTTTGATAACAACGCTCGTCGCATGTTGATACCAGGCAATGTAAGCATTTGAGGCTTTCGGGATATGACTTGGCTCGGCGATTAGAAAATGAGACCTCATATTCAGCCGCATAAAATGGTGCACCGCGTTGCGAACGCTCTCCTCGGTAGCAACTGAATCGACGAGAAATGCTTCCAGAGGAACGCCTTGGTTATAGCCAGATTGCTGAGCAAAACGATGCGGGTTATACCTCATGAATAACACCAAAGCATTTTGCCTGAATACTAAGAAACCCGGCCTGATGGAATACAGATGCACAATCGCCCAGGCCCTCAAAGCAGAAACCCCATCCTTAAAGGCATCATGAAGCGGTTGGACCACTTTGGAGGGTTCTTTACCAATGGTCAAGACCCTATCAACAAAAGTCATGCTGTCCCCAACCATGCGCGGAAGCAGGAGCAATTGCCGAGCCTCTCGCTGTGTTGGGTCCGGAGAAAAAGCGTCGACCAATTGCATGACCCGGGGGAAATTGTACCCTTCATAAAATCTAGGTCTTTTATGCACATCAAAGGCATCCAACACGTGCATCTCGATCCATGAGTGAAGTAATGCAATGGGAGATTTACGGGATTCAAACCCGGCTGGGTGGTGTCGGCCGCTATACTTAGACCATGATACAAGTGGGCCAGTCCTGCAACTCCAACAGCCATACGCGTCCCTGCCGCAATGCGATGAGCCGGATTGAAAACAGACGGTCTCATGTAGCGAGGGTGCATTGGGAGTGCAAACCAGTTCAGCCAAAAACCAATGAAGCCCATGAAAAACGTTTCCTCGTCAATATCCGGAGCGGCAATCTCTGCAAAAGGGATGATAGGGGTGTCAAGAATAAAGAACTGCTTTAAATCCGCATCTGCAGTCGGTAATTTGTCCAAGTCAAACCCGAACGGATCATCAAGCTTGGCGAACTTCGCAGCCTTCTTCGATAAAACATCCGGACGAAGGAAACGGGCAACAAAGTCCGTAAAGCTAACTCCATGCCCCCCGGACTCCAAAAACAAGCTCTCATGGATGTTTAACACCTTGATCAAACTCGGGAACTTGTGGCGGATAGCATTTTCCGGGGTAAGGCCCATGACTACCGATTCGGTGGCAAAAATATACCCGTCAGGAGGAAATATCTCCTCATAATACTCCCCTCTGACGGGTAACCCGGAAATTTATGCAAACTCTTCCAGCGAAATCGATACCTCACGGTCCGACAAAAGAAACGTGTGTGTCGGGATATTCCACTGCTCCAGGAAGGATTTAACCCACCACACATGAGGAGTGTAGTAATAAAAGAGAGACGCGTAGACCGCTGGGTATAACCCGATTTTTAGCAGTAGCGATTTCTTGGCCGATAAAATGTAACGAGCCCACTGGAGGTAACCAGCCGGATGTTGAGGGGACACTCCTGTTGTGTAAACCTTACCCCACGGACACGCTTCTCCTTGACACATGCGACGCCCCAAAATATCTAGGGCCATCGGCAGATGGACTGGTATCAACGTCATGGAAGGTTGGAGACGGCCCTCCGCGGTCTAATTGACCTCTTCCACAGCATAAGCGACCTGTGGAGGGTCAGCATAATGAATCGAAGGGATCGATTCTGATGACGCCGCATAAGTAAAACTGCGCCGACCCCGGATAATATAGCTATACCATACTCCCCATAGACGAAAGGATTTCCGTTCCGGATCGTAGTCCCAGATTAAAGCAAGGACTTCACAATCAGTAGGGGCGTCGGCAAAAGCACTCTCCGAACGAACATAAGAAAAAAAGGAATCGGAAGCCATGGTACCTGAAAAGAAAAACCGGTGGAGGGTTAGCAATTAAAATACTAAAATCACTACAGTCTAAAGGAAAAATAGCGGGCCCCACAAAATTAAGGTAATGGCTCATCAATGATGACATATGCACCAATTGTGAGAATCCAAAAGGATTCTCATTAATTGAATAGTCCCATTAAGCAGTGGAGTTAAAAACTCCCAATGTTCTCGAAAAACGAGTTCTGTTAAAAAACAACATATTCAAATATGTAAAAAGGGTATTAAAACCCTAAAAAGAATAGGAAGGGGAATAAAATTCCCAAAAGTTCCAAAATTTCTCAGAGCTAAGCTCTGTAAGACAAATGGAATTAAATTCCTCCAATAATGGGATTAAATCCCAGAAATCCCCCATGTTGGGAGACAGATAGTAAATATAATGGAATTGAATTCCAGAGACCTTCAAAAATCAGGTTCAATGATAGGGTAAAACCCTAAGAAGAGAACTAACGATTCTCAGGAATGCCCATTAATTTAAGATCCACGGTTTACTCAAAAAAAGGGGGGAAAGTTCTTTTTAAGATCTCTAAGAAATCATTTCAAGAAAAGAATCAAGCTCTATTAATGGGTTAAAAATCCAAAACAAAAAAGGAGGTTCTTTTAAGAGTTAAACGTTATTCCTAATCCTTACCAAATTTTTTGGCAGAGTTTAACTCTGATCAGAAGGGGTTCTATGGGCAGAGATCTAAGCTCTGAGATGAGAATTAAATTCTCAAGGAAGAAGGAAACTTAAGGAAGATGATGAGACGGCAGTCATCTCAGGGGCCAAAGGCCCTATTTATAGAACGTGAGAGGACGGTTCAACTCCTTAGAAGATCAAACGGTGGTAAAAGTGACACCGTTGCACTCACGTGTAAGCCACGTGAGAACAACGATGGGGGGCATTTTCCCCCCTAATATTTAAACATAATAAAAGAGCTAAGCTCTGTTAAATTATAATGAGGCAGCGCCTCACGTGCTCCCGACGAGGGCGCTAGAACCAGTGCCAACCTTGTAAAATTAAATCCTATGGTGGCGCCACACGTGAAGCTTACGTGGGCGCCAATGCAAAGCACAGGAGCGTCTATCATATATAAGAATTAAATTCTTAAGTGGCGCTCACATGCATGACACGTGAGCGCCGGCGCCCAAGTTAAAGTCGGCAGAACTAAATTCTACAGGGGGATATTTCCCTAAAAACTGGGATACTCTCTGTTGAACAGAGCCGTTGGATCAAAAATCCAATGGAGATGATAAATCATCAAAATATAGAATTAAATTCTATTATGAGAAAATATCTCCCAAATCTTTCTAATACTATCAGTTGGATCAAAGATCCAATGATAGAATAAAATTCTATTATGGAAATATTTTGCTCAATCTTTACAAACAAAAAAGATTGCTCTCTGTAAAACAGAGAACCCTTGGATTAAAAATCCAATGGTGATTAAAAATCACTGTTTTACAGAATAAAATGTTGTACACGGGAAAATATTTCCCCAATCTTGTTAAAAACAAGAAAACATATTCTGTAAAACAGAAATTCTTGGATCAAAGATCCAACGATGGGTAAAATTCCCCGAACATTTTGAGACCAATTAAATCAATTGGTGTCTCTCAAATGAGAGATTTTCTCAAAACTAATTAACAAACTTGCCTCTAGTATATAAAAGACCCGAGACTTCAAGTCTCATATAGAGGGAACCCCCCATAAGCTTCTGCAAAAAAAAAATACAGCGAGCCCTCAAAACAAAAGAGAATTTAATTCTCAATAAAAAAGAAATACCTTCCTCCTCAAAACCCTAGGTAAAGAAAAATCGAGATCAAAACATCTCCTTTACCTAACGTATCTAAGGGTTTAACCCTTCTCAAGAACTTAGTTCTTTATCTGGATCAGAGATCCACAAAACAAGTCTTCCATAAGTTGAGAATTTAATTCTCATCGGAAAGATCTTGTTCTTGAGAATCAAAGATTCAGAAAAGAGCTAGGGAAAAAGAAAAAGAACCTATCCTATGGGAATTTAATTTCTCCGAAAATAGGGTTTAACCCTAAAAGAAACTTGGTTTTTATAAAAGAAAAAATATAAGAACTTAGTTCTTAAAGAAAACATGATCCCGGATCTTCAAAACAAAGATTTTGGTGATCATTAATGGTCAAAATGCCATTAACAGAGATTCAATATCCGGAAAAAAAACTTAGCGTATCACGTGCTTTCCACGTGGGCGCCCTCCTAACAGCACCCAGCGCCTCACGTGAAAAATACGCCGGCGCCCAAAGCAGAAGGCCAGTGCCATTAACAGATTATTCAACACTTGATTCAATAATCCGGTTATATCATATATAACCTGACTGATATCAAATATCGCTAGATTAGAATACAGTATCACATACTCGTATTTAATCAAGCTCCCGCACATATCTCCATATATGCCCTACTTCATTTCGCTTGAGTTAGGAAAGCTCTGTGTGAGACTCTAAAGACTAGTCAATACGCCAGCAGTAGGTAATGATCACATCAGATACCCACAAGCCGTCAGCGGTACTAGCTGGACGTAACGGCTACCCAGGTATTGAACGAATAGAAGATCAACAAGCAAACTTGTCCAAACTCCCGTAGAGCCTATAAGCAACACTTACCGTACAACCTGGTCTCTTCGTCTGATATGTCGTATATCGAGTCTGGGGGTGGAATCGTCAGACCCCAATAACTTGATAAGTCATGCCGATGTGTGGCCTATAACATTTCGAGAAACTACTAATAACACTTACCAGTAAATCTCATCAGCCCTGGCCAGGGACTTGCTGTTATAGCCAATCGAGCATAGCGCAACATCAACCCCCAATACCGGGAGAGACGAAACCCCCCTATCGCTCACTGCCTCCATGTGACTCAGGACTGTACCCAAAATCCACCTGTTTGCACGACTCCTTTGAGCCGTAGTAGGGAGGAAATCAAAGCACAGCGGGAACCATACAAGACACTATGACGATCTCGGGTCTACAGACTAACCTGTACAAGTGTCACCAGAGAACTGCTATCTGACGATAGGTATGGTACCATCTAGGAGTTCTCGGCGAGTCCTGTTCAGTGTACCCATTCTCTAATGAGAACCTGTGTACAATCTTTGATGTCAAACACCAATGGTTATGTGATCAACCATCGCCCCATACAGGGTCAAGAAACGTACACACTAGTCTACTCTGGAATATCGATGCCCTGTCTCGATATTCTCTCGACTAGGAACTGTTAAAGGATGTGCTTGCGGACTACACAATCCCCACTAGTATGATCTGCATCATAGTCCTGGTATTCAAGCCAACATCCTAAGGGCTTTATCAACATGTATCAATGAGATAGTAAACTAAAACAAGTGTACATGTTAAGATAAAGAGCAACAAGATAGCATACTATCATGTCAAGCAAGAAAGTCCTCTATATATATGTCCAAGTATCCACTATAATATACAATAATGACCTTTAGGGCATACATATTACTAACACAAGGACCTTTTGGAGGAAGGGGACGAGAATGTGATTGTTTCTGTTCATATTGTAAGATGACTGGCTACATTAAGGATACTTGCTATTCGCTTCATCCGAAGTTCCGACTTCAGTAGACTGCTAGAGTAGCTACTTTTGACATGATACCTGCCACTTCTACTTCTCATGGTGCTTCTGGACTTTCTGATCAGGAGATATTGCGACTTAGGTTTCTTCTTGTAGAATCTATTTCCTCGAGCTCCACCACTGTTCTGGCTAGAGGTAATACATGTCTTCTAACCCATACACCTCCATCCTCATGGATTATGACCCGGAAGTATCATATCATATGACTGGAACATCAAGTGTTTTCTCCTCCTTATTTAAAATTTCATATACCGGTGGTATTACACTTGCAGATGGTTCAATCTCTAAAGTAGAGGGCATTGGTCCTATATCTCTTAGCTCATCTCTTTATTTATTATCGGCATTATATGTCCCTTCATTTCCTTTTAGCCTGATGTCTGTAAGTAACTTGTTCATACCTTAAATTATCAAATAACATTTTCTCCTTCTGGTTGTGTCATGCAGGATCTTAAGACGGAGGAGGTGATTGGCTCAGGACGTGAACCTGGAGGCCTTTATTATTTTGATGGACAACCACCAAAAGTTGCTTGCTTAACAAATAGTGACCTACTGGTTAACCACTGTCTCTTAAGTCATCCTGGTATGTCTATTTTACAGAAATTAGTTCTCTCTTTATCTAGTTCGTCATCGTTAGAGTGTCGCTTGTGAGATGGCTTGTACTTCCTATCAGTCTAAAGTCAATAAACGTGCTGAGAAATTGTTTGATTCAATATATTCTGATGTTTGGGAGCCATGTCCTATTAAGTCAAATAGTGATTTTCGATATTTTGTTATTTTTATTGATGATTACTCTCGAGTGACATGGCTATATTTGTTGAAATCTAGAACTGAAGTCTTTAATGCCTTTAAATCGTTTGTTACTGAGATGCAAAATCAATTTGGCATTAATATCAAAACTCTGAGAAGTGATAATGCAAAGGATTACTTTAATAAAAAGTTTACTCAGTTTCTTGACACGTTTGGTATTATACATCGGTCCTCGTATGCCTATACACCTCAACAAAAAGGTGTTTCTGAACGAAAGAATATATATCTGTTGGAGGTCACACGTTCTCTTTTGTTCCATATGAATGTTCCTAAACGTTTTTGGGATGATGTTGTTCTCACTGCTTGCGATCTTATCCATCGTCTACCACTCAGTCTTAAGGGGAGAAATTCTATTCTTTTTTTTATTTCCCTCAAAACCTTTATTTCCTCTTCCTCCACGTATTTTTGGTTGTACTTGTTTTGTCCATGATCATCAACTTGGCTTATCAAAGCTCGATCCCAAGTCCATTAAGTGTGTTTTCTTAGGATATCCTCTGAGTCAAAAGGGATACATGTGTTATAGTAAAGAACTCAATAGAGTTTTCGTTTCTGTTGATATGACCTTTCATGAAAGTACCCCTTTCTTTGGTAATAATGTAATACCCCAGTCACTTAGAGAGGATTTTTCTGTTAATGAAAATGATGTTCTTGTTATCGAATCTTCTTTAGCCAATCCTTGTGTCTCAGCGGCACCAAATACTTCAGAACTAGATGATCATTTAATTGAGCAACCAACTTAGGTGGAAGAAAACGAGGAAGAGGGGCCTCTGGTCATTGAAGAACTTACACCTGTTCCAGACTCAGATCCGATTCAGACTGATCTTGATCTTCCAATCACCCTTCGTAAAGGTACCCGTACCACTAAGCCTCTCTATTCTCCATCAGATTATATCACACATGCTAGACTTTCTCCCTTGTATAGAGCATTTGCTGCTGCTGTTGATTCTTATGTTATTCCTTCTTCTACGTCTGATGCTCTGGCTCATCCCGGATGGAGGAAAGCCATGGAAGAAAAAATGTTAGCCTTACGCTTAAATGGTACGTGAAAACTTATCCGGTTGTCTGTTGGAAAGAGAGCAGTTGGTTGCAAATGGGTATATACCATAAAACTTAATCCAGACGGCTTATTGGCTCATTTGAAGGCCCGACTTTTTGTAAAATGCTATTATCAGAATTATGGAGAAGATTATGATGAGATTTTTTCTCCTGTAGCAAAAATTGCGTCTGTACATATATTCCTATCACTCGCAGCCACGTACAATTGGACGCTACATCAGCTTAATGTGAAGAATGCATTTCTTCACGATGACTTGAAAGAAGAAGTATATATGGAGCAACCACCTGATTTTGTTGCTCAGGGGGTCTGGTAAAGTCTGCAAACTTCAGAGATCTTTATATGGTCTCAAACAGTCTCTGAGTGCTTGGTTTGGGAAACCAACTAGCGTTGTTCAAGCGTTTGGGTTATCTAGAAGCAGAAATGATCATTCAGTTTTCTTTAGAAATAGAGGAGGCTGCAGAATTTTGATGGTTGTTTATATTGATGATATGATCACAGGCGACGGTGCAAAATGTATTACTGAGTTAAAAACTTATTTTCATAAGAAGTTCAACATTAAAGACTTAGGGGAGTTGAAATATTTCCTTGGCATTAAGGTGTCACGTTTTTCTCATCGGGACAGTATCTTTGTAACTCAAAGGAAATATGTTCTCGATATACTTAAGGAAGCAAAGATGTCTAACTGTAAATCTATTGGCTCGCTTATGGATCCTAATGTCAAGTTATATCCAAGACAGTGGGGAGCCACTTATCAACCCAGGACGATATCATAGATTGGTTGGTAAGCTTAATTATTTGACTGTGATAAGGCCTGGCATATCTTTTCCTGTTAGTATAGTTTGCCGGTTTATGACGGATCCTAGAGATTCACATTGGAGTGTAATGATGTGTATCCTTCGCTATTTGAAAGCTACATCAGGAAAATGTATTATGTATAAGAACTTTGGGCATTCTAAAGTTACAGGGTTTATAGATGCAGATTGGGCTGGATCGCCAAGTGATCGAAAATCAACCACAGGTTTTGTGTGTTTGTTGGGGCCAATTTGGTCTCATGGAAATGCAATAAACAAAATGTTGTCTCACGTTCAAGTGCCGAATCAGAATATATAGCCATGGCCAATACTACGAGTGAGCTAGTGTAGATAGTTTCTCTTCTTCGAGAACTTGGTTATCAATTTAAGGAGCCGGTAAAACTTTATCGTGATAACAAGGTTGTCATTTATATTGCCAACAATCCAATTTTTCACGAACGAACAAAGCACATCGAAATAGATTGCCATTTTATTCAAGAAAAAACGAAAAGAGCGAGATGCACGTTATTTATTTTCAAATCGATTATAGTCCACGTGAAAACCGACTATCAATTAGCAGACCTATTCACCAAGCTTTCGGACGGAGTCGAGTGCAGTTTATTTGTATCAAATTGGGCATATGTGATATATATGCTCCAACTTGAGTGGGGGTATTAAGAATAAGATTTAAATTTAATTAGATTTGTAAGATTGAGATTTGATTATATTTAATTAGATTATTTGTATTTCCTATTATTAAAAAAACAATAATATTACATATGTACATACGTATGTACATATGTACATATGTATATGAGGTAGAGGGGGTTCTCTAGCTACCTCATAATTTTCCCTAATTCTCTGATTACAAATATCAATATCCGTTCAGTATTCGATCTACTTGCATTTCTATCGTTAGCTACAAGATTATTTTTTTCTCGCTACATTCGAAAAGGATTTATTTGTTTTGGGGGTAGCATAGAAATCTAATTTTTTTCCAGTGACCGTTTCATTGAAAAGTTGTCAAAATAAAAGGCAAATTTTTTTCAAAATCTCGTATTGTTTCTTTTTGAATGAAAATCTCATATCGTTTCTAGATGACCTTTATTACTCACTCACTCCCCCCTCATAGTGAATTTATGAAGGTGACTAATAATATAACTTTAGTATGTTATTATACCAAACAAGCACATGAGATAATGAAAAGCAGAGAGGTTTATTAATTTTTGGCTAGACATGACGTAAATACCACTTGCAATTCAAGATACTGCGAAAAATTATCCTAAACTACCATCCGAAACCTGCGATAAAAGTAAATGTCATAATAGGACATGTTCAAACTTTAAATTAAACGGTTTTCTTGTTGAAAATCGTTAATCTTTCCGTTTAATGTTTATATGACTATCTTCCTTAATCTTCTCGTTTCCTCTTTCCTCAATGGTTCTTTTGTTTACCGAAAAAACTTCATCATCATTTTCTCTTCTCGTCCTTCCAAGATGCTCAAATCATTAAATCCCCAAAATCTACAACATTAAATCTGAAGCTTTCAAAATTCTCATATCACAACCCTGGTCAAATTTGTAAATCCTAAAACCATGACCACAAATATTTATATCCCAAGACCCTCAAATTCAAAAATCTCCACATAGCTAAACTCCAAAACTTTATAACTGATGACGCTCGATATTGGCGACCTCCAAGATCAGGACACGTGGCAGATGACGTGTCCCAAGACTCAGAAAAAAGGGCCCACAAGGACCGACCAGGCCACCCTGTGCCCGACCTGCAAGCGCAGACTGGCCCTCCTCGGGGCTCCTTGCAAATTAACCTCCTCGGCCTCTCAGCTTGCCCCGAGCTGCCACAGGACCAAGACTCCTCGGCCTCCTCGCTCTTCCCCGAGCCCCCAGCCGAGGCCGTCTTCCTCGGCCCTCCGACCAACTCCACCACTCACAGGCGTAACCGCCGCTCCGCGAATCTCGCCATGCACAGATTCTACGCCAACAACATCCCACGTTCCACGCCATCACGATCCCCATTAATGGGCGATCTGCTCCCTGCGCAGGCGTGACGTCGGGAGTGTAATTACCGGCGAGATTCTCGCGCCTGCTGCTGCGTGCCATCACCACTATATAACCCCCCATCACAGAGGGGTCAGGTAAGCAATTCTTTACACTTTACGCCGTTACTCTGCTCGGATCTCATCGCTAACTTGAGCGTCGGAGGGTCCTCGGTGGTACCAAACCACCCCGGGACTTCTTTGCAGATACTCGGCGACAGCTTCCACACCTCACCTCTCCTTCCAAAAACCCATTGAGACCCACACGCGACGAAGGATAATCAGCTAAGTTCACCGCGAGATCTACGAAAGACAACACCTGACGGAGGCCCGAAAATGTGCTCCATCAGTTGGCGCCGTCTGTGGGAAGGTTACATTCCATAAAATACAAAGTTGGCCTTCCTATCTCCTCTCTCATGGCGGACAACCATCTTGGGGATCCCAGTACCAGCCGCCGCCTTCCGCTCACCGAAGGCGGGGATGAACCTCCCCCCATGACCGTCATCAACGCCCTCGCAGGCCGGGTAGATCGCCTGCAATCCCTCGTGGAGGCCCTCGTCCGCGTCCAAACGGCTGCGTCCGGCCCCCAGATCGCTGCTCTACCGCCTCCAGAAGACTCTGTCCCTGTCTGGACGGCCAACCACCAGCAGGCTGCATCCCCTCGCCGCCGGTCCCTCGAACCGGTGCTCCCTGAGGCCCGCTGGGCACCCCAGGGCTCCACGCCGAGATCCGCCGCCAGGGGGCCTCGCCCCGAGCCTCCTCGCGCCCCTTACCCTCCTGAGGAAATGTCAGTCACCTCTCCTATCCACGAGCGTGGCCGACCCCACCACGATCGGCGGGAACGTACAGAAGGGGGCCGCCCCGGCGACGCAAAAGCTACCCCATCCCGGGACCTGAGGCACCTCATCGAGAGAAACCGGGGCCGCTCCCAGACGCATTCCACCCGCAACGGGGCCCGGGAATCCCGAGGCGCCGATTTTTCAAGGTACCGCGGTCGGCTCGACGCCCTCGAGAAGAAGATCGAGGGCATGCGCCGAGAAGCTCACTTCTCGAGCGACGGGGCTAAGTACGCCTCCGACTCACTCACGGAGCCATTCACCGAGGAACTGCTCGCCGTGCGCGTCTCCTCGCGTAATAAGCCCCCGAAGGTCTCTCTGTTCGACGGGAAAACCGACCCGAAGGACCACTGGGACGCTTTCACCGCGGGAATGAGCTTCCAAGATCACTCCGACGCGGCCCAGTGCAGGGCCTTCCCGACCACCCTCATCCGCGCGGGTCGGGACTGGTTCCGGGGGCTCGATGCCGGTTCGCGGAGATCAAGCCGAAGCGCCTCAAAGACCGCAGCTTGCCCACGGCCTCGTCGAAGAGCTGCTCCGACAGGGGGTTGTAAAGCCCCGGCGATGCCCTCCAGATGGAGTACATCAGCAACTGCAGCAGGGAGGAGCGCCTAGGGAGCAGCCGGCCGAAGTGCTCCTCAATGCGAGCAAGAACCAACTGCACCATGTCCTCGGTGCGGTCACGGTCATAAAGGTACACATCTGCAGAACTGATGATTTCGGGGATAGTGAACGGGAAATCCTCCATTTTCGATGACCTGTCTGCGAAGGGGGAAGAACCAGTACTCCTTATATAGCCCGCTGTGCAGCCCAACGGCTGCCACGCGGCGTCCATCGAACGTCACCCGGTGGAAACGAAGCGACGCGCCACGCGGCGTCCATCGAACATCACCCGGTGGAAACGAAGCGACGCGCCACGCGGCGTCCATCGAACGTTACTCGGTGGAAACGAAGCGACACGCCCCTGTCGCTTCGCCTCCCCCCGCATTCAATGCACTAGATGCGCGCGCCGTTGCCCCGACCGTTCCCATTCCCCGCACCTACAGCCGAACGACCAGGCTGCGCCTCGTCGAATTCAACTCAGCAGCTACCCTGCTCAGACATCCCCGGCCGGCAGCTCCCCTGCTACAACGCCGGGGATCAGAAAGCCCTCCCAGAGGCAGCCGAGCCCGAGGTTCCCTCGCTCGGCTATCCCCAGCAGGCAGCTTCCCTGCCAAAGCGCCGGGGATCAAAAAGCCCTCTCAGAGGCAGCCAAGCCCGAGGTTCCCTCACTCGGCTATCCCCCGCGGGCAGCTTCCCTGCCACGACGCCGGGGATCAAAAAGACCTCCCAGAGGCAGTCGAAGCCCGAGGTTCCCTCACTCGGATATCCCCCGCGGGCAGCTTCCCTGCCACAACGCCCGGGATCAAAAAGCCTTCCCAGAGGCAGTCGAGGCCCGAGGTTCCCTCACTCGGCTATCCCCTGCGGGCAGCTTCCCTGCCACAACGCCGGGGATCGAAAAGCCCTCCCAGAGGCCGTCGAGGCCAGAGGTTCCCTCACTCGTCTATCTTTCAGGACAAAAGCCATCGCCAAGAGGCACCGGGCAGTAACCCTGCCCGGCCAAGGGTCCTTGGTGGGCATCCTACAGCCTTATAGCTTTCCTCGCGCCAAGGGCCAAAGTCCTCCCAGAGGCAGTCGGGTCCTTGCCCGGCTATCCCCGGCTGGTAGCTTCCTACCATAACCGACATGGATCAAAGTCCTCGTCCAGAGGCACTGGGCGGTAACCCTGCTCGGTCCCCGTCCTGAAGGATCTGAAAGCCCCCCAGAGGCAGCCGAGCCCGAGGTTCCTTCGCTCGGCTATCCCCGGCGGGCAGCTTCCCTGCCAACGCCGGGGATCGAAAGTCCTCCCCGAGGCAGTCGGGCCCTTACCCGGCCATCGACGACTGGTAGCTTCCTACCACCGTCCTTAAGGATCAAAAGCCCTCATACAGAGGCACCCGAGCAGCTACCCTGCTCGGTCAAACTCCGGCTCCTAACCTCTACGCCAGGGATCAAAAGCCCTCACAAGGGGCATCGGAGCGGCTACCCCACTCAAACCCCCAAGGCTGGTAGTCGCCTGCCCGGTCACCCCCAGATGACGGCCGATACTCTAAATCGGAAATGGATGTCAAGTCAGCCCAAGCCTAAACGATCTTCCCCTCGACCTCGGGGCCCAAGGAGAAACCTCCTCGGAGACGCTCGTCGACAAACAACTACAGTCAGCTCGACGGACGATCGTTAGACAGAGGGCCAACCTGACATGAAAGCACAACGGCGCAAGTAAAAATATCCCAAGCGAGCATTCTTCACAAACAGATGGCAGAAAGGGAAACTTTATCACAGCTGAAGAAGAAAAACTTTATCACTACTGCCAAGGATAAGTTTTTACAAAAGGTATTTTTTGGGCTCCTCGGCCTTACAAAATTCAAAAGAAAAACAAAATGAAGATAGGAGAGCGGGGGTTCTACACCTCTGGCCCGGGCACGACCTCGAGGTCCTCGACCTCCACCACCGGGGGCGCTGGGTCCTCGGCCCCCTCCCCGCCGGGAGCCTCTCCCCCTTGCTCGTCGACGCCCACGAGGGGGAACTCGACCCGCAGATCCGCGTCGTCGAACTCCGGCATCCGAAACTTGACTGCATCAAGGGCGTCTTGCCAAATGCGAGTCGTGGCCACGGCCAGGTCGTCATAAAAGTCCCTCGACCCCTTGTAGCTTGCCACGGCCCTCGATCCCGCCGACTTATAGGCCTCGGCCGCCGCCCCCAGTTCCTTCCGGAGGGTCTTCACCGTCTTCTTGAGGTTGCCGGCGAGCACCTGGGAGTCCTCGAGCTTGCCCTCGACGATTGCGGCGGCCTCACGATGCCGGGCGACCTCCCTTTTCCCGGCGTTCACCTCGCCCTCCAGGGCGGCGATCCTCGCCGACATCGCCTCCTGCTCCCGTCTGGAGCTCTCTTGCAACGCGACGAGCTAGCCCGCGGCCTCCACCGCCGGTGCTACTACCTCGGTCTCCATGCGAAGGGCGAGGGCCACGTGCTGGAGAGTCTGGGAAGGCATAAAAAAGGAGAAGGATCACAAATATGAAGGAAAACACTAAACCTCACCGCGCACTGGGTGCTTACCTGCACGACCTCCTGGGCGATCGACGCCAGCTGAGCCTTGAGTGTTCCCCCGGGAACCCGACCCCCGGTCGAGGTCTCTATCTCATGGAGGAGGCTGTCTGCGACCGACAGCCCGGACGGCACCGCGAACCGGAGCCCCCTTCCTCCACCACGGTCGGTGAAGACCGGCCCCGGGAAGGTCTCCGGGAACTCCTCTTGAGCGGCCCCAAGGGGGAGCCGATCTCCTCTTCCGAGGCCGTGTCATCCACGATCAGGGCTCGCTTCCGGCTCGACACTCTGCTGGGGCCCGGGGCGGGATCCACCACCGAGCAGCCTTGGGGCACCGCCACCGGGGCGGTGGGAGCACGGGCAGCCGGCGCCCGGGAAGAGCTGGCGCCCCCAGCCCTAGCAGGCTGCCTCGGTTGGCGCATAGCATCTCGAAGAACGCCGAAGTCCATGGATCTTGCACAAAACAAACACCCAACTTATCAACAACGTGAGTAAAGCATAAACCCATAAAGCAAGCCTAACTTACCAACGAACTCGACGGGGCTAAGCCCAGCCCAGCTCAAAACCCTCTCGGACAGCAGCACATCGTATCGAGAGATGGGTTCCCACGACGCCACTCTCACCGCGGCGGGGTCATCGGACAGGTTCCCCGGCAGACTCTTCTCCCTCGACTACTTGGTGGGCACCGGCCAGTCCTCGCCCTCGGGAGGGAAGACGAAGAAAAACTTCTTCTTCCAGTCGTGAATGGAGGAGGTCAAGGCCACGACCCCAGTCCCGGCAGCGACCCGGGGCCGCTTCCTAAAAGTAAAATAAACCCACCTCGGGTCGCCAGCTCGACCGCCGGGATGACTCTTAAAAGCAAGGGAGGAATCGAGAAGGGAAAGGCTGAAGGGAACCGCCTGCAGCTTCAGGCGGATCAGGAACCCAGGGAGGATCCTCCACGCGTTCGGCACTAACTGGCCGGGAGCCAAGCCAAAGAAATTCAGAGCGGCGACGACCTCAGGAGAGAAGGGCAAGCGCATTCCGCCCCAAAAAGCTTCCAAGTACAGGGCAATCTCCCTGCCCCGTACCTGGTCTGCCCTTTCTCCCTCCTCGGCCAGACGAAGTGTGTAGCGCGAGGGAATGTGGAAGCGAGCTCGAGCATTGGCGAGCTCGTCCTCATGCCTCACCCAGCACGGGGTGCTGGGGGCTACATCTACCGCCTCCTCCTTGGAGGCGGCCCCCGCCTCACGGCCTCGGGGAGAGGGCCCAGCCCCTGCTCCCCGAGGGGACTCGGACACATCTAAAGGAACCCTAACATCCACTCCTACAACGTATACTGATTCTACAGGGGAAGACATCTAACCTGGGAAAGAAATTCTTCAAAGGTTGGGAACAAGAGAGGGGAGACGAGTGCCAAGCAGCTGGGGCTTGAGAATGAGAAATATGAGAAAGTAAGGGCCCTAGGGCGGGCCCCACCCGTATTTATTACCGCGTCCGGCCTCATCCAATGGCGCCCATTGTCTCCCGCCGAAACGACTCCTTGCGCCCAGCGGCTCCGGTCGCTCCACGTGGCATCCCAGCAATTGACCGCGTCCCATCAGACGCCGCAGACCTGCGCACGTCGCATCAGCTAGTTGGCGCTCGACACGTGGATCGTCGCTTCGACTGCAGAGTGCACGAACCGGCGCACCCTCCTTAAATGCAAAGATCTCGCCTCGATTCGCTAGCGGAAAAGACAACCGACGGCTCGAGGACTCATCCCGGCATAACCCTGAGAAGGAGCTCACCTCGGGAGGCCTGGCAGTCCACTCCTGACCCGACCCGCTAGCTGGTCCGGGCAAGAGTGGGGGGCTAATGATGACGTTCGATATTGGCGACCTCCAAGATCAGGACACGTGGCAGATGACGTGTCCCAAGACTCAGAAGAAAGGGCCGACCAGGCCACCCTGTGCCCACCTGCAAGTGCAGACTGGCCCCCCTCGGGGCCCCCTGCAAATTAACCTCCTCGGCCCCTCAGCTCGCCCCGAGCTGCCACAGGACCAAGACTCCTCGGCCTCCTCGCTCGTCCCCGAGGCCCCAGCCGAGGCCGTCTTCCTCGGCCCTCCGACCAACTCCACCACTCACAGGTGTAACCGTCGCTCCGCGAATCTCGCCATGCGCAGATTCTACGCCAACAACATCCCACGTTCCACGCTATCACGATCTCCATTAATGGGCGATCCGCTCCTTGCACGGACGTGACGTCGGGAGCGTAACTGCCGGCGAGATTCTCGCGCCTGCTGCTGCGTGCCATCATCACTATATAAACCCCTATCACAGAGGGGTCAGGTAAGTAATTCTTTACACTTTATGCCGTTACTCTGCTTGGATCTCATCGCTAACTTGAGCGTCGAAGGGTCCTCGGTGGTACCAAACCATCCCGGGACTTCTTTACAGGTACTCGGCGACAGCTTCCACACCTCACCTTTCCTTCCAAAAACCCATTGAGACCCACATGCAACGAAAGATAATCAGCTAAGTTCACCGCGAGATCTACGGAAGACAACATCTGACGGAGGCCCGAAAAGGAGCTCCATCAGTACCCTTATATCCTTATTTCCCAACGATCTTATAAGAGGATGTTAATCAAAGAAGCTTTTGAATCGAGGAACCAGAAATAAACTAACCATCACATGGGCAAAATTCTTTGATGTCCAAAATTTTAGACATTTGATTTTTAAATCCATCTGCATTTTGAGGTGGCAATGTTAAAGCTAGAGACCTGGACAGTGACGACCACAATCGGTAAAGGGCGGTGTTTGGTAAGGGTCTGTTTGGTTGCAGGATTTGTTAGGATTTGGATTGGATTCTATAATTTTGTGTTTGGTTGGAATTTGGATTTCTAGGATCCCTTTGTTTTTTATGGGAGCCACTACAAAACATGAATTCCTAAATACTGAATTTTTTAAGGATTTTCAAGGATTTGTCACTATTCATTGTACTTTTAGATGGGACGCGTGTACTTTATTTATTTAATAATTCTCTTTTTATCACTCTCTAAAATCCTCAAATCCAAATTCCATTTTATTTTCACTAACCAAACAATGATTATAAGAATTTACAAATTCAAGACGAGAAATACAAAACCAACCAAACAACAAATTACCAAATCCAGAAATTTCTACTATTTTGGAATTCAAATTTCAAACGACCGGGTATCAACATTCTAATGACAGTAATTGACGGACAACGACCAGTCGATGGGATGGCAACAATGGGCATGTCTTAGCCCAATCAAACCCCAAGAAGTGACAAAGATCCACCCTTGTTTTCCTCTTAGGGGGTGTTTGGTTGCAGGATTATGGGTTTGGATTTGGATTTTGGATTGTGGAATCCTAGGATTCCACAATTTTGTGTTTGGTTGCAGGATTAGGATTTCTAGGATTCCTTTGTTTTATATGGGGGGCCCACAGAAGTATTCATGAATCCTAAAAATTTTCATGGATTCTCAAGGATTTGGCACTATTCATTGTACTTTTAGATGGGGCCCATACACTTTATTTATTTAACAATCATCTCTCTCTCTATCTCTCTCTAAAATCCTCAAATCCAAATCCTATTTTTTTTCCAACAACCAAACAAAGATTACAAGGATCTACAAATCCAGATCTACAAATCCAAAACCAACCAAACAACAAATTACCAAATCCAGAAATTTCAACCGTACTATTTTTGGAATCCAAATTCCATAATCCTGCAACCAAACAGCCCCTTATTTCCGCAACGGCGACTGCAGCTAGTTGGCGCCTTTTAATAAGAACACTAAAATAACTCTAGCTTGTAAAGGCAAAAAATGGGGTGTGAAGATGGATTAACCGGAGAGTTTCCGTTCTTAACTTAACCTAGGTGTTCCACCCCTCTTTGATTTACGTCTTTGCGGCGTGCTCGGTTCAGAGTTTACAGCCAACAACCACAACCGCATCGACCTCTCTTATAAAACCCCATAGTCATCTACCCTGATAAAGACCACCATCTTGTCTAGGTCCGTGCAAACAAAGCGAACCCAAAAAGATGCCGGCTTTATCCCCAGCCCCTCTCCCCGTCACTCTCACTCATCGCCCTCTCTTTCCTTCGTCACCAAATTCTTCCTCTTTCATCTCATCGCCTCCTCTGAAAATAAGCCCTAAATCGAAGAAGAAAATTGGCGTTCCCTTTCTCCGCTGCAACGCTCAGCTCATCGCCGACATCGCCCCTACCGCCTCCGCCGCCTACGGTACTCTCCTGCTCGGCGGCGGTCTCTTTGCTTGTAAGAATTTCTTTTCCCCCTTTCTTACTATCTGTTCTCTTTATATTTCTTTTTGCTTCAAATTTTATACGAGAGAAATTTGTTTGTGTTTTTGTTTCGCGATGGAGATGCGAGATCGGGGAGCAAAGGTTCCATCCTTGGAGGTCTTTCAGGAGCTGCGCTAATGGCTGCTGTAAGTAGGATCTGAACTTGTGGTTTTCCTTTTGTTTTGCATAGGTGCCCCTGTTAGAATTGTTATTTACATTCACATGCATGATGCATCCAATTTATCCTTTTTTTTGTTTTGCATGTAATCAAGTCATAGGGATATTGAGTAGCATAATTGAAGAGAACCTGTAATGCATGATTTTGGCTATTTCAATGGATCCAATGGATCCATGAATCATAATACACATTACTTTAGAGCGTCCATGAATACAAATTCACATGTGTTAGGGCCTCTGGATCATTGATCATGAGATCTCCTGGGTTACAACATGGGAAAACTGTTTATTTTACATCCGCTTGATAAACAATAACAAAAAAGAAAGAAAAGGAAAAAATGGAACTGTGCACAGAAAACAACAACATGGGTTCTATGGATGGAATCTTTCTGTTGGCTAAACGCGCGAGTTATTGTTTACAACTTTCATGTAGATTTAATGGACAGAGTTGATTATCCAAATACACCGTGTACTGCGGTAGTTGCCAATTACTAAGTTATTTATGCCCTAGGAGTCATAAAGCTATTCAAATCTAAACCTAAGATACTCAAATTGAAAATTGATCCCCATCCCCTTCGTGTTGATCCATGTCATTTTGACTACAAATCAAATTATATCTTTGAAATTTTTTCTATGCATCACAACATCAATTAGTTGCAAAATGAAGAGCCGCTTGTAGCGAGTTTTAAGATCCACCGACAAAAAAATACATTGTAAGGCACTTGAGGAGTTTAGACCATTTGGATTCTCAATTAGTATTGCCTAAAACAATAAAATTTAAGCAACATGTTAATTTTTGATTGTTTTGACAAATTAACATGTTTTGACAATGAAAATCAGAAGGTTTTAGTTCGAGATGAGGATATCAAGGAAAGATGGAGAGATTATTTTGACAAATTGTTCAATGAGAGCTTTACTAAGAATTTGGATGGACTTGTCATTCAATCTCAAGATATAAATCGTGATTTCATGCGTAAAATAAGACTTACTGAGGTTAAAGAAGCTTTGAACAGAATGGGTTTAAGAAAAGCGGTTGGTCCTGACGGGATTCCTATCGAGATTTGGAGATGCTTAGGAGAAATAGGCGTTAAATGGCTGACAGATCTGTTTAATAAGATTTGGCAGACAAAAAAGATGCCAAATGAATGGAGGAAAAGTATCCTTGTACCTATCTACAAGAATAAGGATGACATTCAAAGTTGCTCAAACTACCGTGGAATAAAACTAATGTGTCACACCATGAAACTTTGGGAGAGAGTGATTGAACACAGGCTAAGGAAGGATATTAAGATAACAGAGAACCAATTTGGGTTCATGCCTGGACGATCGACGACAGAGGCGATTCATTTGCTTCGTCAACTTGTCAAGCGCTTTCGAGAGAGGAGAAGAGATTTGCATATGATATTTATTGATTTAGAAAAAGCGTACGACAAGGTACCTAGAGAGGTATTATGGGGGACAATGATGAAAAGGGGGTCCCCGTCAAGTATATTGACATAATCAAGGATATGTACGACGGAGTAGTGGCAAATGTCAGAACTTGCGGTGGCTTAACAAGTGATTTTCCGATTACTATTGGTTTACATCAAGGATCTGCATTAAGTCCTTTCCTGTTTACCATCGTGATGGATGAGCTTACTAGAACTATCCAAGATGAGGTCCCTTGGTGTATGCTATTCGCTGATGATATTGTTCTAGTAAATGAGACGAAAGCAGGGGTTAATGCCAAATTGGAATTATGGAGACAAACATTGGAATCTCGGGGATTCAGATTGAGTAGGTCCAAGACAGCATATATGCACTGCAAATTTAGTAGCCAGAGAAGTCAAAACAATATTGGTATAACATTGGAAGGGCAAGAGATATCACCGAGTGACCAGTTTAGATATCTAGGTTCCATCATCCAAAGGAATGGGGAGATCGATAGTGATGTTAATCAAAGGATCCAAGCTGGTTGGTTGAAATGGAGGAGTGCAACAGGGATTTTGTGTGATCGTAACTTTCCGTTAAAATTGAAAGGGAAGTTTTATCGGAGCGCTATTCGGCCTGCCTTATTATATGGTACAGAATGCTGGGCTCCTAAGAAGCATCATACACAGAAGATGCACGTAGCGGAGATGCGCATGCTTCGTTGGATGTGCGGTAACACTAGAAAAGACAAGGTGCGAAATGAGGATATTCGTGCAAAAGTTGGTGTAGCACCCGTGGAGGAGAAGATGCGGGAAAACCGGCTTAGATGGTTTGGTCATGTGCGACACAGACCTATGGAAGCACCGGTTCGACGAATAGATACTCTCGATATGGGTAATGGCAAAAGGGCAAAAGGGAGACCGAAGAAAACATGGATGGAGGTGATACGAAACGATATGGTTGCCAAAGGACTCAATGAAAGTATATTGTTCGATAGAAGTGAGTGGAGACAGAGGATTCATGTGCTGGACCCGGCGTGATTCTCATGTTGGTTCATGTAGCCTACCCCATATGCTTGGGATAAAAGGCTCAGTTGTTGTTGGTGGTGTTGTTAATTTTTGATTGTTCATTTTATGTTATATGATCTATAGGAAGAAAAACTTGAATGTTGACTTCTCGAATTTATCACTCAACTATGTAGATTATTTGAATGCGTTCAATTTTCAATTCTGAAGTCTTAACATTTGAATTTTACTGAGCATGATGTGTCTATATGTATACACACATACATAGGATTCTTAACATTTATATTCATCTCCCGCTTATTGAATATTGCTATTTGGTAGTTCCCTGACTTGGGTTAAATTAGAAGCCTCTATGTCTTAGTTAGAATGCTCATTGATGGAGGTGTGGGGATTTTTAGACTTTTCATAAGAGATTGTTTAAGTCTCTACCAATCGGATTTATGATAGGGTGCTTGAAGATTTGAGTACTTTGCCGGTTTACAACACAACAAACAACTGAGCCTTTTATCCCAAGCATATGGGGTACGCTACATGAACCAAAATGAGAATCACGCCGGGTCGAGCGCATGAATCCTTTGCCTCTCACTCCTATCGAACAATATACTTTCATTAAGGCCTTTGGCATCCATATGTTTTTGTATCGCCTCCATTCACGTTTTCTTCGGTCTCCCTTTCGTCCTTTTGTCTTTGCCGGTTAACCTTATGATTTAATAAAAACACACAGACACACATTCATAAACACTTATACAACAAACGAGGGAAGATGAGAGGGCACACAACACATAACAAGTTTCAATTGAAAATTCCAACCACACGATAAGTCATTTATAATTTAACAACTAGACAATAAAATTTTAGTTAAATGAAAGTGTTTAAGTGAATTATATACTAAAATAAAATTCTATACTAGCGTTTTAAAAGCTTTATACCTAGGATCGTTCCACACCAAGATATTTGTGAAATTATGATGATTCTATGGAACAAGTGTCTATTTTAAAATTTTCAACTTCTGGTGTTTCAATGAGTAAAACTTTTTTTTGTGTTTGTTTAAAAGAAATACAGATTTGAATCTGTACACATACTTAATTTTGTAGGTAGTGCATCTTGAACTTTCAACCTTTCGGCTTTTGCTCAGAAACCCACATTATAGTTTGAGCTACACACTCTTTATGATCCGTTTTTGAAATAAATATAACACTATTCATAAATTCTTGCACTCAATACAATTACACCCAATTTTAGTTTACTTTATAAAAAACTCATAAGAGGCATTGTTCACCGTCGGAAAACGGACTGGGACGTCTGGCCTGAATCCTGGGGACATATACTATTTGGATTTATCCGTCCACCTCGCCGAAAATGCCAAGTTGGTTTATGGTATCGTATATCGGAGGTTTGGACGGATGCGGCCGTTGTAGCAGATTTCGTCAGATTCCCTTTCGTTTTCACAAAGGGTTTTTTGATTGTGGGGACGCTCTTTCCTGCAGGTACAAGCCCCTGCAGTTAATTACGTTACTGCATCGCGATAACCACTTTCTTCTGCTCCGGAAGTTCACTTCATGTCGTGTGTATTTTTGTTTTATTTTGGTTGCCCATGGATTGTATAGGGAGACTAATTTATGTTGTCGTCCGTAGGGCGCAAATCCGTATATTTTTTAGATTTGGGTTTGGTTTGATTTAAACATCGTTAATCTGGTTTGAAATTAAGATCAACTTAAACATATAAGCATTTGGGCTGGATTATTTTAGTTTAAGAACATCGCGGTCAATTATCGCCGTGTTTTTGATGAAATGTTAGTTTAAAGGACGTTTCGGTCTTTTATCGCCATTTTAGAGGCGAATATTAGTTTAGGGACATTTCGGTCCACCATTCACCCTATGCGCACGTGTATTTGTTACGTGGCAGAATGAACAATGGAGATATGAAATGCGTCTAATTTGGGGCACAATCCGATTTGAGGCATGCACGTCAATTTGGAAATGCATGAAGAAACTATTGGTCGTCGGGACCCGTCACCTCTCTGAAGACGTTGGAGAATTACGATATGTATCAGAGGTGTGAAGAGATATACCCTTGAATCAAATCCCGTATTTGAGGGAAAATGGTTTGCTGTGGGCTTAAGAATTTTTGGTCATATTTGAGACATTAGAAATCGAGAGCATATGGGCTCGATTGATTTCTTTGTTAAGGATATATTAGTCCAATTTGAGACTAAAATCCACTTAACAATATTTTAGGATTTTCTTTATTTAAAACCCAACAACAGAGCATTTGGACTCAGTTGTAAGACTTTAGCAACTTAGCCAACTTGGGCTTTAGTCTGCTTAGTCTCCCCTTTTTTCTGAAAAAGTACTAAGCACTTGTTTGGGCTCTGTTTATTCAGTCTCTCTTTTTTATGCAAAAAGTGCCGAGCACTTATATGAGTTCTGACGCCCACATATAATCATGTGGAGCTTTCATTCATGGGCATTGCCCAATAAGTGTTGAACACTTTAATCGTTGTCTTTATATGGAGTGCTAGGCATTCTTTATGGCGTCCACGTGGGGAACACGTGAGGCGCTGGGCGCTGCCCAATGAGGGTTGAACACTCAGCCGTCTTGGGCTGCCTGTGGAGTGCTAAGCACTCTTTTCTTCTCTTTTGCGGCGCATATGTGGGGAGCATATGAGGTGTTGGGCGCTACCCAATGAGTGTTGAACACTTAGCCTTTCGGCTCTTTTTTTTATGGAGTGCTGAGCACTTTATAGCACCTTCGTGATTTTCATGTGCGGCGACGGGCGCTGCCTAATGAGTGTTGAGCACTCTTCTTCTTTTTTGTAGCGTCCATGTGAGGAGCACGTGAGGCGTTAAGCGCTTTTAGAAGTGTCCACGTGGGAAGCACGTAGGGTGCTGAATTCTTTTCTCCTATGTTGATGGCATTTTTACCCATTAATGATCACCAGGTTCTTTGTTTTGAAGATCTAGGATCAAGCTTCATTTTTAAGAACCAGGTTTCTCTTGTATGCTTTTGTTTTTTAGGAACTCAATTTCTGGTTCTTTTCTGAATATTCGACTCTCAAGAATAAGTTCTTTCCGATAAGAATTAAATTCTCAACTTATGGGAGACTTGTCTTGCGGATCTCAGATCCAGAGAATGAACTAAGTTCTTTAAAAAGGGTTAAACCCTTCAATAGGTAAATGATATATTTTGATATCTATTTTTTTTATTTGCCTAGAGTTTTTGAGGAGGGAGATCTTCTTTCTTAAGAATTTAATTCTCCGTTCTTTTTTAAGCTTTCTGTCTCTTTTTTTTAGAAGCTTATGGGGGTTCCTCTATATCAGACTTGAAGTCTTGGGTCCTTTATATAGTAGAGGTAATTTGTTAATTAGTTTTGAGGAAATCTTTCATTGAGAGATTCCAATTGATTTGGGGAATTTTACCCACCATTGAATCTTTGATTCAAGAGTTTCTGTTTTACAAAACATGATTTTTGTTTTTAACATGATTGGGAAAATATTTTTCTTTTTAACGTGATTGGGAAAATATTTTTCCGGTACAGAATTTATTCTGTAAAACGGTGATTTTTAATCACCGTTGGATTTTTTAATCCACCAGTTCTCTGTTTTACAGAGAGCAATGTTTCTTATTTTGAAAAGTTGAGGGATGTATTCCCAATTGTTGGACCATTGATCCAACCGAGAGCATCCTTCTTATTTAGAAAGATTTGGGAGATGTTTTCTCTATTGAATTTTTGATCCAACAACTCTGTTTAACAGAGAATATCTCAATTTTTATTGGAGAAATGTAGAATTTAATTCTACAGATATTAACTTGGACGCTGGCGCTCATGTGTTGTGCACGTGGGCGCCGCTTAAGAATTTAATTCTTAAGATGGGCACTTCTGTGCTTTGCACATTGGCACCCGCGTAAGGAGCACGCGATGCGCCATCATAAGATTTTAATCCTATAAGATTGGTTTTGGCGCTGATGCCCTCGTGGAGAGCACGTGAGGTACTGCCTCGTTGGGTTCCAACAGAGCTTTGCTCTTTATTAGGTTAAATATTGGGGAAACATGCATGTTCTCCCACACCTCAAGTTTTGGAACAGTTACACGCACATATAAGTACCTCTAGTAATCTCCACATATATACATTTATAGATATATACATATGCATGCAAATACATCACTATTTTAATACAAAAGTAAAGGAGATCAATGATTTTTAAATTGGTTGTTGACGTGACACTCCATTTCTTAGAAAATCAAACAACAAGCATATAATTTCACATCAAAATTGTTTCTCTCTGAGTTGCTCTCACCACTCGCAGAAACCGCTCCCAACCTCTTTTCTCTTTATTCCTTATTTCTCAGCTCTAAATCTTAAACAAAATAATCTAACTCATAAATTGAAGGTCCGATTTCTCAACCTCTTGAGAATGTTATTACAACCTCTCTATAATTAAAACCTTCTTGATTTTCGTAACTGTATGCCTGGAACTATGACCAAGACCGTTTCCTCCAATCTTCTTTATTTTCTCCACCCTCCAAATCTTATTAAACAAAAACTCAACCAACCTCCTATTTTCATGGTGTGGATGAGGAAAGCATATGTTGATATATTGGCAAGGAAAAGTGTTTTTCTTACTGCCTTAAAAAGTTTGATGGGAATTCTTATTATAAGAGGTGTAATGATCGCCAAGGTAATAATATATTACTTGTTATAGGTTTGTTTGCATTTTTTAATTTCTATTTTGCTTAAATGATCATTATCTAATCATATTTTGTTCCAATTCAAAATTAGATTTATGCTATAAAGTTTCATGAAAATTTTGATGGAGTTGTGAAAAAGTCTCACCTATTCTCAAATAATTAATTTACAATTGTCAAGAGAGAAAATGGTAGATAATTAGAAAATATGACATTGGAAAGAACCGCTTAAATAGTCATATTTTTTTGAATGTTAGAAAAAGTAAATTTGTATCATAATTCCATCGGAAAATTTCACCAAAACCACCATGAAGTTTAGCATATGTTTCCAATGCCACCCTGAAGAAAAAACTCATCACAGAACCCTCTAACGTCTACTTCCGTTAAATTCGACCCCCCGACCCCCTGACCGTTAAATTTTTAACTAATGACCAAAATACCCTTTCTTCCTTTTTTCTGTAATTTATAGCTTAAAAGGAAGAATAAGAAGCAGAAGAAGAAGAGGAGGATCTTGATCAAGAAAGTGAGAAGAAGTGACATCAGCGACGGTCTCGGTAATGGATCTTCTACGATACTTCAAAAAGTAGTCTTGGCTTCTTATTCTTCTTATTCTTCCAAGTTCAAGAAGTAGAAATTTTTCCATAAAAGGAAGAATAAGAAGCGATGTCAGCGATGGTTTTGGTTTCGTCTCTCGCTTTGCAGCAGTTCTCTGGGCTTCGCCGCTTGTGCTTGATTCCATCTTTGTAGAGTTCGAAATAGTTTGTTCTCCACTCGTGCTTTGCAGCGATGGTCTTTACATGATTTATTATTTTTTTTCATAATTGATGATTACAATGTTGATGCATTTTTTTAAATGCAAAAGTTGGGATTTTTATAAGTTATAGATTGTTAAATTTTTTATCAACGAACTTTGTAATTTAATACCTGAATTTGATCAAATACCCAAGTTTGTATACCAACTGTTTGTCAAAATGCCTAAGAGAGCTCAACTATTCTAAAAGAAGATGCTAGCTCAATTGTTCATAGAACTACCGATATTTTCGATGCGGAGAACTCACGAATGCCCGTAGAACGGGGGTTGGAGGAGATGGGTGCCATCTTGTTGCTTCAAAGTTGCACTTAGCTATTAGGTTCTTCGATTGGGTCCAGCTCCGATACGGGTTTTGTCATAATACAGAGACTTATAACAAGATTTATATCGCGGGCGAGATAGGAGAACTTTGATTTGTTGAGTTGTTTAGTGTTTGGAATATATTTGTATAGATTTTAGAGCTGACGGTGTTCGGAATGTGTTTGTATAAATACTTAAGAGAGTTTGTTTGTATGTAAAGATTGTGTCTGTATAAATTTTGAAGATAATTTTGTTTGTTTAAATGCTTGAGAGGGTGAAAGAAAATATTTGATTTGTAATGGATCTTGACAGTTGCCACATCGGCTCTAATGATGGGATCTTGATGAAGATGTCGTGCTTGAAGTAAGGCCATGAGTCGTCGTAGACGTCAAGCATTGCATCGACGTTACCGGAGCTTAAGGGATCGCCGGCTCTAATAGTGGATTTCTGCTCCTCTACATCTTTTGCATCTGATCATCATCGCTTATGTGGACCCCTGCATCATGACCTTCAATTCACACTTACAAATCATGCTTCATATTCCAAACAATATCTAAAAGGATATTGATACAAACACAATCAAAAAATCATCATTCAACCATTTATGCAAACACATTCCAAACACCATTCATTAATATAAATTTGTTGCAACAAACACCATCATCTTCATCATTCAAGTATTCATATGAACACATTTCAAGCCTCATTGATTAACATAATTACAACAAAAACTAAATTGGTGTACACAATAGAAAAATTTATTTGATACATATAATTCAATTGCATGGAGCGAAATAAGGCGAGGACGGAGAGGGGGTCGTGGGAGTCATTGCAGTAGCCGGGGATCATGACGTTGGAGGTGATGAGGTTGAGTCATTGCAGTTACCTGATTATTTGTGGAGGCACTTTTAATTTGTGGAGAATCATCAAGACCAAGCAAGCTAGAAGCAGTAGCAGAAGGAACAATCTTGTATCCACTTGGATTTCCAACTCTAGACCTCCTAAAATTATTAACCACATGAAACTCGTCGGTTTGGAGCGGCGATGAATTCGTCGAAGACGGAGGCGGGGAGGTTGGACAGGCACTCCTAGACGGCGGCGAGGCCGGTGGCGGAGAAGTCGGGGAAGGGGATGATGAGAATGGCTGTGATGGATTCAAAGGAAAAGGATTTGGGGATCTTGGAGGCGTTGCAGGGGTGGTGACGATGGTGGAGTGGACGCCGTGGGAAAAGAAGATGCGGGTCATGTCAATCATAGGGATGAAGTGTCCAGGTGCATGAGAGGGAAGAAGAGGATGTGGAGGGGAGTTGTAATGTCTGAATCCATGATTGTGGCTTCTTGATGATGATCGAAGATTTGTGATTTGAGAAGAAGATTTTTTTTTTATTGAAGAAGAGAGGAAATGGAGTGGAGTGCGATTTGGAGTTGGTCTGGACGAGAAGGGGGATTTATTGTGTATTTTGTTTGGGTTTGAGAAGAAAGGGGCAATTTAGATATAAAAAAGAAAAAAATTGTAAAAAATTGTAAATCTAACATTAGGGGATCGGGTTTAACAGAAAGTAACGTTAGGGGGTTCTGTGATGGGTTTTTTTCCACGGTGGTATTGGGAACATATGTTAAATCTCAGGGTGGATTTGGTGAATTTTCCCTAATTCCATATGATGTCGAGATTTTTTTGTGTATTTTTTTATGTAATTTGTATAAAATTAATCTTATTTTTTAATTGGAGTGTTTAGATCAATATCTTTCTTAATTAAGTGATTCAGGATGGTCAAATGGTTTGTTTAAGAAAAATAAATTGGTTTTTTACAACTGAAGATTTGTTAGGTATTTTATTTTTTAAATATATTTTACTTAACATACGACTCGTTCTTTTAAAATTCTTTATAAGATTCTAAGAGATACACGTGCATCACATGTGCAAGTTATTAGTCATAAAAAATTGAGTAATTGTGTGGTTGTTGCTTCGTGGGGGCACGACACCACAACGTTCCCATCGTTCTCTCTCAAGAACTTCCTCTCTCAACTCTTTAGTTAAAGAGGAATAAGAAAGAATGAGTGCATTAACAGAGTCCGTCTCTAGACCTATGCTCCGAAGTTGAAGGACACATGTACACATCTCAGCTGTTTCTACCGAATCATTAATGCTTAAATTTGTTTTTAATTTATTGGATTTTGTTGACACATAACAATGGTGGGCCCCAGTAAGAGCAGGAGCGTGACAGACGTGCGTGGGGCTAGGTTTTCGCACATCCAAAACTACACGAGTGAGGGTGAAGTCTAAAAGGTAGGTATCTCAAAAATTTTATCTTATATATATGTGTGTACATATACCCACACATATATAAATATGAAAGAACTAATGATCTTCTGATATAGGAAAGATAGAAATAGAGGAGCAGGATCCAATCCATTGACGCCGACACAACCGACACAAATCACAATGATCTTATAATATAGAAAAGATGAGAAAAACTCGTCTATTACAAATTTTATATCTTCATATTTTAACATTGATTTAGTGCATTTATAAATTTAAGTTATTAAGAAGATAGATGATGGATCAATATGTATATAACTAATTTTAGAGTGCTATATGTAATGTTTCTTTTCTACCCATCTTTTAAGGGGGTCAGAGAAAAGGAGCACATTAGGGAGGGGAGAAGATTGATTTTATCCTTAGAAAATTATGTGGATTTTTATCATTTATTTATTTATTTATTTGAAAAAGAAAGAAGATGAAATGTGTACCACTTGAGTTTGGATTCTTATAGTAAACATAGACGTGTTTGGATTTAGAACATTCTATTCCAAACCCGACCCAATCAATTTAGATGCCTATGCATGAGCCACAAGTGACTTAAAAATCTATATAGTATCTAGCAAGACGGGTTATATTTGGCTTACAAGAACTCTTAATCCCATGTTTAGTGGAGATCACAATTTTTGAAACAAATCACTATATCAATTGAAGGCAGGCATTAACAACTGTGTACTCATATTTTATTGTTATGAGATGACCAATACGGCCGATGCGACATGATATAAAATCTAATATTTCCAATTTGAGACGGCTGAGATTGCTCATTTTGCTCTCAAAACTGATTGTTCATTACCGGTCCCGGTAGTGGAGATTTTAAAGCTTGCTATAGTGAAGTATTCAATGGGTAAATTTTATAAAGAACCATCGAAGTTCAGGGATTTTCAGAGGGCGCTATTGAACTTTAAAAATGCCATGACTCCCTTAAACGGTAAGTTTCGTAGATATTTTTGTCAAAAAATGTCATATTCTATTTGTTTTGAGTCTTTTGAGTCCATGCACATGGTCATTTGGAGTTATTCATTCCATTTGTGCCTACAATGAGTTGATGAAACTGACATTTTAATACAACGATACATGTTCCTGGTTTTTTTCCTTTCGTTTTTTTTTTGGTTTTTTTTTGGTCGGGGGGGGGGGGTGTTGATGACATTTATAAAGTTCAATGGTGCTTTCTCAAAAACCTTGAAAATTCGATCGCGCTTTATAGAATTACCCTTATTCAATTGCATTGAACTTCATGGGCTAGTAAGCAAGCATAACTATTTATGCCTTGTTGTAAGGAAATCTATTTCATTTAAATCTAAAGATTAGATATTCAAATTGAAAATTCATTTGAGATACCGATCTATATAATTTGTAAGGCTACAAAATGTATAAAAATGCTTGTGCATTGGGTCACAAAATATACGACCAGAAGTACCAAGATGAAAAATTTACATATGGAACATTTCAAACCTACTATAAATGGTGTATGGGGTTATTAATGTGCAAATCATAACTGAAGGTTTTTATATACTCTGAACAATGGATTTTTGAATCATAAATTCCTAGCACATGTTTCCATCTCTTTTGTATTGAATTTTGCCATTTAATTAGTTGGACGAATTAGATTGCATGGTGACGAAGAATCCTACATTATTACGATTAGGAGCACTCATGGATCAGTTTTGGGGGTTCTTAGACTTTCTACAACTGAACATTTCAGGGAAAGGGTAAGGTTTGAGTGAGTGAAGCATTTCGTTCAAATTAGGGTCAAGTGTTCAGCAGGTATGATGGTTTGCGGGTTTATCGTTCAATATATATGTATATTTATGTTTATAGACCTGCCAAAAAGTGGACCATAATATTTATTCACTTGCAACACACGCCGGCGTGTACACATACAATTATGTATATACATACATGTAAATGCACACGCATTTATATATCAGTTCAACAGCCACTCAGCCTTATTAAGATGAGATGAATTTAGACAGATTTCTAAGTTTGTAAGTAATTAAGGTTCCTATGTCTCTCAAAACACATACTTTTAAAAGTAGTGTTCGAACTTGTTAAGGTTCACTCGCCCCACTATTGAGTGTCTGTTTTACACCAATTTAAAGCTCATGAAAAGGATTTGATTCCTAATTTAAGGTTGAGAAGATTTAGAGAGGAGAGAGAAAATGATTAGGTTAATGCAAATGGATAGATTGGAATTAACCCAAGCCTTCTCTTTATATGAACACGGTCTTTTATCAATTACTCCCTTATTTTTTAGTAACATAAAGACGGTTTCTAGAATAAGCTAGAAGCCCGTTCACAAACACAATATACACACGTGTATTCTAATACTCTCCCTCAAGCTGGAGCATACTATCATACATGCCCAGCTTGTTACATATAAAACGCACTCTATTCATTTTCAAAGACTTTGTGAACAAATCTGCTAACTGATGAGCGGATTGAACATAAAAAGTGTCGGCTGTCCTATCTTCGACCTTCTCCCGCACGAAATTGACAATCAACTTCGATGTATTTCGTACGCTTATGAAACACACGATACAAGGCTATATAAATTGCGGCCTTATTACCACAGTATAGTTGCATAGAAGAAGTGGGACCAAAGCCAAGTTCTTCAAGCAAGAAACTGATCCATACGAGCTCACAAGTGGTGTTCGCCATGACTTGATACTCTGACTAGCACTGGAATGAGATACTACACTTCTTACTCTTCCAAGAGACCAAGTTGCCACTAACAAACACACAATATCATCTAGTCGACCTGCGATCAGATAGAGACAGCCTAATCCGCGTTTGTGAACCCCTCTACTTAAGAATGTCTATGGTTTGAATACAGTAGACCTTTCTCTGGAGCATTCTTCATGTATAGAAGTATCCTAATCACCGCATCTCATTGGGCAGCTCAAGGATCGGCTATGAACTGGCTCACGACACTGACGGGATAGGCAATATCAGGTCGAGTGACGGTGGGGGTAATTAAGCTTGCCGACCAATCATCGGTATCTTTCAGAATCTTCAAACAGATCACCTTGTCCCGGAAGCAGCTTAGTATTAGGATCCATTGGAGACTCTATAGGACTGTATTCTAACATCCCAGTTTCAGTCAACATATCGAGTACATATTTTCATTGTGATATATAGATGCCATCCTTCAATTGAGCAACCTCGATACCCAAGAAATATTTTAGGCTTCCAAGATCCTTAGTCTGAAACTTCGCTTGAAGGTGCTGCAGCCGTGTAATACCAGCCACATCATCGCCAGTAATCACTATGTCATTGACATATAGCACCAATAAAATGCGAACGCCGTTGGTGTTATTACGGTAAAACACCGAATTATCACAAGCACACCGTTTAAGACCAAATGAAACAACCACTTCAGTAAATCTTCTAAACCATGCTCGTGGAGACTATTTCAAGCTATACAATGACCACCTTAGTAAATCCCTCTCTGAGCAACAAGCCAGGTGGTTGCTCCATATAGACCTTCTCGACCAAAGAGTTATGGAGAAAAACATTCTTCACATCAAGCTGATGCAAAGTCCAATAATGTGTTGCCGTAAGAGATATAAGCAGGCGAACAAAAGTCATCTTGGTTACAGAAGAAAAAGTCTCATTATAATCAAATACCATAAGGCTGCGAGTACCTTTTAGCAACCAAACGTGCTTTCATGCGGGAAAGAGTCCTATGAGGATTAAACTTCACAATGTATACCCAACGACACCTCACCGTCTTTTTTCCAACAGGAAGAGGCACCAACGTCCAAGTCTGATTCTGCTTAAGGGCGAGTATCTCATCAATCATAACATCCATCCATCCTTTATGAGATAAAGCCTCGGAGAGTGACTTGGGTAAAGCATGAGAATCGAGGGAGGAAAGGAACGCCTGGTATGAAGGGGATAAATGGGAATTCGCCATATGATGAGCTATAGGACGAGAAGTGCAGCTTCGGTGCCTTTCCGTAAGACAATAGGGAGATCAATATCGGTCGCTGGTAGAGTTAGAGACTCGAGAAGCTCGGCAAAAGGAGCTGGAGGAGCGGCAGTTGGACGTTCCCTTTGAGTATAGACTCTCGTAACAGATGGTGGAGGGCTCAATGGTGGTGAATCAGGAGACAATTCGATAATAGAAACTGTATGTATGATTTCTAAAACAGGAGGTGGAGTATCAACTGTCGCAGATGGAGTGTCATCAGAAGTTAAGACATGCGAAATATCCAACGGAAAATCAGCGATGTGTGTGTTTGAGCAAAGTAGGGTAGATTCATTAAAGGTAACATCAACTGAGATAAACCGGCGGCGTAACACAAGACTGCAACATCGATACCCTTTTTGAGTCCAAGAGTAACCAAGAAATAACTTGATGGCCTTACGGTCCAGTTTGGACCTTTCCGGTTGAAGATCGTGATCAAAAGCACACACATCCAAAGACCCTAAAAGTTACAGGAAATGTAATGGCCGAGAGAAACAAAACAGGGTGAGGAACTAGCCCATTTAATACAGACAAAAGGCATACGGTTAATCAGGTAATTAACAGTAAGTACTGCATCCCCTCAATAATGCTTAGGCACCCTCATATGAAACAAGAGAGTATGGGTAACTTCTAAAATGTGCCTATTCTTCGGCCATCCCATTTTGTTGAGTATAAGGGTAAGATAACTAGTGGATAACACCAAGTTTCTCCATGTATTCTCTAAAGGGCGCAATGAAATATTCTCATGCATTATTGCTCCTGAGAGTACCCATGGTAACTTCAAATTGATTCTTGACTTCGGAGCAAAAGTTTTGAAAACGAGAAAATACCACATTTCTAGATTTCATCATGTATAACCATGAGACTCGAGAAAAGTCATCGGTAAATGTAACGAAATAATGAAAACCTTCTTGTGCAATAACTGGACATGACCCCCAAACATCTGAATGCACTAACTGAAAAGCCTTATCGATCCTTTTATTAACACGAGAGGGATAGCTTGAGCGATCCTATTTACTTATCTCACATGATTCACATTCTAAAGTAGATAAAGAACCAAGAGATAGAGTTATCCTCTTCAATATTTATAAGGATGACCAAAACGGCAATGAGTATCAAAGGCTGATATAGGGCTCGAGGTTGGACATGCTTATAGCGTGGGTGCTCGTCAAGGTGGTGCAACCCATCAACCTCTGTCCGGGTGCCAATTATTCTATTCGTCCCAAGCTTTTGAAAAACACATCCTCCAGGGAAAAAGGTGGCACTACAATTCAATTGTCGATTCAGTTGACTAATAGAAAGCAAGTTGAAGGGAAATCGAGGAAGGTATAGAACAAAAGTTAAGGGTAATTATGATGTAGCCATAACTGAACCCATTCCCTCTATAGAAGAGATAGTGCTATTTGCTAAAGTTGCCGGGATAAGTCCAGATTTCTGCTTATAGGAAGACAATATGTTTTGTTCCCCTATCATGTGATTGGTAGCTCCAGTATCAATAACCTAAGGACGTGGAGCATGTGTCGGCGAGAGGTAAGATACATGATCATCACTTGTCTTAATCTAATCTGAAGTGGGTGAGAACAAAAGAAAACGAAGTCTCTGTATTTCGTCATCCATCGATGGTTCTTCTGAAATGGGATGAAATGCAGGTGAAGTCATAATAGCTACTCGCAAACAACCAAATGTGAAAGAGGCTTCTCAATCAATCTGTCGAACACCTGGTGGGTAGTGGTTTAAGCTCACCAATTCCAACAACCAAATGACAAGAAATGGATCTCTCAAGATTCAATCTAAAGAATCGTAGTTGATCTTCAAGATCCAACGATCAATATAACAATAAACACCAACTTCCTCAAGCTACAACGTCGGAACCAATCATGGTCTCCGATAGCAAAATAATAAGAAAAGATGACGAGGACATCGTGAACAAGGGTAATAATGAAGGGGTTGACTTGTATCGTAGATGAGAAAATCCAAAGGGGATAACTCCTTGAGGCAACAACTTCAGAATCCAGACAACCCTCTAAATCACGACATTGTGAGGCAACAGCTCTCAGAATAATGCTCGTATCTTCAAACGAGCTTGAATTCACACACCAAAAGAAAGAGATCTCCTAAGATCTCATCAACGAAAGGAATCGACAAACGATCCCATCCAAAAAATCGTGATCGATCTTCCAAGATCCGATCCACGATCCAACAATTAGAATCAACTTAATCGGATCCAAACTTGGACTCCGACGACTCCAAAACTCCGAGAACACAATCAATCGAGCAACTCATAATGAAAATAAGCCTAATCAACATCAATCGATCGAGAAATTGCCTCAAAACCCTCAGATTACTGTAGCAACAGCGAGAAAATGTTCAAATCGGGTCTAACAGCCAAAAACAGTCTCAAATCCACCAAAAAAGCAAGCAGACTTGAAGACGAGGTCGCAATCACCAAGAGTAGCCCAAGTCAAGCTCCATCAGATCAAGAAAGCACCAAGAATTGAAGAGAAACTCCCAAATCGAGCTCCAATCCTACCAAATCGAGCTCGGATTCCACCAAATCGAGGCTCAGATCAGCAAGAAACTGCTGAAATCGACCAAGAAATCACCAAGTCGTCCTCGAAATCGAGGGAAAAGCTCAAGTCGAGCCCTTGCAACCATCTCGAACTCACACTGCTTCAGATCTGAGCTTGACGACGAAAAAAGAGGCTTGACTTGAGTCGATCGACGTCGCTGGAGATCCGGCGAGGGGCGGCGAGGGCGTTGGAGGTCCGGCGAGGGTGTTGATGATGGTGCTGAGGCGGTAACGGTGCTGAGAGACGGCTAGATTAGGTTTGCGTTTAGATCTTGAGACGAGTGGTGAGGATGATAATGAGCGGTGAGGATTAGATTTCAAGTGATGTGTGGTTTAGATCGGCTTTGATACCATGAGAAGATTTAGAGAGGAGAGAGAAAATGATTAGGTGAATGTAAATGAATAGATTGGAATTAACCCAATCCTCTTTATATAAACATGGTCTTTTATCAATTACGCTCTTACTTAATTTTCTAATAACATAAAGACGGCTTCTAGAATAAACTAGAAGCCCGTTCACAAACACAATATACACACGTGCATTCTAACAAAGGTATATAACGATATGAAAATTATATGAGTTCTTTTTTTTTCACATACCTTTGAGTTGGCATAATTTCCAATGGTGAATATTCATCTTCTTGTAGACTCCTCTTCCTAGTAATGAGAATTTAGAGGCTAATTGGTATCAAGGAGTATGCAAGTCCCTTCTTTGTCCATGGTTTCATTGGATATGAATCTGACACCAAGTATAGTCTGTATAGAGGCTTATATCAGTTAGGCCAATAGGCGGCTGTAATTGCTTGTCGAATCTTTCACGGAGCCTAGCTTCATATCCATCATTGTTTATGATGTTAAACCCTTGAACTTTTCAAATAAAATATCTACCCCCATTTATCCTGGGAAAAAGCCTCTTTTTTCACCTTCTTAAGACACGCTAAGATTATTAAAACAGATTTGGTCCCGGCTCCTAGCCATCCTCCTTCAAAATCATAATTTAGAAAGAGGAAGCTGGCTAGTGTTGGGAGCATTACCACTTCCTCTCGAGCGCCTGCCACCTCTTTTTTCTTTGTCCATCAACTCATCCTAAGGTATTCTTGAAGTAGAAGGGAAAGGGAATACGAGGAGCCAGAGGAGGACCTCTTTACAACCCAATAACTAGATTTTGTGTTGCCAATGGCCTAATAACTCCAGCAACTTGATACCTGTAGGGTGTTTTTCGTCACCCCAGTGAGATGGGAAAACACACGCGCTTGTCAGGCGTACTACAGATTCCCCCTGCTTAGGGTAGGCCGGGGTTTAATGATTATGGGGATCCGAATCTCCGGCAGCCGCGGACTAAGCTGCCGTTAATTACCCCTCGCCTTTGGGGCGAGGGAACCTCCGATTAACGGGTTAAACTGGTCATGCGAACCCAATGTGCGGTGTGCGTGTGTTCTATTTTGAAAGGGGGGTTTTGGATATATCGGGAGCCACGCAGAGTTTTTACGGGGTCCCGCTACCCGGATAGCGGGCTGGGGGTCAAGGGGGCTAGCAGCCCCCTTGCGGGGTTCGGGGCAGCGCCCCGGCTCGAAATTTTTTTGGAGGGGGAGAATGTGGCGGAGTATGTGTATGTGTACATTTGTATACAAATGTATATATATACATATATATATAAATAAAAGGGAAAAGGCATCCAAGGGATGCGTGGGGCAGCACCTTGGGCGCTGTGCGCTTAGGTGCTGTGCGCTCAGGCGCAAGCGCGCCACGTGTCGGCACGTGGGCGCTTTGCGCATGAGCGCTGCGCGCAGGAGCACAAGCGCGCGCGCCACGTGTCGGCACGTGGGCGCTTTGCGCATGAGTGCTGCGCGCAAGCGCGCGCCACGTGTCGGTACGTGGGCGCTTTGCGCATGAGCGCTGCGCGCTGGAGCGCAAGCGCGCGCGCGCCACGTGTCGGCACGTGGGCGCTTTGCGCATGAGCGCTGGAGCGCAAGCGTGCTGGTGCGCAAGTGCGCGTGCCACGTGTCGGCACGTGGGCGCTGGAGCGCAAGCGTGCTGGTGCGCAAGCACGCGCGCCACGTGTCGGCACGTGGTCGCTTTGCGCACGAGCGCTGCGCGCGGGAGCGCGAGCGTGCTGGTGTGCAAGTGCGCGCGCCACGTGTCGGCACGTGTGCGCTTTGCGCATCGCGCTGGTGCGCAAGCGCGCGCGCCACGCGTCGGCACGTGGTCGCTTTGCGCACGGGCGCTGCACGCTGGAGGAAAAGAGGGCTTTTAGCCCCAAAAACTCTCGAAAGAGAAATTAGTGGAGTTGAACTCCTGAAAAAAAGAAAAATATTTTGGTTGGGGAAATGAGTTCTTCTTCTTCCTTCTCTGTTGGCTGGATCTTGAAGATCAAGAGATATGGAATTTTAAAAATCACTCCTTTTTGAGATCTAATGGAAGATCTGAGTTCCCCTTGATGGGTTTTGTGGTGAAAAACTAATTTATTTTATAAAAAGGAGAGTAGAACTCTTGATTTAATTCAAAAGAAAGAAGAAGGTTTTGGAACCTTGAAGAAGGAAGAAAGATCTCAGATCTGAAACTTTTTTTTGGACAGAGAAAAAGTTGTTGAGATATTTCATTATCTTTGCCTTTATAGGCCATACATTTTACACATAGCCCCTTGGGCTTCACAAAATGGCGTTTTGCCTATCCCATGGCTCATGTGCCATTTCTTTTTGCACATAAGCCATGGGCTTTACAAAAATTTGGCTTTATGCCTATTTTTCTCACATTTCTCCATGAAACAAAACAAAAGAAATACAACAAAATTATTTATTACAAAATTTTAATCTTGGCATGGGGGAAGCCGGCCGCTTCATGTTCGGGCTCGACCCGGGCATGGGCCTACTGGATCTGGGCTTGGGCCCACTTGGCTTGGGGTTGACTTTGATTTTGACTTGGCCAACCGGGGTGTAAATTTTTACCCCAACAAATTGCCCCCCATCAATACATGCACACCACATATGTGGGTCGTGTGCATGAAATTGATGGATCTTCTTTTACTTGGAGGCGACCTGATTTGGCTCCCGCTTTTTGGGAAGCTAGCACTGCCCTTTTTATGACATGGACGGTCGTTGCTTGACATGTCTCCGAGATGGAGTGTCCGTGATAGACGTTTCCCTGGCCCGGAGTGATTTGGTTCCCGCTTTGTAGGAATCCTGCGCTGCCCTTTTTATGACATGGACGGTCAATGTTGCCCTTTTTGCGACTTGGACGGTTGATACTGCCCTTTTAGCGACTTGGACGGTCGGTGCTGCCCTTTTAGCGACTTGGACGGTCGGTTCTGCCCTTTTTGCGACGTGGACGGTCGGTTCTGCCTTTTTAGCGACGTGGACGGTCGGTTCTGCCATTTTAGCGACGTGGACGGTCGGTTCTGCCCTTTTTGCGACGTGGACGGTCGATACTGCCCTTTTAGCGACGTGGACGGTCGGTGCTGCCATTTTAACGACGTGGACGGTCGGTGCTGCCCTTTTTGCGACTTGGACGGTCGATGCTGCCCTTTTTGCGACTTGGACGGTCGGTTCTGCCCTTTTAGCGACGTGGACGGTCGATGCTGCCCTTTTAGCGACGTGGACGGTCGGTGCTGCCATTTTAACGACTTGGACTGTCGATGCTGCCCTTTTTGCGACTTGGACGGTCGGTGCAGCCATTTTAGCGACTTGGACGGTCGGTTCTGCCCTTTTAGCGACGTGGACGGTCGATGCTGCCATTTTAGCGACGTGGACGGTCGGTTCTTGATTTGACTTGCTCTGCTTCTTGCAGTGTCAGGGGTCGACTTGACTTGCTCCGCTTCTTGCGGTGTCGAGATTGGATTCTGACTCGCTTCGCTTTCTGCGGTGTCGGAGTGGAAGTTGACTTGTTGATTTTGATTTGGGTTGACATCAGCATCGCTACATTGGGATATGGTACCAGGAGCGAATCGTCATCTGTCTTTGAGAGGATTTGGGAATTGGGGTTTTTGTTTGGCATCTGCATTGCTGCACTGGAATAATTCCAGGAGCGACTCATCATTTGCCCCGAGAGGATTTGGGAATTGGGGTTTTTGTTTGGCATCTGCATTGCTGCACTGGAATAATGCCAGGAGCAACTCATCATTTGCCCCGAGAGGATTTGGGAATTGGTTTTTGTTTGGCATCTGCATTGCTGCACTGGAATAATGCCAGGAGCAACTCATCATTTGCCCCGAGAGGATTTGGGAGAAATTGGGATTGTTTTACGCCCGTGGATTGTATACGGTTTTGCAGGATGTATGATCCAGACCGTAGGGCTGGAAAAATTTTGGGACTTTGTCGGCGTCTGCATCGCTGCACTGGAATATGGTACCAGGAGCGACTCATCATTCGCCGTTGGGGTATGGGATTTGGAATTTGGTTGGCGTCTGCATCGCTGCACTGAAATATGGTACCAGGAGCGACTCATCATTCGCCATTTGGGGATTGGGGAGCGATGGCTTAGGAGACAGGTTTAGATCCCTATCGCCTAAGGCTTTTCAATTTTACGGGCCGTGAGGGTCCCATAAAAGCATTTCCTCCCTACGAGTCGTAAGGATCCCGCTGGTGTATTTTCTCCTTAAGAGTCGTGAGGACTCCTAAGTGTGTTTTTCCTTTATGAGTCGTAAGGATCCCACAAAGGTTTGTTCTCCTCATATATCGTGAGGACACATGAGTGGGTCTTATCAATGGAGCATCATTTCCAAAGCGGAGACCGGCCGCGTAACTGGTGATTACGGTGGGGCATGGGTATGATGAGAATTATTTGAGCCCGTGGATTGTATACGGTAGTCAACTTGGGGACCAACCGTAGGGCTGGGAGAATTTTGAGAAATTGGATTTTGGTTGGCGTCTGCATCGCTGCACTGGAATATGGTACCAGGAGCGACTCATCGTTCGCCGTTTGGGGACTTGGAATTTGGATCTTGTTTGGCATCAGTATTGCTGCACTGGAATAATGCCAGGAGCAACTCATCATTTGCCTCGGGAGGACTTGGGATTTGGGTTTTTGGTCGGCATCAGCACCGCTAACACTGAAGCGAAATGCCAGGAGCGAATCATCATTTGCCGTTGCCCGTTGGGGAACGATGGCTTAGGAGACAGGTTTGGGTCCCTATCACCTAAGGCTTTTCAATTTTATGAGCCGTGAGGGTCCCATAAAAGCATTTTCTCCCTACGAGTCGTTAGGATCCCGCAGGTGTATTTTCTCCTTAGGGATCGTGAGGATTCCTAAGTGTGTTGCTCCTTTGTGAGTCGTAAGGATCTCACGCAGGGGTTTTCTCCTCACAAGGTCGAGAGGACTTTGCGAGTGTATTTCATCTCTTTTCACGAGTTTGCGCCCCTTTCGGGTTTTCACAGACTCGCCGGTAGTCCTGCTGTTTTTACTCACGGAGCCTTTTCGGGTTTTCATCCGTGCCCGTTTTGCTTGTGGACATACCGTTTATTTCTTCTTTTTTTTTTTGGCCGCTGGTGGGACTTTAAAGTAGTCTTACCGGCAGGATTTGGGAGAAATAGGGGTCATTTACGCCCGTGAATTGTATACGGTTTTGCAGGATGTCTGATCCAGACCGTAGGGCTGATGTGCTCAATTCGCCTGCGACTTGGAGCATTCATGTGTAGTATTTCTTAAGATATCGTCCATTGATGGGTGATATGGGCCTTTCTCCCTCTGCACTTATTAGTTGGTAGGATCCTCCGTCGAACACTTTCTCAATGACGTATGGTCCTTCCCAGTTTGGCTCGAATTTTCCCTTGGCATGTCGATTGAGGATGATCGGTCTTTTGAGGACCAACACCAATTCACCTTTCTTGAAAGCACGGAGACGAGTTATCTTGTCATAGGCCCGTGACATTTGGGCTCGGTATAACTCCAGGTTTTGCTGCACCGCGAGCCTCTTTTCTTCGAGGGCATCGAGTTCTTCAAGTCGAAGGAGCACGTTTTCCTCTTCTGTCAACTCATGCTGAACGGCCATTCTTAAGCTTGGAACTTCGACTTCGAGGGGGAGGACCGCCTCCACTCCGAAGAGCAATGAGTATGGAGTGGACTGAGTTGGAGTACGGTGCGTGGTACGATATGCCCACAATGCCTCGTGAAGCTTGAGATTCCAGTCTCTCTTGTTGGCTGAAGCATTTTTCCTCAGGAGCTTGCATAGAGTCTTATTGAAGGCTTCGGCTAGCCCATTAGCTCTTGGATTATAGATGGAGGAATATCTCCAGTCTATCTTGTGCTGAGTAGCGAACCTTGAGACATTGAAGCTCTTGAAAGAAGGCCCGTTGTCAGATATGATTCTTCTTGGTGTACCGAAGCGGTATAGAATGTTATGCTGGAAGAATTTCAGAATATCTTTTGTCTTGACTTCTTTTAGCGGGACAGCTTCAGCCCATCTGGAGAAGTAGTCTGTCGCGGCCAGTATAAACCGATGGCGTTTGGATGACGGAGGATCAATTGGGCCAACAATGTCGGTGCCCCAGACTTCGAAGGGCCACGACGCCACCGTAGGATGCAATGGATTGGGATGCTTGTGAATAAAATCACCGTGAATTTGGCAGATATAACATTTCTTTGCATGCTCTCCGCAATCCCGTATCATGGTGGGCCAGTAATACCCAAGCCGTTTAATTTGCAGTCGCATCTTGGGGCCAGATTGGTGAGCACCGCAAAAGCCTGAGTGGACTTCTTTCATGACTTTTTGGGCTTCGGCCGATGACAGGCACCTGAGCCAGAGTTGGTTGTATGACCTGCGGTATAACGTGTCATTTACAAACACGTATCGGAGAGCTCTTTTCTTCAGCTGAATCCTCGCAGATTTTTCTTCGGGCAGCTTGTCGTATCGGAGGTACTCTATGAAGGGTTCTCTCCAATCGGGCTCGTCTTGGATGATCGAAGCTTCTTCCGCAGGACTGCTCTTCTGTTCCGCGCTTTCCTCTTCTCGTAGAGAGACTGGGGGTAGAATTTGCCGGCTCCTGACTGTGATCAGAATTTCGTCCATGTCAGGATCAGCCAGCTCCTTGGCCAAGCGAGCGAGTACATCAGCCTTTCCGTTCAACGCTCTAGGGACTCTCGTTAGTTCAATATGAGTGAACCGTTTCATGAGTTCCACCACTCGACCTCTGTACCGAGCTAACTCGGGTTTGTATATCTTATAGTCGCCTCTTACTTGGTTGACGACAAGCTGGGAGTCACCGTAAACCCGTAGCCGAAGGATTTCCATTTCTATGGCGAGCTCCAAACCAGCTATCAGAGCTTCATACTCAGCTTCATTGTTTGTCCGAGGCTCGGTGAGAGCAAAAGAACGCCGTAGGGTTCCCATTGATGGTGTGATGAACACTAATCCTATCCCTGCTTTTATCTCCGGGACGCTTGATTTACTGGAGGTCCTTATTGACGAGGCTCCATCGAAGTAGAGCTCCCAACATGGCTCATCTTCCTCGAGGTGCAGCACTTGTTCATCGGGTAACTCACAATTTAGCGGCGACCCTTCTGGTATGGGATGAGCAGCGAGAAAATCTGCAAGAGCTTGCCCTTTTACTGCTTTCTGAGGAGTGTAAACTATGTCAAACTCAAGTAGCATAACAGTCCATCTTGCCATTCTGCCGGCTAGGCTTGCTTTGGTCATCAAGTGTTTGAGCGGGTCGACCTTGGAGATCAGCATAACCCGATGAGCGAGCAAATAGTGCCTCAGCTTCTTCACAGCAAATATTAGAGCCAGGCATTGCTTTTCGATTGGGGAGTAGTTGTGTTCCGCCCCGACTAGAGTTCGACTTAGGTAGTAGAGGGCATTTTCTTTTCCCTCCTCGTTATTCTGGGCAAGGAGCGCACCGAGTGACTCGTCCAGCGCGGCAGTATAGAGAATCAGCGGTTTATTTGGAATGGGAGCGGCCAGCACTGGAGGGTGCAACAAGTACTGTTTGATGCTTTCGAACGCTGCTTGACATTCAGCATCCCAGATAAAAGGAGCTCCTTTCTTCATGAGTTTCGAGAAGGGCCTACATCTCCCCGATAAATTTGAGATAAACCTCCGTATATAAGCAAGCTTGCCTTGAAAAGATCTTAGCTGCGCCAGACTCTTCGGAGGGGGCATCTCCATGATGGCCTTTATCTTTGATGGGTCAACTTCGATCCCTCGATGCCGGACTATAAAACCCAGGAATTTTCCCGATGACACTCCAAAAGCACATTTCAGAGGATTCATCTTCAGATCGTATTCCCTCAGTCTGGTGAGAACGGTCCTAAGATCTTGGATGTGGTCAGCCTTGGCTTTAGTTTTGACGACCAGATCATCAACATAGCATTCGACGACTTTATGGATTAGGTCATCAAAGATATTAGTCATCGCCCTTTGATATGTAGCACCTGCGTTCTTCAGTCCGAATGGCATTACCTTGTAGCAATATATTCCGATCGGGGTTCGAAATGCTGTGTGCTTCTCATCCTCAGGCGACATCTTGATCTGATTATATCCAGACGAGCCGTCCATAAAGGTGAACAGTTCGTAATTTGAGGTGTCATCGACCATCATTTCCACGACCGGTAGCGGGAAGTCGTCTTTAGGACATACCTTGTTGAGGTCCCTGAAATCGACACAAACTCGGATCTGCCCATTTTTCTTCTTCACTGGGACTATGCATGCGATCCAGTCCGCATATTTCTCTTCCCTGATGAAGCCGGCATCGATGAGCTTCTTAGTTTCCTCGATGACCTTTTCTTCTAGTTCCCTTCTCATTCTTCGAGGAGCTTGTTTGACTGGCTTAGCATCAGGAGATATAGCCAGCTTATGCACGGCTACCTCAGGGGAAAGGCCAGGCATTTCTTTGTACGTCCACGCGAAGCAATCGACGAACTCACGCAGCAGGGCAATTATCTGCTCTTTCATTTCTTCCGACAAGAGTGAGCTGATGTAGGTCGGCCTTGGATTATCGGGCGTTCCTAAGTCAATCTCAGTTAGTTCATCAAAGGTTGCTTGTCCGCCATCTTCGAGCTCTTGAGGAGCTTCTTCTGGCTCGGCTATCTCGTCATCATCATTTGATCTTTCGCTGGCCTCACCAACATGGATCATGTAGCACGCTTTGGAATCAGGTTGAATGTAGCCTATGCCCTGTCTATCTGGAATTCGTCCATCGATGAGTGCTCGGACCTGGGGCGGATACCATAGCCCTTCGTAAAACTTTGCTTCGGACTCCGTTTGATATAACCGGCATCCGCACTTTTTAAAGTATTCCCGCATCTCGGGCGCATAGTATCTGGGATTGAGAACGGCTCTTATGCCTCTCTCATATGGAAGGCACGCGACAGACAAATCGTCCGGGTGCGCAACGGGGTTTGACCCATAAAACAAGATGCCCTTCTGTCCACTTTTCTTCCCGGGAACGTAGAAAGTTTTCAGCTGGTCCACGGTGGAGATTGATAATGCATCGAGCTCTTTGCACATTTGCTCTGGTACCCTTGTAACGGCTAGGGACCCTTCTGCAACTTCGAAGGTCTCTCGTAGTTTCGCTTGTTGCGTGGGGGTCCAATCTGCACCGCTGTTGCACGACAGGTTCTCCTCCTCTGACTCTTCAGTGTCGCTGCCAAGATGAGGGCGGACTTTACTGCTAGACGGGGCTTCAGTGACAGATTCATCCGTATCGCTGCCGAAACGAGGGCGAGTTTTACGGGAGGACGGGCTTCCAGCATCGGACTCATCAGTGTCGCTACCGAAATGCGGACGCACTTGGGCATTTTTGCTTTTGAAAGTGACAGCCGGCGCAGATTTGCTTTTGAGCCTTGGGGCTGGTCTATCCTCAGTCAGTTGTGGCTTACCATTTTGGTGGTTCATAAAGTACCGAGAATCTTCATATCGGACTTCATGCACACCGAACGGTTGGATGTCTCCGTCAATGCGTCTTTCTTCGCCATTTTTAGTATATTTCATGCATTGATGGAGAGTTGACGGAATGATGCCGTAATCGTGGAGCCACGGCCGCCCCAAGAGAATCTTATAAGACGTGTCGGCGTCGATCACGTATATCTTAGCTTCAGTTTGCAGATCCCCGAATTTGATTGGCAGAGCTATGGACCCCAGAACTTGCTGGCAATTTTGGTTGAAGCCTTGAATGACAATCCTTTCCCTTGACAGGTGTCGGACGTCCATTGATAAACTCTTCAGAGTTCGCAAGTTCATGATGTTCACTGAGGACCCCGGATCAATCAATATGCGATTAATTCGATCTCCGTCGCTGTACCCGGTCACGTAAAGCGGCCGATTATGCTCAGCCGTTCCCAGTAGCAAGTCTTCATCCTTAAATGTGACTGCGGCGGCATGCAAAGCATGCTGGGCTTCTTTCATATTAATCTCCGCAAAGTGAGCCTGATACCGCTCGGGGTTTTGTAGAGCGTGAATGAGAACATCTCTAAGCTCCTTAGATAGGACCAAGGCGTCGTAGATGCTCAGGAGAGACGGAAGCTTCCGGAGATGTGCCAAGACATTATAGTCCACCGAGGAAGGACTTATGTTTTCACCAGCCGGTTCTCTGCCATCTTCTTCATTAGCGACTTGTTTTTCCTTCCCTTTTGGGGCGTTGCCCTGATTTTGCGGTAGAGCCCTGCCGCTTCTGAGCTGGATTTGATTGGCCTTTGTGGTGAGCTCCTCGTCCTCTTCGGGAAAACAGAGCTCATCCTCGGAGTCGCTGCCAAGATGGATGGCATAGCAGGTCATTACTGGGATCTCTTCATTGGAGTCTTCTTCTAACTCCTCCAGAATTTCAGCCGCTTGTACAGGGAAGAACTCCTTCAATTGAATCAATGTTCTTTCCTTTTGTTCATATTCTTCGAGAGAATCGATATATTTTTGAATGGTCGATCTCCCTGCAGACTCTTTTTCGCGCCGAGCTGCACTTTTCTTCTTCTTCAGCTTCTTGGATTTTGAGCCTGATGGAGCCGCATTGGCAGCTGGACTGGTAGGCTTCTTCTGCCCTTCCCATTCCATCCTGGGTTCCTTCCGAAGTAGTTTTATCATCTTCTTCGTCTTATTAGACATGTGCGTACTCCACGGAGGCTGTGATGAGTCCGTTTCATTTCTCAGGGCAGCGGGTTCGGCTGTCTGCTCCCAGAAGACTTCAGTTTCCGTCTGTATAAAGTTGGCGGTTGCAACTTGATTGTTCACCAACACGCTTTTAGACAGCTCGATCTCTCCAGCCTTGTACTGCTTCTCGACCCAGTCCTTAAAGATATAGCAATCCTCGATCGCATGGCTCACTACTCGGTGGTACGGGCAATACAGAGGATTGTCGGTCATTTTTGCTTCTTGGGGTCTTTTCGACTCCGGCAATTGTAGGCCGTTGTTCAAGGCATCTTTAAATATCTTACGGACCTTGTCCCTTCTGAAAGAGTAAATCTTGTTCTTTTTCTCCTCTAGGGAAGGCCCATCTCCTCCCAGCAATGGCTTTCGAGACCGGTTGGTTTTGGATTCGCCCGCCCTTCGCTTTTCTTCATTGTCGGACGCATTGAAGACATTGGTACTGCTGGAACTCCCGCTTCTACGGTTGTCGCCCCGCTTGCTTTTCCAGGTTTTGTCCCTCTGAGAGTCCGGCGGGGACTCTTGCTTCGAGCGTTCCAGCATCTGGACTTTCTTGGTTAGCTCCTGAAATGTCTTGAGGCCCGCTGTACACAAGAATGGGACCATCCAATTGCTGAGGTTCCCAATAAGAAGGCTGACGGACTGGTCCTGCTCCAGCGGCGGTTCGCACTTGACCGTGAGATTACGCCATCGGGCGATAAAGTCAGTGTTGCTTTCATTCTTCCCCGGCTTGGTCTTCACAAGGTCGGCAATGGAGATTTTATCACTGACGCTCATGAATCTTTACCGGAACAGAGACTCCATTTGGGCAAAGGTAATGACGGACCCGTCTGGTATACTCGCGTACCAGTCGAAAGCGACACCGGTCAGGCTGTTGACAAATTGACGAAGAAGGAGTGCGTCATTGCCCCCCTGTATTTCCGCACGATGCTTTGAAGTGGGCAACGTGCTGATTTGCATTCCCCGTTCCATCAAATCTTCCGAACTTAGGAATGACGTAGCCGCTTGGGAACTCAATCAGATCGTACTGCGCGGGATATGGCCGTCCACTACTGCCGATTTCTTTCTGAGCTTCAGCTTCGGCCACCAATGTTTTAACCTTGCTGGTGACCAAATCCATTATCCTATCCTGTGTTAGCGGGATAGTGCTATCTGGGGCTAAGGCATCCCCAGAAGCGGAGTGTGGCCGGCTTTCGTGTGGCTCGACCGGTCTTGGACCCGAAGGAACAGGCATTGGCTGCCTCGGGTTGTCATCACCCGGCTGATTAGTAGCGGCTTGTGCTTGATTAGGAGGCGCTCGAGCAATTTGAACCGTAAGCTGCATCACCACATTCGTTAAGTCGTCAATCTTCGAATAGAGCTTGGCCATCTCTTTATCTTTGCTCCTGAGCTGTTTTCGAAGCTCTTGCTCCGCAGTCCTGGGGCGGAAAGTAGGCTCTTCCTTGCTGTCCGAGCTTGACTCTGCATGGACCGAGGGGTCTTTCTGTCTATCATCCTCATCGAGAGGGTTTTCTTCATCTAGCGGGGGCGGCTGTTCTTGGGCGGCGGCAACCACATTCAGGCTAGATTGGGCTTGGGATGTGGTGGCCCCATCCTTGCTTTTGCTGCGAAGGTTATCGCTGGGGCGACCGCCTGCCATATAGACCGTATGGATGATATATCCGGTCGTCTTTCTATCATTGGCGGCTGATTTCACTGATCGCTGTCTTGACCCCCTTGCTTCGGTAGCTGGTAGTCGATTGAAGGCGGCTGGCCTAACCAGGTTCTTAAATGGTGCTGGTGCTTCTTTCCTGGGTTTTCCCCGCTGCTTTCGTGCGGCACAGAGTGCTTGATAGACTCTTGAAGAGATAGTGTCGTACTTTTTCTGTTGGGGCCAGGACACGTCTCTTTGTGGCACTGTTCGGACCGCTGTCTTCTTGATTCTGGCGGTCATGGAATTTTTCTGAACCCACTTTAGAGGCTCGAAGGAATTGCTGATTCTTACGTGCGACTCCGCCGTCGTCGCGGGGCAATCCTGCACTTGGAACTTCACTCGATTCCATTTGGCCGAAGCCTTGGCCCTTTTGTTGGCTCGATACCTGAGCCGCTTCTGTCTTAACTTTTCTGTTCTAAGCACCTGGCAGACTTCGACTCTTTGGGAAGACGCCGCAGACCGATTGATGGAGGGCCTTGGAAATACGCCCGATTGTGCATTTGTTGGAGTCATTGCCTGAGCTCGTCCATAACATTTGATTTTGCCTTTTGTACCGAAGTTCTTGCACCCCGCTGGAGCACCAGAGAATCGTTCAGATACAGTCTTAAGTTTTGGTTGTGGTGCCTTGGTGATCACGACATTCGGCCTCTTGCCCCGTGAGACCGGCTTGGCCACCTGTTCCGCCTGGATCTCCGCCAGATGAGCACTTCCGGCAGGGTAGATGATGACGGAGCCAAACTGGCGGGGCGGTTCCTCCCACTGTCGACTGAGGCTTGCGGGGAGAACCACACGAGCGTTGATCTTGACCATGTACGGAATCGGGGTCATGTTGGAAGCTGAATTCGTCTGGGAAGACATTGTCGTCGAAGGTTGATTGCTGCACGGAAAAAAGAACATCATTTCAGCATAGGCAATCGATATATGTATTGATTGAGTTCGTATGAACGTTTAACCCGAAATATGGGAGGAGAGATTGGTCCCACCGGGCGTGCCAGACTCTGTAGGGTGTTTTTCGTCACCCCAGTGAGATGGGAATACGCACGCGCTTGTCAGGCGTACTACAGATTCCCCCTGCTTAGGGTAGGCCGGGGTTTAATGATTATGGGGATTCGAATCTCCGGCAGCCGCGGACTAAGCTGCCGTTAATTACCCTTCGCCTTTGGGGCAAGGAAACCTCCGATTAACGGGTTAAACTGGTCATGCGAACCCAATGTGCGGTGTGCGTGTGTTCTATTTTGAAAGGGGGGTTTTGGATATATCGGGAGCCACGCAGAGTTTTTACGGGGGTCCCGCTACCCGGATAGCGGGCTGGGGGTCAAGGGGGCTAGCAGCCCCCTTGCGGGGTTCGGGGCAGCGCCCCGGCTCGAAAATTTTTTGGAGGGGGAGAATGTGGCGGAGTATGTGTATGTGTATATTTGTATACAAATGTATATATATACATATATATATATATAAATAAAAGGGAAAAGGCATCCAAAGGATGCGTGGGGCAGCATCTTGGGCGCTGTGCGCTCAGGCGCAAGCGCGCCACGTGTCGGCACGTGGGCGCTTTGCGCATGAGCGCTGCGCGCAGGAGCGCAAGCGCGCGCCACGTGTCGGCACGTGGGCGCTTTGCGCATGAGCGCTGCGCGCAGGAGCGCAAGCATGCTGGAGCGCAAGCGCGCGCCACGTGTCGGCACGTGGGCGCTTTGCGCATCGCGCTGGTGCGCAAGCGCGCGCGCCACGTGTCGGCACGTGGTCGCTTTGCGCACGAGCGCTGCGCGCGGGAGCGCGAGCGTGCTGGTGCGCAAGTGCGCGCGCCACGTGTCGGCACGTGGGCGCTTTGCGCATCGCGTTGGTGCGCAAGCGCGCGCGCCACGCGTCGGCACGTGGTCGCTTTTCGCACGAGCGCTGCGCGCTGGAGGAAAAGAGGGCTTTTAGCCCCAAAAACTCTCGAAAGAGAAATTAGTGGAGTTGAACTCCTGAAAAAAAGAAAAATGTTTTGGTTGGGGAAATGGGTTCTTCTTCTTCCTCCTCTGTTGGCTGGATCTTGAAGATCAAGAGATATGGAATTTTAAAAATCACTCCTTTTTGAGATCTAATGGAAGATCTGAGTTCCCCTTGATGGGTTTTGTGGTGAAAAACTAATTTATTTTATAAAAAGGAGAGTAGAACTCTTGATTTAATTCAAAAGAAAGAAGAAGGTTTTGGAACCTTGAAGAAGGAAGAAAGATCTCAGATCTGAAACTTTTTTTTGGACAGAGAAAAAGTTGTTGAGATATTTCATTATCTTTGCCTTTATAGGCCATACATTTTACACATGGCCCCTTGGGCTTCACAAAATGGCGTTTTGCCTATCCCATGGCTCATGTGCCATTTCTTTTTGCACATAAGCCATGGGCTTTACAAAAATTTGGCTTTATGCCTATTTTTCTCACATTTCTCCATGAAACAAAACAAAAGAAATACAACAAAATTATTTATTACAAAATTTTAATCTTGGCATGGGGGAAGCCGGCCGCTTCATGTTCGGGCTCGACCCGGGCATGGGCCCACTGGATCTGGGCTTGGGCCCACTTGGCTTGGGGTTGACTTTGATTTTGACTTGGCCAACCGGGGTGTAAATTTTTACCCCAACAATACCCACCTGTTTCTTTATTCTTTTCTACCAATTTTTTGTATAAAATTACTCTGGGAGTGAGATGCTATGGTGAATTGATTTGTAATATTGATACTTGGAGAACTATTAGTCTATGGTCCATAAAAGATACTCTTCGTCTTGTAATTACTAATTACTTTGTTTTCTCTTGTGATCTTCATCAATGACGAAAGGGCATAATCGGAGTTTGGGGGTGGTATTATATTTGAAGTACCCAAAGGATGAAGACATACCTTTTTTGCTCACAGGTTAAGCTGTTACGTAGTGGGGATTCAAAACTTAAATGTCATTCTCTCTAGCTATGGTCCTTCATAATGGGATTGTAAGATGCTTAAAAGGTCCTTAAGGATTTCTCATTGATTTTAATTAGCGTTGTTTTCTGGAAGTAGGTAGGAAAATTTTGTGGAATGACTGTGTGACTGTAGGGATACTGAGACAGTCATGAATAGAGCGCAGGTTTTCTACTCTTTATTATGATGTTAGACTTGTTTGGCTTATGACTTTTGAGATCACACCATCATCAGCATCTGGGGTCTGCTATAGAGCACTGATATTCATGAAGTTTTGACAAAGTTTTCTTAAGCAAATAATCCGTCTCAAATTCAAGCTATGCTTTAAACAGTTTTGCTAGTTCCATCCAGATAAAACTCTTCAACCACAATCAACCAGTCATGTGGATCTTGAGTTGTGGTTCTTGTTGAAGATCAAAACAATGTCAGTCTTTGTTCGCAATAGTGTTGTAAAATGACCTGCAATAAAGTTGTGTGAGTCCTGTACAGATCTCATGTCAATCCCATAGGATAAAACATGGAAAAAGAAAATGAAAAGATATCTCTTTAGATCATTAAGATTTGTTATGCAGTCATTCAATTGATACCAATGATTCCTTTTTTTTTCTTTTGTGTTATTTGTAGGCGTACTACTTGATGCAATCTCCAGAGACAAAACAGGCAGGTGATGCCCTTGGATTTGGATCTGCATTCCTCTTCTCGGCTGTGTTTGGTATGTGCTTAATTGGTTCTTAAGTTCGTGCTTCTTTGATTTAGCTGTGTAGCTTTGCAAACCTGATGCATATGAATGTCCTTCCTATTTGATTCAGGTATTAGATTGGCTGCAACACGAAAACCAATCCCCTCTGGACTCCTGCTGCTTCTTTCTGTTGGTGCCTTGTATGTGTTCTACTCTGCTTATTTGCGAGACAATATTGCCCAGGATATCGTTCCCATGTAATTGTATGCACATGTTATATACTTATATGTTCTTTGTTTTCTCCCGCTGTGGTTTAGTGGTAAATTTTTGCATTTGCAGATCAAGAATTATCATATTTATGAAAATTTTGCTCTTGTGGTCCACTTTCATCTATGTTCAGTAGCTTCTGGCACAACTGACAAATATTGCAATTCTTGTTTTATTGGCCGAGATTATCTTTTAATGCAAACGTATTAGTTTCTAGATTACTTTTGTGCAAAAAGAAATAGATTAATATATAGATGGTAGATTATTTTAGCGATTTCTTTTCTTTTTTAGATGGAGTTATCATATTGGGCCATGCATCACTCCCTTGGTGTTATCCATGAGACAAATTCTCTATCTAAATTGCAATAATACAAATGATCTTGCATTGGGAGAACTGGAGACGGAGATATCCAAAGCTACCATTTTATCAATCCATGCTTGCCTTTGCTATTAATAACAAATGAACTCAACAACGAAATCCAAATAGCAGAACAACCATGCGATGGCATTATACAATCGACATCCACACCATCTGAACCATAAGAAACAAGCAAACTATCATCCCATTCGGAGTCGCAAACCCTGATCCTGAACTTGATCCTTTCTTCTTCCCCTTCTTAGGGAGGCCTATAAAGAAGATAACCATATCAAAGTCAATTATAATTTATATCACATGGTGATAACAAAACCACAGGTTAATTAATCATGGGTTAATTGTGTATAAAACCCCTCATGTATCCCCCTTACAGCACTTATCACCACCTTTCAATTGGTTTATTAGCACATGACACCGGAGGTTGGTTAGTTTTTAAGCCAAATCACCACCTTGCAAGTCATAAAGAGACATTTTATCACCCTCTCAAGTGGTTGTCTTTAGCAGATAGCATCCATTGATTTAGTGAACGCTCAAATCAAAAAATTACTTTCAGGTTATATGGATGCTAACCGTAGGGGTGTTATCTGCTAATAAATGAGTCGAGGGGTGTTAATCAAGTGATATACAGAGTCATGTTCTGTGTAATTTCCCCAAAATTAATTATCTTTTATTAGGAAACTTACTTGAACACATAGAAGCAGTCACTTTCTCACCGCACCTCGCTGGAAGTTTCATTGCTTGCGTCGTGTTGACCCCTGCTTGCTTCGTCGCGGAGCTACCGAGCATGCTGCAGAGACACTGAGGGTCGGATTGAATTAAAGACTTTAGAGGGTCACAACAACTCCTTGATGGGGGTTTCTTCGAGTTTATGAACTGCAGGCATGGGACAAGCTCATTAAGGCAAGCTGAGTCCTGAGCTTTAGAAATCGATGCGAATGCGAACAAAGCTAAGAAACAGGTCCATGGTAGAATGTTCTCCATGTTGCTGGTTTTTGTGAGATTTTGGGGGTTGGTGTGTTTGAAGTTTGGGCTGTTGATTTATAGTTAAGGATTTGCTTATTGTGGTTGAGTGTTGATAAGTGGGGGTTAGGGTTGGTAACCCTAAAGTTGGATCATGGGTTTTGTTTGTGATTCAGGAATTGGTTGGTCTGTTATTGCTACTCGCCAGCTTTGTTCCTGTCTTTGTTTAATGTGCTCACCGCACAAGCAACATATATTGACTTTATCAGTGGATATGGAAGTAAATTAATCATGTATTGTCAGTTTTACTATCTAATATTAATCATGTATTGTCAGTTTTACTATCTAATAAGGCCCTCTGGTTGATAAAGCCCACGAATGGGTTTGTTGTGGGCTGGGAGCGTATCGGGCTATGATTCACATTTCACAACATATCAGTCTTCATCTTATCAGCTCCAGCAGCTCCAATGCTTCAGGAAAAGCAAGCTTAAGCGAAGCCGGTTCAAGCTCAGCTCCTCGGATTACGTTAGCGGACCCATAGGTCGGGCCGGGTTTCTACGCTTTTTCCTTCTGTGCGGAACAGATGCTTCACAGATAATGGGATATCTGAGTGCTTCATAAGATTTTTTGAGTAGGTTTAGAACAAGGCGGTCGCAACATGAGGAGATGCCACCAAAAAAGTCATTGGAGTTGGACGCTCCATTTCAATGACTTAGATGTCTAAGTCAGCGACGAATTCAATAGAGAATTATTGTTTTTGGTGTTAAAGATTGAGTACATATTAGGGTTTTCTTGATTAGATTCTCCATCCCTTAGAGATGGTAATTCCGTCGGTTTAGGTCGGTTTAGGTAAGACAGTTATTTGGGATTATCGGAGGGAATTTTCGGATGACAGTTGTTCTCATTTATTTTCTATAACTGTTAGAGGACAGCTGCAGAACACAACAAATTATCTCCATTGTTGAATGAACTGCCTATTTGTTCTGCTGTAAAGTTGATCATGCAAGGTATTGATTAAATTGAAACTGTTCATAGAACTTGCCCTAAACTTTAAAATGGATGCCTATAATTTGGAAATTACAATCTACACCGACTTTGTAACTTAGCTCCTTGCTTTACATATTCACTCACTTAATGTTTGTACACTGTGGCCCAAATCATAGCATCAAACAATAACCGCTTCAACCATTTAATTTGAACTCCCATAATTTATACAGTACAATGATTGGTGTCAGTGACATGTGATAATGTATCAGTTAGAAACAATTCGGACCCAAATAACTAAAAGCAACTGCTAGACATTTTAATTTGACTCTTCAATCAACAAACCCCCCTATTTAAAAGTTATTCTGTTTGGATTTTTTTCTTCTCAAAATAATATTTGAAATGTTTTGTTTGGTAGTGAGTTATGAATAAGAGTTCTCTTATCAGGATTGAAAACATATTGGAGTACTGAGCCCAATTGCAACTTCAAGCACCTTTTCCTTAACCAAAACTTCAATACCTTTTTTAACTTTTACTTCTGTTGGTTCCATTGTTCCAGTTGATTCAAAATCATCGCTGGGGGGGATCTGAGCATAATTATTGATCGAGTGTATCGTGAGACGAGTCCCTATCTGGTCCTTAATAAGGACCATTGCAAAAGTTTAAGCCTGCCCAAATTTTTTTGTCAGTACTCAGTAGGCATCTCTGCTTGTATCGGTACATTCTTCTTACAATTTGCTTCAAAAGATGCGCATATAAGCTATGAGAAAGGAAAAGGCTACTGGTTCTAGTACAAATTATAATGAGCACTCTCTGCATCTTTTAAGGATCCTGGGAAGATATATAAGCTGTCTCATTATAACATTTATTATGATAATTTGTTATCTAAAGTACTGTGATTATATATTGTACATTTGCTTGTCATCGATATTATTGTCTCAAATATTTGTATCCTGTAGATTCTGAGGAATTTGCATGATTGCTTCCGACAGATTTACTTCCTGGAGTTATGAAGTTGAGAACGACTTGACAGAATCCCCTTCCCCAAAATTTGGGCCCTTTGGCATTTTCTTTCGTCTTTCCCTTTAATAGAAAGAGTCAAGACAATTTTGTTACAATATATGCTTAGGGGTGATACCGGCTTAATCTGACTTAAGCCCGGGCGGGTTAGCTACGGTGTTGATGATTGGATATAGATAAGGTTGTTTGGGGACTTGGAAAGCTACCCCTACATCTCTGACTAATTATAGACCCGGTAGAATCTACCGGCTTGGTAAGTATTGGTATACATGGGCGTCGACAAAATTATCTGAACCGATTCACACCCATCTTGAAACTACCGGACTAAGCCCGTCCTAAACCTCTTAATTTTAGAATAAGATTAACTGGACTCAATAGTTAATTGAATTAAACCTAATAGTGTTTTGGCACGTAATTAAAGCTGATAAGAAATAAAGAATAAAGAGTATTTAAAAATTCTATGCTTCAATATCTAATTTGTTATTTATTTATTGTTTTGAAAAATGATATGAATCAAATATAAATATTTTCCCGAAATTATGAGAATTTTTGATGATGTGTCACCTGTGTGTCTGACAATCACTTGACAATTTTCAAATTTTGGGCATCCATTGAATAGTCATATGAGATCTATAATTTATCTCTTTTAAAGACATGAAATATATCATAGTTATATATATGGTATTTTGCACATGTGCAGGTGTATATTAAAATAAAACTTTGATTTTGAAATCTTTACTCTCTTATATAAAAGTCTCTAAAAATCAATTATCTTTAATAAATATTTTTAATAGTCTTTTCAAATATTTTGTTTATGATGCTAATGCATACCCATGCATCATGAAATGCATCAATTGTAATGATGTATATTAGTATCTTGCACTTGCGATGCATTTATTCAAAAAAAAAATGTAAATTTGTTTTAGATTTGAATTTAAAGAAAGAAAAAAAAAAAAGAAACGGCCCAAATAAATCTACATGGTGAGAGATGGTTAATTCGTTTTAAAATTGATCCATCATGATTTTGGAAGTTATTTAAGATCAACGTAGAAATGGTTGTATAGTTATAACTAAATCAACAAATAATTGTATCCCGGTTATTTTCTTACTGATAATGCAGCAGGTTAGACCGAAATCAATTTTGATACCTTTGATAGTTGTGGTTATAATAGTGTATGGATATATGCTAGTTTTTTTATAAAAATTTAAATGTTAGTTTGTCTCGTTTGTTCCATTTTACACGGTTCACTAATAACAAGAGAGCATTGTCCACTCGTTGTGCTGACGAATCTGCATGGTCCCCTCTAATATTGCCACCATACTTTTACGTGCTCTGCACAGAAGCCAGCATTATGCTCATATATCTTGTTTCCAAGTTTAAACTCGTTCAAAGCCAATAAAATCTAGCAAGTTATTTATTTATTTTTCAAATTCTCTGTACGGATTATAGCCATTGACTTAAAATTAGTTCCCTAGTAAGTTTTTGGTTAATTTCTAAATTATACCATAATATTTCGTCTACTTTGCACTTATATACCTTATTGACTTTTTCACTGCACTTAATACTATAAAATACAAATCGTATTGATTTTGTTTAAAATAATCATGGATTTGATGGTCAACTGAAGCGAGCAATGTATTAACAGTTTGTACTTTACGGTATATAAGTGCAGAGAAAAAATCAATAATGTATATAAGTGCAAAGTAGGTGAAGCATTAGGGAGTATTTAGCAACTAACCCTAAGTTTTCACTGGTAATTTTCAGATTTAGGTTTTGTCGTTTTTCTTGAAGTAGCCCGCAAGCCTTTTTACGCACACTAATACATCCATGCACACAACACGCGATACACACGCTCTCAGAATTTTCCCCGAAAGCATTAAATTGTCCCCTTCTAGGAATCGAATCCCGCACTCTATCCTTAACCCAACACTACATAGACAGGAAACCGACTTTACAGGGCAACACGATGAAGAAGACTGTGCGGATAAAATTGAGCGGCCGATGATGGCTTAATTGGTTTTTTCAAGGGCATCAAAGAATCAGAGAGAGGACAAATGGTTTCCCCCGCATTTCACTGTTAGTTTTATCAGTAATTAAATGAAAAGTAAAAACAGAATAAATGTAGGTTTTTAAAATAATATAGATAGATTAGAGCGGGGCATATTCAGATACACAACAAATTTACAGGGTCGATACAACAAAACCATTATTTAACCCATACACTACTACAATTATGAGTTCCCCCTATGGTCTGCCCCTACGGTGCCCACCATATGGGTCAAAATATCAACCGTGGGTCGAAATGGCGCATGAGCAAGTATTGCCCCTACAGATGTAATTTTGCCCCTACGGGGCAAACCGTAGGGGAAACTGCCCCACGGTTTCAAATACAGAAACAGTTATTTTTTAAAATTTATTAAAAAAAATAGTAATATCTTGCCCCTGCGATTCTCACCACAGGAGCAAGTATATGCCCCGATGAATTAAACCGTATAGGCCAAAGATCCTTCTTTCTTATTTTTAAAAGAAAATTTAAAATATTTTTTGTCCCTACGGTGACAACCGTAGGGATACGCATATGCCCCAATGGATTCCACCGTAAGGGCACAATATCAGGTTTTTCAGACATTATGCCCCTACGGGTTGACCCATAAGGGCAAATGGTTGTCCCTACGGTGATAGCCGTAGGGGCAAAAAAAAAAAATTTTAAGAAAATACTTTCTCCGTTTTTTCCCGTCCTGTACACAATAATATATATATCACACACTATATGATATATCTGAATATAGAAATATTAATTAATAACATCGCATGCATAATATATAACGAAATAAACAAACATACTACGAAATCAATCTAAAAATCAGGATCATAATCAACATATACAAGAACTGATATCCAAAATATACAATATGTATCAAATAAAGTACAGTCATCCAACAAAAACAAAAAAATATAAATAAATCACTACTGGCTCGGTCCAGATGCTCCACCGCGAAATATTTGGAAAATCCGGCGCATCTTCTTCTCGGTGCAGCACTGGGACGACAAAAGCTCAAGTACTGAAGCTGCAGGAATAGGAGTGTCATGCGGAGCCGAAGTCGGAGGAATGGCCTGTGCAGAAGACGCTGGATGAGTGGCCTATGGAGCTGGAGCCAAACCCGAAGAAGTGACTTGCGCAGCCGTACCCGAAGGAGTAGCTTGCGGAGCCGCAGCCGAAGGAGTGCCCTGCTAATTCTGTAAAGTTTTTAGTTAGTGTAATAAAAGAATAAGGAACGGTGTACTACATTCAGTCTATATGTCTTGTTGTGAAATTCTAAGTGTAGAAATTAAGTCTTGCGAATTGAAATGATGTGTTATTGATCTATACGATTCGTATCGGATTCATATGAATATCGGATTCTTACGAATCCAAGAATCCTACCTGTATCCGTATTTGAATCCGTGCTATGTAGATTAGAACTATAAAGATATAAGTATACACGAGCAGAAATAACATGCGTATCATCATCTCCTTCGACTCCTCGAGTTGGGAGCTCAGTGCGGCCATCTGGTTCTCCAGACGTCGCTCACGGGGGGAACAGAAGTAACCGCCGGAAAGGACAACTTCAGTTGGGCCTTACTATGACCAAGTCCCCGATCTCTCTCACAACAACCGTAGTGTCCTTCGTGTACGGCATTTAGGACAGGAGTCAATATGGCCGGATCGGTCTCTGTGCTGAAATCAATTCCTAATGTCTCCGCTTGCTGCACCACCCATGCCTACACTATGTAAAGCATTCAGCATAAGTAAACCATTTAAATTTAAACTTATCAAAACAAAATTTTATATGAATTAGAACAATTATTAACACTTACGCAATACTCCTCAATAGTAATGTCAGGATATCGAAGCTCGTCCGTGGCAGGATCTGTCGATGTGGCGTGGACAACCAGATAATCCTACAACACGCTCGATGTACTGCCTTCCGCCACGGTCCGAACTCCTTACAATTCACCAAAAACACACATATATAACATAACTTTTCATATTGCATTATATCAAAAAAGATATATTGTAATTTTCCTTTGCCTCCATGACACGAGTAATATTCCTCATCCCACCCGTGTAGGTAGATTGACCCCTCTTCATAGACTTCTGATTCTCCTTATTTTGGGCGGCATATTTCTGCGTGCGCTCAGACTCTCAAAACTGGCACAAGGGAGGCCATGTCTCTAAATCGATCCTGGTAAAGGCCGGAAACTGTAGAAGAGCCGCTCTCTCTGTCTCAGGGGTCGCCAGCCACAAGTCATAGCAATCTCTCTTCAGCTGATTCCTATTATATCGGACCTTATTCTGCATGCTGATCGTGAGGCCCCGGCAAATAGCCTGAAGATCGAGCCTTCTATCAAAGTCATCGGGATCGACTGAGGCTTGAAAGTTGTAATCGAGCTACAAATACAAGAAATTAACGTTTTTAAATTATAAGTGGCGAATGATAGTAAATTTATTCGATAAATCAAATAAAAATATTTCATAATACCTGAACCTGTTAAATTAGTGGTCAAAGGAGCGCTTGTGCTGCGCACCCCAATCATAATAAAGAGCATACTTCTTGAAGTGATGGCTCTCATCCTCCATATAATGGCCGAACTTCTTGGCATTATCACCCGTGGGTCAGAAGTCGGTGGTAAAGAGGAGGGGGAATGCTCCTTAACCCTTCACGGTATCGGGCTTCAACTTATGGGACTGAGTCAGCCCTCGAGTCCCACGGACCGGCCGTGGCTGCTCTGCATTAATAAAAAATATAGATATACATGCAATATTAAGACAAAACAAATTATGCATATAATCAATAAAATAAGGATATGGTGCTAATATATGATAAAATAATGTTAGCAAAAACAGAAAAAATGGACAAAAATATGTTTTATGGAGGGAAATTATTAATCATATTTATCCATTATCTCGTGGCTCAATTGATAGCCTACTTGAATTCTGAGGTATAGATTCTAATGTGTTTGTTTGATCTATATATTACAATTAAACTTAATGTATTTGTCTCGTTTACATGATATCATAATTTTTGGAGTACAGTATATACCTCCAGCGATATCACCACGAGCCTAAGCCCGGACAGCAGCACGAGTGGAACGATAATTCCTCCGGTAAGGAACAGCCGGTGATCCGGACGTGGATGCATCCCCTCCAACTAGATGATAAATAATGATGATATAAGCGACTTCTTAATAAAATAACACATAATCAATTTGACATATTATATAATAAAGAATACTAAACTGCAAACTGCGCGGAGAAATCGTTTGGGAGCGGCTTTTTTCCTGGATGTGGAGGCACCCCCTCTAACCAGACAATAAAAAATTACTATATAAGTAATTTCGAAATGAATATGCGTGTATATCTATATTATGTGTGGAAATGGTTTGTGCCTCGGATGTGGAGGCACCCCCTCTAAGTAGACAAAAAAATGACTATATAAGTAATTTCAAAATGAATATGCGTGTATATCTATAATATAATATTCAAAATGAATTAATATGCGTGCAATATGCCTGGAGGTGTGGCAAAATCCACACATAATGGGAGATGTATTCATGTTGTATGTGTGTGTTTCGTATGTCGGGGATAAGAGTTCTATCCTATTAAAAATATATAGAGCAGATACCCATTCGCTTGTGCTTTTATCCATTTCGAAAAAATTTGGCAGTATCTTCCCGCTGTTCTCTGAGTACACTGTAATAGAATAGATACACTGTAATAGAATAGATAATCTGTAACAACCTTAAATTCCATGCACCGTCCGTTTTGTTTTAATCAATAAAAGATGTTATTTGATTTTCTTGAATTGAGTTATAAGTAATTCTTGTGAAATAAGTGTAAGAAATAACTTATAGCTCGCTGGTTAAGCGTCTACACTGCTGTTCTATAGTACGCGTGTTCGAATTCTTGCATCCCAAATTATTTTATTTAATTTCTTTTTGTCATTTTTGAATTCTGAAACTTTCACATGCGATTTACGAAGTTGCGACAGTTACCACAAAAAAAAAAGATATATGAAAATGGACCAAACAAGACGACACGAGCTTGGACCCCGAGACCCAAACCTGAACACAACATAGGGCCGACCAAGGGCGGGTTTAGGCTGCCTGGAGGAGCCCAATCGCCTCCGTCTTCTTCCCGTGAGTCCTTTCGACTCCACTCTGCTCGTTTTAGCTACCATTTTTCTCCCATTCAATCCAAGAGTTCACAACTCTTCATTTACCCATTAAAACCAATTTTAATACCATTTAGATCTCTTTTCAATGCATTTTAATTCTTCATACCTCCCTTCTCCATCTTCTATAAATTTTTAGCTGTCCAAGAAGATTACTCACAAAATTCTCCTATAAAATTTCTCTCTAAAAGTTCTCTTAAGTCTAAGTTCGCTCCAATCCTTATCAAGCCAAGTTTTTTCTGAGTTTTCCTTCCTCTACGTTACTCCACAGCTCGTCAAAGGAAGTCGGAAGATCCATCTCGCCAATCCTTTTCATCTAAATGGCGATTCCGTTCAAGCCGAGCACCCGTAACTTCTTCTTGCCATCATCAACCACATCGAAACCACACACCAATGTCGCCGTCGATGACAACCGCGACCGCAGCAACAAACCGTAACTTCTCTTCGCCGTCATCAACCACATCGACGCCATGCACCATCGTCGCCGTCGTCAATGACAACAGCAACCGTAGCAACAAACTGAACATCACACCATCACTTTATCTTTTTTTTAAAACAGTGAATCGATTGTTAGACCGATTCACATCGCGAGCACGTCACAATTTGATCTTTCTCTTTTCTTTCATCACCTCTTGAATCAATGATTAGCATATTAAGGGTATTTTTCTTTGATAAATTCACATATGAAAATGAATACTTGACACGAGTACTTGAACTTGACATGACTTGTTCTAAACCTTCATACTTGATCCATCTTGACTCGAACCATGAATACAATTGATATTACTTGCACTTGACATGACTACATGATTCTTGACATGAACTCAATCTTGTAAACTTGATATTATACATCATTTTTTGTATTCATGGATTCGATCCAGGCTTGTAACTTTAATCATAGATACACGGGGTGTTGCGATAGTTTAGCTATGAATCTAACGGAATCTCATGAGTCCCATAACTACAAATCATGTATTCATGAATTCATAAATTTACGAATAAAGGTCCGTGTTTCCAAGCCTCTAGGGCTCTACTCTTGGGTTTGGAATACTTCAATAACAATTGAAGTCCCGTTACTTTTGGTCCCTTGTTTCCTTGCTCCTGGAGCCCTACCCTTGAGTTTTTTAATACTCTTGAGATTAGTTGATATTCACACTTGAATTTACGTTAGCTAGATTACCTTTTAGTGGCTTCTTTAGGACACACTGTGTAGGGACCCGGTTCTTGCTCACGGAATAAAGTGCCATACGGAACAAAGTGCCACGCCAAGTGTCATGCCAAGGGGGCGGGGGCCACCTCTTGAATCCGTGGAGGCCACCTCTTGGGTCCGTTGGACCCACTGTAGAACAATGGGACTCTTCGGAATACATTCCGAAAGAGGGCGGATCTGTACTATAAATGGAATGATACCACTTCTCAATACAGAAACGTTTTTTAAGTGAACTGACACTATAAGAGATTGAGAACTCCGTAGTTAAGCGTGCTCGAGCCAGGAAAGTTCTGGGATGGGTGACCTCCTGGGAAGTAGCCCCTGGTCAGGTCCGATTCGTCTCGAAAGACAAAATCGTACGGTTTCGACCAGAGCGGACAATACACTCTGTATTGGGGGTGGGACATGATAGATTGACGATGGCAGAGACAGCTTTGAGGGTACTTGGCGATAGCGGCGGAGGAGCTCGAGGACGATGGCGATGGAAGAGACGGCTTCAAGGCTAGGCTCAAGGACGGCTTCAAGGCTAGGCTCAAGGACGGCGGCGATGGAGGGATCTCGGTGATGACAATGGAGGATCTCGAGGACGGCGACGATGGTGGGAGGAAACAAGAAGAAGGGGAATTTTTTTTTGGGAGGGGGGAGCGAGAAAGATTAGAGCTATGGTGGGAAATTTTTTTGGGGATAGAAGATTTTCCTGTTTTATTTTATTTTTTTAAAATATCCCGACATTGCCTCTACGGTCCCCACAGTAGGGGTTTCTTTTGCAGTACCACACGAGCAACCACAGAACATAATTTTAAATAATTTTAAATATATATATATATATATATATATATATATATATATATATGAGAATAATAGAGGAAAGATGCCATAGGAGGGAATTCCCTCCTATGGCGTCGAAAAAATACCCCCTCTCAAGTTTTTCCGACGATCGGCACCCACCATCTTCATCGTCATCATCTAAGATGTCGGTATACCAAATTTTATGTGATTCTACAACTTTTTCACCGTTGATTTAGCAATGTAAAAAGTTCTATTGTCGGTAAACCGTTAATATTGAACCCACTAAATCAACGGTGAAAAAGTTGTAGAATCACATGAAATTTGGTGTACCCACATCTTAGATGATGACGATGAAGATGGTGGGTGCCGATCGTCGGAAAAAACTTAGGAGGGGGTATATTTTCGACGCCGTAGGAGGGAATCCCCTCCTATGGCCTCTTCCCTCCATTAATCTCATATATACATATATATATATATGGTGGGATCTGCAGGAACGCTATTTGCCCCTACAGGGTGGGAACCATTGGGGTAAATTGAAATTTCCCTTACGGATTTTCTCGTCCGTAGTAACAAAACATCTTTGTGCTGGTGATGGCAGAAAAAATGTAGGAAAAAAAAAGACCTTTCTGAGGTTTAGATTCATGACAGGACAAACTTCTGTTTCCATATGCAAAACATTAATCGATTAGATCGTTTCCTCAAGTACATATATATTGGATGTCTAATTTAGTGAACTCTTGCATGCATACTTCCGTACGCTAAATTGATCGGTCAACTTTACTATAGTATGGAAATATGTTACGCCAATGGGTACCTAAAATGTTAATGCAAGAAAAAGAGATCGATGCATAGGCTTTTTGGATAGCATACAACCAAGACAAATATACCGTTTCTTATCGCTTAGCTGTCCTAAATATCAGGTTTCTGCAAGACACCAAATACCATCTCTTCATTAGATCATACCACACCTCGAATTACATTGAACAATATGAGATTTAAGATTTTTTTTCCTCACTCACTTAGCAAACATCACTACCCAATAACCACATCAAATATTTCCAACCATAACAAATGCATCAACTCATTGAGCTACAAGATCTAAAAGCAAGTCCATAAAAGCCATCATTATGACCTTGTGATTCTTCCTCTGATTCAAGCTTAGATAGCAAAGCAACAGCTCTTGCAACCTTGGAAGCTCTCTAATATTGTAAGCATCCACCATTTCTTCCATTGATCTCTTGAAATCACTATAAGGATCCTTTGATGCCATGGCCATTTTCATGCTTGTGTTCAAGAAGCATGGCTTTGTGTTTCTTAAGAGATCACCCGTGTCCCTTGAGCTCACATCTTCCATCAAGGATTTGGTGTTTGTAGGAGAGAAGAAGAACCTAGTTGAGGTTAGGGGATCTTTTGGTAGAGAAAAGAGGAGATCATGAATGGGAGGCAACGAGTCTTTAAGAGACTCATGCATTGAGTTGTCAAAATTTTCCATTATCTCACACTACAAGTATAACTAGCTATCACTCAAATAGTAGTGAGTTAATGATGAGGGGGCATTTATAGGACCACAACTAGGGATGCTGGTCTTTTATTTTATTTTTCTGTAAATTTTACCCAACTCCATTCATCTTTTTTTTTTTGGATACTTAACATAACCTTATTGAACTTTAAAATCCTACCGGAATACCACTATTGTAGAAATCGTTATTTTGATTAACTCGTGCAATCTACAATTGGACTGAATAACCCCACAATATCTTATAGATAGATTGAAGAAACCCAAAATGAACGGAATATGATATTTTTGACAAAAGCACCTTTCAATTTTTGTATGAAAAAACCATCCAATAGGGTTTTATAGGATTTTTAAAACTCAATGGGGTTATCTCAAAAACCTCAAAACGTTGATGAGGTACAGTAAAATTTACACTTTATTTTTATAATATAACTGCATCGTTGAAAATTTTGAACAATAAGTGGGCTTTCCCCCCTTCCAATATCCTACCCATATTCTCTTAAATTAAAATAGAAAACCCCTTAATCTTGGTATTTTATTTTTCACCTCTATATTTTTTGGAAGTAATATTTCATACTCTAGATAATCCAAATTCCAAAAGAATCCATTCAATTTTAATAAGGTGCAGAGTGGACATATAAAGTATGAGTTCTAATTCGAACCATCACCATCTCATTTTAGAGTAAAAAAAGGTATGCCAACTGAGTATGTCCAATTTGTAAGACATGTATATTCTTGAGTAAATTGGAGTATAGAGGGATTGACACAATGACTACCATGAGCATCAATTTTTTTAGTGGGCTCATGGCCTCATGCAAGTGTCGGGAATATTGTAACAGAGGATTTTTAGTAAGATTGCATGGAGGCTTAAATATTACGCATATATGCACAAATAATCTTAGCAAGCACTTGAATATGTGCTATGTTGATTGAAACTCTCTTACTCTCTCTTACGGGCTATTTGACAATGAGAAAGTAAGGTGGAAAGTGGGTAAGTGAGGGGGTGTTCGTTTGCTGGAATCAAAATACAAGAATGAGAATTGAGGCCTTACAAAAAAATTTAACTCTTGGAATTGTCATTCCCTCATTTGTTTGTAAAAAATTGAAATGGTTTTTATCCCCTTCAATCTTTTCCTTTGTTTGGTTGAACAAAGAAAACTGGGAATTGAGTTTTGGAAATTGGATAAAGAGAAGAAAGAGAAAGAGAGAAAGTAGGTAACCATAAATTTTCCCAAATAAAATAACACCTTTAATCCTATGTGTCTTTAAGAATGGGCAATTCCATCCCAAAACGCTTGGATTTGGGATTGCCAAAAAGATGATGCCAATTCCAATTTTAATGATGTCTATTTCCAAAACTTGCAATTTCTATTCCATGCAAACAAACAAAGAAGTGACAATTTCATGTTTTTTTGTTTTGGTGAATAGTGTCTTATCCCTTCAATTCTCATAAATTTTGGTAATTCCTTACAAATAAACGGCCCCTAAAAATATGTGATTCACTTTTCACTATTTTTAGTGTTTGGCAATTGAAAAGTATAAAATGGAAAGTGGGCTCACTTTCCTTCCACTTAGGATTTAGAAAGTCATTCACCAATTTTTTCTCACCATCCAAAAAGGTGGAAAGTTAAAAATAAAACCATTTTGATATCTGAACTAATTATTTTTGTCTCTAACCAATTTTTATTATTAATTAATAAATATGTGCCACGTCATTATACACCCGTTCATGTCATAATATTGCATCTTGATACCACTCATTCTTAATCATAGTGCATATAGATAGGTACTTTTGCTCCGTGTTTACTACTATATAAGTGCAGGGAAATCGGTGTTGGAGTAGCTGACGGGGTTTCAAGCTTAAATCGGATCAATTTGGATCCAGTCAAAATCAATGGTCAACATGTCAAACCTGCAGAATTCAAGTTGGCCAAAATCAAGATCTAAAGTGCTAGAAGACCCCAAATATTCCCAGAAGAATACATAAAATGTCTAGAGGCCCAACTCCATAAATTGGCCTCTAATTAGCGGCCTAGTCGATGCATTTGGCCGGCAAAACGCGGTCAAGTAAGAACCACAAGCAGAAGATATTTTGGGGGTGTTTTGGTCTTTCCACGTGCCTCGAGAGAAAACCCTATGGTTTCACCATCTAGTCCCTATTTATACCTCGATCAATAGACCAGGGATTATCTTAGGGTTTTGTTTATAGATTGAAAAAGATTTAGAATTATTAGCCTCTTCCTTTTTCTTAGCCACTAAAATTTGTAAAAGCTTGAGTTATTAATAAAATAAAGTTTTGTCCTTTCTATCCTTTCATATTATTTTATTATCTTTCTAATTTTATTATCTTTTCCTTTTTTTCATTTCATTAGATCAATTGTAGTAAATGATGAATGGATGTAATAATCAGTTGTTTGTTTTCTTCTTATCGTTTCTCTTCGATTTATTTTTAATACGGTGATACTCGATGGATGCTCTTTGTTTTCATGATGGCCCAAGTAGTTAGCATTATTCATTATTTTCGATCTTTTGCCTCTTTTATCTTCTCTTCTCTTTTTTGTTTTATTTTTAATTGGTGAGTATTTTCTCACTTGTTAGGAATTAGGAAATGGTAGCATGAGAGATGAAAAATTTCTTATACTTTCCTTGTTTATCATTTTGTTGAACTTCGGCAAAATGAGCACAACACTCTTTTTTTGGGCTGAAACATTTTGGAAATTATTATTATTGTTTTGGTATTTAAATAATAATATTAAGAGTTTTAGAAATAATATTGAGTAATGGATTTAGGTTTTCAGATTGGTGTCCGTATGTATATTTATTTTTGGGAATTGAAAAATGTGAGATATTTTAAAAATGATATGTATTTTGCTTTGAGAAATGATATGGGATTTTAATATTATTGATGGATTTATTGTATATATATGTATAGAAGGGGGCGGGACGAGAGAGGGGGGGACATGCTTTTTGCACACCCCTCACACTCACCTTATCCTCACACCCTCTTTCCTCACCTCTCATAATTCATATTTTATTCTTTCTCCTCACAAATATCTTCCTCCTCTCACAAAAATATTCCAACTCCCAACCACTCAAACTCCTCCACTAAAAACCCTAGAATTTTTCATCTAAATCCAATTTTGAAGCCAAGTTTTGCAACTAGAGCCTTCAAGACTTTAAGTGGAGGCATCCTCAATCTCTCAAACTTCTAGTAGCTTCATCAAAACTTGGATCTCCTTTTTAATCCATTCAAATTGGTAAAGTTTCCTTTTTTCATCAAGTTGCTCAAGTTTTAAAGTTTTGTTCATGGAAAAGTAGAGATTTTACTTAAAAATGGTATTTTTATGGGTTGAACTCTTTCAAATTTGGCTTTTTGAAGTGATCCACTAGTAGTGATGGATCTAATATGCTTTACTTGGTGATTACACCTTATTTTGGAAAGTAAAGGGTATTTTGATACAAGAATTTGGATTTTCAAAATTAAACATTTTTTAGAAAATTCGTTTCAACAAAATTCTTCTGTAGACGTTTGCTCCTAAGAGCTTCCGACGTCTGTCCATAATCTGTGTTTCATGATTTTCGTTATGCAGACGTCTGGCCCCCCAAGCTTTAGATGTCTGTCTATGATCTGTGAATCTTTGGTTTTGATCTTCAGACGTCTGATGCTCAAGTCATCAGACGTATGCCTTTGATTTGGATGTCTTGAGGTTTGTTTTTCGGACATCTGGGAACCCTTCTTCAGACGTTTGTTTGCTCTCTGTGCGATAGTAACACTTTAACCAGACGTCTACCCTTCATTATTTTTGACAGTTTTGATTGGTTTTGTCGTATTTCGTTTGTATTGATTTTAATGGAGTTTTCTTGCATGCTTATAACTACTTTGGTTATAGGGACCATTGCGGGGACTTCCAAAACTGCGAGGAAGGCCAAGACGGTCGTCGGCTTCGACTAGCTCGAGACGGACTTTAGAAAGTGGATGCATATCTACGGGGGAAGTCAGGTGGATGTCGTATAACACCCCCGAAACTAATACTAGAGAATACTTAGTTAGTATAGAAAACATATATACATAACCCGGATACTTAGCCTATAATTAGATAAATTAATTTATAATTCGTAACTTTCATAATTAGTTCGTAGACTATGTAATTAGTGTATAATTCATAAATAATAGGCTATATATGCATATATGATTATGTTATGTGATTTGCGTACGCAACTTGAGATCCGTACTGATTGAGATTGGATGATTGGTTGATATCGTACGATAGAGATTCCGTACTTGATGTGATAAGATTAGATTGTTGAATATTGCCGATATTTATTAGACTCGTGGAGTCATGCTTTTATCCCAAGTGGGATACTATGTTTATGCTGAGCTATACTCATTTTAAAACCAACAACTCGTTCCTATTTTAAAATGATAATGTTAAGAATGCGCTGCTAATTTCAAATGAATATCTATTATAAAAACACTGCAACCTCCTCATTTCAAAAATGACGTTTCGTTCTATCTAAACTATAACTGTATAGCTTATAAGTAATTATCTATTTAAACGCTTTTTTACGTTACGTTTATTCTTCATGTTATACACCCGCATTTTGATTAATTGTTAAGTTACGCTACGTTTATATTATTCGTTCGTAGATACATTGTATATTTAGTTTACGATACCTCGCTTGTATGAACACTTTATAGAACACTGCACAATTACCAATGATTTCCAAATGGCACAATCACAGACTCGCATGCTACACAAACATATCATTGGTACTGCCACGACACTGTAAAATTGCCATGCTTGATAATGTTCTAATTATATCCATGTTGATATCGTTATATGAATATGACACACACACACACACACACACACACACACACACACACACACCCCTATATATATATGCAGGGTTGCCTAGCACAGCAGTAAGGTTTCGGGAGGTATCGTCCATGCCAATTTAAAAAATTTACCGTTCTAGCTAACCCTAACCATAGAATCTTTATTAGAAAATCCGACGATACGATATATAAACTACTTTACATCTAAATGAATGAGAAATACAACCTTTGAAGAACGGTCCTTCACTTCTAAAACTCCGTGTAGTAGTCCCTTCGCTGCATGCAGTGAACTCCCGGACTCTTGAAAGAGTTCACTTGAAGAAATGAACGAGCTTGCTCAATGTCTTCGAGACTGAAGATGATCTACGTCAAGAAGACTCAAGCTCATGCTAGCTCTTCACTAATGGTGAAATTAGTGAAGCAAATATCCTAAACTAAATGGCTAATATAGTAGAGGATGATGAAGTAGGAAGTGGGCTCACTTTAGATTTATTTTTCTCACATTATTTTCTCACTTGATCAAAATCTAGCAAGCTTTTTCTCAGGGATGAAGAAGATGAAGTCAAGAGATGAGAATGAACTCATGAGGTGAGAGTAGAAACCATGGGTGAGTTACTGTCATATACTAACTCATGTAGAGATTAAACCATGGCTAACAATAATGGTTAGGCTAATAAATATCTACAAGTAAAACAAAAGGAATGGACTTGGTCAATGGTTCCACAAGTTTCTCCAAGCTTCAACCATGTGACTTAATTCCACTAATTTTGATTTACTTTAGATAAATAAAACCTTATCATTATTATTAGCATGGTGTTAGTCTCATACACCCATGTCTCATGTGGCATCTAGCATGACACACAATATTGTACACTAATATATATCACATATCTACTATATGCCCAATCAAGTGAGAAAAGAAATCATAAGTGAGCTAATTAGTTAATGTATGTTAATATATCTAATATATGATTATATATTAAATTATTAAATCAACACTTGATTTAACAATCCGGCTATATCTCATAATAACCAACTAATATCATGTGTATCAACTTATCGAATCAACACTTGATTCGATAACCCGGCTATATCACATATAACCGATCGATAACACAAATCGTGAGAATAGAATACAGTATTACATACAGTATTAATCTCGGTCCCGCACATATCACATATGTGCTCCTACTTCGTTTCGCATGAACCAGAAACCCTCTGTGTAGGACTCTAAAGACTCGTCAATACGCTGGCAGTAGGTGATGATCATATCAAACACCCACAATCCGCGAGCTGTCTGCTAAACGTAACGGCCATCCGGGTATTGAGCGATCAGAAGATCAACAAGCAAGCCTGTTCATACTCCTGTGAATCCAATCAGTAACACTACCGTACAGTCCGGTCTCTTCGTCTGATATGTCTCATATCTTGCCTGGGGGTGGTAAACGTTAGACCCCAATAGCTTGATAAGTCATGCTGATGTGAGGCTCATAACAGGTCGAGAAACTACTGATAACACTTACCAGTAAATCTCAGAAACAGCCCTGGTCAGGGACTTCCTGTTATAGCCAATCGAGAACAGCGCAATATCAACCCCCAATACCAGGAGAGACGAAATCCCATCCTATCGCTCATTGCTTCCATGTGACTCGGGACTGTACCCAAAAACCACCGTTTTTCACATTCTCTTGAACGTGGTAAGGTGGAAATCAAAGCACAGTGGGAATCACACAAGACTCTATGACGATCTCGGGTCGACAGACTAACCTGTACCAGTATCACCAGAGAACTGCCATCTGATGTGAGGTATAATACCATCTAGGAGTTCTCGGCGAGTCCGTCCAGTGTACCCAGTCTCCACAGAGCACCGTATACCATCTCTGATGTCAAACACCAATGGATATGGGATCACCCATCGCCCATCTACATGGGCCGAGAAGTTATACGCTAGTCTACTCTGGTATATCGATGCCCTGTCTCGATACACCCACGACTAGGGACATTAAAGTATGTACTCACGGACTACCTTTGTCCCACTAGTATGATCCGCATCATAATCCAGGTAGTCAAGTACATATCCTAAGGGTTTTATCAACATGTAACAGAGAGACAATCAGTGTACATGTTAAGATAAAGAGTAACCAGATAGCATACTATCATGTCGAGCAAGAAAGTCCTCCCTATGTATATCCAAACATCCACTATAATATACATCATATGTACAATAATGGCCTCTAGGGTATACATATAACTAACAATCTCCCACTTGCACTGGGGCCATCATATAGCAGTGGTTGTAGTATCTCATACTCAACCATCCCATAAAAATCTCTCGTGGGAAAAGGCCTTTGTGAGTGGATCCGCCGTGTTTTCCTTCGAGTCTACTCTCCTAACCTCGATCTCCCTGGAGATCAACTATCTCCATGATTATATGATACTGCCTTAGAATATGTCTTGATCACTGATGGGACGGGGGTTCCTAGGCATAAGCCACAACTCCATTGTCACACAATGGTAGGAACGAAGTTCATCTCATGAACTTATATATGTATCGAGCCTTTATCGTCTAGTTTTCCACGGTATTTAGCTTGGAACTCTTCCAACATACCGTCCCTCCACTGAGGGTAAAGACAATGCTTGTGACTGACATTCAGTCGACCTTACCACCCTGAAAGCTATCCAGTGATTCTTCCCAGGATCGATTGATACCATCACACTACACCTAGTGAGAATCCTAACATCCACTTAGATCTATCTCATAGATCCAAAACCCGGGATTTAGGAGGTATCACCTTGATCCTATATGGAGAATCATTGTGATAAGAGGAGATTGACCGAGCGTGGCATAGAAAACTCCTTTCCTATCAAGAGTATGTCATCCATGTACAATACGAGAAAGACCACCTTACTCTCTACTATCTTTTTGTATATACAAGGTTCATCTACCATTTTGATGATGTCAAACTCTTTGACTACCATATCAAAATAGATGTTCCAACTCCGCGATGCCTGCTTTAACCTGTAAAGCAACTTGCACACGTTTCCGCTGCTCCCACTGTCTACGAAATTCTCTGGCTGTGTACTTATAGACGCTCTCTTCTAAATCAGTATTTAGAAAAGCAGTCATGACACCCAACCGCCAGATATCGTAGTCATGATATGTAGCAATGGCAAGTAGGGTCTGTATGGACTTAAGCATAAGTACTGGAGAAAAGGTTTCATCATAATCCACACCTGGTCGATGACGAGAACCTCTTACAACATCTCTAGCTTTGAAAGTCTCAACTTTTCCATCTACACCAAGTAATCTTCTTAAGATATACTTGCTCCTGATAGGGGTTTAACTCTTCAGATAAAGCAACCAAAGTCCATACTTTGTTGGTATATATGGATTCCATCTCAGATCGCATAGTTTCCAGCCATTCTTACAGAGTCCCCATTCTTGATGGCCTACTCGAAACTAGTTGGGTCATCATATCATATGCAATCCTCGCTCCCACTGTCACAAAGAAGACCGAAGTATCTCTCAGATGGGTGAGGAACCCTACCAGATCGGTGGAGAGGCTGAGGTTCGTCAGGAGCTATTGAATCTTCCAGTTTTACCAAATCTTCAGCTGTAGTTTGTATAGCTGGAACTCCTTCCAGTTCTATCTCATGACCACAAATTTCTTTCCAAAATAAATTCATTTTCTAAAAAGGTGTCATGCCGAGAAATAAAACACCTTTTGTTCCTCGGTATGGTAGAAGATATTCTCTTGCGAATGCTTGGGATATCCAACAAACTTCCACAGAACTGACATTGCCTCGAGTTTGTCCGAATTTTTCTTTTAGACATAGGCCGGACAAATGGACTCTTCCCATACCATATCATATATGGAGTGGTAGGCACCGGATTTGGCTGGAACCCTATTCAATAGGTATGCAACTTTTCAAGTGCATAACTCCCTAAAAGGAAACAGGCAACTCAGTAGTACTCATCATAGAGCGCACCATATCTAATAGGGTGTGATTGCTCTACCCCGATACACCGACGTGCTGTAGCGTATATGGAGGAGTAATGCTGAGAGAGAATCTCATTCTCCTTTAGAATAGTCCAGGAATACCATACTCAAGTATTCTCCTCCCTGATTACATCAAAGGACATAATACTTATACCCGTTTTGGTTCTCTACTTCTAACTTATATTCTTTGAATTTCTCAAAAGCTTCAGACTTGTGTTTCAACAGGAAGATATGTCCGAATATTGAGAGATTATCAGTGAATGTAATGAAGTACAAAGAACCGGTCTTGGCATGTGTAGACAGGGGACCTACATACATCATCATGTATCAATCCAAGAGTTCACTAACTCTTTCTCTGTTTCCAGTAAACGGAGCTATGGTCATTTTATCTTTGTGACATGACTGGCAAGTTTCACAAGATGTAAATTCAAACTGATTTAAATATGCATCTTAATGTAACGTAGCTAGTCGGGTGGCATTGATATGACCTAGTCTACAAAACCACAAGAAATATTTGTTCATTTCTGAACTCTTCTTCTTGTGTGTGTTCTATATGTTGAGAACTGTAATTTGATTTAGAACGTATATGGTTTTAGATAATCAACTCTTGATATAGGAAATGTTCAAAACATTATCCAACAATATAAAATTATATCTTTCTTTACTAAATAAATAGACTGATATGATGTTGTATATCAGGTTCGGTATCTAATAATATTCGTTCAGAATCAACGTATTTGGTTGTAACAACCCTAATTTTCTTATACACCTTTTTCCTATACAAATTTTTAAATTAATTTTTTTTAAATCCATAAAGGAGTATTTTAACTTGAGCACAATATATATGTAATTATTTTGTTTTTAAAAAACTCCATTTTTAGTGTACATAAAATTGTTTTAAAATTAAAGTATACTTGGGGTATTTAATGTTGTTGTTACCACTTTAAGTATTTATTTTCCCATAATAATTATAAGAAGGAGCTTGTAGCTCATTGGTAACACCTTGCACTGCTGAACCAAGTCACCAGAGTTCAAATCCCCTGCCCCCACATTATTTTTATATTGTTTTTGTTTTAAATTCTTTGGAAGCCCAACAGTCCACACGCCATAACTCCCAAAACTTGAACTGAACCTTAAAAAGTAAATATACCATTGTCTTAACCCAGAGACCCCCCACCCCCCGGCACCCCGACTCGGGCCGGTGCCGCCGGCCGGACTCGGGCGGACGACCGAGTCCCCAAAACGAAAAATGTGGCTCTTCGACTTCTTTAACCCCCTGCATACACCATTTACTTGGATCGGTTCCCGAGAATTTAATATACCCTAATTACTATGATTTTTAATGTTTTTCCCATATTTTTACAATTTTTTTAATTAAAAACTCTTCACCTATCCTACCCTAGTCTACCCTATAAATACACCCCCTACCCTCTACCCTCTCATCCCAAAAACCTAAGCTCACTCTCTCAAAAGCTTCTCAAGAGTGTGTACTTTGAAATCAAGTTCGCGACGAAGCTCCGACAAAATTCCGGCGGAAATTCCGGCGATGTTTTTAGGAACAACCGGCGAAGAAGCAACGCCTCGGCAACCCTTCTAGTCCCCCCTTCACTCCTTTGCTTAATCGAAACCCGTAAGTCCTATTCTATCCCTCTTCCTATTTCTCTAAAATACGAAACTACGAAACCCGACGGAATCGGAACAAATGCGATTTCCGATTCGGTTTTCTATAAAATTTCACTTCTCATCAATACATTCATGCTTAAACATTTTTATGTTGACTATTAAACTATTAAAAATCAATTTGAAAAAGTTTCATCACATGAAATGATAACCTTTCCAATTTATCGTATTTTTCATTTTAATACCATCATGTTTCGATTTCACATTTAACCCCTTAACTTTGCTATACATTTAAAGTAGAGCACGAGGTAATGACCTACCTCCACACACACGCAAATACAACCCTAAGCGACATCATCAAAAACTAAGAATACGATAAAAACAATACTTTCATTTAAATACCATTTTCTTAATAAAATTAATTCTAAAAGTTTAGCTTTGATACACTTTTAAACAAATACCTCATAATAGGAAAATACGATAAGTTGTGAACATCGATCGTTTATCTAAACCTGACTTTGTGGTGTTTAGGCTAGGCAAGTGAGCAAAGGTAACTTAAAAAGGCCCGTCTCATAATTCGTGAGTGGATCCCTCCTTTCCTCATTTATACTTACCTAGCCACAATTGGCGGTGAAGAGGCGATTTGAGGCTTCTAACGACTTGTCGTTTAGACCCTTTAGAAATAAGCTAGTTGGCTTAGGAAACCCTAAAATCTAAAATACGGAAAATTTACACCTTTGCAAATAAATACCTTTTACTTTATAAAACCGTTTTCTAAAGGATTAGTATTTGACAATCTTTGCAAAGCGCCGCTACAACCCATTTTTGGGGAACCCGTTCGGGATTGTGCGGTTTATCGCGCACCCTCGGGCTAATAGTGCGAGATTCAAACCTTCGCAAGGAGCATTCGGTCTCGAAAGGTTAAAATACGATATCTTAAGAAAATGAGATTTTTGGAATATAAAATATTTATTAGAATTATTTTTTGTATAAACATATGTATATTTATCATTTAAATATCTATTTTATTATAATATAAATTTTCCACCTTTTCCTAAAAATCACAAAGAATAAATTTTACACTAAAATACCATGAACTTCAAATAATCAATATTACAGATAAATACCCTTATTTATAAAACTAGAATATTTTCACTAGAAATGTCACAACATAAAATCCACCCTCATTACAACTCTAAAGACGAACAATAAATACTTGAGGTGTATTTTGAAAAGTATATAAAAGTATTTTTACATAAAAACCCCTCAAGTTTTATAAATTACCCTAAGGACCCTAGCAATTATAAGACTTCGATTCACATTTCTGATTGTCTGACTTGGGTTTGAGTCTGATTAATCTGACTTGAATATGATTCAAGTCAATCTACAATCTACAAGATTCCAATTCAATATGAACACATGAATCCATGAATACAATTATCAATTTATACAACTTGACTGAACCGGACCATGGATATATATTTCTTTTACATGATTCTCAGTATTCCATTTACATGACTCTACGGTTATAACCATTTCCTGATATCATGGTTTCGGTCAGTCAGTCAATCACTCATACAATCAATACAATTTTACAAGATAACAATACAAACAAGACATCGCGGGGTTTAAGGGGTAGATTGGTACGGAAGGTGTTAAAGGTGGCACGAGGTGGTCAGATTTAATACACCTAACATGAATCCAGTTGCTGTTGTACCGTGGCATAAACGGTTCCTTATACTATACGTGCCTCTAGTCTCTGGCATATAGAGACTCCCCTCGTATACACTGGCATCCTTCTGTACCAAGGTACAAACAACAGCGTTAACACAATACTACAACAATATAACAATATAATACAACTGTAAAAGCTACTCCCTCTCTCTTACTCTCTGTCTATTCCTCCCTTATCTTTGGGACTTACCGAGCGACCTGTTCGCTGACGACATTCTGTTTCTTTCTTCTTTGAATGTCGTCAGGTGATTTAGACCCGGCAGAGATCGAGCCATCGCAAGAAGACTTGGAGCAGTTTTCTGAAGACCTTGCACTTTAGTTTCATTGTACACTTTTCCTCTCTGTACTTTTCATTTCCTGTTATGCCACTGTTTAGGCATCTTTTATTTCAGTTGTATTTCCTTTCATGCACTGTACAAAGAATGTTAATAAATAAAAGTTGCTGTTCTTTTTATTTCTTGTCTCTTGTGTATTTATTTTATATTTCTTAGATACGCTTAGCGTATGTACTTCTGAGTATATACGTAGCGGACCTCGTCGCGTCCCCTTCGCCGTACACTGGGAAGCGGGGCGTGACATTGGTAATACAGGGTGATAACTGTCAACACCTTGGCTGCAACAATTGCACCATTTCCAACTTTTAAAACTTATCACCCATTCTCAGTTCTCTACCTATCTGTAGCCCATATAACAAATTACATATGTGGGATCCTGATCCGGTATCTCATACCCAGGACGTAGAGGATACTGAGAAACAGTTCTTGGTAATGAACACACCCGAAGAAGATGCATCAACATGCACTTTCTTCGTTTGGGCGGCACGGGAATCCTGGTAATCCCCTATTTCCTGCTCGGTCTTATAACTATTATAAATTGGAGCTGGACCAACGTTTCCCAGCTCAGTATAACAAGCGGGTTTGGTCAATACATCCATATTATTATCTTGATTAAAGCGTGATATGGTCGCTACCTGGAGAGAGAGAGAAGAAAACACTCAGCGTATGCTCTTGCAAGATCAGATTGGTTATTATTTTATTTAATCAGGATGGATCCCACTGTTTTTATCAAATTTTCCTTCAAACCCTAAAAGGAAAGACTAGCCGGGATTAATTACACCCTGTAAGTTCGCCAATCTTTCAGCCAGGCCAGTGCCGGTACCTTGAGGGAGGTTTCCCGTGCTTTCGCACGGACCTAATTAAAATAAACCTCGTTTTCCTAAAAGCGTAACCCCGTTGACACCTTTCTAGATATCTACTTGATCGGCTAATTGTAAAGTGCAAAACTCTCCCAGGAGTAACTATTACTCGCAGTAGGTATCGGGATCCAACTATCTCATAGAAGGTATGCAATCTCATTGCAAATTTCAACACTTGAAATTCCCGATAATTTTGCCTTAGCGTCCTATGACCTTGACGGAGGCCAACAAACCATAGTCCGCTAGTCAAGTTCAACCCGTACATTTCATGATTGAATTAAACCCACCCGCACGACCCTTGACGGAGGCCAACAAAGTCGCACGACTACCCTAACTTAATCGAATCATATGCTTAAGCAGATAAGCATAAATAGCTACCGCACACTACGCCTTGACGGATGCCAACAAACGTAGCACGAATACTATAAAGTACTTATCTGAAATGACGGAGGGCTACGACAGGTTTTTAAGAAAACCTTTTGCGTAATGAACTTGATATCGTTGTAGAATCAAATGATTTAAAATGGAGTGTTTTTTAGGCCTTTGCTAGTTTTGCTAAAGAGGTCACTCCCGATGAAGAGATCTCGGCTCTTTCCTCGTCGAATGAGGTGGAGGATATTCACAATACCACTATGCAAAGAAAGAACTAGAAAAGCAATCAAAAGACGAAACCGAGGGTTGTAGCATCTACCAGTTATTTCTAAAGAGGTCACTCCCGATGAAGGGATCCCGGCTCTTTCCTTATCGAATAAGGTGCAGGATGTTCTACAAGGAACACCGCTATGCAAAGCAACAACTAGAGCTACATGTTTTTGAAAATTCGATTCCACAACATCTTTAGGTTTATTTTCTTTCATTAATCTCATTAATGAATGTCCCATCATTTAAGTTACCTAAACATCACAGATAAATACAACGCACGCTTATGCCATCCGCATTCGCCTCGATGTCCCGTCATGCACCGTTAGGTTAGGTAACTAACGGCAGAGCGGGGCAGGGCTAGCGCGGGTGTAAAACATAAGCAACGTCTATATAATATATCACATATACTATATACAATATCTATCTCATCATATAAAGTGATCACATCACAAAATATCGCAGTAGAAAACAACATATGAAATATTGGATATACTAGGATTTCCTGGTTTTATATTAAGCCTGTATAAAATACGGATTCCACGGTCATGATGAAAAACCAAACCCACGTCCCTAGACCCCTACGAGAGCGGCAAGCAACCCTACCAATTCTAGAGTTAGGAGATCCGGACTCGACTCCTCGAGATGGCCTCCCACTGGACTCTAGAACCCGGTCACTTGTGCTCCCCTCCTTGGGTTTATCCTAATGCGGAAAAGTAAATAATATACATCAACGGTGACATCTTTCTCAACCCGGAAGTGCCCCAATAAAATAATATTACATATAAGTTTTTGCATGAATGAAAATGAAAAACTCTCATCTCACATAAAAAACCCCGGCTATTCAAAAACAACGATACAATATAGCATATCACAGCAACACATAACATCTCATGTTATCAACGTAAGTAAATATGCGTATCCCAATTGTCGTTGACATATAGCAACGAAATCGGCGATACACCACATATTACACTTACGGTCGCAGAAAACAAAGTGAAAAATTGCAACAATTAGAATCGTCACTGCCCTTAGACATCATAAACCCGGAATATCACATATTCTGGATTTCATGCCTAACAATGAAAATCTTACATTTAGGTCTCAACTATGAAAACACTTTTCAAAAGAAGTCGGGTAATTCAACAGGATTCCCGATTTCACCCGAGACCGAAATGTTAAACTTGCACACAACTAAATAGATTCCAATTATTGTATCACAATCACAGATAGATAGACGAAGTTAAACTTTTCGATCGAATAAGCAAGCACCCAAAATTTCCCAACAAGCTCAACACTTGAGCAGAGTTCAAAAAGTTCCCAGAAACTGCCACAACTCCTATGAACCATCCGTAGAAGGGCCGACCCATGCCTCACTATGTCGCCATGGAACTGCGGCAAACACTAGGGTATGACCGTGGTTCCGCGATCCAAAAAGTCGAGTTTGGGTATCGTTCTTCCAGAGGGTCCACAGAATTGCTTGCATGATTTTCTGAAGATTTTAAACTCGGAAAGAATCCAACACTTGGAAAATTTCTAACAGGGAAAATATGGGTTATTAATATCCATTCAAACTTTTTAACATCGTCTAAATAACCCGAATTCATGTTAGAATTACGACTGCGAAACACTCCGAGTTGTCTTTGCAGAAAGTTAACATCACATGCAAATTTAGCAAAAACAAACAACACCTGAAACACCGAAACCCAGAGACTGAAACACCCTGAAAATTTGAACCCTGAACTCCCAAAATGGACCGAGCTCACCGGTTTTTGGGGCATTGTGGCCGGCCACTTTGAGGTGGTTTTGCTTCAAATTTTCACAGTGTTCATGTTATATCCCATACAACATTCTGCAGTTGTTTAAAAAATTGTTTGAAGACTTTATAAATTCGACAGAAACTGGGTTGTTTTGTTTCAAGTTTCGGAGTCGTTTCGGTTTCGTAATCTAACAAATATCGTCTAATTTTCTAGCATGGATCTGATACCACTGCAGGGTTGCCTAGCACGGCAGCAAGGTTTCGGGAGGCATCGTCCATACCAATTTCAAAAATTTGCCGTTCTAGCTAACCCTAACAATAGAATCTTTACTAGAAAATCCGACGATACGATATGTAAACTACTTTACATCTAAGTGAATGATGAATACAACCTTTGTAGACACGTTCTTCACTTCTAAAGCTCCGTGTAGTAGTCCCTTCACTGCATGTAGTGAACTCTCGGACTCTTGAAAGGGTTCACTTGAAGAAATGAACGAGCTTGCTCAATATCTTCGAGGCCGAAGATGATCTACGTCGAGGAGACTCAAGCTCATGCTACCTCTTCACTAATGGAGAAATTAGTGAAGCAAACACCCTAAACTAAATGGATAATATAATAGAGGATGATGAAGTGGGAAGTGGGCTCACTTTAAATTTTATTTTCTCACATTATTTTCTTACTTGATCAAAAGCTAGCATGCTTTTTCTCAAGAATGAAGAAGATGAAGTCAAAAGATGAGAATGAACTCATGAGGTGAGAATAGCAACCATGGATGAGTTAGTGTCATACACTAACCCATGTAGAGATTAAACCATGGTTAACAATAATGGTCAGGTTAATAAATATGTACAAGTAAAACAAAAGGAGTGGACTTGGTCAATGGTTCCACAAACTTCTCCAAGCTTCAACCATGTGACTTAATTCCACTAATTTTGATTTACTTTAGATAAATAAAACCTTATCATTATTATTATTATGGTGTAAGTCTCATACACCTATGTCTCATGTGGCATCTAGCATGACACACAATATTGTACACTAATATATATCACATATCTACTATGTGCACAATCAAGTGAGAAAAGAAATCATAAGTGAGCTAATATTAGTTAATGTATGTTAATATATCAAATATATGATTATACATTAAATTATTAAATCAACACTTGATTTAACAATCCGGCTATATCTCATATAACCGACTAATATCATGTGTATCAACTTATCGAATCAACACTTGATTCGATAACCCGGCTATATCACATATAACCGATCGATAACACAAATCGCGAGAATAGAATACGGTATCACATACAATATTAATCTCGGTCCCGCAAATATCATATATGTGCTCCTACTTCGTTTCGCATGAACCAGGAAACCTCTGTGTAGGACTCTAAAGACTCGTCAATACGCCGGCAGTAGGTGATGATCATATTAAACACCCACAAGCCACAAGCGGTCTGCTAAACGTAATGGCCACACGGGTATTGAGCGATCATAAGATCAACAAGCAAGCCTGCTCATACTCCTGCGAATCCAATCAGTAACACTACCGTACAGTCCGGTCTCTTCGTCTGATATGTCGCATATCTTACCTGGGTTGGTAAACGTCAGACCCCAATAGCTTGATAAGTCATGCTGATATGAGGCTCATAACGGGTCGAGAAACTACTGATAACACTTACCAGTAAATCTCAGAAACAGCCCTGGCCAGGGACTTCCTGTTATAGCCAATCGAGCACAGCGCAACATCAACCCCCAATACCGGGAGAGACGAAATCCCCTCCTATCGCTCATTGCCTCTATGTGACTCGGGACTGTACCCAAAAACCACCGTTTTGCACGTTCTCTTGAACGTGGTAAGGTAGAAATCAAAGCACAGTGGGAATCACACAAGACTCTATGACGGTCTCGGGTCGACAGACTAACCTATACCAGTGTCACCAGAGAACTGCCATCTGACGTGAGGTATAATACCATTTAGGAGTTCCCGGCGAGTCTGTCCAGTATACCTAGTCTCTTCTGAGCACCCGTATACCATCTCTGATGTCAAACACCAATGGATATGGGATTATCCATCGCCCTTCTACATGGATCGAGAAGCTATACGCTAATCTACTCTGGTATATCGATGCCCTGTCTCGATACACCCACGACTAGGGACATTAAAGGATGTACTCACGGACTACCTTTGTCCCACTAGTATGATCCGCATCATAATCCAGGTAGTCAAGTATATATCCTAAGGGCTTTATCAACATGTAACAGAGAGACATTCAGTGTACATGTTAAGATAAAGAGTAACCAGATAGCATACTATCATGTCGAGTGTTCTCCGCCGAAAGATGCGACCGGGACGTTGGGATGTCCGGCCTGAATTTTGGGGGCCAGATGCTATTTGGGTTTTATCCGTCCACCTCTCCGAAGATGCCAAATTGATTTATGGCATCGTGTATCGAAGGTTTAGACGGATGCGGCCGATGTAGCAGACTTCATCAGATTCCCCCTCATTGTGAGGGGTTTTTGATTGTGGGGACGCTCTTCCCTGCAGGCGCAAGCCCCTGCAGTTAATTACGCTACCGCATCACGGTAACCACTTTCTCCTTCTCCAGATGGTCACTTCGAGTCGTGTGTGTTTGTTTTGTTTTTGATTGCCCGTGGATTGTTTACGGAGACTAATTTATGTTGTCGCCCATAGGGCGTGGATTAGTCTAAATCCGTATTTTCTTAGATTTGGGTTTGGTTTGGGTTCAAGGATCGTTAATCTCATTGAGATCAAGATCAACTTAAACGTTGTTAAGGATACGTTAGTCTAATTTTAGACTAAGATCTACTCAACGGGGGGTTTGGGATCATTTAAATCCAACGACAAAGAATTTGGGCTCTATCGTCTTAGTTTATGGACGTTGCGGTCCAGTGGGTTTAAGGATTGTTAATCTCATTGAGATTAAGATCAACTTAAACGTTTGTTAAGGATACATTAGTCTAATTTTTAGGCTAAGATCTACTTAACAGGGTTTTGGGATCATTTAGATCCAACAAAAGAGCATTTGGACTCTACTGTTTTAGTTTAGGGACATTACGGTCCAATGGGTTTAAGGACATCATAGTCCATGTCAGTTTAGAGACATCATAGTCTGTAAAGTTTAAAGACATCATAGTCTATGAGTTTAAGGACCTCACAGTCCACAAAGTTTAAGAACATCATAGTCCATGAGTTTAAGGACCACAAAATCCATAAAGTTTAAGGACATCATAGTTCATGAGTTTAAGGACCCCATAGTCCATAAAGTTTGAGGACATCATAGTTCATGAGGTTCTGATTTAATCAGTTTGGGAATGCGCCAAAAGTTATTAGTTATTGTAACCCTCCATCTCTCTGAAAAAGTTGAAGGATTACAACGACATGTATCAGAGATATGAAGAGATGTACCCTTGAACCAATGTCCCGATTTGGGGAAGTGGGATAAACATCAGTTTAGATGTCATCTGTTGGGAGCTGTCTTGAGATCGGCTTTGGAAACTCTGAGCATGAAGGGCTCAATTGATGGTCTTTGGAACATTTGGTCTGATTCTGACTAATGTTAGCCTTTCATAGTGTTCAACACTAACATGTTTATTCAGTGCTCACGTGTTCCCATGTGATACTCTGAGGCAATGTTAAACACTAGAATTTGAGAATGCTCACGTGTCGCACGTGATGCATATAAGCGTTAAACACTTTAGCCGTATGGCCGTCACATGTAGGCATGTGGGGCGCTTTGATATAGTATTAAACTTCAAGAATTTGAAGCGCTGCTTCTTTAGGTTTATTCTTTTGTTCTTTTCTGAGCGCTAAGCGCTATTTGGGTCTCGTGAGATCACGTAAGGCAACTTAAAAGTGGGAACTGCCTCCGATTTATTCCCCTTTCTTATTTTGTAAGTGCCAAGCATTACCACAGAATCACGTGTGATCACGTGAGCCAATCTCGATTATTCACTTTTGAAAGTCACCGGCGCTCACGTGGGAGCACATGCTTGGTTATTATCATGTTGGGTGTCAATCCTTTTACGTGCATGGAGATCCTGAGTTTCAAGACTTTCAAACCCATTGTTTTATGAGAATTGGATTCTTAAGACTTAGTTTTCCTCTTAGGTTTGGGATCTGTATGACAGAATCTCCCTGATGAGAATGGAATTCTCAACTTGAGAGGAGATCTACTTCTGCAGATCTTTGCCATAAGGGAGAACTAAGTTCTCACATGAAGGGTTAACCCTTATTTCATCAGAGAAATTAAATTCCTATATACTTTTTGGGAGAATTAAATTCTCTAAACTTAGATATCCCTCTAGATTTTGGATCTGCATGGCAAAATCTTCCCGATGAGAATTAAATTCTCAACTTGTGGGGATATCTGCTTCTGCAGATCTTAACCAGAGAAAGAACTAAGTTCTTTTTGAAAGAGTTAAACTCTTATGGAGGTAAAGAGATGAGATATTCTCTGTATTTTGTTTCTTCTCTTACCTAGAGTTTCTTTTTTCTCTTTTTCTCTTTGGAGAATTAAATTCTCTTTTCTTTTAAGCTTACGAAGGGTTTCTCTTTTTTTATCTTATCTTTTTTCTGTCTCCTTCCTCTTTTTCTTCTTTTTTTTGGTGTTCCCTCCTTTTTTGTTTGTTTCTTTGCTCTTATTTATAGGAGAAAGAAGAGAATCAATTTGTTTAGCAAGATTGATTTTATAATCAACCAACATGATCTTTTTGATCACTTGGTGAATTTTATTCACCGTTGGTTTTTTAATCCAAGGACTTCTGTTTTACAGAAGATATTTCTTTTGTCGTTCTTATCAAATTTAGGAAGATATTTCCTTGCACAGAATTTTTCTGTAGATTGGTGATTTTTAATCACCATTGGATTTTTAATCCAACGGCGCTCTGTTTTACAGAGCGTAATCTTTCTTGTTTAGAAAGATCCAAGAAAGTATTTTCCAAATAAGGCTTTTAATCCCTTTTAATTAGAATTTATTTTTATCGGTCCATAAGGCATAGGAGTCTATCACGTGTAGCACGTGACCTTACCAAATTAAGCCAACCCAAGGGTGTCACGTGTTATCACGTGGGTTTCTTTTTGTCTTTCTTGTTTGCTTTATTCAGACGCCTGTATACTTTGCTTATAGAGGTCACGTGTCTGCACGTGAGGTTCAGTTTTGGTTTAAGTTTTGTTAAGCGAAGCGCCTATCACGTGTGGGCACATGATGCTCCACTTGGGGGATTTCTCCATTGCTCTATTTATTTATTTATTTATTTTCCGTAAGGGTACAAATTCCCCTACAGCGTTGTTCTCACGTGGTTTACACGTGAGTGCAACGCTGTCACTTTTACAGCCGTTGGATTGTCTAGGGGAACGAGAAGATGAACCGCTCTAGTCATGTCTTATAAATACAAGGGTTTGATTCCTTAGGCAGCCACTGTTTCTTCATCTCCTTCTTTTTTCATTTTCTTTGAGAATTTAATTCTCTTTCAGAGCTTAGTTCTCTGCCATTGCCATTTCAGAGTTAAACTCTGTCAAAAAGAAACCCTTTTTGGTAAAGATCTTGCACATCAGATAGAAATTTTCTTTTTAAACAGAATTTCTGGATTTTAAATCCATTATGAGAGCTTTGCTCTCCTCTGGAACCCATCTCTTTTAGAGATCCAAAGATGTGATCTTTGAGCAGTAAACCTCCATATCTCGAACATTCCCCCTCTGATTCTTTTTGAGGTTTCATGGGATTTCGTTTCTCGTATGTTTTTTTATGAGTTCTTGGAATTTAATTCCATCATATAAGAGGAATTTAATTCCTAAGGCGAAGAGCTTAGCTCTTGAAAGATCAGGAGGACCCTTTGGGGAATTTTATTCCCTGATGCTCTTGAAAAATTCTTTTCATAGGGTTTTACCCTTATTCGCACAAATTTTAAATTTGTTGGGTGTTTAACAGAACTTGTTTTCCCTAGAATTTGTTCGAATCCCAATGTCTGTTTAATGAAGGTCTGTCTGCCCACTAAACTCTCACTGATTTTTCTTTTCAGACCCCATGGCCGCTCATCTGTACAGTCTTGACGAAATTATTTCTTATGAAGGCATTCGCGCACAAGGCCGTTTCCAAAACCAGGAGTTTACAAATGTCCAATGTGCTGAGATTATGAGTCATTTCGATGAACACAACGGTCGACTGCTTCCTCGTCGCTCCGCTCTTTTGAAGATTATAGTAAGAGCAATTTGGGGAGCACTTCCTGGATTTTACGAAGCCATGCCGCTTAAGGCACTGAATGATGCCGAAGATAAGGTACACTTAGTGTACCTATCGGGCCTGATCTCGAAGAAACGGCGAGATAATCTCACTGATATCTTGCATCATATTTTCCAACAGACGACGATAATTGCTGCTTATCAGAGGGCGGAGGACATTAGTGAGGACCCTGATACTTGTGATCGTGAAAGGATGCATACGAGAATGGTCCGAGAGGCCGGAAGCAATTTAGACGGCGTTACTTTCGAATTTCTCAATCCGTGTCCCGGATTTAATGTTTTACCATTGTAAACATTTTCTTTTATCTTTGTATGAATTTTTGGAGTATGAATGACAAAACTTTCCTTCCCCCCTTTTTATGTTTATATGTGTTCTGTATGAAGTTTTGTCATACTGTTGTTTTGTTGGTGCTTATGTGTTTTGCGCATGGGGTACTGTTGGTGGTTTCAATCCTGTATTAGCGCCTACTCACGTGTTATGCAGGTGTAATGCCGTTTCAACTTTCAATAAAGATCAGGGCTGGTGCTCACGTACTATGAACGTGAGGCTCTGCTGATGAAGTCGTTTCATCTCCCTGCTCTGATTCCAATGGATCACCTCGTTCATTTCCGATGCACTTTCCTTTTTCTAGGCCTTGGGACTAGTTCCACCATGCATATTTTCTTTGCATAGAATTGAATGCATCTCTTTATAACTTGAAGCTAAAGCCTTTCTTCTTCTCTAAAGAGGAAACCGTTTAGACCTTAATGTGATCATCTTGAAAGACAAATCATAATTTATAGCTTGCAACCGCCCCCACGCTCATCGGCAACCATGGGAGGTACCCGTCGAGGAGATGATTTCTCGCTTTACCACGCGGCTAGTGGACCCTCTTCTCACCGATGCCGAATGTGACGCAGTGATGTACGAATTCCTAACTCGTAGGGGCTCTCCCCTTCCTATGGGTTCCATTTGTCTACGGATGGTATTTTTGTCCGTGCTTGCCGACATCCCTCCTCACCAGACATAGATGACTCCGGCGATCCTCGATACAGCAGAGGATAAGATCGAAAGTTTCTATGAGGCATGCTTGATTACCTGGGCTCTGAAGGATCACTCGATTCATCTACTGGCTCAGATAAGAGCCCGGCGGGCTGTCATGTCCGCTTTTGCCGATGAGCATGGCGCGAATCGGTGGGGAGCAACTCTTCGTGAAAACCGTCACTTCGATGTGTTGGAGAAGGCAGAGTGGGAGCTGGGTAATTTTGTATTTTGTTTTGTTAACCCTTGTATCACCGATCCTTTGTTTGGTGACATTTTCCCTGTAGCGTAGCATATTTAAATCAATGTATTCCTTTTATCATTAGCTGCTGAATGCTTTTCTACTGAATTTTTCTTTTCGGCATATATTCGTACGTGCATCCCGCCAGAGTACATGAGCGTTATACTTGACCCCTGGGAATTTCCTTTAGGTGCGAATATCGTCGTCGTGTTGTCCATAAATCGGTGCGTTCTAGATACCATAGGCATATAGTTGTGAACGCATGCTTAATGGGGTACCTACCGAAAACTTTCCTTGTTGCCAGAAAGAGAAAATAGTTTATGCGTGTTTTGAATCGAGGATTGGCGTCGAGTGGAGGTCTGTTTACATGATCTCGAGTGCACATGCCTTCCCTCAGAGGTCATGTCTGCGAAGACGAGCTTGCGGGGGATGATTGAATGGTGCGCCGCGAATCAGAGAGATGGTCGAAGCGCACAAAGTTGCTGAAAAGGAGCTTGAGATTCGGCTCGCCTCATAGTAGGCTCAACAGTCTCAGGCGGAGACCCATCTCGTGGCGATAACCAAGCTTGAAGCCGAGGCCCGGCGGAAGAGCGATGAATTAAGGAGCTTATTGTGCCGTCCGCCGGCTTAAAGAATTTTTGTAACAACCTTTTTTTTACTCTTGAATGAAAGGGTATTTTGTATCCATTTTGGATTCTTTTATGAGATGTATCTTGTATTTGTTTTCAATTTATGAATAAAAGACATATATTTTTTTTCTCGTGCTTGCATGTAGCTCTGATGGATGTGGTCCATATGTAGTTTATCTGGATCTTTTTGCAGGGTAGTGATGACTTAGACGACAGGGTTAGAATTTGTCACCTAAGACTTTTCTACTTTATGAGCCGTGATGGTCTCATAAAGATTTTTCTCTCTATCAGTCGAGAGGATCTCATAGGTTCAATTTCTACTTTAGGGTCGTGAGGACTCCTAAGTGCCTTTTCTTATGTGTAACACCCGAGCCCAATACTACTAATTTCTGTTACCGTTTGAACGTAGTATGTCACTTATTTCATTTATCTTACTTGATTGTTACTTACTGTAAATTTTACCCGGCAAATTCATTTCTACATGTAACAAATTTTGGCATCTAAAATAAAATTAAAAATATCCATCTTGGCCTGCTTGACACCCATAACCCTGCTGTAGCGTCCGTGCATCGTGTTCTCGTCCCGTTCGGTGAAACGGGCGAGTTTGGACGGCTACGTGCACGTGCGTGTGTCCGTTTTGGGGGTATGCTTTTTGATCATAAAATATTTCATTTTCACTTTTGGATCCCGCTTAAAATTCTATTATTTCAATTTCAAATTTTTGGATCCGACACCGGCGCGATTTGGAAATGTTTTACTTTGCGCCAAAATCCCAAATTTTAATATTTTTAAACCGGCGTATATTTTTCTTAACCATATATTATTTTGCTGTTCCCATAAATTATTCCAAATCTTTTTCAGCTACCAATCAGCTTCCTCTCTTTAATTGTGGGCCCCGTATCTCTCTCTCTCTCTCTCTCTCCCTCTCTCTCCCCGATACCGTCTCTCTCTCTCCTCTCTCTCTCCCCGTATTCCTCTCTCTCTCCCCCCATAACTTCCTCTGTCTCTCTCTCTCCTATATTTTAAAAACCCTACTCCCTCCTCTTTCCATTCTCCTTCAGCCACGCGAAACCCGAACCCACCATCGCTTATCCCCAACCGCCATCCCTCGCCGCTTCCTCCTCTGAACCATCCCTAGCCAACTCCGGCCACCACCGCAAACCTTACCTCTCCTCCTCACCTTACCGTTGCCATCTCCCTTCAACCCTAGCCGTGACCTGCATCTATGCCACCTCCCTCAACCGAGAACCCATCAACACCCCTATTGTCGTCGCCTTCTTCATCCTTAGACGATCCAAACCGTAGCCATATTTCCCTCCTCGCCGTCAACCAAACTCGAGCACAAACCTTTACCCAACTCCAGCAATCGCCTTACTTCATCATTGTCGTGATCGTCGTCTTCATCGCCGACGTCTTCTCTCGGCTGCAATCCAGATCACAGGTCGAGACTCATAAGAGAGCTTGGCTGCACCCCATTACACCCAAGCCTAACCCAAGCCCAAACCCTAACCGAAACCCTAGCATCCAACCTCTCCTTGCCGGAGCCCGTCGACCTCGTCGTCATCCTTACATCTCCTCTCTTTAAACCACAAGAGCAGAACCTTTGTAAGCCTTCTCTTCTTCTCTGTTTCCTTTTATTTCGTGTTGAAATTCTTGATCGGTTACTGTTTTGCATCTCGCCGGAATCCGGCCGTGCCGGCGACGTGACCCGACGTTCCAGCAAGGTATCCCGATCCGTGTGGTTCCATTGTTCGTCGTTTGGGTTCATTCCGTGAACCGTGCGCCCGTCGCGAGTTTCCCCGGCGACGTTTTACGTTCTGTTTTTCCCGGTTCACGACCCGTCGAGGCAAGTACCCCTTGCTACATGCTATACAATATTTACATATATAATATGACACCCTAAACCTGTAAATTTAACCTTGGTACGATAAATTCCCACTTTTTCATGTACAATATTGTCATATATCATTTTATCTTAAACTCGGAACCTACAGTTTGCAATCGAACCTAATAACCACATTTACCTGTTTAATCACATTTTTAATATTGACATAGCTTATGGCTTTTATCTCTATAGTTTGTTCCATTCGGACACTCGTATGCATTTTAACCTGTAATAGTTGTATCGAACTTTTATATAAATCATTGCATCTCTAAAGTTTTTAAACCTTGTTAATATGATTAAATGGCTATAATTGTCTTACTGCATTCTTGAAAACATCTCTGTGACACAATTGATAACGGTATTGCTAATTGGATGAATCTGCTGTTCCCCTCCGAAAGGCGGCCTGGACTTGGGACGTCCATGCCTGAGGTTCGGGGCAGATGCTATTTGGTTTTATCCGTTTATCTCTCCGAAGATACCAAGTTGATTTATGGCACCGTGTATCGGAGGTTTAGACGGATGCGGCCGATGTAGCAGACTTCGTCAGATTCCCCCCTCAGGATGAGGGGTTTTTTATTATGGGGACGCTCTTCCCTGCAGGCGCAAGCCCCTGCAGTTAATTACGCTACCGCATCGCGGTAACAACTTTCTCCTTCTCCAGAATTTCACTTCGTGTCGTGTGTGTTCATTTTGTTTGTGGTTGCCTGTGGATTGTATACGGAGACTGAGTAATGCCGTCGCCCGTAGGACGTGGATTAATCCAAATCCGTATTTACATAGATTTGGGTTTGGCGTTTTCAGTTTAAGGATGCATTAGTCGCGTTGCGGCTAAGATCAACTTAAACGTTCATCAAGGATACGTTAGTCCTGTTTTAGACTAAGATCAACTCAACGTAGTGATTAATTTAATGTATGGCCATCGGGACTCGTCACCTCTCTGACGTCGTTGAAGGATTACAACGACATGCATCAAAGGAGGTCGGAGATGTACCCTCGAACCAGAGTTGATTGGGAGTTTTATAATCCATTTGAATGTTTAAGGATACGTTAGCCGTGTTTAGGGCTAAGGTCAACTTAAACGTTTGTTAAGGATACGTTAGTCCAGTTTGAGACTAAGATCAACTTAACGGGACCGTTTAGATCCGACGAAAGAGCATTTGGGCTCTATTGTGCCAGTTTAGGGACGTGGTGGTCCGACATTAGTTTAGGGACGTTTCGGTCCGATATTAGTTTATGGACGTTTCGGTCCATTATTAGTTTAGGGACGTTTCGGTCCGACGCCAGTTTAGGGACGTAGTGGTCCGTTATTAGTTTAGGGACGTTTCGGTCCGATGTTAGTTTAGGGACGTTTCGGTCCGATATTAGTTTAGGGACGTTTCGGTCCAATATTGGGTGTATGGCCGTTGGGACCCGTCACCTCTTCGACATCGTTGAGGAATTACAACGATGAATGTCAAAGGAGTTCGGAGATGTACCCTCGAACCGGATGTAGATTGGTTTAGGAGAGCCATTTTGCTCGGCCAATTTAATTTAAGGACTTATGGCCACGATTGGGCTAAGTCCAGTAAAAAAAATGTCCAAAATTGCTTTTGCATTTCCTTTTATTTTTTATTTGGGCTTTACCCAGAAAAGATGCAGGGCATCAATTTGTTTTGGGCTCTGTTCTTTATGAATGATGCAGAGCATCAATTTTATTTGGGCTCAGCCCTTTTATTGCTTTGCAATTTATTTTGGCCTGATAGGTCTTTTGATTTGGGCCTGGCCCTTCAAATAGTGCAAAGCACCAAGAATCTTTTAGATTCAAGAAAATGAGTGCAGAACACTTTTTAATGATCTAAATTTAGATCAAAGAAAAGAAAGAAAAGAAAATCTTTTCTTTTTTTTTTATCTCAGAGAACCAGAGGTTCCCTAGCAAGTGCAAGGCACTATTTTTTTATTATTTTTATTTATTTATTTATTTATTGAAGATCACTGATCTTGTCTTTTAGATCAATGATCTATTCCTAAGAGAATTTTCACTTATTTTAAAGGTTTTTACCTTCTTCTTTGTATTCTCAAGAAGTTCTCTTCTTCTTTTTTTTTTATATCCCAATTCTCTATCTCTCTGAAATGGGGTCTGGGGTCTTCTTTTATAGTGCTCAAAGATCAGTTAAATTTGTTAAAAAGATCTTTTCTGAGTGATTTGGGGAATTTTCCCCACCGTTGGATCTTTGATCCAAAGGCCCCTGTTTTACAGAAGAAATCTTCTTGTTTTAACAAGAACAGAAAAGATTTCCTTAATTCTTCATTCTGTTGTTGCGCAACTCACCAGCGCGTGACACGTGTCGCGCAGTGAGGCGCTTGCGCAGCTGAGCTTGCGCAACTGCGCAGACACGTGTCGCTCAACGGTGCACTTGCGCAACAGTGCTTGCGCAGCTGCGCAGACACGTGTCGCGCAGAGGTGCGTTTGCGCAGTTGTGCTTGCGCAACTGCGCAGACACGTGTCACGCTGCAGTGCACTTGCGCAACAGTGTTTGCGCAACTGCGCAGACACGTGTCGCGCAGCGGTGCGCTTGTGCAGACACGTGTCGCGCAGCCGTGCGCTTGCGCAGTTGTGCTTGCGCAACTGCGCAGACACGTGTCGCGCTGCCGTGCGCTTGCGCAGTTGAACGTTGCTTATGTTTTTTAAAGAGCCTTGCTCTGATTGGACGTACTGCCTTGAGCGTTGTGCTGCCGTGTCAACTTCTGACACGTGGCGCGTTGCGCGCAGCGCACGGGAACTGAAGCGTTGCTTCAAAATTTGAATTTTCAAAACTCAAGCAGAGCCTTGCTCTGATTGGGGGAACAAATGCCCCCCCACCGTTGAGCTCACGTGGCGCGCACGTGAGTGCAGCGGTGGCAAGATCCCGACCATTGGATCATTGAGATCTGGTGAAGAGACGCAGGCGTCTATAAATAGGACCCTTGGTCCTTAAATTTTTTTTACCGTTTCAAGAACTTTGATTCAGAGCCTAGCTCTTGCTTAAAAACTCTTAGAGCCTTGCTCTTGCTTCTTCCCAAGAACTTTGAAGTTCAGAACTTAAAATCACTCTTAGGTAAAAATTTAAATTAATTTAAATTAATTTAAATTAATAGAGCCTTGCTCTTATAGATCTTTGATCTAAAGAAAACCCCTTTGGGGTTTCTTCAACAGAGCCTTGCTCTCATAGATCTTTGATCTAAAGAAGACCCCTTTGGGGTTTCATCCACAGAGCCTTGCTCTCAAAAATTTACAGAGATCTTGTTCTTGGGTTTTAACCCATGAACAGAGCCCTGCTCATAGATCAAATAGAGAACTCCTAAAAGTTTTCATGGATCTTTAAGATCCCAAAAATTTTAATTCTTAGGAGTTATAATTTTTCATTACTACTACAGAGCTAGGCTCTTTTTTAAGAAGTTTTATTCCTTTGAGACCAGAGTTTGACAAATGTCACTCTGTGACAGAGCTTTGCTCTAAAAAGAGGAGATTTTCTCCTTGTCTCTAGGGATTTCCTCCCAATAGGGATATTCTTTTTGGGGGTCTTTTTCATTGACTGACAGTCTCATCCAATGATGGGACTGTCTTATCAAATGATGCGCCGTCATCTAGATTTTGTGGGTCCCCCTTTGGTCCCCTACTCACTGCACTGTAGTGTGATGTAGGACTTTGACATGTGAAGCATTGGAACGCTAACGGTTATATTTATTTTATTTTTTTTTGTCTACAGGGAACATGTCTGAAGATTTGTCTTTCCCTTTTGTTCGCTCAGAAGGAGGGTTCCCACATGCACCAGTGGACCGGGTGGCGTTCGCCTTGATTAAAGATCATGATCCAGAGTACAAGAGACTCCATTTGTGGGGAAGGTGGTACAGCCAAATCATCCAAGGCCGTCGCAGCTTCAGCTCCGCTTCGCCTTCTGAGCCCATAGTTACGATCCCTTATGCGGACAAGCCCCCGGTGGAGTATGCCGTGGAGGTTAAAAATTGGAATGCCGACGACCTCCTTCAGCCTGCAATCGGTGCCATTCCGGTGCAGCCGCCGCCGGCTATAGATATCTTGGGGAGGCGAATCTGTCAGGGTGAAGCACGCCCTTGGGGACAGGCTTATAATATTGGACTGATCCCGCGACCGCTTGCCGGATACCTGCAATGGGCCCGGTACATCTTATCGGCGAAAAGGACTCATCTAATGAAGATTGGTTTATATTCGGCCGTCTACGTTTCGCTTTTCGAGTATCCCTCTCCTCCAACGTGGTGGATAAAGGCCTTTATTGAACAATGGAATATCCCCACCCACACCTTCTTGACAGCGGATAGGGAAGTCTCCATCTCTTTGGAAGAATTTGTTGAGATTTCAGGTCTACCAGTGAGGGGGGAGCACTACGAAGAGCTGCTTCCTCCTGATGAGTACGTCTTTGCCACCAAGCAGGTTGTATTTGACTTAACTCCGGAAAATGCCATTCAGCATCAGCACCCGGGCTTGGTGAAGGTGTTGGAGATTTATGAGGAACTCCATTTGGAATCGGGCGACCGGGGCGTCAGTTTCGCGGATTTCATCGCTCGTTTTATCCGCCCGGAGTTCCTATCAGAGCAGGGCGAGAAGTTTGCTCAGCTTGCTGACCCCTTTGGTTTCGGCTTGGACCGCCGACCTTCATCGGAAAATGAGCAGCGGGATTTTTATCTCCCCGGCACTGCCAGTGTCCCTTTCTCAGAGATCGCCGTTCCTGGCATGGACGAGGAGACTTTTTTCATAGGGTTCTTGGGTCTATGGCTATGCAGCTTCGCGCTTCCCATGCATCCATGCCTCATGCGGTCCTCCGTCTTTTACCCGGCGCATCGAATGGCGGCTGGTTTGCAGCTATCGGTAGGGATTGCCGGGCTGGCTTACTTTTATAATGGACTTAGCGTAGCGGCGGACGCTAAAGAGCCTGGGGTACAGCCTGCTAACTTTCCGATGCACTACTTCACTTCTTGGATGGAGCTGCATGTGCGAGGGGTGTTTGGTGCCCATAAGACTCCTCCATTCTTTGAGAAATACGGACTCCCAAGAATCATGCGGTTGGTCGGGGCTTCAATTGTGGTTGCACCTCCGCGGGAGTCTAGGGGACTGCTCCTGCGTTCACATCTAGTCGGAGCGAAGACCTCTTTTGTGGATAAGGTCATCACCATAGGCTCCTAGACCGCTAAGTCAGTGGTGTCGCTGCGTGACGACTTTAAGGGCGGGGTTTCTGTACTGAAGGCTCGGGAAATCCTTCACCTTTACTCCATTCGGCCGGGCTACCTAGTATTTAGGCAGAATAAGACGGCTCTCTTTATGAGGTATAACCCACATCGATTTGCCCGACAATCGAGTTACAATCAAGGGATCCCGATGGAGGCCTTTCTGGAAACACCCACGGTCGGCCCAGAGGGGATAAGGAATGTGATGCATCATTTCGTCCGGCTTAATACGGGATCCTATTTTTTTATCAGTGAGCCTAGCTGTGTTCCTAAAATAATCCATCCGTATGTAGCCTGGTATGCGCATGCTATGGGCCCAATCATTTTAATGGAGAAACGCTTGCTGGTTGACCGTAGGGGTGCGCCTCCTGGCGGTGATCGCAAGGCTCCTTTGCAGCCAAGGATCCAGGTCATCCCCCCGATAAAAGATGCCAGAGCTGACCGACCGCGCGTGTTGAGCCCCCCGCGTGGATTGCCATTGCCCGCTACGGTGGATGCACCGCCGGTGCCCCGTGCTCCCATGAAGACGGTTAATGTGGTATCACCAGGGTCTGGCGGAGGGGCAGAGATCGGGACCCGCCGCCCTAAAGTGACTGCCAAGCGCAAGGCTGTTCTGAGTGGGTCTAAAGCTGGCGGACAGAAGAAGAAGAAGTCCGCCCTATCCCTCGACGCGATCCTTAACTTAGGGCCTGCGGCTCCTCCTGCCAAGGCCATATGTGAGTATGGCAGCAATGAGGGCTTTGTGGTGGACCCTGAGGACACCAATTTAGCTGCCGCCATTGCAGCTTCGGAGCGATCGGCGAGGCTTGAAGCGATGTTAAGCAGACTTGCTGAGTCAGGTAATCATCAGCCGCTTTATTTGTCATTTTACTGCATTTTTATTATTATCTTTAGCTCATATTTGCTTCATTCTCAACAGGTATTTCTACTGAAGAGGCCATTGCTGCCTCTTTGAAGACCTTCCAGGAGGAGGAGAAGAAGCGTGTCCCAGCAGGCGTTGGTATGTCTTACCCTTTTCCCTTTCATAATGAAAGTTTGTCATCTTCTCTGATGGTCAACCTAACCTTCTTTTGTTTCTTTGCAGAGGTTATATCAGTTGGTGCGGGGATCCTTCCTGAGCCTGTTACTGAAGTCCCAGCTTCATCGAAGTTGCCACAAGAGCCCCGGCTTGACAAGACGATGAGGGATGCCTTGAAGAATCTAGAGGCATCCCTATATACGGACGAGGGAGCCTCACTCAAGGAAGCCCTAGTGGCATCCGTCTCAACGGCTCGAGAGGAGCGGAAGCGGTTGAGACGCGAAGCAAGGGCACGCAGAGCTGCTTTGGCCGCGGGAGCGGGCCCTAGCACTCTTCCTCGTGCCGATACTCCTTCTGAAGCAGAGGCGAGCAGAGCTGCTTTGGCCATGGGAGCGGGCCCTAGCATGATTTCTCGTGCCGACACTCCTTCTGAAGAGGCCCCTGCCGCCCTGTCTACTGCTTATAGGCAGTGGCGCGCGCGGCTCGGAGTGCAAACGACAAGTCCTCTTCAGGTATTACTTCTTTCAGAGCTTTGTTGTAAGAATTATAAAGCCATTGGCTCATATGCGTTTCATCTGGCAGGGCCTAGTCCGACTGAGGGGGAGGCGGAGACCGTTGGACCCCAGGAAATGGCGGAAGCGACGCCTACCGAACCTGAGCCGACCGTGAGGCGCGTCATTGGGGCCACGGGATCCGTTACAGAGGTTGAGGAGTCCACCGCCGAGAGGGTCATTGATACCGCTCCTGACGTGGCGGTAGATGAGATGATCGTCTTAACCGAGGCGAAGGCGGTAGAAGGCGAAGCGCTCGAGGCTGGAGACCTCACGGTGACGGTGGATGAGACAACCGTGACCGCAGGATCCGTAGGAGTAGCGGCTGAGGTCGCCACGATTCCTGAGGACGAGCCAGCTGCTCTTTCTCAGGAATCTGGCAACGCTCCAATCATGACCCTCTCCGCCTATATTCCCCCGCCTTCTCTAGGGCCTGCGAGTGTAACAACGGTCCCTATTGAGTCGGGTGACGAGGCTACGGGTGGTGGCCTGATGTCAATGGAGGAAGGAGTTGCCTTAGTCTCGGCTGGCAGTTCGTCGGGTAAGTTTCGGGTTACTATCGTTTCCCCCCTTTTTTATATATCTTGCGATCTCTTCTAACAAGCTTGTCTTTGCAGGTACGGCCAGTGCCGACGCTCCATTGCTTGAAGGAGCACCTTCAACTACTGCTTTGGCGGTGGTCACTTCCCCGTCTTCCCTCGTGCCATCGCGGATGTTGGAAGGTATGGATTTGCGACTCACAAGTTAATCTTTTAAACGTGTAGTTCATGGACTAACGCCATACCACCGCATCTTTTCAGGAGTGCTCTTTGATCATCTATATCAAGTGTTGCTCCCACACTTCTCCTTCCCATTCGAACTTGCTTCTCCCTCTAGTGGCGCTGGTGAGTGTACGTTCACTACAATATCTTTGTTCATCCCCTTTTTTCTAGCAATTGAATGATTTCTGACTTTTCCCTTTCTTTATTGCAGTGCCACAAATCGAAGGAGGGGATGCAAGACCTGCCGTGCTACCGGCTCTTCCGGCTTTGCCGTCTGTTGCTGCTGGTATAGCAAATTCCTTTTTTTTTGTAACCCTTAAACATCTCTTGAACCATTGTTTAACCATGTTTTGTTTTGCAGCTATTGTTCCGGCTTCGGTCCCCTTTGAGGCTCGCGTCCTTTCGCCGGCAGGTCCTTTCTTGAGACGTCCATCTTCCAAGGGTGCTGTGATGAGTTTGGGCATGCTGAGCGGGTACATTGAAGAGCTCAATGTGGACGCTCTCCCTTCTGCCGTAGATTTTTCCGCGGAGGTTAACCCGATGTTGGCGGCGCTCGTAAATTTTCATAACGAAGGCGTCGTCGAATCTTGGGTTAACCACTGCAAGGGGAATCGAGGCTTGTCTATATCGGCTGGAGTCGACGCGCCCTTCTCCCGAAGTTTTAGCTCTGAGCACCCAACGCACAACTTGGCTCGAGCAAAGCACTTCGCACCTCCGCCACTTGGAACAAGAAGCAGCTTCAAGACTAAGGGAATGCCAAAAGACCTCGAACGAAACGGCCCATCTGCGCGCCGAGGTTGAGGCAAATGCTGCCCAAGTGAAGACTATCTTCGAGGGTCTCTTGGAGCGTATCTCCCATGGGCTAAATTTGAAGCGGAAGCTTGACGTAGCTGAGCGCAATACCCCAAGTCGGGAAGCTGCCTATCAGGTCGTCAGGGAGCAGCTTGCGTCGGTCTTGCAGCAGCGAGCCCAAGTGGAGGCAGAGCTGGCGGTAGTAGCCGATCGAGAGAAGATGTGGAAGGAAGTATGCGAGCAATTGTTAAATCTATGCAAGACGCTTCCTTCCCAGTAATTTCTTCTTGTATCATTTGTACTTGTAAAATATATGTATATATTTTTTTATTCTTTAGTACAATATATCCTGTACCCAGTCAATGTTCATGAATAAAAGATACACATTTTTGTAACGTCCTGTGTCATTTCTTCACCTTTTTCATTCTTTTCAGCATGACATATTTAATACACCTTATTGACAGATAACTTCGTTTCTCCCAGAAATAACGATGGCCTAGACTGCAGGTTCAGATCTGCCGCCTAGGACTTTTCAACTCTATGAGCCGTGAGGGTCTCATAGAGACTTTTCTTCCTACGGATCGAGAGGATCTCATAGGTGGATTTTCTCCTTAGGAATCGTGAGGATTCCTAAGTGTGGTTTTCTCTTATAAGTCGTAGGGATCTTATAAGAGAATTTTCCCTCTTACGAGTCGAGAGAATTCGTAAGCGGTTGTTTCCCTCCTCGTCGAAATTCGACTTCGGAGAGTGAGACCCGTGAATAGTATGCAAGAGACCATTTTGGATTGACTTGCAGGGCCCCATTGCTTAAGAAGCAAGCTTTTTAGTCCTTGCTGTCTGAGACTTCATCTTGCAGATTAAGAAGCAAGTTCAATTTGTTGAAGAAATCCCTTTTCTGAAAGATTTGGCGGGATTTCCCCCCCACCATCGGATCTTTGATCTAGGGGCTTCTGTTTTACAGAAGATAATAACCGAAAAGATTTCTTCAGAACCTTTTTGTTTAGCACGAATGCTCCAGGATATGACGCTTGTCGCACAGCACACAGTGCAGCGCAACTGCGCTAGCACATCTATGCCGACACGTGTCATGCAGCGCACGACGCATACGCCGCTGAAGCGTTGCTTCCCTTGGTTTTGCTTGAAACAGAGCTTTGCTTTGGCTGGGTGCGCTGCTTTGGGGTGCTGCGCTGACGCGTTTGCGCTGGACACGTGGCGTGTAGCGCGCAGCGCAACGCAACTGCGCTAGCGCTTCCATGCTGAAGCGTCGCTTCTTCAAGACAGAGCTCTGCTCTAATCGGGGAAGGATGAAGCGTTGCTTCATCTCCTGCCTCGGAATTCGAATGGACATTCGCTCCAATTAGGGTAAACTGCCGTGACGACTCTTGGGAGTCGAAGAGGCACTTGAGGCCTATAAATAGGACCCTTGGTCCCCTCCAAATACTTATCATCTTCCAGATTTCCATTTTTGAAGACTTCAGAGCTTTGTTCTTGCCTTTAAGAACTCCGGTGCCTTGCTCCCTTTTTTTTAAAGTTTTTAAGAAGAACTTCAGGTAAAATCGATTCTTAGATCAATCTTAAATAGCAGAGCTCTCGTCTAGTGGGTTTCATCTTTGAACATAGTTTTGCTCTCTAGGAATTTAGACATCCATGTATATTATTGCTTTTCTATTGTTGATCTTCCTGTAATATTTTCTCCAGGCATAATGGCGGCGGTGCATCTATACAGTCTGCACGAGTTCATTACCTACGATGATATCCGCGCTCAGGGTCATCAACAAAACCAGGAGTTTACAGACGCCGAATGTGCAGAAGTTATGGGTCGTCTGAACGCAAGCGGTGGTTGGCTGTTGCCTCGGCGTTCGGCTCTTTTGAAAGTCGTGCTGGGAGCAATATGGAGGGCACTTCCGGGTCTTCACGAGGCCCTACCACTCAATGCGCTGGATGATGCCGAGGACAAGGTGCATTCAGTGCACCTGACAGGGCTGATCTCAAAGAAGCGACGGAACGACCTTGTTGACATCCTGCATCAAGTGTTTCAGCAGACGACGATCGTTGCTGCTTATCAAAGGCCGGAAGGGCTTGCCGATGATATCGACACCGAGGAGCGTGAAAGACTGCGCATAAGAATAATTAGAAAGGCCAGAAGAACTCTGGATGGCCTTACTTTTGATTTCCTCAATCCGTGCCCTGGATCCGAGGTTATACCGTTGTAATATTTTGAACAATGTTTCTTATGCATTATTCTTATGCTTGTAAAAACTTTTGGCGGTATGAATGAAAACCCTCCCCTTTTCTATTTCAGCTTGTCTTATTTCTCGTCTTGAGTCTTCTGTCCATGCATAAATGAATGCGTCGCGCATACCAGATCAAATGTAGAACGGATATTCTTTCTGTCATCTTCTTTCTTTTAATGTCAGTAGGCTGTCTTAATAATCATGGTTGATGGATGTCTAAAACGAGTATTCCGACTTCCTCAGGAAATAGCGATGGCTTAGGCCGCGGGTTCAGGTTTACCGCCTAAGACTTTTCAATTCTATGAGCCGTGAGGGTCTCATAGAGGCTTTTCTCCCTACAGATCGAGAGGATCTCATAGGTGGATTTTCTCCTTAGGAATCGTGAGGATTCCTAAGTGTGGCTTTCTCTCATAAGTCGTAAGGATCCTATAAGAGAATTTTTCCCTCTTACGAGTCGAGAGGATTCGTAAGTGGTTGTTTCCCTCCTCGTCGAAATTCGACTTCGGAGAGTGAGACCCGTGAATAGTATGCAAGAGACCATTTTGGATTGACTTGCAGGGCCCCATTGCTCAAGAAGCAAGTTTTTCAATCCTTGCTGTCTGAGACTTCTTCTTACAAATTGGGACGAATCGGGAATTTGCTCGCGGAGAGGGTGACGGCTCTGCGAGTTGACATGAGTTAAGAAGCTCTCGTCACGGAGTGTTTGTATCCGTGAGTCGAGGAGTTTGCTAGGGATTATTTGTTTCCTGAGCACAAAGGATTATTTGTTTCCTTGGGGTTTGAAACGAGTCGAGGATTCCCACGGAGGCGCTGGTGGCTCTGCAGGTCGACGCGGATCAGGAGGCTCTCGTCAAGGAGTGTTTGTATCCGTGAGTCGAGGGATTTGCTAGGGATTATTTGTTTCCCGAGCGCCAAGGATTATTTGTTTCCTTAGGGTTTGAAACGAGTCGAGGATTCCCACGGAGGCGCTGGTGGCTCTGCAGGTCGACGCGGATCAGGAGTCTCTCGTCAAGGAGTGTTTGTATCCGTGAGTCGAGGGATTTGCTAGGGATTATTTGTTTCCCGAGCGCCAAGGATTATTTGTTTCCTTGGGGTTTGAAACGAGTCGAGGATTCCCACGGAGGCGCTGGTGGCTCTGCAGGTCAACGCGGATCAGGAGTCTCTCGTCAAGGAGTGTTTGTATCCGTGAGTCGAGGAGTTTGTTGGGAGAGTATGGCTTCCTAGCGCCAAGGATTATTTGTTTCCTTGGGGTTTGAAACGAGTCGAGGATTCCCACGGAGGCGCTGGTGGCTCTGCAGGTCAACGCGGATCAGGAGTCTCTCGTCAAGGAGTGTTTGTATCCGTGAGTCGAGGAGTTTGTTGGGAGAGTATGGCTCCCTCTTTGTTTACGCCCTTGGATTGTATACAGGGATCGATGTGATCTTAACTGTAGGGCCAAAGTTATTTTATCATCATTATTTTTTTTTGTTTTATTTCCGCGATGCTCTATCATTTCAGCTTTTATATCGCGAAGGTCGCGATCGCCCAATCATTTCGGCTATTTTTCGCGGTGCCCAATCATTTCGGCTATTTATTTCATTTTTACTCGCTGTTTTTTATTGCGAGTTGCCCAATCATTTCGGCTATTTCTTCATGCATATATTTTTACTTGCTGCTTTTTTTTTATTGCAAGTTGCCCCATCATTTCGGCTATTTCGTATGCATGTACGGTCTACTGGCTTTTCGCCGTGAACCTGAAACTGGACACCGATTTCGGCATCAGCACCGCTACAACTGGGATATTGCCAGGAGCGAATCATCATCTGCCTCTGTCGCTGTCGAACAAAGGTGGCTTAGCGACCAGAGTTAGGGTCCTGTCGACTAAGGCTTTGACTTCATGAGCCGTAAGGGTCTCATAAAGGTATTTCTCCCTACAAGTCGTGAGGATCTCGTAGGTGTATTTTCTCCTTAGGAATCGTGAGGGTTCCTAAGTGTTTTGTTCCTCTGTAAGTCGCAAGGATCCTACAGGAGGGTTTTCTCCTTGTAAGTCGAGAGGATTTACAAGGGTTGTTTACCATGCAAACATATCCCTAGTTTCAGATGAGACTTAGTTAGGGAAATGTTTATTCGCGCCCGTGGATTGTATACAAGGGTCAATGCTGAGCCACTTGTAGGGCATTATCGAAAGTTGTGGGGGCTGCTTAAGCACAGGTTTAGATCTCTGTAGCTTAAGACTTTCAAATCTTATGAGCCGAGAGGGTCTCATAAGAGCGTTCTCCTTACGAGTCGTGAGGATCTCGCAAGTGTATTTTCTCCTTAGGAACCGTGGGGATCCTTAAGTGTGTTGCTCCCTTGTGAGTCGTAAGGATCTCACGCGGGTGGTTTCTCCTTACAAGGTCGAGAGGATCTTGTAAGTGTTCTTTAACGAGGTTGCGCCCTTTCAGGTTTTCACAAACACTCGCCGGTAGTCCTGCTGTTTTTACTCACGGAGCCCTTTCGGGTTTTCATCCGTGCCCCTTTTTGCTCATGGACATACCGTCTTCTTTTTTTTATATTCTTTTTATTTCTTTTTTCTCTTTTTTTTACGAGGTCGCGCCCTTTCGGGTTTTCACGAACACTCGCCGGTAGCCCTGCTGTTTTTACTCACGGAGCCCTTTCGGGTTTTCATCCGTGCCCCTTTTTGCTTATGGACATACCGTTTTTATTTTTATATATTTTTTTTATATCTCGTCAGTCTAAAGATGCTGCGGTAGTAGTTTAAAGACGTTTCGGTCTGCTATTAGCTTAAGGACATTTCGGTCCGCTGTCAGTTTAGGGACATTTCGGTCCGCTGTTGAGAAGCTGGCTACTGCTTATACAGTTTGAGCTTAGGAAGATAGCGAGCGGACATAGTCGTCGTCGTCTATCGTTGACATAGGCTGTGGCTCATTAAGCGTAGTATTTCTTTAGGAAGCGACCGTTTATTGGTCTGAAAGGCCTTTCACTATGCATGTCCATGAGTAGATAGGCCCCACCCTGGTAAACTTTATCTATGATGTACGGGCCTTCATAGTTCGGCTCGAATTTTCCCCGCTTGGCGCGATTGGGGATTATAGGCCTTTTGACCACTAGCACGAGTTCGCCTTGGTGGAATGTCCTCGGTCGGGTCAATCTTTCGTATGAGCGCATCATCTTTTCTTTATAGGCCTCCAGATTTTGTTGCGCTATGAGCCGTGTTTCTTTAAGGGCGTCAAGCTCTTCAAGCCGAAGATGAGCATTTTCTTCGTCCGTCAGCTCGTAATGGACTGCCACTCGTAGAGAGGGTAACTCTACCTCGAGAGGGAGTACTGCTTCCGTACCGAACACCAACGCGTATGGCGTTGCGTTTGTAGCTGTCTTGAACGTGGTTCGATACGCCCAAAGAGCTTCTTGCAGTCTCTCATGCCAGTCTTTCTTATTTCGGGACACTGTTTTCTTTATAATTTTCGTCAAGGTCTTGTTGAAGGCCTCGGCGAGACCGTTAGCTCGTGGATTATAGACTGAGGAATATCTCCAGTCTATGTTATGCTGCTGTGCGAAGCGGCTGATTTTATGACTTCGGTAAGCTGGCCCATTATCGGAGATGATCCGCCTCGGAGTTCCAAACCGATATATGACATGCGTTTTGAAGAAATGGAGGATATTCTCCGTCTTCACTTCTCTCAACGGTACTGCTTCTGCCCACTTAGAGAAGTAGTCAGTCGTCGCTAGGATGAAACGATGTCCTTTAGACGATGCTGGCTCGATGGGGCCGACTATATCAGTCCCCCACATTTCGAATGGCCAGCTAGCTACCGTTGGATGCAGCGGATTTGGGTGCTGGTGGATGAAGTCCCCATGAATCTGGCATGAGTGACATTGCTTCGCATATTCGATGCAGTCTTGAATCATCGTGGGCCAGTAATAGCCCATCCGTTTGATCTTCAACTTCATCTTTGGACCTGCTTGGTGAGAACCGCAGATTCCGTCATGAATTTCCTGAACGACTCTTTCCGATTCATCCGGTCCTAAGCATCTCAGCCACAGAGAATCGAATGACCTCTTGTAGAGAGTATCATTGACGAAGGCGAAGGACAGAGCTCGTTTTATGAGTTGATGTCTTGCGGACGCATCTTCAGGCATTTGGTGGGACTTGAAGTAGTCTATAAAGACTTCCCTCCAATTCTCAACCTTCTCATGTTCTTTTATTTGCAAGGTCGCTTGTTCAGTCACTCCCTTCTCTTCGGGTGATTCCGAAGGTATTTCTGCGGGGGCGAGCACCTGACGACTTTGTACCATGATTCTAACGTCATCGAGGTTCTCATCAGCCATTTCTTTAGCGAGTTTGGCCAACGCGTCCGCTTTGCTGTTATCCGCGCGTGGTATGCTCTCCAAAGTATAGGAGGGAATTTGGGTTAGCAGTTGTTGCACCTTTTCACCGTATTTTACTAACTCCGGTTTGCATGTTTGGTAATCGCCGTTTACTTGACTAACGACCAGTTGCGAATCTCCGTATATGAGGAGGTTTTCAATTCCCATGTCAATGGCGATCTCGAGGCCCGCTATCAGAGCTTCATATTCGGCTTCGTTGTTTGTCCTCGGTTCCGTCAGGGAGAACGCGTAGCGTATTATCCCTCCTTGTGGAGTTATAAAGATGAGTCCTACCCCCGATTTGATTATAGGGGTACTTTGTTTGCGTTTCTTCACGGAAGATGCTCCGTCAAAATAAAGCTCCCATCGGGTATTATCACCATCGATCGCATCAAACGCATGTTCGTCTGGAAGATCGCAGTTTAAAGGAGAGTCAGCTGGTATTGGGTGCTCAGCAAGGAAGTCGGCTATGGCCTGACCCTTAACTGCCTTGAGGGGTCGATATGTTATCGAGAACTCCATTAAGAGCAGAGCCCATTTAGCGAGTCGTCCTGTCAAGATGGCCTTTGACATTAAATATTTGAGAGGGTCCACTTTTGAAATGAGATGGACTTCGTGCGCTAATGCGTAATGTCTAAGCTTTGTTATTGCGAAGATCAATGCCAGGCAGTGTTTTTCAATAGGGGAGTAATTGCTTTCTGCCCCCAGCAGAACCCGACTTAAGTAGTAGAGTGCTCTTTCTTTCCCCTGGTCATTCTTCTGTGCCCATAATGCACCTAAAGAACCTTCAAGGGCGGTCGTGTAAAGAATGAGAGGCTTTCCCTTAACTGGAGCAGCCAACACCGGAGGGTTTTGCAGATACTGCTTGATCTCATCCAATGCAGCTTTGCATTTGTGATCCCAAACGAATGGGGTTCCCTTCTTCATTAGGTGACTGTAAGGACGGCACTTTCCTGAAAGATTAGCGATAAACCGTCGAATGTATGCAAGCTTTCCTTGGAGAGATCGCAACTGTTTAAGAGTTCTTGGCGGAGGCATTTCCATGATCGCCTTGATCTTTGATGGATCTATCTCAATACCTCGGTGCCGGACGATGAATCCCAGGAATTTGCCCGAGGAAACTCCGAATGCACACTTGAGCGGGTTCATCTTCAAGTTGTATTGTCGAAGGCGTTGAAACACGGTCTTCAAATGCTCGAGGTGTTCTTCGTATGATTTGCTTTTAACCACGAGATCGTCGATATAGCATTCGACGATTTCATGAATAAGGTCGTCGAAGATCTTTATCATGGCCCTCTGATAAGTAGCACCGGCGTTCTTTAAACCGAAGGGTATCACTTTATAATAGAATATACCTAGAGGGGTCCTGAAGGCCGTATGCTTCTGATCTTCAGGATGCATTTTTATCTGGTTATACCCCGATGAGCCGTCCATGAAGGAGAAAACTTCATGAGTGGATGTGTTGTCTATCATCAGTTCGGTGACTGACACTGGAAAATCATCCTTCGGGCAGGCTTTGTTGAGATCCCTAAAGTCCACGCATATGCGCACCGTACCATTTTTCTTCATCACTGGGACGATATTAGCAATCCATTCAGGGTATTGAACCTCTTGGATAAAGCCGGAGTCTATCAGCTTTTTGACTTCCGCGTTGATGCTCATTTCGAGCTCAAGCCGCATTCTTCTCGGTGCTTGTTTGACCGGCTTGACACTCGGGGATATTGCTAGTCTATGTACAGCGACTTCTGGATCTAGTCCTGGCATCTCGGAATAGTTCCATGCGAAGCAATCTTTATGCTGCACAAGGACGTCTTTTAACGCAGCCACCCTCTCTTCAGACAGCAGCTCGCTGACGAATGTCGGTCGCGGATCATTTACCGTCCCCAACTCGATTTTCCTGAGGTTATCTGCAGTAGTATGTATTCCATCCTCTAGTTCTTTTGGAGCTGGGGGAAATTCTGAGATTACCTCATCGCTGCTGTTTTCAAAGCACCGAGGAAGGCTGTTCATGTCCTCGGACTCTCCTTTTAATATTGTTATCACGTGGCAAGTGCGAATTTTCTGCCAATCCCAATGCGGAGTTGGTTCTATCCTGGTGTTTTCGGGTTCGTGCTTTTGCGGCGGCGCTACCCTCCAGTTGTCAGACAACGCGAATTTGCCAAGCTGATATTGGTCCTCAACCCAATTCTTAAAGGTGAAACAATCTTCAAGCGGATGCCCTACTACTCGATGGTAAGAGCAATAATTTGGGTTGGAGACTTCGCCTGCTTGCTCAGGGTGTTTAGACTCTGGCAGTGTAAGCATTTGATGTTTTAGAGCAAGATCAAGTATTTTCCTTGTTTTGCTCCGAGGAAACGAGTATGCTCGACCCATTTTCTTCATGAGGGCTAGGTCAATAACGCTTGACTCTCGGATACGTGGTTTCTTAGCTCTGCCTTGTGGTTGTTGAGCGTCTTTTCTGCCCTCTGACTTGTTTTTGCCTTCGCGTCGAACCTTTTTTGTAGCAGGTTGGCAAGGAGCGGCCTTTTCATCCTTCACGGCCTGTCGGAGAAGGCGTTGCGTCTTGGCTTTCTCATAGATGGCCGTCTCGCGATTGTGGTCATCTCGGACTTTTTGACCAGCTTCCCTTATAAGCCTGTCCATTTGTTCTTCAAATGATGGACCGGGCACTTTTTCATCAGGAACTTTTACTGGCTTAGGATTAGCGTCCTCCCATTGAGCGTCCGCATCTTCATCGAAGTCATACATGACATAACAGCTATTTACTAGCTCTCGTTTCTTTAGCCGGATGTACCCAAGCCCTTTTGTTTCCATTCTCCCGTTAGGCAGTTTGCGTTGGATCCCGGGAACATTCCAGACCCTGTCATAGAATTTGGCCTCTCTAACGGTCTGTCTGAAGGATATCCCCTGGCGTTTTAGTAGTTTCTTCAAACCTTCGGTATAATATCTGGAAAGACGGATAGGCTGAAGCCTGTCGAGCGTGGGATCCACGCCATGCCAAACTTCTTTTTCCACCTTGTTTTCTTCAGAACGGTAGAATAGGATTGCATTCTCGTTTTCTCGCCTGGGTGGGATATAGAATGTCCGCAGCTCTTCTACACTGTAGATATTAAGTGCGTTCAGTTCTTTATGATGTTTAGGCGGCACCATGGCGACTTGCAGACTTTGCTCTTCGTCAGCGGAAGCTTGTATTGAAGGTCGAGCAAAGAATACGACATGGACCTCATCCTCCGAGTCACTACCAAAGACCAATGTAGGAGTGGACGGTCCTGGCTTGTTATGTTGGGACGGACCCGAATAAACGATCTCCTCTTCTTCCTCGGTATCACTGCCGAAGACAGGGATGGTGGCGTTAGTTTTATTTTCCGGCTTGTGACACTTCTCTGTGTCTTCGAAATCCGGCAAGAAGTATTTGGCATCTTCGTATTTGCGGACCTCGTTCACAGAGAACGGGTTCAGTTCTCCCGTCACGGTATACTCGAAACCATCCTTAAAATACTTCATACACTGATGTTGTGTAGAAGGGATGATGTTGTACTCGTGTAACCATGGTCGGCCGAGCAAAGCGTTGTAGCATGTCTTGGCATCTATGACGTGGAACTTGATGTCCATGACGAGTAATCCGAAGCGTAGCGTCAGTATCACAGATCCAAGAGTCTTTGACGATTGGGAGTCGAACCCGGATATGGTGATCTTGTCCCGAGCAAGGTGCTGGATGCTCATGCAGATTTCCTTCAACACCCGCACGTTGAGTAGGTTAACAGACGACCCGTTATCGATCAGAATTTTGCCTATCTTTATATCATGGCAGTATCCCGAAACATAGAGAGGGCGATTGTGTTCGCAAGTCCCAAGTAGAAGGTCCTCATCGCCAAAAGTAACATCAGCCGTGTGTACTTCCTCCAACTCATCCTTCATCTTTTCCTCGGCCAGGCATGCTTGGAATTGTTCCGGGTCTTGGAGTGCCTTAATCAATGAATCTCTTGCCTCTTTTGATAGCAACAGGGCATCGAGAATGCTGAGCTGCGAGGGCAGTTTCCTCAGATGTGCCAAAACGTTGTAATCCACTTTATTCCTCTTTGGCGGGTTCTTGGCGGTTAATTCTTCCGCAACTCGATCATCCAAGGCGATATCTTCAGAGGCCTTCTCTTTCCCTTTGTCTTTCTTGTTTAAGGGTCCAAGATTCTTTTCAGGTAACGTCCGGTTGCGTAGCTGTATATTCTCGCAAGCCTTTGGTCCTTCTTCTTTTCCCGAAGTGGATTCTTTAAAGAGAGGGGCAAGTTCTAGCTCTTCATCAGAATCACTCCCGAATGTAGGCACTTGTGATCCACCGGCGTCAATCATGCAACAACCACTGCTAGTTTTATCAAGCACTTTGATCATTCCGTTCTGCTCTCGGCGGGATTTGCGCTTTTCCCGCTTAAACTGTTGCCGGTGAGTAACATATCCTTGCCACCACTTACCGAAAGCTTTGCACTCTTCGGTGGGATGCGACACCTTCCGATGGTACAAGCAATAGGAGGGGTGGCTTTCCATTTCACCCTTAATGTTTTTCTCGGAGGGTGGTAGCTTTATACCCATCGACACAGCCTTAGCGAATCTTTTCTTTATCTTGAACTTGATTTTATCTATGGTGGGTGTATTTTGTTCTAGCGGGAGTACCGCAATTCTTTCGCCAAGGCGCTGGCGTTTGGCCTTTTCGAATATAACCGCCTCGTTATCCCGATCAGCTTTGCCCTTTAAAAACGCCTGATTTAGGAATGCATCAATCGCTTCATCCGACGGCTCCAGGATTTTTAGTGCAGGCTCTGCCCCCAGCTTTTCAGCGAGAGGAGTCTCCTCATCGCTTGTGGACAAAAGGAAAATCACATGGCAACTTGCTACATGTTCTTCAGATTCATTTGACGAACTACCTCCCTCATCTTCTGCTTGGAAGACGTGGTTGAGGAACTCTTGCAATGTGACGGGAGTCCGCGCCTTCTGGTTGTACTCTTCCAGCGCGTCAATTTGCTTTTGCAAGTCCGTGCGCCTATCGCTAGGCTTCACCGGTTTCTTGGCCTTCTTCTTTTTCTTCGAAGACTTTGACGACTGGCTACTAGTGCTTGAACCCCCATCATTGGCCTTTGGAGTTGGACGTGGCTTTAATATCCCCTCAACGACCTGCGGTTCCAATGGGCTCTTCCACTTGATCGCCGGACATGTCCGAAGATCATTTAGCATTCTCTTCGTCTTTGAAGATAATACAACCTCCCACGGAGTTTCTTCAATGACAGAGCATGTTGCCCCCGGCGTATTCGTCCCTTTAGAGGTGTGGGGCTGCGGGGGATTCACCTTCCATTTGTCAGATAACGCAAATTTTCCTTGTCTATACTGATTTTCAAGCCAATTTTTGAAAACGTAACAGTCCTCAATCGGATGGCCTAGCACTCGATGATAGGGGCAGTAATTAGGTTCGTTGACGTCACTTGGTTGCAACGGACGTTTTGGATCTGGCAGATTTATGAGTCTGTTGCGTAATGCCAGCTCGAATAACCTCTTCGTTTTATCGCGGGGAAAGGAATAAGGACGTCCCATCCTATCCTCAAGGGGTACGTAAGGGCGCGTATTGTTTGGACGAGCAACCGGCTTCAAGTCGTTCGGTTGTTGTTGAGCATTAGCGACAATGATCGTTTTTCCCTTTCCTTTGTCAGTTCGGGACTCTGGCTTTGGGAGAGGGGGTTTATGACCCATCTGGTCCATTTGCGCTAGTTTGTCAATCAAAGCCTGGAAGGAAGTCGGCTTGAAAAACATCATAAACTGTGAGATGGTTGCCTGTGGATCAAGGGTTCCAACAAACATTCCCACCGCCGGAGCTTCTTCTATGCGTTGTTCGCACTTCGATCATAGATTACGCCACCGTATAGCGTACTGAACCCATGTTTCGTCGGGTTTTACCCTGGCATTAATCAGTGCCGTCATCGGGGTACGCTCACTGGCACTTGCAAAACGTTGGGTGAAGAGCAGCTCCATCTCCGCAAAGGTTTTAATAGAGTCGTTGGGGAGCTCAGAATACCATTCGAACGCCGTATCTGATAGGCTTCCAACAAACTGGCGAAGCAAAAGCTTGTCGTCGCCGCTGGTGTTACCGCAAAGCGCCCTGAACTGGGCAACATGTTGATGGGGATTGCCGGTCCTTTTGTAGACATGAAACTTGGGAATTGTGTAACCCGGCGGGTATTTGATTTGGTCATACCAGCCTGGATACGGTCGCCCCGTTTTTACGACGTGGCCGGCTGCTTCGGCCGCGTGATGAACCTTTATTTGCTGGGCTATATATTCGTCCAGATCAGTCTTAGAGATTGTATCCTCTTTAGCCGTTGATAGAACGGGCTGAGGGTTTGATGTCTCTCCCCTATCATCCCCAAGGACAATCGGGGGTTCTTCAGTCGGGGGATCTTGTTGTATCATCATCCCTATCATGTCCTGGAAGAGGAGGCCCATACGCTGTATATTGGCTGCTTGTTCAGCAGCCTCTTTGTCTTTCTTTTCCATTACTCGGCGGAGGAACTCGGCGTCGGTTTCTTCCTCCTGGCGCTCATCTAATGACGCCTCAGGGTTCTCTTTTGGCCCAGTGAGTGCAGCCATTGTGGTCATCATCTCCTGGAGCTTTTGTTGCTGCTCCTGAGCCTTGGTCACTGATCGGGTGAGTGGTCGGTGACCCGTAGAAGTGCGGCTTTCTTCCTTTCCAGAAGCCATATAAATCGTATGAACTGTTATGCCCCCTGACTTTGGAAGTTTAGGTTCACCGCCTTTAAACTTTGCCGCTGACGCGGGAGCTTTCTCTGGCCTCCTTCTTTTGTGGGCCATCGAGGTTGAAGGAGCTGTTAAAATGGGCCTGCTAGCAATTGTTGCCCCCTGCTGTTTAACGGGGCGGGTTTTGTCCTTCTCCACCTTTGCCTTTTTCTGGCGATGAAAGTGATCTGGGTCAATCACAGAGTCTTGAACCCTCCGCCAAACCTTGTATATCTTTGACGATAGCCGTTGAGGGGGCTGTTCTTGTTTTGTTTCTGGAACTCTCTCCGCAGGTGGAGGAGATCTTTTCAAGGTAGCGGTTGGAGAGTTCTTATGCACTCTCCTCAGTAGTTCAAAGCTGTTCCCAGTTGGAACAGCAGCGTTGACCTCCACCACTGGAGCAGGTGGGGTTAGCCCTGAGGGGGAGTTGCCCCCTGCTTTCCTCACTCGTCACCAATGGCGACGTCGCGCGCGACGAGCCGTTGGGACTGGCTCGGAAATCGAGATGGTTTCTTGTTGCCCCTTGTTTGAGTGTGGGGTAACTGCCGATGTCAGCCTGTCGAAGACTGATGCCTTTTGACCAGCTGGGGGAGGAGTGGGAGCCGTCAATCTTGTGAAGACCGACTCTCTGATGGGAGAAGCCGCTTTAACGACTTCCAAAGCAGCGGCCGTTGCCCTCTTTGGGACGGCCACTTTATAGTTCTGACCTAGCCTGGTGAAAACGGAGGCTGTCGGTTTAGTAGCGGGCGACCCGTTGACAGGGGTCGTGGTAGCAGTGAGCCGGTCGAACACCGACTTCTTGTTCGCTTCCGGTGCGGATATCGGCATAGAGAAGCTTGTAGGTGGGACCATGGTCCCGAAAAACAGGCCGGTGGTGGCCTGGGTCACCTGTTCTACCGGCAGAGCAAGGAAAGAGGCCGCTTGGGGGCCATATGTTACACCTCTCGGTGAGGTGGAGCGTCCGTTGCAGTGGTGCTTCGTGCATTTGGTGCAGTTAGAATCCATGGAAGCTTGAGTTCTGCGCCAGACAAAAGACCAAATCTTAGCAACTTGAAATCTGAAGGCAACCATTTAACAAACCGCGATGGGTTCGCGAAGACGACACACGAAGTGTGGAGTGGAAAGAGGAAAAGGTCCCACCGGGCGTGCCAGAATCTGTTCCCCTCCGAAAGGCGGCCTGGACTTGGGACGTCCATGCCTGAGGTTCGGGGCAGATGCTATTTGGTTTTACCCGTTTATCTCTCCGAAGATACCAAGTTGATTTATGGCACCGTGTATCGGAGGTTTAGACGGATGCGGCCGATGTAGCAGACTTCGTCAGATTCCCCCTCAGGATGAGGGGTTTTTGATTATGGGGACGCTCTTCCCTGCAGGCGCAAGCCCCTGCAGTTAATTACGCTACCGCATCGCGGTAACAACTTTCTCCTTCTCCAGAATTTCACTTCGTGTCGTGTGTGTTCATTTTGTTTGTGGTTGCCCGTGGATTGTATACGGAGACTGAGTAATGCCGTTGCCCGTAGGACGTGGATTAGTCCAAATCCGTATTTACTTAGATTTGGGTTTGGCGTTTTCAGTTTAAGGATGCATTAGTCGCGTTGCGGCTAAGATCAACTTAAACGTTCGTCAAGGATACGTTAGTCCTGTTTTAGACTAAGATCAACTCAACGTAGTGATTAATTTAATGTATGGCCATCGGGACTCGTCACCTCTCTGACGTCGTTGAAGGATTACAACGACATGCATCAAAGGAGGTCGGAGATGTACCCTCGAACCAGAGTTGATTGGGAGTTTTATAATACATTTGAATGTTTAAGGATACGTTAGCCGTGTTTAGGGCTAAGGTCAACTTAAACGTTTGTTAAGGATACGTTAGTCCAGTTTGAGACTAAGATCAACTTAACGGGACCGTTTAGATCCGACGAAAGAGCATTTGGGCTCTATTGTGCCAGTTTAGGGACGTGGTGGTCCGACATTAGTTTAGGGACGTTTCGGTCCGATATTAGTTTATGGAAGTTTCGGTCCATTATTAGTTTAGGGACGTTTCGGTCCGACGCCAGTTTAGGGACGTAGTGGTCCGTTATTAGTTTAGGGACGTTTCGGTCCGATATTAGTTTAGGGACGTTTCGGTCCAATATTGGGTGTATGGCCGTTGGGACCCGTCACCTCTTCGACATCGTTGAGGAATTACAACGATGAATGTCAAAGGAGTTCGGAGATGTACCCTCGAACCGGATGTAGATTGGTTTAGGAGAGCCATTTTGCTCGGCCAATTTAATTTAAGGACTTATGGCCACGATTGGGCTAAGTCCAGTAAAAAAAATGTCCAAAATTGCTTTTGCATTTCCTTTTATTTTTTATTTGGGCTTTACCCAGAAAAGATGCAGGGCATCAATTGTTTTGGGCTCTGTTCTTTATGAATGATGCAGGGCATCAATTTTATTTGGGCTCAGCTCTTTATGAATGCTTTGCAATTTATTTTGGCCTGCTAGGTCTTTTGATTTGGGCCTGGCCCTTCAAATAGTGCAAAGCACCAAGAATCTTTTAGATTCAAGAAAATGAGTGCAGAGCACTTTTTAATGATCTAAATTTAGATCAAAGAAAAGAAAGAAAAGAAAATCTTTTCTTTTTTTTTTATCTCAGAGAACCAGAGGTTCCCTAGCAAGTGCAAGGCACTATTTTTTTATTATTTTTATTTATTTATTTATTTATTGAAGATCACTGATCTTGTCTTTTAGATCAATGATCTATTCCTAAGAGAATTTTCACTTATTTTAAAGGTTTTTACCTTCTTCTTTGTGTTCTCAAGAAGTTCTCTTCTTCTTCTTCTTTTTTTTATATCCCAATTCTCTATCTCTCTGAAATGGGGTCTGGGGTCTTCTTTTATAGTGCTCAAAGATCAGTTAAATTTGTTAAAAAGATCTTTTCTGAGTGATTTGGGGAATTTTCCCCACCGTTGGATCTTTGATCCAAAGGCCCCTGTTTTACAGAAGAAATCTTCTTGTTTTAACAAGAACAGAAAAGATTTCCTTAATTCTTCATTCTGTTGTTGCGCAACTCACCAGCGCGTGACACGTGTCGCGCAGTGAGGCGCTTGCGCAGCTGTGCTTGCGCAACTACGCAGACACGTGTCGCGCAGTGAGGCGCTTGCGCAGCTGAGCTTGCGCAACTGCGCAGACACGTGTCGCTCAACGGTGCACTTGCGCAACAGTGTGTGCGCAGCTGCGCAGACACGTGTCGCGCAGAGGTGCGTTTGCGCAGTTGTGCTTGCGCAACTGCGCAGACACGTGTCACGCTGCAGTGCACTTGCGCAACACTGTTTGCGCAACTGCGCAGACACGTGTCGCGCAGCGGTGCGCTTGTGCAGACACGTGTCGCGCAGCCGTGCGCTTGCACAGTTGTGCTTACGCAACTGCGCAGACACGTGTCGCGCAGCCGTGCGCTTGCACAACTGTGCTTGCGCAACTGCGCAGACACGTGTCGCGCAGCCGCGCAGTTGAACGTTGCTTATGTTTTTTAAAGAGCCTTGCTCTGATTGGACGTACTGCCTTGGGCGTTGTGCTGCCGTGTCAACTTCTGACACGTGGCGCGTTGCGCGCAGCGCACAGGAACTGAAGCGTTGCTTCAAAATTTGAATTTTCAAAACTCAAGCAGAGCCTTGCTCTGATTGGGGGAACATCTGCCTATTGCTTAATTCATTGCTTATCTCATGTTGTTGATACCCATGCTTGATTATATAACTGATTGTGAGCACACCTGTGATAGCGCTTACTTCTTGACCTGTCTTGCTATCTACACATTGATTGACCCGACATGGTACCGTATACTGCTTGACTTGACATGATGTACCATGACCTGATCTGTTACTTGATCTTATGTCTAATGCCAACAAACCTGACATGTTGTCCTCATGGACCGTTCCTGTTGTCTATCCAGACAAACTTGTTTACCTGATCCTGTGTTGGCATTAGCTCTTGATTTCGGGATACCTGACTTGACTTGCACATATAACTTGGGGGTATGGGGAAATCAAAGGTGAAACCTGACTTGTAACTCGACAGTTCACTATCTGTCCTGAGTGTACACACTCCTATTTTGTGCCTAGCGGCATGTCTCGGTTTCGGCCGAGAATATTGTGGCCGTGGTCCCGGGTATGTACGAGATACTATCGAGTGTACACATTCCTGTTTTGTGCCTAGCGGCATGTCTCGGTTGCAGCCGAGAATATTGTGGCTGTGGTCCCGGGTATGTACGGGATACTATTGAGTTACATCGATGATTCATCAATTTGGTTTCAAAGACTTTAGGACAGAGAACCTGATAACACAGTTTAGTTTACCCACTGCACACTACCCTGCACTGCTCTAATTTACATTATTGTTACTCTTGCTTTATTCATGTTTATATTCGCATTGCATGTTTATTATGTTATTACTTGATGACTTGACGCGCTGAATTCTGGGTTTTGCATGGCCCAGATTCTTCTTCCCTGTTGCAGACTGATTAGGAGTTTTGCCGCTGTTAGACGAGCGGTGAGGTTCCTGTCGGTATGTAGTTTCACTCCAGGTGTTTCATTTATTGTATCTTTTAGCTTCCGCATATTGTTATCTCTTGACTCTTTTACTTGGCTTATGGACATGTACTAGATAGTTAGTTTACTTTCCAGTTCTTGATATCTCCACAGCCGTAATGTGACCGTGGAAGGATTTTTCCTATCCACAGGTAGCATGGTTGGCTATGTCACGTGCCTACTTTAGCGTACTTTAGGAAGCGGGGCATGACATTATGAGAGTCGTAAGGGATCTCACAAGAGAACTTTCTTTTTATGGGTTGTTAGGTTTATGTATTGATTTATTTCCGAGTCGAAGCATTGCTTTACGACATGGGAATCATGGTTTGATGTATTTCCGAGATGGAGCATTGCACCGGCAGGGGGGTAAAGAGTTGACATGTTTCCGAGTCGAAGCATTGCTTTATGACAGGGAGGTCAGGGGTTGACATGTATCCGAGTCGAAGCGTTGCTTGACGACAGGGAGGTCACGGGTTGACATGTATCCGAGTCGAAGCATTGCTTGACGACAGGGAGGTCAGGGGTTGAAATGTATCCGAGTAGAAGCGTTGCTTTACGACAAGGAGGTCAAGGGTTGACATGTATCCGTGTCGAAGCGTTGCTTGACGACAAGGAGGTCAGGAGTTGACATGGATCCAAGTTGAAGCATTGCTTGACGACAGGGAGGTCAGGAGTTGACATGTATCCGAGTCGAAGCGTTGCTTGACGACAAGGAGGTCAAGGGTTGACATGTATCCGAGTCGAAGCGTTGCTTGAAGACAGGGAGGTCAGCGGTTAACATGTATCTGAGTCGAAACGTTGCTTGACGACAAGGAGGTCAGGGGTTGACATGTATCCGAGTCGAAGCGTTGCTTTACGACAAGGAGGTCAAGGGTTGACATGTATCCGTGTCGAAGCGTTGCTTGACGATAAGGAGGTCAGGAGTTGACATGTATCCGAGTCGAAGCGTTGCTTGACAACAGGGAGGTCAGGAGTTGACATGTATCCGAGTCGAAGTGTTGCTTCACGACAAGGAGGTCAAGGGTTGACATGTATCCGAGTCGAAGCGTTTCTTGACGACAGGGAGGTCAAGGGTTGACATGTATCCGAGTCGAAGCATTGCTTGATGACAGGGAGGTCAGGGGTTGACATGTATCCGAGTCGAAGCGTTGCTTGACAACAGGGAGGTCAGGGGTGACTCTAGGTTGTCTGTGCACCGTAGAGTCTTGGAACTGAGGACTTCGCCGTGGCTCCGATTGGTGATGTCGCGTCTGTCTCCTACCGGAATGAGGAGGAACGCCGCTGTTGGTCTCTAGGCTGTAGATGTGGCCATCGAGATTTGGAACTAGGGACTTTGCCATGGCTCTGCTTCGTTGCGACCTTGCGTTTGGTTGTTGGCGTCACGTCTGCATCCGGTTGAAGTGAGAAGAAACGCCGTTATTGATCTTTAGGCTGTAGATGTGGCCGTCGAGATCTGACTTCCCTTTGACGCAGCCTGGTGGGGAAATGTAGTTCTCTTTTCGCTTATGCCCATGGATTGTATACAGGAGTCAGTATGGACTCGCCTGTAGGGCAAAATTTTCATTTTTTTTGTTTTCTTTCCGCGATGCTCTATCATTTCAGCTTTTTGTATCGCGAAAGTCGCGATTGCCCAATCATTTCGGCTTTTTTCCGCGGTGCCCAATCATTTCGACTATTTTTTCTTTTTACTCGCTGCTTTTTATTGCGTGTCGCCCAATTATTTAGGCTATTTTTGTATGCATATCTTTTACTTGCTGATTTTGTTGCAAGTTGCCATATCATTTCAGCTATTTCATATGCATTTTTGGCTCGCTGATTTTTATCGCGACTTTAGACTTGGAATTTGATACCGATTTAGATATCAGCATCGCTACAACTGGGATATGTCCAGGAGCGATTCATCATTTGCCTTTGTCGGTTCGAACAAAGGTGGCTTAGCAAACAGGGTTAAGATCCTGTCGACTAAGGCTTTTGACTTCATGAGCCGTAAGGGTCTCACAAAGGTATTTCTCCCTACGAGTCGTGAAGATCTCGTAAGTGTAACTTCTCCTTAGGAATCGTGAGGATTCTTAAGTGTGTATTCTCTTATAAGTCGTAAGGATCTCATAAGAGTGTTTTCTCCATATAAGTCGAGAGGACTTACAAGGGTCGTTCACCATGTGAGGATATCCCTCGTCGCTGGTGGGACTCTGTTGGGGAAATGTTTATTCGTGCCCGTGGATTATATACAAGGGTCAATGTTGAAATGCTTGTAGGGCAATTTTAGATGTATGATGGCTTAAGAACATGTTTAGATCCCTGTAGCTTAACGCTTTTGAATCCTATGAGCCGTGAGGGTCTCATAGGGGAATTCTCCTTACGAGCCGTGAGGATCTCGTAAGTGTGACTTCTTCTTAGGAATCGTGGGGATCCCTAAGTGTGTTGCTCCCTTGTGAGTCCTAAAGATCTCACGCAGGTATTTTCTCCTTATAAGGTCGAGAGGACCTTGCAAGTGTCTTTTAACGAGATTGCTCTTTTGGATTTTCACAAACTCGCCGGTAGCCATGCTGTTTTTGCTCACGGAGCCCTTTCGGGTTTTCATCCGTGCCCATTTCGCTTATGGACATACCCTTTTTTTATGCGACAGCCTTAGGATGCTTTGGTTTGTAGTAGTTTAAAGACGTTACGGTCCGTAGTTAGTTTTAAGACATTTCTGTCCGTTGTTAGTTTTAGGACATCTCGGTCCGTAGTTAGTTTTAGGACATTTCGGTCCGTTGTTAGTTTTAGGATATCTCGGTCCGTAGTTAGTTTTAGGACGTTACGGTCCATCGCACGTTTTCGAGGCGAGGTTTCGCCGGATACAACTTATAGAGTTTGGGCTTGGGAAGATAGCAAGCGGACATAGGCGGCGTCATTTATCGTTGATCTAGGCCGTGACTCATCAGGCGTAGTATTTTTTCAGGAACCGGCCGTTTATTGGCCGAAAGGGTCGTTCGCCGTGCATATCCATGAGCAAGTAAGCCCCACCTTGGTAGGCTTTTTCTATGACATACGGGCCCTCATACTTTGGCTCGAATTTTCCCGTTTGGCACGATTGGGGATCATAGGCCTCCTGACCACTTGCACGTGTTAGCCTTGGCGAAATGTTCTCGGCCTAGTCAATCTCTCGTATGAGCGCATCATCTTTGCTTTGTAAGCCTCCAAGTTTTGCTGCGCCACGAGCCGAGTTTCATCGAGGGCGTCGAGCTCCTCGAGCCGAAGATGGGCATTCTCTTCGTCTGTTAGCTCGTAATGAACCGCCACTCGTAGAGAGGGTAACTCTATCTCCAAGGGGAGTACTGCTTCAGTGCCGAACATCAATGCATATGGCGTTGTATTTGTGGCCGTTTTGAACGTGGTCCGGTACGCCCAGAGAGCTTCATGCAGTCTCTCGTGCCAGTCCTTCTTATTTTTGAAAACCGTCTTCTTTATGATCTTCGTCAAGGTCTTATTGAAGGCCTCAGCTAGACCGTTAGCTTGGGGATTGTAGACCGAAGAGTATCTTCGGTCTATGTTATGCTGCTGTGCGAAGCGGCTGATCTTATGGCTTCTGTAGGCCGGTCCGTTATCAGAGATAATTCGTCGCGGAGTGCCGAACTGATATAGGACGTGTGTCTTGAAGAAATGGAGTCCGTCTTCGCTTCTCTTAGCGGTACTGCTTCTGCCCACTTAGAGAAGTAATCGGTTGTTGCCAATATGAACCGATGTCCTCTAGAGGATGCTGGTTCGATGGGCCCGATTATGTCAGTTCCCCACATTTCGAACGACCGGCTAGCCACCATTGGGTATAGCGGATTTGGATGCTGGTGGATGAAGTCCCCGTGAATCTGGCACGAGTGGCACTGCTTTGCGTATTCGAGACAGTCCTGAATCATCGTGGGCCAATAGTAGCCCATCCTTTTGATTTTCAGCTTCATCTTTGGACCGGCTTGATGAGATCCGCAGAGTCCGTCGTGAGTTTCTTGGACGACTTTCCTCGCTTCTTCTGGTCCCAGGCATCTTAGCCACAGACAGTCAAACGATATCTTATACATAGTATCATTGACGAAGGCGAAAGACAGAGCTTGTTTCACGAGCTGATGTTTTGAGGATGCATTTTCAGGTGTTCGATGGGATTTGAAGGAGTCTATAAAGACTTCTCTCCAATCCTTAACCTTTTTCTGGTCCTCTGTTTGTAAGGCCATTTGCTTGGTCATTTCCTTTTCTTCAGGCGACTCCGGAGATATTTCTGCCGGTACGAGAACCCGACGGTTTTGTACAACGATCCTCACATCATCAAGATTTTCGTCAGCCAGTTCTTTAGCGAGTTGGCTAACACGTCCGCTTTGCTATTTTCTGCACGCGATAGGCTTTCTAAGGCGTAAGAAGGGATTTGAGTCAACAATTGTTGCACTTTCTCACCGTACTTCACCAACTCTGGTTTGCACGTTTGATAGTCGCCATTTACTTGACTAACGACCAGCTGGGAGTCTCCGTATATGAGGAGATTTTCGATTCCCATGTCGACAGCGATCTCAAGACCTGCTATCAAAGCCTCATATTCTGCTTCATTGTTTGTCCTCGGCTCTGTTAGGGAAAAGGCAAAGCGCATTATCCCTCCTTGCGGAGTCACGAAGATAAGGCCTACCCCAGATTTGATTATAGGGATGATGTGCTTTCGCTTCTTCATGGAAGATGCCCCATTAAAATAGAGTTCCCATCGGGTATCACTCTCTCCTCTCTCCCTGTCGATCGTGTCAAACGCGTGCTCGTCTGGCAATTCACAATTTAGGGGTGAATCGGCAGGTATCGGATGCTCGGCGAAGAAGTCGGCGATGGCTTGGCCTTTCACCGCCTTGAGAGGTCGGTATGTCACCGAGAATTCCATTAAGAGTAGGGCCCATTTAGCAAGCCTTCCTCTTAGTATGGATTTTGACATCAAATACTTGAGAGGATCCACCTTTGATATAAGATGGACCTCATGCGCCAAAGCATTGTGTCGAAGCTTTGTTATCGCGAAGATCAGCGCCAGGCAATGTTTTTCGATGGGGGAGTAGTTATTTTCTGCCCCCAGGAGAACTCCACTCAAATAATAGAGGGCTCTCTCCTTCCCCTGGTCATTCTCTTGTGCCCATAGCGCGTCTAAAGAACCTTCAAGGGCTGTTGTGTACAGGATGGGAGGTTTTCCCTTGACCGGAGCGGTTAGTACCGGCGGATTCTGCAGGTATTGCTTGATTTCATCCAGTGTGCCTTGGCATTTGCGATCCCAAACGAAAGGGGTCCCCTTCTTCATTAGATGGCTGTATGGGCGGCATTTGCCGGAGAGATTAGCTATGAACCGCCGGATATACGCGAGCTTTCCTTAGAGAGACCGCAGTTGCTTGAGAGTTCTTGGCGGAGGCATTTCCATAATCGCCATGATCTTTGACAGGTCTATTTCGATGCCCCGATGTCGAACGATGAATCCTAGGAATTTACCCGAGGAGACTCCGAATGCGCATTTCAGAGGGTTCATCTTCAGGCTGTATTTCTGAAGGCGCTGAAACACTATCTTCAGATGCTCCCAGTGCTTCTCGTATGATTTTCTTTTCACCACGAGGTCGTCAATATAGCATTCGACGACTTCATGTATGAGGTCATCAAAAATCTTCATCATGGCTCTCTGATAGGTAGCGCCGGCGGTTTTTAGACCGAAAGGCATAACTTTGTAGCAGAATATGTCCAGAGGAGTCCGAAAAGCGGTATGCTTCTGGTCTTCGAGATGCATCTTTATTTGATTGTACCCTGATGATCCGTCTATGAAGGAGAAGACTTCGTGAGTGGACGTGTTATTTATCATCAGCTCGGTGACAGGTACTGGGAAGTCATCTTTCGGACAAGCTTTATTGAGGTCTCAAAAGTCTAGGCAGATGCGCACCGTCCCATTTTTCTTCATCACTGGGACAATGTTGGTGATCCAGTAGGGGTACTGAACTTCTTAGATAAAACCGGAGTCGATTAGCTTCTTGACTTCGGCGTTGATGCTCATTTCAAGTTCGAGCCGCATTCTCCTCGGCACTTGTTTGACTGGCTTGACGTCTGGAGATATCGCCACTTTATGCACAGCTATTTCCGGATCTAGCCCCGGCATTTCGGAATAGTTTCATGCGAAGCAGTCTTTATACTGCATGAGCACGTCTTTGAGCGTAGCCACCTGCTCTTTAGAAAGCAGCTCACTGACGAATGTAGGCTGCGGATCGTCTGTCGTACCTAAGTCAATTTTCTTTAGGTTGTCCGCAGTAATATGTATTCCATCTTCCAATTCTTTTGGCGCCTGTGGAAACTCTGAGATCACCTCGTCATCATCATTTTTGAAGCACCAGAACATGTCATCCATGTTCTCGCGCATTCCTTCTTCTGATAGCGTTATTGCGTGACAGGTACGAGATCGTTTCCAAAAACGATGTTGGTCTGGTTCTACTTTCGCCATATACGTTGCCTTTGGCATATGCTTTTGCGGTGGGGTCACCTTCCAATTGTTGGATAGAGCGAACCTGCCGAGTTGATATTGGTCTTCGACCCAATTCTTGAAAGTAAAACAGTTTTCAAGAGGATGACATATTGCTCGGTGATAGGAGCAATAATCTGGGTGATGAACTTCATTTTCTTGATCGGGATGCCGAGACTCCGGGAGTGTCATCATGTGATGTTTCATGACGAGGTCAAAGATTTTCCTTGTCTTTTCTCGGGGGAAAGAATATGGTCGGCCTATCTTTTTCGTTAGAGACGGATTCCGGCTGACCTTTTCTTGATTGGGTGGCCTTTTGGATCCGTTTTTCCATTGTCGAACGTTTTTTCCTGTCTTGGGAGTGCATGGCGGGCTGACGGCAAAAGGCATCATCATTTTCCGTGGCCTTCCGAATGAGACGTTGCGTGTTGGCCTTCTCGTAAATAGCCATTTCGCGGATGTAGTCATTTCGAACCTTTTGACTCGCTTCCCTTATTAGCTTGTCTATCTGTTCTTCAAATGACGGACTCGGCATTTTTATGGCAGGAACTCGTTCTGGTTCAACGTCAACGTCTTTTAAAAGGGCATCATCTTCTTCATCCAGGTCCTTTATGACATGGCAGCCATGGAACTGCTCCTGTTTCCTGGACTGGATATATCCAAGCCCGATCGCTTCCATTTTTCCGTTGGGCAATTTTCACTGAGTACCGGGGGCGTTCCAGATCCTTTTGTAGAATTGAGCCTATCGCGCGGTCTGCTTAAAGGGTACGCCTTGGCGCCTCAACGGCCTTTTTAATCCTTCTGTGTAGTATCTGGGCAGACGGATGGACTGGAGCCTATCAAGTGTAGAATCGGCACCATGCCAGACTTCTTTTTCAACTTTAGTCTCCGTGGATCGGTAGAATAAGATCGCCTTTTCACCTTTTCGCTTGGGAGGGACATAGAATGTTTACAACCCTTGCACACTATATGTTTCGAGCGTATCAAGCTCTTTGTAGTGCTGTCGCGGAACCATAGCGATTTGCAAGCTTTGATCTTCTCCAGTGAGGGTATGTATCGATGGCCGGACCGAGAACACTGCGTTAACTTCGTCTTCAGAGTCGCTACCAAAGATCAACATAGGGGTAGATGGTCTCGGCTTGTTGCATTGGGGTGGCCCTGAATAAACTATCTCTTCTTCCTCTTCGGTATCGCTCCCAAAGACCGGAATAGTGGTGATAACTTTCTGCTTATTCTCCGGCTTACGGCATCTTTCCGTGTCTTCAAAGTCTGGCAGGAAATACTTTGCATCCTCGTACTTTCGGACTTCATTTATGGAAAATGGGTTCAGTTCCCCTGTCACGGTATACTCAAGACCATCTTTGAAGTACTTCATACACCGATGCTGTGTAGAAGGGATGATGTTGTACTCGTGTAACCAAGGCTTGCCGAGCAAAGCGTTGTAGCAAGTCTTGGCGTCAATGACATGAAATTTGATGTCAGTGATGAGCAGCCCAAAACGCAACGTCAGTATCACAGACTCGAGCGTCCGCAATGACTGGGAGTTGAATCCAGAGATAGTGATTTTATCCCGAGCGAGGTGTTGAACGCTCATGCAGATTTCTTTTAGCACCCTCACATTTAGGAGGTTGACAGAGGTCCCGTTGTCAACTAAGATCTTCCCTATCTTGATTTCATGGCAGTATCCAGTGACATACAAGAGACGGTTGTGCTCACATGTTCCGAGGAGGATATCTTCGTCGCTGAAAGAGATGTCAGCGGTGTGAACCCTTCGAGCCCGTCCTTCATCTTTTCTTCGGCAAGGAAAGCTTGAAACTGGTCGAGCTCTTGTAGTACCTTGATCAGAGCATCTCGCCCCTCTTTAGATAGCAGAAGGGCATCGAGAATGCTTAGTTGCGAGGGTATCTTTCTCAGGTGTGCTAGAACGTTATAATCCACATTGTTTTTCTTGGGCGGGTCCATGGCTGCCAGCTCTTCGACGACTCAATCATCGAGGGCGATATCCTCAGGGACTTTTTCTTTCCATTTATCTTTTTTATTCGATCCGTCGTTCATAGGTCCGAGATTCTTTTCGGGCAACATACAATTGCGCAGGTGAATATTCTCGCAGGTCTTTACTTCTTCTGTTTCGGAGATGGATTCCTTGAAGAGAGAGCCGGGGGCTATTTCTTCATCAGAATCGCTCCCAAAGGTAAAAACTTGCGATCCTCCGGAATCAACCGTATGACAGTTACCGGCGGTTCTTTCATGCTCATCGGTCGCGCTTCTTTGTTCTCGACGAGTTTTGCACTTCATCCGCTTGAAATGTTGTCGATAAGCGACGTATCCCTGCCGCCAATTTTTAAAGGCCATGCATTCCTCGGTAGGGTGCATGATCCTCCGATGGTATAAGCAGTAGTTTGGATGTGCATCCGGTTATCGGGACACGTACTCCCTGAAGTATCTTCTTTGAGAGATGGCAACTTCATTCCCATTGACAGGGCTTTGGCGAACCGCTTCCTTGTCTTAAGCCTGTTTTTGCTGGTGGCAGGAGTGCTTTGATCCGGTTGGGGTACTTCAACCCTTTCATTCAGTCGCTGACGTTTGGCTCTTTCGTATATGGCGATTTCACGCTCTCGGTCAGCTTTGCTTTCTTAAGAGCCTCGTTCAGGAATATGTTAATTATCTCGTCCGACGGTTCTAAGAGTTCTGGTTCTGGATCTGCCCCCAGTTTATTTGCATCAGGAGCTTCTTTGCCATTTATTGACGAGTGAGAAATCACGTGGCAGCTCGTCACATAATCTTCAGGTTCATCTGACGAGTCTTCTCCCTTATCCTTATCGCCATCGCCGTCTTCAAGGACGTAGTCGAGAAACTCTTGGAGTATGACCGGGATTCACGCATTCTGGTTATATTCTTCCAGAGCGTCGATATATTTTTGCAGGTCCGTGCACTTGTCATCAGGCTTCACGGGCTTTTTGGTCTTCTTCTTCTTCTTCGAAGACTTTGACGGCTGGGCATGGACATCTTGACTATCACTACCAATTCTTGGTGTCGGGCGCGGCTTCAGCATTCCCTCAATGAACTTGGGTTCCAGCAGGCTTTTCCACCTAATCGCCGGGCATGTCTGGAGATCTTTCAGCATTCGTTTTGTTTTGGCTGAAAGAGCGACCTCCCATGGAGCTTCTTCTATGAAAGAGCACAATGTCCCTGGCATGTCTAGCTTTTTAGGAGCATGTGGCTGGGGAGGGCTTACTTTCCAATTCTCGGACAATGTGAATTTGCCATGTTGGTATTGATCCTCAATCCAACCTTTGAAGATGAAGCAATCTTCGATTGGATGGCCTACTGCTCGGTGGTAGGGGCAGTAATTAGGATTGTTGGCATCGTCCGGTTGCAATGGACGTTTTGGATCTGGCAGATTGATGAGCCTGTTGCGCACCGCCAGCTCCAATAGTCTCCTCGTTTTATCCCGGGGAAACGAATAAGGGCGTTTTAGCTTCTCGTTGAAGAATCGATGTTTATGGTTTTGGCGATCAACTGGTTTTGGACCACTGGGCTACTGCTGAGTGATCAGTCGAAAATAATGTATTTTTAACATGGCAATTTCCCTATCATTTGCACTCATTTAGAAGTGTTCGGTATTCATATTTCACATATTAGCAAATCAGTCATAAAATATCAGATTGCATGTGTTAGACTTTTAAACCGGCACTTTAAGAGAAATTGACCGCATTTCATGGCATCGCATCATTTCTGTATTTGCGCAACACTTGTCTTGAGTCTGTGCAGGAAATACGGAAGAAAAGCAAAAGAGCTGATCAAAAATATGCCAACTAAATCATTTCAGATCTGGTAGCAATTCAGAAGGAGTTATACAATTCTATATATACAATAAAGGCCCAACAATCATCCCAAGACTGTACCAGAAAGATCAAAGCCCAAGGCCCACAAGTAGCCGCGGATCCGCGGCAGGAGCCTGCTTGGGCTGCGGATCCGCGGCGCTTTGGACACATCAGAGCTTAATTTTTGGTGCAGAATCACAATATCTGAGCCCACATTCATTTCTGATATGTTAAATTCCAGAATTCTCTCGAAGCTCCTGCCAGATCAGCAAAGATCATTAAGCAAGGCTAATCCTAATTAAGCTCCTAACTAACCTCTTCTAGAAGCTCCCTCCTAACTAATCACATCTAGAAGTTTCTCCTCTAACTAACTTTTGGAGGGAAATTCAAATTTCCTCAACAAACTTTTGGAGGGAAATTTGAATTTCATCCAACAAACTTTTGGAGGGAAATTCAAATTTCCTCAACAAACTTTTGGAGGGAAATTTGAATTTCACTCAACAAACTTTTGGAGGGAAATTCGAATTTCATCCAACAAAATTTTGGAGGGAAATTCAAATTTCCTCAACAAACTTTTGGAGGGAAATTTGAATTTCACTCAACTAACTTTTGGAGGGAAATTTGAATTTCATTTAACAAACTTTTGGAGGGAAATTCAAATTTCATCTAACAAACTTTTGGAGGGAAACTAAAAATTCAAATCCTAGATCTAGGGTTTTGATGGCTATAAATAGGAACCTAGATCTAAGGGATGAGGTTGTTCATTCTACACCATTTTCTTCCACAAGTCTCGTGACAAGGCTTGTGCGAAACCCTAACCCTAATTCCACTCCAAATTCAAGATCTTGAGTACCAAATCAAGCGAGAAGCCTTCAACCTTTTAGGAGCCGAGCCGATCTTCAATCGGGCAAGTGATCCAAGCCGATCCGCGATCCACGGAGACGAGCGAAGCCAAATCGACGATCAAGTTCTTCCTCTTGTAGTTCTTGAGCGAATGTAACTAAATTGTTGATATAAATAAAAGGTGAAATTCTTTAATCTTGCTTTCTTTTAATTCTTGCATCATGATTAGATCTCAATTTGTAATTGTTGTTCTTGTTGTGATGTTTGAGTAAAACTCCGCTCGTGAAGGAGTCGAGACGATTGTAGAATGATGATGTAACAAATCTTAATACGATTTTTAAGTCCTACGAGTTTTGTAAACCCTAGCAAGTTCAAGAATCGATGACCTAATTTCGTAGCGATGCTTTCTTGATTGTGATCGCTCGAAATTAGGGATCTACGATCGTTTCTTGAATTTACTAGAGGCTAGAATATGAATGATATCGACGAAAGAACAAGAGATAAGATGAAACCCTAGTTTCACAAGAAGTCTCTAATTCTCATCGATCATCATCGATCTAGTATCAATTCATCGAAGGATAAGAATACGTAATTGTAAGATTACATCACATCTATAGATCCGATCGATTCCTACGAGCCTCATTTCGATTCTTGAGATTTGGTTTGGTAAAATCATCAAACGATCAATTCTTGATTCTATCTTTTAATGCTTTCTTAGATCTAGATATTTTCTTTTTCTTGAAATACAATTTTAAATCATGAATTGTTTGTTTTCTTTTCTTTAAAGTTTCGACTCATCTAATTCAAAAGACGAACGATTACACTTTCCCTGTGGACGATCCGCACTCACTAACAATCTACATCCGACACCGTAGTTGATTGCGGTCAAATAATTTTTGGTTGTGATTTCTTTACCATTTTATACTACACATCAAGAATTCGTTTCAATCAAATGGCGCCGTTGCCGGGGATAGTGCGCTAATAGTTCGTATTTTGAAATTTGAGTTGAAAATTTTATTCCATCTAAATTTTGTGATCAAAATTCGTGCAAACACTAATACGCGTTTTGTGGTTTGATTGCGAGGAAATCTGGAATCATTGGAGCTGTGGAAAAAATTTTCTGAAACATCCAGAGAGCTGTGTAGGTGAACAGAAGCTTGTGCACAAATTTTTGTGCACTGATCTCAACATACAGCGGCGGAAGCGCGACATATACCCCTTAACTGCGGCGGATCCGCGGCAACCCTAGCTCTTCACTGCACCAATTTTGCTCAGTATCTCTCTAACTTTCTTATCTCTTACCTCATCTGCTCCAATAACAATTTTGCTGCAGGTTTCTTTGCAAATAAATCGCTGCGCCGCAAAAGCAAAATAAAAATTTGTGCGTGTTTTGATTCTTTTGGTTGTTTGCATATTAATACGGAAATTAAGGGGCACGACCAAATCCAAATTAGGTGGGAATTTCATTACCCTTCCTAGGCCCCGAAAATCACAAACTTGCATCCGCATTGACCCTCATTAATTAAAAGAAATCTAGAGATGACTCTAAGGACCGTCGCGCTCAATTAGGACAAGAGAAGGCCGTGGGTAATTCATTGCTTATCCGAGTTTTCCTGTGGTGCCTAAGGCGAGTGTGTCTAAGGCTAGTGGTTTTTAATTAGGCCCACTACTTACGTAGTGGAGTACCTTCCCACTTACCTGGCACTTATCCGGCCACAGGGAGACAAAGAGGCAGTGGAGGATTTATCCTGCGACTTGTCTTTTGGCAGTTAGGAGCGGTCTAGAGTTTGACCTAGGTGACCAATAGAACTAGGGTTTGTGTGTTGCATTTGTTTTGTTGCATCATATTTTTCAAAAATCCGTATCTTTTCAAAACAAACACCGCATACATCATTTCCTCTAATTATACCAACGCTGCCACTTGTGCTACAACCATTTAGCACAATGTTAGGCTGGACACGGGATTCCATTTCCCGTCTTGTCCGCGTTTCTTTTATCGACCCCAGAGTCGGTAATTCTTCATCTTCTCCCCCACCACCCACCACACCCGCGATGGACCCAAATCCATCAAACTTTAACACTACTCTGCCACCGCCCGCAGGTGCGCAGAATCTTCCACGCATTTCTCTCCAAGAGAGATGCTATCCTACACGTGTTACCCTTCCCACCTGTCTTTCTATACCACCTGCCATAGGGGAAAATTTTGAAATCAACCCCGAATTCATCAAACTTTTACCCAAATTTCATGGTCTTGATTCTGAAAACGCATACATGTTTATTTCCAAATTTGAAAATGTATGTGCTTTGATGGGGAATTCACAACTGTCTTTGGATGCTCTGCGTTTACGTCTTCTCCCATTCACTTTGTGCGATTTAGCCGAGAAGTGGCTTTACATCACACCCGCACATTCTATTTCAACATAGGACGAATTCGTTGCAGCATTCCTTAAGAAATTTTATTCCAATCACAAGACCGCCCGTGTTCGGAGCGAAATCTCTAAATTTACCCAACTTCCCAATGAACCATTTTGGAAATGCTTTGAACGATTCAAGGATCTTCTTATCCAATGCCCTCATCACGGAATCCCCAGATGGGATTTGTGTCGAATTATCTATGAGGGTGTTGATCTCACTACTAGACAGATGCTTGAAACCATGTGTCATTGCCAATTCCTATCTAAAGATGATGGTGAAGCTTGGAAATACTTAGAAGATTTAGCTCAAAACACATCACAATGGGAAAGTGTTAGACCACCACCATCTAGGGAAGATGTCAATCAGCTCGATGTTTCCGTCACCTTGAAAGCCGAAATGGCCGCAATACAAAGGAAACTCGACGCTATAGAAAACAAAATCTCTTCAGCCTCCCTAAACCAATCCACACTTCCCAAAACCATGTGTGGCTGCTGTTCAAACCCTTCACATTTGACGGAAGAATGTCCTTTCAATGTACCGTTTCAAGGTCACACTAATGCTGCACTTCAGCAAGGACCTGGAAACTATCCCTCTTCTTCCTCATATAATCAAGATTGGAGGAATCACCCGAACTTTGCTTGGAACCAATCACAATCTCAAAATACGGTTCCAATCCTAAACAATTTTCAAAGGGTCCCTCCACCACAACAGCAACCACCACTTCAATTGAGTCAGCACCCCTTCCAACCACAAAATTTTCAAAATCCTGCCAACACTTTTGCACTACATGAAAACTCTTTGCAATTGGCCGGTACTGATAATATCTCTGCACTGGTGCAAACCTTGGTTACTTTCATGAAACAATCCATCCAAGAGTCGGCAAGTTTTCAATCTTCCATCGATAATATGATAAAGACCATTCTCACTCAAAATGAGAATATCAAATCAATGGAAGCACAAATTGAACGAATAACAGCCGAAATAAGTGCTAGAGAAGAAGGGAATCTTCCATCTCAACCCGTACCTGATCCTAGACCTTCATATTACACTAATGTGGACGCTTTTACAACGTTGAGATCTGGAAGAATGCTAGACAATCATTTGGGTGAACAAATTGATAATGATGAATTGATCATTAACACCCCGGCTTCCACTTCCACTCACACTTCTAGTTCTTACCCTATTTCGTCTAACCTACCTTCTTCTTCCGAGCCTATTCTCCGTATTCCCAAAGGCTCGAACCCTCCACCCACCTCATCTTTTCCACCCCCACAAACTTCTCCACAAATGTTGGACCCAACACTTATTGATAGAGCTCCATTTCCAAATAGGTTGAGGCCCAAGAAACATGATGCCCAAATGGAGAAGATTGTGGACATGTTTAAGGAAGTTAACATCAACATCCCTCTCCTAGATGCTATTCAACAAGTTCCGTCCTATGCAAAAACTCTTAAGAACTTGTGCACTAGGAAGAGGAAGACTCAAGTGCCTAAAAAAATCTTCATGTCGAGTACTGTAGACACGGCTTTTCCCCAATAATTACCATGGAAACGTAAGGACCCTGGCTGTCCTACTATTTCCATTTTTATTGGGGAGAAACACATCAACCGTGCGTTACTTGACCTTGGCGCTAGTGTTAACTTACTTCCTTACTCGGTATATGAGCAACTAGGTATCGGAGTGTTAAAGCCTTCGAGCATAACTCTCCAGATGGCTGACCGATCAATCACCAAACCTAGGGGTAAACTGGAGGATGTGTTAATAAAAATCGGGGAATTTGTATTTCCTGTGGATTTTATTGTACTTGATACACAGCCTGTAGCGAACCCACGGAATCAAATTCCGGTGATTTTAGGTCGCCCCTTTTTGGCCACTTCCAACGCAATAATCAACTGTCGTAATGGTTCTATGACCTTATCTTTTGGGAATAGGTCAATAGAGCTGAACATTTACAAGTTGGGAAGTGTACCCTCCGAACCTACTGCTCAGGTCTGTTCTGTCGACTTAATGGATGTCGACAGCAGCGAATTTGATGATCCTCCTGATATCGATCTTGACTCTTTTCATACGTTATTGTTTGACCCAACTATGTATCATACACATACGGACTCTTCCACCGAGATGTCCGGGTCAACAATTAACACGGATTATGAACTGCTTTTAGAGTCTGAAGATCACCCCGCACCTTGTGATGACATTATTCTTCGGGGTATTGATAGAACTTTTGAGGAAATCTTCGCTGAAAAACTTGCATTTCTGAACAACACGGGTGTTGAGATGAATCATCTCCCAATCATTGAAATTGAACCTCCACCCCTTCTTTTGAACTGTAAGAAGAATGCGAGTAATCCATCATATTCACTGCATCGTCTCTCCAAAATGAGACGCACATACACTCTCTTCCACCACTTAACCTTTCCCCACTTCTTCTTCCACCAACCCGAGCACTGCATTGATAAAATTTTTGAATGGTTGGTGTTGACATTCGGTCTTTGCAAAGCTTGGCATCGACCACTGATTTTTGACCCCCACTCGTGATTTTAAAAGATTAACATTGCATAACTCAAGTTTGGGGGGGATATTTTTTCTGGCTCTTGAAAAGAAAAGTTTTACAAAATTTTGAGCCAAAAATAAGTTTCGGGGAGGTTCTTCACTTAAATATTTTGCCCCCACTAATAAATTCCTCCCAAGTTTACAGGTTTTTCGAGATTTAGCAGATGGCAACAGTGAGGACACTGTTGAAAACAAGTTTGGGGGAGGTTTGTGCTTATTTTCGCATCATTTGCATATCATTTGCATAAGCACAAAACATTTTCGAAAACCCATAAAAATTTAAAAATTTTCAAAACTATAAAAATATTTTTGTATATAAATAAGATAATGAAAGTTTAGATAGTGAAAAATTACATCCATGAGATTAGAAAAATTTTAGAAAACTAAGAAAATTAGAAGTTTTCTTATACGAACTAGTAATAAGTAGTTATGAGCCGTTGTCCCAAGGGTTAGTAAGATGAAGGACGTCACTAATCTGAGGATAAAAATAAGTCTGAAAAATAGTTTCTATTCTGGAAGCCAAACATTTTGAACGTTGCTACCCTGCTATTCGCACTTACACACGTCTTGAAGCCTGGGATAGTAGAGGATACCTTGAAATGCTCTTGTCTTAAAGCCAAAAGTATGAAAAAAAATATGGTGAGAAAAATGGACACTGGTTTTGTTATCACCAAGGGAAATAAAAAAAATATATAGCGAGGGTGCCTCTTCATCTAGTGCCCTAAGGCCAACTGGTCTGGGAGTCACTGCTATACCTAAGGTGGTGCAAGACTAGGAAAATACACCAAATAAGCAAGCACATGAGTAATCGGTCGGTTAGTACCTCAAGAAGTATTAACGGTCGCATGAAAGTGTGTGAGCTCATCGAAAAAAGGAAAAAAAAAATAATAGTAATAATACTGAGGTTGATGGGCAAGAGTATGATAGCTTGAATTGAATTCTCCGGGTGTAGGGATGTCTTTACACACACGCAGGGTTATATGATCGATGTTTGGAAGAAAGATAGGAATGAAGAATAAGACGATGTTTTATTGAGGGAGGACGTGATTTCTAACATCTTTTCATGACCATTAAGATATGGCTCATGACAACCGAAAAGCTAGCTTAGTTGGAAACCCTAATTTTCAAAGTTTTTCTTTTACGATTCTCTTCTTTAAATGTAATATTCATGATCTTGCTTTTATTATTGGATTTTGTGGGTGCAATCCGCTGAAAACCCTCAGGAGACAACACTCCTCCTACTAGGGACACCTAGAGGTTTAAAGGCTTGTTTCACGTGCTCAGTGCAATCGTGCTGCCTACGAAAGTGTGCTAGTTAGTTTTTCTCTTTCTTTATTTTCGCCTTCTCTTTTTAATAAAACATTCGCTCGAGACGATCGAAATTAAGTTTGGGGGTATTTGATCAGTCGAAAATAATGTATTTTTAACATGGCAATTTCCCTATCATTTGCACTCATTTAGAAGTGTTCGGTATTCATATTTCACATATTAGCAAATCAGTCATAAAATATCAGATTGCATGTGTTAGACTTTTAAACCGGCACTTTAAGAGAAATTGACCGCATTTCATGGCATCGCATCATTTCTGTATTTGCGCAACACTTGTCTTGAGTCTGTGCAGGAAATACGGAAGAAAAGCAAAAGAGCTGATCAAAAATATGCCAACTAAATCATTTCAGATCTGGTAGCAATTCAGAAGGAGTTATACAATTCTATATATACAATAAAGGCCCAACAATCATCCCAAGACTGTACCAGAAAGATCAAAGCCTAAGGCCCACAAGTAGCCGCGGATCCGCGGCAGGAGCCTGCTTGGGCTGCGGATCCGCGGCGCTTTGGACACATCAGAGCTTAATTTTTGGTGCAGAATCACAATATCTGAGCCCACATTCATTTCTGATATGTTAAATTCCAGAATTCTCTCGAAGCTCCTGCCAGATCAGCAAAGATCATTAAGCAAGGCTAATCCTAATTAAGCTCCTAACTAACCTCTTCTAGAAGCTCCCTCCTAACTAATCACATCTAGAAGTTTCTCCTCTAACTAACTTTTGGAGGGAAATTCAAATTTCCTCAACAAACTTTTGGAGGGAAATTTGAATTTCATCCAACAAACTTTTGGAGGGAAATTCAAATTTCCTCAACAAACTTTTGGAGGGAAATTTGAATTTCACTCAACAAACTTTTGGAGGGAAATTCGAATTTCATCCAACAAACTTTTGGAGGGAAATTCAAATTTCCTCAACAAACTTTTGGAGGGAAATTTGAATTTCACTCAACTAACTTTTGGAGGGAAATTTGAATTTCATCTAACAAACTTTTGGAGGGAAACTAAAAATTCAAATCCTAGATCTAGGGTTTTGATGGCTATAAATAGGAACCTAGATCTAAGGGATGAGGTTGTTCATTCTACACCATTTTCTTCCACAAGTCTCGTGACAAGGCTTGTGCGAAACCCTAACCCTAATTCCACTCCAAATTCAAGATCTTGAGTACCAAATCAAGCGAGAAGCCTTCAATCTTTTAGGAGCCGAGCCGATCTTCAATCGGGCAAGTGATCCAAGCCGATCCGCGATCCACGGAGATGAGCGAAGCCAAATCGACGATCAAGTTCTTCCTCTTGTAGTTCTTGAGCGAATGTAACTAAATTGTTGATATAAATAAAAGGTGAAATTCTTTAATCTTGCTTTCTTTTAATTCTTGCATCATGATTAGATCTCAATTTGTAATTGTTGTTTTTGTTGTGATGTTTGAGTAAAACTCCGCTCGTGAAGGAGTCGAGACGATTGTAGAATGATGATGTAACAAATCTTAATACGATTTTTAAGTCCTACGAGTTTTGTAAACCCTAGCAAGTTCAAGAATCGATGACCTAATTTCGTAGCGATGCTTTCTTGATTGTGATCGCTCGAAATTAGGGATCTACGATCATTTCTTGAATTTACTAGAGGCTAGAATATGAATGATATCGACGAAAGAACAAGAGATAAGATGAAACCCTAGTTTCACAAGAAGTCTCTAATTCTCATCGATCATCATCGATCTAGTATCAATTCATCGAAGGATAAGAATACGTAATTGTAAGATTACATCACATCTATAGATCCGATCGATTCCTACGAGCCTCATTTCGATTCTTGAGATTTGGTTTGGTAAAATCATCAAACGATCAATTCTTGATTCTATCTTTTAATGCTTTCTTAGATCTAGATATTTTCTTTTTCTTGAAATACAATTTTAAATCATGAATTGTTTGTTTTCTTTTCTTTAAAGTTTCGACTCATCTAATTCAAAAGACGAACGATTACACTTTCCCTGTGGACGATCCGCACTCACTAACAATCTACATCCGACACCGTAGTTGATTGCGGTCAAATAATTTTTGGTTGTGATTTCTTTACCATTTTATACTACACATCAAGAATTCGTTTCAATCACTGAGCATTGGCGACGAAGGTCACTTTCTCTTTTCCCTTTTCGTTTCAAGGCTCCATCTTGGAGGAAGACAGTCTATGGCCCATCTGATCCATTTGGGCCAGCTTTTCAATCAAGGCCTGGAAGGTGGTCGGCTTGAAAAACATCATGAACTGGTGTTCCCCGCCAAAATACACGGCGAAGATGCGATAAACGTCTAGCCTGAATTTCGGGGCAGATGGTAATTGGTGCTATCTGTCCACCTCTCCGAAGATGCCAAGTTGATTTATGGCACCATGTATCGAAGGTTTAAACGGATGCGGCCGATATAGCAGACTTTGTCAGATTCCCCCTCGTTGAGGGGTTTTTGATTGTGGGGACGCTCTTCCCTGCAGGCGCAAGCCCCTGCAGTTAATTACGCTACCGTATCGCGGTAACAATTTTCTCCTTCTCCAGATGGTCACTTCGTGTCGTGGGTGTTTGTTTCGTGTTTGGTTGCCCGTGGATTGTATACGGAGACTAATTTATGCCATCGCCCGTAGGGCGTGGACTAGTCCAAATCCGTATCTTTCTTAGATTTGGGTTTGGGGGGTTGGGTTTAAGGATACGTTAGCCTCTTTTGAGACTAAGATCAACTTAAACGTTTGTTAAGGATACGTTAGTCCCATTTTAGACTAAGATCAACTTAACGGGATCGTTTAGATCCAACAAGAGAGCAATTGGGCTCTATTGTTTTGTTTAGTAACATTGCGGTCGATTAGTTTAAGGACATTACGGTCCATTGTTAGTTTAAGGTCATCTCGGTCCATTGTTAGTTTAAAGACATCGCGGTCGAGGTTAAGGACATCATAGTCCGTGGGTTTAAGGACCCCACAGTCCAGTATTGGTTTAAATACATGACGGTCGAGGTTAAGGACATCATAGTCCGTGGGTTTAAGGACCCCACAGTCCAGTGTTAGTTTAAAGACATCACGGTCGAGGTTAAGGACATCATAGTCCGTGGGTTTAAGGACCCTACAGTCCAGTGTTAGTTTTAAGACATCACGGTCGAGGTTAAGGACATCATAGTCTGTGGGTTTAAGGACCCCACAGTCCATGAAATGTGTGGCTGTCGGGACCCGTCACCTCTTTGAAGACGTTGAGGAATTACAACGACAAATATCAAAGGAGTGAAGAGATGTACCCTTGAACCAAAGTGGATTAAGTGATCTGTAGTCCAATTTGGAACTAAAATCAATTAATTATATTATGAGCACAATGGCTCAGTTGAATCTGAGTTGAGGACTTATGGCCAACTTGGGCTAAGTCCAATTAGATTTAAAATATTGGCCCTTTGTTGGACCCTTAGACATCTGTTTGGGTTAATCCCTTCATCACTTAGCAATGCTAGACAAGAGTTTGCGGGCTTTGTTATCATTTGGGTCTTTGGCTGAGGATTAAACATTATACCTCTGAGTTTCTACTCAATTTTGAGATTCAATTGAGGGGTAGGCTTTGCCTCTAGAAAATTAGCCAATTTGGCTAAAAAATAGTGTTAAACACTAGAGAACAACAGTGTTAACACTGGAAATAAGATTCTCAAATTAGTGTTAAACACTAGAAGATAACAGTGTTAAACACTGGAAATAAGATCTTCAAATTAGTGTTAAACACTAAAAGACAATCAGTGTTAAACACTGGCAATAAAGCTCTCGAACTAGTATTAAACACTAGAAAAACAACAGTGTTAAACACTAGAAATAAGATTCTCAAATTAGTGTTAAACACTAAAGAAAAAGGGGACACGTGAGGACGCCCAAAGGTGGGGCCAGATCTCCTCACTTTGTTATGCAAATAAGTGTTAAACACTTTTTATTTTTATTTTAGAGCATCACGTGTTGGCACGTGATGGAGATCTGTGCGCTGATTGTTAAAGCGTTTGCTAAGGGGTCACGTGGTAACACGTGAGCGCGCCTAAAGCTTAGATTTCTTTTGCTTTTATTTATGTGTTTTGGAAGTTACGTGGGAGCACGTGAGGCGTTGCCTCAGAGCTTTTTCCTTCTCATTTTTGGGGATCTTTTCAGGGGTCACGTGGGGACACGTGACCTAGCACTTTTCACGCTCAGAGATCTCTTAAGTCTCTTTATTTTATTTTGAGAATTAAATTCTCTGTAGGGTTAAACCCTGATCATGATTTTGGAGGAATTAAATTCCTATTGTGAAAGAATTAAATTCTTATATAGGGTTAAACCCTAATTTCTTTTAGAGGAATTAAATTTCCATATATGTAAAATAATTAAATTCTTGTATAGGGTGAAACCCTAATTTTATTTTAAGAGGAATTAAATTCCTGTGAATTTGAGAGAATTAAATTCTTATATAGGGTTAAACCCTAATTTTGTTTTGGGAGAATTAAATTCTCTAAACTCAATTCCCCCTCTAAGTTTTGGATCTGGATGGCAGGATCTCAACCCGATGCGAATTAAATTCTCAACTTATGGGGAGATGTGTTTCTGCAGATCTTCAACCAGAGAAAGAACTAAGTTCTTTTGTGCAGAAAAGTTAAACTTTTAGATTTGAGAATTAAATTCTCTGTTTGAAGTTTTGATCCCCTTTCTTTTCTCACCTTGGGTTTTCTTTGTTGAGAATTAAATTCTCCTTTCTTTTCTCTCTGAAATTTCAAGATTCCAAAACTCTATATATCTCTTCTCTTCCCGGCTCCTATTTATAGGAGAAGAAAAAAAATCAATTTGTTTAGTAAATCTCTCATTGAAAGATTTTGTTTGTTTTCATAATTAATATGATCCTTTAGATCATTCAGTGAATTTTATTCACCGTTGGATTTTAAATCCAAAGATATTCTGTTTGTTATTTTCGGTGAGATTTAGGGAAAATCTTTCCTTGTCTAAGATTTTTTTCATAAATTGGTGATTTTTAATCACTCTTGGATCTTTAATTCAACGGTCCCCATAATCCTTTTCTATTTGGAAAGATTGAGAAGCCTTTAGAATTTAATTCTATTAAACTGTAAGGCTTTCGAAGCCAGTCACGTGCTGACACGTGACCCTTGGTCACGTGCCCCTTGGTCACGTGCTGACACGTGACCCTTGGTCACGTGTGAGCATGTGACCCCCAATTGATTCCTTTTCTCAGCGTTTATTTATGCTTCAGTTTTAACCATCACGTGTCGACACGCGACCATTGGTCACGTGTGAGCACGTGATACCTCATTGAGGTATTCCCTTCAACCGTTTGTTTTTATTTCTGTTTTAACTATCACGTGTCAACACGTGACCATTGGTCACGTGTGAGCACGTGACCCCCAATTGGGTCCTTCTTCAGCCGTTGTTTTTATTTCTGTTTTAACTATCACGTGTCAACACGTGACCATTGGTCACGTGTGAGCACGTGATACCTCCAATTGGGTCCTTCTTCAGCCGTTGTTTTTATTTCTATTTTAACTATCACGTGTCAACACGTGACCATTGGTCACGTGTGAGCATGTGATACCTCCAATTGGGTCCTTCTTCAGCCGTTGTTTTTATTTCTGTTTTAACTATCACGTGTCAACACGTGACCATTGGTCACGTATGAGCACGTGATACCTCATTGAGGTAATTCCTGATTTTTAATCAGGGAACAACTGGGATATGGTCACCTGCGGATCGAGGGTACCCACGAACATGCCTACCGTAGAAGCCTCTTCTATGCGTTGTTTGCACTTCGACCATAGGTTCCGCCACCGTATCACGTACTGAATCCATGCTTTGCCTGGCTTCACCCTGGCGTTAATTAGTGCGGTGATCTGTGTGCGCTCGCTAGCACTTGCGAATCTTTGTGTAAACAGTAGCTCCATTTCTGCAAATGTCTTGACAGAGTCATTCGGGAGCTCGGAATACCACTCGAATGCTGTCTTCGACAAGCTGCCAACGAATTGGCGAAGCAGTAGCTTATCGTCACCTCCGATGTTGCCGTACAGAGCCCTGAACTAAGAGACATGTTGATAGGGATTGCATGTCCCCTTGTATACGTAGAACTTAGGGATCGTGTATCCTGGCGGGTATTTTATTTGATCGTACCAACTCGGATAGGGTCATCCAGTCTTGATGATTTGACCAGCAGCTTCGCTCGCCTGGTGAGCTCGTATCTGTTGAGCTATATAATCATCAAGCGCGGCTTTCGAGATTGTTTCCTCCTTTGGAGCTGAAGAGGCCGGAAGAGGGTTTGATGTCTCTCCTCTATCGTCTTCAATTATTACTGGAGGATTTTCGGATGGAGGGTCCGGCTGAATCATCATGCCCACCATATCTTGGAACAATAGCGCCATTTTTTTTATATTGGCCGCTTGTTCCACGGCCTCTTTGTCTTTCCTATCAAGCATTCTTCGGAGGAAGTCAGCATTAGTTTTCTGTTCTTGGCGCTGCTCCGACGACGTCTCTGGGCTTTCTTTCGGTCCCGTGAGCACGGCCATTTTTGTTAGCATCTCCTGGAGCTTGTATTGTTGTTCTTGGGCCTTTTTCATAGACCGTGTCAGTGGTCAATGACCCGTGGAGATACGGCTATCCTCTTTCCCGGAAGCCATATAAACAGTGTGCACTATCATGCCCCCAGACCTGGGGCGTTTAGATTCAGTGCCCTTGAGGTTCGTCGCGGACACGGGGACTTTCTCCGGCCTCCTTCTTTTGTGGGCGGTCGAAGTTGAGGGGGCCGTTGCAGCGGGCACCCAAATAGACGACGCCTTCTGTGGTACGACAGGGTGGTCCATCTCTTGCTGAACTTTCATCTTCTTCGGTCGGCGGGAGTAGTCTTAGTTGATCACCGAGTCTTGGACCCTTAGCCAGACCCTATGAATTTTGGAAGACAGCCGCCGAGAGGGCTGCTCTAACTTTACCTTTGTAGCGCTCTCCACAGGTGGAGGAGATCTTTTCAACACGGCAGTTTGCGAATTCCTGCGCACCCTGTTAAGTGGTTCGAAGCTGTTCCCAGTTGGAACAGCAGCATCGATTTCCACCATTGGAGCTGGTGGAGTCAGTCCAGAAAGGGAACTACCCCCAGCTTTCCTTACTCGGCGCCAGTGGCGACGTCGAGCGCGTCTTGCAGATGGGATCACATCCGTCGTTGGGGTAGCTGCATCGTGCTTCATGCTTTGATGAGAAATTGATGTTGGTGTCATCCTGTCAAAGACCGACGTCCATTGAGAGGGGATGGCCAACCTATCGAAGGCGGACTTTCGAGCAGGGGAAGAAGCCTTGGTGACTTCGCTTGTTGGAACAAGGATAGCTATCCGTTTCGGGATAACCCCCTCAGGTATCACGGGCTTCTTCACTGGCCTATTGGAGTTTTGGCCCAGTTTGTTAAAGACTGAGGCGCTGGATTTGGGCGACCCGTTGAGAGGGGCCACGGTAGTGGTGAGCCGATCAAAGACCGACTTCTTTGGAGCCTCCTGCGTTGGCATCGGAGCATTGAAGCTCATTGGTGGGAGCATGGTCCCAAAGAACAATCCCGTGGTGGCCTGCGTTACCTATTCCACCGGTATCGCGAAAATGGAGGCCGCTTGAGGCCCGTACGCCACTCCTCCAACGAGGACGGAGCGGGAGTTGTTGCAGTTGTTGCAGTTGGAAGACATTTTCTCTGCACGATAGCAAGACACTAAATCTTAGTACTTCAAATCCAGGGGCAACCATATTAAACTGCGATTCGTTCGCGAACACGGCACACGAAGTGTGGAGTGAAAAGAGGAAAAGGTCCCACCGGGCGTGCCAGAATCTGTTTTCCGCCGAAAGACGCGGCCGGGACGTTGGGACGCACGGCCTGAATTTTGGGGGGCAGATGCTATTTGGGTTTTATCCTTCCACCTCTCCGAAGATGCTAAGTTGATTTATGGCACCGTATATCACGGATGCGGCCGATGTAGCAGACTTCGTCAGATTCCCCGTCATTGGGGGGGTTTTGATTGTGGGGACGCTCTTCCCTGCAGGCGCAAGCCCCTGCAGTTAATTACGCTACCGCATCACGGTAACCACTTTCTCCTTCTCTACATGGTCACTTCGTGTCGTGTGTGTCTGTTTTGTTTTTTATTGCCCGTGGATTATATACGGAGACTAATTTATGTTGTCGACCGTAGTGCGTGGATTAGTCCAAATCCGTATTTTCTTAGATTCGGGTTTGGTTTGGGTTCAAGGATCGTTAATCTCATTGAGATCAAGATCAACTTAAACGTTGTTAAGGATACGTTAGTCTAATTTTTAGACTAAGATCTACTCAATGGGGGGTTTGGGACCATTTAAATCAAACGACAGAGAATTTGGGCTCTATCGTCTTAGTTTAGGGACGTTGTGGTCCAGTGGGTTTAAAGATTGTTAATCTTATTGAGATTAAGATAAACTTAAACGTTTGTTAAAGATACATTAGTCTAATTTTTAGGCTAAGATCTACTTAACAGGGTTTTGGGATCATTTAGATCCAACAAAAGAGTATTTGGACTCTATTGTTTTAGTTTAGGGACATTACGGTCCAATGGGTTTAAGGACATCATAGTCCATGTCAGTTTAGAGACATCATAGTCTGTAAAATTTAAAGACATCATAGTCTATGAGTTTAAGGACCTCACAATCCACAAAGTTTAAGGACATCATAGTCCATGAGTTTAAGGACCTCACAGTCCATAAAGTTTAAGGATATCATAGTTCATGAGTTTAAAGACCTCATAGTCCATAAAGTTTGAGGACATCATAGTCCATGTGGTTCTAATTTAATCAGTTTGGGAATGCGCCAAAAGTTATTGGTTATTGGGACCCTCCATCTCTCTGAAGACGTTGAAGGATTACAACGACATGTATTAGAGGTATGAAGAGATATACCCTTGAACCAATGTCCCGATTTGCGGAAGTAGGATAAATATCAGTTTAGATGTCATCTGTTGGGAGCTGTCTTGAGATCGGCTTTAGAAACCCTGAGCATGAAGGGCTCAATTGATGGTCTTTGGAACATTTGGTCTGATTCTGACTAATATTAGCCCTTCATAGTGTTCAACACTAACATGTTTATTCAGTGCTCACGTGTTCCTACGTGATACGTGATACTATGAGGCAGTGTTAAACACTGGAATTTGAGAATGCTCACGTGTCGCACGTGATGCATATAAGCGTTAAACACTTTAGCCCTGTGGCCGTCACGTGTAAGCACGTGGGGCGCTTTGAAATAGTATTAAACTTCAAGAATTTGAAGCGCTGCTTCTTTGGGTTTATTCTTTTGTTCTCTTCTGAGCGCTAAATGCTATTTCGGTCACGTGAGGCAACTTAAAAGTGGGAACTGCGTCCGATTTATTCCCCTTTCTTATTTTGTAAGTGTCAAGTATTACCACGGAATCACATGTGATCACGTGAGCCAATCTCGATTATTTCCTTTTGTTCATCAAAGGCGCTCATGTGGGAGCACATGCTTGGCTATTATCATGTTGGGTGCCAATTCTTTTACGTGCATGGAGATTCTGAGTTTCGAGGCTTTCAAACCCATTGTTTTATGAAAATTGGATTCTTAAGACTTAGTTTTCCTCTTAGGTTTGGGATCTGTATGACAGAATCTCCCTGATGAGAATGAAATTCTCAACTTGAGAGGAGATCTGCTTCTGCAGATCTTTGCCATAAGGGAGAACTAAGTTCTCACATCAATGATTAACCCTTATTTCATCAGAGGAATTAAATTCCTAAGAATTAAATTCCTATATACTTTTTGGGAGAATTAAATTCTCTGAAATTAGATCTCCCTCTAGGTTTTGGATCTGTTAGTTATATGTATGCCCTAGAGGTCATTACTGTACATACGATGTATATTGTAGTGGATGCTTGGACATATATAGGGAGGACTTTCTTACTCGACATGATAGTATGCTATCTGATTGTACTTTATTTTAACATGTACTCTGATTGTCTCTATGTTACATGTTGATAAAGCCCTTAGGATATGTACTCGACTACTGGGACTATGATGAGATCATACTAGTGGGGCCACGGTAGTTGACGAGTACATCCTATAACTGTTCCTAGTCGAGGGTGTATCGAGACAGGGCATCGATACACCAGAGTAGACTAGCGTATACGCATATTGACCCATATGATGGGCGATGGATGATCCCATATCCATCGGTGTTTGACATCAAGGATGGTGTACGGGTGCTCAGTAGAGACTGGGTACACTGGATGGACTCGCCGAGAACTCCCAGATGGTATTATGCCTCACGTCAAATGGCAGTTCTCCGGTGACACTGGTACAGAGTAGTCTGTTGACCCGAGATTGTCATATAGTCTTGTGTGATTCCCACTGTGCTTTGATTTCCATCATACCACGTCCAAGAGAGCATGCTAAAAGGTGGCTTTTGGGTACAGTCCCGAATCACATGGAGGCAATGAGCGATAGGAGGGGATTCGTCTCTCTCGGTATAGGGAGTTGATATTGTGCTGTGTTCGATTGGCTATAACTAGAAATCCCTGGCCAGGGTTGCTGAGATTTACTGGTAAGTGTTATCAGTAGTTTCTCGAACTGTTATAGACCTTATATCGACACAACTTATCAAGCTACTGGGGTCTGACGTTTTCCACCCCTAGGCGAGATATGCGACATATCAGACGAAGAGACCGGACTGTACGGGAGTGTTACTGATTGGATTCGCAGGAGAATGTATAGGCTTGCTTGTTGATCTTCTGATCGCTCAATACCTGGGTGGCTGTTACGTTTAGCTGACCGCTTGCAGCTTGTGGGTGTTTGATATGATCATCACCTGCTACCGGCGTATTGACGATTCTTTAGAATCCTACACAAAGGTTTTTTGACTCAGGCAAAACGGAGTAGGGGCACATATGTGATATGTGCAGGACCGAGGATAATGCGATATGAGATACCGTATTATATTCTCGCGTTATTTTGATATGAGCCGAATCATCGGATCAAGTGTTGATTCGATAAGTCGGTACATGATATATTAGTCGGTTATATTCGATATAGCCGGATTATCGGATCAAGTGTTGATTTGATAATTTAATGTATAATTATATATGTGATATATTAAATTACATTAACTAATTTAAGCTCACTAAAAGATTCTTTTTCTCACTCGGGTAATACATTGATATATATGCGATATATGTTAATTGTATTATTTTATTTTGTTACAATAAATATTATATATGTGATATATTATATTGTAATATGATATGATTACTAATGCAACATGTTTAGTGAAGATTAAACAAGATTGGGTTTTGATTTGGGTTAGTTTTTTCTTGATGTTTCTAGAAGGTTTCATTTTGTTTTGTGCTAAGATATTATGGTTGATATTTTAGTGACTCATTGTTAACCCAACCCAAACCCAAAACCTTGGTTAAGTCTCTACATGAGTTAGCCTTGTCATAGTTAACCATGGTTGCATTATTAATCATTATTACATTTTTCATTATTCATCACAAATGATTATTCATCATCTTCTTCCTTGAGATCTTCATGGAAAAGCTTTCTAGCTTTTTCAAAGGTGATGAAAATGAGTGAGAAATAGAAAACAAATGAGAGAAAAAATCCTACTTCATCATCCTCATCTATCCTTGCCATTTAGATGAGGGTGTTCACTTCATTTAGTGAGTGAGAGCTTATGTTAATGAAATTTCAAGGTAGATCATCTTTGTTATCGAAGATCGGAAGCAAGCTTGCATCTTTCTCTTCGTGGAGCCTCTCGAGAGTCCGGAATTTGATGATCGCAGCGAAGGGACCACAACACGGAGCTTATGAATCGAAGGACCGGATCTACAAAGATTGTAATCCCTCTCACTTAGTGTTAAAGTGTTTAACATGCTTGTTTTCGCCTAATCTCTAGTTTAAAGATCTTGTTAAGGGTTGTTCGGCACGTCTAAATTTTTAATCGAGCATGGTTGATGCCTTGTAGAACCTTGTAAGTGTGCCTAGTAACCCTACAGGATCTGCTTGGCAAAATCTCCCCGATGAGAATTAAATTCTCAACTTGTGGGGAGATCTGCTTCTGCAGATCTTAACCAGAGGAAGAACTAAGTTCTTTTTGGAAGAGTTAAACTCTTATGGAGGTAAAGAGATGAGATATTCTCTGTATTTTGTTTCTTCTCTTACCTAGAGTTTCTTTTTTCTCTTTTTCTCTTTGGAGAATTAAATTCTCTTCTCTTTTAAGCTTACGAAGGGTTTCTCTTTTTTTTATCTTCTCTTTTTTCTGTCTCCTTCCTCTTTTTCTTCTCTTTTTCTTCTTTTTTTTGTTGTTCCCTTCTTTTTTGTTTGTTTCTTTGCTCTTATTTATAGGAGAAAGAAGAGAATCAATTTGTTTAGCAAATCTCTCGTTGAGAGATTTTGATTTATTTTATAATCAACCAATATGATCTTTTTGATCACTTGGTGAATTTTATTCACCGTTGGATTTTTAATCTAAGGACTTCTGTTTTACAGAAGACATTTCTTTTGTCGTTCTTAACAAATTTAGGAAGATATTTCCTTGCACAGAATTTTTCTGTATATTGGTGATTTTTAATCACCATTGGATTTTTAATCCTACGGCGCTCTGTTTTACAGAGCGTAATCTTTCTTGTTTAGAAAGATCTAAGGAAGTATTTTCCAAATAAGGCTTTTAATCCTTTTTAATTAGAATTTATTTTTATCGGTCCATAAGGCATAGGAGTCTATCACGTGTAGCACGTGACCCTACCAAACTAAGCCGACCCAAGGGTGTCACGTGTTATCATGTGAGTTTCTTTTTCTCTCACTTGTTTGCTTTATTCAGGCACATGTATACTTTGCTTATAGAGTTCATGTGTCTGCACGTGAGGTTCAGTTTTGGCTTAAGTTTTGTTAAGCGAAGCGCCTATCACGTGTGGGCACGTGATGCTCCACTTGGGGACTTTCTCCGTTGCTCTAATTATTTATTTATTTTCCGTAAGGGAACATCGAGCAAGAAATTCCTCCCTATGTATGTCCAAGCATCCACTATAATATGCATCATATGTACAATAATGGCCTCTAGGGCATACATATAACTAACAATGTGTGTGTGTGTGTGTGTGTGTTTAATCGTCAACTGAAGGATGATGCATGATGCATTGTTGACGATTATGATATTGATATTTATGATGGGAATTGAGAACCCTTCTTTTGCGAACACATCCGATAGAACACTTGCACAACTACTAATGATTGTCATGTTGTACAATCACAGACACGTATGCTACACTACACATTATTAGTTCTGCCATGACACAATAGAAGCTGCCATGTTTATTCGTAATTAGCTATTCATGCTAGTATGCAAGATATATATCATAATATTGATATACGAATACCATTGCCATAGATATTCGTATATGATTGTTGCCAATTGTGGCAAAAATTGAATTATGGATTGTGTTCTTATGAACTTATTGATGAATTATGAATTATGTACTTATGGACTTGATATTTTCCATGGATTTGAGAAACCGCGGTATGATATATAAAACATTGAGTATGTTTTCAAAGTGCGGTTTTCTCTTGATTTGATGATGATGATACGTCCACCCTAAATTTTTCATGTATTTGGGTTTTAGTGATACCCAGTAATCGAGTTGGGGATGTAGATGATTACGGATATCGGGTGGACGGGTTTTGGACTTGGTGGTATCCGGTAATCGAGTTGGGGATGTAGACGATTATGGATACATGACTGGTTATGGAGGATATCTAGAGGATACCGACCGGTGATAGTCTTGAATACGGTGATGGCCGTGGTTCGAATATGAGATAATGAGAGGGTTGATTCAAGTGACAACGTCTAAGGAAACACATGAGATTTACGTGTCGATTGGCACGGTTTTATTATGATGTTATCGGTGATGTGTTTTGAGTGTCGATGATTGACACAGATTTGCTATGTTATGATTATATAAGGGATCAATATAGATGCCCTGCACAGAATGAGGTAGTTTATGCTATATTGTAGCCAAACAGGTCTGGTCCTAGAGACAATACCTGTTTTCATATATCGATTTACATTAAAGAGGTTTTCAAATGAGCTATAGTCTCACTATTTTCACGTGTCTATAACGACAAAAGAAACCTTCAAAAGAAAACTCTCTTTAAATCAATTTCAAAAGGCATGACGTATACTTTAAACAAAATTGCATATATTGCTTTATAAATCAACGTCCGTTACTTGTGCCGTGATATACATATTATACAACTATTTTGAAATGATTTACATACATACATCTTTGGCTACTTTATATGCTTATACATGAATGCATGTTATATATGAGATATTTATGCGATCCATTGGGATGTGCTTATAGTACTTATGCAGTATATATATGTTATTACATATTATAATAGTACTATATTTTATGATATAGGCAAGTCGTTATTCATACGATTTCTACCTTGTGATATTTTTACTCACGAGTTGGCAACTCATCCCGTTGTGCCTTAGTTTCTTGTAAGACCGACTGCTCCGATCGTTGTGACTTGCCGGCACACTTCTTTTTCGGGTGATTGCTTTGATAGATGGGTTATACGGTTGTATCGTAAACGCCTCTTGTATATATATTATTATTCTCGGATCTAGTTAAAAACTATATCAAACATTTGTATAATCCACAACTTAGAGACGAGGCTCAGATATGTATTGTTTTTGTGGGTGTCGGACTCGTATAGAGTCGACTTGAGTTGTTATTTACATACCTATTGTTTTCCTCTTATAATTCTTTGCCTTGGGCGTCGTATATACATTTGTGTAGATTGTGTCTCCGCCGTGTGGGTGTGAACTTGCTCCCATTGAGGATGCTTTTTATATTATATGTATTGTATATGGTTTTCTTCAAAATTTACGAAGGAGGTGTTGTCCGATTTTTAAACGACGAACATGTTTTCAATCAAACTTATTTATGTTTCAAAAAAAAAACTTGATTTCATATTAGAAACCCCTTCTCAAAACTACACCTCCATTATTGTCACGCCCTGCTTCCCAGAAAATGGTAACGGCACGTGACGAGGCCCGGAACGTATTTACTATGAGAAGATCATTTTCCTTAATAAATACGTTAAGCATATGTAAGAAATATAATAATGTGCAAGAATTAACAAGAGCAATAAAAATAAATAGCAATTTTATTTACCTTCAAATTCAAATACAATGTCTGAAATAAAAGATACAATACTGGAAAGCCTAAACAGTGGCTTAAAAAAGATAAATACATGAAAAGGAAACTAGTAATCTGGTTCGGCAGTAAGCTGATCGAAATCCTCTTGGGTAGGCTCGATCTTCTCAATGTCTGGTCCTCCTGACAAACATTCCAAGAAAAGAAACAGAGAGGAATGTCGTCAGCGAACTATGCTTGGTAAGTCCCCAAAAGGAGTAAGTAAAGACGACTGAGGGTGTGAACTAATGATCAAGTAGTAATGAACATGTAAGGTTATATATAAAATTATCTTAATCATGTCATTCATATGTATAAGGTTATCTATTCTAACGTAGTTGTTTGTAGGTTGATAAGGAAAGTAAGCGTGCATATGAGAGTAGTCCAGCTACCCCGAGGACCAAAGGTGCAAAAGAGTACAAGGCTCGGTCATAACCCACGGAAAAACGGCACACGATATTCAAGAGGTTTCTTTTAAAATGACCTTTCGTTACACGACAAACGTTCCTTACCAACTGCCCCTTATCCCAGTGTATTCTATTGTGTAGTTCAGGTTAACAGGTCTCGGCCGAATCCATGAATATAAAGAGTACAAGTTTAGCTTCAAGTTGTATCCAAATATTCATGTTAAGTTCATGTCAAGCTATATTCATGGTTCGGTCAAGTCAAGTCAAGTGTTCAAGTTTAAGTTCGGATATTCAAGTTCAAATTCAAGTGTTCAAGTTTAAGATCAAGTGTTCAAGTTTGGGTTTGAGTTCGACTTCAAGTCAAGTTTGAGTTTGTATTCAGATTCTAGGCATATCTTATTAATAGATTTAACTTATGAAATTCTTGAGTTTGGAAAATATTGACAACTACTGCACATGGACGACAGGATTTGTGTCTTTTTCAAAGACGATTGTCATTGATAAATTCCATCCTAAATTTACGATCTATATTTAGGGAGAGGCAAGTGGTGCATCATTGTCTCCGACAACTCCGAGGCAACTGATAAGAGAAGATACCACTCAAACCAATCTGCAGCCTAAATACGTAACTTAGACTAGTATTTTGATTTCTAGGGTATTTTTATAAAAAGTCATTTAAAAATTCTCGAGGGTTTTTAATTCATCGTAAAACCTCGAAGATATTTTTGATAAAAATATGTTAATTAAAATGTCAAGATATTTGTATAAAAATGTATTTTATATTTGGTGTTATTTTAGTGATAAAACTTAGTTTTTAAAAATTTATGATATTTTTATGAAAAATCTAGCTTTTGGAAACTTCAGGGTATTTTCTTAAAAATTTAATATTTATTTTAAAAAACAGTTTTTGTATTTGGTTTTATTTGGAAAACACGGATTTATGCTTTAAATGATTTTCTAATTATTTAACTTGTTTTAAAAGTCGTATTTTTTTTAAAATCGTATTTTATTCCTTTCGAGACCGAATTCTTTATGACGAGTTATGCGTCTCATTCTACTATCTTAAGAACATGCGATAACCCGCACCATCCATAAACGGGTCCCCTAACAATGATTATAGAGACGTAATTGTAAAGGTGTTAAAATAGAGATTCATAAAAAGCAGTTTTAGAAAGCGAGAGTATTTTCTTGAAAATTGTTTCTTTAGCATAAAAATGTAACTAAAGTATCATGCTATGAACCATAGCGTATGTGAGTGGGATAGGTCATTACTCCATGAATTTTCTATAGGTATAAATCAAGATAGCGATAAAAGGTACATGCAATGTTCATGGTATTTTTGTGTAATTTTCGATATATGTTTTATTTAGCACGGAATTTTAAACACATTCAAAATTAAATGGATGAACATTATTGTAAGGTGGTTGTAGAAATATTGGTGTAATTTAATTGGCATAGCAATTGTGACAAAATTGTTTTAAAGAGATTGTTAAAAGGCTAACTCCACTTTTATTGATATTCGTTTTAAGGGTCGTTTGAGATGAAACGATAAAGTGGAGGGGAAAAGGAAGAAACTTACGGGTTGAACTTTGAAACAAAGGAGTAGGAGACGAAGATGGTTGGAAGAACCGTGATCACGATGCATGCAAGTTGATGAGGCGAGAGGAACGGTCTCGAAGGAAATGTTGGTCTGGAATTGATGGACTTGAAATTGGTATATGAAGCTTTTTGAGAGAAATTTTCAGAAATGAGAATGAAGATGGGAGAGTAGCTATTTATAGGGAATTGATGTAAGGAATGGTGAATTAAAAAGGGATTAATGGTATTAAAATTGTGTTTATGGAGGAAATGAAAGGTTTGTAGGTCTCTGTTTAATTTCAGAGAAAACAAATAGGAAAAAGGAGTAGAGGGGAGCTGAAGGGATGCACGAGAGAAGCACGGAGGAGTTGGGCTAATCCCAACCGTCCAAAGCGGCCAGATCAAGAAAACGGGCGTCCAGATTTGTAAGTGGGGTCTCGAGGTTTGAGCCATGTGTTTTAATCAGTCTTAACTCCTCATTTATCCAGTTTAATTTCTCTAAAACTTTTCGTTTCTCCGTATAATTCATGTGCAACTTTTAGGCTTCCGAAAACTTAAAAAGAAAAAATATTAAAATAATTAGGGCTGATGGGATTCGAACACGTAAGCTTAAAGAACAGTAATGGAGAGTCTTAACCAATGAACTATAAAAAGTTACTTACAATTTAATAATAATAACTTATAACTCAATACCAGCATATAATACATTCTCTTTTATGAACTAAAGCAAAAGAGATGGTACACGAAATGTAGGGTCGGTACAATTATTTTCTTATAAATGGTTTATATTCCTAGTTTTTTGCTTACTTGGGTTACTATGGGGTCCTATAAATTTCACGTGATTCAAGAGCCGGTCAGATACCATTTCAGGGTCGTGACATGGACGCTCTATCCATTCATGATAGTTGCAACCCAAATTTGAGACAAGTTGTGCTTGGTTCATCAAAGGCTTGAGATAAGAGTAAAGAACGAAAGGACGAGGGTCAATAGAATGAACTTAACGTATGGAAGGCATAGCCTAAACTCGCAAGTACCCCTCTAAGAACCCTAATCCACATTATTTGCGATTACTTTAGTATCAGCTCAATGAGAGGCTAAAAGGAACTTATAAAAAATACCATCGCTTAAACTATCCAATCCAAAAACCCTAATAAGTTGTTTTCTTTGACATTTTACAAATCACCTAGGTTAAAACAAACAAGCTTGAACAATTCTTTTTAACTCGTCTAAAACTGGATTTCTAACTTATCATCTCTTAGTGGACGACCCGTACTCATCTCGGCCAGGTTCATAGGATACCGTCTTGATTGCGGTATCTAGGACTTCACAATACACTTTTCCACATCAATCATCATCCCAACTTTCTTTGTCCCTTTTTTTTTTTTATTCCAAACCAAACACATTTTTTCATGTGGAAAGTGAAAAGAAAGTACTTGCCATAGAAAGTACTTTCTTTTGGTTTGTTTATTATCCTTCCTTTCCATTACTTTCCTTTTGACAAACTGGGAACATGGATATTATGATTAAGAATTTTATTTTATTTTTAGAGAATAAATGTTGTTTTTGTTGTTGTCCTTAATTTTAAATATCTCTTTAATGTCGGATATTTACTTTATTTGTTCTCGAGGGAATTAAATTTTAAGGAAAAGGCAATTGTTTATCATAATAGAATTGCTTGTGATTAGGAATGTTCGACTAACCATTCATATTTCTAAACCTTAATCCATTAGTTTTTATTATCATGTTCATATTTAATAGTTTTTTATATTACATGTAAGAGAAAACAGAATCTCATAGGAGGGGATTTCCTTCTATGGCGTCGAAAACATTCAAACCTCGATCAGTTTTTTCGACGACCGGCATCTGTCATCTTCATCATCATCGTGCAAGATGTGGATATACTAAATTTGATAAGAATCCAATATCTTTTCACCGTTGTTGTAGTGGGTACAAAATTACCAGTTTTCCGATATTATAACATTTTAAGTATTTTTACATCACAAAATCAATGGTGAAAAGGTATTGGATTCGCATCAAATTTTGTGTATCCGCATCTTGCACGATGATTCTGAAGATGGCGGAAGCCTTCGACTCCATAGGAGGAAATCCCCTCCCGTGCCATCTCCCGTGCCATCTGAGATTCCGTTTTCTCTGCATGCAATAGGTTATTATTTTTTAACAATGGATTTGAAAATTAAGGGGCGCAACAAAAAAAATACCCTGATTTCTAAAAATGTTTGGATATGAATAATTAATGAATGCATGATCATCCTCTTTTGTTTTGGTTCAATATTTGTTTTTTGAGGCAAAAGTAGGGGCAGATGCTAATGGATCAAAATACAAAATGTAGCTATACAAATACCAAGCTATATTTAAGTTCAAAGTAATTCCAATATTTGCATCATATCAGGAATTAGACTGAGAGAAGAGGGAACAGGTAGAAAAATCCTCATCCTCTGCTATCAGCTCATCCATATCCCATAGCATACATTAGAATAACAACTGTGAGGCTGCAGAGTCAAAAATGGTCAACAATGGCTAAATAATTACAACCCATACAAAGAAACATAAGTCCAAATTAAAACTACAAACAATAGCATAGATGGAGCAAAGGTAGATATGATACTGCATTATCTTTTTAAATCTATGACGGGATGCAATAAAATACAGATATGATACTGCATTATCTTTTATCCGTGTGCGTGGCACATGAAAAAACCTAGTGACCGATTAAAGTGAGAAAAAACTGGTGGTTATTTTTATTATTTCCCCCAAAATTTCCCCCTGATTTCTTCCTAGTTACCCAAAATTCCACTATTTAACAAATTAACGGAGTTGTTCTACTCTCCCATCTATCTATACCGGTGTTTTTGGCACAAGCGCTTGCATGTAATTATGGAAATTTAGATGATAATTTTTTTTTATTAATTTAATTACGTGCATCACTTATAAAAAATAATGACGTGGTAATTTAATTACATGTAATACGCTGATAAAGTAATAATGACACGACATTTAATTACGTGCGTTGCACAGAAATCAACGGTGTTATTTTGTTTGATTTTTTTGAAAAATTAAGAAGACTCGTTACCAATGGATTTCAAAATAAAAAGACCTCGATCTTTTTGGCTACCAAGAAAATGGCAATGGGAAGCACCTTAGGGCCTGTTTGGTTGCAAGATTATGGATTTGGATTTGGATTTTGGATCGTGGAATCCTGTGATTCCATAATTTTGTGTTTGGTTGATGGATTTGGATTTGGATTTCTAGAATTCCTTTGTTTTTTATGGGGGGCCCACCACAAAACAAATATTCTTGAATCCTAAAAAATTTCAAGGATTTTCAAGGATTTGGCACTATTTATTGTACTTTTAGATGAGACCCGTGTACTTTATTTATTTAATAATCCTCTCTCTATCTTTCTCTCTCTAAAATTCTCAAATCCAAATCCCACCATTTTTCACCAACCAAATAAAGATTACAAGAATCTACATATGCAATACTAGGAATCCAAAACCAACCAAACAACAAATTACCAAATCCAGAAATTTCAACCGTACTATTTTGGAATCCAAATTCCATAATCCTGTAACCAAACAGGCACTTAGGGCCTGTTTGGTTGCAGGATTATGGATTTGGATTTACTGTTTGGATTGTGGAATCCTGGGATGCCATAATTTTGTGTTTGGTTGATGGATTTGGATTTTTAAGATTCCTTTGTTTTTTATGGAGGGCCCACCACAAAACAAGAATTCTTGAATCCTAAAAAATTTCAAGGATTTTTAAGGATTTGGCACTATTAATTGTACTTTTAGATGGTACCCATGTACTTTATTTATTTAATAATCCTCAGTCTCTATCTCTCTCTAAAATTCTCAAATTCAAATACCATTTTTTTCCCACCAACCAACCAAAAATTAGAAGGATCTATAAATCCAATACTAGAAATTCAAAACCAACCAGATAACAAATTACCAAATCCAGAAATTTCAACCGTAGAAATCCAAATTCCATAATCCTGCAACAGGCCCTTGGTACCTTGCCTGCAAAGGCTGCCACATGGGAACGGTGGTCCCTCCCCCATGTGGGAGGGGACACATGCCCACCCCTTGATTCTTGTACTTTATGTGGACTTTGGTGCATTGTTATGCAGCCTTTATTTAATTCTTAATTCTTGTAGTATATTTGGTTTTTATGGAAATTTTATTATTGCTGCCTAATCAATATTTGTCAATTATTTTTTATTGTTTAATCTTATATGATAGAAAAATTCTAATCGGTCCCATTTTTAAAAATCTCTTTCTATTTTTTTCTTTTCTCTTTACTAAGCTTTTATCGCCAAACTATTGAAAAAATTCATGATTTTTATGTACTGCATTCATGAAAAATAAAAAAAGGAATATTTTAGATTTAAAAATTATGCGATTTTCGTTTAGTATTGCAATACACACACACAAACCAAAGATAACAGAAATTTGACATTTTTGAAAAATCCCCGCTTTTCATGTTTTATACCATCTAAAATATTATAATTTTGAAGAAAAAATATTTGAGATTTTTAAAAATGTTTTATGTACTGCATGCATACTATTGAAATAATAGAAACAGATAGAAAATTTTGAGATTTTTAAAAACTTTACTATTATCTTGTACAATAACATGTAAAGTAAAGAAAAGCGAAAGAAAACAAAAAATATCGAGACTTCGAAAATTATGCAATTTTTGCATGCTACATAGCAAACAAATAAGCAAAATATTGAATAACAAAAAAAATACAGAAAATTTTTAAGATTTTTGAAAATTTCGTGATTTTTGTGTGCTACAACATGTAAAATATTGAAAATCTGCAGGAAATTTTTTAAGGGGTTTTTAAAATTTTATGTTTCTATCAATCAAATCGGTTTCTTTGTTCTATTAGATTCTTAATTTCTCCTTGATACCTGAAAGTTCTCAAAAATACAAGCAAGTAAAATATTTGAAAACCGAAAAACACAGAAAATTTTGAGATTTTTGAAATTTCACATTTCTTGTGCGCATGCAAATTAATGAAAATATGAATAAAATAGAAAATTTATTTTGACATTTTCCAAAACTTTTGTGATTTTCATTTGCTATATCATGCAGAAAATTACAAGAGTGAAGAAAACAGAAAACGTTTGAGATTTCTGAATTTTTTTCGTTTTTTAATTGTTATAGAAAGCAACATGTTGAAAAACCGAAAAACAAAACAATTGTGGGTTTTTAAAATAATGTAATTTTCATACTTTATATATACAGCAAGCAAAATAATAAAATCAAGAAAACAGAAATTTTTTAGATTTTTGAAATTTCATGATTTTCATGTGCTTGCATATAGCATGCAAAATAATGAAAGAAGAAAGAAAATCGATTTTTTGAAAATTTATTATTTTAATGCAAAAGATTGAGAAAGTGAAGAAAACAGAATACGTTTGAGGTTCATGAAAATTTTGCGATTTTTGTTTGTTATAGAAATAAACATGTTGAAAGACCTAAGAAAACAAAAATAAAATTGGGATTTTTGAAAATATTAGAATTTTCATGCTCTATATAGTAAACAAAATAATAACAAAATAAAAAGCATAAAATTTTATGAATTTTGAAAATTTGGTGATATTTTGTGTGTTAATTGTAGAACTGATTAAACAATATTTTGAGATTTATTACAATTCAGTGGATTTCGTGTGTTATAAAATGTAATATATTAAAAAATGAAAGAAAACAGAAGATTTTAATAATTTTGAAAAGTTCGCAATCTTTGTATGTTACAACAAGAAAAATATTGAAAACCAATAAAACAGAAAATGTTAAGATTTTTGAAACTTTTATGATTTTCATGTTTATATATACAACATGAAAATTTTTGAAAATTTGAAGAAAAAGGAATATTTTGAATTTAAAAAAAACTCGTGATTTACATATGATATATAGTATGCAAAGTATTAAAAATTTAAAATAAACAAATTTTTGGGGGATTTTTGAAGACATCAAGATTTTCATATGATATAACAAACAAAATATTAAAAAATCAAAGAGAGCAAAAATTTTGGATATTTTTGAAAATTTCACGATTTTCGTGTGTTAATATGCAAAATATTGAAAAGTAAAAAAAAGACTAAAATTTTGAAACTTTTGCGTTTTCGTGTGTTAAAGCAAAAAAATATTGAAAAACTCAAGAAAACATAAAACTTTGAGATTTTTACAAATTACATAATTTTTGTGTGATAACGTGTAAAATTTTGTAAATTTGAAGAAAACACATAATTTTGAGATTTTAAAAAATTTCGCGATTGTCATGTACTATAGCAATAAAAAAATTAAGATTTTTAAAAATTTCACGATTTTCGAAAATTTCACGATTTTCGAGTGTTATATAGTATGCATAATATTGAAAAAGAAGCAAAAAAAAAAGTTTACGATTTTCGTATACTATAACTTTGAAGATTATTGAAAAATCAAAGAAAACAAACAATTTATTTTTGAATTTTTTTCGATTTTCTTATACCAGCAAGCAAAATATTCAAAAATCTATGAAAACAGAAATTTTAAGATTTTTAATATGTTTCCATATTCGTGTTCTAATAGCGTCCAAAATATTAAAATTTTTAAGAAAACAAAAAAAATTGGAATTTTTGTATATTTTGTGAAATAATCAAAATGTTGTCAAAAGAAAAAAAGAAAATTTAAAAATTTCACACTTTTTGGATGCTACAGAAAGCAAAATATTCTAAGATTATCTTTTGCTATAACAACAAAATATCAGAAAACCGATGGAAACAGTAATTTTAATATTTTTAAAATTTCGCCACATTCGTGTGCTTTAACGTGCAAAATGTTGTAGATTTGAAGAAAACGATTTTTTGGGGATTTTTGTATATTTCAACTAAATATTAAAAGAATCAAAGAATAAAGAAAATTTTGAGGTTTTAAAATTTTGAAAACAATATTTTATAGTTACAAGTCTCCCAGGAAAATAGTGAATATACATTGAACATCTTATCCACACATTGTGTGGGGCCCTTGCTAGTTTTATCATATGATCGATATGCATGTCTTGAACTTGTGACCTTTTTTTTCTTCATAGTTCTCGTATTCTATCAAATTGTCCGTCCCCTATAGCTAAAAATAAAAGCATTGACTTATAATGGATGATCGACATGCTTACATGATCCATGTCGTAAAATTCTTATACTAAAAAACTCATACAATTTAATTTTATCTTGATAGCGCATTAAGAATGTATAAAGGGGCGTTTTAGTAAAAAGCCCTTTTACAATTAGTTACTTAAAATATTTTCTCACTAACTGAAAAAAGAAAGCGAGAAAGAAAGGAAATATGGCAAAAGGATAATATGGAATTACTTTGTGAGAAAAGAAAATCTATAACTTTAAATTTGAATATTTCATTTTTCAAGGGCAAACAATTTCAGTTTGTTATAAAAGAGTTTTCTCTAAGTTTAAATTTTAATAATTAGATTTAGAAGGATATCTAACTTTCTGATTTACTCAAATCTTAATTCATGTTTATCCTTTAATAATTCAGATTATGCTTAAGAGTTGAAATCTTAGCCCTACTATTTAAATAAAGCTTAGGCACTTTAAACACAAATACAATCATCTAAATATCTTTCTTTTGCTTCCTCTACTCTCATAATCAAATTCTTAATTAATCAATGGCGAGTCATCAAAAGCTTGTCTCATATTATGAGTTCTTGGATACCAATGGCAAAGGGGAGTTCAAAGAGTTCAAATTGATCAATGATTCTACAGATCCTCATCAAAATCTCTTTCCACATGACACAAAGGAGGATGACGCTTTGAACAAAGAAGAAAGATTTCTGCATGAAGAGGGAAAAGCTTCTACCATCGGACAACGTGTGCCGGACGATAAGAGACAAGAAGATAATAATATAGCTCTCACAGAACCGCCTGAAGATGTAGAAGAATTGCGTCTTGTTCTTTGTCTAGAATCATTGCACCCGGAAAAAGGTTTTCGCTTCTAGAGTGGCCGTTATCCAAATTGAAAATCGAATAATATGACTCCAATGGACTCAGTATGCAGATGTTTATTTCTGTTCTTTTTTAATTTTCTTGGCTAGAGTTTTATAGCTGTAGATGATATTTGGAAATTTTATAGCTCTCTTTATAATATTTTAATCTTTTATAATTGCTGGTTTTTTTAATTTACAGGTCATAAATTCTTGAAGCGGGTTTGGAATAAGATTTCAAATTTATATATGGTTTATAACATTTTTTAAAATTTCCTTTAGGGATAATTGCATGTCACACTCCTTGTGTATATCTAGTATAATATTTTTCGCTATGAACGATACACGATACACTTATGATATGATGTGATTCATAGAGATTTCGATATGTATTGCAGCCGTGTATCGCAACCTTCATGTATCGTGCGCTACCGTACAACACGATACATATCGTCAATACATGATACAGTCTTATATGTTGATTCAACTTCTGTTTGATTTTAGATTAAGGGTAATGAATTTACTTATCTATAATCATACTATCCTAAGAATAAATTATTTTCTTGATTATATAAAACCTGTTTTGGCCGTAACAAGATGAGATTAACATTTATATACATGAAGAGTGGTTGTAACAAAGTAGCTATCTGGCTTTCAAAAAACAAAGTAGCTATTTTTGCTCATAGAATTTAATAATCCTAATGATTTGTTCTCAAAATAAAATTAAAAAATCCTAAAGAATATATCAATGCAGTCATCGGCTGGTGCTATTAAACCCATCTTAGATTCTACAACATTTTTGATAAATTTGTCCAACAACTCAAAGAAAAAATTCTCTGCTCTTCCTTTGGAGGTGCATTGATAAACATAATAAAAATTTCCAAAGGTTCCTACATAATTTCTACTAATTTAGACTTAATAGGAAAAATTAGGAACCTTGTAAAGCAGATATGGGAGACCGCCTTTAGCCTCACTTGTTGAACATCTATTGCGAAACCCAACGAATCAAGGAATTTTGAGCATGCCTAGCCTGCAGAAATTTTCGAAGAAGAATTTGAATTATAATCACATGAATGTTTACATATAGAAAGACGTGAGACGAGGCATTTGAATTATAATCACATGAACGTTTACATACAGAAAGACGAGAGCAGAGGCATTTCGATGGTTACCTCATTCTTATAGGCTTGTTTCAGATTTCCAAACAATATCTTTCAGACCTGAAGAAAAACTCTTGTAGAACTGCAAATTATTTTTGAGCAAACCTTAACCATCAATTTTCATATACAAGACTTGTGACACTACAGGGGTATTGTAATGGTAAAGTATAATAATAGTTTAATGTTAACATGCCTTGTGAAACTCCAACGTGTCGCCCCCTGTTTTACGAAGCTCAACCATGTGGAGAGAAGGAGCAACTTCAAAAACCTGGAGAATACAAAACAATAAATCTCACCAAGACAATAACTGATCTGTATTACTGATCTGCATTTTTTTAAAACATGATACGGTTAGTGCACTTCTTATTAACATGAGGGGCCAAAAGTTTGCTATTATATAATTCAAATCGTAATATTTATCTATTATGGAAATGGGGGAGAACATAAGCATATTGAGCTAATTGCATGGTTAGTAGCTAGGTTTCAAATATCAGATATCTGATCGTATCAGAGCGTGTTTTTTGTTTTTATATCAGATAGTGATGTCGGAAGATGTATAACGGATATGGATAAATATCGGATGTTCATATCAGAGAACCCAAAAATGTCTGGATCTATAGACAGTTTGCATATATCAGATATATATAGGCACCGAACATGTTATACATAAAAAATATATGATGAGAACCCAAAAATGTCATCAACGATAGACATTTATTCTAAGCTACATGCAACATGCAATAAAATAAATTATGCCAGAAATATATTTAAATAAACATTTTTTTTAAAAAAGGCCAAACAGAAGTAACTTATTGGATAAGTTGCTAGACAACAATATAAATGCCATTTCTCCTCTAATAATTTTTTTTACTATTTGGGTTTCAGGTTATGAGTCTTCAAACCTTTAGAATCTAAATCTGGCATCCAAAATATATTGAATTATCGGTGACATTCAGGCTGATATCCAAAATGGGCCTATATATCCGGCCTAGTAGTGATGGTATTGTACCCATGGTTTGCTCGTCGATGTGCAAAAAACAATTACTTTTAATCAAATGGTTTGCCGCAAATAGCAATAAACCGTTCTTTTAAAAGTTAATTGCACAAAACACCCGCATTTATACCTCATCCAGTACTTATAACCCTTAGCAAACTAATTCCCACACGACACCTCTGGATTAGTCAAAATGTTAAACATGATATTCTAGACCTGATCAATACAGGTTTCAGGGCGTCAAAGTGCAAAATATGAGTTGAGGGGTTATGAGTGTAAGATAAGGTATCAGTGAAAGGTGTTAAATACCACTAACCCTTCTTTTAATCAGTAAACTCAAGAAGGTAGTCTACATGTAATAAATATTTTGTTGAATGCGTCTATTGAATACATGGAAGTTTGCTTCTATTTTTTCCTTGTACCTCAGTTGCTACAGATAAATGACCCTTCCTACCACTTTGGTCGCCCTTTAACTTCATCTGCAACATGCCAAATTGTCGATATAGCAGTCTTAGTTACTGTGATATATAGATGGAAAGTAAATGCACAAGAATGAATAATGCATGTTCAACTAAGAAACAACGATATCCTCCATTTTAATGGTCAACAAGTTAAAGAATTACCTTATAGTTGTGTTTTCGCACATTGAAACCCATTGGTTTAGCAGTTGCCTCTATCTTAGACATTATTTCATTGGCAGGGCACTGAGAAGTAAATCGGGTTTCTCGCTTGACAATACCCTAAATAGTTAACATAAAAGATTACGAAGGTCAAATGGAGTATTATTACATGTCATAGAAAAAAAATGTTCAACCCCTGGTTAGAGCTCTCTCACTAAAGGATATAAAAGAAAAAAATATTCTACAAGCATTTGAAGCAAAGTAATTTTTTTTTTGACCGCAATGAAGCCCACCAGCCCCGCGTGCCCCTCCCCCCAAAAACTCCTATTGCCCACCACTGGGCTATGTGCCCCGCACTGAAGCAAAGCAATTTGAATTTAAAAAGGTTTAGGAGAGAAGTAATCTTGTACTTTTTCTTCCATGAAATGGCATAGCATTCGTATGGTTTGGTACACTCGAGTCACAAAAATTTATCATTATCAACTTTATAAATAGAACGCATTCAAAAAATTTCAAATTGGTACCGTCTCGTGTGCAAAGAGATTTCCGAGATTGAAACCAGCTGATTGTGAAATAAGTGCAAATGCATTCATCGATGCTGGTTTCTCTTTCTTTTCTGTCACAAGATGTTCCTAGAGATGGGAATAAAAAACAGAATCAGAATGATAATTTTATAAACAAATAGCAGAAACAGAGAAAAATATATCAACTAGAAAAGCTTTATTTGCCAAAAGTTCACATTCTTTGTAGAGATTTTGGAACCATTTACCTCTGAATCATTGAAGACAGCATCGACGTCGTCAAGATTCACATCTTCCCCTTGTTCAAAATCCGGTGTCTTATAGCCTTCCTTAAACCAATCATCTTTTAAAATATCTGGACTAGTTATCCTCTGTAACCAAAATACAATGCAGTGTTGAGCTATTTACCTGCAGTATATTGGAAAAATTCCATGGAGATCTACTTAATTCGGTACTCACTGTTTGAGGATTTGGGTCTAGAATACGTTTAAGAAGCTTTTTCACGCCAGAAGAAAACCAGGAAGGAAATGAAAAATCTGCCTTCCAAATCTACAGTTAAATAAGGTGCCGTTGTTCTCAGCATTATTCAAGATTTAAAAAGTTGTAAAACCACTAACAAGATAAATTTTACCTTCTTATAAAGAGCCATGAGGTTTGGCTCATCGAACGGCAAATATCCAGCCATAAGGACGAAGAGAATCACACCACAAGACCAGATGTCAGAAGCTGTACCATCATAACCTTTATCGCTAAGCACCTAGTGAAATATTTTTCGTTACAAAATCGTTTTAAATAAAAATATAGTGGATTCTGCAAGATCTCACAGTTAAATAGAGAGAGGAACCTGACTTTACCTCTGGAGCAACATAATTAGGCGTTCCGCAAGTAGTGTGCAAAAGCCCATCCTATATTTTCAGCATATTGATAAAAGGAATTTATTGAAGGCAAAAATATATATAGGCAGAAAAAAAATTGATTATCATAATGTATCCGTTGTATAAAAAATAATTGATAAGGAATACTCCATAACACAACAAAACCTAGTATTTTTCATTAGGGAAGAAGCCTGCAAGTTTGATAAACAATCACTCTTACTTGATAAACAGATAAATCAACATTTTTTTACTTGAAACTCATAGACTCAGATAGCTCGTATGATGAACTTTTAACATTTACCCGAACTTTCGGTGAACATGTACTTAAGCCAAAGTCTGAGACTTTAAGAACGCCAAATGAATCTAGAAGTAAATTTTCAGGCTGCAAAATAGCATATAAACATGAATCAGATATAGGGAGAAAAAATATTACAGCCTCACGAAGGCAGAATAAATCACTGGTTTCAACCTTCAAATCTCTGTGATATACACCTCTACTATGACAATAATCCACAGCATTAATGAGCTGCTGGAAGTATCTCCTGGCTTCATCTTCTTTCAGCCTCCCATTGTTAACCTACAAATCAAAGATTTAACAAGTTTAACAAACAAAAAAAGAGAAGTAGAAGAAGCACATATAATGCGCCTATTTAAAACAAAAAGGAGAATCTTCTTTGTATATAGACATCACAACTTATAGAACTGAAACATACATTACAGAAAACATTGTAGGGAGACATAAATTTCATCAAATATTAGGAATATTAGGAATGATTACTTACAATTTTGTCAAAGAGCTCGCCTCCTTGAACGAATTCCAATACGATGTATATTTTTGTCTTGCTTGCCATGACCTAGGATTCACAGGCAGCATTTAGTAGGAGGTTTATGTAATAATCTATTTGAATCACCACAAGTAGCACAGATTGCATAGTCAAGGAAAGAGTAAAATGTAGGCATATTCCATACGGTACCAAACCAATTTTACAGAAGGAACATGGATGCCTTCATTTGTATATCATCAAAGCTGCTAATATAAAACATAAACAAACTAATCAAATGAGCTTGGTTGTGTCAGGTATGCTGGGTGAAGAGATATAGGGTTAGAAATTTAGAATCCCGTAGTGGCACCAATTGAGAGGCTGTATCGATTTTCCAACATTTTCCAACAAAAAAAAGTTGTTTCGTTGCCTATTTCCATAAAAAGTAATGACAACGAAATAATAATGACAGTTTAAAGATAATTAAACAACTAATCAAATACCAGCACACTTTAAGTATCATACTCCTATTCTCAGAAGCACACACGCACGCACATGCACGAGCGTGCACACACGCGCGCGCACACACAAGACGCATGTATATGCATGAGATGGGTCCAGCGTGCTAACTTTATTTGACAAATGACCTTGCACCATCCTGTAAGCATACAAGATTTTAATATAAGATCTACATATTGTAATCAAATGAGCGCACTATCAATTTATCCATAAACTAATCAAATGAGTGCACTATCAATTTATCCATAAACTAATCAAATGAACGCACTATCAATTTATCCATAGACTATTCAGAAAAAAACCCGAGAATGTGGGCCATGGTAATACCTCATGGAGCTGAACCACGTTTGGATGCTTGATGATCTTCATGGTAGAAATTTCCCTTTTAATCTGGTACAAAGTTACACATAAGTCAATTACAATCTGCCTTTAAGGAGATTAACAATGTCAGTACCTAAACATTAAAATGTGATGGCAAAATTTCATGGATACATTTTTTTGAAGGAACATAGATACAATCTCAAGTCAAGCTATCGCCAAATATAATCTAAAATCTTATTACTCTACTCTCAATTCACACAATATCTCTAATACATATATCGGCCCTCATTATCATATAGTACGTATATAATTTTTTCCAGTATGCAACTTCTCCCATACTCAAAATACAAAACTCATTCAAGTGTGTACTTTTATGCCTTACGAATACTTCAATTTATGCGCAACCAATGAGGAGCGCACAGATTTCATCCTCAAATAAGGTAGATAAACTTTATCAAATCATAAAATCGTAAGAGTATTAACTAGGTCTCTTAAACATGCCCCTTTGTTGAAATTATGGAGAAACTTCAGACACATGTCTGAATGTGTACACAAGCCATACCAAATTTTACCAAAACCACAATTTATTAATTAAGGAGTGTCTTATTGCAGTTTCATAATTATGACAGTTTCTTAATTAAAGAGTGTCTTATGGCAGTTTCTTAATTAAAGAGTGTCTTATGACAGTTTCTTAATTATGGTAGTTTCTTAATTAAGAAATTGGTTTGTGTATAAATAAGGAGCTCTTATATGTTTTATGTACAACCAAATAGATGTGAGATCATTGTATGAGAGGGTGACGGCTTAGCTCTAGAGAGATTTGAGAAAAATCTTCTAAGATTTGCTCGTGGTGTAATTGATTCAAGATTATAATAAACATTGCAGATTCCGCTCTGCCGAGAACAGGCCATACGGTGGGTGAACCTTGTTAACAAATCTCTCTCTTGTTTAGTTTGTGATTCTTATTTACTTATTCTCGCATCGTTATTAATTTGTCTTTTCGTTGTTAATTGCATGGTTGTTTATTACGTGATTTGGTTGCTTGTCACGAGCATTGTTCCGTGGATCGGCTTATCCATTCCCAACAGCTGGTATTAGAGCATGGTTAGGAAACCTAGAATTCTTCAATTCCACGAACTAAGTTAACGGTGGGTGACGACGTCTATGTCCTCTTCCCCACTCTCTTAGATCGTTGTTTTGAAGACGTTGGTTCAGATCAAGGGAGAACTTGTGTTTTGCTGCGACGTTAGACGAAAAGATGACGGAGGATAAAATAAGGATCGAAAAATTCAATGGTCAAAACTATGATTGGTGGCGCATGCAGGTGGAAGACTACCTATACCAAACGGATAAGTATCTTCCGTTGCTAGGAGAACACCCCGAGAAGATGACCGATGAGGCGTGGAACCTTTTGGATAGAAAAGCCCTGGCGACGATCAGATTGTCGTTGACTCCGCAGGTGGCCTTTAATATCTCATAAGAAAAGACAACCATGGCGCTAATGACGACATTAGTGCAGTTGTATGAAAAGCCTTCTACATTAAACAAGATATTTTTGATGAAGTTTTTCTACATGTAGATGGGCGAAAGTGGTTCGGTGACAGAACACTAGAACGAATTCAATAGCGTGACGAGCCAGTTAGAATACGTCTCGATCGTATTTGAAGACGAGATTCGGGTCTTGTTATTTCTCTGTTCATTGCCGGAGAGTTGGGAGAACCTATTTATTGCGGTTAGCGACTCTATCTCAGAGACTCGCGCGTTTAATGATGCGGTGAGTTGCATATTAAACGATGAGATGCGGAGAAAGACCGTGAGTGGGAGTTCGAGAACTTCTGCATTTTCGGTGGAGAATCACGGTAGAACGATGGAAACGAGAAAGAACAAGAAAAGCAAGCCTAAAAGCCGATAAAAATCTCAAGAAAAAATCCAAGGTGTGTGCAAGAATTGTGGAAAGAACGGTCACAGGAAAAATGACTGCAAATCTCTAGAAAAAAGCTCAGATGAGAAGACGGATGAAAAGGAAGTGAATGTGGTGTCTACACGAGAATAAGGAGAACAAGATCTTTGTCTATCGGAGAGCGAGAACACAAAGGCGGATGCTTGGTTTCTACATTCAGGCGCATTTTTCATTGCAGTTCAGGCCGGCATCACTTCAGCGAGTATGTTCAATGCGACCTTGGACATGTAACTGTGGGAAACGATCGGCCGTGTAAGATCGTCGGTAAAGAGACGATCATCTTGCAACCGTCAGAAGAAGGTCAAATAAAATTGAAGAACGCGAGACACATTTCAGATCTGAAGAAAAGCTTAATTTCTACAAGTCAGCTGTACAACGAAAGATATATGCCGGTATTTGGGAATTCTCAATGGAAGATTTTCAAAAGATCGTTGGTGGTCGTAAGGGACAAGTTGAGCGGTTCGTTGTATTTCTTCAGTGGGAGCAGTGGAGATTCGGTTGCATTAGCGGCAAGTTCGAAGATAAATTCATAGACTTCGTTATGGTATAGAAGATTAGGGCACAGTGAGAAGAATATGAAAATTCTTCATGATAGGGACTTCTTTCAAGTCTGAAGAAGGTGGAGTTGGAACTTTGCAAGGGTTACGTTTATGGAAAGCAAAGTGCCCTCGAATTTTAAATTGGAGGCATGGTAAAGAAGACCAAGAAATTGGAGATGGTGCATACGGACGTATGGGATCCGATCTTGGTGGACTCTTATGGTGGGAATCGGTATTCCGTGACGTTCATCGACGATACAAGCCGAAAGACATGGGTGTATGTAATGAAGAAGTCCGATGTGTTTAGTATTTTCAAACACTGGACTGTGCAGGTTGAGAACCAAACATGGGTTAAGATAAAAATCCTTAAGTCTGAAAATAGAGGAGAATATTGCACACAGGAGTTAGAGACGTTTAGATTGCAGAAGAGTATTTATTGGTTGAAAACAGTACCGGAGACACCACAGCAGAATGACATCGCTGAAATGATGAACACGACGATCCTAAAGTGGGTGCGGAGCATGACCTTGGATGCGGATGTGCTAAAGTTCCTATGGGCAGTATCTATCGATACTGCTGTGTATCTGATCAACAAAAGTCCGGCAAGTCGCTTGATGGAGGCATTCCAAAAGAAATTTAGTCAGGTAAACCGGTTAATTACGCGCACTTAAAAATATTTGGTTGTGTTGCATATTCTTTGGTTGATAAGGAAGAAAAGAGTAAGCTTGACTCTAAATCTAGAAAGTGTGCTTTCATCGGGTATGGTGGAGACGAGTTCAGATATCGGCTATGGAATTACATAAGTAAGAAAATAATACGACCGGAACGTTGTTTTTGATGAGCAGCACTTGTACAAAGAAGAGAAGCAAGCCAAAAATTATGCGGTATCGAAGTTCGTCGAGTTGGACGGAACTTAAGAGAGCATTCAGGTACCTACATATGGAGATCAGAACGTGGAGAAAACTGCAGTGCGGGATCAGATTCAAGAACAGAATGGTGACCATGTTCAGCAACTTGATGTATCAGTTCTGAGGAGATCTACGCGAGATAGGCTGCTACCTGGCAGACTTGTGACCGAGTTTGTTCTGTACACAGATTCGGAGGATCCTGAATCCCTTGAAGAAGCAACAAGCGACAGTGCTAGCAAGCAGAGGAGCAAGCTATGAATGAGCAAACGGATTCTTTGAAGAAGAACCATATGTAGGATCTAGTGAAGCAATCCCAGGGTCGAAAGACGTTGCAAAACAGGTAGGTGTACAAGATTAAAGATGAGACTGATGGTGTGAAGCGGTACAAGGCTCACTTGATAGTCAAGGGTTACGCGCCAAAGTAAGAAATTGACTATCAAGAAATATTTTCTCCAGTGGTGAAAATGACATCTATTTGGCTAATTCTTAGTATCGTGGCGGTGAAGAATTTGCACTTAGAGCAGCTAGATATCAAGACTGCATTCCTCCGTGGAGATTTGGAGGAGAAGATCCGTATGATGCAGCCTCCGGAATACGAGGTGAAGGGGAAAGAGAATATGGTATCTAAACTTCAAAAAAGCTTGTATGACCTCAAACAATCTCCTAAGCAGTGGTATCTCAAATTCGATCAGTTTATGTTGGAGACGGGATTTGTACGCTGTGAATCAAATCACTGCATGTATGTTCAAACTTTCAACGATGGAGACTACATTATATTATCGCTGAATGTGGATGACATGTTGATAGCGGGTCCGAATTTCGAAAAAATTCAAAATTTGAAGAAGATGATGGTTGAGAAATTCTATATGAAGGATTTGAGAGCGGCAAAGCAAATTTTGGGTATGAAGATCATGAGAGATAGGAAGCAGCGGAAGCTAGATTATCGTAAAGGGACTACATCGATAAGGTTTTGAAACGGTGCAATATGGACAAGTCAAAACCAGTGAGTACGCCCTTAGCGAAGCATTTCAAACTCAGTAAGGAGTTATGTCTAACAACTCAAAAGCAAAAAGATGAGATGGAAAGCGTGCCTTATGCATCTGTGGTGTGGAGTTTGATGTATACGATGGTGAGTACGAGACCAGATATTGCACATACAATGGGAGTTGTTAGAAAGTATATGTAAAACCTGGGGAATGAGCATTGGAATGCGGTGAAGTGGATGTTGAAGTATCTAAGGGATACGTCTAGCCACTGTTTATGTTTCGGGGGTGACTCTCTAAAGATGCAAGATTACGTTGATGCGGACTATTCGGGAGATTGAGATAGTGGGAAGAGCATGACGGGATACGTATTCACGATTGGGAGAACAGCAGGTATGTTAGGTCTCTTAATTGCAAAAGGTGATGGCATTGTTGACTACAAAGGCTGAATTCGTAGCAATCACGGAATCCGGCAAGAAGATGATATGGTTGTAAGAGCTACTTGAAGAATTGGGGGGGAAAACAAGACTTCCATACCTTGTGGAGCGACTCCCAAAGTGCGATACATTTGGCGAAGAATGCGGCATATCACTCTCGAACGAAGCACATCAAGGTGCGATACCACTTCATACGCATAGCAGTAGAAGAGAGCGAGTTGACACTGCAGAAGATCGCGAAAGAAAAGAATCCAGCAGATATGTTCACCAAGATCGTTGACAGAGATAAGCTGGATCTCTGTTGCAGATTGGTGAACCACTCAATGAAAATCTGATGAGGAGAGAGTAGAGCGGAGTCATGTGAAGTCTACTAGCGTTGTGAATCAAGACTTAAGTATCTCCAAGTGGGAGATTGTTGAAATTATGGAGAAACTTCATGTAGATGTCTGGACGTGCACACAAGCCATATCAGATTTTACGAAAACCACGGTTTCTTAATTAAGGAGTGTCATATTGCAGTTTCATAATTATGACAGTTTCTTAATTAAAGAGTGTCTTATGTCACTTTCTTAATTATGGTAGTTTTTTAATTAAGAAATTGGTTTGTATATAAATAGGGACCTCTTATATGTTCTATATACAGCCAAATAGAAGAAAGATCATTGTATAAGAGGATGACGGCTTAGCTCTAGAGAGATTTAAGAGAAATCTTTTAAGGTTTACTCATGGTGTACTTGATTCAAGATTATAATAGACACTGCTGATTCCGCTCTGCCGGGGACTAACCATATGGTGAGTGAATCTCGTTAACAAATCTATCACTTGTTTGGTTTGTGATTCTTATTTACTTATTCTCGTATCGTTATTAATTTGTCTTTTCGTTGTTAATTGCGCGGCTATTTAGTGTGTGATTTGGTTGCTTGTCGTGAGTATTGTTCCGTGGATCGGTTTCTCCATCCCCAACACCCTTATAGGTCAAAACCCAGAACATTATCGACGAAACAAATTATCGGGGCCCTAGTTTACCTAATCTATATATGTTTAAATCAATAAATTCCAATTATACCAATCACAGTGCATCTAGATCTCTATTGATAGATAGCAATATACCATTAATCTAATGGTTGTCATTCACAACCATTACAAACATTTTGCATGCATGCTAGGAAAGGCCGAACTTTTCCCTCCAAAGACCCAATTTTTCTCTCAAAAATCCCTTTCCTGTGACCAAAAAAAGGAAACCCTACAACAAATTTTCACAATTGCACCGTTTGGGCATCCAAAATAACGAAGAATCAAGCCAATTCATTCCAAAAAAAACAAACAAAATTACGAAAAAGGTTGGGAATTTGACCTGCTCGATCATCTTGTGCTTGAGGACCTGGTTCTTGTCGAGGATTTTGATGGCGACGGAATCATTGGTCTGCACGTTGCGCGCGAACTTGACCTTGGCGAAGCTGCCCTCGCCTAGGGTTCGCCCCAGCTCATATTTTCCCACCCTCGTTCGAGCTCCGGCGACGCCGCTCATCTCTCTCTCTTCTCTTTCTCTCTCCTCTTCGATTCGAGTTTGGGTGGATTGCAATTTATAGTTAGAGGACGGAGGAAGAAAGAAAGGAAATAGAATTTGGATGGATGAGAGAGAGAGGGACGGGAAATGGAGCCCACTGACATTTTTTTACACATTTCCAATTTAAAGAATTGAACGCGGTTGAGCCGCGGTGATAATTGGGTATGGAACCATGCTGCCCCATATTTGGTTTTTTCCCTTCCGTTATCCTAAGGACCGACGACGACGAGAATCAAAGCAAGGCCTGGTTGTGTCTGCTATTTTTCCTGCGATTTTGAGATCATCCCCATCCATCAAAATCTAAGTCATATAGTCTTTATGCTCTATCCAGTTCTGATCGTTGGATCTTATGGCTTCCGTTGGCAAAAGCAGTCCAATAACATGCACTCCATGTTAAAAAAAATTGAATTTGATAAGCCATATCTCTACTACTATAAGGGTGCGTTTGATTTGGATTATATTTTGTCAACAAGTGATTAAAAATCATATCAAGATGGCCCCAAATAGATAGGATGTTTGGATCTTTCTTTTACTATTTAATAAGTGATTGTTTTACCATAGGTCCAGCCATGATTAACTTAAAAATGAAATCTTTTCCCACTTAAAAATAAGTTAGAAATTTCAAGCTTATTCCATAAGTGATTATGGAATATTAGAGTTGACCAAATAATATACCATAATACCCCTTGTCTTTTCATTCAAATTTTAAGATGGTATTAATGATACGTCCTTTTGATCATTTAATACTCAATAATCATTTATCTATCTTTTTATCCAAACACACTGTCCGCTTATAATCAATTTTCATATAAAATCATCCAAACACAAACAGTTTATTTGCCATAAACACTTATAAGTGATTTTATCACTTTTTCCAGAAACAGTCAGATTAAAATAATCACTTTCATCCAAACCGGCCCTAACTAGAACTTAAGAGGTGACATGTGACATTTTGCCATTTTTCAAGAAAAAACTAAAATAAATCTTAAAATTTCTACAATTATTTTTAAATTCTAGATTTTTCATATCGTTCTTGTTTTCTCTCCCTATCTCTCCCACACATCTCCCAAAAAATATATCCATGCATCTTGCAACCTGAGAAGAAAAACCAACATATACTCCTTCAATATTTATTAATTTTTACATACTCATTTTTATACTCATTTTTATTGTACCTGTTTTTTTTTATCTTTCACATGTATAGCACGTGCATAAATTCCAGTAAATTTGGAATTAAAAGCTGACCACACGCTGTAAACTCCGAAATGAAGAATATTCTGGTCCTTCCATTTTTAAGTTAATCCACACCTAATTAATTTAATATTTTTTTTTTTGAAAATGACTCAAGAAATGATTTGGACAAGTGGTAAGATTTGACGGAAATTGCTTGGAAGGTTCGAGTTTGAACTTGGTCCAATCATTTCATCCAAAAACAAAAGAGGACATGATGTCAATTGGCCCACGGCAAAAGAAGTACGGTTTTATATCATGGGGGAGATTGAAATTTGAGAAACTATGGTCCATTTACATTACATGCATATAGCTCAATATCAACTACAAAATTCCAAAAGCTCGAGCCACAACCCACTGCTATGTATCAATATCATTTCATTTGTTTGGAATATTTCCATCCAATTCCTGTCTGACATCAGCCTCCCCTTTCTCTTGATAACTTCAAATCTTATCCGAGATTATACAACCGACCAAAAACTTGTTGACGTGGGAATGTCTTTTATACAGTTTACTTTTTCGGGGGAAAATGGGACGATTAAGCCCATCATGATTCATTATATGTGTGTTTTTTTTTTCACATTGCGAACAATTTCAGTAAAATTACATGGGAATAATTGTAAGAGTATTAATTAGTTAAAGATGTTCACGACTCCACACATTCTAAGAAGTTTAAAATGGAAATTACGAGGAAAAAACATCTCCCTTCTATGTGATGCTGACCAATTTGTGATCACATATGATGCTTCTAAACAACATAATCAAAAGGGACACCTTAGGTTGTTTAGAGCATAGTCACAAATTCGTCATTCGGGAATAATTCGGCGAGGTCGAAAATTCAGATTCGGAGAATTATTCGGAAAAAATCGGCAGGTATTCGGGAAAGATTCGGTAAGTGTTCGGGAAATATTCGGGAAGGATTTCGAGCAATAAATTAATATATGAGACGCTAGGTTTTGATTTTGTGAATTATTTGCTGTTTTTTAAATTATTCGGTGTTTTATCACATAATTCGGGAATAATTCGCGAATTATTCGCGAATAATTCGGCCAGTTCGGCAATCACGAATAATTCGGAGATTAATTCGTTTGATCAAGAATTCGCGAATTATTCGCGAATTCGGCGAATAATTCGCGAATTATGTGACTATGGTTTAGAGAGTAGGCATAAAATCCTATTATGCATAATAATGGAGGGTCCACACTATTTGAAAAAATCCATGCAATTTTTACATTTTTCAAGCATGTAAAAAGTGATGGTAAAATAAACGGTTTACAGATAGTAAAACATTTAACGCCATTTAATTGATGTTTTGTAAATGTTCAAATAACATGGTTTTTATACACGTCTATTTTAAAGCATGTAGATCATGATAGACGGTTTGGATCATCCATATTGATTCTTAAATATGAAAATTTATAGATTGAATCGAGGAGTAGGAAGGTTGCAACTACTTAATTAAGATGGGAGGGAGGGAGAGAAGGAAGAATGATCCTGTGAGACGAGAGATCTATAGTCTAATTCCTATGACCCTTGGATCTAGTTCTATGGTTCAGAATAATAGTTTATTTTAAAATTTATTGCAAAATTCATAACAAGATGAGTAAAAAATCTCAAAAGGACTCCTTCAAAATCTCTACCCTATTTCACCTAATATTTTCTTCTTTTGTTTACCGCAACGAAACCCACCGGCTTCGCGTGCCCTCTTTCGAAACACTAAATGGGAGATTCCGGGTTCGATCCCAAATCTTCCCCCACAAACTCCCTATTACCCATCAATGGGCTATATGCCCTGCACTATTTCACCTAATATTTTCTAGTGAGGCTGTTCTAATTGATGGTAAGTTTCTTTCCTTGAAAACAATGAAATTTGAAAGTATGAATAAATTGTCAAAAAGCCTCCCTGCCTGCGTAGTAGCTGTCCAAAACTCCCTGTAATTTTCGAAATTATTGGAAAGAACATACTCTTTAAAATCTTTATGAAAAACCCATGAATTGCATGTGCCAAAAACTCTAGTGTTTTTGACCTACTCACTCATTATGCGTGAAGAACAAAACACCCATTGATCATTTATACTTCATGCAATTGGCCAAACCAAAATATGAGCTAAATGTTGGGTTCGCAGTTAAAAAGCCTAACAAACTATTGCCTTTCCTGACAAAACTCAACTAAAATTTATTTCTCCTTTTATTTTTTTATTTTGCAGGGCAAATGCAAAACTATTTACCTCATGTGTGAAATATTGGTGGGAACTGAACGTTAGCCCGTTAAATTGTGCCTCGGAAATCCAAGCAATGGCGGCCCGAAAAGCCAGTCAATTTGCTAATATAATAAATGTTAGGCAATCCATTATTGAAGGAAATGCTGAATATATTGTGCAATTTCTTCAACTGTGTAATACCCCCGAGCAGTGCGGTCTTCGGACATCATGGTGATCTGCTCTGTTCACACTCGGTGCGGTCTGTTACAGACACATGATGATCTGAGTGTAGAGCTGCTTCAGAACAATGAGATCGGATCCTTGAAGCACATTTCGAAAGAGGCCCGAACTGCATTATAAATGTAATGATACCACCCTCAGTTATGGAGTCGTCTGTTGGATGAACCGACACTCCGGAACTTGAAGGGCTTCGAAGTTAAGCGTGCTTGGGCCAGGGAAATCTTAGGATGGGTGGACCTCCTGGGAAAGTAGTCACTTATTGAGTCCGGTTCGCTCTAAAGGACAAAACCGTGTGGTTTCAGCCAGAGCAGACAATACCATCCGTACTGGGACGTTGGGGCGTGACATTTATAGTGGCCCATGCAAGTCTCTCAGTTGTTTTTAGGTGGGAGAAATGTAATACCCGAGAGCAGTGCGGTCTTCGGATATCATGGTGATCTGCTCTGTTCATACTCAGTGCAGTCTGTTGCGGACACATGGTGATCTAAGTGTGGAATTTCTTCAGAACAATTAGATCAGGTCCCTAAAGCACATTCCGAAAGAGAACCGAACTGAATTATAAATGTAATGATACCGCTCTCAATTACGGAGGCGCTTTTTGGATTAACCGGCACTCTGGAGTTTGAAGAACTCTGTAGTTAAGCGTGCTCGGGCTAGGGAAATCCTAGGATGAGCAACTTCCTGGAAAGTGGCCCCTTCTTGAGTCCCAGTTCGCTCTAAAAGACAAAACTGTACGGTTTACGTGACGAAACCTACGACGTATTTATTTTGAGAAAAATCATTTCACAAAAAAATACGCTAAGTGTAATGTAAACAAAGAGATGGGTGGAATATCTATCAACGAACTAAGTGTAATATAAGCAGTATAATAATGACAAGAATAGACAAGTAAGTGAAAATAAAATCCAACCAGTTTATATATTTACATTCCCAATATTACAAGGTTTACAATGATATAAGATATCTGAACGAGAAACATAAAAAAAAATGAAAATGTCTAAACGGATGGCATACTGAAAAGAAAGCTGAAAGGAAAACTAGGGATCGGCTTATGAAGCAAACTGGTCGTAATTCTCGGTAGTCGGTTCCACCTTCTCGGTCCCTAAATCACCTGACGAACATTTCAAGAAACAAAGAGATGGGTAGAATGCCGGTCAACGAATTTACGTTCGGTAAGTCCCCAAGAAAGATAAAAATATGAATGTGGTAAAAGAAAACATATAAGCAAAATATGAATTCTAATGTGGTTATGTAAGAGAGTTAATTAAACCTAGCAACTATATGCACATGATAGGTATCACGTCCCGCTTTCTAAAAGATAGTAACGACACATGACGAGGCCTGCGGCATATTTATTTCGAGAAGGTCATTTCTCAAAACAAATACGCTAAGTGTAATGTAAGCTGTCACGCCCCGTTTCTCAGTATACGGGCAGAGGACGCGACGGGGCCGCTACGTATTTACTCTGAAGTAAACACGCTAAGCATATCTAAGTAATATAAGTAGAATACACAAGAGACGGAATGTAAATAAACAACAACTTTATTTAACATTCTTTTTTACAATACATCTGAAAAGTAAATATATGGAATGGAAAGCAATGCCTAAACAGTGGCATAACAGAAATGGAAAATTCAGAATGCAAATGTGTACAAGTAACTAGAGCTCCGGGTCGAAGGCTAGCTGATCCAAGTCCTCGAAGGTGGGCTCGATCTCCTGAAGGTCCGAATCACCTGACGACATTCCAAAGAAAAGAAAAAGAATGTCGTCAGCGAACAAATCGCTCGGTAAGTCCCGTAAATAGACTAGAATGGAATAGACAGAATAGAGAGTATATTGTTATAATGTTGTATTTAATGTTAACGCTGTTGTTTGTAACTTGGTACAGAAGAATGCCAGTATATACGAGAGTAGTCCCACTATTCCATAGACTCAGGTATACGGAGCACAAGGAACCGTTCAGCTACGGTACAACGGCAATTGAATTCAGGTTAGGTGTATTATGGTTACATTCTTGTGCCACTTCTAACACCTTCCGTACCAGTCTACCCCTTATAAACCCCGCGATGTCTTGATTGTATTGATGTATTGTTTGAAGTGTATACTGTATATAGATGGATGACTTGTCGAAACCATGAAATCAGTAAATGGATGTAACTGGAGAATCATGTAGATGGATGTATATCCATGGTTCGGTTCAGTCAATATAGATTGATTAGATTGAATAGACGGATTCATAGATTCATGTTGTATTGAAGTTTGATACTTGAATCATATTCAAATCAGATTGATTATATTGAGACTCAGTCCGAGTCAGACAGAGTCAGACAATTAGAAAAGAAATTGAATCCTAAATTATGTTTTGATGCTATCGGTAACTGTTGCACATGGACGGCAAGATTTGTGTCCTTTTCAAAAATAATTACCGTGTTGATAACACCGTTTGTTAAGTTGTCTATCTTAAATAGGCAAGCACCCATATCTCCGGCTCCCTGAGGCTCAAGAGACAGGTCCCGCTTAAACCTATGTTTACCGGGGTCGTTATTGTAATTTAGTATAACTTGATGGGGTTTTATGTAGAAAAATAATTTTGTATAATTTTCAAAATACACCTCAAGTATTTTATTATCGTTTTTAGAGTTTTCATGGATGTATATTTTATCAATGTGACATTTCTAGTGTATAAAACCTAATTTCATAATATATGGTATTTATCTGTAATATTGGAATTGTATGGTATTTTCTTGTAAATGAGATGTTTTTCTTGAATTTTGGAAATGTGGAATATTATAAATATTAAAAATAGACATTTTGATATTAATTACATATATATTTATTTATTAAAAATATAAGTTTTATTTATAATAGAAATCACATGTTCTAAAGAAAATTGTATTTTAAATCTTTCGAGATCGTATGCTCCTTGCGGAGGTCTGCATCTCACTCTACTAGGCCCAAGAATGTGCGATAATCTGCACCATACCAAACGGGTTTCCCGAAATGGGTTGTAGAGATGCAATTGCAAAGATTTGTTAAATACACTTCTTTTAGAAAAAGGTTTTATAAGTTTAAGTAGTTATATGTAATGTCGTATTTTTCTCAAATCTATGTTCCTAAATTCCATCATGCTATGTTAGATATGCGTGTTGTGAGGAGGTAGGTCATTATCTTGTGAGTTATCTAAAGGTATAACAAGTAATTATGATGGTTTATGTCGAAACTAAATTATATGGTATTTTTCTGAAAATGTATAATAAAAGTTACAAAAATGATTAGTTTGAAGTGCAACTTGTTTTATTAAGTTTGTTAATATTTATTAGTCAATATATAAGAGTATGGTTTTATTTCGTTAAGGAAAAGCGTAGTTTTTAAAGAAAAACCGAATCGGAAGTCGGACTAACTCCGCTTCCGTCGGATTTTAATTTTGAATGTTTTTAGAATAGAGAAAAGAAGAAGAAGTATGAATTTACTGGATGATTGGATAGAGGAGAGAAAGAGGAAGAGATGGGAGTTGCCGGTGCATCGTTTCGTCGTCGGAAACTCCTTGAGTTGTCGCCGGAAGTTCGTCGGAGCTTCGCCCTTTACTAACTCCACTTGCACACAAAAGATTTGGGAATTTTCTTGAGAGTTTGGGTAGGGATTTGTGAGTGAGGGGGTGATTTGAGGGTGGTATTTATAGGAAAAATTAGGATTTTAGGGTAGTGAAAGTGTGTATTAAAAATTTGTATTACAATGGATTAAATGTGTGTTTTAATGTGCTCTGTAAATGTGCAGGAAAAACAAATAATACAGGAGTTTTGGGGGGAGTCCAAGAGTCGTCAGGGTTGAAGAAAAATGGGGTTGGACCGAGTTGAACCGGTGGCGCCGGTCGAGTCAAGCCTTTCGCCGGTATAACAAGCCTAACTTTTTGTACAACTTTCTGTACAAATTTTTTTCAAAAATACAGAAAGGGGTATTTTTACCCGAGCACAACTTATAAGTTTTTTTGTTTTTTAATAGCAAGCAGGAGCTTGCAGCTCATTGGTAAGACCTTGCACTACTGATCCAAAGCACCAGAGTTCAAATCCCATTAGCCACATTATTTTTTTATATTGTTTTATTTTAGATTTTTAGAAGTTCAAGGGTCTACACGTGCATAACTCGTAAAAACCCCACTATACAAGTAAAACAAAATAGCCCAGGGATCTTCTCTATTCTTTTCTAAAAACTCATATTACTAAAACCCGACGGAATCGGAGTTATTTCGATTTCCGATTCGGTTCTTCCTAAAAATCTCATTTTTTCTTAAATACAATCTAACTAAACCATTACATGTTGACTATTAAACATTAACAAGTCATATTGAACAAGTTCCATATCAAAAGGATCTCTATTTCAATTTTTATTGTACTTTTTCAGTAAAATACCATGTAGTTTAATTTCGACATTAAAATATCACAATCTTGCTATACCTTTAAGTAGATCACGAGGTAATGACCTACCTCCTCACAACACTCATATGCAACATAGCACAATACCTTTCGGGAACATAAAATATGGGAAAACGAAACTTTACATATAAATACCATTTACTATTAAAACCGTTTTCTACAAGATACGTATTTTTTATAAATCTTTGCAAAGCGCCTGTTCCCTGCCGAAAGACGCGAAGATGGGACCGTGCAGGTCTGTCTTGCCTGAATTTCGGGACAGATGCTATTTGGTGCTATCCGTCCATCTCTCCGAAGATGCCAAGTTGATATGGCACCGTATATCGGAGGTTTAGACGGATGCGGCCGTTGTAGCAGATTTCGTCAGATTCCTCCTCATTTGAGGGGTTTTTGATTGTGGGGACGCTCTTCCCTGCAGGCGCAAGCCCCTGTAGTTAATTACGCTACCGCATCGCGGTAACCACTTTCTCCTTCTCCAGATGGTCACTTCGTGTCGTGGTGTTTGTTTTGTTTTTGGTTGCCCGTGGATTGTATACGGAGACTAATTTATGTTGTCGCTCGTAGGGCGTGGATTAGTCCAAATCCGTATTTTCTTAGATTTGGGTTCGGGGGTTGGGTTTAAGGATACGTTAGTCTCATTTGAGACTAAGATCAACTTAAACGTTTGTTAAGGATACGTTAGTCTAATTTTTAGACTAAGATCAACTTAACGGGATCGTTTAGATCCAACAAGAGAGTATTTGGACTCTATTGTTTAGTTTAGGGATATTGCGGCCGATTACCAGTTTAAGAACATGGTGGTCCAATATTAGTTTAAGGACATCTCGGTCCAATGTTAGTTTAAAGACATCTCGGTCAAGGTTAAGGACATCATAGTCCGTGAGTTTAAAGACCTCACAGTCAAGGTTAAGGACATCATAGTCTATGGGTTTAAGGACCCCACAGTACAGGTTAAGGATATCATAGTCCGTAAAATGTATGGTTGTCGGGACCCGTCACCTCTCTGAAGACGTTGAAAGATTACAACGACAAATATCAGAGGATATCAGAGATGTACCCTTGAACCAATTTCGGTTGAGAGATCTACAGCCAAATTGGGAGTAAGATCTGTGATTTATGAGCATATGAACTCAATTAATCTGAATTGAGGACTTATGGCCAATTTGGGCTAAGTCCAATAAAACATTTTATTTTAGGCTGTTGAGCCTTTATTTGGGCTTGGCCCTTTTAACAATACTGAGCATTGATTTATATCTTGACAATGTTTTGTCTTTTATTGAATGCTGAGCATTCATTATAGCTCTGGGCTTATTAAAGAATAATTTATGTTCTGTCAGCGCTCACGTGAGGGACACGTGATGCGCTTGGTGCTTTGCGCCAGTCAAAGAGCGCAGTGCGCTTCTGCTGAGTAGCGCACACGTGAGTGACACGTGACGCGCTTGGCGTTGAGCGCCAGATGATGAGCGCATTGCGCTAATATATGAGCGCATTGCGCTATTAATTCAGTGGCGCACACATGAATGACACGTGGTGCGCTTGGCGCTGAGCGCCAGCCCATGAGTGCAGTGCGCTATTTCAGAAGCGCAAACCGCAAGTTGTCAATTGGCGCATACGTGATTGACACGTGGCACATTTGGCGTTGAGCGCCAGTCCAGAGAGCGCAGAAGCGCAGTTCATGAGCGCAAAGCGCAGTTCAAGAGCGCAAAACGCATCTGATCAATTTTATGATCTGGGAAACAAAATTTATGTTCCTTAAGAGAGACTTTGTCTCAAGATCTAAGAACAACATTTCTTATTTCTGCAGGAGATATTTCCAATCTCTTATGTTAAGGAAAGGCTTTGCCTTTATAGATCCATGATCTGTGAGAAGAATTATGTTCTTCTTTTATTTTATGATGAGATCTTTTGATCTCTTTTGTGAAAGACTTTTTGTCTTGTAGATCTATGATCTTTTTAAAGAAATGAATTTTTCTTTCTTAATCATGAGGTGATTTCATCTCTGTGTTCATCATCCTTCATTCTTACCTTGAAGAAAAATCTTCTTGTAAGAGCTTGCTCTTTTTCTTTAAGTTCCTCAAAGTTTATCGAAGGGTTTTTCTATTCTTTTTTCTTCTTCTTTTTTTATTTTGGAAAGGAGGATCATTGGTCGTTGGTACCCACCACCTCTCCGACGACACTGAGAGATTACAGTGCCATATATTGAAGGTGTGGAGGGATGTACCCTTTGAACCATGTCCCACTCATCAGGGGGGAAGAACATGCTGGAGCTTAAGCTTCTCGCTGCTGAAAAAGGCTTCTTTGCGTTCGCGCACGTGCGTCGCATGTGTTGGGCGCACATATTTGCACGTAGCGTACATGGAGTTTACGTATATGCGCATTATGGGGGGAGCAAGCTCTTATGGAGAACGAATCTCCTTTAAGTATTATTGAATATTCTCATGTGGTGCGCACGTGTGTTGTACGTGGGGCGCGCATGGCGGGCACACGTGCGTTGCACGTAGTGCATATGGCGCTTGCGCATATGCGCATTATGGGGAGGAGCAGGCTCCTATGGAGAACGAATCTCCTTTTAATATTATTGAATATTCTCATGTGGTGCGCACGTGGGTTGCACGTGGTGCGCGCATGGCGGGCACACGTGCGGTTGCACATAGCGCACATGGCGCTTGCGCATATACGCATTATGGGGAGGAGCAAGCTCCTATGGAGAACGAATCTCCTTTTAATATTATTGAATATTCTCATGTGGTGCGCACGTGCGTTGCACGTGGTGCACGCATGGCGGGCACACGTGCGGTTGCACATAGCGCACATGGCGCTTGCGCATATGCGCATTATGGGGAGGAGCAGGCTCCTATGGAGAACGAATCTCCTTTTAATATTATTGAATATTCTCATGTAGTGCGCGCATGGCGGGCACACGTGCGTTGCACGTAGCGCACATGGCGCTTGCGCATATGCGCATTATGGGGAGGAGCAGACTCCTAACTTGGAGAACTAAGCTCCTATGAAGAACTAAGCTCTTTTGAGAATTGAATCTTTTGAGGATTGAACTCTCCTTTTCTAAGAGGTATCCCCTCTTATTTATATGGGAGTGGTAGAGAAGCGATCTCTCCTTTTCCCGATGTGGGACTAAAAATGCATTCCCCATGTAGTAGAGCATTACTTTAGATTACACGTGCATAGCACATTTGCTTATAACTTTTGTTCCCGGATGAATTATGAGCCCCATAATATATCAAATCGAAGGTTTTTTCGAGATGCTTTCAATACCATCAGAATTTAGCTGTTTCTCATTTGGGAGTTTATCAAAATACAGTCCGGAAAATACTGGTTCATATTTTCTTAAGCGTATCGCTGCCATTTGATACCTTGGGCTCTTTTGCGCAGAAATTTTTGGCGGGAAAAAATGCCCCCACTACTTTGCCCACCTAAGTATATACATGGGTGAAGTAGTGCAAAGTAATTCATAGTGTATGACCAGTTTCGGGTTGGTATATAATTTTCATAAACTTGATCTGAGAAGATAACGAGCGGACACAAGCGTCGTCATTTATCATTGACTCAAATCTCGACTCTTAAGGGATATAGTTCCAAACCCTCAGCTCCATGAGCCGCACCCTTCTATTTCTTTATGTTTTACTCTGGCGTGAAGTAGTTTATATGCTCATAAGTAACTTCTCCATTTCAGTGGTATGTAGCTTTGGTAAGTGTGGCCCATAGATGATGGATAACAGTTCATCTTAGACTCTTTGTAAGGTAGCGATGGCTTAGGAAACAGGTTCAGATCTGCCGTCTAAGACTTTTCAACTTTATAAGCCATGAGGGTCTTATAAAATTTTTTCTCCCTACGAGCCGAGAGGATCTTGTAGGTGTATTTTCTCCTTAAGAATCGTGAGGATTCCTAAGTGTGTTTTCTCTTGAGAGTCGTAAGGATCTCTCAAGAGAATTTTCCCGCTTACAAGTCGAGAGGACTCGTAAGTGGTTGTTTCCCTCCTTGTCGATGTTCGACTTCGGAGAGTGTGACCCGTAAATAGTATGCAAGCGCCTATCTTAGACTGACTTGCAGGGCCCCAGTGCTTAGGAAATAGTTTTTTTTCAATGCCTAAGGCTTTTCCCTATGAGTCAAGACGAACCGAGAAGTTCTTGCAAGGACACTAATTTCCTCACGAGTCGAGACGAATCGAGAAGTTCTCGCAAGAATGTCCTAACGTCACAGTTAACCTCTGCTCTTTACGACATAGGTTCGTTAGGGTCTGTAGTACTAGGATTTTTCCCGTTGTACCGTCGCGTTGGCTGATATATTCCTCGATAGGCAATCTTGCTGTTCGAGTAGCCTTGCGACTGTCGTGTCTCTGATCCCTTCGGGGACTGGACAAGACGTCTTCAAGCAATCTTCCTAGGCAGTTTGACCGTCGGAAGAGCAAGCGTTAGGAATTTTACCATGCCGCTTTTTACTTGAGGTTAGGCTCAGTTTGGGGAGCCCCGATGAGTCATAACCACTCCGCGCTGGTGTGGGATGATCTCCGATAGTCTTTCAGGTTTTATATGAGTTGCCGTCAAGACCTTGAAGCTAGGAATATTGCCTTTGCTTCGTTTGCTTTGGCGTTGCGTCTGCTATATCGAGACGAACGTCAAGGTTGTCTCTAGGTTGTTGATGAACCGTCGAGACCTGGAACTAGGGAGTTTACCATGGCTCCGTTGTTTGATTGTCGCGTCTGAATCCTGCGGGAGGAAGACCGTTGTGGTGACATCTCGTCTGCTGTATCGAGACGAACGTTGAGGTGGTGACCACTCCGCGCTGGTGTGGGATGATCTCCGATAGTCTTTCAGGTTTTATATGAGTTACCGTCAAGACCCTGAAGCTAGGAACTTGGCCTTCGCTTCGTTTGCTTTGGCGTGTCCGAATCCTGTTGGAGGAAGGGCGCTGTAGTGACATTTTGTCTGCTGTATCGAGACGAACGTCGATGTGATGACCACTCTATGTGGGATGATCTCCGGTAGTCTTTCAGGTTTTATATGAGTTACCGTCAAGACCCTGAAGTTAGGAATTTGGCCTTCGCTTCGTTTGCTTGCATTACGTCTGCTGTATCGAGACGAACGTCGAGGTGGTGACCACTCCATGCGGGATAATCTCCGGTAGTCTTTCAGGTTTTATATGAGTTACCGTCAAGACCCTGAAGCTAGGGATTTGGCCTTCGATTCGTTTGCTTTGGCGTGTCCGAATCCTGTTGGAAGAAGGACGCTGTAGTGACATCTCGTCTGCTGTATTGAGACGAATGTCGAGGTGGTGACCACTCCATATGGGATGATCTCCGGTAGTCTTTCAGGTTTTATATGAGTTACCGTCATAACCCTGAAGCTAGGAATTTGGCTTTTGCTTCGTTTGCTTTGGCGTGTCCGAATCCCATTGGAGGAAGAACACTGTAGTGACATCTCGTCTGCTGTATCGAGACGAACGTTGAGGTGGTGACCACTCCATGTGGGATGATCTCCGGTAGTCTTTCAGGTTTTATATGAGTTACCGTGAAGACCCTGAAGCTAGGAATTTGGCCTTCGCTTCATTTGCTTTGGCATGTCCGAATCCTGTTGGAGGAAGGACGCTGTAGTGACATTTTGTCAGCTGTATCGAGACGGACGTCGAGGTGGTGACCACTCCATGTGGGATGATCTCCGGTTGTCTTTCAGGTTTTATATGAGTTACCGTCAAGACCCTGAAGCTAGGAATTTGGCCTTCGCTTCGTTTGCTTTGGCATGTCCGAATCCTGTTGGAGGAAGGATGCTGTAGTGACATTTTGTCTGTTGTATCGAGACGAACGTCGAGGTGGTGACCACTCCATATGGGATGATCTCCGGTAGTCTTTCAGGTTTTATATGAGTTACCGTCAAGACCCTGAACTTAGGAATTTGGCCTTCGCTTCGTTTGCTTTGGCGTGTCCGAATCCTGTTGGAGGAAGGGCGCCGTTGTTGACATTGCGTCTGCTGTAACGAGACGAATGCTGCGGTGGAGTTAGGATTTTGCCGTCACTCCGCTTTGTTTCGACCATGAGGTCTTTTGTTGACGTTGCGTCTGCATCCTGCTGGACTGTGAAGGAACGCCGTTGTTGACATTGCGTCCGCTGTAACGAGACGAATGCTGCGGTGGAGCTGAGATTTTGCCGTCACTCCGCTTTGTTTCGACCATGAGGTCTTTTGTTGACGTTGCGTCTGTATCCTACTGGACTGCGAAGGAACGCCGTTGTTGATATTCTGGGATGCAGATGTGACCGTCGAGACTTGGTTTTCTTTCTGATGGAGCCTGGTAGGATTATATGGTTCCCTCTTTGTTTGTGCCCCTAGATTGTATACAGGGATCGATGTGATCTCACCTGTAGGGCAAAATTTTCATTTTATATGTATTATATTTTTTTTCTTTCCACAATGTTCTATCATTTCAGCTTTTTGTATCGCAAAAGTCGCGATTGACCAATCATTTCGGCTATTTTTCGCAGTGCCCCATCATTTTGGCTATTTTGCATGCATACATTTTTACTTGCTGATTTGCAAGTTGCCTAATCATTTCGGCTATTTCATATGCATTTGTGGCTCGCTGACTTTTCGCTGCGAGTCTGGGATTTAATACCGATTTAGGCATCAGCATCGCTACAACTGGGATATTACCAGGAGCGAATCATCATTTGCCTCTGTCGATGTCGAACAAAGGTGGCTTAGTAAACAGGGTTAAGATCCTGTCGACTAAGGCTTTTGACTTCATGAGCCGTAAGGGTCTCATAAAGGTATTTCTCCCTACGAGTCGTGAGGATCTTGTAGGTGCGTTTTCTCCTTAAGAATCGTGAGGATTCCTAAGTGTATGGTCTCTTATAAGTCGTAAGAATCTTACAAGAGTATTTTCTCCTTATAAGTTGAGAGGACTTACAAGTGTCTGTTCACCGTGTAAACATATCCCTAGTCGCGGGCGAGACTTTGTTAGGGAAATGTTTATTCGCGCCCGTGTATTGTATACAAGGGTCAATACTGAACCGCTTGTAGGGCAATATCGGAGATTGTGATGGCTTAAGAACAGGTTCAGATCCCTGTAGCTTAAGACTTTTGAATCCTATGAGCCGTGAGGGTCTCAAAGGGAAATTCTCCTTACGAGTCGTGGGGATCTCGTAAGTGTAATTTCTTCTTAGGAATCATGAGAATTCCTAAGTGCGTTTCTCTTTTGTGAGTCGTAAGGATCTCACGCGGGTGGTTTCTCCTTACAGGGTCGAGAGGACCTTGCAAGTGTCTTTTAACGAGATTGCGCCTTTTCGGGTTTTCACAAAACTCGCCGGTAGCCCTGCTGTTTTTACTCACGGAGCCCTTTCGGGTTTTCATCCGTGCCCATTTCGCTTATGGGTGTACCGTTTTTTTTACGAGTCTGTGCCCTTTCGGCTTTTCACAAACATCGCTGGTAGTCCTGCTGTTTTTACTCACGGCGCCCTTTCGGGTTTTCGTCCGTGCCCATTTTGGTTGTGGACATACCTTTTTTTGTTGGTTTCAAGTGGGATATTCCACTTGACTGCAGGACTCGTTTGTAAGCCCCTTGATATCCTTTCTATTCTTTGAGAAAAAGGACCATCTTACGTAGAGATTCTTCCTCCAGTGAGAAATATGCCCCTTGTGTATACCTCGGGGGAAGCGAGTACCCACGTCGTCGCTATTTTGGTGACAGGTTGTTTCAAAGTCACTCATTTTTTTTTGTTGAGCCTCGGCAAAAAATACCACCTTACTTCCGCTTTTCATTCATCTTTATCAGATGATGAAGGGCCTTGACTCAGCTAATCCAATCAAGTCATTTTGTTCATGAGCTCTTGGAAGGCTGTCGGCTTGAAAAGGGCCATATACAAGGACGCCTTTGAATTTGGGTCAAGGATGGCTATAAGCATTCTCATGGCTGCAGCTTCATCGATGTGTTGCTTGTATTTGACCAGAGATTTCGTCATCGGGTAACACATTGAACCCAAGTCTCATTCGGTCTAACCCTTTCGTTGACCAGTGCCGTCACGGTAGTGCGTTTATTCATACTAGCGAATCTATGACAGGAGGGCATCTTCATTTCGTCGAAGGTATTCATGGAGTCATTCGGGAGTCCCGCATACCATTCGAAGGCAATGCCCGCCAGACAGCCGATGAACTGATAAAGGAGAAGTATATCAGTATTTCTACACATGGGTTCAAATCGCGCCATGTGCTGGCGAGAATTCTCAGTTCCTTTGTACATGTGGCACGTTGGAAGTGTGTACTCTGACGGGTACTGTATTTGATTGTGCCATTTCGGATACGGTCGACCAATCTTGATTGATCTATTTGCGGCTTCACTGCCGTAGTGAGCTTCGATTTACTGAGCGATATATTCGTTCAGCTTTGCTTTTAGGAATTATTTCCTTCTCAGCCATTGATGAGCTTTGCAGAGGATTTGAAATGTCATCTTTATCTTTAAGACCGACTACCGGCAGTTAATCCGCCAGTGGTTCCGATTGAACCATCATTCCAGCCATATTCTGAATCAGAAGGGCCATCTGGTTCATTTTAGTGGACATTTCTGCCGCTTCTGCATCTCTCTTTTTCAGAGCGCGCTTTAGGAAATCAATATCCGACCCCTTCTCTATTCTTTCTCCAGGCGCATCTTCGGAATTTGCCTCAGACGATGGATTAGCGTTTGATGCTGCCTGAGCAAGCATCTCCTGCAGCTTTTCACGTTGCAGTTGAACTTTTGTTAAGGACCGAGTTTGAGGTCGGTGACTAGTAGAAGCTCGAACTTTGTCTTTGGAATTCACTACATGGACTATGTGAACTACCATGCCCCTAGACTTGGGGCGTTTGGAGTTTTGGCCTTTAGAGTTTGCTTCGGGCACTTGAGCTTTATTGGGCCTCTCTTTTTTGTGAAAAGCCGCTTTGGTTTTGGGAGGAACCGCTGTATCGGGATCCGTCTTGGGATGAGTCCCCTTGTATTTGAAAGAGGATTTGTCAGAGTTTGGCTGACGTTTAGGGGAAGAGCCGCGGTTGACGACAGAGTCCTTCACTCGCTTCCGTACTTTATATATAGATGAGGAAAGTTGCTTCAGGGAGCGAACTGGTTTCTGCTCTCGTGGGATCTCCATGGGCTGCAGAGATTTCTCAAATATTGCGGTAGGAAAATTTTATCTGACCCTTCGCACCAATTTGAAGCTGTTCCTGGTTGGAACAACATTCACCACTAAGGTTGAAATAGAACCATACGGAGAACTGCCCCCAGCTCATTTTGTATGATTCCAATATCGACGTCGACCATTTCTTACGGCCGGGATTTGATTAGCTTCAGGATTTTGTCGAGCCTGCCCCCTGTTTCCTTTGAGAGCTTGAATATTCTGCCTCCTACGTCGACCTTGGTCCTTGGCATATGCCAGTTGTTTGAGGACTGATTCCGTCGGCAAAGCTGTAGCTTGGGGAACCAGCTTGTGGAAGACAGACTTCCACTGGGCTTCCTCCATCGGCGTTGAGATACCGAGGGTGGGAGGTGGGAGCATCGACCCAAAGAGAAGCCCGTTGATTTCTTGAAGAGCCGAATTGCAAAGATTTGAGGTTGCAAGTGGCCCATACTTGACTCCGCCAGATGTGACAGAACCTGAGTTGGGGTGAGTAAAAGCAAACGCCATTCTCGAAACATACGAAATGCCGGTTTCAGTATCCACTCTCCAAAGGGCAACCACAAACATACACACCGCGATTATCTGATCGTGGGAAAAACACGACACACGAAGTGTGGAGTGGAAAGAGGAAAATGTCCCACCGGGCGTGCCAGAATCTGTTCTCCGCCGAAAAACGCGACCGGGATGTTGGGACGTCCGGCCTGAATTTCGAGGGCAGATGCTAATTGGTGCTATCCGTCTACCTCTCCGAAAATGCCAAGTTGATTTATGACACCATATATTGAAGGTTTAAACGGATGCGGCCGATGTAGCAGACTTCGTCAGATTCCCCCTCATTTGAGGGGTTTTTGATTGTGGGGACGCTCGTCCCTGCAGGCGCTAGCCCCTGTAGTTAATTACGCTACCGCATCGTGGTAACCACTTTCTCCTTCTCCAGATGGTCACTTCGTGTCGTGGGTGTTTGTTTTGTTTTTGGTTGTCCGTAGATTGTATACGGAGACTAATTTATGTTGTCGCCCATAGGACGTGGATTAGTCCAAATCCGTATTTTGTTGGATTTGGGTTTGGGGGTTGGTTTAAGGATACGTTAGTCTCATTTGAGACTAATATCAACTTAAACTTTTGTTAAGGATACGTTAGTCTAATTTTAGACTAAGATCAACTTAACGGGATCGTTTAGATCCAACAAGAGAGCATTTGGACTCAATTATTTAGTTTAGGGACATTGCGGTCGATTACCAGTTTAAGGAAAAGGTGGTCCAATACCAGTTTAAGGACATTGTGGTCTATTACCAGTTTAAGGACATGGTGGTCCAAGGTTAAGGACATCATAGTCCGTGGGTTTAAAGGGACCCCACAGTCCGAGGTTAAGGACATCGTAGTCCGTGGGTTTAAAGGGACCCCACAGTCCGAGGTTAAGGACATCATAGTCCATGGGTTCAAAGGGACCCCACAGTCTGAGGTTAAGGACATCGTAGTCCGTGGAATGTATGGTTGTCGGGACCCGTCGCCTCTCCGAAGACGTTGAAGGATTACAACGAAATGTATCAGAGGGGTTCAGAGATGTGCCCTCGAACCAGTTTTGGCTGGTAGATCTGTAGTCCAACTTAGAAATAAGATCTGTTAAAGATTTATGAGCGTATGGGCTCAATTAATTTGAGTTGAGGACTTATGGCCAATCCCGGGCTAAGTCCAATCATGTTAAAATGTTTAACATTTATTTTGGGCAGTTAAGCATTTGTTTGGGCTTGGCCCTTTTAACAATGCTGAGCATTGATTAGGATTTTGACAGTATTTCTGTCTCTTATTGAATGCTGAGCATTCATCATAGCTCTGGGGCTTGCAAAAGAAAAATTTATGTTCTGTCAGCGCCCACGTGAAGGATACGTGGTGCGCTTGGCGCTTTGCGCCAATCAAAGAGCACGGTGCGCTTCTGCTGAGTAGCGCACACGTGAAGGACACGTGTCGCGCTTGGCGTTAAGCGCCAGATGATGGGCGCAGAGCGCTGGTTTATGAGTGCAGAGCGCTGGTTTATGAGCGCATTGCGCTTCTACTTTAGTGGCGCACACGTGAGTGATACGTTGTGCGCTTGGCGTTGAGCGCTAGCCCATGAGCGCAGTGCGCTATTTCAGAAGCGCAAAGCGCTAGTTGTTGAACAGCACATGCGCAATTGACATGTGGCGCATTTGGCGCCGAGCGCCCGTCTAGAGAGTGCAGAAATGCAGTTCAAGAGCGCAAAGCGCATCTGATCAATTTTATGATCATAAAAACAATTCATGTTCTTTTTAAAAGAGATTTTGTCTCAGGATCTAAGAACAACCGTTCTTATTTTGTTTCAATCTCTTATATTGATGAAAGGCTTTGCCTTTATGGATCTATGATCCTTATAAGAATTGAATTATTCTTCCCTCCTTTTTATAATGAGATGTCCATGATCTCTTTGTTGAAGACTTGTAGTCTTATAGATATATGATATGTTAAGAAGGGAATTCTTCTTTTTAACTATGAGATGATTTCATCTCTTTGTTCATCACCATTCTTTTACCTTGAAGAAAACATCTTATTTTGCTGAAAGCTATGCTTTTCTTTCTGAAATTTCAGAGCTTATAGGGGGAGGGTTCTTCTCTATATTTCTCTCCTTAATTTTTTGTTTCTTTTCCTTTTTTTTTTGAAAAGAAGGATCATTGGTTGTTGGGACCCACCACCTCTCCGACGACACTGAGAGATTACAGCGCCATATATCGAAAGTGTGGAGGGATGTACCCTTTGAACCGTGTCCCACTCATTAGGGGAAAGAACAAGCTGGAGCTTAAGCTTCTCGTTGCTAAAAAAGGCTTCTTTGCGTTAGCGCACGCGCGTCGCGCGTGTTGGGTGCACGTGCGTCGCGCGTGTTGGGCGCACATGTTTGCACGTAGCGCACATGGAGCTTGCGCATATGCGCATTATGGGGGAAGCAAGCTCCGATGGAGAACGTATCTCCTTTTAATATTATTAAATGTTCTCATGTGGTGTTGCATGTGGTGCGGGCATGACGGGCACACATGCGTTGCACGTAGCGCACATGGCGCTTGCGCATATGCGCATTATGGGGGGAGCGAGCTCCTATGAAGAACGTATCTCCTTTTAATATTATTAAATATTCTCATGTGGTGCACGTGTGGCGGGCACACGTGCGTTGCACGTAGCGCGCATGGCGCTTGCGCATATGCGCATTATGGGGGGGGAGCAAGCTCCTATGGAGAACGTATCCCCTTTTAATATTATTAAATATGCTCATGTGGTGCGTGTTCCCTGATAAAAAATCAGGAGAAGCTTCAGAAGAGGCATCACGTGCTCACACGTGACCAGTTGTCACGTGTTGGCACGTGACGTTTAAAGCAGCGGCAAAAAACACATTCACCCCCTGATCAGAAATCGAGAAAAAGCTCCAGAAGAGGCACCACGTGCTCACACGTGACCAGTGGTCACGTGTTGGCACGTGATGGTTAAGCAGCGGACAGAGAACAGAGCGCAGAAGAAGAGAAGCCCATTCCAGGGGTCACGTGGCCACACGTGACCGGCTTTAAGAGCCTGATTCTTTAACAGAATTAAATTCTGAGGACAAGTCTTTCAAATCTTTCCAAAATGAAGAAGGATTATCTAAAACAGTTAGATTAAAAATCTAAAAGTGATTAAATATCACCAATTTATGGAAAAATCTTGGACTTGGAAAGATTTCCCCCTAAATCTAACCGAAATAACAAGGGGATATCATTGGATTTAAAATCCAATGGTGAATAAAATTCACCTAAAAATCTAAAGGCCCAGATTAATGATGAAGATAAATCAAATCTCTCGATGAATAAATCAAATCTCTCAATGAGAGATTTACTAAACAAATTGATTCTTTTCCTTCTCCTATAAATAGAGGCCAAAAAAAGAAGGGGGGACTTTTTTTTTGCAGACTTTTGGACCTTTTCTTTTGATACACACAGAGAGAGATATATAGAGCTTTTGATTCTCTGCAAAAAAAAACCTTAGGTAAGAAAAGAAAAGGGAGGCTTCAAAAGAGAATTTAATTCTCAAAAGAGTTTAACTCTTATATAAAACAAAAGAACTTAGTTCTTTCTCTGGTGGAGGATCTGCAAAGTGCACATCTCCCCATGAATTGAGAATTTAATTCTCATTGGGTTGAGATCCTGCCATGCAGATCTAAAACACAGAGGAGGACCTGAGTTTTGAGAATTTAATTCTCACGAAATGATAGGAATTCAATTCCTTTGGGATAAAATTAGGGTTTAACCCTATGTTATGGGAATTTAATTCCTTCAAAATGAACAGAACTAGGGTTTAACCCTAATTGAGAACATAATTCTCACAGGAATTTAATTCCCTTAAGAAAAGAAGTTAGGGTTTAACCCTATCTAAGAATATAATTCTTCAGAAGAAAACAGGAATTTAATTCTTCTAAAAGTTTGTCGCTAGGGTTTAACCCTATGAAGAATTTAATTCTTAAAAAAATGAACAGATCTTTAAAACATGCAAAGAACCAGAGTCACGTGTTACCACGTGATCCCTGCATAGATCCATAGAAAAGAACTTTGAGGTAATGCCTCACGTGCCTCACGTGATCTCTAAAGCACACACAAGGAAACAGAAAAGAGCTATAGGGCGCCCTCACGTGACGACACGTGATCCCTAATGAACGTTCTAACAGATCAAAGCGTGAGCCCCCATCACGTGCCCACACGTGATGGCTTTCAGAATTAAGTGTGAAACACTCATCTATAGGACAAAATAAAGAGCTTTATGGCGCTCTCACGTGCTACCACGTGACCCCTTGGCTGAAGCTTTAACAGATAAGCACCAAAACTCCCATTACGTGATAGCACGTGATACTTCAAAGTATTCAAGACTTTTTAAACCAAGGGGAGTCAGGGCGCTCTCACGTGTCCACATGTGACCCCTCTCTCATTAGTGTTTAACACTAGTCTGGAGATTTTGTCCCCAGTGTTTAACACTGATTTGCTTAGTGTTTAACACTAATTTGAAAACTCTGCTCACCGTGTTCAACACTGATTATCTTTTAGTGTTTAATACTAACTTGTTAATCTTATTCCCGGTGTTCAACACTGTTGGTCTCTAGTGTTTAACACTAGTTTTAGCCCAATTGGCTAAGTTTCCAGAGGTAAAGCCTCTCCTTCAATGAACCAGCAGAGGGCCAATATCCCAAACATCATTGGACTTAGCCCAAGCTGTCCATAAGTCCTCAATTTAAACTTAACTGGGCCAATGGGCTCATAATATAATAATTGATCTTGGTTTCCAAATTGGACTACAGATCACTTAATCTACCTTCTTTCAAGGGTACATCTCTTCACTCCTTTGATACTTGTCGTTGTAATTCCTCAACGTCTTCAAAGAGGTGACGGGTCCCGATGACCACACATTGATACGGACTGTGGGGTCCTTAAACTCATGGACTATGGGGTCCTTAACCTTGACCGTGACATCTTAAAACTAACGTCGGACTGTGGAGTCCTTAAATCCATGGACTACGACGTCCTTAACCTTGACCGTGATGTCTTAAAACTAACCTAACGTCGGACTGTGGAGTCCTTAAATCCATGGACTACGACGTTCTTAACCTTGACTGTGATGTCTTAAAACTAACATCGGACTGTGGAGTCCTTAAATCCACGGACTACGACGTCCTTAACCTTGACCGCAACGTCTTAAAACTAACATTGGACCGCAATGTCCTTAAACTACCTATTGACCGCAATGTCACTAAACTAAACAACAAGGCTCCCTTAATTGCTCTCTTGTTGGATCTAAACGATCCCGTTAAGTTGATCTTAGTCTAAAACTAGACTAACGTATCCTTAACAAACGTTTAAGTTGATCTTAGTCTCAAATGAGGCTAACGTATCCTTAAACCCAAACCCCCAAAACCAAATCTAAGATAATACGGATTTGGACTAGTCCACGCCCTACGGGCGACGACATAATTCAGTCTCCGTATACAATCCACGGGCAACCTAACACAAATCAAACACACACGACACAAAGTGACCATCCGGAGAAGGAGAAAATTGTTACCGCAATGTGGTAGCGTAATTAACTGCAGGGGCTTGCGCCTGCAGGGAATAGCGTCCCCACAATCAAAAATCCCTCAAGCGATGGGGAATCTGATGAAGTCTGCTACATCGGACGCATCCGTTTAAACCTTCGAAACATGGTGCCATAAATCAACTTGGCATCTTCGGAGAAGTAGACGGATAGCACCAATTAGCATCTGCCCCGAATTTCAGGCAAGACGTCAGTCTCGCGCCGTCTTTCGGAGGGGAACAGATTCTGGCACGCCCGGTGGGACCTTTTCCTCTTTCCACTCCACACTTCGTGTGTCGTGATTCGCGAACCAATCACGGTTCGCTAATGGTTGCCCTTGGGTTTCGAAGTACTAAGATTTGGTGTTTCGTTTGCTGCAGAAAGCAAAAGGATCAATGGCTGGCAACTGCTCGAACTGCTCCAACTGTAAATGCAACCGACTCTCCGCCTCACCTGAAGGTGTAGCATATGGACCGCAGGCTGCTTCGCTATTTACTATGCCTGTGGAGCAAGTGACTCAAGCTACCACCGGGTTGTTCTTTGGGACCATGCTCCCGCCGGTGAACGTTAACATCCCAGCGCCCGTACCGGAAACTTCAAAGAAGTCGGTCTTTGATCGACTTGCCACTCCCACGGCCCCTCTCAACGGGCCGTCTAACTCTTCAGTCTTCACCAGACTGAACCTGAACTCTGATGGGCCCGCCAAGAAGCCCATAATACCGGAAGTGGCCATCCCAAAGAAGATAGCTGCTCCCGAAGTCGTTAAGGCGGCTTCTCCTCCCAGAGGGTCGGTCTTCGCGAGACCGACTACCCCTATTCCCGCTCCCGCTCGGAAATCTATTTTTGACCGGATGGACGTAGCTTCTCAACGAGCGTCAGTCTTCAAGAGGCTGACACCGGCAGCAGCCCCTCACCTGAACAGGGGGCGAGACGAAGCCATCGCTCAATCAATCCCAACAACCCGTCATGCCCGACGTCGCCACTGGCGCCGGATAAGGAAGACTTGGAGCAACTCCCCCTCCGGACTAACTCCACCAGCTCCAACGGTGGAAATTGAGGTTGCTGTTCCAACCGGGAACAGCTTCGAGCTGCTAAACTGGGTACGCAGAAATTCTCCAACTGCGGTTCTCAAAAGATCCCCGCCACCTGCGGAGAACGTTAAAGAAGCAAAGCCGGAACAGCCTCCTCAACGGCTGTCCTCCAAAATTTATAAGGTCTAGCGACGAGTTCAGGACTTGGTAATCATTCAAGATCACTCTCGCCGGCAGAAGAGGGCGAAGGTTCAGGAAGAAAAGAACCGTCATGTCAAACAACAAAGGACAACAACCGCTTGGATGCCCGCTGCAACGGCTCCCTCCACGTCGACTGCTCAAAAGAGAAGAAGGCCGGAGAAAGTCCCCACTCCTGCAGCAAATGTCAAAGACAGTAAGCCTAAACGCCCTAAGTCTGGGGGCATGATGGTGCATACCGTCTACATGGCATCTGGTAAAGAGGACAGCCGTGCATCCACAGGTCACAGACCGCTTACACGGTCAGTGACCAAAGCTCAGGAGCAACAGCAGAAGCTCCAAGAAATGATGAACGCGATGGCCGCACTCACTGGGCCGAAAGAAAGCCCCGAAGCGTCATCTAATCAACGCCAGGAGCAAGAAACTGACGCTGAATTCCTTCGTAGGATATTAGAGAAGAAGGATAAAGAGGCTGCGGAACAAGCAGCTAATATACAACGAATGGCCCTTCTGTTTCAGGACATGGTGGGAATGATGATCCAACAAGATTCTCCTGCTGAAGATCCTCCAATTGTTCTTGAAGACGACAGGGGAGAAACGTCAAATCCTCCACCCTCTCTGTCAATAGCCAAGGAGGAGACAATCTCCAAAGCTGACCTAGACGAATATATAGCTCAGCAGATACGGGTTCACCAGGCGACTGAGGCAGCTAGTCAAGTTGTCAGAACAGGGCGACCATATCCGAGCTGGTATGACCAGATCAAGTACCCGCCGGGCTATACAATACCGAAATTTCATGTCTATAAGGGGACGGGCAATCCCCACCAGCACGTTGCCCAGTTCAGGGCGCTTTGTGGCAACACCGGCGGTGATGATAAATTGTTGCTTCGCCATTTCATCGGTAGCTTGTCAGAAACGGCGTTCGAGTGGTACTCTGAGCTCCCAAACGACTCTATTAAAACATTTGCGGAGATGGAGCTGCTGTTTACCCAGTGTTTCGCAAGCGCCAGCGAACGTACCCCGATAACGGCATTGATTAATGCCAGGGTGAAACCAGGTGAGACGTGGGTCCAGTACGCTATACGCTGGCGAAACTTGTGGTCGAAATGCGAACAACGCATTGAGGAAGCGCCCGCGGTGGGCATGTTCGTGGGTACCCTAGATCCTCATGCAACTATCTTACAGTTCATGATGTTTTTTAAGCCCACCATATTCCAGGCTTTGATCGACAAGTTGGCCCAGATGGACCAGATGGGTCACAGACCGTCTCTCCCGAAGCCAGAACCTCGGAATGACAAGGGTAAAGGGAAGGCAACCTTCGTTGCGAACGCTCAGCAGCAACCCAGTGCCCCGAAGCCGACGGATCAGCTGGAAGAAAGACGGCGGTATTACAATGAGAAAATGAAGTGCCCCTACTCATTCCCGCAAGATAAGACGAAGAGACTATTCGAGCTGGCGGTACGCAACGGGCTTATCAACTTGCCAAACCCAAAGAGACCACCGCAACACAATGAGGTGAATAACCCCAACTACTGCCCTTACCATCAAACGGTAAGCCATCCGATTGAGAATTGCTTCGTCTTCAAAGGATGGACTGAAGATCAATACCTACAAGGCAAGTTTGCGCTGTCCGAGAAGTGGAAGGTGAACCCGCCACAACTTCACACTGCCATGAAGACGGAAGCACCAGGGGCAACCTGTTCTTTCATTGAAGAAGCTCCATGGGAAATCGTGCTTTCAGCAAAAACCAAAAGAATGCTGAATGAGCTCCAGACATGCCCGGCAGTCAGGTGGAAGAACCCGCTGGAACCCCAGATCATTGAAGGGATGCTGGAGCCGCGCCCAACTCCAAAGATCGGTGGTGATGGCCCGAGCACTCACAACCAGCCGTCGAAATCTTCAAAGAAAAAGAAGAAGAAATCTAAGAAGCCCGTGAAGCCTTGAAACAAGCGTACGGACTTGCAGAAGCAGATTGACGCGCTGGAAGAGTACAATCAAAAGGTGCAGACTCCCATCACACTCCAAGAGTTCCTCAACCACGTCTTTCGAGAGGAAGATGATAGAGAAAGCTCGTCGGATGAATCCGAGGGATACGTGGCGAGTTGTCATGTGATCTCCCACTCGTTTTCGGACGATGAAAAAACTCCTGGCACTGATAAGCTGGGGGCACAGCCTGAGCCCGAACTTGTGTTGCCGACAAATGAAATGATCGACGCCTTTCTAGACGAGATTCGTTTGAAAAGTAAAGCCGATCGGAAGCATGAGACAGCCGCATCAGAAGGAGCCAAACACAAGCGACTAAACGAAAGAGTCGAAGCACTCCCGCCAGATCAAAAGACATCCGATGAGGACAAAAACAGATTCAAGACGAGGAAAAGGTTTGCCAAAGCCATGTCAATGGGAATGAAACTACCACCCTCGGAAGAAAACGCGCTCAATGGGGCGGAGAGACACCCTAATTACTGCTCATATCATCGGAAGATTTTACACCCCACTGAGGAGTGCGATGCCTTTAAGACATGGTGGCAGGGACATGTTGCTCATCGGCAACATTTTAAGCAAATGAAACGCAGAACTCGTCGGGAGCAGAGAAGTACGACCGAAGGACACAAAAGAACTACCGGTAACTGTTACACGGTCAACGCCGGGGGATCGCAAGTGCTCACATTCGGGAGCGATTCTGATGAGGAAATGGCTCTTAGCCCCCTCTTTAAAGAGTCCACCTCGGGAAAAGAGGAAGAACCAGAGACCTGTGAAAACATTCAGCTGCGCAATCGCACGCTTCCGGAAAAGAATATCGGACCCGCAACTAAAAAAGATAAGGGAAAGGAAAAGGTCGCTGAGGATATCATCTTAGATGACCAAGTTATGAAAGAGCTGACTGCCAAGGACCCGCCTAAGAAGAGTAAGGTGGACTACAACATCCTGGCGCACCTAAGGAAGCTACCTTAAGAGCTCAGCATTCTCGACGTCCTCTTATTATCAAAAGAAGTGAGAGATTCATTAATCAAGGCGCTACAAGAGCCCGAACAATTCCAAGCCTTCCTCGCCGAAGAAAGGATGAAGGATGAACTGGAAGAAGTGCACACGGTCGATATCACTTTCGGTGACGAAGACCTTCTCCTCGGGACGTGCGACCACAACCGTCCCCTATACATCTCTGGATACTGCCATGATATCAAGATAGGCAAAATCTTGGTTGATAATGGATCCTCCGTCAATCTTCTTAATATTCGGGTGTTGAAGGAAATCTGCATAAGCGTTCAGCACCTCGCTCGTGATAAAATTACCATCTCCGGTTTTGACTCCCAGTCGTCACGGACTCTCGGATCTGTAATATTAACATTACGCTTCGGACTACTCGTCACCGACATTAAGTTTCATGTCATTGATACCAAGACCTGCTACAACGCCTTGCTCGGTCGTCCCTGGTTACACGAGTACAACATCATCCCTTCTACGCAACATCAGTGTATGAAGTATTTCAAGGATGGTCTCGAGTATACCGTAATAGGTGATCTAAACCTGTTCTCCGTAAACGAGGTCCGCAAGTACGAAGATGCAAAGTACTTTTTGCCAGATTTCGAGGATACAGAGAGGTGTCGAAAACCGGAGAGCGAAGCCGCCGCCACCATTCCTGTTTTCAGGAGTGATATCGAAGAAGAAGAAGAGATAGTTTACGCTGGGCCGTCTCGACGCAACAACCCGGGACCGTCCGCCCCCATATTGATCTTCGGAAGTGACTCGGAAGATGAGGTTAATGCTGTGTTCTCCAGTCGGCCGTCAATATAAGCATCCCCTGGCGATGATCAGAGTTTGCAAATCACCATGACTCCGCGGGAGCACTACAAAGATCTTGACACGCTTGAAGCTCACAACGTGCAAGACCTGCAGACGTTTTACGTCCCTCCCAAGCGAAAAGGCGATCCTATTCTATCGATCCTCGGAAACAAGAGTAGAGAAAGAGATCTGGCATGGCGCGGATTCTACACTTGATAAGATTCAACCCATCCGTTTGCCCAGATATTACACAAACGGATTGAAAAGGCTATTGAAGCGCCAAGGGGTACCCTTAAAACAGACTACTCGACAAGCTCGATTCTATAACAGGATTTGGGATGTCCCTGGGACTTAGCGCAAATTGCCCAATGGGAAAATGGAAACACTTGGGCTTGGATACGTAAGAGCCGGGAAACGGGAACGAGTCCATGGTAGCTACGCCATATACAACTTTGATGAAGAAGAGGACGCTCTGTCAGGAAATGCCAACCCCTCATCAGGACTGGATCCCGCAATCAAAGTGCCGAGTCCGTCATTTGAAGAGCGAATGGACAAGCTTATCAGGAAAGCGGGTCAAAAAGCTCGGGACGACCATAGTCGCGAGATGGCCATCTACGAGAAAGCCAGGATGCAACGTCTTCTTCAACAGGCTGCCAAAGACGAAAATACTCCTCCCTGTCAACCTCTTGTGCAAAAGGCCCGACGCAGAGGTAGAAACAAGTCAAAGAGCAGAAAAGGCGTTCGACGACGACAAAGCAGGACCGAGAAGTCACGCGATCGGAAATCGAGCAGTCCAGAATTGTCCCTTATGAAAAAGATGAGTCAGGCATACTCTTTTCCTCAGAATAAAACACGGAAGATACTCGACCTCGCTTTAAAATATCGAATGATTACACTTCCGGAGTCTAAACACCCTGGACAAGCTAACGAGGTCTCTCATCCGGGCTATTGCTCTTATCACCGAGCCATAGGACACACTATCGAAGACTGCTTCACCTTCAAGAACTGGGTCGAAGACCAAAACCAGCAAGGCAGATTTGCTCTATCCGACAGCTGGAGGGTAATGCCGCCACAAAAGCACGAACCAAAGCCACAAGAGCAGAACCAGATCCACACCGGTCTTGGAAGCGAGCTCGTACCTGTCGTGTGATAACGATATCAAAAGAAGAACCCGAGAATATGGATGACTTTCCCTGGTGCTTCGAAAACAATGATAACGAGATGATCTCAGAGTTTCCACCGGCGCCAAAAGAGCTGGAAGATGGAATATACACTATTGCGGATAACCTCAAGAAGATTGATTTAAGGACGACAGACGATCCTCGACCGACATTTGTCAGCGAGCTGCTATCTAAAGAAAGAGTGGCTGCGTTAAAAGACGTGCTTATGCAGCATAGAGATTGCTTCGCATGGAACTATTCTGAAATGCCAGGACTAGATCCAGAAATTGCTGTGCATAAATTGGCAATATCCCCGGACGTCAAGCCAGTCAAACAGGCGCCAAGAAGAATGCGGCTCGTGTTAGTTATATGTATGCCCTAGAGGCCATTACTGTACATAGGATGTATATTGTAGTGGATGCTGGGACATATATAGGGAGGACTTTCTTGCTCGACATGATAGTATGCGATCTGGTTGCTCTTTACCTTAACGTGTATACTGATTGTCTCTCTGTTACATGTTGGTAAAGCCCTTAGGATGTGTACTTGACTACCTGGACTATGATGCGGATCATACTAGTGGGGACATGGTAGTCTATAAGTACATCCTTCAAGGTCCCTAGTCGTGGGTGTATGGAGACGGGACATCGATATACCAGATTAGACTAGCGTATACCTTCTCGACCCATACAGATGGGCGATGGATGATCCCATATCCATTGGTGTTTGACATCAGAGATGATATACGGGTGCTCAGTGGAGACTGGGTACACTGGACGGACTCGCCGAGAACTCCCAGATGGTATTATACCTTACGTCAGATGGCAGTTCTCTGGTGACACTGGTACAGAGTAGTCTGTTGACCTGAGATCGTCATAGAGTCTTGTGTGGTTCCCACTGTGCTTTGATTTCCATCTTACCACGTCCAAGAGGGCGTGCAAAACGGTGGTTTTTGGGTACAGTCCCGAGTCACATGGAGGCAATGAGCGATAGGAGGGGATTCGTCTCTCCCGTATAGGGAGTTGATGTTGCACTGTGTTCGATTGGCTATAACCGGAAATCCCTGGTCAGGGTTGCTGAGATTTACTAGTAAGTGTTACCAGTAGTTTCTAGAACTGTTATAGACCTCATATCGACACGACTTATTGAGCTATTGGGGTCTGACGTTTACCACCCCTATGCGAGATATGCGACATATCAGACGATCAGACCGGACTGTACGGTAAGTGTTACTGGTTGGATTCACAGGAGTGTGAGCGGGCTTGCTCGTCGATCTTCTGATCGCTCAATACCCGGGTGGCCGTTACGTTTAGCAGACCGCTTGCGGCTTGTGGGTGTTTGATATGATCATCACCTGCTGCCGGCGTATTGACGAGTCTTTAGAGTCCTACACAGAGGTTTCCTGGCTCAAGCGAAACGAAATAGGAGCGCATATGAGATATGTGCGGGACCGAGAATAATACCAGTATATGATACTGTATTTGATTCTCGCGATTTGTAACATTGATCGGTTATATGCGATATAGCCGGGTTATCGGATCAAGTGTTGATTCGATAAGTTGTTACTATTGATATTAGTCGGTTATATGCGATATGACCGGATCGTTAAATCAAGTGTTGATTTAATGATTTAATGCATAATTATATATTTGATATATTACTTTGCATTAACTAGTATTGGTTCACTTTAAATGGATTTTCTCACTTGGTTTGTGCACATTGTATATGTGATATACTTTTGTACATTAGTATGTATCATGTTTGATGATACATGCTTACTTGAGTTTGTGTAAAGTTTAAACCTTGGTTAAGTAAATGGTTAGGGTTTCATTTGCTTATTTATTCATTTATTTATTTATTTCTTTTTGGCAAAATGAAAAGAAAAATGGTAACTTTATTTGGATGAATGTTGAAGCTTCATGAAGCTTTGACTAAGTCACCATTTTTGTCTTCATGCTTAACCCTAACCATTGACTTAACCCTAGTTTATTCTCTACACTTGACCATGGTTTAATTATGATAAGTATTCATTTTAATTTCTTTTTGGAATGAACTTATCATATTACTTCATCTTCTTCTTCTTCATCTTCATGAAGAGAATCTTGCCTCCATCAATGGCAACTCTTGAAAATGAGTGAGAAATCCAATTCTAAAGTGAACCCACTTCCTGTTTCTTCATCCTCTACCTCTTGCCAAGTAGTAGAGTGTGTTTTCTTCATAAGTTTCATGACTTGTTGAAGTGGGAGCTTGATCTTGTGATGCCTCGACGTAGATCATCTTCGGCACGAAGCCGACGACCTTGCCCGCCCATTTCTCCGATGAAGCCGACGCTAGAGCCCGGGTTTCCGTTTGGACAGCGAGGAGACTTCATTGCGGAGCTATGGAGGTGGAGGACCGGATCTACAAAGGTTGTATATCCGTTCTCTTAGTAAAATAGTTTACTAGTTTCTTTTTGCCTAAAATTCTAGCCAACGATCCGTATCTAGGGTTTCTCGGCACCCCAAAATTTGAAATTGGCATGGTTGATGCCTTGTGAGACCTCACTAGTGTGCCTAGGAATCCTACAGTGGTATCAAAGCCTAGCTAGAGCCTTAGGCGATGCGTAGACGCAATTTGAAGTCCGATCGAACCAAAACCCGAACTCGAAACATGCTCTCTGGACTTTTTTCAAAAACAGGGATTTTTGTGAATTAAAAATTGCCAAAAAATTCAGCAGGGAATCCTATGAGTTACTGTGAAGCACGTGACTCTAAATCGACCAAAGAGCCGCGGAACCGCGGCCCCACCCTGGGTTTCGCGGCGGTTCCGCGGCCATGTTGGTGATTTAGGCCACGTGTCTTGCACAGTAATTCTTGTGTCAAAGTGCTGAGTCTTCTGAAAATTTTTATATTTTATTCAAGAGTTGAATTTTCTGGGGTTGTTTTGGGGACTCGATGATTCGATCGGATTATCAGATTTTGTCTATGTGGCTTTCCGGATAAATTTTAGAGTATGTTAAAAAGTTCGACCGGATATAAATACCCAATTTTTCCTCTGTCGGGAAATTTCCAAGTGTTGGATTTTTCCGTAGTTTAAGGACGTTCTGAGTAGTGCAAGTAACGCGATGGTCTCTCTAGAAGACAACAAACCTTAACTCGATTATGTGACCGTCTTGAACTGCCCTTTGAACCTTAGGGTTTGGGGCAGTACGGCGTGCCACATGTGAGGCGTTGGCTTGACCCTTCTACGGCTGGACCGTTGGTACTGAGGCACGAAGTGAATGTTTTTAAACTTATTTCAAGTGTTGATCTGTTTCGGGAAAACTTGGGTGTTCGATTGTTCGATCGGAAAGTTTAACATTTTCTATTTATCCGGAATGGGATACAACATTTGGAATTCACAATAGTTATGAGATAACTGAATGAATGTTATAAACATAGCGTTTTAGTCTCACTTGATCGGTTGCCACGGAATTTTGATGTGATCAAAAGTCCGTCGCAATCACGTAGCGTACGCGGATACTCGCCGGGTAAACTTAATAGACAGCCTCGCCCCATAGCCCCGACCAAGTGAGTGTAGGAGAACCCCGTCGCCGAAAGCATCCGTTCGGGTGCTCGCGGCAGCGGTGTTCCGCCTTGGTGCACTTCGTCGACGGCGTCGGGGGTGCGGCCGTCTACTAAAGTTTGCGACGAGCATTCGATCAGGATGTCGGGAATCTTGTTGAATTACCCGACTTGATATTGAAAAGAGTTTTCAATAATGAGACTAAAATGCGGGGTTTATAATTGTTAGGCATGCGATGTCTAAGGTATTCATTTGATTAGGCATACGATGTCTATGCAAGTTGCGGATTCCAACTGTTGTAGTTTTACACTTTCTTTTATGTGACCGTAAGTGTAATATGTGATATCGCCGGTTTCGTTGCTATATGTCAACGACAATTGGGATACGCATGTTTACTTACGTTGATGACATGTGATGTTATGTGTTGCTGGATATGTTATATTGGATCGTCGTGTTAGAATAGCCGGGTTTTTTTTATGTGAGATGAGTGTTTTTCATTTTCATTCATGTAAAAACTTGTATGTAATATTCTTTTATTGAGGCACTTCCAGGTTGCGGAAGATGTCACCTTTTGTATATTATTTACTTTTCCGCACTGGGATAGACCCAAGGAGGGGAGCACAAGTAACCGGGTTCTGGAGTCCAGTGGGAGACCAACTCGAGGAGTCGAGTCCGGGTCTCCTAACTCTGGAATTGGTAGGGTTGCTTGCCGCTCTCGTAGGGGTCTAGGGGTGTGGGGTTGGCTATTCATCACGACCGTGGAATCCGTGTTTTATACTGGCTCGTATTGAAAACACGGACGTCCTAGTATATCCAATATTTCATTTGTATCTTCTGCTGCGATATCTGTGATGTGATCATGTGATGTTCTGTGATAGATTCTGTATATAGTATATATGATATATTATATAGACGTTACTTATGTTTTACACCCGCGCTAGCCCTGCCCCGCTCTGCCGTTAGTTACCTAACCTAACGGTGCACGAGGGGACATTGAGGCGAATGCGGATGGCATAAGTGTACGTCGTATTTATCTGTGATGTTTAGGTGTTTAAATGATGGGACTTCATTAATGTGATTAATGAAATAAAAGAAACCTAAGATGTTGCAGAATCGAATTTCAAAATAAAACAGGTAGCTACAGTTCTTGCTTTGCACAGCGGTATATGTGATATATCCTGCACCTTATTCGATGAGGAAAGGACCGAGATCCCTTCACCGGGAGTGACTCCTTTAGCAATAACTGGCAGATGCTACACACTCGGTTTGTCTTTTGATTGCTTTTAAGAGTTTTTGCTTTGCACAGTGATATATATGATATATCCCGCACCTCATTCGACGAGGAAAGGACCGACGATTCCTTCACCGGGAGTGACTCCTTTAGCAAAACTAGAAAAGCCTCAAAAACACTCCATTTCAAAATTCATTCGATCCTACAACGATATCAAGTTCATTACGCAATAGGTTTTCAGAAAAACCTGTCGTAGCCCTCCGTCATTTCAGATAAGTCCTATTTAGTATTCGTGCTACGTTTGTTGACCTCCGTCAAGGCGTAGTGTGCGGTAGCTAACTAGTATTTATCTGCTTATGCATATGATGCAGATTGGATTAGGGTAGTCGTGCGGCCTTGTTGACCTCCGTCAAGGGTCGTGCGGGTGGGTTTAATTCGATCAAGAAATGACGGGTTGAACTTGACTAGTAGCCTATGGTTTGTTGACCTCCGTCAAGGTCATAGGGTGCTAGGGGCAAAATTATCGGGAATTTCAAGTGTTGAAATTTGCAATGAGATTGCATACCTTCTATGAGATAGTTGGATCCCGATACCCGCTGCGAGTAAGAGTTACTCCTGGGAGAGTTTTACACATTACAATTAGCCAATCAAGTAGGTGTCTAGAAAGGTGTTAACGAGGTTACGCCTCTGGGAAAACGAGCTTTACATTAATTAGGTTCGTGCGAAAGCACGGGGGACCTCCCTCAAAGTACCGACACTGGCCTGGCTGAAAGATTGGCGAACTTGTAGTTTGTAATTAATCCCGGCTAGTCTTTCCTTTTAGGGTTTGAAGGAAGATTTGATAAAAAGCAGTGGGAGCCATCCTGATTAGATAAAATAAAAACCAATCTATTCTTGCTAGAGCGCACGCTGAGTGTTTTCTTCTCTCTCTCTCCAGGTAGCGACCATATCACGCCTTAATCAAGATAATAATACGGATTTTTGACCGAACCCGCTTGTTATACTGAGCTGGGGAACGTTGGTCCCGCTCCAACTTATAATTGTTATAAGACAGAGCAGGAAATTGGGGATTACCAGAATTCCCGTGCCGCCCAAACGAAGAGAGTGCATGATGATGCATCATCTTCGGGTGTGTTCATTACAAAGAACCGTTTCTCAGTATCCTTTATGTCCTGGGTATGTAATACCAGATCAGGATCCCAGATATGTAATCTGTTACATAGGGCTACAGATAGGTAAAGAACTGAGGACGGGTGATAAGTTTCATGAGGCAGAAAATGGGGCAAGAGTTGCAACCAAGTCTGTTGGTCACTGTCACCCTGTATTACTAATACATTGATTCTGAACGAATGTTATTAGATACCGAACCTGATATACAAAATCATATCAGTCTCTTTAGAAGTAAAGAAATGATAAAATTTTGTATTGATGGATAATGTTTTGAACATTTCCTATATCAAAAGTTGATCGGTTCAGGCACGTTATCTAAAAGCATTGATGTTCTAAATCAAACTACAGTTCTTAGTATACGGAACACACACAAGAGGAAGAGTTCAGAAATGAACGAATCCTTCTTGAGGCATTGTAGACTAGGTCATATCAATGTGACCCGACTAGCTGAAGTTACATGTAGATGCATATTTAAATCAGTTTGAATTTACATCTTGTGAAACTTGCCAGTCATGTCACAAAGATAAGATGACCAGAGCTCTGTTTAATGGAAACAGAGAAAGAGTTAGTGAACTCTTGGGATTGATACATGTTGATGTATGTACGGTCCCCTGTCTACATATGCCAAGACCGGTTCTTTGTACTTCATTACATTCTCTGATGATCTCTTTAGATTCAGACATATGTTCCTGTTGAAACACAAGTCCGAACCTTTTGAGATATTCACAGAATATAAGTTAGAAGTAGAGAACCAAAAATACGGGTATAAGTATTATGTCCTATGATGAGATCAAGGAGAAGAATACTTGAGCACGGAAATCCTGGACTATTCTAAAGGAGAATGAGATTCTCTCTCAGCATTACTCCTCCGTATACACCATAGCATGATGGTATATCGGGGCGGAGCAAAAGCACCCTATTAGATATGGTGCGCTCTATGATGAGCACAGCTGAGTTACCTATTTCCTTTTGGGGATATGCGCTGGAGACAGCAACATACCTATTGAATAGGGTTCAAATCAAATCTGTTGCCTACCGCTTCATATGTGATATGGAAAGGGAAGAGCCCATGTCTTAAGTTGGTTAAGATTTGGGGTTTTCCGGCCTATGTCTAAAAGCAAAATCCGGACAAGCTCGAGGCAAGATCTATTGTGTAGAACTGGAAATGTTCCAGCTATACAAACTGCAGCTGATGATTTGATAGAACCAAAGGATTCAGTAGAGACCAACGAACCTTAGCCTCTCCGCCGATCTAGTAGGGTTCCTCACCCACCTGAGAGATACTTTGGTTACTCTATGACAGTGGGAGCGAGGATTGCATCATGAGATGATGACCCAACTAGTTTCGAGCTGGCCATCAGGAGTGGGACTCTGTAAGAATGGCTGGATGCTTAGCGATCTGAGATGGAATCCATGTACACCAACAAAGTATGGACTTTGGTTGCTATATCTGAAGGGTTAAATCCCCATCAGAAGCAAGTATATCTTGAGAAGATTACTTGGTGTAGATGGAAAAGTTGAGACTTTCAAAGCTAGACTTGTTAAAGGTTTTCGTCATCGACCAGGCGTGGATAATGATGAAACCTTTTTCCAGTGGCTATGCTTAAGTCCATCCGGATCCTACTTGCCACGGCTACGTACCATGACTACGATATCTGGCGGTTGGGTGCCATGACTGCTTTTCTAAATACTCTTTTAGAAGAGAACGTCTATAAGTACACAGCTAGAGGGCTTCGTAGACAGTGGGAGTAGCGGAAACGTGTGCAAGATGCTTTATAGGATAAAGCAGGTATCGCGGAGTTGGAACATCTATTTTGATGTGTTAGTCAAAGAGTTTGACATCATCAAAATGGTAGATGAACCTTGTATAAACAAAAAGGTAGTAGGGAGTATGGTGATGATCCTCGTAGAGTACGTGGATGACATACTCTTGATAGGGAAATAGTTTCCTATGCTACGCTCGATCAATCTCCGCTTATCACAATGATTCTCCATAAAGGATCAAAGTGATACCTCCTAAATCCTGGGTTTTGGATCTATGAGATAGATCTAATTGGATGTTAGGATTCTCATTAGTTGTAGTGAGATGGTATCAATTGGTCCTGGGGAGAATCACTGGAAGTGTTCCAGGGTGATAAGGACGACTGAATGTCTGTCACAGGCTTTGTCTTTACCCTCAGTAAAGGGACGGTATGTTGGAAGAGTTCCAAGCTAGATACCGTGGCTAACTAGACGATAAAGGCACGATATATCGCTACTTAAGATGCTACCAAAAGAGGATGTTTGGGTGTATATTGGTTCATGAGATGAACTACGTTCCAACCATTGTGAGACAATGGAGTTGTGGCTTATGCCAAGGAACGCCCGTCCTATCAGTGATCCGGACATATTCTAAGGCAGTATCACCTGATCATGGAGATGGTTGATCTCCAGGGTGATCGAGGTTAGGAGAGTAGACTCAGAGGACAACACGGCGGATCCACTCACGAAGGCCAATTCCCAGAGAGAGATTTTTAAGGGATGGTTGAGTATGAGATACTGCAACCACTGCTACAGATGGCCCTAGTGCAAGTGGGAGATTGTTAGTTATATGTATGCCCTAAAGGCCATTACTGTACATAGGATGTATATTGTAGTGGATGCTGGGACATATATAGGGAGGACTTTCTTGCTCGACATGATAGTATGCTATCTGGTTGCTCTTTACCTTAACGTGTATACTGATTGTCTCTCTGTTACATGTTGGTAAAGCCCTTAGGATGTGTACTTGACTACCTGGACTATGATGCGGATCATACTAGTGGGGACATGGTAGTCCATAAGTACATCCTTCAAGGTCCCTAGTCGTGGGTGTATCGAGACGGGGCATCGATATACCAGAGTAGACTAGCGTATACCTTCTCGACCCATACAGATGGGCGATGGATGATCCCATATCCATTGGTGTTTGACATCAGAGATGATATACGGGTGCTCAGTGGAGACTGGGTACACTGGACGGACTCGCCGAGAACTCCCAGATGGTATTATACCTTACGTCAGATGGCAGTTCTCTGGTGACACTGGTACAGAGTAGTCTGTTGACCTGAGATCGTCATAGAGTCTTGTGTGGTTCCCACTGTGCTTTGATTTCCATCTTACCACGTCCAAGAGGGCGTGCAAAATGGTGGTTTTTGGGTACAGTCCCGAGTCACATGGAGGCAATGAGCGATAGGAGGGGATTCGTCTCTCCCGTATAGGGAGTTGATGTTGCACTGTGTTCGATTGGCTATAACCGGAAATCCCTGGCCAGGGTTGCTGAGATTTACTGGTAAGTGTTACCAGTAGTTTCGCGAACTGTTATAGACCTCATATCGACACGACTTATCGAGCTATTGGGGTCTGACGTTTACCACCCCTAGGCGAGATATGCGACATATCAGACGATCAGACCGGACTGTACGGTAAGTGTTACTGGTTGGATTCACAGGAGTGTGAGCGGGCTTGCTCGTCGATCTTCTGATCGCTCAATACCCGGGTGGCCGTTACGTTTAGCAGACCGCTTGTGGCTTGTGGGTGTTTGATATGATCATCACCTGCTGCCGGCGTATTGATGAGTCTTTAGAGTTCTACACAGAGGTTTCCTGGCTCAAGCGAAACGAAATAGGAGCGCATATGAGATATGTGCGGGACCGAGAATAATACCAGTATATGATACTGTATTTGATTCTCGCGATTTGTAACATTGATCGGTTATATGCGATATAGCCGGGTTATCGGATCAAGTGTTGATTCGATAAATTGTTACTATTGATATTAGTCGGTTATATGCGATATGACCGGATCGTTAAATCAAGTGTTGATTTAATGATTTAATGCATAATTATATATTTGATATATTACTTTGCATTAACTAGTATTGGTTCACTTTAAATGGATTTTCTCACTTGGTTTGTGCACATTGTATATGTGATATACTTTTGTACATTAGTATGTATCATGTTTGATGATACATGCTTACTTGAGTTTGTGTAAAGTTTAAACCTTGGTTAAGTAAATGGTTAGGGTTTCATTTGCTTATTTATTCATTTATTTATTTATTTCTTTTTGGCAAAATGAAAAGAAAAATGGTGGCTTTATTTGGATGAATGTTGAAGCTTCATGAAGCTTTGACTAAGTCACCATTTTTGTCTTCATGCTTAACCCTAACCATTGACCTAACCCTAGTTTATTCTCTACACTTGACCATGGTTTAATTATGATAAGTATTCATTTTAATTTCTTTTTGGAATGAACTTATCATATTACTTCATCTTCTTCTTCATCTTCATGAAGAGAAGCTTGCCTCCATCAATGGCAACTCTTGAAAATGAGTGAGAAATCCAATTCTAAAGTGAACCCACTTCCTATTTCTTCATCCTTTACCTCTTGCCAAGTAGTAGAATGTGTTTTCTTCACAAGTTTCATGACTTGTTGAAGTGGGAGCTTGATCTTGTGATGCCTCGACGTAGATCATCTTCGGCACGAAGCCGACGACCTTGCCCGCCCATTTCTCCGATGAAGCCGACGCTAGAGCCCGGGTTTCCGTTTGGACAGCGAGGAGACTTCATTGCGGAGCTATAGAGGTGGAGGACCGGATCTACAAAGGTTGTATATCCGTTCTCTTAGTAAAATAGTTTACTAGTTTCTTTTTGCCTAAAATTCTAGCCAACGATCCGTATCTAGGGTTTCTCGGCACCCCAAAATTTGAAATTGGCATGGTTGATGCCTTGTGAGACCTCACTAGTGTGCCTAGGAATCCTACAGCTCGAGCTTGAGATGAGCATCAACGCCGAGGTCAAGAAGCTGATCGACTCCGGCTTCATCCAAGAGGTTCAATACCCTGACTGGATTGCCAACATCGTCCCGGTAATGAAGAAAAATGGGACAGTGCGCATATGCGTGGACTTCCGGAATCTTAATAAAGCTTGCCCGAAGGACGATTTCCCAGTACCGGTAACCGAGCTGATGATAGATAACACGTCCACTCACGAGGTTTTCTCTTTCATGGACGGCTCATCAGGGTATAATCAGATAAAGATGCACCCCGAAGACCAGAAACATACCGCTTTCCGGACCCCTTTGGGTATATTCTGCTACAAAGTTATGCCCTTCGGTTTAAAGAATGCCGGTGCCACCTATCAAAGGGCTATGACGAAGATCTTCGATGACCTCATATATGAAATCGTCGAATGCTGTATCGACGACCTCGTCGTGAAAAGCAAATCATACGAGGAATATCTCGAGCATCTGAAGACTGTATTTCAACGCTTTTGGCAATACAACTTGAAGATGAACCTTCTCAAATGCGCGTTCGGGGTGTCCTCAGGCAAATTCCTAGGATTCATTGTTCGGCACCGAGGCATCGAGATAGATCCGTCGAAGATCAAGGCGATCATGGAAATGCCACCGCCAAGGACTCTCAAAAAATTGCGGTCTCTCCAGGGGAAGCTCGCGTACATCCGGCGATTTATAGCCAACCTTTCAGGCAAGTGACGGGCTTACAGTCACCTGATGAAGAAGGGAATCCCGTTCGTCTGGGACCAAAAATGCCAAAGCGCGCTAGACGAGATTAAACAGTACCTGCAGAACCCGCCGGTGTTGGCTGCTCCGGTTAAGGGAAAGCCCCTCATTCTTTATACAACCGCCATCGAAGGTTTCTTAGGCGCATTATGGGCACAAGGGAATGATCAAGGGAAAGAAAGAGCACTCTACTATTTAAGCCGAGTTCTGCTGGGGGCAGAAAGCAACTACTCCTCTATTGAAAAACACTGCCTGGCGTTGATCTTTGCCATAACCAAGCTCAGGCACTATGCGTTGGCGCATGAAGTCCGTCTCATTTCGAAGGTGGACCCCCTCAAGTATTTAATGTCGAAGGCCATACTGACTGGTCGACTCGCTAAATGGGCCCTGCTCTTGATGGAGTTCTCGATAACATATCAGCCTCTCAAGGCAGTGAAAGGCCAGGCCATCGCCGACTTCCTCGCTGAGCATCCGATACCGGCCGATTCCCCTCTAAATTGTGAATTGCCAGACGAACACGCGTTTGATGCTATTGACGATGGTAATATCTGATGGGAGCTTTATTTCGATGGAGCATCTTCCGTGAAGAAGCGTAAACAAAGCACCCCTATAATTAAATCAGGGGTGGGTCTCATCTTCGTAACTCCACAGGGAGGGATAATGCGCTTTGCTTTCTCCCTAACAGAACCGAGGACGAACAACGAAGCCGAATACAAAGCTTTGATAGCGGGCTTTGAGATTGCCATCGACATGGGAATCGAAAACCTCCTCATATACGGAGATTCCTAACTGGTCGTTAGTCAAGTCAACGGCGACTACCAGACATGCAATCCAGAGCTGGTGAAGTATGGAGAGAGAGTACAGCAACTGCTGACTCAAATCCCTTCCTACACTTTGGAAAACATATCGCGCGTGGAAAATAGCAAAGCGGATGCATTAGCCAAGCTCGCTAAAGAACTGGCCGACGAGAACCTCGATGATGTCAGAATTGTGGTACAAAGCCGTTGGGTGCTCGCCCCAGCGGAAATATCTCCGGAATCATCCGAAGAAGAGGGAGCGACTGAGCAGACGACCCTGCAAATAAAAGATCGGGAAAATACCGAGGATTGGAGAGAAGTCTTCATAGACTACTTCAAATCCCATCGGACGCCTGAAGATGCGTCCTCAAGACATCAGCTTATGAAACGAGTTCTGTCTTTCGCCTTTGTCAATAATACCCTGTACAAGAGGTCATTTGACTCTCTGTGGTTGAGATGCCTGGGACCTGACGAAGCGAAAAGAGTCGTTCAGCAAGTTAACGACGGACTCTGCGGTTCTCACCAAGCAGGCCCGAAGATGAAGCTGAAGATCAAACGAATGGGTTATTATTGGCCCACAATGATCCAGGACTGCCTCGAGTATGCGAAGCAATGCCACTCGTGCCAAATTCATGGGGACTTCATCCACCAGCACCTAAATCCTCTACATCCAACAGTAGCTAGGTGGCCATTCGAAATGTGGGGAACTGACATAGTCGGACCCATCGAACCAGCATCGTCTAGAGGACATCGTTTCATCTTGGCGACGACTGACTACTTCTCCAAATGGGCAGAAACAATACCGCTGAGGGAAGTGAAGACGGAGAATATTCTCCATTTCTTCAAGACGCACGTCATCTATCGGTTTGGAACTCCGCGACGGATCATTTCCGATAATAGTCCAGCCTACAGAAGCCACAAGATTAGTCGCTTCGCGCAGCAACATAACATAGACTGGAGATATTCCTTAGTTTATAATCCGCGAGCTAACGGTCTAGCTGAGACTTTCAACAAAATCTTGACAAAGATCGTGAAGAAGACGGTGTCCCGAAACAAAAAGGACTGGCACGAGAGGCTGCAAGAAGCTCTTTGGGCGTATCGGACTACGTTCAAGACAGCCACGAACACAACGCCATACGCGTTGGTATTCGGGACGGAAGCAGTACTCCCCCTCGAGATAGAGCTACCCTCTCTATGAGTGGCAGTCCACTACGAGCTGACGGACGAAGAAAATGCTCACCTTCGGCTTGAGGAGCTTGACGCCCTTGATGAAACCCGGCTCATAGCACAACAAAATCTGGAGGCTTATAAAGTAAAGATGACGCGCTCCTACGAAAGATTGACCATGCCAAGGACATTCCGCCAGGGCGAACTCATACTAGTGGTCAAAAGACCTATGATCCCCAATCGCGCCAAGCGGGAAAAATTCGAGCCGAACTATGAAGGCCCGTACATCATAAACAAGGTCTACCAGGGTGGGGCCTATCTACTCATGGACATGCATGGTGAGAGACCTTTCAGGCCAATAAACGGTTGTTTCCTGAAGAAATATTACGCTTGACAGGTCAAGACTTAGGTCAATGATAGATGACGACGACCATATCCGCTCACTATCTTCCTAAGCCCGAACTCTATAAGTAGTAACCGGCCTTCTTCAACGACGGACCGAAATGTCCTTAAACTAATGACGGACCGAAATGTCTTTAAACTAATAACGGACCGAAATGTCTTTAAACTAACGATGGACCGAAACGTCCTTAAACTAACGACGGACCGAAACGCCCTTAAACTAACGACGGACCGAAGCGTCCTTAAACTAACAATGGACCACTATGTCCTAAAACTGGCTGTTGACCGAGAGGTCGATAAACTACGGTGGATTGCAGTACCTCAAAGCCGATATAAAAGAAAAGAAAATAAAAAATAAAAAAGGTATGTCCATAAGCGAAGTGGGCACGGATGAAAACCCGAAAGGGCTCCGTGAGTAAAAACAGCAAGACTACCGGCGCGTGTTTGTGAAAACCCGAAAGGGCGCAATCTCGTTAAAGGACACTTGCAGGGTCCTCACAACCTTGTAAGGAGAAACCACCCGCGTGAGATCCTTACGACTCACAAAGGAGCAACACACTTAGGAGTCCTCACGATTCCTAAGGAGAAATTACACTTGCGAGATCCTCATGACTCGTAAGGAGAACTCTCTTATGGGACCCTCACGGTTCATAGGATTTGAAAGTCTTAAGTCACAGAAACCTAAACCGGTGCTTAAGCACCCCCACAACCTTCAATTTATGCCCTACAAGCAGCTCATACTGACCCTTGTATACAATCCACGGGCGCGAATAAACATTTCCCTAACAAAAGTCCCACCTGTGGCTGGGGATATGATCGCACGGTGAACAACCCTTGTAAGTCCTCTCGACTTATAAGGAGAAAACCCTTTTGTAAGATTCTTACGACTTACAGGGGAATACGCACTTAGGAATCCTCACGATTCCCAAGGAGAAAACACACCTACGAGATCCTCACGACTCATAGGGAGAAATACCTTTGTGAGACCCTTACGGCTCATGAAGTTAAAAGCCTTAGTCGACAGGACCTTTAACCCTGTTTACTAAGCCACCTTTGTTCAACAGCGACAGAGGCAAATGATGATTAGCTCCTGGTAACATTCCAGTTGTAGCGGTGCCGATGCCGAAATCGGTGTCTAAAATCCAAGCTTGCAACGAAAAGGCTAGCGAGCCACACATGCATACGAAATAGCCGAAATGATGGGGCAACTTGCAATAAAAAGCAGCAAGTAAAAACGTATGCATATAAAATAGCCGAAATGATTGGGCAACTCACAATAAAAAGCAGTGAGTAAAAATAAAATAAATAGCCGAAATGATTGGGCACCGCGAAAAACAGCCGAAATGATTGGGCAATCGCGACCTTCGTGATATGAAGCTGAAATGATAGAGCATCGCGGGAAAAGAAATAAAATAAAAATGAAATTTATGCTCTACAGGTGATGTTACATCTATCCCTGTACACAATCCAGGGGCGTAAACAAAGAAGGGATCATACTCCTCCCCCAGGTCTCATCATAAGAAGAAGCCAAATCTCGACGGGCCGCAAGTGACCTAGAGATCGTCTCAACACTCGTCTCTTCACAACGGACACAACATCAAGCGAAGTGGAATAGCGGCAACTCCCAGTTCCATGGCTCGGCGATATACAGATCACCAAGAGTCAAATCCCTACTTCGTGAAATGCGGATATAGTGCAAAATTCCTGGTCACGTAGAACGCGGATAACGTCACTCTTTGACCCTGTGGAAAACGTCCAGAGCGGATCCTGGTCCTCGCAGAGCACGGCAGTGAACCTGTGTGAAGCATCCAGAGCGAAGCCTAGTCCTCGCCGAGCACGGCAGTGAACCCGTGTGAAGCATCTAGTGCAAAATTCCTGGTCACGTGGAACGTGGATAACGTCACTCTTTAACCCCGTGGAAAACGTCCAGAGCGGATCCTGGTCCTCGCAGAGCACGGCAGTGAACCCGTGTGAAGTATCCAGAGCGGATCCTAGTCCTCGCCGAGCACGGCAGTGAACCCGTGTGAAGCATCTAGTGCAAAATTCCTGGTCACGTGGAACGCGGATAACGTCACTCTTTGACCCCGTGGAAAACGTCCAGAGCGGATCCTGGTCCTCGCAGAGCACGGCAGTGAACCCGTGTGAAGCATCCAGAGAGGAGCCTAGTCCTCGCCGAGCACGGCAGTGAACCCGTGTGAAGCATCTAGTGCAAAATTCCTGGTCACGTGGAATGCGGATAACGTCACTCTTTGACCCCGTGGAAAACGTCCAGAGTGGATCCTGGTCCTCGCAGAGCACGACAGTGAACCCGTGTGAAGCATCCAGAGCAGAGCCTAGTCCTCGCCGAGCACGGTAGTGAAACCGTGTGAAGTATCTAGTGCAAAATTCCTGGTCACGTGGAACGCGGATAACGTCATTCTTTGACCCCGTGGAAAACGTCCAGAGCGGATCCTGATCCTCGCAGAGCACGGAAGTGAACCCGTGTGAAGCATCCAGAGCGGAGCCTAGTCCCCGCCGAGCACGGCAGTGAACCCATGTAAAGCATCTAATGCAAAATTCCTGGTCACGTGGAACGCGGATAACGTCACTCTTTGACCCCGTGGAAAACGTCCAGAGCGGATCCTGGTCCTCGTAGAGCACGACAGTGAACCCGTGTGAAGCATCCAGAGCGGAGCCTAGTCCTCGCCGAGCACGGCAGTGAACTCGTGTGAAGCATCTAGTGCAAAATTCCTGGTCACGTGAAACGCGGATAACGTCACTCTTTGACCCCGCGGAAAACGCCCAGAGCGGAGCCTGGTCCACACCGAACACGACAGTGAACCCGTGTGAAGCATCCAGAGCAAACATCGGACTGTGGAGTCCTTAAAATCCATGGACTATGATGTCCTTAACCTCGACCGTAATGTCTTAAAACTAATGATCAACCATGATGATTCTAGACTAATTTTACTTTGGTTAAAGGGTACATCTCTTCACTCCTTTGATATTTGGCGTTGTAATTCCTCAACGTCTTCAAAAAGGTGACGGGTCCCAGTAACCACACATTTCGTGGGCTGTGGAGTCCTTAAATCCACGGACTATGAGGTCCTTAACCTTGACCGTGATGTCTTAAAACTAATATTGGACTGTGGAGTCCTTAAACCCATGGACTATGAGGTCCTTAACCTTGACCGTGATGTCTTAAAACTAACATCGGACTGTGGAGTCCTTAAATCCACGGACTATGAGGTCCTTAACCTTGACCGTGATGTCTTAAAACTAACATTGGACTGTGGAGTCCTTAAACCCATGGACTATGAGGTCCTTAACCTTGATCGTGATGTCTTAAAACTAATATCGGACTGTGGAGTCCTTAAATCCACGGACTATGAGGTCCTTAATCTTGACCGTGACGTCTTAAAACTAATATCGGACTGTGGAGTCCTTAAACCCACGGACTATGAGGTCCTTAACCTTGACCGTGATGTCTTAAAACTAACATCGGACTGTGGAGTCCTTAAATCCACGGACTATGAGGTCCTTAACCTTGACCGCGATGTCTTAAAACTAACATCGGACTGTGGAGTCCTTAAATCCACGGACTATGAGGTCCTTAACCTTGACCGTGATGTCTTAAAACTAACATCGGACTGTGGAGTCCTTAAATCCACGGACTATGAGGTCCTTAACCTTGACCGTGACGTCTTAAAACTAACATTGGACTGTGGAGTCCCTAAACCCACGGACTATGAGGTCCTTAACCTTGACCGCGATGTCTTTAAACTACGATACCCTGGAAACCATCCCAAACCAACCCCTGACCCCGTGAAATACGGATAAGGATGACCGCATTCAGCACTTGCGGGTCCTTACGACCTGCAAGGAAGAAAACTCTATTGTGAGATCCTTACGACCCTCAAGGAAAAACCCGCTTAAGAATCCTCACGATTCTTAAGAAGAACGTATACCTACGGGATCCTCTCGACATGTAGGGAGAAAAACTCTTTATGAGACCCTCAGGGCTCATAAAGCTCAAAAGTCTTAGGAATCAGATCTTAACCCTGAATCCTAAGCCATCGCTACCCTGCAAGTAGGCCACGATAAATTGTCCACAGAACAAGTTCAATTGAAAGGGGACACACCACTAAGAAGAAAAATATGTCTTTATTCATAAACCAAAATGGGTACAAAGTACAATTCATGAAAGAACAAAAAGAAAATACTCTCATTCAGGAGTATGTACAAAAAGAAAAGAAAAGATACAAGTTTTTCAAGTCGGCGGGTGATTTAGCAATTTCGCTAGCTCATCCTGCTTTTGCTGGGCCACGGCTTCATGATTCAGGATTGCCAGAAGACGAGCCTCCGCCTGAGCCTGCTGGGCCTGATACGAGGCAAGCCCGCCTTCAAGCTCTTTCTCAGTGGCCTTGTGAGCTTCGACCCTTTCATGAGTGAACACGGCAGCTTTATCAAGAGCCACCACCTCTTTGATAGACTCTTGAAGCACCCGTCAGAGTTCATATGCTTTGTTGGCCTTGGCGGTAAGATTAGCCTGAAGCTCGCTCAGCGCCTTAGAAGCCAGTTCCCTCTCCGAGAATTTGCGGCCGAGCCTCTTCTTGCACAACAATATGTTCGCCACATGTCGCTCTATCATACCACGCAAGCCCGCTTTCACAACCGCAACCTCTGAAACATGACATATACGCTCAAGACCGTATAAACAAGCCTCCAGTCGATAGCAATAGTTGATCTAAAACACGCGCACATCATCTGGTATGGGAAGCAACAAAAAATTCTCGATGTATATCCTATCAAGCATGCATTCGCAACTATATGAATATCCGGAAAGAAATAATACCTGAAGCTCTGATGTGCATGCAATATGGTGATAGTGTTCGCAATTAAAGAAAGTTCGCATGGGAAAAACACAAAGTTCATTTACGCAAGCAAAAACATACATACGAGTACCCAGCATACATGAAAGTTCAACATAAAGTATGCGAAAACTAATTTGAACATACTACGCTAGCGGGAAAAGGTCACCAAACAAAGGATCGGTAGCACAAGGGTTAACAAAACAAAGAACAAAATCCTCCATCTCTCTCTCTGCTTTCTCCAACACATCAAAGCGACGGTTTTCGCGAGGAGTCGCTCCCCACCGATTGGCGCCATGTTCGTCCGCAAAAGCAGACATAACCGTTCGCCGAGCTCTTATTTCGCTCAAGAGGTGAACTGAGCGATCTTTCAAAGCCTGAGTAATCAGGCACGCCTCGTGAAAACCCTCAAGCTTTTCTTCAGCTACGTCAAGCATCGCCAGGGTCATCTCCGCCGGGTGAGGATGGACGCCAGCAAGCACGGCATCGAGGATCATCCGGAGCCAGAGAGAACCCATTGGGAGGGAGAACCCCCTACGAGTCGAGAGTTCATATACCGCTGAGTCGCATTCGTCGTCGGTAAGGAGGGGATCCACCAATCGTGCGGCAAAGCAAGGAATCATCTCCTCGATAGGCACTTCCCATGGCTGTCGACGAGCGTGTGGACGGTTGCAGGCCATGGCACCCAGTTGTTTCTCAAATTAAATCACGTCAAAAGGGGGATAAATTTCTCTGTGAAAAGGAAATAGGCTATGGCCTCGAGACTATAAAGGGGAGCATTAAATGCTGTGCGCGGGAAAAATTGCATGATGTAACCCATTCCAAGGCCCAAAAAAGAGAAGACATTGGAAATCAGGAAAATGAGAGATTTCCGAGGCTCCTTCTCTGCATCTAATGCCATGCACAGAAATATGGCATGAAAAATTGAATAGCCCCATAAAAGGCCCCTTACGTGTGGAGCACGTGAGCACCATGCTTGGTGTGTACTAGAAAGTGAAATAGTGCCCTGCACGTTAAAAACCATTAACAGCAACAATAGCAAAATGACAAAATCCCACTAAAAAAGGGGCATGCAAACACAGAAGGACACGATAAGATTTATCATTCATGCTTTAAAAGGTTCATACAAAATAAAAAGAAGACGTTTACAACGGTAAGACCTCGGACGCGGGGCACGGATTGAGAAACTCTAACGTAACTTTGTCCAAGATCTTCCAGGCATTTCGAACCATCTTAGTATGTTTTCTCTCGCGGTCGCAAGCGTCGGGGTCCTCGCGAATGTCCTCCACCCTCCGATAGGCAGCAAGTATAGCCGCCTGCTGAAAAGCCTGGTGCAAGAGATCAATGAGGTTGTCGCGCCTTCTCTTCGAGATTAGGCTCATCAGATATACCGAATGTATCTTATCCTCGGCAGTGTCCAATGCCCCGAGCGGTACACCGGTGCAGAAGAGAGGAAGCGCCTCCCAGATCGCCAGCACGATGAGTCTTAGAAGAGAAGAGCGACGGGGGAGTAGCCGATGGTTGTACTCGTCAAAGCGGCTCATGATCTCAGTGCATTGAGCGTTGGTGAACTCCTGGTTCTGGCTGCGGCCCAGTGCACGAATATTCCCGTAAGAAATGATTTCGTCAAGATCATACAAATGGGCATCCATGACACCTGAAATAACGAGCATGAAAAATTCATTACAAACTTTTTCCTCTCGGATGTGAAAGAGACAACCCAGGGCAGGAAAGCCCTAAGAAGCCTCCATGGGAAGAACTTAGTCTCTCATAGGAATTAAATTCCTTCTTAAAAAAGGGAATTAAATTCCCAGAAGTTTGTTTTTCCAGAGCCAGAGCTCCTTGAGGATGGATTTAAATTTCATGAAAGGGACAACCGACACCATCATCTCCCTAAAGGTTAAAAAGACCCTAAGAGATCTACAGTTTGAAAATTAGAAGGGTTACTGTTCTTGTGGAAGAACGTAAAACAAAAAGAAATGTGTGTTCTTGTCAAAGGGAAAAACCCTTGATCTGAATTTAAAATCTCGTAGTAGTTGCTGGGAAAGTTCTCCGATCGTTCAAAGATCTTTACCTGAAGAAAGGGTCTTTTTGGAACAGAGTTAAACTCTGGAAAAAGTTTGAGGCAAAGAACTAAGCTCTGGAAACGAGAATTAAATTCTCAAGAAAAAAAAGGGTTGCAAGGAAGAAGACAAGCAAGAGTGGAGGCGCCTCTAAAGAGACCCCTATATTTATAGGATGTGATGGAGACGCTTCATCTCTCCGATTCCCTAGATGGATCCAACGGTCACAAAAGTGACAGCGTTGCACTCACGTGCAGACACGTGAGAACAACGCTGTGGGGGCATTTGTTCCCTGATTAAAAATCAGGAGAAATTTCAGAAGAGGCATCACGTGCTCATACGTGACCAGTTGTCACATGTTGGTACGTGACGTTTAAAGCAGCGGCAAAAAGCACATTCACCCCCTGATCAGAAATCAAGAAAAAGCTCCAGAAGAGGCATCACGTGCTCACACGTGACCAGTGGTCACGTGTTGGCACATGATGGTTAAGCAGCGGCCAGAGTACAGAGCGCAGAAGAAGAGAAGCCCATTACAGGGGTCACGTGCCCACACGTGACCAGAGGTCACGTGGCCACACGTGACCGGCTTTAAGAGCCTGATTCTTTAACAGAATTAAATTCTGAGGACAAGTCTTTCAAATCTTTCCAAAATGAAGAAGGATTATCTAAAACCGTTGGATTAAAAATCTAAAGGTGATTAAATATCACCAATTTATGGAAAAATCTTGGACTTGGAAAGATTTCCCCCTAAATCTAACCGAAATAATAAGGGGATATCTTTGGATTTAAAATCCAATGGTGAATAAAATTCACCTAAAAATCTAGAGGCCCAGATTAATGATGAAGATAAATCAAATCTCTCGATGAATAAATCAAATCTCTTAATGAGAGATTTACTAAACAAATTGATTCTTTTCCTTCTCCTATAAATAGAGGCCAAGAAAAGAAGAGGGGGGGGGGACTTTTTTTTTGGAGACTTTTGGACCTTTTCTTTTGATACACACGCAGAGAGAGAGAGATATAGAGCCTTTGATTCTCTGCAAAAAAAACCTTAGGTAAGAAAAGAAAAGGGAGGCTTCAAAAGAGAATTTAATTCTCAAAAGAGTTTAACTCTTATATAAAAGAAAAGAACTTAGTTCTTTCTCTGGTGGAGGATCTGCAAAGTGCACATCTCCCCATGAATTGAGAATTTAATTCTCATTGGGTTGAGATCCTGCCATGCAGATCTAAAACACAGAGGAGGACCTGAGTTTTGAGAATTTAATTCTCACGAAATGATAGGAATTCAATTCCTTTGGGATAAAATTAGGGTTTAACCCTATGTTATGGGAATTTAATTCCTTCAAAATGAACAGAACTAGGGTTTAACCCTAATTGAGAACATAATTCTCACAGGAATTTAATTCCCTTAAGAAAAGAAGTTAGGGTTTAACCCTATCTAAGAATAGAATTCTTCAGAAGAAAACATGAATTTAATTCCTCTAAAAGTTTGTCGCTAGGGTTTAACCCTATGAAGAATTTAATTCTTAAAAAAATGAATAGATCTTTAAAACATGCAAAGAACCAGAGTCACGTGCTACCACGTGATCCCTGCACAGATCTGTAGAAAAGAACTTTGAGGCAATGCCCCACGTGCCCCACGTGATCTCTAAAGCACACACAAGGAAACAGAAAAGAGCTATAGGGCGCCCTCACGTGACGACACGTGACCCCCAATGAACGTTCTAACAGATCAAAGCGTGAGCCCCCATCACGTGCCCACACGTGATGGCTTTCAGAATTAAGTGTGAAACACTCTTCTATAGAACAAAATAAAGAGCTCTATGGCTCTCTCACGTGCTACCACGTGACCCCTTGGCTGAAGCTTTAACAGACAAGCACCAAAACACCCATCACGTGATAGCACGTGATACTTCAAAGTATTCAAGACTTTTTAAACCAAGGGGAGTCAGGGCGCTCTCACGTGTCCACATGTGACCCCTCTCTCCTTAGTGTTTAACACTAGTCTGGAGATTTTGTCCCCAGTGTTTAACACTGATTTGCTTAGTGTTTAACACTAATTTGAAAACTCTGCTCACCGTGTTCAACACCGATTATCTTTTAGTGTTTAACACTAACTTGTTAATCTTATTCCCAGTGTTCAACACTGTTGGTCTCTAGTGTTTAACACTAGTTTTAGCCCAATTGGCTAAGTTTCCAGAGGCAAAGCCTCTCCTTCAATGAACCAGCAGACGGCCAATATCCCAAACATGATTGGACTTAGCCCAAGCTGGCCATAAGTCCTCAATTTAAACTTAACTAGGCCAATGGGCTCATAATATAATAATTGATCTTGGTTTCCAAATTGGACTACAGATCACTTAATCTACCTTGGTTCAAGGGTACATCTCTTCACTCCTTTGATACTTGTCGTTGTAATTCCTCAACGTCTTTAAAGCGGTGACGGGTCCCGATGACCACACATTGATACGGACTGTGGGGTCCTTAAACTCATGGACTATGAGATCATTAACCTTGACCATGACGTCTTAAAACTAACGTGGGACTGTGGAGTCCTTAAATCCACGGACTACGACGTCCTTAACCTTGACCGTGATGTCTTAAAACTAACCTAACGTCGGACTGTGGAGTCCTTAAATCCATGGACTACGACGTACTTAACCTTGACCGTGATGTCTTAAAACTAACCTAACGTCGGACTGTGGAGTCCTTAAATCCATGGACTACGACGTCCTTAATCTTGACCGTGATGTCTTAAAACTAACATCGGACTGTGGAGTCCTTAAATCCACGGACTACGACGTCCTTAACCTTGACCGCAACGTCTTAAAACTAACATTGGACCGCAATGTCCTTAAACTACCTATTGACCGCAATGTCACTAAACTAAACAACAGGGCTTCCTTAATTGCTCTCTTGTTGGATCTAAACGATCCCGTTAAGTTGATCTTAGTCTAAAACTAGACTAACGTATCCTTAACAAACGTTTAAGTTGATCTTAGTCTCAAATGAGGCTAACGTATTCTTAAACCCAAACCCCCAAAACCAAATCTAAGATAATACGGATTTGGACTAGTCCACGCCCTACGGGCGACGACATAACTCAGTCTCCGTATACAATCCACGGGCAACCTAATACAAATTAAACACACATGACACGAAGCGACTATCTGGAGAAGGAGAAAGTTGTTACCGCAATGCGGTAGCGTAATTAACTGCAGGGACTTGCGCCTGCAGGGAAGAGCGTCCCCATAATCAAAACCCCTCAAGCGAGAGGGAATCTGACGAAGTCTGCTACATCGGACGCATTCGTTTAAACCTTCGATACATGGTGCCATAAATCAACTTGGTATCTTCGGAGAGATAGACGGATAGCACCAATTAGCATCTGCCCCGAATTTCAGGCAAGTCGTTAGTCTCGCGCCGTCTTTCGGAGGGGAACAGTGCGCACGTGCGTTGCACGTGGTGCGCGCATGGCAGGCACACGTGCGTTGCACGTAGCGCACATGGCGTTTGCGCATATGTGCATTATTGGGGGGGAGCAAGCTCCTATGGAGAACGTATCTCCTTTGAGAATTGAATCCTTTGAGAATTGAACTATACCTTTTCTAAGAGGTATCCCCTCTTATTTATATGGGAGTGGTAGAGAAGGGATCTCTCCTTTTCCCGATATGTGCCTAAAAATGCATTCCCCATGTAGTAGAGCATTACTTTAGATTACACGTGCATAGTACATTTGCTCATAACTTTTGATCCCGGATAAATTATGAGGCCCATAATAGATTAAATCGAAGGATTTTTCGAGACACTTTCGATACTATCAGAATTTAGCTGTTTCTCATTCTGGAGTTTGTCAAAATACAGCTCGGAAAATACTGGTTCGCATCTTCTTCCTTAGATCACATGTGCATAGCACATTTGCTCATAACTTTTGATCCTGAATGAATTATAAGGCCCATAATATATCAAATCGAAGGTTTTTTCGAGATGCTTTCAATACCATCAGAATTTAGCTATTTATCATTCGGGAGTTTATCAAAATACAGCCCGGAAAATACTGGTTCACATTTTCTTAAGCGTATCGCTGCCATTTGATACTTTGGGCTCTTTTGCGCAGAAATTTTTGGCGGGAACAAATACTCCCCGCTACTTTGCCCACCTAAGTATATACGTAGGTGAAGTAGTGTAGAGTAATTTATAGTGTATGACCAGTTTCGGATTGGTATATAATTTTCATAATCTTGATCTGAGAAGATAACGAGCGGACACAAGCGTCTCATTTATTATTGACTCAAATCTCGACTCTTAAGGGATATAGTCCCAAACCCTCAGCTCCATGAGCCGCATCCTTCTATTTCTTTATGTTTTACTCTGGCGTGAAGTAGTATATATGCTTATGAGTAACTTCTCCATTTCAGTGGTACGTAGCTTTGGCAAGTGTGGCCCATAGATGGTGGATAACAGTTCATCTTAGACTCTTTGTAAGGTAGCGATGGCTTAGAAAACAGGTTCAGATCTGCCGCCTAAGACTTTTCAACTTTATGAGCCATGAGGGTTTCATAAAGATTTTTCTCCCTACGAGTTGAGAGGATCTCGTAGGTGTATTTTCTCCTTAAGAATCGTGAGGATTCCTAAGTGTGTTTTCTCTTAAGAGTCGTAAGGATCTCCCAAAAGAATTTTCCCACTTACAAGTCGAGAGGACTCGTAAGTGGTTGTTTCCGTCCTTGTCGATGTTCGACTTCGGATAGTATAGCCCGTAAATAGTATGCAAGCGCCTATCTTAGACTGGCTTGCAGGGCCCCAGTGCTTAGGAAACCGTTTTTTTCAATGCCTAAGGCTTTTCCCTACGAGTCGAGACGAACCGAGAAGTTCTCGCAAGGACACTAATTTCCTCACGAGTCGAGACGAATCGAGAAGTTCTCGCAAGAATGTCCTAATGTCACAGTTAACCTCTGCTCTTTATGACAGAGGTCCGTTAGGGACTGTGGTACTAGGGTTTTTCCCGTCGTACCGTCGCGTTGGCTGATATATTCCTCGATAGGCAATCTTGCTGTTCGAGTATCCTTGCGACTGTCATGTCTCTGATCCCTTCGGGGGCTGGACAAGACGTCTTCAAGCAATCTTCCTAGACAGTTTGACCGTCGGAAGAGAAAGCGTTAGGAATTTTGCCATGCCGCTTTTTACTTGAGGTTAGGCTCAGTTTGGGGAGCCCCGATGAGTCATAACCACTCTGCGCGTTCGATAGTCTTTCAGGTTTTATATGAGTTGCCGTCAAGACCTTGAGGTTAGGAATATTTCCTTTGCTTCGTTTGCTTTGGCATTGCGTCTGTTGTATCGAGACGAATGTCAAGGTTGTCTCTAGGTTGTTAATGAACCGTCGAGACCTGGAACTAGGGAGTTTGCCAAGGCTCTGTTGTTTGATTGTCGCGTCTGAATCCTGCTGGAGGAAGAACGTTGTGGTGACATCTCGTCTGCTGTATCGAGACAAACGTCGAGGTGATGACCACTCCGCGCTGGTGTGGGATGATCTCCGATAGTCTTTCATGTTTTATATGAGTTACCGTCAAGACCCTGAAGCTAGGAATTTGGCCTTCGCTTCGTTTGCTTTAGCGTGTCCGAATCCTGTTGGAGGAAGGACGCTGTAGTAACATTTTGTCTTCTGTATCGAGACGAACGTCGATGTGGTGACCACTCCAAATGGGATGATCTCCGGTAGTCTTTCAGTTTTTATATGAGTTACCGTCAAGACCCTGAAGCTAGGAATTTGGCCTTCGCTTCGTTTGCTTGCATTACGTCTGCTGTATCGAGATGAACGTCGAGGCGGTGACTACTCTATGTGGGATGATCTCCGGTAGTCTTTCAGGTTTTATATGAGTTATCGTCAAGACCCTGAAGCTAGGGATTTGGCCTTCGTTTTGTTTGCTTTGGCGTGTCCGAATCCTGTTGGAGGAAGGATGCTGTAGTGACATCTCGTCTGCTGTATCGAGACGAACGTCGAGGTGGTGACCACTCCATGTGGGATGATCTCCCGTAGTCTTTCAGGTTTTATATAAGTTACCGTCATAACCCTGAAGCTAGGAATTTGGCCTTCGCTTCGTTTGCTTTGGCGTGTCCGAATCCTGTTGGAGGAAGAACACTGTAGTGACATCTCGTCTGCTGTATTGAGACGAAAGTCGAGGTGGTGACCACTCCATGTGGGATGATCTCCGGTAGTCTTTCAGGTTTTATATGAGTTACCGTGAAGACCCTGAAGCTAGGAATTTGGCCTTCGCTTTGTTTGCTTTGGCGTGTTCGAATCCTGTTGGAGGAAGGACGCTGTAGTGACATTTTGTCTGCTGTATTGAGACGAACGTCGAGGTGGTGACCACTCCATGTGGGATGATCTCCGGTAGTCTTTCAGGTTTTATATGAGTTACCATCAAGACCCTGAAGCTAGGAATTTGGCCTTCGCTTCGTTTGCTTTGGCGTGTCCGAATCCTGTTGGAGGAAGGATGCTGTAGTGATATTTTGTCTGCTGTATCGAGACGAACGTCGAGGTGGTGACCACTCCATGTGGGATGATCTCCGGTAGTCTTTCAGGTTTTATATGAGTTACCGTGAAGACCCTGAAGCTAGGAATTTAGCCTTCGCTTCGTTTGCTTTGGCGTGTCCGTATCCTGTTGGAGGAAGGACGCCGTTGTTTACATTGTGTCTGCTGTAACGAGATGATTGCTGCGGTGGAGTTGGGATTTTGTCGTCACTCCGCTTTGTTTCGACCATGAGGTCTTTTGTTGACGTTGCGTCTGCATCCTGCTGGACTGCGAAGGAACGCCGTTGTTGACATTGCGGCCGCTGTAACGAGACGAATGCTGCGGTGGTGCTGAGATTTTGCCGTCACTCCGCTTTGTTTCGACCATGAGGTCATTTGTTGACGTTGCATCTGCATCCTGCTGGACTGCGAAGGAACGCCGTTGTTGACATTCTGGGATGCAGATGTGACCGGCGAGACTTGGCTCTCTTTCTGATGGAGACTGGTGGGATTATTTGGTTCCCTCTTTATTTGCGCCCTAGATTGTATACAGGGATCGATGTGATCTTACTTGTAGGGCAAAATTTTCATTTTATATGTATTATATTTTTTTTTCTTTCCGCTGTGCTCTATCATTTTAGCTTTTGTATCGCGAAAGTCGCGATTGACCAATCATTTCGGTTATTTTTCGCGGTGCCCAATCATTTCGGCTATTTTGCATGCATACATTTTTACTTGCTGATTTGCAAGTTGCCCAATCATTTCGGCTATTTCATATGCATTTGTGGCTCGCTGACTTTTCGCTGCGAGTCTGGGATTTAATACCGATTTAGGCATCGGCATCGCTACAACTGGGATATTACCAGGAGCGAATCATCATTTGCCTCTGTCGATATCGAACAAAGGTGGCTTAGTAAACAGGGTTAAGATCCTGTCGACTAAGGCTTTTGACTTCATGAGCCGTAAGGGCCTCATAAAGGTATTTCTCCTTACGAGTCGTGAGGATCTTGTAGGTGCGTTTTCTCCTTAAGAATCGTGAGGATTCCTACGTGTATGGTCTCTTATAAGTCGTAAGGATCTTACAAGAGTATTTTCTCCTTATAAGTCGAGAGGACTTACAAGTGTCTGTTCACCGTTTAAACATATCCTTAGTCGCGGGCGAGACTTTGTTAGGGAAATATTTATTCGCGCCCGTGGATTGTATACAAGGGTCAATACTGAACTACTTGTAGGGCAATATCGGAGATTGTGATGGCTTAAGAACAGGTTCAGATCCCTGTAGCTTAAGAATTTTGAATCCTATGAGCCGTGAGGGTCTCAAAGGGGAATTCTCCTTACGAGTCGTGAGGATCTCGTAAGTGTAATTTCTCCTTAGGAATCGTGAGGATTCCTAAGTGTGTTTCTCCTTTGTGAGTCGTAAGGATCTCACGCGGGTGGTTTCTCCTTACAGGGTCGAGAAGACCTTGCAAGTGTCTTTTAACGAGATTGCTCCCTTTCGGGTTTTCACAAAACTCGCCGGTAGCCCTGCTGTTTTTACTCACGGAGCCCTTTCGGGTTTTCATCCGTGCCCATTTCGCTTATAGGCGTACCGTTTTTTTACGAGTCTGTGCCCTTTCGGGTTTTCACAAACATCGCCGGTAGTTCTGCTGTTTTTACTCACGGCGTCCTTTCGGGTTTTCATCCGTGCCCATTTTGCTTGTGGACATACCTTTTTTCTTGGGTTTCAAGTGGGATATTCCACTTGACTGTAGGACTAAGCCCCTTGATATCCTTTCTGTTCTTTGAGAAGAAAGGACCATCTTACGTAGAGATTCTTCTTCCAGTGAGAAATATGCCCCCTGTGTATACCTCGGGGGAAGAGAGTACCCACGTCGTCGCTATTTTGGTGACAGGTTGTTTCAAAGTCGCTCATTTTTTTTGTTGAGCGTTGGCAACAAATACCACCTTACCTCCGCTTTTCATTCATCTTCATCAGATGATGAAGGGTCTTGACTCAGCTAATCCAATCAAGTCATTTTGTTCATGAGCTCTTGGAAGGCTGTCGGCTTGAAAAGGGCCATATACAAGGACGCCATTGAATTTGGGTCAAGGATGGCTATGAGCATTCCCATGGCTGCAGCTTCATCGATGTGTTGCTTGTATTTGACCAGAGATTTCGTCATCGGGTAACACATTGTACCCAAGTCTCATTCGGACTAACACTTTCGTTGACCAGTGCCGTCACGGTAGTGCGTTTATTCATACTAGTGAATCTATGACAGGAGGGCATCTTCATTTCGTCGAAAGTATTCATGGAGTCATTCGGGAGTCCTGCATACCATTCGAAGGCAATGCCCACCAGACAGCCGATGAACCGTCAGAGGAGAAGTATATCAGTATTGCTGCACATGGGTTCAAATCGCGCCATGTGCCAGCGAGAATTCTCAGTTCCTTTGTACATGTGGCACGTTAGAAGTGTGTACTCTGGCGGGTACTTTATTTGATTGTGCCATTTCAGATACGGTCGACCAATCTTGATTGATCTATTTGCGGCTTCACTGGCGTAGCGAGCTTCGATTTGCTGAGCGATATATTCGTTTAGCTTTGCTTTTAGGAATTATTTCCTTCTTAGCCATTGATGAGCTTTGCAGAGGATTTGAAATGTCATCCTTATCTTTAAGACCGACTACCGGCAGTTAATCCGCCAGTGGTTCCGATTGAACCATCATTCCATCCATATTCTGAATCAGACGGGCCATCTGGTTCATTTTAGTGGACATTTCTACCGCTTCTGCATCTCCCTTTTTCAGACCGCGCTTTAGGAAATCAATATCCGACCTCTTCTCTATTCTTTCTCCAGGTGCGTCTTCGGAATTTGCCTTAGACGATGGATTAGTGTTTGCTGCCGCCTGAGCAAGCATCTCCTGCAGCTTTTCACGTTGCAGTTGAACTTTTGTTAAGGACCGAGTTTGAGGTAGGTGACCAGTAGAAGCTCGAACTTTGTTTTTAGAATTCACCACATAGACTATATGAACTACCATACCCCTAGGCTTGGGGCGTTTGGAGTTTTGGCCTTTGGAGTTTGCTTCGGGCACTTGAGCTTTATTGGGCCTCTCTTTTTTATGAAAAGCCGCTTTGGTTTTGGGAGGAACCGCTGTATCGGGATCCGTCTTGGGATGAGTCCTCTTGTATTTGAAAGGGAATTTGTCAGTGTTTGGCTGACGTTTAGGGGAAGAGCCGCGGTTGACGACAGAGTCCTTCACTCGCTTCCGTACTTTATATATAGATGAGGAAAGTTGCTTTAGGGAGCGAACTGGTTTTTGCTCTCGTGGGATCTCCATGGGCTGCAGAGATTTCTCAAATATTGCGGTAGGAAAATTTTATCTAACCCTTCGCACCAATTTGAAGCTGTTGCTGGTTGGAACAACATTCACCACTGAGATTGAAATAGAACCATACGGAGAACTGCCCCCAGCTCATTTTGTATGATGCCAATATCGACGTCGACCATTTCTTACGGCCGGGATTTGATTAGCTTCAGGATTTTGCCGAGCCTGCCCCCTGTTTTCTTTGAGAGCTTGAATATTTTGCTCCCTCCGTCGACCTTGGTCCTTGGCACGTGCCAGTTGTTTGAGGACTGATTCCGTCGGCAAAGCTGTAGCTTGGGGAACCAGCTTGTGGAAGACAGACTTCTACTGGGCTTCCTCCATCGGCGTTGAGGCACCGAGGGTGGGAGGTGGGAGCATCGACCCAAAGAGAAGCCCGTTGATTTCTTGAAGAGCCGGATTGCAAAGATTTGAGGCTGCAAGTGGCCCATACTTGACTCCACCAGATGTGACAGAGCCTGAGTTGGGGTGAGTAAAAGCAAACGCCATTCTCGAAACAGACGAAATGCCGGCTTCAGTATCCACTCTCATAAGGGCAACCACAAACATACACACCGCGATTATCTGATCGCGGGAAAAACACGACACACGAAGTGTGGAGTGGAAAGAGGAAAAGGTCCCACCGGGCGTGCCAGAATCTGTTTCCTGCCGAAAGACGCGGAGACGGGACCGCACAGGTCCGTCTTGCCTGAATTTCTGGGCAGATGCTATTTGGTGCTATTCGTCCATCTCTCCGAAGATGCCAAGTTGATTTATGGCACCGTATATTGGAGGTTTAGACGGATGCGGCCGTTGTAGCAGATTTCGTCAGATTCCCCCTCATTTGAGGCGTTTTTGATTGTGGGGACGCTCTTCCCTACAGGCATAAGCCCCTGCAGTTAATTACGCTACCGCATCGCGGTAACCACTTTCTCCTTCTCCAGATGGTCACTTCGTGTCGTGGTTGTTTGTTTTGTTTTTGGTTGCCCGTGGATTGTATATGGAGACTAATTTATGTTGTCGCCCGTAGGGCGTGGATTAGTCCAAATCCGTATTTTCTTAGATTTGGGTTTGGGGGTTGGGTTTAAGGATAAGTTAGTCTCATTTGAGACTAAGATCAACTTAAACGTTTATTAAGGATACGTTAGTCTAATTTTTAGACTAAGATCAACTTAACGGGATCGTTTAGATCCAATAAGAGATTATTTGGACTCTATTGTTAATATTTATTAGTCAACATATAAGAGTATGGTTTTATTTCGTTAAGGAAAAGCGTAGTTTTTAAAGAAAAACCGAATCGGAAGTCGGGCTAACTCCGCTTTCGTCGGATTTTAGTTTTGAATGTTTTTAGAATAGAAAAAAGAAGAAGAAGTATGGACTTACTGGATGATTGGATAGAGGAGAGAAAGAGGAAGAGATGGGAGTTGCCGGTGCGTCGTTTCGTCGTCGGAAACTCCTTGAGTTGTCGCCGGAAGTTCGTCGGAGTTTCGCCCTTTGCTAACTCCACTTGCACACAAAAGACTTGGGAATTTTCTTGAGAGTTTGGGCAGGGATTTGTGAGTGAGGGGGGTGATTTGAGGGTGGTATTTATAGGGAAAATTAGGGTTTTAGGGTAGTGAAAGGGTGTATTAAAAATTTATATTACAATGGATTAAATGTGTGTTTTAATGTGCTCTATAAATGTGCAGGAAAAACAAATAATACAGGAGTTATGGGGGGAGTCCAAGAGTCGCCAGGGTTGAAGAAAAATGGGGTTTGGACCGAGTTGAACCGGCGGCGCCGGTCGAGTCAAGCCTTTCGCCGGTATAACAACTCTAACTTTCTGTACAAAATTTTTTCAAAAATACAGAAAGGGGTAATTTTGCCTGAGCACACCTTATAAGTTTGTTTTGCTTTTTAATAGAAAGCAGGAGATTGAAGCTCATTGGTAAGACCTTGCACTACTGATCCAAAGCACCAGAGTTCAAATCCCATTAGCCACATTATTTTTTTATATTGTTTTATTTTAGATTTTTAGAAGTTCAAGAGTTTACACGTGCATAACTCGTAAAAACCCCACTACACATGTAAAACAAAATAGCCCACGAGGAAGACCAAGCGACGACGGACCGACGGCGACCGACCCCGGCCTGACTCGGCCCGGATCGGCCGGCGACTCGGCCGACTCGGACCGCCGAGTCACCAACATGAAAGTTTTGCCTCTTCACCTCCCCATCACTCCTGCACACTTAATTTCCTTGGATCGGTTCCAGAGCTCTTTAAAATCACATTAAACCCTATTTTTATTAGAAATTAATACAATTTTCAATACACCCCTTCACCTAACCCTAACCCTAGCCTTACCCTATAAATACCACCCCTAGACACACACCCCTCACTCACAATTCTGTCTAAACTCTCAAGAAATTCCTCTAGAAATTTTAGTGTGCGATTGAAGTTAGCAAAGGGCGAAACTTCGGCGATCTTCCGACGACGACCCTAGGAGCTCCCGGCGACGAAACGACGCACCGGCGCCTCCTACCGTTTTCTCTTCCTTACCCTAACCTACAAACCCGTAAGTCCCACCTCTCTCCAGATGGTCACTTCGTGTCGTGGTGTTTGTTTTGTTTTTGGTTGCCCGTGGATTGTATACGGAGACTAATTTATGTTGTCGCCCGTAGGGCGTGGATTAGTCCAAATCCGTATTTTCTTAGATTTGGGTTCGGGGGTTGGGTTTAAGGATACGTTAGTCTCATTTGAGACTAAGATCAAGTTAAACGTTTGTTAAGGATACGTTAGTCTAATTTTTAGACTAAGATCAACTTAACGGGATCGTTTAGATCCAACAAGAGAGTATTTGGACTCTATTGTTTAGTTTAGGGATATTGCGGCCGATTACCAGTTTAAGAACATGGTGGTCCAATATTAGTTTAAGGACATCTCGGTCCAATGTTAGTTTAAAGACATCTCGGTCAAGGTTAAGGACATCATAGTCCGTGAGTTTAAAGACCTCACAGTCAAGGTTAAGGACATCATAGTCTATGGGTTTAAGGACCCCACAGTACAGGTTAAGGATATCATAGTCCGTAAAATGTATGGTTGTCGGGACCCGTCACCTCTCTGAAGACGTTGAAAGATTACAACGACAAATATCAGAGGATATCAGAGATGTACCCTTGAACCAATTTCGGTTGAGAGATCTACAGCCAAATTGGGAGTAAGATCTGTGATTTATGAGCATATGAACTCAATTAATCTGAATTGAGGACTTATGGCCAATTTGGGCTAAGTCCAATAAAACATTTTATTTTAGGCTGTTGAGCCTTTATTTGGGCTTGGCTCTTTTAACAATGCTGGGCATTGATTTATATCTTGACAATGTTTTGTCTTTTATTGATGCTGAGCATTCATTATAGCTTTGGGCTTATTAAAGAAAAATTTATGTTCTGTCGGTGCTCACGTGAGGGACACGTGATGCGCTTGGCGCTTTGCGCCAGTCAAAGAGCGCAGTGCGCTTCTGTTGAGTAGCGCACACGTGAGTAACACGTGGTGCGCTTGGCACTGAGCGCCAGATGATGAGCGCATTGCACTAATATATGAGCGCATTGCGCTATTAATTCAGTGGCGTACACATGAATGACACGTGGTGCGCTTGGCGCTGAGCGCCAGCCGATGAGCGCAGTGCGCTATTTCAGAAGCGCAAACCGCAAGTTGTCAATTGGCGCATACGTGATTGACACGTGGCGCATTTGGCGCCGAGCGCCAGTCCAGAGAGCGCAGAAGCGCAGTTCATGAGCACAAAGCGCAGTTCAAGAGCGCAAACCACATCTGATCAATTTTATGATCTGGGAAACAAAATTTATGTTCCTTAAAAGAGACTTTGTCTCAAGATCTATGAACAACAGTTCTTATTTCTGCAAGAGATATTTCCAATCTCTTATGTTGAGGAAAGGCTTTGCCTTTATAGATCCATAATCTGTGAGAAGAATTATGTTCTTCTTTTATTTTTTGATGAGATCTTTTGATCTCTTTTGTGAAAGACCTTTTGTCTTGTAGATCTATGATCCTTTTAAAGAAATGAATTTTTCTTTCTTAATCATGAGGTGATTTTACCTCTGTGTTCATCATCTTTCATTCTTACCTTGAAGAAAAATCTTCTTGCAAGAGCTTGCTCTTTTTCTTTGAGTTCCTCAAAGTTTATCGAGGGGTTTTTCTATTCTTTTTTCTTCTTCTTTTTTTACTTTGGAAAGGAGGATCATTGGTCGTTGGGACCCACCATCTCTCTGACGACACTGAGAGATTACTGTGCCATATATCGAAGGTGTGGAGGGATGTACCATTTGAACCATGTCCCACTCATCAGGGGGGGAGAACATGCTGGAGCTTAAGCTTCTCGCTGCTGAAAAAGGCTTCTTTGCGTTCGCGCACGTGCGCCGCACGTGTTGGGCACACTTGTTTGCACGTAGCGTACATGGAGTTTGCGCATATGCGCGTTATGGGGGGAGCAAGCTCCTATGGAGAACGAATCTCCTTTGAGTATTATTGAATATTCTCATGTGGTGCGCACGTGTGTTGCATGTGGTGCGCGCATGGCGGGCGCACGTGCATATGCGCATTATGGGGAGGAGCAGGCTGCTATGGAGAACGAATCTCATTTTAATATTATTGAATATTCTCATGTGGTGCGCACGTGCGTTACACGTGGTGCGCGCATGGCGGGCACACGTGCGTTGCACGTAGCGTACATGGCGCTTGCGCATATGCGCATTATGGGAAGGAGCAGGCTCCTATGGAGAACGAATCTCTTTTTAATATTATTGAATATTCTCATGTGGTGCGCATGTCCATTGCACATGGTACGCGCATGGCGGGCACACGTGCGTTGCACGTAGCGCACATGGCGCTTGCGCATTTGCGTATTATGGGGAGGAGCAGTCTCCTAACTTGGAGAACTAAGCTCCTATGGAGATCTAAGCTCCTTTGAGAATTGAATCCTTTGAGAATTGAACTCTCCTTTTCTAAGAGGTATCCCCTCTTATTTATATGGGAGTGGTAAAGATGCGATCTCTCTTTTTCCCGATGTGGGACTCAAAATGCATTCTCCATGTAGTAGAGTATTACTTTAGATTACACGTGCATAGCACATTTGCTCATAACTTTTGATCCCGGATGAATTATGAGGCCCATAATATATTAAATCGAAGGATTTTTCGAGACACTTTCGATACTACATTGTGAAAATCGTTTTGGTGAAATTTCGGAAAATCGGTAAAATAAGGGGGTTTTCTGTAAAAAGTCAAAATACAAATATATTTATTTTAAAATTAAATATAAATATTCTAGCTATATAATTGCTAGTATTTGGTGTTTATTGAGCCACTGGTGAGATTTCAAAATTTCTGAATTTTTTTTCCGAAATTAATTATTTTAATATTATTTTAAGCCGTCACTAATACATTTAATTCGGGAAAATTACAAACTAGAATGAGTTGAAATAAATTTTGTGCATCATAATACATTAAAAAAAATTTTATCATGTGGTTTTTGAATTGAAATAGGGTTGTTAACCGGTGTTAGAAAATATCGAAGAAAAAGGCTTTTTTCGGTGAAATTGGTGCAAATGGAGTGCGGTACAACTTTTATCCTTTCCCAAACAAAACCACACTCTCTTTTACTCCCTCACACTATTTTGGCCAGCCTTGGTAGCCTCCTCTCTTGATTCTTCAAGTGGTTTCTAGAAATCAGTTTTGTTTTTGAAAAATAAAAAGAAAATGAACAAAAGTTGAAAAGACATAAAGAAGGAAATGAATGAAGGAAGTTTCTACACTTGTCTACACCATTTCATTCTCTCCCATTTCCTCCCCACTTTGGCCGGCCACTTCCCCATGGCAGCCCCCCACTTTAGCCCCTTGGTTTTGTTACAAAAAACATCAAAAATTCAATAAAAATTCAATAAAAATTCCACAAAATCCTAATAAATTCCTACCCTTTATTCTTTGCTCATCTTTACATGGATTTTGGATATGGAAAGCACTCATTTTGGAGGCTCATTTTCATGTTTGGATTTCATGTTGTGGAGGTATAAATCTTTTTCTTTTGATTTATTTTTATTAGATGTTTCTTTTAAGCATAATTAGATTTATTAAATTAATTCTATTTGCAAATTTTAAAATTCAAGTTAGGGTTTGTAAATTCAAGTTGTGGTTTTATTAATTCATTAGGGTTATAATAACTAGTTTAACAATTTTAAAATTGGAAAATCATGCATGGTTGATATATTGTAAATTGTTATCCAAAATTGTTTAAATTAAACAATTTTTGCAAACTAGATTTCTATATATTATATAGATTGGTGAGATAAATTCCAATTAATGTTTGTAAAATTAGATTGTTGTTTAAATGAGAATATTGACATGTTTAAGGAATGAAAAACTTAGTTTGGTCACTAGTTTCTTTTGATAATTGAAAAATACTAATAAAAATGCTATTTTTGCTACCTAGTTTTTGGAAATTCTTAAATAAATGAGATTTAAAATATAAATTATGGTTTCATTATATCATTATCATTAAAAATTATAGTTTAATACATTAATTCATGCAAAAATCAAGTTTGTTGTGGAATTGTGGAATTTTGCTTGTAAGATGTTGAAAATTTATAAGAGTTGCAAACTAGGAATTTTGTATTAATACAAATTTGTGTAATAAAAATATAGTAATGGGTTGTATAGTCTAGTTATGCTATTTAATGAGTTTTATGACCATTGGTTTCATTTAAATGTCAAGTTTTGAAGAAAAACGGTAAATTGGCATTTTCGGATTTTACGAAATCGGGCGATTTGATGGATTTTAGGGTTTCGATGAATTAAATCATGTTTTATATTATAAGTAATGAGTTTTAAAACTATGAGTTGTTTGTTAATGTTTATCTCGATTAATCGGAGTTTGTACGCCGATATCGAGCGATATTTGGTTCTTTTGCGTGAACGGGACATAGGTTTTAACCTATGCGCGTTCCGTGTGTCGTTTTGACTTTTGTCCTTGATTTAGTTTACGATACTATATATGTTTGCGTATAGGTACCCCTCACGTGGACTGCGGGCGATGAAAAAGAGGATGGCGACACCGTCTTCGGCAGACATGGACCAGGTGAGTAGATGTATATCTACGGGGGGAAGTCGGGTGGATGGCGTTTAGCACCCCCGCACGTAGAATAGGAACGGTACTTATTGACATTAGGAAGCCAGATGTGACCCTAGATTCTTAATAAGTAGGACCCTAGTAATGACCCTAGGCTGGACTAGACTGATTTAGGAAGACCATACCAGAGGATGAATACCTTGGAAGAGATTCGTAGGTTTCAGGTAGATACACACACACGCACACTGAAACTCGACGTGGTGTATACGTGTATGTGTATATATATATAGGACTAGGTGTAGGTATATATATATATATATACAACACGTATATGGGATACAATGATGCGATATGATACACGGGAATGAAATAGTATAGCTGGGCTTGATGCCGTGATTCTTGACTATACGGTCGTATTATGGTGTTAGCAGATCATTAGAGAATGAGATAATGAATAAGTATACATAAATTATAAAGGGTGGTGATGATATAGAGGTACATGGGACTCTAAATAGCACCCGAACCGTAACATATGATTGATATTCTGATATGTTATATGTGTGACTTGATTACGACATCATATAGATGTAACTTTATTGCGATATCATAAAGGTGTAACTTGATTTCGATATCTTATAGGCGTGACTTAATCACGACTTGACATATGTGACTTGATCAAGATATGATATATGTGACATGACATTTCTGAGGATAAATTAACGATGTATATTTATACTGACAATGATATATGATTGATGTATGCGCTTACAGTATAGCACCTTGATCATGACATGTGTTGATGATGATATTATACGAATGATGAGACACGTAGGTGATACTTGACCCGTACCCCGATATTGGGATGTCGTACGATGGATTTTACCGTACGAGGTATAGATGTGAGGATTGATCCGCACTCTTGTTTCGAGGAAATCGTACTACGTACGTGACGCTATTGAGGCTGGATCGCCGACTATTAGAGATATGGACTCAGACTTTAGGTGTACTCTTATTTCTTATCGACTAGTTCTTAGGTTTAGTTCTTTAGGAGGTTAGATAGACACTAGTTAGGCTCGAGACATATAGTTGTAGTTATACTTGTATATCAAATGAGTGGTTATTGCACATCTGTCTTTACATTCATACTGTAATCATAATGTTGCATGTTCATACATATGTTTCTATAATCAGTATAAACTTTGCCTGTTAGGACACCAGCACCATTACCGATGATGCGCATATTCCACGCACACTTATTTGCCGGCTCACACACATCATCATCGGTAATTGCTATGTCACGTATACTTTAGATCATATTATCTTTTATTGATAGAATCAGCAAACAGCTAGATCGATATAATATTATGATTACTCTCTGGTGTTAGTATAGACATGACATTTATTACTTAGACATTTCATGCATTCACATTTTCATGTTATCATGCAGTATTATGGGGCATATGCCGACACTTATCATATACTTACTCATGATTTTGGGATTTTGGATTTCTATGAGATTTATGGATTTTGGGGAAAACCGCAAAAATATATAAAACAAACTTCTCTCTCTCTCCTCCTCTCTTTTTAAAACATAAGATACGGTTTTCTCGTGATGTATGTGTCGTCCACCATGAGATTTCATGTTTTCTGTTGGATTTCGAGACCCGATTCGAGGAGTGGATGAACCGTCTCGGGTACATGGTGGGCCCGGTATGGTACCCCGGGGTAAGAAGATCGAGTTGTAGATGATGAGCCTGGCAGGGGAAGGCTACCTACCGGTGATGTCTGGCGTGGCGGATATCCGGAGGATACCGACCATTGTCGTTAGATTTCATGATATGGGCCGATCCGGACTAACGGAGCCCGAGACATTGGGACTATGAGACATTGAGGTTATGAGGTATTGAGACTTGAGCTTTACATTCTTTGTGTCGATACATGACACGGATTTCCATGGATTTCATTGTTGATATTTCAGATTTCTATACACCTTTTACTATGATAAAAGTTAAAGATTTCTTATACAGATATACCTAGGTTTCAGGATTGGTTATTTTACATTCATGGTGCATGCATACTCATTCATATGACATAGTACTATATGAGGCACTGACACGAGCACGGAGTATTTGCATTTACACGTAGCTTATTATCCTGTCTCACTTGATGATTAGGAGTATATTAGTATATTATTATGACCTAGGATAGCGTCGTGCATTCGATTTCTTTTCGTAGATGTCTTCTACTCACGAGTTGGCAACTTACCTCCGTTGTGCCAAATTTTATTACAGGTTGATGTACAGGGTTCCTTGGCAGATTGCTGGCACATGATTTCTTTCCGGGGGATTTGCACGGTAAGTTGGTTCACTTGTATCTGGACCGCCATTGTACTTTTATTATTTCATTTGTATCTAGAAAACTCCATCAACCAAACTTGTATTACTTGATAGATTACTGGACCATTTATTTTGTTTCGACCTTAGAGTCGCGCTTGTATTATTATGATATCTGGTGGTTTTGTTTTGTTTTAAGTTTGAGCCTCGCCCTTTGGCGTTGTATACTATTATGCATTGGTGTGGTTGTTTCCGCCTTTTTGGCGTAGAGCTAGCTCCCGTTTGGGGATGCTTTTTATTGTTTGTATATATTATACTTGTTGTACCCGTTTGGGGCCAGTTTTACAGAGGAGACTCTGCCGAAATTTTTGGGAAATTTGCTGATGCTTTTAAACTTGTTTTCTTCATGTTTTCTTTTACTTCTTCTTCTTTTTATGGTTTAGATTTCTGGGCTTCGGCTTGCTTAGGTTACGTTGCGCCTCCAGACGCTTCATAGTCTAAGTGCCGGTCACGTTCCGTACTTTCGGGTCGTGACAAAGTTGGTATCAGAGCGCTATGTTTAACCTTGTATAAGTCTAGGTGACCCTTGGTTGATGGAGTAGGCGATTTAGGTAGAGTAACGTACCGTGGGTATGGTCCGCGGCATACTTACGATACGCTACTCTGCTTAAGGAGCTTTAGGATGTACATTTGTTTGCACCGTATTTCATTCGTCCTTTGATCTATCTTCGTCGATGTCGGAGGGTGGTTTCTGTTACCACGGGCGCACGGGCAGAGGGAGTTGCGGCTCGAATGTGATAACCATTAGGGTATTGGTTATTCTTGAGGATTGAAGCATTGTTTAGCGTGCGGACGAAGGGTATTCACATGCCGTCCAGACGAAGTTAAAGGATTCGAACGATTGTCAGAAACCCATTTTCCCAAGTTTAAAGTATTCGGAAGAACATGCAGGTATTTCTATGGACCCTCTAGAAGAATGAAACCCTAACTCGACATAATGACCACGAGAACGCCCTTGAACCTTAGGGTTTACGGCAGTTCCGCGGTGCCATTAGTGAGCTTGGGTTTGCCCTTCTACGGCTGGACCATCGATGCTGTGGTATGTACCGGATATTTTTAAACTGTTCTTGAGTGTTGAGCTCTCGGGGAATTATGGGATTTTGATGGATCGATCGAAAAGTTTAATGTAGTCCGGATATCAGGTGAAGGGATCGACTATGTGGGAGACTCTAGACATGAGTATTGCCATTGGTAGCCAAGTCAGCACGCCTATAAAGAGACGAGTTCGAAGCAGTCGACATCAGAGGAAAGAGGCACACATTGACGATAGTGTTTATGATTGTGATTTGGTGATCTGAATTTCATATTTTCGTTGATTGGATTTTGGTATTTTGAGGACTTTGTTCTACGATTGGTATTTCTTATGTGTACCTTCATTACATTCTATTTGTGTTTCATATATCAGTTGTATTGATGTTGTTTAGTACACACCCAGTACACTCGAATTGGTTTTATACATTTTGAGATTTTTGATTTGATTTCGTGCATATGGGTTACACATGATTTTGACATATGCTTCAACCTAGTTTTCATGCATTTTCGTACTGTGATTTCGATTTTGATATTCGTTGTATGTTTTTGTGCACCATGTGCACCTGATTGAGATTCTTGCGCACATTCGGTGCACTTGATGCGATTTTGTGCATACCAGATGCACTAAATCGGGGTTTTGTGCAGATTAGATGCACCTGATATTGAGTCGTGCACACCCGTTGCACTTGACAGATGTTTTTGGTGCACACCTGTTGCACTTAGTTTGGTTTTTGTGGGTATTCGTGGCATCTGTATTTGGTTTCGATTTCAGTGCGCACCGGACGCACATGACATTTTTATGATGAAATTGGGATCGATTTCAGTTTAAGCAGTATGTTTTTATAATCATTACTATTGATTTGATAACCAGGCAGGACGTGTATGTTAAATAAAAGATATATATAGCTATTTTTTTAAAAATAAACGTCCGCTACTTATGCCGTGACACGTGCATCACACGGCGATTTTCAAAAGGGGTTCTTGTATGCTTCTTTATCCAGATATTGTGACGATTTTACTATGATGCGCACTATAGATAAGTTGTAGTTTTGATGTATATTATGTTGGTTTTCGTATTGGGTTTTGATATTTTATTTTCGCCATAATTCCGATGATTGCGTTATACTTGACGGAGTTGATTTTAGTAATGTACTGGTGATTTCGGAGCCCCGACGATTTGTGTATTTTGCTAAATGTTTTAGTATTTGGAGGGGGAGTTTTAATTTAAATTCAGGGACCGAATTTGTTTAAGGGGGGAAGATTGTAACGTTGTGAAAATCGTTTTGGTGAAATTTCGGAAAATTGGTAAAATAATGGGGTTTTCTGTAAAAAGTCAAAATACAAATATATTTATTTTAAAATTAAATATAAATATTCTAGCTATATAATTGCTAGTATTTGGTGTTTATTGAGCCACTGGTGAGATTTCAAAATTTCTGAAATTTTTTTCCGAAATTAATTATTTTAATATTATTTTAAGCCGTCACTAATACATTTAATTCGGGAAAATTACAAACTAGAATGAGTTGAAATAAATTTTGTGCATCATAAGACATTAAACAAAATTTTATCATGTGGTTTTTGAATTGAAATAGGGTTGTTAACCGGTGTTAGAAAATATCGAAGAAAAAGGCCTTTTTTCGGTGAAATTGGTGCAAATGGAGTGCGATACAACTTTTATTCTTTCCCAAACAAAACCACACTCTCTTTTACTCCCTCACACTATTTTGGCCAGCCTTGGTAGCCCCCTCTCTTGATTCTTCAAGTGGTTTCTAGAAATCAGTTTTGTTTTTGAAAAATAAAAAGAAAATGAACAAAAGTTGAAAAGACATAAAGAAGGAAATGAATGAAGGAAGTTTCTACACTTGTCTACACCATTTCATTCTCTCCCATTTCCTCCCCACTTTGGCCGGCCACTTCCCCATGGCAGCCCCCCACTTTAGCCCCTTGGTTTTGTTACAAAAAACATCAAAAATTCATTAAAAATTCAATAAAAATTCCACAAAATCCTAATAAATTCCTACCCTTTATTCTTTGCTCATCTTTACATGGATTTTGGATATGGAAAGCACTCATTTTGGAGGCTCATTTTCATGTTTGGATTTCATGTTGTGGAGGTATAAATCTTTTTCTTTTGATTTATTTTTATTAGATGTTTCTTTTAAGCATAATTAGATTTATTAAATTAATTCTATTTGCAAATTTTAAAATTCAAGTTAGGGTTTGTAAATTCAACTTGTGCTTTTATTAATTCATTAGGGTTATAATAACTTGTTTAACACTTTTAAAAATGGAAAATCATGCATGGTTGATATATTGTAAATTGTTATCCAAAATTGTTTAAATTAAACAATTTTTGCAAACTAGATTTCTATATATTATATAGATTGGTGAGATAAATTCCAATTAATGTTTGTAACATTAGATTGTTGTTTAAATGAGGATATTGACATGTTTAAGGAATGAAAAACTTAGTTTGGTCACTAGTTTGTTTTGATAATTGAAAAATACTAATAAAAATGCTATTTTTGCTAACTAGTTTTTGGAAATTCTTAAATAAATGAGATTTAAAATATAAATTATGGTTTCATTATATCATTATCATTATAAATTATAGTTTAATACATTAATTCATGCAAAAATCAAGTTTGTTGTGGAATTGTGGAATTTTGCTTGTAAGATGTTGAAAATTTATAAAAGTTGCAAACTAGGAATTTTGTATTAATACAAATTTGTGTAATAAAAATATAGTAATGGGTTGTATAGTCTAGTTATGCTATTTAATGAGTTTTATGACCATTGGTTTCATTTAAATGTCAAGTTTTGAAGAAAAACGGTAAATTGGCATTTTCGGGTTTTACGAAATCGGGCGATTTGATGGATTTTAGGGTTTCGATGAATTAAATCATGTTTTATATTATAAGTAATGAGTTTTAAAACTATGAGTTGTTTGTTGATGTTTATCTTGATTAATCGGAATTTGTACGCCGATATCGAGCGATATTTGGTTCTTTTGCGTGAACGGGACATAGGTTTTAACCTATGCGCGTTCCGTGTGTCGTTTTGACTTTTGTCCGTGATTTAGTTTACGATACTATATATCTTTGCGTATAGGTACCCCTCACGTGGACTGCGGGCGATGAAGAAGAGGATAGCGACACCGTCTTCGGCAGACATGGACCAGGTGAGTAAATGTATATCTACGGGGGGAAGTCGGGTGGATGGCGTTTAGCACCCCCGCACGTAGATTAGGAACGATACTTATTGACATTAGGAAGCCAGATGTGACCCTAGATTCTTAATAAGTAGGACCCTAGTAATGACCCTATGCTGGACTAGACTGATTTAGGAAGACCATACCAGAGGATGAATACCTTGGAAGAGATTCATAGGTTTCAGGTAGATACACACACACGCACACTGAAACTCGACGTGGTGTATACGTGTATGTGTATATATATATAGGACTAGGTGTAGGTATATATATATATACAACACGTATATGGGATACAATGATGCGAAATGATACACGGGAATGAAATAGTATAGCTGGGCTTGATGCCGTGATTCTTGACTATACGGTCGTATTATCGTGTTAGCAGATCATTATAGAATGAGATAATGAACAGGTATACATAAATTATAAAGGGTGGTGATGATATAGAGGTACATGGGACTCGAAATAGCACCCGAACCGTAACATGTGATTGATATTCTGATATGTTATATGTGTGACTTGATTACGACATAATATTGATGTAACTTGATTGCGATATCATAAAGGTGTAACTTGATTTCGATATCTTATAGGCATGACTTAATCACGACTTGACATATGTGACTTGATCAAGATATGATATATGTGACATGACATTTCTGAGGATAAATTAACGATGTATATTTATGCTGACAATGATATATGATTGATGTATGCGCTTACAGTATAGCACCTTGATCATGACATGTGTTGATGATGATATTATACGAATGATGAGACACGTAGGTGATACTTGACCCGTACCCCGATATTGGGATGTCGTACGATGGATTTTACCGTACGAGGCATAGATGTGAGGATTGATCCGCACTCTTGTTTCGAGGAAATCGTACTACGTACGTGACGCTATTGAGGCTGGATCGCCGACTATTAGACATATGGACTCAGACTTTAGGTGTACTCTTATTTCTTATCGACTAGTTCTTAGGTTTAGTCCTTTAGGAGGTTAGATGGACACTAGTTAGGCTCGAGACATATAGTTGTAGTTATACTTGTATATCAAATGAGTGGTTATTGCACATCTGTCTTTACATTCATACTGTAATCATAATGTTGCATGTTCATACATATGTTTCTATAATCAGTATAAACTTTGCCTGTTAGGACACCAGCACCATTACCGATGATGCGCATATTCCACGCACACTTATTTGCCGGCTCACACACATCATCATCGGTAATTGCTATGTCACGTACACTTTAGATCATATTATCTTTTATTGATAGAATCAGCAAACAGCTAGATCGATATAATATTATGATTACTCTCTGGTGTTAGTATAGACATGGCATTTATTACTTAGACATTTCATGCATTCACATTTTCATGTTATCATGCAGTATTATGGGGCATATGCCGACACTTATCATATACTTACTCATGATTTTGGGATTTTGGATTTCTATGAGATTTCTGGATTTTGGGGAAAACCGCAAAAATATATAAAACAAACTTCTCTCTCTCTCCTCCTCTCTTTTTAAAACATAAGATGCGGTTTTCTCATGATGTATGTGTCGTCCACCATGAAATTTCATGTTTTCTGTTGGATTTCGAGACCCGATTCGAGGAGTGGATGAACCGTCTCGGGTACATGGTGGGCCCGGTATGGTACCCCGGGGCAAGAAGATCGAGTTGTAGACGATGAGCCTGGCAGGGGAAGGCTACCTACCGGTGATGTCTGCCGTGGCGGATATCCGGAGGATACCGACCGTTGTCGTGAGATTTGATGATATGGGCCGATCCGGACTGACGGAGCCTGAGACATTGAGACTATGAGACATTGAGATTATGAAGTATTGAGACTTGAGATTTACATGCTTTGTGTCGATGCTTGACACGGATTTCCATGGATTTCATTGTTGATATTTCAGATTTCTATACACCTTTTACTATGATAAAAGTTAAAGATTTCTTATACAGATATACCTAGATTTCAGGATTGGTTATTTTGCATTCATGGTGCATGCATACTCATTCATATGACATAGTACTATATGAGGCACTGACACGAGGTCGGAGTATTTGCATTTACACGTAGCTTATTATCCTGTCTTACGTGATGATTAGGAGTATATTAGTATATTATTATGACCTAGGATAGCGTCGTGCATTCGATTTCTTTTCGTAGATGTCTTCTACTCACGAGTTGGAAACTCACCCCCGTTGTGCCAAATTTTATTACAGGTTGATGTACAGGGTTCCTTGGCAGATTGCTGGCATATGATTTCTTTCCGGGTGATTTGCACGGTAGGTTGGTTCACTTGTATCTGGACCGCCATTGTACTTTTATTATTTCATTTGTATCTAGAAAACTTCATCAACCAAACTTGTATTACTTGATAGATTACTGGACCATTTATTTTGTTTCGACCTTAGAGTCGTGCTTGTATTATTATGATATCTGGTGGTTTTGTTTTCTTTTATGTTTGAGCCTCGCCCTTTGGCGTTGTATACTATTATGCATTGGTGTGGTTGTTTCCGCCTTTTTGGCGTAGAGCTAGCTCCCGTTTGGGGATGCTTTTTATTGTTTGTGTATATTATACTTGTTGTACCCATTTGGGGCCAGTTTTACAGAGGAGACTCTGCCGAAATTTTTGGGAAATTTGCTGATGCTTTTAAACTTTTTTTCTTCATGTTTTCTTTTACTTCTTCTTCTTTTTATGGTTTAGATTTCTGGGCTTCGGCTTGCTTCGGTTACGTTGCGCCTCTAGATGCTTCATAATCTAAGTGCCGGTCACGTTCTGTACTTTCGGGTCGTGACAAGTTACATCCATTTACATGATTCTCCAGTTACATCCATTTACTGATATCATGGTTTCGGCAAGTCATCTATACAATTCAATTTTCAAGGCAATACAATACAATACAATACCATCTGTACAATCATTACTATCAATACAATAAATACACGGGGTATTGGGGTAGTTCATTCGTAAATCCAACAGAATCTCAAGAGTCCCCCTAGATCATGAATCCATGTCTACTAACACAAGCAAGCTATCATGAGGGCCGTGTTTCCATACTCCTGGATTACAGCCTGTTGAGTTTGGAATACTTCGACGACGGTCGAAGTCCCGTTACTAACATTTGATTCGGGCCCGTGGTTCCCTACCCCTGGATTACAGCCTGTTGGGTTTGAGAACACTCTTGAGATTGGTTAACATTCACCCTTGAACTTACGATAACAACAGTTTTAACACTAAATATAACAATATAACAATATAATACAACTTTAAAAGCTACACACTCTCTTTTTCTTTCTTTTTTACTTCTTCCTTATTTTTGGGACTTACCGAGCGATTGTTCGCTGACGACATTCCTTCTATTTCTTCTTTGGAATGTTGTCAGGTTATCTGGATACTCATGAGATCGAGACTATCAGTGAGGACTTGGATCAGCTTGCCTACGACCCAGAGCTCTAGCTTCATTGTACACATTTTTATTTCAGTACTTTTCATTTCTGTTATGCCACTGTTTAGGCATTGCTTTCATTCAGTTGTATTTACTTTTCTATGCATTGTACCAAAGAATGTTAATAAATAAAGTTACTGTTCATTTACATTTGTCTCTTGTGTATATTTCTTTTATATTGCTTATTTACGCTTAGCGTATTTACTTCAGAGTAAATACGTAGCGGCCTCGTCGCGTCCTCTGCCCGTATACTGGGAAGCGGGGTGTGACAGCCGGCCCGAGTCGGGCGAGTCGGGGCTCGTCTTTGTTCCATGTGTCCCTGACGCTTGGTCTAATCTCGTGTGCTCGTTTATTTAGGCCGTGACTCTTGGTTTTACGGGTTGTGCACGTGTAGACTCTTGGGTTTCTAAAAGATTAAAAGTATTTTAAAATAAAAATAATATGTGGCTGATGGGATTTGAACTCTGGTGCTTTGGTTCAGCAGCGCAAGGTATTACCAGTGAGCTACAAGCTCTTTCTTGCTGTTCAAAAGCAAATCAAATTTATAACTTGTGCTTAGGCTCAAGTACCCCTTTCTGTATTTTTGAAAAATTTGTACAGAAAGTTTAGGGTTGTTACATAAGCAGTATAACAATGACAATAATAAACAAGTGAAAATAAAATCCAACCACTTTATATATTTACATTCCCAACATTACAAGGTTTACAATGATACAAGATATCTGAACGAGAAACATAAAAAATATGAAAATGCCTAAACAGATGGCATACTGAAAATAAAGCTGAAAAAAAAACTAAGGATCGGCTTGTGAAGCAAACTGGTCGTAATCCTCGGTAGTCGGTTCCACCTTTTCAGTCCCTACATCGCCTAACGAACATTCTAAGAAACAAATAGATGGTGGAATACCCGTCAGCGAACTTGCGCTCGGTAAGTCCCCAAGAAAGACAGAAATGTGAATGCGGTAAAGAAAAGCATGTAAGCAGAATATGTATTCTAATGCGGTTATGTAAGGGAGTCAATTAAACCTAGCAATTATATGCACATGATAAGTATCATGATTATGGCAATGTGTATATAAGTATGGCAATATAACATAAGCTTGGTAAATGTAAATCCCCAGTTCCATATATATATTTTTCCAGAAATTTCCTATTATTTTTGCACATTTATATATGTTTTATTATTTTATTTATTAATTTTCCTAATCCCAAACCCTCAACTACCCGACCCGACCCGAACCCTCCACTTCTTATTCTCCTTCTTTTCTTTTCTTTTCCCACCTTTCTCCAACGTCCCTCTCCTCCTTTCTCGTAACCGTCTCCTCAAGACCCGCGCCCACCGCCACGACGACCTCGCCTTGGATCCAACAACCCACGTATCCTCTCTCTCCCCCAACGACATTTCCCCCTCCTCTCACGCTACCTCCGCGAGATCCGCGCCACCTCGTCGCCAACGACCACGTGATCTGCGCGTCGACCCCCACGTTCTCCTCAATATCGGTCTCCTTCAATTGAGCCTCCTCTCCCTTCATTTCCGATCTTGCTCCATCTCCCTCGTCCTCACTCTCCTTCACCCCCTCCAAGCTTTCTCCAGCACCCATGACCAGCCGCCGACGCCTACAATCACCCACCACAAGAACTAACGTCGACCACCTCACTACAGCCGTTCGCCTCCTCAACCACCCGTTCCTCCAACTCCGGCAACCCTCCTCGTCCTCGTCGAACACCACCACACCACAACTCTATTCCCTCACCACCACCCTCCCCGAGATCCTCCATGACCACCGCTACCAACCGACGCCGTCGCTGCTGCTGAGCCAAACTCCAGCACCCACGTCGCCAAAGCCTCCACCATCTCTATCACCTCAACCTACCGCCGGCGACCCAGAGATCCTCTGCAAACTCCTCTGCAACTGTCGACGCCATCATCATCATCAACGTCGTCCCTCTCCTCCCCTAGCTCCCGACGAGGCCACAACAGAGCAACCCATTGCACCCCACCTACTTCCCTCGATCCCATCAACTCCGAGTCCCCGTGCCACGCTATGCCCGCCTCCGTGCCACGCTGTGCCAACCCCCGTGCCACGCTATGCCAGCCTCCATGCCACACCGTATCCCAATCCAGTGCACGTACCGTGCCCACTCCCACACCAGCATCGCGTCCGGTACCGTGTCGCGCCGTGCCACTCCCTCACCATGCACCGAGCCAAGACCATGGCCACTACCGTGTCATGCCCGCGTCGTCACCGTACCCAGTACCGGATCTCCACACATCGCGCTCGCGCCACGTACCGTGTCCAGCATCACATCGTCTCGTGTGTCGAGACGAAGTCTGCAAGTGGTGTCGCTTCGATATCAGCGACCGAAGGCAAGTGAAGCCCTCACTTGCTTTAACATGCTATGAACTATGATTTCGTGCTAGAATTATATTAGATAGATTATTACGAACATGTGTTAAGTAGTATACTGTCACGTATATATTGTAAGCCATCACCGCATTTTCATGGAAAACTATAGAAATCCTAAGATGTTAGTTTTGAGCGTAATCGGATCTAAAATATCATATTAATATCGTGTGGAATTGTAAGTATTAGATACCGTTTTCACAAGTTGGGCAAAACGGACTTTAATTCGATGGCTCTTGATATTGTACGCTAAGAGTTCGATGTCGTGAACTGAACAAAAACCCCGTTAAACATGCTTAAAGCTTTACCACTAATTTTTTTTGCTACTTACGAATATTATGTAGAAAACTGAACTCAAATAACTGAGCATCACGCAAGGAAATGACGTCCTAAAGACGCGACGTCAAATCTGGCTTTACTGTACACGTAGTAGTGTTAAATTGATATTAAATTAGTTACATGTCGGAATATAATGTTCTATGGTTCATATTGAATCCAACTCGATAATATAGAACCCTCTATAGTTTATCTTTCAATACCGATAGACCACAGCAACGAGAACTGACTGGGAATGCGGCTCTGGACTGCTGTCCGGGGTTGCATTTCATGAGAATACCTGAACTTAAGCGCCTGCACGTACCTACATAAAACTGAAAATGCATGGAGTCTAATATATTCACATAGATAATTTAGTTAGCTAACATATGGATCTAGTATTGTTCAGTTTCACTATCGTTTGGTATTTTGTTTATATTTTAGACCGTCGACGTGTTCTGCAGTTTCTGCAGTGACATTTCTTTCACCTTCACACTAAACAGGACATATCTCATAGTACAGAAAGGATATCATAGATCCTATTGATGCGTCGAAAACCTAACAGATAGAAATAGGTTTTATTCAACTGGGGCAACGTCTGAATCTAAACACAATTCCTAGTAAACTGCGCGTGAAGTTGGACTTCCATTTCTGAAACTGGAACTCCAGCAACTGATCGTTGATTTAAAATGATGATAAGTTCCTAATCTGAATTTCTATTGACATGAAACTAATTTTACCACTTAGATAATCAAGTATACTTTGCACGCCTTTTATATTATTTTGGTCGATTCTATACGTGTGATTTATGGTGAAGTTTTCAAGTCATATGGCGTTGGCTGTTATAACTTAGTGAATATCTGTTCAGTGCATTTCTATCTTATTTTGTGTTTGCTTTTATACCTTTTGCATAGTGATCGTTTACATTGAGACCTAACGACTAATTTGCATTGTCGATATATAAGTGTTAGTGATTGGGTTGTGGCAAGTACGATAGTGAACCAATGATCAAAAGTGATATTGATAAGTGGAAGCGTGATTGAAAATGAAAGCGATACATATTTGTTCACAACTTAGCTAATACTTGAACACATACTAGAACCTGGGGAATGGGGAAATCAAGATGGGATTGAACTCATATTTAGTGAGGTGCAGCGACTTAGAGGATGATCATTCGATATTAGTGACACACACACACACACACACATTAGGTTGTGGGCCTAGCGACACGGCTGCAGGGATATGTCCCAGGCAACAGAGGACCGTAGTCTCGGGTATGCACGAGACCCTTATTAAACACGAGCATCCTTTCCACCAATTGATTTCATTGACTTAGTGACTGATAAGTAGTGACATACACATTGCCTGCTTTACTGACATGATACATATATCGCGCAGTGCATATTCAAATGATATTCATTATTCTCATGTTTATGTATTCTGTCGCACATTTCATATTTGATAACATTGTACGCACATTATATATTTATTTCTATATGTGTCGCCTGACGGCCTGAGTGTGCATGCTCAGAGGACGAAGTAGACCCAGCTAAGGAGCAGGACCTGCCATTCGAGATCGCGGAGGTTTAGACCGCGACATCAGCGCCGCCCTTTTTGCTATAAGCACATTGTTATTTAGTTGGTTAGTTACTTCTTTCATGCAAAATAAATGTATCTTGAACTCTTTTATTTTAATGTAATAAAGTTGTGAGCTGTGATTTTCTTTACTCTAGTACTGTTTACTGACTACCATGTAATGTTAGAAGCCGAAGTGTGACTACGGCAGGATTATTCCCTGACCGTAGGATCATGGCTGGCCTAGTCACCCATCGCAATCTGTATTTTGGGAAGCGGGGCGTGACATGGTTTTGTTGGGATCAGAGCCAGGATTGGAAGAAATTACGGTTCCATTGAGGGATCCCTAGATTGAGTTACACCCTTGATGTGTGCTTTATTACATTTCCTTTTTCACTTTCTAATCCTCGTTGAATCATCGTGAAATCCGTGATTGAATCTGATTTATTTCTTGATCATCTTTCAGAAATATGGACTCCTCGGGCAACTCCTCAGGTGCCGGTTCCCACGATCGTACCGAGAAGATCATCAACATCCTGACGACCCTAGCCCGACTCAAGAGAGGAAGACCGATCTCCTGGCCGAGGGATTGAAGGCGGTATAGGAGACCGCAATTACCACTCTGGAGAGTTCTACGGTTGTTCCCGCCGCCCCCGAAGGCGCCCTCATACCGACTACACAGATTAGGGTTGGTACCATTCGGACTTTAGGAGGCTTCATCCAGCGGTTTTCACGGGATCAGCAAATCCACTCGAGGCCGAGCAATGGCTCATCAACGTGGAGAACCTTTTGACGGCCGCTCGGATCCCTGACGATGACAGAGTGAGCGTGGTGAAGATTCAGCTGGAGGACGAGGCCCGCACGTGGTGGTCTGTAGTAGAAAGCCGGCTAGAGAAACCTATCGGATGGGACACGTTCTCCGCGTGCTTTCTAGATCACTATTTTCCGGCCACTGCAAAGGCCGAGATGGAGGAGAAATTGATTATGTTGAGGAAAAATGGATGCTTAGTAGATGTCTACGCTGCAGAGTTTAACCGGCTGAGTCACTTCGCACCGTATATGGTAGCCACCGAAGTCGCCAGGGCCAAACGATTTCAGCAGGGGCTCGATATTGAACTGTAGCAACTTATCGCGTCTCTCGATCTACAGACCTTCGCTCAGGTGTTGAACGCTGCCAGAGTACAGGAAAGATTGGTGAAGAAGGCCAAGGGCCAACGATCAGTGGACAGGAAATCCTATGTAGTTTGATTGTTTCGAAAGAGTGTGTTTGTAGTTAACCGTAATCAGAACGGTGTCGCGCGTAGCTAGACCGAGATGAGTACGGGTCGTCCTCAGGGAAACGTTGAACCTTTTAATCTTACTTTAGATGTGTTGAGAAAGAGAGGAGGGATAAAGAATTTTGTGGAATGGTTTCTAGATCTACGTTAAGCAAGAATGCAAAAATATAGATCTAGATTATTTTAGGGATGTAGTTAATATAATAAGAGGGCTTGTAGGGTTCATTAGGGTTTAGTAGTTATGGACGATTAATTAAAAGTTACCCTTTTTATCCTTTAATAGATTTAAAACTAGAACGACGGTGATGCGTGTAGATTAGGGTTTCTGGAAGGAAAAGGAATCCCACTCTTAACCCTTATCTCGACACGGAACTTCGTTCATATCTAGCCTTTACCAAAACAATCATTAATCTAATCTCTAATCGCGGTCGGAACTAGCAAAGAATTGTTAGCGCGCCCGATTAGGATGTTAATGATTGTTTTGATAAAGTTCATAAACTTTATAGGACTTAAAAAGGGTTTAGGGATGTTCATCATCCATTAGCCTACCATAATCCTACGAACCCTAACAAGCGGAGAATTACTCGCGCATGTTAGGAGAAAAAGAGATGGAGAGAAAATACATAATTAAACTACAAAGAAATAGAATAAGAAAAAGAAAGCTACTTTTATTAATCAACAATATTCATTACACTTTGATTCCTTAGAAAATGATTACAAAGACTAGTTTGTTTCTCGATCTCTTCCAAGGAGGAAGACGAACAGTTGATGATCAGCCTGGATGCGTGAGCCGTCTTGGACTTCGTGATCTCGTCGGCTTGATAAATTTTCCAAGAGGCTCTCGGTGCCTTTTTATAGTGCCAAAGCCATAATCCAAGCTTCTAAATTAGGAAGTAAGCAGCAAAAGATCCTCCCCAAAAATCCTCGGCTTCCAACTCCCTCTAACTGTGGCGGATCAGCGGCACCAAGGGGCTTGGGCCGCGGATCCGCGGCCTGATGATCAGGACCCTTCATCATTTTTCTGGAGCTGTCTCGATGTGACATTTGGCGATCCTTGGAACCTTCAGAATTTGGAAATCTTCTCGTGGTTGCTGCCAGACTTGGTCTTCAAGTTTTGATTCTTAATTAGGCAAGTCTTTTTTAACAACTTGATTTGCTTGATTCTAGTCTTGAAAATTTCTGCACAACTTGGAAAATTTCTGCACAACAACTCCAATAATATTTAGTAGACTTTGTTCTAGTAGGATTTGGTCAATGAATTTATTTGCATACATTTTCCTATCAAATACTAATTATAATATATCAACACATGGAAAATAGTATTTTTACACATAAACCCTCATATGTATGATATAATATAATAAAGTCCTTTTTTTAATATGAAAATGGTAGGAAAAATGTAATAACAAATGTATAGTTTTATCAACTGAACATAGTTCCATTACGAACTACCGTTTCCCCTCGTGGAGCAATCCCAGTTCACAGGCCGGGTGTTACGCAGATAAAGCGTACTTTCTCACCTCAGCAACCGCAAAGGAGGGCACTGATTTGCGATTATTGCCAGAGGCCAGGGCACATGAAGAGATATTGTCGCAGAGCCAAGGGGCAGTGTCTGATTTGCGGATCTAGCGAGCACAGGGTCAGTGGGTGTCCCTAGAGATCCGAACTACAGAGAGGGTTCGAACAACAACAACAGCCATCGTACAACACTTTAGCTCAGAGGGGTCCACTTCTGGTATCCCAACGACGATTATTCGATCAGAGGCAAACCGGTACAAGTCGGAACCAGGGGAGGACTTTCATCCTGACCGCCGAGCAGGCGGAGACTTCTGGGGAAGTGGTTGCAGGTACTCTCTTTGTTTATTCTGTACCAGCTAGAGTCCTTTTTTATTCAGGTGCTACGCATTGATTTATTTCTGCACAGTTTGTCGACACACACTCTATACCTCACGAGCCGTTGACCAAGGGTTGGGAGATACATACGGGTAATGGAATTATTGTGTCCAGCCAAGAGTGTAAGTTATGCCCTATGGTAGTTTGTGGCAGAGAATTTTATGCGAACTTCCTTTTGATTGGGACTGGTAGCTATGACACCATTCTGGGGATGGATTGGTTGAGCACGTTTCATGCTGTTATCAACTGCCGGGCTAGGAGTGTAACTTTTCGCATTCCTAATCACTCGGAGTTCATGTTCGTGGGCGGTAGCGAGTCTTTAGAACCAACTAAGTTCCGAGCGAAACCGAAGACCTTGATAGCTATGGAGATAGACGAGGAGCTAGCACCGGCGGTAGTTCGAGAGTTTATTGATATGTCCATGAAGATCTACCTGGTTTACCCCTGCCTCGCGTATTGGGCTTCTCGATTGATCTGATTCCAAGGACGGCGCCAGTTTCCAAGGCTCCCTATAGGATGGTGCTAGTTGAGTTGCCAGAATTAAAGAAGCAGATAGAAGATCTTCTGGACAAGGGATTTATCCGTCCAAGTGCTTCCCCATAGGGTGCTCCTGTGTTGCTGGTTAAGAAGAAAGACGGTTCCCTGTGTATGTGCATCGACTACCGGGAGTTGAATCGGGTAACTGTGAAAAACAAGTATCCTATTCCCCGCATCAATGACTTGTTTGACCAGCTGGGTGGTGCTCGGGTATTTTATAAACTAGATCTTTGGTCAGGGTATCACCAAATCAGGGTTAAGGCATAGGATGTATGCAAGACGGCCTTCCGAACCCGATATGGACGCTATGAGTTTCTTGTGATGCCGTCCGGTGTTACCAATGCACCCGCTATATTTTTAGACTTGATGAACATGGTTTTCTCCAAGTACTTGGATCAGTTTGTTATCGTATTCATCGACGACATTTTAGTCTATTCCAGAAGTCGAGATGAGCACGCTGAGCATCTATGAATTGTATTGCAAGTTCTATGGGAGGAGAAGCTCTATGCTAAGCTAAGAAAGTGTGAGTTTTGGCTCGACAAGGTGCAATTTCTGTGGCATGTCGTTTCGAGTGACGACATTTCAGTGGATCCGAAGAAAATCGAATCTATCAAAGACAGGCCGACATCGAAATCAGTTGTTGAGATAAGAAGCTTTTTGGGAATGTCTGGGTATTATCGGCGGTTTGTCCAAGATTTCGCCAGAGTAGCGGAACCCTTGACGAAGCTCACATGGAAGGAGGTGCTGTATGTTTGGTCGGAAGAGTGCACCCAGGCGTTCGAGCTGTTGAAACTGAAGTTAACCACGACCCCAATACTGACTGTGTCAGACAGGTCGGGTGGCTTGGTTGTTCATAGTGATGCGTCGGGAAAAGGTTTAGGCTGTGTTTTAATGCAGCACGGTCGAGTGGTGGCTTATGCTTCTCATCAGCTGAAAACTCACGAGAAGAACTACCCCACGCATGACCTGGAGTTAGCAGCCATTGTGTTCGCTTTAAAGATATGTAGGCATTACTTGCTAGGCGAAAGAGTGGAGGTGTACACGGATTACAAAAGTTTGAAATACGTGTTCACCCAGAAGGAGCTGAATATGAGACAACGCAGATGGTTGGAGTTGATGGCAGACTACGATATTGATCTGCAGTATCATCCGAAGAAGGTGAACGTCGTTCCTGACGCTCTCAGTCATAGGCCGTCTGTTGCGTTGCTAACTTGTCGGAAAGAGATTCTCGATGACCTTCAGAGATTCGAGTTGGAGGTAGTTACACCGGATGTGCCCGGACAGCTTTGGCAGTTGCAAGTTCAGTCATCGCTTATAGATCGCATTAAAGTTGCACAGGCTGGAAACTCGCAGTTGCAAAAGTTCAGAGGGTTAGTTGAGGCTGGTTTGAGGACGGATTTGCAGATTCACGAAGATGGTTCTCTCAGATTTGGCAGACGGCTATGTGTTCCAAAGGGAGGTATTCGAGATGAAGTTCTAGCCGAGGCACACAGTTCCGCTTATTCGGTGCACCCGGGAGGCACTAAGATGTACCGAGATTTGAGGCATCACTTCTGGTGGAACGGGATGAAGAGGGAGATTGCTCGCTTTGTCTCCAAGTGTCTAGTATGCCAACAGGTGAAAGCCGAGCATCAGAGAATAGCTGGGTTGTTGCAACCGCTTCCAGTGCCAGAGTGGAAATGGGAGCACATCATCATGGAGTTTGTGACAGCACTACCTCAAAGCCCACGGAGCAATTATGCGGTTTGGGTTATTGTTGATCGTCTCACGAAGGCAGCACATTTCATACCTTTTCGAGTCGGACAATCGTCGGAGTCGCTTGCGGAGAAGTATATGCAGGAGATTGTGAGACTGCATGGAGTGCCCATTAGTATCATGTTTGATTGAGACACCAGGTTCATTTCCCATTTCTGGAAGAGCCTGCTGGAGAGTTTGGGGACTCGTCTCAAGTACAGTACGGCCTATCATCCGTAGACGGACGGACAATCCGAGCGTACTATCTAGACGCTCGAGGATATGCTGAGGGCATGCATGCTTGATTTTCAGGGCTCTTGGGAGGATCACCTCCATCTGGTAGAGTTTTCGTATAATAACAGCTACCAAGCTAGCATCCAGATGGCACCGTTCGAGACTCTGTATTGACGGAAGTGTCGGTCCACTCTTTGTTGGGATGACGTGGGTGAACGAAGGTTTTGGGCCCTGAGCTTATAGTAGAGACAATGAGCAAGGTTCAGACGATCAGGTAATAAATCAAGGAGGTTCAGGACCGACAAAAGAGTTGGGCAGATGCTGGCAGAAGGTCGTTGGAGTTTGGTGTTGGTGATCACGTATTTCTGAAGATATCGCCCACTCGGGGAGTGATCAGGTTTGGTAGTCGGGGGAAACTCAGTCCCCGATTCATCGGACCTTTTGATGTGCTAGAGCGAGTAGGAGAGGTGGCTTATCGACTTGCCTTGCCTCCATCGCTAGCTAGTGTACACAATACTTTCCATGTATCTCAGTTGAGGCGCTACGTTCGGGATGACAGCTATATCCTGGACCATTTAGAGTTAACGTTGGGCACCGATCTGTCTTACGAGGAGTAGCCTGCCACCATTCTCGATCGTCGGGAAAAAGTTCTAAAGAACAAAGTCATTCCCTTGTTTCGAGTTTCTTGGGGTGGTCGTTCTCCAGGAGATTCTACCTGGGAACGTGAGGAGGAAATCTGTCCACGTTTTCTGCACCTGTTTGAGTAGTGTTGTTTTCATTCTTTAATTTTGAGGATGAAATTTTTGTAGGGGGGTATAATGTAAATCCCCAGTTCCATGTATATATTTTTCCAGAATTTTCCAATTATTTTTACACATTTTTATATTTTTTATTATTTTATTTATTAATTTTCCTAATCCCAAACCCTAAACTACCCGACCCGAACCCCCCACTTCTTCTTCTTCTTCTTTCTTTTCCCGCCTTTCTCCAACGTCCCTCTCCTCCTTCCTCGCGACCGTCGCCTCAAGACCTGCGCCCACCTCCACGACGACCTCGCCTTGGATCCAACAACCTACGTCTCCTCTCTGTCCCCCCAACGACTCTTTCCCCCCTCTCGTGCTGCCTCCGCGAGACCCACGCCACCTCGTCTCCAATGGCCGCGTGATCTGCATGCCGATCCCTACGATCTCCTCAACATCGATCTCCCTCAATCGAGCCCCTTCTCCCTTCATATCCGATCTTGCTCTATCTCCCTCATCCTCATTCTCCTTCGCCCCCTCCAAGCTTTCTCCAGCACCCACGACCAGCCGCCGACGCCTACAACCACCCACCACCGGAACTCATGTCGACCACCTCGCTACAGCCTTTCGCCTCCTTAACCATCCGTTCCTCCACCTCCGGCAACCCTCCTCGTCCTCGTCGAACACCACCACACCACAACCCCATTCCCTCACTACCACCCTCCCCGAGCTACACCACGACCACTTCCAGCCGACGCCGTCACCGCTGCTAAGCCAAACTCCATCACCCATGTCGCCAGAGCCTCTACCATCCCCATCACCTCAACCCACTGCCGGCAACCCCGAAATCCTCTGCAAACTCCCCTGCAACTGTCGACACCATCACCATCAATGTCGTCCCTCTCCTCCCCCGGCTCTCGACGAGGCCACAACTGAGCAACCCATTTCACCCCGCCTACTTCCCTCGTTCCCATCAACTCCGAGCTAGTCCCCGTGCCATGCTGTGCCCGCCTCCGTGCCATGCCGTGCCAGTCCTCGTGCCATGCCGTGCCATCCTCCGTGCCACACCGTACCCCGATCCAGTACACGCACCGTGCCCACTCCCGCACCAGCATCGCGTCCGGTACCGTGTCGCGCCGTGCCACTCCCACACCACGCACTGAACCAAGACCACGCCCACTACCGTGTCATGCCCACGTCGTCACCGTGCCCAGTACCGGATCTCCATGCATCGCGCTTGCGCCACGCACCGTGTCCAGCATCGCATCGTCTCGTGTGTCGATACGAAGTCCGCAAGTGGTGTCCTTCGATATCAGCAACCGAAGGTAAGTGAAGCCCTCACTTGATTTAACATGCTATGAGCTATGATTTCGTGCTAGAATTATATTAGATAGATTATTACGATCATGTGTTAAGTAGTATACTATCACATATATATTGTAAGCCATCACCGCATTTTCATGGAAAACCATAGAAATCCTAAGATGTTAGTTTTTAGCGTCATCGGATCTAAAATATCATATTAATATCCTGTGGAATTGTAAGTATTAGATACCGTTTTCACGAGTTGGGCAAAACCGACTTTAATTCGATGGCTCTTAATATTGTACGCTAAGAGTTCGATGTCGTGAACTGAACCAAAACCCCGTTAAACATGCTCAAAACTTTACCAACAATTTCTTTTTCTACTTACGAATATTATGTAGAAAACTGAACTCAAATAACAAAGCATCGCGCAAGGAAACGACGTCCTAAAGACGCGACGTCAAATCTAGCTTTACTGTACACGTAATAGTGTTAAATTGATATTAAATTAGTTACATGTCGAAATGTAATGTTCTATGGCTCATATCAAATCCGACTCAATAAGATAGAAACCACTATAGTTTATCTTTCGATACCGATAGATCACAGCAATGAGAACTGACTGGGAATGCGGCTCTGGACTGTAGTCCAGGGCAGCATTCCACGAGGATACCTGAACTTAAGCGCCTTCATATCCCTACATAAAACTGAAAATGTGCAGAGTATGATATAGTCACGTAGATAATTTAGTTATATAATATATGGATCTGGTCTCGTTCCGTTTCGCTATAGTTTGGTATTTTGTTTATATTTTACACTGTCGACGTGTTCTGCAGTTTCTGCAGTGACATTTCTTTCACTTTCACATTAAACATGACATATCTCTTAGTACACAAAGGCTATCATGGATCCGCTTGATGTGTCGGAAACCTAACAGATATAACTAGGTTTTATTCAACTGAGGAAATGTCTGAATCTAAACACAATCCCTAGTAAACCCCGTGCAAAGTTGGACTTTCAGTTCTGAAACTGGCATTCCAGCAACTGATCGTTGATTTAAAATGATGATAAGTCCATAACATGAATTACTATTGACATGAAACTAATTTTACCGCTTAGATAATCAAGTATACTTTGTACACCTTTTATATTGTTTTGGTCGATTCTATACGTGTTATTTATGGTGAATTTTTCAAGTCATATGGCGTTGGCTGTCATAACTTAGTGAATATTTGTTCAGTGCATTTCTACCTTATTTTGTGTTTGCTTTATACCTTCTGCATAGTGATCGTTTACATTGAGACCTAGCGACTGATTTGCATTATCGATATATAAGTGTTAGCGATTGGATTGTGGCAAGTACGATAGTGAACCAGTGATCGAAAGTGATATTGATAAGTGGAAGCGTGATTGAAAGTGAAAGCGATACGTATTTGTTCACAACCTATCTAATACCTGAACACATACTAGAACCTGGGGAATGGGGAAATCAAGGTGGGATTGAACTCGTATTTAGCGAGGTACAGTGGCTTAGAGGATGATCATTCGATATTAGTGACACACACACACACATTAGGTCGTGGGCCTAGGGGCACGGCTGCAACGTTATGTCCCGGGCAATAGTGGACCGTAGTCTCGTGCCCTTGTTAAACACGAGCATCCTTTCCACCAATTGATTTCATTGACTTAGTGACTGGTAAGTAGTGACATACACATTGCCTGGTTTACTGACATGATACATATATCGCGCTGTGCATATTCAAATGATATTCATTATTCTCATATTTCTGTATTCTGTCGCACCTTTCATATTTGATAACATTATACGCATATTATATATTTATTGCTATATGTGTCGCCTGACGGCCTGAGTGTGCATGCTCAGAGGACGAAGTAGACCCAGCAAAGGAGCAGGACCTGCCATTCGAGATCGCAGAGGTTTAGACCGCGATATCAGCGCCGTCCTTTTTGCTATAAGCACATTGTTATTTAGTTGGTTAGTTACTTCTTTCATGCAAAATAAATGTATCTTGAACTCTTTTATTTTAATGTAATAAAGTTATGAACTGTGATTTCCTTTACTCTAGTACTGTTTACTGACTAGCATGTAATGCTAGAAGCCAAAGTGTAACTACGGCGGGATTATTTCCTGACCGTAGGAGTATGGCTGGCCTAGTCACCCCTCGCATTCCGTATTTTGGGAAGCGGAGCGTGACAGTAAACAAATAGAGAATGGCCGTGTAGTGTAGGTATTGTGAGTATGTAACAAGTAAAAGCGTTGAATATGTAATGAATAGTAATGTGTTCTAAAAAGGTCATTAGAATGGTCATTTAACTAACACCATTTCAAGTGTGAATGACAACCAATCTCAAGAGTATTTTCGAACCCAAGACTATCGTCCAGGGGTAATGAATCACGGGCCCAAAAGTAGCAGGATTTCAATTGTTATTGAAGTATTCCAAACCCAACAGGCTATCATTCAAGGGCTTGGAAACACGGGCGCTCATTCGTGAATTCATGATTTAGTATTCGTGATTGTTAGCATGGGACTCCTGATATTCTGTTGGACTCATACTTAAACTACCCCAACACCCCGCGTAATCTAATTTACAATTATAGTTACAAGTTTTGCTCGAATCAATGAACCCATAAGAAGAGTACAAGTTCATGGTTCAAGTCGAGTTCATGTATTCATGTCAATTTCAAGTATTTATGTCAAGTCATTACATATTCATGATTCGGGTCAAGTCGAGTCAAGCATGTAATAGGTTTGATCGAGTAAGTCATGTAGATACAATTGAGTTCATGTTAAAATCAAATAGTCATGTCAAGTGCAAGGTTTCATGTCAAGTTTATTCGTGGTTCGAGTCAAGTCGATTCAAGTGTACATATTGGATTCAAGTATTCATGTCAAGTTCATGTATCAAGTTTAGGTTCAAGTCAACTTCAGCTTTAAGTCAAGTTCGAGTTCAAGTCAAGTCATGTAGGATGTCATGTGGCCGGCAGCATTTGTGCCCTTTTCAAGAACGATTGCCAGACAATAATTTTGCAACCTAAAATATTAGTTTTGTCTAAACTAAGCAAGCGCTCACTTTCTCCGACTTCCCGAGGCCTAGAGAAAAGATGCCATTTAAACCCATTTGTTACTTAAATACTTTAAAAATTAAACGTGTTATATATATTCTAGATATTTTGGTGAACTTAGGTCATTTAGAACTTCATGGTATTTATGTAAAATGATTCATTTGAAAACTCGAGAGGTTTCATGTAAAATACTTTATTTTAAAATAAACCTTGAGGCTGTTTTTAGTATAAATATCTTAACTAGAATGTCGAGGGTATTTAATAAAAAAATATTTTTGATTTTAAGGTATTTTAGTGGCAAAACCTAGCTTTTAAGAGTTTATGGTATTTTAATGAAGAATCCATCTTTCGAAAACATTAAGGTACTTTAATTGAAATTAAATCTTTTCGTTTTAGGGTATTTTATTTAAAATATAATTTGTAATTTGTTTTTTAGAAGTTATAAATATGATATTTAAGTTATTTTTTAATTTGTTTTACCTTTTTTAAAAAACCATATTTTCTTTTCTTTCGAGAACGTGCTCCATGAAGAGCTCCGATCTCACCTACTAGATCCAAGATGTGCGATAATCCGCACCATCTTTTAATAGGGCTCCCCTAAAGAGTGTTGTAGGGACGTAATTGCCAAGGGAAAAGGTTCTAAGGTTAAAATTCTATATTTCAAGACTTGAGGGTATTTTAATGAAAAACCCAAATCTTTTTAAAAAGTGCTAGGAAAAAAATGATCGTGCAATGATTCCAAGTGTGCATGTGGGGTGGGTCATTACCCTGTGCATGATCTATATTAACATACCATAAGAACTAGTATTGATAAAAAATAACGAATAGGATATTTATTCGATATTTGCATATAAGCACTAAAATTGTTTTGTTAAAATGTCAAGAAATTTGTTAAGATACATTTAGCCATTATAAGAGATTGAGAAGGTATGGATTGCAAGTTTTTATAGAATGTTATTTTTATTTATACGGATAATGGTTAGAAAAAAATTAAGTATTCACTTAGTATGCTAATCATCGATTCATGAGGCGGTGAGAGAAATGAAAAAAGAGATAGGGATCGAATTGGGACTTACTGTTTCCACGTATACTGGAGGAGATGTAGGAAATGAGGGAAGCTCAGTTGTAGAGCATAGATCGACGTTGCAAGAGGAAGGCGAGCTTTAGGGAGTTTCGGTGTCCAGCGGAGCAATTGAAAAGGAGGTAGGGTTGCAAAAACTTCTAAGCTTTTATCGAGAATTTTTTCAGTATAAATCATAAGGGAAGAAGGTAAGAACAGGTATGTGTTTATATAGGGTTGAGAAATGAAGATTTAGTGTAAAAATTATGATAAATAGGGTATTAAAAAGGATTTTTAATGGAAAAAGGAGTAGAGGCAGTTCACTGGATTGAATTGGCTGTTTTGAAAGACATAAATAAAAAGGTGGGTGGCGAAGGGACTGACCAACACGGGTGTCACGCCCCGCTTCCCAATATACGCAAATACGGGAACGTAACTTGGCCAGCCATGCAACCTACAATAAGAAAATATCCTTCCACTGTCACATTAAGGTCGTCAAGCAGTAATCAAGCACAATAAAAATATATAACTAACTATCACATATCCAATATGCCATAATAAAACAATAAAAATAATAACGATTCGATAGCGGAAGCAATGAATAATGATCAAGTCTCAAGATCCAAGGAAATAAGAATAGTGATATTCAAAACATGTCCCTTATGGGATAATAATAAAATCCAATAAAAGTGCAATATTAGAAAAGAAAACTAATCATAGCTAATAAATAGATCAATGGAATGCTCCTTATTGATTAGCAACCTTCTCGAAGTACTGACGATCCTCCTGTACTAAAGTCAAGGTATCTAAGCTATGCAAAACCCAGAAATCAGTGCGTTATAGATAACATAATAATAATATAACCGGAAATATATTATAATGTTAGTATACCGAAACTAGTGCTATATGAGTACAATAGACATGAGCGATGCATGTGTGATAACAGTTAAGATATAGCAATCAATCAGGTCATGTAAGTCATGTGGGTTCATGTCGCTAAATTATCTATCCTATAAGTATTTGAAAACAATTAATGCAATTCTCAATGTAACTCAATAGTATCCCGTACGTGCCCGAGACCACGGTGTCATGATTCTTGGGGCTGAATCTGAGACGTGTCATTAGGCAGTAAAACAATGTTAATATCTAGATGAATGATGTAACCACCATTATTCCAGAGCCCGTAGCTCGTATCAACTGATCAGTCTCTAGCAATCAATCCCACATAGTTACAATCCAGTTTCCATTATTGATTTTCCCTTTTCTCCAGGTATCAATACATGTCAAGTATCACTGGTATGTTGCTTAATGCCAACATAATAATAAGCATGTACATGTACATATCATGTCTATCCAGACAACAAGTCAATCAATCAATATCGGGATTTGTTGGCATTTCGGTAAGCATCACAATTCAGGTGTAGTTTCATGATAGCAATAGTCAATAAATCATGGTTTCATATAAACAATCAATATCATATGTAGGAATATAGTAATCTAGCAATTAACGAATAATATAGGTGTCACACCCCGCTTCCCAAGATATGTAAACACGGCACGTGACAGAGCCAACCATGCTACCTGTGGCTAGGAATCATCCCTCCACAGTCATATTACGGCAGTCTATCGGATATCAAGAACAGTAAAATATATAATCTAGCTAACACATGTCTATCTGCCCCAATAAATAAAATCAAGAAATGCATATAGTGGAAACGAGTCAAGATCCAATAAAACAATAGTATCTGAATCACGTCCCAATATGGGCTCACATCAAAAGAAATAAAACTGCTGAAATAACTAAACTAAGAGTCCATAAACTAAATGGTTAGCTCCTCATTGCTCGGCTTGATTGCTAAAGTACTCTTAATCTGCCTGCAATAAAGGTAGAGGAACTGGGCCATGCAAAACCCAGACGTCAGTGCGTCATAATATCAAAATAATAGCGATAAATAGGATATGATGATATGATTAAACAAGAATATAAATGATAAACACTTGTATAAAACAGTGAGGTACATGTATGTGAAGTGTATCCTATAGTCTGTGCTTCTAGGTTGTCTATTCTAGAAGTCTTTGAAATCAATTAACGTAATCTTCATCGTAACTCAACAGTGTATATCCCGTTCATGCCCCATGGGACCATGATACAATATATCCCGTTCATTCCCCACGGTATCACGGTATAATAAACAATGATTTATTCCGTAACGCCCAGAATCACGACAAACAATAATAATATTCTACTGAGTTACGTTTCAGTTACATTCTTGATTTCCCCTTTCCCCCTGGATTTTGTGTTCAAGTCAGGTATTGACGATATAAATCTAATGCCAACGTAGGATCAAGCAGGTACAAGTCTTGTCTATACAGACAACAAGTCACGTCCGTCAGGACAACAATCATGATTGTTGGTATTAGCAATAAGATCCAAGTAACAAGTCTGGCAGTGTGTCTTGAACATGTCATGTACTATATTTTAACCAAAATAGACACCAAATGTAAAACTATAACCAATATCGAAACACGGCAATCACAACTAATGCCAGGATGCATATGTATCTATCTGTAATAACCATTATACGTCCATTACCATATAGGATGCAATCTAGGTAACCTATTGGACTAATATAGTAGTATGATAATATCGTGACGTTCCGGTATGCAACTAGATAAGCTATTATCAGTACAGATACAGACGGATACTGGAAAACGGTAAATCGGTAGTTTCTGCTGAATATTAAACACATGCACTATCATTTATTATATAAATATCGATATAATAACATAGCATGTTGTGAGTTTAGAACTTGCCTGATCGGATCTCATGTCAAGATACAGATGCCACGTCCGACGTCGAAATAACATTGTGATGCAAAACTTGCGTGCGCAGGACTGGACCTAGCAGAGCAGTGACGTGACGTGGTGACTGGTTAGATGACGATGGTGGCTGGGTCGTCTGGATCGTCGGCGACGTGCGCAACTCCGGCCAGACGGCCGACCACGAAAAGAAAAGAAAAGAAAAGAAAAGAAAGAAAATAAAGAAGAAGAAGAAGAGAAAGAAGTAGAGGTTGTTGGGGTTTGCGGAGTTCCGGGGATGGACATAGGAGATGGTGGTGGCAAGACGAGGTCGACGGAGAGGTGGGTGTGGTTCTGGCCGTAGGCTTTGAGGGTGATCGGGGAAGGTGTAGGTTCGGTGGTGGTGGTGGTCTGAGGTTGCAGGGCGGCGAGGAGGTGAAAAGGGTGGCCGGCGTGATGGGTTTCCCGACGACGAGGGGCTGCCGGCGATAGGGGATGGTTTGGACGAGATGGGTTCTTGGTCGGGGAAGGTTGGGTGGTGCTCGGGATTATTGGGGAGGATACGAGATATGGAGGGTGATGAAGAGAGGGCGAGTACGAGGGCGAGAGGGCGAACGGCGGAGAGGGGTTGCGACGAGGTGATTGGGAAAATAAGGGTTAGGGTTCTCGGTTTGGGGTCGCTGGGGTTTTGGTTTAGGTAGTCGGGGAGAAGGAAGAGAAGGTGGAGGTGATGGTGGCAAGGTAGGGGGTGAAGGCAATAGGAAGGGCGACGGTGAGGGGGCGTCGACGATGGGAGCGTGGGTTAGGATAAGGGGTTCGCGGGTCAGGACGTGAGAAGGGGGGGAGAGAGAGAGAGTAGGTTTTTCTAATAAATTTATATTATATATATATATATATATAATATAGAGAGAAAGAAATAGAGAGAGAGAGACAGAAACGGAGAGAAGAGATGAGAAAGACAGAGAGATTAGAGTGAGAGAGATTTAAAAATTATTTAATTAATATATTATATATATATATATATTTAGATAACAGTTTATATATATTAGGTATATAAAATATTATATATATATGGGGTTTTACAGCTAATACCAGATTACTCCGAATATTACCCGTGTCCTCTTTAAAAATTTAGTTTTTCAATATGGAGAATATACGTAAAAATTTAAATCATAATGTGATATTCTGCAGTTAAAAATATATACCCCCAAGTAGGGATCTACGTAAATATACGTAGCGATCACAAACGAGCCGGTTTAACAATTAGGGTATGAACATGATATATGGGTGCAACCATATGATATGGGGTACGATGACATGTAAGGTTAGATATGAAAATATGTTATTTGGTTTTTATTTTGTATTATAAAAGATATGTGGATACTAAAATATATTATATATGTTTGTAAAATCGAGATTTGCATGGATTCTCTGTACTAGCAAATATTTGATGAATCTTGAACCATGTTGGGTTCAACTATACGGGTCAGGTCGGATAATAACCGCAACTGCTAATTGCATTATCCGCAACCCAAAAGCAACAATAATAAAGAATTTACCGCAAGATTTGAAATACCCCAAATATATAGTATAAATGCATTAGGGTGTTACATTATACCCAACTACAAAAGAATTTTGTCATCGAAATTCCCGGAACAAGAAAAGACAAGAAAACATGGATCTAAAGAAAGAGGTGTGGAAATTTCTGTCGGATCTCGTCTTCACGTTCCAAAGTAGATTCTCCGTGCGAACGATTTCCCTATGAAACAAGTACTAGTGGGATAACTTTATTCTTGAGGACCTTTTCTCGTCGATCCACAATCTCCATTGGTCGCTCTGCATATGTTAAATCTTCCCTTACTGTCAGTTCCGAGTGATCTAGGACATGCGTCTCATTTCGAATATACTTGCGGAGTTGAGATACATGAAACACGTCATGAACACCCGTCAAGGATGGTGGTAAAGCTAATCGATAAGCTAACTCTCCAACATGCTCGATAATACCGAAAGGCCCAACGAATCGAGGACTAAGCCTGCCTCGACTACCAAATTGGATCACTCATTTGGTCGGTGATATCTTCAAGAATACAAGATCACCAACTGCGAACTTCAGAGGTCTTCGTCTAGTATCATCCCAAATTTTTTGATCTTGTGCCGCCTACATATGATTTCGGATCATGCTAACTTTCTCCACCGTTTGCGCAATAAGATCCGGTCCCAATAATCTTCTTTCTCCAATATCGTCCCAACAGACCGGCTAGCGGCACTTACGACCGTACAATGCTTCGAATGGAACCATCTGTATAGTCGCCTGAAAACTATTATTGTATGAAAACTCCACCAAGTGCAAATGATTCTCCCACGATCCCTTGAAATCTAACATGCACGCTCTTAACTTGTCTTCAAGAGTTTGGATCGTTCTTTCAGACTGGCCATCTGTCTGAGGATGATAGGTTATGCTAAACTTCAAACGAGTTCCCAAACTTTCCTGTAGACTCCTCCAAAAGTGTGATAGAAATCGAGTATCATGATCGGAAATGATGCTCACGGGTACTCCATGCAATCTCCCAGTCTCCTGCATGTACCGCTCTATTAAAGCCTCCGTCGATTAACCAACTCGAAACGGTATAAAATGAGCTGCCTTGGTCAATCGATCGACAATCATCCAAATTGCATTATTGCCCTTTGGACTCTGTGGTAAAGCTGTCACAAAATCCATGGTTATATGTTTCCACTTCCATTGAGGAATCGGAAGTGGTTGCAACAAACCAGCTACCCTTTGATGTTCAGGTTTGACATGATGACACACCAAGCATTTCGATACGCAGTGAGCAATCTACCTTTTCATGCCTTCCCACCAGAAATGTTATCGTAGATCTCTGTACATCTTTGTGCCTCCTGGATGTACGGAATATGCGGAATTATGAGCCTCTTTAATGACTTCTTCACGAACATCTCCTTTGGGCACTGTTCTCCTCCGAACACAGAGACGAGACCCCGTAGGTCCGTCTTGCCTGAATTTGGGGGCAGATGCTATTTGGTGCTATCCGTCCACCTCTCCGAAGATGCCAAGTTGATTTATAACACCGTGTATCGAAGGATTAAACGGATGCGGCCGATGTAGCAGACTTCGTCAGATTCCCCCTCGTTGAGGGGTTTTTGATTGTGGGGAGACTCTTCCCTGCAAGCGCAAGCCCCTACAGTTAATTACGCTACCGCATCGCAGTAACCACTTTCTCCTTCTCCAGATGGTCACTTCGTGTCGTGGGTGTTTGTTTTGTTTTTGGTTGCCCGTGGATTGTATACGGAGACTAATTTATGTTGTCGCCCGTAGGGCGTGGATTAGTCCAAATCCATATTTTCTTAGATTTGGGTTTGGGGTTGGGTTGAAGGATACGTTAGTCTCATTTGAGACTAAGATCAACTTAAACGTATGTTAAGGATACGTTAGTCTAATTTCAGACTAAGATCGACTTAACGGGATCGTTTAGATCCAACAACAGAGCATTCGGGCTCTATTGTTTAGTTTAGGGACATTGCGGTCGATTACCAGTTTAAGGACATGGTGGTCCAAGGTTAAGGACATCATAGTCCATGGGCTTAAGGACCCCACAGTCCGAGGTTAAGGACATCATAGTCCATGGGTTTAAGGACCCCACAGTCCGAGGTTAAGGACATCATAGTCCATGGGCTTAAGGACCCCACAGTCCGAGGTTAAGGACATCATAGTCCATGGGCTTAAGGACCCCACAGTCCGAGGTTAAGGACATCATAGTCCATGGGCTTAAGGACCCCATAGTCCGTAATTTAAAAACGTCATAGTCTATAAAGTTTAAGGACATCATAGTCCATGAGTTTAAGGACCTCACAGTCCATGGAATGATTGGTTATCGGGACCCGTCACCTCTTTGAAGACGTTGAAGGATTACAACAACAAATATCAAAGGAGTGAAGATATGTAACCTTAAACCAAAGTTGATTGGGAGATCTATAGTCCAATTTGGAACTAAGATCGATTAATTAGATTATGAGCATGTTGGCTCGGTTAAATCTGAATTGAGGACTTATGGCCAACTTGGGCTAAGTCCAATTAGGTTCGAAATGTTGGACCTTTGTTTGGACTGTTGAATTATTTGTCTGGTTCAGCCCCCCCATTATTTAGCAATTCTAAACAGGGGTTTGGGGGCTCTGACAACATTTTGTCTTTGAGCATTAAACATTATAGCTCTGGATTTTAAGGCTCATTTGAAGGGGATATTTGCCTCTGAAAAACATAGCCAATTTGGGCTAAGCTGGTTTTAGAATAGTGTTAAACACTAAAGGACATCTGGCGGTCACGTGTCCTCGCGTGATGTATTTAAAACAGTGTTAAACACTGGAGAAAAAATGCTTAAAATAGTATTAAACACTAGAAAGGAAGGGGTCACGTGGGGTCACATGAGGCGCCTGAGATGGGGCCAGACCTCCTTTATTTTATTCTCAAATCTGCAAATAAGTGTTAAACACTTCTGATCTTCTGGCCATCACGTGCTGGCATATGATGGATATACATGTATTGATTATTAAAGTGTTTATTAGGGGTCACGTGAGGACACGTGAGAGCGCCCAAAATCAGTACTGCCTTTGCCTATATTCTCTTTGTTTTGAAGGTCACGTGGGAGCACGTGAGGCATTGCCTCTGGGCTAATTCCTTCTTATTTTAAGGGGTCCGTTAATGGGTCATGTGGGGGTACGTGACCTAGTTTTGTTCGCTCTTTTCTGATCTTTGAGGATAGGGATCACGTATTACCATGTGACCAAGTTCTTTACATGCATGGAGAGCTTTAAGTCTCTTATTTTAAGAATTAGATTCTTTGTAGGGTTAAACCCTAATTCTGTTTTAGAGGAATTAAATTTCTATGTATGTGGAAGAATTAAATTCTTATTTGGGAGAATTAAATTCTCATATAGGGTTAAACCCTAGCTCTGTTCTTTTAGAGGAATTAAATTCCTATGAATTTGGGAGAATTAAATTCTCATATAGAGTTAAACCCTAGTTTTATTTTAGAGGAATTAAATTCCTATGAATTTGGGAGAATTAAATTCTCATATAGTGTTAAACCCTAGTTTCATTTTGAGAAATTAAATTCCTATGAATTTGGGGGAATTAAATTCCTATGAATTTGGGAGAATTAAATTCTCATATAGAGTTAAACCCTAGTTTTATTTTAGAGGAATTAAATTCCTATGAATTTGGGAGAATTAAATTCTCATATAGGGTTAAACCCTAGTTTCATTTTGAGGAATTAAATTCCTATGAATTTGGGGGAATTAAATTCCTTAAACTTAAATTCTCCCTCTAAGTTTTGGATCTGCACGGCAGAATCTCCCCGATGAGAATTAAATTCTCAACCTATGCAGAGATCTGTTTCTGCAGATCTTCAACCAAAGGAAAAACTAAGTTCTTGTTCAGAAGAGTTAAACTCTTAAATTGAGAATTAAATTCTCTTTTATTTTATGGAACTTAGATCTCTTTCCCCTTTCTCACCTAGGGTTTCTTTTCTCTGAAAGGAACTTCTTTTCTCTCTTGAGAATTAAACTCTCCTCTCTTTTCTCTCTGTTGTTGTTTTTCTTCAGAAAATCAAAAATTCCAAAGATCCATTCTCTTCTCTTCTTGGCTCCTATTTATAGGAGAAAGAAAAGAATCAATTTGTTTAGTGAATCTTTCATTGAAAGATTTTAGTTGTTTTTGTAACTAACATGATCTTTCAGATCACTCAGTGAATTTTATTCACCATTGGATTTTTAATCCAGAAGATATTCTGTTTTTTATTCTTGGTGAATTTCAGGGAAATCTTTCCTTGTATAAAATCTTTCCATAAATTGGTGATTTTTAATCACCATTGGATTTTTAATCCAATGGTGCTCTAATTTACAGAGCACCATTTTTTTGTTTGGAAAGATTTAAAGAAATATTTTCCTAGTTAGGGTCTTCGATTTCACTTAATTAGAATTTAATTCTATTATTTTAGAAGGCTTTTAAAAGTCTATCACATGTTGGCACGTGACCCTTTTATTTGATTATTATATAGAATTTAATTCTATCAATTAAAGAGTTTAGGAACCTATCATGTGTTGGCATGTGACCCTCTTGATTAAACATTTTATTCAGTATTTAATTCTGCCTTTTAACAAAGCTAAGGAATCATCACGTGTCAGCACGTGACCCTTGGTCACGTGTGAGCACGTGATGCCCCATTGGGGTTTTTCCTTAGTGTCTTATTATATTTTTATTTGATTAGAATTTAATCCTATAAAGCAGAGATCGCAGGAACCTATCACGTGTCAACACATGACCCTTGGTCACGTGTGAGCACGTGATGCCCCATTGGGGTATTTTCTGGCTGTTTTGTTATATTTTTGTTTGACTAGAATTTTATTCTATAACGCAGAGATCACAGGAACCTATCACGTGTCAACACGTGACTCTTGGTCACGTGTGAGCACGTGGTACCCCATTGGGGAATTCCCTGATATTTTATCAGGGAACAAATGCCCCCACAGCGTTGTTCTCACGTGTTTGCACGTGAGTGCAACGCTGTCACGTATGTGACCGTTCGATCTGTCTAGATAACAGGGGAGATGAACCGTTCTCCATCACATCCTATAAATGCAGGAGTCCCTTCAGAAGCGCCTCCACTTTTTCCATCTTCTTCCTTACTTGTTCTTGCCTTGAGAATTTAATTCTCTCTTAAAGCTTAGTTCTCTGTTTCAAAAATTTCCAGAGTTTAACTCTGTTAACAAAAGATTCCTTTTTTCAGGTAATGATCTTGAACGGCTGAAGAACTTCTTGTAGGAATTTGGATTTTCAATCCACACCAAGGGTTTTTCCCTTTAACAAAAACCCATATTTTCTTCAAGTTCTTTAAAAAAGAAAACTGCTCAATCTTTAAATAATAAACCTCTTAGGGCTTCTCTGATCTTCAGATGCTTGTCTTCTCTCTGGAATTTAATTCCATTCCAAAGAGCTTTGGCTCTGAAAATATTTTCTTGGAATTTAATTCCTCTATTCAAAAGGAATTTAATTCCTCTAAAGAATTCAGTTCTTCCCAGAGAACTTCTTGTGGTTTTCTTACCCTGAGTTGTTCTTGGCAAAAAAGAATTACAGTAGAGTTTTCTGGGAATTTGATTCCCCTGTTCTGCTTGATTTTCGCAGAGTCCAAAATAGGTTTCTCTTTTTGGGGGAATGTGTAGAGACATTTGAATTCATTAAGAATCTTCCCTTTATTCTCATGATGATTGCTTGGCCTCATTATTAGTGAGCCGTCATCTTGATTTTGTGGGACCCATGTGTTTTATAACCAATGGTCCCATAAAATAAGTCCTCTGTCGCTTTCTTCCATTGTCTTTATATATATATATATACACATTTATAAACATATATATATATATATACACACACACGTGTTGGCTTCGCTTAACAGTTTCCCCTTCTTTTATTTCAAGCACAATGACTTCTCTTCCATACTTCCCTTTTACCCGCTCGGAGGCTGCCTTTCCTCAGTCACCGTCTGACGAAGAGGTGACGGGGATGATCAGGGCTCATGACCCGAATTGCACCAATATACTTTTATTGGGGACCTGGTACAGTCACATCATCCGCGGTCGCCGCAGTTTTCTTTGTGAGATACCGACAGAGCCTACCTATCCATTTCTACCGATGGATCATCCACGGACCGCTTTTGTTGTTGAGATGTCGAATTGGACCCCTACAGGACGGCTTGAACCATCTACAACTGGGATTCCGAACCATCCTGTGCCGGCTATAGACATTTTAGTGCGCCGCATTTGCCAAGGCGAAGCCCAGCTATGGGGACAGATTTACAAGATAGGGCTTACTCCTCGACAACCCACGGGTTATCTTCTCTGGGCTCGTTATATCCTGTCTGCCCATCATGCGCGACTGTAGAGGGTCGGACTCTATCAGGCGATATATGCGTCTCTCTTCCACTATCAGTCTCCCTATATCTGGTGGGTTAAGGCCTTACTGTACTTGCAACTGCAACAACTGTCCTGAAGAATTCGGTAGTACAATCTCCAATTCGAATCTCTGAAAATCATCTATAATCTCCTTTTGTGCAGTCAACATCTGTATCGCTGGCAATCAACTTAGAGCATCCGACACTACATTAACTTTCCTCGGATGGTATTTTAGATCAAGATCATAATCAGCCATCAGCTCTAACTATCTACGCTGCCTTATGTTGATATCTTTCTGTGTGAACACATACTTTAGGCTTTTGTGATCGGTAAATACTTCTACCCTTTCGCCCAATAAGTAGTGTCTCCAAATCTTCAGAGTAAAAATCACTGCTGCTAACTCCAGATCATGAGTTGAGTAGTTCTTCTCATGAGTCTTCAATTGTCTCGACACATAAACTATGACCTTCCCATGCTGCATTAGAACACATCCCAAGCCTTTTCTAGATGTGTCGCTGTGAATAACCAACCCTCCAGAACCGTCTGGCACGATCAGAATAGGAGCGGTGATCAATCTTTGCTTCAACTCTTTAAAAGCCGATGCACATTTCTCGGTCCATACGAACGGTACCTCCTTTCGTGTTAGCTTTGTCAATGGCTCTACTATTCGAGTGAAGTTCTCTACAAATCTTCTGTAGTATCCGGCAAGCCTAAGAAAACTTCTGATCTCCCCTTCATTCTTTGGAATTGGCCAATGAACAGCTGAAATCTTTTCGGGGTCAACGGCAATCCCGTCTCCGGATACAATATGACCCAAGAACTTCCCTTCTTCAAGCTAAAACTCGCACTTTCTCATCTTAGCATATAACTTTTCTTGTCTCAACGTTTACAGTGCGATCCTCAAATGTTCTGCATGCTCTTATTTGCTTCTCGAATAGACCAGAATATCGTCAATAAACACCACTACGAATTGGTCCAGAACGGTGAAAAGATTCAGTTTATCAAGTCCATAAATATTGCCGGTGCGCTCGTAACTCCAAATGGTATCACTAAGTACTCGTAATACCCATATCGAGTTCGGAACGCTGTCTTGCAAATATCTTCTGATTTCACCCGAACGTGATGACATCCGGATCGCAAATCCAACTTTGAGACTACCCTCGCGCCACTGAGTTGATCAAATAATTCGCCGATGCGAGAGATTGGGTACTTGTTCTTAATAGTCACCCGGTTTAATTCTCGATAATCAATGTACATCCTACGCGTGCCATCTTTCTTATTTACTAGAAGAACTGGAGCTCCCCATGGTGAACCACTGCTGCGAATCCAACCCTTATCTAGCAATTCAGCAACTTGTTTCTTTATCTCTTCTAATTCCATCGGCGCCATTGGATAATAAGCCTCTGAAATCGGCGCTGCTCCAGGAACAAGATCAATCGCGAACTCCACATCTCAATTTAGCGGTAAACCTGAGGTGTCCTCGAACACATCCATAAACTCCCGAACTACTACTGGCGCTTCCTCCTTGTTTACTTGCATCGATGAAAGAACGACATTAGTCGGCCTAGCCCTAAATTCGACTGGCCCGACAGATCTGCTACCTCCCAAAAATATGAACTCCGAATGTCCGAGAATATGGAAAATCACTTTCTTTGCTATACAATCAATGTGGGCATGGAAAATGCCAAGAAAGTCCATTCCTAAGACAACATCATAGATTCCAGTATCAATCACCAAGAAATCCGTGAATAATTCTCGTCCGCAAATTACAATCGAGCAACTCTTGTACTCACTACTAGATATAATTTTCCCATTCTCAGTGTGTATGTCCCAGCAACTAGACAGGACCGTGTGTGGAATAGAGTGTGCACTAATAAACTTGGACGACATGAAGCAATGGGATGCACATCGAATAATGCCAATGCGGGAAAATTATAAACAAGTAGGATACCTGAAACAATATCGTCCGAAGCTTTGGCCTTCTCGGCCGTCAAGGTGAAGGCCCGTGCTTGATTAGGCCTCTGAGTAATCAGCTTCTGCTATGCTTACGGAGCATCACCCTTCAACTGAACTCTCGGTGGACAAGTATGCATTCGATGATCAGTAGATCCACAAATCAGACACTGCCCGAGCCTCATCCGGCACTCCTTCCAGAAATGACCCGGTCGTTGGCAGTAATCACACATCACATCCTTCTTCTGCGTTGAAACAGAGGTCTTTTTCATAGGTATTGTCCCATGTTTATTTATCGGAATGCCTCTATGTACAGGAGCTCTTTTTGGCATAAACGCCGTCTTCCGCACTACAACAGCTTGCTATTGAGTACCCTTTACTATCACCGATAAACTTTGTTGTTCTTGTTCCCTGATTTAAAATCAGGAAAAAGCTTCAGAGGAAGTATCACGTGCTGGCGCGTGCCCAGCGGTCACGTGTTGGCACGTGACGTTTAAAGCAGCGACAAAGAGAAAGCGCAGAAGACAAGCCCATTCCAGGGGTCACGTGCTCACACGTGACCAGGGGTCACGTGCTCACACATGACCAGGGGTTACGTGGCCACACTTGACCGGCTTTAAAAGCATTATTCTTTAACAGAATTAAATTCTGAGGAAAGATCTTTCAAATCTTTCCAAAATGGAGAAGATTTATCTGAGACCGTTGGATCAAGAATCTAAAGGTGATTAAAAATCACCAATTTATGGAAAAATCTTGGGCTTGAAAAGATTTCCCCCTAAATCTAACCGAAATAACAAAGAGATATCTTTGGATTTAAAATCCAATGGTGAATAAAATTCACCTAATAATCTAAAGGGCCAGATTAATGATGAATATAAATCAAATCTCTCAATAAACAAATCAAATTTTTCAATGAAAGATTCACTAAAACAGATTGATTCTTTTCCTTCTCCTATAAATAGGAGCCAAAAGAAAAAGAAGAAAAAGAAAGACGGAGAGAGAGATATAGAGCCTTGGGATTTTGAAAATTCAGAAGGAAGAATTTGATTCTCTACAAAAGAAAAACCCTAGGTAAGAAAAGAGAGGCTTCAAAAGAGAATTTAATTCTCAAAAGAGTTTAACTCTTATAAAAAGAAAAGAACTTAGTTCTTTCTCTGGTTGAGGATCTGCAAAGTGCACATCTCCCCATGAATTGAGAATTTAATTCTCCATAGGTTGAGATCCTGCCATGCAGATCCAAAACATAGAGGAAGAACTGAGTTTTGAGAATTTTATTCTCACAGAATGATAAGAATTTAATTCTTTTGAGATAAAATTAGGGTTTAACCCTATGTTATAGGAATTTAATTCCTTCAAAATGGACAGAACCAGGGTTTAACCCCCAATTGAGAACTTAATTCTCTCAAAATCACAGGAATTTAATTCCCTTAAAAAAGAAGAAATTAGGGTTTCACCCTATGCCAGAATTTAATTCTCTGCATACATGAAGAATTTAATTCCTACAGAAAAGAAATTAGGGTTTAACCCTATCCAAGAATATAATTCTTTAGAAGAAAATAGGAATTTAATTCCTCTAAAGTTTATTGCTCAGGTTTAACTCTATGAAGAATTTAATCCTTAAAAGATGAACAGATCTTTAAAACATGCAAAGAACCAGAGTCACGTGCTACCACGTGACCCCTGTAAAGATCCACAGAAAAGAACTTTGAGGCAATACCTCACATGCCCCACGTGACCCCTGAAGGATACAAAGAAAAAGCAAACAGAAGATATGGGCGCCCTCACGTGCTACCACGTGACCCCTTGGAAAAAGCTTTAACAGTTAAAAACCCACATTCCCATCACGTGACAGCACGTGATGCTCCAAGAGCAATTATAGAAAGTATTCAATACTTTTGGCAGAATAAAATAAGGGGAATCAGGGAGCTCTCACGTGTCTACACGTGACCCCTCTCTCCTTAGTGTTTAACACTAATTTGAAAACTTTGTTCCCAGTGTTTAACACTGATTTGCTTTAGTGTTCAACACTAATTTGAAATCTCTGTTTCCAGTGTTTAACACTGATTTGCTTCAGTGTTTAACACTAATTTGAAAGCCCTGTTGCTAGTGTTTAACACTGATTATCTTTTAGTGTTTAACACTAACTTGCTAATCTTATTCCCAGCGTTCAACACTGTTGGTCTTTAATGTTTAACATTAGCTTTAGCCCAATCGGCTAAGTTTCTAGAGGCAAAGCCTCTCGTTCAATGAACCAACAGAGGGCTAATATTCTAAACATGATTGGACTTAGCCCAAGCTGGCCATAAGTCCTCAAGTCAAACTTAACTGGGCTAATGGGCTCATAATATAATTAATTGGTCTTAGTTCCAAATTGGGCCAAAAATTATTTAATCTACCTTGGTTCAAGGGTACATCTCTTCACTCCTTTGATACTTGGCGTTGTAATTCCTCAACGTCTTCAAAGAGGTGACGGGTCCCGATGACCACACATTGATACGGACTGTGGGGTCCTTAAACTCATGGACTATGATGTCCTTAACCTTGACCGTGACGTCTTAAAACTAATGCCGGACTGTGGAGTAATTAAAATCCACGGACTATGATGTCCTTAACCTTGACCGGGATGTCTTAAAACTAACAACGGACTATGATGTCCTTAACCTTGACCGTGATGTCTTAAAACTAACGTCGGGCTGTGGAGTCCTTAAATCCACAGACTATGATGTCCTTAACCTTGACCGTAACGTCTTAAAACTAACATTGGACCGCAATGTCCTTAAACTACCTATTGACCGCAATGTCACTAAACTAAACAACAGGGCCCCCCTTAATTGCTCTCTTGTTGGATCTAAACGATCCCGTTAAGTTGATCTTAGTCTAAAACTAGACTAACGTATCCTTAACAAACGTTTAAGTCGATCTTAGTCTCAAATGAGGCTAACGTATCTTTAAACACAACCCCCAAACCCAAATCTAAGATAATACGGATTTGGACTAGTCCACGCCCTACGGGCGACGACATAACTCAGTTCCCGTATACAATCCACGGGCAACCAAACACAAAATAAACACACGCGACACGAAGCAATCATCTGGAAAAGGAGAAAGTTGTTACCGCAATGCGGTAGCGTAATTAACTGCAGGGGCTTGCGTCTGCAGGGAAGAGCGTCCCCACAATCAAAAACCCCTCAAGCGAGGGGGAATCTGACGAAGTCTGCTACATCTGCCGCATCCGTTTAAACCTTCGATATATGGTGCCATAAATCAACTTGGCATCTTCGGAGAGGTGGACGGATAGCACCAATTAGCATCTACCCCGAATCTCAGGCAAGACGTCCGTCGCGCCGCCTATTCGGAGGGGAACAGATTCTGGCACGCCCGGTGGGACCTTTTCCTCTTTCCACTCCACACTTCGTGTGTCATGATTCGCGAACCAATCGCGGTTTGCTAATGGTTGCCCTTGGGTTTCGAAGTACTAAGATTTGGCGTTTCGTTTGCTGCAGAAAGCAAAAGGATCAATGGCTGGCAACTGCTCGAACTGCTCCAACTGCAAATGCAACCGACGCTCCGCCTCACCTGGAGGTGTAGCCTATGGACCGCTGGCTGCTTCCCTATTCACTATGCATGTGGATCAAGTGACTCAAGCTACCATCGGTCTATTCTTTGGGACCATGCTCCCGTCGGTGAATGTTAACATCCCAGTGCCCGGACCGAAAGTTTCAAAGAAGTCGGTCTTTGATCGACTTGCTACTCCCACGGCCCCTCTCAACGGGTCGTCCAACTCCTTGGTCTTCACCAGACTGAGCTTGAACTCCAAAGGGCCCGCCAAGAAGCCCGTGATACCCGAGGTGGCCATCCCAAAGAAGATAGCTTCTCCCGAAGTCGTCAAGGCGGCTTCTCCTCCCAGAGGGTCGGTCTTCGCGAGACTGACTACCCCCGTTCCCGCTCAGAAATCTATTTTTGACCGGATGGACGTAGCTTCTCAACGAACGTCAGTCTTCAAAAGGCTGACACCGGCAGCAGCCCCTCCCCAGAACAAGGGGCAGGACGAAGCCGTCGCTGAATCAATCCCAGCAACCCGTCATGCCCGACGTCGCCACTGGCGCCGGATAAGGAAGACTGGGGGCAACTCCCCCACAGGGCTAACTCCACCGGCTTCAATGGTGGAAGTTAATGCTGCTGTTCCAACTGGGAACAGTTTTGAACCGCTAAGGAGGGTATGCAAGAACGCTCCGACTGCCACGTTGAAAAGATCTCCTCCACCTGCGGAGAGTGTTACAGAAGCGAAGTCGGAGCAGCCTCCTCAACGGCTGTCCTCTAAAATTTACAAGGTCTGGCGACGGGTTCAGGACTCGGTAATCATTCAAGATCACTCTCACCGGAAGAAGAAGGTGAAAGTTCAGGAAGAAAAGAACCGTCCTGTCAGATCACAAAGGACGACAACCACTTGGGTGCCCGCTGCAACGGCCCCCTCCACGTCGACTACTCAAAAGAGAAGAAGGACGGAGAAAGTCCCCACGCCTGCAGCAAATGTCAAAGACAGTAAGCCTAAACGCCCTAAGTCTGGGGGCATGGTGGTGCATACCGTTTACATGGCATCCGGGAAGGAAGATAGCCGTACATCTATGGGTCATTGACCGCTCACGCGATCGGTGACTAAAGCTCAGGAGCAGTAGCAGAAGCTCCAAGTAATGATGAACGCGATGGCCGCACTCACTGGGCCAAAAGAAAGCCCCGAAGAGTCCTCTGATCAATGCCAGGAGTAAGAAACTGACGCTGAATTCCTTCGCAGGATACTGGAAAAGAAGGATAAAGAGGCTGCTGAACAAGCAGCCAATATAAAGCGAATGGCCCTCCTATTCCAAGACATGGTGGGTATGATGATCCAACAAGATCCTCCTGCTGAAGATCCTCCGATCGTCCTTGAAGACGACAGGGGAGAAATGTCAAATCCTCCACCGGCTCTGTCAACAGCTAAGGAGGAGACAATCTCCAAAGCTGACTTGGACGAATACATAGCTCAGCGGATACGGGTGCATCAAGCGACTGAGGCAGCCGGTCAGGTCGTAAAAGCGGGGCGACCATATCCGAGCTGGTATGATCAGATCAAGTACCCGCCGGGCTATACAATACCGAAGTTTCATGTCTATAAGGGGACGGGCAATCCCCACCAGCATGTTGCTCAGTTCAGGGCGCTTTGCGGAAACACCGACGGTGATGATAAATTGTTGCTTCGCCAGTTTGTCGGCAGCTTGTCAGAAACGGCGTTCGAGTGGTACTCTGAGCTCCCGAACGACTCCGTCAAAACATTTGCGGAGATGGAGCTGCTATTTACACAGCGATTCGCGAGCGCCAGCGAACGCACCCCGATAACGGCGTTGATTAATGCCAGGGTGAAACCGGACGAGACGTGGGTCCAGTACGCTATACGCTGGCGAAACTTATGGTCGAAATGCGAACAACGCATTGAGGAAGCGCCCGCGGTGGGCATGTTCGTGGGTACCCTAGATCCTCATGCAACTATCTCATAATTCATGATGTTCTTTAAGCCAACTACGTTCCAGGTTTTGATCGACAAGTTGGCCCAGATGGACCAGATGGGTCACAGACTGTCTCCCCCGAAGCCGGAACCTCAGAATGACAAGGGTAAAGGGAAGGCAACCTTCGTTGCGAATGCTCAGCAGCAACCCAGTGCCCCAAAGCTGGCGGATCAACTGGAAGAAAGACGGCGGTATTAGAATGAGAAAATAAAGCGCCCCTACTCATTCCCGCAAGATAAAACAAAGAGGCTGTTCGAGCTGGCGGTACGCAACAGGCTTATCAACTTGCCGAATCCAAGGCGACCGCCGCAACCCAGTGAGGTGAATAACCCCAATTATTGCCCTTACCATCAAACGGTAAGCCATCCGATTGAGGATTGCTTCGTTTTCAAAGGATGGATTGAAGATCAATACCTACAGGGCAAGTTTGCGCTGTCCGAAAAGTGGAAGGTGAACCCACCACAACCGCACACTCCTAAGAAGACGGACGCGCCGGGGGCAACTTGCTCTTTCGTTGAAGAAGCTCCATGGGAAATCGTGCTTTCAGCAAAAACTAAAAGAATGCTGAATGAGGTCCAGACATGCCCGGCGATCAGGTGGAAGAACCCGCTGGAACCCCAGATCATTGAAGGGATGCTGAAGCCACCCCCGACCCCGAAGATCAGTGGTGTGGCCCAAGTACTCACACCCAACCATCGAAATCTTCAAAGAAAAAGAAGAAGAAATCCAAGAAGCCCGTGAAGCCTGGAGACAAGCGCATGGACTTGCAGAAACAGATTGACGCGCTGGAGGAGTACAATCAAAAGGCGCGGACTCCCATCACACTCCAAGAGTTCCTCAACCACGTCTTTCAGGAGGAAGATAATGGAGAAAGCTCGTCGAATGAATCCGAAGGATATGTGGCGAGTTGTCATGTGATTTCCCACTCGTTTACTGTCACGCCCCGCTTCCCAGAGTACGCAAGATTGGGCACGTGACATAGCCAACCATGCTACCTGTGGGTAGGAAGTATCCATCCACAGTCACATTACGGTTGTAGAGATATCAAGAAAAAGATAATAAACTAATCTAACACATGTCCAAATCCATAATAACAAGAGTCAATAAACAATAAGTGCGGAAGCAAATGATCCAATACAATAAATAAACAGTACGTCCCATAATGCGGGCTCACATCTGGAATGAAATGAAATAAATAGACTAAACACTAAGGAACTCACAGTTCAGCCTGCTGGCTGAAGTACTCCTGCTCGGTCGTCGACAGTGGTAAGGAATCTGGGCCATGCAAAACCCAGACGTCAGCGCGTCATGTCAACCAATAATATAATATGAACATGGTAATAAGCAATATAGAAATAAACATGAATAAAGCAATAGTATGAAACAAGCAGTGCAGGGTAGTGTGCAGTGGGTAACTAAACTGTTCTATCGGGTTTCTATTCTAAAGTCTTTGAAATCAATTCGATGAATCATCGATGTAACTCAATAGTATCCCATACATACCCGGGATCACGACCACAATATTCTCGGCTGCAGCCGAGACATGCCGCTAGGCACAAACAGGAAAGTGTACACTCGGTAGTACCCCATACATACCCGGGATCACGGCAACAATATTCTCGGCCGAAACCGAGACATGCCGCTAGGCACAAAATAGGAATGTGTACACTCGAACAGGTAGTGAACTGTCGAGTTACAAGTCAGGTTCATCTTTGATTTTCCCATACCCCCAAGTTATGTATGTCAGGTCAGGTATTCAGTAGTCAAGGACTAATGCCAACACAGGATCAGGTAACAACAGGTTCTGTCTGGATAGACAACAGGAATGGTCCATGAGGACCCCAAGTCAGGTGTGTTGGCATTAGGCATGAGATCAAGTAATAAGTCAGGTCGTAGTACAATAGGTTGAGTCGGTATGTACAGGGTGTCATGTCCGGTGTATCAGTATGTAAATATGTCAGGTGTATCAAGATCGGGTCAATATGTAATGCAATCGAATGTATACTCATAACAGGTATAGAAGCGAATAAGGAACAACAGCAGGAAACAGTAAATAACAATATTATTCCATGTAATCACAGTGGTGCTTTGTATTCTCTTATTAACAGGTTCGAGCACCCTTGGGGTGCAATAATCACAAGGTAGAGCAATATCAATAACAGGAAGTAATGAAGCTATCTGAAATTAAAACTAAAGCATAAGTAATTGTCACATGGATGATCTAACAATTAAAAGCAAGGACGATTTAAATGATTTTGTTAGTTAAAAGCATGGATTAATAGCAGACCCAATAATTACATGAATCTACTATAATGATTCAATGTTAATGATAATTGTAACCATCAATTCTAAGTTATACCATAATCGATATTACCATCACTGTGTTGTTAAATTAAATAATATAATGATTAAAGGTATAGCAAGACTCGATCTTGTATAGTAGCATGTTAAAGCAAGTATTCGGATACTTGCCTCGACGGTTTCGCAAACCGGAAAACACGGATGCAATGTCGGCGGAAACACGAGACGGAAGCACGGACCACGGATCGAATCCAAACAACGAACAGCGGGACCACGCGGACCGGAGTACCTTGCTGGAATGTCGGGTCAAGCCGTCGGCATCGCCGGATTCCGGCGAGAAAGAGAACGGTGAATATGGTTTCAATGGTATAGATCTAGAAAGTAAAGGGAATGAGTAGAGAAAGGAGAGGATAGGGGATTACTCACTGTGGGTGAAGGGGGTCACGACGGTCGACGGCGTCGATTGGCTCCGGCGGTGAACAGTGCACGCGATGGAGATCTGCCGATCATGAATTAGTTAACAGCGGAAAGGAAAAAGAAAAGGAGAGAGGAAGAAGGTGATCTCACCGAGGGGTGTGCCTGCGAGGTCGGGGACACGGGAACGGGTCGTCGGCGGCGACAGGCGGCGGTCCGACGGGGTACAGGGAGGTGCAGGCGGGGTGAACAGGTGGTCGGGGTGGTGCAGGGTGAATGGTGGTGGAAGAAGGAAGGTGTGGGCGAGGCGAGGCAGAGGAGTCGACGGCGCTGGTGATGCTGACGCCGGCGTCGGGGCGGCGGCGGCAAGGAAGGAGGTGGCTAGGGTCGAGATCGAGGCCCGTGGTGGGTTGCGGGTGCACGGGGAGAAAGGCGAGGTTCGTGGTCGAGACGAGGAGGCGCGGGCGTGGGTGGCTGTGGTGCCGGCGACGAGGTTGCGGCGGCGACGGGGAACAAGGCGGCTAGCTAGGGTTGCGATGGGGGTTTCTTCTCGCGATGGGTTTCTTCAGGAGGGGGACGTGAAATATATATGGGGGAGAGAGAGAGAGTTAGAGAGAGAGAGAGAAAGAGAAATTAGATAGAGAGAGAGATTGGAGGAAGAGAGAGATAGAGATAGAGAGGTAGAGAGAGAGAAGGAGGCGGGGCCCACGAGGGTTTAAACCCCTCGTGATTGGCCAGGGAAAAATTAGGATAAGATTTAAAGGATTTAATTGGTTATAAAACGTAACAGTTAAGGTTTGAATGTATATATATTATAGTTTTATAATATTTAATTAAATTGGGATTTTGGCGCTAAATGAAACATTTCCAAATAGCGCCCGGGTTGCGCCCAAATATTTCAAATTCAAATTATAGGATTTTAAGCGAGTTCCAAATTTTGAAAAGAGGTGTTTTGCGATTAAAATGCATGCCCCCAAGTCGGACAGTTGCACGCGCGCGTAGACGTCCAAACTTGCCCGTTTCGCCGAACGGGATAAAATCTCGACGCGCGGACGCTACCACGCGACTAGTGGCGACAAGTAGGCCAACATGGATATTTTTAATTTCATTTTAGGTGTTAAAATTTGTTATGTGCCAAAATGACTTAACCGGTTAAAATTTAGCAATAAACACCAAACAATCAGGATAATTGAAATGAGCAATGTATAACACTCAACTAGTAATAGAAATAGTATTATTGGGCTCGGGTGTTACATTATACCCAACTACAAAAAGAATTTCGTCCTCGAAATTCCAAGAATACAAGGTAGCTAACTACAGGAAAAGGTGAGGAAACTTCTGCCGGATCTCGTCTTCTCGCTCCCAAGTGGATTCTCCATGCAATCGATTACCCCAAGAAACTAGCATGAGAGGGATAACCTTGTTCTTAAGAACCTTTTCTCTTCGATCCTTGATTTCCACCGGTCGCTCCTCAAAAGTTAGGTCCTCCCGTACAGTCAACTCCGAATGATCCAAGACGTGAGTTTCATCGCGAACATACCTCCGTAGTTGAGACACATGAAACACATCGTGCACTCCTGCCAATGACTGTGGTAACGCCAAACGGTACGCTACCTCTCCAACACGCTCCAATATCTCGAAGGGTCCAACGAATCGAGGACTAAGCTTTCCCCGACTCCCAAAGAGAATCACCCCTCTAGTCGGTGATATCTTCAGGAATACCAAATCACCCACGGCGAACTCTAGAGGTCTTCTTGACGTGTCAGCCCAACTTTTCTGTCTGTCTTGAGCTGCCTTCATATGCTTCCTGATTGTATTCACCTTCTCGACTGTCTGTACCACCAAATCTGGTCCTAGTAACCTTCGTTCACCAACATCATCCCAACAAACAGGTGAACGACACTTACGACCATACAACGCTTCAAACGGAGCCATCTGAATAGTCGCTTGGAAGCTATTGTTGTACGAAAACTCCACCAGGTGTAGATGATCCTCCCAAGAACCTTTGAAGTCCAACATGCAAGCCCTCAACATATCTTCAAGGGTCTGGATCGTTCTCTCCGATTGTCCATCCGTCTGAGGGTGATAAGCCGTGCTAAACTTCAATCGAGTCCCCAAACTTTCTTGTAAACTCCTCCAGAATGCGACAAGAACCGAGTGTCCCGATCGGACACGATGCTTACCGGTACTCCATGCAATCTTACAATCTCCTGCATGTACCGCTCTGCCAAAGTCTCTGTCGATTGACCAACCCGAAAAGGAATAAAATGAGCTGCCTTGGTCAACCGATCGACAATCACCCATACAGCATTGTTGCCCTTTGGACTCCGCGGTAAAGCCGTCACGAAATCCATGGTTATATGTTCCCACTTCCACTGAGGGATCGGAAGTGGTTGCAACAAACCAGCAACCCTTTGGTGTTCAGCCTTGACTTGCTGACACACTAAGCACTTAGCCACGAAGCGAGCGATTTCCTGTTTCATACCTTCCCACCAGAAGTGCTGTCGAATATCTCGGTACATCTTTGTCCCTCCTGGATGTACAGAGTGAGCTGAACTGTGTGCCTCCTTCATAAGTTCTTCACGCATATCCCCTTTTGGCACACACACGGCTACCATACCTCAACAAACCATCTTCGTGGATCAGTAAATCGGTTCGCAGTCCGGCTTCGACCTGCTCTCGAAACCTTTGCAGTCTAGGATCCTGCGATTGTGCCGCTTTAATCTTCTCAACTAAGGACGACTGTACTTGCAACTGCATCAACTGTCCCGTAGCATGTGGTAGCACAACCTCCAAGTCAAATCTCCGAAAATCCGCAATGATCTCCCTCTGTGCGGTCAATACCTGAATCGTTGGTAACCGACTAAGCGCATCCGGCACGACGTTAACTCTTCCCGGATGGTACTTAAGATCAAGGTCGTAGCCGGCCATCAGCTCCAACCATCTGCGTTGCCTCATGTTCAACTCCTTCTGAGTGAACACATACTTCAAACTTTTGTGATCTGTAAAGACTTCGACTCTCTCGCCCAAAACGTAGTGTCTCCAAAGCTTCAAGGCGAAGATCACTGCCGGCTCTTCATTACTATCGACTTCCATTATCGCAAGAACACTGTTTGTCGGCCTAGCTCTAAACTCGACTGGCCCGACAGAACTGCTTCCTCCAGTGAAAGTAAACTCAGGGTGTCCGGGAATCTGGAAAATTACCTTCCTTGCCCTACAGTCAATATGGGCGTGGAAAGTACCAAGAAAATCCATTCCCAAGACAACTTCATAACTGCCCGTATCAATCACCAAGAAATCTGCAAAAAGCTCTCGTCCGCAAACAACAACTGTACAATCTCTACATTCCTTACTAGCTATGATTTTCCCATTCCCAGTGTGTATGTCCCAAAAAACTAGACAGGGTCGTGCAGGTAATCGAGTGTGTAGTTATAAATTTGGATGACATAAAACAGTGGGATGCTCCGGAATCAAATAATGCCAATGCGGGAAAACCATGAACGAGTAAAGTACCTGAAACCACTTCTCCTGATGCCTTAGCTTCCTCAGCTGTCAACGTGAAAGCTCGAGCCTGATTTGGTCCTTGAGTCAGCTGTTTCTGCCTTTGGAACGGTCTCTGCGGAGGCTTCTGTATAACATCTCTCGTGCGAAGCTTCGACGGACAGGCACCAACTGCGTGATCGGCTGCTCCACAAACCAGACAAAGTCCCAGCCTCCTTCGACAATCCTTTTGCATGTGGCCCGGTAAATTGCAGTAGTTACAATTCATGCTCTTTCTTCGATCAACGACCACAGGCTTCTTCATGGGTGCTACACCACGACGATCCACTGGAATATCCTTGCTCCCATGATCTCGGTTAGGTACGAATGCGGGCTTCCTGGCCGCAACTGCTGTCTGCTGTAGGTTCCCTTTCATACCCGATAAACTCTGCTGTTCTCTGGCTGCCGTGAGAACCTGCGAGAAAGTGGTCAAACCCAGGGAGACAATTTGCCTCTGGATGTCCACATCCAAACTGCGCAAGAACCTTCGCGCCCTGTCTGCCTCCTTGGCGACTAAGGGTCCAGCGAAGCGGCTGAGCCTCGTCCACTCCGCTGCATGTACATCCACAGCTGCTCCATTTTGTCTCAGCCCAATAAATTTCTCTTCCATTTCTTCCCGTGCAGTCCGCGGGAAGAACTTCTCCAAGAAACTTTTAGAAAAATCCGCCCAACTGATTGGCTTGGGCAAACGGGTCTCCTCCACAAGCCACCACTCTCGGGCGCAATCCACCAGCTGAATGCGCACTACATCAACTCTCTTGTCTTCTGGGATCTGTGCCGCAATCAGTAAATTCTCCGTGTCCACTAGCCACTGCTCGGCTGGCAGCGGCTCCTCCAAACCAGTGAAAGTAGTAGGACCCAACCGTCTGAAATCTGCCACGGTCCCTACTCGGTCAACCGGCTTCGCTACAGCGGTGTTTACAGACTGCCGAATGGCCTGCATACCCTCCTGAAACGAATCTGCTTGCTGTTGGATCAGTTCAGTTTGCCTCTTTTGATTCTCCAACATCCCACGTATCACTCCTAACATGGCGGCTTCATCCACGCGCCTCTGATACGTCTTGAAATTCTTATCTGCCATGGTCCTGAAATCAAAACAAACAACATTAGCATGATGATAGATTCAATATATAAATCAAGGCTAGAACTCCAAGATACTTAAATAGAGTACCGCATTGTAGCTATGCCGCGGTATCATAGCCGCAATTACTTAACTCCACCCAAGTCGCCTAAGTCCTAGAGATAACAAGAAATTAGGTTTTCGAATTGACAATGCAAAGTAAGTTTGCATGTCGACATGATCCGGAAGAATGATTCAAGGATGGTAAAACGGTCAAAGTGGCAGGACATGTTTCCTAATCACGGGTATTATGATTCGTGTATCGGGTGCAATACCCAACTACAAAGAATCAACCCAATTAACCTATGTCTCTGATACCAAAAGAACCATGTCATGCCCCGCTTCCCAGAGTACGCAAGATTGGGCACGTGACATAGCCAACCATGCTACCTGTGGGTAGGAAGTATCCATCCACAGTCACATTACGGTTGTAGAGATATCAAGAACAAGATAATAAACTAATCTAACACATGTCCAAATCCATAATAACAAGAGTCAATAAACAATAAGTGCGGAAGCAAATGATCCAATACAATAAATAAACAGTACGTCCCATAATGCGGGCTCACATCTGGAATGAAATGAAATAAATAGACTAAACACTAAGGAACTCACAGTTCAGCCTGCTGGCTGAAGTACTCCTGCTCGGTCGTCGACAGCGGTAAGGAATCTGGGTCATGCAAAACCCAGACGTCAGCGCGTCATGTCAACCAATAATATAATATGAACATGGTAATAAGCAATACATAAATAAACATGAATAAAGCAATAGTATGAAACAAGCAGTGCAGGGTAGTGTGCAGTGGGTAACTAAACTGTTCTATCGGGTTTCTATTCTAAAGTCTTTGAAATCAATTCGATGAATCATCGATGTAACTCAATAGTATCCCGTACATACCCGGGATCACGGCCACAATATTCTCGGCTGCAGCCGAGACATGCCGCTAGGCACAAACAGGAAAGTGTACACTCGGTAGTACCCCGTACATACCCGGGATCACGGCCACAATATTCTCGGCCGAAACCGAGACATGCCGCTAGGCACAAAACAGGAATGTGTACACTCGAACAGGTAGTGAACTGTCGAGTTACAAGTCAGGTTCATCATTGATTTCCCCATACCCCCAAGTTATGTATGTCAGGTCAGGTATTCAGTAGTCAAGGACTAATGCCAACACAGGATCAGGTAACAATAGGTTCTGTCTGGATATACAGCAGGAATGGTCCATGAGGACCCCAAGTCAGGTTTGTTGGCATTAGGCATGAGATCAAGTAATAAGTCAGGTCGTAGTACAATAGGTTGAGTCGGTATGTACATGGTGTCATGTCCGGTGTATCAGTATGTAAATATGTCAGGTGTATCAAGATCGGGTCAATATGTAATGCAATCGAATGTATACTCATAACAGGTATAGAAGCGAATAAGGAACAACAGCAGGAAATAGTAAATAACAATATTATTCCATGTAATCACAGTGGTGCTTTGTATTCTCTTATTAACAGGTTCGAGCACCCTTGGGGTGCAATAATCACAAGGTAGAGCAATATCAATAACAGGAAGTAATGAAGCTATCTGAAATTAAAACTAAAGCATAAGTAATTGTCACATGGATGATCTAACAATTAAAAGCAAGGACGATTTAAATGATTTTGTTAGTTAAAAGCATGGATTAATAGCAGACCCGATAATTACATGAATCTACTATAATGATTCAATGTTAATGATAATTGTAACCATCAATTCTAAGTTATACCATAATCGATATTACCATCACTGTGTTGTTAAATTAAATAATATAATGATTAAAGGTATAGCAAGACTCGATCTTGTATAGTAGCATGTTAAAGCAAGTATTCGGATACTTGCCTCGACGGTTTCGCAAACCGGAAAACACGGATGCAATGTCGGCGGAAACACGAGACGGAAGCACGGACCACGGATCGAATCCAAACAACGAACAGCGGGACCACGCGGACCGGAGTACCTTGCTGGAATGTCGGGTCAAGCCGTCGGCATCGCCGGATTCCGGCGAGAAAGAGAACGGTGAATATGGTTTCAATGGTATAGATCTAGAAAGTAAAGGGAATGAGTAGAGAAAGGAGAGGATAGGGGATTACTCACTGTGGGTGAAGGGGGTCACGACGGTCGACGGCGTCGATTGGCTCCGGCGGTGAACAGTGCACGCGATGGAGATCTGCCGATCATGAATTAGTTAACAGCGGAAAGGAAAAAGAAAAGGAGAGAGGAAGAAGGTGATCTCACCGAGGGGTATGCCTGCGAGGTCGGGGACACGGGAACGGGTCGTCGGCGGCGACAGGCGGCGGTCCGACGGGGTGCAGGGAGGTGCAGGCGGGGTGATGTTCATCACAGAATACTGCATTTTATACCGCCCATTCTTACGCTCGTGTGTTTATAGGTAGGTGCTTTTTATCCGTGTTTGTTATATATTTGCAGGATACAGGTTCTCGGTTCTAAAACGGTGAAATTCATAGAAAACACGACAAAATCCGGGTTCCTGCCAACCACTGATAAAACACGGTCTCCGCTCTTCATCCGTATGCTGCCAGATACCAGTTTAGGAAGACAAAATGTCAAATCAATGTCGTTTTCAGGCACAAGGCTCAATGGTAGCACAAGATCCAAGAGATCTACGCGGAGCTCGAGGCAATCATTCCAAATCTTGACAAAAAGTCCACCTTTCCTCAACAGAAATTCTGGAAGAAATGTGAAAGTATTTTCAGAAACTACATGTACCAGACAACAGGGGACACCAAACCAGGCCACCACCAAAAAGCCCATTTCCCAACACCTCTAAAGGGCCGCGGAACCGCGGCCAAGGTGGGGTCTTGGCCGCGGTTCCGCGGTCATGTGGGGCCCACTCACTGTCGTGTTTCAGGGGCTTTTTGGTAATCTTACATGGGGTCTGCTGGTTGCCCTAGAACTTCAACTCCCTGCCTATAAATACAGCAGAACTGAGCTTAGCCAAGGGTCATTCTTTGCATTCTTTTGTTCCTCTTTCTTTTGTAGTTTTAGTTCTTTTTCTTCTTCTTCTTCATTCCTCTTCAATGAATTGTAGTGAGAGCTTTTTGTGGATATGAATAAAGATGAGGGTTTTGTATCATTCTTTTGTGTTTCTTCTTCCCCTTGAGATTCTTGCTTTCTCTTGCTCATTCAACCTCTTTATTGAGCTTGAATGGGTAAGGGTTTGTTATTGATCTCAAAGGTCGTATTTTCTCCCGGGACTAGTTCTTCACTTCACATGCGTTCTCTACCCTTCCCTTGATCTTGCAACCTCTTCATTGAGCTTGCAAGTTTAAGGGTTGGCTATTGAGCACATGCTTGGCTTGGGTTCTACTTCCGTGTTCTTTTCTTGTTCTTTTTATTACTCGCTTTTTATTACTTGTCTTTTTATTACTTGCAATTTTATTCATGCACTTTAATACTTGTATCCTTTCTTTTCTTTGTTCTTTTCTTTTGTTCATTTTGTGAATGTTGTAATTATTGTTGTTGTTAAGAATTAATACGGTATTGTAAGTTAACGTTTCCTTGCCAATTCCTTTTCCCGTTATTTTCCATTTGAACTTCGCCCAAACCATACGCAAGCGCTCCGTTAGGCTCCGTACCCTGACAAGGTAACGGTGATTCCTAACCGCGACCGGTTGCGTTCGGTTTGGCCGGAGGCGAAAGCAAGAGACAAGAACGGAAGGACAAGGGTAAATAAGCCGTATTCCACGAATACCGCGCTTAAATCCCCTAATCCACGTTGTTGCCAATTGCTTAGCTTCAATTGGTCAAGACTCGGCTCAAAGGTTTTGAGTACGGATTTCTTAGCTTACAATCTTGTATCTTTTCTTAACAACTTTATACTTGCAGATAAACACATAGGTTAGAACAAACTCATGCAGATTCTTTATTAACTCGTCTAAAACAAGAAGGTAAGATACCACCATCTCCCTGTGGACCGACCCGTGCTCAACCGGCTAGCTGCATAGCGACACCGTCTTGATTGCGGTTAACTTTAATTCTTCCAATCAGGTGAACAGGTGGTCGGGGTGGTGCAGGGTGAATGGTGGTGGAAGAAGGAAGGTGTGGGCGAGGCGAGGCAGAGGAGTCGACGGCGCTGGTGATGCTGACGCCGGCGTCGGGGCGGCGGCGGCAAGGATGGAGGTGGCTAGGGTCGAGATCGAGGCCCGTGGTGGGTTGCGGGTGCACGGGGAGAAAGGCGAGGGTCGTGGTCGAGACGAGGAGGCACGGGCGTGGGTGGCTGTGGTGCCGGCGACGAGGTTGCGGCGGCGACGGGGAACAAGGCGGCTAGCTAGGGTTGCGATGGGGGTTTCTTCTCGCGATGAGTTTCTTCAGGAGGGGGACGTGAAATATATATGGGGGAGAGAGAGAGAGTTAGAGAGAGAGAGAGAAAGAGAAATTAGATAGAGAGAGAGATTGGAGGAAGAGAGAGATAGAGATAGAGAGGTAGAGAGAGAGAAGGAGGCGGGGCCCACGAGGGTTTAAACCCCCCGTGATTGGCCAGGGAAAAATTAGGAAAAGATTTAAAGGATTTAATTGGTTATAAAACGTAACAGTTAAGGTTTGAATGTATATATATTATAGTTTTATAATATTTAATTAAATTGGGATTTTGGCGCTAAATGAAACATTTCCAAATAGCGCCCGGGTTGCGCCCAAATATTTCAAATTCAAATTATAGGATTTTAAGCGAGTTCCAAATTTTGAAAAGAGATGTTTTGCGATTAAAATGCATGCCCCCAAGTCGGACACTTGCACGCGCGCGTAGACGTCCAAACTTGCCCGTTTCGCCGAACGGGATAAAATCTCGACGCGCGGACGCTACCACGCGACTAGTGGCGACAAGTAGGCCAACATGGATATTTTTAATTTCATTTTAGGTGTTAAAATTTGTTATGTGCCAAAATGACTTAACCGGTTAAAATTTAGCAATAAACACCAAACAATCAGGATAATTGAAATGAGCAATGTATAACACTCAACTAGTAATAGAAATAGTATTATTGGGCTCGGGTGTTACATTTACGGACGATGAGAAAACTCCTGGCACTGAGAAACTGGGGGCACAGCCTTAACCAGAACTTTTGTGGCCGACAGACGAAATGATCGACGCTTTTCTAGATGAGATTCGTTTGAAAAGTAAAGCCGATCGGGAGCGTGAGATGGCCGCATCAGAAGGAGCCAAACGCAGGCGACTAAACGAAAGAGTCGGAGCACTCCCGCTAGATCAAAAAACATCCGATGCGGATAAAAACATATTCAAGACGAGGAAAAGGTTTGCCAAAGCTATGTCAATGGGAATGAAGCTACCACCCTCGGAAGAAAACACGCTCAATGGAGCGGAAAGGCACCCTAATTACTGTTCATATCATCGGAAGATTTCACACCCCACTGAGGAGTGCGACGCTTTTAAGATATGGTGGCAGGGATATATTGCTCACCGGCAACATTTTAAGCGAATGAAACACAGAACCCGTCGGGAGCAAAGAAGTACGACCGAATGGCATAAAAGTACTACCGGCAACTGTTACATGGTCAATGCCGGAGGATCACAAGTTCTCACCTTTGGGAGCGACTTTGATGAGGAAATGGCTCTGGGCCCTCTCTTTAAAGAATCCGTCTTAGGGAAAGAGGAAGAACCGGAGGTCTGCGAAAACATTCAGCTGCGCAATCGCACACTCCCGGAAAAGAATCTCGGACCCGCAACTAGAAAAGATAAGGGAAAGGAAAAGGTCGCTGAGGATATCGCCCTAGATGACCAAGTCATGAAAGAGCTGACTGCCAAGGACCCGCCCAAGAAGGGTAGGGTGGACTACAACATCCTAGCGCACCTGAGGAAGCTACCTTCGCAGCTCAGCATTCTCGACGCCCTCTTATTATCAAAAGAAGCGAGAGATTCATTAATCAAGGAGCTACAAGAGCCCGAGCAATTCCAAGCCTTCCTCGCCGAAGAGAGGATGAAGGATGAACTGGAAGAAGTGCACACGGCCGATATCACTTTCGGCGACGAAGACCTGCTCCTTGGGACATGCGACCACAACCGTCCCCTATATGTCTCTGGATACTGCCACGATATCAAGATAGGCAAAATCCTAGGTTACAATGAGTCATCCGTTAATCTCCTTAATGTGCGGGTGTTAAAGGAAATCTGCATGAGCGTCCAACACCTCGCTCGGGACAAGATCACCATCTCCGGGTTCGATTCTCAATCATCACGAACTCTTGGATCTGTGATACTGACGCTACGCTTTGGGCTGCTCATCACAGATGTTAAATTCCACGTCATAGACGCCAAGACATGCTACAATGCTCTGCTCGGTTGTCCCTGGTTACACGAGTACAACATCATCCCTTCTACGCAACATCAGTGTATGAAGTATTTCAAGGATGGTTTCGAGTATACCGTAACGGGAGAACTGAACCCGTTCTCCGTGAACGAAGTCCGCAAATATGAAGATACCAAATACTTCTTACCAGATTTCGAGGACATGGAGAGGTGTCGCAAACCGGAGAACAAAGCCGCCGCCACCATTCCTGTTTTCGGGAGTGATACCGAAGAAGAAGAAGAGATAGTTTACGCTGGGCCGTCTCGACGCAACAACCCGGGACCGTCCACCCCCATATTGATCTTCGGAAGTGACTCGGAAGATGAGGTTAATGCTGTATTCTCCAGTCGGCCGTCAATACGAGCATTCCTCAGTGATGATCAGAATTTGCAAATTACCATGGTTCCGCGGGAGCACTACAAAGATCTTGACGCACTTGAAGCTTACAATGTACAAAACCTGCAGACGTTTTACGTCCCTCCCGGGCGAAAAGGCGAAAAGGCGATCTTATTTTACCGATCCACGGAAACAAGAGTGGAGAAAGAAATCTGGCATGGCGCGGATTCTACACTCGACAGGCTTCAACCCATCCGTTTGCCCAGATATTACACAAACGGACTAAAAAGGCTATTGAAGCACCAAGGGGTACCCTTAAAACAGACTATTCGACAAGCTCGATTCTATAACAGGATTTGGGATGTCCCTGGGACTCAGCGCAAATTGCCCAACGGGAGAATGGAAACGCTTGGGCTTGGATATGTGAGGTCCGGGAAGCGGGAATGAGTCCACGGTAGCTACGCCATATATAACTTCGATCAAGAAGAGGACGCCCCGTCGGTAAATACCAACCCCTCATCAAAACTAGATCCCGCAATTGAAGTGCCGAGTCCGTCATTTGAAGCATGAATGGACAAGCTTGTCAGGAAAGCGGGTCCAAAGGTTCGGGACGACCATAATCGCGAAATGGCCATCTACGAGAAAGCCAGGACGCAACGTTTTTTTCAACAGGTTGCAAAAGACGAAGATGCTCCTCCCTGTCAACCCGTTGCGCAAAAGGCCCGACGCAGAATCAGAAGTAAGTCAAAAAGCGGAAAAGGAAGTCAACAACGACAACGCAGGATTAAAAAGTCATGTGATCAGGTATTGCGCGGTCCGGATTTGTCCCTCATGAAGAAGATGAGTCGAGCGTATTCTTTCCCTCAAGATAAGACGAAGAAGATGCTTGATCTCGCTTTAAAATACCAGATGCTTACACTGCCGGAGTCTAAACACCCTGACCAAGCAGGCGAAATCTCACACCCAAACTATTGCTCCTATCACCGAGTAATAGGGCACCCTATCGAAGACTGCTTCACCTTTAAGAACTGGGTCGAAGACCAGTACCAGCAAGGCAGGTTTGCTCTATCCAGCAGCTGGAGGGTAACGCCGCCACAAAACCACGAACCCAAAGCCGTAAGAGCAGAACCAGATCTACATCGGTCTTGGAAGCGAGCTCGTACTTGTCGTATGATAATCATATCAAAAGGAGAGCCCGGGAACATGGATGACCTTCCCTGGTGCTTCGAAAACAGCGATGACGAGGTAATCTCAGAATTTCCACCAGCGCCGAAAGAGCTGGAAGATGGCATACATACTACTGCAGATAACCTCAAGAAGATTGAGTTGGGGACGGCAAACGACCCGCGACCGACATCGTCAGCGAGCTGCTATCTGAAGAAAGGGTGGGTGCATTAAAAGACGTGCTTATGCAGCATAAGGGATTGCTTTGCATGGAACTATTCCGAAATGCTAGGACTAGATCCAGAAATTGCTGTACATAAATTGGCGATATCCCCGGACGTCAAGCCAGTCAAACAGGCGCCGAGAAGAATGCGGCTCGAGCTTGAGATGAGCATTAACGCCGAAGTCAAGAAGCTGATCGATTCTGGGTTTATCCAAGAAGTTCAATATCCTGACTGGATCGCCAACATTGTCCCGGTAATTGAGAAAAATGGGACAGTGCGCATATGCGTGGACTTCCGGGATCTCAATAAAGCTTGCCCGAAGGACGATTTCCCAGTGCCGGTCACCGAGCTGATGATAGATAATACGTCCACTCACTGAAGTGTTCTTCTTCATGGACGGCTCATCGGGATACAATCAGATAAAGATGCATCCCGAAGACCAGAAGCACACCGCTTTCCGGACTCCTCTGGGTATATTCTGCTACAAAGTTATGCCCTTCGGTTTAAAGAATGCCGGTGCCACCTATCAGAGGGCCATGGCGAAGATCTTCGATGACCTCATACATGAAATCATCGAATGCTATATCGACGACCTCGTAGTGAAAAGCAAATCATACGAGGAACATCTTGAGCATCTGAAGATCATATTTCAACGCCTTCGACAATATAACTTGAAAATGAACCCACTTAAATGCTCGTTCGAGGTGTCCTCAGGTAAATTCCTAGGGTTCATTGTTCGGCACCGGGGTATCGAGATAGATCCGTCGAAGATCAAGGTGATCATGGAGATGCCACCGCCAAGGACTCTCAAACAATTGCGGTCTCTCCAGGGGAAGCTCGCGTACATCCGGCGATTTATAGCCAACCTTTCGGGCAAGTGCCGCCCTTACAGTCACCTGATGAAGAAGGGAACCCTGTTCGTCTGGGCTCACAAATGCTAAGGCGCGCTGGACGAGATCAAGCAATACCTGCAGAACCCGCCGGTGTTAGCCGCTCCAGTCAAGGGAAAGCCTCTTATTCTTTATACCACAGCCCTCGATGGTTCCTTAGGCGCATTATGGGCACAAGAGAGCGACCAAGGGAAGGAGAGAGCGCTCTACTATTTAAGTCGAGTTCTTCTGGGGGCAGAAAGCAACTACTCCCCTATCGAAAAACATTGCCCGGCGTTAATCTTTGCGATAACAAAACTCCGGCACTATGCATTGGCGCATGAAGTCCGCCTTATATCAAAGGTGGACCCCCTCAAATATCTGATGTCAAAAGCCATATTGACAGGAAGACTCGCTAAATGGGCCCTGCTCTTGATGGAGTTTTCAATAACCTATCAGCCTCTTAAGGCAGTGAAAGGCCAAGCCATCGCCGACTTCCTCGCTGAGCATCCAATACCTGCCGACTCGCCTTTGAAATGCGAGCTGCCAGACGAACATGCGTTTGATGCGATCGACGGTAGTAATACCCGATGGAAACTCTATTTTGATGGAGCGTCTTCCATAAAGAAGCGCAAACAAAGCATCCCTATAATCAAATCAGGGGTAGGCCTTATCTTCGTGACCCCACAAGGAGGGATAATGCGCTTCGCCTTCTCTTTGACAGAGCTGAGGACGAACAATGAAGCTGAATACGAAGCTTTGATAGCAGGTCTCGAGATCGCCATCGACATGGGGATTGAGAACCTCCTCATATATGGAGGATTCCAACTGGTCGTTAGCCAAGTAAACGGCGACTACCAGACGTGCAAGCCAGAGCTGGTGAAGTATGGCGAGAGAGTACAGCAACTCTTGACTCAAATTCCCTCCTATACTTTGGAAAACATACCGCGCGCGGAAATAGCAAAGCGGACGCATTGGCCAAGCTCGCTAAAGAACTGGCCGACGAGAATCTCGATGACGTCAGAATTGTGGTACAAAGCCGTTGTTAGTTATATGTATGCCCTAGAGGCCATTACTGTACATTGGATGTATATTGTAGTGGATGCTGGGACATATATAGGGAGGACTTTCTTGCTCGACATGATAGTATGCTATCTGGTTGATCTTTACCTTAACGTGTATACTGATTGTCTCTCTGTTACATGTTGGTAAAGCCCTTAGGATGTGTACTTGACTACCTGGACTATGATGCAGATCATACTAGTGGGGACATGGTAGTCCATAAGTACATCCTTCAAGGTCCCTAGTCGTGGGTGTATCGAGACGGGGCATCGATATACCAGAGTAGACTGGCGTATACCTTCTCGACCCATACAGATGGGCGATGGATGATCCCATATCCATTGGTGTTTGACATCAGAGATGATATACGGGTGCTCAGTGGAGACTGGGTACACTGGACGGACTCGCAGAGAAGTCCCAGATGGTATTATACCCTACATCAGATGGCAGTTCTCTGGTGACACTGGTACAGAGTAGTCTGTTGACCCGAGATCGTCATAGAGTCTTGTGTGGTTCCCACTGTGCTTTGATTTCCATCATACCACGTCCAAGAGGGCGTGCAAAACGGTGATTTTTGGGTACAGTCCCGAATCACATGGAGGCAATGAGCGATAGGAGCGGATTCGTCTCTCCCGGTATAGGGAGTTGATGTTGCGCTGTGTTCGATTGGCTATGACCGAAAATCCCTGGCCAGGGTTGCTGAGAATTATTGGTAAGTGTTACCTGTAGTTTCTCGAACTGTTATAGACCTCATATCGACACGACTTATCGAGCTACTGGGGTCTGACGTTTACCACCCCTAGGCGAGATATGCGACATATCAGACGACGAGACCGGACTGTACGGTAAGTGTTACTGGTTGGATTCACAGGAGTGTGAGCGGGCTTGCTCGTCGATCTTCTGATCGCTCAATACCCGGGTGGCCGTTACGTTTAGCAGACCGCTTGCGGCTTGTGGATGTTTGATATGATCATCATCCGCTGCCGGCGTATTGACGAGTCTTTAGAGTCCTACACAGAGGTTTCCTGGCTCAAGCGAAATGAAATAGAAGCGCATATGAGATATGTGCGGGACCGAGAATAATACCAGTATGTGATACTGTATTCGATTCTCGCGATTTGTGACATTGATCGGTTATATGCGATATAGCCGGGTTATCGAATCAAGTGTTGATTCGATAAGATGTTACTAATGATACTAGTCGGTTATGTGCGACATGACCGGATCATTGAATCAAGTGTTGATTTAATGATTTAATGTATAATTATATATTTGATATATTACTTTGTAAATAGTATTGGTTCACTTTAAATGGATTTTCTCACTTGGTGTGCACATTGTATATGTGATATATTTTTGTGTGCACTTGTTTGTATCATGTTTGATGATACATGCAAAATTGGTTAAGTGTAAAGATTGAACCATGGTTATATGAATGGTTAGGGTTATGATTACTTATTCATTCATTTATTTATTTATTAGTTTTGGAAAATAAAAGCATAAAGAGAAAAAACAAAATGGTTTTCTTTCATTCTTTTCTTTCATGAAGCTTGTTGAAGCTTCATGAAGCTTTTGACCAAGTGACCATTTTGTCTTCTTCTTTAACCCTAACCATTCACATAAACTCTAGTTAGCTCTCTACACTTGACCATGGTTCATGATATGATAAGAATTCATTTATTTTCTATTTAGAAGGATACTTATCATATTATTCATCTTCTTCTTCTTCTTCTTTCAAAGTAGAAAAAGCTTGACCATCAATGGTGATTGATGAAAAAGAGTGAGAAATCCAATTCTAAAGTGCACCCACCTCCTATTTCTTCACCCTCTACCTCTTGCCAAGTAGTATAGGGTGTTTTCTTCACAAGTTTCATGACTTGGTGAAGTGGGAGCTTGATCTTGTGATGCCTCGACGTAGATCATCTTCGGCATCGACATCGACGACCTAGCCCGCCCATTTCTCCGACGAAGCCGACGCAAGAGTCCGGGATCCGATTTGGACAGCGGAGGGACATCATTGCGGAGCTATGGAGGTGGAGCACCGGATCTAAAAAGGTTGTATTTTCGTTCACTTAGTTAAGTTGTTAACTAGTTGCATCGCATAGCCTATATATCTAGTTAACGATCCGTATTAGGGTCTCTCGGCACTTATAAAATTTGAAATTGGCATGGTTGATGCCTTGTGAGACCTCATTAGAGTGCCTAGGAACCCTACAGTGGTATCAGAGTCTAGCTAGAGCCTTAGGCGATGTGTAGACGAAGTTTGAAACCCGATCGACCCGAAACCCTAACCCGAAAACGGCTCTCTGTACATTTTTTAAAAACTGGGTTTTTTCCAAATTAAAAATATGCAGAAAAATCAGCAGGAGATTCTAAGGGTTTCTGTAAAATTCGTGTGCCTAATTCCATCAATGCGCCGCGGTTCCGCGGCACGAGCATGGCTCGTGCGGCGGTTCCGCGGCAGTTTTGTCTTATGTGGCATCGAATTTTGCATAGTAATTCATAATTTGCAGTGCTGGTTATCCTGGGAATTTTTAATATTTATTCAAGAGTTGAGTTTTCTGGGTTGTATTGGGGACTCGAAGTATCGATCGGGAAGTTTAACTTCGTCTATGTTTTTCCGGATAAATTTTAGAATATGTTAAAAAGTTCGACCGGATATAAATACCCACCTTTTCCCCTGTCGGGAAATTTTCAAGTGTTGGATTTTTCCATGGTTTAAAGACGTTCTAAGTAGTGCAAGTAACGCGATGGTCCCTCTAGAAGACAACAAACCTTAACTCGATTATGTGACCGTCTTGAACTGCCCTTTGAACCTTAGGGTTTGGGGCAGTACGGCGTGCCACATGTGAGGCGTTGGCTTGACCCTTCTACGGCTGGACCGTTGGTACTGAGGCACGAAGTGAATGTCTTTGAACTTATTTCATGAATTGAGCTGTTTCGGGAAAACTTGGGTGTTCGATTGTTCGATCGGAAAGTTTAACATTTTCTATCTTATCCGGAATGTGATACAATAATTGGAATTCACAATAAGTTATGAGATAACAGAATGAATATTATAAACATAGCAGTTTAGTCTCACTTGATCGGTTGCCACGGAATTTTGATGTGATCAAAAGTCCGTCGCAATCACGTAGCGTACGCGGATACTCGCCGGATAAACTTAATAGACAGCTACACCCCTTAGCTCCGACCAAGTGACTATAGGAGAACCCCGTCGCCGAAAGCATCCGTCCGGGTGCTCGCGATAGCGGTGTTCCGCCTTGGTGCACTTCGTCGACGGTATCGGGGGTGCGGCCGTTTACTGAAGTTTGCGACGAGCATTCGATCAGGATGTCGGGAATCTTGTTGAATTGCCCGACTTGATATTGAAAAGTGTTTTCGATTTTGGGACTAAAATGCGGGGTTTATAATTGTTAGGCATGCGATGTCTAAGGAATTCATTTGATTAGGCATGTGATGTCTAAAGAGGTTGCGGATTCCAACTGTTGTAGTTTTACACTTTCTTTTCTGTGACCGTAAGTGTAATATGTGATATCGCCGGTTTCGTTGCTATATGTCAACGACAATTGGGATGCGCATATTTACTTACGTTGATGACATGTGATGTTATGTGTTGCTGGATATGTTATATTGGATCGTCGTGTTCGAATAGCCGGGGTTTTTTTTATGTGAGATGAGTGTTTTTTCATTTTCATTCATGTAAAAACTTGTATGTAATATTCTTTTATTGGGGCACTTCCAGGTTGCGGAAGATGTCACCCTCTGTATATTATTTACTTTTCCGCACTAAGATAGACCCAAGGAGGGGAGCACAAGTAATCGGGTTTTGGAGTCCAGTGGGAGACCAACTCGAGGAGTCGAGTCCGGGTCTCCTAACTCTAGAATTGGTAGGGTTGTTTGCCGCTCTCGTAGGGGTCTAGGGGTGTGGGTTTGGCTATTCATCGCGACCGTAGAATCCGTGTTTTATACTGGCTCGAATTGAAAACACGGATGTCCTAGTATATCCAATATTTCATACGTTTCTTCTGCTGCGATATCTGTGATGTGATCATGTGATATGTTCTGTGATGGATACTTTATATAGTATATATGATATATTATATAGGCGTTACTTATGTTTTGCACTCGCGCTAGCCCTGCCCCGCTCTGCCGTTAGTTACTTAACCTAACGGTGCATGAGGGGACATCGAGGCGAATGCGGATGGCATAAGTGTACGTCGTATTTATCTGTGATGTTTAGGTATTTAAATGATGGGACTTCATTAATGTGATTAATGAAAGAAAAGAAACCTAAGATGTTGTAGAATCGAATTTCAAAAATAAAACAGGTAGCTACAGTTCTTGCTTTGCACAGAGGTATATGTGATATATCCTGCACCTTATTCGATGAGAAAAGGACCGAGATCTCTTCACCGGGAGTGACTCCTTTAGCAATAACTGGCTGATGCTACACACTCGGTTTGTATTTTGATTGCTTTTAAGAGTTTTTGCTTTGCACAGTGATATATATGATATATCCCGCACCTCATTCGACGAGGAAAGGACCGACGATACCTTCACCGGGAGTGACTCCTTTAGCAAAACTAGAAAAGCCTCAAAAACACTCCATTTTAAAATTATTTGATTCTACAACGATATCAAGTTCATTACGCAATAGGTTTTCAGAAAAACCTGTCGTAGCCTTCCGTCATTTCAGATAAGTACTAGTTAGTATTCGTGCTGCGGTAGTTTGGCCTCCGTCAAGGCGTAGTGTACGGTAGCTAACTAGTGCTTATCTGCTAGCATATGATGCGATTGGATTAGGGTATTCATACGGCGTTGTTTGGCCTCCGTCAAGGGTCGTGCGGGTGGGTTTAATTCAATCAGGAAATGACGGGTTGAACTTGACTAGCGGACTATGGGTAGTTTGGCCTCCGTCAAGGTCATAGGACGCTAGGGGCAAAATTATCGGGAATTTCAAGTGTTGAAATTTGCAATGAGATTGCATACCTTCTATGAGATAGTTGGATCCCGATACCCGCTGCGAGTAATTGTTACTCCTGGAAGAGTTTTACACATTACAATTAGCCGATCAAGTAGGTGTCTAGAAAGGTGTCAACGGGGTTACGCCTCTGGGAAAACGAGCTTTACATTAATTAGGTTCGTGGGAAAGCACGGGGGACCTCCCTCAAAGTACCGACATTGGCCTGGCTGAAAGATTGGCGAACTTGTAGTGTGTAATTAATCCCGGCTGGTCTTTCCTTTTAGGGTTTGAAGGAAGATTTGATAAAAAGCAGTGGGAGCCATCCTGATTAGATAAAATAATAACCAATCTATTCTTGCAAGAGCGCACGCTGAATGTTTTCTTCTCTCTCTCTCCAGGTAGCGACCATATCACGCCTTAATCAAGATAATAATAGGGAATATTGACCGAACCCGCTTGTTATACTGAGCTGGGGAACGTTGGTCCCGCTCCAACTTATAATTGTTATAAGACAGAGCAAGAAATTGGGGATTACCAGAATTCCCGTGCCACCCAAACGAAGAGAGTGCATGCTGATGCATCATCATCGGGTGTGTTCATTACAGAGAACCGTTTCTCAGTATTCTTTACGTTCTGGGTATGTGATACCAGATCAGGATCCCAGATATGTAATCTGTTACATAGGGCTACAGAAAGGTAGAGAACTGAGAACGGGTGATAAGTTTCATGAGGCAGAAAACGGGGCAAGTGTTGCAGCCAAGTCTGTTGGTCACTGTCACCCTGTATTACCAATACATTGATTTTGAACAAATGCTATTAGATACCGAACCTAATATACAAAATCATATCAGTCTCTTTATTAGTAAAGAAATGATAAAATTTTGTATTGTTGGATAATGTTTTGAACATTTCCTATATCAAAAGTTGATCGGTTCAGGCACGTTATCTAAAAGCATTGATGTTCTAAATCAAACTACAGTTCTTTAGTATACGGAACACACACAAGAGGAAGAGTTCAGAAATGAACGAATCCTTCTTGAGATATTGTAGACTAGGTCATATCAATGCGATCCGACTAGCTAAGTTGCACATAGATGCATATTTAAATCAGTTTGAATTTACATCTTGTGAAACTTGCCAGTCATGTCACAGAGATAAGATGACCATAGCTCCGTTTACTGGAAACAGAGAAAGAGTTAGTAAACTCTTGGGATGATACATGTTGATGTATGTAGGTCCCCTGTCTATACTTGCCAAGACCGGTTCTTTATACTTCATTACATTCTCTGATGATCTTTCGAGATTCAGACCTATGTTCCTGTTAAAACACAAGTCCGAACCTTTTGAGATATTCACAGAATATAAGCTAGAAGTAGAGAACCAATAGAGGGTATAAGTATTTTGTCCTTTGATGTGTTCAGGGAGGAGAATACTTGAGCACGGAATTCCTGGACTATTCTAAAGGAGAATGAGATTCTCTCTCAGCATTACTCCTCCGTATACACCATAACACGATGGTATATCGGGGCGGAGCAATAACACCCTATGTGATATGGTGTGCCCTATGATGAGTACTACTGTGTTTCCTATTTCCTTTTGGGAGTTATGCACTTGAGAAGCTGCATACCAATTGAATTGGGTTCCAATCAAATCAGTTGCCTACCGCTTCATATGTGATATGGAAAGGGAAGAGCCCATGTCTTAAGTTGGTTAAGATTTGGGGTTGTACGGGCTATGTCTAAAAGCATAATCCGGACAAGCTCGAGGCAAGGTCTGTTATGTAGAACTGGAAATGTTCCAGCTATACAAACTGCAGCTGATGATTTGAAAGAACAAAAGGATTCAATAGTTACCAACGAACCTCAGCCTCTCCGCCGATCTAGCAGGGTTCCTCACCCACATGAGAGCTACTTCGGTTTCTCTATGACAGTGGGAGCGAGAATTGCATCATGAGATGATGACCCAACTAGTTTCGAGCTGGCCATCAGGAGTGGGACTCTGTAAGAATGGCTGGATGCTTAGCGATCTGAGATGGAATCCATGTACACCGACAAAGTATGGACTTTGGTTGCTATATCTGAAGGGTTAAATCCCCATCAGGAGCAAATATATCTTGAGAAGATTACTTGGTGTAGATGGAAAAGTTGAGACTTTCAAAGCTAGACTTGTTAAAGCTTTTCGTCATCGACCAGGCGTGGATAATGATGAAACCTTTTCAAGTAGCTATGCTTAAGTCCATCCAGATCCTACTTGCCACGGCTACATACCATGACTACGATATCTAGAGGTTGGGTGCCATGACTGCTTTTCTAAAATGATGTTTTAGAAGAGAGCGTCTATAAGTACACAGCCAGAGTGCCTCGTAGACAGTGGGAGCAGCGGAAACGTGTGCAAGATGCTTTATAGGATAAAGCAGACATCGCGTAGTTGGAACGTCTGTTTTGATGTAGTTGTCAAAAAGTTTGACTTCATCAAAATGATAGATGAACCTTGTATATACAAAAAGGTAGTAGGGAGTATGGTGATGATCCTCGTAGAGTACGTGGATGACATACTCTTGATAGGGAAGGAGTTTCCTATGCTACGCTCGGTCAATCTCCGCTTATCACAATGATTCTCCATATAGGATCAAAGTGATACCTCATAAATCCTGGGTTTTGGATCTATGAGATAGATCTAATTGGATGTTAGGGTTCTCACTAGTTGTAGTGAGATGGTATCAATCGATCCTGGAGAGAATCACTGGAAGGGTTCCAGGGTGATAATGACGACTGAATGTCAGTCGCATGCATTGTCTTTACCCTCAGTAAAGGGACGGTATGTTGGAAGAGTTCCAAGCAAGATACCGTGGCATAATAGACGATAAAGGCTCGATACATCGCTACTTAAGATGCTACCAAAGAGGCAGTCTGGATGTATATTTGTTCATGAGATGAACTTAGTTCCTCCCATTGTGTGACAATGGAGTTGTGGCTTATGCCAAGGAACGTCCGTCCCATCAGTGATCCAGACATATTCTAAGGCAGTATCGCCGGATCATGGAGATGGTTGATCTCCAGGGTGATCAGGGTTAGGAGAGTAGACTCAGAGGACAGCACGGCGGATCCACTCACAAAGGCCTTTTCCCAGAGAGAGACTTTTATGGGATGGTTGAGTATGAGATACTACAACCACTGCTATCAGATGGCCCTAGTGCAAGTGGGAGATTGTTAGTTATATGTATGCCCTAGAGGCCATTACTGTACATTGGATGTATATTGTAGTGGATGCTGGGACATATATAAGGAGGACTTTCTTGCTCGACATGATAGTATTCTATCTGGTTGATCTTTACCTTAACGTGTATATTGATTGTCTCTCTGTTACATGTTGGTAAAGCCCTTAGGATGTGTACTTGACTACCTGGACTATGATGCAGATCATACTAGTGGGGACATGGTAGTCCATAAGTACATCCTTCAAGGTCCCTAGTCATGGGTGTATCGAGACGGGGCATCGATATACCAGAGTAGACTGGCGTATACCTTCTCGACCCATACAGATGGGCGATGGATGATCCCATATCCATTGGTGTTTGACATCAGAGATGATATACGGGTGCTCAGTGGAGACTGGGTACACTGGACGGACTCGCCGAGAACTCCCAGATGGTATTATACCCTACGTCAGATGGCAGTTCTCTGGTGACACTGGTACAGAGTAGTCTGTTGACCCGAGATCGTCATAGAGTCTTGTGTGGTTCCCACTGTGCTTTGATTTCCATCTTACCACGTCTAAGAGGGCGTGCAAAACGGTGGTTTTTGGGTACAGCCCCGAATCACATGGAGGCAATGAGCGATAGGAGCGGATTCGTCTCTCCCGGTATAGGGAGTTGATGTTGCGCTGTGTTCGATTGGCTATGACCGAAAATCCCTGGCCAGGGTTGCTGAGAATTACTGGTAAGTGTTACCTGTAGTTTCTCGAACTGTTATAGACCTCATATCGACACGACTTATCAAGCTACTGGGGTCTGACGTTTACCACCCCTAGGCGAGATATGCGACATATCAGACGACGAGACCGGACTGTACGGTAAGTGTTACTGGTTGGATTCACAGGAGTGTGAGCGGGCTTGCTCGTCGATCTTCTGATCGCTCAATACCCGGATGGCCGTTACGTTTAGCAGACCGCTTGCGGCTTGTGGATGTTTGATATGATCATCATCCGCTGCCGGCGTATTGACGAGTCTTTAGAGTCCTACACAGAGGTTTCCTGGCTCAAGCGAAACGAAATAGGAGCGCATATGAGATATGTGCGGGACCGAGAATAATACCAGTATGTGATACTGTATTCGATTCTCGCGATTTGTGACATTGATCGGTTATATGCGATATAGCCGGGTTATCGAATCAAGTGTTGATTCGATAAGATGTTACTAATGATACTAGTCGGTTATGTGCGACATGACCGGATCATTGAATCAAGTGTTGATTTAATGATTTAATGTATAATTATATATTTGATATATTACTTTGTAACTAGTATTGGTTCACTTTAAATGGATTTTCTCACTTGGTGTGCACATTGTATATGTGATATATTTTTGTGTGCACTTGTTTGTATCATGTTTGATGATACATGCAAAATTGGTTAAGTGTAAAGATTGAACCATGGTTATATGAATGGTTAGGGTTATGATTACTTATTCATTCATTTATTTATTTATTAGTTTTGGAAAATAAAAGCATAAAGAGAAAAAACAAAATGGTTTTCTTTCATTCTTTTCTTTCATGAAGCTTGTTGAAGCTTCATGAAGCTTTTGACCAAGTGACCATTTTGTCTTCTTCTTTAACCCTAACCATTCACATAAACTCTAGTTAGCTCTCTACACTTGACCATGGTTCATGATATGATAAGAATTCATTTATTTTCTATTTAGAAGGATACTTATCATATTATTCATCTTCTTCTTCTTCTTCTTTCAAAGTAGAAAAAGCTTGACCATCAATGGTGATTGATGAAAAAGAGTGAGAAATCCAATTCTAAAGTGCACCCACCTCCTATTTCTTCACCCTCTACCTCTTGCCAAGTAGTATAGGGTGTTTTCTTCACAAGTTTCATGACTTGGTGAAGTGGGAGCTTGATCTTGTGATGCCTCGACGTAGATCATCTTCGGCATCGACATCGACGACCTAGCCCGCCCATTTCTCCGACGAAGCCGACGCAAGAGTCCGGGATCCGATTTGGACAGCGGAGGGACATCATTGCGGAGCTATGGAGGTGGAGCACCGGATCTAAAAAGGTTGTATTTTCGTTCACTTAGTTAAGTTGTTAACTAGTTGCATCGCATAGCCTATATATCTAGTTAACGATCCGTATTAGGGTCTCTCGGCACTCATAAAATTTGAAATTGGCATGGTTGATGCCTTGTGAGACCTCATTAGAGTGCCTAGGAACCCTACAGTGGTATCAGAGTCTAGCTAGAGCCTTAGGCGATGTGTAGACGAAGTTTGAAACCCGATCGACCCGAAACCCTAACCCGAAAACGGCTCTCTGTACATTTTTTAAAAACTGGGTTTTTTCCAAATTAAAAATATGCAGAAAAATCAGCAGGAGATTCTAAGGGTTTCTGTAAAATTCGTGTGCCTAATTCCATCAATGCGCCGCGGTTCCGCGGCACGAGCATGGCTCGTGCGGCGGTTCCGCGGCAGTTTTGTCTTATGTGGCATCGAATTTTGCATAGTAATTCATAATTTGCAGTGCTGGTTATCCTGGGAATTTTTAATATTTATTCAAGAGTTGAGTTTTCTGGGTTGTATTGGGGACTCGAAGTATCGATCGGGAAGTTTAACTTCGTCTATGTTTTTCCGGATAAATTTTAGAATATGTTAAAAAGTTCGACCGGATATAAATACCCACCTTTTCCCCTGTCGGGAAATTTTCAAGTGTTGGATTTTTCCATGGTTTAAAGACGTTCTAAGTAGTGCAAGTAACGCGATGGTCCCTCTAGAAGACAACAAACCTTAACTCGATTATGTGACCGTCTTGAACTGCCCTTTGAACCTTAGGGTTTGGGGCAGTACGGCGTGCCACATATGAGGCGTTGGCTTGACCCTTCTACGGCTGGACCGTTGGTACTGAGGCACGAAGTGAATGTCTTTGAACTTATTTCATGAATTGAGCTGTTTCGGGAAAACTTGGGTGTTCGATTGTTCGATCGGAAAGTTTAACATTTTCTATCTTATCCGGAATATGATACAATAATTGGAATTCACAATAAGTTATGAGATAACAGAATGAATATTATAAACATAGCAGTTTAGTCTCACTTGATCGGTTGCCACGGAATTTTGATGTGATCAAAAGTCCGTCGCAATCACGTAGCGTACGCGGATACTCGCCGGATAAACTTAATAGACAGCTACACCCCTTAGCTCCGACCAAGTGACTATAGGAGAACCCCGTCGCCGAAAGCATCCGTCCGGGTGCTCGCGATAGCGGTGTTCCGCCTTGGTGCACTTCGTCGACGGTATCGGGGGTGCGGCCGTCTACTGAAGTTTGCGACGAGCATTCGATCAGGATGTCGGGAATCTTGTTGAATTGCCCGACTTGATATTGAAAAGTGTTTTCGATTTTGGGACTAAAATGCGGGGTTTATAATTGTTAGGAATGCGATGTCTAAGGAATTCATTTGATTAGGCATGTGATGTCTAAAGAGGTTGCGGATTCCAACTGTTGTAGTTTTACACTTTCTTTTCTGTGACCGTAAGTGTAATATGTGATATCGCCGGTTTCGTTGCTATATGTCAACGACAATTGGGATGCGCATATTTACTTACGTTGATGACATGTGATGTTATGTGTTGCTGGATATGTTATATTGGATCGTCGTGTTCGAATAGCCGGGGTTTTTTTTATGTGAGATGAGTGTTTTTTCATTTTCATTCATGTAAAAACTTGTATGTAATATTCTTTTATTGGGGCACTTCCAGGTTGCGGAAGATGTCACCCTCTGTATATTATTTACTTTTCCGCACTAAGATAGACCCAAGGAGGGGAGCACAAGTAATCGGGTTTTGGAGTCCAGTGGGAGACCAACTCGAGGAGTCGAGTCCGGGTCTCCTAACTCTAGAATTGGTAGGGTTGTTTGCCGCTCTCGTAGGGGTCTAGGGGTGTGGGTTTGTCTATTCATCGCGACCGTGGAATCCGTGTTTTATACTGGCTCGAATTGAAAACACGGATGTCCTAGTATATCCAATATTTCATACGTTTCTTCTGCTGCGATATCTGTGATGTGATCATGTGATATGTTCTGTGATGGATACTTTATATAGTATATATGATATATTATATAGGCGTTACTTATGTTTTGCACTCGCGCTAGCCCTGCCCCGCTCTGCCGTTAGTTACTTAACCTAACGGTGCATGAGGGGACATCGAGGCGAATGCGGATGGCATAAGTGTACGTCGTATTTATCTGTGATGTTTAGGTATTTAAATGATGGGACTTCATTAATGTGATTAATGAAAGAAAAGAAACCTAAGATGTTGTAGAATCGAATTTCAAAAATAAAACAGGTAGCTACAGTTCTTGCTTTGCACAGAGGTATATGTGATATATCCTGCACCTTATTCGATGAGAAAAGGACCGAGATCTCTTCACCGGGAGTGACTCCTTTAGCAATAACTGGCTGATGCTACACACTCGGTTTGTATTTTGATTGCTTTTAAGAGTTTTTGCTTTGCACAGTGATATATATGATATATCCCGCACCTCATTCGACGAGGAAAGGACCGACGATACCTTCACCGGGAGTGACTCCTTTAGCAAAACTAGAAAAGCCTCAAAAACACTCCATTTTAAAATTATTTGATTCTACAACGATATCAAGTTCATTACGCAATAGGTTTTCAGAAAAACCTGTCGTAGCCTTCCGTCATTTCAGATAAGTACTAGTTAGTATTCGTGCTGCGGTAGTTTGGCCTCCGTCAAGGCGTAGTGTACGGTAGCTAACTAGTGCTTATCTGCTAGCATATGATGCGATTGGATTAGGGTATTCATACGGCGTTGTTTGGCCTCCGTCAAGGGTCGTGCGGGTGGGTTTAATTCAATCAGGAAATGACGGGTTGAACTTGACTAGCGGACTATGGGTAGTTTGGCCTCCGTCAAGGTCATAGGACGCTAGGGGCAAAATTATCGGGAATTTCAAGTGTTGAAATTTGCAATGAGATTGCATACCTTCTATGAGATAGTTGGATCCCGATACCCGCTGCGAGTAATTGTTACTCCTGGAAGAGTTTTACACATTACAATTAGCCGATCAAGTAGGTGTCTAGAAAGGTGTCAACGGGGTTACGCCTCTGGGAAAACGAGCTTTACATTAATTAGGTTCGTGGGAAAGCACGGGGGACCTCCCTCAAAGTACCGACATTGGCCTGGCTGAAAGATTGGCGAACTTGTAGTGTGTAATTAATCCCGGCTGGTCTTTCCTTTTAGGGTTTGAAGGAAGATTTGATAAAAAGCAGTGGGAGCCATCCTGATTAGATAAAATAATAACCAATCTATTCTTGCAAGAGCGCACGCTGAATGTTTTCTTCTCTCTCTCTCCAGGTAGCGACCATATCACGCCTTAATCAAGATAATAATAGGGAATATTGACCGAACCCGCTTGTTATACTGAGCTGGGGAACGTTGGTCCCGCTCCAACTTATAATTGTTATAAGACAGAGCAAGAAATTGGGGATTACCAGAATTCCCGTGCCACCCAAACGAAGAGAGTGCATGCTGATGCATCATCATCGGGTGTGTTCATTACAGAGAACCGTTTCTCAGTATTCTTTACGTTCTGGGTATGTGATACCAGATCAGGATCCCAGATATGTAATCTGTTACATAGGGCTACAGAAAGGTAGAGAACTGAGAACGGGTGATAAGTTTCATGAGGCAGAAAACGGGGCAAGTGTTGCAGCCAAGTCTGTTGGTCACTGTCACCCTGTATTACCAATACATTGATTTTGAACAAATGCTATTAGATACCGAACCTAATATACAAAATCATATCAGTCTCTTTATTAGTAAAGAAATGATAAAATTTTGTATTGTTGGATAATGTTTTGAACATTTCCTATATCAAAAGTTGATCGGTTCAGGCACGTTATCTAAAAGCATTGATGTTCTAAATCAAACTACAGTTCTTTAGTATACGGAACACACACAAGAGGAAGAGTTCAGAAATGAACGAATCCTTCTTGAGATATTGTAGACTAGGTCATATCAATGCGATCCGACTAGCTAAGTTGCACATAGATGCATATTTAAATCAGTTTGAATTTACATCTTGTGAAACTTGCCAGTCATGTCACAGAGATAAGATGACCATAGCTCCGTTTACTGGAAACAGAGAAAGAGTTAGTAAACTCTTGGGATGATACATGTTGATGTATGTAGGTCCCCTGTCTATACTTGCCAAGACCGGTTCTTTATACTTCATTACATTCTCTGATGATCTTTCGAGATTCAGACCTATGTTCCTGTTAAAACACAAGTCCGAACCTTTTGAGATATTCACAGAATATAAGCTAGAAGTAGAGAACCAATAGAGGGTATAAGTATTTTGTCCTTTGATGTGTTCAGGGAGGAGAATACTTGAGCACGGAATTCCTGGACTATTCTAAAGGAGAATGAGATTCTCTCTCAGCATTACTCCTCCGTATACACCATAACACGATGGTATATCGGGGCGGAGCAATAACACCCTATGTGATATGGTGTGCCCTATGATGAGTACTACTGTGTTTCCTATTTCCTTTTGGGAGTTATGCACTTGAGAAGCTGCATACCAATTGAATTGGGTTCCAATCAAATCAGTTGCCTACCGCTTCATATGTGATATGGAAAGGGAAGAGCCCATGTCTTAAGTTGGTTAAGATTTGGGGTTGTACGGGCTATGTCTAAAAGCATAATCCGGACAAGCTCGAGGCAAGGTCTGTTATGTAGAACTGGAAATGTTCCAGCTATACAAACTGCAGCTGATGATTTGAAAGAACAAAAGGATTCAATAGTTACCAACGAACCTCAGCCTCTCCGCCGATCTAGCAGGGTTCCTCACCCACATGAGAGCTACTTCGGTTTCTCTATGACAGTGGGAGCGAGAATTGCATCATGAGATGATGACCCAACTAGTTTCGAGCTGGCCATCAGGAGTGGGACTCTGTAAGAATGGCTGGATGCTTAGCGATCTGAGATGGAATCCATGTACACCGACAAAGTATGGACTTTGGTTGCTATATCTGAAGGGTTAAATCCCCATCAGGAGCAAATATATCTTGAGAAGATTACTTGGTGTAGATGGAAAAGTTGAGACTTTCAAAGCTAGACTTGTTAAAGCTTTTCGTCATCGACCAGGCGTGGATAATGATGAAACCTTTTCAAGTAGCTATGCTTAAGTCCATCCAGATCCTACTTGCCACGGCTACATACCATGACTACGATATCTAGCGGTTGGGTGCCATGACTGCTTTTCTAAAATGATGTTTTAGAAGAGAGCGTCTATAAGTACACAGCCAGAGTGCCTCGTAGACAGTGGGAGCAGCGGAAACGTGTGCAAGATGCTTTATAGGATAAAGCAGACATCGCGTAGTTGGAACGTCTGTTTTGATGTAGTTGTCAAAAAGTTTGACTTCATCAAAATGATAGATGAACCTTGTATATACAAAAAGGTAGTAGGGAGTATGGTGATGATCCTCGTAGAGTACGTGGATGACATACTCTTGATAGGGAAGGAGTTTCCTATGCTACGCTCGGTCAATCTCCGCTTATCACAATGATTCTCCATATAGGATCAAAGTGATACCTCATAAATCCTGGGTTTTGGATCTATGAGATAGATCTAATTGGATGTTAGGGTTCTCACTAGTTGTAGTGAGATGGTATCAATCGATCCTGGAGAGAATCACTGGAAGGGTTCCAGGGTGATAATGACGACTGAATGTCAGTCGCATGCATTGTCTTTACCCTCAGTAAAGGGACGGTATGTTGGAAGAGTTCCAAGCAAGATACCGTGGCATAATAGACGATAAAGGCTCGATACATCGCTACTTAAGATGCTACCAAAGAGGCAGTCTGGATGTATATTTGTTCATGAGATGAACTTAGTTCCTCCCATTGTGTGACAATGGAGTTGTGGCTTATGCCAAGGAACGTCCGTCCCATCAGTGATCCAGACATATTCTAAGGCAGTATCGCCGGATCATGGAGATGGTTGATCTCCAGGGTGATCAGGGTTAGGAGAGTAGACTCAGAGGACAGCACGGCGGATCCACTCACAAAGGCCTTTTCCCAGAGAGAGACTTTTATGGGATGGTTGAGTATGAGATACTACAACCACTGCTATCAGATGGCCCTAGTGCAAGTGGGAGATTGTTAGTTATATGTATGCCCTAGAGGCCATTACTGTACATTGGATGTATATTGTAGTGGATGCTGGGACATATATAAGGAGGACTTTCTTGCTCGACATGATAGTATTCTATCTGGTTGATCTTTACCTTAACGTGTATATTGATTGTCTCTCTGTTACATGTTGGTAAAGCCCTTAGGATGTGTACTTGACTACCTGGACTATGATGCAGATCATACTAGTGGGGACATGGTAGTCCATAAGTACATCCTTCAAGGTCCCTAGTCATGGGTGTATCGAGACGGGGCATCGATATACCAGAGTAGACTGGCGTATACCTTCTCGACCCATACAGATGGGCGATGGATGATCCCATATCCATTGGTGTTTGACATCAGAGATGATATACGGGTGCTCAGTGGAGACTGGGTACACTGGACGGACTCGCCGAGAACTCCCAGATGGTATTATACCCTACGTCAGATGGCAGTTCTCTGGTGACACTGGTACAGAGTAGTCTGTTGACCCGAGATCGTCATAGAGTCTTGTGTGGTTCCCACTGTGCTTTGATTTCCATCTTACCACGTCTAAGAGGGCGTGCAAAATGGTGGTTTTTGGGTACAGCCCCGAATCACATGGAGGCAATGAGCGATAGGAGCGGATTCGTCTCTCCCGGTATAGGGAGTTGATGTTGCGCTGTGTTCGATTGGCTATGACCGAAAATCCCTGGCCAGGGTTGCTGAGAATTACTGGTAAGTGTTACCTGTAGTTTCTCGAACTGTTATAGACCTCATATCGACACGACTTATCAAGCTACTGGGGTCTGACGTTTACCACCCCTAGGCGAGATATGCGACATATCAGACGACGAGACCGGACTGTACGGTAAGTGTTACTGGTTGGATTCACAGGAGTGTGAGCGGGCTTGCTCGTCGATCTTCTGATCGCTCAATACCCGGATGGCCGTTACGTTTAGCAGACCGCTTGCGGCTTGTGGATGTTTGATATGATCATCATCCGCTGCCGGCGTATTGACGAGTCTTTAGAGTCCTACACAGAGGTTTCCTGGCTCAAGCGAAACGAAATAGGAGCGCATATGAGATATGTGCGGGACCGAGAATAATACCAGTATGTGATACTGTATTCGATTCTCGCGATTTGTGACATTGATCGGTTATATGCGATATAGCCGGGTTATCGAATCAAGTGTTGATTCGATAAGATGTTACTAATGATACTAGTCGGTTATGTGCGACATGACCGGATCATTGAATCAAGTGTTGATTTAATGATTTAATGTATAATTATATATTTGATATATTACTTTGTAACTAGTATTGGTTCACTTTAAATGGATTTTCTCACTTGGTGTGCACATTGTATATGTGATATATTTTTGTGTGCACTTGTTTGTATCATGTTTGATGATACATGCAAAATTGGTTAAGTGTAAAGATTGAACCATGGTTATATGAATGGTTAGGGTTATGATTACTTATTCATTCATTTATTTATTTATTAGTTTTGGAAAATAAAAGCATAAAGAGAAAAAACAAAATGGTTTTCTTTCATTCTTTTCTTTCATGAAGCTTGTTGAAGCTTCATGAAGCTTTTGACCAAGTGACCATTTTGTCTTCTTCTTTAACCCTAACCATTCACATAAACTCTAGTTAGCTCTCTACACTTGACCATGGTTCATGATATGATAAGAATTCATTTATTTTCTATTTAGAAGGATACTTATCATATTATTCATCTTCTTCTTCTTCTTCTTTCAAAGTAGAAAAAGCTTGACCATCAATGGTGATTGATGAAAAAGAGTGAGAAATCCAATTCTAAAGTGCACCCACCTCCTATTTCTTCACCCTCTACCTCTTGCCAAGTAGTATAGGGTGTTTTCTTCACAAGTTTCATGACTTGGTGAAGTGGGAGCTTGATCTTGTGATGCCTCGACGTAGATCATCTTCGGCATCGACATCGACGACCTAGCCCGCCCATTTCTCCGACGAAGCCGACGCAAGAGTCCGGGATCCGATTTGGACAGCGGAGGGACATCATTGCGGAGCTATGGAGGTGGAGCACCGGATCTAAAAAGGTTGTATTTTCGTTCACTTAGTTAAGTTGTTAACTAGTTGCATCGCATAGCCTATATATCTAGTTAACGATCCGTATTAGGGTCTCTCGGCACTTATAAAATTTGAAATTGGCATGGTTGATGCCTTGTGAGACCTCATTAGAGTGCCTAGGAACCCTGCAGCCGTCGAGTACTTGCCCCAGCAGAAATATCTCCGGAATCACCCAAAGAAAGGGGAGCAACTGAGCAGACGGCCCTGCAAATAAATGACCAAGAAAAGGTTGAAGATGGGAGAGAAGTCTTCATAGACTACTTCAAATCCCGTCGAACGCCTGAAGATGCGTCCTCAAGACACCAGCTCATGAAGCGAGCCTTATCTTTCACCTTCGTCAATGATACTCTGTACAAGAGGTCATTTGATTCTCTGTGGTTGAGATGCCTGGGACCCGAAGAAGCAGAAAAAGTCGTCCAAGAAGTTCACGACGGACTCTGCGGTTCTCACCAAGCCGGACCGAAGATGAAGTTGAAGATCAAACGAATGGGCTACTATTGGCCCATGATGATTCAGGACTGCCTTGAATATGCGAAGCAATGCCACTCATGCCAGATTCATGGGGACTTCATCCACCAGCACCCAAATCCTCTACATCCAACGGTGGCTAGCCGGCCGTTCGAAATGTGGGGAACTGACATAGTCGGCCCCATCGAACCAGCATCATCCAGGGGACATCGTTTCATCCTGGCGACGACTGATTACCTCTCCAAATGGGCAAAAGCAGTACCGTTAAGGGAAGTGAAGACGGAGAATATTCTCCATTTCTTCAAGACGCACGTCATTTATCGATTTGGAACTCCGCAACGGATCATCTCCGATAACGGTCCAGCCTACAGAAACCACAAGATCAGTCGCTTCGCACAACAACACAACATAGACTAGAGATATTCCTCAGTTTATAATCCCCGAGCTAACGGTCTAGCTGAGGCTTTCAACAAAACCTTGACAAAGATCGTGAAGAAGACGGTGTCCCGAAACAAAAAGGACTGGCACGAGAGACTACAAGAAGCTCTTTGGGCTTATCGGACTACGTTCAAGACGGCCACGAACACAACGCCATACGCGTTGGTATTCGGCACGGAAGCAGTACTCCCCCTTGAGATAAAGCTACCTTCTCTACGAGTGGCAGTCCACTACGAGCTGACGGACGTAGAAAATGTCCACCTTCGGCTTAAGGAGCTTGACTCCCTCGATGAAACCCGGCTGATAGCGCAACAAAATCTGGAGGCTTACAAAGCAAAGATGACGCGCTCATATGAAAGATTGACCAGGCCGAGGACATTCCGCCAAGGCGAACTCGTGCTAGTGGTCAAAAGACCTATGATCCCCAATCACGCCAAACGGGGAAAATTCAAGCCGAACTATGAAGGCCCATATATCATAGACAAGGTCTACCAGGATGGAGCATATCTGCTCATGGATATGCATGGTGAAAGTCCTTTCAGACCAATAAACGGTCGCTTCCTGAAGAAATACTACGCTTGACGGGTTAAGGCCTAGGTCAATGATAGATGACGACGACTATGTCCGCTCGCTATCTTCCTAAGCCCGAACTCTATAAGTAGTAACCGGCCTTCTTCAACAACGGACCGAAATGTCCTTAAACTAACAACGGACCGAAACGTCCTTAAACTAACAATGGACCACTATGTCTTAAAACTAGCTGTTGACCGAGATGTCGATAAACTACGGTGGATTGCAGCGTCTCAAAGCTGATACAAAAAAAATAAATATATATATATATATATATAAAATATAATAAAAATAAAAACGGTATGTCCATAAGTAAAGTGGGCACGGATGAAAACCCAAAAGGGCTCCGTGAGTAAAAACAGCAGGGCTGCCGGCGAGTGTTTGTGAAAACCCGAAAGGGCGCAATCTCGTTGAAGGACACTTGCAGGGTCCTCATGACCTTGTAAGGAGAAACCACCCGTGTGAGATCCTTACGACTCACAAGGGAGCGACACACTTAGGAGTCCTCACGATTCCTAAGGAGAAATTACACTTGCGAGATCCTCACGACTCGTAAGGAGAACTCTCTTATGAAACCCTCACGGCTCATAAGACTTGAAAGTCTTAAGTTACAGAGACCTGAACCTCTTCTTAAGAAACCCCCACAAACTTCGATATTGCCCTACAAGCGGCTCATACTGACCCTTGTATACAATCCACGGGCGCGAATAAACATTTCCCTAACCAAGTCCCATCCGTGACTAGGGATATGTTCATACGGTGAACAACCCTTGTATGTCCTCTCGACTTATAAGGAGAAAACTCTTTTGTAAGATCCTTACGACTTACAAGAGAACATGCACTTAGGAATCCTCACGATTCCCAAGGAGAAAACACACATACAAGATCCTCATGACCTGTAGGGAGAAATACCTTTTTGAGACCCTTACGGCTCATGAAGTCAAAAGCCTTAGTCGACAGGACCCCTAACCCTGTTTACTAAGCCACCTTTGTTCAACATCGACAAAGGCAAATGATGATTCTCTCCTGGCAATATCCCAGCTGTAGCGGTGCTGATGCCGAAATCGGTGTCTAAATCCAAGCTTGCAGCGAAAAGCCAGTAAGCCACACATGCATACGAAATAGCCGAAATGATGGGGCAACTTGCAATAAAAAGCAGCAAGTAAAAATGTATGCATGAAAAATAGCCGAAATGATTGGGCAACTCGCAATAAAAAGTAGCAAGTAAAAAAATAAAATAAATAGCCGAAATGATAGGGCACCGCAAAAAATAGCCGAAATGATGGGGCAATCGCGACCTTCGCGATATAAAAGCTGAAATGTCCTACAGGTGATGTTACATCAACCCCTGTATACAATCCAGGGGCGCAAACAAAGAAGGGATCATACTCCTCCTCCAGGTTTCATCGTAAGAAGAAGCCAAATCTCGACGGGCCACAAGTGACCTAGAGATCGTCTCAACACTCATCTCGTCACAACGGACACAATATCAAGCGAAGCGGAATAGCGGCAATTCCCAGTTCCATGACTCGGCGGTGTACAGATCACCGAAAGTCAAATCCCAACTCCGTGAAATGCGGATACAATCAACAAAATTCCTGGTCACGTAGAACGCGGATAATGTCACTCTTTGACCCCGTGGAAAACGCCCAGAGCGGAGCCTGGTCCTCGCAGAACACGGCAGCGAACCCGTGGGAAGCATCCAGAGAAAAATTCCTGGTCACGTGGAACGCGGATAACGTCACTCTTTGACCCCGTGGAAAACGTCCAGAGCGGAGCCTGGTCCTCGCAGAACACGGCAGTGAACCCGTGAGAAGCATCCAGAGCAAAATTCCTGGTCACGTGGAACGTGGATAACGTCACTCTTTGACCCCATGGAAAACGTCCAGAGCGGATCCTGGTCCTCGTAGAGCACGGCAGTGAGCCCGTGTGAAGCATCCCGAGCGGAGCCTAGTCCTCGCCGAACACAGCAGTGAACCCGTGTGAAGCATCTAGCACAAAATTCCTGGTCATGTGGAACGCGGATAATGTCACTCTTTGACCCTGTGGAAAACGCCCAGAGCGGAGCCTGGTCCTCACAGAACACGGCAGTGAACCCGTGGGAAGCATCCAGAGCAAAATTCCTGGTCCCGTGGAACGCGGATAACGTCACTTTTTGACCCAGTGGAAAACGTCCAGAGCGGAGCTTGGTCCTCGCAGAACACGGCAGTAAACCCGTGGGAAGCATCCAGAGCAAAATTCCTGGTCACATGGAACACGGATAACGTCACTCTTTGACCCTGTGGAAAACGTCCAGAGCAGAGCCTGGTCCTTGCAGAACACGGCAGTGAACCTGTGGGAAGCATCCAGAGCAAAATTCTTGGTCACGTGGAACGCGGATAACGTCACTCTTTGACCCCGTAGAAAACGCCCAGAGCGGAGCCTGGTCTTCGCAGAACATGGAAGTGAACCCGTGGGAAGCATCCAGAGCAAAATTCCTGGTCATGTGGAACGTGGATAACGTCACTCTTTGACCCCGTAGAAAACGTTCAGAGCGGATCCTGGTCCTCACAGAACACGGCAGTGAGCCCGTGGGAAGCATCCAGAGCAAAATTCCTGGTCACGTGGAACGCGGATAACGTCACTCTTTGACCCCGTGGAAAACGCCCAGAGCGGAGCCTGGTCCTCGCAGAACACAGCAGTGAACCTGTGGGAAGCATCCAGAGCAAAATTCCTGATCACGTGGAGCGCGGATAACGTCACTCTTTGACCCCGCGGAAAACGTCCAGAGCGGATCCTGGTCCTCGCAGAGCACGGCAGTGAGCCCGTGTGAAGCATCCAGAGCGGAGCCTAGTCCTCGCCGAACACGGTAGTGAACCCGTGTGAAGCATCTAGTGCAAAATTCTTGGTCACGTGGAATGCGGATAACGTCATTCTTTGACCCTGAGGAAAACGCCCAGAGCGGATCCTGGTCCTCGCAGAGCACGGTAGTGAACCCGTGTAAAGCATCCAGAGCGGAGCCTGTTCCTCGCAGAACACGGCAGTGAACCCGTGGGAAGCATCCAGAGCGGAGCCTGTTCCTCGCAGAACACGGCAGTGAACCCGTGGGAAGCATCCAGAGCAAAATTCCTGGTCATGTGGAACGCGGATAACGTCACTCTTTGACCCCATGGAAAACGTCCAGAGCGGAGCCTGGTCCTCGCAGAACACGACAGTGAACCCGTGGGAAGCATCCATAGCAAAATTCCTGATCACGTGGAACGCGGATAACGTCACTCTTTGACCCCGTGGAAAACGCCCAGAGTGGAGCCTGGTCCTTGTAGAATACGGCAGTGAACCCGTGGGAAGCATCCAGAGCAAAATTCCTGGTCACGTGGAACGCGGATAACGTCACTCTTTGACCCCGTGGAAAACGTCCAGAGCAGAGCCTGGTCCTCGCAGAACACGACAGTGAACCCGTGGGAAGCATCCAGAGCAAAATTCCTGGTCACGTGGAACGCGGATAACGTCACTCTTTGACCCCGTGGAAAACGCCCAGAGCGGAGCCTGGTCTTCGCAGAACACGAAGTGAACCCGTGGGAAGCATCCAGAGCAAAATTCCTGGTCATGTGGAACGCGGATAATGTCACTCTTTGATCCCGTGGAAAACGTCCAGAGTGGATCCTGGTCCTCGCAGAGCACGGCAGTGAGCCCGTGTGAAGCATCCAGAGCGGAGTCTAGTCCTCGCCAAACACGGCAGTGAACCCGTGTGAAGCATCTAGAGCAAAATTCCTGGTTATGTGGAACGCGGATAACGTCACTCTTTGACCCCGTGGAAAACGCCCAGAGCGGAGCCTGGTCCTCGCCGAACACGGCAGTGAACCCGTGTGAAGCATCCAGAGCAAACATCGGACTGTGGAGTCCTTAAAATCCACGGACTATGATGTCCTTAACCTCGACCGTAATGTCTTAAAACTAACGATCAACCACTATGATTCTAGACTGAATTTACCTTGGTTCAAGGGTATATCTCTTCACTCCTTTGATATTCGTCGTTGTAATTCCTCAACGTCTTCAAAGAGGTGACGGGTCCCGGTAACCAAAAATTGGACTGTGGAGTCCTTAAATCCACGGACTATGATGTCCTTAACCTTGACCGTGATGTCTTAAAACTAACAATGGACTGTGGAGTCCTTAAACCCACGGACTATGATGTCCTTAACCTTGACCGTGATGTCTTAAGACTAACATTGGACTGTGGGGTCCTTAAACCCACGGACTATGATGTCCTTAACCTTGACCGTGATATCTTAAAACTAACATCGGACTGTGGAGTCCTTAAATCCGCGGACTATGATGTCCTTAACCTTGACCGTGGTGTCTTAAAACTAACATCGGACTGTGGATTCCTTAAATCCGCGGACTATGATGTCCTTAACCTTGACCGTGATGTCTTAAAACTAACATTGGACTGTGGAGTCCTTAAATCCACGGACTATAATGTCCTTAACCTTGACCGCGATGTCTTACAACTAACATTGGACTGTGGAGTCCTTAAACCCACGGACTATGATGTCCTTAACCTTGACCGTGATGTCTTAAAACTAATATCGGACTGTGGAGTCCTTAAACCCATGGACTATGAGGTCCTTAACCTCGACCGCGATGTCTTTAAACTACGGTACCCTGGAAAACATACCAAAGCAATCCCTGACCCCGTGAAATACGGATAAGGGCGACCGCACCCAGCACTTGCGGGTCCTCACAACCGGTAAGGAAGAAAACTTCCTTGTGCGATCCTTACGACTCTCAAGGGAAAGGCCGCTTAAGAGTCTCCATGATTCTTAAGAAGAACTTACACCTACGGGATCCTCTCGACCTGTAGGGAGAAAAACTCTTTATGAGACCCTCACGGCTCATAAAGCTCAAAAGTCTTAGGAGGCAGATCTTAACCCTGAATCCTAAGCCATCGCTGCCCTGCAAAGAGACCAAGATAAATTGTCCGCAGAACACATTCGATGAAAAGAGACACACCATTGAGAAGAAAAATATGTCTTTATTCATAAACCAAAATGGATACAAAGTACAATTCATGAAAGAACAAAAAGAAAATACTCTCATTCAGGAATATGTACAAAAAGAAAGGAAAAGATACAAATTTTCAAGACGGCGGGCGATTTAGCAATTTTGCTAGCTCATCCTTCTTTTGCTGGGCCACAGCTTCATGATTCAGGATCGCCAGAAGACGGGCCTCCGCCTGAGCCTGCTGGGTCTGATACGAGGCGAGCCGGCCTTCAAGCTCTTTCTCAGTAGCCTTGTGAGCCCCGACCCTTTCACGAGTGAACACGACAGCTTTATCAAGAGCCACCACCTCTCTGATAGACTCTTGAAGTATCCGCCAGAGTTCATACGCTTTATTGGCTTTGGCTGTAAGGCTGGTCTGAAGCTCGCTCAATGCCTTAGAGGCCAGCTCGCTTTCCGAGAATTTGCGGCCGAGCCTCTTCTCGCATGATACCATATTTGCCGCGCACCATGCTATCGGCCCCCGTCTGCCTTTGCAGCCACAGCCTCCGAGGAAAGGCAGGAACACTCAAAGGCGTGCAAGCAAGCCTCCACCCGCCGACAGAACTCCACCCAGACTCGCACCACCTCTTCGCTATGGTAGGTGGCAAGAAAAGGAAGAGAACCGTTAGCTTCGGCGGCAAATGCTTCAGCTGTGGTTGTGCTGCCAGCGCGAAGCTCCTCGATCAAAGACGATAAGGAGGCAAGGCTTAATTGGGCCAAGCGCTCTGAGGCTCGCAAAGCATAGGGGCCGGGCGGCATGGCAATGCGTGAGTCCAGCGCTATGGGGGCTGGCAAGGCTGTTCAGATTTGAAAAATGTCAGTAAAACTCTTAAGCAAAGGAACAAGTAGGACTATATTGAAATGCCACTTACACACGGACTTGCAACTAGGAGCCGAAGGTGCCCCTGGCCCTTCGAGGACCTCGACCTCATTATCGGCCTCCAAAACTGTAGAGAACATCAATGTCAATACGCAAAATAACAGCGATACCATAAGAAATGGCGAACGACACTAACCTTGTCCAGATGAGAGGACGATGCGTTGAGGGGGGATCGCCTGCGGAGCTGCCATATCTAATAAACGCTGAAACGATTGCCGGGGAGACAAATCAGCGATAGAGGCCGCCAGCCCGCGCAATTCTAGGAAAACAAAAGAGTTCAAACAACAGAAAGATTGCTAATTTAAAATGTAGAAGGTTACCTTCAACACTCCTCCCATTCTGAGTCGGGGGGATGGCGGCTTCAACGGCCTCCGCTGTGATCTCCGGCTCCAGCAAAGGGAGGTTAGTCCCGACTACCTCTCCTCCAGCCTCGCGGTCGCCCTCGGGAAGAGCCGGTGGGACGGCGACTACCAAAAGTGCCTCCCCCAAAGGAGAAAGTGCTCCAGGATCAACAACCACCACAGGAGGCTCTATCGTGAGAAGTGCAGCGTCATCGACCCCCTCCACATCGAGCAATGCTTCATTAGGGACGTCAACAGGCTTTATCTTCAGCAAGCCCATAGGGACCTCCCCCATCGCTGAAGACTCTGCACAATTCACGCAAGCATAAGGATACATACAGGGATAAACAATCTGAAATGCTACAAAGAAGTATAAAAACATACCAATGCGTAGCGAAGCCTTCAATATGGCTTCTTCAAGCCGATGCTCCTTCTCAAGGAGGCATGCTCGTCGGGGTTCGAGGTTGGACTCGTGGCCACCGGTCCACAAGGAAAGTGCATCCGCGGCATCCTCCGAAGCAGCCTGCTTCAGGGCCCGTTCTCCCTATTCCTCCAAAAGGCCAATAAATCGCCGCCGGATCCATGAGGGGTCTCTATAGAAGATCACGGCAGGATAGGGTTTCTTCGGAACCCTTGCGTTCTGAGACTCATCTTTAGAACGTCTTATGGCCTCAGCCAATTGTACGGCTTCCTCGGCTGCCGAGCCCGGGAAGAGAAGACCAGCGTCCGACTCTTGCACGACCAACGGCTCATCTGGAAGTATGGGCTCAGACTCCGTTAAAGAATCAAGTAAGTTGGTGGCTGATTGATCTCAAAAACTATTTCTATTACCGTAATCAAGAACGGCATCGCTTGGTAGCTAGCCGGTGAGTACGGGTCGGTCCACAGGGATGTTGTCAATCTCCTTAAAGTTCTTACGAGCTAATTCCAAATGGTGTTTGGTCTTATAATTAAACCTAAAAATTGAAGTTGTGTTATACTAGGATTAGAAACTTGCAAGGATTAGGTTTAGGGAAAATTTGGTAAACAAAGATCTACACCTCTTTCCAATGCCTTTAATTAAATATATCATATTAGTGTTATGGTAAATATTAATAAAGGGGATTAGGATGATTGGGAAGATGATTCTTCCTCTAGATCCTTGTCCTTCCTTTCTTAATCTTTACCCTAACCTCCACGGAAAACCTTAAAATCCGGGCCTTTAGACTACCGATCACCGTTACCTCGAGGGTAGAGTGCCGTAGGGAGCGGAATAAGAAGGTATGCATGGAGTTCTAATGTTCATAAAAGATTGGCAAAGAAAAGAGATGAGAGATCTTCATCTCTCAAATCCTTCCCTATTCCTAACCCTAACAAGCGAGGAAACTACTCACTCATTAGGGAATTAAAATACATTTATCTAGGGCAGAGAATAAAAGATTAACTAGGGCAAGGAATTAAATTTATCTAGAGCAAGAATAGAAAATTAAGCTAAGGCAGAAAATAAAGAACTTACAAAAAATGATGCTCTCTAAAAGAATACTGAAATTTATTAATAAAAGGAGGCATAACCTTTACAATGATTTAGAGTTCATATTTATAGAGGATAGGAAACCCTAGGTTACAATTGATTCGCATGTCTACATTTACCAAAATATCCTTAGGAAGACCTAGTTAAAGTAGACTTCAAGCTTTGGTAAAATTTTATGTCTCTGTCTTTTTCAAAGGAAGTATTGGGCCTTGAATCTTTTGTGGGCTCTTCTGTCTTTGGGCTTCCTTATTATTTGGTTCTTTTATTAAAATAGCTTCTATGTTTCTTCCAGATCTCCAGTGAATAATTGCGGTGGACTTTTAACCGTTCGCTTTGTAATCTTGGACCTTGCATTGCCTTGTACTTTGTGAATTTTATCTTTGATGTAGGCTTGATCAAGAGTCTTCTGTTTGTTGGTCAAAGTCCACTTTTGCATCGTCTTTTCATCATTTTCACTGTTTTCTGTCCAAAAACCTGTAACCTGTAATATGTAGCAGACATGCGTCAAAAGCACCTGTTTATTTGTAAAAAGAATAAGAATGAGAAATATAATAATACAATATTATGGTGTGAATAGTGGCCACCTTCCTCCGCCTCTTAGATCCAGAACCGGCCGCCGAAGACGACCGTTTCTTCCCCCGTGGAGTCTTAGTGCGGCGCCGGCCCACGTCACCTTCAACACCCTCATCCCTATCACCTTCGCTTGGTGCCACAACCGAGGATGCCACCGCCATTGTCGATGCCACGGGTGGTGGTGCTGCAGCGAGTGGTGGTGCTGGTACCGGAGCCCGTTTACCCCGCGACCGGGTACCCAATGGCATACCAGCCGTTGGGGTAAGATCCACCCCCGACTCTCCCGGAATGAGTGCAACACTGGTATCCCTCAAAGGAAAATGGACCGACGCGCGCGGTCGCAGCGTAGCTCCTGTGACCGGCACCCGAGTAGGAGCACCATGGTCAAGGAGTACCCTTCTTTCCTCAAGAATAATCGGGTTGACCCGATGGAGATACCAGCCCGTAAACGACCTCACGCATCGGGGCATGTAATCAGCATCGGGGATCATGAACTGGGAGCCGGTGTTCAACCTCACAGAATGATGGGCGGCATCTTGAACGGCTGCGGGCAAAGGAACCGGCGCGACCATGAAAGCCTCAAAAGGGACGCCATGATCGTAGCCGAGCTGCCAGGCAAAGCGATGCGGATTGTACCGCATGAAAAGGGCCGCGTTATCCTGACGAAATACCAGGTAGCCCGGTCTGATTGCGTATAAGTGCGCGGCCTCCCGGGGCCTCAAAGAGGGCACGTTATCTTTTGACTGGTCCCAAAGTGGCTGAGATGAACCCGAGAGAGAAGATAAGACCCGATCGGTGAATACCAACCCGCTAGCAGTAGCATAAGGAGAAATCAGCGCCCGAATAGCCCCGAATTGAGTCGGGTCAGGAGCAGAAGCATCCACCAATAGCATAAGTCGCGGAAAAGTGTAAGCATCATAAAATGTAGGTCTCTGATGTATAGCAAAAGCCCCTAACACATGCATCTCGATCCAAGACGTAAAATAATGGAGAGAAAAGTTTACTACATTCATGCCAGGAGTCGAGGTATTAGCCGCAGCGCCTAACCCATGATATAGATGTGCCAGCGCCGGGATGCCGAAGGCCAAACGCGTCCCCTCAGCGATACAATGAGCCGGGTAGATAACCGAGGCTCTCATAAAGCGGCGATGCATGGGGATAACAAACCAACTGAGCCAGACACTGACAAACCCCACGAAGAACGTCTCCTCATCCATGCCGGGAGTTGCAATGGATTCAAAAGACATTGGCGACATAATGGGGATGTAGTACTGCGGTAGATCCGATTCAGTGGTCGGCAGCTTCTTCGGACCAAACCCAAAGGGGTCTTTGATGTTGGCAAACTTCAGAGCTGTCTTTGACAGGACGTCCTCGCGAAGGAAGCAGGCAATGAAGCTCTTAAAAGTAACGCCCTGCTCCTCAGATTCGGTGAACAATCGGTCACAGATACCCAACGCCTTGATCAAGCTAGGACGCTTGTGGCGGACGACGTTCTCAGCAGACAAGCCGTCAACCGGTGCAGGCTTGGGCTCAAAGACGTACTCGTCAGGAGGCAGCAACTCCTCATACAGTGTACCCCCGACTGGCAATCCCGAGATTTCATAAAATTCTGCCAGAGAGATCTAGACCTCGCGGTCTCCTAGAATAAAAGTGTTGGTGGGGAGATTCCATTGGTTCAAGAACGCCTTAACCCACCAGACATGCGGAGATTGGTAGTGAAAGAGCGACGCATATATCGCCTGGTAAAGCCCGACCTTCTGCAGCCGTGCACGATGGGCAGAAAGGATGTAGCGAGCCCAGAGAAGGTAGCCTGTGGGGTGTCGAGGGGTGAGCCCTATCTTATAGATTTTCCCCCATGGTTGGGCCTCACCCTGGCAAATACGTCGGCCCAGAATATCTATGGCTGGGATCGGATGGTTCGGGATGCCGGTTGTCGAAGGCTCGAGCCGTCCCGTTGGAGTCCAATTTGGCATCTCCACAGCGAAAACCGTCCTCGGAGGGTCCATCGGCAAGAACGGGAAAGTGGGCTCTGTCGGCACTTTGCAGAGGAAACTCCGGCGAGCCCGGATGATATGGCTGTACCAAGTTTCCCATAGAAGTAAGCTAGTGCAGTTCGGGTCATGAGCCCTGATCATCGCCATCGCTTCCTCATCAGATGGTGACTGGGTAAAAGCGGCCTCCGAGCGAGTGAAGGGAAAGTACGGAACAGAAGCCATCGCACCTGAAACAAAGTAAAGGAAAATTGTCAAAAATGAAGCCAGGAATATATATATATATATATATATATATATATATATATATATATATATATATATGAGCACAAATATATGAAGACAGTTGAAGAAAGCGACAGAGAACTTGTTTGGTAGGACCATTAGTTACAGAACATGTGGGTCCCACGAAATCAAGATGACGGTTGGCTAATGATGAGACACAGCAATCATAATGAGACAAAGGGGATATTCTAATTAAATAAACAGTGGACTTCAAATGACCCTATACACTCCCCTAAGAGAAATCCACCTTGGACTCTGCAACAAATCAAACAGAATCAAGGGAATTAAATTCCCAGAAAAGACACCATTGCAAGCTTCTTCTTCATTGATTACAGAAGGACAACCCAAGGCAAGAAAAACCTAAGAAACCTCCATGGGAAGAACTGAGTTCTTCATAGGAATTAAATTCCTTTTGAAAAGGGGAATTAAATTCCCAGAAACATTTTTTGGGATGGAATTAAATTCCATGGATTTGAACCATCACCATCATCTCCCTAAAGATCGAACGAACCCTAAGAGATCAACTATTCGAAGATTAAATAGTTTTCTATTTTCATTGATGAACTTGAAAAAATGGGTTCATGTTAAAAGGGGTGAAACCCTTGGTGTAGGTTTAAAATCCAGAGGGTTTTTGGAAAAGTATACATAAGGGTTCCTCGATCGTTCAAAGATCATTACCTGAAGAAAGGGTCTTTCGAACAGAGTTAAACTCTAAAAAGTTTGAAACAGAGAACTAAGCTCTGAGGAATGAGAATTAAATTCTCAAGGGAAAGGTTCTTAAAGGAAGAAGATGAGCAAAACTGGAGGCTCTTCTGAAAGGACATAGGCATTTATAGGATGGGATGGAAAACGTTTCATCTACCCTACTCCCAAGATAGATCCGACGGCCACAAGAGTGACAGCGTTGCACTCACGTGCAGACATGTGAGAACAACGCTGTGGGGGCATTTGTTCCCTGATTTAAAATCAGGAAAAAGCTTTAGAGGAAGCATCACGTGCTGGTGCGTGACCAGCGGTCACGTGTTGGCACGTGACGTTTAAAGCAGCGGCAAAGAGCAAGCGCAGAAGAGAAGCCCATTCCAGGGGTCACGTGCTCACACGTGACCAGGGGTCACGTGCTCACACGTGACCAACGGTCACGTGGCCACATGTGACCGGCTTTAAAAGCCTTATTCTTAAGAGAATTAAATTCTGAGGAAAGATCTTTCAAATCTTTCCAAAATGGAGAAGATTTATCTGAGACCCTTGGATCAAGAATCTAAAGGTGATTAAAAATCACCAATTTATGGAAAAATCTTGGACTTGGAAAGATTTCCCCCTAAATCTAACCGAAATAACAAAGAGATATCTTTGGATTTAAAATCCAATGGTGAATAAAATTCACCTAATAATCTAAAGGCCCAGATTAATGATGAATATAAATCAAATCTCTCAATAAACAAATCAAATCTTTCAATGAAAGATTCACTAAAACAGATTGATTCTTTTCCTTCTCCTATAAATAGGAGCCAAAAGAAAAAGAAGAAAAAGAAAGACGGAGAGAGAGATATAGAGCCTTGGGATTTTGAAAATTCAGAAGGAAGAATTTGATTCTCTACAAAAGAAAAACCCTAGGTAAGAAAAGAGAGGCTTCAAAAGAGAATTTAATTCTCAAAAGAGTTTAACTCTTATAAAAAGAAAAGAACTTAGTTCTTTCTCTGGTTGAGGATCTGCAAAGTGCACATCTCCCCATGAATTGAGAATTTAATTCTCATTGGGTTGAGATCCTGCCATGCAGATCCAAAACATAGAGGAAGAACTGAGTTTTGAGAATTTAATTCTCACAGAATGATAGGAATTTAATTCTTTTGAGATAAAATTAGGGTTTAACCCTATGTTATAGGAATTTAATTCCTTCAAAATGGACAGAACCAGGGTTTAACCCTAATTGAGAACTTAATTCTCTCAAAATCACAGGAATTTAATTCCCTTAAAAAAGAAGAAATTAGGGTTTCACCCTCTGCCAGAATTTAATTCTTTGCATACATGAGGAATTTAATTCCTACAGAAAAGAAATTAAGGTTTAACCCTATCCAAGAATATAATTCTTCAGAAGAAAATAGGAATTTAATTCCTCTAAAGTTTATTGCTCGGGTTTAACCCTATGAAGAATTTAATCCTTAAAAGATGAACAGATCTTTAAAACATGCAAAGAACCAGAGTTACGTGTTAGTTATATGTATGCCCTAGAGGCCATTAGTGTACATTGGATGTATATTGTAGTGGATGCTGGGACATATATAGGTAGGACTTTCTTGCTCGACATGATAGTATGCTATCTGGTTGCACTTTATCTTAACATGTATACTTTCTGTCTCTCTGATTACATGTTGATAAAGCCCTTAGGATGTATACTTGACTTCCAGGACTGTGATGCAGATCATACTAGTGGGGCCTGGATAGTCCATGAGTACATCCTTGAAATGTTCCTAATCGAGAGAATATCGAGACGGGGCATCGATATTCCAGAGTAGACTAGCGTATATCTTCTCGACCCATGCGATGGGCGATGGATGATCCCATATCCAGTGGTGTTTGACATCGGAGATGGTATGCGGGTGCTCGGTGGAGACTGGGTACACTGAACGGACTCGCCGAGAACTCCCAGATGGTATTATACCTCACGTCAGATGGCAGTTCTCTGGTGACACTGGTACAGCTTAGTCTGTTGACCCGAGATCGTCATAGAGTCTTGTGTGTCTCCCACTATGCTTTGATTTCCACCCTACCACGGCTCTACTGAGTCGTGCAAACAGGTGGTTTTTGGGTACAGTCCCGATTCACATGGAGGCAATGAGCGATAGGAGGGGATTCGTCTCTCCCGGTATTGGGGGTTGATGTTGTGCTATGCTCGACTGGCCATAACAGGAAATCCCTGGCCAGGGTTGCTGTGATATACTGGTAAGAGTTATCAGTAGTTTCACGAATGTTATGGACCTCAAGTCGGCATGACTTATCGAGCTATTGGGGTCTGACGTTTACCACCCCTAGGCGAGATATGCGACATATCAGACGAACAGACCGGACTGTACGGTAAGTGTTACTGGTTGGATTCGCAGGAGTGTGAGCGGGCTTGCTCGTCGATCTTCTGATCGCTCAATACCCGGGTGGCCGTTACGTTTAGCAGACCGCTTGCGGCTTGCGGATGTTTGATATGATCATCATCTGCTACCGGCGTATTGACGAGTCTTTAGAGTCCTACACAGAGGTTTCCTAGCTCAAGCGAAACGAAATAGGAGCGCATATGAGATATGTGCGGGACCGAGAATAATGCGTGTATATGATACCGTATACTATTCTCGCGATCAATGTATCGAATGGTTATATGCGATATAACCTAGTTATCGAATCAAGGATTGATTCGATAAACCGACATATTGGATACTAGCCGGTTATATGCGATATGACCGGATCGTTAAATCAAGTGTTGATTTAATGATTTAATACATAATTATATATTTGATATATTGCTTTGCATTAACTAGTATCGGTTCACTTTAAATGGATTTTCTCGCGCGGATGTGCACATTGTATATTCGATATAGTTTTGTGCACATGATTGTATCATGTTTGATGATACATTCTAGCTTGGTTTTGTGTAAAGTGTTAAACCATGGTTAATTAGTGATTAGGGTTTCTTTTTCATTTACTTAATAATTTATTTATTCCTTTTGTTTATTTTGGAAAAAGAAAAGATAAAGAGATAAGAATGGTTGCTAGTTTTTGTTTTTATTTGAAAGCTTCTTGAAGCTTTGAACTTAGTCCACCATTCTTGTCTTTTATCTAACCCTAACCACTCTCTAACCTTAGTTAAAACTCTACACTAAACCATGGTCAAAGAGATGATAAGTATTCATTTATTTTATTTTTCTTTTAAGGAATAACTTATCATCTTCTTCTTTCTTCATCTTCTTCTTCAATGGAGAAAGCTTGCTACTCCAATGGCAAGTCATGAAATCTAGTGAGAAATCCAAAACTAAAGTTTACCCACTTCCTATTTCTTCATCCTCTACCTCTTGCCAAGTAGTATAGGGTGTTTCCTTCACAAGTTTTCCCGACTTGGTGAAGTTGGAGCTTGTTCTTGCGATGCCTCGACGTAGATCATCTTCGGCATCGAACCGACGATCAAGCCCGCTCATTCTTCGACGAAGCCGACGCTAGAGCCCGGGAGTTCACTTGGACAGTGGAGGCACTTCGTTGCGGAGCTATGGAGGTGGACAAACGGATCTACAAAGGTTGTATTTCCGTTATCTTATAGTTTAGTTGTAAACTAGCTTGCTTGCTTTGCCTATACTTCTAGCCAACGATCCGTTCTAGGTTTCCTCGGCACCGTAATTTTATAAATTGGCATGTTTGATCACTTGTGAGACTTCACTAGAGTTCCTAGGATCCCTACAGTGGTATCAGAGCCTAGCTAGAGCCTTAGGCGAAGTCCCGACGGAATCTGAAGTCCGATCGAACCGAAACCCGACCCAAAAATTGCTCTCTGGATTTTTTTTCAAAATGCGGATTTTTGTGAATTAAAAATTTCTAGAAAATACATAAAATAAAACTAAGAATTACGGTGCAAACTCAGGCGAATAATTCATTTGAACGGCGGCGGAACCGCGGCATAAGCACTGCTTATGCGGCGGTTCCGCGCTACCATTGTGACGTCATCGTACCTTTTCTGCACAGTAATTCCTATTATTTTATGCTGAGTTTTCTGGGAATATTTAAAATTTATTCCAGAGTTGAATTTTCTGGGCTTGTTTTGGGGGATTCGGTGTTTCGATCGGAGTGTCTAATTTTGTCGGTGTGGCTTTCCGGGTATTTTTAGAATATGTTAAAAAGTTCGACCGGATATAAATACCCACTTTTTCCCCTGCCGGGAAATTTCCAATTGTTGGATTTTTCCGTAGTTTAACGACGCTCTAAGTAGTGCAAGTAACGCGATGGACCCTCTAGAAGACAACAAACCTTAACTCGATTATGTGACCGTCTTGAACTGCCCTTTGAACCTTCGGGTTTGGGGCAGTACGGCGTGCCACATGTGAGGCGTTGGCTTGACCCTTCTACGGCTGGACCGTTGCTACTGAGGCACGAACTGAATGTTGTTAGACTTATTTCATGTGTTGAGTAGTATCGGGAAAACTTGGGTGTTCGATTGTTCGATCGAAAAGTTTAGCATTTTCTATTTATCCGGAATGTGATACAATAATTGGAATTCGCAAATTGTTATGAGATAACGGAATGAATATTATAAACATAGCAGTTTAGTCTTACTTGATCGGTTGCCACGGAATTTTGATGTGATCAAAAGTCCGTCGCAATCACGTAGCGTACGCGGATACTTGCCGGGTAAACTTAATAGACAGCCTCACTCCATAGCCCCGACCAAGTGACTGTAGGAGAACCCCATCGCCGAAAGCATCCGTTCGGGTGCTCGCGGTAGCGGTGTTCCGCCTTGGTGCACTTCGTCGACGGTATTAGGGGTGCGGCCGTCTACTGAAGTTTGCGACGAGCATTCGATCAGAATGTCGGGAATCTTGTTGAATTGCCCGACTCGATATTGAAAAGTGTTTTCGATAATGAGACTAAAATGCGGGGTTTATAATTGTTAGGCATGCGATGTCTAAGTAATTCATTTGGTCAGGCATGCGATGTCTGAGGTGGTTGCGGATTCCAACTGTTGTAGTTTTACACTTTCTTTTCTGTGACCGTAAGTGTAATATGTGATATCGCCGGTTTCGTTGCTATATGTCAACGACAATTGGGATGCGTATATTTACTTACGTTGATGACATGTGATGTTATGTGTTGCTGGATATGTTATATTGGATCGTCGTGTTTGAATAGCCGGGGGTTTTTATGTGAGATGAGTGTTTTTCATTTTCATTCATGTAAAAACTTGTATGTAATATTCTTTTATTGGGGCGCTTCCAGGTTGTGGAAGTTGTCACCGTTGTTGTATATTATTTACTTTTCTGCACTAGGATAGACCCAAGGAGGGGAGCACAAGTAACCGGGTTCTGGGGTCCAGTAGGAGACCAACTCGAGGAGTCGAGTCCGGGTCTCCTAACCCTAGAATTGGTAGGGTTGCTTGCCGCTCTCGTAGGGGTCTAGGGGTGTGGGATTGGCTATTCATCACGACCGTGGAATCCGTGTTTTATACTGGCTCGTATTGAAAACACGGACGTCCTAGTATATCCAATATTTCATATGTTTCTTCTGCTGTGTTTTATCTGTGATCATGCGATGTTCTGTGACAGGTATTATATATAGTATATATGATATATTATATAGACGTTGCTTATGTTTTACACCCGCGCTAGCCCTGCCCCGCTCTGCCGTTAGTTACCTAACCTAACGGTGCACGAGGGGACATCGAGGCGAATGCGGATGGCATAAGTGTACGTCATATCTATCTGTGATGTTTAGGAAATTTAAATGATGGGATATTCATTAATGAGATTAATGAAAGAAAATAAACCTAATTGATGTTGTGGAATCGAATTTCAAAAATAAAACAGGTAGCTACAGTTCTTGCTTTGCATCGCGGTGTTCATTATAGAACATCCCGCACCTTATTCGATGAGGAAAGGACCGAGATCCCTTCACCGGGAGTGACTCCTTTAGCAATAACTGGCAGATGCTACAACCCTCGGTTTGTCTTTGATCGCTTCTATAGTTTCCGCTTTGCACAGTGATATATATGATATATCCCGCACCTCATTCGACGAGGAAAGGGCCGACGATCCCTTCACCGGGAGTGACCCCTTTAGCAAAACTAGAAAAGCCTCAAAAACATTCCATTTAAAACCATTTGATTCCGCAACGAGATCAAGTTCAAAGCGTTAAAGGTTTTCACAAAAACCAGCCGCAACCCTCCGTCATTTTAGGAAGTAGAGTACTTAGTATTCGTGCTGTGTTTGTTGACCATAGTCAAGGCACAGTGTACGGTAGCTAAGTGATGTCTTCCTACACCGCATATGATGCGATTAGTTAGGACAGTCGCGTGACTTTGTTGACCTTAGTTAAGGGTCATGTGGGTGGGTCTAATTAATCACGAAATGACGGGTAGAACTTGACTAGTACTTATGATTTGTTGACCATAGTTAAGGTCATAGGTGCTAGGGGTAAAACCTTTATCGGGAGTTTCAAGTGTTGAAACTTGCAATGAGATTGCATACCTTCTATATGATAGTTGGATCCCGATACCCACTGCGAGTAATTGTTACTCCTGGGAGAGTTTTGCACTTTGCAATTAGCCGATCAAGTAGGTGTCTAGAAAGGTGTCAACGGGGTTACGCCTCTGGGAAAACGAGGTTTACAGTAATTAGGTCCGTGCGAAAGCATGGGGAACCTCCCTCAAAGTACCGACACTGGCCTGGCTGAAAGATTGGCGAACTTGTAGAGTGTAATTAATCCCGGCTAGTCTTTCCTTTTAGGGTTTGAAGGAAGATTTGATAAAAACAGTGGGAGCCATCCTGATTAGATAAAATATATAACCAATCTGATCTTGCAAGAGCGCACGCAGAGTGTTTTCTTCTCTCTCTCTCCAGGTAGCGACCATATCACGCCTTAATCAAGATAATAATACGGAAAATTGACCGAACCTGCTTGTTATACTGAGCTGGGGAACGTTGGTCCCGCTCCAACTTATAATTGTTATAAGACAGAGCAGGAAATTGGGGAATACCAGAATTCATATGCCGCCCAAACGAAGAAAGTGCATATGATGCATCTCCTTCGGGTGTGTTCATTACAAAGAACTGTTTCTCAGTATCCTCTGCATCCAGGGTATATGATACCGGATCAGGATCCCAGATATGTAATCTGTTACAAAGGGCTACAAAAAGGTAGAAAAACTGAGAACGGGTGATAAGTTTCATGAGACAGAAAACGGGGCAAGTGTTGCAGCCAAGTCTGTTGGTCACTGTCACCCTGTATTACGAATACATTGATTCTGAACAAATGCTATTAGATACCGAACCTGATATACAAAATCATATCAGTCTCTTTATTTCTAAAGAAAGGATATAATTTTGTATTGATGGATAATGTTTTGAACATTTCCTATATCAAAAGTTGATCGGTTCAGGCACGTTATCTAAAAGCATTGACGTTCTAAATCAAACTACAGTTCCTCGTATACAGAACACACACAAGAGGAAGAGTTCAGAAATGAACGAATCATTCTTGAGGCATTGCAGACTAGGTCATATCAATGCGACCCGACTGGCTGAAGTTACATTTTAGATGCATATTTAAATCAGTTTGAATTTACATCTTATGAAACTTGCCAGTCATGTCACAAAGATTAGATGACCATAGCTCCGTTTACTAGAAACAGAGAAAGAGTTAGTAAACTCTTGGGACTGATACATGATGATGTATGTAAAGTCTCCTGTCTACACATGCCAGGACTGGTTCTTTATACTTCATTATATTCTCTGATAATCTCTTAAGATTCAGTCATATGTTCCTGTTGAAACATAAGTCCGAACCTTTTGAGGCATTCACTGAATATAAGTTAGAAGTAGAGAACCAATAACCGGGTATAAGTATTATGTCCTATGATGAGATCAGGGAGGAGAATACTTGTGCATGGCATTCCTGGACCATTCTAAAGGAGAATGAGATTCTCTCTCCGTACTACTCCTCTGATTACACCACAGCACAACGGTGTATCAGGGCGGAGCAATCACACCCTATATGATATGGTGTGCTCTATGATGAGTATTACTGAGTGACCTATTTCCTTTTGGGGTGTTATGCACTTGAGAAGCTGCATACCTATTGAATTGGGTTCGAATCAAATCAGTGCCTACCGCTTCATATATGATATGGAAAGGAAGAGCCCATCTCTTAAGCGAGTTAAGATTTGGGATTGTCCGGCCTATGTTTAAAGCAAAATCCGGACAAGCTCAAGGCAAGGTCTGTTATGTAGAACTGGAAAGGTTCCAGCTATACAAACTACAGCAGATGATTTGATAGAACCAAGGGATTTGGTAGATTCCAACGAACCTCAGCCTCTCCGCCGATCTAGTAGGATTCCTCATCCGCCTGAGAGATACCTCGGTTTCTCGATGACAGTGGGAGCAAGGATTGCATCATGAGATGATGACCCAACTAGTTTCGAGCAGGCCATCGAGAGCAGGGACTCTGTAAGAATGGCTGGATGCTTAGCGATTTGAGATGGAATCCATGTACACCAGCAAAGTATGGACTTTAGCTGCTATATCTGAAGGGTTAAATCCCCATCAGGAGCAAGTATATCTTGAGAAGATTACTTGGTATAGATGGAAAGGTTGAGACTTTCAAAGCTAGACTTGTTAAAGGTTTTCGTCATCGACCAGGCGTGGATAATGATGAAACCTTTTTCCAGTAGCTATGCTTAAGTCTATCCAGATCCTACTTACCACGGCTACATACCATGACTACGATATCTGGCGGTTGGGTGCCATGACTGCTTTTCTAATACTGATTTAGAAGAGAACGTCTATAAGAACACAGCCAGAGGTCTTCGTAAACAGTGGGAGCAGCGGAAACGTGTGCAAGTTGCTTTACATAATGAAGCAGGCATCGCGGAGTTGGAACGTCTGTTTTAATGTGATAATCAAAGTGTCTGACTTCATCAAAATGGTAGACGAACCTTGTATATACAAAAGGGTAGTAGAGAGTAAGGTGGTCATCTTTGTATTGTACGGAGACAACATACTCTTGATAGGAAAAGAGTTTCCTATACTACGATCGGTCAATCTCCTATTATCACTAGGATTCCCCAAATAGGATCAAAGTGATACCTCCTAAATCCTGAGTTTTCATCTATAAGATAGATGTAATTGGATGTTAGGATTCTCACTAGATGTAGTGAGATGGTATCAATCGATCCTGGGGAGAATCACTGGAAGTGTTCCAGGGTGATAAAGACGACTGAATGTCAGTCACAGGCACTGTCTTTACCCTCAGTGAAGGGACGGTATGTTGGAAGAGTTCCAAGCTCGATACCGTGGCAATCTAGACGATAAAGGCTGGTAACATCGCTATTAAAGATACTACCAAAGAGGAAGTTTGGGTGTATATTGGTTCATAAGATGAACTAGGTTCCTGCCATTGTATGACAATGGAAGCGTGGCTTCGACCCTGGAACCCTGCTCCCATCAGTGACCCAGACATATTCTGAGACAGCATCACCTGATCATGGAGATAGTTAATCTCCAGGGTGATCGAGGTTAGGAGAGTAGACTCAGAGGACAACACGGCGGATCCACTCACGAAGGCCTTTTCCCAAAGAGAGACTTTTATGGGATGGTTGAGTATGTGATACTGCAACCACTGCTACAGATGGCCCTAGTGCAAGTGGGAGATTGTTAGTTATATGTATGCCCTAGAGGCCATTAGTGTACATTGGATGTATATTGTAGTGGATGCTGGGACATATATAGGTAGGACTTTCTTGCTCGACATGATAGTACGCTATCTGGTTGCACTTTATCTTAACATGTATACTTTCTGTCTCTCTGATTACATGTTGATAAAGCCCTTAGGATGTATACTTGACTTCCAGGACTGTGATGCAGATCATACTAGTGGGGCCTGGATAGTCCATGAGTACATCCTTGAAATGTTCCTAGTCGAGGGAATATCGAGACGGGGCATCGATATTCCAGAGTAGACTAGCGTATATCTTCTCGACCCATGCGATGGGCGATGGATGATCCCATATCCAGTGGTGTTTGACATCGGAGATGGTATGCGGGTGCTCGGTGGAGACTGGGTACACTGAACGGACTCGCCGAGAACTCCCAGATGGTATTATACCTCACGTCAGATGGCAGTTCTCTGGTGACACTGGTACAACTTAGTCTGTTGACCCGAGATCGTCATAGAGTCTTGTGTGTCTCCCACTGTGCTTTGATTTCCACCCTACCACGGCTCTACTGAGTCATGCAAACAGGTGGTTTTTGGGTACAGTCCCGATTCACATGGAGGCAATGAGCGATAGGAGGGGATTCGTCTCTCCCGGTATTGGGGGTTGATGTTGTGCTATGCTCGACTGGCCATAACAGGAAATCCCTGGCCAGGGTTGCTGTGATATACTGGTAAGAGTTATCAGTAGTTTCACGAATGTTATGGACCTCAAGTCGGCATGACTTATCGAGCTATTGGGGTCTGACGTTTACCACCCCTAGGCGAGATATGCGACATATCAGACGAACAGACCGGACTGTACGGTAAGTGTTACTGGTTGGATTCGCAGGAGTGTGAGCGGGCTTGCTCGTCGATCTTCTGATCGCTCAATACCCGGGTGGCCGTTACGTTTAGCAGACCGCTTGCGGCTTGCGGATATTTGATATGATCATCATCTGCTACCGGCGTATTGACGAGTCTTTAGAGTCCTACACAGAGGTTTCCTAGCTCAAGCGAAACGAAATAGGAGCGCATATGAGATATGTGCGGGACCGAGAATAATGCGTGTATATGATACCGTATACTATTCTCGCGATCAATGTATCGAATGGTTATATGCGATATAACCTAGTTATCGAATCAAGGATTGATTCGATAAGCCGACACATTGGATAATAGCCGGTTATATGCGATATGACCGGATCGTTAAATCAAGTGTTGATTTAATGATTTAATACATAATTATATATTTGATATATTGCTTTGCATTAACTAGTATCGGTTCACTTTAAATGGATTTTCTCGCGCGGATGTGCACATTGTATATTCGATATAGTTTTGTGCACATGATTGTATCATGTTTGATGATACATTCTAGCTTGGTTTTGTGTAAAGTTTTAAACCATGGTTAATTAGTGATTAGGGTTTCTTTTTCATTTACTTAATCATTTATTTATTCCTTTTGTTTATTTTGGAAAAAGAAAAGATAAAGAGATAAGAATGGTTGCTAGTTTTTGTTTTTATTTGAAAGCTTCTTGAAGCTTTGAACTTAGTCCACCATTCTTGTCTTTTATCTAACCCTAACCACTCTCTAACCTTAGTTATAACTCTACACTAAACCATGGTCAAAGAGATGATAAGTATTCATTTATTTTATTTTTCTTTTAAGGAATAACTTATCATCTTCTTCTTTCTTCATCTTCTTCTTCAATGGAGAAAGCTTGCTACTCCAATGGCAAGTCATGAAATCTAGTGAGAAATCCAAAACTAAAGTTTACCCACTTCCTATTTCTTCATCCTCTACCTCTTGCCAAGTAGTATAGGGTGTTTCCTTCACAAGTTTTCCCGACTTGGTGAAGTTGGAGCTTGTTCTTGCGATGCCTCGACGTAGATCATCTTCGGCATCGAACCGACGATCAAGCCCGCTCATTCTTCGACGAAGCCAACGCTAGAGCCCGGGAGTTCACTTGGACAGCGGAGGCACTTCGTTGCGGAGCTATGGAGGTGGACAAACGGATCTACAAAGGTTGTATTTCCGTTATCTTATAGTTTAGTTGTAAACTAGCTTGCTTGCTTTGCCTATACTTCTAGCCAACGATCCGTTCTAGGTTTCCTCGGCACCGTAATTTTATAAATTGGCATGTTTGATCACTTGTGAGACTTCACTAGAGTGCCTAGGATCCCTACATTACGTGCTACCACGTGACCCCTGTAAAGATCCACAGAAAAGAACTTTGAGGCAACGCCTCACGTGCCCCAAGTGACCCCTGAAGGATACAAAGAAAAAGCAAACAGAAGCTATGGGCGCCCTCACGTGCTACCACGTGACCCCTTGGCAAAAGCTTTAACAGTTAAAAACCCACATTCCCATCACGTGACAGCACGTGATGCTCCAAGAACAATTATAGAAAGTATTCAATACTTTTGGCAGAATAAAATAAGGGGAATCAGGGCGCTCTCACGTGTCCACACGTGACCCCTCTCTCCTTAGTGTTTAACACTAATTTGAAAACTTTGTTCCCAGTGTTTAACACTGATTTGCTTTAGTGTTTAATACTAATTTGAAAACTCTGTTCCCAGTGTTTAACACTGATTTGCTTTAGTGTTTAACACTAATTTGAAATATTTGTTTCCAGTGTTTAACACTGATTTGCTTCAGTGTTTAACACTAATTTGAAAGCCCTGTTGCTAGTGTTTAACACTGATTATCTTTTAGTGTTTAACACTAACTTGCTAATCTTATTCCCAGCGTTCAACACTGTAGGTCTTTAATGTTTAACACTAGTTTTAGCCCAATTGGCTAAGTTTCTAGAGGCAAAGCCTCTCGTTCAATGAACCAACAGAGGGCCAATATTCTAAACATGATTGGACTTAGCCCAAGCTGGCCATAAGTTCTCAATTCAAACTTAACTGGGCTAATGGGCTCATAATATAATTAATTGGTCTTAGTTCCAAATTGGGCAAAAGATTATTTAATCTACCTTGGTTCAAGGGTACATCTCTTCACTCCTTTGATACTTGGCGTTGTAATTCCTCAACGTCTTCAAAGAGGTGACGGGTCCCGATGACCACACATTGATACGGACTGTGGGGTCCTTAAAATCATGGACTATGATGTCCTTAACCTTGACCGTGACGTCTTAAAACTAATACCGGACTGTGGAGTCCTTAAAATCCACGAACTATGATGTCCTTAACCTTGACCGGGATGTCTTAAAACTAACAACGGACTATGATGTCCTTAACCTTGACCGTGATATCTTAAAACTAACGTCGGGCTGTGGAGTCCTTAAATCCACGGACTATGATGTCCTTAACCTTGACCGCAACGTCTTAAAACTAAAATTGGACCGCAATGTCCTTAAACTACCTATTGACCGCAATGTCACTAAACTAAACAACAGGGCCCCCCTTAATTGCTCTCTTGTTGGATCTAAACGATCCCGTTAAGTTGATCTTAGTCTAAAACTAGACTAACGTATCCTTAATAAACGTTGAAGTCGATCTTAGTCTCAAATGAGGCTAACGTATTCTTAAACACAACCCCCAAACCCAAATCTAAGATAATACGGATTTGGACTAGTCCACGCCCTACGGGCGACGACATAACTCAGTCCCCGTATACAATCCACGGGCAACCAAACACAAAATAAATACACACAACACGAAGTGATCATCTGGAGAAGGAGAAAGTTGTTACCGCAATGCGGTAGCGTAATTAACTGCAGGGGCTTGCGCCTGCAGGGAAGAGCGTCCCCACAATCAAAAACCCCTCAAGCGAGGGGGAATCTGACGAAGTCTGCTACATCGGCCGCATCTGTTTAAACCTTCGATATATGGTGCCATAAATCAACTTGGCATCTTCGGAGAGGTGGACGGATAGCATTAATTAGCATCTGCCCCGAATCTCAGGCAAGACGTCCGTCGCGCCGCCTATTCGGAGGGGAACAGTTCTCTAGCCGTCTTGAGAAATTGGGAGAAAGTGGTCAATCCCAGAGATATGATGTGTCTCTGAATCTCCACATCCAAGCTATGCATAAACCGCCTTGCCCTATCTGCCTCATTGTCAACTGATTGATGGAGTTTTTCTGCGTATGCGTTTTGAATCAAAATTAAGAATATACAGCAATCAAGACGGTGTCACTTGGTAGCTAGCCGGTTGAGTACGGGTCGGTCCACAGAGAGATGGATTCCTTCTCTTTATGTTCTAACGAGTTAATCCGATCAAATCGAGTTTTGTTATAAGATCTAAGAATGAGATTAAATCAATTTAAAAGCTTGCTAGGGTTAGGATTAGGTCAGTTCGAAATAGGGATTCTTCTCACTGCTTTTAATGCCCTAGTTAGGATTTTAGGTGTTAGGATAATAGTCAACAAAGGGGATTAGCACGACTAGAAAGAAACTTAGTTTCTTCCTTTTAGTCCTTGTCCGTCCTTTCTTAACTCTTAGCCCTAATCTCTATGTAAATCAACCACAACCGGTCTTAACTAGGGAATCACCGCTATCTCGTAGGATCGGGTGCCATTGTGAGCGGTGTGTGGTTAATTTAAATAGAGTCCTAATTAAAAATTATGGGGGCAAGAAAAGAAGGGAGAGAGATTTCCTTCTCTCAAACCTTCCCTCTCCTAACCCTAACAAGTGAGGAATTACTCACTCATTAGAGTATTAACAATGGAATTCATTTTTTATAAATTTTTATATTAGAAAACTAAATTGCAAATATTAAAAGAACAGATAAAAAAATGCAAGAATTAAATTCAGAAAAGGAATGCGAGATAAAAATAAAAATACCTTTCTTTATTGATGCACTCTTGAACGATTACAAAGGAATTAAAATTTTAAACTAGAATAAAAAGAGGCATCTCAAAAGAGGCACCCAAAAGAGGCACACAAACTAGAGAGAGGCATCCTTCCTATTTATAGATAGGAAAAACCCTAGGTTACATTCTGATTCATACACGAAATTATAAAACAACCCCAAAGACCGAGTCAAAGCACCGACTTATCCACTGACACGTGCATTGCACGGCCGCGGAATCGTGGCAGAATAGCCTGTTTGGCCGCGGATCCGCGGCCATTTGGTGGGCTCATGGGACCACTTCTTTAGGGATGCTTCAAGTTGCCTTTTCATTCTGTTTTCTTCACTTGGTTCTTCAGAATCTTTTCTACTTTCTTCCAGATTTCCAACAGTGCAGATTTATGTGGACTTTTACCGTAAGCTTCGCGTTGAAGTCTTGAATCTTGTGCTGCCCTTGTGCTTTGTGCATTTGAACTGTTTACCGATCTTCATTTGTTTCATGAACTGGTAGGCGGCATCATACGGATTCATCCATAGTTGGTCGTAGTCTCACATTTGTAGCATTTTTTTCATGAATTTCACTGTATCATTCTGAGAACCTGTAACCTGCAACTATTTAGCAGACATGGATCAAAAGCACCTATTTATTTGTAATATGATTAAGACTGGGGAATATAATAATGCAAAATTCTGATATGAACAAATACCCCCAAACTTATCTTTTGCTCGTCCCGAGCAAAACCAATTTTATTCTCGAAAAATCCTAACCTCACTTTCGCAGGGAATCGCGATTGCACCGAGCTCATGCAATAAGCCGTTAAACCCCTAGGTGTCTCTAGTAGGAGGAGTGTTGTCTCCTGAGGGTTTTCAGCGGATACTACCCACAAAATCCAATCAATTTGGCCTATTGACTTTCATTCTTCAATTCGGTGTTCTAGCAAGAAATTCTATTATCTTCAACTTAGAAATCATCAACCCGTTTTTTTCACACTCACTTATCATTTAACTTAAGATCATATATGTTCTGCAAATTTATTAAGCTTTCAGCATCTTTTGAATTTCCCTTCTAAGGTTCCATCTTAACTTAGGAATTTCTATCATCTCTACTGAAGGTATAAGCCCTATCTTTCATTCCCCTATCTCATCCAAACCCCAATCATATATCCCTACGTGTGTGTATGTATCACCCCTACACTTGGAAATTCAATTCAAGCTATCATACTCTTGTCCATCGTCCAAAGTACTTTTAGTTGGTAGATTTTAGATGAAATTGCTCACACATTCTTCATGCGACCGTTAATACTTCTTGAGGTACTAACAACCGATTACAAAATATGTTCGCACATTTAGGCGTAATTCCTCGTCTTGTAATACTTAAGGCTTAGCAGTGACTCCCAAACCAGTTGGTCTAAGGCACTAAGTGATAAAGCACCCTCGCTACATATTTTTTTTATTTTATGCAGTCTTACGTAATTACAAAACCAGTGTTCATTTTTTATTTTTAATTTTTTTTATCTCTTTATTCACACTTGTACTTTTATTTTCTTCAAACTAAGGATTTTAGACGAAAGCATTTCAAGGTATCCTCTACTATCCCAAGTTTCAAGGTGCGTGTTTGTGCAAATTGTAGGGTATATATTTCCAGAATTTAGACTTAAGGTTGGGAATTATTTTTCAGACTTACACTTCACATAAAAATTTAAATACTCTTCCCTTATTTGACTTAGCCCAAGATCTGAACTCAAAATTTGCCTATTTCTAAACAATCTACAAGGACATATATTTTCTATAGTTAAACTTTAAGAAAGGTTATGTTTTAGGGTTTTTAATTTACTAAGTTTAGGATCTAGTTTTTCCCTACTATTCAACTGTCATGTTGAACTTAAGTCAAATATGGCCAAGATTGAACTTTTCAATTTTTATAATTTTTTAAAATTTTCAATTTTTATGGGTTTTAAAATAAGTATGCAAATGCAAAAATATACACATGAATGCGAAGGAAGAAAGCTTACCGAGCACACCCCCAAACTTAAACTTGACAGTGCCCTCACTGTCAGGCTACACCAAGAGGCTCAAAATAGCCGGTACTCCCATGTTTTTTTTATTAACAGAAAAAGAAAACAAAAAATATATACACAAAAAGGTCCCCCCAAACTTAAGTGAAACAGTGTTTCCACTGTTTAAGCGTTAAAGTTCAGAGTTAGGGGGGAGAAAAACACAGTATCAAGCTATACAAGGCCTTACACAGGCCAAAGGTTAGCACCAACCATTCAAAAATTTTATCGTTATAATGGTTTGGTTGGTAAAAGAATGGAGTGTAGAGAAAAGAAATGAGAAACACTCGAGACCGTGTGGAGATAGAAACAGTATACGGTCTCGGTGGAGGAGAAGAATGGCGGAAGGGAAAAAGAAATGGTGGTGGTTCGACTTCTTCAGGTGGAGCTTGATTAATCACAAAATCCGTGTCGTTTAGGAATGCAAGTTCGTCAGCAAAAAGTTCTTCAAAACTCTCATCGATGTAATTGAACATTTTGCTGTCAATAAGTTTTGTGCCAGAATTTATCATACTTGATTTGTCAAAAATTATGGAGGTAGGAGACTCGAAAAACTCATCTATCTCATTTTCAAAAGTATCCAAATCAAGTTGGCTTCTGGAATGATCAAACTTGAATTATCGGATTGTGATTCATTAACACTCGGTATCATTAAAGGAAGATTAGAAGAAGAACCAGAGAATATGGGAGAAAGAAGTTGAATACGAACTTGAGAGTGGAGATGGAGTGTATAAATTAGCACAATTTGTAATGGCCGATATGTAAAAAGCGATTGTGCTAATCTATCAACCCACTGAGAAATGAGGTCAAATCCCTCAAGATTTGTGAGAAAATATGGGTACGTCGAACTTGGTAAATCAGACATTGAAAATGAAAGTGTAACGGTTTCTTGAAAGGACGGAATGAGGATGGAGGGAAGTGATTGAGGAAGGGTATCGATTAAACATTCAGGAGGGTATGCGCAGTCAATGAAAGGGACAGGATGAATTGGAAAATCCGACTCATCAAGCAAAACTGGTTCATCCTCAATACTATCCTCAAAATTCCCTTCAAAATTTAGCTTATCCATGCAATTTTCATCAAAATCAAGACGCATATGAAGTTCGGGAGAAACATTTAATGTCTCGGGATGATGAATTGGAAAGAAAAACTCATCCAAATTTGTTGGTTCATCATCCAAAATATTCCCAGTGTCAATATCCTCAATCAAGTGAAAATCAATTTTTTTAGACACCTTATCAAAAGCATGGATATTAATCAATTCAGGTTCTAGAGTTGAAGTGTAGAGGTCAAAAGGATTGGTGATGGTTTCACTCGAAAGGGACCCTTCACAATCTGGCAAATCAAACACTACAAAGTCGCACAACTCATTAAACGTTTTATCTTCAACTGGTGAATCATTTGGAACACTTGATAGACATTCAAAACCGGAGTTGGGAGATTCAATTGGAGATGGGTAGGTTTGATTTGGAAGTGTGTACAGCTCACTCTCACCACTCAAATTCTCAATCTGTCCAACCGCCTCATCATACATTGGAAAATTTGGAGCTAGTTGGAAACTAGCTACCGGGTCATTAGGTTGTATAAGGGGGGCCATGGATGCATTCAAATCCATTATCTGTTGTCTTGACGCTACCATAAAATCTTCCAACGACTGTTCCAGACTAGACATGGGTTGTGAAGGTGTTTCAGTAAAAGATTCAAAGTTGTTTGGATACTGGAAACTCCCAAATGGCTGTGTAGAAGCAATGTCTAGGGAAGGTGCAACAGTTGGGTAAGATGGATAGGAATTGAATGGTTAGACAGTATTAGGATCAATATTTGGATAAAAAGGTGAATGGAATTGTTGATCCCAAGAACTGGAAGTGTTGAAAGGAGAGAAAGATCGGCTACGAGATTGTTCAATATGTTCAGCAATAGACATGGGTTTCGGAGTTACAACAGGTCTCAAAAAAGGAGTATCAACATAAGAATGTGGTGAAAGTTGAAATGGTTGATATAAAGTGGATTGCGGAGTCCAACTGTTTTTCCTAGACGCGTTTATTCGATCTTTCAAAGAAATTTTGGGCATGGAGGGGTCGTCCGAAATTCAACCAAAACAATTAGCGTAGGAAGTAATGTCTGGTTGAGGGTACCAAAGTTCGGCAAGAGTTTTGCGAGGTGGGGTACCCATGATGTATGGAAAGAAAGGAAAAGAATGTGAATTTTTTATTATTATTTTTATTTTTTTTTAAAAATTGTTTGTTTTTGGAGTTTTGAAATTTTTGAATGTGTTGAAAGAGTTTTTTTTTTCAAAAATTTGTACGGAACTACGGCACAATTTCAAACAACCACAGTTTAAACATGCACAATCAAACCTAGAGCTAGGGTCTCCTAAGTCAACTAGACTGCTCCTAACTGTTCCAAAGTGACAAGTTGTGAGATATCCCTCAAATCGTCTCTTCACCGCCAATTGTGGCCAGGTAAGCACAAATGAAGAAATGAGGGTTCCGCTCATGAATCACCATGAGACGGGCCTTTTAAAGTTACCTTTCTCACTTGTCTAGCCTAGGCACCACAAAGTCAGGTTTAGATAAACGACTGAATGCCCACAACCTTTCTTTGTCCTAATGAGCACGACGGTCTTTAGTTGGCTGAGTCTAGATATTTTTTAATTAACTCAAGGGTGATGCATATGCTTTTAGTGATTTTTGGGGTCTTAGGAAAGGTAATGAAATCCCCACCCAATCTTGATTGGTGTTATAGCCCCTTAAAAGTCCGTATTAATTATGCAAAGCAGTTAACACACCAAAAAATTAAAACACTTGCAAATTTTTTTTATTTAGCAGCGCAAAGAATCCTGCACAGAAACAATTTATTGGATAGGAGAAGAAGTTTTGCGCAAAGAACCCTGCAGAAAATTTTTTCAGTGGAGATCAGGGGGTAGGAGAGAGGATAAAATACTCACAGAGAGATTTTTGGAAGCTGACGTCACGGTTTGACCGCGGTTCCACGGTCAAATGCCTGAATCCGCGGCGGTTCCGCGGCGGTTCTGTTAGTTTGGATCTCCAAAATTTTTCTGTTTGTTGTTATGATTCTTCTCTGTCTGTTCAGATCTTCTGTTTATTGATTTTTTCACTGGGTTTTTTTCCAGATCTGAATCTTTCCGTCTTCTTTTCCTGCATACTTGCAAAAAAACCTTTTAAGAAGAACAAGATAATTTTTATTTTTATTTTATTTTTTGTTTGTTTTGTTTTAAAAAATTTCAATTTTTAAATTTTTTTTATTAACCCGAAATTACACAAAGAAAGAGACTACCGTCTCCCCGGCAATGGCGCCATTTGATTGATGGAGTTTTTTGCGTGCGTGCGTTTTCAAATCAAAATTAAGAATTACCGCAATCAAGACGGTGTCGCTTGGTAGCTAGCCGGTTGAGTACGGATCGGTCCACAGGGAGATAGATTCCTTATCTTTATGTTCTAATGAGTTAATCCGATCAAATCGGATTTTGTTTTAAGATCTAAGAATGAGATTAAATCGATTTAAAGACTTGCTGGGGTTGGGGTTAGGTCAGTTCAAAATATGGATTCTTCTCACTGCTTTTAATGCCCTAGTTAGGATTTTAGGTGTTAGAATAATAGTCAATAAAGGGGATTAGCATGACTAGGAAGAAACTTAGTTTCTTCCTTTGGGTCCTTATCCGTCCTTTCTTAACTCTTAGCCCTAAGCTCCATTTAAATCAACCACAATCGGTCTTAACTAGGGAATCACCGCTATCTCGTGGGATAGGGTGCCGTAGTGAGCAGTGTGTGGTTAATTTAAATAGAGTCCTAATTAAAAATTATGGGGGCAAGAAAAGGAGGGGGAGAGATTTCCTTCTCTCAAACCTTCCCTCTCCTAACCCTAACAAGTGAGGAATTACCCACTCATTAGGGTATTAACAATAGAATTCATTTTTTATAAATTTTTATATTAGAAAACTAAATTGCAAATATTAAAAGAACAGATAAAAAAATGCAAGAATTAAATTCAGAAAAGGAATGCGAGATAAAAATAAAAATACCTTTCTTTATTGATGCACTCTTGAACGATTACAAAGGAATTAAAATTTTAAACTAGAATAAAAAGAGGCATCTCAAAAGAGGCACCCAAAATAGGCACACAAACTAGAGAGAGGCATCCTTCCTATTTATAGATAGGAAAAACCCTAGGTTACATTCTGATCCACACACGAAATTACAAAACGACCCCAAAAACCGAGTCCAAGCACCGACTTATCCACCGACACGTGCATTGCACGGCCGCGGAACCGCGGCAGTAGCCTGTTTGGCCGCGGATCCGCGGCCATTTGGTAGGCTCATGGGCCCATTTCTTTAGGGATGCTTCAAGTTGCCTTTTCATTCTGTTTTCTTCACTTGGTTCTTCAGAATCTTTTCTACTTTCTTTTAGATTTCCAACAGTGCAGATTTATGTGGACTTTTACCGTAAGCTTCACGTTGAAGTCTTGAATCTTGTGCTGCCCTTGTGCTTTGTGTGTTTGAAATGTTTACTGATCTTCATTTGTTCCTTGAACTAGTAGGCGGCATCATACGGATTCATCCATAGTTGGTCGTAGTCTCACATTTGTAGTATTTTTTCATGAATTTCACTGTATCATTCTGAGAACCTGTAACCTGCAACTATTTAGCAGACATGGATCAAAAGCACCTATTTATTTGTAATATGATTAAGATTGGGGAATATAATATTGCAAAATTCTGATATGAACAGCAAGCAAGGGCCCCGCAAAAAGACTGAGCCGGGTCCACTCAGCCGCGTGTGCATCAACGGATCTGCCATTCTGTTTCAAACTAATGAACTTCTCTTCCATTTCCTCCAAAGCAGACCGCGGAAAGAAATTCTCCAAGAAACTTCACGAAAACGTTGCTCAACTGATCGGCTTGGTCAGACGGGTCTCCTCTACGAGCCACCTTGCGAGCGTAATCTACTAATTGGATTTATACTACATCCACCCTTTTCTCATCTGGAATCTGTGCGGCGACGAGCAGGTTCTCTGTATCAACTAGCCACTGCTCCGCTGGTAATGGCTCATCCAATCCTGTAAATATGGACAGACCGGGCTTTCTAAAGTCCGCCATGGTGCCCTCACGCTGTGTTGGCCTGGGTGCTGCTGCAACTACGGACTGCTGGACCGTCCGCAGACCCTCCTGGAAAGCTTCGGCCTGCCACTGATTTAGCTCAATTCGCCGTTTCTGGTTTTCAAGCATACCACGTATAACTCCAAGTAATACGGCGTTATCAACACGCCTCTGGTATGACCGCAAATCTCTATCCGCCATGATTCTGAAGCCAAGACACTGAAGGGGATTGGTAACGGTAAACAGGATTCAATAAACAAGATAGCTATAGATTCAAGACTGACAAGATAGTATTGTGGCAGGACATGTTCCTAATTTTGGGTTTTCTGGTTAGTGTATTGGGTTCAATACCCAACCACAAAAGAACCAAACCCGACTAATCCAAAATCCTATAGTTTTGATACCAAACAAACCCTGTCACGCCCCGATTCCTAAGATACGTAAACACGGCACGTGACAGAGCCAACCATGCTACCTGTGGCTAGGAATCATCCCTCCACGGTCACATTACAGCTGTCTATCGGATGTCAAGAACAGTAAAATATATAATCTAGCTAACACATTTCCATCTGCCATAATAAATAAAATCAAGAAATGTATATAGCGGAAACGAATCAAGATTCAATAAAACAATAGTATCTGAATCACATCCCAATATTGGCTCACATCAAAAGAAATAAAACTGCTGAAATTACTAAACTAAGAGTCTATAAACTAAATGGATAGCTCTTCATTGCTTGGCTTGATTGCTAAAGTACTCTTGATCTGCCTGTGATAAAGGTAGAGGAACTGGACCATGCAAAACCCAGACGTCAGTGCGTCATAATATCAAAATAATAGCGATAACTAGGATATGATGATATGATTAAACAAGAATGTAACAACCGAGTTCAGTTATACTAATTCTAGTTCCCGTATTCATATATATATATATATATATATACATGTGGTATTTTATTGATTTATCTTGTTTGGGTGCGAATGGTAGGTAACTTTTACATTGCATTCGACCCGACCCGCTTGCTTGAACCTGTTGTTTCATATTCCTAAACTACCCTGTCCTGTTAACTAGACACGTGCATCTCATGTATACTGTATTTTAACATTTCACCTAGCATCTCGTATTTTTACATGTAACATTTTAGATCACATAAAATAAATTAAATTGCATTTCTTAGCCTGCTTGATACCCCTAACCCTGTGGTAGCGTCCTTGCATCGTGTTCTCGTCCCGTTCAGTGAAACGGACGTGTTTTGACGGCTACGCGCACGTACATGCGTCCGTTCTTGGGGGTATGCTTTTTCATTACATAATCCTTCATTTCAAATTTTGGAGCTTGCTAATAATTTTCATATTTCAAATTCAAAATTTTGGACCCAACCCGGGCGTTTTTCTGAATTATTTTACATCCCGCCAAAATTCAATTGTTTGAATTTGAATTTTAATTTTAACTTCTAAATATTTTCTCAGTCCATAAGATTTCCTTAAACTAAATTTTAAATCTTTTACAATTTTCTTCAGCTGCGAAGATTGCTTCTCTCCCTTTACTTTTTCCCTACAACCAATCAAAAATCTTCATTATTCACTGGGCCCCATCACTCTCTTTCTTTCCCCAGCCAATGAAATGATTCTTTAAAATATTAAATCTTTTATAAAATTTTTCCAAACCAATTCTTAATTCTCCAGCCAATCAGAGCTTTCCCTTTGTGTGCACCTGGGCCCCACGAGCCTTCTCTCTCTCTTTCCCTTTCTCCTTCTCTCTCCTCCTCCATGAGCCTTCTCTCTCTCTCTCCCTTTTCTCTCTCCTCTCGCGTCTTTCTCTCACCTCTCGTGTTTACTGTTGGCTTCTCGATTATGGTCACCGCGTGTGGGGTCGCGTCACCTCCCTTAACCGTCTCGTCTTCAAAAAAAAAAAAGAAAACCCCCGAGCTTCCTTCTTCAACGAATCCTCATCTCAAACCCTAATACCCTCATTGCTTCCTCCTCCTCCGTCAACAGAGCCCTCACCCCTTCTCCTTCACCACCTTCTCATCTCCTTTAATGCTCCAAGAACCCACCTGCACACACCCTGCACTTTCCCCCAGTCGATTCAGCCGACCTAAACCCTAACCACCAACTCTCTTCGCCGGAGTCGATCACCGCCGATCTCACCCTCGATCCCAGATCATCCTACACCATCATGAGCACTACACACCCTCTCCTCTTCTTCCTTCTTTCCTTCTTCCCTTCTTCCCTCCTTTTCCGTTCTTTTCCGTTAACCGCCGGGTTCTCTACAGATCACTCGCCGGAGCTCCGTCGACGCCGTCAATACCTCACGACTTCCCTTGGGACCACAGTGAGCTTCTCTTCTCATTCTTCTTCTTACTCCTCCTCTTCTCTTCTTCTTGTTTCTTTTATGCATTTTTCTTCTTTATTTTTCACTGTTATCTGTTTTCGCCGGATTGCGGCCGTGCGGTCGACAATCTCGATGACCCAGCGAGGACGTTTGACCCGTGTGATTCCATCGTGCGTTGTTTGGACTCATTCCGTGTACCGTGCGCGCGTCGCGACTTTTCCGGCCAAAACGTGACGTTCCGTTTACCGCTTCGCGATCCGTCGAGGCAAGTGAAACTTGCTACATGCTATCTTATGAGTTTATAACTATTTATTGAATATTATACTTATAGATTGAATCCAAAGTTACCTATTCCAATTTAACAGTGCGATGTTCCGTTTACATATTTGAGATTCAGAACTTGAAACCTAACTGTTGCATTTAGTTTACTAAACCTAGTAACCACATTTATATTTTAAATCATATAATAACTAGTTACATAGTCTATGGTACCCTTTCTATAGTTTTACTCCATTGGACACCTGTGTGCATCTTTAACCTGTTTTAGTTATAATTGCATCCATTGAACATAATATACATATCATTGCATCTCTAGATTACTTAATACATATTAACATGATTTTAACTTCCATATTTGTCATACTGTATTCATGTAAGGTTGAAACCATCCCTTAAACTCAAACAGATAACCGTACATCCAAGTAGTTTAATCTGCACCTATTTGCTTATCATACTACATGTTCCAGTGTATTGTTCTATTAGTACCCATGCTTGCGAGGTATACACATGCTTATGCTAGTGTGATTGTGCGCACCCACATGAAATCTTGTGCACCCTGATATTACCTATTACACCTATTACTTGACACGATATGATACTGTAAAACTCTTGACATAACATGACACCTTTATATATTACCTGGCTTGACCTGATGTACCATGGTCTTACATGTTACCTGATTTTGTGTCTAATGCCAACAAACCTGACCTGTTGTCCTTACGGACCGTTCCTGTTGTCTATCTAGACAAACCTGTACCTGCCTGATCCTGTGTTGGCATTAGCTCTAGATTATTTAATACTTGACTTGAACATATATAACTTGGGGGTATAGGGAAATCAGTATTGTAACCGAACGTAACTCAAAGGGCCATCCTATTGTTTGCCGTTTTTCCGGGCGTTACGGAATATCCATTGTTTTCCGTTTTTCCGGGCGTTACGGAATACCCATTGTTTGCCGTTTTTCCGGACGTTACGGAATACGTATTGTTTGCCGTCTTTCCGGGCATTACAGAATAATCACCGACGAGTTACGATGGGGATTACATTACTTGGTTTCGAAGACTTTAGAATAGATTACCCCGTAGCACAGTTTAGATATCTCTGCACGTCACTTATACTGACACATTCACCGTTACATATTCTCATTATATTCTTGCTCATACTCATACCTGCATGTCGTACTACCCCTATTAATATTATTGCTTGATATTATAATGCGTTGACGTCTGGGTTTTGCATGGCCCAGATTCCTTACCTTTGCTGCAGTCTGAGCAGGAGTACTTCAGTCAGCAGGTTGAGCAGTGAGAACTCGTTAGTAGTTAGTTCTTTTATTTTCAGTATTTTCATTCCTGATGTGAGCCCGCATTATGGGATATACATTCCAGTTATTCTTGTATTGGATCTTTTGCTTCCGCATTATTTTATTCTTGACTCATTTTATTTGGCTTATGGACATGTGTTAGATAGTTTATTATTGTTCTTGTACAGCCGTAATGTGATTGTGGAAGGATAATTCCTATCCACAGGTAGCATGGTTGGCTATGTCACGTGCCTACCTTAGCGTACTCTGGAAAATGGGGCGTGACAAAGAATATAAATGATAAACACAGGTATAAAACAGTGAGGTGCATGTATGTAAAGTGTATCCTATAGTCTGTGCTTCTAGGTTATCTATTCTAGAAGTCTTTGAAATCAATTAACGTAATCCTCATCGTAACTCAACAGTATATATCCCGTTCATGCCCCATGGGACCACGGTACAATATATCCCGTTCATTCCTCATGGGACCACGGTACAATAAACAATGATTTATTCCGTAACGCCCAGAATCACGGCAAACAATAATAATATTCTACTGAGTTATATTTCAGTTACATTCTTGATTTCCCCTTTTCCCTTGGATTTTGTGTTCAAGTCAGGTATTGACGATATAAATCTAATGCCAATGTAGGATCAAGCAGGTACAGATCTTGTCTATACAGACAACAAGTCACGTCCGTCAGGACAACAATCAAGATTATTGGCATTAGCAATAAGATCCAAGTAACAAGTCTGGCAGTGTGTCGTGAACATGTCATGTACTATATTTTAACCAAAATAGATACCAAATGTAAAACTATAACCAATATCGAAACACGGCAATCATAACTAATGCCAGGATGCATATGTATCTATCTGTAATAACCATTATACGTCCATTACCATATAGGATGCAATCTAGGTAACCTATTGGACTAATATAGTAGTATAATAATATCGTGACTTTCCGGTATGGAACTAGATAAACTATTATCAGTACGGATACAGATGGATACTGGAAAACAGTAAATCGGTAGTTTTTGCTGAATATTAAACACATGCACTATCATTTATTAAATAAATATTGATATAATAACATAGCATGTTGCAAGTTTAGAACTTGCCTGATCGGAACTCACGTCGAGATACGGATGCCACGTCCAACGTCGAAATAACGTTGTGATGCAAAACTTGCGTGCGCAGGACTGGACCTGGCTGAGAAGTGACGTGACGTGGTGACTGGTTATACGACGATGGTGGCAGGGTCGTCTGGATCATCGGCGACGTGCGCAACTCTGGCCAGACGACCGGCCACAAAAAGAAAAGAAAAGAAAGAAAGAAAAGAAAGAAGAAGAAGAAGAAGAAGAAGAGAAAGAAGTGGAGTTTGTTGGGGTTTGCGGAGTTCCGGGGATGGACAGAGGAGATGGTGGTGACGAGACGAGGTCATCGGCGGTGAGGTCGATGGCGAGGTGGGTGTGGGTTCTGGCCGTGAGCTTTGAGGGTGATCGGGGAAGGTGTAGGTTCGGAGGTGGTGGTGGTCTAAGGTTGCAGGGAGGCGAAGAGGTGAAGAGGGTGGTCGGCGTGATGGGTTTCCCGGCGACGAGGGGCTGCCGGCGATGGGGGATGGTTTGGACGAGATGGGTTCTTGGTCAGGGAAGGTTGGGTGGTGCTCGGGGTTGTCGGGGAGGAGACGAGAGATGGAGGGTGATGACAAGAGGGCGATGGCGAGAGAGCGAACGGCGGCGAGGGGTTGCGACGAGGTGATGGGGAAAACGAGGGTTAGGGTTCTCAGCTTTGAGTTGCTGGGGTTTTGGTTTGGGTTGTCGGGGAGAAGGAAGGGGTGGTGGAGGTGATGGCGGCAAGGTAGGGGTTGAAGGTAAAGGGGACGACGACGGTGAAGGGGCGGCGATGACGGGAGCGTGGGTTAGGATTAGGGTTCGCGGTTGAGGACGTGAGAAGGAGAGAGAAAGAGTAGGTTTTTATAATAAATTTGTAATATATATATATATATATATATATATATATATATATATATATACACGCGCGCGCGCACACACACACACACTAGAGAGAGAGAAACACAGAGAGAGAGAGATAGAAACGGAGAGAAGAGATGAGAAAGACAGAGAGATTAGAGAGAGAGAGATTTAATAATTATTTAATTAATATATTATATATATATTTAGATAACAATTTATATATTTTAGGTATATAAAATATTTTTTATATATATGTGGGATTTTACAGCTAATACCAGATTATTTCGAAATATTACCCGTGTCCCCTCTAAAATTCTAGTTTTTCAATATGAAGAATATGCGTAAATGTTTAAACTATAATGTGATATTCTGCAGTTAAAAATATATACCACCAATTATGGATCTACGTAAATATATGTAGCGATCACAAATGAGCCTGTTTAACAATTAGGGTATGAACATGATATATTGGTGCAACCACATGATATGGATTACGATGACATGCAAGGCTAGATATGAAAATATGTTATTTGGTTTTTATTTTGTATTATAAAAGATATGTGGATACTAAAATATATTATATATGTTTGTAAAATCGAGATTTGCATGGATCCTCTGTACTAGCAAATATTTGATGGAATCTTGAACCATGTTGGGTTTAACCATACGGGTCGGGTCGAATAATAACCGCAGTTGCCAATTGCATTATCTGCAACCCAAAAGCAATAATAATAAAGAATTTACTGCCAGATTTGAAATACCCCAAATATATAGTATAAATGCACTAGGGTGTTACAATAAGCAATCAATTCATGGACAATATTTTGATCAGGTCAGGTAGCATGTCCAGTCGATGTTAATCGTGTACTCGTGAAACAATTAATATATCAGTTTCATATCATTTTTAAATATCAATTTCATCAATTTTGTTCATAAGACGTCTGTAGGAGACGTCTTGTCACTATAGCATACGTTTGGGCAGAGGTCTGGTCCACCTCAAGTTCTATTCCAGACGTCTGTAACAGACATCTGGTACCCGCAGAAGATGGTTGGTGGAGACGTCTCTAGTGCAATTCAAGTTCTGGTAAATAAATATAGAGATGTCTTGTCCCTTTAGCAGACGTCTGGAGGAGACGTCTCTTGTTCAATTTTAGTTTCTGTAAATTTACCCTAGAGACGTCTAGTTTACTGTAGCAGACGTCTCTACGGGGTATTTCCTTAAACGTAAAGACTATCAAAATTAGGGTTTCGATCAGTTTTCGATGTAGGTGATAACTGTTAATGTTTCATTGATTCCTTAGGGTTCCATAAAGAAATTATCAACGTTTAAATAGTATCCTTATCGATATACATCAATTATTAACAAAGGTCAAGTTTTCCGACATATCACGATTCCGATCTTGACATATCGTTGATTAGGGTTAAACTCAGATGTAGATATAAAAATTAAAGACTATAATAAATGTTATGCCAGATCTGATACGGCCGTAACTAGCATGTAGCAAGATCTAAATATACTTGCCACTCACGACGATCTTGATAACAATGATGATGAAAGACAATGCTCGAACCCACTCCAATCTACGCTTGGATGAGTTCAGTGTTCCTAGATGCAGCCAACAGAAAGACGATGTTGTGGAGAAGGAGAAAGCAATGCAACGCGAAGACTGAATCGATAGCTTGGTGCTTGGATCGATGAAGATGTTGGTGGCGAAGGTGACGGCTAGGGTTAGGGTTCAGCTAAGGTGAGAGAGAGAGGTTAGGGTTTTAGAAAAAGAATTAATTTGGAGAAAAATAGCATATGCATGTTTACTTAAGAGTTTATATAGGATAGGTTAATTTACATGCGGGTCGAATATTCTATTAGTCTTACAATAACTAGGACTAAGGATTAGAGATGATATAAAATATAATTTTATAACACATATCTTTCCAATCTCTTATCCATAAATCTTTTCTCAATTAATTATTTTCCATACAATAAATTATCATGACCAATAATAACAATAATCAATAAATTACATGATAATCTAAACTAATGCAATTTATCAATAAACCCCATAATACGATAAAATCTCATGGCACACAACTCTATCCATTAATCAAATAATTTTAATTAACCATAAAATCAATTATCATAACTTTATTCTATTGAATTACTGTACGATAGTTTAAGGTGTTATATTATTCCCAATTACAAAAAAAATTCGTCCTCGAAATTCACGAACATGGAAGAACAAGTACAATAAGAAAACGATAGCAAGCAATCTCATATTCATGGAAACAAATACGGAAATTTTTGTCTAATCTCATCTTCACATTCCCAAGTAGCCTCTCCATGTTAATGACCTCCCCATGCATCAAGTACTAATGGGATAACCCTGTTCTTTAAAACCTTCCCCCGTTGATCCAATATAGCCATCGATCGCTCTTCATAAGACAAATCATTACTTAAAGTCAATTCCAAGTGGTCCAAGACGTGAGTCTCATCTCGAACATATTTTCGAAGTTGAGATACATGAAACACGTCATGTACACTCGCCAAAGACGGTGGTAAAGCCAATCGATACGCCACTTCTCCGTTACGTTCAATAATATCGAAATGCCCCACAAATAAAGAACTAAGCTTGCATCGACTAACAAATCTCATCACTCCTCTCGTCGGTGATATCTTCAAGAACACGTGATCACCAACGATAAACTCTAACGGTCGCCTTCCGATATCAGCCTAACTTTTTTGTCTATTTTACGCGACTTTCATATGTTCTCGAATCAAACGGACTTTATCCACGGTTCGCACAATCAATTCAGGTCCCAATAGTCTCATTTCTCTAATGTCTTCCCAACACACCGGTGAATGACATTTACGGCCGTATAATACTTTGAATGGAGCCATCTGTATAGACGCTTGAAAACTGTTATTGTACGAAAATTCTACCAAGTGCAGATGGTCCTCCTACGAACCTTTGAAGTCCAGTATCCACGCTTTCAACATGTCTTCAAGAGTTTAGATCGTCCTCTTGGATTGTCCGTCAGTCTGTGGATGATATGTCGTACTGAACTTCAATCGAGTTCCCAAGCTCTCCTGCAAACTCCTCCAGAAATGCGATAGAAATCGCGTGTCACGATCTGACACAATACTAACTGGTACTCCATGCAATCTTACAATCTCCTGCTTATACCTTTCTACTAAAGTCTCCGTCGACTGACCAATGCGAAACAATATAAAGTGAACTGCCTTGGTCAGACGATCAATAATAACCCATACTGCGTTGTTCCCCTTTGGACTCCGCGGGAAAGCTGTCACGAAGTCCATGGTAATATCCTCCCACTTTCACTGAGGAATAGGAAGTGGTTGCAATAAACCAGCAACCCTTTGATGTTCAGCCTTCACTTGCTAACACACCAGGCATCTCGACACAAAACGAGTGATCTCTCTCTTCATGCTTTCCCACTAGAAATGTTATTGCATATCCTTATATATCTTCATACCTTCCGGATGTACCGAATACGCTGAACTGTGGGCTTCCTTCATCACTTCTTCGTGAATATCTCCTTTAGGCACACACAAGCGACTTCCGTACCTCAAGGATCCAACTTCATGAATCAACAAATCTGTTCGAAGACCGGCCTCTACTTACCCTCGAAAATTCTTCAATCTAGGATCTTGCAACTATGCGGTTTTGATGTGATCTATTAATGACGACTGCACCTGTAGTTGCATCAACTGTCCCGAAGAATCCAGTAACACGAGCTCCAACTCGAATCTCTGAAAATCCGCTATGATCTCCTTCTGCGAAGTCAACATTCTTATTGCTGGCAACCGATTCAAGGCATCCAGCACTACATTTACTTTTCCTGGATGGTACTTCAAATCTAGATTGTAGTCAGACATCAGCTCTAACCACTTTCGTTGCCTCATGTTAAATTCTTTCTGTGTGAATACGTACTTTAGGTTTTTATGATCGAGGAATACTTCAACCTTCTCGCCTAACAAGTAGTGTCTCTGAATTTTCAATGCAAATATGACCGCTGCTAGCTTCAAATCATGGGTTAGGTAGTTCTTCTCATGAGTCTTTAACTGTCTTGACGCATAGGCTATCACCAGTCCACGCTGCATCAATACACAGTCTAAACCTTTCCCCGATGCATCGCTGTGAATTACTAAACCTTCGGAACCATCTGGCACAGTTAGAATAGGAGCGGCTGTCAACCTTTACTTTAAGGCCTCAAAAGATTGCACACACTTCTGGACCAAACAAACGGTATCTCTTTTCACGTTAACTTAATTAAAGGTTCTGATATTTGAGCGAAGTTCTCCACAAACCTTCGATAATAACCAGCAAACCTGAGAAAACTTCGAACCTTCGCCATGGTCTTTAGAATCGGCCAATCATGCGTTGCCGTAATCTTTTCCGGATCAACTGCGATTCCATCTCTAGATATGACATGACCCAAGAACTTCACTTCGTCAAGCCAAAATTCGCACTTGCTTAATTTAGCATACAACTTCTCCTGCCTCAAGTTTTATAGTGCAATTCTCAAGTGTTCTTCGTGCTCCTCCTTATTTTTCGAATAAACCAGGATATCATCGATGAACACTACCACGAACCGATCTAGATACGGTGAAAAGATTCGGTTCACCAAGTCCATAAATATCGTTGTTGGGGTCAAAAGTTACACCCTAGTTGACTAAGTCAAAGTCAAATCAACCCTAAGCCAAGTGGGCCGGGCCCGAACCCAAGCTCAAGCTAAGTGGGCCTAAGCCCATGTCATGACCAGGCATGGAAGGGGCCGATTCCATGCCAAAAGGGGGCAATAAGTTAGTTTGAACGAAACTTTTAGAAATAAATGTAAGAAAAATGGGCAAAAAGCCAAAACTTTGTAAACCCCATGGCTTATGTGCAAAAAGAAATAAGTACATAAGGCATGAGGTGGCACAAGTGCCATTTGGCAAAACCTAAGGGGTTATATGTAAAGTGTGTAGCCTATAAAGACAAACATGATTAAAAAATCAAGAAGAACTTTTCATTCTCTCAAAAAATTAGAGTTTTGTGCCTTCTTCTCTTTTCTCAAGGTTCTAAATCTTCTTCTCTTTTCTGAATTAAATCAAGAGTTTAACTCTTCCTTTCCTAAAAAAAATAGTTTTCCACCATAAAACACACGAAGGGGAGTTCAGATCTCCCACCAAATCTCTAAAAGAGGAGATTTTAAGTCTCACCCCCTTTTCTCCAAGATCCAGCCAACAGAAAGGAGGAAGAAGACCCATCTTCCAAAATCCCACTCTGGGGAAGATCCGAGGCTTAGGAGAGGATCCAGGGCTCAAGGAAGAAGAAAGGGGTCCCCTTCGATCATCCCCGAATTTTTTTGGGAGTTCAACACCTTTTGTCAAAATCTTTTGGAATTTAACTCCATAAATAAAATCCTTTTGGGAGTTTAACTCCACCCAAAACCGTTTTGGGAGTTTAACTCTATAAATAAAATATTTTTATGAGTTTAACTCCATTTAAAATCTTTTAAAGTTTAGCTCCATAATAAAAATTCTTTTGGAGTCGAACTCCACAATAAAAATAATAATAATAATCCTTTTGGGAGTTTAACTGCAGATCCCGGGGCTAACCCCCCTTTTCTGCAAGCGCCTAGCGCCCATGCGCCTTGCATGTGGCTTGCGGGCGCCCAGTGCCCAAGTGCCGGGCGCGTGAGGCGCTGGCACCCAGCGCCCACATGCCGGGAGCGTGAGGCGTTGGCGCCCAGCGCCCATGCGTATTGCACGTGGCCTGCAGACGCCCAACGCCCATGTGCCGGGCATGTGAGGCACCAGTGCCCACGCGTCCTTAGGACGCTATTCACCAATCTTTTTTTCCATACACTTCCCATAAAGATACCTCCCTCGTTAGAAAAAAATTTCTAACGGGGCGCTCCCCCCGCACCCCGCACCCCCTTAACCTCAGCCTGCTATCCGGGTAGCGGGACCCCCGTAAACTCTGCAAGGCTCTCGATATATCCAAAACCCTTCAAAACACAACACACATACATGGCGCATTGAGTTCGTATGACCAGTTTGACCCGTCAATCAAAGGTTCCCTCACTCCAAAAGCGAGAGGTAATTAACGGCAGCTTAGCCCGCGGCTGCCGGAGATTCGGATCCCTATAATTAATAAACTCCGGCCTACCCTAGAGAGGGGGAATCTGTATACGTCTGACAAGCGCGCGCATTCTCATCTCAATGGGGTGACGAAAAACACCCTACAATCATCGTTGCGTTCATAACCCCAAATGGCATAACTATGTACTCATAATGCCCATATCGAGTTCGAAACGTCGTCTTGCAAATACCCTCTTGCTTCAACCGAATTTGATGATAACCCGCTTTTCGAGAATACCTTCGCGCGTGCTGAGTTGATTAAATAATTCGCCAATACGCAGAATATGATACTTATTTTTTATGGTCACCTGATTTAGCTATCGGTAATCGATGCACATTCGCCGCGTGCCATCATTCTTCTTGACCAAAAGAACTCGATCTCCCCAAAGTGAACCACTGCTGTGAATCCAACCCTTATCTAATAATTCTGGGACTTGTTTCTTCACTTCTTCTAGTTCCACCGGTGCCATAGGATAATAAGCATTCGAAATTAGCGCTGATCCAGGAATAAGATCGATCGTAAACTCCATGTCTCGCTTTGGCAGTAAAGCCAGGGTGTCCTCGAGCACATCCATAAATTCTCGAAGTACTACAGGTGCTTCCTCTTTATTTGCCTCCATTGCTGATAACATGGCATTTGGCGACTTAGCCCTAAACTCGACTGGCCCGACCGATTTACTGCCTCCCAAGAATTAAAACTCCGGATGGCTAGGAATTTAGAAAATCACTTTCTTTGCTTTACAATCTATGTGAGCGTGAAAGGTTCCAAGAAAATCCATTCCTAACACAACATTTTAACTGTCGGTATCAATTACCAAGAAATCCGCAAACAACTCCCGACCAGAAATAACAACAGAACACTCCTTGCATTCCCTACTATATATAATTCTTCCATTTCCAATGTGTATGTACCAAATACTAGATAAGGCCGTGTATGGGATAAAGTGTGCACCAATAAATTTTGATGACATAAAATAATGAGATACACAAGAATCGAATAACGCTAATGCGGGAAAACTACAAACTAATAGGATACTTGTAATCACATCCTCCGAAGCTTCCGTCTCTTCGGCCGTGAGGGTGAAGGCCCATCCCTGATTAGGCCCCTAAGTAATCTGTTTCTTTCCATATGCATGTTTCTATGGTGCTTTCTGAGCATCGCCCTTCAACTGTAGCCTCGAGGGACAAGTGTCGACCTAATGGTCAGTAGCTCCGCAAATCAAGCACTGTCCAAGCCTCTTCCGGCATTCTTTCTGAATATGGACAGGTCGCTAGCAATAATCACAAATCACATTCTTCTTCTGAGTTGAAATGAAAGGCCTCTTCATCGAAACCGTCCCCTGTCTTCAAACTGGAATATTCCTACGCCCTGAAGGTCTGGTAGGTGTCTGAACTGTCTTCCGTGTCGAACCGTCTTGCTGCTGTGTACCATTTTTCTCTCTCCGATAGCTTCTGTTGCTCCTTAGCCTCTGTGAGAACTTGAGAAAAGGTAACCAATCCCAACAATTTAATATGTCGCTAGATTACAACATTGAGACTGCGCATGAAACGCCTTGCCCTATCAGCCTCATCAGCCACCTGTAACGACTCTATTTTAATGTACAAATTTTTAAAGTTAATGTACTGAATGGAGTATTTGCTAGCCTGAGTATACTTTAAGTATTATTTAACTTTTCATAGTGCACTATTTCTGATACCCATGAACTCATGCAGAAGATTGTGAGATTACATGGAGTACCGGTTTGCATTGTCTCCGATCGTGACACCAGATTCTGATCGTAGTTTTGGCAGAGTCTGCAAGATGGCTTAGGAACGAGTCTGAATTTCAGCACAGCTTATCATCAATAAATAGATGGTCAGTCTAAGCGAACGATTCAGATCCTTGAAGAAATGCTAAGAGCATGTATGTTATACTTCGGAGGATCGTGGGAAGATCACCTACATCTTGTGGAGTTTTCATATAACAACAGCTACCGAGCGAGTATTGTAATGACACCGTTCGCAGCTCTCTATGGAAGGAAGTGTCGTTCACCATTAAGTTGGGATGACATCGGATATAGGGAACTCCTTGGACCAGAGATGATCGTAGCAACTGTGGATATAGTTCGTACGATCAGAGAAAGAATGCGTATGGCTCAAGACCGACAGAAACACTGGGTTGATGCAAAACGCCGACACTTGGAGTTCCAACCGGGAGATCATGTGTTCTTAAAGATCTCTCCAAACCGTGGAGTGATTCGATTTAGAAAGAGGGGTAAGCTCAGTCCGAGATTTATTGGACCGTTCGACATACTGGAACAAGTCGGAGAAGTGGCATACCGTTTGGTTCTTCCACCCTCATTGGAAGGAGTGCACAATGTGTTCCACATGTCCTAGCTTCAAAGATATGTGAGCGACCCCAGCCACATCCATGATCACTCCGAGCTCACTGTACAGACAGACTTATCTTGTGAGCAGCAACCCGTTGAAATTCTGGACAGAAAGGTAAAGTCACTTCGGAATAAGGAAGTAAATTTAGTTAGAGTGATGTAGAGAAAAGATTCACCAGGAGAATCAACATGGGAACGTGAGGACGACATGCACACAAGATACCCTTACTTGTTTGTAAATTAGTCCTTAGATATTTGTAAATTTCAAGGACGAAATTTTTATAAGAAGGGTAGGATGTAACGACTCTGTTTTAATATACAAAAGTTTTAAAGTTAATGTACTGAATGGAGTATTTGCAAGCCTGAGTATATTTTAAGTATTATTTTGTTTGAAAAACAACAAGAGATAGCTTGTAGCTCATTGGTAAAGCCTTGCACTGCTGTGACACAGCCCCTGTGTTCGAATCTCCCAGCCATATATTATTTTTATGGATTTTTCTTTTAAACTTTTTGGAAGCTCAAAAGTTTACACGTGCAATACACGTAAAACTGAAAAGTCACTGAAAAAACATGTGGAAAATGTCATATGAACAGACCACGAAACATGGCACCAATCCCAAGCCCCACCTCAACCAAACGACAGGCGAAGATTGCATATTGGCCGGCGCCGCCGGGCCAAACCGATGGTAATGCCCCCATATTTTGAACCCTAAACCTTTGGCCTCCCCCCACTACCCCAGTACTGTTTGAATTTCCTGAAAATTAACAGAGGATTAAAATCATCCATTAATCCAATGTTTAAATGTATTTTAATTTCATTCTTCAATCCTCAAAACCCTAATTTCTCCTATAAATACAACATCACACCCTAGCCCTCTCCATTCTGAAATCCATTATCAAAAATCCTCAAAATTTTCCAAGTCAAAGAAGTGTACAAGTGGAGTTAGCCCAAGGTCACCTTCCGGCGACGATTCAAGAAGATTCCGGCGACTCCGTGACTCCACGAAACTCTCAAATCCTTCTCATACCTCCCCTCTCTCTTTTCAAACCGTAAGTATCCTCTCTTCTATTTTTTTCACATCTCAAAACTATCTCTTTTCATTTGACGTCGGTAAGTGGAGTTACCCGACTTTTAAATTCCATTCTCTTAAAATAACAATTTTTCTTAGGAAAAAATTATTCAAATTATTATACCTTGTTTGTTAAACAATAACTAAAATCTTAGAAACCAATTTCACTATAAAACTCCATGTAAAACAATTTCTATTACACTTTTACGGTTAAATACCACAAACTTTATATTCGGCATCTTTTATCATATTTGCTTGTATTATCTTTAGAAAAATCTCACGAGGTAATGACCCACCTCTCACAACACACATCTTTACATAGCGTGATTGCTTGAAAACAATATTTTGGGACAAATACGAATTTATATTTAAATACCATAAACTATTAAAAACCGTATTCTTTAAATTGTTTTAAATTAAATTCCTTACGATTACGTCTCTACAACCCACTTTTGGGGAATCCGATTTGGTTGGTGAGGGTTGTCTCACATCCATCAGACTAGTAGGGCGAGATGCAGACCTCCTCATGGATTATACGATCTCGATGAAATTTTTAATACAATTTTTAAGAAAACGTGATTTTCTATTTAATAAATAAATTCTATTTTTAATAATTATATATATATATATATATATATATATAAATACTATCAAAACAACTATTTTATATTTATATAAATTGCATGTTTTCTAAACACAAGAATCATAAGTTTCATGAAAATACCAACAAGAATGCATACAAGTCAAATTTACATAAAAATACCATATATTATTAAAGCTAGGTATTTATTCACTAGAATACCCCACTTTTCAAAATTATATCCATGAAAACCCTAAACACGATAAATAAATACTTGAGGTTTATTTTGACCGTATACTAAAACTATTTTTAATAAAAACCCCTCAAGTTATATTAATTTACATTAAGGACCCTAGTAAGTATAGGTTTAAGCGGGACCAATTCTCTTGAGTCTTAGGGAGCCGGAGTGTAACAACCCTAAACTTTCTGTACAAATTTTTTCAAAAATACAAAAAGGGGCACTTGAGCCTGAGCACAAGTTATAAGTTTGTTTTGCTTTTGAACAGCAAGAAGGAGCTTGTAGCTCATTGGTAAGACCTTGCACTGCTGAACCAAAGCACCAGAGTTCAAATCCCATCAGCCACATTATCTTTTTAATCATTTTTTCTTTTAATCTTTTAGAAGCCCAAAGGTCTACACGTGCACAACCTGTAAAACCAAGAGTCACAGCCTAAACAAACGTGTCCACGAGGCTAGACCAAGCGTTAGGGACACGTGGCATCAAGATGAGCCCCGACTCGCCCGACTCGGGCCGGCGCGTTTGACTCGGCCGGCGCCGCCGGTCTGACTCGGTCCAAACCCTAATTTTCTTTAACCCTTGCGACTCTTGAACTCCCCCCATAACCCATGTATTATTTGTTTTTACTGCACAATTACAGAGCACAATAAAACTCACATTTAATCTATTTTAATACAAATTTTAATACACCCTTTCACTAACCTAAAACCCTAATTTTTTCTATAAATACCACCCTCAAAATCACCCCTCCCCACACACAAATCCCTGCCAAAACTCTCAAGAAAATTCCCAAGTCTTTTGTGTGCAAGTGGAGTTAGCAAAAGGGTGAAGCTCCGACGAATTTCCGACGGCAATCCGAGAAGTTTCCGACGACGAAACGACGCGCCGGAAACTCCCACCTCTTTTTCTTTCTCTCCTCTAGCCAATCATCCAGTAAGTCCCTACTTCTTCCTCTTTTCTCTATTCTAATAATATTCAAAACTAAAACCCGACGGAAGCGGAGTTAGTCCGACTTCCGATTCAGTTTTCTTTAAAAACTACAATTTTTCTTAATCAAGATACCTTCATATCATCACATATTGTTCATTAAAAATTAATAAACATCTTTAACAACTTTCATCACAAAAGATTGTTATATGCATCATTTATCGCAATTTTACATTAAAATACCACAAACTTTAGTTTCCGACATAAACTCTATAATACCTTTATACCTTTAGATAACTCACGAGGTAATGACCTACCTCCTCACAACACTCATATATAATATAGAACGATGGAATTTGGGAACATGGATTTGGGAAAATACGACTTTACATATAACTACCTTCAACTTATAAAATCTTTTTCTACAAGAAATGTATTTTTAACAAATCTTTGCAATTGCGGCTCTACAACCCATTTCGGGGAACCCGTTCGGTACGGTGCGGATTATCGCACATCCTCGGGCCTAGTAGAGTGATATGCAGACCTCCGCAAAGAGCATACGATCTCGAAAGATTTAAAATACAATTTTCTTTAGAATATGTGAATTCTATTATAAATAAAACTTATATTTTTAATAAATAAATATATATGTAATTAATATCAAAATATCTATATTTAATATTTATAATATTCCACATTTCCAAATTCAAGAAAAACATCTCATTTATAAGAAAATACCATACAATTCCAATATTACAAATAAATACCATATATTATGAAATTAGGTTTTATTCACTAGAAATGTCACATTGATAAAATATACATCTATGAAAACTCTAAAGACGATAATAAAATACTTGAGGTGTATTTTGAAAACTATACAAAATTATTTTTTACATAAAACCCCCTCAAGTTATACTAAATTACAATAAGGACCCTAATAAACATAGGTTTAAGCGGGACCAGTCTCTTGAGCCTCAGGGAGCCGGAGATATGGGTGCTTGCCTATTTAAGGTAGACAACGTAACAAACAGTGTTATCAACACGGTAATTGTCTTTGAAAAAGACACAAATCCTGCCATCCATGTGCACCAGTTACCGATACCACCAAAACATAATTCAAGATTCAATTTCTTTTCTAATTGTCTGACTTAGACCAAGTCTCAATATAATTAATTTGACTTGAATATGATTCAAGTATCAAACTTCAATACAACATGGATCTATGAATCTGTCTATTCAATTTAATCAATCTATATCGACTGAACCGAACCATGGATATACATCCATCTACATGATTTTACAGTTACATCCATTTACTGATATCATGATTTCGGCAAGTCATCCATCTATATACAATATACACTTCAAACAATACATCTATACAATCAAGACATCGCGGGGTTTATAAGGGGTAGACTGGTACGGAAGGTGTTAAAAGTGGCACGAGACTGCAACCATAATACACCTAACCTGAATTCAATTGCCGTTGTACCGTGGCTGAACGGTTCCTTGTGCTCCGTATACCTTAGTCTCCGGAATAGTGGGACTCCTCTCGTATATACTGGCATTCTTCTGTACCAAGCTACAAACAACAACGTTAATATTAAATACAACATTATAACAATATGCTCTCTATTCTGTTTATTCCATTCTTGTCTATTTACGGGACTTACCGAGCGATTTGTTCGCTGACGACATTCTTTTTCTTTTCTTTGGAATGTCGTCAGGTGATTCGGACCTTCAGGTGATCGAGCCCACCTTCGAGGACTTGGATCAGCTAGCCTTCGACCCGGAGCTCTAGTTACTTGTACACATTTACATTCTGTATTTTCCATTTCTGTTATGTCATTGTTTAGGCATTGCTTTCCATTCCATGTATTTACTTTTCAGATGTATTGTAAAAAAAATGTTAATAAATAAAGTTGTTGTTCAATTATATCTATTGTCACTGTCTCTTGTGCATTTTATTTATATTGCTTAGATACGCTTAGCGTGTTTACTTCAGAGTAAATACGCAGCGGCCTCGTCGCATTCTCTGTCCGTATATTGGGAAGCGGGGCATGACACGAAGAAAGTGGGTGTTGCATATTTAAGGTAGAAAACTAAAACGGGGTTATCAATGGTAATTGGCTTGGAAAAAGTCACAAATCTTGCCGTCCATGTGCAGCAGTTACCGATAACTCCAAAACCTAATTCAGGAATCCAATTCTGTTTAAGTGTCTGACTTAGACAGAGTCTCAGTCTAATCTGAATACAATTCCAACCTACATCCAATTCAAATATAACTCCAATGCAACATTGTTCCCCTCCGAAAGACGTGCAAGACAGACGTCTTACCTGAATTTCGGGGCAGATGCTAATTGGTGCTATCTGTCCACCTCTTCGAAGATGCCAAGTTGATTTATGGCACCGTATAACGAAGGTTTAAACGGATGGGGCCGATGTAGCAGACTTCGTCAGATTCTCTCTCGCTTGAGGGGTTTTTAATTGTTGGGACGCTCTTCCCTGCAGGCGCAGGCCCCTGCAATTAATTACGCTACCGCATCCCGGTAACAACTTTCTCCTTCTCCAGATGGTCACTTCGTGTCATGGGTGTTTGTTTTGTTTTTGGTTGCCCGTGGATTGTATACGGAGACTAATTTATGTCATCGTCCGTAGGACGTGGATTAGTCCAAATCCGTATTTTCTTAGATTTGGGTTTGGGGGTTTGGGTTTAAGGATACGTTAGCCTCATTTGAGACTAAGATCAACTTAAACGTTTGTTAAGGATACGTTAGTCTCATTTCAGACTAAGATCAACTTAACCGTTTGTTAAGAATACGTTAGTCTCATTTCAGACTAGGATCAACTTAACGGGATCGTTTAGTTTAGGGACATTGCGGTCGATTACCAGTTTAAGGACATGGTGGTCCATTGTTAGTTTAAAGACATCCTGGTCAAGATTAAGGACATCGTAGTCCATGAGTTTAAGGACCCCACAATCCGTGAAATGTGTGGTTCTCGGGACCCGTCATCTCTTTGAAGACGCTGAGGAATTACAACGATAAATATCAAAGGAGTGAAGAGATGTACCCTTGAACCAAGGTGGATTAAGTGATCTGTAGTCCAATTTGGAACTAAGATCAGTTAATTATATTGTGAGCACATTGACTCAGTAGAGTCTGAGTTGAGGACTTATGGCCAACTTGGGCTAAGTCCAATTGGATTTGAAGTGTTGGCCTTTTGTTGGACCATTAGACATTTGTCTGGGTTCAAGCCCATGCTATTTAGCAATGCTAAACATTTTCATCTTTGATTTTCTCAATTTTGAGATTCATTTGGAGGAGGGACGTTTGCCTCTGGAAAATTAGACAATTTGGCTAAAAGTAGTATTAAACACTAGAAAAAACAGTGATAAACACTGGAAATAGATCCCTCAAATTGGTGTTAAACACTAAAAGACAATCAGTGTTAAACACTGGAAATATAAAATCCCAAATTAGTGTTAAGCACTAGAAAATAACAGTGTTAAACACTGGAAATAAGATTTTCAAATTAGTGTTAAACACTAAAAGATAATCAGTGTTAAACACTGGGAATAAAGCTCTCGAATTAGTGTTAAACACTAAAGAAAAAGGGGTCACATGTGGACACGTGAGGGCGCCCAAAGGTGGGACCAGATTCCTTTTCTTCGTTTTGCAATTAAGTGTTAAACACTTTTTATATTTTATTTTGGAGCATCACGTGCTGGCACGTGAGGAGGATTCATGCACTGATCATTAAAGCGTCCGTCAAGGGGTTACGTGGGAGCACGTGAGAGCGCCCAAGGCCTTTATTTCTTTTACTTTTTCTTTCTGTGTTTCGAGGGTCACGTGGAGCACGTGAGACGTTGCTTCTGAGCTCTTTCCTTCTCATTTCTGGGGATCTCTTCAGGGGTCACGTGGGGACACGTGACCCTGGTTCTTTGCATGCTTGAAGATCTCTTTATCTTTTAAGAATTAAATTCTTCATAGGGTTAAACCCTAATTATGATTCTTGGGGGATTAAAACCCCTGTTATGAAAGAGTTAAATTCTCATATACGGTTAAACCCTAATTTTCTTTCTAGAGGAATTAAATTCCCATATATGTAAAAGAATTAAATTCTTGCATAGGGTGAAACCCTAATTTCATTTTTTTAAGAGGAATTAAATTCCTGTGAATTTGAGAGAATTAAATTCTCAATTAGGGTTAAACCCTAGTTCTGTCCATCTTTAAGGAATTAAATTCCTGTAATTCTAGGAGAATTAAATTCTCATATAGGGTTGAACCCTAGTTTTGTTTTGGGAGAATTAAATTCTCTAAACTCAATTCCCCTCCTAAGTTTTGGATCTGTATGGCAGAATCTCAACCCGATGAGAATTAAATTCTCAACTTATAGGGAGATGTGCTCTGTGCAGATTTTCAACCAGAGGAAGAACTAAGTTCTTTTGTGCAGAAGAGTTAAACTTTTAGATTTTTGAGAATTAAATTCTCTTTTTCTGAAGTTTTGATTCCCTTTCTTTTTCTCACCTAGGGTTTTCTTTCTTGAGAATTAAATTCTCCTCTCTTTTTTCTCTCTGTTGTTGTTATCTCCCCAAAAAAGTCCATCCTTTCTCTTCTCTTCTTGGCTCCTATTTATAGGAGAAAGAAAAGAATCAATTTGTTTTGTGAGTCTTTTATTGAAAGATTTGATTTGTTTTCATCATTAATCTGAGCCTTTAGATTATTAGGTGAATTTTACTCACCGTTAGATGTTTTAATCCAAAGATATTCTGTTTTTTATTTCTGGTGAGATTTTCAGGGAAATCTTTCTTTGTCTAAAATCTTTCCATAAATTGGTGATTTTTAATCACCCTTGGATCTTTAATCCAACGGTCTCCATAATCCTTTTCCATTTGGAAAGATTTAGAAACTTTTAGAATTTTAATTCTATTAACTGTAAGGCTTTCGAAGCCAGTCACGTGCTGGCACGTGACCTATGGTCACGTGTGAGCACGTGAACCCCAATTGAGTCCTTTTCTCAGCGTTTATTTATGCTTCAATTTTAACCATTACGTGTCAGTACGTGACCATTGGTCACGTGTGAGCACGTGATACCTCATTGAGGTATTTCCTTCAGCCATTTGTTTTTATTTCTGTTTTAACTATCACGTGTCAACACGTGACTATTGGTCACGTGTGAGCACGTGACCCCCAATTGGGTCCTTCTTCAGCCGTTTATTTTTATTCCTATTTTAACTATCACGGGTCAACACGTGACCATTGATCACGTGTGAGCACGTGATACCTCATTGAGGTAATTTCTGATTTTTAATCAGGGAACAGTGCATAGCATATTTGCTCATAACTTTTGATCCCGGATGAATTATGAAGCCCATAATATATCAAATTGAAGGGTTTTCCGAGATGCTTCCAATGTCATCAGAATTTAATAGTTTCTCCTTTGGTAGTTTATCAAAATACAGGTCGGAAGATACTGGTTCGCATTTTCTTAAGCGTATCGCTGCCATTTGATACCTTGAACTCTTTTGCGCAGAAATTTTTGGCGGGAACAAATGCCCCCCACTAGTTTACCCACGTAAGTATATACGTGGGTGAAGTAGTGCAGAGTAATGCATGGCATATGACCAGTTTCGGGTTTGTATATAACTTTCAGAATCTTGATCTGAGAAGATAACGAGCGGACATAAGCGTCGTCACTTATCATTAACTCAAATCTCGACTCTTAAGGGATATAGTTCCAAACCCTCAGCCCCATGAGCCGCACCCTTCTATTTCTTTATGTCTTACTCTGGTGTGAAGGAGTTTATATTCTCATGAGTAACTTCTCCATTTCAGTGACATGTAGCTTTGGCAAATGTGGCCCATAGATGGTAGATAACGGTTCATCTTGAACTCTTTATAGGGCAGCGATGGCATGGGAAACAGGGATAGGATCTGTCTCCTAAGACTTTTCAACTTTATGTGCCGTGAGGGTCTCATAAAGAATTTTCTCCCTACAGGTCGAGAGGATCCCATAGGTGTATTTTCTCCTTAGGAGTCATGAGGACTCCTAAGTGTGTTTTCTCTTGAGAGTCGTAAGGTTCTCACAAGAGAATTTCCCCCCTTACAAGTCGAGAGGACTCGTAAGTGGTTGTTTCCCTCCTTGTTGAGATTCGACTTTGGAGAGTGTGGTCCGTGAATAGTATGCAAGAGTCCATTTTGGACCGACTTGCAAGACCCCAGTGCTTAGAAAACAGGTTTTTTAATCCCTACTGCCTAAGGCTTTTTCCTACGAGTCGAAATAAATCGAGAAGTTCTCGCAAGAATGTCCTAACGTCACAGTTAACCTCTGCTCTTTACGACAAAGGTCTGTTAGGGTCTGTGGTACTAGGGTTTTGCCCGTCGTACCGTCGCGCTGGCTGATGTATTCTTCGATAGGCAATTTTGCTGTTCGAGTAGCCTTGCGACTGTCATGTCTCTGATCCCTTCGGGGGCTGAACAAGACGTCTTCAAGCAATCTTCTTAGGCAGTTTGACCGTCAGAAGAGCAAGCGTTAGGAATTTTGCCGTGCCGCTTTTTATTTGAGGTTAGGCTCATTTTAGAGAGCCCCGATGAGTCATAACCACTCCGCACTGGTTTGGGATGATCTCCGATAGTCTTTCAGGTTTTATATGAGTTGCCGTCAAGACCCTGAAGATAGGAATTTGGCCTTCGCTTTGTTTGCTGGCATAGCGTCTGCTGTATCGAGACGAATGTCGCGGTTGTCTCTAGGTTGCTTGTGAACCGTCGAGGTTTGGAACTAGGGATTTTGCCATGGCTCCGTTGTTTGATTGTCGCGTCCGAGTCCTGTTGGAGGAAGAACGCTGGGGTGACATCTCGTCTGCTGTATCGAGACGAACGTCGAGGTGGGGATCACTCCATGTGGGATGATCTCCGACTGTCTTTCAGGTTTTATATGAGTTACCGTCAAGACCCTGAAGCTAGGAATTTGGCCTTCGCTTCGTTTGCTTTGGTGTGTCCGGATCCTGTTGGAGGAAGGACGCTGTGGTGACATCTCTTCTGCTGTATCGAGACGAACGTTAAGGTGGTGATCACTCTGCGCTGGTGTGAGATGATCTCCGATGGTCTTTCAGGTTTTATATGAGTTGCCGTCAAGACCCTGAAGCTAGGAATTTGGCCTTTGCTTCGTTTTCTTTGTCGTTGCGTCTGCTGTATCGAGACGAACATCTAGGTGGTGACCACTCCATGCTGGTGTGGGATGATCTTTGATGGTCTTTCAGGTTTTATATGAGTTATCGTCAAGACCCTGAAGCTAGGAATTTGGCATTTGCTTCGTTTGCTGGCATTGCATCTGCTGTATCGAGACGAATGCTGAGGTGGAGCTGGGATTTTGCCGTCACTCCGCTTTGTTTCGACCGTGAGGTCCTTCGTTGATGTTGTGTCTGCATCCTGCTGAGGGAAAAAACACTGGGGTGACATCACGTCTATTGTATCGAGACGAACGTCGAGGTGGAGCTGGGATTTTTCCGTCGCTCCGCTTTGTTTCGACCGTGAGGTCTTTTGTTGACGTTGCATCTGCATCCTGATAGACCGCGAAGGAACGTCGTTGTTGGCATCGTGTCCGCTGTAATGAGACGAATACTGAAGTGGAGCTGGGATTTTTCCGTCACTCCGCTTCGTTTCGACCATGAGGTCTTTTGTTGTCGTTGCATATGCATCCTGATGGACCGCGAAGGAATGTCGTTGTTGACATCGCGTCCGCTGTAACGAGACGAATGCTGAGGTGGAGCTGGGATTTTGCCGTCACTCTGCTTTGTTTCGACCGTGAGGTCTTTTATTGACGTTGCATCTGCATCCTGCTGGACTGCGGAGGAACGCCGTCGTTGACATCTTGTCTGCTGTATCGAGACGAATGCTGAGGTGGTCTCTAGGTTGTCTGTGAACCGTCGAGATTTGGAACTAAGGACTATGCCGTGGCTCCGTTTGATGGTGTAACATCTGTGTCCTGCTGGAATGAGGAGGCACACCGTTGTTGGTCTCTAGGCTGTAGATGTGGCCATTGAGATTTGGAACTAGGGACTTTGCCATGGCTCTGTTTTGTTGCGACTCTGAGGTCAATTGTTGACGTCACATCTGCATCTGGTTAGAGTAAGGAGAAACGCCGTTGGTGATCTCTAAGTTGTCGATATTGATGTCGAGACTCTGAAGCTAGGGATCTTCCTTTGCTTCGTTCGTTGACATTGTGTCTGCAATATTGCGACAAATATCGAGGTTGTCTCTAGGTTGTCTATGAACCGTCGAGATTTGGCTTCGCTTTCTGATAGAGCCTGTTGGGAAGGTATGGTTCCCTCTTTGTTTGTGCCCCTGGATTGTATACAGGGATCGATGTGATCTCACCTGTAGGGCAAAAAGTTTCATTCTTTCATCATTCATTTTTTTTATTCTTTCCGCGACGCTCTATCATTTCAGCTTTTTATATCGCGAAGATCGCTTCATTCTTTCATCATTCATTTTTTTATTCTTTCTGCGACGCTCTATCATTTCAGCTTTTTATATCGCGAAGATCGCGATTGCCCAATCATTTCGGCTATTTTTCTTTTTACTCGGTGCTTTTTATTGCGAGTTGCCCAATCATTTCGGCTGTTTTTGTATGCATATATTTTTACTTGCTGATTTCGTTGCAAGTTGCCCCATCATTTCGGCTATTTCATATGCATTTTTGGCTCACTGATTTTTATCGCGAGTGTGGAACTTGGAATCTGGCGCCAATCTCAGCATCAACATCGCTGCGACCGGAATATTGCCAGGAGCGAATCATCATTTGCCATGAAAGGACTTGGAATTTGATACCGATTCAGGCATCAGCATCGCTACAACTGGGATATTGCCAGGAGCGAATCATCATTTGCCTCTGTCGATGTCGAACAAAGGTGGCTTAGCAAATAGGGTTAGGATCCCATCGACTAAGGCTTTTGACTTCATGAGCCGTAAGGGTCTCATAAAGGTGTTTCTCCCTACGAGTCGTGAGGATCTCGTAGGTGCGTTTTCTCCTTAGGAATCGTGAGGATTCCTAAGTGTGTGTTCTCTTATAAGTCATAAGGATCTTACAAGAGTGTTTTCTCCTTGTAAGTCGAGAGGACCTACAAGTGTTTGTTCACCATGTAAACATATCCCTAGTCACGGATGGGATTTTGTTAGGAAAAAGTTTATTCGCGCCTGTGGATTGTATACAAGGGTCAATACCGAACCGCTTGTAGGGCAGTATTGAAGGTTGTGGGGGGCGCTTAAGAACAAGTTCAGATCCCTGTACCTTAAGACTTTCAAATCTTATGAGCCGTGAGGGTCCTATAAGAGGGTTCTCTTTACGAGTCGTGAGGATCTCGCAAGTGTAATTTCTCCTTAGGAATCGTGAGGACCCCTAGGTGTGTTGTTCCCTTGTGAGTCGTAAGGATCTCACGCGTGTGGTTTCTCCTCATAAGGTCGAGAGGACCTTGCAAGTATCTTTTAACGAGGTTGCGCACTTTCGGGTTTTCACAAACACTCGCCGGTAGCCCTGCTGTTTTTACTCACGGAGCCCTCCCGGGTTTTCATCCGTGCCCATTTTACTTATGGACATACCGTTTTTTTTATTGTTTTTTTTATGAGTCTGCGCCCTTTCGGGTTTTCACAAATATCGCCGGTAGTCCTGCTGTTTTTACTCACGGCGCCCTTTTGGGTTTTCATCCGTGCCCATCTCGCTTGTAGACGTACCGTTTTTTTTTACCACGTCAGCCTGAAAATACTGCGGGTTGGGAGTAGTTTAACGACGTTTCGGTCATCAGCCAGTTTTAGGACATAGTGGTCCATCGTTAGTTTAACGACGTTTCAGTCTATCGTTGCCATATTTGAGGCGAGTTTCTAGTTTACGGACTTTTTGGTCCATGGGGCTTTCTCTATGAAAGAGCATGATGCCCCCGGCATGTCCATCTTTTTCAGAGCATATGGTTGTGATGGGTTCACCTTCCATTTTTCGGACAGCGCGAACTTGCCCTGTTGGTACTGGTCTTCAACCCAGTTTTTGAAGACGTAGCAGTTATCGATCGGATGGCCCAATACTTGGTGGTAAGGGCAGTAATTAGAATTGTTGACATCATTCAGTTGTAGCTGGTGTTTCGGCTCCGGTAGAGTAATAAGCCTGTTGCGCACTGCTAGTTCGAACAGCCTCCTTGTTTCATCCCGAGAAAATGAGTAAGGACGTTTCAACTTCTCATAGAGGGGTTGCCGCTTGTTGCTTTGGCGAACAACCGGTGTAGGACCACTCGATTGTTGTTGAGCGTTAGCGACGAAGGCCGTTCTTCTCTTCCCTTTATCCTTTTTGTTCGATCCTTCGTCTGAATGTTCTCGCAACTCCTCAATTCTTTTTGGGTATCATGCGATTGCACGGCTGAATGTTCTCGCAACTCCTCAATTCTTTCGTTTCAGAGATGGATTCCTTGAAGAGAGGGCCGAGAGCTACTTTTTCGTCGGAGTCGCTCCCGAATGTGAGAACTCGCGGTCCCTCGGGATCAACCCTATGACAATTGCCGGCAATATTTTTACGCTCATCTATCACATTTTTCTGCTGTCTACGAGCTTCACGCTTTGTCCTGTTGAAGTGTTGCCTGTGAATGACATACCCTTGCCACCAACACTTAAAGGAGTTGCAGTCCTCAGTAGGATGTGCGATCTTCTGATGATATAAGCAGAAATTAGGATGTACGTCCCCTTCATCAAGATGTATACCACCAGGAGAATTTTCTCTGAAAGAGGGCAGCCTCATCCCCATCGATATGGCTTTGGCGAATCGTTTCCTTATCTTGATCCTGCTTTCATTTGCGGCGGATGTACTTTGATCTGGTGGGAGTGTTTCGACCCTTTTGTCCAGTTGTCGGCGTTTGGCCTTTTCAAATATAGCCATCTCACGCTCCCGATCGGCTTTACTCTTTAGATGAATTTCACTCAGGAAGGCGTCGATCATTTCGTATGACGGCCATAGAAGTTCTGGTTCAGGACCTGCCCCCCGTCTCTCGGTGCAAGGAGCTTCTTTACCGTCTATCGACGAGTGAGAGATCACATGGCAGCTTGCCATATAATCCTCAGGTTCATCCGACGAGTCTTTGTCATAATCTCCGTCCTCATGGACGTGGATGAGGAATTCTCGGAGTGTGACTGGGGTCCGCGCCTTCTGATTATATTCTTCCAGTGCGTCAACATGTTTTTGCAGATCCGTGCGCTTGTCATCTAACTTCGCGGGCTTTTGGGTCTTCTCCTTCTTCTTCGAAGAATTTGACGGCTGAGTCTGGTTGTTTTGCCCATTGCTATCAATTCTCGGTGTTGGGCGTGGTTTCAGCATCCCATCAATGACCTCGGGCTCTGGCGGACATTTCCACCTGACGGCTGGGCATGTGTGAAGATCCTTCAGCATTCTTTCCGTCTTGGTTGAAAGAGTGACCTCCCATGGAGCTTTTTCTATAAAAGAGCACGATGCCTCCGGCGTGTCCTCTTTTTTAGGGGCATGAGGTTGTGGCGGGTTCACCTTCCAGTTTTCGGATAATGCGAACTTGCCTTGTTGGTATTGGTCCTCAATCCAGCCTTTGAAAACGAAGCAATTTTCGATTGGATGGCTTACTGCTTGATGGTAAGGACATTAATTAGGATTGTTGAGATCGCCTGGCTACAACGGACATTTTGGACTCGGCAGATTGATGAGCCTGTTGCGCACTGCCAGCTCGAACAGTCTTCTCGTTTTATCCTGAGGAAATGAGTAAGGACGTCCTAGTCTTTCCTCAAGAGATGGGCATGGACACATATTGTTTCGACGGACAACCGGCTTTAAATTGCTCGGCTGTTGTTGAGTATTGGCGACGAAAGTTGCTTTTCCTTTCCCCTTTTCATTCCGAGGATCCGTCTTTGAAGGAGATCTATGACTCATCTGATCCATTTGGGCCAACTTGTCAATCAAGGCCTGGAATGTAGTTGGCTTGAAGAACATCATGAATCGCGAGATGGTCGCATGCGGATCAAGAGTTCCCACGAACATGCCTACCGCAGGTGCTTCTTCGATACGTTGTTTGCACTTCGACCATAAGTTTCGCCATCGTATTGCGTATTGAACCCATGTTTCGCCTGGCCTTACCCTGGCGTTGATCAATACGGTGATCGGGGTGCGCTCACTAGCGCTTGCAAATCTTTGTGTAAACAGTAGCTCCATCTCCGCAAATGTTTTGACAGAGTCGTTAGGTAGTTCCGAATACCATTCAAAGGCCGTTTCTGCTAAGCTGCCGACGAATTGGCGAAGCAACAGTTTGTCGTCGCCTCCAGTGTTGCCGCATAAGGCCCTGAATTGAGCGACATGCTGATGTGGATTCCCTATCCCCTTGTACACATGGAATTTAGGGATCGTATATCCCGGCGGGTAACTGATTTGGTCATACCTAGGGTCGTCCGGTTCTAACAATTTGCCCAGCCGCTTCATTCGCCTGGTGAACTTGTATCTGCTGAGCTATATAGTCGTCTAGTGCAGCCTTGGAAATGGTTTCCTCCTTGGCTGCTGAATGAGCCGGATGAGGATTAGATGTCTCCCCTCTATCGTCTTCCATAATGATCGGAGGGTCTTCAGCTGGAGGGTCCGGCTGTAACATCATTCCTATCATGTCTTGGAAGAGAAGCGCCATTTGTTTTATGTGGGCAGCTTGTTCTGCTGCTTCTCTGTCCTTCTTTTCGAGGATTCTCCGAAGAAACTCGGCATCAGTTTCCTGCTCACGGCGCTGCTCTGATGATGCCTCCAGGTTTTCTTTTGGCCCGGTGAGTGTGGCTATTTGCATCAGCATTTCTTGAAGCTTCTATTGCTGCTCCTGGGCTTTTGTTACGGATCGGGTGAGCGGTCGGTGACCCGTGGAAGTGCGGCTATCCACTTTCTCGGATGCCATATAGACAGTGTGCACCACCATGCCCCCAGAATTGGGGCGTTTAGATTCAGTGTCTTTGCGATTTGCCAAAGACGCAGGGATCTTCTCCGACCTCCTTCTTTTGTGGGCGGTCGAAGTTGAGGGGGCCATTGTAGTAGGCACCCAAGTAGCCGTCGCTTTTTGTGGCTTGACAGAGTAGTTCTTCTCCTGCTGAACCTTCATCTTTTTCTGTCGGCGGAGATAGTCTTGATCCATCACGGAGTCTTGGACTTGACGCCAGATCTTGTAAATTTTAGAGGACAACCGTTGAGGGGGCTGCTCCAGCTTCACCTTTGGGGCATTATCCGCAGGTGGAGGAGATCTTTTCAATACGGCAGTTGGCGAGTTTTTGCGCACCCTTCTTAGCGGTTCAAAGCTATTCCCAGTCGGAACAGCAGCATTGATTTCCACCATCGGAGCTGGCGGGGTTAGCCCAGGGGGGGAGTTGCTCCAAGCCTTCCTTACCCGGCGCCAGTGATGACGGTGAGCATGTCGTGCGATTGGAGTTGGTTTAGCCATTGGGGTGACCTCCTCATGCCCCTTGTGTTGGTCAGAATTCGCTGGTATCAGCCTTTTAAAGACCGACGTCCGTTGAATGGGGACGGCCAACCTATCAAAAGCAGACTTCCGAGTAGGAGAAGCAACCTTGGTGATTTCTCCTGGAACGGGAGCAGAAATAGTCAGTCTTGTGAAGACCGACCCTTTGGCAGGAGAAGCCGCCTTGACGATTTTGGGAGCAGGGATGGCTATCCGCTTCGGGATAACACCTTATGGTATTGCAGGCTTCTTCATGGGCCCGTTGGAGCTCTGGCCTAGTCTGTTAAAAACTGAGACAGTGGAGTTGGGCGACCTGTTGAGAGGGGTCGCAGTAGTAGCAAGCCAATCAAATACAAACTTCTTGGGAGCTTCTTGTGACAGTACAGGGGCGTTGAAGCTCATGGATGGGAGCATGGTCCCGAAGAATAGTCCAGTGGTGGCTTGGGTTACCTGCTCCACTGGCATCTTGAAAAGGGAGGCCGCTTGGGCCCCGTAAATCACAACTCCAGCAAGGACGGAGTGAGAGTTGCAGTTGCAGGTAGTGCAGTTTGAAACTATTGATCTTCTATTTTCTGCACGGAGCAAGACACCATATCTAAGTACCTCGAATCCATAGGCAACCATAGCAAACCGCGATTCGTTCGCGAACACGACACACGAAGTGTGGAGTGGAAAGAGAAAGAGGTCCTACCGGGCGTGCCAGAATCTGTTCCTCTCCGAAAGACGCGCAAGACAGACGTCTTACCTGAATTTCGGGGCAGATGCTAATTGGTGCTATTCGTCCACCTCTTCGAAGATACCAAGTTGATTTATGGCACCGTATATTGAAGGTTTAAACGAATGCGGCCGATGTAGCAGACTTCGTCAGATTCCCCCTCGCTTGAGGGGTTTTTGATTGTGGAGACGCTCTTCCCTGCAGGCGCAAGCCCCTGCAGTTAATTACGCTACCGCGTCGCGGTAACAACTTTCTCCTTCTCCAGATGGTCACTTCGTGTCGTGGGTGTTTGTTTTGTTTTTGGTTGCCCGTGGATTGTATACGGAGACTAATTTATGTCGTCGTCCGTAGGACGTGGATTAGTCCAAATCCGTATTTTCTTAGATTTGGGTTTGGGGGTTTGGGTTTAAGGATACGTTAGCCTCATTTGAGACTAAGATCAACTTAAACGTTTGTTAAGGATACGTTAGTCTCATTTCAGACTAAGATCAACTTAACCGTTTGTTAAGAATACGTTAGTCTCATTTCAGACTAAGATCAACTTAACGGAATCGTTTAGATCCAATAAAAGAGCATTTGGGCTCTATTGTTTAGTTTAGGGACATTGCGGTCGATTACCAGTTTAAGGACATGGTGGTCCATTGTTAGTTTAAAGACATCCCGGTCAAGATTAAGGACATCGTAGTCCATGAGTTTAAGGACCCCACAGTCCGTGAAATGTGTGGTTCTCGGGACCCGTCACCTCTTTGAAGACGCTGAGGAATTACAACGACAAATATCAAAAGAGTGAAGAGATGTACCCTTGAACCAAGGTGGATTAAGTGATCTGTAGTCCAATTTGGAACTAAGATCAGTTAATTATATTGTGAGCACATTGGCTCAGTTGAGTCTGAGTTGAGGACTTATGGCCAACTTAGGCTAAGTCCAATTGGATTTGAAGTGTTGGCCCTTTGTTGGACCATTAGACATTTGTCTGGGTTCAAGCCCATGCTATTTAGAAATGCTAAACATTTTCATCTTTGATTTTCTCAATTTTGAGATTCATCTGGAGGAGGGACCTTTGCCTCTGGAAAATTAGCCAATTTGGTTAAAAGTAGTGTTAAACACTAGAGAAAACAGTGTTAAACACTGGAAATAGATCCCTCAAATTAGTGTTAAACACTAAAAGACAATCAGTGTTAAACACTGGAAATATAGAATCCCAAATTAGTGTTAAACACTAGAAAATAACAATGTTAAATACTGGAAATAAGATTTTCAAATTAGTGTTAAACACTAGAAGATAATCAGTGTTAAACACTGGTAATAAAGCTCTCGAATTAGTGTTAAACACTAAAAGATAATCAGTGTTAAACACTGGGAATAAGGCCTTTATTTCTTTTACTTTTTCTTTCTGTGTTTCGAGGGTCACGTGGAGCACGTGAGGCGTTGCTTTTGAGCTCTTTCCTTCTCATTTCTGGGGATCTTTTCAGGGGTCACGTGGGGACACGCGACCCTGGTTCTTTGCATTCTTGAAGATCTCTTTATCTTTTAAGAATTAAATTCTTCATAGGGTTAAACCCTAATTATGATTCTGGGGGGGATTAAAACCCCTGTTATGAAAGAGTTAAATTCTCATATACGGTTAAACCCTAATTTTCTTTTTAGAGGAATTAAATTCCCATATATGTAAAAGAATTAAATTCTTGCATAAGGTGAAACCGTAATTTCATTTTTTTAAGAGGAATTAAATTCCTGTGAATTTGAGAGAATTAAATTCTCAATTAAGGTTAAACCCTAGTTCTGTCCATCTTTAAAGAATTAAATTCCTGTAATTCTAGGAGAATTAAATTCTCATATAGGGTTGAACCCTAATTTTGTTTTGGGAGAATTAAATTCTCTAAACTCAATTCCCCCCAAAGTTTGGATCTGCATGGCAGGATCTCAACCCGATGAGAATTAAATTCTCAACTTATGGGGAGATGTGTTCTGTGCAGATCTTCAACCAGAGGAAGAACTAAGTTCTTTTGTGCAGAAGAGTTAAACTCTTAGATTTTTGAGAATTAAATTCTCTTTTTCTGAAGTTTTGATTCCCTTTCTTTTTCTCACCTAGGGTTTTCTTTCTTGAGAATTAAATTCTCCTCTCTTTTTTCTCTCTGTTGTTGTTAGCTCCCCAAAAAAGTCCATCCTTTCTCATCTCTTCTTGGCTCCTATTTATAGGAGAAAGAAAAGAATCAATTTGTTTTGTGAATCTTTCATTGAAAAATTTGATTTGTTTTCATTATTAATCTGAGCCTTTAGATTATTAGGTGAATTTTACTCACCGTTGGATGTTTTAATCCAAAGATATTCTGTTTGTTATTTCTGGTGAAATTTTCACGGAAATCTTTCCTTGTCTAAAATCTTTCCATAAATTGGTGATTTTTAATCACCCTTGGATCTTTAATCCAACGGTCTCCATAATCCTTTTCCATTTGGAAAGATTTAGAAGTTTTTAGAATTTTTAATTCTATTAACTGTGAAGCTTTCGAAGCCAGTCACGTGCTGACACTTGACCTTTGGTCACGCGTGAGCACGTGACCCCCAATTGAGTCCTTTTCTCAGCGTTTATTTATGCTTCAATTTTAACCATCACATGTCAACACGTGACCATTGGTCACGTGTGAGCACGTGATACCTCATTGAGGTATTTCCTTCAGCCATTTGTTTTTATTTCTGTTTTAACTATCACGTGTCAACACGTGACCATTGGTCACGTGTGAGCACGTGACCCCCAATTGGGTCCTTCTTCAGCCGTTTGTTTTTATTCCTATTTTAACTATCTCGTGTAAACACGTGACCATTGATCACGTGTGAGCACGTGATACCTCATTGAGGTAATTCCTGATTTTTAATCAGGGAACAGTGCATAGCATATTTCCTCATAACTTTTGATCCCGGATGAATTATGAAGCCCATAATATATCAAATCGAAGGGTTTTCTGAGATGCTTCCAATATCATCAGAATTTAACAGTTTCTCCTTCAGGAGTTTATCAAAATACAGGTCGGAAGATACTGGTTCGCATTTTCTTAAGCGTATCGCTGCCATTTGATACCTTGGACTCTTTTGCACAGAAATTTTTGGCGGGAATAAACATGAATCCATATATACTGGAACTTGAACATGAATACCAGAATACTATCAAATATCAACATGACTTGACTGGACCGAACCATGAATATATATTGACTTGACTACATGATTATCCATTTATATCCTTATCCGTTTACATGAACAATTTATACCATGGTGTCGGCAAGTCTTATATAAAAAATCAATACAATCAATACATTATGCATTACGGGGTTTTAAGGGGTAGACTGGTACGAAATGTGTTAAAAGTGGCACGATGATGGTCACTATAATACACCTAACCTGAATATCTGTTGCCGTTGTCCCATGGGTTTTGACTGGGCCGTGTCCTCCATATACCTTAGTCCACGGAGCAAGTTGGACTCCTCTCATATACACTGGCACATTCTGTGCCAAGCTACAAACAACTACGTTAACATAACAAACACAACCATATATACTCTATATGTTCTATTCTCTGTCTATTCTTATTTATCTTTTGGGACTTACCGAGCGATTGTTCGCTGACGATATTCCTTTTCCCTTCGTTCTTTAGAATGTTGTCATGAGGACCTAACTCTCTGGAGAACGAGCCCAGCCAGGACGATTTGGAGCAGTTCATTGAGGACCCAGAGCTCTAGTTCACTTGTACATACTTTTACTTTCAGTTTATGACATTGTTTAGGCATTGCTTTCCAGCATTGTATTTGCTTTCCAGTTGTATGTAAAGAAATGTTTAATCAATAAAAAGTTGTTTTTTTAATACCTCTTGTCATTTCTTGTGTACATTTATTATATTGCTTATTTACGCTTAACGTGTTTACTTCTAAGTAAATACGTCGCGGGTCTCATCGCGTCTCCTTACCCGTACTCTTGGAAGCGGGGCGTGACAGATTTTTGTTGGCGGTCCATGCAGGTCAGTTTTGCATGAAGTCTTACCATGCAGGGTTAGTTCTGCATGGAAACCTAAGCAATATATCACAAGAATTATAAGAATCAACAAATAAACATTCTTTACATTTCATAATCTTTGAATCTATCCTAACCCTATTTTTCTTTCAAACTTTCTTTCAACCTTTATACATATCAAAATATCTTTTGCTATACCTAAACATATCCCACACAACTTAGGTACAATCTTAGTAGCCTCACTTCCTGCACTAGCATTCTTCGATACTGGAGAATCACATTGCTTTATGTCGCAACGGTTCGTCCGAACTTATGCGATTCCAGTTAAACCGCTCGTATCCAGCTGGAATTTCAGTTCAGGGAACGGCGTTCTAAAGGCAACTCTGGGATACGATCTTTGTCCAGTGGTCGTCTGCAGCAGAGAATTTTATGCTGACTTCAAGATGCTGGACATACCGAATTTCGATGTAGTCTTGGGTATGGATTGGCTCGGAACTTTTTATGCTACTATCGACTGTCGTCAAAGGAGGGTAGTGTTCGAGATTCCATACCATCCGGTCTTTTATTTCAAGAGTGGAGACCATACACTGGAGCCTGGCACATACAAAGGTAAACCAAAGAAAGCCGTGGTTGCAATACTACAAGAAGATGAAGAATCGAAGCCAGTTCGAGAGTTCGACGATGTATTTCCTGAAGACATATCAGGTTTTGTCTCTTGATCGAGCTCTTGAATTCAGTATTGACTTAGTACCTAGTGCATAACCGGTGATCAAAGCACCGTACCGGTTAAGTCCAAAAGGATTGAAGGAGATCCGTACTCAGCTGGACAAACTTCTGCAGAAAGGGTGGATTCGTCCCAGTACTTCAAGTTGGGGATCTCCAGTTTTGCTTGTGAAGAAGAAGGAAGGTTCATACAGAATGTGCATTGACTACCGAGCTCTGAATGAAGTCACAATAAAGAACAAGTATCCGCTACCGTGAATCGACGATCTGTTCGATTAGCTAAGTGGGTCTTGCGTTTTCTCAAAATTAGATCTTCGTTCGGGTTATCATCAGGTGAAGGTCAAAGAGTCTGATATTCCGAAGACGGCATTCAGGACTCGCTATGGTCATTATGAGTTTCTCGTGATGCCATTTGGAGTGACCAATGCACCAGCCATATCCATGAACCTGATGAACCAATTTTTCCGAGAGTACCTACACAGGTTCATTGTCATATTCAACGATGACATCCTGGTGTATTCTAAGAGTCAGAAAGAACACACTGAACATTTGAGGATTGTCCTGGAGACTTTGCGACAGCATAAACTCTATGCCAAGGACAGCAAGTGCGAGTTTTGGCTAAATCAAGTCGGATTTCTCAGGCATATCGTTTCAGGCGAAGGAATCTCTGTGGATCCAGTTAAAGTATCAGCAGTAAGCGAATGGCCGACACCAAAGACAGTGAAAGACATTCGAAGTTTCTTGGGATTAGCGGGATACTACCGAAGATTCATAGAAGGCTTTTTGAAGATTGCAACACCCCTGACCAAGCTCACATGTAAAGATGAAGCATTCGTGTGGTCAGAAGCATGCGAACAGGCTTTCGTAGAACTCAAGTCAAGATTGATATCAGCGCCTATTCTCGTAATACCGGATCAATCTGGAGGTTTCGTAGTGCATTGCAATGCATCCGGTAAGGGATTAGGATGTGTTCTATACCAGCATGGAAAAGTTGTAGCTTATGCATCAAGACAGTTGAAAATTCATGAGCGTAATTATCCAATGCATGACTTAGAGTTGGCAGCTATTATATTTGCACTGAAGATTTAGCGTCATTATCTTCTTGGAGAACGGGTAGATATATATATAGACCACAAAAGTCTGAAGTATGTGTTTACTCAGAAAGAGCTGAATCTGCGGCAGAGAAGATGGCTAGAACTTATGGCGGGCTTCGATATCAACCTACAATATCATCCAGGGAAGGTGAATGTAGTTCCTGATGCACTTAGTCGCCAGCCACTATCAATGAATATCACCGCACAGTGGAAGCTACAACAAGATTTGCACAAGATGGAGATTGAAGTGGTTATGCCAGGTAATATTTCAGAGTTGATGAATTTACAAGTTCAATCTACAATTGTCAATCAGATCAAAAAAGCTCAAGCAAGTGATGCCAAGTTGCAAAAGATCAGAGAATAGGTAGAAACTGGACTTTGAACAGACTTCATCATTCATGAAGACAGATCTTTGAGATACAGAAGCAGATTGTATGTACCACATGGTTCTGTTCGGGAAGAGTTGACGAAAGAAGCTCACAGCTCTCCATACTCAGTACACCCTGGTGGTACAAAGATATACAAAGATCTGCGGCAACATTACTGGTGGCATGGAATGAAACGTGAAGTAGCCAGAAGCGTAGCCAAATGCTTGATGTGTCATCAAGTAAAAGCTGAACATCACAGGACTGCTGGTTTACTTCAGCCGTTACCTATTTCAGAATGGAAGTGGCAACACATCACCATGGACTTCGTGAGTGCACTTCCTCGCAGCACGAAAGGTAACGATGCGGTATGGGTTATTGTGGATCAACTCATAAAGTCGGCTCACTTCATCCCATTTCGAGTTGGCCAATCTACCGAGACACCAGCAAAGAAGTACATGGAAGTAAGTCTGAATCTAAATAAGATTTAACTTTTCATAGTGTACTATTTCTGATACCCATGAACTCATGCAGGAGATTGTGAGATTACATGGAGTACCGGTTTGCATTGTCTCCGATCGTGACACCAGATTCCGATCGTAGTTTTGGCAGAGTCTGTAAGATAGCTTGGGAACGAGTCTGAATTTCAGCACAGCTTATCAACCACAAACAGATGGTCAGTCTGAGCGAACGATTTAGATCCTTGAAGACATGCTAAGAGCGTGTATGTTAGACTTCGGAGGATCGTGGTGTAACATTTCCAAAATAATAAAATATTATTTTCGGGAATTTTTATAATTTAATATTATTTTAATGAATATTTTAATATTCGGATATAATTAAATACAAATAAATGGGGGAAAATTTTGGAAAATTTTGGAAAATTCTAAAATAGGGTATTTTATGGAATTATGCCAATTTAAAGTTTTTAAGACTAGTTATATGCTAATTTAGTGTTAATCGCGATTAAAAATCGCTAATTGGATTTTTAGCATTTTTGTGCAAAAATGTGCACATATCATTTTTACACTTGTTACACTTGTGTTACATTTTTTGTTGCCATGGTTCATTTGGATTCACTATTTGAGTGAGAAGAAAAGAAAAGGGAAAGAAAAAGTATGTGATGATGAGAGAGAGAGAGAACAAGTCAACCCTCACCTTTTAAACCATGCCCCCATCATTTCCCTTCTCATTTTCTCTCCCCTCTCCCATTGAGCTGCTGCTGCCCTCTCCCCCTCACTCTCCCTCTTCATAAAACCCCAGAACCCCAGATCCACCATGAAATCCAACCCAAAACCCCAGATCCACCATGAAATCCAACCCAAAACCCCATTCCCACTTCACAAAACTTACTCCCAAGCTCACTAGCTACACATTGAACCTAGCAAGATTGGATTTGGAGGACTTTGAGCAACTCAAGAATTTTCTTGAGTTGCCAAAGGAGGTAATTTCTGCACCTATTAGAGTAGTATCTCATTTCTTGTGCATCAATTCTAGTTTCATATCGATATTGTGTCATTTTGTGGACTTTAGAGATTTCTAGTTAGGGTTTAGGGTAAAACTGAAATCAAAGATGGAATTGAGGATTGTGGTGACCTTAGAACCCCTTATGTGATGCTAATTTGAACCCAAACCTAGAGCTAGAACCAGAATACAGAATTACGGAACCGATATCGGAAAAACTGGAAATCTGGGAGTGTTTTGTGGAATCTGCTATCACCCCGAGACCCTAAAAATGAAACTGAGTTGGCAGTGAGATGTGCAGGCATTATAGAACCACCACACCAAACCCTAGCCCCCAACTCTAAACTGAGGCCGCCAATTAATTCCTTCTGGCCGCAAATTGCGGCCAGAGCAGGGTGGATCTGCCTCGTTTTGCGTGCATGCCCCCATTTCCTCTATTCTTGACCCTGGGTATGTCTAGTTTTGACTGATTCCATCTAGGGTGAAATCTGGGATGATTTTCCTATGTTGGTGCATGATTTGAGACTTGTTTTAGCATGGATTTTGGTATTTGGTGTTTCGTTCCTGTCGGGTGGCGTTTGGACGTCAACGACAGGTGGATGTTGATCGTGTTTACATGCGAAGCGATATGTTTTTACCTATGCGAGTAGTGTGTGCTGTTTTGGTTTCCGATGTGATTTTCATGTGCTTTAGCATTGTGATATACTTGTAGGTACCCCGCGTGATGTTGAGGCAAAGGAGATGAAGATGGCGACATCGGCTTTGGCACACGAGAAGCAGGTGAGTAGATTATATCTACGGGGAGAAGTCGGGTGGATGGCGTATAGCACCCCCGCAGTCCGTGGTGATGTATACGAATACGTATACACACATATATTTATTATGTGTTGTTTAGGGTTATTGATGGTAATAATGGATTATTGGTGATAAGGATGTATTGGTTGAGTAGTGCGAAACCCTAGAATAGTGGTCGCACCCACACTCACACATACACGCATACTTGCATACATTCTTTCATATATCTGTGCGCATATGGTGGTGTATATCTACACATGGGTATGGGACTATGTGTTTATATACGGGTTTTGAGGATGATACGTAGGATTGAGATGAGTCGATGAGATTCGATTGAGGCCGTGAGATTTGGCGACATGACAGAGTTCGTATTGGAGATGCGATATGATGGTAGTGATGCTTGTCATGTGATGATATAGTATGATATCGACTCAGATTTAGGTGGTTTCCATACCCCTCTCTTTTGACTTGACTGTGGGTTCGTAGTTCGCATAGTGGGCGTTAGACTAGACCCGAGTCATACCTATTTCAAAACTAACGAATCGGGGATATTTTTAAAGATAAGCAAAAAGGTTTATACGGATATTTAAAAAGGCGCATCTTTTCTTAAAACACCGTAGCCTTATTTTACCAAATGCCCTGATTCGTCTTATTTCAAAAGGCAAGGTTGCATGATATATTTAGTGGGGCAGGTTCTCTACTGTTGCGTTGATTATTCGATTCCGCATATTCCTGCTATTCGCATTGCTTGCATATGTTTATCGCTATATTATCATCATGCTGTTAGGACACCAGCACCATTATCGATGATGCGTATGTTCCACGTACACTATTTGCCGGCTCACACACTTCATCATCGATAATTGCCAAGCCACTACACTGTAGTACTGTTGCATTCATGATATGATCTTTGCATGGTATATTGTACACTTATACCTGTATACAAACATAGATGATTCAGACTTGATTAGAGATTTGGGAACCGCAAGATGTTCTTCAAACTGATTCGTTTAAAAGAGCGGTTCCCCTCGACATGTGCACATTACTATTCCATGTTGCATGACGTATGATATGCTTACCTTTCTTACATGTCGCATACATGATGCTTTCTGATTATACGCATTGAGATACGTTGTTTCCATGATATTTCTGGTTTTGGGAACCGTGTGTTTTAAAGAGAATATATAATTGTTTTAAAAACCCGGTTACCCTTGATATGATATTTCGGTGCGTCCACCATGTGTTTTCTCGGTACTGAGAGCGACATGTGAAACCCGATTCGAGGAGGCGGATGAGGCCGATTGCGGGTACATGGTGGACCCGGTATGGTACCCCGGGGCGAGAACGGTTTCGCTGTGCAGTAGACGGTGAGCCCGGCGGAGGGACCACTACCTACCGGTGATTGGTTGGACCTGGCGGTTATCCGGAGGATACTGACCAGAGTCGATAGATGGATATGGGCGTACTGCCGGGGCCGAGGGCTGATACCGCAGACGGAGCCCGTGGGCCGATCCGGACTGACGGAGCCCGATATATGAGGATTTACGTGCCGATACTGGGCACAGTTTTCATGATGTTTTCGAGTGTCAATGCTAGGCACTCCGGTTCCATGATTTTGACGTGTCGCGAGGGACACAGATGATTTATATCCTCATATTTCTATGCACATGCTTCATGATATTTACATGCATGATGGTTATTGTCATTGGGTGACGAGTGGACAGGATCCACGTACATGCAGATTGATTACATTGATCATACCTCATATTTATGATATGCTATTACCTGAGGCACTGGCACGAGCACTTGGCACTACACTCATGTATAGAGATTACATTGCCAGTTTAGTATGCTTCACATATATTCATATTGAGGTTTATTTATATCTGATCGTATTGACCTAGGATGGGTCATGCATTCGATTTCTGCTTGTAGATATTTTCTATTCACGAGTTGGCAACTCACCCCCGTTGTGCCCCAGTTCTTGCAGGTTTGCCGTACAGATTCCATAGCGGCATTTCTGGCACACTGCTTCCTTGGGTGACTTGCTTGGATAGGTGGGTTCTTTTGTATCAGATCCGCCATTGCTCCTGTATTATTCATTGTATCTAGAATTTCCATCAACCAAAACTTGTATATTGTTCCAGACTTAGAAAACAGTGTTGTATTATTTCGACCTTAGAGTCGCGCTAGTAGTATTACGGTTTTCTGGCTGTTTTGAATTTCTTTTTGGGTTTTGATTCTCGCCCTTTGGCGTTGTATATTATTATTGCTTGCGTGGTTGTGACCGTCGATTGACGAAGAGCTAGCTCTCGCTTGGGGATGCCTTTTATCAGTTCATATATATTATTCTTGTTGTACCCCGTTCGGGGCCAGTTTTTACAAAGGAAACTCTGCCAAAAATTTTAGGAAAAATTACACATTTTAAAAATTCATATTCGGCTTAGTTATTTAAAAACTTGATTTTTAAACATGTTTTCTTTACCTCTTAAAACTAGTTTTCCCTATTTACTCCTTAAATAGTTTTAGATTTCTGGGCTTTTGGCTTACTTGGATCAGATGGAGTCCTATAGACTTCATAGGATTCAAGGGCCAGTCACGTGCTCTTTCGGGTCGTGACACATGGAAAGATCACCTACATCTTGTGGAGTTTTCATTCAACAACAGCTACCAAGCGAGTATTGGAATGGCACCGTTCGTAGCTCTCTATGGAAGGAAGTGTCGTTCACCATTAAGTTAGGATGACATCGGAGATAAGGAACTCCTTGGACTAGAGATAATCGTAGCAACTGTGGATGTAGATCGCACGATCAGAGAAAGAATGCGCATAGCCCAAGATCGACAGAAACACCGGGCTGATGCAAAACGCCGACACTTGGAGTTCCAACCGGGAGATCATGTGTTCTTAAAGATCTCTCCAAACCGTGGAGTGATTCGCTTTGGAAAGAGGGGTAAGCTCAGTCCGAGATTTATTGGACCGTTCGACATACTCGAACGAGTCGGAGAAGTGGCATTCTGTTTGGCTCTTCCACCCTCATTGGAAGGAGAACATAATGTGTTTCACATATCCCAGCTTCGAAGATATGTGAGCGACCTCAGCCACATCCTTGATCACTCCGAGCTCACTGTACAGACAGACTTATCTTGTGAGCAGCAACCCGTTGAAATCCTGGACAGAAAGGTAAAGTCACTTCGGAACAAGGAAGTAAACTTGGTTCGAGTGATGTGAAGAAAAGATTCACCGGGAGAATCAACGTGGGATTGTGAAGACGACATGCGTGCAAGATACCCTTACTTGTTTGTAAATTAGTTCTTAGATATTTGTAAATTTCGAGGACAAAATTTTTATAAGGAGGGTAGAATGTAACGACTCTATTTTAATGTACAAAATTTTTAAAGTTAATGACTAAATGGAGTATTTGCAAGCCTGGGTATACTTTAGTATTATTTTGTTTGGAAAACAACAAGAAATAGCTTGTAGCTCATTGGTAAAGCCTTGTACTGCAGTAACATAGCCCCTGTGTTCAAATCCCCCCAGCCACATATTATTTTTGCTGATTTTTCTATGAAACTTTTTGGAAGCCCAAAAGTTTACACGTACAATACACGTAAAATGAAAAGTCACTGAAAACAAACATGTGAAAAATATCATATGAATAGACCACGACACGTGGCACCAATCCCAAGCCCCACCTCAACCAAATGATCGGCGAAGATTGCATATTGGCCAATGCTGTGGGGCCAAACCGATGGTAATGCCCCCATATTTTGAACCCTAAACCCTTGGCCTCCCCCCACTACCCTAGTACTGTTTGAATTTCCTGAAAATTAACAGAGGATTAAAATCACCCATTAATCCAATGTTTAAATGCATTTTAATTCCATTCTTCAATTCTCAAAAGCCTAATTTCTCCTATAAATACAATATCACACTCTAGCCCTCTCCATTCTGAAATCCATTATCAAAAATCCTCAAAATTTTCCAAGTCAAAGAAGTGTACAGGTGGAGTTGGCCCAAGGTCACCTTCCGGCAACGATTCAAGAAGATTCCGGCGATCCCACGACTCCACGAAACTTTCAAATTCTTCCCATACCACCCCTCTCTCTTTTCAAACCGTAAGTCCCCTCTCTTCTATTCTTTTCACATCTCAAAACTATCTTTTTTCATTTGACGTCGGTAAGTGGAGTTACCTGGCTTTTAAATTCTATTATCTTAAAATAACAATTTTTCTTAGGAAACAATTATTCAAATTATTATACCTTACTTGTTAAACATTAACTAAAATCTTAGAAATCAATTTCACTATAAAACTCCATGTAAAATAATTTCTATTACACTTTTACGGTTAAATACCACAAACTTTATATTCGGCATCTTTTATCATATTTGCTTGTATTATGTTTAGAAAAATCTCACGAGATAATGACCTACCTCTCACAACACACATCTTAACATAGCACGATTGCTTGAAAACAATATTTTGGGACAAATACGAATTTACATTTAAATACCATAAACTATTAAAAACCGTATTCTTTAAATTGTTTTAAATTAAATTCCTTACGATTACGTCTTTACAACCCACTTTTGGGGAATCCGATTTGGTTGGTGCGGGTTATCGCACATCCATCGGACTAGTAGGGCGAGATGCAGACCTCCTCACGGAGTATACGATCTCGATGGAATTTTTAATATAATTTTTAAGAAAACGTGAATTTCTATTTAATAAATAAATTCTATGTTTAATAATTATATATATATATATACACACACACACACACACTATCAAAATATTTATTTTATATTTATATAAATTGCATGTTTTCTAAACACAAGAATCACAAGTTTCATGAAAATACCAACAAGAATTCATACAAGTCAAATTTATATAAAAATACCATATATTATTAAAGCTAGGTATTTATTCACTAGAATACCTCACTTTTCAAAATTACATCCATGAAAACCCTAAACACGATAAATAAATACTTGAGATTTATTCTGAAAGTATACTAAAACTATTTTTCATAAAACCCCCTCAAGTTATATTAATTTACATTAAGGACCCTACTAAGTATAGGTTTAAGCGGGACCAATTCTCTTAAGCCTCAGGGAGCCGGAGAAAGTGGGTGCTTACCTATTTAAGGTAGGAAACTAAAACGGGGTTATCAATGGTAATTGGCTTGGAAAAATTCACAAATCCTGCCGTCCATGGGCAGCAGTTACCGATAACTCCAAAACCTAATTCAGGAATCCAATTCTATTTAAGTGTCTGACTCAGACAGAGTCTCGGTCTAATCTGAATACAATTCCAACCTACATCCAATTCAAATATAACTCCAATACAACATAAATCCATATATACTGGAACTTGAACATGAATACCAGAATACTATCAAATATCAATATGACTTAACTGGACCGAACCATGGATATATATTGACTTGACTGCATGACTATCCGTTTATATCCTTATCCGTTTACATGAGCAATTTATACCATGGTTTCGGCAAGTCTTATACAACAAATCAATACAATCAATACAATATGCATTACGGGGTTTTAAGGGGTAGACTGGTACGGAATGTGTTAAAAGTGGCACGATGATGGTCTCTATAATACACCTAACATAAACATCCGTTGCCGTTGTCTCGTGGGTTTTGACGGGGCCTAGTACTCCTGTAACAACTCCAATTTCAATGTATATAAAATTGTTTAAAAGTTAATGTATAATTGGGGTATTTGCAATCCTGTGAATGCCATAAGAAATTGTTTTGCTTTTGAACAGCAAGAAATAACTTGTAGCTCATTGGTAAAACCCTGCACTGTTGTCACGTAGCGCCTGTGTGTTCGAATCCAATCAGCCACATAATCTTTTTAATTTGATTTCTTTTAATATTTTAGAAGTCCAAGAGTTTGCACGTGCACTGCACGTAAAATGAAGAGTCATACTTAAAATAAACAGGTGCAAATTAGTACTCAGACCGATTTGGACACGTGGCCTCAATCCAAGCCCCCGCCCCAAGAATCTGACCGGCAAGAATCCCCCATAGGCCGGCACCGCCGGTCCAACCAAGTCCAAACCCCATTTTTTTTGAAAACCATAGACCCTTGGACTACCCCCATAACTCCAGTATTGTTTATTTTCTCTGCACATTTACAGAGAATAATAAAACCCCTTTAAATCCCATTTTAATGCATTTTTCATCACCTCTAAACCCTAATTTTCCCTATAAATACCCACTCCAGTTTACACCCCTCTCACTCAGAATTCTATTACAAAAACTATACCAAATTCCCAAGTCTTTTAGTGTACAAGTGGAGTTAGCGAAAGATGAAGCTCCGACGAACTTCCGAGGAGATTCCGGCGACGAAACGATGCCCCGATGCCTTCTGTAGTTCCCTCTCTCTCCCCTCTAGTTCAAAAGATAGTAAGTCCCATCTCCCCCTCTCTTCTTCTTCTTTAAAAATTTACATTTCCAAAACCCGACGGAAGCGGAGTTAATCCGACTTCCGATTCGGTTTTCCTTTAAAACTATACTTTTCTTAATCAAGAAAATACCATACTCTCACATATTGATTAAAAAACATTAATAAACCAATTAAAACAAGTTTCACCTCAAAAGAATTATTTTTGTGTCTTTTATCGCACTTTTACAGAAAAATATCACATACTTTACATTTCGACATAATTAACATGTTCCTTGCTATACCTTTAGATAACTCACAAGGTAATGACCTACCTCATCACAACATACATCTCTATCATAGCACGATGAAGTTTGGGACAATAGAATACGGGAAAATACGACTTTACAAATAAATACTTTAAACTTACAAAACCGTTTTCTATAAAAAGGTGTATTAAACATTTCCATGCAATTATACCTCTACAACCCATTTTGGCGACCCCGTTTGGGATGGTGCGGATTATCACACATCTTCGGGCCTAATAGAGCGAGATGCAGACCTCCGTAAGGAGCATTCGATCTCGATTGAATTTTTATACATTTTTCTTTAGAAAATGAGATTTCTACAAGAAAATAAATAAATTATTTTCATTAAATATATATATCTATTATCAAAATATCTACTTTAATTATATAAATATTCCAAGTTTTCTAAATCAAAGGAATCACTATTACTTGAAAATACCATCCAAATACTACACAAATACATTATTTCAAGAAAATACCATATACTATGAAATTAGGTTCTACTCACTAGAAATTTCACATCTATAAAATATACATCTATGAAAATCCTAAAGACGATAATTAAATGCTTGAGGAATATTTTGAAATTATGCTAAAACTATTTTTACATAAACCCCCCTCAAGTTATACTAAATCACAATAAGGACCCTAGTAAACATAGGTTTAAGCAGGACCAGTCTCTTGAACCTCAGGGAGCCGGAGATATGGGTGCTTGTATATTTAAGGTAGACAATCTAACAAATGGTGTTATCAACACGGTAATTGTCTTGGAAAAAGACACAAATCCTGCCGTTCATATGCAGCAGTTACCGATAACATCAAAAGTAATTCAGGAATTCAAGTTCTTTTTAAAAGTGTCTGGCTCAGACTGAGTCTCAATCTAATCAATCTGACTTGAATACGATTTAAGTATAAACTACAATACAACATGAATTCATGAATCCATCTATTCAATCTATATCAATTTATATTGACTGAACCGAATCATGGATATACTCCGTCTACATGACTCTCCATTTACATCCATTCCATTTACTGATATCATGGTTTCGGCAAGTCATCCATATACAATTTACAATACAAGGCTTACAATACAAACAATACAAATAAGACATCGCGGGGTTTATAAGGGGTAAATTGGTACGGAAGGTGTTAAAAGTGGCACGAGACTGTAACCATAATACACCTAACCTGAATCTCCATTGCCATTGTACTGTGGCTGAACGGTTCCTTGTGCTCTGTATACCTTAATCTCCGGAATAGTGGGACTCCTCTCGTATACACTGTCATTTTCTGTACCAAGTTACAAACAACAGTGTTAACAATATAATACAACTTTAAAAGTTACATTCTCTTTCTGTCTATTCTGTCTATACTTATTCTTTGGGACTTACCGAGTGATTGTTCGCTGACGACATTTCTTTTCTTCTTTCTTTGGAATGTTGTCAGGTGGATCGGACCTTCGGGAGACAGAGCCCACCAGCGAGGATTTGGATCAACTAGCCTTTGACCCGGAGCTCTAGTTTACTTGTACATTTCATTTTCATTTCTGTTATGCCATTGTTTAGGCATTGCTTTCATTCCATGTATTTTCATTTCAGTTGTATTGTAAAAAGAATGTTTAATAAATAAAGTTGATGTTCATTACATCTTGTCTCTTGTGTACTTACTTTATATTGCTTAGATACGCTTAGCGTATTTACTTCTGAGTAAATACGTAGCGGACCTCGTTGCGGTCTCTGCCCGTACACCGGGAAGCGGGGCGTGACAACTCCATATACCTTAGTCCACGGAGCAAGTTGGACCCCTCTCGTATACACTGGCACATTCTGTACCAAGCTACAAACAACTACGTTAACATAACAAACACAATTATATATACTTTATCTGTTCCATTCTTCTTTATCTTTTGGGACTTACCGAGCGATTGTTCGCTGACGACATTCCTTTTCCCTTCTTTCTTTGGAATGTTGTCAGGAGGACCCGACTCTCTGGAGATCGAGCCCAGCCAGGACGATTTGGAGCAGTTCATTGAGGACCCAGAGCTCTAGTTCACTTGTATATACTTTTACTTTCAGTTCATGCCATTGTTTAGGCATTGCTTTCCAGCATTGTATTTACTTTCCAGTTGTAGGTAAAGAAATGTTTAATCAATAAAAAGTTGTTGTTTATTTATATCTCTTGTCATTTCTTGTGTATATTTTTTATATTGCTTATTTACGCTTAACATGTTTACTTCTGAGTAAACACGTCGCGGGTTTCGTCACGTCTTCTTACCCGTTCTCTGGGAAGCGGGGCGTGACACCACCAAAGCTCCTGCAAAACGACTGAGTCGGGTCCATTCAACCGCATGAGCATCAACCGATCCACCGCGGAAAGAAGTTCCCCAAGAAACTCTGAGTAAAAACCGCTTAGATGATCGGCTTCGTCAAACAATTATTTTCCACCAGCCACCACTTTCTAGCATAGTCAATCATCTGGATGCGTACCACATCCACCCTCTTCTCGTCCAGGATCTGAGCAGCAACTAACAAGTTCTCCGTATCCACAAGCCACTGCACCGCCTGTTTAGTTCCTTCAATCCCGTGAAATTTGCCGAATTAAGCTTCATGAATTCCGCAACAGTACCCTCATGCTGAAACTGCTTAGGACTGCCACCCTCTCAACTATCGTGGTTGCAGTCTATTGGGCTGTCTTCAAGCCCTCCTAGAAAGCCTCATCCTGTAGCTGATTCAGTTCAATCTGGTATTGTTGATTCTCCAACATGCCGCTTATGACCCCAAGTAATGCAGTATTATCAGCAGGTGGAGTAGGTTGATTCCTTCTAGCCATATCTCTGAAGTCAAAAAAAATGACGAGGATCAGTAACGGAAACAAGATCCAATAAAATAAGGATTCAATAAACAATAGATTCAAGGACAACAAGACAGTAAATGTGGTAAGACATGTTCCTAAAAATCAAGGGTTTCAAGGTCAATATATTGGGTACAATACCCAGCTACAAATTGAACCAATCACAGCTAACCTAAACCTATGCTATGATACCAACAAAACCTTGTCACTCCCCGCTTCCCAATATACGCAAATACGGGAACGTAAGTCGGCCAGCCATATTACCTACGGTAAGAAAATATCTTTCCATAGTCACATTAAAGCAGTCAAGCAGTAATCAAGCACAATAAAAATATATAACTAACCATCACATGTCCAATATGCCACAATAAAACAATAACAATAACAATAATAACGAGTCGATAGCGGAAGTAATGAATAATGATCAATTCACAAGATCCAAGGAAATAGGAATAGCGATATGCAAAACCTGTCCCTTATGGGATCACAATAAAATCCAATAAAAGTGCAATAGTAGGGGAAAAAACTAAATCATAGCCAATAACTAGATCAATGGAATGCTCCTCACTGATCAACAACCTTTTCGAAGTACTCACGATCCTCCTGTGCTAAAATCAAGGTGTTTGGGCCATGCAAAACCCAGACATCTGTGCATCATAGATAACATAATAATAATGTAACCAAAAATATATTATAATATCAGTATACTGAAACTAGTGCCATATGAGTACAATAGACATGAGCAATGTATGTGCGATAACAGTCAAGATATAGCAATCAATCAGTTCATATAAGTTCTATAGGTTCATGTCACTAAGTTATCTATTCTACAGGTATTTGAAACAATTAATGCAATTCTCAATGTAACTCAATAGTATCCCGTACGTGCCCGGAACCACGGTGTCATGACTCTCGGGGATGAATCCAAGATGTGCCTCTATGAAGTAAAACAATGTCAATATCTGGACGAAGCATCATCATTCCGGAGCCCGTAACTCGTATAAACTGATTAGTCTTTAGCAATCAATCCCACAAAGTTACAATTCGGTTTCCATTATTGATTTCGCCTTTTCCCCAGGTTTCAATTCATGTCAAGTATCAATGGTATGCTACATAATACCAACACAATAATAAGCATGTACATGTACATATCATGTCTATCTAGACAATAGATCAATCAATCAATATCGGGATTTGTTGGCATTTCGGTAAGCATCACAATTTAGGTGTAGTGTCATGATAGCAATAATCAATAGTCCATCAATCATGGTTTCATATAAACAATCAATAGTATGTGTAGGAATATAGTACTCTAGCAATTAACGAATAACATAGGCAATCAATTTATTTACAATATCATGATCAGGTCAGGTAGCATATCTAGTCGATGTTAATCGTGTACTCGTGAAAATGTTTACCTGTCAGTTTCATATCAGTTTTAAATATCAATTTCAGCAATTTTGTTCACAAGACGTCTGCAGTAGACGTTTTGTCACTGTAGCATACGTCTGGAGAGAGACGTCCGGTCTACCTCAAGTTCTATTCCATATGTCTGTAAGAGACGTCTGATACCTGCAGAAGATGTCTGGTGGAGATGTCTCTAGTGCAATTCAAGTTCTGAAAAATAAATGTAAAGATATCTTGTCATTGTAGACAGACGTCTTGTCCCTATAGCAGACGTCTAGGGGGACGTCTCTTGTTCAATTTTAGTTTCTGTAAAGTTACCATAGAGACGTTCCGTTTACCGTAGCAGACGCCTCTATAGGATATTACCTGAAACGTAAAGACTATCAAAATTACGGTTTCGATCAGTTATCTATGTAGGTGATAATAGTTAATGTTTCGTTGATTATTTTGGATTCCATACAGCAATTAACAATGTTTAAATATTATCCTTATCGATATACATCAAGTATTAACAAAGGTCAAGTTTTCCGACATATCGCAATTCCGATCTCGATATATAGTTGATTAGGGTTAAACTCTGATATAGATATAAAAATTAAACACTATAATTAATGTTACGTCAGATCTAATCCGATCGTAACTAGAATGTAGCAAGATCTAAATATACTTTCCTCTCACGACGATCTTGATAACAATGATGATGAAAGATAATGCTTGAACCCACGCTAATCTACGCTAGGATGAGTTCAGTGTTCCTAGAAGCAGCCACCAGGAAGACGATGTTGTGGAGAAGGAGAAAGCAATGGCAACAAGAAAACTGAATCGATAGCTTGGTGCTTGGATCAATGAAGATGTTGGTGGCGAAGGTGTCGGCTAGGGTTAGGGTTCGGCTAAGATGGGAGAGAAAGGTTAGGGTTTTGGGAAAAGAATTAATTTGGAGAAAAATAGCATATGCATTTTTACCTGAGGGTTTAAATAAGATAGGTTAATTTACATGCAGGTCGGATATTCTATTAGTCTTACAATAAATATCATGACCAATAATAACAATAATCAATAAATCCAATGATGATCCAAACCAATGCAATTTATCAATAAACCCCATAATACGATAAAATCTCATGGCATACAACTACATCCATTAATCAAACAATTTTAAATAATCATAAAATCAATCATCATAACATTATTCTATCGAATTATCATACGATAGTTTTAGGGTGTTACAACAGGCGTGGCCCGTATAGGGAAGGTTGGGCCAACTAAAAATGGTTTTGGGCGGCTCCAAGTCGGCCAATAGGGTTGGGATTCGTGTCGGGTGTTTTGTCGGGTGTTTAGTTTAGTACAAATAGTCCATTTTCATATATCTTTTTCGTTAAAACTTTTCGTAACTCCGTGTATCGCTCGTGAGGACTATTAAGATTCCAAAAACGACATTTAATAAAATAATTGGGATACAAGGATTCGAACTCGTGGGCTATGGGATAATAGTGTAGAGGCTTAATCAGTGGGCTACAAGATATTTCTTGCATATATTTAACAAGAATTAAATATATACCGTTGCTCGAAAAGGAAACGGGCTTAGCTAAAAGAAAAGAAAGGAATCAAATGGGCTATTTTTGCTTGGGTTTTGGGGTTTTGAAAAATTATAGAATATGCAAAAATAGATGAAGGTATAAATAACATATTTAATAGAAAAAGGTAATATATGGAAAATACCAAAAAACAAAAAAACACAGTCGAAAAATAATATGAAGGTATAGAGATTTTAGGGTCGTTACATCCTACCCTTCTTAAAAATAATTTCGTCCTCGGAATCACTCAAAAAAGATATTGCAGCAGAGCAAGGAAACATGGTTGGATAATGCAGCTGCATTTCGTCGTCGCGCTCCATCGATCCGTACTCTGATCGATATGAAGCTGTGCCACTGAAGAAGATTGCAAGTGAATCAAAATAGAAGAACGAGAGGATTATTGATGCGGGGTAGCGGATACTCGAATATTACCCTCCATTGATGAAAGTTGGGGATAGCGGAGAAGGTCTGGAGTTAAAAAAAATAGTTCAAGGATACAAAGCAGTTCTAAGAGATGCAAATGGAAAAGAGTGGACGGAATTTAATGAATCAAAAGTTGGAAATTGATTTTCAAGGAAGTCGAAATAGAAGTTCAAGATTGATTCAAGGAATAGGATGGGATTCAAAGGAAAGTTGAATGTAATAGTTGAATTTCACAATTCTTGTATATATTGCTTACGATATTCATGTAGAACTGGCCTGCATGGGACACCAATAAAATCTTTCATGCCCCGCTTCCTAAAAGAGCGGTAACGGCACGTGACAAGCCCACGACGTATTTGTTCCGAGAGGGTACTTTCTCAAAACAAATACGCTAAGCGTAGAGTAAGTAGTATAAAAAGACAAGAAATGACATGATAATGAAAATCCAACTTTATATATTCACATTCTTATCCTTTTTGGGAGACTTATTGAGCGCAAGTTCGCTGACGGGTATTCCACCCATCTCTTTGTTTCTTGCAATGTTCGTCAGGTCATCCTGGAACTGAGGAGGTGGAACTGACAGAAGAAGGGTAAAACCATGATTACTACCATTTCGCTTCTGAAGCCGATTTTTAGTTTTCTTTCCAACTTTCATTTTCAGTATGCCACTTGTTTAAGCACTTTATATTTATGTTTCTTGTTTCAGATATCATGTATCAGTTTAAACTCTGTAAAGTTTGGAATGTAAATATATAAATTTGAATTTTCATTATCAGGTCTTTTCTTGTCTTTTTATACTGCTTACTTTATACTTAGCGTATTTGTTTTGAGAAAGTACTCTCTCGGAACAAATACGTCACGGGTTTGTCACGTGTCGTTACCCGCTTTTTTGGGAAGTTGGACGTGACAAGCGGGATTCTCCTATTGATAAGCAGTTTGAGATCTATATTAATGATGTTGAATGTCATGCACGTAGCTTACACATGTTTGGAAATTTTGTAAGCGTTCATGTAATTGGGAGGCTCATTTAGTAGTCATTTTTTACTTCAAGATGTACAACTAGCTGAATTGATAATATTCCGAGCCGATTGCTAAATGTATATCATAATGATGTATCTGGATATCATTTAAAGAATAAATAAAGTTAGTATCTCGTGGCGCAAAAAAAATTGTTATGAACAATCTCAGAATAAATTTATATAATTGCCATTTATAATCTAGACTGCTTAATTTATTAGGTCAAAATAAGATGAAAGAGAAGGCAAAGAGGTGCTAATAGCATAATGTTAGACTAGAAAACAAAATAAGATGAAATAAAAAGTAATGAGCTGGATATATCTTGTAACTCAAGATAGGTTTAGTTTAGTTTTTGTGTTACGATTATAATTTTAGGTTGTTAGGATTATTGGTTATCAATTAGTTTATATATTTTCTTATCAAGCCATGAGAGCAAATGACTTGATCTAAAATTGATGTTCATTTTTATTTTTTAGGTTATCTATCCAAATCAAGTAAATTCTATATCAATATGCGTTTAGAGTTTCTATCTCTCTTTTGAATTAACGACATTAGTGTCACGACCCGAAATGGCACGTAACTGGCACTTGAATTATATGAAGTCTATAGGACCCCATCTAATTCAAGTAAGCCAAAAATCCCAGAAATCTAAACCATTTTAAGGAAGAAGTGAAGGAAAACTTAATTCAAACAAGTGGTTTTAATAACATAAGCCGAAGTATGCATTTTTAAAATCTCAAGTCTTTTCTGAAAATTTCGGCAGAGTTTCCTTTGTAAATACTGGCCCCAAACGGATACAAACATACATAATATGAATAAAGGCATCCCAAACGGGAGCTAGCTCTTCGCCAAAAGGCGGTCACAACCATGCAAGTAATATAATATACAGCGCCGAAGGGCGAGAATCAAAACTCAAAAAGGAAACCCAATATCATCAAGAAAACTATAATAATACAGCACGCGACTCTAAGGTCGAAAGAATACACAACTGGTCTTCTAATTCAATAAATAATACAAGTCTGGTTGATGGAGTTTCTAGATACAACAGAATATAATAAAGTACAATGGTGGTCATGATGCAAGTGAACCCACCTACCAAAGCAATCACCCGAAAAGGAGCAGTGTGCCAGCAAAGCCGCAACGAACCTGTACGGCAAAACCTGCAAGAAACTGTGGCACAACGGGGGTGAGTTACCAACTCGTGAGTAGAAAACATCACAGAGCAGAAATTGTATGTATGACTCAATCCTAGGTCAATACGATCAGTAATATATATCCTCAATATGATAAAATCTGAAGCATGATAAGGTGGCAAGGGTAAACATCTATACATAAGTGTAATACCAAATGCTCGTGTCGGTGCCTCAGGTAGCAACATATCATAAATATGAGGTATCATCAATGGAATCAGTGTCAACTATATCATGAAGGTAATACTATGATATCTAGGGTGACCGTATCAGTATAGGTGTCAACTATATACTCAAGTCTGTAAGTATGTGGATATCATCCAACCATGTAATCAATGCTTGTATGCATGTGGATCTCGTCCACGTGTCAACCAATGACACAACAATATCATGCATGTAAATATCATAAAAGCATATGCATGAAAATATGAGGATATAAATCAGCGTGTGTCCCTCGCGACACATCAAAATCATGGAACCCGATTGTCCAGCATCGACACTCGAAACATCATGAAACCCGTGTCCAGCATCGACACGTAAATCTTCATATAGCTCAGGCGCCGCATCATCAGATCGGCCCTCAGGAGCCACATAATCTGGTCGGCCCTCATATCCATCTCACTACTCCGGTCGGTATCCTCCGGATAACCGCCGAGTCCAAATACTATCATCGGTAGGTAGTGCTCCCCTGCCAGGCTCACCGTCTAACAATACGAGTCTTCTTGCCCCGGAGTACCTTACCGGGTCCACCATGTACCCGCAGACGGTGCCTACCGCTCCTCGGGTTTCACATATCACACGTCTCAGAACCGAGAAAACGCATGGTGGATGCACTGAAATATCTTATCAAGAGAAACCCGGTTTTTAAAACAATACATACTTTCTTTTGAAATAACCACGGTTCTTAAATCCAAAAATCTCATGAAAACGACATATCTCAATGCGTATAATCATAAAGCATGATGTATGCGACATATAACAGAAATGTAAGCATATCCGTATACCGCTCTTTTAAGGGTAAACCGCTCTTTTAAATGAATCCAGTTTTAAAATATCTCCTACGGTTCCCCATTTCTCCAAAGTCTAATGCAGCATCGTATGAAAGTGCATATGTAACTATAGCAAGTAAATTGTGCAAAGAGTCATATCACGATGCAGCAATCCTACTGTGTAGTGATATGGCAATTATCGATGATGATGTGTGTGAGCCGGCAAGAAGGTGTACGTGGAGCATATGCATCATCGGTAATGGCGCTGGTGTCCTGACAGCATGGGCTTCAATATAACAATAAAACACATTTAAGCATGCAATGCAATGCGAATAGCAAGAATATGCGGAAAATGAATAATAAACGCAACAGTGAAGAATCTACATTAATATATATGAGTCATACAGTTTTTCCATTTGAAATAACAAGAATCGTGGTGTTTAGAAAATAAGGGCTACGGTGTTTTTAAGAAAAGGTACGTCCTTTGAAATATCCGTAGAATCCCTTGGACTGTCTTTAAAAATACTCATGATTCGTTAGTTTTGAAATAGGTATAACTCGAGTCTAGTCTAACATCTACAAATAAACTACAGGACTAAACTAACAGACAAATCGAAAAAGTAAGGAAATCCACCTAAATCTGAGTTGATATATATATATATATATATATATATATATATATATATAATAGTCGGTGATCTCGCCTCAATAGTATCATGTACGATACAATATACATATCATAAGACATCCTCGAGTCAAGAGTGCGGATCTCTCATCATAATTATAGCTCGTACGGTAAATCCATCGTATGGCATCCCAAATCTGGGTACTGGTCAAAAATCATATTTATCTCATTATTCATCTGGTATCCTTATCATCATATATCATGAGCTGGGTACTGATCTACGTCTAGTACATACTGATACCATCAATAATATATATGCGTGTGTCTGAAAACACATCGCCTAAAGATCCGCTATAAAATCATGTCGTATCTCAAATACGAACCAAATCACATCACCAATCTCATGGCATCATTCCTAATCTCATCAACTCATCTCCAAGAATCGTATACTATTCTCATCATCCATGTATGTGTGTGTGTGTGTGTGTATAGTCCCATACCTATGTGTATATATATATATATACATAACCCCAAATACGCACAAGTAATAAAATGTATGCCGGTATGTGCGTGTGCGTGTATGCAAACCTTATTCTAGGATTCGCGACTAAGAAAATAACTAAGTTGCTTCTAATGCACTAAAACTAACTCATGAATATCTAGCATCTTACTCTCTAATCATCCAAGTCTCATAACATAATAATCATATATATAACATATATATCGTATAATACACTACGAACTACGGGGGTGCTATACGCCATCCACCCGATTTCCCCCGTAGATATATATCTACTCACCTTGATCTTTTTTTCCGAAGTCGATGTTTCCATCATTTTCTTCATCGTCCGAAGTCCACATGAGGGGGTACCTACATATATATCATATAACATCGTAAATAGAAATCGCGCACGAAAACCAAATCGGCACGCGTATCACACATAGGTTAAAACCTATGGTCTCACATGCAAGACACAACCACATAACCCTAGTTGTTGACGTTCAAACGCCACACGACGAAACACAATAAAAAATACCAAATTCCAATTCATTAAAAGCCGCAAAACGAAATTAGAAACTTTGTAAAACACTTCCAGATTTTACCCTAGGTGAAATTAGCCAATTTTGCACATATGGAGGGTCTATTTTACTGGAGATAAAACCCTGGACCAAACATGAAGCCCTAAGTCCCTGCTCTGGACGCAAATTGCGGCCAGAATGGATAAAACTGCATCCATGGGAGGGAATTGGGGTCCTGGGTTTTGGGTATGGGTTCTAGGTTGCCTGATTGTGTCTCTGTATTTGCTAAATATTTTTCAGGTGTCCGGGGTGATAGCAGATACCAATATACCATCACAATTCTCACAATTTTCCGATATCGGGGTTTCTAAGTTTAAGTTTCGGGGTTTAGTCTATGGTTTCAGTCCATGAAACTAACTCTAGAGAGGTTATAAGGTCTCTACTAATCTCAATTACACCTTTGGATTCAATTCAAACCCTAAGCTCTTCTAGAAATTTTCAAAGTTCACATATCCACACTAAATCGGTTCTAAACATATATAGGTGCTAAGGTGAATGAAATACAATACAAATGATGAAGGAATTACCTCATTTTTCAACTCAAGAATTTTCTTGAGTTGCCCCAAGTCTTCAAAAATCCTATTTTTCTTGGTCCGAAGTGTTTGTAGTGGGCTTGTGCATGTCTTTTGTGAAGTGGAGATGAACTTTTGAGGTGGGATTGAGGGTGCTTGTGAGGATGAAGAGGAGGTAGAGGGAGGAGGCAGCCATGATGAAGATGAAGGAAAGAATGATGAAGAGAATGAATGAAACAAATGGTCTTGGTCAAAGGAAGACCCCTCACCTCTCTCTCTCTCTCTCTCTCTCTTGCCCATACCTATTTCTTTATTCCAATTTCTTTTTCTTTTCTTTTTCTTTTCTTTTCTTATCTTTTCTCTTCTCATTCAACACAAAACCATGCATAAAAATAAGAAAAGCCAGGGTAGAAAATGTAACAGGTGTGTAAAATGACTTGGTGCATGTCACATGCACAAAACAAGTTTAATGTAGGATTGGCGATATTTAATCGCGATCAGCATTAAAATAAAATATAATTAATCATCAAAATTTATAATTTGCTTAAATCATATAAAGCACCCTCATTTCAGTAATTCCTATAATTTTCCAAATATTTTCTAATTTATCGGTATTTAATTATACCGCATATTAAAATATTCATAATATTTATTATTTAATTATATAAATTCCCAAAAATAATATTTTATTTTTCTGAAATGTTACAATTAGTCTCGATATTGATCAAGTCTGCTTGCTGTATTTGGCGTAGAGCTGATGATGTCGTAGTGTCTCCAGGACAATGCGTAAGTGCTCGGCATGCTCTTTCCGATTCTTTGAATACACCATGATGTCGTCGATGAAGATAACAACAAACCTTTCTAAGTACTCTTGGAAAACTTCATTCATCAAGTTCATAAAAATGGCTGGTGCATTGGTCACTCCAAATGGCATTACGAGATATTCATAATAGCCATAACGAGTCATAAACGCCGTCTTCGGAATGTCGGATTCCTTGACATTCACTTGATGATATCCCGAACGAAGATCTAAATTTGAGAAAACACAAGATCCACTAAGTTGATCAAAAAGGTCATCGATGCGAGATAGCGGATACTTGTTCTTAATCGTTACTTCGTTCAGTGCTCGATAATCCGCACGCATTCGGTAGGTACCTTCCTTCTTCTTCACCAACAGCACAGGTGATCCCCAACTTGAAGTACTGGGTCTGATCCAACCTTTCTTCAGGAGCTCGTCTAACTGGATACAAATTTCTTTCAATCCTTCCCGACTTAGTTGATATGGAGCTTTAATTACAGGTTGTAAATCAATACTGAATTCAAGAGCTCGATCGGGAGGAAAACCCGATATGTCTTCAGGGAAAATATCCTCGAACTACTTCAGGCTTTTCTCCTTTGACTTGTAAGGAGGACACTTCTGCAGTCTTTGGTTTAGCACGGTAGCTTCCTAGCTCCAAGGTTCTGTCTCCACTTTTGAAATATAAGACTGGATGATCTGGTATCTCAAATACTATCCTCCTTTAACGGCAGTCAATGGTAGCATAAAATGTTCCCATCCAATCCATTCCCAACACAACATCGAAATTTGGTATGTCCAACACTTTGAAATTTGCATATAATTCTCGACCGCAAACTACAACTAGAAACTGATTATATCCCAAGGTTGCCTTCAAGACTCCATTCCCGGAACTGACGTTCCAACTCGAAACGGGTGGCTTGACGGGAATCGCGTACGTTCTCATGAACCGTTGCGACATGAAGCAATGTGAAGCTCCAGTGTCAAAAAGTGCTAGTGCAGGAAGAGTGGCTGCTAGTATAGTATTTAAGTTGTGTGATATTGGGTTTAGGTATAGGGGAAAGTATAACGATGTACAAGTATTGAAAAGTTGAAAGGATTGGAAGAATATACCGGTGATGACTTGTCCTGTGGCTTCAGCCTCTTCGACCGTCATTGTGAAATCCTGACGTCTCGGTACATTCCTCCTCACCAGAGGCACATTCCTCTGTCCTTAAGGAATGTTTCTTTATGCCTTATGGAATTGACACCGAGGCTGTGCAGGCAGTCTACGTAGAGCTGGTGCAGGAAGAGCTAGACGGGGTGCAGGTGCCTGAATAGCTGGCCTCTGCAGAGCTGGCATTGTGGGTCTAAGTGATGGTGCTGTGTCACTTCGATATGGGCATCCTCCTATAGGGTGAGTAGATGCGCTACAAATCAAACACAGGCCATTTTCACACCTGCAGTTCTTCGCCATGTGTCTAGTTCTCTTGCAGTAGAAACAGAAATCTGGACCGGATCGGTTAAACGGCCCTCCTGGCCTCTTGGGTGCAAAAGTCAGCCTGGAAGAAGCTCCTCCTGTCATCTGGTTAGCAGAGCATTTGCAACCGGCTGCTTGTGGCTTACCTTTCTTCTTGACCATAGCTTCATAACGGCGTGCTGCCTTCAGAGCGAGTTCATGAGTCGGATAGTCACTTGTGGCTAACGCCACCTAAATCTCTGGGTCTAAGCCTTATTGGAATCTTCTAGCTCGAATCTCATCGGTAGGGATCAGGTGTGCTGCAAACCTGATATAATGTTGATGTCAGGATATTGATGTGTTTTACGGAACAAAATTCGAGACGAATTCTTACCTGCTAAGCATGATGAATTCGGCATCATATTCATCCACTGATTTTAACCACATAGAGCCTTATTGCAGGTGGATGAACTGTTGTTCCATCTCGAAATAGACAGTCTCGAAGAAAAACTTCGCATCGAATAGGTCGCGGAACGTCTTCCACTATATTGGTTGTACAAGACGACTTTTTCGGCCTTCCACTAGACTCTTGCATTGTCCGTGAGCTGAAGTTTTGCCACATGAACCCAAACTATGTTTGGTACCTGTGCTGCTGCAAGGTCGTCCTTGATACTTTGGGCCCACTCCACGGCCTCAAGAGGACTCTCTTTCCCTGAGAAGTTCTTTGGATGCAACGCCCGGAAATTGCTTTACTCCAGGTGCTTCGGCTTCGGGGCAGTTCATAAGGATAGCAGTTTGCTGCTGCTAGCTCTCCAGAAGGTTTTTGATGGCTTCCAGAAGCACCGTCTGTTCGTTGATTGGTGCAACATCATTAGGGGGGTGGTAAGGTAGGCGGTGGTGTGTTGCCATTGACGTTGGTGCTGGTATTGTTTGGAGAATCCATCACCTTGATAGAAAAGACATGTTAGGATAGATTCAAGAAATTTGAAATGCAAGGAATGTATAGTTGTCGATTCCTATAATTCTTGTGATATATTGTTTAAGACTTCATGCAGAACTGACCTGTATGGGCCGCCAACAAAACCTGTCACACCCCACTTCCCACTAGACAGAAACGGTAACGTGGCAAGCCCGCAATATATTTACTATGAAAATACGTTAAGCATAAGTAAGCAATATAACAAGGTGCAAGAATAACAAAAGTAATAAAATAAAATAGCAACTTTATTTATATTCATCTTTAAATACAACTGTCTGGAATAAAAAGATACAATGATAAAAACAAATGCCTAAATAGTGGCATACAGAAATAAAAGCAGGAAGAAACTAGTAGTCTGGCTGAGTAGCAAACTAGTCCAAGTCCTCATGGCTTGGCTCTATCTCCTCAGAGTCCAGTCCTCCTGACAAACATTCCAAAGAAAAGAAATAGAGAGGAATGTCGCCAGCGAACTAGCGCTCGGTAGGTCCCCAAAAGAAATAAAAGGTGACTGAATAGTGTATAAAGTGAATAGAAACCAAGTAATGTGAACATGTAAGATTATATAAGCGAGTATCTAAGTATGATCATTTACATGTATAAAATTTGTTATTCTAACGTGCTTGTTTGTAATTTGATAAAGAAGGTATTCATGTATACGAGAGGAGTCCATCTTACCCCGTGGACTATGGTAACATGTAGTACAAGGCCCCATCATAACCCACGGGACAACGGCACATGAATTCATGTAGGTGTCTTTTAAAGTGACCTATCGTGCCACGATATACGTTCCGTACCAATCTACCCATTTATCCCCACGTATTGTAGTGTATAGTTCAAGTTAACAGGTCTTGGCCGAATCCATGAATATAAAGATAATGTGCAAGTTCATGTTCAAGTTGTAATCATGTATTCAGGTATTCATGTCAAGTTCATGTCAAGTTATATTCATGATTCGGTTAAGTCAAGTCAAGTATTCAAGTTCAAGTGTTTAAGTTTAGATATTCAAGTGTTCAAGTTTGGGTTTGAGTTTGGACTCTGGTTCGAGTTTGGACTCTGGTTCGAGTTTGTATTCAGGTTATGGTCATTTCTTGTGAATGGATTTAATTGTTGAAATTCTTAAGTTCAGAAGTAATCGAACAACCGCTGCATATGGACAGCAGGATTTGTGTCTTTTTCGAAGACGACTGCCATTGATAACTTCGTTAATTTGCAGGGTTGTTTAACCTGAATAGGAAAACACTCACTTTCTCCGGCTTCCTGGGACTCGGGAGAAATAATACCACTTAAAGCTATATTAATCTAGTGTTCTTAAAAATTTATTCTTGTTCGTTTACCTTGTTTTCATTTCTCGAGGGGTTTTTATGAAAAATACTTTAATATTGTTTAAAAATAAGTCTCGAGGGTGATTTATAATATTAAGAGTTTTTATAACAATGTATTTTAGTTTCAATGGTATTTTAGTGATAAAACCTAGCTTTTAAAAGTTTATGCTATTTTTATGAAAACTATACTTTAGGACTTGGTGGTATTTTATTAAAATTTTAATCTTTCAATTTTAAAATATAAATTTCACAATTTTTTTAAAATACAGATTTATAATTTTATATAATTTTCCCAAGTTTAATTTGTTTTAAAAGTCGTATTCTGTTAAATCGTATTTTATTTCCTTTCGAGACCAAATTCTCCATGAGGAGTTCTGTATCCCGCTCTACTGTCTCAAGGACGTGAGATAACCCGCGCCATCCGTAAATGGGTTCTCCTAAAGGGGTTGTAGAGACGCAATTGCAAAGAATTTAAAAACATCAATAAAAAACATATTTTTTTGTAAAAACAATGGTATTTTATTGTAAATCGTAAATCGCATTCTTTAAATTAAACCTACATCTAAAATATCATGCTATGAAGCCATAGTGTATGTGGTGGGATAGGTAGTTACCCCGTGAAATTTTTATAGGTATATATCCTAGCTATCGGTAAAAATGGTACTTTTAAAGTTCATGGTATTTATATGAAATTATTCGATTTATGTGGTTATTTCACATGAAATTTTAATTTTATGAAAAGGTAAATGATGTGGATAATAAGTTAAAGTGATATTAGAGATTTAGAGTGAAGTGTTGACATAGCAAAGGTGACAAAAGTTGCTTAAAATAAAATATTACAAGTAAACTCCACTTTTGTCATTATGTTTTAAGAATTGTTTTGAGGTGAAAAGAAAGAGAGAGTAAGGGACTTACGGGTTGTGTAGCGTTGAGAAGAGAGTAAGAAAGAGAGGGGAAGTCTTCGTGGCGTCGTGGTAGCGTCGGAAATGACTCTAGTCTTTGACGGAATGAACTTTGATTGCTAATTCCACTTGACTAGCCCTAACCTCTTTCTTGAGCTTAGGAATTTAGAGAATTTTAAAGAAATTTTAGAAATATGGAAGAAATAGGGGGTGGGGTGGTATTTATAGTGTAAAAATGAAGGTGTATGAATTAAAGAATTGTATTAAAAAGAATTTAAAATAGGGTTAATGGGGAATTGAAGAGTCTCTGGTTAAATTCAGAGAAATCAAACAATAAAATAGAGTACAGGGGAGCTGAAGGAGTGCATGGATGAAGCACGGAGGTATTTGGCCTCATCTTAGCCGCCGGTAGTGGCCCAAAGAGGAAAACGCGCGGTTGGATTTGTGCCACTTGTCTCGAAATTCGTGCCATGTGCTTTAATCTGTGTTAACTCCTCATTCATCTCGTTTGATTTTTCTGAAACTTTTCAATTCTCCGTGTATTGCACGTGGAACTCTTGGGCTTCCGAAAAGTTAAAAAGAAAAATATTAAAAATAATTGGGAATGATGGGATTCGAACACGCAGGCTATGGCACAGCAGTAGGGAGGCATGACCAGTGAGCTATAAGTTGTTTCTTGCTTTTATTGAACAAAATTAATTTATAACTCCTAATCAGGCTGAAATACCCTTTCTATATATTTAAACAAGTTACATTTGTACAGAGAGTTCAGAGTCACTACAGCTGCTTCTAAGGTAGCAACATGTTCCACCTTGTTGGTGCAAATGCTACACAACCTGATTCTTGCTGCTCCGAGTGATGACCCTGCCATTATGGAAGAAAGCACGTGTGGACATGGATACTATCATATCCAGATTGCTGGTCCATTCGACATTTGTTTGTCCACATAATTGCAAATCTGATCCCTCATAGCACAAGATATAGTGGATCAATTCCACGTAAATACCTGAAAAATTCTCGTCACTTCATCCCAAAAAACTGACCCTCAACACCAAGTCCAACGACAAGGGTTATATGTCTGGTCAAGTACACACCATGCATACATTTGACTACCGACTTTGCAAAATGGAACCCAGAAAATCTGTCTCTCTTCGTCAAGAGTCTTATAGCAAAAATCAAGGCTAAAAACATGTCCATTAGTGACTGGAGTAATAAATTGGAGAGTGATCATGCGGGCTGAACCGTTTTAAGACATACCTCATGCAAGACTTCGAAGAGAAATATAGGACGCTCTTGAAATGACTCCTCATGGATCAAATTCTCAAGCACAAACTCAATATCTCACGTGTTCTCTATACCGAGAACAACCACTCCAAGTGGCATTCATTGTCTCCAAGGCACTTTTGGTCATCACAACATCGTTTACAACAAGATCTCTGAACTTACAATTGTCGCATTCAATCATCGTCAGTCCAAATTCAATATAGATTGATGATATCAAACTGAAACTGCTTGGATAAGTGTTTCAAACCATAAACGGACTCTCTAAGTCGACTCGAGTCATGTTGGCTTTGAAATCCGTAGGCTGATCTCCCAGATCTCCTTATCTAAATCTCCATCGAAAAAATAATCTAAATCCTCATGACTAATTCAAGATCTTTATTTGTAATGATTTTTTAAGGAAGGTGAAATAGATATAATTATCACCTCGGGTAAAAATTTCTATTTCTTATCCACCTACGCTAGGTGAATCCATTTTCCAACAAATGTGCCTTGTATCTCTTTACAGTATCATTCTCCTTTTGCAAGATTTCGAAAAACCCAGTTTTTATCAACAATCCTACGTCCATTAGGATAATTGACCAAATCTCAGACTTGATCCTTTAGCATTGACTCTTGCACCTCTTCCATTATTGTTATTCACTCCTTCACAGTAAGCCCAGAAATAGCGTTCTCAAATGACTTAGGTTCCGCAACCAATACGGATTTACTATAGATTTCTCCTCTTCGATATCGAAATGTGGTCAGGGTGTCAATCCACAACACTATATACAAGTTTCTTGAGGATCCGTGATAGGCTCCGAGCCATCAATGGAAATATCTCTCCTACTGTCGCCAGCTGCTAAAGGAACTAATTCCTTCTGCATTACTGACCGACTAGGAATCTCCTCGATCTCGTAGAATCCCAAATCCTAATTTAATTCTGCCTTTTGTGAAAATTCCTCCATGAGGAAATCGTTCGTTGTTTTCTCCCTAAAGAAATCAACGTCGCACGACCAAATGTCAATCACAGTCCTATCACATATTCATGAACACAAGTGACCTCCCAGGTCTCTCGTTCATCCACTACTCATAGGGTGTTGACTGTATTGACTTTGAAAAGATATGATCAAGAATATAAACTGCTGTCAGCAGCACATCTCCCAAACAACATGTAAGATTAGCCTTTACCATCATACTCTTCATCATATCTAGGGGTTTCCTAATTCTACTTACCTGTCACGTCCCGCTTCCCAGTGTACGGCGAAGGGGATGCGACGAAACCGCTACATATTTACTCAGAAGTAAACACACTAAGCGTATCTAAACAATATAAGTAAAATGCACAAGAGACAGAGACAAAAGATATAATTGAACAACAACTTTATTTATTAACATTCTTTTTTACAATACATCTGAAAAGTAAATACATGGAATGAAAGCAATGCCTAAACAGTGGCATAACAGAAATGAAAATGGAATAAGTACAAGTGTCTACAGCTCTGGGTCGAAGGCTATCTGATCCAAGTCCTCGCTGCTGGGCTCTGTCTCCAGAAGGTCCGAATCACCTGACGACATTTCAAAGAAGAAGAGAGAGAATGTCGTCAGCGAACAAATCGTTCGGTAAGTCCCAAAGATAAAAGAGAAATAGAATAGACAGAGAGAGAGTGAGTGTAACTTTTAAAGTGGTATTATATTGTTATAATGTTGTATTTAGTGTTAACGTTGTTGTTTGTAGCTTGGTACAGAAGAGGCCAGTGTATACGAGAGGAGTCTCAATAGACCAGAGACTAAGGTGGAAAGAATCAAGAGTACAAGGCTCCGTGATAATACCCGGAACAACGACAATTAAATTCAGGTTAGGTTTCTTAATGGTTACAGTCTCGTGCCACTTCTAACACCTTCCGTACCAATCTACCTCTTAAACTCTGCGATATCATGATTGTATTGTTTGTATTATATTGTAAATTGTATTGTCTTGTAATTTGAATTGTATAGATGGATGACTTGCCGAAACCATGATATCAGTAAATGGATGTAACTGGAGAATCATGTAGATGGATGTATATCCATGGTTCGGTTCAGTCAAGTTGTATAGATTGATAGAATGAACAGATTGAATATATGCATTCATATTGAATTGTTATATATACTTGAATCTCATTCAAGTCAGATTGATTATATTGAGACTCGGTCTGAGTCAGACAATTAGAAAAGAAATTGAATCCTGAATTAGGTTTTGGTGTTATCGGTAACCACTGCACATGGACGGCAGGATTTGTGTCTTTTTCAAAGACGATTACCGTGTTGATAACACCGTTTGTTAAGCTATCTACCTTAAATAGACTAGCACCCATATCTCCGGCTCCCTGAGGCTCAAGAGACTGTTCCCTTTTAAACCTATGTTTACTAGGGTCCTTATTGTAATTTAGTATAACTTAAGAGGGTTTTATGTAAAAATAATTTTGTATAATTTTCAAAATACACCTCAAGTATTTTATTATCGTCTTTGAAGTTTTCATTGATGTATATTTTATCAATGTGACATTTCTAGTGAATAAAACCTAATTTCATAATATATGGTATTTATTTGTAATATTGGAATTGTAATGTATTTTCTTGTAAATGGAAGGTTTTTCTTGAATTTTGGAAATGTGAAATATTATGAATATTAAAAATAGATATTTTGATATTAATTACATATATATATATATATATTAAAAATATAAGTTTTATTTATAATAAAAATCACATTTTCTAAAGAAAATTGTATTTTAAATCTTTCGAGACCGTATGCTCCTTGCGGAGGTCTGCATCTCGCACTACTAAGCCTGAGGATGTGCGATAATCTGCACCATCACGAACGGGTTCCTCGAAATGGGTTGTAGCGGCGCATTGCAAAGATTTGTTAAAAATACACATCTTGTAGAAAAAGGTTTTTATAAGTTGGAGGTAGTTTTGTGTAAAATCGTATTTTCCCAAAACTATGTTCCCAAAGATCATCGTGCTATGTTACATATGAGTGTTGTGAAGAGGTAGGTCATTACCTTATGAGTTTTCTAAAGGTATAGCAAGGCTAATAATGTTTTATGTCGAAACTAAACTATATGGTATTTTTCTGTAAAATTGCGATAAAAAGTAAAATAGGAATTCTTTTGATATGAAACTTGTCAATATGTTTTGTTAATGTTTAATGATCATGATGTGAGAGTTTGGTATTATCATGTTTAAGAAAAATAGAATTTTTAAGGAAAAACCGAATCGGAAGTCGGATTAACTCCGCTTCCATCGGGTTTTAGTTTTGAATATTGTTTAGAATATAGAAGAGAAGAGAAATAGGGACTTATGGGTTTAGGGTCAAGAGAAGAGGAAGAGGAAGATTGGGGAAGCACCGATGCGTCGTTTCGTCGCTGGAAACTTCTCGGATCGTCGTCGGAAGTTCGTCGGAGTTTCGCCCTTTGCTAACTCCACTTGTACACAAAAAATCTTGGGAATTTTCTTGAGAGTTTGGCAGGGATTTGTGAGTGAGGGGGGTGATTTGAGGGATGGTATTTATAGAAAAAACTAGGGTTTTAGGGTAGTGAAAGGGTGTATTAAAATTTGTATTAAAAAATGGGTTAAATGGGGTTTTAAATTGCTCTGTAAATGTGCAGGGATTTTAAATAGTACATGAGTTATGGGGTAGGCCAAAGGTTGCAGACGAGTCAAGAAAATTGGGGTTTGGAGCTGAGTAAGCTGGCGGCGGTGGCCACACTTCTCGCTGGCCCGAGTCGGGCCGGGTCTCGACACCACGTGTCCCTTGTCGCTTGGTCTATCTCATGGACCCGTTTGTTTTATGTGTAACTCTTGGTTTTACGGTTTATGCACGTGTATACTCTTGGGTTTCTAAAAAGATTAAAAGAAAACTAATTAAAAAATAATATGGCTGATGGGATTTGAACTCTGGTGCTTTGGTTCAGCAGTGCAAGATCTTACCAATGAGCTACAAGCTCCTTCTTGCTGTTAAAAACCAAATCAAACTTATAACTTGTGCTCAGGCTCAAGTACCCCTTTTTGTATTTTTTGAAAAAATTGTACAGAAAGTTCAGGGTTGTCAACATCATTTTGTTGTATAGTTTATGATGTCGTCGGCTATTTGACAACTCCTTTTTCCTCAATACAGTTCCCTGAACTACTCAAATAAATACTCATGGCTTGCATACAATTCCCAGAACTTCTCCATAAAACACGCATAATCCTGTATGTGCGAATTGAGTCTATACTTTACTGATATAACGCTTGATACAAATCAATGCTTCAGTTCCATGTGAGATCAGTAACCGTATCGAGTAATTATTAATGAAGGTGTCGAATTAGGAAACTCGACTACATGTCTTCAAGTTTATTGGTCCATATTTATCGGAGTGAATTATTTGCAACAGATATCTAAATGGTTTTCCTTTGGTAATTTTGCCTCCAAGGCAACTCTCACAAGTAGATGGTTTGACTTTTGGCTAAAATGCCAATTAATCCACCTCAGATGGTTAAGTTATCTCATCTACCTATTGAACCAATTCACTATGCCACTCATGACATTTATAGAAGGTTCAATTCTCAAAATCATAAGAAGATCATAAGACAGATTATCCCATTAAGTTAACCAAATACCCTAAGTCGAAAAAAACGGAAACTGTAACTAACAGGAAGATAGTTTATGGATAGCTATCTGCATTCCCGATACAGAATAGATGCATATGTTCTCGACACATGATTTGCTCCTACAAACTTTTTTGCTCCTACAAACTTTTTTGCTCCTAGCAGAAGACCTACTTCCATTCAGTACCCTGACGAGTGGAACGACTCAAATTCTCACAGTCAAATGTTTGGACTTATTATTTTCATTATTGCCAGCACATTTCTCCATGTCATATCACTTAAATTTTTGGTGCATTAATCCTGATTTTTTAGCACGATTGTACTCTTCTTATGTTAGGACGTCTGCCCTTGCGTACTGTTGACCTTGTCAACATATCAGCAGCGCTCTTAGTTCTATAGCGCTTGGTGATTAAATCTTAAGTCTCGGTTACTCAAACATACTAGCAAATGTCATCACATTCGCTTTCCGAATAACTAACTGCTTCATACATCGAGTATAAAAACATGTGACCGCAAACTAATATCGTTCAACAGTCTAACTGGAGTAGTACTCTTCAGATCCCGGATCGATGAAGATATAACTCTTAAGTGTATCCACATTATGAGGTTTGATTTCTTATGTAAAAATAAGGTCAGACAGAGAAATAATGTAGCGTTGCCACGTTGCGTAGATTTCCCCGTAAGCATCGCACAACTTATCCCTTAGCGCGTAAATACCCTGTAACTACCGCTCAGCATAAACTGCGAGTGCTTGGCAATAAATTCTAAGATCACTAATGATATCGTTGTTCATCACGTCCAACGTATAGAATGATCCTAAATGCGCTAATCCTCCGAAGATCGCTGCATCTCGATGGTGCTACGTCGTGAAGCCCCACTATATCTCTGCCACCTTGTTGTCATTAGCGTCCAAGTCTTTTAGTTTGTTCAAATAATATTAAACTGATGTTTCTGTTTTATTATATTATCGACATCTACCATTTCACCCATGGTGATATTGACGATATCTTGACTTTATTATGAATGCGTTAAGACTGTAGGCATTTGCTGGAATATCGTTCTTTCCAAAAGAATATTCCGTTTTCAATTCTTCTTAGCAACAATAATAAATCTACACCCCGAAAAAAGAGAAGATGGACTAAGTCCCCAACTACATTCTCCAAAAATGTAAAGTTTAAAATTGTGTTAAGATAATCGAAGAACGAATTATAAATTTCTTAGAAACGGAGTAGATTAGGTAGTTGAATATAGACTCACGTCTCCTCACGAAATCTCCCACTTGAAATTTGCCAGATTTTTATTAATGAATGCGGCATGCGTCTTTATTCATTAAGTATGCAACTCCACAATATGTAACAAAAAATCTAACAAATTTCACTGCTTATTAAACTACTCTATTTAATCTTGTCCATTTTATCAGGGTTTTCTGTTTCTCATGAAATTTGGCACACGCCCTAGACGCTCCCGCTGGAACAACCAGCCATCAAATCTCCAAGATTTTATGTGACAATAAATTTTTTGAAAATTTTGGTGAGCAATAAAATTTTTCAAAAAAGATAACTCTCAGAGTTAAAGACAAAAACATACAACTAACCTATAACATGAGTGGAAATCCAAAAAATAAGAAAACTCAAAAAAAATATTTTTTCTTAATTTTCTAGAATTTTCTGGAATTTATTTTTTTTATAAATATTTTTAAAAAACCGAGCCCAGCTCGGGTTTGGGCCCCTCCTTCCCGTGCCCAGCTCTCCAAAAAAATCTAAGTACTTTTTTAAAAATCAATTTTTTGTTTTTCGGATTAAAAAAAATTAAAATCCAAAAAAGAATCTTGTAAATCCAGAAAAATCTTACCTTAATTTTAAATTTATTTTTCTTTCAAAAAAAATATTTGGTCTTGCCAAATAAAAAAATACAAGAAAATTTCCTTTCATCCAGAAAAATATTTTTTTTGTAAAAAAAAAAAAATATTTGGTCCCTGCCAAAATCCAAAAAAAAAATCCCACAAGTTTACCCAAAAAGAATAGGGTTAGGGTTTTGAAATTTTCATGACCTAGATGGAATGAAATTCTCACCAAAAGAAAATTAAATTTTACATACAAAAAAACCAAGATCCAATTTTTTTTTAAAAATAATTCTCACGATTTATGTCACGCCTCGCTTTCCGATATACGGTAAGGAGGCGCGACGGGTCACGCGACGTATTTACTCAAAAGTAAATACGCTAAGCATAACTAAGCAATATAAAGTAAAATGTACACAAGAGACATGAATGTAAATGAACAACAACTTTTATTTATTCAACATTTCTTTACAATACAATACTGGAAAGTAAATACAAGTCTGGAATGCAATGCCTAAACAATGGCACGAACTGAAAATAAAAAGAGTACAAGTAAAGTTAATGCTCTGGGTCTTCTGTGAACTGCTCCTGGTGCTCTTGGCTGGTCTCGAACACCTCAGAGTCAGGTCCTTCTGACAACATTCCAAAGAAGAAGAGAAATATGAATGTCGTCAGCGAAAAATCACTCGGTAAGTCCTAAAAAAAGAAGGAGAATAATAGAAAGAGAATAGAACAGGTGAAGTAGATATGTTATATCTGTTATACTAACGTAGTTGTTGTAGCTTGATACAGAATATGCCAGTGTATACGAGAGGAGTCCAACTTACACCGTGGGCTTTAGTAACCCGTAGTACAAGGCTCCGTCGATAATACCATGGAACAACAGTATGGATGCAATTACGTCTTTTAGTGATCACTTCGTGCCACCATTAACATGTTCCGTACTAATCTATCCCTTTATAAACCCCGTAATGTTTATTGTATTGATTGTACTGATTGTATTATATTGCCTTGTAGTAAATGGAAGACTTACCAAAACCATGATATCAGTAAATGGAATGGATATAAATGGATAGTCATGTAATCAGAGTATATCCATGGTTCGGTTCAATCATGTTCATATTGATATGGATTGTATTCTGGTATTCGTGGATTCATGTTGTATTGTAGTTATACTTGAATTGAATTCATGTCAGATTGATTTCATATTAGATTGAGACTCGAACTGAGTAAGACTTCTAAACAGAATTGAAGTCCTGATTGTTTTGGAGTTATCGGTAACTGCTGCATATGGACGGCAGGATTTGTGTCTTTTTCCAAGACAATTACCGTGTTGATAACACAATTTTTAGAATGTCTACCTTAGATAGGCAAGCATCCATATTCTCCGGCTCCCTGAGGTTCAAGAGAACTGGTCCCGCTTAAACCTATGTTTACTAGGGTCCTTATTGTAAATTAATATACCTCGAGAGGGTTTTATAAAAAATAGTTTTGATATATTTTCAAAATACACCTCAAGTATTTAGTTATCGTCTTTTAGGGTTTTCATAATTGTAATTTTTATAAAGTGAAATATTCTAGTAGATATAACCTAGATTTCATTGTATATGATATTTTAGTATAAACTTGGAATGGTATTGAATTGTGAAAGTAGTTTCATGAAATTTGTGATTCTTTTGATTTAGAAAACATGGAATATATATATATATAATATATTTAAAATAGATATTTTGATTATATTTATATATATCTAATATTTTGTAACATTTCAGAAAAATAAAATATTATTTTTGGGAATTTAAATAATTTAAATAATAAATATTATAAATATTTTAATGAATGGAGATTAGTTTGAATGTTATGGTATAATTAAATACCGATAAATTGGGAAATATTGGAAAATTAAATTGAATGGTGATTTTTGGAGGGATTTATGTGATTTAGGCAAATTATAAATTTTTATAATTAGTTATATACAAGTTTATTTCTAAACTTGATTAATTTTCACTAATCTTGCATTAAGCTTGATTTTTGCATCATGACATGCAACAAAACTTGTTTCATTTTGTTTGAACTATGATTTCTTCTTTTTCAAGAATGGCATCATTTTGGTTTTTAAAATGATGTTATAAAATAAAAAGAAAAGGTTAAAGAATAGAAAATAAAATAAAATATTAAAGAAATGGATATGGGCAAGAGAGAGGAGGGAGAGAGGTGAAGGGTCATTTGACCATTGCTCCCATTTGTTTTCCCTCCATTTTCTTCATCATTCTCACCTCCTCCTCTCTCATGGCTGCCCCCTTCTCTCCACCTTCTCCACCTCCTTACAACACCACCAAAACCACATCAAAATACCTATTTCCCTTCATTAAAAATGTGCACAAGCTCACTACAAGCATGAGGAACCAAGAAAGTTGGGATTTTGAAGACTTGGGGCAACTCAAGAAAATTCTTGAGTTGCCAAATGAGGTAATTCTTTCACATTAAGTGTAGTACTTGATCTCCTTTAGCTTTTATCTTAGTTTAGAATCGTTTTAGTGAGCTTTAGTGATGTTTGAAAACTCTAGATGAGGGTTAGGGTTTTCCTTGAGTTGTTATGGTGCATGTGAGTGCAATTGGTGACTACAACCCCCCCAGTGATTGAAACCAGAGATTTAAACCCGAGACTTGAACATAGAAACCTCGATATCGGATTTTGTTGACTTTGGTGATGTGTTTTGGAGATCAGCTATAACCCGGGGACCTGAAAAATATTTAGCGATTACTGAGATGTGTGCAGGTGACCTAGAAGCTACCCTGAAGACCCGAGACCCAAACCCCTAACTCTGGCCGCCAATTATTGCTTTCTGGCCGCAAATTAGGGCTAGGACTTGGCCTCTGCGCCTCGTGCTTGGCCTGTGGTTCCCTTATCTTTAAATTAGGCCCCCTATATATGCAGAATTGGCTAATTTCACCTGAAACAAAATCTGGAAGTATTTTCTTGTGTTGCTGCTTTGGTTTTGCGACTATTTATGACTCGGATTTTAGTATTTGGGTTTTGACTCGGTGGTGTGACGTTTGCACGTCAATCTCGAGGGTTGTTTGGTTATTCTTGCATGCGTAGTCCGTAGGTTCTATCATATGTACCCTTCGTATGCTGTACCGGATTTCTCATATCCGATTCTTGTTCACGATACGATATTCATTGAAATGTAGGTACCTCCGCGTGGACTTCGGACGACGAGGAAGAGAACGGAGACATCGACGTCGGCAAGCAAGGGTCAAGGTGAATAGATATATATCTACGGGGGAAGTCGGGTGGATGGCGTATAGCACCCCCGTGATATCGTAATGTAGCATACGAATATGATATATTTATATATAATTATATGTATTGTGATACGTGGACAATTAGCAAAAGCGGCTCTAGGCGATCATAGGTTAGTTTAGTGTAATTGGAAGATAGCGTTTTTAGTTAGTTCTTAGTTGCGAAACCCTAGAATAAAGGTACACACACACACACATGCACACACGGGATATGATTTTGGTGTATATGATATATGTATATATATGTGTGTGTGTGTGTTGATGTGTTGATATATATATATATATACACACACACACACATATAGGTATACATGGGTGATGAGGATAGTATATGATACTTGGAGATGAGTCGATATGATTGGGCATGATGCCGTGAGATCGGTGATGTGAATTGGGTCGTGTTATGATATACTACATGATAGTATAGTGGATCGATAGGCGAAGTGTTTTATTCACACGTGGATATATGTTTGATGGTATCAGAATTTACTAGACTGTAGATCAGTACCCCTAATTCAGGATATGTTGATAATGATACCAGATAAATAGTGAGTTATATGTGATACTTGACCCGTACCCCGATTTGGGATGCCGTACGATGGATTTTTACCGTACGATGTATAATGATGATGATTTACCCGTACTCTCGACTCGAGGATGTCGTATTATATATTTTATCGTACGTGATGCTATTGAGGCGGGATCACCGACTACTAGATATATCGACTCGGACTTAGGTGGATTTCCTTACCCCTTTGGTTAGTCTCTTAGCTTGTCCTGTAGTTTACTTAGTAGATGTTAGATTTAGGCTCGAGTCATACTTATTTCCAAAACTAACGAATCGTGAGTATTTTAAAGACAGGCCAAAGGATACTACGGATATTTCAAAGGACGTACCTTTTTTTAAAAACACCGTAGCCCCTATTTTCTAAACACCACAATTCATGCTATTTCAAATGCCAAAACTGTATGACTCGTATATATATTGTATATTCTTATATGTTGCGTTTACGATTCATTTTCCGTATATATTCTTGTTGTTCATATCGCATTGCAATGCTTATACTTATGATTCCTTTGTTTATTATGAACCCATGCTATCAGGACACTAGCACCGTTACTGATGATGCATATGTCTACGAACACTTGCTTTCCGGCTCACATACATCATCATCGGTAACTGCCATGACACGTACACTTTAGAATTATTACTTCATTGATATGACCTGTTAGCTGGTTGTTTCAACATATTAATAGTATGCGTGCTTTCATGTGTTAAATTAGACATTGCATTCTTTACTTAGATATCCATGCATGTGTATTTATCCATTTGTCATGCAATATTATGGGGCTTTATGCCGGTAATGCACTGTTTATTTACTCTCAAGATTTCGGATTTCGGATTTCCATGAGATTTCTGGATTTGGAGAAACCGCAAAGATTTTATAAACGTATTATCATTTTAAAGATAGAAAATTACGGTTTTCTCGTGATATGATTTGAGAGGTGTCCACCATGAGTTTTCTCGGCTCTTGAGCGGTATCATACACCCGATTCGAGGAGGAGGAACCGTCTGCGGGTGCATGGTGGACCCAGTGTGGTACCCTGGGGCAAGATGGTCGCAGATGATGGCGTTGAGCCTGGCAGGGGAGCACTACCGACTGGTTATTTGTGACACGGCGGATATCTGGAGGATACCGACGTAGTCGTGAGATTTGATGATTTGGGCCAGTCCGGATTGCCGGAGCCCGGGGCCAGTTCGGATTGCCGGAGCCCGAGATAGTGAGATTTGATGATATGGGCCAGTCCGGATTGCCGGAGCCCGAGATATTGAGATATTATGATATATGTTTTGTGTAGATGCTTGACACGGATTCTCTGTTGATTTCATTGATGATATTCGGGTTTTATACAGAAATCTCACTGAGATAAGAAAACAATTTTCTCATTTAGATGTATTTTGTTTTCATGCATTCATACCTCATATATATGATATGTTGTTACCTGAGGCACTGATATGAGCACATGGTATTACACTTATGTATAGATGTTTACCCTTACCATTATTTTATGCTTCAGGCTATATTATTTTGAGGATATTACTATTGTATGACCTAAGATAGAGTCATACATGCGATTTCTTCTCGGTGATGTTTTCTACTCACGAGTTGGTAACTCACCCCCGTTGTACCACAGTTTCTTGCAGGTTTTGCCGTACAGGTTTTGTTGCGGTTTGCTGGCACACTACTTCTTTCCGGGTGATTGCTTTGGTAGGTGGGTTCACTTGTATCGTGACCACCGAAGTATCTGTATTTATTTCAGTTATATCTAGTAAACTCCATCAACCAGACTTGTATTATTGATAGACTTAGAAGACCAGTGTATATTCTTTCGACCTTAGAGTCGCGCGCCTGTATTATTATGGTTTTTCTCTGGTTTTCTTGAGGATATTGCTTTTCTTGATGAGTTTTGATCCTCGCCCTTCGGCGTTGTATATTATATTGCATTGCGTGGTTGTGTCCGCCAATTGGCGAAGAGCTAGCTCCCGCTTGGGGATGCCTTTATTCATTATGTATATTATGCATGTTTGTACCCGTTTGGGGCCAGTATTTACAAAGGAAATTCTACCGAAATTTTTGGAAAAGACTTGATGTTTCAAAAATGCATACTACGGCTTATTTTGTTAAACCACTTGCTTTAAAACTAAATTTTTCCTTCTCTCTCTTTTCAAATGATTTAGATTTCTGGGATTTTGGCTTACTTGAATTAGATGGGGTCCTATAGACTTCATATGATTCAAGTGCCAGTCACGTGCCATTTCGGGTCGTGACAAAGTTGGTATCAGAGCGCTAGGTTTAACCTTGGTTCGAGTCTATGTTTGACTATGCGGAGTATAGGGCGTATATTTATATTTGGAATCTAGGTTTGACCTTACGGAACTTAGACTTGGTCTAGGGGGTATTAGACCCAAACTTTCGTCGTATAGGTTGACCTTGGTTGATGGAGTGGGTGACTTAAGTAGAGCGACGTACCGTGTGTATGTTCCGCGGCATACTTACGATACGCTACTCCGCTTAAGAAGCCTTAGGATGTACATTTCTTTGCACAATATTCTATTCGTTCATTGATCTATCCTCATCGATATCGGTTTGTGGTTTGTGTTACCACGATTGCACGGGCAGAGAGAGCTGCATCTAGAGTTGCGGTCAGCATGAGCTCGTCTTGGACGAGAACTGACCAGGGCGTAATTCCGGTGACACACGATTGCATAGATGTGTCGTTGTATTATGTTTTCGCGCCATGAGCGTTTGATGGATTGCTTTTACTAAAATTTCTCGAACGTGCAGATCGGCAGCAGAGGATTGGGCCACTGCTATAGGCTGGCTAGAATGTGATGACCACCAATATACCGTTTATTCTTGATGATTGAGGCATTGTTTAGCGCAAGGACGAATGAGCCAGTTGCTGCTGCGACTGACAAGATATCGCCCCAGATGTTTGAAGCTATTGCAGCACGAGTTTATACTTAGAGATATGATAGAAGATCGCTAGTCACCCAAGGATGAATGACTAGGACATGTGGTTCGTTGCATACCCTGATGCGAAGTCATCAGACTGATTGATTCCAGCTTGAGAAGACTTCACGCAGGTACGTTGAGAGTCGATAGAAAACGATCGAATGTCAGAAACCCATTTTTCCAAGTTTATGGTATTCGGAAAAACATACCTTAGTGTTTGCGGCAGTTCCGCGGTGCCATTAATGAGGCTTGGGTTTGCCCTTCTACAGCTGGTCCATAGGTACTGTGGCCTGTACTGGATATTATTAAACTGTACTCAAGTGTTGAGCTCTCGGGGAATTATGGGACTTTGACGAATCAATCGAAAAGTTCGACGTCGTCCGGATATCATGTGATGGGATACGTTACTTGGGAGACTTTAGATATGAGTATAGCCATTGTAGCGCACTCCATACAGCTACGAAGAGACAAGTTCGAATCAGTCGACATTAGAGAAAAGTGGAGTAAGAGGTTCGTACGAGATTTCGACGAGAGGCGTTGAATATGGATATATCTTCCAGAAGGAGTCGTGATGAGTATGCAGCCGTTCCGGAACAAGAAATAGATTTAGTAAAGGGTGATAACTTCCGGGCAGTTCAGCAGAAACGAGATTGGGAGAGACCCCGACAGAATCTTTCTGGAATACTACACGAGGAGACTTGGACCCAGGATTGGTCGTATTATGCACACCCAGTAGGCCAGAGTTCGGTATCGTCGACGAGACATGTTATGAGTGCCCATGATATTTGGCCAGAGATCTTTAGAGGATGTGCCAGAGCGGAACTGTTTCCGTCATCATTCCATATTAGGCCGCTGAGCCGAGGAGTTATGTAACTAGAAATTCGCAGCGAAAGACGAGAGCCTAAGGGCACAAGACGCTAGACCAAGAAAAGGAGGCAAGTAGATATCTTGCTCAGCTAGCTTTGGATGCACCGACACCTTCTCGACTGCGAAGGAAGGACATATCGACGACAGTGTTACGATTTGCGATTTGGTGATTCGAATATTATGTGTCTGTTATTTTGGATTTCGGTGTTTTGGGCGATTTATTTGTATGATTGAGATTTTGTGCACCACGGTTGCACTCGACTTCGATTTGATGTCATTCGAGATGTTTGATTTTGATTTCATACCCTCTGATATATTCGATTTTGAATTCAAGCATAGGGGTCGCACACGATTTTGACTTATGTATTTGGTGTAAGGTATGCGAGCTTTCCGTACCTTGATATGATTTTTGTGCATGCAGATGCACGCGTTTATGAGTTTATATACCACGGTATACCTGATTTGGATTGAGATTTATTGTATACCGTCGATTACGATTGCGATATTCGATATTTGTTTTCGTGCACCTTGTGCACTTGATTTGGATTCTTCCACATACTTGACGCGCTTGATGCGGTTTTGGTGCACACCAGATGCATTAAATCGGGATTCTTTGTGCATATCAGATGCACCCGATATTGTTGTCAGGCACACTCGTTGCCCTTGACAAGTGTTTTCGTGCACACCCGTTGCACTTAGATTTTGTTCTGTGCACATGTATGGCACATTCATTGATTTCGATTTCTGTGCGCACCAGACGCACGTGGCATTCTTATACACATTTTGGGATTGGTTTCTCTTGGAGCCGTATGTTTTATGATATTTACTATTTGGTTTAGGAGCCGAGCCAGACTGTTCTGAGAACAGTACCTAGGTGTTTTTGCATGCATCGATAATTATCGAAGGGAATTCCAAAAAGGAGCTACAATCTCGATATTTTTCCTGTGTGTCCAAGATGACACAAACATTTTATAAAGGAAACCCTTCTAAATTATTTTAAAAACGGCGGGACATGTATGTTAAACAAATGATATACATATATAATTAATTTCTTACAATAAACGTCCGCTACTTGTGCCGTGATATGCGCATCGCACAACGACTTGAAAAAGATTTGGCATGCATTTCTTTTCAGATGTTTTGACGAAGTTACAACGATGCGTACTATGTACATGTTATAGTTTTGATGTATATCATGTTGGTTTTCGTATTTGATTTTGACATTGGTATATTCACCATAACTCCGATGATTGCATGATGCTTGACGGAGTTTTGATTTTGAGTTATATACTCGTTTTTCTTACGCATGCATTGTGCTACGATATGTTTTATGTATGTATGATTTCGGAGCCCCGACGAATTGATCATTTTACTGAAATGTTTTAGTCTTTGAGGGGTTTAAATTTAAATTCGGGGACCAAATTTATTTAAGGGGGGAAGACTGTAATATTTCAGAAAAATAAAATATTGTTTTGGGGAATTTAAATAATTAAAATAATAAATATTATGAATATTTTAATGAATCGTGATTAGTTTTAATGTTATGGTATAATTAAATACCGATAAATTGGGAAATATTGGAAAATTAAATTGAATGGTGATTTTTGGAGGGATTTATGTGATTTAGGAAAAATTATAAATTTTTATAATTAGTTATATACAAGTTTATTTCTAAACTTGATTAATTTTCACTAATCTTGCATTAAGCTTGATTTTTGCATCATGACATACAACAAAACTTGTTTCATTTTGTTTGAACCATGATTTCTTCTTTTTCAAGAATGGCTTCATTTTGGTTTTTAAAATGGTGTTATAAAATAAAAAGAAAAGGTTAAAGAACAGAACAGAAAAGAAAATATTAAAGAAATGGGTATGGGCAAGAGAGAGAAGAGAGAGAGAGGTGAGGGGTCATTTGACCATTGTTCTCGCCAAAATTTTGGCTCAAAACTTGCTTCCATATAAAATAGTAACAATAAAATAAAGAAATATAGGGGAAAACTCCACATGCAAAGAGTGTAACAAATGTCTCAGCGCCAAGAGTTAAAACACTCTAGGGTAGCGCCTCACGTGCAAAGCACGAGAGCGCCAACAGCGCCAGCGCCAAGAGTCAAAGACTCTGAGGCAGCACTCACGTGCAAAGCACGAGAGCGCTGGCACCAAGAGTAAGACTCTGAGGCAGCACTCACTTGCAAAGTACGAGAGCATCGGTGCTAAGTACAAGAGCGCCAGCGCCAAGAGCGCCTGCGCTAAGAGTTAATGACTCTGAGGAAGCGCTCACGTGCAAAGCACGAGAGCGTTAGCGCCAAGTGCGCCAGCGCTAAGAGTCAAAGACTCTGAAGTAGCGCTCATGCAAGGCACGAGAGCGCCATGCGCCAGAACTAAATGTTCTCCACCGTTGGATCAAAGATCCAACGAAGATGATAAATCATAAAATTACCAGAATAAAATTCTGTTAAGGAAATACTCCTCAGAATCTTTCCAAAAAAGAAAGATTGTGCTCTGTAAATCAGAGCACCGTTGGATCAAAAATCCAATGGTGATTGAAAATCACCAAGATACAGAACAATCTCTATATGGGAAAATAATTCCCCAATCTTTTTAATAACAAGTAAGATGTCTTCTGTAAAACAGAAGCCCTAGGATCAAAGATCCAACGGTGGGAAACACCCCCAAATCAATCAGAGGAAAGATTTCCTCAACTGATTCAACAAATCAGCCTCCCCTATATAAAGGATCAAAGACTTCAAGTCTAGCACAGAAGAATCCCCCCATAAGTTTTCAAGTTCTCAGAAAAAGAAAAGAGAAGAGCAAGCTCTAAAAAGAAGAATTTCTTCAAGGTAAAAGGGAGATCAAAGCATCTCATAAAAAGAAGAAGAACTTAGTTCTTTTTTTAGATCATAGATCTATAAGACAGAGGCCTTTCACAAAAAGAGATCATAGCATCTTATCATAAAAAGCGGGGAAAAGAACTTAATTCTCTTCAGATCACAGATCCATAAAGACAAAGTCTTTCACAAAAAACATAAGAGATTGTAACATCTCCAAAAAAAATAAGAACCTTGTTCTTAGAGCCACGAGACAAAATCTTTTATAAACGAGAACTTAATTCTCAGAGCACAAAATTGATCAAGAGCGCTCTGCACTCATTGGCTGGCGCTCTGCGCCAAGCGCGCCACGTGCTCCTCACGTGTACGTTATTTCACAAGGAACGCTCTGCACACATGGGCCGGCGTTCAGCGCCAAGCGCGCCACGTGCTCCTCATGTGGGCACTATTTAATAAAGAGCGCTCTGCACTCATTGGCCGGCGCTCAGTGCAAGGCACGCCACGTGCTCCTCACGTGTGCGCTATTTTACAAGAAGTGCTCTGCACTCATTGACTGGCGCTCAGCGCCAAGCGCGCCATGTGCTCCTCACGTGTGCACTATCTCACAGGAAGCGCCTCCTGCTTAACGCCAAGCGCGCCACGTGCTCCTCACATGGGCGCTGAAGGAACATAAACTGTTCTTTAAATAAAGCCCCAGAGCCATAATGAGTGCTTAACACTCAATAAAAGACAAAAAAGGTTGTCAGAACCCAAACCAATGCTCAGCATTGTTAAATAAAAAAAGGTCCGAGCCTAATTAAATGTTCAACATTTTAACTTAGTGGGCCGAGCCCAAGTTGGCCACAGATCCCTAATTCAGATTAATTGAGCCCATATGCTCATAAATCTTTTTAACTGATCTTAGTTCCAAACTTGACTACAGATCGCCTAACCAACATTGGTTCAAGGGTACATCTCTTCATACCTCTGATATATGTCGTTGTAATTCTTCAACGTGTTCAGAGAGATGGAGGGTCCCAATAACCAATAAATTTTGGCGCATCCCCAAACGGTTGAACCAAAACCACATAGACTATGACGTCTTAAAACTGGACTATGATGTCCTTAAACTTTACGGACTATGATGTCCCTAAACTCATGGACTATGATGTCCTTAAACTTATGGACCGCAACGTTCCTAAACTAAACTCTATAGACCATGACGTCTTTAAACTATGGACTATGATGTCCTTAAACTCCATGGACTATGATGTCCTTAAACTTATGGACCGCAACATCTTCAAACTAAAACAATAGAGCCCAAATGCTCTTTTGTTGGATCTAAATGATCCTGTTAAGTAGACCTTAGTCTAAAATTAGACTAACGTATCCTTAACAAACGTTTAATTTGATCTTAGTCTCAAATGAGATTAACGATCCTTAAACCCAAACCAAACCCAAATCTAAGAAAATATGGATTTAGACTAATCCACGCCCTACGGGCGACAACATAAATTAGTCTCCGTATACAATCCACGGGCAACCAAAAACAAAACAAACACACACGACACGAAGTGACCATCTGGAGAAGGAGAAAGTGGTTACCGCGATGCGGTAGCGTAATTAACTGCAGGGGCTTGCGCCTGTAGGGAAGAGCGTCCCCACAATCAAAAACCCCTCAATGAGGGGGAATCTGACGACGTCTGCTATATCGGCCGCATCCGTTTATACCTTCGATACATGGTGTCATAAATCAACTTGGCATCTTCGGAGAGGTGGACGGATAGCACCAAATAGCATCTGCTCCCAAAATTCAGGCCGGACGTCCCAACGTCCCAGTCGTGTCTTTTCGACGGAGAACAGATTCTGGCATGCCCGGTGGGACTTTTTCCTCTTTCCACTCCACACTCCGTGTGTCTTGTTTTTCCGCGATCAAATAATCGCGGTATATATGTTTGTGGTTGCCCTTAGGGGAGGGGATACTGAAGCCGGCGTTTCGTCTCTATGAAAAATGGCGTTTGCTCCCACCTTAGCAACTCAGGCTCTGTCATATCTGGTGGAGTTAAGTATGGGCCACTTGCAGGCTCAAATCTCTACAATTCAGCTCTTCAAGAAATTAACGGGCTTCTCTTTGGGTCGATGCTCCCACCTCCCACCCTCGGTGCCTCAATGCCTATGGAGGAAGCCCAGAGGAAGTCTTTCTTCCACAGGCGGGCACCCCAAGCAGCAGCTTTGCCGACGGAATCAGTCCTCAAACAAATGGCACATGACAAGGACCAAGGTCGACACAGGGGGCAGAATATTCAATATCTCAAAGGAAACAGGGGGCAGGCTCATCAAAATCCTAAAGCTAATCAAATCCCGGCCGTAAGAAACGGTCGACGTCGATATCAGCGTTATACAAAATGAGCTGGGGACAGTTCTCCATATGGTCATGTTTCAACCCCAGTGGTGAATGTTGTTGTTTCAACTAGGAACAGCTTCAAATTGTTGTGAAGGGCAGAAAAAAATCTCCTACCGCAATATTGAAGAAGTCTCCGCGGCCCATGGAGATCCCACGAGAGCAGAAACCGGTTCGCTCTCTGAGACAACTTTCCTCATCTATATATAAGTTGTGGAAGCAGGTGAAGGGGACTCATCCTACGACGGATCCTGATACGTCGGTTCCTCCCAAAACAAAAGCGGCTTTTCACAAAAAAGAGAGGCCTAATAAAGCTCAAGTGCCTGAAGCAAACTCCAAAGGCCAAGACTCCAAACACCTCAAGCCTGGGGGCATGGTAGTTCACATAGTCTATGTGGTGAATTCCAAAGACAAGGTTCAAGCTTATACTAGTCATCGACCTCAAACTCGGTCCGTGAAAAAAGTTCAACCGCAACGTGAAAAGCTGCAGGAGATGCTCGCTCAGGCGGCAGCAAACGCTAATCCATCGCCTAAGGAAAATCCCGAGAGCGCACCCGAAGAAAGAGTGGAGAAGGAGTCGGATAATGATTTCCTAAAGCGCGCTCTGAAAAAGAGAGATGAATAAGCGGCAAAAATGTCCACTAAAATAAACTAGATGGCCTTTCTGATTCAGAATATGGCTGGAAAGATGGTTCAATCGGAACCACTGGCAGATGAACCGCCGGTAGTCGTTCTTAAAGAAAAAGATGATATTTCAAATCCTCTGCAAACCTCATCAACGGCCGAAGAGGAAATGATTCCAAAAGCAAAGCTGAATGAATATATCACTCAGAAAATCAAAGCTCACTATGCCAGTGAAGTATCAAATAGGCCAATCAAGACCGGTCGACTGTATCCAGCGTGTTATGATCAAATACAGTACCTGCCAGAATACATACTTCCGACTCCACATGTACAAAGGAACTGGGAATCCTTGCCAGCACATTGCGTGATTTAAATCCATGTGCGGAAATACTGGAGGAAATAACATACTACTCCTCTGACAGTTCGTCCGCGGTCTGGCGAGCATCACCTTCAAATGGTATGCGGAACTCCCAAATTATTTCGTGAAGAGCTTCGACGAAATGGATATGCTCTTCTGTCAGGGATTCTTTATGAAAACGAACATACTACTGTGACGGCACTGGTCAACGAAATAGTTAGATCGAATGAGACTTGGGTTCAATATGTTACCCGATGGAGAAATCTCTGGTCAAATGCGAGGAACGCATTGATGAAGTTGCAGCTATGGGAATGCTCATGGACACACTTGACCCAAATTCAAAGGCGTTCCCGACCTTCCAAGAACTCATGGATAAAATGGCTCAATTGGATCAAATGGGTCAAGACTCTTTCTCATCCGATGATGACGATAGAAAAGCGGAGGCAAGATGGCGTTTGTCGCCCACGCTAAACAAAAATAAGCGGTTCTGAAGCAACCTGTCGCCAAAATAGCGACGATGTGGGTACTCGTCCCCCCGAGATATACACAGGGGGCATATTCCTCAATGGCGGAAGAATCTCTATGAAGAATGGTCTTTTCTTCTCAAAAGACAGGATGGATATTAAGAGGCCTACATGTAGGGTTCCTGGGCACACTAAGGAGGTCTCACAAGGTATCAACCATGCCAAATTCAAATTTTACAAGTGCCGAGAAACCCTAATACGGATCGTTGACTAGAGTTTAAGGGGAAAACGATAACTAGCTAACAACTTAACTAAGAGTGAACGGAAATACAACCTTTGTAGATCCGGTCCTCCACCTCCATAGCTCCGTGATGATGTCCCATCGCTGCGATCATCGGATCCCGGGCTCTAGCGTCGGCTTCATCGGAGAAATGGGCGGGCTAGGTCATCGACTTCGATGCCGAAGATGATCTACGTCGAGACAACACAAGATCAAGCTCCAACTTCACCAAGCCATGAAACTTGTGAAGAAAACACCCTATACTACTTGGCAAGTGGTAGAGAATGAAGAAATAGGAAGTGGGTTCACTTTAGAATTGGATTTCTCACTCTTTTTCTCAAGACACCATTGAAGCTAGCAAGCATCTTTCTTCTTGAAGAAGAAGAAGAAGAAGAAAAAGAATATGATAAGAATAATTTGAAAAGAAAATAAAGCCATTCTTATCATATTAGTAACCATGGTTAAGTGTAGAGAATAAACTAGGGTTAGGTTTAAGGAATAAAACAAAATGGTCAAAGCTTTTTCAAAGCTTCATGAAGCTTCAAAAAAATCCAAAGAAAGCCACCATTTTATCTTAAGCCAAAATGAAATAAATAAATAAATAAATAAAGCAAATGAAAACCCTAACCATTTACTTAACCAAGGTTTAATCAAACATACATCCAAGTTTGCATGTATCATCAAACATGATACAAACTAGTGCACAAAACTATATCATATATACAATGTGCACATCAAGTGAGAAAATCCATCTTAAGTGAACAAATACTAGTTAATGTAAAGTAATATATCAAATATATAATTATACATTAAATCATTAAATCAACACTTGATTTAACGATCCGGTCATATCGCATATAACCGACTAATATCAAATGTATCAATGTATCGAATCAACACTTGATTCGGTAACCCGGCTATATCACATATAACCGACCAATGATACAAATCGCGAGAATAGAATACAGTATCACATACTGGTATAATTCTCGGTCCCGCACATATCTCATATGTGCACCTATTTCGTTTCGCTTGAGCCAGGAAACCTCTGTGTAGGACTCTAAAGACTCGTCAATACGCCGGCAGCAGGTGATGATCATATCAAACACCCACAAGCCGCAAGCGGTCTGCTAAACGTAACGGCCACCCGGGTATTGAGCGATCAGAAGATCGACGAGCAAGCCCGCTCACACTCCTGTGAATCCAACCAGTAACACTTACCGTACAGTCCGGTCTGATCATCTGATATGTCGCATATCTCGCCTAGGGGTGGTAAACGTCAGACCCCAGTAGCTCGATAAGTCGTGTCGATATGAGGTCTATAACAGTTCGAGAAACTACTGGTAACACTTACCAGTAAATCTCAGCAAGCCTAGCCAGGAATTTCCGGTTATAGCCAATCGAACACAGTGCAACATCAACTCCCTATACCGGGAGAGACGAATCCCCTCCTATCGCTCATTGCCTCCATGTGATTCGGGACTGTACCCAAAAACCACCGTTTTGCACGCCCTCTTGGACGTGGTAAGGTGGAAATCAAAGCACAGTGGGAATCACACAAGACTCTATGACGATCTCGGGTCTACAGACTAACATGTACCAGTGTCACCAGAGAACTGCCATCTGACTTAAGGTATAATACCATCTGGGAGTTCTCGGCAAGTCCGTCCAGTGTACCCAGTCTCCACTGAGAACCCGTATATCATCTCCGATGTCAAACACCAATGGATATGGGATCATCCATCGCCCATCTGTATGGGTCGAGAAGGTATACGCTAGTCTACACTGGTATATCGATGCCCCGTCTCGATACACCAACGACTAGGGACCTTGAAGGATGTACTTATGGACTACCATGTCCCCACTAGTATGATCCGCATCATAGTCCAGGTAGTCAAGTACACATCCTAAGGGCTTTACCAACATGTAACAGAGAGACAATCAGTGTACACGTTAAGGTAAAGATCAACCAGATAGCATACTATTATGTCGAGCAAGAAAGTCCTCCCTATATATGTCCAAGCATCCACTACAATATACATCCTATGTATAGTAATGGCCTCTAGGGCATACATATAACTAACAATCTCCCACTTGCACTAGGGCCATCTGATAGCAGTGGTTGTAGTATCTCATACTCAACCATCCCACAAAAGTCTCTTTCTGGGAAAATGCCTTTGTGAGTGGATCCCCCATGTTGTCCTCTGAGTCTGTTCTCCTAACCTCGATCACCCTGGAGATCAACCATCTCCATGATCAGGTGATACTGCCTTAGATTATGTCTGGGTAACTGATGGGACCGTGGTTCCCGGGCCAAAGCCACACTTCCATTGTCACACAATGGTAGGGACCTAGTTTATCTCATGAACCAATATACACCCAAACAGCCTCTTTGGTAGCATCATAAGTAGCGATGTATCTTGCATTTAATCGTCTAGTATGTCACGGTATCTAGCTTGGAACTCTTCCAACTTACCGTCCCTTTACTGAGGGTAAAGATAATGCCTGTGACTGACTTTCAGTCGTCCTTATCACCCTGGAACCCTTCCAGTGATTCTCCCCAGGATCGATTGATACCATCTCACTACAACTAGTGAGTATCCTAACATTCAATTAGATCTATCTCATAGATCCAAAATCCAGGATTTAGTAGGTATCACTTTGATCCTATATGGAGAATCCTTGTGATAAGCGGAGATTGACCGAGCGTAGCATAGGAAACTCCTTCCCTATCAAGAGTATGTCATCCACGTACTCTACGAGGATCACCACCATACTCCCTACTACCTTTTTGTATATACAAGGTTCATCTACCATTTTGATGATGTCAAACTGTTTGACTAACACATCAAAACAGATGTTCCAACTCCGCAATGCCTGCTTCATCACATAAAATATCTTGCACACGTTTCCGCTGCTCCCACTGTCTACGAAGCCTTCTGACTGTGTACTTAGAGACGCACTCTTCTAAAACATTACTTAGAAAAGCAGTCATGGCACCCAACCGCCAGATATCGTAGTCATGGTATGTAGCCGTGGCAAGTAGGATCAGGATGGACTTAAGCATAGCTCCTTAGAAAAGGTTTCTTCATTATCCACGCCTGGTCGATGACGAAAACCTTTAACAAGTCTAGCTTTGAAAGTCTCAACTTTTCCATGTACACCAAGTAATCTTCTCAAGATATACTTGCTCCTGATAGGGATTTAACCCTTCAGATAAAGCAACCAAAGTCCATACTTTGCTGGTGTATAAGGATTCCATCTCAGATCGCTAAGCATCCAGCCATTCTTACAGAGTCCCACTCCTGATGGCCAGCTCGAAACTAGTTGGGTCATCATCTCATGATGCAATCCTCGCTACCACTGTCATAGAGAAACAGAAGTATCTCTCAGGTGGGTGAGGAACCCTACTAGATCGGCGGAGAGGCTGAGGTTCGTTGGTATCTACTGAATCCTTTGGTTCTACCAAATCATCTGCTGTAGTTTTGTAAATCCCCGTTCTCCATCTATAAAATTTTCCTGTATTTTCCAAATCCCGTTTGTCTCCTAATTTTCCTCGAATTTTCGTTTGTAATTGGTTACTCGAGATTCAAGACTTAACTTAATCGAAACCCTAGAATTATTTTTTTCAATTAACACCTAAGCCCAAACTTAAATTTTATTCCCTCAGCCCACTCAAAATTTTCCTTAATAAATTCCCCAGCCCGTTAGCATTCATCAGCCCACATTTTTTTTAGTAAAATCCCTTAATCATTCCCCGGCCCACTCCTCACTCACTCAGCCCAGAATTTATAATAAGGAATTATTTTTTTTTTCCTAAATTATCCCGGCCCACTCCCTGAGGCCCGTGACCAAATCCCCACTCACCCGACCCCTTTACTGTTCCTCTTCTTAAATCCCAACGGTAACCTCCCTGAATTCCCGCGCGATCCCATCTCTCCGCCGCAGTTCACGCCGTTTCCTCCGCTCGCGCCCACGCTGTGCTCGTGCGCCGTTACTCCTCGCCGCGATCCCATTTACGTCAAACCCTCATCTCTCCAACTTCTCAAAACTCTCCCACTCAGTCGAAAAGTTCCCACGAACCCACCAACAACCCACTGCCACCTCCACCTCCGACGACAACTCCTCAGCGATCCCTCACGTCTCCTCCACCAACCTCCTCCCTCCACGACTCCTCCTTCATTAACCCGAGCCCCCTGCACACCCACTCCCCAGCACACAGACCCACTTCAACCAAGCTCGGCCACCTTACGACCGACGCCGACGAGCCCCCCTCTGACCTGAACCATCCTTGCGACCCTCTACATCCTTAGCACCATCCTTATCACTCCAAACCCGTCCCCACTGCTCTCTCTCTCTTTCTCACCAAAAAACCCACATTCTCCCCGTACTGCGCATTCACTGTGCACATCGCCGGAGCGACCATCGCCGACATCGTCAACCCCAGCAAGTCCCAGGCCAACCACAGAGCACCACCTCCGCTTCCAGCAAGCACTTGACGGCTCCGGGGAACTCCGGCGTCAAACCCGTGTCTCGAGCCAAGCTCGCGCGAACTTGTTTCGCGGCGTACAACGCGCGTTCGCGACATCGTTGCTGCCGTGCGACCCCGAGACATTTTCCAGACAAGTGTTTACTTGCTTCATGCTAATATATTAGTGGTATAAACCTAAAATATCTAGTTTGCGGATTTGCCGATTACCGATACATAATGCGACCTATGTGTTCGATGCTAATCTCCCATGAAAATGATTGTTTATTTTGAAGGAAACTGATATTTTCTGTTGGCCCGCAGGATGATAAATATAGTGTAGGGATCTCGCTGGAAAATACGATTGTTAGTGATAAAAATTGATACCCCCAAATATGCCGTTAAAACTAATATTTTCTCGTATCTGAAAATGAATAAAATCACCGTAAATTACATACCTACTGGAATGATGCGTTCGAGGGCTTAAATCGAATCCGACTCGACGAACATTAACCCTGTGTAAAATTTCAATGATTTCTATTCTGTAACTGTGATGATAATCAGATCGGAATGCGACTCTGAACTGTAGTCCAGAGCGTTTCTGATTATTGTGTACTGTCCCAATACCTGCGTCACTGTGTTTTCTGAAGTCGTATGTTGCGGAACCCTGCAGTAGATTAAATATATTTCTGTTAGTTAAACAAAACTGGTGGTTCCATTCCGATTCATCGCCGTTTGCTATTTTAAACTGTATTTAAAAGGGGAGAACGTATAACTGTCCAGAACAGATTCAGAAATGACACACTGAGGTTAAACTGTGTATAACTTTCAACGTACAGATGCGATTGAGGATCCGTCTATTGCGTTGAATACTCCATTGAAAACCCTAGATTTCATTTAACTGTAACATCGCTAAATTCTGAGCCCAACTGGGTGGAATTTGTGTCGCGAAACGGACGTTCAGTTCTGAAACTGAATTTCCAGCCGCGAGCATTTAAAATGAAATAGCTATATCTTGAAAACCGGAACCCCGATTGAACTGAAACAAATTTTGATGAATTGCTGACTGAGTGTTCTAATTATCTTACTTGTATCATTTTGCTGAATTCTTAACATATTAATTTATGCAAATTATTTTAGTTAATGACATGCATGTTGATTCATAACATACAGAGTTTATTGGTAGCATACAATACATATATCATACCCTTGCCATATACTCAGTGTTAGTGCGTGTGGACATTGCATTGTCGTGCGTGATAGATGTTGGTTTAGGAGTGACGAGTACACCAATGGAAAGTGAATATTCGTGACAGTGATTGATACAGTGAACAGTGATGAAACCGTGCCATTGGTATACTTGTACACAACTAGATCAATATCATAAATAGTGTAAATCTGGGGAAAAAGGGAAAATCAAAGTGGAAAGAGTATCGTATTTAGCGGGACCGTGTTTAGAGGATGATCATTCGAACTGTGATACTGATACGTGTAGGGTAGGATCTAGCGATCTGGCTGACAGGGTTATGTCCCAGGCATGTAGGCCGTTGTCTCGGGTATGTACGAGACTCCTGTTAAACATGATCCTCCTTCCACTATATGATTTCAAACATGACCTAGAGACCAATAGGGACACATAACATATTCTGCATCATATAGTGACATAGTGATTACTTGCATCATTCCTACACCAGTATTACCTCATATACCTGTTTCATCTTATTATAATAATATTGTTATTGTGTCGCTCTGACGACCTGAGTATGCATGCTCAGATTCCGCGGGAGGACCAGCACAGGAGACGGATCTACCCTTTGAGTTCACGGAGATATAGTTTGGTGTACCTTCTTCATTTACTGCTTTCCATAAAAGTGATCGTGAAATTGAACTTGGTTAGTTATTGTTCTTATTATCTGTAATTTGCGAACAATGGAATTTTAATGTAATAAATTAGTGATGTGATTTCTTTAATACTGTGCTTTATTTACTGATTACCATGTAGTGCTAGAAGCCGAAGTGTGACTACGGCGGGATGATTCCTTGACCGTAGGAGCATGGCTGGCCTAGTCATCCCTCGTTTTCCGTATTTTGGGAAGCGGGGCGTGACATGGTTTAGTTGGTATCAGAGCCAGGTTTAGTATCAAGGGATAACATTAACTATGCTGTATTACGTTATTCTTGTTTCACTACTCTTGATTTACATCCTTGAATCTGATCTTATCCTTTTGAATTTTCCAGTGATATGACGTCCCCGAACGACCCCTCCTCGGACTCCAGCTTCCAGGACCGCACGGAAGAATACTTAGTGCACTGACCACTCTCGCGGAAGCTCAGGAGAGAAAGACAGATTTACTCACTGAGGGACTTAGGGCGATTATCGCCGCAGGAGGACCCTCCGCACTTATTACCGCCCCCGAGGGCGCTACTCCACCAGCTTATCAGGCTAGGGTTGGTACCGTATCAGACTTCCGACGGTTACACCCAGCTGCATTCACAGGGCTAGCTGAACCCCTTGAGGCTGAACAATGGCTGGTGAACATGGAGAATTTATTGACAGCCGCCAGGGTTCCAGAGGAAGACAGAGTGGACGTGATAAAGATTCAATTAGAAGACGAAGCCCGTACATGGTGGTCGGTGGAAGAAAGCAGACTTGACGAGCCGATTGAATGGAGCAAGTTTAAGGAGTGCTTCTTAGATCATTATTTTCCTCCCACAGCCAAGGCAGAAATGGAGGAAAGGTTTATTCTTTTGAAGCAGAATGGACGCCCAGTGGATGTATATGCGGCAGAGTTCAACCGTCTGAGCCGCTTTGCTCCATACATGGTCAAGTCAGAGGCCACCAGGGCCAGACGCTTCCTTCAGGGGTTAGATTTCGAGTTGCAGCAGTTGATTGCATCGTTGGATTTGCAGACATTCGCTCAGGTACTCAACGCGGTAAGAGTTCAGGAGCAATTGATTAACAAGTTCAGAAGACCCCCAGTCGTTCCAGCACGTACCCACGTGCTTTCTCGAAGAGCCATACCGGTTCACAGAGCAGGAACGACACAAATGAAGCGCCCGTTCGTACCACAGCATCGCCCCCAGAGACAGGGCGTAACTTGAGGCTATTGCGGTAGAGGAGGGCATACCCAGAAGGACTGTCGCCGTGCCAAGGGACAGTGCTTGATTTGCGGTTCCAGTCAGCACAGGATTAACAGTTGCCCTGAGCGAGCAGAGATACAGGGAGGTTCTGGACCGCCACAGCAGAGGCCACAGGAGCAGAGGCAACCCTTTACAGGTCGCGGTCAGGGACGGGCTTTCACCTTGACCGCCGAGCAGGCAGAAGCGTCATGAGACGTGGTTACAGGTACTCTACTCGTACATTCCTTGCAAGCTAAAGTACTATTTGATTCGGGAGCATCGCATTGTTTCTTGTCTGAGCATTTCACAAATACACACTCAATACCACATGAACCACTAACCAAGGGATGGGAAATTCATACGGGTAATGGCGTTATAATATCTAGTCGAGAATGTAGATTATGCCCAGTTGTAGTGTGTGGCAGGGAATTCTATGCGAATTTCCTTTTGATCGGGACAGGCAGTTACGACGCAATTCTCGGGATGGATTGGATGAGCACTTTCCATGCAGTTATCGATTGTCGTGCAAGGAAGGTGATCTTCCGCATCCCCAATCATCCGGAGTTTATTTTCGAGGGCGGAAGCGAATCTTTAGAGCCAGCTAAGTACAGAGCAAAGCCTAAGAAGCTGACAGCTATGGAGATTGATAAGAGCCCAGTCCCAGAAATTGTTCGAGACTTTCTGGACGTATTTCCTAAAGATCTACCCAGTCTACCACCTCCTCGAATCTTGGAGTTCTCAATCGATTTGATTCCAGGTACAGCCCCAGTATCCAGAGCCCCATACAGAATGGCACCAGTTGAGTTGGCGGAATTGAAGAAGCAGGTTGAAAAACTTTTGGAGAAGGGATTTATTCGGCCGAGCGCTTCACCGTGGGGTGCACCAGTCTTACTAGTAAAGAAGAAGGATGGATCGCTGCGAATGTGTATAGATTATCGAGAGCTGAACAAGGTCACAATAAAGAACAAGTACCCAATACCGCGCATTGACGACCTATTCGATCAGCTAAGTGGAGCCAAGGTATTCTCGAAGTTGGACCTCCGTTCTGGACATCATCAAATCAGAGTAGCAACCGAGGATGTATGCAAGACGGCTTTCAGGACCTGATAAGTTTCTTGTGATGCCGTTCGGTGTTACCAATGCCCCAGCAATATTCATGGACTTGATGAACAGAGTGTTCGCAAAGTACCTGGACACGTTTGTCGTTGTGTTTATCGACGACATACTTGTCTACTTGAAGACCCGGGAAGAGCACGCTGAACATGTGCGAACGGTACTACAAATTCTTCGGGAAGAGAAGCTGTACGCGAAGCTAAGCAAGTGTGAATTCTGGCTTGACAAGGTTCAGTTTTTGGGACATATCGTTTCGGGCGAAGGCATCTCGGTGGACCCGGCAAAGATAGAATCTGTTAGAGATTGGCCGACGCCGAAATCAGTAGCAGAGATCAGGAGTTTTCTGGGATTGGCAGGTTATTATCGGAGATTCATCCAAGATTTCTCAAGAATCGCGGAAACATTGACGAGGCTGACACGGAAAGACGTGCCGTTTACATGGACAGAGGAGTGCATTCAGGCATTCGACACACTAAAGCAGAAGTTAACCACGGCGCCTATTCTTACAGTACCAGATGATTCCGGTGGTTTGGTGATACACAGTGATGCCTCAGGGAAGGGTTTAGGCTGTATTTTGATGTAGCACGGCCGAGTGGTTGCTTACGCCTCTCGATAACTGAGAAACCACGAGAAGAACTATCCTACGCATGACTTGGAGTTAGCTGCGGTAGTCTTTGCATTGAAGATTTGGAGGCACTATCTATTGGGTGAGAAAGTGGAGGTGTACACAGATCACAAAAGTTTGAAGTATGTTTTCACCCAGAAGGAACTAAATATGAGGCAGCGCCGATGGCTAGAGCTGATGGCAGATTATGACTTGGACCTTCAGTATCATCCGGGGAAGGTGAATGTTGTACCAGATGCGCTCAGTCGCAAGCCAGCGGTCATGATGTTGACCGATCAGAGGAGCATTGTTGAGGATTTTCAGAGACTTGAACTTGAAGTCGTTACGCCGAACGCACTCAGTCAATTTTGGCAACTACAGGTGCAATCTTCTCTGGTGGATCGCATCAAGATTGCACAAGCGGATGATCCCCGATTACAAAAGTTCAGAGAGCAAGTGGAAGCTGGACTGAGAACGGATTTGATCATACATGAAGATGGCTCTCTGAGATTCGGTAGCAGACTCTGCGTACCTAAAGGAGATGTTCGAGAAGAAGTTTTGGCTGAAGCACACAGTTCAGCTTATTCTGTGCATCCAGGAGGTACAAAAATGTATCAGGACCTAAAGCAGCACTTTTGGTGGAACGGAATGAAGCGGGAAATTGCGAGGTTCGTATCCAGGTGCTTGGTATGTCAGCAGATGAAGGCTGAACATCAGAGGACAGCAGGATTGTTACAACCATTGCCGATACCTGAATGGAAGTGGGAGCACATTACTATGGATTTCGTGACGGCCTTACCACGAAGCACTAGGGGCAATAATGCCATTTGGGTTATCGTCGATCGCCTCACAAAAGCTGCACACTTCCTACCTTTCCGAGTGGGACAGTCGACAGAATCACTGGCAGAAAGATATATGCAGGAGATTGTGCGACTTCACGGTGTTCCAGTCAGCATTATGTCAGACCGGGACACGAGATTCTTTTCGCACTTTTGGAAGAGCTTACAGGAGAGTTTGGGAACCCGCCTTAAATTCAGCACAGCTTATCACCCACAGACGGATGGACAATCCGAGCGTACGATTCAGACGCTCAAGGATATGTTGAGAGCTTGTATGTTGGACTTTCAGGGTTCCTGGAGGACCATCTGCATCTAGTCGAGTTCTCTTATAACAATAGTTATCAGGCTTGTATTCAGATGGCGCCTTTTGAAGCACTATACGGGCGGAAGTGTCGATCCCAGTATGTTGGGATGATGTGGGAGAACGAAGACTACTGGGCCCCGAACTCATTGTTCAGACAGTCGACAAAGTCCAAATGATCAGACAGCGTATCAAGGCGGCTCAGGATCGACAGAAAAGTTGGGCAGATACCAGCAGAAGGGCACTTGAGTTCAAAGTCGGAGATCATGTATTCTTAAAGATTTCCCCTACTCGTGGAGTTATCAGGTTCGGAGGTCGGGGAAAGCTTAGTCCCCGCTTTATCGGACCTTTTGAGGTGTTAGAGCGAGTAGGAGAGGTGGCCTTGTAGGGTTCCTAGGCACTCTCAATTGGTCTCACAAGGCATCAACCATGCCAATTTCAAATTTTACAAGTGCCGAGAAACTCTAATACGGATCGTTAACTAGAATTTTAGGCGAAAAGTGAAACTAGTTAACATCTTAACTAAAAGTAAGAAGCTACAACCTTTGTAGATCCGGTTCTCCACTTCCTTAGCTCCACGTAGACGTCCTCTCGCTGCCCAAGTCGGATCTCGGACTCTAGCATCGGCTTCATCGGAGAAACGAATGGACTAGTCGTCGGCTACGATGCCGAAGATGATCTACGTCGAGGTTACACAAGATCAAGCTCCAACTTCACCAAGTTGTGAAACTTGTGAAGAAAACACCCTATACTACTTGGCAAGAGTTAGAGGGTGAAGAAATAGGAGGTGGGTTCACTTTAGAATTGGATTTCTCACACTTTTGCTCAAGTTGCCATTGATGAAGGCAAGCTTTTCTTCATGTCAAGAAGAAGAAGAAGATGAAGATGATTATGATAAGAAAATAGAAAATAGATTATATTTATCATATAGCAACCATGGTCAAGATAACTTGTGTAGAGAATCAACTATGGTTCAAGTGAATGGTTAGGGTTAAGAAAAGAGACAAAATGGTCAAACCATTCAAAGCTTCATGAAGCTTCAAAAGAAAGTCCAAAATGAGCCACCATTTCATTTCTTTTCCAAATATAAATGAAAAGAAATAAATAAATAAATAAGTAAATCAAATAAACAAAACCCTAATCATTAACTTAACCATGGTATAATTCTTTACACAAACCCAAGTGAGCATGCATCATCAAACATGATACAATCAAGTGCACAAAAGTATATCACATATACAACTTGTGAACTTCAAGTGAGAAAAACCTTTTAAAGTGAACCAATACTAGTTAATACAAAGTAATATATCAAATATATAATTATACACTTGATTTAACGATCCGGTCATATCGCATATAACCGACTAGTATCCTATGTATCGGCTTATCGAATCAATCCTTGATTCGATATCTAGGTTATATCGCATATAACCAATCGATACATTCATCGCGAGAATGGAATACGGTATCACATACATGCATTATTCTCGGTCCTGCACATATCTCATATGCGCTCCTATTTCGTTTCGCTTGAGCCAGGAAACCTCTGTTTAGGACTCTAAAGACTCGTCAATAAGCCGGCAGCAGATGATGATCATATCAAGCACCCACAAGCCGCAAGCGGTCTGCTAAACGTAACGGCCATCCGGGTATTAAGCGATCAGAAGATCGACGAGCTAGCCCGCTCACACTCCTGTGAATCCAACCAGTAACACTTACCGTACAGTCCGGTCTGTTCGTCTGATATGTCGCATATCAAGTTTAGGGGTGGTAAACGTCAGACCCCAATAACCGATAAGTCGTGCCGATGTGAGGCTCATAACGGGTCGAGAAAGTACTGGTAACACTTACCAGCAAAACTCTGATCAGCCCTGGCCAGGGACTTCCCTGTTACGGCCAATCGAGCACAGCGCAACATCAACCCCCAATACCGGGAGAGACGAAACCCCTCCTATCGCTCATTGCCTCCATGTGACTCGGGACTGTACCCAAAAACCACCGTTTTGCACACCCTCATGGACGTGGTAAGGTGGAGATCAAAGCACAGTGGGAATCACACAAGACTCTATGACGATCTCGGGTCTACAGACTAACCTGCACAAGTGTCACATGAGAACTGCCATCTGACGTGAGGTATAATACCATCTGGGAGTTCTCGGCGAGTCCGTCCAGTGTACCCAGTCTCCACTGAGCACCCGCATACCATCTCTGATGTCAAACACCAATGGATATGGGATCATCCATCACCCATCTCATGGGTCGAGAAGCGTATACGCTAGTCTACTCTGGTATATCGATGCCCCGTCTCGATACACCCACGACTAGGGACCTTGTAGGATGTACCTATGGACTACCATGTCCCCACTAGTATGATCTGCATCATAGTCCAGGTAGTCAAGTACACATCCTAAGGGCTTTACCAACATGTAACTATAAGACAGTTTAAAGAGACAAGTGTACATGTTAAGATAAAGAGCAACCAGATAGCATACTATCATATCGAGCAAGAAAGTCATCTCTATATATGTCCAAGCATCCAATATAATATACATCATCTGTACAATACTGGCCTCTAGGGCATACATACAACTAACAATCTCCCACTTGCACTAGGGCCAGCTGCTGTAGTATCGCATACCGAGCATCCCGAAGAGTCTCTCAAACTGTATCTGGGGAATGACCTTCGTGAGTGGATCCGCCGTGTTGTTCTTCGTGTCAACCCTCCTGACCTCGATCTCCCGGCGATCAACTATCTCCCGGATCAGGTGATACCGCCTCAGAATATGCCTGGATCGCTGATGGGACCTGGGTTCCTTGGCCAAAGCCACCGCTCCATTGTTATCGCAATACAAAGGTATTGGATGCTCAATGGATGGAACCACACCAAGTTCAGTAATGAACTTCTTGATCCAGACAGCCTCTTTAGCAGTATCGTTGGCAGCGATGTATTCAGCCTCCATCGTCGAGTCTGCCACGGTTTCCTGCTTGGAACTCTTCCAGCTAACCGCCCCTCCGTAAAGGGTAAAGACAAATCCCGACTGCGACTTAGAGTCGTCCTTATCACTCTGGAAGCTCGAATCGGTAAAGGACTCCACTTGGAGTTCTCCGTTACCATACACCAAGAGCATCTCTTTAGTCCTTCGTAAGTACTTGAGAATGCTCTTCACAGCTGTCCAGTGACTCTCTCCAGGATCAGCTTGATACCTGCTTACTACACTTAGTGAGTACACTACATCGGGTCTGGTACATAGCATCGCGTACATGATAGAGCCTACAGCCGAAGCATAGGGTATCCCTTGTATGCGAGCTCTCTCCAAATCAGTCTTGGGAGACATCTCTTTGGAGAGAGTGACTCCAGAGATCGTGGTCAAGTTCCCACGCTTGGATTCTTCCATACTAAACCTCTTTAGTATGGTGTCAATGTACCTCGATTGGGACAATCCCAATATCCGTTTGGATCTATCTCTATAGATCCTAATTCCCAATATGCAGGAGGCATCACCAAGATCTTTCATCGAGAATCTTTGTGATAAGAAGAGCTTGACTGATTGCAGCATAGGAATATCATTTCCTATCAAGAGTATGTCGTCCACGTACAATACGAGGAAGACAACCTTACTCTCTGCCACCTTCTTGTAGATACAAGGTTCATCTGGGTTTTTGACGAAATCAAACTCTTTGATAACGACGTCAAAGCAGATGTTCCAACTCCGCGATGCTTGCTTTAATCCATAAATGGATTTAAGCAGCTTGCACACCTTCCCGCTGCTCCCACTGTCTATGAAGCCCTCTGGCTGAGTCATGTACACGCTCTCTTCTAAATCACCATTTAGAAAGGCGGTCTTAACATCCATTTGCCAGATTTCGTAATCATGATATGCAGCGATGGAAAGCATGATCCGGATGGATTTAAGCATAGCCACTGGAGAAAAGGTTTCGTCATAGTCCACACCTGGTCTTTGACGAAAACCCTTTGCAACAAGTCTAGCTTTGAAAGTCTCCACTTTCCCATCTACACCAAGTTTTTTCTTGAAGATCCATTTGCTCCCAATGGGTTTTACCCCTTCAGGAGCAACTTCCAAAGTCCATACTTTGTTGGTGTACATGGATTCCATCTCGGACCGCATAGCATCCAGCAATTTCACTGAGTCCCTACTCGTGATGGCCTGCTCGAAGCTAGTTGGGTCATCATCCTCCATGATGCAATCCTTGCTCCCACCATCCATGAGAAAACCGTAGTGTCTCTCAGGTTGGCGAGGAACCCTACTAGATCGGCGGAGAGGCTGAGGTTCATTGGGAGCTACTGAATCTTCTGGTTCCACTAAATCTTCAGTCACGGTTTGTGTATCTGAAACTTCTTCCAGCTCTACCACTTTGCCACTAATTTCTTTTTCAAGGAATTCCTTTTCTAAAAAGGTGGCATGTCGAGAAACAAACACTTTTTGTTCCTCTGCATGGTAGAAAAGATATCCATGTGAATGTTTGGGATATCCCACAAACTTGCATAGAACTGACCGTGCCTCGAGTTTGTCCGGATTTTGCCTTTTGACATAGGCCGGGCAACCCCATATCTTAACTCGTTTAATACATGGTCTCTTCCCACTCCATATCTCATATGGTGTGGTAGGTACAGATTTAGTTGGAACTTGATTCAATAGGTATGCTGCTGTTTCTAGCGCGTACCCCCAGAAGGAAATAGGTAACTCAGCTGTGCTCATCATAGAGCGCACCATATCTAATAGGGTGCGGTTCCTCCGTTATGATACACCGTTGTGTTGTGGTGTATATGGAGGAGTCAGCTGAGAGAGAATCCCATTCTCTTTTAGGAAGTCCAGGAATTCATTGCTCAAGTATTCACCTCCTCGATCAGATCGAAGGATTTTAATATTTTTTCCGGTTTGGTTCTCGACTTCATGTTTATATTCTCTAAATTTCTCAAAAGCTTCTGATTTGTGTTTCATCAGGAACACATATCCGAATCTAGAGAGATCGTCAGTGAATGTAATGAAGTACGATGAACCATCCCTGGCATGTGTAGACATGGGACCGCATACATCACTATGTATCAGTCCCAAGAGTTCAGTAACTCTTTCTCCGTGTCCCGTAAACGGAGTTTTAGACATCTTGCCTTTGAGACATGACTGGCAAGTGTCATAAGATGAAAATTCAAACGGATTTAAATATCCATCCTTATGCAACTTTGCTAGTCGTGTCGCATTGATGTGACCCAGTCTACAATGCCACAAGAAGGATTCGTTCAGTTCAGAACTCTTCCTCTTGTGTGTGTTTGTTATGCTTAGAACTGTTGATTGATTTAGAACATAAATACCATTGCACAACGTGCCTGATCCAACCAACTTTTGGTTACGGAAAATGTTCATAACATTATGCTGTAATACAAAATTATATCCCTCTTTACTCAATAAAGAAACCGATATAATGTTGCATATCAGGTTCGGCATGTAATAGCATTCGTTCAGAACCAATGTATTACCAGTTGGTAATACAAGGTGATATTCCCCGACAGTCTTAGCTGCAACAATTGCACCATTTCCAACTCTAATGTCTTTATCACCTTCTCCAAGTTCTCTACCTTTTCTAAGCCCATGTAACTGATTACATATATGGGATCCTGACCCGGTATCTAATACCCAGGACGTAGGGCAAATGGAGAAACAATTCTCTGTAACGAACACACCCGAAGAAAATGCATCATCATGTACTTTCTTCAATCGGGTGGTATGGGAATCCTGGTGTTCCCCTATATCCTGTTCATTCCTATAACTCTTATAAGAAAGAACGGAACCAACGTTCCCCAGCACAGTATAACATGCGGGTTCAGTCAATACATCCATATTATTATCTTTATTAGGGCATGACATGGTCGCTACCTGGAGAGAGAGAGAAGAAAACACTTTAGCGTATGCTCTTGCAAAATCAGATTGGTTATTATCTTATCTAATCAGGATGGCTCCCACTGGTTTTTATCAAATCTTCCTTCAAACCTTAAAAGGAAAGACTAGCCGAGATTAATTACACCCTACAACTTCGCCAATCTTTCAGCCAGGCCAGTGTCGGTACTTTGAGGGAGGTACCCCATGCTTTCGCACGGACCTAATTAAAGTAAACCTCGTTTTCCCAGAGGCGTAACCCCGTTGACACCTTTCTAGACACCTACTTGATCGGCTAATTGTAATGTGTAAAACTCTCCCAGGAGTAACTCTTACTCGCAGTGGGCATCGGGATCCAACTATCTCATAGAAGGTATGCAATCTCATTGCAAATTTCAACACTTGAAATTCCCGATAATATTCTGCCCCTAGCGTCCTATGACCTTGACAAAGGCCAACAAATCATAGGCTGCTAGTCAAGTTCAACCCGTCATTTCTTGATTGAATCAAACCCACCCGCACGGCCCTTGACAAAGGCAACAAGGTCGTACGACTACCCTGAAACAATCTGCATCACATGCACAAGCAGATAAGCACTATTCAGCTACCGCACACTACGCCTTGACAAAGGCTAACAAACGCAGCACGAATACTAAACAGTTCTTATCTGAAATGACGGAGGGCTACGACAGGTTTTTCTGAAAACCTATTGCGTAATGAACTTGATATCGTTGTAGAATCGAATGATTTTGAAATGGAGTGTTTTTGAGGCTTTTTCTAGTTTTGCTAAAGGGGTCACTCCCGGTGAAGGGATCGTCGGCCCTTTCCTCGTCGAATGAGGTGCGGGATATATCATATATATCGCTGTGCAAAGCAAAACTCAAAAACAATCAAAAGCAAACCGAGTGTGTAGCATGTGCCAGTTATTGCTAAAGGAGTCACTCCCGGTGAAGGGATCTCGGTCCTTTCCTTATCGAATAAGGTGCGGGATATATCACATATACCTCTGTGCAAAGCAAGAACTGTAGCTACCTATTTTATTTAAAATTTGATTCTACAACATCTTTTGGTTTCTTTTATTTCATTAATCACATTAATGAAGTCCCATCATTTAAATACCTAAACATCACAGATAAATACGACGTATACTTATGCCATTCGCATTCGCCTCGATGTCCCCTCGTGCACCGTTAGGTTAGGTAACTAACGGCAGAGCGGGGCAGGGCTAGCGCGGGTGTAAAACATAAGTAACGCCTATATAATATATCATATATACTATATACAGTATCTATCACAGAACATCACATGATCACATCACAGATATCGCAGCAGAAAATATCATATGAAATATTAGATATACTAGGACGTCCGTGTTTTCAATAAGAGCCAGTATAAAACACGGATTCCACGGTCGTGATGAATAGCCAATCCCACACCCCTAGACCCCTGCGAGAGCGGAAAGCAACCCTACCAATTCTAGGGTTAGGAGACCCGGACTCGACTCCTCGAGATGGTCTCCCACTGGACCCTAGAACCCGGTTACTTATGCTCCCCTCCTTGGGTCTATCCTAATGCGGAAAAGTAAATAATATACAAAGGGTGACATCTTCCGCAACCTGGAAGTGCCCCAATAAAAGAATATTACATACAAGTTTTTACATGAATGAAAATGAAAAACACTCATCTCACATAAAAAACCCCGGCTATTCAAACACGACGATCCAATATAACATATCCAGCAACACATAACATCACATGTCATCAACGTAAGTAAATATGCGCATCCCAATTGTCGTTGACATATAGCAACGAAACCGGCGATATCACATATTACACTTACGGTCACAGAAAAGAAAGTGTAAAACTACAACAGTTGGAATCCGCAACCTCTTTAGACATCGCATGCCTAATCAAATGAAATACTTAGACATTAGATGCCTAACAATTATAAACCCCGCATTTTAGTCCCATTATCGAAAACTCTTTTCAATATCAAGTGAGACTAAACCGCTAGATTTATAACATTCATTCAGCTATCTCATAACTCTTTGTGAATTCCAATTATTGTATTCCATTCCGGATAAATAGAAAATATTAAACTTTCCGATCGAACATTCGAACACCCAAGTTTTCCCGAAACCGTTCAACACATGAAATAAGTTCAAAGACGTTCATTTCATGCCTCAGTACCAACGGTCCAGCCGTAGAAGGGTCAAGCCAACGCCTCACATGTGGCACGCCGTACTGCCCCAAACCCGAAGGTTCAAAGGGCAGTTCAAGACGGTCACATAATCGAGTTAAGGTTTGTTGTCTTCTAGAGGGACCATCGCGTTACTTGCACTACTCAGAACGTCCTTAAACCACAGAAAAATCCAACACTTGGAAATTTTTTCGGCAGGGGAAAAGTTGGGTATTTATATCCGGTAGAACTTTTTAACATATTCTAAAGTTATCCGGAAACCACATAGACAAAATCTGATAATTCGATCGAATCATCGAATCCCAAAAACAACCCCAGAAAATTCAACTCTTGAATAAATATTAAAAATTCCCATAAAACTCAGTACTGTGAAAGAGGAATTACTGTGCAAATATGGAGGGCTGACGTCACCAAAGAGCCGCGGAACCGCCGCAGAAGCTAGGCTTCTGCCGCGGTTCCGCCGCATGTTAGAGGTATCATTGGTCAAATTTTGCACCGTAATTCTTATAATTCCCTGCTGAATTTTTTAAGCATTTTTAATCTGGAAAAAACCCAGTTTTTGGAAAAAGTCCAGAGAGCAATTTGGTTTTTAGGGTTTCGGTTCGATCGGGTTTCAAACGTCGTCTACACTTCGCCTAAGGCTCTAGCTAGGCTCTGATACCACTGTAGGGCTCCTAGGCACTCTCAATTGGTCTCACAAGGCATCAACCATACCAATTTCAAATTTTACAAGTGCCGAGAAACTCTAATACGGATCGTTAACTAGAATTTTAGGCGAAAAGTGAAACTAGTTAACATCTTAACTAAAAGTAAGAAGCTACAACCTTTGTAGATCCGGTTCTCCACTTCCTTAGCTCCACGTAGACGTCCTCTCGCTGTCCAAGTCGGATCTCGGACTCTAGCATCGGCTTCATCGGAGAAACGAATGGACTAGTCGTCGGCTACGATGCCGAAGATGATCTACGTCGAGGTTACACAAGATCAAGCTCCAACTTCACCAAGTTGTGAAACTTGTGAAGAAAACACCCTATACTACTTGGCAAGAGCTAGAGGGTGAAGAAATAGGAGGTGGGTTCACTTTAGAATTGGATTTCTCACACTTTTGCTCAAGTTGCCATTGATGAAGACAAGCTTTTCTTCATGTCAAGAAGAAGAAGAAGATGAAGATGATTATGATAAGAAAATAGAAAATAGATTATATTTATCATATAGCAACCATGGTCAAGATAACTTGTGTAGAGAATCAACTATGGTTCAAGTGAATGGTTAGGGTTAAGAAAAGAGACAAAATGGTTAAACCATTCAAAGCTTCATGAAGCTTCAAAAGAAAGTCCAAAATGAGCCACCATTTCATTTCTTTTCCAAATATAAATGAAAATAAATAAATAAATAAATAAGTAAATCAAATAAACAAAACCCTAATCATTAACTTAACCATGGTATAATTCTTTACACAAACCCAAGTGAGCATGCATCATCAAACATGATACAATCAAGTGCACAAAAGTATATCACATATACAACTTGTGAACTTTAAGTGAGAAAAACCTTTTAAAGTGAACCAATACTAGTTAATGCAAAGTAATATATCAAATATATAATTATACACTTGATTTAACGATCCGGTCATATCGCATATAACCGACTAGTATCCTATGTATCGGCTTATCGAATCAATCCTTGATTCGATATCTAGGTTATATCGCATATAACCAATCGATACATTCATCGCGAGAATGGAATACGGTATCACATACACGCATTATTCTAGGTCCTGCACATATCTCATATGCGCTCCTATTTCGTTTCGCTTGAGCCAGGAAACCTCTGTGTAGGACTCTAAAGACTCGTCAATACGCCGGCAGCAGATGATGATCATATCAAGCACCCACAAGCCGCAAGCGGTCTGCTAAACGTAACGGCCATCCGGGTATTGAGCGATCAGAAGATCGACGAGCTAGCCCGCTCACACTCCTGTGAATCCAACCAGTAACACTTACCGTACAGTCCGGTCTGTTCGTCTGATATGTCGCATATCAAGTCTATGGGTAGTAAACGTCAGACCCCAATAACCGATAAGTCGTGCCGATGTAAGGCTCATAACGGGTCAAGAAAGTACTGGTAACACTTACCAGCAAAACTCTGATCAGCCCTGGCCAGGGACTTCCCTGTTACGGCCAATCGAGCACAGCGCAACATCAACCCCCAATACCGGGAGAGACGAAACCCCTCCTATCGCTCATTGCCTCCATGTGACTCGGGACTGTACCCAAAAACCACCGTTTTGCACGCCCTCATGGACGTGGTAAGGTGGAGATCAAAGCACAGTGGGAATCACACAAGACTCTATGACGATCTCGGGTCTACAGACTAACCTGCACAAGTGTCACCTGAGAACTGCCATCTGACGTGAGGTATAATACCATCTGGGAGTTCTCGGCGAGTCCGTCCAGTGTACCCAGTCTCCACTGAGCACCCGTATACCATCTCTGATGTCAAACACCAATGGATATGGGATCATCCATCGCCCATCTCATGGGTCGAGAAGCGTATACGCTAGTCTACTCTGGTATATCGATGCCCCGTCTCGATACACCCACGACTAGGGACCTTGAAGGATGTACCTATGGACTACCATGTCCCCACTAGTATGATCTGCATCATAGTCCAGGTAGTCAAGTACACATCCTAAGGGCTTTACCAACATATAACTATAAGACAGTTTAAAGAGACAAGTGTACATGTTAAGATAAAGAGCAACCAGATAGCATAGTATCATATCGAGCAAGAAAGTCATCTCTATATATGTCCAAGCATCCAATATAATATACATCATCTGTACAATACTGGCCTCTAGGGCATACATACAACTAACAATCTCCCACTTGCACTAGGGCCAGCTGCTGTAGTATCGCATACCGAGCATCCCGAAGAGTCTCTCAAACTGTATCTGGAGAATGACCTTCGTGAGTGGATCCGCCGTGTTGTTCTTCGTGTCAACCCTCCTGACCTCGATCTCCCGGCGATCAACTATCTCCCGGATCAGGTGATACCGCCTCAGAATATGCTTGGATCGCTGATGGGACCTGGGTTCCTTGGCCAAAGCCCCCGCTCCATTGTTATCGCAATACAAAGGTATTGGATGCTCAATGGATGGAACCACACCAAGATCAGTAATGAACTTCTTGATCCAGACAGCCTCTTTAGCAGCATCGTTGGCAGCGATGTATTCAGCCTCCATCGTCGAGTCTGCCACGGTTTCCTGCTTGGAACTCTTCCAGCAAACCGCCCCTCCGTAAAGGGTAAATACAAATCCCGACTGCGACTTAGAGTCGTCCTTATCACTCTGGAAGCTCGAATCGGTAAAGGACTCCACTTGGAGTTCTCCGTTACCATACACTAAGAGCATCTCTTTAGTCCATCGTAAGTACTTGAGAATGCTCTTCACAGTTGTCCAGTGACTCTCTCCAGGATCAGCTTGATACCTGCTTACTACACTTAGTGAGTACGCTACATCGGGTCTGGTACATAGCATCGCGTACATGATAGAGCCTACAGCCGAAGCATAGGGTATCCCTTGTATGCGAGCTCTCTCCAAATCAGTCTTGGGAGACATCTCTTTGGAGAGAGTGACTCCAGAGATCGTGGGCAAGTTCCCACGCTTGGATTCTTCCATACTAAACCTCTTTAGTATGGTGTCAATGTAACTGGATTGGGACAATCCCAATATCCGTTTGGATCTATCTCTATAGATCCTAATTCCCAATATGCAGGAGGCATCACCAAGATCTTTCATCGAGAATCTTTGTGATAAGAAGAGCTTGACTGATTGCAGCATAGGAATATCATTTCCTATCAAGAGTATGTCGTCCACGTACAATACGAGGAAGACAACCTTACTCTCTGCCACCTTCTTGTATATACAAGGTTCATCTGGGTTTTTGACGAAATCAAACTCTTTGATAACGACGTCAAAGCAGATGTTCCAACTCCGCGATGCTTGCTTTAATCCATAAATGGATTTAAGCAGCTTGCACACCTTCCCGCTGCTCCCACTGTCTATGAAGCCCTCTGGCTGAGTCATGTACACGCTCTCTTCTAAATCACCATTTAGAAAGGCGGTCTTAACATCCATTTGCCAGATTTCGTAATCATGATATGCAGCGATGGCAAGCACGATCCGGATGGATTTAAGCATAGCCACTGGAGAAAAGGTTTCGTCATAGTCCACACCTGGTCTTTGACGAAAACCCTTTGCAACAAGTCTAGCTTTGAAAGTCTCCACTTTCCCATCTACACCAAGTTTTTTCTTGAAGACCCATTTGCTCCCAATGGGTTTTACCCCTTCAGGAGCAACTTCCAAAGTCCATACTTTGTTGGTGTACATGGATTCCATCTCGGACCGCATAGCATCCAGCCATATTACTGAGTCCCTACTCGTGATGGCCTGCTCGAAGCTAGTTGGGTCATCATCCTCCATGATGCAATCCTCGCTCTCACCATCCATGAGAAAACCGTAGTATCTCTCAGGTTGTAGAGGAACCCTACTAGATCGGCAGAGAGGCTGAGGTTCATTGGGAGCTACTGAATCTTCTGGTTCCACTAAATCTTCAGTCACGGTTTGTGTATCTGGAACTTCTTCCAGCTCTACCACTTTGCCACTAATTTCTTTTTCAAGGAATTCCTTTTCTAAAAAGGTGGTATGTCGAGAAACAAACACTTTTTGTTCCTCTGCATGGTAGAAAAGATATCCATGTGAATGTTTGGGATATCCCACAAACTTGCATAGAACTGACCGTGCCTCGAGCTTGTCCGGATTTTGCCTTTTGACATAGGCCGGGCAACCCCATATCTTAACTCGTTTAATACATGGTCTCTTCCCACTCCATATCTCATATGGTGTGGTAGGTACAGATTTAGTTGGAACTTGATTCAATAGGTATGCTGCTGTTTCCAGCGCATACCCCCAGAAGGAAATAGGTAACTCAGCTGTGCTCATCATAGAGCGCACCATATCTAATAGGGTGCGGTTCCTCCGTTCTGATACACCGTTGTGTTGTGGTGTATATGGAGGAGTCAGCTGAGAGAGAATCCCATTCTCTTTTAGGAAGTCCAGGAATTCATTGCTCAAGTATTCACCTCCTCAATCAGATCGAAGGATTTTAATATTTTTTCCGGTTTGGTTCTCGACTTCATGTTTATATTCTCTAAATTTCTCAAAAGCTTCTGATTTGTGTTTCATCAGGAACACATATCCGAATCTAGAGAGATCGTCAGTGAATGTAATGAAGTACGATGAACCATCCCTGGCATGTGTAGACATGGGACCCCATACATCACTATGTATCAGTCCCAAGAGTTCAGTAACTCTTTCTCCGTGTCCCGTAAACGGAGTTTTGGTCATCTTGCCTTTGAGACATGACTGGCAAGTGTCATAAGATGAAAATTCAAACGGATTTAAATATCCATCCTTATGCAACTTTGCTAGTCGTGTCGCATTGATGTGACCCAGTCTACAATGCCACAAGAAGGATTCGTTCAGTTCAGAACTCTTCCTCTTGTGTGTGTTTGTTATTCTCAGAACTGTTGATTGATTTAGTACATAAATGCCATTGCACAACGTGCCTGATCCAACCAACTTTTGGTTACGGAAAATGTTCATAACATTATACTGTAATACAAAATTATATCCCTCTTTACTCAATAAAGAAACCGATATAATGTTGCATATCAGGTTCGGCATGTAATAGCATTCGTTCAGAACCAATGTATTACCAGTTGGTAATACAAGGTGATATTCCCCGACAGTCTTAGCTGCAACAATTGCACCATTTCCAACTCTAATGTCTTTATCACCTTCTCCAAGTTCTCTACCTTTTCTAAGCCCATGTAACTGATTACATATATGGGATCCTGACCCGGTATCTAATACCCAGGACGTAGGGCAAATGGAGAAACAGTTCTCTGTAACGAACACACCCGAAGAAAATGCATCATCATGTACTTTCTTCAATCGGGTGGTATGGGAATCCTGGTATTCCCCTATATCCTGTTCATTCCTATAACTCTTATAAGAAAGAACGGAACCAACTTTCCCCAGCACAGTATAACATGCGGGTTCAGTCAATACATCCATATTATTATCTTTATTAGGGCATGACATGGTCGCTACCTGGAGAGAGATAGAAGAAAACACTTTAGCGTATGCTCTTGCAAGATCAGATTGGTTATTATCTTATCTAATCAGGATGGCTCCCACTGGTTTTTATCAAATCTTCCTTCAAACCTTAAAAGGAAAGACTAGCCGAGATTAATTACACCCTACAACTTCGCCAATCTTTCAGCCAGGCCAGTGTCGGTACTTTGAAGGAGATTCCCCGTGCTTTCGCACGGACCTAATTAAAGTAAACCTCGTTTTCCCAGAGGCGTAACCCCGTTGACACCTTTCTAGACACCTACTTGATCGGCTAATTGTAATGTGTAAAACTCTCCCAGGAGTAACTCTTACTCGCAGTGGGTATCGGGATCCAACTATCTCATAGAAGGTATGCAATCTCATTGCAAATTTCAACACTTGAAATTCCCGATAATATTCTGCCCCTAGCGTCCTATGACCTTGAGAAAGGCCAACAAATCATAGGCTGCTAGTCAAGTTCAACCCGTCATTTCTTGATTGAATCAAACCCACCCGCACGGCCCTTGACAAAGGCCAACAAGGTCGTACGACTACCCTGAAACAATCTGCATCACATGCACAAGCAGATAAGCACTATTCAGCTACCGCACACTACGCCTTGACAAAGGCCAACAAACGCAGCACGAATACTAAACAGTTCTTATCTGAAATGACGGAGGGCTACGACAGGTTTTTCTGAAAACCTATTGCGTTATGAACTTGATATCGTTGTAGAATCGAATGATTTTGAAATGGAGTGTTTTTGAGGCTTTTTCTAGTTTTGCTAAAGGGGTCACTCCCGGTGAAGGGATCGTCGGCCCTTTCCTCGTCGAATGAGGTGCGGGATATATCATATATATCGCTGTGCAAAGCAAAACTCAAAAACAATCAAAAGCAAACCGAGTGTGTAGCATGTGCCAGTTATTGCTAAAGGAGTCACTCCCGGTGAAGGGATCTCGGTCCTTTCCTTATCGAATAAGGTGCGGGATATATCACATATACCTCTGTGCAAAGCAAGAACTGTAGCTACCTATTTTATTTAAAATTTGATTCTACAACATCTTTTGGTTTCTTTTATTTCATTAATCACATTAGTGAAGTCCCATCATTTAAATACCTAAACATCACAGATAAATACGACGTACACTTATGCCATTCGCATTCGCCTCGATGACCCCTCGTGCACCGTTAGGTTAGGTAACTAACGGCAGAGCGAGGCAGGGCTAGCGCGGGTGTAAAACATAAGTAACGCCTATATAATATATCATATATACTATATACAGTATCTATCACAGAACATCACATGATCACATCACAGATATCGCAGCAGAAAATATCATATGAAATATTAGATATACTAGGACGTCCGTGTTTTCAATACGAGCCAGTATAAAACACGGATTCCACGGTCGTGATGAATAGCCAATCCCACACCCCTAGACCCCTACGAGAGCGGCAAGCAACCCTACCAATTCTAGGGTTAGGAGACCCGGACTCGACTCCTCGAGATGGTCTCCCACTGGACCCTAGAACCCGGTTACTTGTGCTCCACTCCTTGGGTCTATCCTAATGCGGAAAAGTAAATAATATACAAAGGGTGACATCTTCCGCAACCTGGAAGTGCCCCAATAAAAGAATATTACATACAAGTTTTTACATGAATGAAAATGAAAAACACTCATCTCACATAAAAACCCCCGGCTATTCAAACACGACGATCCAATATAACATATCCAGCAACACATAACATCACATGTCATCAACGTAAGTAAATATGCGCATCCCAATTGTCGTTGACATATAGCAACGAAACCGGCGATATCACATATTACACTTACGGTCACAGAAAAGAAAGTGTAAAACTACAACAGTTGGAATCCGCAACCTCTTTAGACATCACATGCCTAACCAAATGAAATACTTAGACATCAGATGCCTAACAATTATAAACCCCGCATTTTAGTCCCATTATCGAAAACTCTTTTCAATATCAAGTGAGACTAAACCGCTAGATTTATAACATTCATTCAGCTATCTCATAACTCTTTGTGAATTCCAATTATTGTATTCCATTCCGGATAAATAGAAAATATTAAACTTTCCGATCGAACATTCGAACACCCAAGTTTTCCCGAAACCGTTCAACACATGAAATAAGTTCAAAGACGTTCATTTCATGTCTCAGTACCAACGGTCCAGCCGTAGAAGGGTCAAGCCAACGCCTCACATGTGGCACGCCGTACTGCCCCAAACCCGAAGGTTCAAAGGGCAGCTCAAGACGGTCACATAATCGAGTTAAGGTTTGTTGACTTCTAGAGGGACCATCGCGTTACTTGCACTACTCAGAACGTCCTTAAACCACAGAAAAATCCAACACTTGGAAATTTTTTCGGCAGGGGAAAAGTTGGGTATTTATATCCGGTCGAACTTTTTAACATATTCTAAAGTTATCCGGAAACCACATAGACAAAATCTGATAATCCGATCGAATCATCGAATCCCCAAAACAACCCCAGAAAATTCAACTCTTGAATAAATATTGAAAATTCCCATAAAACTCAGCACTGTGAAAGAGGAATTACTGTGCAAATATGGAGGGCTGACGTCACCAAAGAGCCGCGGAACCGCCGCATGTCAGAGGTATCATTGGTCAAATTTTGCACCGTAATTCTTATAATTCCCTGCTGAATTTTTTAAGCATTTTTAATCTGGAAAAAACCCAGTTTTTGGAAAAAGTCCAGAGAGCAATTTGGTTTTTAGGGTTTCGGTTCGATCGGGTTTCAAACGTCGTCTACACTTCGCCTAAGGCTCTAGCTAGGCTCTGATACCACTGTAGGGCTCCTAGGCACTCTCAATTGGTCTCACAAGGCATCAACCATGCCAATTTCAAATTTTACAAGTGCCGAGAAACTCTAATACGGATCGTTAACTAGAATTTTAGGCGAAAAGTGAAACTAGTTAACATCTTAACTAAAAGTAAGAAGCTACAACCTTTGTAGATCCGGTTCTCCACTTCCTTAGCTCCACGTAGACGTCCTCTCGCTGTCCAAGTCGGATCTCGGACTCTAGCATCGGCTTCATCGGAGAAACGAATGGACTAGTCGTCGGCTACGATGCCGAAGATGATCTACGTCGAGGTTACACAAGATCAAGCTCCAACTTCACCAAGTTGTGAAACTTGTGAAGAAAACACCCTATACTACTTGGCAAGAGCTAGAGGGTGAAGAAATAGGAGGTGGGTTCACTTTAGAATTGGATTTCTCACACTTTTGCTCAAGTTGCTATTGATGAAGGCAAGCTTTTTTTCATGTCAAGATGAAGAAGAAGATGAAGATGATTATGATAAGAAAATAGAAAATAGATTATATTTATCATATAGCAACCATGGTCAAGATAACTTGTGTAGAGAATCAACTATGGTTCAAGTGAATGGTTAGGGTTAAGAAAAGAGACAAAATGGTCAAACCATTCAAAGCTTCATGAAGCTTCAAAAGAAAGTCCAAAATGAGCCACCATTTCATTTCTTTTCCAAATATAAATGAAAAGAAATAAATAAATAAATAAGTAAATCAAATAAACAAAACCCTAATCATTAACTTAACCATGGTATAATTCTTTACACAAACCCAAGTGAGCATGCATCATCAAACATGATACAATCAAGTGCACAAAAGTATATCACATATACAACTTGTGAACTTCAAGTGAGAAAAACCTTTTAAAGTGAACCAATACTAGTTAATGCAAAGTAATATATCAAATATATAATTATACACTTGATTTAACGATCCGGTCATATCGCATATAACCGACTAGTATCCTATGTATCGGCTTATCGAATCAATCCTTGATTCGATATCTAGGTTATATCGCATATAACCAATCGATACATTCATCGCGAGAATGGAATACGGTATCACATACATGCATTATTCTCGGTCCTGCACATATCTCATATGCGCTCCTATTTCATTTCGCTTGAGCCAGGAAACCTCTGTGTAGGACTCTAAAGACTCGTCAATACGCCGGCAGCAGATGATGATCATATCAAGCACCCACAAGCCGCAAGCGGTCTGCTAAACGTAACGGCCATCCGGGTATTGAGCGATCAGAAGATCGACGAGCTAGCCCGCTCACACTCCTATGAATCCAACCAGTAACACTTACCGTACAGTCCGGTCTGTTCGTCTGATATGTCGCATATCAAGTCTAGGGGTGGTAAACGTCAGACCTCAATAACTGATAAGTCGTGCCGATGTGAGGCTCATAACGGGTCGAGAAAGTACTGGTAACACTTACCAGCAAAACTCTGATCAGCCCTAGCCAGGGACTTCCCTGTTACGGCCAATCGAGCACAGCGCAACATCAACCCCTAATACCGGGAGAGACGAAACCCCTCCTATTGCTCATTGCCTCCATGTGACTCGGGACTGTACCCAAAAACCACCGTTTTGCACGCCCTCATGGACGTGGTAAGGTGGAGATCAAAGCACAGTGGGAATCACACAAGACTCTATGACGATCTCGGGTCTACAGACTAACCTGCACAAGTGTCACCTGAGAACTGCCATCTGACGTGAGGTATAATACCATCTGGGAGTTCTCGGCGAGTCCGTCCAGTGTACCCAGTCTCCACTGAGCACCCGTATACCATCTCTGATGTCAAACACCAATGGATATGGGATCATCCATCGCCCATCTCATGGGTCGAGAAGCGTATACGCTAGTCTACTCTGGTATATCGATGCCCCGTCTCGATACACCCACGACTAGGGACCTTGAAGGATGTACCTACGGACTACCATGTCCCCACTAGTATGATCTGCATCATAGTCCAGGTAGTCAAGTACACGTCCTAAGGGCTTTACCAACATGTAACTATAAGACAGTTTAAAGAGACAAGTGTACATGTTAAGATAAAGAGCAACCAGATAGCATACTATCATATCGAGCAAGAAAGTCATCTCTATATATGTCCAAGCATCCAATATAATATACATCATCTGTACAATACTGGCCTCTAGGGCATACATACGACTAACAGGCCTATCGACTCGCCTTGCCTCCATCGCTAGCTGGTGTGCACAATACCTTCCACGTGTCACAGTTGCGGCGTTACGTTCGAGATGAGAGCCATGTCCTGGACCATTCGGAGCTAGTTTTGGGAACCGATCTGTCATACGAGGAGCAACCTACTACCATTCTCGACCGCAGAGAGAAAGTGCTGAAGAATAAGGTCATTCCGTTAGTCCGAGTGTCTTGGGGCGGCCGTTCCCCAGGAGAATCCACCTGGGAGCGGGAGGAAGACATCCGTGATCGTTATCCACATCTCTTCGTTTAGTACATTGTATTCTTGTATCATTGTTAAATTTCGAGGACGAAATTTTTGTTAAGGGGGGGTATGATGTAAATCCCCGTTCTCCATCTATAAAATTTTCCTGTATTTTCCAAATCCCGTTTGTCTCCTAATTTTCCTCGAATTTTCGTTTGTAATTGGTTACTCGAGATTCAAGACTTAACTTAATCGAAACCCTAGAATTATTTTTTTCAATTAACACCTAAGCCCAAACTTAAATTTTATTCCCTCAGCCCACTCAAAATTTTCCTTAATAAATTCCCCAGCCCGTTAGCATTCATCAGCCCATATTTTTTTTAGTAAAATCCCTTAATCATTCCCCGGCCCACTCCTCACTCACTCAGCCCAGAATTTATAATAAGGTATTATATTTTTTTTTTCTTAATTATCCCGGCCCACTCCCTGAGGCCCGTGACCAAATCCCCACTCACCCGACCCCTTTACTGTTCCTCTTCTTAAATCCCAACGGTAACCTCCCTGAATTCCCGCGCGATCCTATCTCTCCGCCGCAGTTCACGCCGTTTCCTCCGCTCGCGCCCACGCTGTGCTCGTGCGCCGTTACTCCTCGTCGCGGTCCCATTTACCTCAAACCCTCGTCTCTCCAACTTCTCAAAACTCTCCCACTCGGTCGAAAAGTTCCCACGAACCCACCAACAACCTACTGCCACCTCCACCTCCGACGACAACTCCTCAGCGATCCCTCACGTCTCCTCCACCAACCTCCTCCCTCCACGACTCCTCCTTCATTAACCCGAGCCCCCTGCACACCCACTCCCCTGCACACAGACCCACTTCAACCAAGCTCGACCACCTTACGATCGACGCCGACGAGCCCCCCCTCTGACCTGAACCATCCTTGCGACCCTCTACATCCTTAGCACCATCCTTATCACTCCAAACCCGTCCCCACTGCTCTCTCTCTCTTTCTCACCAAAAAACCCACATTCTCCCCGTACTGCGCATTCACTGTGCACATCGCCGGAGCGACCATCGCCGACATCGTCGACCCCAGCAAGTCCCAGGCCAACCATAGAGCACCACCTCCGCTTCCAGCAAGCACTTGACGGCTCCGGGAAACTCCGACGTCAAACCCGTGTCTCGAGCCAAGCTCGCGCGAACTTGTTTCGCGGCGTACAACGCGCGTTCGCGACATCGTTGCTGCCGTGCGACCCCGAGACATTTTCCAGGCAAGTGTTTACTTGCTTCATGCTAATATATTAGTGGTATAAACCTAAAATATCTAGTTTGCGGATTTGCCGATTACCGATACATAATGCGACCTACGTGTTCGATGCTAATCTCCCATGAAAATGATTGTTTATTTTGACGGAAACTGATATTTTCTGTTGGCCCGCAGGATGATAAATATAGTGTAGGGATCTCGCTGGAAAATACGATTGTTAGTGATAAAAATTGATACCCCCAAATATGCCGTTAAAACTAATATTTTCTCGTATCTGAAAATGAATAAAATCACCGTAAATTACATACCTACTGGAATGATGCGTTCGAGGGCTTAAATCGAAGCCGACTCGACGAACTTTAACCCTGTGTAAAATTTCAATGATTTCTGTTCTGTAACTGTGATGATAATCAGATCGGAATGCGACTCTGAACTGTAGTCCAGAGCGTTTCTGATTATTGTGCACTGTCCCAATACCTGCGTCACTGTGTTTTCTGAAGTCGTATGTTGCGGAACCCTGCAGTAGATTAAAGATATTTCTGTTAGTTAAACAAAACTGGTGGTTCCATTCCGATTCATCGCCGTTTGCTATTTTAAACTGTATTTAAAAGGGGAGAACGTATAACTGTCCAGAACAGATTCAGAAATGACACACTGAGGTTAAACTGTGTATAACTTTCAACGTACAGATGCGATTGAGGATCCGTCTGTTGCGTTGAATACTTCATTGAAAACCCTAGATTTCATTTAACTGTAACATCGCTAAATTCTGAGCCCAACTGGGTGCAATTCGTGTCGCGAAACGGACGTTCAGTTCTGAAACTGAATTTCCAGCCGCAAGCATTTAAAATGAAATAGCTATATCTTGAAAACCGGAACCCCGATTGAACTGAAACAAATTTTGATGAATTTCTGACTGAGTGTTCTAATTATCTTACTTGTATCATTTTGCTGAATTCTTAACATATTAATTTATGCAAATTATTTTAGTTAATGACATGCATGTTGATTCATAACATACAGAGTTTATTGGTAGCATACAATACATATATCATACCCTTGCCATATACTCAGTGTTAGTGCGTGTGGACATTGCACTGTCGTGCGTGATAGATGTTGGTTTAGGAGTGACGAGTACACCAATGGAAAGTGAATATTCGTGACAGTGATTGATATAGTGAACAGTGATGAAACCGTGCCATTGGTATACTTGTACACAACTAGATCAATATCATAAATAGTGTAAACCTGGGAAAAAAGGGGAAATCAAAGTGGAAAGAGTATCGTATTTAGCGGGACCATGTTTAGAGGATGATCATTCGAACTGTGATACCGATACGTGTAGGGTAGGATCTAGCGATCCGGCTGACAGGGTTATGTCCCGGGCATGTGGGCCGTTGTCTCGGGTATGTACGAGACTCCTGTTAAACATGATCCTCCTTCCACTGTGTGATTTCAAACATGACCTAGAGACCAATAGGGACACATAACATATTCTGCATCATATAGTGACATAGTGATTACTTGCATCGTTCCTACACCAGTATTACCTCATATACCTGTTTCATCTTATTATAATAATATTGTTATTGTGTCGCTCTGACGACCTGAGTATGCATGCTCAGATTCCGCTGGAGGACCAGCACAGGAGACGGATCTACTCTTTGAGTTCACGGAGATATAGTTTGGTGTACCTTCTTCATTTACTGCTTTCCATAAAAGTGATCGTGAAATTGAACTTGGTTAGTTATTGTTCTTATTATCTGTAATTTGTGAACAATGGAATTTTAATGTAATAAATTAGTGATGTGATTTCTTTAATACTGTGCTTTATTTACTGATTACCATGTAGTGCTAGAAGCCGAAGTGTGACTACGGCGGGATGATTCCTTGACCGTAGGAGCATGGCTGGCCTAGTCATCCCTCGTTTTCCGTATTTTGGGAAGCGGGGCGTGACAAGTTTGTATAGCTGGAACCTTTCCAGTTCTACATAACAGACCTGGCCTCGAGCTTGTCCGGATTTTGCTTTTAGACATAGGCCGGTCAACCCCAAATCTTAACTAGCTTAAGACATGGGCTCTTCCTATACCATATCTCATATGGAGTGGTAGGCTGTGATCTGATTCGAACCTAATTCAATAGGTATGCAGCTTCTCAAGTGCATAACCCCCAAAAGGAAATTGGAAACTCAGTAGTACTCATCATAGAGCACACCATATCACATAGGGTGTTATTGCTCCGTCCCGATATACCATCGTGCTATGGTGTATACGGAGGAGTAATGCTGAGAGAGAATCTCATTCTCCTTTAGAATAGTCCAGGATTTCCGTGCTCAAGTATTCTCCTCCCTGATCTCATCAAAGGACATAATACTTATACCCGTATATTGGTTCTGTACTTCTAACTTATATTCTGTGAATATCTCAAAAGGTTCGGACTTGTGTTTCAACAGGAACATATGTCTGAATCTAAAGAGATTATCAGAGAATGTAATGAAGTACAAAGAACCGGTCTTGGCATGTGTAGACAGGGGACCTTTATACATCAACATGTATCGTCCCAAGAGTTCACTAACTCTTTCTCTGTTTCCAATAAACAGAGCTGGTGTCATTATATCTTTGTGACATGACTGGCAAGTTTCACAAGATGTAAATTCAAACTGATTTAAATATGCATCTAAATGTAACTTCAGCTAGTCGGGTCGCATTTATATGACCTAGTCTACAATACCTCAAGAAGGATCCGTTCATTTCTGAACTCTTCCTCTTGTGTGTGTTCTGTATACTCAGAACTGTAGTTTGACTTAGAACATTAATGCTTTTAGATAACGTGCCTGAACCGATCAACTTTTGATATAGGAAATGTTCAAAACATTATCCACCAATACAAAATTTTATCATTTCTTTACTAATAAAGAGACTCATATGATTTTGTATATCAGGTTCGGTATCTAATAACATTCGTTCAGAATCAATGTATTTGGAATACAGGGTGACAGTGACCAACAGACTTGGCTGCAACACTTGCCCCGTTTTCTGCCTCATGAAACTTATCACCCGTTCTTAGTTCTCTACCTTTCTGTAGCCCTATGTAACAGATTACATATCTGGGATCCTGATCTGGTATCAAATACCCAGGACGTAGAGGATACAGAGAAACAGTTCTTTGTAATGAACACACCCGAAGGAGATGCATCATATGCACTTTCTTCGTTTGGGTGGCACGGGAATTCTGGTATTCCCCAATTTCCTGCTCTGTCTTATAACAATTATAAGTAGGAGCGGGACCAACGTTCCCCGGCTCAGTATAACAAGCGGGTTCGGTCAATATTCCGTATTATTATCTTGATTAAGGCGTGATTTGGTCGCTACCTGGAGAGAGAGAGAAGAAAACACTCAGCGTGCGCTCTTGCAAGAATAGATTGGTTATTATTTTATCTAATCAGGATGGCTCCCACTGTTTTTATCAAATCTTCCTTCAAACCCTAAAAGGAAAGACTAGCCGGGATTAATTACACGCTACAAGTTCGCCAATCTTTCAGCCAGGCCAGTGTCGGTACTTTGAGGGAGGTCCCCCGTGCTTTCGCACGAACCTAATTACAGTAAACCTCGTTTTCCCAGAGGCGTAACCCCGTTGACACCTTTCTAGACACCTACTTGATCGGCTAATTGTAATGTGTAAAACTCTCCCAGGAGTAACAATTACTCACAGTGGGTATCGGGATCCAACTATCTCATAGAAGGTATGCAATCTCATTGAAAATTTCAACACTTGAAATTCCCGATAATTTTTTACCCCTAGCGTCCTATGACCTTGACGCAGGCCAACAAACCATAGTCCGCTAGTCAGGTTCAACCCGTCATTTCTTGATTGAATTAAACCCAACCGCACGACCCTTGACGCAGGCCAACTAAGTCGCACGACTACCCTAATCCAATCTGCATCATATGCATAAGCAAATAAATACTAGTTAGCTACCGCACACTACGCCTTGACGCGGGCCAACAAACGTAGCACGAATACTAACTACCACTTATCTGAAATGACGGAGGGCTACGACAGGTTTTTCTGAAAACCTTTTGCGTAATGAACTTGATATCATTGTAGGATCGAATGAATTTTGAAATGGAGTGTCTTTGAGGCTTTTCTAGTTTTGCTAAAGGAGTCACTCCCGGTGAAGGGATCGTCGGTCCTTTCCTCGTCGAATGAGGTGCGGGATATATCATATATATCACTGTGCAAAGCATTAACTATAGAAGCTATCAAAAGACAAACCGAGTGTGTAGCATCTGCCAGTTATTGCTAAAGGAGTCACTCCCGGTGAAGGGATCTCGGTCCTTTCCTCATCGAATAAGGTGCAAGATATATCATATATACCGCTGTGCAAAGCAAGAACTGTAGCTACCTGTTTTATTTAGAAATTTGATTCCACAACATCTTAGGTTTCTTTTTCTTTCATTAATCATATTAATGAAGTCCCATCATTTAAGTACCTAAACATCACAGATAAATACGACGTACACTTATGCCATCCGCATTCGCCTCGATGTCCCCTCGTGCACCGTTAGGTTAGATAACTAACGGCAGAGCGGGGCAGGGCTAGCGCTGGTGTAAAACATAAGTAACGTCTATATAATATATCATATATACTATATATAGTATCTATCACAGAACATCATATGATCGCATCACAGATATCGCAGCAGAAGAAACATATGAAATATTGGATATACTAGGACGTCCGTGTTTTCAATACGAGCCAGTATAAAACACGGATTCCACGGTCGCGATAAATAGCCAAACCCACACCCCTAGACCCCTACGAGAGCGGCAAGCAACCCTACCACTTCTAGAGTTAGGAGACCCGAACTCGACTCCTCGAGTTGGTCTCTCACTGGACTCCAGAACCTGGTTACTTGTGCCCTCCTCCTTGGGTCTATCCTAGTGCGGAAAAGTAAATAAAATACAAAAGGTGACATCTTCCGCAACCTGGAAGTGCCCCAATAAAAGAATATTACTTACAAGTTTTTACATGAATGAAAATGAAAAACACTCATCTCACATAAAAAAAAAACCCGGCTATTCAAACACGACGATCCAATATAACATATCCAGTAACACATAACATCACATGTCATCAACGTAAGTAAATATGCGCATCCCAATTGTCGTTGACATATAGTAACGAAACCGGCGATATCACATATTACACTTACGGTCACAGAAAAGAAAGTGTAAAACTACAACAGTTGGAATCCGCAACCTCCTCAGACATCACATGCCTGACCAAATGAATTACTTAGACATCGCATGCCTAACAATTATAAAACCCCGCATTTTAGTCTTATTATCGAAAACTCTTTTCAATATCAAGTCGGGCAATTCAACAAGATTCCCGACATCTTGATCGAATGCTCGTCGCAAACTTTAGTAGGCGGCCGCACCCCCGATACCGTCGACGAAGTGTACCAAGGCGGAACACCGCTACCGCGAGCACCCGGACGGATACTTTCGGCGACGGGATTCTCCTACAGTCACTTGGTCGGGGCCAAGGGGTGTAGCTGTCTATTAAGTTTATCCGGCGAGTATCCGCATACGCTACGTGATTGCGACGGACTTTTGATCGCATCAAAATTCCGTGGCAACCGATCAAGTGAGACTAAAGTGCTGTGTTTATAACATTCATATCAGTTATCTCATAACTACTTGTGAATTCCAATTATTGTATCACATTCCGAATAAATAGAAAATGTCAAACTTTCCGATCGAACAATCGAACACCCAAGTTTTCCCGAAACAGCTCAACACATGAAACAAGTTTAAAAACATTCACTTCATGCCTCAGTACCAACGGTCCAGCCGTAGAAGGGTCAAGCCAACGCCTCACATATGGCACGCCGTACTACCCCAAACCCTAAAGTTCAAAGGGCAGTTCAAGACGGTCACATAATCGAGTTAAGATTTCTTGTCTTCTAGAGGGACCATCGCGTTACTTGCACTACTTAGAACGTCATTAAACTACGGAAAGATCCAACACTTGGAAATTTCCCGGCAGGGGAAAAAGTGGGTATTTATATCCGGTCGAACTTTTTTAACATATTCAAAAATTATCCGGAAAACACATAGACAAGATTAGACAATCCGATCGAATCCACGAATTCCCAAAACAACCATAGAAAACTCAACTGTTAAGTAAAATATAAACAATTCTCAAAAGACTCAGCACTTCCAGACAAGAATTACTGTGCAAGCCACGTGGCCTAACTCACCAATATGGCCGCGGAACCGCCGCGAAACCCAGGGTGGGGCCGCGGTTCCGCGGCACTTTGGTCGAGTTAGCGTCATGTGCTTCACAGTAACTCATACAATTCCCTGCTGATTTTTTTGGCAATTTTTAATTCACAAAAATCCAAAATTCCAGAAAATTTCCAGAGAGTGGTCTCGGGTTAGGGTTTCGGGTTCGATCGGGTTTCTAACATCGTCTACACTTCGCCTAAGGCTCTAGCTAGGCTCTGATACCACTGTAGGGTTCCTAGGCACACTAAGGAGGTCTCACAAGGCATCAACCATGCCAAATTCAAATTTTACAATGTAACAACCCTAATTTTCTTATACACTTTTTCCTATACAAATTTTTTTTCAAAATATTTTTAAAATCCACAAAGGGGTATTTTAGCCTGAGCACAAGATTTAGGTAATTATTTTTGTTTTTAATTACAAGCTACAAGAATGAAATAACTCCATTTTTAGTGTACAAGAAATCACTTTAAAATTTAATGTATACTTGGCGTATTTACTCTTGCTGCTATCATTTTAAGTAATTAAATAACACAATAATTACAAGAAAAAGCTTGTAGCTCATTGGTAATAGCTTGCACTGCTGAACCAAGCCACCGGAGTTCAAATCCCATGCCCCACATTATTTTTGTATTTATTTTGTTTTAATTTTTTTTGGAAGTCAACGGTAAAAAGGCCATAACTCCCAAAATATGTACTGGACAACAAAAAGTAAATATACCAAATTGTACCCCCAGAAAATCCCCGGCCACTGGAAGCCTGACTCGGCCCGACTCAGCGCCGCCGGCAGGCGAATCGGCCGACTCGGTCCGGACGATCCGGCCGAACTTCGCCGGACGGCCGAGTCACCAACTGAGAAAAGTTGGCTCTTGACTTGGTCAACCCTCTTGCACACTTATTATATCTGGATCGGTTTTGATTTGGCCAATAAATCCCTTTTACTCCTAGGTTTAATGATTTTTAATGAATTTTAAATGTTTTTTTATATTTTCTTTTAATATTTTTTATCCTAACCCTAACCCTAGCCTAGCCCTATATAAAGACCCCTACCCTCTACCATTTCACCTCACCACTCTAAGTCTACTCTCTCAAATTCTCGAGAACTCGGTACGAAGAGCAAGAAGCGAAGCGCTGCCGAAATCGACGACGGATTCCGGCGACCGGATCAGAACCTTCGCGACGCTTTCGACAAATCGGCAACCACCACATCCATTAGCTTCATTAGCTTGTCCAAACCGTAAGTCCCATCCCTTCTATCTCTCTTTTCTATAAGTATAAAAATACGACTTTTTGGAACCCGACGGAAATCGGACAAACCGATTTCCGATTCGGTTTTTCTATAAATTTCCACTTGTCACCTAATACATATTATCTACCCATATTCATGTTGACTATTAATCACCCATAAACCAATTTAATCAAACTTTTTCATATGAAATGATAGCTTCTTTGCAAAACCGTATTCTTTTCATAAAAATACCATGAAGTTCATTTTTCTTAGTTTAATCAATTACCTCACTCCTAAATATGTTTATCTTGATCACAAAACTTGTAGAACTCAATTTAAATGAAATTTCACACATAAAATGATAACGTTTTCGAATACCGTATTCTTGCGCTATAACATAGCATGTTTTACCTTTAAACTTCACCAAAACCTAAAATAAATCACGAGGTAATGACCTACCTCTACACACACTCAATATAACCCTAATTGATAAATATCAAATCACAGAATACGAAATTACAGGACTTTTCACTAAAATACCCTAATCTTTATAATCTTTATTGAAAGCATTAAGTTGTAAACTTTTCTAAATAAAATCTTTAAAAAAAAAAAGGAAAGCACGATTGGTCATGGACATCGATCGTTTATCTAAACTGTCTTGTGGTGCCTAGGCAAGTGTGTCTAAGACTAGTGGTTTTAATTAGGCCCACGACTGTGGTTCCTTCCAACTTACCTGGCACTTACCTGGCCGTAATTGACGGTGAAGAGGCGATTTGAGGCTTCTAATGACTCATCGTTTAGACCTTAGAAGTAGGCTAGTTGGCTTAGGAAACCCTAACAACAAAAATACGGAAAACTAAACTCTTTTGCAAATAAATACCTTATATTTATAAAACCGTTTTTCTAAATGAGAAGTGTTTATAAAACCTAAGCAAAGTGCCGCTACAACCCACTTTTGGGGAACCTGTTAGGGATAGTACGGTTCATCGTGCACCCGCAGGCTAGTAGTGCGAGATTCAGACCTCCGCAAGGAGCATTCGGTCTCGAAAGGTTTAAAATACGATATTTAAGGAAAATGAGACTTTCTCTAAATAAAATATTTATATAAAATAATTCATGTGTTAATATATATATATATATAATTAACATTTAAACACCTATTTTATTATAAGATAAAGTTTCCACTTTTTCTAAAAATTAAAAGATTAAAACTTACATTAAAATACCATGAATTTCAGATAAAACAATTAATACTTTTATTAGGATATATTCACTAGAATAACACAAATAAAATTCACATTCATTATAACAATAAAGAAGATTATTAAATACTTGAGTTGTATTTTGAAAACTATACAAAAGTACTTTTACATAAAAAAAACCTCAAGTTTTACAAATTACAATAATGCCCCTAACTAATATTGAACTTCAAATTACCTTTCTTCTAGTCTGACTCAGGTTAGAGTCTGACTACTTCTGACTTGAATATGATTCAAGTCAATCTATATTCATTTATATTCCAACTCAATATGAATACATGAATCCCTGAATCCAGTTAACAATCTATATAACTTGACCGAACCGAACCATGGATATTCCTTTTACATGTTTTTCCAGTATTCCATTTACATGACTCTACGGTTATAACTGTTTCCTGATATCATGGTTTCGGTCAGTCTGTCAGTCAATCATGCAATCAATACAATTTTACAAGATAACAATACAAACAAAACATCGCGGGGTTTAAGGGGTAGATTGGTACGGAAGGTGTTAAAGGTGGCACGAGATGGTAAGATTAAGACACCTAACCTGAATCCAATTGCCGTTGTTCCGGGTTGTATAACGGAGCCTTGTACTTCCATTTGCCCTGATCTCTAGCATACTGAGACCCCCCTCGTATACACTGGCATCCTTCTGTACCAAGCTACAACAACAGCGTTAACACCATATTACTATAACATGACAATACAATACAACATTAAAAGCTACTCTCTCTCTCTCTCTCCTACTCTTGTCTATTTCTCCCTCTTACCTTTGGGACTTACCGAGCGATCTGTTCGCTGACGACATTCTGTTTCTCTCTTCTTTGAATGTCGTCAGGTGACCTGGACCCGGCAGAAGTTGAGCCAACACAAGAAGATTTGGAGCAATTTGTCGAAGACCCTGCAGTATAATTTCATTGTACCTTGTTCTTTTCAGTATTTTCATTTCCTGTTATGCCACTGTTTAGGCATCGCTTTTCATTTCAGTTGTATTTCCTTTTCATGTATTGTACAAAGAATGTTATTAATAAAAGTTGCTGTTATTTCTACATCTTTTGTCTCTTGTGATTTATTTTATATTGCTTAGCTACGCTTAGCGTATGTATTTCTGAGTACATACGTAGCGGGCCTTGTCGCGTCCACTTCGCCGTACACTGGGAAGCGGGGCGTGACAGGTTTTGTTGGTGGCCCATGCAGGTCAGAGCTGTATGAATCCCTGTCATGCAGTTCTGGTCTGCGTGAACAACCTAAGCAATATAACACAAGAACCAGCAACTAAAATATTCTTTACAATTCATGTTCTTTGAATCTTGTAGATCTCTATTCCTTAAATCTTATCATTTCATGTATTTGAATCTGTCCTAATCCAAATTTTTCTTCAAGGTCATGGATTCCACAAACAACACCAGCACCAACGTTAACAACACCCCTCCAGCACTACCTCTCACACCAGTTGTTCCGGCACCACCCACTGAGCAAACGATGCTATTTGAGGCGATCCGCAGTCTTCTCGAGGGACAGCAACAACTTTTGAACCGTCCTGATAACGATGTACCGGGAGTAAAGCAATTCAGGGCTTTACACCCAAAGCAATTCTCTGTTAAAGGAAGCCCTCTTGAAGCGGAAGAATGGGCACAAAGTATTGAAGACGATCTGGCAGCAGCTCAAGTGCCAGACCACGCTTGGGTCCGTGTAGCGAAACTACAGCTCACGGATAATGCTCGCAATTGGTGGAAGGCGGAAGAAACCCGTCTACACAGCCGATTGAATGGAAGAAATTTCGCGAAAAGTTTGACGCGAAATATTTCCCTATGACTGCCAGGTTCGCTATGGAGCAGCAGTTTATTCATCTACAGTAAGGATCAATGTGGGAGAAATCGGTAGATGAATACGATGCTGAGTTTACTATGTTGAGCCGATTCGCGGCACACCTGATACCGACGGACGAGATCAGAGCCCGTCGCTTTCAACAAGGTTTAGACACAGAGATTAAGGCTGCTCTAGCCACAGGAAAGTTTTTGACTCATGAGGAAGCCCTAGAAGCTGCCCGCAGTTATGAGGCAGTAATAAAAGAGAGGGGAAGACCTCAGTTTGCAGGAGTCAAGCGCCTGCCAACCAGATGGCAGGTGGAGCCTCTTCCAGACCATTGTTTGAACCCAGGAGGACTGAAGAAATTTGCCATTACTGCCATATAAAGGGACATTTGTGGAAGGACTGTAGGCGTGCAAAAGGCCTGTGTCTAATTTGTGGCGCATCCAACCACGGCATTGGAAACTGTCCTTACGACGGCAACTCATCTCACACACACACCAACCAACCGCAGCGGCCAACCATCCAGGCTCATGCAACTCGTCCTGCACTACCTGCTCCACCACCTGCACAGCCTACTCGCCAATTCCAACAGGCAATAAGGGACATGCCTAGAGGGCAGAGAAATAGGCCCCAAAGGCAGAATGTGCCTCTAGCCAGAAGGAATGTACCACGGCGACAGACCTTCACATTAGAAGCCGTAGAAGCCGAGACTGTATGTCAAGGTAACACCGGTAAGCCTTTTTTTTCACCATCGTATCACTTTTATTCGCCAAACTTTTTTGCACTGTTACACTTTCCTTTTACAAATTTCGAGGACGAAATTTTTATAAGGAGGGTAGAATGTAACAACCCTAATTTTCTTATACACTTTTTCCTATACAATTTTTTTTTCAAAATATTTTTAAAATCCACAAAGGGGTATTTTAGCCTGAGCATAAGATTTAGGTAATTATTTTTGTTTTTAATTACAAGCTACAAGAATGAAATAACTCCATTTTTAGTATACAAGAAATCACTTTAAAATTTAATGTATACTTAGAGTATTTACTCTTACTGCTATCATTTTAAGTAATTAAATAACACAATAATTACAAGAAGGAGCTTGTAGCTCATTGGTAATACCTTGCACTGCTGAACCAAGCCACCGGAGTTCAAATCCCATGCCCCACATTATTTGTGTATTTATTTTGTTTTAATTTTTTTTGGAAGTCAACGGTAAAAAGGCCATAACTCCCAAAATATGTACTGGACAACAAAAAGTAAATATACCAAATTGTACCCCCAGAAAATCCCCGGCCACTGGAAGCCTGACTCGGCCCGACTCGGCGCCGCCGGCCGGCGAATCGGCCGATCCGGCCGGACTTGGCCGGACGGCCGAGTCACCAACTGAGAAAAGTTGGATCTTGACTTGGTGAACCCTCTTGCACACTTATTATATCTGGATCGGTTTTTATTTGGCCAATAAATCCCTTTTACTCCTAGGTTTAATGAATTTTAAATGTTTTTTTATATTTTCTTTTAATATTTTTTATCCTAACCCTAACTCTAGCCTAGCCCTATATAAAGACCCCTACCCTCTACCATTTCACCTCACCACTCTAAGTCTACTCTCTCAAATTCTCGAGAACTCGGTACGAAGAGCAAGAAGCGAAGCGCTGCCGAAATCGACGACGGATTCCGGCGACCGGATCAGAACCTTCGCGACGCTTTCGACGAATCGGCAACCACAACATCCATTAGCTTCATTAGCTTGTCCAAACCGTAAGTCCCATCCCTTCTATCTCTCTTTTCTATAAGTGTAAAAATACGACTTTTTGGAACCCGACGGAAATCGGACAAACCGATTTCCGATTGGTTTTTCTATAAATTTCCACTTGTCACCTAATACATATTATCTACCCATATTCATGTTGACTATTAATCACCCATAAACCAATTTAATCAAACTTTTTCACATGAAATGATAGCTTCTTTGCAAAACCGTATTCTTTTCATAAAAATACCATGAAGTTCACTTTTCTTAGTTTAATCAATTACCTCACTCCTAAATATGTTTATCTTGATCACAAAACTTGTAGAACTCAATTTGAATGAAATTTCACACATAAAATGATAACGTTTTCGAATATCGTATTCTTGCGCTATAATACCTTTAAGTTTAACATAGCATGTTTTACCTTTAAACTTCACCAAAACCTAAAATAAATCACGAGGTAATGACCTACCTCTACACACACTCAATATAACCCTAATTGATAAATATCAAATCACAGAATACGAAATTACAGGACTTTTCACTAAAATACCCTAATCTTTATAATCTTTATTGAAAGCATTAAGTTGTAAACTTTTCTAAAAAAAATCTTTAAAAAAAAAAGGAAAGCACGATTGGTCATGGATATCGATCGTTTATCTAAACTGTCTTGTGGTGCCTAGGCAAGTGTGTCTAAGGCTAGTGGTTTTTAATTAGGCCCACGACTGTGGTTCCTTCCCACTTACCTGGCACTTACCTGGCCGTAATTGACGGTGAAGAGGCGATTTGAGGGTTCTAATGACTCATCGTTTAGACCTTAGAAGTAGGCTAGTTGGCTTAGGAAACCCTAACAACAAAAATACGGAAAACTAAACTCTTTTGCAAATAAATACCTTATATTTATAAAACCGTTTTCCTAAATGAGAAGTGTTTATAAAACCTAAGCAAAGTGCCGCCACAACCCACTTTTGGGGAACCTGTTAGGGATAGTACGGTTCATCGTGCACCCGCAGGCTAGTAGTGCGAGATTCAGACCTCCGCAAGGAGCATTCGGTCTCGAAAGGTTTAAAATACGATATTTAAGGAAAATGAGACTTTCTCTAAATAAAATATTTATATAAAATTATTCATGTGTTAATATATATATAATTAACATTTAAACACCTATTTTATCATAAGATAAAGTTTCCACTTTTTCTAAGAATTAAAAGATTAAAAGTTACATTAAAATACCATGAATTTCAGATAAAACAATTAATACTTTTATTAGGATATATTCACTAGAATAACACAAATAAAATTCACATTCATTATAACAATAAAGACGATTATTAAATACTTGAGGTGTATTTTGAAAACTATACAAAAGTAATTTTACATAAAACCCTCTCAAGTTTTACAAATTACAATAAGGCCCCTAACTAATATTGAACTTTAAATTACCTTTCTTCTAGTCTGACTCAGGTTAGAGTCTGACTACTCCTGACTTGAATATGATTCAAGTCAATCTATATTCATTTATATTCCAACTCAATATGAATACATGAATCCCTGAATCCAGTTAACAATCTATATAACTTGACCGAACCGAACCATGGATATTCTTTTTACATGTTTTCCCAGTATTCCATTTACATGACTCTACGGTTATAACCGTTTCCTGATATCATGGTTTCGGTCAGTCGGTCAGTCAATCATGCAATCAATACAATTTTACAAGATAACAATACAAACAAAACATCGCGGGGTTTAAGGGGTAGATTGGTACGGAAGGTGTTAAAGGTGGCACGAGATGGTAAGATTAAGACACCTAACCTGAATCCAATTGCCGTTGTTCCGGGTTGTATAACGGAGCCTTGTACTTCCATTTGCCCTGGTCTATAGCATACTGAGACCCCTCTCGTATACACTGGCATCCTTCTGTACCAAGCTACAACAACAGCGTTAACACCATATTACTATAACATGACAATACAATACAACATTAAAAGCTACTCTCTCTCTCTCTCTCTCTCTCCTACTCTTGTCTATTTCTCCCTCTTACCTTTGGGACTTACCGAGCGATCTGTTCGCTGACGACATTCTGTTTCTCTCTTCTTTGAATGTCGTCAGGTGACCTGGACCCGGCAGAAGTTGAGCCAACACAAGAAGATTTGGAGCAATTTGTCGAAGACCCTGCAGTATAATTTCATTGTACCTTGTTCTTTTCAGTATTTTCATTTCCTGTTATGCCACTGTTTAGGCATCGCTTTTCATTTCAGTTGTATTTCCTTTTCATGTATTGTACAAAGAATGTTATTAATAAAAGTTGCTGTTATTTCTACATCTTTTGTCTCTTGTGATTTATTTTATATTGCTTAGCTACGTTTAGCGTATGTACTTCTGAGTACATACGTAGCGGGCCTTGTCGCGTCCACTTCGCCGTACACTGGGAAGCGGGGCGTGACAGGTTTTGTATTCTTGTAGCTTGTAATTAAAAACAAAAATAATTACCTAAATCTTGTGCTCAGGCTAAAATACCCCTTTGTGGATTTTAAAAATATTTTGAAAAAAAAATTGTATAGGAAAAAGTGTATAAGAAAATTATGATTGTTACAACAAGTGCCGGGAAACCCTAATACGGATCGTTGACTAGAGTTTAAGGCGAAAACGATAACTAGTTAACAACTTAACTAAGAGTGAACGGAAATACAACCTTTGTAGATCCGGTCCTCCACCTCCATAGCTCCGTGATGATGTCCCCTCGCTGCGATCATCGGATCCCGGGCTCTAGCGTCGGCTTCATCGGAGAAATGGGCGGGCTAGGTCATCGACTTCGATGCCGAAGATGATCTACGTCGAGGCAACACAAGATCAAGCTCCAACTTCACCAAGCCATGAAACTTGTGAAGAAAACACCCTATACTACTTGGCAAGTGGTAGAGGATGAAGAAATAGGAAGTGGGTTCACTTTAGAATTGGATTTCTCACTCTTTTTCTCAAGACACCATTGAAGCTAGCAAGCTTCTTTCTTCTTGAAGAAGAAGAAGAAGAAGAAAAAGAATATGATAAGAATAATTTGAAAAGAAAATAAAGTCATTCTTATCATATTAGCAACCATGGTTAAGTGTAGAGAATAAACTAGGGTTAGGTTTAATGGTTAGGTTTAAGGAATAAAACAAAATGGTCAAAGCTTCATGAAGCTTCAACAAAATCCAAAGAAAGCCACCATTTTATCTTAAGCCAAAATGAAATAAATAAATAAATAAATAAAGCAAATGAAAACCCTAACCATTTACTTAACCAAGGTTTAATCAAACATACACCCAAGTTTGCATGTATCATCAAACATGATACAAACTAGTGCACAAAACTATATCATATATACAATGTGCACATCAAGTGAGAAAATCCATCTTAAGTGAACAAATACTAGTTAATGTAAAGTAATATATCAAATATATAATTATACATTAAATCATTAAATCAACACTTGATTTAACGATCCGGTCATATCGCATATAACCGACTAATATCAAGTGTATCAATGTATCGAATCAACACTTGATTCGGTAACCCGGCTATATCACATATAACCGACCAATGATACAAATCGCGAGAATAGAATACAGTATCACATACTGGTATAATTCTCGGTCCCGCACATATCTCATATGCGCACCTATTTCGTTCCGCTTGAGCCAGGAAACCTCTGTGTAGGACTCTAAAGACTCGTCAATACGCCGGCAGCAGGTGATGATCATATCAAACACCCACAAACCGCAAGCGGTCTGCTAAACGTAACGGCCACCCGGGTATTGAGCGATCAGAAGATCGACGAGCAAGCCCGCTCACACTCCTGTGAATCCAACCGGTAACACTTACCGTACAGTCCGGTCTGATCGTCTGATATATCGCATATCTCGCCTAGGGGTGGTAAACGTCAGACCCCAGTAGCTCGATAAGTCGTGTCGATATGAGGTCTATAACAGTTCGAGAAACTACTGATAACACTTACCAGTAAATCTCAGCAACCCTGTCCAGGAATTTCCGGTTATAGCCAATCGAACATAGTGCAACATCAACTCCCTATACCGGGAGAGACGAATCCCCTCCTATCGCTCATTACCTCCATTTGATTCAGGACTGTACCCAAAAACCACCGTTTTGCACGTCCTCTTGGACGTGGTAAGGTGGAAATCAAAGCACAGTGGGAATCACACAAGACTCTATGACGATCTCGGGTCTACAGACTAACCTGTACCAGTGTCACCAGAGAATTGCCATCTGACGTAAGGTATAATACCATCTGGGAGTTCTCGGCGAGTCCGTCCAGTGTACCCAGTCTCCACTGAGCACCCGTATATCATCTCTGATGTCAAACACCAATGAATATGGGATCATCCATCGCCCATCTGTATGGGTCGAGAAGGTATACGCTAGTCTACACTGGTATATCGATGCCCCGTCTTGATACACCCACGACTAGGGACCTTGAAGGATGTACTTATGGACTACCATGTCCCCACTAGTATGATCTGCATCATAGTCCAGGTAGTCAAGTACACATCCTAAGGGCTTTACCAACATGTAACAGAGAGACAATCAGTGTACACGTTAAGGTAAAGATCAACCAGATAGCATACTATCATGTCAAGCAAGAAAGTCCTCCCTATATATGTCCAAGCATCCACTACAATATACATCCTATGTATAGTAATGGCCTCTAGGGCATACATATAACTAACACTACAAACAGGTCCTACAATCTAGTGGAATGCCCCGCTCAAAAAAAACGGTACGTCCACAAGCAAATGGGCACAGGTGAAAACCCGAAAGGGCGCCGTGAGTAAAAACAGCGGGACTGCAGGCGAGCTTGTGAAAACTCAGAATGGTGCAATCTCGTTAAAAAAACAGTTTGTCCACAAGCAAAATGGTCACAGATGAAAACCCAAAAGGGCGCCGTGAGTAAAATTAGCAAGACTGCCGGCGAGCTTATGAAAACCCGGAAGGGCGCAACCTCGTTAAAATAAATACACTTATGAGATCCTCACGACTCGTGAGGAGAATCCCTCCTTTGAGACCCTCACGGCTTATAAGATTCAAAAGCCTTAAGTTACAGGGATCTAGACCTGTTCTTAAGCCGTCATATCTCTCAAATTGCCCTACAGGCGTTCCATATTGACCCTTGTATACAATCCAGGGGCACGAATAAATATTTCTCTACCAAGTTCCCACCAATGGCGCGAAATTTCCCCACTTGGTGAACAACACTTGTAAGTCCTCTCGACTTATAAGGAGAAAACACTCTTGTAAGATCCTTACGACTTACAAGAGATGACATCACTTAGGAATCCCCATGATTCTTAAGGAGAAAATACGCCTACGAGATCCTCACGACTCGTAGGGAGAAAACCCTTTATGAGACCTTTACGGCTCATAAAGTCAAAAGTATTAGTCGACAGGATCCTAACCCTATCTACTAAGCCACCATTGTCCAAATCGACATGGGCAAATAATGATTCACTCTTGGCACTATTCCAGTTGGAGCGATGCTGATGCGTAAATCAGTATCAAATTCCAAGTCCTCTCAAGGCAAATGATGAGTCGCTCCTAGCAATATCCCAGTTGTAGCGATACAGATGCCTAAACATGGTGTCAAACTCTAAAGTCAATCTCTTCGGCAGATGTCGTCCCTACAACCATCTAATGAAGAAGGGGACCCCGTTCGTCTGGGATCAGAAATGTCAAAGTGCACAGGACAAAATCAAGCAATACCTGCAGAATCCGTCGGTACTAACCGCCCTAGTTAAAGGAAAGCCCCTCATCCTGTATACAACAACCCTTGAAGGTTCCTTAGGCGCACTATGGGCACAGGAGAATGACCAAGGGAAGGAGAGAGCCCTCTATTATTTGAGGCGAGTTCTCCTGAGAGCAGAAAATAACTACACCCCCATTGAAAAACAATGCCTGGCATTAATCTTCGCGATAACGAAGCTCCGGCATTATGCTTTGGCACATGAGGTCCATCTCATATCAAAGGTGGATCCTCTCAAATATTTGATGTCAAGAGCCATGTTAATAGGAAGGCTCGCTAAATGGGCCATACTCTTAATGGAATTCTCGATAACTTATCGACCCCTCAAGGCAGTGAAAGGCCTAGCCATCGCCGACTTCCTCGCTGAGCACCCGATACCTGCCGATTCACCCCTAAATTGTGAATTGCCAGATGAGCAAGCGTTTGACACGATCGACGGGGAAAGAGGAGAGAGCGATACCCGATGGGAACTCTATTTCGACGGGGGATCTTCCATGAAGAAGCGAAAGCACAGCTCCCCTATAATCAAATCGGGGGTAGGCCTTGTCTTCGTGACTCCGCAAGGAGGGATAATGTGCTTTGCCTTCTCCTTAACAGAGCCGAGGACGAACAATGAAGCAGAATATGAAGCTTTGATAGCAGGTCTTGAGATCGCTGTCGAGATGGGAATCGAAAACCTCCTCATATATGGAGACTCCCAACTGGTCGTTAGTCAAGTAAACGGCGATTATCAAATGTGCAAACCAGAGTTGGTGAGGCACGGTGAGAGATTGCAGCGACTACTGACTCAGATCCCTTCCTACGTCTTGGAAAGCATACCGCATGCGGAAAATAGCAAAGCGGACGCCTTAGCCAAATTCGCTAAAGAACTAGCTGACGAAAACCTCGATGACGTAAGGATCGTTATGCAAAACCGTCGGGTTCTTGCACCAGCAGAAATATCTCCAGAGTCGTCCGAAGAAAAGGATGCGACCGAGCAAACGGCCTTCCAAATAGAAGACCGGGAAAAGGCTAAAAATTGGAGAGAAGTCTTTATAGACTACTTCAAATACCGTCGAACACCTGAAGATGCATCCTTAAGACATCAGCTCATGAAACGAGCTCTGTCTTTCGCCTTCGTCAATGATATTCTGTACAAGAAATCGTTCGACTCTCTATGGCTAAGATTCCTGGGGCCGGAAGAAGCAAAGAGAGTCGTCCAAGAAACTCACGACGGACTCTGCGGTTCTCATCAAGACGGACCAAAGATGAAGCTGAAGATCAAAAGGATGGGCTACTATTGGCCTACGATGATCCAAGACTGTCTCAAATACGCGAAGCAGTGCCACTCGTGCCAAATTCACGGGGACTTCATCCACCAGCATCCGAATCCGCTACACCCAATGGTGGCTAACTGGCCGTTCGAAATATGGGGAACTGACATAATCGGGCCCATCGAACCAGCATCGTCCAGAGGATATCGGTTCATATTGGCGACAACCGATTACTTCTCTAAGTGGGCAGAAGCCATACCGCTAAGAGAAGTGAAGACGGAGAATATTCTCCATTTCTTCAAGACACACGTCATCTATCGGTTCGGCAATCCGCGACTGATTATCTCCGATAACGGGCCAGCCTACAGAAGCCACAGAATCAGCCGCTTCGCATAGCAGTATAGCATAGACTGGAGATACTCTTCGGTCGATAATCCCCGAGATAATGGTCTAGTTGAGGCTTTCAACAAGACCTTGACAAAGATCATGAAGAAGACGGTGTCCAAAAATAAGAAGGACTGGCACGAGAGACAGTATGAAGCTCTCTGGGCGTATCGGACCACGTTCAAAACAAACACAAACACGATGCCGTATGCATTGGTATTCGGCGTTGAAGGAGTACTTCCCTTGGAGATAGAGCTACCCTCTCTACGAGTGGCGGTTCATTACGAGCTAACAGATGAGGAGAATGCTCATCTTCGACTTGAGGAGCTCGACGCCCTCGATGAAACTCGGCTCATGGCGCAACAAAACTTGGAGACTTACAAAGCAAAGATGACGCGCTCATACGAGAGATTGACTAGGCTGACGACATTTCGCCAAGGCGAACTTGTACTAGTGGTCAAGAGACCTATGATCCCCAATCGTGCCAAACGGGGGAAATTCGAGCCGAACTATGAGGGCTCGTACATCATAGACAAAGTCTACTAGGGTGGGGCTTACTTGCTCATGGATATGCATGGCGAAAGACCCTTCCGGCCAATAAACGGCCAGTTCCTAAAAAAATACTACGCTTGACGAGTCACGAACCAGGTTAATGATTGATAACGACACCTATGTCTGCTCGCTATCTTCCTGAGTCCAAACTCTATAAGTAGTGCCCAGCGAAACCTCGCCTCCGAGGCTACGGACCGAAACGTCCCTAAACTAACAATGGACTATAATGTCCTTAAACTAGCTATGGACCGTAATGTCCTTAAACTAACAATGGACTGTAATGTCCTTTAACTAACTACGGACCGAAACGTCTTTAAACTACTACAAACCGCAGCATCCCTAAGCTAACGCGGCAAAAAAAACGGTACGTCCATAAGCGATATGGGCACGGATGAAAACCAGAAAGGGCTCCGTGAGTAAAAAACAGCAGGGCTACCTGCGAGTTTGTGAAAATCCGAAAGGGCGCAATCTCGTTAAAATACACTTGCAAGGCCCTCTCGACCTTGTAAGAAGAAAATACCTGCGTGAGATCCTTACGACTCACAAGAGAACAAAACACTTAGGGATCCCTACGATTCCTAAGGAGAAGTTACACTTACGAGATCCTCACGACTCGTAAGGAGATTTTCCCCTATGAGACCCCCACGCTCATAGGATTCAAAAGCCTTAAGCTGCAAGGATCTGAACCTATTCTTAAGCCATCATACACCTTAATTTGCCCTACAAGCGGTTCAATATTGACCCATGTATACAATCTGCGGGCATGAATAAACATTCCCCAACATAGTCTCACCAACAACAAGGGATATCCTCATGAGGAGAAAAACACTTATAAGTCCTCTCGATTTATAAGGAGAAAACACACTTATAAGATCCTTACGACTTATAAGGGAACATACACTTAGGAATCCTCACGATTCTTAAGGAGAAAACGCGCCTGCGAGATCCTCACGACTCGTAGTGAGAAATACCTTTATGAGACCCTTACAGCCCATGAAGTCAAAAGCCTTAGTCAACAGGATCTTAACCCTGTTTGCTAAGCCACCTTTGTTCGAACGGACAAAGGCAAATGATGATTCGCTCTTGGCAATATCCCAGTTGTAGCGATGTTGATGCCCAAATCGGTATCAGATCCCAAGTCTCTTACTCGCAGCATAAAGCCAGCGAGCCAAAAATGCATATGAAATAGTCGAAATGATGGGGCAACTTGCAACAAAATTAGCAAGTAAAATATATGCATACAAAATAGCCGAAATGATTGGGCAACTCGCGATAAAAAGCAGCGAGTAAAAAGAAAAATAGCCGAAATGATTGGGCACCGCGAAAAATAGCCGAAATGATTGGGCAATCGCGACTTTCACGATACAAAAAGCTGAAATGATAGAGTATCGCGGAAAGAAATAAAAAAATGAATGAAATGAAACTTTTTGCCCTGCAGGTGAGATCACACTGACCCCTGTATACAATCTATGGGCATAAACAAAAAGGTAACCACATGTCTCAATAAACTCTGTCAAAGGGAAAGTCAGATCTCGACAGCAACATCTGCATCCTAAAAGACCGACAACGGCGTTCCTCTTCATTCCAGCAGGATGCGGACGCGACATTAACAAACGGAGCCATGGCAAGTCCCCTAGTTCCAAATCTCGACGGTTCACGGACAACCTAAAGACTACCTCGGAGTCATGGCAGAGTCCCTAGTTCCAAGTCTCGACGACAACATCTATAGCCTAGAGATCAACAACAGCGTTCTTCCTCCAGCAGGATCCAGACGCGACATCAACAAATGGAGCCACGACAAAGTCCCCTAGTTCCAAATCTCGACGGTTCACGGACAACCTAGAGACTACCTCGAAGCCATGGAAGAGTCCCTAGTTCCAAGTCTCGACGGCAACATCTACAGCCTAGAGATCAACAACAGCATTCTTCCTCCCTCCAACAGAATGCAGACGCGACATCAACAAACCGAGCCACGACAAAGTCCCCTAGTTCCAAATCTCGACGGTTCACAGACAACCTAGAGACTACCTCAGAGCCATGGCAGAGTCCCTAGTTCTAAGTCTCGACGGCAACATCTACAGCCTAGAGATCAACAACAGCGTTCTTCCTTCCTCCAGCAGGATGCAGACGCAACATCAACAAACATACCCACGGCAAAGTCCCCTAGTTCCAAATCTTGACGGTTCACAGACAACCTAGAGACTACCTCGGAGCCATGGCAGAGTCCCTAGTTCCAAGTCTCGACGGCAACATCTACAGCCTAGAGATCAACAACAGCGTTCTTCCTCCCTCCAACATGATGCAGACGCAACATCAACAAACGGAGCCACGGCAAAGTCCCCTAGTTCCAAATCTCGACGGTTCACAGACAACCTAGAGACTACCTCGGAGCCATGGAAAAATCCCTAGTTCCAGGTCTCGACAGCTACATCTACAGCCTGGAGATCAACCAACAGCGACTTTTTTCCTTCCAGCAGGATACAGGTGCGACATCAACAAACGGAGCCATGGCAAAGTCCCCTAGTTCCAAACCTCGATGGTTCACAGACAACCCAGAGACAATCTCGACATTCGTCGCAATATTGCAGACACGATGTCAACAAACGAAGCCAAAGAAAATCCCTCGCTTCAGGGTCTTGACGGCAACTCAAATGAGACCTGAAAAGACTATCAAAGATCATCCCACACCAGCGCGGAGTGGTCATGACTCATCGGGGCTCCCAAATTGAGCCTAACCTCAAGTAAAAAGCGACATAGAATATCCCTAACGCTTGCTCTTTCGACGGTAATACCACCTGGAAGATTTCTTGAAGACGTCTTGTCCAGCCCCCGAAGGGATCAGAGACACGACAGTCACGGGGCTACCCGAACAACAAGATTGCATATCGGGGAATATATCGGCCAACACGACGGTGCAACGGGTAAAAAACCCTAGTACCACAAACCCTAATGGACTTCTATTAGCAGGAGTTAACTGTGACGTTAGGACATCCTTGCGAGAACTTCTCGATTCGTCTCGACTCGTGGGGAAAATAATGTTCCTGCGAGAACTTCTCGACTCGTCTCGACTCATAGGGAAAAGCCTTAGGCAATGGGGATAAGGACCTGTTTCCTAAGCACTGGGGCCCTGCAAGTCAGTTTAAGATGGACTATTGCATACTATTCATGGGCCACACTCTCCAAAGTCGAACATCGACAAGGAGGGAAACAATCACTTACAAGTCCTTTTGACTTGTAAGGGAGAAAATTCTCTTGTGAGATCCTTACGACTCTCAAGAGAGAACACACTTAGGAGTCCTCAGGACTCCTAAGGAGAAAAGACACCTACGGGGTCCTCACGACTCGTAGGGAGAAAAGTCTTTATGAGACCCTCACGGCTCATAAAGTTGAAAAGTCTTAGGCAGCAGACCTGAACCTGCTTCCTAAGCCATCGCTACCCTACAAGGAAGTCAAGATGGACTATCTACGGTCCACATTCGCCAAAGCCACATTCACCGATGAAATAAAGAAGCTACTTACGGATTCTCACGATTCGTAAGAAAAAATACCAGAGTGAGATCCTTACGACTCGCAGAGGCGATGAATACTTAGAAATCCTCATGATTTCTTAAGAAAATATGCACCTATGAGATCCTCTCGACTTGTAGGGAGAAATAACCTCCTTGAGACCCTTACGGCTCATGAAGACGAAAAAAGTCTTAGGCTACAAGGACCCTAAACTTGTCTCCTAAGCCCTCAATTCTGTGGCCATGCATAACTCTGCACTACTTCACCCACGTACATACTTACGTGGGCAAAGTAGTGAGGGGCATTTGTTCCCGCCAAAATTTTGGCTCAAAACTTGCTCCTTTATAAAATAGTAACAATAAAATAAAAAATAAAAGGAAAAACTCCACATGCAAAGAGTGTAACAAATGTCTCAGCGCGAAGAGTTAAAACACTCTGAGATAGCGCCTCACGTGCAAAGCACGAGAGCGCCAACAGCGCCAACGCCAAGAATCAAAGACTCTGAGGCAACGCTCACGTGCAAAGCACGAGAGCGCTGGCCCCAAGAGCGCCAGCACTAAGAGTCAAAGACTCTGAGGCAGTGCTCACGTGTAAAGTACGAGAGCGCTCGCGACAAGAGCGCTCGCGCCAAGAGCGCCGGCGTTAAGAGTCAAAGACTCTGAGGCAGCGCTCACGTGCAAAGCATGAGAGCGCTCGCGCCAAGTGCGCCAGCGCTAAGAGTTAAAGACTCTGAAGCAGCGCTCACGTGCAAGGCACGAGAGCGCCAAGCGCCAGAACTAAATGTTCTCCACCGTTGGATCAAAGATCCAACGAAGATGATAAATCATCAAATTACCAGAATAAAATTCTGTTAAGGAAATACTCCTCAGAATCTTTCCAAACAAGAAAGATTGTGCTCTGTAAATCAGAGTACCGTTGGGTCAAAGATCCAATGGTGATTAAAAATCACCAAGATATAGAACAATCTCTGTATGGGAAAATAATTCCCCAATCTTTTTAATAAAAAGTAAGATGTCTTCTGTAAAACAGAAGCCCTAGGATCAAAGATCCAACGGTGGGAAACACCCCCAAATCAATCAGAGGAAAGATTTCCTCAGCTGATTCAACAAATCAGCCTCCCCTATATAAAGAATCGAAGACTTCAAGTCTTGCACAGAAGAACCCCCCATAAGTTTTCAAGTTCTCAGAAAAAGAAAAGAGAAGAGCAAGCTCTGAAAATAAGAATTTCTTCAAGGTAAAAGAGAGATCAAAGCATCTCATAAAAAGAAGAAGAACTTAGTTCTTTTTCTAGATCATAGATCTGTAAGACAGAGGTCTTTCACAAAAAGAGATCATATCATCTCATCATAAAAAGCAGGGAGAAGAACTTAATTCTCTTCAGATCACAGATCCATAAAGACAAAGTCTTTCACAAAAAACATAAGAGATTGTAACATCTCCTATAAAAATAAGAACCTTGTTCTTAGAGCTATGAGACAAAATCTCTTATAAACGAGAACTTAATTCTCAGAGCACAAAATTGATCAAGAGCGCTCTGCACTCATTGACTGGCGCTCTGCGCCAAGCGCACCACGTGCTCCTCACGTGTGCGCTATTTCACAAGGAGCGCTCTGCACTCATGGGCCGACGTTCAGCGCCAAGCGCGCCATGTGCTCCTCACGTGGGCGCTATTTAATAAAGAGCGCTCTGCACTCATTGGCCGGCGCTCAGCGCCAAGCACGCCACGTACTCCTCACGTGTGCGCTATTTTACAAGAAGCGCTCTGCACTCCTTGACTGGCGCTCAGCGCCAAGCGCGCCACGTGCTCCTCACGTGTGCGCTATCTCACAGGAAGCGCCTTAGCACTCTAAGTCTGGCGCTCAGCGCCAAGCGCACCACGTGCTCCTCACGTGGGCGCTGAAGAAACATAAACTGTTCTTTAAATAAAGCCCCAGAGTCATAATGAGTGCTCAACACTCAATAAAAGACAAAAAAGGTTGTCAGAACTCAAACCAATGCTCAGCATTGTTAAATAAAAAAAGGACCGAGCCTAATTAAATGTTCAACATTTTAACTGTGTGGGCCAAGCCCAAGTTGGCCACATATCCCTAATTCAGATTAATTGAGCCCATATGCTCATAAATATTTTTAACTGATCTTAGTCCCAAACTTGACTACAGATCGCCCAACCAACATTGGTTCAAGGGTACATCTCTTCATACCTCTGATATATGTCGTTGTAATTGTTCAACGTGTTCAGAGAGATGGAGGGTCGCAATAACCAATAACTTTTGGCGCATCCCCAAACTGTTGAACCAAAACCATATAGACCATGACATCTTTAAACTGGACTATGATGTCCTTAAACTTTACGGACTATGAGGTCCCTAAACTCATGGACTATGATGTCCTTAAACTTATGGACCACAACGTTCCTAAACTAAACTCTATAGACTATGACGTCTTTAAACTATGAACTATGATGTCCTTAAACTCCATGGACTATGATTTCCTTAAACTTATAGACTGCAACGTCCTTAAACTAAAACAATATAGCCCAAATGCTCTTTTGTTGGATCTAAATGATCCTGTTAAGTAGATCTTAGTCTAAAATTAGACTAACGTATCCTTAACAAACGTTTAAGTTGATCTTAGTCTCAAATGAGATTAACGATCCTTAAACTCAAACCAAACCCAAATGTAAGAAAATACGGATTTGGATTAATCCACGCCCTACGGGCGACAACATAAATTAGTCTCCGTATACGATCCACGGGCAACCAAAAACCAAACAAACACATACGGCACAAAGTGACCATCTGGAGAAGTAGAAAGTGGTTACCGCGATGCGGTAGCGTAATTAACTGCAGGGGCTTACGCCTGCAGGGAAGAGCGTCCCAACAATCAAAAACTCCTCAATGAGGGGGAATCTGACGAGGTCTGCTGCATTGGCCGCATCCATTTATACCTTCGATACATGGTGTCATAAATCAACTTGGCATTTTCGGAGAGGTGGACGGATAGCACCAAATAGCATCTGCCCCCAAAATTCATGCCGAACGTCCCAACGTCCCGGTCGCGTCTTTTCGGCGGAGAACAACCATTTCTCCTATTTGTTTCCCTGTATTTTCTTCATCATTCTCACCTCCACCTATCTCATGGCTGCCCCCTTCTCTCCGCTTCCTCCACCTCCTCACAACACCACCAAAAGCACCTCAAAATACATATTTCCGTTCATTAAAAATGTGCACAAGCTCACTACAAGCATGGGGAACCAAGAAAGTTGGGATTTTGAAGACTTGGGGCAACTCAAGAAAATTCTTGAGTTGCCAAATGAGGTAATTCTTTCACATTAAGTGTAGTACTTGATCTCCTTTAGCTTCTATCTTAGTTTAGAATCGTTTTAGTGAGGTTTAGTGATGTTTGAAAATTCTAGATGAAGATTAGGGTTTTCCTTGAGTTGTGATGGTGCATGTGAGTGCAATTGGTGACTACAAACCCCCCTTAGTGATTGAAACCAGAGACTTAAACCCGAGACTTGAATATAGAAACCCCGATATCGGATTTTGTTGACTTTGGTGATGTGTTTTGGAGATCTTCTATAACCCGGGGACCTGGAAAATATTTAGCGATTACTGAGATGTGTGCAGGTGACCTAGAGGCTATCCTGAAGACCCAAGACCCAAACCCCTAACTCTGGTCTCCAATTATTGCTTTCTGGCCTCAAATTGTGTCCAAGACTTGGCCTCTAGGCCTCGTGCTTGGCCTGTGGTTCCCTTATCTTTAAATTAGGCATCTATATATGCAGAATTGGCTAATTTCACCTGAAACAAAATCTGGAAGTGTTTTCTTGTGTTGCTGCTTTGGTTTTGCGACTATTTATGACTTGGATTTTAGTATTTAGGTTTTGAATCGCTGGTGTGACATTTGCACGTCAATCTCGAGAGTTGTTTGGTTATTCTTGCATGCGTAGTCCGTAGGTTCTAACCTATGTACCCTTCGTATGCTGTACCGGATTTCTCGTATCTGATTCTCATTCACGATACGATATTCATTGAAATGTAGGTACCTCCGTGTGGACTTCGGATGATGAGGAAGAGAATGGCGACATCGACTTCGGCAAGCAAGGGTCAAGATGAGTAGATATATATCTACGGGGAAAGTCGGGTGGATGGCGTATAGCACCCCCGTGATATCGTAATGTAGCATACGAATATGATATATATATATATATATATATATATAATTATGTGTAGTGTGATACGTGGATAATTAGTAAGAGCGGCTCTAGGCGATCATGGGTTAGTTTAGTGTAATTGGAAGATAGCGTTTTTAGTTAGTTCTTAGTTGCGAAACCCTAGAGTAAAGGTACACACACACACATGCATACACGGGATATGATTTTGGTGTATATGATTTATGTATATTTATATGTGTGTGTGTGTGTTGATGTGTTGATATATATATATATATATATATATATATATATACACACACATATATACGTATACACGGGTGATGAGGATAGTATATGATACTTGGAGATGAGTCGATGTGATTGGGCATGATGCCGTGAGATCGATGATGTGAATTGGGTCGTGTTATGATATACTACATGCTAGTATAGTGGATCGATAGGCGATGTGTTTTATTCACACGCGGATATATGTTTGGTGGTATCGGAATGTACTAGACTGTAGATCAGTACCCCTAATTCAGGATATGTTGATAATGATACCAGATAAATAGTGAGTTATATGTGATATTTGACCCGTACCCCGATTTGGGATGCCATACGATGGATTTCTACCGTACGATGTATAATGATGATGATTGACCCGCACTCTCGACTCGAGGATTTCGTATTATATATTTTATCGTACGTAACGCTATTGAGGCGGGATCACCGACTACTAGATATATCGACTCGGGCTTAGGTGGATTTCCTTACCCCTTTGGTTAGTCTCTTAGCTTTTCCTGTAGTTTACTTGGTAGATATTAGATTTGGGCTCGAGACATACTTATTTCGAAAACTAACGAATCGTGAGTATTTTAAAGACAGGTCAAGGGATACTATGGATATTTCAAAGGACGTACCTTTTTATAAAAACACCGTAGCCCCAATTTTCTAAACACCACGATTCGTGCTATCTCAAATGCCAAAACTGTATGACTCGTATATATATTGTATATTCTTATATGTTGCGTTTACGATTCATTTTCCGTATATATTCTTGCTGTTCATATCGCATTGCAATGCTTATACTTGTGATTCCTTTGTTTATTATGAACCCATGCTGTCAGGACACTAGCACCATTACCGATGATGCGTATGTTTACGAACACTTACTTGCCGGCTAACACACATCATCATCGGTAACTGCCATGATACGTACACTTTAGAATTATTACTTCATTGATATGACATGCTAGCTGGTTATTTCAACATATTAATAGTACGCGTGGTTTCATGTGCTAAATTAGACATTGCATTCTTTACTTAGATATCCATGCATGTGTATTTATCCATTTGTCATGCAATATTATGGGGCTTTATGCTGGTAATGCACTGTTTATTTACTCTCGAGATTTGGGATTTCGGATTTCCATGAGATTTCTGGATTTGGAGAAACCGCGAAGATTTTATAAACTTATTATCATTTTAAAAATAGAAAATTGCGGTTTTCTCGTGATATGATTTGAGAGGTGTCCACCATGAGTTTTCTTGGCTCTTGAGCGGTATCATACACCCGATTCAAGGAGAAGGAGGAACCGTCTGTGGGTGCATGGTGGACCCGGTGCGGTACCCCGGGGCAAGATGGCCGCAGATAATGGCGTTGAGCCTGGCAGTGGAGCACTACTGACCGGTTATTTGTGACGCGGTGGATATCCGGAGGATACCGACGTAGTCGTGAGATTTGATGATTTGGGCCAGTCCAGATTGCAGGAGCCCGGGGCCATTCCGGATTTCCGGAGCCCGAGATAGTGAGATTTGATGATATGGGCCAGTGCGGATTGCCGGAGCTCGAGATATTGAGATATTGGGATATATGTTTTGTGTCGATGCTTGACACGGATTCTCTGTTGATTCCATTGATGATATTCCAGTTTTATACAGAAATCTCACTGAGATAAGAAAATAATTTTCTCATTTAGATGTATTCTGTTTTCAGGCATTCATACATCATATATATGATATGTTGTTACCTGAGGCACAGACACGAGCACTTGGTATTACACTTATGTATAGATGTTTACCCTTGCCATTATTTTATGCTTCAAGCTATATTATTTTAAGGATATTACTATTGTATGATTTAAGATAGAGTCATACATGCGATTTCTTCCCGGTAATGTTTTTTACTCATGAGTTGGCAACTCACCCCCGTTGTGCCACGGTTTCTTGCACGTTTTGCCGTACAGGTTTCGTTGCGGCTTGCTTGTTAGTTATATGTATGCCTTAGAGGCCATTATTGTATATATGATGTATATTATAGTGGATGCTTGGACATATATAGAGAGGATTTTCTTGCTCGACATGATAGTATGCTATCCGGTTACCTTTATCTTAACATGTAGACTGGTATTTATACTGTCTTGCTCTCACATGTTGATAAAGCCCTTAGGATATGTACTTAACTACCAGGACTATGATAGAGATCATACTAGTGAGGCCAGGGTAGTTCACAAGTACATCCTTTAATTGTTCCTAGTCAAGGGAATATCGAGACAGGGCATCGATATTCCAGAGTAGACTAGCGTATGCGCTTCTTGACCCATATGATGGGCGATGGATGATCCCACATCCATTGGTGTTTGACATCAAAGATGGTATACGGGTGCTCAGTGGAGACTGGGTACACTGAAAAGGACTCGTCGAGAACTCCTGTGTGGTAGTATACCTATCGTCAGATAGCAGTCCTCTGGTGACACTGGAACATGTTAGTCTGTACACCCGAGATCGTCATAGAGTCTTGTGTGGCTCCCACTGTGCTTTGATTTCCTCCCTACCACGCTCAAGAGGAGTTGTGGAAACAGGTGGATTTTGGGTACAGTCCCGAGTCATATGGAGGGAATGAGCGATAGGAGGGGTTTCGTCTCTCCCGGTATTGGGGGTTGATATTGCGCTATGTTCGATTGGCTATAACTGGAAGTCCCTGGCCAGGGCTGCTGCCGCGATTTACTGATAAGTGTTATCAGTAGTTTCTCCAACCGTTATAGGCCAGACATCGGCATGACTTATCACGTTACTGGGGTCTGACGATATCCACCCCTAGACATGATATGCGACATATCAGAAGAAGAGACCGGACTGTACGGTAGTGTTACTGATAGGCTTCATGGAGACTGTGGACAGGCTTGCTTGTTGATCTTCATATCGCTCAATACCCGGATAGCCGTTACGCTCAGCTAGTACCGCTGACGGCTTGTAGATGACTGATGTGATCATCACTTACTGCTGGCGTATTGACGAGTCTTTAGAGTCCCACACAGAAGTTCCCTGGTTCAAGCGAAACGAAGTAGGACACATATGTGATATGTATGTGGGCCTGATTAAATACGAGTATGTGATACCGTATTGTAATCTGGCAGTCATCTGTTATCGATTCGGTTATATGTGATATAACCAGTTTGTCGAAACAAGTGTTGATTCGATAATGTGATATACAGATAAATGATATTAGTCGGTCATACATGATATAACCGGATTATTAGATCAAGTGTTGATTTAATAATATGATATATATTATATGTGATATAATTATATCTTAACTAATATCATTAGCTCACTAATTATTTTTCATTATATATATATTAATATATAATGAAGCATGTCATTTAAATTTCTATTTTGTGAAAATGGAAATGAGGTGGAAAATGAAGCATGGTTGCAAGCATGGGATTTTCTTTAGTTTATTCTTCTTAACTCACTATTCAAGCATGGTTGCAATTTTATATTGCATAATTCCATGCTTGAATGAGTGAGTGGTCAAGAGTTGCCTTTGATTCTATCTCATTCTCAACACTTAGCCAAATTCTTGAGTTGCTCCCATGGTTTCTCTCTAGCTTCTTCTTCCTCCTCTAGTCATGGCTCAAGCTTCAACCCTCACATGTGATGTGAATCATGAAACTTGAACACAAACTTATGAACTCATTACATCCCCTACTTCATCATCCTACACTTGACTAGCGATCAAGTGTAGCGTGTTTCATACGCTAAAGAGTTTAGTGTAAGGTAGCTTAAGTTGGAGGGACTTCGTGTGGATCATCTTCGGTACGAAGCTCATCGGAGGAAGCTCGTTCAAAGTCTTAAGAGAAGCCTAGTGGAGTCGCGGGACTACTACTCGGAACAAAGAGCAAGTGAAGAGAAGAACTGTCTACAAAGGTTGTATTCTTGTTCTCCTGATGTAAAAGTAGTTTACATTAGGTATTGTCTAAATCTCTAGTTAAAGATTCTAAGATTAGGGTTATTTAGCATAACAATTTTTTAAAAATGGCATGGACGATACCTCCCGAAACCTTGCTGTCATGCTAGGGAACTTTACAGTGGTATCAGAGCCAAGCTAAAAATTTAGACAATGTTTGTTAGATTACGAAACCGAAACTGCTCCGAATCTTGAAACACGAAAACACAGTTTATGTCGATTTTTAAAGTCGTCGAAATTTTTTTTAAACAATTGCAGAATGTTATATGATATGTAACATGAACACTGAGCAAATACGAACCCATTCCACCGGTTTTTGGCCGAGCACATGCCTCCAAAATCCAAGCAGGACGGCCCAAGGGCTTCTTATTTTTTTGGTGTTCTGGTCTTTGGGTTTTGGTGTTTCAGATATTGTTTGTTTTTGCTAAAATTTCATAAGATGTTAATTTTCTATAAAGGTAACTCGGAGTGTTTCGTAGTCGTTATTCTAACTATATTTCGGGTTATTTAGACGGTGTTAAAAAGTTCGAACGGATATCAAATACCCACTTTAACCCTTGCCGGAAAATTTTCCAAGAGTTGGATTTTTTCCGAGTTAAAAAACATTCAAATATCGTGCAAGTGATTCGATGGACCCTCTAGAAGAACGAAACCATAACTCGATTCTATGACCATAAGAACCGCCGCCAAACCCTCGGGTTTGCGGTAGTTCCGCGGCGCCATATGTAAGACAAGGGTTGGCCCTTCTACAGTTGGTCCATAGGTACTGTGACATGTTATGAGTATTTTTAAACTGCGCTCAAGTGTTGAGCTCTTTGGGAAATTTTGGGTGTTTGTTGATTCGATCGGAATATTTAACATCGTCTACCTATTTGATAACATGTGATGTTATGTGTTGCTTGGATATGTTATATTGGATCGTCGTATTTTGAATAGCCGGGGGGTTTTATGTGAGATAAGAGTTTTTATTTTCATTCATGTAAAATTCATGTATGTAATATTCTTTTATTGGGGCACTTCTGGGTTGAGGATGATGTCACCATTATTGTATATTATTTATTTTTCCGCATTAGGATAGACTTAAGGCGGGGAGCACAAGTAACCGGGTTCTAGAGTCCAGTGGGAGACCATCTCGAGGAGTCGAGTCCGGATCTCCTAACTCTAAAATTGGTAGGGTTGCTTGCCGCTCTACTAGGGGTCTAGGGATATAGGTTTGGCTATTTATCGCGACCGTGGAATCCGTGTTTTATATTGGCTTAACTTAAAACACGGAATTCTTAGTATATCCAATATTTCGTATGTTATCTTCTGCTGCTGATATTCTGTGATGTGATCACTTTATATGCGTGAGACGAATACTTTATTATTGTATATATAATATATAATAAACATTGCTTATGTTTTGCACCCGCGCTAGTCCCGTCCCGCTATGTCATTAGTTAAGTAATCTAACGGTGCATAACGGGACACTGTGGCGAATGCGGATGGCATAAGCGTACGTTGTATTTTCGTTTCTTCTGTGATGCTTAGGAAGTATAATTGATGGGACTTCATTAATGAGATTAATGAAAGAAAAGAAACCAAAATGATGTTGTAGAATCAAATTTTCAAAAAGGATAGCCCTAGTTTTTGATTTGCATAGCGGTATTCCTTGTAGAATATCCAGCATCTTATTCGATAAGGAAAGAGCCGAGATCTCTTCACCGGGAGTGACCTCTTTAGCGAAACTAGCAGATGCTACAACCCACTCGGTTTTGTTTTTGATTGCTTTTTTAGTTCTTGCTTTGCATAGCGGTATTCCTTATAGAATATCCAGCACCCTATTCGATAAGGAAAAAGCCGAGATCCCTTCACCGGGAGCGACCTCTTTAGCAAAACTAGCAAAAGCCTCAAAAACACTCCTTTTCAAAATCACTCGATTCTACATCGATATCAAGTTCATTAAGCAAAAAGTTTTCTTAAAAACCTGTCGTAGCCCTCCGTCATTTCAGATAGGTACTACTTAGTATTCGTGCTACGTTTGTTGACCTTAGCCAAGACGTAGTGTGCAGTAGATAATTACTGCTTATCTGCAAGCATATGATGCGATTGAGTTAGGCTAGTCGTACGAATTTGTTAACCTTAGCCAAGGGTCGTACGGGTGGGTTTAATTCAATCAAGAAATGACGGGTTGAACTTGGCTAGCGCTTATGATTTGTTGACCTTAGCCAAGATCATAAGTTGCTAGGGGCAAAAATATTATCGAGAATTTCAAGTGTTGAAATTTGCAATGAGATTGCATACCTTCTATGAGATAGTTGGATCCCGATACCCACTGCGAGTAAGAGTTACTCCTGGAAGAGTTTTACACATCACAATTAGCCAATCAAGTAGGTGTCTAGAAAGGTGTTAACGGGGTCATGCCCCTGGGAAAACGAGATTTATTTTAATTAGGTCCGTACGAAAGCAAGGGGAACCTCCCTCAAAGTACCGGCACTGGCCTGACTGAAAGATTGACGAACTTGTAAGATGTAATTAATCCCGGCTAGTCTTACCTTTTAGGATTTGAAGGAAGATTTGATAAAAACAGTGGGAGCCATCCTGATTAGATAAGATAATAAACCAATCTAATCTTGCAAAGAGCGCACGCAAAGTGATTATCCTTCTCTCTCTCCTAGTAGCGACCAATGTCACGCCTTAATCAAGATAATAATATGAATGTATTGACCGAACCCGCTTGTTATACTGAGCAGGGGAATGTTGGTTCCACTCCAACTTATAAGTGTTATAAGTCCGAGCAGGAAATAGGGGAATATCCGGATTACCACGCCACCCAGATGAAGAATAAGCATGTTGATGCATCTTCTTCGGGTGTGTTAGTTACAGAGAACTGTTTCTCAGTGAACTCTACGTCCTGGGTATTTGATACCGGATCAGGATCCCGCATATGTAATATGTTACATGGGCTACAGAAAGGTAAAGAACTGGGAAAGGGTGATATATATCTAAGTGTTAGAGAATGGTGCAAGTGTTGCAGCTAAATCAATTGGCAGATATCATCTTGTATTACCAAATACATTGATTTTGAACTAATATTATTATATACCGAACCTCATATACAACATTATATCAGTTTTTTTATTAAGTTAAAGAAGGATATAATTTTGTATTGGCGGATAATGTTGTGAATATTTTCCTTAATCAAAAGTTGATTGGATCAGGCACATTATGTAATAGCATATAAGTTCTAAATCAAACTACAGTTCAAAGTTTATAGAACACACACAAGAGGAGTAGTTCAGAAATGAACGAATCCTTCTTGTGGCATTGTAGAGTGGGTCATATCAATGCGACACGGCTAGCTAAGTTACATGAGGATGAATATGAGAATCTGTTCGAATTTTCATCTTATGATACTTGCCAGTCTTGTCTCAAAGGTCAAATGACCAATACTCCGTTTACCGGAAATAGAGAAAGAGTTATTGAACTCTTGGGAAGGATACATGATGATGTATACGGTTTTACGTCTACAAATGCCAAGGATGATTCTTCGTACTTCATTATATTCACCGATCTTCTCTCAGGATTCGGACATATGTTCCTGTTGAAACACAAGTCTGAAACTTTGAGAAATTCAAGAAATATAAGCTTAAAGTTAAGAACCAGATGGGTAGAAGTATTAAGTCCTTCGATGTGATCAAGGAGGAGAATACTTGCGCATGGAGTTCCTGGAGTTTCTAAAAGGAGAATGGGATTCTTTCTTAGCTTACTCTTTCGAATACACCACAGCACAACGGTGTATCGGGGCGGAGGTATCGCACCCTATGAGATATGGCGTGCTCTATGATGAGTATTGCTGGGTTACCTGTTTCCTTTTGGAGTTATGCACTTGAGAAGCTGCATACCTATTGAATGGGGTTTCATCCAAATCAGTGCCTACCACTCCATATGAGATATGGAATGGGAAGAGACCATGTCTTAGACGAGTTAAGATATGGGGTTGTCCGGCCTATGTTGAAAGGCAGAATCCGGACAAACTCGAGACAAGGTCAGTTTTGTATAAGTTTGTTGGATATCCCGAACATTCGCAAGGGAATATCTCCTACCACATTGAGGAGAAAAAGGTGTTTTGTTTCTCAGCATGCCACCTTTTTAGAAAAGGAATTTCTTGTGAAGAAATTAGTGGTAATGAGATAGAACTGGAAGGAGTTCCAGCTAGAAAAACTAACAGCTGATGATTTGGTAAAACCAAAGGATTCAATAGTTCCCGACAAACCTCGGTCTCTCCACCGATCTGGTAGGGTTCCTCACCCACCTGAGAGATACTTCGGTTTTCTCTATGACAGTGGGAGCGAGGATTGAATCATGAGATGATGTCCCAACCAGTTTTGAGAAGGCCATCAAGAGTAGGGACTCTGTAAGAATGGCTGGATGCTAAGCGATCTGAGATGGAATCTATGTACACCAACAAAGTATGGACTTTGGTTGCAATATCTGAAGGGTTAAACCCCCATCAGGAGCAAGTATATCTTGAGAAGATTACTTGGTGTAAATGGAAAATTTGAGACTTTCAAAAGCTAGACTTGTTGTAAAAGATTCTCGTCATCGACCAGGTGTGGTTTATGATGAAACCTTTTCTACAGTAGCTATGCTTAAGTCCATCCGGATCCTACTTGCCATTGCTACATACTATGACTACGATATCTGGCGGATGGGTGTCATGACTGCTTTTTCTAAATATTGATTTAGAAGAAAGCGTCTATAAGTACACAGCCAGAGGGCTTCGTAGACAGCGAGAGCAGCGGCAACGTGTGCAAGTTGATTTACAGGTTAAAGCAGGCATCGCAGAGTTGGAACGTCTGTTTTGATGTGGTAGTCAAAGAGTTTGACTTCATCAAAATGGTAGATAGACCTTGTATACACAAGAAGGTTGTAGAGAGTAAGACGGTCTTCCACGTATTGTACATAGATGACATACTCTTGATAGGAAATGGTTTCCTATGCTATACTCGGTCAAGCTCCTCTTATCACGATGATTCTCCATAGAAGATCTGGATGATACCTACTACATCTTGTGGATAATCATCTATGGTGATAGATCAAGGTGGATGTTGGGAGTGTCCCAAATCCAGGTACATTAACACCATACTAAAGGGGTTTAGTATGGAGGATTCTAAGCGTGCTGGTTCGCCCATTTACTCAGGAATCACTCTCTCCAAAAAGATGTCTCCCGAGACTGATTTGAAGAGAGCTTGCGTGCAAGAGATACCCTATGCTTCGGCGATAGGCTCTATCATGTATGCGATGTTATGTACCAGACTAGATGTAGCTGACTCACTAGGAGTAGTGATCAGGAATCAATCGGATCTTGGCAGAATCACTGGACAGCTGTGGAGGACATTCTTAAGTACTTGAGAAACACTAAAAGAATGTTCTTGGTTCGAGCTTCCAGAGTGATAAGGTCGATTGAAAGTCGGTCACATGCATTGTCTTTACCCTCAGTGGAGGGACGGTATGTTGGAAGAGTTCCAAGCTACATACCGTGACATACTAGACGATAAAGACCAATTATATCGCTACCAACGATGCTACCAAAGAGGTTGTCTGGATAAATAGGGTTCATATGATGAACCTGGTTCCTACCATTGGGCATCCAATACCTGTGTATTGGGATTACAATAGAGCTGTAGCTTTGGCCTAGGAACCCTGGTCCCGTCAGCGATCCAGACATATTCTTAGACAGTATCACCTGATCAGGGAGATAGTTGATCTCTGGGAGATCAAGATCAGGAGAGTTGACACAGAGGATAACACAGCGGATCCACTCACCGAGGCAATTCCCCAGATGATATTCGAGAGACTTTTGGGACGTTGGGTACGAGATACTACAACAACTGGCCTTAGTGCAAGTAGGAGATTGTTAGTTATATGTATGCCCTAGAGGCCATTATTGTACATATGATGTATATTATAATGGATGCTTGGACACATATAGAGAGGACTTTCTTGCTCGACATGATAGTATGCTATCTGGTTACCTTTATCTTAACATGTAGACTGGTATTTATACTGTCTTTCTCTCACATGTTGATAAAGCCCTTAGGATATGTACTTGACTACCAGGACTATGATGGAGATCATACTAGTGGGGCCAGGGTAGTTCACAAGTACATCCTTTAATTGTTCCTAGTCGAGCGAATATCGAGACAGGGCATCGATATTCCAGAGTAGACTAGCGTATGCGCTTCTTGACCCATATGATGGGCGATGGATGATCTCACATCCATTGGTGTTTGACATCAAAGATGGTATACGGGTGCTCAGTGGAGACTAGGTACACTGAACAGGACTCGCCGAGGACTCCTATGTGGTAGTATACCTATCGTCAGATAGCAGTCCTCTAGTGACACTGGAACAGGTTAGTCTGTAGACCCGAGATCGTCATAGTGTCTTGTGTGTATCCCACTGTGCTTTGATTTCCTCCCTACCACGCTCAAGAGGAGTTGTGCAAACAGGTGGATTTTGGGTACAGTCCCGAGTCACATGGAGGCAATGAGCGATAGGAGGGGTTTCGTCTCTCCCGGTATTGGGGGTTGATATTGCGCTATGCTCGATTGGCTATAACTGGAAGTCCCTGGCCAGGGCTGCTGCCGCGATTTACTGATAAGTGTTATCAGTAGTTTCTCGAACCGTTATAGGCTAGACATCGGCATGACTTATCACGTTACTGGGGTTTGACGATATCCACCCCTAGATATGATATGCGACATATCAGATGAGGAGACCGGACTGTACGGTAGTGTTACTGATAGGCTTTGTAACAACCCTAATTTTCTATACAATTTTTTTCAAATATTTTTTTCAAAATCCATAAATGGGTATTTTATCCTGAGCACAAGATATAAGTAATTATTTTGTTTTTAATTACAAGTTACAAGAATGTAATAACTCCATTTTTAGTGTACAAGAAATTACTTTAAATTTAATGTATACTTGGAGTATTTACTCTTGCTGCTATCATTTTAAGTAATTAAATAACTCCATAATTACAAGAAGGAGCTTGTAGCTCATTGGTAATACCTTGCACTGCTGAACCAAGCCACCAGAGTTTAAATCCCCTGCCCCCACATTATTTTTAATATTATTTTTTTTTAAATTTTATAGAAGCCCAACAGTCTACACACGATAACTCCCAAACTTTGAACTACACTTGAAAAACTGAAAGTGCCAGTGGCTACCCCCGGCGACCCCCTACCTTCCGAGACCCCGACTCGTCCTGACTCGGCCGAGTTGGCCGGTCGGCCGAGTAATCAACATGAAAAATGTGCCTCTTTGCATTCCCAACTCCACTGTATACTTTAAATTCCCAGATCAGTTCCAGAGAATTCAGAAAGCCCCATTTACTATAATTTTTAATGAATTTCCTGCATTTTTACATTTTTTTTACTTAAAAACCCGTCATCTACCCTAACCCTAACCTAACCCTATAAATACACCCCCTACCCTCTACCCTCTCACCCCAAAATTCTGAGCCCACTCTCTCAAAAATTTCCAAGAATCTTGTGCACTTGAAAACGAGCTCGAGGCGAAGCTCCGGCGAAATCTACGGCGAACTTCCGGCAATCGTTTTAAGAACTAGCGGCGACGACGCAACACATCGGCGATCCATCTACTTTTCTCTCATTCTCCTGTGTGATCTAAAACCCGTAAGTCCCAATTTCTACCTATCTCTTCTATCTAAAAATACGGATTTACAAAACCCGATGGAATCGGAACAAATCCGATTTTCGATTCGGTTTCCTATAAAATTCCACTTCTCACTAATACAATCATACTTAAATTTTCTCATGTTGACTATTAAACACTAATCAAATAATTTGATCAAGTTTCATCACATGAAATGATAGCTATTTCAATTTATCGTATTTTTCACTTAAATACCACATTGTTTCAATCCTTCATTTAACCCCATCAAACTTGCTATACATTTAAAGTAGATCACGAGGTAACGACCGACCTCCTCACACACTTACATATAACCTAACACGATACCATCGAAAACTCAGGATTCGGTAAAACGAACATTTTCACTTAAATACCCTCTACACCATTTATAAAGTATTTAGTGTTGATACATAAATACCACTTATTAGGAAAAATACGATAAGTTGTGGATATCAGTCGTTTATCTAAACCTGACTTTGTGGTGTCTAGGCTAGGTAAGTGAGAAAGGTAACTTTAAAAGTCCCGTCTCACAGTGATTCGTGAGCGGATCCCTCCTTTCATCACTTGTACTTACCTGGGCACAATTGGCGGTGAAGAGGCGATTTGAGGCATCTCACAACTTGTCGCTTTAGACCAGTTAGGAATAGTCTAGTTGACTTAAGAGACCCTAAAACATAGAATACGGAAAATTGACATCTTTACAAATAAATACCAATTACTTCATAAAACCGTTTTCTAAAGGATTTAGTATTTTACAATCTTTGCAAAGCGCCGCTACAACCCATTTTGGGTGTCACAACCCGAAGGTGCGGAACGTGACTGGCACTTAAATTACGAACGTCTCGAGGCGTACGTAATCTATGTAAACCAAAACCCAGAAATCTAAACCAATATAAAGAAATAGAGTGAAGGAAGATTTGTTCAAAGAAGCGATTTTTTTTTAACCAAATAAGTCGCATTAAACTTTCTATTAAAACAACAAAATTTTCCGAAAATTTCGGCAGAGTCTCCTTTGTAAATACTGGCCCCGAAATGGGTACAAACAAGAGAAATGCATATATCAAGAATAAGGCATCCCAAAACGAAAGCTAGCTCTTCGCCAAAGGCGGATCACAACCACAAACAATGTATATATCATCGATACCAAAATAGGCCTGTAAAAGCATGAAAGTAAGAAAACACCACATCGGCTCAAGTGAGCATCGACACCAAACCAAAATACAAGTCTCAAATCTCACCATCTAGTCCAATACACAAGGGTAGATGGAGTATACTAGATGCAAAATAAAAATACACGGTGGGAGCAAAAGAAAATCCTCCAAAACCCACCTGTGAGCAAGCTGCAAGCCGAAGCAATGAAGCAAAATAGAAGATACGTCCGGCACTACTGCGCTGACGGGTCAAACCTGCAAGACACTGTGGCACAACGGGGGTGAGTTGCCAACTCGTGAGTAGTATGTAACATCTAATAAGGCTATTGTAAGAATGCACGCAAATGCGTCTCAACCCACATATCATGACATGATGCGATGCACTAGTATGTATGCACAGAAATGCATAATCAACATGAAATCTTTATGTTAGATTAGAGAAAAATCTGTGTTCTTATCTTAAAACTTCTGTAAAATAGCTGAGGTATCATCAATGAAATTATTAGAAAACCATGTCAAGCATCGACACAAAATATGGATATATATCTGTCTCAATGTATCACTATGTCAATATCTCTATACCTCGGGCTCCGTCAGTCCGGATCGGCCCATATCATCAAATCTCACGACAACGGTCGGTATCCTCCGGATATCCGCCACGCCAGACATCACCAGTAGGTAGTCTTCCCCTGCCAGGCTCATCGTCTACAACTCGAGCTTCTTGCCTCGGGTACCATACCGGGCCCACCATGTACCCGAGACGGTTCATCCACTCCTCGAATCGGGTCTCGAAATCCAACATAAAACATGAAAACTCATGGTGGAAGACACATACATCACGAGAAAACCACAACTTATAATTTAAAACATAATGAGTTTGGAAAATTCTTGCGGTTTTCCCCAAAATCCAGAAATCTCATCAATACAAAAATCCTCAAGAAGCGTCATAATACAAGAATATGTGGTAAAATGATACTTTCTACAATATCCATAACATGAGATGCGAATTATGACCGAAAATCTATATATGAATGATGATGAGATGTGAAATGTATATATATAGTCGCATATTTATGCGACTATCAGTTTAAATACCATGTATGATGCACATATTTTGATGCGAATCTAGCAAGTTTCTAAGTGTTCGTGGCATAACAATTATCAAAAGCGTGTGTGTGTTCACATGAATAGTGCACGTGCAACATGAACTAATGGTAATGGTGCAAGTGTCTTATAAGATGATATGACATATATATCTATTTATACATATAACGATGCGGTGCAATGAGATGGCTAACTAGAAACTTCGCATATAAGTAAATATTTTAAATAATACTAAACCGTCGGGCGCCTCGTGCCATCCAGACGATCACCCCCATAGATGTATACATCTACTCACCGGGATGCCTCGGCTATACTGATCCGATATCCGCCCTGTCTTTCCGCGCCGCATCCGATACTTCTGCATCCGATCCAAGAATCGCACATAAGCAATTAAGAGAATAAATATACGAATAGCCGCGGGGAAACGACACAAATCAAACAACGCTTGCTAATTAAACGTGCACGCACCTGGCGCACAAACGCGCTCGCGACCATGCTACAACTACAACTAGGGTCGTTATAAGTGAAAATCTCCAATCTAAAACACCATCGTACCATTCGTACACTTACAACACACTATTATATCAAATAGGTTGTAAATCACCCAATTTCAAACAACATTTAAAATCTATTTATCCTAAAACCCTAGTAAGCATCACTTACCCGATTTAGTGCATATCTAGACGTTTTAGAAATTCTAGTGGCAACAATGTACACCTAATAACTTATTTACGTCACAAAAATATTCATTAGATTTTAATCTCATCTTTTTACATTAAACCTAAAAAGCTAGTTTGCAATATTTTCTAAATTTAACAATTTTAAAGTAACACTTTATAAATTAACAATTAGACTAAAATTTGCATGACTTAAGGTATTAAAATACACATTACAACCATGAGCAAGTTATAAAAATCCTAATTTTAGTTTAAACCCTTTCTTGAATTTTCCAATTTGCAAAATAGAACCATATTAACACTTAATTGAATTTGATTTAAAGTAATTATACAACAATTTACCATTGGGTTAGGATTATACCTCAAAAAAAATTCAAGACATCCAACATGCAACTTTGCCTCCAAAGATGGTCTCTTGCTCTTAGATATAAGCTAATTGGGTAAAAGAAAAATGGGTAGTGTTTAATGAAGAATTTGTAAGGCTTTTAGAAGGAATTTTTTTTTTTTTGAGAGAAATGAGAGTAGGAGAAAAGAGGGCAGCAGCATGAGGAAAGGTTTCGGCCCAAAATTTAGAGGGGAGAGAGAGAATGAGGTGATTATGTAAGTCTAGAAACATCCCCCCACCACAACTCAAGTCAATATTCCTTTGCTATTACATTTCTTTATAATTTTCTTTTTGCTATTAATTAAGAAGTGAGAAATGGGGAGGGCAGCAGGGGGATTCTCGGCAGAACTGCAGGAGGGGAAAATGTGAGTGAAGTGGTGTGGGTCAAGTCTGTAAAACCTCCCAATTGTTACATCAATTAACTCACTTCTAATTTAATTTATTTTTCCTATTATTTTTATCTTAGAAATCTCTAGAGTCTTGGAGATAAATTTAGAAGTAAAGCATGCTAATGTCTTGGTATTAAGTGGTCATGGTGCACAAGTATGATTAACCTATTCCAATTTGTAATAACCACAATTAATGTATAGGTGAAGGCTTAAAATAATATTTAAAAAAATTAATTAAGAAAAATATTAAAGTAAACTAGAAATTTATAAGTGACTAATTAAATACTAAATACTAGCCATTATAAATCTAAAATGGGTATGATTAAGTCTATATTGAAAATAATTAAATTTTGGTTTTTACGGAAAACACGTATTATTTTACCGATTATCGGGAAATTCGCCTAAACGATTATTAAAACGTTACATTGGGGAACCCGTTCGGGATGGTGCGGTTTATCGCACATCCTCGGGCTTAGTAGTGCGAGATTCAGACCTCCGCAAGGAGCATTCGGTCTCGAAAGATTAAAAATACGACATCTTAAGAAAATGAGATTTTTAGAATATAAAATATTTATTAAAAAATATTTTTTTGTATAAATATATGTATATCTATCCTTAAAATACCTATTTTGTTATGATATAAATATTCCACTTTTTCTAAAAAATCATAAGAATAAATTTTACACTAAAATACCATGAATTTCAAATAAATCAATATTACAGATAAATACCTTTATTTATGAAATTAGGATATTTTCACTAGAAATATCACAATATAAAATCCACATTCATTACAACTCTAAAGACGAATAATAAATACTTGAGGTGTATTTTGAAAAGTATATAAAGGTATTTTTACATAAAACCCCCTCAAATTCTATAAATTACCCTAAGGACCCTAGTAAACCTAGGTTTAAGCAGAACCAATCTCTTGAGCCCCAGGGAGCCGGAGAACTGGGTGCTTGCCTATCTAATGTAGACAAATTAATAAAAACAATCAGGACTTCAATTTACTTTGCTAATTGTCTGACTCGGGTTTGAGTCTGATTATATCTGACTTGAATATGATTCAAGTAAAATTTACAATCTACAATATTTCAAATTCAATATGTAAACTTGAATCCATGAATCCAATCTATACAACTTGACTGAACCGAACCATGGATATACATTCCATTTACATGGTTCTCCAGTTATTCCATTTACATGATTCTACAATTACATCTGTTTACTGATATCATGGTTTCGGTCAGTCTTTCAATTATACACTCAATACAATTTACAGTACAAAACAATACAAGTAAAACACTACGGGGTTTAAAGGGTACATTGGTACGGAAGGTGTTAAAAGTGGCACGAGACTGTAAGACTTAATACACCTAACATGAATCCAGTTGCTGTTGTACCGTGGCACAAACGGTTTCTTGTACTATACGTGCCTCTAGTCTCTGGCATATAGAGACTCATCTCGTATACACCGGCATTCTTCTGTACCAAGCTACAAACAACAACGTTAATACGACATTACTACAAGATAATACAACTTTAAAAGATACCTCCTGATTCTGTCTATTCTACTTTTCTCTTATCTTTGGGACTTACCGAGCGACCTGTTCACTGACGATATTCTATTTCTTTCTTCTTTGAATATCGTCGGGTGATTTGGACCCGGCAGAGATCGAGCCATCTGCAGAAGACTTGGACCAGTTTGCTGAAGAACCAGAGCTCTAGTTTCATTGTATATTTTCCATTCAGTACTTTTCATTTTCTGTTATGCCATTGTTTAGGCATCGCTTTATTTCAGTTGTATTTCCTTTTTATATATTGTACAAAAGAATGTTAATAAATAAAATTGCTGTTCAGTTTATATATCTTGTCTCTTGTGTATTTACTTTTATATTGCTTAGATACGCTTAGCGTATTTACTTCAGATTAAATACGTAGCGGACCAGTCCCGTCCCCTTCGCCGTATACCGGGAAGCGGGGCGTGACAGGCTTCATGGAGACTGTGGACAGGCTTGCTTGTTGATCTTCATATCGCTCAATATCCGGGTAGTCGTTACGTCCAGCTAGTACCGCTGACGGCTTGTAGGTAACTGATGCAATCATCACCTACTGGTGGCGTATTGACGAGTCTTTAGAGTCCCACACAGAAGTTCCCTGGTTCAAGCGAAACGAAGTAGGACACATATGTGATATGTGTGTGGGCCAGATTAAATACGAGTATGTGATACCGTATTGTAATCTAGCAGTCCTTTGTTATCGGTTCGGTTATATGTGATATAACCAGTTTGTCGAATCAAGTGTTGATTCGATAATATGATATACAGATAAATAATATTAGTCGGTCATACATGATATAACCGGATTATTAGATCAAGTGTTGATTTAATAATGTGATATATATTATATGTGATATAATCATATCTTAACTAATATCATTAGCTAACTAATTATTCTTCATTATATATATATATTAATATATATGATATATATATATAATAATGAAGCATGACATTTAAATTTCTATTTTGTGAAAATGGAAATAAGGTGGAAAATGAAGCATGGTTGCAAGCATGGGATTTTCTTTAGTTTATTCTTCTTGACTCACTATTCAAGCATGGTTGCAATTTTATATTGCATAATTCCATGCTTGAATGAGTGAGGGATCAAGAGTTGCCATTGATTCTATTTCATTCTCAACACTTAGCCAAATTCTTGAGTTGCTCCCATGGTTGCTCTCTAACTTCTTCTTCCTCCTCTAGTCATGGCTCAAGCTTCAACCCTCACATGTGATGTGAATCATGAAGTTTGAACACAAACTTGTGAGCTCATTACATCCCCTACTTCATCATCCTATACTAGCGATCAAGTGTAGCGTGTTTCATACGCTAAAGAGTTTAGTGTAAGGTAGCTTGAGTTGGAGGGACTTCGCGTGGATCATCTTCGGCACGAAGGTCATCGGAGGAAGCTCGTTCAAAGTCTCAAGAGAAGCCTAGTGGAGTCGCGGGACTACTACATGGAGCAAGTGAAGAGAAGGACTGTCTACAAAAGTTGTATTCTTGTTCTCTTGATGTAAAAGTAGTTTACATTAGGTCTTGTCTAAATCTCTAGTTAAAAATTCTAGGATTAGGGATGTTTAGCATGACAATTTTTTGAAAATGGCATGGACGATACCTCCCGAAATCTTGCTGTAGTGCTAGAGAACCTTACATTGCTGGCACACTACTTTCTTCCGGGTGATTGATTTGGTAGGTGGGTTCACTTGTATCGTGACCACCGTAGTATCTGTATTTATTTTAGTTGTACCTAGTAAACTCCATCAACCAGACTTGTATTATTGATAGACTTAGAAGACCAGTGTATATTCTTTCGACCTTAGAGTCGCGCGCCTGTATTATTATGGTTTTTCTCTGGTTTTCTTGAGGATATTGCTTTCTTGATGAGTTTTGATTCTCGCCCTTCGGCGTTGTATATTATATTGCATTGCCTGGTTGTGTCCGCCAATTGGCGAAAAGCTAGCTCCCGCTTGGAGATGTCTTTATTCATTATATATATTATGCATGTTTGTACCAGTTTGGGGCCAGTATTCACAAAGGAAACTCTGCCGAAATTTTTGGAAAAGACTTGATATTTTAAAAATGCATACTACGGTTTATTTTGTTAAACCACTTACTTTAAAACTAAATTTTTCCTTCTTTCTCTTTTCAAATGGTTTAGATTTCTGGGATTTTGGCTTACCTGAATTAGATGGGGTCTTATAGACTTCATATGATTCAAGTGCCAGTCACGTGCCATTTCGGGTCGTGACATATTTATAAAAAAAATAGAATTTATTTATAAAATAGAAATCACATTTTTCTTAAAAATTGCATTAAAAATTCCATCGAGATCGAATGCTTCTTGCGGAGGTCTGCATCTCACTCTACTAGGCTCGAGAACGTGCGATAATCCGCACCATCCCAATCGGGGCTCCCCAAAATGGGTTGTAGAGGCGTATTTGCAAAGAATTAAATAATACGCTTTTTAAATAAAACGGTTTTTGAATGTTCATGGTATTTAAATGTAAACTCATATTTTTCCATAACTAATGTCCCAAGAGTTATCGTGATATGTAAAAAAAATATGTGTTGTGATGAGCTAGGTCATTACCTCGTGAGTTTTCTGAAGGTAATATAAGGGAATATGTTGAAAGTAAAGTATATGGTATTTAACCGTAAAAATACGATAAAAGTTGCATAATAGATTGTTTTGAGATGAAACTTGTTCTAATGTGTTTGTTAATAATTACTAAACAATCTATTAAAAATTTGTAGGTTTATTATTAAGAAAAAATTAGATTTTTAAAGAAAAGAGAATCGGAAGCAGGAATAACTCCGATTCCGACGAGTTTTGAAAAGGAGAAATTTTAGAATAACAAAAGAGGAGGGGAGAGTGGACTTACAGATTTTAAAACAAGAGAAGAGAGAGGGGAAGCTATTGGAACCGTCGGGGAGTCGTTTCATCGCCAGAATCTTCCCGAAACGTCGCCGGAATTTCGACCTTTGCTAACTCCACTTGCACAACTTAGGACTTGGAAATTTTAGGAAGTTTTTGTAATGGAATTCTGAATGAGGAGGGGTGAAATGTAGTGTGGTATTTGTAGGGAAAATTAGGATTTAGGAGAATAAAGAATGGAATTAAATTGTGCATCAAAATGAATTAAAGAGAGAAATTATCACTCTCTTTTCAGAGTAAACAAACAATATGGGGGTAGTGGGATAGGCGAAGGGGTGTCAGGGGAAAAATTTTAGAGCATTGACTACGGGGGACCGGCGGCGCCGGCCCCAAGCTCGATCTCGCCGATCGTTTGGTGGGGTCGGGGGCTTGGATCTTCGCCACGTGTCAGGGTCTGCTGGTATAACATTTCCCACATGTTTGTTTTATCTGTGACTTTTCATTTTACGTGTAGTGCACGTGTAAATCTTTGAGCTTCTAAAAAATTAAATGAAAAATCAATTAAAAATATATGTGGCTGGGGGGATTCGATCACAAGGGCTACATCACAGTGTTAGTTATATGTATGTTCTAGAGGCCATTACTGTACATAGGATGTATATTGTAGTGGATGCTGGGACATATATAGGGAGGACTCTCTTGCTCGACATGATAGTATGCTATCTGGTTGCTCTTTACCTTAACGTGTACACTGATTGTCTCTCTATTACATGTTGGTAAAGCCCTTAGGATGTGTACTTGACTACCTGGACTATGATACGGATCATACTAGTGGGGACATGGTGGTCTATAAGTACATCCTTCAAAGTCCCTAGTCGTGGGTGTATCGAGACGGGGCATCGATATACCAGAGTAGACTAGCGTGTACCTTCTCGACCCATACAGATGGGCGATGGATGATCCCATATCCATTGGTGTTTGACATCGGAGATGATATACGGGTGCTCAGTAGAGACTGGGTACACTGGACGGACTCGCCGAGAACTCCCAGATGGTATTATACCTCACGTCAGATGGCAGTTCTCTGGTGACACTGGTACAGAGTAGTCTGTTGACCCGAGATCGTCATAGAGTCTTGTGTGGTTCCCACTGTGCTTTGATTTCCATCTTACCACGTCCAAGAGGGCGTGCAAAACGGTGGTTTTTGGGTACAGTCCCGAGTCACATGGAGGCAATGAGCGATAGGAGGGGATTCGTCTCTCCCGGTATAGGGAGTTGATGTTGCGCAGTGTTCGATTGGCTATAACAGGAAATCCCTGGCCAGGGTTGCTGAGATTTACTGGTAAGTGTTACCAGTAGTTTCTCGGACAATTATAGACCTCATATCGACACGACTTATCGAGCTATTGGGGTCTGACGTTTACCACCCCTAGGCAAGATATGCGACATATCAGACAATCAGACCGGACTGTACGGTAGTGTTAGTGGTTGGATTCACTGGAGTGTGAGCGGGCTTGCTCGTCGATCTTCAGATCGCTCAATACCCGGGTGGCCGTTACGTTTAGCAGACCGCTTGCGGCTTGTGGGTGTTTGATATGATCATCATCTGCTGCCGGCGTATTGACGAGTCTTTAGAGTCCTACACAGAGGTTTCCTGGCTCAAGCGAAACGAAATAGGAGCGCATATAAGATATGTGCGGGACCGAGAATAATGCGAGTATGTGATACCGTATTCTATTCTCGCGATGGATGTATCGATTGGTTATATGCGATATAACCTAGTTATCGAATCAAGGATTGATTCGATAAGCCGATACATTGGATACTAGTCGGTTATATGTGATATGACCGGATCGTTAAATCAAGTGTTGATTTAATGATTTAATGCATAATTATATATTTGATATATTGCTTTGCATTAACTAGTATTGGTTCACTTTAAATGGATTTTCTCGCTCGGATGTGCGCATTATATATGTGATATGATTTTGTGCACTTGCTTGTATCATGTTTGATGATACATGCTTTTTGGTTAAGTGTAAAGTATTAAACCTTGGTTAATGAAATGGTTAGGGTTTATTATTTGTTATTCATTTATCTTATTTAATTATCCATTTATTTTTGATAAATGAATAAAAGAAAATGAAATGAAATGGTGGCTTTCATTTTGTTGTTTTCATGAAGCTTCATGAACACTTTGACTAAGTGACCATTTTGTCTCTAGCTTGACCCTAACCATTCCTTTAACCATGATTGATTCTCTATACATTACCATGGTTAATGATATGATAAGTATTCATTTTTATTATTCCTTTTAATTAACTTATCATATTCATTATCTTCTTCTTCTTCTTCATCTTGAAAGAAGAAAGCTTACTTCATCAATGGTGATTGATGAAAAAGAGTGAGAAATCTAATTCTAAAGTATACCCACTTCCTATTTCTTCATCCTCTACCTCTTGCCAAGTAGTAGAGTGTGTTTCCTTCACAAGTTTTCAAGGCTTGATGAAGGTGGAGCTTGATCTAGTGATGCCTCGACGTAGATCATCTTCGGCATGGACATCGACGACCAAGCTCGCCATTTCTCCGACGAAGCCGGCGCTAGAGCCCGGGAATTCATTTGGACAGCGAGGGGACTTCGTTGCGGAGCTATGGAGGTGGAGCACCGGATCTACAAAGGTTGTATTTCCGTTTCCTTTTAGTTAAGTGTTAACTAGTTTCCATTTCGCCTAGATTTCTAGCCAACGATCCGTAGTTTAGGGTTTCTCGGCACCGTAAAATTTGAAATTGGCATGGTTGATGCCTTGTGAGACCTCATTAGGGTGCCAAGGAACCCTACAGTGGTATTAGAGCCTAGCTAGAGCCTTAGGCGAAGTCTAGACGGAATTTGAAACCCGATCGAACCGAAAAACCAACCCGGAAAATGCTCTATGTACTTTTTCTAAAATCGGTGATTTTTCCACATTAAAAATATGCAGAGAAACAAGCAGAATAATCTAAGAGTTACTGTGAATTTCGATGGACTAATTCCATCAATGAGCCGCGGATCCGCGGCACGAGCATGGCTCGTGCGGCGGTTCCGCGGCCGTTTTGTCGCTTTGTGTATTTTGTTTTTCACAGTAATTCTCAGATTTCTGTACTGGTTTTCCTGGGAATTTTTAATATTTATTCAAGAGTTGAATTTTCTGGGGTTGTTTTGGGGATTCGGTGTTTCGATCGGAGTATCAGATTTCGTCTATGTGGCTTTCCGGATAATTTTTGAATATGTTAAAAAGTTCGACCGGATATAAATACCCAATTTTTCCCCTGTCGGAAAATTTCCAAGTGTTCGATTTTTCCGTAGTTTAACGACGCTCTAAGTAGTGCAAGTAACGCGATGGACCATCTAGAAGACAACAAACCTTAACTCGATTATGTGACCGTCTTGAACTGCCCTTTGAACCTTCGGGTTTGGGGCAGTACGACGTGCCACATGTGAGGCGTTGGCTTGACCCTTCTACGGCTGGATCGTTGGTACTGAGGCACGAACTGAATGTTGTTAGACTTTTTTCATGTGTTGATCTGTATCGGGAAAACTTGGGTGTTCGATTGTTCGATCGAAAAGTTTAACATTTTCTATTTATCTGGAATGGGATACAATAATTGGAATTCACAAAAATTATGAGATAACTGAATGAATTTTATAAACATAGCAGTTTAGTCTCACTTGATCGGTTGCCACGGAATTTTGATGTGATCAAAAGTCCGTCGCAATCACGTAGCGTACGCGGATACTCGCCGGGTAAACTTAATAGACAGCCTCACTCCATAGCCCCGACCAAGTGACTGTAGGAGAACCCCGTCGCCGAAAGCATCCGTTCGGGTGCTCGCGGTAGCGGTGTTCTGCCTTGGTGCACTTCGTCGACGGTATCAGGGGTGCGGCCGCCTACTAAAGTTTGCGACGAGCATTCGATCAGTTTTTCGGGAATCTTGTTGAATTGCCCGACTTGATATTGAAAAGTGTTTTCGATAATGAGACTAAAATGCGGGGTTTATAATTGTTAGGCATGCGATGTCTAAGTAATTCATTTGGTCAGGCATGCGATATCTGAGGTGGTTGCGGATTCCAACTGTTGTAGTTTTACACTTTCTTTTCTGTGACCGTAAGTGTAATATGTGATATCGCCGGTTTCGTTGCTATATGTCAACGACAATTGGGATGCGCATATTTACTTACGTTGATGACATGTGATGTTATGTGTTGCTGGATATGTTATATTGGATCGTCGTGTTTGAATAGCCGGGGGTTTTTATGTGAGATGAGTGTTTTTCATTTTCATTCATGTAAAAACTTGTATGTGATATTCTTTTATTGGGGCACTTCCAGGTTGCGGAAGATGTCACCCTTTGTATATTATTTACTTTTCCGCACTAGGATAGACCCAAAGAGGGGAACACAAGTAACCGGGTTCTGGAGTCCAGTGGGAGACCAACTCGAGGAGTCGAGTCCGGGTCTCCTAACTCTAGAATTGGTAGGGTTGCTTGCCGCTCTCGTAGGGGTCTAGGGGTGTGGGTTTGGCTATTCATCACGACCGTGGAATCCGTGTTTTATACTGGCTCGTATTGAAAACACGGACGTCCTAGTATATCCAATATTTCATATGTTTCTTCTGCTGCGATATCTGTGATGTGATCATGTGATATTCTGTGATGGATACAGTATATAGTATATATGATATATTATATAGGCGTTACTTATGTTTTACACCCGCGCTAGCCCTGCCCCGCTCTGCCGTTAGTTACCTAACCTAACGGTGCATGAGGGGACATCGAGGCGAATGCGGATGGCATAAGTGTACGTCGTATTTATCTGTGATGTTTAGGTAATTAAATGATGGGACTTCATTAATGTGATTAATGAAATAAAAGAAACCTAAGATGTTGTAGAATTGAATTTCAAAATAAAACAGGTAGCTACAGTTCTTGCTTTGCACAGCGGTATATGTGATATATCCTGCACCTTATTCGATGAGGAAAGGACCGAGATCCCTTCACCGGGAGTGACTCCTTTAGCAATAACTGGCAGATGCTACACACTCGGTTTGTCTTTTGATTGCTTTTAATAGTTTCTGCTTTGCACAGTGATATATATGATATATCACGCACCTCATTCGACGAGGAAAGGGCCGACGATCCCTTCACCGGGAGTGACCCCTTTAGCAAAACTAGAAAAGCCTAAAAAACACTCCATTTTAAAATCATTTGATTCTACAACGATATCAAGTTCATTACGCAATAGGTTTTCAGAAAAACCTGTCGTAGCCCTCCGTCATTTCAGATAAGTCCTATTTAGTATTCGTGCTACGTTTGTTGACCTCCGTCAAGGCGTAGTGTGCGGTAGCTAACTAGTATTTATCTGTTTATGCATATGATGCAGATTGAGTTAGGGTAGTCGTGCGGCCTTGTTGACCTCCGTCAAGGGTCGTGCGGGTGGGTTTAATTCGATCAAGAAATGACGGGTTGAACTTGACTAGTAGCCTATGGTTTGTTGACCTCCGTCAAGGTCATAGGGTGCTAGGGGCAAAATATTATCGGGAATTTCAAGTGTTGAAATTTGCAATGAGATTGCATACCTTCTATGAGATAGTTGGATCCCGATACCCGCTGCGAGTAAGAGTTACTCCTGGGAGAGTTTTACACATTACAATTAGCCGATCAAGTAGGTGTCTAGAAAGGTGTCAACGAGGTTACGCCTCTGGGAAAATGAGGTTTACATTAATTAGGTTCGTGCGAAAGCACGGGGGACCTCCCTCAAAGTACCGACACTGGCCTGGCTGAAAGATTGGCGAACTTGTAGTTTGTAATTAATCCCGGCTAGTCTTTCCTTTTAGGGTTTGAAGGAAGATTTGATAAAAAGCAGTGGGAGCCATCCTGATTAGATAAAATAATAACCAATCTATTCTTGCAAGAGCGCACGCTGAGTGTTTTCTTCTCTCTCTCTCCAGGTAGCGACCATATCACGTCTTAATCAAGATAATAATACGGATTATTGACCGAACCCGCTTGTTATACTGAGCTGGGGAACGTTGGTCCCGCTCCAACTAATAATTGTTATAAGACAGAGCAGGAAATTGGGGATTACCAGAATTCCCGTGCCACCCAAACGAAGAGAGTGCATGCTGATGCATCATCTTCGGGTGTGTTCATTACAAAGAACTGTTTCTCTGTATCCTCTACGTCCTGGGTATGTGATACCAGATCAGGATCCCAGATATGTAATCTGTTACATAGGGCTACAGATAGGTAGAGAACTGAGAACGGGTGATAAGTTTCATGAGACAGAAAACGGGGCAAGTGTTGCAGCCAAGTCTGTTGGTCACTGTCACCCTGTATTACGAATACATTGATTCTGAACGAATGTTGTTAGATACCGAACCTGATATACAAAATCATATCAGTCTCTTTATTAGTAAAGAAATGATAAAATTTTGTATTGTTGGATAATGTTTTGAACATTTTCTATATCAAAAGTTGATCGGTTCAGGCACGTTATCTAAAAGCATTGATGTTCTAAATCAAACTACAGTTCTTAGTATATGGAACACACACAAGAGGAAGAGTTCAGAAATGAACGAATTCTTCTTGAGGCATTGTAGACTAGGTCAGTTCAATGTGACCCGACTAGCTAGAGTTACATATAGATGCATATTTAAATCAGTTTGAATTTACATCTTGTGAAACTCGCCAGTCATGTCACAAAGATGAGATGACCATAGCTCCGTTTACTGGAAACAGAGAAAGAGTTATGTAAACTCTTGGGATGATACATGTTGATGTATGTAAGGTCCCCTGTCTACACATGCCAAGACCGGTTCTTTATACTTCATTACATTCTCTGATAATCTCTCAAGATTCAGACATATGTTCCTGTTGAAACATGAGTCCGAACCTTTTGAGATATTCACAGAATATAAGTGAGAAGTAGAGAACCAAAATACGGGTATAAGTATTATGTCCTATGATGAGATCGAGGAGGAGAATACTTGAGCACGGAAATCCTGGATTATTCTAAAGGAGAATGAGATTCTCTCTCAGCATTACTCCTCCGTATACACCATAGCACGATGGTGTATCGGGGCGGAGCAATAACACCCTATATGATAAGGTGTGCTCTATGATGAGTACTACTGAGTTACCTATTTCCTTTTTGGAGTTATGCACTTGAGAAGCTGCATACCTATTGAAAAGGGTTCAAATCAAATCAGTTAGTTGCCTACCACTTCATATGTGATATGGAAAGGGAATAGCCCATGTCTTAAGTTAGTTAAGATTTGGGGTTGTCCGGCTTATGTCTAAAAGCAAAATCTGGACAAGCTCGAGGCAAAGTCAGTTATGTAGAACTGGAAATGTTCCAGCTATACGAACTACAGCTGATGATTTGATAGAACCAAAGGATTCAGTAGAATCCAACGAACCTCAGCCTCTCCGCCGATCTAGTAGGGTTCCTTACCCACCTGAGAGATACTTCGGTTTCTCTATGACAGTGGGAGCGAGGATTACATCATGAGATGAAGACCCAACTAGCTTCGAGCTGGCCATCAGGAGTAAGACTCTGTAAGAATGGCTGGATGCTTAGCGATCTGAGATGGAATCCTTATACACCAACAAAGTATGGACTTTGGTTGCTATATCTGAAGGGTTAAATTCCCATCAGGAGCAAGTATATCTTGAGAAGATTACTTGGTGTACATGGAAAAGTTGAGACTTTCAAAGCTAGACTTGTTAAAAGTTTGCATCATTGACCAGGTGTGGATAATGATGAAACCTTTTCAAGTAGCTATGCTTAAGTCCATTCAGATCCTACTTGTCACGGCTACATACCATGACTGCGATATCTGGTGGTTGGGTGTCTTGACTGCTTTTCTAAATGATGATTTAGAAGAGAGTGTCTATAAGTACACAGCCAGAGGGCTTCGTAGACAGTGGGAGCAGCGGAAACGTGTGCAAGATGCTTTATTTGATAAAGCAGGAATCGCGGAGTTGGAACATCTGTTTTGATGAATTAGTCAAAGAGTTTGACATCATCAAAATGGTAGATGAACCTTGTATAAACAAAAAGGTAGTAGGGAGTATGGTAGTGATCCTCGTAGAGTACGTGGATGACATACTCTTGATAAGAAAAGAGTTTCTTATGCTACGCTCGGTCAATCTCCGCTTATCACTAGGATTCTCCATATAGGATCAAAGTGATACCTCCTAAATCCTGGATTTGCATCTATGAGATAGATCTAATTGGATGTTAGGATACTCACTAGTTGTAGTGAGATGGTATCAACTGATCCTAGAGAGAATCACTGGAAGTGTTCCACAGTGATAAAGACGACTGAATGTCAGTCACAGGCATTGTCTTAACCCTCAGTGAAGGGACGGTATGTTGGAAGAGTTCCAAGCTAGATACCGTGACATACTAGACGATAAAGGCAGGATACATCGCTACTTAAGATGCTACCAAAGAGGCAGTCTGGGTGTATATTAGTTCATAAGATGAACTTTGTTCCTCCCATTGTGAGACAATGGAGTTATGGCTTATGCCAAGGAACGTCCGTCCCATCAGTGATCCAGACATATTCTAAGGCAGTATCACCTGATCATGGAGATGGTTGATCTCCAAGGAGATCGAGGTTAGGAGAGTAGACTCAGAGGACAACACAGCGGATCCACTCACAAAGGCCTGTTCCCAGAGAGAGACTTTTATGGGATGGTTGAGTATGAGATACTGCAACCACTGCTATCAGATGGCCCTAGTGCAAGTGAGAGATTGTTAGTTATATGTATGCCCTAGAGGCCATTACTGTACATAGGATGTATATTGTAGTGGATGCTGGGACATATATAGGGAGGACTCTCTTGCTCGACATGATAGTATGCTATCTGGTTGCTCTTTACCTTAACGTGTACACTGATTGTCTCTCTATTACATGTTGGTAAAGCCCTTAGGATGTGTACTTGACTACCTGGACTATGATACGGATCATACTAGTGGGGACATAGTGGTCTATAAGTACATCCTTCAAAGTCCCTAGTCGTGGGTGTATCGAGACGGGGCATCGATATACCAGAGTAGACTAGCGTGTACCTTCTCGACCCATACAGATGGGCGATGGATGATCCCATATCCATTGGTGTTTGACATCGGAGATGATATACGGGTGCTCAGTAGAGACTGGGTACACTGGACGGACTCGCCGAGAACTCCCAGATGGTATTATACCTCACGTCAGATGGCAGTTCTCTGGTGACACTGGTACAGAGTAGTCTGTTGACCCGAGATCGTCATAGAGTCTTGTGTGGTTCCCACTGTGCTTTGATTTCCATCTTACCACGTCCAAGAGGGCGTGCAAAACGGTGGTTTTTGGGTACAGTCCCGAGTCACATGGAGGCAATGAGCGATAGGAGGGGATTCGTCTCTCCCGGTATAGGGAGTTGATGTTGCGCAGTGTTCGATTGGCTATAACAGGAAATCCCTGGCCAGGGTTGCTGAGATTTACTGGTAAGTGTTACCAGTAGTTTCTCGAACAGTTATAGACCTCATATCGACACGACTTATCGAGCTATTGGGGTCTGACGTTTACCACCCCTAGGCAAGATATGCGACATATCAGACGATCAGACCGGACTGTACGGTAGTGTTACTGGTTGGATTCACTGGAGTGTGAGCGAGCTTGCTCGTCGATCTTCAGATCGCTCAATACCCGGGTGGCCGTTACGTTTAGCAGACCGCTTGCGGCTTGTGGGTGTTTGATATGATCATCATCTGCTGCCGGCGTATTGACGAGTCTTTAGAGTCCTACACAGAGGTTTCCTGGCTCAAGCGAAACGAAATAGGAGCGCATATGAGATATGTGCGGGACCGAGAATAATGCGAGTATGTGATACCGTATTCTATTCTCGCGATGGATGTATCGATTGGTTATATGCGATATAACCTAGTTATCGAATCAAGGATTGATTCGATAAGCCGATACATTGGATACTAGTCGGTTATATGTGATATGACCGGATCGTTAAATCAAGTGTTGATTTAATGATTTAATGCATAATTATATATTTGATATATTGCTTTGCATTAACTAGTATTGGTTCACTTTAAATGGATTTTCTCGCTCGGATGTGCGCATTATATATGTGATATGATTTTGTGCACTTGCTTGTATCATGTTTGATGATACATGCTTTTTGGTTAAGTGTAAAGTATTAAACCTTGGTTAATGAAATGGTTATGGTTTATTATTTGTTATTCATTTATCTTATTTAATTATCCATTTATTATTGATAAATGAATAAAAGAAAATGAAATGAAATGGTGGCTTTCATTTTGTTGTTTTCATGAAGCTTCATGAACACTTTGACTAAGTGACCATTTTGTCTCTAGCTTGACCCTAACCATTCCTTTAACCATGATTGATTCTCTACACATTACCATGGTTAATGATATGATAAGTATTCATTTTTATTATTCCTTTTAATTAACTTATCATATTCATTATCTTCTTCTTCTTCTTCATCTTGAAAGAAGAAAGCTTACTTCATCAATGGTGATTGATGAAAAAGAGTGAGAAATCCAATTCTAAAGTCTACCCACTTCCTATTTCTTCATCATCTACCACTTGCCAAGTAGTAGAGTGTGTTTCCTTCACAAGTTTTCAAGGCTTGATGAAGGTGGAGCTTGATCTAGTGATGCCTCGACGTAGATCATCTTCGGCATGGACATCGACGACCTAGCTCGCCATTTCTCCGACGAAGCCGGCGCTAGAGCCCGGGAATTCATTTGGACAGCGAGGGGACTTCGTTGCGGAGCTATGGAGGTGGAGCACCGGATCTACAAAGGTTGTATTTCCGTTTCCTTTTAGTTAAGTGTTAACTAGTTTCCGTTTCGTCTAGATTTCTAGCCAACGATCCGTAGTTTAGGGTTTCTCAGCACCGTAAAATTTAAAATTGGCATGGTTGATGCCTTGTGAGACCTCATTAGGGTGCCAAGGAACCCTACACACAGCAGTGTAAGGTTTTACCAATGGGCTACAAATGCTTTCTTGCTGTTCAAAAGCAAATCAAATTTATAACTTGTGCTCAGACTTATGTATTCTTTTCTGTATTTTGGAAAAAATTTGTAAAGAAAGTTTAGGGTTTTTACAATTTGTTCCATGGCCAATTCCTCATCAAGAAACAAGATTCTATACATCAAAGCGTCAACGAAAAATTAGATCTAATCTAGTATGACCTATGATGCAATAAAAATTGATAGATCTATAAAGACCCATCACAAACATTAACCCTAATAATCAGAAATAAGTCAAATCAATAAAAAAATATAATTTTAATATAATTTTAGACCAAAAAAAGCAATTTTCAAGTTGCAACATTTAAAAAAAAAGATATAAAATCTGCGAACATGGGAAAGCAAGCTCTGATAACAATATTGCAAAAAGGTGCATAGATTCATAAACATAACACAATCATGATAGCGAAAACAATTACATATCTATGCATGGGTTTTACCGATATACCTGATCCGATGGTGGGATCGTTATTCTCGCCCATGTCACGTTCTCGATCCTGATTCTCTCACCTCCACGCAACGGCTGGAAGGAAACCACACTCTAATCGAGAGAGAATCCCCCACATTATCACCCCGCTAACCAACCGTAGTAGAAGAAGGATGATGGAAGAAGACGACGGCTCACAAGTTGGATCTCCAAGATCCCTCTAGGTTTTTCTTAATTAATCTCCTAATTAATTGACCCTCTTGGATAATTAATTTTGGCCACATATATATATATATATATATATATATATATATATATATATAAATAAAAGGGACGGATATTGTGCCGGGTGGACCCCAATAGCCAACAAATTGAAAGTTGGACCTTGAGTTTGATATATATGCTAAAAAAACTCTAAATAAAAAGATGAATGTTCTAAATTTTAAAAATTAATGCTCATCGGCTGTAGGAAAAAGTTAACTAGTTCTATTTCCAGTGTAATGTTCTTGAGAAGCAAGTCATCCATGCTATGATAGATATTGTCAATTTGTATTCAGGGCAGATCCATACTACTTTAGGGGCACATGCCTCCACTGAGATCTTACTGGAAAAGAAATCTCTACATGGATACATTTATGCAGTACCGTATTATAAGTTGACTCAGTGGCGGAGCCAGAAACTTATCATAGCATAGACAAAGAATATATTATCTAATACAACATGAGCTCATACATAGTATCTAATATATGGTTTTTATTTCATTTGGTAATAAATCAATGAGAAGTGTAAAGAAATACTTTTAATTCAACTACAAATTTAGCAAAATAAATTGTTTCCTATGCCAAAATATGATATAGAAAAAGAAAATTATCTAAGCAAACAAGGAAAATGCTGAATTTGATTTTACATTGATTTTTTTACATTGTATACTTATTATTAACCCATCAAATAAGGCATTGCAACTAAATTTTTTCTGTTTCATGCAATTTCTACATCAAAAAGATAGAAATTTATTTACTAAAATTTCTGTGGTGTTATTAAAATACCAATTAAAGCTCTTAATTGAGATTCCATAAATAAAGGAAAAGAATTAGAAGATTACAATAACTATCAGTTTAATTAGGGATAAAAGCAAATAAATTGAGAGAACTATTACTATATTGATGCGTAATTAATTATTCCTAAAATGTAGGCAAAATATATGGAGATAAAAGTTGTGGAGGGAAGTGTGGGCAATTGCCCACACATGCCCACACCTCCCTCCGCCCCTGCTCAAAAGTTAACTTTGTACTATATTTTTCATCGGCACTGCTCATCTTGTTCACCTTGGTATAAAACATGGATATACTAAGTTTCAAACGATTTCGATAGCATTTTCACATTGATCCAGCTTTGTTAAATATTATATTATTGAAAAGCCGTTAATTTTACGACCACCTGATACGAGAATAAAGACTATTGAAAGCATACTATCCCCATCATCATAATGATATGCTTGTCTATTTGATAGTACATGAAATGGATTCAATTCCCACTAATGAAATAATTATCCTTTTCATTTTAATTATATTAAGTATGAATCCTATAGCATGCTTTTTTATAAACAAAAACTTTAGGTCTCAATGAAAAAATGACAAAATCTCAATGAAATCTTGCCACATGTTGTGTTTTTGCTAATCAAAATGTCTAGATCCGCCACCCTTCGTATTAGTTACTAACAGTTTATATATGACTTACATTAGGCCCTAGTTAGCGTTTATGATCTTTTCCAAATTTAAACCACCTACTATTACGCTATGAAATGAGCATGATGTAATAATCGGACAATCCAGATTTAGTAAGGAAGGTAAAATATATATAATTCATTATAAGATTTGAACTTTTTTTCAATTTCAGTTGTCCTTGTTTTACACCATAGACGGTTAATGTGTTTAAACGTATCAAATAGGCATTCCACGTGATCTTTATAACTTGTATGTTATTATTGCTATCTGATGAGTGCGAGACTTTATATATGAATCTACATGGTTTTAGGTATATTTGGATACTTATCCAACCAGAAAAGTTTAATTATTTTGGTGGGGTTTAGCCAAAATTCAATGTTCAACCGTAATTTTCAATTGCTTTCAAAGTGGCACGTACACCATGAGGCATTCATCATTTAACTAATATAAAGTTTGGTCATGAGAAAAGAATCTTTTGCGAAGGATGATATTTTTGCCAAAACACCATTTTTGGGGAGTGTTTCCCTTAATCCTCCCATGACATAAAGGATTTTTCCTTAGAAAGGGTTTATTTGGAAAAAAAATCTTAATAATTTCCATGTTGTTTATATAAAAGATTTGCAAAATTCCGAGGAAAAACTTACACATTGTCTAACATGGCATTTCTTCCCTTGGGTACAATTTATGGGCATCATCTCTATAGCATGAGTGCACTAGAGTTTTGCCTTTAATTCTTCTTGGGTTTTATAGTTCATAATATTTCATAGGAATTTACAAAAATTTTAAAAAAAAAGAGAAATAATAATATTTGTATCGAAATAGTCACAAAAAATATCCTATATCTTTTTTTCAAACAATAAAGTTTCAAAAAAAATAGTTATTTACATTTATTTATAAAAATTATAATTGTTTTAAAGATTATGCTAAAATTTCACGACACAAATAACTATCCCAGTTTAAAAATTTACCGGGTGATGAATTTATTGAAAAATAATTTTTCTAGCTAAAATATTGACATAATTTATTATTTATATTGGTTTATAGTCAAATTACATAATATAAAACGTTCTTATTTGTAAATTGTAAATTGAAAACACCAAAACATGGTATTTATTTAGATATGCTGATTATTCTCGGTATCTACTCACAAGTCGTAAAGTATATGATATTTATATTAAAAAATTATCAAAGGTTTTGGTATTTAAGTGAAATTTAGCCTTTATACGGTTTTCAAATATTAAACTAATATCCAAGTTGTCATATGATATTTATTATTAAAAAAGAAATCAAATACAATCTTGATAATCAAATAGACAGACTATTTAGCAAATTATTAAAATTATATTCAATAATTAGATTATTTATCATGCATAATAATATAAAGTGCTAACTCTATTTAAGAACCATATTGTTTATGAATAAATATCACAATCTATAAAGAATCCGATTAATGACGATTATTTTGAGTTAGCAGAAAATGACTATGCACTTTCTTTTATCATGTGTTGCTTATATCTCAAATTATAACAAATTTTGTGTAGCATATGAATTCATCTAAGAATATATTGAATCATTTTTGATCTCATGCGTTACGCGTGGGGTCAAAATCCAGTACAAAACAAAACAAGGATAAATTTTTGCACCATATCTTATTGGATATAAAAATGTTCATCTTCCAACAATAGTTTTATCCTAATGGATGCTAGCTATACAATCTATGTCATATACTTCAGTCAAAGCTTATGCAATTAGCAACTTGACATTCATTTCTATACAAATAAATCCACGCATAACCCAAACTACTAATTAATACAAAATATATTATATGTATCTCACTATCAACAAGTCCAAGCCATAGCCCTAGTGCCATCTTATTATTAGTAGAGAGACAATGCTAGCAAATTAAATGGATACTGGTAAGAGTTGGCGTTTGGGCGTGAGCTAGGTAGGTACCCTATTAATTAATGTCTAGCAAGCCACTCGTGAACTAATATATATATATATATATATACACTCACAACTTATATCACTCTCTGTATCTTTCACACAAGAATTCAAAATATTCCATCTCAATTTTGATAAGCATGAATAATTGGTCGAAATCTCCAATGGTCGTGGAGAAATCTCTCTTGGGGTCTCCGATCGATATCGAGGTGGCGTATGATGTGAAAGGTCGTGTCGTAAATGGCTTGACGAGGCGAGAGATGGAGTCGCTCGCCGCGATCAGCGACACTCTTTTGCTGTCGGTAGAGTTGTCTCGAGTCGGCGACGAGTCCATGGCCGGTTTCTATGGGACGTCGGGCTCAATGATAGGAACTCCGGAAATTGTAAGTAATTCTTGGTACTAGATGAACATACGCGTGCATCTAGTACATTACTCTACTTTGTTGATAAATTTAGAAAATACAATAACTACATAAAAAAAATATCATGTCTCTCTTCAATCTTCTCAAAATATGAAAACTAAAAAGATAACCTAAAATGAAATAGAGAAAGAGAGAGGGTTGGTGTACTATGAGTTAGAAATTTGAACACAATTTAACTCCATTCCACACGAGAAATGTGATAAGTGCCACTTGGCTTACTTTGGCTTGGAAAAGAAAAGTGGCCAGACTTTGAATTAATTAAATTGATAAAGGTAATGCAACTTTGCTACCCAAAAATCTAAACATTTTAAAAGACCGCACATCACTTCTATCTCCATAATTTTTTATATATCTATGCACGTGCAAACCAATTGTTAGATAAATTACTGAGATAATTGTTAAAATCAATACTTTTACAAAATTTAAAATGAAATATTTTCAAAATATTTTCCAATGAAAAATCACTCACATAAAATAATATAAACTATGAATCTAAAGGGTTTAGAATGCGAGCATGTAGTTGTGAGGCACGCAGTTGCCTGAGCTGCCATAAAAACGTATAGCCATCCTCCGTACAGGTTTTGCCGACATACACGTTTTCAAGGAACAACACTCGGCCTGTTCGATTCCCCCGTTGAGTACGAATCACAAAAGATGCTTGGTTTTGATATCGTTTTCATTTAGTATCCGGTGAAATAAAATAAATCAAGAGATTTTCTCAAATTGGATTTTAAATGGAAGATTCAGTGAAGGATTTGCGCTCTATTTGCACAAAGTTACAAATAGAGAACAATTTAAGGTTTTGTATGTTGTGGGATTATTCCTTCTCTATTGAAATCTATTTATAGACTTCATAAGTAACCGTTAACTTCCAACGGTTATTTTGAAAAGTCGCATCTCAATTCTCAACGGTTGAGAGTAACCCTTCGATTTGAAATTCAAACTACAAAATAACTTCCGGTAACTGCCATGTCAGACGTCTAGTGCCAGACAACTGCTATTCAAATTTCCTTCACCAGACGTCTGTATAAAACGTCTAATTCAAATATTTTCTTCCCCAGACGTCTGTACCAGATATCTGTGGTTTAAATATTTACTTAAGGAGACGTCCCCTTAGATGTCTCTGAAGTAGAAACAGAGAATGGAAAATGTAAATTTCTTTCACTAAACGTTTATACCTAACGTCTATAGTTCAAAGAACTCTTAAGGAGAGGTCTGTGAAATTTCCTTTGAAACTTAGCCCTTGACATCTTTACAACTGTAATTTTGAATCCTTAATAATAATCCGATTTAATAAATCCATCAAAACAAAATAATTAATAATAAAATATATAAATTAAATCAGAATAATATAACATTCCCCGTAAAGGTTCAAAATTATAATATATAGTATAATATACATCTATTTAAAGTGATGAAAAATATAAGAGAAATAATCAAAACAAAACAAAATGGATACTAACTTATTGTGCATAAATGTAGGTGTACCAAACTTAAACAAGCATTTTAGTGTTGACTATGCCTGACTGACCGAAGGATAATAGTAGTCATAAATTTGACCTTGGAAACTATTCCATTTTACTGGTCATTTATATGTCACACACACAATAAGAGGCATACAATATCTTAGTATGTGGGTGTGCGTTTTTATTGGTCATGAGCAGAACCTTGATTCTCATGAAGCAACTACAGATTAGCTTAAATTTCCCAACCGCGGCCTCACGGCGCTTCACTTAGGTGATGTCTCAAGAGCTACAAAGGTGCGAGAGATACCACAATAAAGTTATATCTTTGAGACCATTAAAAGTATATACTTATTCTAACGTCATCAATAGAGCACATTCCTTCACCATAGGGATGCGTTGGAAATAAATCCTTAATAAAATATGTACTCTTCAGGTTATATCAAGAGTTTTTTTTTCCATTGGAAATCTCAATCGTAGGATCTCGTCAAAGAGGTTGGGTACCTGCTCTTGGTGATGTTTATACAGACTTTAAGCGCACCACCTAAATGAAAATAAGATCTGGTTCTTATTACGACCCTTGGTTAAATTATCCACCAAATTTTGCTGAGAATATACAATTAATAATAATACAACAATATTATCCTTGTGTATTTTTATTGTCGCATATCTCATTTGCAAATGTCGATTCATTTCCTATTGCAATTATCTTGATTTAATAAATTCAATAAGAATCTATTATCACAGTTTACACTTAGACAGATATAGGTTTTGGAATACAAGATAATTACGAGATTAAATTTTTGATCCATTCTGCTTCTTTACAAGCAGTATCCAACGTAATTAATTCGGAGTCTAGTGTGCTATTAGCAATAACAGTTTCTTTTGTAGATCCCCAAGTGATGGCAGCACTGCTAAGTAAAAATACATTGCCACTGGTGGATTTCACATCGAGTGAATCGGTTACTCAGTTTGCGTCGCTATATCTTTCGATTATATTAGGAAAACTAGAATAAAACAAACTTCAATCTAACATTCCTTTTAGGTATTTAAAAATTCTTTCAAGAGCATACCAATGATCTTTATTTGGGTTACTAGTGTATCCACTAAGTCTAGAAACAGCATAAGAAATATCGGGTCTGATACGATTAGCCACAAAAAGTAAACTACCAATTATTTGTTCATATTTATTTTGTAATACTGCTTCACCACTATTGTAGTAAGATGTAAGATTGATTCAAAAGGTGTGGAAATATGTTTGATATCAAAATATTTAAATTTCTTAAGCATTTTCTCAATAGCATACGAATAAAGTTAAAGCGATACTATGGTTACATCTAATTAGTTTCATACCAAGAATAAAATCAGCATCTCTTAAATCTTTCATGTCAAAATTAGAAGATAAATATTATTTTACATGATTTATTATCTTAAGTGATGTACCAAATAATAAAACATCATCTACATATAAGTATAGAATAACATAATCATTTTCAAATTGTTTAAAATAAACACATTTATCATATTGATTAATAACTGATTGAGATTTTATTAGCCTATCAAGTTTAACCGCAAGTGCACAATTCTATTGAAGTAGTACTTGCGGATCGATCCAGAGGGAGGTGTGATTTTAATTAATTCTAACTAAGTAAAGAATTTAGTTGTTGTTTAAACTAATAATTAATGTACAAAGAAAAATAAAATTGGGTTTTTAATATAAAAGTGATCTTCGGGCCTCGAATTGTTTTCACTTTTATTGTTGGTTTAAGGGATTCTATTTCTTTTCTTTTTCTAAGTTTTAATTAATTATATATTAATTATATAAAAGTATAGGATAAATTAATGTGGCCATAAATTATCAAACGACTTATGTAAACTCATTTAGAAAAATAATTAAAACTAATAATTCTAATTAATTAATAGTAACCTAGATTTACCTTTATTAATAACTTGTAGGTGATCAATATACAACCTATCATATTGTCGGCGTATCCTAGATTACAATAATTATTAGGTTGAATTCGCTTAATTACAAACCATATCTTACCTTCTCTAATTAAATTTCTAATTCATCACGCTATCATTAATCTAACTAGTTTTTAAGTGTTATCAATTTTTCCTAAACATATTCAAGTGTGTCAAACTATCATTATATTATTTAGATTGTTTGAGTAATAACAAAAAGATGATCTTTGAATCGAGAGAAATTCATATGAAAGCACAAAGAAAAAAATGGTAAATATATTAAAGCATCCAACCACAAAAGCAAAACAATTCTAACCCTAGAAGAAGAATTTAGCTACTCATGATATGAAAAGAAAACTTTATAAGATAAATTAAATTCATATCAAAATAACTTACAAGATTGTTGATCTCTCCGAAATTGTAACACCCGAGTTCATTTATACCAATTCCAGTTTCCGTATTTACGTATCTGTGGTCTTTTCTTGATTTTGCGTGTTTGGGTGCGAATGGTATTTTACATATTACGTTGCATTCGACCCAACCCGCTTGCTTGAACCTGTTTGACTCTTATTTATAGATTACCTTGACTTATTGCATGGACTAGTGCATCTCATAATTTAGTATATATTGGTATTTTATCTAGTATCGCATCTTTTGCATATAACAATTTAAATCACGTAAAATAACTTAAAATTGCATTTCATAGCCTGCTTGATACCCCTAACCCTGTGGCAGCGTCCATGCATTGTGTTCTCGTCCCGTTCAGTGAAACAGACGTGTTTGAATGGCTACGCGCACGTACGTGCGTCATTCTTGCGGGTATGCTTTTCTGTTATAAAATCCTTCATTTTAATTTTTGGAACTTGTTAATAATTTTCATATTTCAAATCCAAGCTTTTGGACCCGACCCGGGCGTTTTTCTGAATTATTTTATATCCCGCCAAATTCTAACTATTTTAAATATTTTTGAATCCTTTTAATATTTTTAAACAGCATATGAGATTTTGTACAGCAAACAAAATTATTTTTTAAACTGTTAAAATCATTTAAAAATCTTTCCTAAAACCCTTCGCCATATCTTTTCTCTGAGCCAATCAAAACCCCTTTTCTTTTTACTGGGCCCCGCGAGAGCTCTCTCTCTTTCTCTCTCTCTCTCTCTTCCCCTCTGTTTCTTTTCTTCTCTTTCTCTCTCTCCTCTCCGCAACTCTCTTTCTCTCTCCCCTTTCTCTCTCATCTCGCTCTTTCTCTCACCTCTCGGAATCACTGTGTATTCCTCGACTCTGGTCACCGCCTCCCCACTATAGTTACCTCCCTTCATTCCTCCTCCTCCTCTTCTTCAAAACGAGCGCCCACGAGATCGTGGAAGAACCCTACCCCTAGGTTGCCACCGCCGACGACTTCGCCGTCGCCATCACGCTTCACCCGATCTCGTCTCCGTCCTCTCTTCAACCCCGTCGTCATCTTCTTTTTCTTCGACTCACCTCTCCTCTCTTCTCCATCTCTACCGTTTCTTCTCCTCCCAAGAACCCAACCCACGCTTGCCCTCGTCTCACCTTCGTTGTCGTGCCCTCACGGCCGGCCACTCCGACCTCATCCCCTCCATCTACTCACCTCCCTAACTCTTCCAAACACCACAACCACCACCTCCACTTGCAACCCTCACCCGAACCCCGCCTGCAAACCCATAACCTTCCCTCGCCTGCATACCCGCTCCGCCGCCGGCGACCCCTCGCCGGCTCTTCGCTTCATCTCCTCTCTGACCTCACCTCCGCTTCTTCTTTCCCCCGAAGCCTGCACCCTCTCTCCTGCAACCACTAAACCCACTGCGACCATCACCCAATCCCGCAGCCTCGACCTCGTCGTCGTCGTCGCTCCGTCGTCGTCGTCGACCATCCCTCACCATCGACGCCTTCTCCCCCTCTCTCCTCTCTCCTCCCCAGATATCCCGAGCATCCCCAAGCACGAACCTGCACCCCCTCAACCCTAGGTACCCACTGCCTTGCTAGGAAAACCCTCGCCTGCGCCGTTGTCGTCGATGGCCCATCGTCGACGTCACCCCTTGCCTTCACCTCTGACCCAGAGCATCAAACCACTGTGAACAGCCACAATCTTCTCTGCTTTCTTCTCCTTTCTCTTCTCTTTCTCTTTGGATTCTCGTTTTCCCGGTGATCGCCGGAGCCGTGCCGCTGCCGACGATCCGAGAAACCCTGTGGACGTTCCTAATCAGCATGGTCACACTCTTGCATTGCCTGGTCCTGTTTCGTACGCGTGAGCGTGCATCGAGACTTTTACCGACAGTGGGCATTGTTGTACGTTTCTGTATCGCGATCTATCGAGGCAAGTGAAACTTGCTACATGCTATTTAAATTAATATATATGCTATTTAAATTATTATATCCCCATTTGAGTGCATATTAAACCTGTAGTTTACATTTAATACCATGAGTTCCATTTAACATTTCGACGTCCCGTTATATCATTTTAGATTCATAGCTCGAACATATCAGGTTGCATTTAGTCCTATTATACATAGTACCCATATTCATATTTAAATCTTATAATAAGTATTTGCATAGCCCACAGTAACCCTTTATATTTTATACCCTGTCGGACGACCATTTGCATATATTTAACCTGATTTATATTCAATTGCATCTTTAGATTACTTAGTACATATTAACATGATTTTACCATCCATATGTGTTATACTGTATTCATGTAATGTTGAAACTATCCCTTAAACCCAGACTGATAACTGTGCATCTACATACCTTACTCTGTACCTGATTGCATTTCACGTTACAAGTTCCAGCTATTGATTCTATTAGTACACATGCTTTTTCTGTATGCCCATGATTATGCTAGGTTGATTTGTAAGCACCCACATGATATCTTGTACATCCTGACATGACTTGCTACACCTACTACTTGACACGACATGGTACCGTACACACTTGACATGACATGACACCTTTATACATTACCTGGCTTGACCTGATGTACCATGGCCTTACCTGTTACCTGATCTTGTGTCTAATGCCAACAAACCTGACCTGTTGTTCTTACGGGCCGTTCCTGTTATCTATCCAGACAAACTGTACCTGCCTGATCCTGTGTTGGCATTAGCTTTAGATTATTTAATACTTGACTTGAACATATATAATTTGGGGGTATGGGGAAATCAGTATTGTAACCGAATGTAACTCAAAAGGCCATCCTATTGTTTGCCATTTTTCCGGGCGTTACAGAATACCCATTGTTTGCCGTTTTTCCGGGCGTTACGGAATACCCATTGTTTGCCGTTTTTCCGGGCGTTATGGAATACCCATTGTTTGCCATTTTTCCGGGCGTTACGGAATAATCACCGATGGGTTACGATGAGGATTACACTACTTGGTTTCGAAGACTTTAGAATAGATAACCACGTAGCACAATTTAGATATCTCTGCACGTCACTTATACTGACACATTTACTGTTATATATTCTCATTATATTCTTGCTCATACTCATACCTGCATGTCTTACTACCCCTGTTTATATTACTGCTTGATGTTATGACGCGCTGACGCCTGGGTTTTGCATGGCCCAGATTCTTCTACCTTTGTTGCAGACTGATCAGGAGTATTGCCGCTGTTAGACCGAGCGGTGAAGTTCCTGTCGGTATGTAGTTTTACTTTCCAGGTGTTTCATTTATTGTATCTTTTGCTTCCGCATATCATTATTTCTTGACTCATTCATTCTGGCTCATGGACATGTACTAGATAGTTTAGTTTACTTTCCTGTTCTTGATATCTCTACAGCCGTAATGTGACTGTGGAGGGACTTTTCCTATCCACAGGTAGCATGGTTGGCTATGTCACGTGCCTATTGGAGCGTACTCTGGGAAGTAGGGCATGACATGGTTCTTTTGGAATCAAAGCCATAGGATATAGGTTAATCGGGTTTGATTCTTTTGTAGTTGGGTTTTGGACCCAATACACGAATCAGAACACTCGTGATTAGAAATATGTCCTGCCACTTTGTTATCGTGATTCTTGAATCATATCTTTCTTTTATCCCTTGTCTTGACGATATGCAAACGACTTGCATCTCGGCTTGAGACCTTTTGGTTCTATATTGTTTCTCCATGTTCCTTAATTCCGATACTAGGATTTGGGCGACTTGAGTGGAGTTATGTAATTGTACCCATGAACTGCAGCATGGTTACAATGCGGTACTCTATTTAAGTAACTTAGAGTCCTGGTCTTGATTCACTTCCTTATTCCATGATCGTTATACTATCTTGCTTCTCTCGGTTTCATTGCTTACCAGTTATGGTTTCATCGCCAGCTTGAATCAAGTTTACCGTGCTTAATCCTCTTCAGTATCTTGATTTCGGATGAAGTCATCTCGGTATCTTACTTGTTCTTGTTTTTCCCCGCATTAGGATTATTCAATCCTGGTAAATCCCTTGTTTGTTGTTGTCTTGGGAATGGATTTTCGCGGCACTTTCCACGCTCATATTGATTGTAAGGAAAGTAAAGTGATTCTCCAGATTCCCGGACATCCGGAGCTTGTTTTGCTGGAGGAAGCAGTTCTGTCGGGCTAGTCGAGTTTAGGGCTAGGCCGACAAACAATGTTCTTTCGTCGATAGAAGTTGATAAGAAGAAAGCGCCAGCTGATGTTCGAGATTTCATGGACATGTTGGAAGACATATCAGGTTTACCGCCGAAGCGAGATGAGGAGTTCGTAATTGATCTTGTTTCTGGTGCAACGCCAATCTCAAAGGCGTATTATCCATTGGCACCAGTAGAGTTGGAGGAAGTCAAGAAGAAGGTTGCTGAATTACTTGAGAAGGGTTGGATTTGCAGAAGTAACTCACTTGGGAGAGCTCCAGTTCTTCTAGTAAAGAAGAAAGATGGCACAAGGAGGATGTGCATCGATTATCGAGAATTAAACCGGGTGACTATTAAGAACAAGTACCCGATCCCTTGCATTGGCGAATTGTTTGAGCAGCTTAGTGGCGCGAGGGTTTTCTCAAAGCTGGATTTGCGATCCGGATATCATCAGGTCCGAGTTAAATCAGAAGATATTTGCAAGACTGCGTTCCGACTCGGTATGGACATTACGAATATTTAGTGATGCCCTTCGGAGTAAGGAATGCACCGACGATATTTATGGACTTGATGAACCGAATCTTTTCACTATTCTTGGACCAGTTTATAGTAGTGTCCGTTGATGATATTCTGGTCTACTCAAAGGAGTATTGAAGAGTATGCAGAGCACTTGAAGATCGCACTGCGGACATAGAGGCAAGAAAATTGTATGCAAAGATGAGCAAGTGCAAGTTTTGGTTTGAAGAAGTGAAGTTTTGGGGCACATATGGATGGTAATGGAATCGCCGTTGATCCCGAAAGAGTACAACAGTTCGAGATTGGTCGATTCCGGAGAATGTTGCGGAGATAAGAAGCTTTCTTGGACTTGCTGGGTATTACAGAAGGTTCGTGGTGAGCCTTGCTCGTCTAGCGAAGCCGTTGACTAAGCTTACGCACAAAGAGGTACCATTTGTGTGGACGGGTAGGTATGCGTCATCTTTCGAGACGTTGAAGCAGAGGTTGATAACCGCTCTTATTTTGACCGTAACTGACGGTTCCGGAGAATTGGTGATTCACCGCGACGCACCGGAGAAAGAATTGGGATGTGTTTTGGTGCAGCATGGGAAGGTTACAACTTACGCATCGAGACAGTTGAGAACCCATGAGAAGAATTACCCAACTCATGACTTGGAGTTAACAGCTGGGATTTTCGCTTTAAAGATTTGGAGACACTACTTATTGGGCGAAAGAGTCGAAGTATTCACCGATCACAAAAGCCTAAAGTACGTGTTCGCTCAGGAGGAGCTAATTGTGAGGCAGCGTAGATGGTTAGAGCTGATGGCTGACAATGATCTTGATCTTGAGTACCATCCGGGGAAAGTAATGTTGTGCCGGATGCGCTTAGTCGGTTGCCAGCAATTCAGATGTTGACTGCACAGAAGGAACGCATTGAAGACTTTCGAAGCTTTGATTTGGAAGTTGTGCTACCGCATTTTTCGGGATACCTGATGCAGCTGCAAGTAAAGTCATCGTTGATCGAGGATATTAAAGCAGTGCAATTGCAGGACCAAGCTTGCGGAAGTTTCGAGAACAGGTTGAAGCTGAACTTCGAACGGACTTATTGATTCATGAAGGTGATTCGTGCGATATGGTAGCCGTTTGTGTGTGCCAAAAGGAGATATCCGTGAAGAAGTTATGAAGGAGGCACGCAGTTCCGCGTATTCCGTACATCCAGGAGGCACGAAGATGTACCGAGATATACGACAGCATTTCTGGTGGGAAGGCATGAAACGGGAGATTGCCCGCTTTGTGGCAAAGTGCTTGGTGTGTCAGCAAGTCAAGGCTGAACATCAAAGAGTTGCTGGTTTATTACAACCACTCCCGATTCCTCAGTGGAAGTGGGAACTTATAACCATGGATTTTGTGACGGCTCTACCGCGAAATCCAAAAGGCAACAATACAGTTTTGGTGATTGTTGATCGTTTGACCAAGACAGCTCATTTCATCCTTTTTCGAGTTGGTCAATCAACAGAAACTTTGGCAGAATGGTACATGCGGGAGATTGTAAGATTGCATGGAGTACCGGTGAGCATCGTGTCCGACCGTGACACTCGTTTCTTATCACACTTTTAGAGGAGCTTACAAGAAAGTTTGGGGACTCGTTTGAAGTTTAGCACAGCTTATCATCTTCAAACAGATGGCCAGTCAGAAAGAACGATCCAAACTCTTGAAGACATATTGAGAGCTTGCATGTTAGATTTCAAGGGTTCATGGGAGGATCGTCTACATTTGGTGGAGTTTTCTTACAACAACAGTTTTCAGGCGACTATTCTGATGGCTCCATTCAAGGATTTTTATGGTCGCAAGTGTCGTTCACCGTTGTTGGGACGATGTTGGTAACGAAGATTATTGGGACCAAATTTGGTTGTGCAGACAGTTGAGAAGGTTAATAGATTTTGGAATCATATTAAAGCAGCACGAGACCGACAAAGAGTTGAGAAGATAAGTTGAGAAGACCTCTAGAGTTCGCCGTTGGTGATTTGGTATTCTTGAAGGTATCACCGACTAGAGGGGTGATTCGTTTCGGAAGTCGAGGAAAGTTTAGTTCTCAATTTGTTGGACCTTTCGAGATTTTGGAGCATATTGAAGAAATGGCGTATCGTTTGGAATCACCGCAATCGTTGGGGAATGTCCACGACGTGTCTCATGAATCTCAACTCCGTAAGTATGTTCGAGATGAAGCACACATGCTGGATCATTCAGAGCTGATTGCACGAGAAGATTTGACTTTTGAGGAACGACCGATGTCGATTATAGATCGAAGAGAAAAAGTTCTTAAGAACAAGATTATTCCTTTTGTACTTGTTTATTCGGGTAATCGCTCACATGGAGAATCAACTTGGGAACGAGAAGATGAAATCCGGCAGAAGTTTCCCCATATATTCCTGTAATTTCTTGTTTGTTTATCCTATCTTGTTCTTGGAATTTCGAGGACGAAATTCTTTTGTAGTTGGGTATAATATAACACCCGAGTTCATTTATACCAATTCCAGTTTCCGTATTTACTTATCCGTGGTCTTTTCTTGATTTAGCGTGTTTGGGTGCGAATGGTATTTTACATATTACGTTGCATTCGACCCGACCCGCTTGCTTGAACCTGTTTGACTCTTATTTATAGATTACCTTGACTTGTTGCATGGACTAGTGCATCTCATAATTTAGTATATATTGGTATTTTATCTAGTATCGCATCTTTTGCATATAACAATTTAAATCACGTAAAATAACTTAAAATTGCATTTCATAGCCTGCTTGATACCCCTAACCCTGTGGCAGCGTCCATGCATTATGTTCTCGTCCCGTTCAGTGAAACAAACGTGTTTGGATGGCTACGCGCACGTACGTGCGTCCGTTCTTGGGGGTATGCTTTTCTGTTACAAAATCCTTCATTTTAATTTTTGGAACTTGCTAATAATTTTCATATTTCAAATCCAAACTTTTGGACCCGACCCGGGCGTTTTTTCTGAATTATTTTATATCCCGCCAAATTCTAACTATTTTAAATATTTTTAAATCCTTTTAATATTTTTAAACAGCATACGAGATTTTGTACAGCAAACAAAATTATTTTTTAAACTGTTAAAATCTTTTTAAAATCTTTCCTAAAACCCTTCCCCATATCTTTCCTCTGAGCCAATCAAAACCCCCTTTCTTTTTACTGGGCCACGCGAGAGCTCTCTCTCTTTCTCTCTCTCTCTCTCCCCCTTTGTTTCTTTTCTTCTCTTTCTCTCTCTCCTCTCCGCAGCTCTCTTTCTCTCTCCCCTTTCTCTCTCATCTCGCTCTTTCCCTCACCTATCGGAATCACTGTGTATTCCTCGACTCTGGTCACCGCCTCCCCACTATAGTTACCTCCCTTCATTCCTCCTCCTCCTCTTCTTCAAAACGAGCGCCCACGAGATCCTGGAAGAACCCTACCCCTAGGTTGCCACCGCCGACGACTTCGCCGTCGCCGTCACGCTTCACCCGATCTCGCCTCCGTCCTCTCTTCAACCCCGTCGTCATCTTCTTCTTCTTCGACTCACCTCTCCTCTCTTCTCCTTCTCTACCGTTTCTTCGCCTCCCGAGAACCCAACCCACGCTCACCCTCGTCTCACCTTCGTTGTCGTGCCCTCACGGCCGGCCACTCCGACCTCATCCCTTCCGTCTACTCACCTCCCTAACTCTTCCAAACACCACAACCACCACCTCCACTTGCAACCCTCACCCGAACCCCGCCTGCAAACCCATAACCTTCCCTCGCCTGCATACCCGCTCCGCCGCCGGCGACCCCTCGCCGCCTCTTCGCTTCATCTCCTCTCTGACCTCACCTCCGCTTCTTCTTTCCCCCGAAGCCTGCACCCTCTCTCCTGCAACCACTAAACCCACTGCGACCATAACCCAATCCCGCAGCCTCGACCTCGTCGTCGTCGTCGACCATCCCTCACCGTCGACGCCTTCTCCCCCTCTCTCCTCTCTCCTCCCCAGATATCCCGAGCATCCCCAAGCACGAACCTGCACCCCCTCAACCCTAGGGACCCACTGCCTTGCTAGGAAAACCCTCGCCTGCGTCGTTGCCGTCGATGGCCTATCGTCGACGTCACCCCCTTGCCTTCACCTCTGACCCCAGAGCATCAAACCACTGTGAACAGCCACAGTCTTCTCTGCTTTCTTCTCCTTTCTCTTCTCTTTCTCTTTGGATTCTCGTTTTCCCGGTGATCGCCGGAGCCGTGCCGCTGCCGACGATCCGAGCAACCCTGTGGACGTTCCTAATCAGCATGGTCACACTCTTGCATTGCCTGGTCCTATTCCGTACGCGCGAGTTTGCATCGAGACTTTTACCGACAGTGGGCATTGTCATGCGTTTCTGTATCGCGATCCATCGAGGCAAGTGAAACTTGCTACATGCTATTTAAATTAATATATATGCTATTTAAATTATTATATCCCCATTTGAGTCCACATTAAACCTGTAGTTTACATTTAATACCATGAGTTCCATTTAACATTTTGACGTCCCGTTATATCATTTTAGATTCATAGCTCGAACATATCAGGTTGCATTTAGTCCTATTATACATAGTACCCATATTCATATTTAAATCTTATAACAAGTATTTGCATAGCCCACAGTAACCCTTTATATTTTATACCCTGTCGGACGACCATTTGTATACATTTAACCTGATTTATATTCAATTGCATCTCTAGATTACTTAGTACATATTAACATGATTTTACCATCCATATGTGTTATACTGTATTCATATAATGTTGAAACTATCCCTTAAACCCAAACTGATAACTGTGCATCTACATATCTTACTCTGTACCTGATTGCATTTCACGTTACAAGTTCCAGCTGTTGATTCTATTAGTACACATGCTTTTTTTGTATGCCCATGATTATGCTAGGTTGATTTGTAAGCACCCACATGATATCTTGTATACCCTGACATGACTTGCTATACCTACTACTTGACACGACATGGTACCGTACATACTTGACATGACATGACACCTTTATACATTACCTGGCTTGACCTGATGTACCATGGCCTTACCTGTTACCTGATCTTGTGTCTAATGCCAACAAACCTGACCTGTTGTTCTTACAGACCGTTCCTGTTGTCTATCCAGACAAACCTGTACCTGTCTGATCCTGTGTTGGTATTAGCTCTAGATTATTTAATACTTGACTTGAACATATATAACTTGGGGTTATGGGGAAATCAGTATTGTAACCGAACGTAACTCAAAGGGCCATCCTATTGTTTGCCATTTTTCCGGGCGTTACGGAATACCCATTGTTTGCCGTTTTTCCGGGCGTTACGGAATACCCATTGTTTGCCGTTTTTCCGGGCGTTACGGAATAATCACCGATGGGTTACGATGAGGATTACACTACTTGGTTTCGAAGACTTTAGAATAGATAACCACGTAGCACAGTTTAGATATCTCTGCACGTCACTTATACTGACACATTCACTGTTATATATTCTCATTATATTCTTGCTCATACTCATACCTGCATGTCTTACTACCCCTGTTTATATTACTGCTTGATGTTATGACGCGCTGACGTCTGGGTTTTGCATGGCCCAGATTCTTCTACCTTTGTTACAGACTAATCAGGAGTATTGCCGCTGTTAGACTGAGCGGTGAAGTTCCTGTCGGTATGTAGTTTTACTTTCCAGGTGTTTCATTTATTATATTTTTTGCTTCCGCATATCATTATTTCTTGACTCATTCATTCTGGCTCATAGACATGTACTAGATAGTTTAGTTTACTTTCCTGTTCTTGATATCTCTAAAGCCGTAATGTGACTGTGAAGGGACTTTTCCTATCCACAGGTAGCATGGTTGGCCATGTCACGTGTCTATTGGAGCGTACTCTGGAAAGCGGGGCGTGACACAAATTAAAAACCCTAAACAGTTGTAAAGAGAGAGATATCTAAACCCTAGACTATACAAAGGTTTTTATAGTACTTCGAAAGAATTGGAACAAACTCTACAAAATATCCAGAAAATACAAAATAACCCTAAAAATATCAACTTCATTGCTTTCAAAATTTTGGACGTTTTTGCTATTTAGATGAATTCGGTCAAAATTTTTAGCCTTATACATCTCTGGTTTGTTGCATCTTCTGTTGTTTTGTTTCTAAATTCCCAAACTTTGTTCCAATTTTGCGAATTGTTTTTTCTATTGTTCTGATTATCTCCATGAAGTACATTCATGCACGTGATCTTCATTTTAACGCATTTTTCCGACATTTTGCGTTTAAGCCCTGTTATCTACATTTATTCACAAGAACACCCAAAATAGTATAAAATATGAAATATAAACGATAAATGTGATATAAAAATGTGCAATAAATTGCACCTATCAATAAAAATTGTAATTTAAAATAACTTGATCAAACTTAGTATGTTATTGCTTTGGAGCTTGTTTAAGACTGTAAAATGATTTATTTAATTTACAAACTTTATGTTCATGGCCTTTAACAATAAAGCCTTCCGGCTGCTCCATATAAATTTCTTCTTCTAGATCTCTATTTAAGAACGCAGTTCTAACGTCCATTTGATGAATTAAAAAATCATTAATAGAAAAAAAAATGCAATCAGAACACGCATAGTAATTATGCGCGCAATAGGAGCATATGTATCGAAGAAGTCAATGCCCTTTCTTTGTGTATAGCCTTTAGTAACCAGCATAGCCTTATATTTTTCTATAGATCCGTCAAGTCTAAGTTCTCTTTTCAAAATCCATTTGTATCCTATAGCCTTATTCTCTTGTGGTAAAATAGTCATAACCCATGTATTATTTTGAATAATAGAATCTATCTCAGTTTGAATGGATTTTTTTCAAAACCGGGTTTCATGACATAACCTCGGCATAACTAGATGACTCTTCTTCAATCAAATAAGTGAACATGCCCTCACCAAAATTCATTTCTGTCCTAATTCTCGTTGATCTTCAAAGTTCGGATTCGGGTGTAGGATATGAAGGAATATTTGTCTCACAAGATTCACTAGAATGAGAGTATTCATCTAATTTAGAGAGTGTTATAGGTAAAAGGTTACTAACGTTTGGTTTAAAAGGAAACATATTTTCGAAAAAGGTTGCGTCGCGAGATTCTAAAATAGTATTGTTAGATATATCTCATATATCGGATTTAACCACTAAAAATCTATATGTGTTACTGTTTAGAAAATAACCTATAAATACGAAATCTGCAATTTTTGGACATATGTTTCTCTTTTAGGTTCGAGAATTGAAACTTTCTCTAAACAACCCCAAAGTTTAAGATACTTAACATTATGTGGTCGATTTTTCCTAAGTTCATAAGGAATACGGTTACCGAATTTTTGAGGTATTCTATTTAGAATATAACATGCGGATAAAATGGCTTCTCCCCCACATGTTCTTAGGAACACTGAAACTTAGTAATATTGAATTTACCATATTTATTAATGTTCTATTTTTACGTTCCGCTACGCCATTAGGTTGAGGAGAATAAGGTGCAGTCACCTCATGCCTAATACCGTGCTCTTCGCAAAATATAGTAAATTTATTAGAGATATATCCATCCCATGATCCGAGCTAAGAATTTTAATGGTTTTATCCTTTTGATTTTCAATCTCGGATTTATAAATTTTTAATTTATTCATAACCTCATCCTTTATTTTAATAAGATATACATAACAAAATTTGGAATAGTCCTCAATAAATTTTACAAAATATTTATCGCCACCTCTAGTAAGAGTAATAGTGGAATCGCAAACATCTGAGTGTATAAACTATAATAAATAAGCATTTCTATACACATCTTTAAAAGGAATTTTGGTTTGCTTGGTATTAACACAAATTTGGCATTTCTTATTCATATAAATTTTGCAAGTAAAAATTAAATGCAATTTCATCATGTGCATTAAAGTATGATAATTTATATGTCATAATCTATCGTACCATAAACAAGAATTTTCAATATTTAAAACAATATGATCTTTATTTGCATTATTAGAAATATTATACGGGATTATATGCAATTTAAATAGTCTATCACACATATATCATTTACCAATAAATATGTTATTTCTACTTATTAGAAAGTGACTACAATCAAATACTAATTTATATCCTATTTTCACAAGCGTAGAACCAGTAATCAAATTTCTTCTAATATCAGAAATATATAGCACATCCTTCAATGTAAGTATTTTGCCCAGAAACAATTTTAGTGATGTATTTCCAATTCCCTTGATGGGTGCCGCCGATTCATTTCCCAACGTTACACACACACACACAGACACACACATTTATCCTGAAAAGTGGTGAACCATACTAAATCATAACAAATATAAACATTAGCACCGGAATCAACCCACTAATCAAATGAGGTGTTTCCCCAATCAGAGCAAAACTTTGTTTGAAATTCAAATTTCAAAAAAAATTGAAGCAACGCTTCAGATGCAGCGCCAAGTGCGCTGCGCCCTAAACAGCGCACCATGTGTGCGCTAGCGCTAGACGCGCTGCGCAGCGCGCCACGTGTTAAACACGGGCGCGCTACGCTCTGAGCAGTGCACCACGTACAAAGCACGGGTGCGCTATCACTGGAATTAAAAAACTCCCCATCGTTAGATCAAAAGATCTAATAATAATGATAAATCATTAATTAATCAGAATTAAATTCTGTTATGCAAAGATTTTTCAATCTTGTTAAAAACAAGAAAATTGTCTTCTGAAAAATAGAAGCCCTAGGATCAAACATCCAATGATAGGGAAACGTCCCCAAATTAATCAGAGAAAAATCTCTTTAACTGATTCAACAAATCAGCTTACCCTATATAAATGCCCCAAGTCTTCAAGTCTGATATAGAGAAACCCCCTATAAACTTTGAAAAATTCAATGAAAAAGAGCAAGCTCTTGCAAGAAGATATTTCTTCAAGATAAAGATGATGAATGATGAACACAGAGATGAAATCATCTCATAGAAAGAAAATTTTATTTCTTTAAAAAAAGATCATAGATCTACAAGACAAAAAAGTCTTTCACCAAAGAGATCAAAAGATCTCATCATAAAAGAAGAACATAATTCTTCTCACAGATCATGGATTTATAAAGGCAAAGCCTTTCATCAAAATAAGAGATTGAAAATCTCTCTTGCAAAATAAGAACTGTTTTTCTTAAATGTTGAGACAAAGTCTCTTTTAAAAAGAACATAAATTTGTTCCCAGATCATAAAATTGATCAGATGCGCTTTGCGCAATTGAAATGTGCCTTGCGCTCTTGAACTGCGCTTCTGCGCTCTCTGGACCGGCGCTCAGCGCAAAATGCACCATGTGTCAACCACGTACGTGCCAATTAACAACTTGCGCTTTGCGCTTCTGAAATAGCGCATTGCGCTCCCTGGCGTTCAGCGCCAAGCGCACCACGTGTCACTCACGTGTGCGCCACTAAACTGAAAGCGCAATGCGCTCATGGATTAGCGCTCAGCGCTCATAAACTGGCATCATGCGCTCGTCATCTAGCGCCAAGCGCTGAGTGCGACACATGTCCCTTACATGTGCGCTACTTGGCAGAAACGCAATGCGCTTTTTGATTGGCGCAAAGCGCCTAGCGCACCACGTGTTGCGCTGACAGAATTAAATTCCGTCTTTTAATAAGCCTAGAGTTTTGATCAATGCTCACCATTGTTAAAAGGGCCAAGCCCAAATAAAAGCTTAACAGCCCTAAATAAAATATTAAACATTTTAATCTGATTGGACTTAGCCCAAAATTGGCCATAACTCCTCAACTTTTATTAATTGAGCCCATCTGCTCATAAATATTTCACCAGATCTTAGTCCCAAATTGGACTATAGATCTTCCAACCAACTCACACCGGTTCGAGAGTACATCTCTTTAATCCTCTGATATTTGTCGTTGTAATCCTTCAACGTCTTCAGAGAGGTGACGCGTCCCGACAACCACACATTCCATGGACTGTGGGGTCCTTAAGCCCATGTACTATGATGTCCTTAACCATGACTGTGAGGTCTTTAAACTCACGGACTATGATGTCCTTAATCTTGACTGTGAGGTCTTTAAACTCACGGACTATGATGTTCTTAACCTGGACCGAGACATCCTTAAACTAACATCGGACCGAGATGTCCTTAAACTAACGATGGACCGTAATGTCCATAAACTAATCGACCGCAATGTCCCTAAACTAAACAATAGAGCCCAATTGCTATCTTGTTGGATCCAAACGATCCCGTTAAGTTGATCTTAGTCTAAAATGAGACTAACGTATCCTTAACAAACGTTTAAGTCGATCTTAGTCCCAAATGAGGCTAACGTATCCTTAAACCCAACCCCCAAACCCAAATCTAAGAAGATACGGATTTGGACTAATCTACGCCCTACGGGCGACAACACAAACTAGTCTCTGTATACAATCCACGGGCAACCAAAAACAAAACAAACACACACGACACGAGGTGACCATCTGGAGAAGGAAAAAGTTGTTACCGCGATGCGGTAGCGTAATTAACTGCAGGGGATTGCTCCTGCAGGGAAGAGCGTCCCCACAATCAAAAACCCCTCAAATGAGGAGGGATCTGACGAAGTCTGCTACATCGGCCGCATCCGTTTAAACCTTCGATACACGGTGCCATAAATCAACTTGGCATCTTCGGAGAGATGGACGGATAGCACCAAGTAGCATCTACCCCAAAATTCAGGCCAGACGTTTATCGCGTCCCCCTGTCTTCGGCGGGGAACAGATTCTGGCACGCCCGGTAGGGCATTTTCCTCTTTCCACTCCACACTTTGTGTGTCGTATTCACGAACGAATCGCGGTTTGATATGGTTGCCCTTGGATTCGAGGTACTAAGATTTGGTGTCTTGCTCCGTGCAGAAAACGAAAGATCAATGGCGTCTACCTGCACGAAATGCTCCAGCTGCAACTGCAACTCCCGTTCCGCCATATCTGGAGGTGTAACATACGGGCCCCAGGCGGCCTCACTTTTCACAATGCCGGTACAGCAGATAACGCATGCTACCACCGGGTTATTCTTCGGGACCATGCTCCCACCAGTGAGCGTTAACATCCCACTGCCGCAAGAAGCGCAGAAGAAGTCGGTCTTTGATCGGCTCACTACCGCCATGGCCCCTCTCAACAGGTCATCCAATGCCAAGCCAACATCATCAGTTTTCGATAAGCTGAGCCTGAACTCCGATGGGAATGTCAAGAAGCCCACAATACCTGAAGCGGCCATCCCAAAGCGGATAGCCATTCTTTCTCTCGAGGTCACTAAAGAAGCTTCTCCCGTCAAAGGATCAGTCTTTACGAGGATGGCCACGGCAGCTCCCGTTCCTGCTCAAAGGTCTGTCTTTGACAGATTGGATACCGCTGCTCAACGGATGTCGGTCTTCAAGAGGCTGGTACCAGCAACGCCTCATCAGAACAGGGGGCATGACAAAGCCATCCCCATAGTTGAACCAACACCATCTGCGCGACATGCTCACCGTCGTCACTGGCGCCGAGTACGGAAGGCTGTAGGCAGCTTTCCGTCTGGATTTACTCCACCAGCTCCAACGGTGGAGATCGATACTGCTGTTCCAACCAGGAACAGCTTTGAACTGCTTAACAAGATGTGCAGGAACTCTCCTACTGCAGTGCTGAAAAGACCTCCTCCACCCATGGAGAATGCACCAAAGGCGAAGCCAGAACAATCCCCTCAGCGGCTTTCTTCCAAAATTTACAAAGTCTGGCGACAGGTCCAGGAATCGGTGATTGACCAGGACTACTCTCGCCGACCAAAAAAGCTTAAAGCTCAGCAAGAAAAGAGCCATCTTGAGGTACCACAGAAGATGTCATCCGTCTGGGTGCCCACTGCAACGGCTCCCTCAACGTCAACCACTCAAAAGAGAAGGAGGCCAGAGAAAGCCCCTGTAAACGTGGCAAACCGTAAAAGCGCTGAATCTAAACGCCCCAAGTCCAGGGGCATGATGGTACATACCGTTTATATGGATTCCGGAAAAGAGGAAAGCCGTGCTTCTACGGGTCATCGACCGCTTACCCGTTCAATAATGAAGGCTCAGGAACAACAACAGCAGAAGCTTCAGGAGATGCTAACTGCAATGGCCGCACTCACTGGGCCAAAAGAAAATCCAGAGACCTCGGAGCAGCGTCGGGAACAAGAAACTGACACCGAGTTCCTCCGAAGAATTCTTGAGAGGAAAGAAAAAGAGGCTGCGGAACAGGCAGCCAATATAAAACGAATGGCTCTCTTGTTCCAAGACATAGCTGGGATGATGTTACAGCCGGAACCTCCAGCTGAAGACCCCCCGATTATCATTGAAGACGATAGAGGGGAGACATCGAACCCTCCTCCGGCTCTTTCAGCAGCCAAAGAAGAGACAATCTCTAAGGCTGCCTTGGACGACTACATCGCTCAGCAAATACGAGCTCACCAGGCAAACGAAGCTGCTGGACAGATCGTTAAGACTGGACGACCTTATCCAGGCCGGTATGACCAAATATAGTACCCGCCGGGATATACGATCCTTAAATTTCATGTATATAAAGGGACGGGGAATCCACATCAGCATGTCTCTCAATTCAGAGCCTTGTGCGGCAACACCGAGGGTGATGATAAACTTCTGCTCCGTCAGTTCGTCGGCAGCTTGTCGGAAATGGCATTCGAGTGGTACTCTGAACTCCCAAATGACTCTGTCAAGACATTTGCGGAGATGGAGCTGTTATTTACGCAAAAATTCGCAAGCGCTAGCGAGCGCACCCCAATCACAGCATTGATTAACGCCAGGGTAAAGCCAGGCGAGACATGGGTTCAATACGCAATACGATGGCAGAATCTGTGGTCGAAATGCGAACAGCGCATCGAAGAAGCGCCGGCGGTGGGTATGTTCGTAGGCACTCTTGATCCGCAGGCGACCATCTCCCAGTTCATGATGTTTTTCAAGACGACTACTTTCCAGGCCTTGATTGACAAGCTGACCTAAATGGACTAGATGGGTCATAGACCATCTTCCTCGAAAGCAGAGCCTCGGAACGAGAAGGGAAAGGGGAAAGCGACTGTCGTTCCCAATGCTCAACAGCAGCCCAGTGGTCTGAGACCAGTTGATCGCCAAAATGATAGAATTCGATCTTTTGGAGATAAAATGAGATGCCCTTACTCGTTCCCTCGAGACAAGACGAAGAGATTATTCGAGCTAGCACTGCGCAACAGGCTCATCACTCTGCCGGAGCCAAGACGCCCAGCGCAACCAGGCGACATTAGCAATCCTAACTATTGCCATTATCACCGAATGTTGGGCCATCCGATCGAAGATTGTTACATCTTCAAAACCTGGATAGAAGATCAGTACCAACAGGGCAAATACATATTATCCGAGAATTGGAAGGTAAACCCGCCTCAGCCGCACGCTCTCAAAAAGGCGGACACACCAGGGGCATCATGCTCTTTTGTAGAGGAAGCTCCATGGGAGATCGTTCTTTCAGCCAAGACGAAAAGAATGCTGAAGGATCTCTAAACATGCCCGGCGATCAGGTGGAAAAATCCACTGGAACCCGAGATCATCGAGGGAATGCTGAAACCGCGCCCAACTCCAAAAATTGGTGGTGATAGCCAAAGCACTCACACCCAGCCGTCAAAGTCTTCGAAGAAGAAGAAGAAGACCAAAAAGCCCATGAAGCCTGGTGACAAGCGCACGGATCTGCAACAACAGATTGACACGCTGGAAGAGTATAACCAGAAGGCGCGGACTCCAGTCACACTCCAAGAATTTCTCATTCACGTCCTTGAGGATGGAGATGATGGAGAAGACTCGTCGGATGAATTTGAAGATTACGTAGCAAGTTGCCATGTGATCTCTCACTCGTAGATAAACGATGAAGAAGCTCTTTACACAGAGAAACTGGGGGCAGGTCCTGAGCCGGAACTTCTAGTGCCATCAGACGAAATGATTGATGCATTCCTGAACGAAGCTCTTCTTAAAAGCAATGTTGCTCGAGAACGTGAGATGTCCATATTTAAAAAGGCCAAACGCCGGCGACTGGACGAAAGGGTTGAAACACTCTCACCAGATCGAAGTACATCCACCGCAAATAAAAGCAGGCTCAAGATGAGGAAGAGGTTCGCCAAAGCCATATCAATGGGAATGAAACTGCCACCTTCCGAAGGAAACATTCTTGGTGAAGCGGAAACACACCCTAGCTACTGCTCATATCATCGAAAGATTGCGCACCCCACCGAAGAGTGCAACGCTTTTAAAAAATGGTGGTAGGTATATGTTTCCCACGGACAACATTTAAAGCGGATGAAACACAAAACTCGTCGAGAGCGAAGAAATACGACCGAGGAGTACAAAAGAACTGCCGGCAACTGCCACATGGTTGACTATGGGGGATCGCAAGTTTTCACCTTTGGGAACGATTCTGATGAAGAAATAGCTATTGGCCCTCTCTTCAAAGAATCCACCTCGGGAAAAGAGGAAGAACCGAAGAACTGCGAGAACATTCAGCTGCGCAATCGTACGCTGCCAGAAAAGAATCTTGGGCACTCGAACAGAGGGTCAAATAGAAAAGACAAGGGGAAAGAAAAGGTCCCTGAGGATATCATCCTTGATGACCAAACCGTCGAAAGGCTGACAGCCAAGGACCCGCCAAAGAAAAGTAAGATGGACTACAACGTTCTGGCACACTTGAGAAAATTACCTTCGCAGTTAAGCATTCTCGACGCCCTTCTGCTATCCAAAGAGGCGAGAGATTCATTGATCAAGGCACTACAAGAACCAGAGCAATTCCAAGCCTTCCTTGCCGAAGAAAAGATGAAGGACGAGCTGGAAGAAGTGCACACAGCCGATATCACCTTCGGGGATGAAGATCTCCTCCTTGGGACATGCGAGCACAACCGTCCCCTATATGTCTCCGGATACTTTCATGACATCAAGATAGGTAAAATCCTGGTCGACAATGGGTCCTCCGTCAATCTCCTTAACGTTAGAGTGTTAAAGGAAATCTACATGAGCGTTCAATATCTCGCTCGCGATAAAATCACCATCTCCGGATTTGACTCCCAGTCATCACGGATGCTTGGGTCTGTAATATTGACACTACGCTTTGGGCTGCTTGTCACGGACATTAAGTTTCACGTTATTGACGCTAAGACCTGCTACAATGCTTTGCTCAGCCGGCCCTGATTACACGAGTACAGCATCATCCCTTCTACACAACATCAGTGTATGAAGTATTTCAAAGATGGTCTCGAGTACACTGTGACAGGGGAATTAAACCCGTTCTCCGTGAACGAAGTCCGAAACTACGAAGATGCAAAATACTTCCTGCCAGATTTCGAGGACATAGAAAGATGTCGCAAACTGGAGGATAAGAACAAAGCTATCACCACTATTCCGGTCTTCGGGAGTGATATCGAGGAGAAAGAAGAAATAGTTTATTTAGGTCCGCCCCAGTGCAACAAGCCGGGACCGTCCGCTCCTATGTTGATCTTCGGCAGCGACTCAGAAGATGGGGTCAATACCGTATTCTCTGCTCGGCCATCAATACAAGCCTTCGCTGATGAAGATCAAAGTTTGCAAGTTGCCATGGTTCCGCCAAAGCATCATAAAGAGCTAGACGCGCTTGATACCTACAGTGTGGAAGAACTGCAGATATTCTACGTCCCTCCCAGGCGAAAAGGTGAAAAGGCGATCCTATTCTACCGATCCGGGGAAACCAAAGTGGAGAAAGAAATCTGGCATGGCACGGATTCTACACTTGACAGGCTTCAGCCCATCCGTTTACCCAGATATTACACAGATGGACTAAAGAGACTCTTGAGACGCCAAGGTGTACCCCTTAAGCAAACTGCTCGACAAGCACGGTTCTATAACAGGATCTGGAATGTTCCCGGAACTCAACGAAAGTTGCCCAACGGGAGAATGGAAACGATTGGGCTTGGATATGTTCGATCCAAGAAACGGGAGCTGTTCCGCGACTGCTACGTCATACATGACTTTGATGAAGAAGGGGATGCTCTGTGGGAAGATGCTAACCCTAAAACAGAACGAGCTCCCGCCGTAAAAATGCCCAGTCCGTCGTTCGAAGAACAAATGGACAAGCTTATAAGGGAAGCAGGTCAAAAGGTTCGAGACGACTATAATCGCGAAATGGCCATCTACGAGAAAGCCAGGATGCAACGCCTCTCTCAATAGGCTGTGAAAAGTGAAAATGCTCCTCCTTACCAACCCGTTGTACAAAAGGCCCGACGCAGAGGCAGAAACAAACCAAAGAGCGGGAAAGGCGTTGGATAGCGACAAAGCGGGACCAAGAAGCCACGCAATCGGGAGTCGAGCAATTCAGATTCGTCTCTTATAAAGTAGATGGGGCGAGCATACTCTTTTCCGCAGGATAAAACACGGAGGATACTTCATCTTGCCATAAAATATCAGATGATGACACTCCCGGAGTCCAAGCACCCCGAGCAAGCAGGCGAAGTCTCTCACCCGGGCAATAGGACATCCTCTTGAAGACTGCTTCACATTCAAAGACTGGGTAGAAGACCAGTATCATCTCGGCAGGTTCGCTCTATCCAGCAGTTGGAGGGTAACCCCGCCGCAGAAGCATGAACCAAAAGCCGCGCATACAGCGAGAGCAGAACCAGATCAACATCGATCTTGGAAGCGATCTCGTACTTGCCATATAATAACGCTATTAGAAGAAGAACCCGAGAATGTGGATGATCTTCCCTGGTGCTTCGAAAACGATGATGACGAGGTGATCTCAGAGTTTCCACCGGCACCAAAAGAGCTGGAAGATGGGATACATACTACTGCAGATGACCTCAGAAAAGTCGACTTGGGGACGGCAAACTACCCACGGCCGACGCTTGTCAGTGAACTATTGTCTGAAGAAAGGGTGGCTACGCTAAAAGACGTGCTCATGCAGCATAGAGATTGCTTCGCATGGAACTATTCCGAGATGCCAGGACTAGATCCAGAGATTGCTGTACACAAATTGGCGATATCCCCGGACGTCAAGCCGATCAAACAGGCACCGAGAAGAATGCATCTCGAGCTTGAGATGAGCATCAACGCCGAGGTCAAAAAGCTAATCGACTCTGTCTTCATCCAGAAGGTCCAATATCCTGACTGGATCGCCAACATCGTCCCAGTGATGAAGAAAAATGGGACGGTGCGCATATGTATGGACTTTCGGGATCTCAATAACGCTTGCCCGAAGGACGACTTCCCAGTACCAGTCACTGAGATGATGATAGATAACACATCCACTCATGAAGTTTTCTCCTTCATGGACGGCTCGTCAGGATACAATCAGATAAAGATGCATCCCGAGGACCAGAAGCACACCGCTTTCCGGACCCCTTTGGGCATATTCTGCTACAAGGTGATGTCCTTCGGTCTAAAGAACGCCGGTGCCACCTATCAGAGGGCCATGACGAAGATCTTCAATGACCTCATACATGAAATCGTCGAATGTTATATCGACGACCTCGTAGTTAAAAGCAAATCATACGAGGAACATCTAGAGCATCTGAAGATCGTATTTCAACGCCTTCGACAATACAACTTGAAGATGAACCCTCTCAAATGCGCGTTCGGAGTTTCCTCGGGCAAATTCCAAGGATTCATCGTCCGACACCGAGGCATCGAGATAGATCCTTCAAAGATCAAGGCGATTATGGAAATGCCTGCGCCAAAGACTCTCAAGCAATTGCGGTCTCTCCAAGGGAAGCTCGCGTATATCCGGCGATTTATAGCCAATCTCTTCGGAAAGTGCCGCCCCTACAGCCACTTAATGAAGAAGGGAACTCCGTTCATCTGGGATCACAAATGCCAAAGCGCACTGGATGAAATCAAGCAATACTTGCAGAATCTGCCAGTACTGGCCGCTCCCGTTAAAGGAAAACCTCTCGTCCTATATACGACAGCCCTCGAAGGTTCCTTAGGCGCGCTATGGGCACAAGAGAATGACCAAGGGAAAGAAAGAGCTTTCTACTATTTGAGTCGAGTTCTCCTGGGGGCAGAAAGCAATTACTCTCCCATTGAAAAACACTGACTGGCGTTGATCTTCGCGATAACGAAGCTCAGACACTATGCATTGGTACATGAGGTCCATCTCATATCAAAAGTGGTTCCTCTCAAATATTTGATGTCGAAGGCTATATTAACAGGACGGCTCGCTAAATGGGCCCTGCTCTTGATGGAGTTCTCAATAACTTATCGTCCCCTCAAGGCAGTGAAGGGCCAGGCCATCGCCGACTTCCTCGCTGAGCATCCGATACCTGCCGATTATCCTTTGAACTGTGAATTGCCAGACGAACATGCGTTTGACACGATCGACGGGGGTGATACCCAGTGGGAAGTCTATTTTGATGGAGCATCTTCCATGAAGAAGCGCAAACAAAGCACCCCTATAATCAAATCAGGGGGAGGCCTCATCTTCGTGACTCCACAAGGAGGGATAATGCGCTTTGCCTTCTCCTTAACAGAGCCGAGGACGAACAACGAAGCTGAATACGAAGCTTTGATAGCAGGTCTCGAGATCGCTATCGACATGGGAATTGAAAACCTTCTCATATACAGAGACTCCCAACTAGTCATTAGTCAAGTAAACGGCGACTATCAAACGTGCAAGCCAGAGCTGGTAAAGTACGGCGAGAGAGTGCAGAAATTACTGACTCAAATTCCCTCCTACACGCTGGAAAGTATACCGCGTGCGGAAAATAGCAAGGAGGATGCACTAGCCAAGCTCGCTAAAGAATTGGCCGACGAGAACCTCGATGACGTGAGGATCGTTGTGCAAAGCCGTCGGGTTCTTGCACCGGCAGAAATATCTCCGGAGTCGTCCGAAGAAAAGGGAGGAACCGAGCAAACGGCTCTACAAATAAAAGACCAGGAAAAGGCTAAGGATTGGAGGGAATTCTTTATAGACTACTTCAATCCCGTCGAACACCTGATGATGCGTCCTCGAAACATCAGCTTATGAAACGAGCTCTGTCTTTTGCTTTCGTCAATGATACTCTGTATAAGAGATCATTTGATTCTCTGTGGTTAAGATGCCTGGGACCAGATGAGGCAAGGAAAGTCGTCCAAGAAACTCACGACGGACTCTGCGGTTCTCACCAAGCCAGGCCGAAGATGAAGCTGAAGATCAAAAGGATGGGCTACTATTGGCCTACGATGATCCAAGACTGCCTCGAATACGCGAAGCAATGCCACTCGTGTCAGATTCACGGAGATTTTATCCATCAGCATCCGAATCCGCTACATCCGACAGTGGCTAGCTGGCCGTTCGAAATGTGGAGAACTGACATAATCGGCCCCATCGAACCTGCATCAGCCAGAGGACATCGATTCATTTTGGCGACAACTGATTACTTCTCCAAATGGGCAGATGCAGTACCGCTGAGGGAAGTGAAGATGGAGAATATCCTCCATTTCTTCAAGACACACGTCATTTATCGGCTCGGTACTCTGCGACGGATTATCTCCGATAACGGGCCAGCCTATAGAACGACAAGATCAGCCGCTTCACACAACAGCATAATATAGACTGGAGATACTCTTCGGTCTATAATCCCCGAGCTAACGGTCTAGCTGAGGCTTTCAACAAGACCTTGACAAAGATCGTGAAAAAGACGGTGTCTCGAAATAAGAAGGACTGGCATGAAGCTCTCTTGACGTATCGAACTACGTTCAAAATGGCCATGAACACAACGCCGTACGCTTTGGTATTCGGTACAGAAGCGGTACTCCCCCTCGAGATAGAGTTACCCTCTTTACGAGTGGCAGTTCATATGAGCTAACGAACGAAGAGAATGCTCACCTTCGGCTTGAGGAGCTCGATGCCCTTGATGAAACCCGGCTCATAGCGCAACAAAATCTGGAGGCTTATAAACCAAAGATGACACGTTCATATGAGAGATTGACTAGGCTGAGAACATTCCGCCAAGGCGAACTAGTGCTAGTGGTCAAAAGACCTATGATCCCCAATCGCGCCAAGCGGGTAAAATACAAGCCGAATTATGAAGGCCCGTATATCATAGATAAAGTCTACCAGGGTGGAGCTTACCTACTCATGGACATGCATGGTGAAAGACCTTTCAGGCCAATAAACGGTCGCTTCCTGAAAAAGTACTACGCCTGACGAGTCATGGCCTAGGTCAATGATAGATGACGACGACTATGTCCGCTCGCTATCTTCCTAAGCCCAAACTCTATAAATAGTAGCCGCCTAACGGACCGAAACGTCCTTAAACTAACAACGGACTGAAACGTCCTTAAACTAACGATGGACGACTATGTCCTAGAAATAGCTGTTGACCGAGACGTCGATAAACTACTGTAGACTGCAGCATCCCAAGGCTGACACAAAAAAGAGAAAAGAATACAAAAAGAAGAAGAAGAAAGAAAAAGAAAACAGTATGTCCATAAGCGAAATGGGCACGGATGAAAACCTGAGAGGGCTCCGTGAGTAAAAACAGCAGGGTTACCGGCGAGTTTTGTAAAAACCCGAAAGGGCGTAATCACGTTAAAAGACACTTGCAAGGTCCTCTCGACCTTGTGAGAAGAAACCACCTGTGTGAGATCCTTACGACTCATAAGGGAGCAACACACTTAGGGATCCCCACGACTCCTAAGGAGAAATTACACTTACGAGATCCTCACGACTCGTAAGGAGAATCCTCTTATGAGACCCTCACGGCTCATAAGATTCAAAAGTCTTAAGCTACAGGGATCTGAACCCGTTCTTAAGCGGCCACCACAACCTCCAATGCTGCCCTACAAGCGGCTCAATGTCGGCCCTTGTATACAATCCACGGGCGCGAATAAACATTTCCCTAACAAAGCCCCATCCGTGACTAGGGATATGTTTACACAATGAGCAGCCCTTGTAAGTCCTCTCGACTTAAAAGGAGAAAATACACTTGTAAGATCCTTACGACTTACGAGAAGCCATACACTTAGGATTCCTCACGATTCCTAAGGAGGAAACGCACCTACGAGATCCTTACGACTCGCAGGGAAAAATACCTTTATGAGACCCTTACGGCTCATGAAGTCAAAAGCCTTAGTCGACAGGATCCTAACCCTATTCGCTAAGACACTTTTGTTCGACATCGACAGAGGAAAATGATGATTCACTCCTGGCAATATTCCAGTTGTAGCGGTGCTGATGCCGAAATCGGTGTCTAACTCCAAGCTTGCAGCAAAGAAACTAGCGAGCCACACATGCATACGAAATAGCCGAAATGATGGGGCAACTTGCAACAAAATCAGCAAGTAAAAATGTATGCATGCAAAATAGTCGAAATGATTGGGGAACTCGCAATAAAAAGCAGCGAGTAAAAATAAAATAAATAGCCGAAATTATTGGGCACCGCGAAAAATAGCCGAAATGATTGGGCAATCGCGACCTTCGCGATATAAAAGCTAAAATGATAGAGCACCGCGGAAAGAAATAAAGAAAAATGAAATTTATGCCCTACAGGTGATATCCCATCAATCCCTGTACACAATCCAGGGGCGCAAACAAAGAAGAAATCACACCTTCCCTCCCCAGGCTCCATCAGAAAACGAAGCCAAATCTCGACGGTTCAGGGATAGCCTAGAGATCATCAACAGCGTTTCTTCCCATACCAGCAGGATTCAGACGCTGCAATCAACCCTGGAGCTACAGCAAAGCCCCTACTCCAAATCTCGATGGTTCACAGACAGCCTGGAGACCACTTCGATATTCGTCTCATTACAACAGACGCTACGTCAGCAAATGACCCCGTCGCGGAAGTACGTCATCCAAATGACCCCGTCGCGGAAATACGTCGGCAAATGACCCCGTCGTGGAAACACGTCATCCAAATAACCCCGTCGCGGAAATACGTCAGCAAATGACCCCGTTGCGGAAATACGTCATCCAATGACCCTGTCTCGGAAATACGTCAGCAAATGACCCCGTCTCGGAAATACGTCAGTAAATGACCCCGTCGCGGAAACACGTCATCCACATGACCCCGTCGCGGAAACACGTCATCCACATGACCCCGTCGCGGAAATACGTCATCTACATGACCCCGTCACGGAAATACGTCAGCAAATGACCCCGTCGCGGAAGTACGTCATCCAAATGACCCCGTCGCGGAAATACGTCATCAAATGACCCCGTCGCGGAAACACGTCATCCAAATGACCCCGTCGCGGAAACACGTCATCCAAATGACCCTGTCGGGGAAATACGTTAGCAAATGACCCCGTCGCGGAAATACGTCATCCAATGACCCCGTCTCGGAAATACGTCAGCAAATGACCCTGTCTCGGAAATACGTCAGCAAATGACCCCGTCGCGGAAATACGTCATCCATATGACCCCGTCGCGGAAATACGTCATCCACATGAACCCGTCGCAGAAACACATCATCCACATGACCCCGTCGCGGAAATACGTCATCTACATGACCCCGTCTCGGAAAAACATCACCCAAATAACCCCATCGCGGAAATACGTCATCCACATGACCCCGTCGCGGGAACACGTCATCCAATGACCCCGTCGCGGAAACACGTCATCCAAATGACCCCGTTGTGGAAATACGTCATCCAATGACCCCGTCTCGGAAATACGTCAGCAAATGACCCCGTCGCGGAAATACGTCATCCAAATGACCCCGTCTCGGAAATACGTCATCCACATGACCCCGTCTCGAAAATACGTCATCCATATGACCCCGTCGCGGAAACACGTCATCCAAATGACCCCGTCGCGGAAATACGTCAGCAAGTGACCCCGTCGCGGAAACACGTCATCCAAATGACCCCATCGCGGAAATACGTCATCCACATGACCCCGTCTCGGAAACACGTCATCCAAATGACCCCGTCGCGGAAATACGTCAGCAAGTGACCCCGTCGCGGAAACACGTCATCCAAATAACCCCATCGCGGAAACACGTCATCCAAATGACCCCGTCGCGGAAACACGTCATCCAAATGACCCCGTCGCGGAAATACATCATCCACATGACCCCGTCGCGGAAACACGTCATCCAAATGACCCCGTTGCGGAAATACGTCAGCAAGTGACCCCGTCTCGGAAATACGTCATCCACATGACCCTGTCGCGGAAACACGTCATCCAGTGACCCCGTCTCGGAAATACGTCAGCAAATGACCCCGTCGCGGAAACACGTCATCCACATGACCCCGTCGCGGAAACACGTCATCCACATGACCCCGTCACGGAAATACGTCATCCACATGACCCCGTTGTAGAAATACGTCATCTACATGACCCCGTCGCGGAAACACGTCATCCACATGACCCCGTTGCGGAAATACGTCATCTACATGACCCGCCTCAGAAATACGTCATCCAACGACTCCGTGGAACACGGCCGAAGTTAACCTTGACCCCGTAGGAAACGCCCGGAGCAACTTCTAACGCCGTGAAATGCGGATAATGTCAATCTCATTAAACACTTACGGGTCCTCTCGACTCGTAAGGAAGAAAACTCTCTTGTAAGATCCTTACGACTTATAAGGGAAAACGCACTGAGGAATCCTCATGATTCCTAAGGAGAAAATACACCTATGAGATCCTCTCGACTCGTAGGGAGAAAAGTCTTTATGAGACCCTCACAGCTCATGAAGTTGAAAAGTCTTAGGTAGCAAATCTGAACCTACTTCCTAAGCCATCACTACCCCTCGAAGAAGTCAAAACAAGATGCTCACTCTGTCATCTGCAGGCTACGCTTACTAAAGTGACATGCTGATAACAAAGGAAAGAAGAAAGCAAAGAGATGACACAAGACATTACGAAAGAAATATATCTTTTATTCATGAATTCAATTGGGTACAAAATACATCATATGAAAGAACAAAAAAAATGGATACATTTTATTCAAAAAATTACAAATGGTACAAAAAACGATTATTGAGAGGGAAGCGCTTTCAATAGTCCGATCAGCCGCTCGCTCACTTCCCTCAGCCCCTTTTCTTGATCAGCTGCCGCGGCCAACTCTGCTTCGACTTGGGCTCGTTGCTGCAAGTAGGACGGAAGTTGCTTTTCGACGGCCCGCTGAGCTGCCCCACGATTCTGTGCATCCCGCTCGACGATGTCGAGCTTCTGCCTCAGTGTTAGCCCGTCAGAGATGCATCGCAGAAGGCCTTCAAAGATAACTTTCAACTGTTGAGCATTTGCATCAACCTGAGCGTGCAGCCGGGCAGACTCGCTTGAAGTCTCTTCGCACTCCTTACGTTTTAAGGCCGCCTCTTGTTCAAGATGACGGAAGTAGGCAGTGCTCTGCTCGACCCATGCAGCCCGCTGGGTGTTCACAACCAGGACCTTTGGAGCAGGGCGTCCGACCTCGAGCTCATGCAAGCAAGCCTTAATTTCCCTGCAGATTAACCCAAGATTCAACGACGCCCTCACTATGAAAGTTCACGAGCGTTGCCAGCATAGGATTAAGCTCCGCGGAAAAATCCACAGCGAATGTGGGAGTCTCCACGTCAAGCTCCTCAATGTAGTCGCTCAACATGCGCAGACTATTCACAGCGCCTTTGGAAGATGAACGTCGAGAAAAGGGGCCTGCAAGCATCACGATTCAAGATTCGAATGGAGATGAAGTTGATATCACCGCTGCAAAACAAATCACAGTCAAATAACGGTTCAAGAAATAGAGGAGGTCCATGAATAATGGAGTTTACTATACCGGCCGCAGCAGGTGGCAAGGCCGGGAGTACCAGTGGCGCAACTGTTCTTTCGTCTCCTCCTTCGATCTGTAATGCTGCAATCAAAACAAAGAAGAATTAGAAATGATTTGACTGCCGGTAAAAGAAGAGACATTAGCTGAAGCCTGTACTCACCAGCGCCACTAGATGAGGCAATCTCTGACTGGAAAGAGAAATGTGGGTGTAGCACCCGATATAGGTGATCAAAAAGGACTCCTGCAAGGACGCAGTAATGCAATGTCAGTACATAAATTATACAGCCTGTAATGAAACTAAGGGGTCACAAATCTGCACCTTCCAGCATTTGAGATGGTATGAGAGAAGGTAGAGGAGCGGTCACCGTTAAAGCAGCAACTGGAGATGCTTCCTCGGGTGGCACAACCCCGACGCTCATCACACCTGCATTAGAAATAAGAAAAACGTTGTCAAAAAGAAGTTAAAAGGGATTGCAGAATAAAGGGGAAAGTAATGACCCAAAATCTACTTGGTGAGTCGCCGGTCGAGACCGCGACAAGGGCGTCACTGGAGGCAGCAAATGCCCCACTCTCCTCCATCGGAATGGTCTCGCTACCCGTAGCCTCATCTCCCGATTCCACGAGAATCGTCGTAACACTCGCAGCACCCGGCAAAGGCAAGGAGCCGCAAGGGGAAAGAGCGACGATTGGAGCAGTACCCGACTCTTGAGAAAGAGTGGCTACCTCGGGCTCGGCAACTGTAGCCATCTCACCCACCATTACCTCGGGCTCGGCAGTTGTAGCCATCTCACCTACCGCTACCTCGGGTTCGGCGATCGTGGCTGTCTCACCTGCCGCTACCTCAAGCTCGGCGGTGGCCTCCACTTCTTCGGCAAGACTCGGCCCTGCAAAATAGGATATATAAGAACCTGAAAGTTAAAACTTTGACAAAAGAACCCAATATCGCGTTACCTTGAGTCGGTTTTCCGATTGCTTCCCGAGCCGCACGTGTTGCCTGTCTGTGGGCGGTGGACAAGGCAGCCGGAGCATCCTCTGAAGGAGTAGGGGCAGGGGCAACAGTGCTGGAACCCGCACCCGCATCCAAGGCGGCGGTACGCTCCCTTACCGTGTGCATCCTACGTTTCCTCTCCTCCCGGGCCGTGATGGCAGATCTTCTAAAGAGCTCCTTCAAAAAGACATCCTCGTCCACGCCAATAGTTACCTCTGGAGCCGTTATGGCATCCGTCATCGGTTGCTTAAGTGAAGCTTCTTTCGGCAATACCAGCGGAACTGAGATAGACGACCCGGGAAGCGTCTCCGCACCGCCCTGTGAAGTCGGTGTCACGCTTGGAATAACCTGAGTAAAGGTAGTTCCTGTGATAAGAAGAAAGAGAAGGGTCATATTACCCATAAGAAACGGGAGTGGAGACACGGTGAACCGAAATGTACCGATGCCTAAGGATGCTCGAAGTCTTTTCTCTTCCTCAAAAGTCTTGAGAGAAGCTGCGAGAGCTTCTTTGGTGGAAATGCCTGTTAAAGAAGGAAAAGTGTCAGTCAAAACATGATGATAGAAATATGATGCAATGATGAAAAATACAGCTAATGGTTACCTGATTGCGTGAGGATGGCCAGTCCCGCTTCGTGGCTTGCCAATTGCTCAGAAGCTGCAATGGCAGCCGCCAGATCAGTATCATCTGGCGGCATGAATAGACCCTCGTTTGTCCCTTACTCGCTCGTGCCCTCGCCATAAGGAGCGTGAGGCTCCTGACCGAGTACAACGTTGTTCCCTGAGTAAAAATCAGGAAAAAGCTTCAGAAGAGGCATCACGTGCTCACACGTGACCAGCGGTCACGTGTTGGCACGTGATGGTTAAGCAGCGGCAGAGAACAGAGCGCAGAAGAAGAGTCCCTTCAGGGGGTCACGTGCTCGCACGTGACCAAAGGTCACGTGGCCGCACGCGACCAAAGGTCACGTGGCCGCACGTGACTGGCTTTAAAAGCCCTGCTTTTTAACAGAATTAAATTCTGAGGAGAGATCATTCAAATCTTTCTAAAATGGAGAAGAATTATATGAAACCGTTGGATTAAAAAATCCGAGGGTGATTAAATATCACCAATTTATGGAAAAATCTTGGACATGGAAAGATTTCCCCCTAAATCTAAACGAAATAACAAAAGAATATCTTTGAATTTAAAATCCAATGGTGAATAAAATTCACCTAATAATTTAAAGGCCCGGATCAATGATAAAAATAAATCAAATCTCACAATAAACAAATGAAATCTTTCAATGAAGGATTCTCTAAACAGATTGATTCTTTTCCTTCTCCTATAAATAGGTGCTAAGGGAGAGAATTAAAAAAAAGGAAGAAGAGAAAAAAACAGAGAGAGAGATATAGAGCCTTGGAATCTTGAAAATTCAGAAGGAAGAATTTGATTATCTGCAAAGAAAAAACCCTAGGTAAGAAAAGAGAGGCTTCAAAAAGAGAATTTAATTCTCAAAAGAGTTTAACTCTTCTAAAAAGAAAAGAACTTAGTTCTTTCTCTGGTTGAAGATCTGCAAAGTGCACATCTCCCCATAAATTGAGAATTTAATTCTCATTGGGTTGAGATCCTGCCATGCAGATCTAAAACATAGAGAAGAAATTGAGTTTTGAGAATTTAATTCTCACAAAATTAAAGGAATTTAATTCCTTTGAGATAAAATTAGGGTTTAACCAAATAGAAATTTAATTCCTTCAAAATGGACAGAACTAGGGTTTAACCCTAATTGAGAACTTAATTCTCTCAACCTCACAGGAATTTAATTCCCTTAAAAAAGAAATTAGGGTTTCACCCTATTCCAGAATTTAATTCTTTACATATATGAGGAATTTAATTCCTATAGAAAAGAAATTAGGGTTTAACCCTATCAAAGAATATAATTCTTCAAAATGTAGGAATTTAATTCCTTTAAAGTTATTACTAGGGTTTAACCCTATGAAGAATTTAATTCTTAAAAGATGAACAGATCTTTAAAAAAGCAAAGAAACAGGGTCACGTGCTACCACATGACCCCTGCAAAGATCCACAAAAAGAACTTTGAGGCAACGCCTCACGTGCCCCACGTGACCCCTGAAGCACATAAGGAAAAACCAAAAGAAAAGAAGCTCTAGGGCGCCCTCACGTGTCACCACGTGACCCCTAATGAGCATTCTAATAGACCAGAGCATGAGCCCCCATCACGTGCCCACACTTGATGGCCGTCAGAATAAAAAGTGTTAAGCACTTATCTGTAGAACAAAATGAAGGGGATCTGGACCCACCTTTTGGATGCCATCACGTGCTCCCACGTGATCTCCTCTCTGTTAATGTTTAACACCAAAATGATAACTTGGTTGCCAGTATTTAACACTGTTATTTATTAGTGTTTAACACTGATTTGAGAATCACAATTTCTAGTGTTTAACACTAATCTGATAATCTTATCTCCAGTGTTCAACACTGTTGGTTTTTAGTGTTTAACACTAACTTTAGCCCAATTGGCTAATTTTCTAGAGGCAAAGCCTCTCCCTCAATTGAATCTCAAAATTGAAGAATTCAAAGATGAAACAATGTGGACTAAAAAAACAGACAAATGTCAGATAGTCCAATGAAGGGTCAAACTTAGTTGGACTTAGCCCAAGTTGGCCATAAGTCCTCAATTCAGACCTAACTGAGCCAATGGGCTCATAATATAATTAATTGGTCTTGATTCCAAATTGGGCCAAAGATCATTTAATCTACCTTGGTTCAAGGGTACATCTCTTCACTCATTTGATACTTGTCATTGTAATTCCTCAACGTTTTCAAAGAGGTGATGGGTCCCGACAACCACACATTGATACGGACTGTGGGGTCCTTAAACTCATAGACTATGATGTCCTTAACCTTGACCGGAATGTCTTAAAACTAACAATGGACTATGATGTCCTTAACCTTGACCGGAATGTCTTAAAACTAACAACGTACTATGAGGTCCTTAACCTTGACCGTGATGTTTTAAAACTAACGCCGGACTGTGGAGTCCTTAAATCCTCGGACTATGATGTCCTAAACCTTGACCGGGATGTCTTAAAACTAACAACGGACTATGATGTCCTTAACCTTGACCGCGATGTCTTAAAACTAACGATGGACTGTGGAGTCCTTAAACCCATGGACTATGATGTCCTTAACCTTGACCGCAATGTCTTAAAACTAACATTGGACCGCAATATCCTTAAACTACCTATCGACCGCAATGTCACTAAACTAAACAACCGGGCCCACCAATTACTCTCTTGTTGGATCTAAACGATCCCGTTAAGTTGATCTTAGTCTAGAACTAGACTAACGTATCCTTAACAAACGTTTAAGCTGATCGTAGTCTCAAATGAGGCTAACGTATCCTTAAACCCAAACCCCCAAACCCAAATCTAAGATTATACGGATTTGGACTAGTCCATGCCCTATGGGCGACAACATAACTCAGTCTCCGTATACAATCCACGGGCAACCAAACACAAAACAAACACACACGACACGAAGTGACCATCTGGAGAAGGAGAAAGTTGTTACCGCAATGCGGTAGCGTAATTAACTGCAGGGGCTTGCGCCTGTAGGGAAGATCGTCCCCACAATCAAAAACCCCTCAAGCGAGGGGGAATCTGACGAAGTCTGCTACATCGGACGCATCTATTTAAACCTTCGATATACGGTGCCATAAATCAACTTGGCATCTTCGGAGAGGTGGACGGATAGCACCAATTAGCATCTGCCCCGAATCTCAGGCAAGACGTCCCTGCGTCGCGCCGTCTTTCGGAGGGGAACAGATTATGGCACGCCCGGTGGGACCCCTTCCTCTTTCCACTCTACACTTCGTGTGTCGTGTTCGTGAACAAATCGCGATTTGCTGTAATTGCCTGTAGATTCAAGGTACTTAGATTTGGTGTCTTGCTCCATGCAGAAAACAGAAGATCAATGGCTTCAAACTGCACTACCTGCAACTGCAACTCTCGCTCCGTCCCTACTGGGGGGTGACTTATGGGCCCCAAGCGGCCTCCCTTTTCAAGATGCCAGTGGAGCAGGTAACTCAAGCCACCGCTGGACTATTCTTCGGGACCATACTCCCACCGATGAGCTTCAATGCCCCAATGACGTTGCAAGAAGCCCCAAAGAAGTCGGTCTTTGATCGACTTACAACTACCGCGGCCCCTCTCAACGGGTCGCCCAAGTCCAACGCCTCCGTCTTCAGCAAACTGGGTCAAAGCTCAAACGGGCCCATGAAGAAGCCTGCAATACCAGAGGGCATTATCCCGAAGCGGATATCCATCCCTGCTCCCGTTCCAGGAGAAATCACCAAAGTTGCTTCCTCTACTCGGAAGTCTGCTTTTGATAGGTTGGCCATCCCCATTCAACGGACGTCGGTCTTTAAAAGGCTGATACCAGCAAATTCTAACCAACACAGGGGGCATGAGGAGGTCACCCCTACGAATAAACCAACTCTAATCGCACGACATGCTCGCCGTCGTCACTGGCACCAGATAAGGAAAGCTGGGGGCAACTCCCCCTCTAAGATAACTCCGCCAGCTCCGATAGTGGAAATCAATACCGTTGTTCCAACCGAGAACAGTTTTGAATTGCTCAACAAGGTGCGCAGAAACTCTCCTATTGCAATGCTGAAGAGAACTCCTTCACCTGTGAAGAATGCTACAGAGAAGATGCCAGAGCAATCTCCTCAGCGGCTATCCTCTAAAATTTACAAGGACTGGCGTCAAGTCCAAGATTCCGTGATGGATCAAGACTATCTCCGCCGACAGAAAAAGATGAAGGTTCAGCAGGAGAAGGACTACTCAAAGCCATAAAAAGTGACAGCTGGCTGGGTGCCCACTGCAACGGCTTCCTCAACATCAATCACTCAAAAGAAAAGGAGGCCTCAAAAAGCCCCCGTGAACATAGAAAACCGTAAAAGCGCTGAGCACAAACGCCCCAAGTCTGGGGGCATGGTGGTGCACACTGTTTATATGGCTGCCAGAAAGGAGGAAAGTCGTACATCTACAGGTCATCAACCGCTCACGCGATCGGTGACTAAAGCTCAGGAGCAGCAGCAGAAGCTCCAAGAAATGATGAATGTGATGGCCGCACTCACTGGGCCAAAAGAAAGCCCCGAAGCATCCTCGGATCAACGCCAGGAGCAGGAAACTGACGCTGAATTCCTTCGCAGGATACTGGAAAAGAAGGATAAAGAGGCTGCGGAACAAGCAGCCAATATAAAGTGAATGGCCGTTCTGTTCCAGGACATGGTGGGTATGATGATCCAACAAGATCCTCCTGCTGAAGATCCTCCGATCGTCCTTGAAGATGACAGGGGAGAAACGTCAAATCCTCCACCGGCTCTGTCAACAGCCAAGGAGGAGACAATCTCCAAAGCTGACTTGGACGAATATATAGCTCAGTAGATACGGGTTCACCAGGTGACTGAGGCAGCCGGTCAAGTTGTCAGAACAGGGCGACCATATCCGAGCTGGTATGATCAGATCAAGTACCTGCCGGGCTATACAATACCGAAATTCCATGTCTATAAGGGGACGGGCAATCCCCACCAGCATGTTGCCCAGTTCAGGGCGCTTTTTAGCAACACTGGCGGCGACGATAAGCTCTTGCTTCGCCAATTCGTCGGCAGCTTGTCAGAAACAGCGTTCGAATGGTATTCTGAACTCCCGAACGATTCCGTCAAGACGTTCGCTGAAATGGAGTTGCTATTCACTCAGCGATTCGCGAGCGCCAGCGAACGCACCTTGATAACGGCGTTGATTAATGCCAAGGTGAGACCAGGCGAGACATGGGTCCAGTACGCTATACGCTGGCGAAACTTGTGGTCAAAATGCGAACAACGCATTGAGGAAGCGCCCGCGGTAGGCATGTTCGTGGGTACCCTGGATCCTCATGCAACTATCTCACAGTTCATGATGTTCTTTAAGCCGACCACGTTCCAGGCTTTGATCGACAAGCTGGCCCAGATGGACCAGATGGGTCACAGACCGTCTCCTCCGAAGCCGGAGCCCCGGAACGACAAAGGTAAAGGGAAGGCAACCTTCGTTGCGAACGCTCAGCAGGAACCCAGTGCCCCAAAGCTAGCGGATCAGCTGGAAGAAAGATGGCGGTACTATAATGAGAAAATGAAGCGCCCCTACTCATTCCCGCGAGATAAAACGAAGAGGCTATTCGAGCTGGCGGTATGCAACAGGCTTATCAACTTGCCAAATACAAGGCGACCGTCGCAACCCAATGAGGTGAATAACCCCAATTATTGCCCTTACCATCAAATGATAGGCCATCCGATTGAGGATTGCTTCGTCTTCAAAGGATGGATTGAAGATCAATACCTACAGGGCAAGTTTGCGCTGTCCGAGAAGTGGAAGGTGAACCCGCCACAACCGCACACTCCTAAGAACCGGGGGCAACTTGTTCTTTCATTGAAGAAGCTCCATGGGAAATCGTGCTTTCAGCAAAAACCAAAAGAATGCTAAATGAGCTCCAGACATGCCTGGTAGTCAGGTGGAAGAACCCGCTGGAACCCCAGATCATTGAAGGGATGCTGAAGCTGCGTCCAACTCCGAAGATCAGTAGTGATGGCCCGAGCACTCACAACCAGCCGTCAAAATCTTCAAAGAAAAAGAATAAGAAATCTAAGAAGCCCGTGAAGCCTGGTAACAAGCGTACGGACTTGCAGAAATAGATTGACGCGCTGGAGGAGTACAATCAAAAGGCGCGAACTCGCATCACACTCCAAGAGTTCCTCAACCACGTCTTTCAGGAAGAAGATAATGGAAAGAGCTCGTCGGATGAATCCGAGGGACACGTGGCGAGTTGTAATGTGATCTCCCACTCGTTTACGGATGCTGAAAAAACTCCTAGCATTGAGAAACTGGGGGCAGAGCCTGAACCGGAACTTGTGTGTCCGACAGACGAAATGATCGACGCCTTTCTAGACGAGATTCGTCTGAAAAGTAAAGACGATCGGGAGCGCGAGATGGCCGCATCAGAAGGAGCCAAACGCGGGCGACTAAACGAAAGAGTCGAAACACTCCCACCAGATCAAAAGAAGTCCGATGCGGATAAAAACATATTCAAGACGAGGAAAAGGTTTGCCAAAGCCATATCAATGGGAATGGAGCTACCACCCTCGGAAGAACACACGCTCAATGGAGCGGAGAGGCACCCTAATTACTGCTCATATCATCGGAAGATTTCACACCCTACTGAGGAATGCGACACTTTTAAGATATGGTGGCAGGGATATGTTGCTCACCGGCAACATTTTAAGCGAATGAAACGCAGAACTCGTCGGGAGAAGAGAAGTACAACCGAAGGGCACAAAAGAACTACTGGTAACTGTTACATGGTCAACGCCGGAGAATCACAAGTTCTCACCTTTGGGAGCGACTCTGATGAAGAAATGGCTCTGGGCCCTCTCTTTAAAGAATCCATCTTAGGGTAAGAGAAAGAGCCAGAGGCCTGCGAAAACATTCAGCTGCGTAATCGCACACTTCCCGAAAAGAACCTTGGACCCGCAACTAGAAAAGATAAGGGAAAGGAAAAGGTCGCTGGGGATATCGCTTTAGATGACCAAGTCATGAAAGAGCTGACTGCCAAGGACCCGCCCAAGAAGAGTAAGGTGGACTACAACATCCTAGCGCACCTGAGGAAGCTACCCTCGCAGCTCAGCATTCTTGACGCCCTCTTTTTATCAAAAGAAGCGAGAGATTCATTAATCAAGGCGCTGCAAGAGCCCGAGCAATTCCAAGCATTCCTCGCCGAAGAAAGGATGAAGGATGAACTGGAAGAAGTGCGCACAGCCGATGTCACGTTCGGTGATGAAGACCTTCTCCTTAGGACGTGCGACCACAACCGTCCCCTATACGTCTCTGGATATTGCCAAGATATCAAGATAGGCAAAATTCTGGTTGATAATGGATCCTCCGTCAATCTCCTTAATGTTCGGGTGTTGAAGGAAATCTGCATGAGCGTTCAGCATCTCGCTCGTGATAAAATCACCATCTCCGGTTTCGACTCCCAGTCGTCACGAACTCTCGGATCTGTAATACTAACATTACGCTTCGTACTACTCGTCACGGATATTAAGTTCCACGTCATTGACGCCAAGACCTGCTACAACGCTTTGCTCGGTCGTCCTTGGTTTTACGAGTACAACATCATCCATTCTACACAACATCAGTGTATGAAGTATTTCAAGGATGGTCTTGAGTATACCGTGACAGGGGAGCTGAACCCATTCTCCGTGAACGAAGTCCGCAAGTACAAAGATGCAAAGTACTTTTTGCCAGACTTCGAGGATACAGAGAGGTGTCGCAAACCGGAAAACAAAGCCGCCGCCACCATTCCTGTTTTCGGGAGTGATACCGAAGAAGAAGAAGAAGAGATAGTTTACGCTGGGCCGTCTTGAGGCGACAACCCGGGACCGTCCGCCCCCATATTGATCTTCGGAAGCGATTCGGAAGATGAGGTTAATGCTGTGTTCTCCAATCGGCCGTGATTTGTCTCAAAAACTATCTATTACCGCAATCAAGAACGGCGCCGCTTGTAGCTAGCCGGTGAGTACGGGTCGGTCCACAGGGATGTTGTGAATTTCCTAATCGCTCAAACGAGTTAATTCCAAACGGTGTGAATGGATTAATTAAATCTAAAAACTAAATTAATCTAGGGCAATTGAATTAAAGATCTAACTATCTAACTAGGGCAAGGAATTAAATTTATACTAGGGCAGAGAATGAAAAATTATCTAGAGCAAGAATTTAAATTAACTACTTACTTTACAAATGGCTCTCTCCAAATATGAACACAGGATTGTCAGATCTGAATTCATGATATGAAAAGAGGCATCGATACTCTCCAAAAGAATTCTAAATTTTATTCATAGAAAGAGGCATAGGGAGGCATAGCTAATACAATGATTTAGAGTTCCTATTTATAGAGGATAGGAAACCCTAGGTTACAATTGATTTGCACGTCTACATTTACCAAAATATCCTTAGGAAGACCTAGTCAAAGTAGACTCCAAACTTTGGTAAAATTTTATGTCTCTGTCTTTTTAAAAGGAAGTATTGGGCCTTGAAATTTCCTTTGTGGGCTCTTCTGTCTTTGGGCTTCCTTATTATTTGGTTCTTTTATTAAAATAGCTTCTATGTTTCTTCTAGATCTCCAGTGAATAATTACGGTGGACTTTTAACCGTTCGCTTTGTAATCTTGGACCTTGCATTGCCTTGTACTTTGTGAATTTTATTTTTGATGTAGGCTTGATCAAGAGTCTTCTGTTTGTTGGTCAAAGTCCACTTTTGCATCGTCCTTTCATCGTTTTCACTGTTTTCTGTCCAAGAACCTGTAACCTATAATATGTAGCAGACATGCGTCAAAAGCACCTGTTTATTTATAAAACGAATAAGAATGGGGAATATAATAATACAATATTATGGTGTGAACAAATACCCCCAAACTTATCTTTTGCTCGTCCTCGAGCAAACTTATTTTTTTATTCTCTATAAAAACCTAACAGCACTTTCGCAGGGAAACGCGATTGCACTGAGCTCGTGCAACAAGCCGTTAAACCTCTAGGTGTCCCTAGTAGGAGGAGTGTTGTCTCCTGAGGGTTTTCAGCGGATACTACCCATAAAATCCTATCAATTCGGCCCATTAACTTTTATTCTCCAATTAGGCTTTCTAACAAGGAATTCTATTATCGTCGACTCGTAAATTATCCACCCATATTCTTCACACTTCCTCATCATTTAACTTAAGATTATATATGTTCTGCAGACCTACTTAGCTTTCGGCATTTCTTAAGTTTTCCTTCTAGGGTTCCATCTCCACTTAGGAATTTTTATCAATTCTACTAAAAATACAAGTTCTATTCTTCACTCCTTTCTCTCATCTAAACTCCAATCACATATCCCTACGTGTGTGTAAATATCATCCCTACACTTGGAAATTCAAATCAAGCAATCATACTCTCGTCCGTTGTCCAAAGCACTTCTTAATTGGTGAATTTTTAATTGAATTTTGCTTACACATCCTTCATGCGACCGTTAATACTTCTTGAGGTACCAACGACCGATTACAAAATGCGTTTGCACTTTAAAGCGTACTTCCTAGTCTTGTAACACCCAAGGCTTTTTAGCAGTGACTCCCAAACCAGTTGGTCTAAGGCACTAGGTGATGAAGCACCCTCGCTAAATATTTTTCTATTTTTACAGCCTTAAGTAATCACAAAAACCAGTGTTCATTTTTTTTCTTTATTCACTTTTTTTCTTTTATTTTCTTCGTACTAAGGACTTTAGACAAGAGCATTTCAAGGTCTCCTCTACTATTCCAAGTTTCAAGGTGCGTGATTGTGCAAATTTGTAGGGTATATATTTTCAGAATCTAGACTTAAGCTAGGAATTATATTTCAAATTTATACTCTAATAAAAATATCAATACTTTTCCTTTGTTTCAACTTAGCCCAAGAAGTGAACTCAAAATTTGCCTATTTCTAAATAAACTGCAAAGGCATATACTTTCTACCATTAAAGTTTAAGGAAGGTTATTTTTAGGGTTTTTAATTTACTAAATCTATGATCTAGTTGTTCCTAGCCAGTTAACCTATTTGTCAAACTCAAGTCAAATAAGGCCAAAATTGAATACATTAATTTTTATAATTTTTGAAATTTTTCAATTTTTATGGATTTTAGAATAAGTATGCAAATGCAAAAATATGTACAAATGAATGCGAAGGAAGAAAACGTACCGAGCATACCCCCAAACTTAAACTTGACAATGTCCTCACTGTCATGCTACGCCAAGAGGGTCAAAATGTCGGCACTCTCCTGTTTATTTATTTATAAATTTTTTTTAATGTTTTGAATTTTTTTTATTTATAGAGAAAGAAAACAAATATATATATATACATATATACAACAAGATTCCCCCCAAACTTAAGCTTGGCCTTACACAAGCCAAAGGTTAGCATCAACCATTCAAAAATCTTATCGTGGTAATGAACGAGTTGGTGAAATAATGGGGTGTAGAGGAAAGAAATGAGAAACACACGAGACCGTGTGGGAAGAAGGGTAGAATATGGTCTCGGTGGAGGAGAAGAATGGCGGAAAGGAGCAAGAAGTGGAGTACGATCTTGAGGGTGTAAATCGAGTGAATAAATTAGCGCAATTTGTGATGACCGATGTGTTAAAAGCGATTGTGCTAACCTATCAACCCGTCGAGAAATGGGGTCAAATCCCTCAAGATTCGCAAGAAAGCATGGGTACGCCGAACTTGGTATTGGAGATGAAAGCGTAACGGTCTCTTGTACGGTCGGAACGATAGGAAGGACGAAAGGGAGTGAATTAGGGATAGTCTCATTCTCCCCATAGTAAACTGTCTCGAACTTGAAAGATTCCATCAATGGTTCGAAACGACTGTATGCAACCGAGTCTGATTGTTCAACTAACTCATCTGAAAATTCAAAGGACTCAAACTCGAGCGGTGAGTCTGCAATATCGTCCGAAAAAGTGAAGCACTCGTAAGTGTCATCGGCTGTGAGAACTGTGTCAGATTCAAAAGAAAAGTTTTCAAGCTCACAGTCGTCAAGCGTGATCTTGTGCGTGGTCGGAACGATGGAAAGGAGGGAGGGTGATTTAGTCAAAGGTGCAAGAGGATGAATTGGAAAATCCGACACATCAAACAAAAATGGTTCAACCTCAATATTATCCTCAATACTCTCCTCAATACTATCCTCATAATTCTTCTCAATATTTAACTCATCCATGCCATTATCATCAAAATCAAGACGCATATGAAGTTCGGGAGAAACATTTAATGACTCGGGATGATGAATTGGACATAAAATTTCAATCAAATCGACAGGTTCATCATCCGAAATATTCCCGGCATCTATATCCTCAATCAAGTGAAAATCAATTTTTTCTGTCACCTCATCAAAAGCATGGATATTTATCGATTTAGGTTCTAGAGTGGAGGTGTAAAGTTCAGAAGGATTAGGTGTGGTTTCACTCGAAAGGGATTCCTCACAATCTGGCAAATCAAGCACTACAAAGTTACACAACTCGTTAAATGTTTTATTTTCAACTTGTGAATCATTTGGGACAATCGATGGAAAATCGGAGTTGTGGGCTTCAATTGGGTATGGGTAGGTTTGATTTGGAAATCCTCTCAAATTTGCACTCTGTCCAACCGCCTCATTATACATTTGAAAATTTGGAGCTAGTTGGAAACTAGCTACCGGTTCACGAGGTTGTCTAAGGGCGGCTATGGATGCATCCACATTCCTTACCATTTTGTTTGTTGCTAAGATATAAGCCTCCAACGACTGTTCCAAACTAGACATGGGTTGTGAATGGGTTTCGGTAAGAGATTCGAAATTGTTTGGATACGTGAAACTCCCAAATGGCTGTGTAGAAACAGTGTCTAGTGAAGGTGGGAAAGTCGGGTAGGACTGGTAGGAATTGGATGGTTGGATAGGAGTAGGATCAACAGTTGGATAAAAGGTGAATAGACTTGTGGATCCCTAGAACTAGATGTGTGGAGAGGAGTGAAAGATCGGCTACGAGATTGTGCAATGTGGTCAGCAATAGACATCGGCTTAGGAGTTACAACTGGACTCGAAAAAGTGGTATCAACGTACGAAGGTGGTGAAGATTGACATGGTTGACACAAAGTGGGTTATGAAGTCGAACCGTTTCTCCTAGACGCTTCTATTTGATCTTTCAAAGAAATTTTGGGCACGGAGGGATCTTTCTTAAATCGACCGAAACAATTGACGTACGAAGCAAAGTTAGGTTCAGGATACCAAAGTTCGGCAAAAGATTTATGATGTGGGGTACCCATGATATAAGAGGGAGAAGAGAAAGAAGATTGGGGTGCACGGATTTCTTAGCGACAAAAGTTGTAAGTCTTTTTATAAAAAAATTTCCTTCTTTTTTTTATTTGTAACTTTTTGCAAAAAAGATTTTCGATAAAGGGCTAAGACACACTTTCGATCAACCAAAAATGCACAATCAGGCCTAGATCTAGGGTCACCTAGGTCAGCTAGACAGCTCCTAACTGTTCCAAAGGGCTAGAAATAGGATCTCAAACCGCTTCTTCACCGCCAATTGCGACCAGACAAGTGCCAGGTAAGTGGGAGGCTCCCCGCTACAAGTAGCGGTCCTAATTAAGTAACCACTTGCCTTAGACACACTTGCCTAGATACCGCAAAGTCAAGTTAAGATAAACGGTTGATGCCTATAACTAGTCCTCTGTCCTATTGAACTCGAAGTCTTTAGGGCTGAGTCTAGTATTTTTTAATTAAGAATGGTCAATGCAAATGCCTTATGTGATTTCTGGGGTCCTGGGAAGGGTGATGAAATCCCCACCCAATCTGAATTGGTCAAAATCCCCTTAAAATCCGATTAAAGATATGCAAAACAGTAAATCACTTGCAATCAAATCTTTTTTTATTTGAATTTCAAAGTTTGCAAGTTTTCTAATTAAAATTTTCCTTTTTTTCTCTTGCTCTTTATTTGGAAATTTGGCAAAAAGATTTTCGATAAAAGATATGCAAAACAAAAAATATTACTTGCAATCAATTTCTATTTTAAGTGAGGCGCAAAAATCCTGCACAAGATTTGTTATTTGGAAGGGAAAAGATTTTTAAAGCGCACGGAATCCTGCAGGAATTTTTTAGAAAATATATCGAGATTTGCATAGGAGGAGATCAGAAGACTTACAGAGTTTTTTTTTCAAGCCCTGAATCGACCAGGCCGCGGCGGTTCCGCGGCCAAAAGGGGGGTCGCGTAGCGGTTCCGCGGCCAAAAAGGGGGTCGCGGGGCGGTTCCGCGGCCGGTTGGACGGTTCAACAGTTTTTTTTTGTCACCAGATCTCCGCGGTTGACTTGTAGACTCGGTCCTCCAAATTTCTTCTGTTCCTCGGTTGTTGTGATCTTTTGTTTGTTCGGATTTGATATTTGCTGTTTTGATCTCTGTAGATTTCCAGATCCGAATTTGTTCGTAGATCCTGCAAAATTCACACAAAAATACCCTTCCCAAAAATAACAGATGATATATTTTTATATTTTTTTGATTTTTCATATTTTTATGATTTTTTTAATTTTGATTAACCCGAAATTGCAAAAAGGAAATAACACGCCATCCCCGGCAACGGCGCCATTTGGTTGATCTCAAAAATATCTATTACCGCAATCAAGAACGGCGTCGCTTGTAGCTAGCCGGTGAGTAGGGTCGGTCCACAGGGATGTTGTGAATTTTCTAATCGCTCAAACGAGTTAATTCCAAACGGTGTGAATGGATTAATTAAATCTAAAAACTAAATTAATCTAGGGCAATTGAATTAAAGATCTAACTATCTAATTAGGGCAAGGAATTAAATTTATACTAGGGCAAAGAATGAAAAATTACCTAGAGCAAGAATTTAAATTAACTACTTACTTTACAGATGGCTCTCTCCAAATATCAACACAGGATTGTCAGATCTGAATTCATGATATGAAAAGAGGCATCGATGCTCTCCAAAAGAATTCTAAATTTTATTCATAGGGAGGCATAGGGAGGCATAGCTAATACAATGATTTAGAGTTCCTATTTATAGAGGATAGGAAACCCTAGGTTACAATTGATTCGCACGTCTACATTTACCAAAATATCCTTAGGAAGACCTAGTCAAAATAGACTCCAAGCTTTGGTAAAATTTTATGTCTCTGTCTTTTTAAAAGGAAGTATTGGGCCTTGAAATTTCCTTTGTGGGCTCTTCTGTCTTTAGGCTTCCTTATTATTTAGTTCTTTATTAAAATAGCTTCTATGTTTCTTCCAGATCTCCAGTAAATAATTACGGTGGACTTTTAACCGTTCGCTTTGTAATCTTGGACCTTGCATTGCCTTGTACTTTGTGAATTTTATCTTTGATGTAGGCTTGATCAAGAGTCTTCTGTTTGTTGGTCAAAGTCCACATTTGCATCGTCTTTTCATCGTTTTCACTGTTTTCTATCCAAGAACCTGTAACTTGCAATATGTAGCAGACATGTGTCAAAAGCACCTGTTTATTTATAAAACGAATAAGAATGGGGAATATAATAATACAATATTATGGTGTGAACAAGCCGCCAATACAAGAATCTTCTGAGCGTCTTCCATGAAGAAGCGCAAACAAAACACACCTATAATCAAATCGGGGATAGGCCTCATCTTCGTAACTCCGCAAGGAGGGATAATGCGCTTTGCTTTCTCCTTAACAGAGCCGAGGACGGACAATGAAGCTGAATACGAAGCTTTGATAGCAGGCCTCGAGATCGCCATCGACATGGGAATTGAAAACCTCCTGATATACGGAGACTCCCAACTGGTCGTTAGCCAAGTAAACGGCGACTATCAGACATCAAGCCAGAGCTGGTGAAGTATGGCGACAGAGTACAGCGACTGTTGACCCAAATTCCTTCCTACACTCTGGAAAGAATACCGCGTGCGGAAAATAGCAAAACGGATGCATTAGCCAAGCTCGCCAAAGAACTGGCCGAGGAAAACCTCGATGACGTAAGAATCGTGGTACAAAGCCGTCGGGTTCTTGCTCCGGCTGAAATATCGCCGGAATCATCCGAGGAAAAGGAAGCGACTGAGCAGACGGCCCTGCAAATAAATGACCAAGAAAGGTTGAAGATTGGAGAGAAGTCTTCATAGACTACTTCAAATCCCGTCGAACGCCTGAAGATGCGTCCTCAAGACACCAGCTCATGAAGCGAGCCCTATCTTTTGCCTTCGTCAATGACACTCTGTACAAGAGGTCATTTGATTCCCTGTGGTTGAGATGCCTGGGACCTGAAGAAGCAAGAAGAGCCGTCCATGAAGTTCACGACGGACTCTGCGGTTCTCACCAAGCCAGACCGAAGATGAAGTTGAAGATCAAACGAATGGGTTATTATTTGTCCACGATGATCCAGGACTGCCTCGAGTATGCGAAGCAATGCCACTCGTGCCAGATTCATGAGGATTTTATCCATCAACATCCAAATCAGCTACATCCAACAGTGGCTAGCGGGCCGTTCGAAATGTGGCGGACTGACATAATCGGCCCCATCGAACCAGTATCATCCAGAGGACATCGATTCATTTTGACGGCAACTGATTATTTCTCCAAATGGGCAGAAGCAGTACCGCTGAGGGAAGTGAAGACGGAGAATATCCTCCATTTCTTCAAGACGCACGTCATTTATCGGTTTGGAACTCCGCGACGGATCATCTCCGATAACAGGCCAGCCTACAGAAGCCACAAGATCAGCCGCTTCGCGCAACAACACAACATAGACTGGAGATATTTCTCAGTGTATAATCCCCGAGCTAACGGTCTAGCTGAGGCTTTCAACAAGACGTTGACAAAGATCGTGAAGAAGACGGTGTCCTGAAACAAGAAGGACTGGCACGAAAGATTGCAAGAAGCTCTCTGGGCGTATCGAACTATGTTCAAGACAGCCACGAACACAACGCCGTACGCGTTGGTATTCGGTACGGAAGCAGTACTCCCCCTCGAGATAGAGTTACCCTCTCTACGAGTAGCAGTCCACTACGAGCTGACAGACGAAGAAAATGCTCACCTTCGGCTTGGGGAGCTTGACGCCCTTGATGAAACCCGGCTCATAGCGCAACAAAATCTGGAGGCTTATAAAGCAAAGATGACGCGCTCATATGAAAGATTGACCAGGCCGAGGACATTCCGCCAAGGTGAACTCGTGCTAGTAGTCAAAAGACCTATAATCCCCAATCGCGCCAAGTGGGGAAAATTCGAGCCGAACTATGAAGGACCGTACATCATAGACAAGGTCTACCAGGGTGGAGCCTATCTACTCATGGATATGCACGGTGAAAGACCTCTCAGGCCAATAAACGGTCGCTTCCTGAAGAAATACCACTCCTAATGAGTCATGGCCCGGGTCAGAGATAGATGACGACGACTATGTCCGCTCGCTATCTTCCTAAGCCTAAACTCTATAAAGTAGTGACAGACCTTCTTCAACAAAGGACCGAAATGTCCTTAAACTAACAAGGGACCGAAATGTCTTTAAGCTAACAACGGACCGAAACGTCCTTAAACTAACGACGGACCGAAACGTCCTTAAACTAACAGCGGACCGAAACGTCCTTAAACTAACAGCGGACCGAAACGTCCACTATGTCCTAAAACTAGCCGTTGACCGAGATGTCGATAAACTACAGTGGATTGCAGCATCTCAAAGCCGATACAAAAAAAAATAAAAAATAATAATAAAAAAAAAAATAAAAATAAAAAACGGTATGTCCATAAGCAAAATGGGCACAGATGAAAACCCGAAAGGGCTCTGTGAGTAAAAACAGCAGGGCTACCGGCGAGTGTTTGTGAAAACCCGAAAGGGCGCAACCTCGTTAAAGGACACTTGCAGGGTCCTCACGACCTTGTAAGGAGAAACCACCCGCATGAGATCCTTACGACTCACAAGGGAGCAACACACTTAGGAGTCCTCACGATTCCTAAGGAGAAATTACACTTGCGAGATCCTCACGACTAGTAAGGAGAACTCGCTTATGGGACCCTCACGGCTCATAAGATTTGAAAGTCTTAAGTTATAGAAACCTGAACCTGTTCTTAAGCAACCCCCCCCCCACAACCTTCGATATTGCCCTACAAGCGGCTCATACTGACCCTTGTATACAATCCACGGACGCGAATAAACATTTCCCTAACCGAGTCCCATCCGCGACTAGGGAAATGTTCGTACGGCGAACAAACACTTGTAAGCCCTCTCGATTTACAAGGAGAAAACCCTTTTGTAAGATCCTTACGACTTACAAGAGAACATGCACTTAGGAATCCTCACGATTCCCAAGAAGAAAACGCACCTACAAGATCCTCACGACTTGTAGGGAGAAATACCTTTGCGAGACCCTTACGGCTCATGAAGTCAAAAGCCTTAGTCGACAGGACCCTTAACCCTGTTTACTAAGCCGCCTTTGTTCAACATCGACAGAGGCAAATGATGATTCGCTCCTGGTAATATCCCAGTTGTAGCGGTGCTGATGCCGAAATCGGTGTCTAATCCAAAGCTTGCGGCGAAAAGCCAGCAAGCCACACATGCATATGAAATAGCCGAATGATGAGGCAACTTGCAATAAAAAGCGGCAAGTAAAAATATATGCATGAAAAATAGCCGAAATGATGGGGCAACTCGCAATAAAAAGCAGCGAGTAAAAAAATAAAATAAATAGCCGAAATGATTGGGCACCGCGAAAAATAGCCGAAATGATAGGGCAATCGCAACCTTCGCGATATAAAAGCTAAAATGATAGAGCATCGCGGAAAAAGAAATAAAATAAAAATGAAATTTATGCCCTACAGGTGATGTTATATCAATCCCTGTATACAATCCAGGGGCGCAAACAAAGAAGGGATCATACTCCTCCCCCCCCCTTTCCAGGTTTCATCAAAAGAAGAAGCCAAATCTCGACGGGCCACAAGTGACCTAGAGATCGTCTCAACACTCGTCTCGTCATAACGGACACAACTTCAAGCGAAGCGAAACGGTGGCAACTCCCAGTTCCATGGCTCGGCGATATACAGATCACCAAGAGTCAAACCCTCACTCCGTAAAATGCGGATATAATAAACAGAATTCCTGGTTACATGGAACGCGGATAACGTCACTCTTTGACCCCACGGAAAACGCCCAGAGCGGAGCCTGGTCCTCGCAGAACACGGCAGTGAACCCGTGGGAAGCATCCAGAGAAAAATTCCTGGTCACGTGGAACGCGGATAACATCACTCTTTGACCCCGTGGAAAACGTCCAGAGCAGAGCCTAGTCCTCGCCAAGCACGGCAGTGAACCCGTGTGAAGCATCTAGTGCAAAATTCCTGGTCACGTGGAACGCGGATAACGTCACTCTTTGACCCCGTGGAAAACGTCCAGAGCGGAGCCTGGTCCTCGCAGAACACGGCAGTGAACCCGTGGGAAGCATCCAGAGCAAAATTCCTGGTCACGTGGAATGCGGATAACGTCACTCTTTGACCCCATAGAAAACGTCCAGAGCGGAGCCTAGTCCTCGCCAAGCACGGCAATGAACCCGTGTGAAGCATCTAGTGCAAAATTCCTGGTCACGTGGAACGCGGATAACGTCACTCTTTGACCCCGTGGAAAACGTCCAGAGCGGAGCCTAGTCCTCGCCAAGCACGGCAGTGAACCCGTGTGAAGCATCTAGTGCAAAATTCCTGGTCACGTAGAACGCGGATAACGTCACTCTTTGACCCCGCGGAAAACGCCCAGAGCAGAGCCTGGTCCTCGCCGAACACGGCAATGAACCCGTGGGAAGCATCCAGAGCAAAATTCCTGGTCACGTGTGTTCCCCTCCGAACGGCGGCACGACGGCGGACGTCTCGTCTGAGGTTCGGGGCAGATGCTAATTGGTGCTATCCGTCTACCTCTCCGAAAATGCCAAGTTGATTTATGGCACCGTGTATCGAAGGTATAGACAGATGCGTCCGATGTAGCAGACTTCGTTAGATTCCCCCTCGCTTAAGGGGTTTTTGATTGTGGGGACGCTCTTCCCTGCAGGCGCAAGCCCCTGCAGTTAATTACGCTACCGCATCGCGGTAACCACTTTCTCCTTCTCTAGATGGTCACTTTGTGTCGTGTCTGTTTATTTTGTTTTTAGTTGCCCGTGGATTGTATACGGAGACTAAATTATGTCGTCGCCCGTAGGGCGTGGACTAGTCCAAATCCGTATTATCTTAGATTTGGGTTTGGGGGTTTGGGTTTAAGGATTCGTTAGCCTCATTGGAGACTAAGATCGACTTAAACGTTTGTTAAGGACACGTTAGTCTAGTTTTTAGACTAAGATCGACTTAACGGGATCGTTTAGATCCAACAATATAGCCATTAAGGGAGCCATGTTGTTTAGTTTAGTGATGTTGCGGTCAATAGGTAGTTTAAGGACATTGCGGTCCAGTGTTAGTTTTAAGACGTTGCGGTTAAGGACGTCGTAGTCCGTGGATTTAAGAACTCCACAGTCCGATATTAGTTTTAAGACATCACGGTCAAGGTTAAGGACCTCATAGTCCGTGGATTTAAGGACTCCACAGTCCGGCGTTAGTTTTAAGACATCACGGTCAAGGTTAAGGACCTCATAGTCCGTGGATTTAAGGACTCCACAGTCCGGCATTAGTTTTAAGACATCACGGTCAAGGTTAAGGACCTCATAGTCCGTGGATTTAAGGACTCCACAGTCCGACGTTAGTTTTAAGACATCACGGTCAAGGTTAAGGACCTCATAGTCCATGAGTTTAAGGACCCCACAGTCCGTATCAATATGTGGTCATCGGGACCCGTCACCTCTTGGAATTACAATGCCAAGTATCAAAGGAGTGAAGAGATGTACCCTTAAACCAATGTAGATTAAACAGTCTTTGGCCCAATTTGGAACCAAGACCAATTAATTATATTATGAGCCCATTGGCTCAGTTGAATTTGAATTGAGGACTGATGGCCATCTTGGGCTAAGTCCAATCATATTTAGGATATTGGCCCTCTGTTGGTCCATTAGAGGAAAGGCTTTGCCTCTAGACACTTAGCCAATGGGGCTAAAGTTAGTGTTAAACACTAAAGATCAATCAGTGTTGAACACTGAGAAAGTTAATATTAAACTCTGTTAACAGAGATTTAGTTTAGTGTTAAACACTCAAAAATTCAGTGTTAAACACCGCAGGTAAAACTCTTTAATTAATGTTGAACACCAAGGCAAAACAGTGTTAAACACTGGGTTCAGAGGTTCCAATTTATTGTTAAACACTAAGGCAAGAGGGGTCACGTGGAAGCACGTGAGGGCGCCCTCCCTTTATTTGTTCTGCAGATAAGTGTTTAACACTTTTAATTCTGAAAGCATCACGTGTAGGCACGTGATGAGGGCCTGCGCTTTGCTCTGTTAGAATATTCATTAGGGGTCACGTGTCGACACGTGAGGGTGCCCTAAAGCTCTTTTCTGTGGATCTTTCCGGGGGTCAAGTGGTAGCACGTGACCCTGCCTCTTTGCAATTTCTGATTAAATTCTTCATTAAATCCCCATTTTCCTCTGAAGAATTATATTCTCTGACAGAGTTGAACTCTGATTTTCCTGTAGGAATTAAATCCCTCCTACATGTGAAGAACTGAATTTTATCATAGGGTTAAACCCTAATAAAAGTTTTAGAGGAATTATATTCCCATTATTCTTAAATAGGGTTAAACCCTAATTTATATTCTGAGGAATGAGATTCTGTCATAGGGTGAAACCCTAATTTTTTCTTTCTTAAGAAAATTAAATTCCTGTTATTTTGACAGAACTAAGTTCTTGACTAGGGTTAAACCCTGATTCTGTTCATTCTGAAGGAATTAAATTCCTATAACATAGGGTTAAACCCTAATTTTATGTCAAAGGAATTAAATTCCTATAATTCTGTGAGAATTAAATTCTCAAATTTCCATTCCCTCTCTATGCTTTGGATCTGCATGGCAGGATCTCAACCCAATGAGAATTAAATTCTCAATTCATGAGCAGATGTGCACTTTGCAGATCCTCTACTAAAGAGAGAACTATGTTCTTCTTTTAATATAAGAGTTCAACTCTTTTGAGAATTAAATTCTCTTTTATAGGCCTTCCCTTTCTTACCTAAGATTTTCTTCTGCAGAAGATCCAATTCTTCCAAAGTCTCAAGGCTCTATATTTCTCTTTTTCTATCTCTCTTCTTCTGTATATCCCTCTCTATCTCTCCCTCCTGTATGTATCCCTGTTGGCTCCTATTTATTGGAGAAGGGGCAGAATCAATTAGTTTTAGTGAATCTTTTATTGAGAGATTTGATTTGCATTCATCATTCATCTGGTCCTTTAGATTATTAGGTGAATTTTATTCACCATTGGATTTTAAATTCAGAGATTTCCCTTTGTTATTTCGGTTAGATTTTAAGGGGAAATCTTTCCAAGTTCAACATTTTTCCATAGATAGGTGATATTTAATCACCTTTAAATCTTTAATCCAATCGGTTCCACATAATCGTTCTCCTTTGGAAAGATTTGAGAGATCTTTTCACAGAATTTAATTCTGTCACAAAAATAAGGTTCTTGAAGCTGGTCGCGTGTGGCCACGTGACCGTTGGTCACATGTGCGCACGTGACCCCTGGTCACGTGTAAGCACGTGACCCCTGGTCACGTGTAGGCACGTGACCCTCCCGGAATGGGCTTCCCTTCCTTGTGCGCTCTGTTCTTTGCTGCTGCTTGGTCATCACGTGCCAACACGTGACCACTGGTCACGTGTGCACACGTGATGCCTTTTCTGGAACTTTTTTCTTGATTTACTCAGGGAACGAATGTGCCTTGTGCCTCCGCTTTTACATGTCACGTGTCAACACGTGACCGCTGGTCACGTGCTAACACGTGATGCCTTCTCCGTAGGTTTTCCTGATTTTAAATCAGGAAACAAATGCCCCCACAGCGTTGTTCTCACGTGTCAGCACGTGAGTGCAACGCTGTCACTTTTGTGACCGTTGGATCCATCTAGGGAATCAGGGAGATAAAGCGTTTCCATCACATCCTATAAATGCCAATGTCCTTTTAAGAAGAGCCTTCACTTTGCTCATCTTCTTCCTTTGAGAACTTTTTCCCTTGAGAATTTAATTCTCGTTTCCAGTGCTTAGTTCTCTGTCTCAAACATTTTCCAGAGTTTAACTCTGTTGAAGGATCCTTTTTCCTCAGGTAATGATGTTGAACGGACGAAGCACCTTCATTTTAAAATAACTCTCTGGATTTTAAATCCACATTAGGGGTTTTACCTCTTTATCAACGAAAATAGAGAACCATTTAATTTTCGAACAATGGATCTCCTAGGGTTCACTTGATGCTTTTAGGGAGATGATGAGATCCGTTGCCTTTTTTTTTAAAGGAATTTAATTCCGTTTGAAGAAAATATTTATGGGAATTTAATTCCCTTCTCTTAATAAGGAATTTAATTCCTATGAAGAACTCAGTTTCTTCACATGGAGGCTTCTTAGGGTTTCCTTGCCCTAGGTTGTCCTTCTGTACTCAATGGAGAAGATGCTTGCAATGATGTCTTGTCTGGGAATTTAATTCTCTTGATCCTGTGTGATTTGTTGCAGAGTCCAAGGTGGATTTTTTATTAGGAGAATGTGTAGGGTCATTTAATGTCCACTGTTTATTTAATCAGAATATCCCCCTTGTTTCATTATAATTGTTGTGTCTCATCATCAACCAGCCGTCATCTTGATTTCGTGGGACCCCCATGTTTTGTAACTAATGGTTCTACCAAATAAGTCCTCTATTGATTTCTTTAACTGTCTTCATATATCTATGCTCATATGTGTGTGTGGATATTTATATATATGTATATATATACACATATATATACATATTGCTGGCTCCACTTTTAACAGTTTTCCTTTACTTTGTTTCAGGTGCGATGGCTTCTGTTTCGTGCTTTCCCTTCACTCGCTCGGAGGCTGCTTTTCCTCAGTCACCATCTGATGAGGAAGCGATGGCGATGATCCGGGCTCATGACCCGAACTGCACCAACTTACTTCTATGGGGAACTTGGTACAGCCATATTACCCGGGGTCGCCGGAGTTTCCTCTGTGAAGTGCCGACAGAGCCCACTTTCCCATTTTTGCCGATGGATCCTCCGAGGACGGTTTTCGCTGTGGAGATGCCAAATTGGACCCCGACGGGACGGCTCGAGCCTTCGACGACCGGTATCCCGAACCATCCAATCCCCGCTATAGATATCTTGGGACAACGCATTTGCCAGGGTGAGGCCCACCCATGGGGGCAAATTTATAAGATATGGCTCACTCCTCGACACCCTACAGGCTATCTCCTCTGGGCTCGCTATATCCTTGCTACCCATCGTGCGCGGCTGCAGAAGGTCGGGCTTTACCAGGCAATATATGCGTCACTCTTCCATTATCAGTCCCCGCATGTCTGGTGGGTTAAGGCGTTCTTGAATCAATGGAATCTCCCCACCAACACTTTTCTTCTGGGGGACAGAGAAGTCTCGATCTCTTTGGGGGAGTTCTATGAGATCTCGGGACTGCCAATTCGAGGGGCGCTTTATGAGGAGTTGCTGCCCTCTGATGAATACGTCTTTGAACCCGAGCACGCACCGCTTGACGGCTTGTCTGCTGAGAACGCCGTCCGCCACAAGCGTCCCAGCTTAATCAAGGTGCTGGGTATCTTTGATCGTTTGTTCACCGAATCTGAAGAGCAGGGCGTTACTTTCAAGAGCTTCATTGCTTGTTTCCTTCGCGAGGGCGTCTTGTCGAAGTCAGCTCCGAAGTTTGCAAACATTAAAGACCCCTTTGGGTTTGGTCCGAAGAAGCTGCCGACTAATGAATCGGATCTACCGCAATATTACATCCCCATAATGTCACTGACTTCTTTCGAATCCATTGCAGCTCCCGGCATGGATGAGGAGACGTTCTTTGTTGGGTTTATCAGCGTCTGGCTCAGCTGGTTCGTCGTTCCTATGCACCGCCGCTTTATGAGAGTTTCGGTCATTTATCCGGCTCACTGTATTGCTGAGGGAACGCGGCTGGCCATTGGCATCCCGGCATTGGCGCATCTTTACCACGGGTTGGGGGCTGCAGCTAACACCTCCACCCCCGGCGTAGATGTGGTAAATTTTTCGCTTCATTACTTTACGTCTTGGATCGAAATGCACGTCTTGGGTACTTTCGCCATGCATCAAAGGTCCGCATTCTACGACGCCTATACCTTCCTGCGGCTTATGCGATTGGTGGATGCATCTGCTGCTGACCCGACTCAATTCGGGGCTATTCAGACATTGATTTCTCCTTACGCTACTGTTGGCGGGTTGGTATTTAATGATCGGGTGTTATCTTCTTCCGCGGGTTCAGCCCAGCCGCTTTGGGATCGGTCGATAGACAATGCGCCCTCTTTGAAGCCTCGAAAAGACGCACGCTTATACGCAATCAGACCGGGTTACTTGGTGTTCCGTCAGGACAGTGCGGCTCTCTTCATACGGTACAATCCGCATCGCTTTGCCCGGCAGTTTGGCTATGATCAGGGCGTCCCGTTTGAAGCTTTCATAGTCGTGCCGGTTCCTTCGCTCGAGGCCGTCCGAGATGCCGCCCACCACTTTGTGAGGCTGAACACCGGTTCTCAGTTCATGATCCCTGATGGTGATTATATTCCCCGATGCGTGGGGTCGTTCACCGGCTGGTATCTCCATCGGGTGAAACCGATTATTATTGAGGAGAGAAGGGTGCTTCTTGGCCACGGTGCCCCTATTCAGGTTCCGGCCACGGGAGCTGCGCTGCGACCGCGTGCCCCGGTCCGCTTTCCCCTGAGGGATACCGGCGCTGCGCTTATTCCTGGAGAGTCAGGAGTAGATCTTACTCCAATAGCTGGTATGCCCCTGGGTACTCGATCGCGGGGTAGACGGGCTCCGGTAATAGTACCACCACCCGAGGCAGCACCACTCTCCGTGGCATCGACGATGGCAATGTCATCTCCAGTTGTGGCGCCGAGTGAGGGTGCAGGGCTGAGGTTGTTGAGGGTGTTGAGGGCGATGTGGGTCGTCGCCGTACTAAAGCTTCACGGGGAAAGAAGCAGTCGTCCTCGGCGACCGGATCTGGGTCCAAGCGTCGAAGGAAGGTTGCTACTAACTTGCTCGACTCTTTAATAGAGTCTGAGCCCATTCTTGAAGATGAACCGTTGGCCCTGCAGGAATCAGATGCTGGGCTACTTTTCCCGGGTTCGGCCACTGAGGAAGCCGCACAGTTGGCTGAGGCTATAAGGCGTTCCAAAGACACGTCTCATAACGCCAGGGTTCCGAAGAAGCCCTATCCCGCTGTAATCTTTTACGAAGACCCCTCGTGGATTCGGCGGCGGTTTATCGGTCCTTTGGAGGAATGGGGGGAAAGGGCCCTGAAGCAGGCCGCTTCAGAAGACGCAGTGGACGCACTTTCTTTGTGGACCGGCGGTCATGAGTCTACCCTTGAATCCCGGCGAGCACGCCTCCTTGAGAAGGAGCAGCGGCTTGAAGAAGCCATATTGAAGGCTTCTTTGCGCATCGGTACGTTGTTGTTCTTTTTTTGTAGTTTTTCAGATTATTTACGCCTGTATATATCTATCCTTATTCTTATGTGAATTGTGCAGAATCTTCGACGCTGGGGGAGATCCCTACGGGCTCGTTGAAGCTAAAGCCTGTCGAAATTCCCGATGAAGCGTTGCTCGATGTGGAGGGGGCTGATGAGGCTACTCCTCTTACAATAGAGCTTCCAGTGGTAGTTCTTGATCACGGAGCGCCCGCTCCTTTGGGGGAGGCTCCTTTGGTGGTCACCGCCCCACTGACTCTTCCCGAAGGCGGCCCAGAGGCTGAGATGGAGGTAGTCGGGACTACCCTTCCTTTGTTGGAGCCCGAGGTCATGGCAGAGGCCGTCGAAGCAGCTATCCCCTCGACTCAGAACGGGAGGAGTGTTGAAGGTAACCTTCTGCATTTTAAATTAGCAATCTTTCCGTGATCTGAAATCTTTTGTTTTCCTCAGAATTGCGCGGGCTGGCGGCCTCTATCGCTGATTTGTCGCCTCAGCAATCGTTTCAGCGTTTATTGGAGATGGCAGCTCCGCAGGCGATCTCCCCTCAGCGCATTGTCCTTTCCTCTGGGCAAGGTTAGCGTCATTCGCCATTTTCTTACCATAGCATTGTTGCCATTTTTGTGAAATGACGTTGATGCCTCCTATAGTTTTGGAAGCTGACGACGAGTTCGAGGTCGTTGAAGGGCCAGGGGAACCTTCAGCTCCTACTTGCATGACTGTCGGTAAGCGACATTTTATTATAATCCCATTCGTTCTTTGCTTAAGAATTTTATTGACATCTTTCAAATTTGAACAGCCTTGCCAGTCTCCACGGCGTTGGAATCGCGCATCGTGATACCGCCCGGCCCTTATGCTTTGCGGGCTTCAGAACGCTTGGCCCAATTAAGCCTTGTCTCCTTATCATCTTTGATTGAGGAGCTCCGTGCTGGCAGCGCGACCACAGCTGAAGCGTTTAGAGGTGAACCGTCGATCACGTCAAATGCATGTTCGTCCGGCAAATCGCAGTTTAGAGGTGAACCGGCAGGTACTGGATGCTCAGCAAGGAAGTCGGCGATGGCTTGGCCTTTCACCGCCTTGAGAGGCTAATAGGTTATTGAAAAATCCATCAAGAGTAAGGCTCATTTAGCGAGCCTCCCCGTCAATATGGCCTTTGACATTAGATATTTTAGGGGGTCCACCTTTGATATAAGACGGACTTCATGTGCCAATGCATAGTGCCGGAGTTTTGTTATTGCAAAGATTAGCACCAGGCAATGTTTTTCGATTGGGGAGTAATTGCTTTCTGCCCCCGGCAGAACTCGACTTAAGTAGTAGAGTGCTCTCTCCTTCCCTTGGTCGTTTTCTTGCACCCATAATGCGCCTAAAAAACCTTCTAGGGCGGTTGTATAAAGAATGAGAGGCTTTCCCTTGACTAGAGCAGCTAACACCGGCGGGTTCTGCGGGTACTGCTTGGTCTCATCTAGCGCGCTCTGGCATTTTTGGTCCCAGACGAACGGGGTTCCCTTCTTCATCAGGTGGCTGTAAGGACGGCACTTGCCTGACAGGTTGGCGATAAACCGCCGGATGTACGCAAGCTTCCCCTGGAGAGACCGCAGCTGTTTGAGAGTCCTTGGGGGTGGCATTTCAATGATCGCCTTGATCTTAGATGGATCTATTTCGATACCTCGGTGTCGGATGATGAATCCCAGGAATTTACCCGAGGAGACTCCGAACGCGCATTTGAGGGGATTCATCTTCAAATTATATTGCCGAAGGCGTTGAAATACGGTCTTCAGATACTCTAAATGCCCTTCGTATGACCTGCTCTTCACTACGAGGTCATCGATATAGCACTCGACGATTTCATGTATGAGATCATCGAAGATCTTTGTCATGGCCCTTTGATAGGTAGCACTGGCGTTCTTTAGACCGAAGGGCATAACTTTGTAGCAGAATATACCCAAAGGAGTCCGAAAAGCGGTGTGCTTCTGGTCTTCGGGATGCATTTTTATCTGATTGTACCCTGATGAACCGTCCATAAAGGAGAAGACCTCATGAGTGGACGTATTGTCTATCATCAGCTCGGTGACCGGTACCGGGAAATCATCCTTCGGGCAGGCTTTATTGAGATCTCGGAAGTCCACACATATGCGCACTGTCCCATTCTTCTTCATTACCGGGACGATGTTGGCGACCCAATCAGGATACTGTACCTCCTGGATAAACCCGGAATCGATTAGTTTCTTGACTTCGGTGTTAATGCTCATTTCAAGCTCAAGCCGCATCCGTCTCGGTGCCTGCTTGACTGGCTTGATATCCGGGGATATTGCTAATTTATGCACAGTAATCTCTGGATCTAATCCCGGCATCTCGGAATAGTTCCACGCGAAGCAATCTCTATGCTGTAGAAGCACGTCTCTTAACGCCGCCACCCTTTCCTCAGATAGTAGCTCGCTAACGCATGTTGGTCGTGGATCGTCTTCCGATCCCAACACAATCTTTTTGAGGTTATCTGCAGTCGTATGTATGCCATCTTCCAGTTCTTTCGGAGCTGGTGGAAATTCTGAGATCACCTCATCATTACTGTTCTCAAAGCACCAGGGAAGGTCATCCATGATCTCGGGCTCTTCTTTTAATATTGTAATCATGTGACAAGTGCGAATCCGCTTCCAAAACTGATGTGGATCTGGCTCTGCTCTTGCGGCTTTGGGTTTGTGCTTTTATGGCGGCGTTACCCTCTAGCTGCTGGATAAAGCAAATCTGCCTTGCTGGTACTGGTCTTCGACCCAGTTCTTGAACGTGAGGCAGTCTTCGATAGGGTGTCCTATAGCTCGGTGATAAGAGCAATAGCCCGGATGAGAAACCTCGTTAACTTGCTCAGGGTGCTTAGACTCCGAAAGTGCGATCATTTGATATTTTATAGCGAGCTCGAGTAGCTTCTTCGTCTTGTCTCGAAGGAAGGAATACGCTCGACTCATCTTCTTCATGAGGGACAAATCCGGACCGCGCAATGCCCGATCACACGACTCTCTAATCCTGCGTCGCTGTTGTCGACTTCTTTTTCCGCCTCTTGACTTACTTCTGCCTCTGCGTTGGGCCTTTTGTACAACGGGTTGACAGGGAGGTGTACCTTTGTCTTTTGCAGCCTGTTGAAACAGACGTTGCGTCCTGGCCTTCTCATAGATGGTCATCTCGTGGTTGTGATTTTCCCGAGCCGTTTGACCCGCTTTCCTGATAAGCCTGCCCGTTCGTTCTTCAAATGACGGACTCGGCATTTCGCTCGTAGGATCCAGTTTTGACGAGGAGTTGGCATTGCTGGACAGGGCGTTTTCCTCCTCATCGAAGTTATATACGGCATAGCTACCGTGGATTCGCTCCCGTTTACCGGATCTCACGTATCCAAGGCCGAGCGTTTCCATTCTCCCGTTGGGCAATTTGCGCTGAGTTCCAGAGACATCCCAAATCCTGTTGTAGAATCGAGCTTGTCGAACAGTCTGTTTTAAGGGTACCCCTTGGCGCTTCAATAGCCTCTTTAGTCCATTTGTGTAGTATCTGGGCAAACGGATCGGTTGGAGCCTGTCAAGTGTAACATCCGCGCCATGCCATATCTCTTTCTCCACTCTCGTTTCTGTGGATTGGTAGAATAGGATCACCTTTTCACCCTTTCGCCTGGGAGGGACGTAAAACGTCTGCAGGTCCTGCACATTGTGAGCCTGAAGTGCGTCGAGATCCTTGTAGTGTTTCCGCGGCACCATGGTGATTTGCAAACTCTGATCATCGCCAGGAGATGCTTGTATCGACGGCCGACTGGAGAACACGGCATTAACCTCATCTTCCGAGTCACTTCCGAAGATCAATATGGGGGCGGACGGTCCCGGGTTGTTGCGTCGGGATGGACCCGCGTAAACTATCTCCTCTCCTTCTTCGGTATCGCTCCCGAAAATAGGGATGGTGGCAGCGGCTTTGTTCTCCGGCTTGCGACACCTTTCTGTATCCTCGAAATCTGGCAAAAAGTATTTCGCATCTTCGTACTTGCGGACTTCGTTCATGGAAAATGGATTCAGCTCACCTGTTACGGTATATTCGAAGCCATCCTTAAAGTACTTCATACACAGATGCTGTGTAGAAGGGATGATGTTGTACTCATGTAACCAAGGACGACCGAGCAAGGCGTTGTAGCAGGTCTTGGCGTCAATGACGTGAAATTTGATGTCCGTGACGAGTAGTCCAAAGCGTAATGTTAGTATCACGGATCCGAGAGTCCGTGACGACTGGGAGTCGAAATCGGAGATGGTAATTTTTTCACGAGCGAGGTGCTGCACGCTCATGCAAATTTCCTTCAACACCCGAACATTAAGGAGATTGACGGAGGATCCATTATCAACCAGGATTTTGCCTATCTTGATATCGTGGCAGTATCCGGAGACGTATAGGGGACGGTTATGGTCGCACGTCCCGAGGAGAAGGTCTTCATCACCGAAAGTGATGTCGGACGTGTGCACTTCTTCTAGTTCATCCTTCATCCTTTCCGCGGCGAGGAAGGCTTGGAATTGCTCGGGTTCTTGTAACGCCTTGATTAATGAATCTCGCGCTTCTTTTGATAATAGGAGGGCGTCGAGAATGCTGAGCTGAGAAGGTAGCTTTCTTAGGTGCGCTAGGATGTTGTAGTCCACTTTACCCTTCCTGGGAGGATCTTTGGCAGCCAATTCCTTCATGACTTGGTCATCTAAGGTGATATCCTCAGTGACCTTTTCCTTTCCCCTATCTTTTCTATTTGCGGGCCCGAGATTCTTTTCCGGGAGCGTGCGATTGCGCAGCTGAATATTTTCGCAGGCCTCCGGTTCTTCTTTCTCTAAAACGAATTCTTTAAAGAGAGAGCCCAAAGCCATTTCCTCATCAGAGTAGCTTCTAAAGGTGAGAACTTCTGACCTTCCGGCGTTAACCGTGTAACAATTGCCGGTAGTTCTTTTGTGTTCTTCGGCCGTATTTCCTCGTTCCCGACGAGTCTTGCGTTTCATGCGTTTAAAATGTTGCCGGTGAGCAACATATCCTTGCCATCACATCTTAAAAGCGTCACACTCCTCAGTGAGGTGCGAAATTTTCCGATGATATGAGCAATAATTAGGGTGCCTCTCCGCCCCATCGAACGTGTTCTCTTCCGAAGGTGGTAGCTTCATCCCCATTGACATGGCTTTGGCAAACCTTTTTCTCATCTTGAACACGTTTTTATTCGCATCGGATATCTTTTGATCTGGCGGGAGTGCTTCGACTCTTTCGTTCAGTCGCCTGCGCTTGGCTCCTTCCGATGCAGCCATCTCACGCTCCTGATCGGCTTTACTCTTCAAATGAATCTCGTCTAGAAAGGCGTCGATCATTTCATCTGTTGGCCATACAAGTTCTGGCTCAGGCTGTGCCCCCAGTTTCTCAGTGCTAGGAGTTCTTTCATCGTCCGTAAACGAGTGGGAGATCATATGACAACTTGCCACACATCCCTCGGATTCATCCGACGAGCTTTCTCCATCATCTTCCTCCCGAAAGACGTGGTTGAAGAACTCTTGCAGTGTGATGGGAGTCCGCGCCTTTTGATTGTACTCCTTCAGCGCATCAATCTGTTTCTGCAAATCTGTGTGCTTGTCTCCAGGCTTCATAGGCTTCTTGGATTTCTTCTTCTTTTTCTTTGAAGATTTTGACGGTTGGGTGTGAGTACTTGGGCCATCACCACTGATTCTTGTAGTCGGACGCGGCTTCAGCATCCCTTCAATAATTTGAGGTTCAAGCGGGTTCTTCCATTCGACCGCCGGGCACGCATGAAGATCACTCAGCATCCTTTTGGTTTTGGCTGATAGCACGACCTCCCATGGAGCTTCTTCAATAAAGGAACAGGTTGCCCCCGGTGTATCTGCTTTCTTAGGAGTATGCGGCTGTGGCGGGTTCACCTTCCACTTCTCGGACAGTGCAAACTTTCCCTGGAGGTATTGATCTTCAATCCATCCTTTGAAAACGAAGCAATCCTCAATCGGATGGCTTACCGTTTGATGATAAGGGCAGTAATTGGGGTTATTCATCTCAGTGGGTTGTGGCGGTCGCCTTGGGTTTGGCAAGTTAATAAGCCTGTTGCGTACTGCCAGCTCGAATAACCGTTTCGTCTTGTCCTGCGGGAACGAGTAGGGACGCTTCATCTTTTCATTATAATACCGCCGTCTTTCTTCCAACTGATCCGCCAGCTTTGGGGCACTGGGTTGTTGCTGTGCGTTCGCAACGAAGGTTGCCTTCTCTTTACCCTTGTCATTCCGAGGTTCTGGTTTCGGGGGAGGTGGCCTGTGACCCATCTGGTCCATCTGGGCCAACTTGTCGATTAGAGCCTGGAATGTGGTTGGCTTAAAGAACATCATAAACTGGGAGATAGTTGCATGAGGGTCTAGGGTACCCACGAACATGCCCACCGTGGGCGCTTCCTCAATGCGTTGCTCGCATTTCGCCCACAAATTTTGCCAGCGTATAGCATACTGGACCCACGTTTCGCCTGGTTTCACCCTGGCATTAATCAACGCCGTTATTGGAGTGCGTTCGCTGGCGCTTGCGAATCGCTGAGTGAATAGAAACTCCATTTCAGCGAACGTCTTGACGGAATCGTTCGGGAGTTCCGAATACCATTCGAAGGCTGTTTCTGATAAGCTGCCCACGAACTGGCGAAGCAACAGTTTATTATCACCGCCGGTGTTACCGCAAAGGGCCCTGAACTGGGCAACATGTTGGTGGGGATTGCCGGTCCCCTTATACACGTGGAATTTTGGTATTGTATAACCCAGCGGATATTTGATTTGGTCATACCAGCTCGGATATGGTCGCCCCGTTTTTACGACTTGACCAGCTGCTTCAGTCGCATGATGAACCCGGAACTGCTGGGCTATATAGTCGTCCAAGTCGGCTTTGGAGATTGTCTCCTCCTTTGCCGTTGAAAGAGCCGATGGTGGATTCGATGTTTCTCCTCTATCATCTTCGAGGACGGTCGGGGGATCTTCCGCGGGAGGATCCTGTTGAATCATCATCCCAACCATGTCTTGAAATAAGTGAGCTATTTGCTTTATATTGGCCGCTTGTTCCGCAGCCTCTTTGTCTTTCTTTTCCAACATCCTCCGGAGGAACTCAGCGTCGGTTTCCTGTTCTTGTTGCTGATCCAAGGACGCCTCGGGGCTTTCTTTCGACCCAGTAAGCGCGGCCATTGCGATCATCATTTCCTGGAGCTTTTGCTGTTGCTCCTGAGCTTTGGTCACCGACCGTGTAAGCGGTCTACGACCTGCAGACGCACGGCTGTCTTCCTTCCCCGATGCCATGTATACAGTATGGACCATCCTGCCCCCAGCCTTAGGGCATCTGGGCTCAGCGCTTTTAGCTTTCGTTGCAGGCCCGGGGGTCTTCTCCGGCTTCCTCTTTTTATGAGCAGTGGAAGTTGAGGGGGCCGTTGAGGTGGGCACCCAGACTGCTTTTCGTGGCTTAGCCTGGTGACTGACTTCCTGTTGGATTTTCAGCTTCTTGTGCTGGCGGGAGAAATTTGGATCGATCGCCGAGTCTCGGGTCTGCCGCCAGACTTTATAAATTCGGGAGGACAGCCGTTGAGAAGATTGGGGCTGTTCTGGCTTTACTTCTATAGCCCTTTTCAGCGGATGGGGAGACTTCTTCAGCACCGCGGTAGGAGAATTCCTACGCACCTTATTTAGCATCTCGAAGCTGTTCCTAGTTATAACAGCAGCATTAACTTCTGTCGTCGGGGCTGGAGGAGTTAGCCCAGAAGGGGAGTTGCCTCCGGCCTTCCTCAATCGGCGCCAGTAACAACGTCGAGCATGTCATGCTGATGGCATCAGCTCGGTGATGGCGATAGCCTCATCCTGCCCCCTGTGTAGGTGGGGGGTCGCTGCTGATGCCAACCTGTTAAAGACTGATGTCCTTCGGGTAGCAGGAGAGGGAGCTGGAACAGTCAATCTTGTAAAGACCGACTTTTTGGAAGGAGAAGCCGCCTTGACGACTTCAGGAGCGGGACTGGTTATTTTCTTAGGAGCAGCCTTCTCTGGGATTGTAGGCCCCATCGTGGTTTCACAGGAGCTCTGGCCTAGTCTGGAGAAGACCGACTTCTTGGGAGCTTCCGATGTCAGCACCGGAGCGGTGAAGCTTGTCGGCGGGAGCATGGTCCCAAAAAACAACCCTGTGGTGGCTCGAGTGACCTGTTCCATGGGCATTGTGAATAGCGAAGCAGCTTGGGGTCCGTAGGCTATACCTCCTGGTGAGGCAGAGCGTTGGTTGCAATTGCAGTTGGAGCATGTCGCGCAAGCGGAAGCCATTGATTCTTTGCTTTCTGCAATAAGCAAGACGCCGAATCTTAGTACCTTGAAACCCAAGGGCAACCATTAGCGAACCGTGTTTGGTTCGCGAACACGACACACGAAGTGTGGAGTGGAAAGAGGAAAAGGTCCCACCGGGCGTGCCAGAATCTGTTCCCCTCCGAACGGCGGCGCGACGGCGGACGTCTCTCCTGAGGTTCGGGGCAGATGCTAATTGGTGCTATCCGTCTACCTCTCCGAAAATGCCAAGTTGATTTATGGCACCGTGTATCGAAGGTTTATACGGATGCGTCCGATGTAGCAGACTTCGCCAGATTCCCCCTCGCTTGAGGGGTTTTTGATTGTGGGGACGCTCTTCCCTGCAGGCGCAAGCCCCTGCAGTTAATTACGCTACCGCATCGCGGTAATCACTTTCTCCTTCTCCAGATGGTCACTTTGTGTCGTGTGTGTTTATTTTGTGTTTAGTTGCCCGTGGATTGTATACGGAGACTAAATTATGTTGTCGCCCGTAGGGCGTGGACTAGTCCAAATCCGTATTATCTTAGATTTGGGTTTGGGGGTTTGGGTTTAAGGATTCGTTAGCCTCATTGGAGACTAAGATCGACTTAAACGTTTATTAAGGACACGTTAGTCTAGTTTTTAGACTAAGATCGACTTAACGGGATCGTTTAGATCCAACAATAGAGCTATTAAGGGAGCCCTGTTGTTTAGTTTAGTGACGTTGCGGTCAATAGGTAGTTTAAGGACATTGCGGTCCAGTGTTAGTTTTAAGACGTTGCGGTTAAGGTTAAGGACGTCGTAGTCCGTGGATTTAAGGACTCCACAGTCCGTTGTTAGTTTTAAGACATCACGGTCAAGATTAAGGACCTCATAGTCCGTGGATTTAAGGACTCCACAGTCCGGCGTTAGTTTTAAGACATCACGGTCAAGGTTAAGGACCTCATAGTCCGTGGATTTAAGGACTCCACAGTCCGGCGTTAGTTTTAAGACATCACGGTCAAGGTTAAAGACCTCATAGTCCGTGGATTTAAGGACTCCACGGTCCGGCATTAGTTTTAAGACATCACGGTCAAGGTTAAGGACCTCATAGTCCGTGGATTTAAGGACTCCACAGTCCGGCGTTAGTTTTAAGACATCACGGTCAAGGTTAAGGACCTCATAGTCCATGAGTTTAAGGACCCCACAGTCCGTATCAATATGTGGTCATCGGGACCCGTCACCTCTTTGAAGACGTTGAGGAATTACAACGCCAGGTATCAAAGGAGTGAGGAGATGTACCCTTAAACCAAGGTAGATTAAACAGTCTTTGGCCCAATTTGGAACCAAGACCAATTAATTATATTATGAGCCCATTGGCTCAGTTGAATTTGAATTGAGGACTGATGGCCATCTTGGGCTAAGTCCAATCATATTTAGGATATTGGCCCTCTGTTGGTCCATTAGAGGAGAGGCTTTGCCTCTAGACACTTAGCCAATGGGGCTAAAGTTAGTGTTAAACACTAAAGATCAATCAGTGTTGAACACTGAGAAAGTTAATATTAAACTCTGTTAACAGAGATTTAGTTTAGTGTTAAACACTCAAAAATTCAGTGTTAAACACCGCAGGTAAAACTCTTTAATTAATGTTGAACACCAAGGCAAAACAGTGTTAAACACTAGGTTCAGAGGTTCCAATTTAGTGTTAAACACTAAGGCAAGAGGGGTCACGTGGTAGCACGTGAGGGCGCCCTCCCTTTATTTGTTCTGCAGATAAGTGTTTAACACTTTTAATTCTGAAAGCCATCATGTGTAGGCACGTGATGAGGGCCTGCGCTTTGATCTGTTAGAATGTTCATTAGGGGTCACGTGTCGACACGTGAGGGCGCCCTAAAGCTCTTTTCTGTGGATCTTTTCGGGGGTCACGTGGTAGCACGTGACCCTGCCTCTTTGCAATTTCTGATTAAATTCTTCATTAAATCCCCATTTTCCTCTGAAGAATTATATTCTCTGACAGAGTTGAACTCTGATTTTCCTGTAGGAATTAAATCCCTCCTACATGTGAAGAACTGAATTTTATCATAGGGTTAAACCCTAATAAAAGCTTTAGAGGAATTATATTCCCATTATTCTTAAATAGGGTTAAACCCTAATTTATATTCTGAGGAATGAGATTCTGTCATAGGGTGAAACCCTAATTTCTTCTTTCTTAAGGGAATTAAATTCCTGTTATTTTGACAGAACTAAGTTCTTAACTAGGGTTAAACCCTGATTCTGTTCATTCTGAAGGAATTAAATTCCTATAACATAGGGTTAAACCCTAATTTTATGTCAAAGGAATTAAATTCCTATAATTCTGTGAGAATTAAATTCTCAAATTTCCATTCCCTCTCTATGCTTTGGATCTACATGGCAGGATCTCAACCCAATGAGAATTAAATTCTCAATTCATGGGGAGATGTGCACTTTGCAGATGCTCTACTAAAGAGAGAACTATGTTCTTCTTTTAATATAAGAGTTCAACTCTTTTGAGAATTAAATTCTCTTTTATAGGCCTTCCCTTTCTTACCTAAGATTTTCTTCTGCATAAGATCCAATTCTTCCAAAGTCTCAAGGCTCTATATTTCTCTTTTTCTATCTCTCTTCTTCTGTATATCCCTCTCTATCTCTCCCTCCTGTATGTATCCCTGTTGGCTCCTATTTATAGGAGAAGAAGCAGAATCAATTAGTTTTAGTGAATCTTTTATTGAGAGATTTGATTTGCATTCATCATTCATCTGGTCCTTTGGATTATTAGGTGAAATTTATTCACCATTGGATTTTAAATCCAGAGATTTCCCTTTGTTATTTCTGTTAGATTTTAAGGGGAAATCTTTCCAAGTTCAAGATTTTTCCATAGATAGGTGATATTTAATCACCTTTAAATCTTTAATCCAATCGGTTCCACATAATCGTTCTCCTTTGGAAAGATTTGAGAGATCTTTTCACAGAATTTAATTCTGTCACAAAAATAAGGCTCTTGAAGCTTGTCACGTGTGGCCACGTGACCGTTGGTCACGTGTGCACACGTGACCCCTGGTCACGCGTAGGCACGTGACCCCTGGTCACGCGTAGGCACATTACCCCTGGTCACGCGTAGGCACGTGACCCCCCTGGAATGGGCTTCCCTTCCTTGTGCGCTCTGTTCTTTGCCGCTGCTTGGTCATCACGTGCCAACACATGACCACTGGTCACGTGTGCACACGTGATGCCTTTTCTGGAGCTTTTTTCTTGATTTACTCAGGGAACGAATGTGCCTTGTGCCGCCGCTTTTACATGTCACGTGTCAACACGTGACCGCTGGTCACGTGCTAGCACGTGATGCCTTCTCCGTAGGTTTTCCTGATTTTAAATCAGGAAACAACGTGGAATACGGATAACGTCACTCTTTGACCCTGTGGAAAACGTGCAGATTGGATCCTGGTCCTCACAGAGCACGGCAGTGAACCCGTATGAAGCATCCAGAGCGGAGCCTAGTCCTCGCCGAATACGGCAGTGAACCCGTGTGAAGCATCTAGTGCAAAATTCTTGGTTACGTGGAACGCGGATAACGTCACTCTTTGACCCGGCGGAATACGCCCAGAGCGGAGCCTGGTCCTCGCCGAACACGGCAGTGAACCCGTGTAAACCATCCAGAGAAAACATCGGACTGTGGAGTCCTTAAAATCCACGGACTATGATGTCCTTAACCTCGACCGTAATGTCTTAAAACTAACGATCAACCATGATGATTCTAGATTGAGTTTACCTTGGTTCAAGTGTACATCTCTTCATTTCTTTGATATCTGTCGTTGTAATTCCTCAACGTCTTCAAAGAGGTGACGGGTCCCAATAACCAAACATTGGACTGTGGAGTCCTTAAATCCACGGACTATGATGTCCTTAACCTTGACCGGGATGTCTTAAAACTAACGTCGGACTGTGGAGTCCTTAAATCCACTGACTATGATGTCCTTAACCTTGACCGTGAAATCTTAAAACTAACGTCGGACTGTGGAGTCCTTAAATCCACGGACTATGATGTCCTTAACCTTGACCGTGATGTCTTAAAACTAACCTTGGACTGTGGAGTCCTTAAACCCACGGACTATGAGGTCCTTAACCTTGACCGCGATGTCTTTAAACTACGGTACCCTGAAAAACATCCCAAAGCAACCCCTGACCCCGTGAAACACGGATAAGGGAGACCGCACCCGGCACTTGCGGGTCCTCACGACCTGTAAGGAAGAAAACTCTCTTGTAAGATCCTTACGACTCCCAAGGGAAAACCCGCTTAAGAATCCTCACGATTCTTAAGAAGAACTTACACCTACGGGATCCTCTCGACCTGTAGGGAGAAAAACTCTTTATGAGACCCTCACGGCTCATAAAGCTCAAAAGTCTTAGGAGGCAGATCTTAACCCTGAATCCTAAGCCATCACTGCCCTGCAAAGAGACCAAGATAAATTGTCCGCAGAACACATTCAATAAAAAAGAGACACACCATTGAGAAGAAAAATATGTCTTTATTCATAAACCAAAATGGATACAAAGTACAATTCATGAAAGAACAAAAAGAAAATACTCTCATTCAGGAGTATGTACAAAAAGAAAGGAAAAGATACAAGTTTTCAAGCCGGCGGGCGATTTAGCAATTTTGCTAGCTCATCCTTCTTTTGCTGGGTCACAGCTTCATGACTCAGGATCGCCAGAAGACGGGCCTCCGCCTGAGCCTGCTGGGCCTGATACGAGGCGAGCCGGCCTTCGAGCTCTTTCTCAGTAGCCTTGTGAGCCTCGACCCTTTCGCGAGTGAACACGGCAGCTTTATCAAGAGCCACCACCTCTCTGATAGACTCTTGAAGTACCCGCCAAAGTTCATACGCTTTATTGGCTTTGGCTGTGAGGCTGGTTTGAAGCTCGCTCAATGCCTTAGAGGCCAGCTCCCTTTCCGAGAATTTGCGGTCGAGCCTCTTCTCGCATGATGCCATGTTTGCCGCGCACCGCGCTATCAGCCCCCGCAAGTCCGCCTTTGCAGCCACGGCCTCCGAGGAAAGGTGGGAACACTCAAGGGCGTGCAAGCAACCCTCCACCTGCCGACAGAACTCCACCCAGACTCGCACCACCTCTTCGCTATGGTAGGTGGCAAGAAAAGGAAGAGAACCGTTAGCTTCGGCGGCAAATGCTTCAGCTGTGGTTGCGCTGCCAGCACGAAGCTCCTCGATCAAAGAGGACAAGGAGACAAGGCTTAACTGGGCCAAGCGCTCTGAGGCTCGCAAAGCATAGGGGCCGGGCGGCATGGCGATGCGCGATTCCAGCGCTATGGGGGCTGGCAAGGCTGTTCAGATTTGAAAAATGTCAGTAAAACTCTTAAGCAAAGGAACAAGTGGGACTATATTGAAATGTCACTTACCTACGGACATGCAAGTAGGAGCCGAAGGTTCCCCTGGCCCTTCGAGGACCTCAACCTCGTCATCGGCCTCCAAAACTGTAGAGAACATCAATATCAATACGCAAAATAACAGCGATACTATAAGAAATGGCGAACAACACTAACCTTGTCCAGATGAGAGGACGATGCGTTGAGGGGAGATCGCCTGCGGAGCTGCCATCTCCAACAGTCGCTGAAACGATTGCCGGGGAGACAAATCAGCGATAGAGGCCGCCAGCCCGCGCAATTCTGAGAAAACAAAAGAGTTCAGGCAACAGAAAGATTGCTAATTTAAAATATAGAAGGTTACCTTCAACACTCCTCCCATTCTGAGTCGGGGGGATGGTGGCTTCATCGGCCTCCGCCGTGATCTCTGGCTCCAGCAAAGGGAGGGTAGTCCCGACTACCTCTCCTCCAGCCTCTGGGCCGCCCGCAGGAAGAGTCGTTGGGGCGGCAACCCCCAAAGGAGCCTCTACCAAAGGAGCAAGCGCTCCGTGATCAGGAACCGCCACTGGAGGCTCTATGGCAAGAGGAACAGCCTCTTCAGCCCCCTCCACATCGAGCAAGGCTGCATCGGGAATGTCAACAGGCTTTAGCTTCAACAAGCCCGTAGGGACCTCCCCCATCACCGAGGACTCTGCACAATCCACACAAGAATAAGAATACATATATACGGGCATAAACAATCTGAAAAACTGCAAAGAAGTATAAAAACATACCAATATGCAGGGAAGCCTTCAATATGGCTTCTTCAAGCCGATGCTCCTTCTCAAGGAGGCGTGCTCGCCGGGGTTCGAAGGTGGACTCGTAGCCGCCGGTCCATAAGGAGAGCGCGTCCGCAGCATCCTCCGAAGCGGCCTGCTTCAGGGCCCTTTCCCCCCACTCCTCCAAAGGGCCAATAAACCGCCGCCGGATCCATGAGGGGTCTTCATAGAAGATTACGGCAGGATAAGTTTTCTTTGGAACCCTTGCGTTCTGAGACTCATCTTTAGAACGCTGTATGGCCTCAGCCAATTGTGCGGCTTCCTCAGCGGCCGAACCCGGAAAAAGTAGTCCAGCATTTGATTCCTGCAGGGCCAACGGTTCATCCTCAAGAATGGGCTCAGACTCTACTAAAGAGTCGAGCAAGTTAGTAGCCACCTTCCTTCGACGCTTGGACCCAGAGCCGGTCGCCGAGGACGACAGCTTCCTTCCCCGCGGAGCCTTAGTGCGGCGCCGGCCTACGTCGCCCTCAACACCCTCATCCCTGTCACCCTCACCCGGTGCCACAACCAAGGATGACACCACTATTGTTGATGCCATGGGGGGCGGTGCTGCCTCGGGTGGTGGCGCTGTTACCGGAGCCCGTTTACCCCGCGACCGAGTACCCAGGGGCATACCAGCTGTTGGGGTAAGATCCACCCCCGACTCTCCCGGAATAAGCGCGGTGCCGGTATCCTCAGAGGAAAGCGGACCGGGGCGCGCGGTCGCAGCGTAGCTCCTATGGCCGGAACCTGAGTAGGGGGCACCGTGGCCAAGAAGTACCCTTCTTTCCTCAATAATAATAGGGTTGACCCGATGGAGATACCAGCCCGTGAACGACCCCATGCATCGGGGAATGCAGCATCGGGGATCATGAACTGGGAACCGGTGTTAAGCCTCACAAAATGATGGGCGGCATCTCGAACGGCCTCGAGCGAAGGAACCAGCGCGACTATGAAAGCCTCAAACGGGACGCCCTGATCGTAGCCAAACTGCCGGGCAAAGCGATGCGGATTGTACCGCATGAAAAGGGTCGCGCTATCCTGACGGAATACCAGGTAACCCGGTCTGATTGCGTATAAGCGCGCGGCCTCCCGGGGCTTCAAAGAGGGCGCGTTATCTATTGACCAGTCCCAAAGCGACTGGGCTGAACCCGCGGAAGAAGATAAGACCCGATCACTAAATACCAACCCGCCAGCAGTAGCATAAGGAGAAATCAACGCCCGAATAGCCCCGAATTGAGTCGGGTCAGCGGCAGAAGCATCCACCAATCGCATAAGCCGCGGGAAGGTATAGGCGTCGTAGAATGCGGGCCTTTGATGCATAGCGAAAGCACCCAAGATGTGCATTTCGATCCAAGACGTAAAGTAATGAAGCGAAAAATTTACCACATCTACGCCAGGGGTGGAAGTATTAGCTGCAGCGCCCAACCCGTGATAGAGATGCGCCAATGTCGGGATGCCAATGGCCAGCCGCGTTCCCTCAGCTATACGGTGAGCCGGATAGATGACCGAAACTCTCATAAAGCGGCGATGCATAGGAATGACAAACCAGCTGAGCCAGACACTGATAAACCCAACGAAGAACGTCTCCTCATCCATGCCGGGAGCTGCAATGGATTCGAAAGACATCGGCGACATTATGGGGATGTAGTATTGCGGTAAATCCAATTCATTGGTCGGCAGCTTCTTCGGACCAAACCCAAAGGGGTCTTTGATATTTGCGAACTTCGGAGCTGTCTTCGACAAGACGCCCTCGCGAAGGAAACAGGCAATGAAGCTCTTAAAAGTAACGCCCTGCTCCTCAGATTCGGTGAACAATCAGTCAAAGATACCTAGCACCTTGATCAAGCTGGGACGCTTGTGGCGGACGGCGTTCTCAGCAGACAAGCCGTCAAGCGATGCGGGCTCGGGTTCAAAGACGTATTCATCAGAAGGCAGCAACTCCTCATAAAGTGTCCCTCGAATTGGCAGCCGCGAGATCTCATAAAATTCCCCCAAAGAGATCGAAACCTCTCTGTCCCCAGAAGAAAAGTGTTGGTGGGGAGATTCCATTGATTCAAGAACGCCTTAACCCACCAGACATGCGGGGATTGATAATGGAAGAACGACGCATATATTGCCTGGTAAAGCCCGACCTTCTGCAGCCGCGCACGATGGGTAGCAAGGATATAGCGAGCCCAGAGGAGGTAGCCCGTGGGGAATCGAGGAGTGAGCCATATCTTATAAATCCGTCCCCATGGGTGGGCCTCACCCTGGCAAATGCGTCGTCCCAGGATATCTATAGCGGGAATCGGATGGTTCGGGATACCAGTTGTTGAAGGCTCGAGCCGTCCCGTTGGAGTCCAATTTGGCATCTCCACAGCGAAAACCGTCCTTGGAGGGTCCATCGGCAAGAACGGGAAAGTGGGCTCTGTCGACACTTCACAGAGGAAACTCCGGCGACCCCGGATGATATGGCTGTACCAAGTTCCCCATAGAAGTAAGCTAGTGCAGTTCGGGTCATGAGCCCGGATTATCGCCATCGCTTCTTCATCAGATAGTGATTGAGGAAAAGCGGCCTCCGAGCGAGGGAAGGGAAAGCACGGAACAGAAGCCATCGCACCTGAAACAAAGTAAAGGAAAACTGTCAAAAGTGAAGCCAAGAATATATATATATATATATATATATATATATATATATATATATATGTATATGTATATGTATGTATGTATATGTGTGTGTGTGTGTGTGTGTGTGAGCATAAATATATGAAGACAGTTAAAGAAAGCAACAGAGGACTTGTTTGGTAGGACCATTAGTTACAAAACATGTGGGTCCCACGAAATCAAGATGACGGCTGGCTAATGATGAGGCACAGCAATCATAATGAGACAAAGGGAGTATTCTAATTAAATAAACAGTGGACTTCAAATGACCCTACACACTCCCCTAAGAGAAATCCACCTTAGACTCTGCAACAAATCAAACATAATCAAGGGAATTAAATTCCCAGAAAAAACACCATTGCAAGCTGCTTCTTCATTGATCACAGAAGGACAACCCAGGGCAAGAAAACCCTAAGAAGCCTCTATGGGAAGAACTGAGTTCTTCATAGGAATTAAATTCCTTGTTAAGACCCCAGATACACTCTTCAGAACCAAAGTTTTTGGATGGAATTAAATTCCTTGGAAAAGGCAACAGATCTTATCATCTCCCTAAAGATCAAATGAACCCTAAGAGATCTACTGTTCGAAAATTAAATGGTTTTCTATTTTTGTTGAAGAACTTGAAGAAAAAATGGGTTCATGTTAAAAGGGGTGAAACCCTTGGTGTGGATTTAAAATCCAGAGAGTTTTTGAAAAATATATAAGGGTTCCTCGATCGTTCAAAGATCACTACCTGAAAAGATGGGTTTTCCCTGAACGGAGTTAAACTCTGAAGATTGTGGAGCAGAGAACTAAGCTCTGGAAAAGGAGAATTAAATTCTCAGAAAAAAGTTTGCAAGGAGGAAGATGAAGCAAAGTGGAGGCTCTTCTGAAAGGACATGGGCATTTATAGGATGGGATGGAAAACGTTTCATCTACCCTACTCTCAAGGCAGATCCGACGGTCACAAAAGTGACAGCATTGCACTCGCGTGCAGACACATGAGAACAACGCTGTGGGGGCATTTGTTCCCTGAGTAAAAATCATGAAAAAGCTTCAGAAGAGGCATCACGTGCTCACACGTGACCAGCGGTCACGTGTTGGCACATGATGGTTAAGCAGCGGCAGAGAACAGAGCGCAGAAGAAGAGTCCCTTCAGGGGGTCGCGTGCTCGCACATGACCGGGGGTCACGTGGCCGCACGTGACTGGCTTTAAAAGCCCTGCTTTTTAACAGAATTAAATTCTGAGGAGAGATCATTCAAATCTTTCTAAAATGGAGAAGAATTATGTGAAACCGTTGGATTAAAAAATCCGAGGGTGATTAAATATCACCAATTTATGGAAAAATCTTGGACATGGAAAGATTTTCCCCTAAATCTAAACGAAATAACAAAAGAATATCTTTGGATTTAAAATCCAATGGTGAATAAAATTCACCTAATAATTTAAAGGCCCGGATCAATGATGAAAATAAATCAAATCTCTCAATAAACAAATGAAATCTTTCAATGAAGGATTCACTAAACAGATTGATTCTTTTCCTTCTCCTATAAATAGGTGCTAAGGGAGAGAGTTAAAAAAAAGGAAGAAGAGGAAAAAACAGAGAGAGAGATATAGAGCCTTGTAATCTTGAAAATTCAAAAGGAAGAATTTGATTATCTGCAAAGAAAAAACCCTGGGTAAGAAAAGAGAGGCTTCAAAAAGAGAATTTAATTCTCAAAAGAGTTTAACTCTTCTAAAAAGAAAAGAACTTAGTTCTTTCTCTGGTTGAAGATCTGCAAAGTGCACATCTCCCCATAAATTGAGAATTTAATTCTCATTGGGTTTAGATCCTGCCATGCAGATCTAAAACATAGAGGAGAAATTGAGTTTTGAGAATTTAATTCCCACAAAATTATAGGAATTTAATTCCTTTGAGATAAAATTAGGGTTTAACCCTATAGGAATTTAATTCCTTCAAAATGAACAGAACTAGGGTTTAACCCTAACTGAGAACTTAATTCTCTCAACCTCACAGGAATTTAATTCCCTTAAAAAAGAAATTAGGGTTTCACCCTATGCCAGAATTTAATTCTTTACATATATGAGGAATTTAATTCCTACAGAAAAGAAATTAGGGTTTAACCCTATCGAAGAATATAATTCTTCAAAAAGTAGGAATTTAATTCCTTTAAAGTTATTACTAGGGTTTAACCCTATGAAGAATTTAATTCTTAAAAGATGAACAGATCTTTAAAAAAGCAAAGAACCAGGGTCACGTGCTACCACGTGACCCCTGCAAAGATCCACAGAGAAGAACTTTGAGGCAACGCCTCACGTGCCCCACGTGACCCCTGATTGTTAATGTTTCTTCGTGTTCAAGTTTTAGTTAATTACCGCAATCAAGACGGTTTCGCTTGTAGCTAGCCGGTTGAGTACGGGTCGTCCGCAGGGAGATGGGAGTCTTTTTCTATGTGTTTTAACGAGTTAAGTCCAGTTTTTCAGATTTTGTTGTGATTAGTTAAGCGGTAAAATGATATGTAAAGAGAGCTTGTTAGGGTTAGGATTAGGTTAGTTTGAGTTAGGAGTCTCCACATCTTTCGTTGCCCCTCTTAATATCGGTGTTACGGTAATCGGCAACAACGGGGATTAGCACGACTAGGAAGGAACTTGCGAGTATAAGCTAGGCTTTCCAACGCATAAGTTCTTCCTTTTGGTGCTTGTCCGTCCGTTCTTGGCTCTTAGCCATAACCTCCGGTTAATTCAACCACAACCGATCTCACTACGGAATCACCGCTATCATGTAGGATAGGGTGCCGTAAGAAGCGGATTGTGGTTCAATTAACGGGAGTCGAATTAAGCTGTTGGGCAAGGAAAGAGTGAGAGAGATTTCTTTCTCTCAAACTTCCCTTATCCTACCCTAACAAGTATGAAACTACTCACACATCATGATACGGAAAAATAAAACAAAACAAAAGAGGAAGATAGAAAGAAAGAGATTAGAAGATAACAACTAGCTATTTGCGACCTCACCTTGGCGAGGATCGAGCGTAAGCATCATAGTCGTTTAAAGATAAAGAAAAAAAGAGAAGAAAGAAACAACACGAAATAACAACAACTAATTAACAAATGAAAATTACAACAATTATAGAAAGAACAAGATAAGCATGAAAATAAAATGAACTTCTTTATTCACCATTCTTCACTCACAAAGCTCACTACAAGTTTTAATGGAGAAGAGATGAGAAGAAGAAGAACATGTATTCTAAAACCTAGAAAAAGAATACAAGATTATGGACCCTTTCCTTCACAAAGTTCTGGGCTATTTATAGGCTAAAGGATGAAAACCTAGGGCAACCATCAGAACACAAATACAAAGACCAAAATACCCCTGAAGTTTGAACTTCTACGGCGCCAGTACGGCCGCGGATCCGCGGCCTAGACCCCCTATTGGCCGCGGATCCGCCGCACTACAGTAGAGTTAGGGTGTGGGCTTCTTGGTACTTCCCTGATCTTCTGTCCCCTCTTGTCTGGTACATATATTTTCTGAAAATACTTCCACATTTCTTCCAGAATTTCTGTTGAGGGAAAGGTGGACTTTTGTCAAGATTTTCTTGAGCTCCGCGTAGATTTCTTGGAACTTGTATTGCCATTGAGCCTTGTGCATGAAGGTGACAATCGATTTGCCATTTTGTCTCCTAAACTGGTGTGTGGCAATAGACGGATAAAGAGCGGAGACCCGTGTTTTATCTGTGGTTGGCAGGAACCCGGATTTTGTCGTGTTTTCCATGAATTTCACCGTTTTAGAACCGAGAACCTGTATCCTGCAATGGACTAGCAAACACGGCTCAAGAGTATCTACCGATATGCAATGTGACAAAAATTGGGCGGTATGAAAATGCAAAAATCTGATATGAACAAATACCCCCAAACTTATCATTTGCTCATCCCGAGCAAAGCCAACTTATTCACAAAAAATTTCCTAACCTCACTTTCGCAGGGAACGCGATTGCACTGAGCATGTGCAACAAGCCGTTAAACCTCTAGGTGTCCCTAGTAGGAGGAGTGTTGTCTCCTGAGGGTTTTCAGCGGATACTACCCACAAAATCCGGTCAAGTTGATTTTGTAAAATAACTAAGATTCAAACCCTAAAGTTTTGTTTTAGAAAATAACAATTCTATAATCCTAAGTCTAGACCATCGAACCTTTATTTTTCACACCTCGCTTCTTGTTTAACTACAGATTTTATATGTCTTTACGTGCATTGCAAATAGTGTCGTTAAGTTCCAGAAGGATCGATTAAAGTCATCATGTCGCACAATAAAGCCCAGATAACAATTTTAAAAGGATCACATAAGTTTTATAAAGAGTTAAGCATTTTTCAAGTTTCGTTTTCCAGTAAGGTTTCAACTTCAGAATTTCAATCTTCCTTAATAGGAAACTAAGTCGTATTTTTCACTCCACCTTTTTCTTGTTTTCATTTCATACACACCTCTGTGAACGTGCAATAGTCTTTATCATAGAATAAAACCTTCATATCTCCGCTAAAATTTTTATAAAAGCCTGCCTTTTATCAAGATTATTCTCACACAAAGAACCGTTAGGAATTTTAACTCGGAGAGAACACTTGCTTGATTTTGTTTTAATCTGGACTTTCTAGGCTTCTTAGCGAGCTTTGGGCCAATGCATCCAAACCAGTTGGTTTTAGGGCATTAGGTGTAGAAACACCCCAGCGGACTTAATTACTCAAGTTACCTAGGTCCAAAAACAAAAGACAGTTTGGCGTGAAAATCAGATGATTTAATACGAACGGAGATATAACCGGCAGTTCAATTATTTTTTTGGATAAAAGACGTGTTTAGTGGGTTTTGGTGTGTAATCATTCCAATCAAGTTTCGGATGGGTTATTTTTCAGACTTAGTTCCAATTACGGCATCAATAACATTCCTTCATATTTGCTTTACTTCATAATCTATTCTTGACATTACTTATTTCAGAACAAACCTATTTGATCCTCAGAAAATCATTTATCTGTTTAAAAGTTTTTTTACATAAAAGACTTGTCATCTAATTCCCAAAAACTCACGACACGTGTAGTGTGATGTAAAGACGTATATCAGCTATAGTTAACTTCAAAGGAGAGTTATCTTTCACGTTTTCAAAATCTAAATATAAGATTTAGTTATTCCTATTTTTTTTTTCAACAAAAACCGTCGAAATGTTGAATCAGAGTTCTTCCACAAGCTAACTTGACAGAAAAGTTTTTATGTTTTTAGAAAATTTTCAGATTTTTATGGATTTTATGGATTTTAATATGCAGATGCAAAATATACATATGAATGCGAAGTTAAGAAATGCGTACCGAGCGTACCCCCAAACTTAAACTGGATAGTGTCCTCACTGTCGTTGCATGAAGAGATCATTTGAAGGGTCAAAATTGTCGGTTAGCGATACACAATTTTTGTTTGTTTTTGTTTTTAAAGAAAAAGAAAAAGAAAAAGAATAATTTGGAACAGTGTCCACAAATATATACAAAATGGTATATACATACGCTCGGTTCTTATCTTTTTTTTTTTTTTTTTTAAAGAAAAGAAAAAGAATATCCACCAATATAACCAAAATGGTATATACATACCCCCAAACTTATTTGGAACAGTGTCCACTTGTTCTTAGCTGGATAACCGAAGTTTGGAGGTAGGCAGAGGAAGATTAGGCAGGGTAAACCGGCTCCTGTAAGAACAGGAGCTCCTCTGTTGGTTCGGCGCTAAGGTACGGTTTGCATCGGTGTCCGTTTACTTTGAAAAATGAACCGTCCTTTGGATTTTCCAAATCCACAGCGCCCTGCGGATACACATTCCGCACAAAATACGGTCCTTTCCAGCGAGATCTGAGCTTTCCAGGATGGAAGTGAAGTCGGGTGTCGTAAAGCAGTACCTGCTGACCAGGTATGAAGGTTTTGCGCAAAAGGTGTTTATCGTGAAACACCTTCGTTCGGTTCTTAACAACAACCGCGTTATCGTAAGCCTCATCCCTAAGCTCGCTCAGTTCGTTCAACTGCAGCTTCCGATGGCTGCCCGCATCCTCGAGAGATAGATTCAGCTCCTTTATCGCCCAAAATGCGCGATGCTCTATTTCGACAGGTAGGTGGCAGGCTTTTCCGTACACAAGCCGATAGGGAGACATGCCAAGGTCGGTCTTATAAGCGGTTCGAAAAGCCCAAAGGGCATCAGTGAGTTTCAGCGACCAATCCTTACGGTTCTTGGAAACCGTCTTCTCCAGTATCTGCTTGATTTGCCGATTTGAAACTTCGGCCTGCCCGCAGGTTTGGGGGTGGTAGGGCGTAGAGAGCTTATGATTAATGGAGTATTTCCGCATCAAGGCCTCGAAAGTCTTGTTGCAGAAATGACTCCCATTGTCGCTAATGATCGCTCGGGGGTGCCCAAAACGAGAGAAAATGTTTTCTTTAAGGAACCTAACGACAACCTTGTTGTCGTTAGTTCGGCTGAGCACAGCCTCGACCCATTTAGAGACGTAATCAACAGCGAGAAGGATGTACAAGTTCCCAAAAGAGCTGGGAAACGGCCCCATGAAATCTATCCCCCAAACATCGAAAATCTCCACAACCAAGATCGGTTGGAGCGGCATCTCGTTCCTCCGGGATATCCGGCCCATGTGTTGGCACCGGGAGCAAGTCTTGCAATAGTCATGAGCGTCTTTGAAGAGTTGTGGCCAGTAGAAACCACATTGCAAGATCTTCTCAGCTGTCTTTCTGGGCCCAAAATGCCCGCCACACGCTTGATCGTGGAAAAATGACAGCACACTCTTGAATTCCTCGTCAGGGACACACCGACGAATAATCTGGTCGGGACAGTACTTGAACAGATAGGGTTCGTCCCAGTAAAAGTGTTTTACTTGGGATAAGAAGCGAAGTCTGTCCTGACTTGACCATTCAGTCGGTAGTAATCCCGTGGCCAAATAGTTCACAATATCTGCGAACCAGGGTTCGCACGATACTGTCAAGAGCTGTTCATCCGGGAAAACGTCGTTGATTGGAATTGGAAGCGAAGGCGAAGAAGGAAGTCGTGAGAGATGGTCGGCAACTATGTTTTCACATCCTCGTTTGTCCTTAATGACAAGGTCAAACTCTTGAAGCAAGAAGATCCAACGGATTAACCGAGATTTTGCATCTTTCTTCGCAAAAAGATGGCGCAGAGCAGAATGGTCTGTGTAGACAATGACTGGAGAGCCGATGAGGTAGGGCCTGAACTTTTCTAAAGCAAATACAACAGCTAAGAATTCCTTCTCAGTTGTTGTATAATTGAGTTGGGCATCGTTCAGGGTTCGGCTCGCATAATAGATTACGTGCGGCATCTTGTTGATGTGTTGTCCAAGGACAGCACCAATGGCAAAGTCGGATGCATCGCACATAATCTCGAATGGGTGCGTCCAGTCAGGTGAAGAAAGAACGGGAGCAGAAGTGAGTGAGCGTTTCAATGACTCGAATGCAGTCATACAACTCGAGTTGAACTCGAATGGCGTGTCATTAGCCAGCAAAAGAGTTAAGGGCCTAGCAATCTTGCTAAAGTCCTTGATGAACCGTCTATAGAAACCGGCGTGGCCAAGGAAGGCTCGGATATCTCTGACGCATCGGGGAGGAGGTAGATTGGAAATGACCTCAATCTTTGCTTTGTCAACCTCTATGCCATTTTGCGAGATGATATGTCCTAAGACAATACCTTCGCGCACCATGAAGTGGCATTTCTCCCAGTTCAAAGTGAGATTCTTTTTCTTACATCGGGTAAGGACAGCGTCAAGATGCAGCAAACACTCGTTGAAGGAATCGCCGAAGATGGAGAAGTCATCCATGAAAATCTCCAGAAATTTTTCCACCATGTCTGAGAAGATTCCCATCATACACCGCTGGAAGGTAGCGGGCGCATTGCATAACCCAAAGGGCATGCGACGATATGCAAACGTGCCAAAAGGACAAGTGAATGTGGTCTTGTCCTGGTCTTTTTCGGCGATGGGAATCTGATTATAGCCGGAGTAGCCATCAAGAAAGCAGTAGTACTCGTGTCCGGCCAATCGTTCAAGCATCTGGTCAATGAAAGGTAGCGGAAAGTGGTCTTTCCGCGTTGCGGCGTTGAGTTTTCTGTAATCAATGCAAACTCGCCACCCAGTTTGGGTGCGAGTAGGGATTAACTCGTTCGCCTCGTTGGTTATGACCGTGATGCCCGACTTCTTGGGGACAACATGAATGGGGCTAACCCACTGGCTATCAGAGATAGGGTAAATAATACCACTATCTAGACATTTTACGATCTCCTTCTTCACAGCCTCTTTCATGACTGGATTGAGACGTCTTTGTGGATCCCGGGCTGGTTTGGCATCATCCATCAGATGAATGTGATGCTCAACGATCAGGGGACTAATCCCCTTGATGTCCGCCATGGACCAGCCAAAAGCTTGCCTGTTGCTGTGCAAGACCGCGAGAAGGGCTTTCTCTTGCTCGGGAGCTAGAGAAGCCGAGATGATGACAGGAAGGGTCTCGTTCTCACCTAAGTAAGCGTACTTAAGGTGAGACGGCAAAGGCTTGAGTTCGAGCGTTGGAGGTGAAACGATGGAAGGCAAGATTAGTGCAAAGTTCTCGAACTCAAAGGACTCCAGCAAAGGTTCAAAACGAGTGTAGGCAACTGAGTCGGATGGTTCAGGTAACTCATCCGGAAAGTCGAAGGATTCAAACTTGGGTTGTGCGCAGCTAAGATCATTTGAAAACGTGAAACACTCGTAGTCGTTGTCGGGCGCAGAAACAGCAGCAGGTTCGAAGAGAAACGCACTAGTGGCGTCAAGATTATCGTGATCAAACAGAAACTCCTCGAATTCACACTCTTCTGGGGTGATCTCCCGGATCGAGCAGACGTCCAGTATATGAGCATTAGGTTCGGCGGGCTGATTCCCCAACCTAAAAATGTTGAGTTCAATCGTCATATTTCCAAAAGAGAGGTTCATCGAACCATTGCGACAATTGATCACAGCATTTGAGGTTGCGAGAAATGGGCGACCGAGTATCACCGGAATTTGATTCCGGGGGTTAGCTACAGGCTGTGTATCAATACAATGAAGTCAACGGGGAATATGAAGTCCCCGACTTTTATTAACACATCCTCTAGCTCACCCCTAGGATGAGTGATCGGTCGGTCGGCCATTTGGAGAGTGCAGTGCGTGGGTTTCAGCTCTCCGACGCCTAATTGCTCGTATACTGAATACGGAAGCAAGTTAACACTGGCACCAAGATCTAATAGTGTGCGGTTGATGTTCTTATCCCCAATAGTAATTGAAATCGTAGGACAGCCAGGGTCCTTCCATTTTTGTGGTAAAGATTGGGTAAGAGCATCACTCACAGCACCAGCCAAGAAAACTTTCTTTGGTACCTGAGACTTCCTCTTTTTCGTGCACAAGTCCTTTAAGATTTTCGCGTAGGACGGGACTTGTTGGAAAGCATCTAAAAGAGGAATGTTAATGTTAACCTGCTTAAATAACTCCAGAATCTTCTCCATTTGAGGATTTTGTTTATTAGACCTCAACCGGTTTGGAAATGGAACATTTTGAAAATTGGTTGAGTCTAATGCTGGAGGAGGAGATTGTGGAGTTGGAACGGATCCCAGAATAGGTGTCTTCGTGGAGTGAGAAGTGGGTCCGTTCAGAGCAGAAGAAGAGGGAGGGGAGCCTTGTGAAGAACGGAGAATAGGCTCAGAAGACGAAGAAGACGAAGAAGAAGAAGAAGAAGAAGCGGCCTGGGTGTCATCGTTGATCCGTTTGCCAATGTTGTTTTGCAGCATCCTTCCCGATCTCAGTGTGGTCACGGCACTCACATTATGGTTCTGTTGTTCAAGAGCAACATGTGCATTATGTGGGTGACCGGGATTTGGGAGTGGCTGGGACGGGAGCTTCCCCTTTTCTCGCTCGCTTAAGGCCGCGTTCAGCTGTGCAATCTGGGCCTCGATGGTCTTGATGCTTTGCCCGTGTGCGGCAGTGTGTTGCACTAAGGATTGAATGGAAGACTGGATGTTGGCGGTGGATTGAGTCGATTGTTTAACGAACGCCTCCAAACTTCGCTCGAGCGAGGAAACCTTATCGTTGTTTGACGGAACAAAGTTGTTTGGTGGAAAAGAATTGTTGGGTGCAAAGTTGTTCGTCTGATTTTGGAAAGGTTGGGGTTGGAAGGGCTGCTAATATTGATGTTGAGTTTGTTGTTGCGCTTGTTGTTGCGGTGGAGGGGTCCTTTGGAAATTGTTGCCTTGGAATTGATTCTGATTCTGATTCCAGGCGAAATTGGGGTGGTTCCTCCAACCGGGATTGTAGGTGGAAGAGTATGGATCATTCCTCGGTCTTTGCTGGAAGGCAGCATTAACCTGATCCTGTCCTTGCGAGGGTGGATTGTAAGGACACTCTTCGGTCAAGTGTGAAGGATCGGAACAACAAGCGCAGATGGTACGAAGGGGGAGAACAGGGGCAGGAGCAGGAGCAGAAAATTTGCTCTCTATCGCTTCAAGCTTTCTTGTTATTGCAGCCATTTCAGCTTTCATCGCAATAGAGACATCAAGTTGGTGGATTCCTACCCTAGACTGACTGGTAGAAGTGGAGGTAGAAGAAGAAGAAGTCGGTCTGGTGTCTCCCATTGTAGCGTTTGCTCCGCAAGGTCGTCAAAGAACTGCCACGCTTCCTCGTCAGATTTCGATAGGAAGTGGCCCTGACAGATGGTCTCCAACAACTGCTTCGTTGCTGGGTTCAGGCCCTCGTATAAGGTTTGGCAAAATTGCCATTTCTCTATACCGTGGTGAGGACACTGAACAAGAAGGTCTTTGTACCGGTCAAAGCACTTCCAAAAGGGTTCAGAAGGAAGCTGGGAGAATTGGTTGATTTCATTTCGAATCCTTGCGGTCTTATGATTCGGATAGAATTTTTTTAGGAACGCTTTAACAAACTCGTCCCAGCTGGTGATTGAGTGGGAAGCGGTGCTATACAGCCATTTTTCAGCAAGATCGCATAAAGTGAACGGAATGACCCGTAGACGTATAGCATCGTCAGACAGCTGGGTGGTTTTCATCATGGCACAGACGTTTTGAAATTTGTTGATGAAGATATAGGCATCTTCAGATTCAAGCCCATGAAAACGTGGAAGCATGTTGATGAAGTGGGGCTTAATTTCAAAGTTGTCCCCATTGGCCGGAGGAAGAGAAAGGCAGGTGGGAAGTGCAGAACGGGTGGGATAGAAACGATCCTGGAGCGCGATTCGCTGCGGCGCTACAACAGGCGGTGGTGGTGGGATATTGGTCTCCGTAGGAGGTGGAGCCAATCCAGGGGTGGTCAAAGAGATGTTCGGATTAAATCCCGACATCGCGGAAGAAGAGGAAGGTGAAGGTGAAGATGTATGAACAGAATTCCGGTCAACGTCGGAGTTGGCCGGTAAAGGAAGGGGTGAAAGAGGAGTGGACGGAGTATCGACTTCGGAGTCGATCGCGTAGTCGGTAGCGACTAACGTAACGCGGACTAGACGGACGCTAGTGTCCCGAGTCCAAGCGGACATACACTAAACGAGTTTAGTATAGTCAAAGCGGAGAAGGTGAGGGTAAGAAAACGTCAATGGAGAAAGGTGATGGGTGGTGGGTGAAAAATGGATTTGGCGACAAAGGGCAAGTTTTTATAAAAGTTTTTGATTTTTTTTTCTTTTTTTTTTGTTTTGTTTTTAGAAAGAGATTTACAGAAGTATGTACGGATATACGGCTTAAGTAATCACAAACAAGATATGCACAATCACACCTAGATCTAGGGTAACCTAGGTCTACTAGACCTGCTCCTGAACTTGATTGTCGAAGTTAAACAGTGTCGAGAAACGGGCTTAAAAATACACTGATCACGAGGCCAGGTAAGTGCAGAGATAAGGGGAGGTTGTCCAACGCTTTCGCGAAGTTCCTTAATTAAATAACCCTTTCTCTTTTGGCGGTTGCGCCGTTAACACTTTCCTAGACACCCCGTAAACAATATACCGTTAAGCGAGGTTCTAAACACGGTTTATCTTCTCCTAATGAGCGCGAAGTCCTTAGGGCTGAAGTCTGGTATTTTTTAATTTACAATGGACAATGCATATGCTTTTGTGATTTTTGGGGTCCTGGGAAGGGTGATGAAATCCCCACCCAATCTGGATTGGTTTCAAGCCCCTTAAGTCCGTATTAAGAAATGCAAAGCAGTAACAAATCAACTGCAAACAATTTTTTATTTGCGGCGCAAAGAATCCTGCACAAGAACAGTTTATTGGAAGGGGGAGAAGAGTTTGCGCAAAGAAATCTGCAGAAAACACAATTTATTGGAGTCCAGAGGAGTGGGAGAGAGAAAATGAGGACTTACAGAGAATTGTGCACACTAACTCCACCAAGTGGCCGCGGATCCGCGGCCTAAGCTTGCTTATGCCGCGGTTCCGCGGCGGAATTGGGGAGTTGGGGCTCTGAAATTTTGGTGTGGGCTGTTTTGGGTGTCCTCTGCTGTTTTTAAGACCCTGAATCTGGATTTGCTCACTGGAACTGCTCCAGAATCTTAAAGTAGACCGTTTGCTTCGTTTTGTCCGTCGCGGTGTAGCCGCGAAATGTGGGTCTATCTTCCCACGTCTTTGGCACTGATCTTGAACTCCGTATTATCCGACGTCTTTGGCGCCGATCTTGAACTTCGTATTTTCCTGCACACTTGCACAAAAGCTAATCAAAAACAACAAGATGGTTTTTTTTTTTACAATGTATATTTTTTTGTTTTGTTTTTCGGTTATATTCACAAGTTAACCCGAAATTACACAAGGAAATAAACTACCGTCTCCCCGGCAACGGCGCCATTTGATTGTTAATGTTTCTTCGTGTTCAAGTTTTAGTTAATTACCGCAATTAAGACGGTTTCCCTTGTAGCTAGCCGGTTGAGTACGGGTCGTCCGCAGGGAGATGGGAGTCTTTTTCTATGTGTTTTAACGAGTTAAGTCCAGTTTTTCAGATTTTGTTGTGATTAGTTAAGCGGTAAAATGATATGTAAAGAGAGCTTGTTAGGGTTAGGATTAGGTTAGTTTGAGTTAGGAGTCTCCACATCTTTCGTTGCCCCTCTTAATATCGGTGTTACGGTAATCGGCAACAACGGGGATTAGCACGACTAGGAAGGAACTTGTGAGTATAAGTTAGGCTTTCCAACGCATAAGTTCTTCCTTTTGGTGCTTGTCCGTCCGTTCTTGGCTCGTAGCCATAACCTCCGGTTAATTCAACCACAACCGGTCTCACTACGGAATCACCGCTATCATGTAGGATAGGGTGCCGTAAGGAGCGGATTGTGGTTCAATTAACGGGAGTCGAATTAAGCTATTGGGCAAGGAAAGAGTGAGAGAGATTTCCTTCTCTCAAACTTCCCTTATCCTACCCTAACAAGTATGAAACTACTCACACATCATGATACGGAAAAATAAAACAAAACAAAAGAGGAAGATAGAAAGAAAGAGATTAGAAGATAACAACTAGCTATTTACGACCTCACCTTGGCGAGGATCGAGCGTAAGCATCATAGTCGTTTAAAGATAAAGAAAAAGAGAGAAGAAAGAAACAACACGAAATAACAACAACTAATTAACAAATGAAAATTACAACAATTATAGAAAGAACAAGATAAGCATGAAAATAAAATGAACTTCTTTATTCACCATTCTTCACTCACAAAGCTCACTACAAGTTTTAATGGAGAAGAGATGAGAAGAAGAAGAACATGTATTCTAAAACCTAGAAAAAGAATACAAGATTATGGACCCTTTCCTTCACAAAGTTCTGGGCTATTTATAGGCTAAAGGATGAAAACCTAGGGCAACCATCAGAACACAAATACAAAGACCAAAATACCCCTGAAGTTTGAACTTCTACGGCGCCAGTACGGCCGCGGATCCGCGGCCTAGACCCCTTATTGGCCGCGGATCCGCCGCACTACAGTAGAGTTAGGGTGTGGGCTTCTTGGTACTTCCCTGGTCTTCTGTCCCCTCTTGTCTGGTACATGTATTTTCTGAAAATACTTCCACATTTCTTCCAGAATTTCTGTTGAGGGAAAGGTGGACTTTTGTCAAGATTTTCTTAAGCTCCGCGTAGATTTCTTGGAACTTGTATTGCCATTGAGCCTTGTGCATGAAGCTGACAATCGATTTGCCATTTTGTCTCCTAAACTGGTGTGTGGCAATAGACGGATAAAGAGCGGAGACCCGTGTTTTATATGTGGTTGGCAGGAACCCGGATTTTGTCGTGTTTTCCATGAATTTCACCGTTTTAGAACCGAGAACCTGTATCCTGCAATTGACTAGCAAACACGGCTCAAGAGTATCTACCGATATGCAATGTGACAAAAATTGGGCGGTATGAAAATGCAAAAATCTGATATGAACAACCCCTGAAGCACATAAGGAAAAAGCAAAAGAAAAGAAGCTCTAGGGCGCCCTCACGTGTCACCACGTGACCCATAATGAGCATTCTAATAGACCAGAGCATGAGCCCCCATTACGTGCCCACACGTGATGGCTGTCAAAATAAAAAGTCTTAAACACTTATCTGTAGAACAAAATGAAAGAGATCTGGCCCCACCTTTTGGATGCCATCACGTGCTCCCACGTAATCTCCTCTCTGTTAATGTTTAACACCAAACTGATAACTTGGTTGCCAGTGTTTAACACTGTTATTTATTAGTGTTTAACACTGATTTGAGAATCACAATTTCTAGTGTTTAACACTAATCTGATAATCTTATCTCCAGTGTTCAACACTGTTGGTCTTTAGTGTTTAACACTAACTTTAGCCCAATTGGCTAATTTTCTAGAGGCAAAGCCTCTCTCTTAATTGAATCTCAAAATTGAAGAATTCAAAGATGAAACAATGTGGACTAAAAAAACAGACAAGTGTCAGATAGTCCAATGAAGGGTCAAACTTAGTTGGACTTAGCCCAAGTTGGGCATAAGTCCTCAATTCAGACCTAACTGAGCCAATGGGCTCATAATATAATTAATTGGTCTTGGTTCCAAATTGGGCCAAAGATCATTTAATCTACCTTGGTTCAAGGGTACATCTCTTCACTCCTTTGATACTTGTCGTTGTAATTCCTCAACGTCTTCAAAGAGGTGACGGGTCCCGACAACCACACATTGATACGGACTGTGGGGTCCTTAAACTCATGGACTATGATGTCCTTAACCTTGACCGGAATGTCTTAAAACTAACAATGGACTATGATGCCCTTAACCTTGACCGGAATGTCTTAAAACTAACAACGGACTATGAGGTCCTTAACCTTGACCGTGATGTCTTAAAACTAACGCCGGACCGTGGAGTCCTTAAATCCTCGGACTATGATGTCCTTAACCTTGACCGGGATGTCTTAAAACTAACAACGGACTATGATGTCCTTAACCTTGACCGCGATGTCTTAAAACTAACGATGGACTGTGGAGTCCTTAAACCCATAGACTATGATGTCCTTAACCTTGACCGCAACGTCTTAAAACTAACATTGGACCGCAATGTCCTTAAACTACCTATCGACCGCAATGTCACTAAACTAAACAACAGGGCCCACCAATTGCTCTCTTGTTGGATCTAAACGATCCCGTTAAGTTGATCTTAGTCTAGAACTAGACTAACGTATCCTTAACAAACGTTTAAGTTGATCTTAGTCTCAAATGAGGCTAACGTATCCTTAAACCCAAACCCCCAAACCTAAATCTAAGATAATACGGATTTGGACTAGTCCACGCCCTACGGGCGACGACATAACTCTGTCTCCGTATACAATCCACAGGCAACCAAACACAAAACAAACACACACAACACGAAGTGACCATCTGGAGAAGGAGAAAGTTGTTACCGCAATGCGGTAGCGTAATTAACTGCAGGGGGTTGCGCCTGCAGGGAAGAGCGTCCCCACAATCAAAAACCCTCAAGCGAGGGGGAATCTGACGAAGTCTGCTACATCGGACGTATCTGTTTAAACCTTCGATACATGGTGCCATAAACCAACTTGGCATCTTCGGAGAGGTGGACGGATAGCACCAATTAGCATCTATCCCGAATCTCAGGCAAGACGTCCCTGCGTCGCGCCGTCTTTCGGAGGGGAACAAACGTCGACAGAAACGATCGACTTTTTCTTCCTCTTCTGTGAGTGAGCTCCAGTCGCAGCCAGCACAAGCTTACGCTTGGTGGGCACTTTAGGACGACGAGTCTCGATATCTGAACCCATGCCAGACTCGGGGGAAGCTGCAGTCACCTTTTCTACAGGGGCCCGGGGTATCGGTAGCTCGGGCTTGTCATGCGGTACTTCGATCACCGCAGCTTCTCTTAAGGGAGGCGGGACAACGGTCCGTCACTTCAAAGGGACGTTTCGATCACCAGCAGGGGGTGCACCTTTGCGGTCGAGCAGCAGTCGCTTCTCCTCCCTAATAACGGCGCCCATAGAATGTTGGTACCAGGCCACGTGTACATTAAGGGCCTTCGGGACACAACTCGGTTCGCTGATAAAGAAGTGAGACCCTGTGTTCAGACGCATAAAATGATGCAGCGCACTCCGCATTCCCTCTTCGGTAGCAGCAGGTCCTGCCAGAAAGGCCTCAAGGGGACGCCCTGATTGTAACTCAGCTGCTGGGCGAAATGATGCGGATTGTATCTCATGAATAATGCCTCATCATTTTGCCTGAATACGAGAAAGCCCAGCCTAATGGAGTACAAATGAAGAATCTCCCGGGCTTTCAACACGGAGGCCCCGTCTTTAAAGATGTCTTGCAATGGCAGCACCGCTTTTGAAGTTTCCTGGCTGATGGTCAAGACTTTGTATGTGAAAGACATACCAGCTCCAACCGTGTGTGGACGAAGAAGCAAGCCCCTAGCTTCCCGCGGTGACGGACTCACGATGGAGGCGTCAACCAGCCGCATTATCCGAGGAAACTTGCATCTGTCGTAAAAAGAAGGTCTTTTGTGGATACCAAAGACCCCAAGCACGTGCAGCTCCATCCATGAAGTGAAGTAATGCATTGGGAAGTTGGCAGGATGCACCCCTGGTTCAGTAGTATCCGCTGCTAAGCTGAGGCCATGATATAGGTGGGCTAACCCGGCGATCCCGATGGCCACTTGTATTCTGGAAACTATGCGATGCGCGGGGTAGAAGACAGAAGGCCTCATGTAACGAGGATGCATAGGAAGCGCGAACCAGCTTAACCATAAACATAGAAACCCAAGAAAGAACGCTTCCTCATCAATGCCCGGAGTGGCGATTTCTGACAGGAGGACGATCGCGACGTCAGGAAGAAAGAAAGTCTTTTGATCAGCTTCGTGTTGGCCGACAGTCCAAGCCAAAGCCGAAAGGATCATCAAGTTTAGCAAACTTTTCGCCTTGTCGCGACAAAATTTCTGGGCGAAGAAAACGGGCAATGAAGTCCGCAAAGCTGACCCCCCGGCCTCTGGATTCAAGAAAGAGGCTCTCATACATGTTCAACACCTTTATCAGACTTGGGAACTGGTGCTGAATGGCGTTCTCTGGGGTAAGGCCCATCACCACTGAATTGGTGGCAAAAGCATATTCATCAGGAGGAAGCAGCTCCTCGTAGTGCTCCCCCCTAACTGGTAAACCAGAAACCTCGGCAAATTCTTCCAAGGAAATAGAGACTTCTCTATCCAATAAGAGGAAGGTATGGGTCGGAATGTTCCACTGCTCTAAAAACGCCTTGATCCACCATGTGGGAGGTGCAGAATACTGGAACAAGGAAGCGTAAACCGCAGGATATAAGCCAAGCTTCAGCAGCTGCGATTTCTTTGCCGATAAGATACACCGGGCCCACTGCAAGTACCCGGCCGGATGACGGGGAGTTAACCCGATGTTGTAGCGCTGTCCCCAAGGGCGCGACTCGCCCTGACATATGCGCCGCCCTAGGGTGTCCAAAACCGCCGCCGGCTGCATGGGTATTGCGGCAATAGAAGGCTGAAGGAAGTCCAATTAACCACCTCCACGGCATAGTTCACCGAGGGTGCATCTGCATACGGGATCGCCAAGATAGGCTCTGAAGGCGTCGCACAAGAAAAGCTCCGGCGGCCTCTGATAATCTGATCATACCATCTACCCCATAGGTGAAGATTCTCGTATTCCGGGTCATGGTCTTTGATCAGTGCGAGAACCTCTCGGTCTATAGGCGCCTTAGGAAATCCGCCTTCTAATCGGATGAACGGAAAAGAAGTATCGAAAGACATGCCGTCTGTGCGAAAAGGAACAAAAGTTAACTGTCAATGCTATAATTTAATTTAAATTCTGACACTTGGTACTTTAGAATTTGTACCACACTGCAATGCAGTGGAAAGGGGACCAAAAGGGAGGACCCACAAAATCTAGATGACAATGTGATTGTCACGCTCTAACTGTGTCGTGTTTAAAAAGAATTCTGAAATTACCGCAATCAAAACGGTGTCGCTTGTAGCGAGCCGCGATGAATACGGGTCGTCCGCAGGGAGATGGTAAGTTTCTTATTGCTTGTTTTAACGAGTTAATTCCGTGTTTTGATTTGTTGGTTAACTAATTGTCGTAACAAAGATATGAATAAAAAGGGCTTGTTAAGGGTAGTAATAAGTTAGATTGTATGAAGGTGATGTTTGCCAATTCCTTATAGCCCCGACTTGGTATTGATACTAAAGCAATAGGTAACAACGCGGATTAGGGAACTTGAAATACGGTATTTGCGGTATTTCGCTAAATCCGTTTTCCTTGTCCCTTGTCCTTCCGTTGTTATCTCTTGATTTTAGCCTTCGGCAAACCACGGGCAATCCGGTCATGATTAGGAATCATCACTATCGGGGTAGGATAGGATGCCTAGTGAGCGGAGTTGCGGGTGATTTGCACGAAGTTTCAATAGGCAAGTTTTAGGTTTTAAAGTTTGGACAAAGAAAATCTTCGAATACGATCTAACATATTACACCCTTAACAAGTGAAAAGATTACTCACACATATTTACAAATTAACAAGAAAGAAAAGAGAAGATACATAAAAACATGCAATGAAATAAAGAGGAAAAGAGAACCGATGAGTTCAAGCGTTTTATCTCCCAATGTTCAATCCCCGGCAACGTGTGAGATCCAAATACCAAGCTTTAAGGTTGCAAGCTCACTTAAGAGGTTGTAAGATCAAAGCAAGGCATGAATTTCACAATTGAAATCATGTAAAGTGGAACAAGACATGTAATAAAAATACGAACTTTTATTGAAGAACAAACTTGTTACAAGAGATCTTGAAGTCAAGAACCTAAGCCTTAAGCTTGCAAGTTCTAAATGAGAAGTTGCAAGGTCAAGACAAAGGGGCAAGAGCTCAAGAATGAAAAGAAAAATTACAAGAATTCTAAGATAGAACTAAAGAAAAAGCTACCCTTTCCTCTTCCCTCTGGTCTCTATTTATAGGCTCAGAAAGAAATATTCATATCTGCCCCATTATGGCTCATGCTGATTTGTTTGATTGCCTTTGATTTGAACACATGCTTTTTAGTCTTGAATGCATATAATATCATATGCATATAAAATCATATTCTTGATTTCATATAAAATCATATCCTTGATGATTGCATATAAAATCATATCCTTGATTGCATATAGAATCATATCCTTGATGATTGCATATAAAATCATATCCTTGATTGCATATAAAATCATATCCACACGTGCTTAAAAGTCTTGTGTACACACTTGTTGCATAAAGGAACTCCTGAAGTATCGGTCGGTTAGCGTTTCTGGTCGCAGTGTCTTCCCTCAAGTGATATATCCGCGCTGTTGGATGCATTTCCAGTATTTTGTCATGGATACCTGTAATCTGTAATACTGAGCAGACACTGGTCAATAATACCGATAAATACAACAATTAGATAATGAATGAACGGTATTAGAATGCAATTTTCTGATATGAACAAATACCCCCAAACTTATCTATTGCTCGTCCCGAGCAAAACCAATTTATTCACAAAAAATTTCCTAACCTCACTTTCGCAGGGAACGCGATTGCACTGAGCAAGTGCAACAAGCCGTTAAATCTCTAGGTGTCCCTAGTAGGAGGAGTGTTGTCTCCTGAGGGTTTTCAGCGGATACTACCCACAAAATCCGGTCAAGCTAGTTTTGTAAAATAACTAAGATTCAAACCCAAAAGTTTTGTTTCAGAAAATAACAATTCTATTATCATAGGTCTAGACTATCGACCCTTTATTTTTCACACCTCGCTTCTTGTTTAACTACAGCTTTTATATGTCTTCACGTGCAGTGCAAATAGTGTCGTTAAGTTCCCGAAAGGTCGAATAAAGTCATCATATCACACAATTAAGCCCGGATAAAAATTTTAAAAGGATCACATAAGTTTTATAAAGAGTTAAGCAATTTTTTTCAAGCTTCGTTTTCCAGTAAAAAGTTTCAACTTCAGAATTTCTATCTTCCTTAACAGGAAACTAGGTCTTATTTTTCACTCCACCCTATCCTTGTTTTCATTTCATACACACTTCTGTGAATCGTGCAATAGTCTTTATCATAGAATAAAACCTTCATATCTCCGCTAAATTTTTTTAAAAAAGCCTGTCTTTTATCAAGATTATTCTCACACAAAGAACCGTTAGGAATTTTAACTCGGAGAGAACACTTGCTTGACTTTGTTTTAATCTGGACTTTCTAGGCTTCTTAGCGAGCTTTAGGCCAATGCACCCACACCAGTTGGTTTTAGGGCATTAGGTGTAGAAACACCCTGGCGGACTTAATTACTCAAGTTACCCAGGTCCAAAAACAAAAGACAGTTTGGCGTGAAAATCAGATGATTTAATACGAACGGAGATATAACCGGCAGTTCAATTATTTTTTGGATAAAAGACGTGTTTAGTGGGTTTGGTGTGTAATCATTCCAATCAAGTTTCAGATGGGTTATTTTTCAGACTTAGTTCCAATTACGGCATCAATAACATTCCTTCATATTCGCTTTACTTCATAAACTATTCTTAACACTACTTATTTCAGAACAAACCTATTTGATCCTTAGAAAATCATTGATCCATTTAAAAGTTTTTCGACATAAAAGACTTATCATCTAATTCCCAAAAACTCACGACACGTGTAGTGTGATGTAAAGACGTATATCAGCTATAGTTAACTTCAAAGGAGAGTTATTTTTCAGGTTTTCAAAATCTAAACATAAGATTTAGTTATTCTTATTTTATCAAACAAAACCGTCGAAATGTTGAATCAGAGTCCTCCCACTAGCTAACTTGACAGAAAAGTTTTTATGTTTTTAGAAAATTTTCAGATTTTTATGGATTTTATGGATTTAATATGCAGATGCAAAATATACATATGAATGCGAAGGTAAGAAATGCGTACCGAGCGTACCCCCAAACTTAAACTGAACAGTGTCCTCACTGTCATTGCATGAAGAGATCATTTGAAGGGTCAAAAATTGTCGGTTAGCGATACACAATTTTTATTTGTTTTTGTTTGTAAAGAAAAGAAAAAGAAAAAGAATGGAAAAGAATATTCACAAATATATACAAAAGGCTTTATACATACCCCCAAACTTATTTGGAACAGTGTCCACTGTTCTTGGCTGGATAACCGAAGTTTGGAGGTGGGCAGAGGAAGATCAGGCAGGGTAAACCGGCTCCTGTAAGAATAAGAGCTCCTCTGTTGGTTCGGCGCTAAGGTACGGTTTTAGTCGGTGTCCGTTCACTTTGAAAAATGAACCGTCCTTTGGATTTTCCAAATCCACAGCGCCCTGCGGATACACATTCCGCACAAAATACGGCCCTTTCCAGCGAGATCGGAGCTTTCCTGGATGGAAATGAAGTCTGGTGTCGTAAAGCAGTACCTGCTGACCAGGTACGAAGGTTTTGCGCAAAAGGTGTTTATCGTGAAACACCTTCGTTCTATTCTTAACGACAACCGCGTTATCGTAAGCCTCATCCCTAAGCTCGCTCAGTTCGTTCAGTTGCAGCTTCCGATGGCTGCCCGCATCTTCGAGAGATAGATTCAGCTCTTTTATCGCCCAAAATGCGCGATGCTCTATTTCGACAGGGAGGTGGCAAGCTTTTCCGTATACAAGCCGATAAGGAGACATGCCAAGGTCGGTCTTATAAGCAGTGCGAAAAGCCCAAAGGGCATCAGTTAGTTTCAGCGACCAATCCTTACGGTTCTTGGAAACCGTCTTCTCCAGTATCTGCTTGATCTGCCGATTTGAGACTTCGGCTTGACCACAGGTTTGGGGGTGATAGGGCGTAGATAGCTTATGATTAATGGAATACTTCCGCATTAAGGCCTCGAAAGTCTTGTTGCAGAAATGACTTCCATTGTCGCTAATGATCGCTCGGGGGTGCCCAAAACGGGAGAAAATGTTTTCTTTAAGGAACCTAACGACAACCTTGTTGTCGTTAGTCCGGCTGGGCACAGCCTCGACCCACTTAAAGACGTAATCAACAGCTAGAAGGATGTACAAGTTCCCGAAAGAGCTGGGAAACGGCCCCATGAAATCTATCCCCCACACGTCGAAAATCTCCACAACCAAGATTGGTTGGAGCGGCATCTCGTTTCTCCGGGATATCCGGCCCATATGTTGGCACCGGGAGCAAGTCTTGCAATAGTCATGAGCGTCTTTGAAGAGTTGTGGCCAGTAGAAACCACATTGCAAGATCTTCTCAGCTGTCTTTCTGGGGCCAAAATGCCCGCCACACGCTTGATCGTGGCAAAATGACAGCACACTCTTGAATTCCTCATCAGGGACACACCTACGAATAATCTGGTCAGGACAGTACTTGAACAGATAGGGTTCGTCCCAGTAAAAATGTTTCACTTGGGATAAAAAGCGAAGTCTGTCCTGACTTGACCATTCGGTTGGTAGTAACCCTGTGGCCAAATAGTTCACAATATCTGCGAACCAAGGTTCGCGAGATATTGTTAAGAGTTGTTCATCCGGGAAAACGTCATTGATCGGGATTTGAAGCGACGGCGAAGAAGGAAGTCGTGAGAGATGGTCGGCAACGACGTTTTCACATCCTCGTTTGTCCTTAATGACAAGGTCAAACTCTTGAAGCAAGAGGATCCAACGTATAAGCCGAGATTTGGCATCTTTCTTCGCAAAAAGATGGCGCAGAGCAGAATGATCAGTGTAAACAATGACTGGAGAGCCGATGAGGTAGGGCCTGAACTTCTCTAAAGCAAATACAACAGCCAAGAATTCCTTCTCAGTTGTTGTATAATTGAGTTGGGCGTCGTTCAGGGTTCGGCTAGCGTAATAGATTACGTGCGGCATCTTGTTGATGTGTTGTCCAAGGACAGCACCGATGGCAGAGTCGGATGCATCGCACATAATCTCGAATGGGTGCGTCCAGTCAGGGGAAGAGAGAACGGGAGCAGAAGTGAGTGAGTGTTTCAATGATTCAAAAGCAGCCACACAGCTCGGGCTGAAGTCGAATGGCGTGTCCTTGGCCAGTAGAAGAGTCAAGGGCCTAGCAATCTTGCTAAAGTCCTTGATAAACCGTCTATAGAAACCGGCGTGGCCAAGGAAGGCTCGGATATCTCGGACGCATCGGGGAGGAGGAAGATTGGAAATGACCTCAATCTTTGCTTTGTCTACCTCAATGCCTTTCTGCGAGATGATATGTCCTAAGACAATACCTTCGCGCACCATGAAGTGGCATTTCTCCCAGTTCAAAGTGAGATTCTTGTCCTTACATCTGGTAAGGACAGCGTCGAGATGCAGCAGACACTCGTCAAAGGAATCGCCAAAGATGGAGAAGTCGTCCATGAAGATCTCCAAGAATTTCTCCACCATGTCTGAGAATATTCCTATCATACACCGCTGGAAGGTAGCGAGCGCATTGCATAACCCAAAGGGCATGCGACGATATGCAAACGTGCCGAAAGGACAAGTGAAAGTAGTCTTGTCCTGGTCTTTTTCGGCGATGGGAATTTGATTATAGCCAGAGTAGCCATCAAGAAAGCAATAGTACTCATGTCCGGCCAATCGTTCGAGCATCTGGTCAATAAAAGGTAGCGGAAAGTGGTCTTTCCGCGTTGCGGCGTTGAGTTTTCGGTAATCAATGCATACTCGCCACCCAGTTTGGGTGCGAGTAGGGATTAACTCGTTCGCCTCGTTGGTTATGACCGTGATGCCCGACTTCTTGGGGACAACATGAATGGGGCTAACCCACTGGCTATCGGAGATAGGGTAAATGATACCACTATCCAGACATTTGACGATCTCCTTCTTCACAGCCTCCTTCATGACTGGATTGAGACGTCTTTGTGGATCCCGGGCTGGTTTGGCATCATCCATCAGATGAATATGATGCTCAACGATCAGGGGACTAATCCCCTTGATGTCCGCCATGGACCAGCCAAAAGCTTGCCTATTGCCGTGTAAGACCGAAAGAAGGGCTTTCTCTTGCTCGGGAGCAAGAGAAGCCGAAATTATAACCGGGAGGGTCTCGTTCTCACCTAAGTAAGCGTACTTAAGGTGAGATGGCAAAGGCTTGAGTTCGAGAATTGGAGGTGAAATGATTGAAGGCTGGATTGGAGAAAAGGTCTCGAACTCAAAGGATTCCATCAAAGGTTCAAAACGAGCGTAAGCTACCGAGTTGGATGGTTCAGGTAACTCATCCGGAAAGTCAAAAGATTCAAACTCGGGTTGTGAGCGACTAAGATCGTGTGAGAACGTAAAACACTCGTAGTCGTAGTCGGGCGCTGAAGCAGCAGCAGGTTCGAAGAGAAACGCACTAGTGGCGTCAAGGTTATCGCGTTCAAACAGAAACTCCTCGAATTCACACTCTTCCGGGGTGATCTCCTAGATCGAGCAGACGTCCAGTATATGAGCATTAGGTTCGGCGGGCTGATTCCCCAACCTAAAAATGTTGAGTTCAATCGTCATATTTCCAAAAGAGAGGTTCATAGAACCATTGCGACAATTGATCACAGCATTTGAGGTTGCGAGAAATGGGCGACCGAGTATCACCGGAATTTGATTCCGGGGGTTAGCTACAGGCTGTGTATCTAATACAATGAAGTCAACGGGGAATATGAAGTCCCCGACTCTTATCAACACATCCTCTAGCTCACCCCTAGGATGGGTGATCGATCGGTCGGCCATTTGGAGAGTGCAGTGCGTGGGTTTCAGCTCTCCGACGCCTAATTGCTCGTATACTGAATACGGAAGCAAGTTAACACTGGCACCAAGATCTAATAGTGCGCGGTTGATGTTCTTATCCCCAATGGTAATTGAAATCGTAGGACAGCCAGGGTCCTTCCGTTTTTGTGGTAAAGATTGGGTAAGGGCATCACTCACAGCACTAACCAAGAAAACTTTCTTGGGTACCTGAGATTTCCTCTTTTTCGTGCACAAGTCCTTTAAGATTTTCGCGTAAGACGGGACTTGTTGGACAGCATCTAAAAGAGGAATGTTAATGTTAACTTGCTTAAATAACTCCAGAATCTTCTCCATTTGAGGATTTTGTTTATTAGATCTCAACCGGTTTGGAAATGGAACATTTTGAAAATTGGTTGAGTCTAATGCTGGAGGAGGAGATTGTGGAGTTGGACCGGATCCCAGAATAGGTGTTTTCGTGGAGTGAGAAGTGAGTCCGTTCATAGAAGAAGAGGAAGGAGAGCCTTGTGAAGAACGGAGAATAGGCTCAGAAGATGAAGAAGAAGAAGGAGAAGAAGAAGAAGAAGCGGCTGGGGTGTCATCGTTGATCCGTGTGCCAATGTTGTTTTGCAGCATCCTCCCCGATCTCAGTGTAGTCACGGCACTCACATTATGGTTTTGTTGTTCAAGAGCAACATGTGCATTATGTGGGTGACCGGGATTTGGAAGTGGCTGGGACGGGAGCTTCCCCTTCTCTCGCTCGCTTAAGGCCGCGTTCAGCTGTGCAATCTGGGCCTCGATGGTCTTGATGCTTTGCCCGTGTGCGGCAGTGTGTTGCACTAAAGATTGAATCGAAGACTGGATGTTGGCGGTGGATTGAGTCGATTGTTTAACAAACGCCTTCAGACTTCGCTCGAGCGAGGAAACCTTATCGTTGTTTGACGGAACAAAGTTGTTTGGTGGAAAAGAGTTGTTGGGTGCAAAGTTGTTCGTCTGGTTTTGGAAAGGCTGGGGTTGGAAGGGCTGCTGATATTGATGTTGAGTTTGTTGTTGCGCTTGTTGTTGCGGTGGAGGGGGCCTTTGGAAGTGGTTGCCTTGGAATTGATTCTGATTCTGATTCCAGGCGAAATTGGGGTGGTTCCTCCAACCGGGATTGTACGTGGAAGAGTACGGATCATTCCTTGGTCTTTGCTGAAATGCAGCATTAACCTGATCCTGTCCTTGAGATGGAGAATTGTAAGGACACTCTTCGGTTAAATGAGAGGGATCGGAACAACAAGCGCAGATGGTACGAAGTGGAATAACAGGGCTAGGAGCAGGAGAAGAAAATTTGCTCTCTATCGCTTCAAGCTTTCTAGTTATTGCAGCCATTTCAGCTTTCATTGCAATAGAGACGTCAAGTTGATTAATTCCTACCCTAGACTGACCGGTAGAAGTGGAGGTAGAAGAAGAAGAAGTCGTCGGTCTCGTGCTCTCCCACTGTAGCGTTTGCTCCGCAAGGTCGTCAAAGAATTGCCATGCTTCCTCGTCAAATTTGGATAGGAAGTGGCCCTGACAGATGGTTTCCAACAACTGCTTCGTTGCTGGGTTCAGGCCCTCGTATAAGGTTTGGCAAAGTTGCCATTTCTCTATACCGTGGTGAGGACACTGAACAAGAAGGTCTTTGTACCGGTCAAAGCACTTCCAGAAGGGTTCAGAAGGAAGCTGGGAGAATTGATTGATTTCATTGCGAATCCTTGCAGTTTTGTGATTTGGATAAAACTTTTTGAGAAACGCTTTAACAAACTCATCCCAACTGGTTATGGAATGGGAAGCGGTGCTATACAGCCATTTTTCAGCGAGATCGCATAGAGTGAACGGAATGACCCGTAGACGTATAGCATCGTCCGACAGCTGGGTGGTTTTCATCATGGCACAGACGTTTTGAAATTTGTTGATGAAGATATAGGCATCTTCAGATTCAAGCCCATGAAAACGTGGAAGCATGTTGATGAAATGGGGCTTAATTTCAAAGTTGTCCCCATTGGCCGGAGGAAGAGAAAGGCAGGTGGGAAGTGCAGAACGGGTGGGGTAGAAACGATCCTGGAGCGCGATTCGCTGCGGCGCTACAACAGGCGGAGGTGGTGGGATATTGGTCTCCGTAGGAGGTGGAGCCAATCCAGGGGTGGTCAAAGAGATGTTCGGATTGAATCCCGACATCGCGGAAGAAGAGGTTGGTGAAAGCGAAGGTGAAGGTGAAGAAGTATGAACAGAATTCCGGTCAACGTCGGAGTTGGCCGGCAAAGGTAGGGGTGAAAGAGGAGTGGAAGGAGTATCGACTTCGGAGTCGATCGCGTAGTCGGTAGCGACTAACGTAACGCGGACTAGACGGGCGCTAGTGTCCCGAGTCCAAGCGGACATACACTAAACGAGTTTAGTATAGTCAAAGCGGAGAAGGTGAGGGTAAGAAAACGTCAATGGAGAAAGGCGATGGGTGATGGGTGAAAAATGGATTTGGCGACAAAGGGCAAGTTTTTTTTTATAAAAGTTTTTGATTTTTCCTTTTTTTTTTTTTTTAGAAGGAGATTTACAGAAATATGTACGGATATACGGCTTAAGCAATCACAAACAAGATATGCACAATCACACCTAGATCTAGGGTAACCTAGGTCTACTAGACCTGCTCCTGAACTTGATTGTCGAAGTTAAACAGTGTCGAGAAACGGGCTTAAAAATACACTGATCACAAGGCCAGGTAAGTGCAGAGATAAGGGGAGGTTGTCCAACGCTTTCGCGAAGTTCCTTAATTAAGTAACCCTTTCTCTTTCGGCAGTTGCACCTTTAACACTTTCCTAGACACCCCGTAAACAATAGACCGTTAAGCGAGGTTCTAAACACGGTTTATCTTCTCCTAATGAGCGCGAAGTCCTTAGGGCTGAAGTCTAGTATTTTTTAATTTACAATGGACAATGCATATGCTTTAGTGATTTTTGGGGTCCTGGGAAGGGTGATGAAATCCCCACCCAATCTGGATTGGTGTTAGAGCCCCTTAAGTCCGTATTAAATGATGCAATGCGCAAAATTCAACCAAGTTTTGTTTTCAAGCAATCAGTTATCGTTTTTCACTTTTAATGCGGCGCTGCAACAAATACGGTTAGTTTTTTTTTTTTTTTTGCTTTTTGCAGCGATTTTTGCTAAGAATCCTGCAAAGACAAGAATATTGGAGCGTCGGGTTTGAGAGGGGAAGTTTAGAAAAATACGTACCAAAAAGCACGAGTTTCAGAAACTCGTGTTGATATTGCCTCCGAGTGGTCGAATGGTTCGCTTGCGCGGGTCTAACTACCCGGATCTTTGGCACTGAGTGTTCACCCTCCTTTGCACTTGAAAATGCCCCTTTGTTCCGTATGATCGCTGCTCAAAATCCGTCAAATCTGCATATGTTGGAAAAATACGGATATTTGAGCCAAAAAGCAATATTAACAACCACAATTCTGAACACAAATAATTAAGAAAATCAGAGTGTTAGCAGAATTCAAATCCAGAGAAGAAAAGAATTTTATTTGTGTTTGTGGTTGGTTTCAAAAAGAATGGTTATTTGTTTGAATGTGTTAGAAGTTAGTTTTATACAGAATATGCACAAATTTAACCCGAAACTACAAGTATAAAAAGCGTTACCGTCTCCCCGGCAACGGCGCCATTTGATTGTCACGCTCTAACTGTGTCGTGTTTAAAAAGAATTCTGAAATTACCGCAATCAAAACGGTGTCGCTTGTAGCGAGCCGCGATGAATACGGGTCGTCCGCAGGGAGATGGTAAGTTTCTTATTGCTTGTTTTAACGAGTTAATTCCGTGTTTTGATTTGTTGGTTAACTAATTGTCGTAACAAAGATATGAATAAAAAGGGCTTGTTAAGGGTAGTAATAAGTTAGATTGTATGAAGGTGATGTTTGCCAATTCCTTATAGCCCCGACTTGGTATTGATACTAAAGCAATAGGTAACAACGCGGATTAGGGAACTTGAAATACGGTATTTGCGGTATTTCGCTAAATCCGTTTTCCTTGTCCCTTGTCCTTCCGTTGTTATCTCTTGATTTTAGCCTTCGGCAAACCACGGGCAATCCGGTCATGATTAGGAATCATCACTATCGGGGTAGGATAGGATGCCTAGTGAGCGGAGTTGCGGGTGATTTGCACGAAGTTTCAATAGGCAAGTTTTAGGTTTTAAAGTTTGGACAAAGAAAATCTTCGAATACGATCTAACATATTACACCCTTAACAAGTGAAAAGATTACTCACACATATTTACAAATTAACAAGAAAGAAAAGAGAAGATACATAAAAACATGCAATGAAATAAAGAGGAAAAGAGAACCGATGAGTTCAAGCGTTTTATCTCCCAGTGTTCAATCCCCGGCAACGTGTGAGATCCAAATACCAAGCTTTAAGGTTGCAAGCTCACTTAAGAGGTTGTAAGATCAAAGCAAGGCATGAATTTCACAATTGAAATCATGTAAAGTGGAACAAGACATGTAATAAAAATACGAACTTTTATTGAAGAACAAACTTGTTACAAGAGATCTTGAAGTCAAGAACCTAAGCCTTAAGCTTGCAAGTTCTAAATGAGAAGTTGCAAGGTCAAGACAAAGGGGCAAGAGCTCAAGAATGAAAAGAAAAATTACAAGAATTCTAAGATAGAACTAAAGAAAAAGCTACCCTTTCCTCTTCCCTCTGGTCTCTATTTATAGGCTCAGAAAGAAATATTCATATCTGCCCCATTATGGCTCATGCTGATTTGTTTGATTGCCTTTGATTTGAACACATGCTTTTTAGTCTTGAATGCATATAATATCATATGCATATAAAATCATATCCTTGATTTCATATAAAATCATATCCTTGATGATTGCATATAAAATTATATCCTTGATTGCATATAGAATCATATCCTTGATGATTGCATATAAAATCATATCCTTGATTGCATATAGAATCATATCCTTGATTGCATATAGAATCATATCCTTGATTGCATATAGAATCATATCCTTGATTGCATATAGAATCATATCCACACGTGCTTAAAAGTCTTGTGTACACACTTGTTGCATAAAGGAACTCCTGAAGTATCGGTCGGTTAGCGTTTCTGGTCGCAGTGTCTTCCCTCAAGTGATATATCCGCGCTGTTGGATGCATTTCCAGTATTCTGTCATGGATACCTGTAATCTGTAATACTGAGCAGACACTGGTCAATAATACCGATAAATACAACAATTAGATAATGAATGAACGGTATTAGAATGCAATTTTCTGATATGAACACAATGCATCAATTAATATAACAGCCTCATCATTTGATGAGACTGTTATTTAAATGAGGAGATCCTCAAGAAAATTCTCATTAAATGAGAGATCCCTCGGGCTCTGAGAGCAATGCTCTGTGACAGAGTGGCACTTGTCAAACTCTGATCATGAAGGAATAAAAATTCCTCAAGAGCCTGGCTCTGTAAAGATGATGGAAAAACCCATCAAAAAAAAATTAAAATCATTTTTTTATGAATTAAAAATTCTAAGATCTTCAAGATCTATGAACAAACTCTAAGAGTTCTTTATGAGCAAAGCTCTATTCATGGGTTAAGAAACCCTGAAACAAGATCTCCTTATATCTATGGGTTCAACAGAGCAAAGCTCTATTAATGAAACCATAAAAGGGTTTTCTTTAGATCAAAGATCTATGAAGAGCAAACCTCTGTTAATGGGTAAAACCCTAGATTATTAAAAGATTTAATCTTTACCTAAGTTTTGATAGAGTTTTGACTCTTAGAATCTCTTAAGATGAAGAGCTATGCTCTAAATAAAAATTCTCAAAGAAAGAAGATGAACAGAATCATCTAAAGGACCAAAGGTCCTATTTATAGGCATTGAAACGCCTCTTCAACTTCTGAGTTGATCCAAGGGCGCAGATGCTACCACCGCTGCACTTACATGTGGGCCACGTGAGCGCAACGATGGGGGGGCATTTGTTTCCCCCAATCAGAGTAAAGCTCTGTTTGAAATTCAAATTTCAAAAAAAATTGAAGCAACGTTTCAGATGCAGCGCCAAGTGCGCTGCGCCCTAAGCAGCGCACCATGTGTATGCTAGCGCTAGGCGCGTTGCGCAGCGCGCCACGTGTCAAACACGGGTGCACTAGCGCAGGGCGCGCTACGCTCTGAGCAGCGCACCACGTGTCAAACATAGGTACGTTAGCGCAAGGTGCTCTGCGCTCTGAGCAGTGCACCACGTGCAAAGGACGGGTGCGCTAGCGCTGGAATTAAAAAACTCCCCACCGTTAGATCAAAAGATCTAATAATAATGATAAATCATTAATTAATCAGAATTAAATTCTGTTATGGAAAGATTTTTCAATCTTGTTAGAAACAAGAAGATTGTCTTCTGTAAAACAGAAGCCCTAAGATCAAAGATCCAATGGTGGAGAAACGTCCCCAAATCAATCAGAGAAACATCTCTTTAACTAATTCAACAAATCAGCTTGCCCTATATAAAGGCCTCAAGACTTCAAGTCTGATATAGAGAACCCCCCCATAAACTTTGAAAAATTCAAAGAAAAAGAGCAAGCTCTTGCAAGAAGATACTTCTTCAAGGTAAAGATGATGAATGATAAACACAGAGATGAAATCATCTCATAGAAAGAAAAATTTATTTCTTTAAAAAAAGATCATAGATCTACAAGACAAAAAAGTTTTTCACAAAAGAGATCAAAAGATCTCATCATAAAAGAAGAACATAATTCTTCTCACAGATCATGGATCTGTAAAGGAAAAGCCTTTCATCAAAATAAGAGATTGAAAATCTCTCTTGCAAAATAAGAACTGTTGTTCTTAAATCTTGAGACAATATCTCTTTTAAAAAGAACATAAATTTGTTCCCAGATCATAAAATTGATCAGATGCACTTTGCGCTTTTGAAATGCGCCTTGCGCTCTTGAACTGCGCTTCTGCGCTCTCTGGGCCGGCGCTCAGCGCAAAATGCGCAACGTGTCAACCACGTACGCGCCAATTAACAACTTGCGCTTTGCGCTTCTGAAATAGCGCACTGCGCTCATTGGCTGGCGTTCAGCACCAAGCGCACGACGTGTCACTCACGTGTGCGCCACTAAACTGAAGGCGCAATGCGCTTATGGATTAGCGCTCAGCGCTCAGCGCTCATAAACTGGCATCATGCGCTCGTCATCTAGCGCCTAGCGCTGAGTGCGACATGTGTACCTTACATGTGCACTACTTGGCAGAAGCGCAATGCGCTTTTTGATTGGCATAAAGCGCCTAGCGCACCACGTGTTGCGCTGACAGAATTAAATTCTGTCTTTTACTAAGCCCAGATCTTGATCAATGCTCACCATTGTTAAAAGGGCCAAGCCCAAATAAAAGCTCAACAGCCCTAAATAAAATGTTAAACATTTTAATCTGATTTGACTTAGCCCAAGATTGGCCATAAGTCCTCAACTTATATTAATTGAGCCCATCTGCTCATAAATATTTCAACAGATCTTAGTCCCAAATTGGACTACAGATCTTCCAACCAACTCACACCGGTTCGAGGGTACATCTCTTTACTCCTCTGATATTTGTCGTTGTAATCCTTCAACGTCTTCAGAGAGGTGACGGGTCCCGACAACCACACATTCCATGGACTGTGGGGTCCTTAAGCCCATGGACTATGATGTCCTTAATCTTGACTGTGAGGTCTTTAAACTCACAGACTATGATGTTCTTAACCTTGACTGTGAGGTCTTTAAACTCATGGACTATGATGTCCTTAACCTGGACCGAGACGTCCTTAAACTAACATCAGACCGAGATGTCCTTAAACTAACGATAGACCGTAATGTCCTTAAACTAATCGACCACAATGTCCCTAAACTAAACAATAGAGCCCAATTGCTCTCTTGTTGGATCCAAACGATCCCGTTAAGTTGATCTTAGTCTAAAATGAGACTAACGTATCCTTAACAAACGTTTAAGTCGATCTTAGTCCCAAATGAGGCTAACGTATCTTTAAACCCAACCCCCAAACCCAAATCTAAGAAGATACGGATTTGGACTAATCCACGCCCTACGGGCGACAACACAAATTAGTCTCCGTATACAATCCATGGGCAACCAAAAACAAAACAAATACACACGACACGAAATGACCATCTGGAGAAGGAGAAAGTTGTTACCGCGATGCGATAGCGTAATTAACTGCAGGGGCTTGCGCCTGCAGGGAAGAGCGTCCCAACAATCAAAAACCCCTCAAACGAGAGGGAATCTGACGAAGTCTGCTACATCGGCCGCATCCGTTTAAACCTTCGATACACGGTGCCATAAATCAACTTGGCATGTTCGGAGAGGTAGACGGATAGCACCAATTAGCATCTGCCCCGAAATTCAGGCCAGACGTTTATCGCGTCTCCCTATCTTCGGAGGGGAACGTGAGGTAGTTGTAAAATTTATAATATGTATAGAGACAAACCTTAGTAATGAATTTTCACCACCATTATCATGCCCCGCTTTATAAGATATTAGAGCGGAGACGCGACGAGGACCGCAACGTAACTATACCGAGAAGTAGACTCTCTTCGATACAGTTATGCTAAGCGTATAGTATGGAGGACTATACAAAATGCAAGATAAATAAAAGAAACTTTATTCACCAACCAATATTTATTACAACCAAGATTCAAAGTTTATTATATCAATAAAGCAAGGAAAATAAAGCAAGCCCTAAACAGGTAGACGAGGAAGTTAACCAATAAATCTAGCCCTATAGGGTAGCTGAGGAATGTGTGTAGTTTTCTGCCGTAGTTTTCGATTTCTGTCGTATTGTCCTGCTCTTCTCCTATCTTTAACGGACATTTTAGGGGAAACAAATAAAAAGAAACTTCCGTCAGCGAGTTAAACTCAGATAGGATTCTCAAACAGGTTATGTATAAAAAGGTGAAAGTAAAGTCATGTCGCAAGTGTATATGTGAAGGTGTTAGCAAGGTATCGTTCAATAACTATTAACAGTAGTTTAGTTTGATTTAGTTTAGTTTTATAAGGTTTCAAAGCCTCGAACAACGCGGCAGAGTACGAGACCCTCCTGGCCGGACTGCGCATGGCCGCCGGACTGGGACTGAAGATAATTCGAATCCGCAGCAACTCGACCCTTGTCGTCGGCCAAGTGACCGGCCTCTTTGAAGCTCGGGAGCCTCTGATGATGAGATACCTGGACAAGGTGAGGAAACTCCGAAGGAACTTTGACGAAGTCCAAGTAGAACAAATACCCAGGCAGCTGAATGCTTAAGTCGACGCCCTGGGCAAGCTGGCTTCGTCATACTCGGCCAACAATAAGCGGTCTATCCTCTTCGAAACCTTGCATCAGCCCAGTGTGGAGGACGGAGCGACAACACTCTACGTATACGCGGCGCAGGAAGGCAACCAAGACTGGAGGAAGTCCCTCGTGGAATTCCTGAAGGACGGTACGCTCCCAGGAGATCGCGGAGCCGCCCGCCGTCTCCGGGCCAAAGCCCGCCACTTCATCTGGAGCCATGGGAACCTCTATAAGAAGTCCTTCACTCATCCCCTGCTCCAGTGCATTGACCCCCACGAAGCCGACTACGTCTTTCGGGAAATCCATAAGGGGGTTGGCGGTGCGCACCAAGGGGCCCGAACCTTGATCCAAAAGGCGTTGCTCCAGGGGTACTACTGGCCCACTATTCATGAGGATGCTCAGAAGCTAGTCAGGATATGCAAGAGTTGCTAGCTCCACGGCAGCATCCCTCGCCTCCCCGCTACCGAGCTGACCGCTCTAACATCCCCATGGTCGTTCGCCCAATGGGGATTGGACATTGTTTACCGCCGGAAACCGGAAAGACGGAACGTCTACCCTGAATCTGGGGGCAGATGCTAATTGGTGCTATCTGTCCACCTCTCCGAAGATGCCAAGTTGATTTATGGCATCGTGTATCGAAGGTTTAAACGGATGCGGCCGATGTAGCAGACTTCGTCAGATTCCCCCTCATTTGAGGGGTTTTTTATTGTGGGGACGCTCTTCCCTGCAGGCGCAAGCCCCTGCAGTTAATTACGCTACCACATCGCGGTAACAACTTTCTCCTTCTCCATATGGTCACTTCGTGTCGTAAGTGTTTGTTTTGTGTTTGGTTACCCGTGGATTGTATACGGAGAATAAGTTATATTGTTGCCCGTAGGGTGTGGACTAGTCCAAATCCGTATCTTTCTTAGATTTGGGTTTGGGGTGTGTGTTTAAGGATACGTTAGCCTTATTTGAGGCTAAGATCAACTTAAACATTTTTTAAGGACACGTTAGTCTAATTCTAGACTAAGATCAACTTAACGGGATCGTTTAGATCCGACAAGAGAGCAATTGGGCTCTATTGTTTAGTTTAATGATATTGCGGTCGATAATTAGTTTAAGGACATTGCAGTCCATTGTTAGTTTTAAGATATCGCGGTCGAGGTTAAGGACATCATAGTCCGTGAGTTTAAGGACCCCACAGTCCGATGTTAGTTTTAAGACATCACGGTCGAGGTTAAGGACATCATAGTCCGTGAGTTTAAAGACCCCACAGTCCGATGTTAGTTTTAAGACATCACGGTTGAGGTTAAGGACATCATAGTCCGTGAGTTTAAAGACCCCACAATCCGTAGTAATGTGTGGTTGTCAGGACCCGCCACCTCTCTAACGACGTTGAGGGATTACAACGACAAATATCAAAGGAGTGAAGAGATGTACTCTCGAACCGGGTGTAAATTGATTGGAAGAGCAGATGAGCTCAGTTCAATTTAAATTGAGGACTTATGGCCAGAATTGGGCTAAGTTCGGTTAAAAATGTCTAACATTTTATTTTTTGTTCTGCCTGTTGGGCCTTTGTTTAGGCTCTGCCCTTTTAATAATGCCAAGCATTGGGCTCTGACATTTTTTGTCTTATATTGAATGCATAGCATTTATCAGAACAAAGTATGTTTTGACAGCGCGCCACGTGGCGCACTAGGCGCTTTGCGCTAGTCAAAGAGCGCATTGCGCTTCTGTCGGTTAGCGCACATGAGGAGGACACGTGCCGCGCTTAGCGCTAAGCGCTAGTTTGTTAGCGCACTGCGCTTTTAATTTATGAGTGCGCTGCACTAGTTTATGGGTGCGCCAGTGAGTGACACGTGGCGCGCTTGGCGCTGAGCACCAAACCAAGAGCGCAGTACGCTGTTTTCAAGAGCGCAAAGCGTAGATCGTGTCTATGGTTGACACGTGGCATGTTTTGGCGCTGAGCGCCGATCCAAGGAGCGCAAAGGCGCCGCTCATGAGTGCAAAGCACTTTTTAATAGCGCAAAACGCATTTTGATCAATTTTAAGGTCAAAGAATAAATTTACGTTCTTCAAAAGAGGCTTTGCCTCAAGATCCAAGAACAACAGTTCTTGTATTTTTATAAAAAGGCTCTGTCTTTATAGATCAAAAGATCTGTGAATGAAGTAAAATACTTCTTTTTATATTTTTATGATTAGATCTTTTGATCTTTTCTTTTTAATCAAAGACCTTGGTCTTTTTATATATCTAAGATCTTTTTAGAAAATGTTTCTTCTTTTTACGAGATGATTTCATCTCTATTGTTCAAGAATTAATTCTTTACCTTAAAGATGAAGAAATGATCTTCTTTCTTCTAAAGGCTTGCCTTTCTTTCTTTTTGAGTTTTTCTCAAAGTTTGCAGAGGTTTCTCTCTCTCTCTTTTTTCTTTTTCTTTTTTTTTAGACTTGAAGTCTAGGGTCCTTTATATAGGGCCAAATGATTTGTTGAATCGGTTAGAGAGATCTTTCTCTGATTGATTTGGGAATATTTCCCACCGTTGGATCTTTGATCCTAAGGCTTCTATTTTATAGAAGATAATCTTCTTGTTTTTAACAAGATTGGAAAGATCTTTCCATAACAGAATTTTAGTTCGGATTAATTAATAATTATTATTAATAGATCTTTTGATCTGACGGTGGGGGAATTTTAATTCCAGCGCTGGCGCGTCTTGCGCTAGCGCACCTACGCTCGACACATGACGAGCAGCGCAGAGCGCAGCGCAACTGCGCTAGCGCGTCCGTGTTTGACACGTGGCACGCAGCGCAGAGCGCAGCTGCATTAGCGCACCCGTGTTTGACATGTGGCGCAGAGCGCTGGATCTGAAGCGTTGCTTCAATTTAAATTTTGAATTAAAACAGAGCTTTGCTCTGATTGGGTGCGCTGCCTAGGGCGCAGCGCTCCTGGCGCTGGCGTGTCTGCTTTTGACACGTGGCGCGCAGCGCGCAGAATCCGAAGCGTTGCTTCAATTTTTACTTTAGATTTTTTAATACGGAGCTTTGCTTTTTATTGGGAAAAAGAAGCGTCGCTTCATTTCAAATCTTGGAATTTGAATAGAGCTTTGCTCTGCTTAGGGAAACAGACATGATCGGCCAGTTCCCTACCGGTACAGACGGGCACAAATACGTCCACGTCGCAGTAGACTACTTCACCAAGTGGATCGGGGCGGTCCCCATCAGGAAACAAGACGCCGCTACGACCATCAAGTTGCTGCAAAACAATCTGATACTCCGGTTCGTCATCCCGAGATGTATCATCACCGACCATGGGACGAACTTCGAGAACGAGAGAGTAAAGGACTTCTGCAAAGAATATCATATCCTCATGAAGTTCGCCGCGGTCGCGCACCCCCAATGCAACAGGCAGGCCGAAGTCACTAACCGAGACGTCCTCCGAGGTCTCCGGACCCGCCTAGAGGGGCGACAAGGCAGTTGGGTCGAAGAACTGCCCCGGGTCTTATGGGCCCTGCGCACGTCAAAGAAGACCCCCACCGAGGAAACCCCCTTCAGCCTCTGCTACGGGACTGAGGCAATGGTCCCAGCGGAGATCGGGCTACCCAATCATCGGGTCGAGCACTTCGATGATGATGCAAACACCTCGGCGCTACGAACCAACCTTGACATCTTATTGGAGAAGAGAGACCGGGCTCAGATCAGGGCTGCCGCTTACCTACAATAAACGGCCCGATACTACAACGCTTGGGTCAAGCACCGCTCCTTCCAGACCGGGGATCTGGTCCTATGGCGAAACGAGTTCGTTGATCAAGACAGGCTTCACAAGTTCTCCCCGAAGTGGGATGGTCCTTTCCTCGTCTCTGAGGCGCTCCCCGGAGGAGCCTACCGCCTACAAGACGCGGATGGACGCAAGCTCCTGCCGACTTACAACGCCGAAAATCTCAAGCTATACCAATGAGGCCAAGGCCAACAAGTGTGTACCCCTCCTTTCGCAAAGATGATGTAAATGTTTCCTAAAAATCCTATCCATTCGAATAAAGAAACGTCGGAACACCTCGAATAGTGTTCTGTCTTTGCGAGCCAAAGCCCTCACCAAAAGGCGACCGCGCAGCTTCACTGCCAGGTTATCCTTAGTAGGCTTCCTACAGCCCCTCCAATGCTAAGGATCCAAGTCCTCCTTAAAGGCAGCTCAGCAGCTACCCTGCTCGGCTATCCCCGGCTGTTAGCTTCCTACCACGACCGACAGGGATCAAAAGCCCTCCCAGAGGCAGTCGAGCCCGAGGATCCCTCGCTCGGCTATCCTTCAGGACAAAAGCCCTCGCCAAGAGGCACCGGGCAGTAACCCTGCCCGGCCAAGGGTCCTTGGTAGGCTTCTTGTAGCCCCTCCCGCGCTAAGGACCTAAGTCCTCCCAGAGGCAGTCGAGTCCTTGCTCGGCTATCCCCGGCTGGTAGCTTCCTACTACAACCGACAGTAATCAAAGCCCTCGCCAAGAGGCACTGGGCAGTAACCCTGCTCAGTCCCCGTCCTGAAGGATCAAAGCCCTCGCAAGTGGCAACCGAGCGGCTACCCTGCTCGGTCATCTACGGATGGTAGCTCCCTACCCATAACGCCAGGATCGAATCCCTCACAAGAGGCATCCGAGCGGCTACCCTGCTCGGTCGTCCCAGGCTGGTAGTTGCCTACCAACGACGCCAGAGATCAAAGCCCTCGCCAAGAGGCAACCGTGCAGCTTCACTGCCCGGTCATCTTTAGTGGGCTTCTTACAGCCCCTCCAACGCTCAGGATCAAAGCCCTCCTTAGAGGCAGCTCAGCAGCTACCCTGCTCGGCTATCTCCGGCAAGTAGCTCCCTACCCATGACGCCAGGGATCAAAGCCCTCACAAGAGGCATCCGAGCGGCTACCCCGCTCGGTTACCCCTGGCTAATAGTTTCCTACCCACGACGCCAGAGATCGAAAGCCTCGCTAAAAGGCAACCGAGCAGCTTCCCATTCATGCTCATTCATCCTCTGAGCCCGTTCGTGCTCAACACAAATGCGGCGGACATCCCTCTGCCCATCACATGCAGAGGATCCAAGGCCCCAACAAGAAGCATCGGGTCTATCTGAGTCCGAGCGATCACCTCTCGACTGCGGGGCCATGGAGATGCCTCTTTCTCAGCAGCGCTCGGCACGCTTGACAAGTGACCGAAATCAACTCGACGAACGATCACTGGACAGATAGCCGACCCGACATGGAAGCCCAACAGTGCAAGCAGAGGTATTTTACGAGCATCCTTCACAAACAGAAGATAAAGTGCAAACCGATGAAACCAAAGGAAAAAAAATTTATTACCAAAGGAAATGCCTTTACAAAGGGTACTTTGGGCTCCCCAGCCTTACAAACTGCCCGGAGGCTTACAAAAAAGGGCCTAAGCCGCAAACCCCCCCTGCGCCTCGCTCATCACGGCCTGCTGGAGGCTTCACCATCAGATGTTTTGCCACCAGGGGTGCGCTTCGCTTTCCTCATCGTTGTCTGCCGGAGGCCTTGCCGCCGGGAGTGGGACCCGAGCACGGAGCTCGCCGTTGGCGAACTCAGGAAGCTGCTCCTTCACGGCATCCAGAGCCTTATTCCACGCGACGGCGGAATACTCGCCAAGCTCGACGTAAAACTGCTCTAACACCTTGTAATCGGCCACAGCTTTCCTAGCCCGAGCCTCGGCAGTCTCGGCCACCAAAAGCGCCGTCTCGGCATCCCCCCTGCTGGCATCTCTCTCCTTCTCCATGGCCACGAGACGATCGGCCAGATCCGCCATCTTCCTCTCGGCAACTCGGTGGGATGCACTCAGGCGACGGTAGGCGCCCGATTCGCTGAGTTGGCGAGCTCCGCAGCCTCTGCATGGGCTGCCAGGACATTGGCCCTCGCCCTCTCAAGACGCAGGTCACGCCGCAGGGCCTCGACCTCCGATGGAAACGCTTCTACTGGACTCGGCGCGTGGAACGCCCCCTCGGCCTCCGTACGGATAGCGAAGGCGCAGTGTTGCAGGACCTGATGGAAAGTGGATGAGAAACTCGGGGGCGCTCGAGCCAAAAAAAGGAAGGTCACAAACAACGCGTAGAGAAGTTCGTACCTGGACCGCCCCTTGAGCTATGGCCTCCATTTGGACCCTCAGGGAGCTGTACGGAAGCCTTCCCCCGGCCGACTCTTCCATCCCGACGAGCAGGCCGGCAGCGACGGAAAGCCCAGATAGAGCCATGAAGACGGCATCACCCCCCTGCACGGGAATCCCCTCAGGAACCATCGACGGCGGCGCACGAGAGATTATCCTTTTCCTCTTAAGGGGGACCCCGTCCTCGCCCTCCCCACTGTCTCTCATCTGGGGTTCGAATGACCGTGGACGTCTCTGGCCGCCGCCGAAACAATCACCGGGAGTCGTCAACGAAGCGGACGGCCCTATCGCCGGCGGAACATTCGGCGCAGGGCATGAGCCAGCCAGGGGCACGGCCGCGCCGTTGGCCTCCCTCTGGAACGAGAAACCTAAAGAGTGGGAACGAACCATGTGTCCAAAAGAAGAAGAGCGCCGAGCATCCAAAACTTAGAAGAAAGGAAATATGAAAGAGTATGGGCACTGGAGTGGGCCCCGCCTCTACTTATCACCGAGAATGACCTCATCCAACAGCGCCCTTCATCTCCCGCCAAAAACGCCTTCTCACGTCCAATGACCCCGATTGCTCCACTTGTCGTTCCCACACTGGACCGCACCCCATCAGGCGTCGCAGGTCTGCACACGTCGCGTCGGCCAACCGACGCTTAACACGTGGACAGTCGCTTCAGTGACATAATGCACGAACCGGCGCACCTTCCTTAAGTGCAGAGATCTCGCCCTGATTCGCTGGCAGAAAAGACAGCTGACAGCCCGGGGACGCGTCCCGACGAAACCTTAGGAAGGAGCTCACCCCGGGCGGCCCGGCAGTCCACTCCAGACCCGACCCGCTAGCTGGTCGGGACAAGAGTGGGGGGCTATTGATGATATTCAATATTGGCAGTCTCCAAGATCAGGACACGTCGCAGATGACGTGTCCCAGAACTCAGAAGAAAAGGCCACAGGGACCGACCAGGCCACCCCTGTACCCGACCTGCAAGCACAAGCAGGCTCACCTTAGAGCCCCCTGGAATTTGGCCTCCTCGACCTCTCAACTCGCCCCGAGCTGCCACAGGACCAAGACTTCTCGGCCCTCTCGTTCGTTCCCGAGCCCCCCAGCCGAGGCCATCTTTCTCGGTCCTCCGACCGACCAACTCCACCACTCACAGGCGTAACCGCCGCTCCGCAAATCTCACCATGCGCAGATTCTCCGGCAGCAACATCCCACGTTCCACGCCACCACGATCCCCATTAATGGGCGATCCACTCTTTACACGGGTGTGACGTCGGGAGCGTAACTGCCGGCGAGATTCTCGCGCCTGCTGCTGCGTGCTGCCGCCACTATATAAACCCCCATCACAGAGGGTTCAAGTAAGCCATTTTTAATTCTACTTAGCCGTTACTCTGCTCGGATCTCGTACTAACTTGATCGTCGGAGGGTCCTCGGTGGTACCAAACCACCCCGGGACTTCTTTGCAGGTACTCGGCGTTAAACTCCTCAAATCACCAATCTCCTCAAAATCCATTGAGACCCGCACGCGACAAGAGATCACCTTCCAAATCCACCGGGAGATCGACGGAAGAGAACATCTGAGGGAGACCCGAAAAGCACCTCCATCAACAATTAAATCCGTGATTTTTATTGATAGAGTCTATTGATTGCGATCTACGGAATGGGATAAAGATCCAAAGACTTGCAATTACTCTTATGTGTAAAAGTTGTAGTATGAGATCAGCAAGAGATGTCAGATTGCATCACGGGAACATTTTCAACGTTTCTTGAATTATTATTAGACTTTGATGTTTATGCCCCCCCAAAAAGGACGTTTAATTCAATATAATTATTATTTATGCCTACGTCATTAAAACCCCAGTTAAAAATAAGAAATCCTATGACGCACCTCTTTTGAATATTTGAACTACCAGCGGTATCTTTTATTTTTAAAGTTTTTTTAATCAATTTTCGTCACTAACATAAAATAAAAAGGGGTGGGGGGTGGGGGCGTGGGGGGAGATAAAACAATGTTGAAAGTGATACGTTCCAACCCTCATTGTGTCTTGTATTATGAGACATAAGATGTTCAACTCAAAACTTCTTTGTTTATATGCTATTGATGAATTATAGATGGTTTGTGTATTTGTACAGCTTTAATAATTAAAATATGGATTAGGCAAAAATTAAAAAATAAATTTCAAATGTTACCTTTTTTTTGCATATAAACAACCATAATTTCAGATGTTGACAATATTAAGGCCTTAGAAAGTATCCAATCTAACATTCATTTAGTTTAGGGGTTTTTACTTATATACCCTTGCAATCATTAGTATTTATATATTTGTTACGGTTTTTATCTTTCTTTTATTAATTATATTCAAGAAATGTATTTATTTAAACTTTCATCAATTAGTCTTTCATTTAAACTAATTTATCATCATCGTGTTTTATTTCATTATATCATTTTCGATCCGCATATCTGGTTTGGACTTTAGTGGAATAATTATAATCTAGCCCACATTTAATTCTCTTATTATAATTGGGTTATGGAATTTTTTTATTGAATCCATACTCAATTTTTATCGACTCCATACTCAATTTTTATCATTCTTTTATCTCGTACGGCTAAGCTTATACGGTGGAAAAATTCTAATCACCCCTTATTTAAAATCTCTTTCAATTTGTTCACTCACTGCTTTTTTTTTATTGGCAAATTATTGAAAAATTTCATGATTTCTTTGTTGTGTTATAGTATATAAAATATTAAAAAGTTGGAAAAAATGGGGAAAAATTGAGTTAAAATTTCGCGATTTTCATTTAGTATAGAAAAAATATATAAAAACCAAAGATAACATAAAATTTTGATATATTTAAAAAATCTAGCTATTTTCATGCTATGTAAAATATTAAAATTTTGAAAGGAGCGGAAAATGAGATATTTTGAAAATTTCACAATTTTGCATACATAATATTGAAAAAGAAGATAAAAGAAAATCATTATATCATGTAATATATAGAAAAACGGAAGAAAATAGAAAATATTGAGATTTTTGTATGCTGCAAACAAAATATATTGATAAAACGAAGATTCTTGAGATTTTTGAAGGTTGTGTGATTTACGTATGCTTTATATACCAAGCAAAATATTGAAATAAAATACATTAAAAAAAAGAATATTTTGATATTTTTAAAAATTTCACAATTTTTGTGTTCCGCGACATGCAAAATATTGGAAATTTGAAGAAAAAAATTAGAAATTTTAAAAATTTCATGATTTTAATGTGCTGTCAGAGATTCCAAGTTACCCCGAAGTCTTAGTTACCTGGACCAGATTTCTTTATTTGGTTCTTAGCAAAAATTGACGTCTTTTCTTTTCTTTTTTTTTACTTCACACAACTGTCTATCTCTTTGATATGCAGAGGTTCTCCAAAAGTATAGACAAGTAATTATTAGAAGATCGATAAAAACAGAAATTTCTGAGATTTTTGAAATTCTAGGATCTTCGGTGTTATATAATGTACAAAATAATGAAAGAAAAAATAAGAAACAAGAATTTTTCTTGAGATTTTCTAAAATTTATGATTTTCGTATGCTGCATCATGCAGAATATTGAAGAAGTGAACAAAACAAATTTTTTTAGATCTCTGAAAATTTTATGATTTTCGTGTGTTTATACCAAGTAAAATATTGAAAATCGAATACAACAAAAAGTTTTGATAATTTTGAAAATATTGCGATTTTCATGTTTTATATAGCACGCAAAATAATAAAAAATATAAGAATACATAAAAGAAATTAAGATTTTTGAAAATTTCACGATTTTGTGCATGTACTATATATAACAAGCAAAATAATAAAACCAATGAAAACAAAGAATTTATTTTATTTTAAATTTTTCTTTTTTCCTGTGGTACAAAAAGCAAAATATTAAAAAACAAAAAGAAAATAAGATTTTGATATTTTTAAAAAACTCACGATCTTTGTATCCTGTATAGTAAGTAAAATTGAGAAACTGAATAAAATATAAAATATTGAGATTTTTGAAATAAAAATTGAATTTTAAAAAAATCATGATTTTCGTATGCTATATAGCATGCCAAATATTGAAAATTGAAGGAAACAAATATTTTTTCTATTTTTGAATATACCATGATTTTCGTTTACTGTAAAAAGAAAAATATTGAATTCGAAATCTGAAAAACACAGAAAAATTTGACATTATAAAAGTTTTACGATTTTCATATGCTATATAGCATGTAAAAATATTGAAAAAATCGAAGAAAATTGAATTTTTTTGAAAATATCACGATTTTCGTTTGCTGTAAAAAGCAAAATATTGAATTCGAAGAAAACTGAAAATTTGAGATTTTTGAAAATTACGCAATTTTTATGGGATAGCATGCAAAATATTTTAAATTTAAAGAAAACAAATAATTTTGGGATTTTTATAACTTTCACGATTGTCATGTGCTATATATATAAGATGCAAAATATTAAGAAACCCAAGAAAACAGAAATTAGAGATTTTTGAAATTTTCAAAATTTTCATCTGGCAGAGCACACATATATAATATTGAAAAAAGAGAGAAAACATTGAGATGATTGGAAATTTTATGATTTTCGTATGCCATATCATAAAAAATATCAAAAACCAAAGAAATACGAAATATTTTATTTTTGAAAATTTTATTATTTTCTTGTGTTAAAGAAAGCAAAATATTGGAAAACCAAAGAAAGTTGAAATTTGGAGATTTTTAAAATTTCGTTCGTATGATATAGCGTGCCAATTATTGAAAATTCGAGTAAAATAAAAATTTTGGGATCTTTTTACATCTTGTGATTCTCGTGTGATACAACAAGCAAAATATTAAAAAAACGAAGAATATATTTTCTAAGATTTTTAAAATTTTCGGGAATTTTGTATTCTATAGAAAGGCAAATTTAAAAAGTTGAAGAAAAATACCTTGCAAGTTATCTTTCATATATCTTATACAAGTAAACATGCTCTGGAATGTCCTTGTAGGGTGTATAGTACAGTACTGTCACGTCCCGCTTCCCAAAATACGGGATACGAGGGATGACTAGGCCAGCCATGCTCCTACGATCAGGGAATAATCCCGCCGTAGTCACACTTCGGCTTCTAGCATTACATGGTAGTCAATAAACAGTGCTTGAGTAAAGGAAAAATCATAGTTCACAACTTTATTACATTGCAATTTAAAGAGTTCGAGGTACATTTATTTCACAGAATAAACAACTAACCAATAAAACAAATACTGCAATCAAAGAAAGTAGTGCTGATGATGCAGTCTAGATCTCCGCAATCTCGAAGGATAAGTCCTATTCCTGGACTGGATCCACTTCGTCCTCTGAGCATACACACTCAGGTCGTCAGGACGACATATATAGCAATAAATATGTATAATAGGCGTGCAGTATTATTAAACATGAGGAGTACAATAAATTGCAGAACATGTGTATAATAACCTCAACTGAATATGAATAGTGCAATATGAGTATCATGTCGGTGAACTACGCAATGCATATGTCACTACCTAACGGTCACTAAGTCAATGAAATCAAATGGTGGAGAGGATGCTCGTGTTTAACAAGGGTCTCGTGCATGCCCGAGACTACGGTCCAATGTGCCCGGAATATAACCCTGTTAGTCGTGCCACTAGGCCCACGACCTAAAGTATGTGTGTGTGTGTGTGTGTGTGTGTATATCACTAATAGCGAATGATCATTCTCTAAATCACTGTACCTCGCTAAATACGAGTTCAATTCCACCTTAATTTCCTCATTCCCCAGGTTATGATATGCATTCATGTATTGGGTAGGTCGTGGACAAATATGTACCACTGTCGCTTTCAATCACTTTTCCACTTATCAATATCACTGTCGTATTTGCCACAACCCAATCGCTAACATTAATATATCGACAATGCAGATGATCACTATGCAGCAGGTATAACTCAAGCATGAAAATATGCAGAAACGCACTGAACAGGTATTCATTATTCTATAACGACCAATGCCATGTAACTTGCAAAATTTACGGTAAATCATACACATAGAATCGACCAAAACCGTATAAAGGGCGTATGAAGCACACTAGATTGTCTAATCAGTAAAATTAATTTCAGGTCAATCGGTGTTCAGGTTTGGGAATTACGATCATTTTAAGGCAGCAATCGATTTCTGGAATTTCAGTTTCAGAACCGAAATCCCAACTTCGCGCGCATTTTACCAGTGATTGTGTTCAGATTTGGGTATTTCCCTAGTTAAATAAAATCTAGTTCTTCCAGTTAAGTTTCCAACGCACCAAACGGATTATCAATCGCACCTCTACGTCAGAAGTTATGTTCAGATTAATGTGACAATGTAATGAACATTTCTGCAGAAACTGCAGAACACAATGACATTCCAAATTACAATTTAAATATCAAACGACCGTAAAAATGCACGGGACCAATTTTAGAGGTTATCTAATTAAGTTGTCTATGCGCCCATATGGGGCTCCGTGGATTTCCAGTTTTATACAAGTAGGTACAGGTGCTTAAAACGCAGATTCCCCCATAGAATGCTACCCCGGACTGCAGTCCAGAATTGCGTTCCTTATCATTTTTCAGGGTCATGGAATTGCATTATTTCAAACCTAATTACATAGGGTTATAGGCTATCTCGTTAGGTTCGATACGAGCCCTGGAACACCATGATTAGGTTTATTTTTAATTAACTACTAATTTTACAACGTGATGGGTATGGTGATTTTAAGATTTGACGTAACCAATAGGGATTTCATTTTACATTCGATGCCTTAACAATTTGATGCCGATTTCTTATGCGTCACTCGTTAACATCAATCGGAACTTCTAATAATAAAATTTGGGGATTTTGATAGGGTAAACGTATCGAGCACTCGGTACGTGTACGGGGATGCTATCTACTTGTACATACACACATCATACATTATACCCATTTAAACCGTTAAACTACCTTTACTAACTACATAAGTACGTAGCATGAATTGAACAAGTGAAGGAGGTTCACTTGCCTGTGACAAATTCGATGGTATGGCATTGACGGCAACGGAAATGGCACGACACGGGCACGATCACTGCACGATGCGCGCTCGACTTGGCTAGATCGGAGTACTCGGGCTCAGCACTGGCGTGGAGGCGGCCATGGCAGGGGGTTTCCAGCGACTCCGTCAAAGTGCTCGGGTGCAGAGGGGCTGCCGGCGGTGAGCTCAGGCGGCTGTGGGGATTGGAGCTGGTGAGTCGGGGAGCTCCGATCGGGTGCAGCGGCTTGGGTTTGGGGTTGGTGCTCGGAGATGGGGAGCAGGGGAGTAGCTCAGAGATGGTCGACGAGATGGAGTCGGGGTTGAAGATAGGGTCGATGGAGAGAAGCGTTGTGGTGTGTTGGGAAGCTCGCGGCCGGAGGCAGTGAGCAGAGGAGAAAAGAGGCGGGGATCGAGTTGGTGGTGGCCGCGGTGATGGTGGCGGCAAGGTGGTTTGGTTTGGAGGAGAATGAGGGAGAGGTGATGGCGGCGCTGGGGAGTTCGGCAGCGATGGTCGGAGCTTGGAAGGAGTTCGGTGAGGGTTTTGGCTTGGAGGAGAACGAGAGAGAGAGAGAGAGAGAGAGCGCGAAGCAGAGAGGGGGAGATGAGGGAAGAGAACGGGAGAGATGCAAAGAGATGTAGAGTGGGAAAGAGACGTTGGAGAGAAGAGGGGAAGCAGGTGCGGGAATCCCGGATTCGTTGGCGCTGAGACCACATCGACGTGGAGTCGTTCTCGCGGAGGTGAGCACGAGGAAGGGGAGTCGTGGGGCGCCGTTGGGGACTTGGAGCCGTTGGGGAGTGAGCGGGTCATTGGAGGCTGGTGCGAGGATATGGCGAGCGGGCGCGAGATGCGTGTGTGGGTGTGGTCGTCATGGGCGCGAGAAGCGGGGGCGAGGAGGTTGCGTGAGGGAAGTGGCGGGAAAAGGAAACGAGGAAGGAAGATGAGGGGAAGCGGGTCGGGTCGGGTAGAATAGGATTGGGTTTTAGTTTTAGGATTAAAAGTTTAGGAAATTAATTTAAATAATAAAAAATATATAAAAATGAAATAAATTTGGATTAAATCTGGAAAAAATACGGAAAATTTTATTCGGAACTGGGGATTTACAGTACAGTGAAGCTTATGTGGCATCCATGTATTGAATTTTGTATGGTGCTTTGCACTATTAATATGATTATGAATATATTACAAGTTATAAATTATATAACAATAAACTTTTAAATTAATATGATTTTTCTTGACTCGGGACTTGGTATCCGTGTTTTGAGCCGAAAGGCTTGCTAGTTTAAATGTACAAATACAAAAGGTAATATAAATATGAAAGATTACAGAAGTGTGTGTATATGTGATTAAAGAAAATTAGAGCATAAGCCTCCATGGAGAGGTGATGGATCAAATTGAAAGCTTTGTATGGAGTGATGTCACGTTACGGTGCGAAGGAGGCCAAATTAGATGTTTCATGGCTCAAGTCCCATTTGGTCCCACCTTGGTTATCTCTTTCCACATCGAACAACTTGAATAATAAAAGCAAAACAAAAAGAAGAGTTCTAGCAATTGACCAACTCTAGGAGAGATCCTATGAAGGAAGCAAACACAAGGATCAAGTCCAAACATCTCCCTTTCCCTTAAACAACAACTAGCTATAGGAGCAAAGTAGAATATTATTCAAGCCATCTCTCTTCTCTTCTCCAAGCAAAGCAATAAAAGGAAAGCAAAACACAAAGAATGCCCCCAAGGCATCTCTCCACTTCCGAGTTAATAACACCCAATATCCCTCCAACAACCTCGACAACCTCGGAAAAAATAAATAAACAATGGAGAAGCCTCAATACCGAAAAATCCCAATTATCTATTCCGTTGTCATCGTCCTCGGGATCACCGCATTCTCATGCTCTCTCGCCGCGGAGTTCAAGAAATCAAAGGTGAGGAGTACTACCTCTATTCTTCTTTCTTATCTATAGACATAACCTATATATACGCGAGCTATAGAAAACTAAACATGATATGTTATGATATATAGGCGAAGGATATGAAAATTGATGGAAGCCTATGTTTTGTGCCGAGAAGCATTGCATTCGGTTTAGGCATCGCTGCGCTCACTTTCCTTACAATTGCGCAAATTACGGGGACCACCGTGGCAGCGATTAAGCTGTGGCCGAGAGAGAACAAGATCACTAAAAGCCGGGTTCTGCCTATTGCTCTCTTGGTTCTATCTTGGATTAGTTTCGGATTGGTAGCGATCTTATTAGGCACGGGATCGAGTATGAACGATAAGCAAATTTATGGAAAAGGATGGCTTAATGGAGAATGTTATTTCGTCAAGGACGGTGTGTATATTGGATCAGCTGTCTTGATTGCCACAACCGTGGTTTCCGTTATCGGTTTTGTATATACGACTGAGACGACAGAGGAAATGTATTGGAGGTATAGCCCCGACGAAGAAAGGAATCCGGCAACAAAGGTCACCAGATGACACAGGTAGTTCAAGACATGCAAGACGCTGAGGAAAAGGCTACGTTACATTAAAATACCCTTAACCATCGGCGATTTAATTTCAGTAAGCTGCCTTACAATTTTCTAATTACAGTATGATCCCATGGTGCTACATCTGAGGGTATTTTTGCGCAAAAAACTCCTATCAAAGTTTAAGGGAGTTTACTGTAATAAAGAAAGTGTAACTTGGCTGAAAAAGAAGTGCAATTGACCTTGCAGCGATCGACAATTGACAAGACGTAGAATTTTCAAGGCCAAGTTGGCGATATTCCACCAAAGAGAATAGAGACCCTACATACGTTATAAAATGAGTGGAATAGGAAACTTCCACGAAAAAGAATATTTTTAGCAACTAGATATAGTCAACAATGGAAGGACTATACACATCGATCTTCATTCACAAACTTTCGTATTCCACTAACCCTAAATCATAGAATCAATGTATAGTGTACACACACATTACATTTATGTAATAATAGTAAACTTGCCAAATTATTCATCAAATCTTGTGCTCTATAACAAACCCAGGAAAAAAGGGATTACGATAACCGCTTTTTCGACCCACATTTGGGTTCTTCACGATTGCTATTCGCATTTTATGTCAGTGGGAGTCAGAGACAAAAAGAATATTATGATACCGCCTTTTTGCATAAAGCCTACAGGATGCTGGGACATAGGGACTCCCCATTAATTAAGTTTTTTAATTTTCTAAGAATATTTTAAATTTTTTGTTCTTGTTGACGGATGTGGATAGATTTTAGGATGATTATATGCTATTCTAGGTGTATAAACCACTATGATGCAATATGATTAGTAAATTGTTTGTCTCCGTGGCCACCCCACCACTCTATTTCGATATATTTTTTTAAATGTTTGCAAAGATGTAATTCATTTATTTCATTTTTGATATATGGTTTCCAAGTGGGAGATTATAAGAATTTTTTGAATTTCCATCTGCTAATTATTATATTATTTATCTTATGAACCCGTCAAATTTGGGATGAAAGCAAATCTTGACTGGGTCAAAGGGGTTGATCCAATCATGCTGTGGTTATACAGTGAGTTGTGGTGAAGCTCGAGTGGCATGTTACACGAGTGTTATAGGTATGCATATAATTTAATTCTATGCACACTTATAATTTCGGTTAGGCGCCTAACGAATAGATATTTGCACAGATAGTGTATATCTTCCGTTTTTGTTTTTCATGATTCATGAATCAATTCATGGAAAGAAAACACACACACACACACACTTACTGTTTCAGCAGCGACGTCTCTGCCTCCTTACAGTATTCAACGAGTATTCATTTCTAATACATCTCTACTATTATAATGCAAAGAGGAAGAAGACTATGTGTCACTCTAATCTTTATTTTAGATTAATCATTTATTCTTAGATGGTCCACATCATCTATTTTTTGTACGTGTGACGAACGTTGATACATATTAGTATTAAACAACCAAGACTTAAAAAGAATTTTAATGTCTTTTAGTTAAGATGATATGATAGGTGTTTTGAAAATTTTTAGTTAAAAATACCGAAAATATCCTCATCTATCCTTCAAATGATAAAGGAGTAAAAAATATTTTTAAAATTCTTATACTTTAGTAGCGTGGGTGTGTGTTGGGGTGGAGGGAGGAGAATATCCACATTCAATGAAAATGGTCAAATCATGCATGCTTGCTTTTATTTTAATAATGACATGCGTCTCACGTACGAAATACTTGTCTTATATAACATGGACTAGCTCGCTCCTTATCAGACGACCAATCACTAAACGTCCAGATCCCGCATGCTGCCAAGTCAAAGTAGGTCATGCCTAGCTGCATCAGCTGAAGCCCAAGTTGGAGGCTCGGCCCATTGGGTTCGCATCCATACTCACGCCGCTATTTCGATCTGAAACTAGCAATAGCAGTAGCAGATGACAAGAAATCTAGTAAGTGTTTATCGACCAAAATCTTTCCAAAGCCCGAAAATACACAGAAGATCTTCATAGATCTCTGGATCAATCACAGACCCTTCAAAGCAAAGTCTACGAAAGCCAGACGATCTTTAGAAACACAATATGCGCCCTTTCTGTTCCAAAAGACCCAATTTCATAGCGGCGACTGATTTAGGCATCGGAGAAGGTCCGTAGAGAAACATCTCCAAACATTCTTTGTTTTGCAAGTTCCCAAACACAAAGGTTTACCGTTTTGTTTAAAGCCCATATTACAAATTCATTGTTGCTCTCAAGTATATAAATTCCGTGCAACATCGAAATTCAAATAAAATTTGTTATGAAAACCTAATCAAATTTGGGTATAAACTAACATGATAACTGCATTCAAAAAAATATTTATAAATTTTTTCTCACGTATATTATCTGAAGTTGAGATTTATATAGATGTTGTTGGTATATATTTTAAGGTAAATTGTCAAAAAATGCCTGACCCTCTTCAAACTTGTGTAAACACTTCTGGCCTTTTTGCTTTTGTTTGTAATATTTAAACATTTGAAGTGAATAAAATCCTAAATGAAATGCGGCCCAGGATTTTTGTGAATTTTTTCACAAAGATTTTGAACAGCAGGCCCTTCCGTACGAGTTTGAAAACATCAGGGGTATTAAGACAACTACCGAGTTAACCGGGGGACTTTTCGACAATTTACCCTACATTTTATAGTGGAGCCCATGTTTGTGTATATATAAATTTGTGATTATTTTGAATAGATTTTGCAGATTAGTTGTTTAATATTAACTAATTGGTGATTTTAAAATTGAAAGATAGATTTCATGCTTTTCTTCTTGATTTGAAAATTTATATACATTTCAGCTTGTTTACTCATGTGAATCAATAAAACCAGGATTTACAATGTTGGAGTTCATAGGTTGAGTCTGGAGTTGCTAGAGACGAGGAACACAAAAAAACATATCGATTAATGCAAGTGATAGGACAAATAAGTATATAATAGATAGTTTGAAGAGAAGCGATGACCATTTCAGCAAAAGGTTTTAATGGTTGAATTTGAGAATGGAAGCAAGTGGTACAAATTGATGAACTGTTGATATTAGATTAAATTTGAATAGTTGTTATTAGAGATAGAATAAAGATAAGTCATTTATTTAAATATATATTTAGATTTAAACTTAAATAAGAAAAAAATAATCTATTAGATAAGATATAGGAGAATTTTGTTAATTCTTATCTAATTAAAAGCAGGTTTATCCTATGATATGAATAGAGAGTTGTTTTCATCAAGCAGAACTGGACAAAAAGGATGAATAGATGTTGTCTCTGGAGTTTAGGGTTTGTAAAATCCGTCTCTTATGATGTGAGAGTAAGAGAGGGAAATAAAATAGAGATTGTAAAGTGTTGTGGACTCTTTGGGCACCTCTTTGGGCCTGCTTGGGAATGGAGTTACACTATGGTAAACTGTGGTTTCATAAAAGTTAACTCCAAAAATGCTAACTTTGTCTTGTTTGGCTTTCATTTTGGAGTTGAGATAACTGCAGGCTGATAAAAATTATCTAAACTCCATTTTTGGATTTGGGGCTTGCAAACCATAGTTTGAATATCCCCTACCTCCACTTTAAAGTAAACCATGATTATCCCAACTCCAAATCCAAACAGGGCCTTTGAAGTTATTGGAATACTCATGTTTGTCCCGTGAATTAGGCCGTATTTGGCCAAACCACGTTAAATCATGTGTTCCCTTTTTTTTTATGGATTATCGTCCGGCATGCTTGAACAGGAGGGGGCGGGCTGGGCCCCGGGCCCCCTAAGGCTCTAGATACCTATATATGTATCTATGGTGGTCATTATATATATATATATATATATATATATATATATATATATATATATATGTTATGAAATTGACTAGTACTCAACAGGATTGTGCGTCAGACGTCTGAGCCATGGTGCTTCAGACGTCTGAAATGGAAATTCTAGAATTACAGAGAGCGGTCAAACGTCTAAACATACGTCTCTCAGACGTTTGAAAAAGAAGAATCCAGAAATCAAGAGCGTAGGCAAACGTCTAAGCATTTGTGCTTCAGACGTCTGTCAACGAGTTCTGACATATTTTGGAAAGTTTATTGGAGAATTAAATTGAAGATTTGTTTGAAGATTTGATGAGATCTTAATTGGTATTCTAGTAGAATTAGGTTTAGAATTTCTAGACCTATAAATATAGATTGATTGATATTTTGTTAAGAAAAAGAGTTGAAAAGAAGGTTTTTGTAGGAAGAAAGATTTTGTAATTCGTATTGAAGTTGGATAAAGGAAAAAAGTTAGAAGATTTTTCCTGTGTTTGATTGTGTTTTTATATTTCTTTTCTTCTTAAAGATCTGTGTTTGATTTTTGAATTGTTTGGGACCTAAAAATCATAACAAATTGGTATCAGAAGTTGGTTGAGAGAAGAACGACGAAGATGGAGACAGCTCAAATCGCAACAAAGATAGTGTGTTTGAATAGCACAAATTAGTCGATATGAAAGTCGAGGATGGAGGACACGTGCCTCAAAGATTTAGATGCACTTCTTTATGGGATCAACGCTAAGCCAGAGAAGATGTCTGATGAAGATTGGACGAGGATGGATCGAAAGACGAAGAGTCTTATTCGCAGATGGATAGAAGATTCGGTGTTCCACCATGTATCATCAGAAAGTATTGCAAAAAGTTTATGGAAGAAATTGACAGATCTCTACGAGAGAAAGACGGCTATGAACAAGGTTTTTCTAATGAGAAAATTAATGAATTTGAAGTTCCAGAAAGATTGCTCAATAGCGGAGCACTTGAACGGAGTTTAGAATATTGTGAATCAACATGCAGCCATGAAGATGCAGATTAAAGACGAGATGCAAGAACTTATTATATTGAGTTCCCTTCCGAGTAGTTGGGAAACTCTGATAGTTTCTTTGAGTACTCCGTCTTCTGACGGAGTTATTTCTATTAGCGCGGTAACAAACTGTCTCCTAAATGAAGAATTAAGAAACAAATCTTTAAGTATATCATTTGATTCATCTACACTTGTTGCAAGAAAGGGTCCGAAGTGGAGAAAAGAACAGAGCAACGATGGAAGAAATCAGAGATCGTGGCTTGCAAGAGATGTTTCGAAAATAATGTGTCATTACTGCAAAAAGATGGGTCGTTATATGTCTGATTGCCCTAAGATGATGAAGAACTTAGATGATCTGAAAAGACTTAGAGAGGAAGAGCAAGTGAATGTGGCCCACGATGTCGAGATAGAACGCAATTTGCTTATGATTAGTAATGATAAAGTCAAGAAGGAAGTTATATGGTACATGAATTTGGGAATATCCTATCACGTATGTTCTTCATGTATGTTCAAATAAGGAGTGATTCGATAAAATCAAGAAGAAAAAGGAGACGGTGACGTTAGCGGATAATTCTGAAATAGAAGTAGAAGGTGTGGGCACAGTGAAGATGAAGATATTTGATAGGAAACAAAGTTCTTGGTTGTATCAGGTATGTCCCAAAACTGAAGAGGAATTTAATTTCTCTTAGAAGATTGGATATAAGAAATTACACAATTATTGCTCAAGGTGGATTAATGAAGCTGTGCTAGAAGAACTGTGTCGTGATGAAAGGAGTCAGAAGCTCAAGCGACATATATCACGTTGTAGGGAAGCCTGTGTACGGAAGAACAAATTTGGAGTAAGGTGGAAGAAACTCGAGTCAAGATGGAGTTTTGTGCAAAGCTCAGAAGATGTCGTGGGTGGATATTGTGAAGAGAAGATATAAGACGGCTTGTTGAATACAAATCAATGTGGAGATTGCTATGAAATTAACTTGTATTCAATAGGATTGTGCATCAGATGTCTGAGCCATGGTGCTTCAGACGTCTGAAGTGCAAATTCTATAATTACAGAGAACGGTCAGACGTCTGAAGATATATCTCTCAGACATCTCAGACATCTGAAGAAGAAGAATTCAGAAATTCAGAGTGTAGAACGTCTGAGCATTTGTGCTTCAGACGTCTGTCGACGAGTTCTGGCGTATTTTGGGAAGCTTGTTGGAGAATTAAATTGAAAATTTGATGAGATCTTAATTTGATGAGATCTTAATTGGAAATTTGACGAGTTCTGACGTATTTTGGAAGATTTTTCCAATGTTTAATTGATTATTTACTGCTTCATTTGGACCATAAAAAAGAAACCTGAGATTGCAAAAATCATAATGATCCCTCATTATGAAGTTATTCAAAATCCCCTTTAGCTCTCTCCCGCTCTCTCACTCTCTCACACATGGCTTATTTACTGAAAATTCCCCTAATGTTTGGGCATGCGACACTCAACTAATTCTTTTCAAAATTATAAGAAACTACTCTACTTAACAGTGCCATATTAGCCCTAACTATGTTACGTCACCAAATTGCCACGTCACCAAAAACTTTTTAAAAATTCCCCACTTTCTAACAATACCCTTAATTTCTAAATATAAAAAACATTAAAAAAAAGAACCCATCACCATCATTCCCATCCCCATCCCCATTACCGGCGGCAACGACGCCAGGGTCGGCCCCACCTACTCATCCTCGCCCCTAAGTTCCCCAACCGCCACCCCCACCATCCATCATCATAACCATCACCATCTTCTTCTTCATCCTCTCTGTCCCTCCCTCTCCCGACCTCCACCAACCTCAACCCCTCACCACCGACCTCCATGCACCACCCCTTCCCGCCGGATCTCTATGTCCCCAAATCCTCCCCACTTAGTCTTTTGCCCTAACCCTAACCCCCTCGACCTCCACACCAGACCTCGCTACGACTCCTCCCTCTCCATCCCTATCTCATCGCCATCATCTTCATCACCATCAACTCTAGCCAACGACTTCCTTCACCAGCGTGGCCGCCCACCTCCTCTATGATCACTAACACAAATTTTCTAAATTTAGTATTTAATAAATGTTTAAAATTGATAATAAAATAATTACTAATTAATTTATTTATTTATTATGAAAAGAGTAAAGACATGAACATTTCATCCTTTTAACCTTGACATTAAGTTTCAAGTCAGGGTAGTTTTTCATAGTTTTCAAAGAGTAGTTTCTGTCATGAGCCCAAATCTAAGGGAATCTCTCTCTCTCTCTCTCTCTCTCTCTCCCTCCCTCCCTCCGTGCACGCACGAGCGCGCACCTGTGTGCAGATAAGTGTGTCTGTTAATTTAACAGACTATATAGGAATCAATGTCAGAGGCTGTGCATATCATTTTGGTGTGCATGCCAGTCAGCTTAATATTTTGCTTAGATTGAGCTACATAGACTTGAGGTAAATTAGACAAGCAAATACTAAGTTAGTTTAAGGTACTGCTAGTTAATTTTTTAGTGTCAGTTCAGGGTAAGTTGAATAAAAGTGATCATCTAGGGTAAATTTTAGTAATTGCGCACATAAGTAGTATTTAGATTTAGATGAATAAGCTAGGTAGTATTTAATTAGGGTTTTGTGGTTGCACCATATAGATTAAGCTAGATAGGTGTATACTCAGTTAGTATAAAAACTATTAGTTAGATTATTTTTGGTCTCAGTATAGGTTGACTAACATTGATCATCTCGAGTAAATTTCAGTAATTGTGCAAGTAGCATTTAGATTTAGATGAATTAGCTAGGTAGTATTTAACAAGCGGTGTGTGTTTGCATCATGTAAAATTAATCTTGATAGGTGTATGCATAGTTTATCAGATGACTTATTTGTACTGTGTGTGCACCCTCTGTAGCATGAGTAGACACTTGAGTAACTAACAAGGAAATACATAAAGGCCTCCAGAAATGCCTATCAACTACTTAAAGAATTTCCGAATGCAAAAGCTTCCTCAAATATGGATATATTGCCTTCTTTGAATCGAGAAAATATGAATCATCATCTACTTCATAGGTAGATTAGAATTTCCCTGTAAATTATAACCGATAGCCAGGTACCTGAATAAGATCACTTCCTGTTTCCATTTTGACCTGCAACAAAAATATGATGTCGATACTTTAAGAGAAATGACAAACCTACATGCTCGTGGGTTTTTGATACTCCACTAGTGTTGTACGAGGATGAATGTCACTTTCAATGAGGTGATCCCCTTATTATAGTATCATTGAAAATGGCATACACCAATAAGAAGGCTCGTGGGGAAAACACCCACCAATCAAAAGTGAAAAGTCGTGCGTGAAAATGAGCGTAAATTTTGAGTTCTAACTTTGTTTAGAAGTAATTTGTTGTGCTTTAAATTAGGAGTTTGAAGCTTGTTTTTGGTAGAGCATATAAAAAATTTTGGAGTTGCTAAATTAAATGGAGGGAAATATAGTAGTCAAAAAAGAAGTATTAAAAACAATTTTAAAAAATACTCAATATCACAAACTCAAGGCAAACTCCATCTAAAAAGCTCCAACTTCGAATTCCTATTTTTGCCCCGCCATAGAAGATATTAGTAGTTCGAAATCCAAGACTTCTTCATAGACCAAAAAAAACAACAAAGCTTTAAACTTTAGTCCAAAATCAAGAGCTGGAACTCATAATGTTGCAAACTTCTTGCAAACAGACAGGACCGCATTGGATAGCAAGTTTTGGCCGCCTCATGGTCTTTTGGAGGGGAAAAAACAGAGAGGATTCACACTGTTGGGAGAGAGGGTAATATGAGGAAGTTGCTTGGTGGAAGCAATTTGTTACAGGTTATCATGAATGGTTTGAGATCGTTCAATGGGTACAAAACACTCATGCTTTAGCATCTGGCGTGACCGCCCCCGGTGCAACAACAAGTCATCTTATTATCTTTCTCTAAAGAAAAATATGGTGGGCTAACCGATCTTTACATCAATCGGTTGATGTAAGTGCCCAATGAAACAAAATGCATATTGGGCCTTCGAAACAATTTTTCAAAAAAAGACAAGTACAATGGGATTCAAGATCAAATAAAACGAGTTAATAAAAGAATATAGATAATTCCATTTTTTGATCGGATTTGACAGCATGGCCAAGTTATTTTTTTTGGGCTCGGGGGACTGGTCTACAGCAATTTCTATTTTAAAGTGTAATAATAGATGCACATCTATAACACCAATGGCTTTCTAAATAAATATCTATTTCAGGCTCGTTCATGTGTGGTGGCTTCTTGAGAAATGCTTGCGGGATAATAGGATGAGATGATCTTCAGAACATATTGGTTGAATCAAAGTGTGCATCTAGGCCAACCAGTCATGACCTATGCACAGTATGGAACGGATATATAGAACCCCCCCCCCCCCCTCCCTCTTCACAGTTTTTATGGTAGTTTTAATTTGAGTTTCGAATTAGCGGCCAAATCTGGTCATACAATGAAGTTCCCGTTTCTTAGATCAACTATTGGAATAAAACCACCACCAAATGATGACGTTTTGATAAGGATCTCTTTTCTTATTCTCCTACCCTATTTTAATCTTTACTAGCAAACTACCATGTGCAAATGTGCAGGACAGTTAAAAAATTAGAAAATGAATACCTGTCAATAAAAATAAATAAACATAGCAATATACATACCATTTTTGAGTATGCCAGAACCAGCTGAGGTTAAACAAAGTAAAAACCAGCTGAGGTAAAACAAAGTAAAAATGATTAAATATATCTTGCATGCATTATGATCAATCAACATGTCTGAAATAAATAATTAGATAATTAGGATCATCAAATCATTGACAAAATTCATTCTACTCTACTAAATATGTTTTCCTCGGCACATGGTTCCAACTTCCCACCAAAACAGCAAATCAAGAAAAAATTTCACTAGCCACCACGCTCTAGAAGAATGATGAATGTGTTATGAACTATGGTGCATGACACAAATATACATTAGTAACAAAGAAGATCTAGCATATATGAGACGAAATAAATAAGCAGACATGCAAGATTTATACCTTCAAAATGAATTGCAAAGAGGATGAAGATGCCAGACTCGCAATAGTAGATACAGTGTTTGGTAAGGATCGTTGAAGTTCTGACTTCTGCTAAAATTTCGATTAAAGAATAGGAAAGTGCAAAGAGAGTACGACGTTGAAAGGCTGCTGCCTGTTATAAGTCAGGATTTAAGGACATAAAACACCACACATATTGATAAATCATGTGTAAATTCTTCCTATGCCTATCCATCAATCGCAGCCATAGAGTTTTGACAACACATTCTGAGCAAGGCGCAAGGAGGCCATCCTTGTCATCAGCAAATAAATTAACATAATTGTTGATCATGGTTAGAATAAATAAGTAACCTAACCAGAAAAGTCCTCCCACAAATGGAAAAAATTAAGGGCTAAAGCTTACAACAGTAAGAACAAATATATAACACAACCAGAAATCAGATCTACTCCTAGAAAACTCCACTACAACTTAAAATAGTTAGACCAAGTATTTTAATCATAACTGTTCTTGAAACAGATTCTCAAATTATGTGGATAAATTACTTTATATGGTTACTTCAGGAAATGGAGGGATAAAATAGCAAACCTCATAAACTAAACAATAACAATGTCAGTGAAGAGATGAAAATCTCCAAGCAATCACAATCAGCGCAACTGTAAAGGATAAGGCAGTACACCTGTAAAGGGCAAGGCATATACTAAATTTGCTCACACAATATGTCGACATTAAGTTTGTGTGTGTTAGGGGGAGGGGGGGGGGTCATCTATTGCAAACTGGTTCACAATTTTTAAAAAATGAAAACTCGATCTACGACATATTTTAATGATCCAATCTGTTCGAGTTGATCATCCTATTTTCAGATCTGTGTATGAAAGAAGGATTTGAAGACCTCCATCCCATGGATCGAATGGGTGCAAAAATGAACGACTTTCGATAATGCAACATAAATTTCATCTGATCCATGGGATAGAGGTCTTCAAATCCTTTGATTTTTCATACTTAGATTTGAAAGTAGGATAACCAACTTAAATGGATCGGATCGTTAAAATATGCCCTAGATCAAGAGTTCCCATTTTAAAAAAGACATGAACTGGTTTGCAATAGATCTCTCTCCCCCCTCCATCCCTCATTCCCTCCCTCCACACACACACACACACGCATATGGTTTTTTTAATATATCACTGCAAAAAACATGCTATTTCCAAAAATTACCCCCAAAAACTCGATATTCTAAATATCACCCCCCAAATGTTCTCCGTTACTCAAAAACACTCTTCGTTAGTGTTTTCCATCCAAATTTTAACTCAGGTTAGTTAGCCTTACTAGGGTCAAGCTCACTGCAGAAAAAACCATTCCCTTCTCTTCCCAAGACTTTCTACATCTCTTCTATCTCTCAATTTCCCTAACCCCTTCTCTAATTCTTGACATTCTTCATAAATTTTCTTCAAAAAAAATCCAATTTCATCTTTCTTGTTGTTTTGGCCTGGGGGTATTTTTGTTTCTCTAGTGAGAATTTTCACTTGAAACCCACATTTTCATGGAATTTCAAAAGCAACCAAGTATACAAATGAATAACTGATAAGCTCGTTTTATTTCTTGAGGGTTATTGTAATTGCTCCAAAAAGTGGCCCAATCTTTCCCATATCAAAGTAGGAGAATTGAGTCAAGAGGAAAGATCTAATTTTTATTGTACAAAAAACTCATAATTTTCAATTTGGGCTAAAAACCTGAACTCCAGAACCTTTGAATCAATGAAGTGAGGAAAATGACCGACCTTGGGGCATTTTCATCTTTTTATTACCTCCTAAACGGTTCTATACTTGACTAAAGGAATATTCCCGACAGGTTTTGGGTAAAACCAACTAAAGGTTTTTTTTAGCTAACTTATAATTTTATGGGGTGATTTTTAGAATATCAAGTTTTTCGGGATGATTTTTGGAAATAGCATATTTTTTAGGGCGGTATATCAAAAAAACCTATACACACACATGTATATATACATATATGTGCTTACATACAACACACTATTATAAAATGCATTTTATGCAATGCATATGCACCCGCATATGCGGTATGCATTCTCGTGGCGCATATAATTAGGCCGCATGGTTCATTATGCAGATGAAAAAAAATTCAATATTAAAAACATCTATCTGGCATTGTTTTATGTGATCAAGGTTGAAACTTTATTTGTATCGATCAAGTACCATATCAGGCCTACTATATAAACAAGTAAACTTGAATGAACTCTTAATTTTTACAATTACTCTCCTTTTTCTTTTTACTCGCTTCTTCTAAGGTTTACTTCTTCTATTGGGTATGCATATTTTGTATCTTAATTTTCATTCGCATACATCACAGCAAATTCTATTTTTATACCCTTCCTTTTATTCATCCTTTCCTCTTTCTCCTCCAAAAAAGTCACACCGCATATGCAGTCACATAGATGCAGTCCCATATGCAACCCATTTGCAATATATGTGATATGCACTGATCAACTGCATGATGCGGCATATCGCATTCCATAACCTTGTACATACATACAAGCAAGTACATATACATATATGTATGTAATACATGTTTAAGGTACACGTGTGTGTACGCACATGTTTTAAATTGTAATAAAATACACTGCCGAGCTCCAAATCATCTATCGGTGGATTCTAATATCCAAGGGTGGGCAGATGTATCAATCTAGAATCTTGAAACACTCTTTTCGGTAGAATTTTGTACACTCAACGATCACAAGCAATTTTTTTATAACAAATCTTGTTTCATAAAGGATGTAAGCCATATATATTTATAAATCCCGTTTCATGAAGGATGTAAGCCATATATATATATATGAAAAAGAAATCTAAAATTTAAAAACAACAAGAACACGATCTATCAATTAAACATACAACAACAAATTAAAAAAACCCTAAGATTTATATAAATAAGCAAATCTTGAATCATGTTTTACTCCAAAGCATAAAGTAAGCCATCGTCCATAGATAAAAAAAATGGTGTTTAAATTTATATATTACACAAAATCGATTTCAAATTTCTTAAATTTCTTGGAAGAACAAAAGAGGAGAAAATATTTCTTACCTCCAACGCTTGTAGATTCATATCCCAAAACACGGATCTTATAATTGAGGGTAAATATGAAAGCAAGCCTTTTGAGTAAATTCTTGCCAAATGCCAGATATGCTGACAACGAAATCAGCAAGCCTTCATCCCAAATTTTTGGGGTCTTGCCAAATGCCAGATGTGGGAAGTAAAAGCTTCATTTGTAAATATAAGATTGTGTAATTCCATGATCTTTTCATCTTATCATTCATGTATATACTGGAAATGAGTTTAAGACTTCATTTGTAAATAAGGACAGGTTTGAGGCAGAAGATTAATGACATTCCATAAATATAAAGGACCCATGACAAAAATGTAACATAAACGTTCATTGGCTGGATTATAATACACTAAAAAGAAAGTAAACTTGCACCGATTAAATTAAGTCAAAAATAATCCTGCAACACCTGTACTATATTATAAGCTTTTGAAATTTTCTTATAAAGGGAAATTGAAGAGAAGCTGCACCTTAGTTTCGCTCTCCATGTATTGTCTAATAGACAAATGGATTGGTAACTGGCTGAATATGAACATTAGGCTACTCTTGAGCGATGGCTTATTTAAGGAGTTATGCACTCATAAAAGTAGGGGATTTGGACTTTTGGTCAGGAAGGGAGGCAGTTTATGTATAGATAACAGATAACCAAGAGTATGAATTAACAGAATATTCTATTAACCTTATTTAGCAACTAACCCAATGTCTTTATTTGCAGTAACTCGATAGATTTAAGGGACTACTAAGAAATAACAGAAGTTTAGGGACTATGGAATTCGAAAAGATTTGAAGGACTCGATAAAAAACCAAAAGTTAAACAAATCCAGCCCTTGTGTTCCAAAAATTCCAGCATTTTCCAATAATTACAAAGTAAGATCAATCCTTAATTCACAGAACCTTTAAACCATCCATATATTTCCAATGTCAACAAATAGACGCAACACTCACTGACATCAACATTAACAGAAACAAATTCAAATAAAATTATGACTTCGGCACAGAATTAAAAAATGTAATTTAGCCATAGTAAAACGGTCCTATATGACTGTACCAAACACAAACAAAGACTACCAAATATTGCAATCAAATCTTGTGATCACTTACCAAACGTGAATTCAAGGGTGCTACTAAGCACCTTGTTGCAAATAACTATCGAGACGAAGATACCGACGACTAACTCAAAGCTCCATCAGTAGGAATGGAAAACAAAAGGCATGATCAAATTCTATGTATAACCATGGGAATAACTTACAAAATCACTTGCCTATCTTGCTTGATTGCTCTAATTAATAAAGCTGGGAATTTTGAAACTTGAATACTCTCTCTTTTAGATCATCCCATGAAATGCCAACTAAACATTATTACTATCACAACCCGGCTGATTACCCATTTAGATTCCCATGTGAAGGATTGCATGCTCATAACATGGTGAACATTACACAAAATATCAAAGAGCAACACATTCAGTATGACTAAGCCAGGAATCTGTGGCTCTAAAGATACTAATTATTTGGGTTTATATATGTCTAGAACACGCACATAAGTGTGTGGGGATCGGCTCATGTGCCCTCATTTAATTCGATGCAATTATAGATCTTTCTATGTTAAGATTCAAAGTCAAACACAAACATTATCAGGGATCGGGAGATGATTAAACCTTTTACTTACAAGGTTGCCCTTTCCTATGGTTGTATGCTTTGAACTTATAAGCAAGGTTGAAATGCTTACTTTGGCCTCACCACAGGCATTGCTTTTCCCCCGAAATGTCTATAAACTGTGTGGTAGGAAGTTTCACGAGTGAACTTTATGGGGTACTTCTTCCGCAACTCTTCGCCGTTGTAATACTCTAAGGGCTGAAACGGAGTCGTGGGTTGCTGTCCTGTTGGTTGTTGTACTAGATCCATCATGGAGTTATAAGCAAGCTCATCAGCGAGCGGGTTATATTGACGAGGAAGGTGCACCACCAACACATTTTTGCCATCAATAGTAACATCACAAATTCTGTGGCATACTGGTGTGTTATCGCTGACATTAATTCTGCCAGATTGAAGCATGTCAATGGAGGGATGATTGTCGCTCAATATAATGATTTGGTCGGCGTCATACTTATTCAGGTATTTGATCAACCCACCTTCAATCCCTAGAAGCTCCGAGTTGTGGATAACAGCCCCTACACCGGGGAGCTTGATCCTTCCAGCCAGTAACACATTCATTTTCCTATCCCTAACAACAAAACCTACTCCCCGACCATTCTTCCCCTCCGACGCATTGACGATCAAATAAATCGTGCTGATAATAAAGAAACAATTCAAAATTAAAATTTTCGAATTTGTTTAACAAATCAATACGGTTGCTTAGACTTACCCCTTGACACTAGTCTTTTGACATTGATCTTTCTCCTCAGGTTCAGCGGATTCGGGGCTGAAATCAACGTCGAAAAAGAATTGCGAGGTCGACATTGAGAAGCAGAGACGCCTGTTGAAATGCTGAACGAATGACGAAGAAGGATTTGAACGAGCCAAGAAGATGAAGAAGGCCACGGAGACGGATAAAGCGACACCGATGGCGGAAAAGAAAAGGGTTGGAATTGCGCGACGGCGACCTTGGCCCGAAGCGCTGGAGATACTTCTTGTGGCGCCGGATATCGCCTCGAAACGGCGGTGGCGAAGCGCTCTCTCTCGCTCTTCGAAGCAGGAGAGCGATGGCGATGTGGCAAGGGCTACGCTTCTTTGTTTGGGTGCGCGACGACTAAGGGATGCCTAAATAAAAAAAATAAAAAAATAAATCCTTTATCTTGCTTTATCTCATTTTAAGTTGGTTTTTTTTATCAATTATCCCACTCCAAAATTTTATATTTTTTAAAAACCACCCAATTATTTTGCTTTAATTTATTTTACTTTGATAAATTATTTTGCTTTAATTTTAAGTCTCGCATTTTCAGAATACCTCTCGCATTTTCAGAAATTACTACCAAGGGAGCTAAGCCCAGCTGGTGTAATTTTGCATTTTGATTATACCACTATGTGGTGTGGATATTAACTCGTGGACTAAGAAACATCATGTTACTTATTTGTATATCTTGTATTTTCTTTTTAAAAAGGGAAATTTTACTAATCCCTGTCCACCTTTTGGGTTTTTTAAGATAATCCCATTGAATTTTAAAAAATGCTATAAAACCAATTAAAGGGTATTTTCATAAAAAATTTGAAAAGTATTTTTATCAGAAAATATCATATTCCGTTCATTTTAACTCTATTTAATCTATTTCATGAGACGTTTTGGGGTTTTCGTCCAATCGTGGCTTACACGAGTTAATCAAACTAACGATTTCATACAATATTAATAGTTCAATAGAGTTTTATAGCATTTTTAAAATACAACAGAGTTATCTTAAAACCCCTAAAAGGCGGATGGGGTTTAGAAAAATTTACCCTTCAAAAAATAAAGCTTATTTTTTTCTACTTTCCAGTATGCTAGAACTAAATTTAAAATAATTAAAATTAATATGTAGCTTACGCTCAAGCAAAGCTACGGTATTTATGACTATATGAGCATGTTATCTAAAAAATTTCTTCATTTAACATAACTATCATAATCGTTTGGAATGATAATTCAATGATTCAATCCATGAAATCTCTTGTACATGATAAAGTCTGCGTAATACTACAAGAAACCAAAGCATTAAATATAATTTCTGATTTGTTTCCAAATGAACTAAACAATTACTAAAAATATATATATACTGATTTTACATAGTAAGACTCATGCTGCAGCTTTTCAATAAAGTATTTTCTTTGATTAATTTGCTGCTTTTTGGTTATTTACTTCCACCTTTGGAATAGGAGCCCCGAAGAGTGACAGTTCTGTTGAAAACAAGCTTCTTAGGTGTAGAATCTGGATCAATAGCAAAATATCCTGAAACATAAAAGGGGTATCAAAATCTGCATTAGTCCAATCAAAACACATTTACATTGGAAGATGAGGCTAAAAGGCACTACTAAATTGCTTTTAACAAATTAACTTCACAAATTGCATCCTCAGGAGAATTTATATAAATAGTTCAGGTTATCGCTATTATACTTCATTAACCAATATCATGCATTAGAAAGTAATGCCATTTGAGATAATTTGCTTAGTTGAGAGAACAGCAAACCTTTATTCCGAAAAAATAACAACAACAAATCTTTATTCCACAAAAAACAAACAAGCGCACATGCTCGGACACCCGCACAAGAAAAGGCCAAAAGTATGGTCTTGTTAGTGGAGTGTTAATTGGACAGCTGTATGGGAGACTAAACAAGTAACCATTAATTGAATCAAGTCAGGGAATTACCGAGACGCTCAAATTGGAAACGGTCACCAACAGTTGCACTGGTAAGGGAAGGCACCGCATATGCTTCAGATATCACCACTTTTGATCGAGGATTAAAATCTGAAAGCCAGTGTTCCAATTCCGCCGGATTCTAATTATGAAATATTAAAAAGGATAAATAGAGACCGGAGAGAGGAAAAGAGGAAGGAGAGGGTGTGTGTGTTGAGGGGGGGGGGGATATAGCTAGACCTAAAGAAAGGAGGATAAAACTCACCTCAGAAAGGAATAGATTCTCAAATAATCTCACTTCCACTTTGAGAGGGTCAACCCCAGGGGAAGGCTGAGCAACCCAGTGAAGAACACCCTGCAGTTGTTAGAATCACAATTTTTTTTTTAAGTCGACGAATAAAAATTTAATTTTTTAACTTCCAATTAAATTCGTTGTTTCTTATTATTAATCAGAAACCTTGGGCTTAGACTTTTTGGAAGCATCATACTCTGCCCTGATCTCAACTATAGTATCTTTGTCGGCGCAATATATGACTTCGGTGCATTTTATTGGATAAGCATATCTGCATATTTACAAGGGAGAAAAAATGTATATTGAACAATATACAATCGTAGTTCGGGTAAAAAAGGATAATATTCAAAGGATTATAATTACACACCTGAGGAGTACAGATTTACCAGGGGCAAGCCCATAGTAATCGTTTGAATCCCTAAGACGAAAATCAGATCGTTCAATGTACACAACATTCGTGAAAGGAATCTGCAGAAGGGTAAGATCATATCGTATTAATATATCCATTATATGAAAATATGATATGAACTAATTTTTTGTCAGTCTGCAGTTTTGCTATATAGTATCAAGGAGCATGAGTATCGCTTCTGTTACAATTTTAAAATAACTCGAGTTCAGTCTCCATGCTTTCCGAACACCCAAAAGAAAGTTTTCATTCCACCCAAAATTTCCAGATGACTCGCGTGCTTTAAAAATCTTCCGATGGTAGACTCAGTACTCGAGGCACATAAGGAAATACCATAACCCTTACTTGCAAAAGCTAAATAAAAGCATTCATTGAATTAATATAAATGAAGAATAAGATTCATTATGCATACAGATAACTGTTAAACAATTTTGTATGATTACAAATCACTACACCTGTTCTTGAACAGAAAATTGCAGGTGTAGGCTAAATCCTAACAGAACCTTAAAGAGTCAAATAAACAATGATAATTTGGAGTTGATGATACTCAACCTAGACTAACACTGAATTCTTAGGAATGTCAACCTAGACTCTAACACTGAATTCTAAGGAATGCATTTTACTGAATAGCCGGGGCTTAGGTAAAGCAAGGTTTCAACCAAGATTTATCTCTACATCGGTATCGGTATCGGACATCAGGTTATTTCTGGAACTGAAATCGGCCATATTGGTCATATCAGCTGTCTCGAATAAAAAATAGTTGATTTTATATAATTTGACAAAAAGAATTTTAGATAATTTTTTAAATAAAAAGTAAAAGCAACTATAAAATTTGGTACATCTCTTTGGCATTTATAAATAAAAAAAAAAATCTAATTTTGATATATCTGATGTCAATTATCCTTAACCCAATAACCAATTAATAAATTTTGATACAGAAACCTCATTAATCAAATGGTAAACCTAATATTATTCGGTATTGGACGGTATCCATAATCCATATCATAACTCGAACGGTCATTTTTGTAAGGCTAAATGCAGGAAACCCCCGACTTTTGCCTGAAAAGCAGGAAACTCCCCTAAATTTGAAAACATGCACTATACCCCAAAACCCATAACAATGTTAGTTTTTCCATCCATAAGACTTTTTTATACCGAAAATGGACCACTACTCTATATAATTGATTAACATAATACTCTTTTTTCCTTCATTTTTTTCCAATCCATACCCTTTTAAATCCCATGCTCACTCTTTGGAGGATTAGAGAGAAGGCCGGTGATGTTTTGAATTAGAGACTTCGGAAAAAACGATTAAAAAATTTTGAAGAGGGAAAAACTTTTGAGAGAAAAAGAGTGAATTTGGAGGAGAAAATATTATAATAAAAAAATTGGAGGCGAAAGGCTTGTGGGGCATTTTGGGAAATATACAACTCAAAATCTAACAATGTTAAATTTATGAGGTAAAGTGCATGTTTTTCAAGTTTATTGAGGTTTCTTGCTTTTCGGGCAAAAGTAAGGGGAGTTTCCCGCAATTTAGCCTTCTTAAATTCGGAATCAACCAACTCAGATCGGGATCAGCCGAAATTTTAAACCATCATTTAGGCATTGAGGAGAAGACAATAGCTTAAAATAATTCAAGCTACAAAAAGTACTGAATATTAGTACCCTTACAGAATTCATCCCAATTATTCTAGAAATAGAAATTATATATTCAGGAGTCAGTTCACGGCTCATGTGAAGTTAAACAATCATTGGTCATTCTAAATTGCCTACAAGAGATAGATTGTGACTGAAACGCTTATGTAACAAGCATTCCACAAGGAGAGCAAAATAGGTTAAAACCAACTGTTTTAAATGCCGTAATTTGTAAGCAGCATAATGCCTAAGAGCTTCACAAAGAGACATCAGCACAACTTTCGACTGGGTCATGGCTCAAAAGATATTACTTTCTCAGTAGTTGGTCTTACTCTTAGTATATCATCATCATCATCATCGCCGTGGTCACCTTTTCCCATTAAAAATGGAGTTGGCTATGAAGCTACGAAGAAGTTATATGACAGGCGACCCAATGTCAACCCTCTTCTAATTAGTCCCTGACCCATGGCTAAGGTAACTATGAAAAGCGGGGCTTGCAACATAATCCTAGCAAGAAGTTGGTGTCATCCAAATTCTTCAAGGCTATTCAACCAGTCTAGAAGAGGAAGATATATTCGCTGTTGAACATCACGTTCATCTCTAAGGCGCTAATAAAGCAGTTGGCTTAGGATAAATATTACTAAATATATTTCAGAAAAGGCTGCATATTGGCGACCGGCAAAATGTTAAGAATGAATGATTTCAATCATCATAATGTTGCATAACGTTTTCAGTCTCTTTCTTGTGATGAGGCCAATTCCTAGTTGGTTACTTCAGTGATTTTATCGAACGTGGAAATTGTATTGCATGTTATTTTACTTCTGTGGTTGACTCTTAATGAGAAATTAAAAATATTGCTAGGTATGATGGTAGGCACCTTGTAGTAAGATGACAAATCATCTGCAGGAGCATCAGGCCACATCTTTGCATCTAGATACATTGTCGATCCACAATCAAGGTTTGTTATTACAACCTGGAAACAACTGAAATTTAAAGCTAAACTGTACTTCCAAATACAGAATTAGCATATAATATGGTTTGATAATACCTTAAGAGGATGCAACACAACCAAAGTTCGAGCTGCAGTTTTGTTGAGCTCTTCCCTTATGTGATATTCAAGGCGATCCACATGTATCATGCTATTATCACTGTATGAAAATACAATAATAATATGCTGAGAAGCAAATCCAGATGTTTTAAGAAAACAATTTATCTTTTCTCGAATAATAGGCCACAACTTGATGCAAGCGGAACTTTAACGGCATAGTTCTTGCTCAACAGCACCAAATTTTACCCTATACCTCTTCCTTGGCAGCAAGGAGTTTGACCAATATGCTATAATGACACATCATAGCCTATATGCACTCAGAATCGGATCTACTAGTTTATGGGATCCTCAGCTTTAAAATAGTACATGGGTCAAGTACATAACAACCTAAGCAATGGGGATGGTGTTAGTTATATGTATGCCCTAGAGGCCATTACTGTACATGAGATGTATATTGTAGTGGATGCTTGAACATATATAGGGAGGACTTTCTTACTCGACATGATAGTATGCTATCTGGTTACTCTATATCTTAACATGTACACTGATTGTCTCTCTGTTACATGTTGGTAAAGCCCTTAGGATGCGTACTTGACTACCTAGTCAAGTACCTAGATTATGATGCAGATCGTACTGGTGGGACAAAGGTAGTCTGTGAGTGCATCCTTTAATGTCCCTAGTCGTGGGTGTATCGAGACGAGGCATCGATATACCAGAATAGACCAGCGTATATTTTCCCGACCCATGTAGATGGACGATGGATGATCACATATCCATTGGTGTTTGACATCAGAGATGATATACGAGTGCTCAGTGAAGACTGGGTACACTGGACGGACTCGCCGAGAACTCCCAGATGGTATTATACCTCACGTCAGATGGCGGTTCTCTGGTGACACTGGTACAGATTAGTCTGTCGACCCGAGATCGTCATAGAGTGTTGTGTGATTCCCACTGTGCTTTGATTTCCACCTTACCACGTTCATGAGAACGTGCAAAACGGTGGTTTTTGGATACAGTTCCGAGTCACATGGAGGCAATGAGCGATAGGAGGAGATTCGTCTCTCCCGGTATTGGGGGTTGATGTTGCGCTGTGCTCGATTGGCTATAATAGGAAGTCCCTGGACAGGGCTATTTCAGAGATTTACTGGTAAATGTTACCAGTAGTTTCTCGACCCGTTATGAGCCTCATATCGGCACGACTTATCGAGTTACTGGAGTCTGACATTTACCACCCCTAAACGAGATATGCGACATATCAGACGAAAAGACCGGACTGTACGGTAGTGTTACTGATTGAATTCGCAGGAGTATGAGCAGGCTTTGCTTGTTGATCTTCTGATCGCTCAATATCCGGGTGGCCATTACGTTTAGCAGACCGCTTGCGGCTTGTGGGTGTTTGATATGATCATCACATACTGCCGGCGTATTGACGAGTCTTTAGAGTTCTACACAGAGGTTTCCTGGTTCATGCGAAACGGAGTAGGAGCACATATGACATATGTGCGGGACCGAGATTGATGCGCGTATGTGATACCGCATTCTATTCTCGCGATTTGTGATATCGGTCGGTTATATGAGATATAGCCGGATTATCGGATCAAGTGTTGATTCGATAAGGTTGCATTTGATATTAGTCGGTTATATGTGATATAGCCGGATTATTAAATCAGGTGTTGATTTAATAATTTAATGTATAATTGTATATTAGATATACTAGATTACATTAACTAATATTAGCTCACTTATGATTTCTTTTCTCACTTGTGTGCATTAGTGTATATGTGATATATATTAATATACAACTTTTTGTGTCATGCTAGATGCCACATGAGACATGGGTGAATTAGACTTACACCATGGTTATAATAATGATAAGATTTTTATTTATTTAGGTAATTCACAAATTAGTGAAAATTGTCACATGCTTTGAAGCTTGGAGAAGCTTGTAGCATTTTTGATTTAGTCCACTAGTTTTGTTTTACTTGTAGATATTTATTAATCTAACCATTATTGTAACCCATGGTTTATTCACTACATGAGTTAGTGTATGACACTAACTCACCCATGGTTGTTATTCTCACCTCATGAGTTCATTCTCTCATCTTTTCACTTGAGCTTCTTCTTCCTCATGAGAAAAGCTTACTAGCTTTTCCAAGGTGAGAAAATATTGTGAGAAAAATAAATCTAAAGTGAGCTCATTTTCTGCTTCATCATTCTCTACTACTTGCCATTTAGTTTAGGGTGTTTGCTTCACTAATTTCACAATTAGTGAAGAGGTAGCATGAGCTTGAGTCTTCTCGACGTAGATCATTTTCGGTCTCGAAGACTTCGAGCAAGCTTGTTCATTTCTCCGGGAGAACCCTTTCTAGAGTTCGGGTGTTCATGACTTGCGGCGAAGGGTCTACTACACGGAGCATTAGAAGTGAAGGACCGGTCTACAAAGGTTGTATTCCTCATTCACTTTCTATGTAAAGTTGTTAATGTTTGATTACATACTAGCTTAACTCCTAATTTTCTAGTTAGATCCTAGGTTAGGTTGTCTGGCACACTAGAAATTTTAAATACAGCATGTTTGATGCCTTGTGAAACCTTGTGGTCATGCCAAATAACCCTACAGATGGCTACCAGGTAATCTTGAGAATACCGAGAAAGGGACTCGCCATCTCAGGTTAAAAACAAATTGTGAAAACTACTTCTTTACTCCTAATGTGTCATCTTCCATGTCAGTAGTATTGGGAGGTTGGATTTAAACAATATGTGGAGCACTACTTGATCTCAAGATTTAGGTAAGTGGTCTCAACACTGATCTAATTATATGACTAGCACGCTACTAGCATGTTTATAACTAATATTCAAAGATTATATTGAGGTTCATTTAAATCGACTTGTACAACTCAATGTTCAGGTGATGATAGGAAATCACTGGCATGATATCATCAGTTTGAGAGAAAAAAAAGTTTGGTTGGTACAATTGATAAAAACACGAGCAGTCGAGCACTACCTTGCAATCTAGGTTACAGTTAGATGGGGTAACTCAACTAAGATGGTTCAGAAAGGCATATATATGTAGTAGCATTGGTCTTCACAAATGGATTATTATTATAATAGTAGTGACCAAAAATAACACGTGTGGAAGACGTGAGTCTCTAATTGGGCAATCTGTCAACCTGAGCTCATTTGCTGCACTTGAAGCATGTTCCGTGTAGCTCACATCCGTTTCACAGAAAAGGATTTTCGATTTAATTCTGGAAAAAAGGGGGGAGGGGGGATAGTGTTGATGGAAGGAGAATGGATGTGATGGGTAGATGGCAAGAGTCTAGATGGGTAGGTATATATACAAAACTGGAGTCTTTGGCAGCACAAATTAATATTCACCACAGTGGTAAAATATAATGCTACAAAAGAGAATATGACCGTATTGACTGTAAATACACGACGGCCATTCTAGCAGTAGCATCAGTTCAAATTTAAACAAAAAAAAGGACTCCACTTAAGTACTTCAAGTCAGGAAAAAATAAGTTGGAAGTTACAAAAGATTACAAATGTCAGAATCATTTATAAGTCTTGACAGAGCGACGAAATAATGAGCTAAGACATCACTACGAAGAGGTCTGCTGATTTCATTCGCTAGACTGCCATGCTCATTAAACTTCATATATATAAATAGGAAAAAGAATTTCAAACCTTCTTGTAATTCCAATCCCTCTAACGAATGCATTAATTGAAGTTGCAGACACTCCTCGGCGCCTTAACCCAGCTAGTGTCATTAGACGTGGGTCATCCCAGCCATCCACCCACTTTTCTGTCACTAGACGATTTAGCTGATGGAACAAAACATGACCGCATTAGAAACATAAAGATAACAAAATATTAACATCATTGTTTACACATTGATAAAACCTACCTTACGTTTAGACATCACGGTGTTTGAAATATTTAACCTGGAGTACTCCCAAACATAAGGTTCATAAAGGTCTAGTGCTTCTAATAGCCAGTAATATGAAGGGCGACGAATCTCGAACTCAAGAGTGGATAGCTTCAGAGCATACAAAAGTCAGTAGTTAGCATGACAAAGACATATAGAAAAGATTATTTATCAACAGAAACTTGTAGAAAATTGGACTTCCAAATTAGTGAAATCAAACTTAAGAATATGGATGATATCCAAGCCATACAAAAAATAAAAGGAGTGTAAAGGCAAGAATGCAACGAATATATGATGTTAAGTACATATACATACTTAAAAAGACAAAAATACTCTTGTTATGCAGAATCGCTAGATAAAACTAAAGGAGATGACTAGCTGAAATGCATATGGAGTTTAACAGAAACAAACAGTGTTCCATGTGGACCGAAGTAAAGTGACTTGCTTTATATCAAGACAGGCGATTGTGAAAGCTCATGCTATTTATAATACGTCGCTCATATGAAAGATATATGTGTGCAATTATCTCCATGGTAGGTACTATGTAGAGAAAAAAGACAGCTATGGTATAATATATAGTTACAGATTACAGACTATCATAGAAGGATAAGCCATTAACCAAATATAGCATCGAAGACAGAACAACCACACAAATGAATTATTTAAAGATAGCATATAGAAACTAACCGAATGAGTGATGTTCTCAAGAGAATCAACAATGCAATGAGCATAATCATAACTTGGATATATACACCATTTGTCACCCGCGTGAGGATGGGGAGTAAACTGGATAAAATAAACTGCTTCATGAGACGAGGTAAATTCACCCAAGTAAAAGAGTTAGTTCTGAAGGTAAAGCTTGCCTTTATACGATATGCTATCAGGTCACACATATTTTTATTATCACTTTGCATATCCATTTTCAACCTAAGAGTTGCCTTGCCCTCATCGATCATTCCTCTCCTCATGTCTTCAAACAGCTGCAATGATTCTTCAACTGGTCGATCCCTCCATGGGCTGTTCATTTTCTTCTCTCTATACTCCTTGACTTCCTCTGGGCTCTTAAATAGACAAGGTGTGAGAATTGAAATCAGTCTTTGAACATAATCTCATACCTTTTTAACCGATTATTATTTACATGAATTACTTTTATAGTTGCACACATAATTATCGACAGCTTAATGATCTTTCTTGTGTTGCATGACAAACCTGGTGATCAACATAAGCTCGATCATTTCTTATCAGCTCAAGTGCAAGATTATACAGATCTTGGAAATAATCACTGGTATAAGTAACCTGATAAACAGAGAGTATATTTTAGAAAACCAGATAATGTCCAACGAGCATCACATAATAACATTAATAAACACGAGTTCACCTTAAATGGCTCCCAACCCATCCAGTGAACTATTTCTTGGATATGCTCGATGTATTCCCTTTTCTCAGCTTCAGGGTTAGTATCATCAAACCTAACAATGCAGAAATTCAGAATGAGGTTTCAATCATAACATCCAGTGCTTTGACTTTGCCGAGAATCATAGTATACATAGAAAATCCTATAAAGGAAGCCAATGTCATCAGCATTTCAACTTGCAACACTCTCATCGCTATTACTGAGTGGACTTCATGGTGGTTGTCATGATATCTTGCCAATTGATTATACATAGAAGTAGAAATGCTATACTAAGCAAATGATCCAAAGAAGATAACTGGAAAAACTGTACTGAAAATTGGAATAATAACAAATTGCCTGATTTATATTTTACTAAATATAGCACAACAATTGTTTATGGATCAGCTGTTGAGTAAACTCAAAATTTTCTACTCTTTTGCCATTGACGTACCTGAATTCTTTGGGGGGAACACCATAATAGAACATATCGTATGGAGTTGGACCGTTTACTGAGGAGAAGTGTAAGATAACACCGACGCACAGTAAAGGGTGTGACATTCTTGATGGTCTGGACAAGCAGCTAGAACCATGCACAGCTAAAATTTCATTCCAAGCAAAATTTGAAGTCATCCTTTTGCGTGATAAAATCCGATGCACATAGTCACTGTATCTTGTGGTAGGCATCCTAAGGTTACCTAAAACATGGAACTTCAAGGTACGTGGAACAAAAATGGGATCGTGGTATGCTACTATGTAAGGAACGAGGTATGATAGAATAGGCTTCTTCAGAATATTGAGGTGGAACAAAATACGATGGAACAAATGGCTATTTTCCATGACTAGGATATATTGCTAACTATTTTCAAATAGTTCAACTACTTAAACTACTATTTTTCATATTATGCAGTGAGAATGTAATGTTTAATACCACGATCCTATCAAGTGGTAAGACAACGACTATCGTAATAGAGAGCACCATACAGTTTAATACTCTAACTTAAGTTACTAAACCTACATTCGATTGCCTCCTTTACAACAGCAAAGGCTCATCGCTGGCAATTAGTCAACCAGAACCAATTCATTTTAAACTCAAAAGAGCCTCCCAACATCGATTAAAATTAATATACTAGCATGACAGCAAGAATAATTATGTCAACAGCCAAATTATGGTGATAATTTGTATTTTAAAATAATGGTAAAGACCTTGAGATTCAAAATGATGAATACAACAGTATAGCATACTGCCACATGGTATAATCAGGAGTATAAACTGTTGATGAGAAATAACTGTCACAAATATATAAATGTTAATTACTTACCTCAAATAACATGATCCACCTCTCTCCTTTGCCAGACCAAAATCAATAAACATAGCCTGTGTCACGATTATAAATGAGAGATCTATGCAATACTCGATAAGACCATATAAAAAACGTTTTATTGATCGAGGAATACTTACCTTGGCATGACCTATATGTAGATACCCATTTGGCTCAGGAGGGAAGCGAGTGAGAACTTTACTACCCGTTGCTTTAAGGTGCTTCTCCAACTTTTCCTTTGTATTATGTGGTCGCCAAATACTGCCGTCACTAAAAATTATCTCGGTATGTACCTGATGCAACCATTGAAAGTGGTGAATTATATATATTTTCTACGTATAGCAACTTGTCTTCAGCCTGCTAAAAAGTAGCTTAGTCTAAAAGTTGGACGATTTATGCAAGATGTAAATTTCTTGGTGAATCCATTACGCCTATTCACTGTTAAGATTTAAGAGAGTACAGACCTAATAAAACCCCTTATTTTCAACGGATAGCCAATAGCATATTATAAAAACCAGAATTATTTTTAAACAATGTTAAGAAAATTGCGGTAATTAATAATTATGTTTACATTTTAATTGTAGATCTAGCAGTGATTGTGGTCAAGCATATTGACCTCAAATCAAATTCCAGTCAATGCATAAGATATTCATATTCTTCTGTGCATTAAACATGTAAACTTCAGACAACACATACTTCCATCAATTGTTTACATGCAAATTGTTCTTCCCTAGAGAGTTATGGCACCGACCAAAACACCATTTTTTTTAAAAACAAGATACAAACCTTGCGGTCGTGGTTAGTACTAGAGATGCATTTCATTGTAAGAAGTAACGAAAATTTTATTAACTGTAACCCACTCAATTGAAGAGACATTCTAATCTGTAGCTTACAGGACTCGGCTGACTAGCTGTGTGTTATGGAGCATAGTGTTTGTGACATAGAAATGGCATCCCAAAATGTGTGCACTGACATTATATGTATGTTGAGAATAGAGATATCCAAGAAAGGGAAGCCAAGAATTGACTGTTCCTAGGAAACTAGAGGTAGCCTCGATGAAGATAATATCATTTAATGTTTGTTGAACTACAACAGAAACTGATGCTCAGGTTAGTAGAATACGATTACTACAAGCAGGGGCGGAGGAGTCCCCCCCCCCCAACCTCTATATATATTTTTCCATGTCGGAATTTTTAACAAATACTATATTTACACATAATAATGTTATTTATACAAAGAGGAGTTGAAGTCCATTGGTAAAGACATTGAATTGTGGTTCTGGAGGTCCTAGGTTCAAGCCTAGATGATTGCATTTTTTATTACTTTTTTGTTTTTTAAAGGCCACATTTTAGGTATTTTAATAAGAAAATCTATTACCCTTTGAAAACTTTAGAAAGTTTTAGCAATTAATATGAAGTGTATGATTAATAGGATATATTTGGTTTTGATATATATTTTTTATTTCAACTATTAATATCATATTATAGAAGCAAAAACAATAATATGTACATAACAAACTACTAAGAACAATATATTAATTCAAGTTAATTTATAATTTATATGCAGACACTACTAAATCACATTTTTTTTGAAGCATTATTTATTTTGAAAATTATATAGCTTCTTTCTATATGAAGCCTTGAATCGATATTTTAAAAACAGAAGAAGAAAAGTGTACTAATTTAAAAAGGTTGGTAAAGTCATGTGGTAAATATTTTTCAATATGTGAGCATGTTTTAATGTTAAAAGAACATGTTTCACCCCCCACCCCCCCCAAAAAAAAAATTTTTTTTTTCTGGCTCCGCCACTGACTACAACAAAGGGATGGACTGCAATTAACAACAAAGTAATATGTTAAGGTTTCAAATCTAGCTGAGGAAATGGACTTTAGATGAGCTAAATCAAAATAAGTTTTTATACAACAATCCCGAATAAAGGACAAATGAGGCTCCTTGCTCGTTGTTGCTGTAGTACAAGAAACATGCTGACTCCTTTTTTATCTTCTTAATTTCTTTATTACTTTTGTTTTTTCCTTTCTTCCTTTTTACCTTGAAAGGAGGGGATGATCTTGAAAGCTCACCAAATACAGTAGACTGATCAAGGAAAATGGAATTATGCTTATATTATGGTACCAAACTTGCCCTCACCCCTAATCAGATTGCGTTATAATAAATTACAGGTAGGTAAAACAACTTTAAACTTCCATCGTATTAGTTTAAGCTCACAAAACTGCATAAGACTGTTGTGTATATGCGTATTGATAGGCTTTATCTCAATCAGAACACTGTCAACGAAAAAAAAACTCAATGGCTATGCCTATATGATATGTGTAGACATATTTTATGTTCAAGGCCTGCTAATTGCTTTTCCCTTTTAGCATAATACAAAATAATCTATCTACATTCTTCATCAGGATCTCTTTTGCTGAGCAAAGATGTAAATGAAGTGAGTCAAAATGTAGATGGTTAGTTAAACAAGTGAGTTACTGATAAAATTTGCTTAGAAGTCGAAAAGCTCAAACTACACTGCCTATTTAAATGAGTTGTTAGAAGTCACATTCTTTAGATATGTCACTATTCAGGAATTAACCATGTTATCCATAGTTCAAATATTTTTTAAGGTGTACCTTGGAGTTTTCCTCAGGTTGGGGAAATATAGAGAAAGGGTTCAGCTCCTCTTCAGGAGGTGTTGAAGCAGCCGAGGTTATCTTCTGTTCCTGCTAGAATATTAAAAAAAAAAAATTAAACAGAATGATCAGAATTCATAATTATCTGTTCAAAGGCAGCCGTTGATATATCCCCACTTCAAGTTTTACAGGCTTCTCTTTCTTCTTTTTCAAAGGCTTTTTATCATCTTCGGCAGTCCTCTCACCGAGTACCCCTCGAAGCTTTTCATCAATTATTTCCTGTGACAAAATAAAGAAAATAAGAACCCCCATAAAAGCTGTAAGAATCCATGTTCTGTGCATCAAAGGAAATATACAGTAAGACTCACCTTCACAATTTTAGCATCAGCCCATGGGTGCCGCTTCCTGACTTGTCCGCATATGTTGCCAACTGAAACAAAAGAGTGAGAATGAGCAGAGATGGTAGTAAAGTATGTGGGAAAAGTCTGGACATAACATATCCCTGTGTCCCAAACTGAAGAGCTAGGTCCGCTGCATAAATCCTTTTCATCTATTTTGCTTTGTAATGGGTTGTATCCTAGATTATACTGACAAGTAACAACCTTTTTCCACCTCAATTCATTTAAGTTGAGGAATTCTTTCATCCTTGGCCCCCTATTAAGGCATTAACAAATAAAGTTTTTTGTCACTTCTCCTTACCAGTGGATTTATTGGCCCTTCTTTGGACATGTCTAAAGCATCATAATCAATTCTCCCTCATTTTACTCTCTATGGAAGCTACCTCCAACTTCTAAAACAAAATACAAAATGGCCAAGGGTTATTGAGCAAAATGTTTGCTTTGTCTGATGGTTTAAACGAACACGAAATGGTTATAATAGCAATGGTCGTAAGGATAATTATATATTACAATGAAACTACTCAAGAAAAACAGATACGGCAAATGCTAACCATTGATATGATAGCGCAAATCCAAGATTGCATCCATATTCTCTTCAAGAACAGCAGTCACCGAAGAATTAATTTCATCTAAAGAAACTTCCACTCCTGCACATAATAACATATAGTTAAAATATATAATCGCTAAGTACTCTTAGAAGGAAATACTAAATAGATCAGTACCTAGTCCTCACATCATGTATCACGAGTATTGGGTATTACATTTTATCCCTAAATATATTTGGAATCCATATCGTATTTCCATATATATTACATGCTGAAATCTATCACTATCAAATGTTAAGAGATCAATCAAATTTGTTCACATAAAGTTGTCACCTTATCTTAAATATTCAATTAGAATTTCATTTATTATCTAGAAATAATATATATCTTCACTATCATAACTAGAGAAGGATGGACTTATAACCATAGGAATAATCAGATATAAAAATATATATATAAAATAGAGACCCATCAAATCAAAATTGAATTTTACAGTCTACTAGAACTTGTCGAAATATATCTCACTAATTATAGATTGAAAACTATTCAAAAATATAGTTTTAATCAAATCCGAAGAAATTTAATAAATTCCATACATATCTGATCATCACCCGATTCCAATTACTCAATCTTTTCTACCATTTTCTAGAAATAATGTCTCTCTCTATTGTAATAACTATCAAATGTTCACATTGTCATACCTTTACAACCGAGCCAGCATAGGCATACTATCTTTACTGTTATAACACAAACCTTTTTGATGGCGATGTCATTATTACATCACTTTTGCAAGAAAAAAATTCCAAAAAAGGGGGAAAATCCTATAAGCAAAGCTACTCAACTAGGTTGTACACCTAATCATAAGAAAAAATATATATTATTCATCCACCCCTTCTCTCTCTCCCTCTCCCTCTCCCTCTCGCTCCCCCCCCCATATGTAGCATTCATACATCTTGGGACTTGATACGAAAACTTTTACATAACACCCTCAATATTTATAAATTTATACAAATTATTTTTCGTTAGTATATCATTCTGTATCTGTCATGTGCATCGCACATGCATAAATTCTAGTGACTTATATACCACACGAAAAGTGTAAGTAAAGAAAGATGCAAGAACATATACCTACACCACAGGCTTCTTTAAACTCGTTCTCATCAAAACTTTCAGAGCCTACATTGGAAAGAAAAGACAATGCTGCATCTAGCTGGGCGGAACTTTTCACCTGAAGAAGTTTGAACAATTACCAGAATCAATACTGATTAACAATGTCAGCATTCAGCAGTATAATGCTTGAAAGGACTGTGCAGAATCAGAAATATAGTATCCGCAAGACATTGTCAAGTTAAACCACAAGATCTGACTCATAGCATTATCAGTAAATATCAAATTATAACACCGAGCTTGATTAGAATGATGATCAACACAGACATGGAAATAACAACGAAATGCCTTTACCTTCGCAGAGACAATGTATCCAAGTAAAAATGGACGATGATTCAGTGCATTAGCCGGAAACTTTGTAGCAACCTACATCATGCATGCAAGAAAATATAAAAAATTAAAAATATATAGATACATTTTAATTTAAAATAGAGATCGATCGATGATGAACAGCTATACCATGTATAGAAGATTTCCAACAGCCTTGTTACATCGATTCGTAACATCTGCCTGCAAAGGCAATAAATTAAATAATTACATATATTCACAAATCCATGAATTAGATAATTTTCTAATCTATGAATTTGCTTGAAAAAGAATGGTACATCTAGTTAATAAACAATAAACGGCACACATGAAGAAAGAAGTTTTTGGCTGCAGTACTTCACTTACCTTAGTGAAACAAAAACCGATTTTTTCAGATGATATTCATTTTTAAAATTAGAAGTAGAAAAATGATGATTCTCTTGCGCCAATATGCTCTATCTGAGGACAAACTCCCACATTAATTAGCAAGGCGCTCCCACCATAAGTTTTAATCTAGGAATAATCCCAGTCCTAGCTAATTCTTAATCTATAAGCATGTCGCTCCTGATCAGCATACTCATGAGTCACAACAGCATATGATGAAACCATCCCGAGTAACATCCCTCATTTTCCCTCAATGAAATTACTTTTTATGGATGTATTGATAATTCTAGCCTATGTTGTAGCAAATTTCTACTCACTCGTCTAGGTCTTCTTTAACATTCTTGTTTCAACTTCCCGGATACAAAACTTTTTAGACATTTTTTTGTTAATTGCATATCTTATCCATCAAGAAAGGTCAATTGTATATGTTAAGCGATTTGTTAAAGGTTTATTTCACCAAAAAACCCTGTAGTTTGGGTAATATCCAGAAACTCCCCTCAACTTCAGCCGTTACCTAGAACCCTTCGAACTTCCAAACCGTTACCCCATTGCCCCTACTGTTAAATCCCACATTGAATGACCTAAATACCCCTTGGCTTCCGCAAATTAAATCTTTAGAACCTCAATTTAGAAAGAGAACCCAAATTCAATAGGATCTTGGTAGCTTTTCAGCTAATTCAAAAAACATCAACAAATTAACTTTACAACATTTAGGCCATGTTTGGTTACGGAGTTGTGAAAACTATAAGTGGGGGTAGAGGCTATGTAAACTCTAGTTTGCAAGGCCCTACCTCCATTTTAAAAACTTAACTTTAATGAGTGTTTGGCTTTGAAGTTTTCTAAATTCCAAAATGTTGTTTTGGAGTAATCTAAACTCCAATATTGATGTTTTCTTCACAAATCCTGGAGTTTAGAAAACTTCGAACGAATTGAAGTTTAGTAAACTCCAGTTATCTCAGCTTTGGAGTTTAGTTACCGGGGGTTTCGAAACTCCAAAATGAAAGCTAAAAGAGGCATAGTTAGGATTTTGGAGTTAAGTCTAGATAACTTTATGAAACGCCGGTTATCTAAACTTAACTCCATTCCCAATCAGGGAATTAACCTATAACTTTACAATCTCTTCGAATAAGCCAAACATGAAGCTAAAAGCATATGCTTTATACATACTAGATCTCAAATTAGGGTTATAAGTTACAACAACAAGAAGGAGAAGAGGAGAAATTATATACCTCATGGATAACTTTGGTGAGATTGGCGGTGACCTTAGGGTTTGCGAGCGAGTTCTCTGCCGTTCGCTTGTCCAGCCCTATCGACAGGAACAGCTCTAGATCGCCGTCGTTCGTCGCCGTCGCCGCCGTCATTATTCTCTCTCTTGCTCGCTAGCTGTGTGTTGATTTAGTTTCTAATTTCGATGGGGGCAGACACTGAATGGGCCGGATCTTTCCCAAACCCGTATCAGCGCAAGGGCTAGCCGGTTCGGCTTGACATCATCTTTTACTATAACCTCTGAATTTAAAATCAATTTGGGCGATGGAGCATTTTTATTTCTCATTTGCAAAAGAAATTAAAAAACTCTCAAATCAAATCAAATCAAACCAAATCGCGTAACCGCAATTATCAAGTTTGGTGGATGAAATTTATTTTCTTTTTTCTTTCTCCTAATGAAACTCCTCCTACTAACCTCTCTCTATTTAAAGAAACGGTTCCACTATCTAGGTTAATTAATTTGGCCATTTAAAATTTTAATTTATTATATATGTGTAGAGCACGGGCAAAGCACTGGTCTGCTTGATTAAAATACCAAAGTAACTTGCACAATTTATTATTTTATTTTTTGTTTTGGCTATGTTGTTAGCAGCAGCTGTAGTTCATAAGCCTGTTTAATGTGATCGAGTCGGTTCTAACAGCCGATTTTAGTTAGATATAAGTTCAATATTTGGGTCCGGATAAACTTACAGGATAGAACCGAATCAAACTAGTAAATTCGATAAAAATATTTTTAAAGCTGATGGAGGTCTGGATCTCCTTCAGATGTTGTCCTCCGTTGATCGGTGCGAGTGATGATGAATGGCTAGGATTTGGCTTGGAGGGTTGACTCCTTGAGCGTATGGATCTCAATGGGCTTGAGTCTGGATGAAGCCGAGCTACCTGCAAAAAAGTCCCGGGGTGGTGGTACCACCGAGGACCCTCCGACGATCAAGTTAGTCGAAGTATTTTTGCAGAGTAGCGGCGTATTAGAGTCGAATCCCTTACCTGAGTCGTCTTGGGGGGGGGGGGTTTATATAGTGGCGGCCATGCACTAGCGGGTGCGAGATTTACGGCGGCCATTACGCCCACGGAGTCGCGCCTGTGCAGATGGCGGGATCCCCCATTAATGGCGAGATACGCCAGTTAATGGGGGGAACGTGGTGGCGTGGGACGCGGGATCGGTGGGCGGCGTAAAGCTCGCGTGCGGCGAGATCCGCGGGGCCGTGTTTAGGCGGCCATAGTATGTGCTCCGGGTCGGTCGGTGGAACCGAGGAAGCTGGGCCCGGCGGGAGGCTCGGAGATGAGTGGGAGGCCTAGCAAGCTTGGTTCCGAGTTAGCTCGGAGGTGAGCCAATGGTCGTTCATAGGACGAGCATAAGGGTGCCCCAGGGAGGTCATTGTGGGTTGAGAACACCCTCGAGCTGAAGGCCCGGGGTATGCTTCTAATGCACCGTTCTTCCTCCTTTCTCGTAAGCCATGGGACACGTCGTCTGCCACGTGTCAAGATTTGGGGAGTCCCTAGTACCGAGCCTCATCATTAGCCCCCCACTCTCATCTCGATTTATTTATGGGTCGGGTCGAGAGTGGTCTGCTTCCCAGGCAATTAGTCGTATTTCCGATGACGTCAGCGGATCAAAGAAATGATCGTGCATTAAAGGGAAAGCACCGTTTGGCCCGCACATTCGTGGGGTGCAGGCTACGTGTCTGATGCCGATTGGCTGAGTTGACGGGCAGTAGCTATCGCTTGTGACCGAAAGGACGTCTTAAATGATTGCACGACACGTGGAGCGTCGATGGCCATCTCCGCGAAGCTTCGATCCTTGGCGGGAAATGTCGTGAGCCGTTGGATGCGCTCACCAAACGCTATAAATAGGGGTGGGACCCTCTCGGGGTCCACGCTTCGCTATAATTTCCTCTTCGACGCGTGTGTTAGCTCGGCGCTTCCTTTTTTAGGTCGCATTTCCTGCGGCTTTTTCCTCGGACGTCTCCTTCATTAGCTCAGGTTAGATGTCTTCTTCTGGAGAGTCGGTAGAAGTAGTCCGGGTAGAGTCTAGGGAGTCTTCTGCAGCTTCCTCTTCTGCTTCCTCTGAGTCAGAATCTTCTCGGGATGTTAGGGTTAGTCACGCTTTCCGGGAACGTGCGATGGGGACGGTCCCCAGAGTGAGTGTTAGGAGTGTTCGCGACGTGCCTTCTCTCTTGAGGCGTGCGGACGAGCTCACCATAATCCGGGCTCACTTCCACATTCCCCCCGGCTACTCGCTTCGCTTGGCCGGGGAGGAAGAGAGGGCAGACCAGATATGGGGCAAGGAGATTGCTTTGTACTTGGAAGCCTCTTGGGCTGGGATGCGTCTGCCCTTCTCCTTCGAGGTGAGTACGGCGCTGCGTTGTTTTCAACTAGCCCGGGGCCAGCTAGTACCGAACTCGTGGAGGATTCTCCTCGGGTTCCTGGTCCGGTTGAGATTGCGGGAGATCCCTGCTTACCCCAATCAGAGCAAGGCTCTGTTCAAATTCTAAGGCGGGAAATGAAGCAACGCTTCTGATTTCCCCAATTAGAGCAAAGCTCTACTTTGAAAATTTAAATTTTAATAATTGAAGCAACGCTTCAAATTCCTTGCGCTGCGCGTAACGCGCCACGTGTCAAAACCTGACACGTGAGCGCAGCGCCCAAGGCAGCGCGCCCAATCAGAGCAAGGCTCTATTTAAAACAAAATTAAAGGAAGCAATGCTTCAGACGCGCTGCGCTCTGCGCTGCGCGACACGTGTCAGCACAGTTGCGCTGCGCTCTGCGCTGCGCGACACGTGTCAAGCGCTGGTGCGTTTGCGCCAAACAGAATTAAAATTCTAGTAAGATCTTTCTGTTCTTGTTAAAGCAAGAAAATTGTCTTTTGTAAAACAGAAGCCCTTGGATCAAAGATCCAACGGTGGGGAAAATTCCCCAAATTACTCAGAGAATGATCTCTTTAACAAATTTAACCAATTAATGGGCACTATATAAAGGCCCCTAGACCCCAACTCAAAAAGGAATCAACATCAACAACAAGAACACAGAGAATAGAAAAACTCTAGAAACAGAGAGAGAACTCTAAAGAACTCTGAGAAGAAATTCAGAAGGAAAAAGAAGGTAAAAACCCTTTAAAAAAAGAAGAATTTCTTCTGAATAGATCATTGATCTAAGAACAAGATCAATGATCTTCAATAAAAAAAATAAATAAATAATGACAAAAAGCATTGCTTTTTCATGAACCATTGGTTCTGGAATCTTAAACATTCTTTTCTTGAATCCAAAATTGGATCAAGAAATTAAAACAGTGCCTTACACTTGCAGATCTGCACTGTTGCGCTCCTGGGTTGGCGCAAGCCACCAGAGAGCGCCACGTGTCAGCACCATAACCACTTGCGCTATGCGCTTTTAAGATAGAGCACTGCTCTCTGAGTTGGCGCAACTCACCAGAGCGCGCCACGTGTCAGCAGCGCAACAGCGCAGCATACTGCCGCAGCGCACTGCGCTTGCGCTCACCAGAGCGTGACACGTGTCACCTCCACACGCGCTTGCGCTCAATAATTGGCGCAAAGCGCCTGACAGGCCACTGTCAGATAATTAATGCACTGTAGAAGGGCCAAGCCCAATTAAAAAACAAATGCTGTGCATCATTTATAAAGGGACGGAACCCAAATCAAAAAGGCCTAGCAGGCCAAAATAAAATGCAGTGCATTATTAAACAGGGGCAAAGCCCTAGCACAGGCCTAATAGGCCAAAGATAAAAAAGTTGAATATTCTCAACTGGACTTAGCCCAATCATGACCTTAAGTCCTCAAATTAAATTGACTGAGCAAGACTGCTCTCTTAAATCAATTTACATCCGGTTCGAGGGTACATCTCCGAACTCCTCTGACACCTATCGTTGTAATCCTTCAACGTCGTCAGAGAGGTGACGGGTCCCGACAACCACACATCGATACGGACTGTGGGGTCCTTAAACTCATGGACTAATGCATCCTTAAACACATTGATACGGACTGTGGGGTCCTTAAACTCATGGACTAATGCGTCCTTAAACATATCCATACGGACTGTGGGGTCCTTAAACCCATGGACTTATGCGTCCTTAAACACATCGATACGGACTGTGGGGTCCTTAAACTCATGGACTAATGCGTCCTTAAACACATCGAAACGGACTGTGGGGTCCTTAAACTCATGGACTAATGCGTCCTTAAACACATCCATACGGACTGTGGGGTCCTTAAACCCATGGACTTATGCGTCCTTAAACACATCGATACGGACTGTGGGGTCCTTAAACTCATGGACTAATGCGTCATTAAACACATCGATACGGATTGTGGGGTCCTTAAACTCATGGACTAATGGGTCCTTAAACACATCCATACGGACTGTGGGGTCCTTAAACCCATGGACTTATGCGTCCTTAAACTAAAAGACTAATGCGTCCCTAAACACACCCATACGGACTGTGGGGTCCTTAAACCCACGGACTTATGCGTCCTTAAACTAATGGACCGTGATGTCCCTAAACTACCCATGGACCACCATGTCCCTAAACTGGTAATGGACCGCGATGTCCTTAAACTACCTATGGACCACCATGTCCCTGAACTAGCAATGGACCACCATGTCCCTAAACTGGTAATGGACCGCGATGTCCCTAAACTACCCATGGACCACTACGTCCCTAAACTGGAACAATAAAGCCCCAAATGCTCTTTTGTCGGATCTAAACGATCCCGTTTAAGTTGATCTTAGCCTCAAATCTGGCTAACGTATCCTTAAACATTCAATCGGACTACATATTCCCTATTCAACTTTGGTCCAAGGGTACATCTCCGAACTCCTCTGACACCTGTCGTTGTAATCCTTCAACGTCGTCAGAGAGGTGACGGGTCCCGACGGCCATATATTAAATGGACCACTACGTCCCTAAACTGGAACATTAGAACCCCGAAATGCTCTTCCGTTAAGTTGATCTTAGTCTCAAATAGGACTAATGTATCCTTAACGAACGTTTAAGTTGATCTTAGCCTCAATAGGGTTAACGTATCCTTAAACTAAAACACCAAACCCAAATCTAAGTAAATACGGATTTGGACTAATCCACGTCCTACGGGCGACGGCATAACTTAGTCTCCGTATACAATCCACGGGCATCCACAAACAAACAAACCACACACGACACGAAGTGAAATTTCTGGAGAAGGAGAAAGTTGTTACCGCGATGCGGTAGCTTAATTAATTGCAGGGGCTTGCGCCTGCAGGGAAGAGCGTCCCCACAATCAAAAACCCCTCAAGCGAGGGGGAATCTGACGAAGTCTGCTACATCGGCCGCATCCGTCTAAACCTCCGATACACGGTGCCATAAATCAACTTGGCATTTTCGGAGAGGTAGACGGATAAAACCAATTAGCATCTGCCCCAAATTTCAGGCAAGACAGTCCGTCTCGCGCCGTCTTTCGAAGGGGAACAATCCCTTTCAGCCTGAACGTTCTCTTTTCTTCCCTCTGCTACAAAAATCACCCCAGTACTCGTAGGGACGAGCCTAGCTGGGTGTATATTTATTTTAGGAAACACAGAGGAGGGGTAGCCGGGTCGGGGGTCGTAGTAGTCCCTTCCTCTATTCATGAATGGAAGGGGAAGTTCTTGTTTGTCAGGCCACCCGAGGGTGAGGATTGGCCTGTGCATGTCCAGTGGCATATGGCCAACTGCCCGTGAGTGAGGCGGTCGAACGATCCCGATGCGGTGGCGGTGTCGGAGTGGGAGCCCGTCTCCCGGGCCGATGTGTTGCTGTCTGAGCAGGCCCTTAGTTGGGCCGGGCTCAGTCCCACTCAGTTGCGGGTAAGTTGGGGGTTTTAGGAGACCTGTTTAGGCTTGTGTATTTTTCACCTTTCTGGCATCGCTAACTTCTTCTTTGTATTTTTGCTTCTTTGCAGAGCCGATGGACCGATCTAAGCTCCGGGCTGCCCTAGCCGAGAAGAAAGGAAGGAAGGCCGGAAGCGCCGGCCCGTCACGCCCCGCTGCAGATCCAGCCCCATCGGCGGTCGCTCCGGCCAGGCGATCTAGTGCGCCCCGGGCCTCAGAGGCCGGCCACGGGCAGGGACTAAAAACATGCTCGGGAGCAAGAACCCCGAGCTTTGGAGATGAGGGACAAGGCCGATCACCCCGCTTCCCTCCTCAAGAGGCACCATAGGACGGTGCCTCGTTCCCCGTCTTCCTTGATCTTCGTGGATGAAGGGGAACTTCGCTTCGAGGTTCCCTCGGGGCTTGCCATCGCCGACAGCCTGCTATCGGAGATGGAAAGGTCGGCCGGGGGCAAAATCCCCCGGGGAACCCTCAAGGGCGAAATCACTGCCCTAGCTCAGGAGGCCGTGCAGGTCAGTGTTCACCCCTGCTCCCGTTTTGTTAAGTGATTTTTGTTCACAGGATCGGATGTCTTTCTGACCTCTTCTTTTGTTTCTTTCAGGTCCTCCAGCACTGTGCCCTCGTTGCCCAAATAGAGCACGAGGAAATTGCCCCGGCGCTGCAGATCGCGGGTGAGTCTTCTTCGCGGGAGGAGGGCTTGAGCCGGGAGTTGCGTGCGGTGAAGGAGAGAATTGCCGTCCTCGAAGACCGGGTGGCGGCTGAGGATCGGGTGAATGCTAATTGCCGGGAGACCATCCGGACTTTGATGGAGTCCAACAAGGTCGTTGAGGCCAAGTTGGAGGATGCCAGGGTGCTTGCCTCCACGCTGAAGAAGACACGGGACACCCTCAAGAGGGAAAACGATGTGATGAAGGAAGCGGCGAGGCGTGCCGACCTCCGGGTAGCGAAGGCGGTGGAGAACTACCGGACGTCGGATCAGTTCTATGCCGACCTCGCCGACGCCTCGTCCCTCGTTTGGCATGAGGCCCTCGAAGCCGTCAAGGCACAAATGCCGGAGTTCCCCGACGACAAGCTCCGGCTCGCGTACCCTCTCGAGGATGAGGCGCAGGGGGATGCCACGGGAAGCGTTGCCCTGGGGAAGGCCCCTGATAGGAGCGTTGGGGAGAATTCGGTCGCCCCGGCTCCCATTGCTGAAGTTCCTGCGGTGGGCGGCGAGCCCCAAGCTGCCACCTTATGGCCCCGAAGTCAAGATGGCGATTGCTTTCTTGAGGTATTTTGGCTGGCGCCTTGAATCGTCGAGGTTAAGGACTTCTGACCCTTATCGCAGAAGGGTAGGGAACTACTAGCCAAGGATGGACCGAACAGAGAAGCTGTTGGGTTGCTTCTGGACGAGGGCTTCGATCCTTGGCGTCGGTGGGGTAGTGAACTACCGGCCAATGATGGACCGAGCAGGGAAGCTGCTTAGTTACTTCTTGGCGAGGGCTTTGATCTTCAGTGTAGATAGGTAGGAGGTTACCCGCTAAGGATAGACCGATCAGGGAGGACTGCTCGGCTGCCTATTGGCGAGGGGCTTTGATCCTTAGTGTAGAAGGGCAAGGGGTTACCCGCTAAGGATAGACCGAGTAAGGGAGCTGCTCAGTTGCCTATTGACGAGGGCTTCGATCCTTGGCATTAGGTGGGGTAGTGAACTATCAGCCAAGGATAGACCGAGCAGGGAAGCTGCTCGGTTGCCTCTTGGCGAGGGCTTTGATCCTTAGCGTAGAAGGGTATGAGGTTACTCGCTAAGGATAGACCGAGCAGGGAAGCTGCTCGGTTGCCTCTGGACGAGGGCTTCAATCCTTGGCATCGGTGGGGTAGTGAACTACCAGCCAAGGATGGACCAAGCAGGGAAGCTGCTCGGTTGCCTCGTGGCGAGGGCTTTGATCCTCAGTGTAGATGGGTAGGAGGTTACCTGCTAAGGATAGACCGAGCAGGGAGGACTGCTCGGCTGCCTCTTGGCAAGGGCTTTGATCCTTGGTGTAGAAGGGTAAGGGGTTGCCCGCTAAGGATAGACTGAGCAGGGGAGCTGCTCGGTTGTCTCTTGACGAAGGCTTTGATCCTTAGTGTAGAAGGGTAAGAGGTTACCCACTAAGGATAGACCGAGCAGGGGAGCTGCTCAGTTGCCTCTTGACAAGGGCTTTGATCCTTGGCGTCGGGTAGGGTAGTGAACTACCAGCTAAGGATGGACCGAGCAGGGAAGCTGCTCGGTTGCCTCTTGGCGAGGGCTTTGATCCTTAGCATAGAAGGGTAGGAGGTTACCCGCTAAGGATAGACCGAGCAGGGAAGCTGCTTGATTACCTCTGGACGAGGGCTTCGATCCTTGACGTCGGTGGGGCAGTGAGCTACCAGCCAAGGATGGACCGAACAGGGAGGCTGCTCGGTTGCCTCTTAGCGAGGGCTTCTTTGGGCCCGCGTTATCCGGGAGGGAGATGGTCATAGGCGATACGTGGTGGAAATGCATAGGTAAGACGTGATGTTCCACGATCTATGTCGTTCTGACTTCTGCCGCCCAAACATGGGTCCAATGGGTGCGGCATGGTTGCCATGTGGCAGTTCCGTATCGGAGAATTTGAAAAGACCTCGAGAATCACTCCGCCTCCTGCGTGAACATGGGTCATTTCGGATTTCGTTGGTGGCTATAAATAGCGAAAGTGTGTTGATCATTCCTAGCCTTGCATCCCAAAGTATAAGAATGGATGAATTCCCTTTCTCCATCCGCGAGATCATTTCCTACGGAGACGTATACTTGTACGACCAGCTGAGCTCCGAGAGGATGTTTCAGGTGGTGATTCGGATCGTGGAGGACTACGTCGGCCGCCTGCTTCCCCGGCGATCACCCTTGCTCCAGCTGCTGATGTACGCTATTTGGAGGGCATCGCCGGGGCTGTACAACCCCTTGTCCAAGCAGCTGAAGGACGAGGCGGTTGGCAAGCTGAGATCGCTGTGCCATCTCGGTTTGATCTCGAGGAGTCGGTGGGATCGCTCGGTGGCACTCGTCCTCGAGTGCTACCAATTGGGAAATCTCGCCGATGGGTGCCCAGCCGGAGAACCCTCTGGGCCTTTCGTGGCTTCGAGGGTTCACGGGCAGCATCAGAGGCAGAGGTCCGAGGCGGCAAGAGCTCGGCTGGCTGCGATCTTCTCGGAGTATCACGAGCAATACTTCGTGCACCCACTTCCCCCGCTGCTGTAATAATAACAATTTTTTTTGTAAGGCTGAGGAGCCCACAATACCTTTTTTTTAATGAATAAATAAAGTTCTCCTTTGATGCGATGTTTTATGTTTTTCCTCTGTCTTCTGGGTGTGTTTGAGTAATTCCGTGAAATGAAATCCGTAAATTTTGAACCGAGGAAGGGGAAAGCACATAAAGTGGAGTTCCTTCTTATAATAAAAAGAATTAGAAAAATTTACATCGCTTCGTAGAAGGAGAAACATTTATTCATAGACATATTTCTAAAGGTACAGTTTGAGCTTCTCGGCATTGTAAGGCCGTGAAAATTTGCAGCCAGCAGCGTCTTGTAAGCGATAAGCACCGTCGGGTAGGACCTCGGAGACGATGAATGGGTTGTCCCATTTCAGAGAGAAATTATGCAACTTGCCTTGATCAACGAACTCGTTCCGCCTTAGGACTAGGTCCCCGGTTTTAAAGGCGTGACGCTTGACTCGCGTGTTGTAGTAGCGGGCAGTTTGCTGTTGGTAAGCGGCGACCCTGATCTGTGCCCAGTCCCGTTTTTCCAACAGGACGTCCAAATTAGTCCGGAGGGCCGAGGTATTTTCTTCGTCGTCGAAGTGCTCGACCCGGTAATTGGGCAGCCCGATCTCTGTAGGGACCATTGCCTCAGTGCCGTAGCAGAGGTTGAAGGGGGTCTCTCCGGTGGGGGTCTTCTTCGATGTGTATAAGGTCCATAAGACCCGGGGTAATTCGTCGACCCAACTGCCCCGTCGTCCTTCCAGGTGAGCTCGAAGTCCTCGAATGATGCTCCTGTTAGCGACTTCGGCCTGCCCGTTGCACCGGGGGTGCACGACTACGGTGAACTTCATCAGTATATGGTATTCGCTGCAGAATTCTTTGACTCTCTCGTTCTCGAAGTTCGTTCCATGGTCGGTGATGATACACCTCGGGATCCCGAACCGGAATATGACGTTGTTCTGCAGGAATTTGATGGTTGTGGTAGCATCCGGTTTTCTGATAGGAACGGCCTCGATCCATTTAGTAAAGTAGTCCACTGCAACGAGGATGTACTTATGCCCGCCCCTTACCGGTAGGGAGTTGGCCTATCATGTCCATTCCCCACTAGGCAAACGGCCAGGGGGAGGTTAGGGCGGTTAGCTCGGTAGCGGGAAAGCGGGGTACGCTGCCGTGGAGTTGGCAGCTCTTACACCTTCTGACGAGCTTCTAGACGTCCTGATGAATGGTCGGCCAGTAGTATCCTTGGAGCAATGCCTTTTGGACTAAGGTCTGGGACCATTGGTCCATGCCGCCGACTCCTTCATGAATCTCATGGAGGACGTAGTCGGCTTCGTGGAGGCCGACGCACCGAAGCAGGGGTTGAGTGAAGGATTTCTTGTAGAGGTTCCCATTGCTCCAGAAGAAATGGCGGGATTTGGTTCGGAGGCGGCGGGCCTCCCCACAGTCCCCGGGGAGCGTACCCTCTTTCAGAAACTCCACGATGGGCTTCCTCCAATCTTGGTCCTCTTCTCGGGCTGTATAGACTTGGAGCGAGGTCGCTTTGTCTTCCACGCTGGGACGTGGTAAGACTTCGAAGAGGATATTTCTCTTATTGTTAGCCGTGTAGGAAGAAGCTAGCTTACTTAGGGCGTCGGCCTGGGCGTTTAGGTGCCAGGGAATCTGCTCCACTTGAACTTCGTCGAAGTCTTTTCGTAACCTTCTTACCTCGGCTAAATACTTCACCATCAGGGGTTCCCGTGCTTCGAAACGGCCGGTCACTTGGCCAACGACCAAAGCAGAGTCGCTACAGATCTGGATCGTCTTCAGACCCACTCCGGAGGCGATTCGCAGCCCGGCGAGTAGAGCCTCATACTCCGCTGCATTGTTTGATGCTTTGAATCCGAGCTTCAAAGAATACTCTATTTCTACTTTGTTCGAGCCCCGAATGATGAGGCCGGCACCACAGACTTCCTCAGTTGATGACCCGTCGACGTAAAGAACCCAATCGGGGACGGAGTCGGGTCTCTCTTCGCTCGAGGGTTGAGATCCGGGGACCGGCACGGACACAGACTCCTTGTTAGGGATAGTGCATTCGACGATGAAATTGGTCAGGGCTTGTGCTTTGATAGCTTGCCTCAGGCGGTATTTGATGTCGAATTGGGACAACTCCCACCTCCACTTCTCCAAACGACCAGAAGACTCGGGGGAGGCGAGAATAGCCCCTAAAGGGCGTTCGGTGAGGACGAGGATGGTGTGTGCCTGGAAATAGTGCCATAGTTTCCTCGAGGTTACGATGAGTGCCAAGACAATCTTCTCTATGGACGGGTATCTGGTTTCCGCGTCCTTAAAGACGTGGCTTACATAGTAGACCGGCCTCTGGACTCTTTTGACCTCACGAACGAGCACGAATCCCGCAGCCTGATCGGACACCGCTAGATACAGCGATAGCTCCTCTCCTTCGACTGACCGGGTGAGCAGTGGGGGAGTCGACAGGTGCATTTTTAATTGTTCGAAGGCGATCTGACACTCCTCCGACCATTCGAACCTTAGGATTTTCCTTAGAGCTTTAAAGAACGGCATGCACTTTTTCCCGGATCGTGACATGAAACGACTCAGAGCGGCTACCCTCCCTGTGAGCCGCATTATTTCGACATTGGTCTTTGGCGCGGCCATGTTGAGGATGGCGCTGATCTTCTCCGGGTTGGCCTCGATTCCTTGATGGGTTACCATGAACCCAAGGAATTTTCCGCTGGTGACCCCGAATGCGCACTTGGCGGGGTTCAGTTTCATTTTGTATTTGCGGAGGACGTCGAAGGCCTCGTCGAGATCCTCAGCGTGCCGGTCCGACGAGGTTGATTTGACGAGCATTTCTTCGACGTAAACCTCCATGTTCCTGCCGATCTGAGGCTTGAACATCCTGTTGACCAAGCGTTGGTACGTAGCCCCAGCATTTTTTAGGCCGAAGGGCATTACTTTGTAGCAGTATAGCCCCCGGTCCGTTGTGAATGCGGTGAGCTCTTCATCTGGCGGATTCATACGGATCTGGTTGTAGCCGGAGAAAGCGTTCATAAAGCTGAGTAGCTCATGGCCTGCCGAACTGTCGACGAGCTGATCTATCCAAGGGAGGGATAGTTGTCTTTCGGGTAGGCCTTGTTGAGGTCAGTGAAATCGACGCACATGCGCTACTTCCCGCTTGACTTTTTAACCATGACCATGTTAGCCAACCACTCCGAGTAAGCTACATTCCGAATGAAGTTGGCTACGAGCAGTCTGTCAACCACGTCCTCGATCGCTTTTTGTTTGATCGGAGCGAAGGTCCATTTCTTCTGCTTGAAGGGTCGGGCCACTGGGTCAACCCCGAGCTTATGTGATATTATTTTTGGGTCGATCCCAGGCATATCCGCAGGCGCCCAGGCGAATACGTCAGAGTTTCCTCGGAGGAAGCTGACCAGGTCGTCGCGCCGAGTCCCCGTTAAGAGTGACCCGATACTTACAGCTCGTTCATCGTCCCCTTCGACGAGGGGAACCTCTGTCAACGGCTCCACTGGGGCCCCTCGGATCTCTTTATGCTCGTCCTGAGTATCCAAAGACCCCCCTAAATCATCCGTGTATTCAAGGTCGTCGCCTCGCTCTTCAGGAACAGATGTCGCTGTGAAACAAACTTTTGCGATTTGCTGGTCCCTGTAAGCCCGACCTATCCCGCCTTGGTCGAGAGGAAACTTGATTGCTAGGTGGTAGGTCAATATTGAGCCCGGAGGGAATTTAGCGCCGGGCGTCCCAGGAGGATATTGTAGGTCGATGGAATTCTAGCGATGATGAACTCCACTGGCATGGTACGCGTGCAGCCTCCCTCCCTGATATTAAGCAGGAGGGTGACCATCCCTTCTGCCGAGATGGAGTGGTTGGTGAACCCTGACAGGATGTGGGCGGTCGGCCTCAGGTCCGACGGGGTAAGCCCCATACGTAGGAAGCAGTCGTAGAAGAGTATGTCTGCCGAGCTTCCCGAGTCGACCAGTATCCTTTGCACCTCATAACGGTGGACCCATGCTGTAATCACCAGAGGGTCATTATGAGGTAGGGATATCCCATGGAGGTCCTTGTCGGTAAAGATGATGGGCTCAGCTTCTTTGACCCTCTTTTTGGGTTGGCTGCTAATCCCTTCGACCAGCAAGGGGCACCGTGTCTCATTGGCTCCGGACGCACCCCCCGCCGATACAACCATGATTTGGCCGATCGTCAACTCACCGGGAGGGGCATGGTGCTCTTGTTCTCGGTCGGCTTGTCGCTTGTTCCTCAAGTATCTCGCCAGGCGCTCCGAGCGGATTAACTCCTCGATATAATATCGGAGCTGTTTGCAGTTCTCGGTGGGGTATCCCTGTGACCTGTGGAAAGCGCAATAGGGGCCCCGTATCTGTTTAGCCGCCCTATGGTTGACTGGGGGAAGTTTGAAGAACCTCTCGCCCTTTGCCTCCTCCAACAGTTCTGTCTGGGAGATGTTGAGCGGGGTATGCTCCTGGAATTTTGGGGAGTAGGGCTTTGACCGCTCGATCTTCCTTTTCTCTTCTCTGGCTCTTTTCTTTTGATCGGACTGGTCTGTCTGAGGAATGTTTGCGTTTACCTCGGACTCAAGCTGGATCTCCCGCTCGGTCCAGGTTTTTACCTCGGCCATGGTCTTAGGTTGCGCTAATGCAAAGGAGCGGAGCCACTCCTTGTGCCTAAGACCTGACCTAAGGGCAGTGATGACCGTCTCGTCCCGGTGCTCTGGGACTTCAAGGAGAGCGTTGTAGAAGCGGGTGACATATCCTTTGAAAGATTTCTTGTCCCCGCTCTTTATAATGAAAAGATAGTCGACGGTCCGCTTCTGCCATCTGTTCCCGACGAAATGGCCGAAGAACTGGGTGGCCAGCTCATCGAAGGTAGAGACGGAGTGTGGCGTGAGTCCCCGGAACCAGTCTCGTCCAGAGCGGATGAGAGTTGCGGGGAAAGCACGGCATTGCGCGGCGTCGGAGTTGTCCTAGAAACTCATCCCGGCTGTGAACGCGTTCAAATTGTCTTTCGGGTTGGTCTTCCCGTCGAGAAGGGAGACCTTTGGTGGCTTGTTCCTGGAGGAGACGTGTACAGTGAGCAGCTTTTCAGTGAAGAGCCTCGTAAGCGAGTCGGCGGCATATCTAGCCTCGTCGCTTGAAGGACGACTCTCCCAATGTATACCCTCGATCTTTTTTCGAGGGCATCGAGCCGGTCGTGGTATCTCGAGGATTCGGCATACTCGGACTTGTGTCCTTTGCTGCTGGCATCCTGCGCCCGGCTGCAGTTCTGGTTTTGTTTTATGATGTTCCGCAGGTCCCCTGGCGAGGTTGTCTTCGAGCTACCGAGGTGAGTCCCGTTCGCGCGATCCTGTCGAGGGAGAGGGCGCCGGCCGTGCCTGGTAGCAGGCGAGCTGACCGACACCTCCTCAGGAGGTACAGGAACACGATAAGCCTCAGGGCGGGGTGCTCTGTCGTGGGACCTCGGTGTGGAGCTGTGAGGCGCCCAGCGGGTCATTGAGTTGGTCGCCGTAGGAGATTTGCGGTTGCCGGAGATAGTAGGACGTGGATCGGTGGTGTCGGCACGGGCACCGTTCCTTTCCCCCCACGGGGGTCGAGATCCTGTTGGTAGGAAATAGAGGCCAAAGGAGGGGCCTGTCCCACTGCTTGGATGCGAGCCAGGGCTTCCACCAAGGACGTGAGCCGGTCAATCCGTGCCGAGAGGGCGTGGATGGCGTTAGGGGGAGGAGGGGATCCATCCGCGCCTCCGTTGTGGGGAAGACAATGGCTGGTGCTTGGATCGTCGCGATGATCGCTTGCCATGAGGTCGAGGTCGGAAGATCAACTTTTGTTAGGTGGAAAGATGAAACCTTTCCCACAGACGGCGCCAACTGATGGAGGTCTAGATCTCCTTCAGTTGTTGTCCTCCGTCGATCGGTGTGAGTGATGATGGATGGCTAGGATTTGGCTTAGAGGGTTAACTCCTTGAGCGTGTGGATTTCAATAGGCTTGAGTCTGGATGAAACCGAGCTACCTGCAAAGAAGTCCTGGGGTGGTACCACCGAGAACCCTCCGACGATCAAGTTAGTCGAAGTATTTTTGCAGAGTAGCGGCGTATTAGAGTCGAATCCCTTACCTGAGTCGTCTGAGGGGGGTTTATATAGTGGCAGCCATGGGTTGGTGGGTGCGAGATTTACGGCGGCCGTTATGCCCTCGGAGCCACGCCAGCGTAGATGGCAGGATCCCCCATTAATGGCGAGATACGCCAGTTAATGGAGGGAACATGGTGGCGTAGGATGCGGGATCATGGGGCGGTGTAAATCTCGTGTGCGGCGAGATCCGTGGGGCCGTGTTTGGGCGGCCATAGTATGCGCTTCGGGTCGGTTGGTGGGAACGAGAAAGCTGGGCCCGGCGGGAGGCCCGGAGACGAGCAGGAGGCCATGCAAGCTTGGTTCCGGGTTAGCTCGGAGGTGAGCCAATGGTCGTTCATAGGACGAGCATAGGGGTGCCCCGGGGAGGTCATTATAGGTTGAGAACACTCTCGGGCCAAAGGCCGGGGTTTGCTTCCAATGCACCGTTCTTGCTCCTTTCTCGTAAGCTTTGGGACACGTCGTCTGCCACGTGTCAAGATCTGGGGAGTCCTTAGTATCTAGCCTCATCAAAAGCTTCTTAAGAAATTAAGAAATTTGTAGTAAATTAGTGATCGAAGGACTCCTGTCGTATCAATACTAGGCTAACTTACTAAAAACGTAAGAAATATGAGCTTAACTCTCTATTTATTACTCGGTATTACTTTTAAACAAACAATTTATAGCCTAATGAATTTGGTCTCCCCGCAAATTTCAAGTTTAATCTAGTTTCATATGGCATTTAGGATGCGCTTAGTAGGAGATAATCTAGATGGTAATTCTAGATTGCCATGAAATATTACCATACTTATTTATGTGTAAAATATATTTTCGGGAATATAGAATTATCATGGTAATCAAATGATCCTGTTTCATTGTAATCCTATTCTCCCAAAACATGTGTCTATCCTAAATTACCATGAAATATTCCCGTCTAACATGAATGAACAATGACCATCCTCCGCCGGCTTCCCTTGCCACCCGCCGGTCGGTCGGACCCACCACCCATCGTCGGTCATTCATGGTCGGCCGGCTGTTGTTCGTCGATGGTTGTCCGCTCGTCGGCTCACCGCCGATCAACCGTTCGTCGCCGTCATCCACCGGCCTTTTCCAGTCTCGCCGTCGGTCAACGGTTGCACATACATATATTACTGGAAATGATTAAAATATACCTAACACGTTAATGCAAAATTCCTTGGAATTAGATGCCCGGTCATCCCATTTCCGGGAATGCGAGGATTCTCGGCAATCTTCTATTTCATGTACCAAGCGTGGCCTCAGAGTTTAACTTCTAAATTTATAATTGATTGGGCTGGAACTTGAAAATAAAATATAGAATTTTTTATTAAAACGAAAGCCAGAAAAGGCCCTCACCTTGTATTAAAGAACTAAAACGAAAAAAAGAAACGACGGCTACTGCAACTACTACATGATCGCATCATCCATTATAGAACAGCCCAAAAAGCAAAAAGTCTTACCCGATGATCACATACATATAAACAACCAACCGCGGCTCTAAAAATGATATCACTGATCCGATGGGCCATCCTGAATGCGCAGCCTGCCCACAGGTACAGTAATTAAACGTCCCTTTATCTCTATCTCTATCAGGGGAGCCAATCTAGCCCTGTTACGATCCATGGTAGCTGCTGCACTTGTCCAAAGTCAAATAGTCGTTTCAGTATAACATATCATACCAGCTAGTGATCTAAATGCTGAATTGAAAATTCTATTATTTCTTTCATTCCAGGCGTTCCAGCATATCGCACTAACAATGATATCCCAAGTGGACCTATTACCACGCGCAAAATTTCTAGACCTTCAAGAACCCCAAAGTTTCGAATAGTACAGGGGAAACTCCATCCACCGTAAGTGTGGAGAACCTATTCCAGATCTGTAATGAGAAGTCACTGTCAAGAAAAACATTATCAATTGTTTTATCAGCATTGCCACAAATAGCACACTCTAGAGAGCCAATCCACTTTCTCTTGACTAAATTATCTCTAGTAAGAATAGAATTCCTTAACATTAGCTAGTTGAAAATTTTGACTTTATGCGGCACAACAATTTTCCATAGCCTCAGAAATGGTCGATCCCGGATTCCTCCGTAGTGAAAAATATTGTACATTGATCTTGCCGAGAAAGTACTGTTGTTATTCCACCTCTAACTTGGGGCATTTGTATGGTCATCTGACGTGGGCTTCCAGGATTGCAGGTACTCAATCAATCTCAGTTAGTCAAGCTTTTCGAGGTGTGTTAGTGCCCTATTGAAAGAAGGCCACCATTTACCCCTTTTCCATAGGCTATATACCGAAGTGTCCTTATTTTTGGCCAAACCGAATAGGGCAGGGAATTTTTCTGCCAGAGTCAGTTCTCCTTACCAATAATCTTGTCACGCCCCGCTGCCCAGTGTATAGGGAAGGAGACGTGGCGGGTCGCGACGTATTTACTCAGAAGTAAATACGTTAAGCGTAAATAAACAATATAATAAAATGTATACAAGAATGATAAGAGATGTAATATAAACATCAACTTTTTATTAATATCCATTCTTTACAAACAACTGAAAAGAAAACTACAATGATAAAAAGCGATGTCTAAACAGTGGTATATGAACTGAAAAGAAAATGAGTACAAGTAAGCTAGAAATCGTATTGTTCGATGATCTGCTCCAAGCACTCCTGGCTGGGCTCGATCTCTTGAGAGTCGGATCCTCCTGACGAACATTCCAAAGAAAGAAAGAAATTGGAATGTCGTTAGCGAACCAGCGCTCGGTAAGTCCAAAAAAATAGAATATAATAGACAAGTAAAGAGAAGGAACTAGTAAAGTAAGAGTTTGTTATGCTAGCGTAGTTATTTGTACCTTGGTACATGAGGTATCATTGTATACGATAGGAGTCTAACTTTCTCCGTGGACTAAGCTAACCTGTAGTACAAGGCCCCGTCAATACCCACGGGACAACAGCAATGGATGTTTATCTACGTCTTTTAGTAACCATCTCGTGCCACTTTTAACACATTCTGTACCAGTCTACCCTATTAAACCCCGTAATGTATATTGTATAGATTTGTAGTTATCAGACTTGCCGAGACCATGGATATAAGTTGTTCATGTAAACGGTTTCAGAATGTAAACAGATTTAGGATGTAAACGGTAGTCATGTAGTCAAGTGAAGATATATCCATGGTTGGGTCAAGTCAAATCATGTTGCAAGTTTGATTTTGATCTGGTATTCATGTTCAGGTTCAAGTATACATATTTGATATCTTGGGTTCATGTTTGGATTGGAGTCATGTTTGGATTGAATTCAGATTAGACTGATACACTTAAACAGATTTGGATTCTAATTAGGTTTTGGGGTTATCGGTAACTGCTGCACATGGACGACAAAATTTATTTGTTTTTCCAAGACAATTACTATTGATAACTCCGTTTTAGTTTTCTATCTTAAATAGGCAAGCACTCGCTTTCTCTGGCTCCCTGAGACTCAAGAGAATTGATCCCGCTTAAACCCATATTTACTAAGATCCTTACTGTAATTTATATAAATCGAGGGGGTTTTATGAAAAATGTTTTATATACTTTCAAAATAAATCTCGAATATTTATTTATATTATTTAGGATTTTCATAATTGTGGATTTTAAGAATGAGGTATATTAGTGAATATATACATAGCTTTTGATTAGTTCAAGATATTTTAGTGTAAATTTTGTCTTATAATGATACTTGATGATATTTTGGGAAACTTGTCATTCTTTTATTTTGTTTAGAAAACATGAAATTTTATTATATATTGAAAATATGTGGTTTGATAATATTTATATAATTATTAAAAATTAATTTTTATTATTAAATAGAAAATCTCGTTTTTCTTAAAAATCGTATTAAAATTCCTTCGGGGCTGAATACTCCGTGAGGAGGTCTGCATCTCGCTCTACTAGCTTGAAAATGTGCGATAATCTGCACCATCCAATACGGGTTCCTTAAAAGTGAGTTGTAGAGGCATAATCGTAAAGAATTAAATAATATTGTTTTGAAGAAAACGAGTTTTTATAGTTCATGGTATTATAGTGAAAAATCGTATTTGCCAAAAGTATGTTTCAAGAGTATCGTGCTATTGTGTGTATGTGAGAGGTAGGTCATTACCTCGTGAAGATTTTCTAGAGATAATATTAAGCAAAGCAATTAAAAGATATCGTATGTAAACTTCATGGTATTTAAAAGTAAAAGCTTAATTAAAGTTACTTAATATGGAGTTTTAGAGTGAAATTTGTTTCTAAATATTAGTTTAGTGATTAACAAGTAAGATATATACATATGAACAAGTGATTCTTAAGAAGAATTATATTTTCAAAGGTTTTATAATCAAATGTCAGTATAACTCCACTTACCGACATATTTTGAAGAAGATAATTTTTATTGTAGAAAGAGAAAGAGGGGGTAGGACTTACATGTTAGAAGGAGAGAGGAGAGATAAAGGAAGATTGTGTAGTCGCCGTGGCGTCGCGGGGTTGCCGGAATTTCCTCGAATCCTTGCCGGAATTTGACCTTGGGCTAACTCCACTTGTACTCTTCTTAGATTTAGAAAATTTTGATATTTTTAACTAGAATTTCAGAATGAAGAGGGGCTAAGGTATGGGGTTGTATTTATAGTGTGAAGGGTTTTGGAATTGAAGAAAGAATTAAAAAGCATCAAAATTTTGATTAAAGGATGCAAATGAATTTTCTGTTAAATTGCAGAGAAAACAAACAGTATGGGGGTAATGGGGGTAGGCCAAAGGAATAGTGTGCAACACCCGGGGTCATTTGGGTCAAATCAAGCCATCGGTGCCGGTCAGGGGACCGATCTCGCCGGTCATGTAGGGGCTATGATGCTCTGGATTCTGGCCACGTGTACCTTTTTGTATTAACTCCATTGTGCACATGTTTGATTTCTTCAGACTTTTCATTTTATGTGCAGTGCATGTGTAAACTTTTGGGCTTTCAAAAAGTTTAAAAGAAAAATCAGTAAAAATAATATGTGGCTGAGGGGATTTGAATATAGAGGCTACGTCTCAGCAGTGCAAGGCTTTACCAATGAGCTATAAGTGCTTTCTTACTGTTCTTAAACAAAAATATCTTTTAAATTGTGCTCAGGCTAAGGTACTCCTTTCTGTACTTTAAAAAGAAAAAAATTGTACTGAAAATTCAGGGTCGTTACAAATCTTTCCAGAAGTTAATATTTTTTTCGTATCCTAACGTGAAGGTGACTCCTTTGAAGAAAACATCTTTAACTGACGTGACACTTCTCTAAAATCCTGAAGCTAAACTCATGTTTTTTTCTTTGGCGTTAATCACTCCTGTTCGATTTTTGTATGCCGCATTGATAATATTTACCCATCCTATATTTTTAGCCTTAAACAATTTCCACCACCATTTTGCCAAAAGTGCCTTGTTCATCTCATTCAGCTTTCAAGCCATCCCTCCTCCTTAAGGCGGCACACACTTTTCCATCTGACAAGATCGTACTCTTTCCTGACCCCTGAGTTTTCTTTCCATAGAAAGGTTCTTCTGATCTTGTCCAGTCTGTTGATAACCAATTGTAGTAAGCGGTAGAAAGACATATAGTAAGTTGATAAAACAGTTAACACAAAATTCACTAATGTAAGTCTTCCTCCCAGTGATGGACAACTGGCTTTCCACCCATGTAACGACTCTGATTTTACTATACGAAAATTTTTAAGTTAATGTACAGAATGGAGTTTGCAAGCCTGAGTACATTTTAAAAGTTGTTTTTGTTTAAGAACTGCAAGAAAGCACTTGTAACTCATTGGTAAAACCTTGCACTGCTGTGACATAGCCCCTGTATTCGAATCCCATCAGCCACATATTATTTTTCTGAATTTTTTCTTTTAGACTTTTTGGAAGCCCAAAAGCTTACACGTGCACTGCATATAAGAAATGAAAAGACAGAAAAACAAACATGTGGAAAATGTTATGTACACAGTCAGGGACACGTGGAAAGCATCCAACAGGCCCCCTCACATAAACGACCGGCGAGATGCCATTATTGGCCGGCGGCGACGGTAAGTCCGTAAGTAAAGGTCTCCATGTCCTGCATACAAAACCTTTGGCTTACCCCCTTTATCTCTGCACTGTTTGATTTCTCTGAATTAAAACAGAGACTTCAATTTCACCATAAAATCCAATTTAAATGCATTTTAATTCATTATTTCAATTCCATAAACCTAATTCCACACTATAAATACAACCCCATACCCTAGCCCTTCCTCATTCTGAAATCCCTAACCAAAATTATAAATTTTTTCTAAGTACAAGTGGAGCAGAAGTGGAGTTAGCCCAAGACCAACTTCCGGTAAGGAATCAAGCAAGTTCCGGCGACCTCACGACGCCACTGTTTCCCTCCAATAAGAGAGCAAGACTTTGTTCAAAATTTGAATAGAAGCGACGCCTCACGTGCAAAGCATAAAGGTGCCGGCGCCGAAAGCTAAAAACTTTGAGGCAGCGCTTCACGTGAAAAGACGAGGGCGCCAGCGCCAACAGTTAAAAAACTCTGAGGCAACGCCTCACGTGCAAAACACGAGGGCACCATCGCCAAGAGTTAAAAAACACTAAGGCAGCGCCTCACGTGCAAAGCACAAGGGCGCCAACGCCAGGAGTTAAAATCTCCGAGGAAGCGCCTCACGTGCCTTGCATGAGGGCGCCGGCGCCAAGAGTTAAAAACTCCGAGACAGCGCCTCACGTGCCTTGCACGAGGACGCCGGTGCCAGAACTAAAAGTTCTCCACCATTGGATCAAAGAACCGACGAATATGAAAAATCGTCGAATTACAGAATTAAATTCTGTTGAGAAAATATTTCTCGAATCTTTCTAAACAAGAAAGGTTACGCTCTGTAAAACAGAGCACCGTTGGATTAAAGATCCAATGGTGATTAAAAAATCACCAAGATACAGAATAAGTTTTGTATGGGAAAATATTTTCCCAATCTTGTTAAAAATAAGAGAAATATCTTCTGTAAAACAGAAGGCTTGGGATAAAAAATCCAACGGTGGATAAAATCCCCAAATCAATTAGAGATCTCTTAATAAGAGATTTCCTTAACTAAATCAATAAATCAGCCTCCACTATATAAAAGACCCAAGACTTCAAGTCTTGTAGAGAAGAACCCCTCCATAAACTTCAAACTTCAAGACGAGAACTACTTCTCTTCAATGTAAATAAAAACAAGAGAGATCATAGCATCTCCTCCACATATCTAAGAGTTTAACTCTCATATAAAAAGAACTTAGTTCTTTTTCCAGATCTCAGATCTATGAGACAAAGTCTCTCACAAGTGAGAATCTAATTCTCATAAGGATGAACTTGTTCTTGGGGAGCAAAGATCCAGAAAAGAATAGAGAATTGAACTCTTCAGAACAGAAAATACAAAGAAAAATCAGCGCCGAGCGCTTCACGTGCCTCACACGTGTGCGCTATTTAATAAAGAGTGCTTAGCACTCAGTACTTGACGCTTAGCGCCGAGCGCCTCGCGTGCCTTTCACGTGTACGCTATTTAATAAGGAGTGCTTAGCACTCAGTGCTTGGCGCTCAGCGCCGAGCGCCTCACGTGCGCCGTACGTGGGCGCCATAAAAAGAGTGTTTAACACTCCATATATATATATATAAATAAAGAGGTGTTAGAACCCATATGAATGCTCAGCATTGTTGATACAAAAAGGGGACCAAGCCCAAACAAGTGTCTAAAACTTTATCTAAAATGATCGAATGGGCTGCGCCCAAGGTTGGCCAAACTCCTAATTGACCCAGCCTATGTGCTATTTATTTTTCCAAATTGGCCTTAATCCCAAACAAGACCACCAAGCCTCTGATGAATATTCACTGGTTCAAGGGTACATCTCTTCACACCTCTGATATATGTCGTTGTAATTCTTCAACGTCTTCAGAGAGGTGGCGGGTCCCGACAACCAACAACTCTTTGGCGCATTCCCAAACCAAGCTTTGAACCGAAATGTCCTTAAACTAACTGTGGACCGTAACGTTCTTAAACTAAACCCTCACCCCTAAAATGGTGATCTATGGACTGAAACGTCCTTAAAACCAACAATGGACCAAAAATGTCTTTAAACTAAAACAATAGAGCTCAAACGCTCTTTTGTTGGATCAAAATGATCATAAACCCCCGTTAAGTAGATCTTAGTTCAAGATTGGACTAACGTATCCTTAACAAACATTTAAGTTGATCTTAACCTAAAACAAGATTAATGATCCTTAAATCAAATCAAATCCAAATCTAAGAATATACAGGTTTGGATTAATCCACACCCTACGGGCGACAACATAAATTAGTCTCCGTATACAATCCACGGGCAACCCAAAACAAAACAAACACACACGACACGAAGTGAACATCTAGAGCAGGAGAAAGAGATTATCGCTACGCGGTAATATAATTAACTGCAGGGGCTTACGCCTGCAGGGAAGAGCGTCCCCACAATCAAAAGCCCCTCGCAATCGAGGGGGAATCTGTCGAAGTCTGCTACAATGGCCGCATCCGTCCAAACCTCCGATACACTGTGCCATAAATCAACTTGGCATTTTCGGAGAGCTGGACGAATAAATCCAAATAGCATCTACCCCCAAATTCAGACAAGACGACCTACGCTGTCCCGTCTCCCGTTTTCGGCGGTAAACAGCCACGAAAACTACCACATCTTCTTATACCTTTTTCCTACCCTTCTAACTTGTAAGTCCCACCCTCTTTTTCTCTTTCTACTTGAAAAGTCTCTTTTCATAAAATATGTCGGAAGTGGAGTTAACACCGACATCTTCTTTAAAACCTTATAAATTCCAATTTTTCCTATATTTTCTTCATGTATATTACTACACCATACTTGTTAATCATGAAACTAATAATTAGAAACAACTTTCACATTAAAATATCGTGTTAAATAACTTTAATCTAGATTTTACATGAAAATACCATGATCTTCATATATTCATTTTTTAGTTCCTTTGATAACTATTACCTTTAGAAAACTTCACGGGATAATGACCTACCCCCCATATACACACATATCTACATAGCATGATATTCCTTGAACATATTTTTGTGGCAAATACAACATTTCATTAAAATACCATCAACTATAAAACCCTGTTTTCTTTTAAATAGTATTATTAAACTCTTTGCGATTATAGCTCTACAACCCATTTTAGGGAACCTGCTATTGGATGATGAGGATTATCGTACATCCTTGGGGTAGTAGAGCGAGATGCAGACCTCCTCATGGAGCATTCGGTCTCGAAATATTTAAATACGATTTTTTAAGAAAAACGAGACTTTCTACTTTAATATAAACTAATTTTTTTATAATTATATAAATATTATCAAACCACATATTTTTAAGATATAATAAAATTCCATATTTTTCTAAAAATAACAAGAATGACTAGTGTCACTAAAATACCATAAAGTTCAATACATGATAAGTTTTATACTAAAATACCTTGAACTATTCAAGCTATGTATATATTCACTAATATACCTCACTCTTTAAAATTCATACCCATGAAAACCCGAAAGAACATAAATAATTACTCGAGATTTATTTTGAAAGTATATAAAATATTTTTCATAAGACTTTAAGTCCATGTCACGCACCCCACGAACTTGCGGGGAGGCAGAATATATGAAAAACGATTATCAAAGTTTCGTAACACGGACTTGAGCGCATGAATCGTATTTAAACCATTACTAACTACCTACGAGAGGTTTAACTACTCGGATTCGAAGTTATACCTCACGTTGCATGTCCTTCGGGTCTTCATCGCTGTCCTCCACTCCTCGTAGGCTCCTTGGAACATCGGCACCTCAACGGCCTCCTCGAGTCAAAGACGATCCACCCGAGAGCTCCTACGTCAAGCTTGATCTCTAACTTGAGATAACTAGGTTGCTCAAAGTGCTAATCTAAGCTACCTAGGGGATATAGAGTGAGGTTATGGATGTATTAGTTTAGCTAACCCTTGATCTCAACACATGAGATGTTAGGGTTAGGGTTTCAAAAATGAGAGAGCTTGAGGAGAGAGAAGGTGATGATAAGATGAATCATGATATTGTTTCTCACTTGATATATGAAGCATAATGAATAAATGAATAAAATGTGATTATTCATCATGCTACATAAATGCATTATGAGTGATTCACTATGTGAGTCATTAAGCATTTAATAATGCATTAATGACATGATGAATCACACATAATGAGTCACAATATCATTTAATGCTAATGCCACCTTACCCCCCAAGTCACCATGCTTCTAGAAGCTTCCCGACAAATTATGAGAACGCCCCTACAATCCGTGAAAACACGGAAAAACTTTAGACTGTATAAATCCAATAACCCGATACTAGAATCTGGCTTAAACCAAAGCCGGCTAGTAAAAACTGTCCGAACGTCGTACGTGCGTAAACACACGTACGCGTCCGAACCCTTGTCGTAAAACTATACGAGCTCTATATCATTTCGCCTGGAGCAGGGAAACTCTCTGTGTGAGACTCTAAAGACTCGACACTACGCTGGCAGTGGGTTTAACCACAGACCGCAAGCGGCACTAGCTGTACGTAACGGTCCCCAGGTAGATATCGATAAGAAGGCCCATGAGGAAACCCATCCGAACTTCTACTGAGCCTGATGTGACAATCTCCATACAGTCCGGTCTGTTCGTTTAAGACTATCGCATATCGAGCCTAGGGGGCGGCAAGCGTCAGTCCCCTAATAGCGGTATAAGTCGTGTCGGAGCGTAGCCCATTACACCCTAAGAAACTACTGGAACCTACCAGTAAATCTCGCTTGCCCTGGCCAGGGACTTTGCGTAATGGCTCTCTGACACAGCGTGATATCAACTCCCAATACCGGGAGAGATGAATCCTGTCTAACCGCCACTGCCTCCAAGTGCTCGGGACTGCACCCAACTGCTACCTGTTTGCACGACTCCTTTGAGCCGTGGTAGGGTAGCAATCTAAGAACAGTGGGACACACTCGAGGCGAAGTAGCAGTGTCAAGTCTGCGGACTATGCTGTACTCATGTCACCTGGGAACTGTTAACTGACGACGGGTATAATACCAACCAACAGTTCCCTTGCGAGTCCTGTCCGGTGTACCCGTAATCTAACGAGCACCTGTATACTATCTCCAGTACGACGTACTGATGGCTGTGGGACAGACCATCTCCCCAACTGGGATGAGAAGCGTACACACTAGTCTACTCTGGAGTATCGATGCCCAGTCTCGATAATCCTACGACTAGGGACAAGTATAGGATGTTGCTTATAGACTACCCAGCCCCCACTAGTGTGACTGCCATCACAACGCTGGTAATCAAGCAAAGATCCTATGGGCTCTACTAATATGTATAAGTGATACGTTACAAGAAACATATGCACATATTAAAGTAGACACAAACAAAGTAGCATACTACTATTTTTAGCAAGACTGTTATATACAACTGTGAATATCCCAAGCTTCCATTAAGTAATATACAACTTAGTATGATACAATAATGGCCCCTAGGGCATATACACTAACAATCTCCCACTTGCACTAAGGCCATGAGCTGGCATATCGTAGACCTATCATCTCGAATAGCCTCTCGAACTGCGTCTGAGGAATGGCCTTTGTGAATGGATCAGCAATGTTATTCTCCGTCTCTACTCTTTTCACCTCGATCTCCCGGCGATCTACGATCTCCCTGATCAGGTGATACCGCCTTAAGATGTGTCTGGACTTCTGATGGGACCTGGGTTCCTTCGCTAAAGCTATAGCGCCGTTGTTGTCACAATACAGAGGTATTGGATCAACACTGGAAGGAACCACCTGAAGTTCTGTGAGGAACTTCTTCATCCAGACAGCTTCTTTTGCGGCATCGCAAGCAGCTATATACTCCGCTTCCATTGTTGAGTCAGCAATGGTCTCCTGCTTGGAACTCTTCCAACAGACCGTCCCTCCATTGAGGGTAAAGACATAACCCGACATGGACTTGGAGTCATCCTTGTCACTCTGGAAGCCGGAGTCGGCAAAGGCCTCCATCTGGAGGTCTTTTCCGCCATATACCAAGAACATCTCCTTAGTCCTCCTTAGGTACTTAAGAATGTTCTTTACTGCTATCCAGTGATTCTCCCCTGGGTTTGCCTGATACCGGCTTACAACGCTCAATCCGTATGCTACATCTAGTCTGGTACATAATATCGCATACATTATAGAGCCTACCGCAGAAGCGTAGGGTATAATCGACATGCGATCCCTTTCCAAATCAGTCTTGGGAGACAACTCTTTGGAGAGGGTGATTCCGTGACAAGCCGGTAGGTTACCGCGCTTAGAATCATCCATTTTGAATCTCTTCACTATGGTGTCTATGTACCTAGACTGTGAAAGTCCCAACATCCTTTTTGATCTATCACGATAGATCTGGATCCCCAGAATGTAGGTGGCATCACCCAGGTCTTTCATGGAGAATTTCTGTGATAAGAATCTTTTGACTGACTGTAACATAGGAATATCATTTCCTATTAGGAGAATGCCATCCACGTACAAGACGAGGAATACTACAGCTCTCCCTACAATCTTACTGTATATGCATGGTTCATCTGGATTTTTGATAAAGTCGAATTCTTTGACAGCATCATCAAAACAGATGTTCCAACTCCGAGATGCTTGCTTTAGTCCATAAATGGATTTAAGCAACTTGCATTCTTTACTGCTGCTCCCACTCTGAATGAATCCCTCTGATTGATCCATATAGACGCTCTCTTCCAAATTTCCATTTAGAAAAGCCGTCTTTACGTCCATCTGCCAGATTTCATAATCGTGGAAAGCAGCAATAGCAAGAAGGACTCGAATGGATTTAAGCATAGCCACTGGAGAAAAGGTTTCGTCATAGTCCAAACCAGGTCTTTAACGGAAACCTTTTGCAACAAGTCTAGCCTTAAAGGTTTCAACCTGTCCATCTACACCAATCTTCTTTCTGAAGATCCATTTGCATCCTACAGGTTTTACCCCATCTGGAGCAATGTCCAAAGTCCATACTTTGTTAGTGTACATGGACTCCATTTCAGTCCGCATTGCATCCAGCCATTTTACTGAGTCACCGCTCTGAATGGCTTGTTGGAAGCTAGTAGGGTCATCTTCATCAATGACACAATCCTCTCTATCCCCATCTATGAGAAAACCGTAGTATCTCTCAGGCGGATGAGACGGCCTACTACTCCTGCGGAGGGGTGTGGGAATGTCCTGTTCTTCTTGAACTACTGGTTCTACCAAACTTTCAGTTGTAGTTTGTGGTTCTGGAATTTCTTCCAGTTCTATTTCGCTCCCACTTGTATCCTTTTCTAAAACCTGCTGTTCTAAAAAATTGGTATTACAAGAAACAAAAACCTTTTGTTCCTCTGCATAATAGAATAGATACCCCTTGGAGTTCTTTGGATATCCCACAAACTTACACTGTACTGATCGTGCCTCGAGCTTGTCCGTATGCTGCTTTTTAACAAAAACCGGACATCCCCAAATCTTCAGATACTGAAGATAGGGTTTCTTCCCACTCCACATCTGATATGGGGTGGTAGGCACTATCTTGGTAGGAACCCTATTCAGAAGATATGCCGCTGATTCTAGCGCATATCCCCAGAATGATCGCGGTAACTCAGCGTTACTCATTATGGAACGAACCATATCCAACAGGGTTCGATTCCTCCTTTCCGATACACCGTTATGTTGTGGCGTGTATGGAGGAGTAAGCTGAGAGAGAATTCCATTCTCTTTTAAGTAACCCAGGAACTCGGCACTTAAGTATTCACCACCTCGATCAGATCTCAGTGTCTTTATACTCTTGCCTGTTTGTTTTTCCACTTCATTCTTGTATTCTTGGAATTTCTCAAAGGCCTCGGATTTATGCTTCATTAAGAAGACATATCCATACCTAGAGAAATCATCCGTAAAAGTAATGAAGTAGGAATAACCACCTCACGCATGTGTAGACATTGGACCGCACACGTCACTGTGTACGAGTCCCAAAAGCTCGCTTGCTCTTACTCCGTGCCCAGTGAATGGAGTCTTTGTCATCTTTCCTTTGAGACAAGATTCACAAGTAGCATAAGATTGATATTCGAACGGATTCAAATATCCTTCTCTATGTAACTTAGTTAACCTTCTCTCATTGATGTGACCTAGTCTACAATACCATAAGAAAGCCTGATTTAACTCTGGAGACTTTCTTTTAAGTGTGTTCTGGACACTGAAAATCTGAGCTTGATTTAATACGTATATTCCGTTTTCTAATGTACCTGACCCAATCAGAACTTGATTTAGGTGGATGTGGACCACATTGCTTATAAAAGTAAAATCATATCCTTCTTTAGAAAGTAAGGATACAGATATGATATTACAAGTTGTACCTGGTACATAAAAACAGTTACGCAGAATCAATATCTGCCCAGTTGTCAGTCCAAGATGATATTCCCCTACGGATTCAGCGTCCATGCTCATTCCGTTAGCAACCGTGAGGGTCATATCACCTATCCTGATAACCCTACGGTTTCTCAGAGCCTGTAATGAATTACAGATGTGAGATCCTGACCCAGTATCCAATACCTAGGAAGTAGGGTTAACTGACATACAGTTCTCTATTACCAACACACCCGAAGCCGAAGCGACAACATGCTTCGAATCCTGGCTACTGGCTTTGCTAGCCCTGCAATCATTCTGCCAATGCCCAATCCCGTAACAATAGGAATGTCCCTCTTTTACTACTTTCAGTCCCGAAACTTTTGCCCTTCTCTTTCCTTCTACTTCCCTGGTTTCCTTCAGGGTAGAAGGTAGAGACTGTAGAATCAAGTCAGTATCTGACCTATTCCCCAACGTGGTCTCCAGGTCCTGGAGCTCATTAATATAGCTAGTCATTGTAAGGACGTTGTCCCCTATAAATGACCCAACAGCCATCCTCGCTTGAATTAATTCGGTCGAGGTCTTATATCTTGCGATATAAGATTGCTCTCCATATAAATCTTTGTTATGGAGAAAGATGGAAACTGAGTCCATTTTCTCGTGCTGCTTCTGGTATACACCATCAACTGAAGCCAACACGAGGCACTTGGCTTTCGTTTTATCCTTTTCCCTTGTCTGACAGATATCCATATCCGCGACGGTGGAAACTGGACCTGGGACGGCGGGATCATGAGTAGTAATAGGGTGGTCCAGCTTGTCATAGGCAATGGACATCTGGATAGACTTTTGCCAGTCATATAAGTCAGATTCAGTCAATTTGTTATCTAGATGTAACCTATTCGTGGTCATAAGGTCGCTGCAATTAAGAGAGAGAGAAGAAAATATTTTAGCATGATGCTGTTGCAAGTTTAGATTGGTTTTTAATTTATCTAAACAGGATGGCTCCCACTGTTTCTCGAATCCTTCCTCAAACCATAAAAGAAGAATTAGCCAGGACTATTCTCACTGTACAATACTTGCTTAACCGTTCAGCCAGGCTAGTGTCGATACTTCGAGGGAGGTTTTCCAACGCTTTCGCGAAGTTCCTTAATTAAATAACCTCTTTTCTCTGGGGGCGTAGCCCCGCTGACACCTTTCTAGGCACCTACTTGGTTTATAGCATTGATCGTTAAGTGACGAATCTCCTGATAAGTAGCATATACTCACAGTAGGATCGGGATCCAAAATATCATCGTATGATAATGTTGAAGGAATCCTACCAACATTCATCAAACTCCAAAATGGTATGCATCTCTCTGCAAATTTCAGTTTCTTTAGAAATTCCCGATATAAATTTTTGCCCCATGCTCTTATGACCTTGGCGTTGGTCAAAATATCATAAGTCACATGTTAAGTTCTACCCATCATTGTCCTTGTTAATTTGAACCCATCCGTACATATCCCTGACGTTGGCCAAATGATAATACGACTGTTCCAAACTAACACATCTATCTATGTAACAAATGAAATACCCAGCAGCTACCAAACACTATGCCTTGGCGTTGGTCAAAATGCATAGCTTGAATACTACTGAATACCCAAATGAAATGACGGAGGGCTACGAATGGTTTTGGCAAAACCGTGAACGTAGTGAACTTGATATAATCGAAGGAACCTGATATTTTTTAAAAGGAGTGGTTAAAGCTCCGCAATTAAAAATTCTGATCCTTTTTAAAATAACCGAGTGGTTTCTTTTAAATTTGTTCTAACGATTGAACTTTGGTTTATTTTCTTTGCATTATAATAATGCGTCCCATCATTTATCCTATCATTGCAGAAAACAACGAAAATACCACGTCCTCTTATGCCATCCGCATTCGCCACTGGGTCCCGTCGTCACCCGTTAGGTTACTTAACTAACGACAGAGCGGGGGCTGGGCTAGCGCGGGTGTAAAACATAAGTGACGTTTAATAGCTATCATATATAGATATTGTACATTCGTCAGACGCAATAATAAGCATTCCAGATCACTGATGAACTTTATTAGATATACTAGCAATCCGCATTTGCTTTGAGCCTGCAACAAAAGACGGATTACACAGTTGTGATGAATAGCCATTACCCCACCCTAGACCCCTACGGGTATGGCAAACTACCCGCCAAGTACCCGAAGTGAAGCGGTCTCCCTCAACAACGTGAGTAGGCCACTAAACACTTCGACGTACCCGGTAGTTTGTGTACCCCACCTTGGGTCTATCCTAGGAGCAAAAACAGTAAAAAAAGAAATAATACAATGGTGGCTACAACCGCAACCTGGATGCGCCCCGCAAAAGAATATTACATCATATTACATTTACATCGAATGAATGAATATAAAACGCATCTCAAACCCCGGCTAATCATCACAACATCCCAATCAAGTCCATATACACAAACAGTAAACATTTCAGAAATGTGCAACCCCCTGCCAACCGACATACTAGCAGTTAGGGGAGGTTTACGAACACATTAAACATTACAGATAAAAACCCAATTAGCAATTAATTTAGAACATCGATCGATAACCTTTATCCATGTCTACCCCAAAAGCAAACCTGTACAGAAGTAACCTGGGTAGAAACAGAATATACAGGAAAACAAAAAAACCAAAAAAAATATAAATTTCTGTGAAAATCCGAGTCAACTTGGAGTTGACTCCGCCGCGGATCCGCGGCCAAAAGCACCATCTTGCCGCGGATCCGCGGCCGTCTTGCCGTGTTAGGATCTCGTATTTTCCCAGTATTCTTATATTTCCCTGCTGTGAATTTTAAGGCATATCAAATATTTTTTTTCGACACGTTTAAAATTTACAGAAACTGTTAGGGTGTTCGGGGTGTTGTTTTCGTGTTTTTTCCGTCGATCGAAGTTCTAATCAGTTGCTAACAAGCTAGTAATGGTTTAGTTGTCTCTGATACCACTTTAAGTCCATGTCACGCACCCCACGAACTTGCGGGGAGGCGGAATATATGAAAAACGATTATCAAAGCTTCGTAACACGGACTTGAGCGCATGAATCGTATCTAAACCATTACTAACTACCTACGAGAGGTTTAACTACTCGGATTCGAAGTTATACCTCACGTTGCATGTCCTTCGGGTCTTCATCGCTGTCCTCCACTCCTCTTAGGCTCCTTGGAACATCGGCACCTCAACGGCCTCCTCGAGTCAAAGACGATACACCCGAGAGCTCCTACGTCAAGTTTGATCTCTAACTTGAGATAACTAGGTTGCTCAAAGTGCTAATCTAAGCTACCTAGGGGATATAGAGTGAGGTTATGGATGTATTAGTCTAGCTAACCCTTGATCTCAACACATGAGATGTTAGGGTTAGGGTTTCAAGAATGAGAGAGCTTGAGGAGAGAGAAGGTGATGATAAGAATGAATCATGATATTGTTTCTCACTTGATATATGAAGCATAATGAATAAATGAATAAATGAATAAAATGTGATTATTCATCATGCTACATAAATGCATTATGAGTGATTCACTATGTGAGTCATTAAGCATTTAATAATGCATTAATGACATGATGAATCACACATAATGAGTCACAATATCATTTAATGCTAATGCCACCTTACCCCCCAAGTCACCATGCTTCTAGAAGCTTCCTGACAAATTATGAGAACGCCCCTACAATCCGTGAAAACACGGAAAAATTTTAGACTGTATAAATCCAATAACCCGATACTAGAATCTGGCTTAAACCAAAGCCGGCTAGTAAAAACTGTCCGAACGTCGTACGTGCGTAAACACACGTACGCGTCCGAACCCTTGTCGTAAAACCATACGACCTCTATATCATTTCGCCTGGAGCAGGGAAACTCTCTGTGTGGGACTCTAAAGACTCGACACTACGCTGGCAGTGGGTTTAACCACAGACTGCAAGCGGCACTAGCTGTACGTAACGGTCCCCAGGTAGATGTCGATAAGAAGGCCGATGAGGAAACCCATCCGAACTCCTACTGAGCCTGATGTGACAATCTCCGTATAGTCCGGTCTGTTCGTCTAAGACTATCGCATATCGAGCCTAGGGGGGGCAAGAGTCAGTCCCCTAATAGCGGTATAAGTCGTGTCGGAGCGTAGCCCATTACACCCTGAGAAACTACTGGAACCTACCAGTAAATCTCGCTTGCCCTGGCCAGGGACTTTGCGTAATGGCTCTCTGACACAGCGCGATATCAACTCCCAATACCGGGAGAGACGAATCCTGTCTAACCGCCACTGCCTCCAAGTGCTCGTGACTGCACCCAACTGCTATCTGTTTGCATGACTCCTTTGAGCCGTGGTAGGGTAGCAATCTAAGAACAGTGGGACACACTCGAGGCGAAGTAGCAGTGTCAAGTCTGCGGACTATGCTGTACTCATGTCACCTGGGAACTGTTAACTGACGACGGGTATAATACCAACCAACAGTTCCCTTGCGAGTCCTGTCCGGTGTACCCGTAACCTAACGAGCACCTGTATACTATCTCCAGTACGACGTACTGATGGCTGTGAGACAGACCATCTCCCCAACTGGGATGAGAAGCGTACACACTAGTCTACTCTGGAGTATCGATGCTCAGTCTCGATAATCCTACGACTAGGGACAAGTATAGGATGTTGCTTATAGACTACCCAGCCCCCACTAGTGTGACTGCCATCACAACGCTGGTAATCAAGCAAAGATCCTATGGGTTCTACTAATATGTATAAGTGATACGTTACAAGAAACATATGCACATATTAAAGTAGACACAAACCAAGTAGCATACTACTATTTTTAGCAAGACTGTTATATACAACTGTGAATATCCCAAGCTTCCATTAAGTAATATACAACCTAGTATGATACAATAATGGCCCTTAGGGCATATACACTAACACAGCTCGAGTTATATAAAATTATATTAAGGACCATAGTAAATATAAGTTTAAGTGGGAACAATTCTCTAGGGTCTCAGGGAGCCAGAGAAAGTGAATACTTGCCTATTTAAGGTAGAAAAAAACCTAACGGTGTTATCAATGATAATTGTCTTGAAAAAAACACAAATCCTGCCGTCCATATGCAGCAGTTACCGATAACGTCCAAACCTAATTCAAGAGCCAACTCTGTTTGAAGTGTCTGACTCAATCTGAATCTAAGTCTAAATCTGAATCCAATCCAAATATGAATCCAATTCAATATGAATCCAATATACCAAACATAAATACTTAACTTGAACCTGAATACCAGAACAATATCAACATGCAAACATGACTTGATTTGACCGAACCATGGCTATAACTTGACTACTTTTTTACATCCTGAACCTGACTATATGAACAACTTGGATCCATGGTCTCGGCAAGTCTGTTAACTACAATATATACAAAATACATTATGGGGTTTTAACGGGGTAGATTGGTACGGAATGTGTTAAAAGTGTCACGATGATGGACATTAAAAGACACCTACATGAACATCCATTGCCGTCGTCCCGTGGGTTTTGACGGGGCCTTATACTTTCCTGTTCCCATAGTCCACGGGATAGTTGGAGTTCTCTCGTATACGTTGATACATTTTGTACCAAGCTACAAACAACTACGTTAGTATAATAAACATATACCTGTACAAATTACCAGTTCTATTCTCTTTACTTGTCCCATTCTATTCTTCTTTTAGGACTTACCGAGCGCTAGTTCGCCAACGACATTCCCATCTCTTCTTTCTTTGGAATGTTCGTCAGGAGGACCCAATTCTCAATAGACCAAGTCGAGCCAGGAGGACTTGGATCAGTTAACAGAGGAGCCAGACTTTTAGACTTTCATTGCACTTACTTTTCATTGTATACCACTGTTTAGGCATTGCTGTCACGCCCCGCTCCCTGGTATACGGTGAAGGGGACGCGACTGGTCCGCTACGTATTTACTCTGAAATAAATACGCTAAGCGTATCTAAGCAATATAAAAGTAAAATCACAAGAGAAAAGATATAAGATAACAACAACTTTATTTATTCACATTCTTTTGTACAATGCATGAAAAGGAAATACAACTGAAATAAAAGTAATGCCTAAACGATGACATGACAGGAAATTAAAGGTACTGAATAGAAAGTGTATAATGTCTAGAGCTCAGGGTCTTCGCTGTACTGATCCAAGTTTTCTGCAGTTGGCTCGATCTCTGACGGGTCCAAATCACCTGACGACATTCAAAGAAGAAAGAAATAGAATGTCGTCAGCGAACAGGTCGCTCAGTAAGTCTCAAAGATAAGAGGTGAAATCGAATAGACAGAGAGAGAGAGAGGCTTTTACAGTTGTATTATATTGTTATATTGTTGTATTTAGTGTTAACACTGTTGTTTGTAGCTTGGGACAGAAGGATGCCAGTGTATACGAGAGGAGTCTCACTTGCCCCGGAGACTAAGGTATCAGGAACTCAAGGAACCGTTGGGCCACGGTACAACAGCAACGGAATACAGGTTAGGTGTTTTAATCTTACCGTCTCGTGCCACTTTTAACACCTTTCGTACCAATCTACCCCTTAAACCCCGTAGTGTTTTTTTTGATTGTATTGTTGTATTGTATTGTATAGATTGTATAGTTGGATGACTGACCAAAACCATGATATCAGTAAACGGATGTAACTGTACAATCATGTAAATGGCATAACTGTAGAATCATGTAAATGGATGTATATTCATGGTTCGGTTCATTCAAGTTGATAGATTGAATATATGGAATAATGGATTCATAGATTCATGTTGAATTGTAATCTTTTAAATTGTAGATTGTAGATTGTAAATTGTACTTGAATCATATTCAAGTCAGATTATAAAGAGACTCATCTGAGTCAGACAATTAGAAAAGTAAATTGAAGTCCTGATTGTTTTGATATTATCGGTAGCCTTTCGTGTCTTTTTCACAGATGATTACCGTATTGATAACACCGTTGTTAAGTTGTCTACCTTAGATAGGCAAGCACCCACTTCTCCGGCTCCCTGAGGCTCAAGAGATTGGTCCCGCTTAAACCTATATTTACTAGGGTCCTTATGGTAAATTATAGAACTTGAGGGGGTTTTATGTAAAAATATTTTTATATACTTTTCAAAATATACCCCAAGTATTTATTATTCGTCTTTAGAGTTGTAATGAATGTGGATTTTATATTGTGATATTTCTAGTGAAAATATCCTAATTTCATAAATAGAGGCATTTATTTGTAATATTGGTTTTATATGGAATTCATGGTATTTTAGTGTAAAATTGATTCTTGTGACTTTTTTTTAGAAAAAGTGGAATATTTGTAATAATTCAAAATAGATATTTTTGTGTTACATATACATATATTTATATGAAAATAGTTTTTGTATATGTCTATAATATTCTATAAATCTCGTTTTCTTAAGATGTCGTATTTTAAATCTTTTGAGACCGAATGCTCCTTGCGGAGGTCTGAATCTCGCACTACTAAGCCCAAGGATGTGCGATAATCCGCACCATCCCGAACAGGTTCCCCAAATGGGTTGTAGCGGTGCTTTGCAAAGATTTGTATAAATACCAATCATTAAGGAAAACGGTTTTATTAGTTATGGTATTTAAATGAAAAAGTGTTGTTTTCCATATTCTATGCTCTAGGATCTCCTAAGTCAACTAGACTGTTCCTAACTGGTCCAAAGCGATAAGTTGTGAGATATCTCAAATCGCCTCTTCACCGCCAATTGTGGCCAGGTAAGTACAAGTGAAGAAAGGAGAGATCCGCTCACGAATCACCGTGAGACGGGCCTTTTAAAGTTACCATTCTCACTTACCTAGCCTAGACACCACAAAGTCAGGTTTAGATAAACGACTGAATGCCCACAACCTATCCTATTTTCATAAGAAGTGGTATTTATTTGTATAGATGTATCAATACTAAATCTTTTAGAAATGGTTTTATTAAGTAAATGGTATTTAAATGAAAATGTTTGTTTTCCCGTATTCTGAGTTCTCGAGGGTATCGTGTTATATTGCATATGAGTGTGTGAGGAGGTAGGTCGTTATCTCGTGATCTACTTAAAGGTATAGCAAGTTTAATGGGGTTAAATGTAGAATTGAAACAATGTGGTATTTAAGTGAAAAATGCGATAAATTGAAATAGCCATCATTTTATGAAATGAAACTTGATCAATTTGGTTGATTAGTGTTTAATAGTCAACATGAGAGAGTTTAAGCATAATTGTATTAATGAGAAGTGAAGTTTTATAAAAAACCGAATCGGAAATCGGATTTGTTCCGATTCCGTCGGGTTTTGTAAATCCATATTTTTAGAGTAGAAAAGAGAGATAGAAAATGAGACTTACGGGTTTTGAAAAACTAGAAGAAAGAAATAGAACGGGAGGAGTCGCCGGTGCGTCGCTTCGTCGCCGGGAGCTCCTAGAATGATCGTCGGAATTTCGTCGGAAAATTCACCGTAGCTTCGCCTCGTGCTCACTTCGATTGCACACTAGGGTTCTAAGGATTTTTCTTGAGAGTTGGCTCAGCAATGTGAGTGAGGGGTGGTGGTGTTTAGGGTAGTATTTATAGGGTTAGGCTAGGGTTAGGGTAGATGAAGAGTTAAATTGAAAAATGTAAAAATATATTAAAATGTATTAAAAATTGGAGTAAATGGGGCTTTCTGAATTCTCTGGAACCGATCCGAGAATTTAAAGTATGCAGTGGGGTATAGAATGCCAAGAGCCCCAACTTTTGTGTTGGGGACTCGGCCGTCCGGCCGAGTCCGGCGGGCGGCGCCGGCCCGAGTCGGCCGGTCCGCCGGCCGACTCGGCCGAGTCGGGCCGGTCCGCCGGGTCGGGGGTCTCGAGGTGTAGGTTCTGGTACTTTCAGTTTTTCATGGGTAGTGGGAAAATCTGGAGTTATCTCGTGTGGACTGTTGGGCTTCCATAAAATTTAAAACAAAATAAATATTAAAAATAATGTGTGGCATGGGATTTGAACTCTGGTGGCTTGGTTCAGCAGTGTAAGGTATTACCAATGAGCTACAAGCTCCTTTTTGTAATTAAATTGTTAATTAATTACTTAAGTCTTATGCTCAGGCAATAAATACCCCTTTATGGATTTTGAAAAAAAAATATTTGAAAAAATTTGTATAGGAAAATTAGGGTTGTTACATTCTACCCTCCTTATAAAAATTTCGTCCTCGAAATTTGTAAAAGGAAAGTGTAACAATTTGGTGACAGAACTAAAGATTATAAAAAGTTTTGGTCAAAGTTGTGAGAGAGTTACTTGGGTTACCTTGGTTCACAGTCTCAGGTTCTATGGCTGCCAAGGTGAATGTCTGACGCCGTGGTACATTCCTTCTAACTGGAGGCACATTCTGTCCTTGAGGCCTGTTTCTCTGCCCTCGAGGCATGTCCCTCATTGCCTGTTGGAATTGGCGAGTAGGCTGTGCAGGAGTTCTATGTGGAGGTGGTGCTGGGAGTACAGGACGAGTTGTAGGAGGCTGGATAGCTGGCCGCTGCGGGTAGTTGGTAGGTGTGTGGGCTTAGTTGTATCTATATGGACATGTCTCAATTCTATGATTGGACGCGCCACAAACTAGGCACAGACCTTTTGCGCGCCTACAGTCTTTTATCAAATGTCCTTCCCTCTTGCAATAAAAGCAAAAATCGGGTCTTGGCTGATCCTTGGCTTTTTCCAGTCTTCTGAGTTCAACAGCTGGCCTTGAAGAGGCCCCTCCTGCCATTTGAATGGCAGGGCGTTTCACTCCTGCACACTGAGGTCTGCCCCTTGCCTTTATCACCGCCTCATAACTGCGAGCAGCTTCCAGAGCATCTTCATGAGTCGGAAATTTCCCTGTGGCTAGTGCAGCCTGGATTTCCGTGTTCAAACCTTGTTGAAATCGACGGGCTCTGATCTCATCCGTCGGTATCAGGTGTGCCGCAAATCTATTACGGTCTTGTGTTAGCTGTGTAGTATATGATATTAAAAATTTGAAATACTGTGACATATCTTACCGACTGAGCATGGTGAATTTAGCGTCATACTCATCTACTGGCTTGTCCCACATCGAACCTTGTTGTAGATGAATGAACTGCTGTTCCATGGCAAACCTAGCAGTCACAGGGAAGTATTTCGCGTCGAACTTATCGCGAAAAGTCTTCCATTCAATGGGCTGATCAAGACGGCTTTCTTCCGCCTTCCACCAGTTCCGTGCATTGTCCGTGAGCTGTAATTTTTCCACACGAACCCAAGCTATATCTGGCACTTGTGCCGCTGCCAGATCATCTTCTATGCTCTGTGCCCATTCCTCAGCTTCAAGTGGGCTTCCCTTTCCGGAGAACTATTTGGGATGTAAAGCTCTGAATTGCTTCACCCCAGGTGTTTCAGCCTCGGGATGGTTCAAGAGCTGCTGCTGTCCCTCTAGGAGGCTGCAGATTGCCTCAGGCAGAACCGTTTGCTCGTTAAGTGGAGCAGGAACGACAGGTGTGAGTGGTAGTGGTGGAGGTGTGTTGTTGACATTGGTGTTGGTGTTGTTTGGTGACTCCATAACCTTGAATGAAAAATTTTAGGTTAGGACAGATTCAAAGTATATGATTCAAAGGATAAGAAATGATGGGATTCAAGGAACATGATTGTAAAGAATGTTTTAGTTGCTGGTTCTTGTGTTATATTGCTTAGGTTGTTTACGCAGAATAGAATTGCATGGCAGTGTTCCATACAACTCTGACCTGCATGGGCCACCAACAAAACCTGTCACGCTCCGCTTCCCGGTATACGGCGAAGGGGACGCGACTAGTCCGCTACGTATTTACTCTGAAGTAAATACGCTAAGCGTATCTAAGCAATATAAAAGTAAAATCACAAGAGACAAGATATAAGATAACAACTTTATTTATTCACATTCTTTTGTACAATGCATGAAAAGGAAATACAACTGAAATAAAAGTAATGCCTAAACAATGGCATGACAGGAAATTAAAGGTACAGAATAGAAAGTGTACAATGTCTAGAGCTCAGGGTCTTCGCTGTACTGATCCAAGTCTTCTGCAGTTGGCTCGATCTCTGACGAGTCCAAATCACCTGACGACATTCAAAGAAGAAAGAAATAGAATATCGTCAACGAACAGGTCGCTCGGTAAGTCCCAAAGATAAGAGGAGAAATAGAATAGACAGAGAGTAAGAGAGAGAGAGAGGCTTTTACAGTTGTATTATATTGTTATATTGTTGTATTTAGTGTTAACGCTGTTGTTTGTAGCTTGGTACAGAAGAATGCCAGTGTATACGAGAGGAGTCTCACTTGTCCCGGAGACTAAGGTATCAGGAACTCAAGGAACCGTTGGGCCACGGTACAACAGCAACGGAATACAGGTTAGGTGTCTTAATCTTACCATCTCGTGCCACTTTTAACACCTTCCGTACCAATCTACCCCTTAAACCCCGTAGTGTTTTTTTGATTGTATTGTTGTATTGTATTGTATAGATTGTATAGTTGGATGACTGACCAAAACCATGATATCAGTAAACGGATGTAACTGTATAATCATGTAAATGGAATAACTGTAGAATCATGTAAATGGATGTATATCCATGGTTCGGTTCGGTCAAGTTGATAGATTGAATATATGGAATAATGGATTAATGGATTCATGTTGAATTGTAATCTTGTAAATTGTAGATTGTAGATTGTAGATTATACTTGAATCATATTCAAGTCAGATTATAAGGAGACTCATCTGAGTTAGACAATTAGAAAAGTAAATTGAAGTCCTGATTGTTGTGATATTATCGGTAACCTTTCGTGTCTTTTTCACAGACGATTACCGTATTAATAACATCGTTGTTAAGTTGTCTACCTTAGATAGGCAAACACCCACTTCTCCGGCTCCCTGAGGCTCAAGAGATTGGTCCCGCTTAAACCTATATTTACTAGGGTCCTTATGGTAAATTATAGAACTTGAGGGGGTTTTATGTAAAAATACTTTTATATACTTTTCAAAATATACCCCTAGTATTTATTATTCGTCTTTAGAGTTGTAATGAATGTGGATTTTATATTGTGATATTTCTAGTGAAAATATCCTAATTTCATAAATAAAGGCATTTATTTGTAATATTGGTTTTGTATGGAATTCATGATATTTTAGTGTAAAATTGATTCTTGTGACTTTTTTAGAAAAAATGGAATATTTGTAATAATTCAAGATAGATATTTTTATGTTACATATACATATATTTATATGAAGATAGTTTTTGTATATGTCTATAATACTCTAGAAATCTCGTTTTCTTAAGATGTCGTATTTTAAATTTTTCGAGACCGAATGCTCTTTGCGGAGGTCTGAATCTCGCACTACTAAGCCCGAGGATGTGCGATAATCCGCACCATCCTGAACGGGTTCCCCAAATAGGTTGTAGCGGCGCTTTGCAAAGATTTGTATAAATACGAATTATTAAGGAAAACGGTTTTATTAGTTATGGTATTTAAATGAAAAAGTGTCGTTTTCCATATTCTATGTTCTAGGGTCTCCTAAGTCAACTGGACTGTTCCTAACTGGTCCAAAGCGACAAGTTGTGAGATATCTCAAATCGTCTCTTCACCGCCAATTGTGGCTAGGTAAGTACAAGTGAAGAAAGGAGGGATCCGCTCACGAATCACCGTGAGACAGGCCTTTTAAAGTTACCATTCTCACTTGCCTAGCCTAGACACTAAAAAGTCATGTTTAGATAAACGACTGAATGCCCACAACCTATCCTATTTTCATAAGAAGTGGTATTTATTTGTATAGATGTATCAATCCTAAATCTTTTAGAAATGGTTTTATTAAGTAAATGGTATTTAAATGAAAATGTTTGTTTTCCCGTATTCTGAGTTCTCGAAGGTATCGTGTTATGTTGCATATGAGTGTGTGATGAGGTAGGTCGTTACCTCGTGATCTACTTAAAGGTATAGCAAGTTTAATGTGGTTAAATGTAGAATTGAAACAATGTGGTATTTAAGTGAAAAATACGATAAATTGAAATAGCCATCATTTTATGAAATGAAACTTGATCAATTTGGTTGATTAGTGTTTAATAGTCAACATGAGAGAGTTTAAGCATAATTGTATTAACGAGAAGTGAAGTTTTATAAGAAACCGAATCGGAAATCGGATTTGTTCTGATTCCATCGGATTTTGTAAATCCGTATTTTTAGAGTAGAAAAGAGAGATAGAAAATGAGACTTACGGGTTTTGGAAAACTAGAAGAAAGAGATAGAACGGGAGGAGTCGCCGGTGCGTCGCTTCGTCACCGGGAGCTCCTAGAATGATCGTCGGAATTTCGCCGGAAAATTCGCCGTAGCTTCGCCTCGTGCTCACTTCGATTGCATATTAGGGTTCTAAGAATTTTTCTTGAGACTTGGCTCAGCAATGTGAGTGAGAGGGGTGGTGTTTAGGGTGGTATTTATAGGGTTAGGCTAGGATTAGGGTAGATGAAGAGTTAAATTGAAAAAATGTAAAAATATATAAAAATGTATTAAAAATTGGAGTAAATGGGGCTTTCTGAATTCTCTGGAACCGATCCGGGAATTTAAAGTATGCAGGGGGGTATAGAATGCTAATAGCCCTAACTTTTGTGTTGGGGACTCGGCCGGCCGGCGCCGCCGGCCAGAGTAAGGTATTACCAATGAGCTACAAGCTCCTTCTTGTAATTAAATTGCTAATTAATTACTTAAGTCTTGTGCTTAGGTAATAAATACCCCTTTATGGATTTTGAAAAAAAAATATATATTTGAAAAAATTTGTATAGGAAAATTAGGGTTGTTACAATTGCTTTCTATCATTATACTTTTCTTTTCAGTTGTATGTAAAGAATGAATATTAATAAAAGTCGATGTTTATATTACATCTCTTGTCTTTCTTGTGCATTTATTTATATTACTTATTTACGCTTAACGTATTTATTTCTGAGTAAATACATCACGTGCCTGTCACGTCTTCTTTCCCGTACGCTGGAAAGCGGGGCGTGACAGGTTTTGTTGGCGGCCCATGCAGGTCAGTTCTACATGAAATCTGAAGCAATATATATCACAAGAATTATAAGAATCAGCAACTAAATATTCCTTACATTTCAAATTTCTTGAATCTATCCTAACCTTTCCTTTTCTCTCAAGGTCATGGATTCACCGAACAACACAAGCACAAACGTCAATGGCAACACCCCACCACTTCCTATACCACTACCACCTACTGTAGCAGCTCCTATCAACGAGCATACTATAGTTCTTGAGGCGATAAAGAGCCTCTTGGAAGGTTAGCAGCAACAGACTGCTATTCTTCTGCACCGCCCAGAAGCTGAGGCACCCGGAGTGAAGCAATACCGGGCACTGCACCCAAAACATTTCTCTAGAAAAGAGAGCCCCCTGGAGGCAGAAGAATGGGCTCAGTCAATAGAAGATGATTTGGCAGCAGCTCAAATGCCAGATATTGCTTGGGTGAGAGTTGCGAGGTTGCAACTGACAGATAACGCCAGAGTCTGGTGGAAGGCTGAAGAAAGTCGACTCGTCCAACCGATTGAATGGAGGACATTTCGTGATATGTTCGATGTGAAATATTTCCCTGAAACTTCCCGTTTCGACATTGAACAACAGTTCAACTACTTGCAACAAGGCTTGATGTGAAGAAAATCTGTGGATGAATACGATACTGAGTTTACCATGCTTAGCAGATTCGCAACACACCTTATCCCGATGATTGTTCATGGAAAAGAGTGTTTGTAATTACCGCAATCAATACGGCGTCGCGTGTAGCTAGCTGTGGTGAATATGGGTCGTCCACAAGGATACGTAGAACTTTTAATCTTGTCTTAGAAGAGTTGAATGAAAAGAAGAAGAAAGGAGAATAGATTCTAGATCTATTTTAAATACGGATGAAGAATATATATAAAGAAGGCTTACAGGGTTCATCGGATTTAGTAGTCATGGATGGATATAAAAGATTACTCCTTTTATCTTTTAATAGATTTAAAACTAGATCGATAGTGATGCATGTAGATTAGGGTTTTTGGAGGGAATAGATTTTCCACTCTTAACTCTTATCTTTACATGGATCTCCATTCATATCCAGCCTTTACCAAAACAATTGTTAGTCTAATCTCAAATCGCGGTCGTGACTATCAATAAATTGACAGCGCGCCCGATTAGGATGTTAAAAATTCTTTTGATAAAGTTTATAAACTTTATAAAACATAAAAGGAGCTATAAGATTTTACCATCCATTGATTTACCCTAATTCTAAGAACCTTAACAAGCGGAGAATTACTCGCGCATGTTGGAGATAGAAGAAGAAAGGATAGAGAAGAAAATCATAATATAGAATTTAAATGCAGAAAGTAAATAATTAAGCTAATGATCTACCTTTATTAATTAACTTCACGAGTACAAATCCTATGAGTTTAGATTACAAGAAAAAGTTGCTCTCGATCTCTGCCTCGTAGGAAGTAGATGCTCCGTCGAATTTTACATCGCCCTATTACGTTGAATCGTAGATTTGTCGTGGATCTTCTGTTCTTTGACGATAATTTGTTTCGTGTAAAAGGTGATGGTTTCTAATTTTAGCTCTCGGTTCTTTATATAGCCATGGAAGCAGAAACCCTAGTATCCTAATATGGTGATTTGCTGTTAAGATCCTATCACCAAAATTTCTTATCCAACGACCATAATTCTGCCGCCCAACCGCCGCATATATGACATTTTAGCCGTGGATCCACTGTGATATGGTGGGATTAGGGTTTCTGATTTCTTCTATGCTCTCATGTTGATACGTGGAGATCTTCTAAATATCTGAATTTTGGAAATATTTGCCGAGTCTCTGCCAGTATTGATTCTACGATTTTATTAAATTTCTTCGGCAGATTTTTGATCCTGATATCTTGAAAATCTCGATTTCTTGACCTGAGCTAAAGTCTGCACAATATCTCCAAGAATAATATTAGTAATATTTGTTAAATTAGAGATATTATTCTAATCATTTGTATGATATTATATTTTTAAGAATCTTGATTAGAATATTTGATATGATATGCATATTTAAATTATAAAAATATCTTATAAATATTATATGCATATATTTTCCTTCATAATATTAATTATAATATATAAATATATGGTAAATGGTATTTTGCAGATAAACCCCAAATATGTTTTATATTTAAAATAAACATATTTAAATATTTAAGAAAAATAAGGAAAATGTTATATAAAAAGTGCGATATTTTCGACTGAACAAATACCCCCAAACTTAATTTTGATCGTCCCGAGCAAACTTGTTATTCAAGAGAGGGAGAAAGAAAAAAGAAAACCTAAGTAACACACTTTCGTAGGCAACACAATTGCACTGAGCACGTGCAACAAACCGTTAAATTTCTAGGTGTTCCTAGTAGGAGGAGTGTTGTCTCCTGAGGGTTTTCAGCGGATTACACCCACAAATTCTATAATAAAAGAAAGATGATGAAACTTACATGTAAAGATAAGAACTATAAAAGAAAGAACTTGAAAATAAGAGTTTCCAACTACACTACCTTTTCAGTTGCCATGAGCCCTATCTTAATGGTCGTGAAAAGATGTCAAAAATCATATCATCCCTCAATAAAATATCGTCTTTAGTCTTCTTCCCTATCTTTCTTTCAAACATCGATCATATATCCCTACGTGTGTGTAAAAGACATCCCTACACTTAGAGAATTCAATTCAAGCTATCATACTCTTGTCCATCTTCCTTAGTAATATTTTTAGTCGATGAATATTTTAGATGCTCTCGTCCATACATTCTTCATTTGACCGTCAATACTTCTTGAGATACCAACCAACCGATTACCAAATGTGCTCCCTCATTAGCAATATTCTCGTCTTGCAACATCTAAGACTTAGTAGTGGCTCCTAAACCAGTTGGTCTAAGGCACTAGGTGATAAAGCACCCTTACTATTTTTTTATGCTGCCTTGGTAATTACAAAACCAGTGTTCATTTTTTTTCTTCACCACTTATATATATATATATATATATATATATATATATATATATATATTTCATACTAAGGCTTTTAGACAAGAGCATTTTAAGGTATCCTTTACTATCCCAAGTTTTAAGACGTGTGTAAGTGCGTATAGTAGAGTATCAACGTTCAAAAGTTTGGCTTCAAGAATAGGGATTCTTTTTCAAACTTATTTTTAGCCTCAGATTAGCAATTTCCTTCATCTTACTAACCCTTGGGATAACAGCTCATAACTACTTATTACTAGTTTCGTTTAAAAAAATATCTAACTTTCTTGCTTTTCTCAAACTCTTCCTATCTTTCAAATATAATTTTTCACTTTCTAACTTCCATTATCAAAGATAAATTTTTTTTTTGTGCTTATGCAAAGTATAATATATAGTATAATGATGCGTAAATAAGCACAAACCTGCCCCAAAGCTGTTTGCAGCAGTGTCCTCACTGATGTCATCATCTAAATCTCAAAACCTGTAGACTTTGGAGGAAAAGTTATTAACGTGGACTATAATTAATGAAAGTGAAATCCTCCCCCAAACTTATTTTTGACTCACAATTTTGTAAAAATATTCTTTTCGTTCAAGAGCCAAAATATATTTTTCTCCCCTCCAAACTTAAGTAAAACAATATTAAGCATTTTAAAATTATAAAGAGGGGGGAGGGGGTTTAAGTTATTGGTCAATATAAAGTTTTACAAAGACCAAAAGTCAATACCAACCATTCAAATATTTTATCAATGTAACGCCAAGGTTGGTAGAAGAACATGTCACTTATAGACGTGAAGAAGTGGGGAGGAGATAAGAGGTGTAATAGAACGGGTTTACGTCTCAGTTTATAGAGACGAAACAGTGATGATGGATTACTCGCATTCTCGTTATTGTTAAGAAAAAGGGGTGGCGGTTCAACTTTTTTGAGTGGGGGTTGATTCATCACAACGCCCATGTCTTCTACGAATGCTTGTTCTTCAGCGAAGATTTCTTCAAAGCTTTCATCAATATCCCGTATAATAATCTCATTGGGATGATACTCGGACTCCATACAAGGTTCATATTTAGCGTTAGATGTTGAACCGGACAGCTCGATAGAAGGGTCCGTATAAATAGTAGGGTCAAACAACAACGTGCTAGCGGAGTCAAGATCAGTATCGTGAAGCTGTTCAAATTCACGACTGTTGGAATCCATCATTTCGACAGAACATACTTGAGCATAGGGTTCGGAGGGTTCACTTCCCAACTTGTAAATATTAAGCTCAATTGATATCTTCCTGAAAGATAGGTTCATCAAGCCGTTACGACAATTGATTACAGCGTTGGAAGTCGCTAAAAAATGTCGACCTAAAATCACCGGAATTTGGTTTCGTGGGTTTGCAACAGGCTGTATATCAATAACTATGAAGTCCACAGGGAATATGAATTCCTCGACTTTGATTAACACATCCTCTAACTCACTCATAGGTTGGGTGATAGATCAATCGGCCATCTGAAGAGTGCAGTGCGCCGGTTTCAGCTCTCCGATCCCAAATTGCTCACAGACAGAATATGGAAGCAAGTTAACACTAGCACCTAAATCGAGTAGAGCATGATTGATATTTTTACCCCTAATAAAAATAGATATTGTAGGACTCCCTGGGTCCTTTCGTTTCTTGGGTAGTTGTTGTGTAAAAGCAGTGCTTACATTACTCGTTAGGAAAACTTTTTTAGGTACTTGAATTTTCCTTTTCCTAGTGCACTTGTCCTTTAGAATTTTCGCATAGGATGAAACTTGTTGGATAGTATCTAGGAGAAAAATGTTTATGTTAACTTGCTTAAAAATTTCCACAATCTTTTCCGTTTGTGGACTCGATCTGTTGCTCCTTAATCTGTTTGGATAAGGTGCTTTATCAATAAGGGTTGGGTACAACATTGGAGAAGATTGTAGGGATGGAATGGATCCCAGAATTAGACTCGGGATCATTTTAGGTTGACTCGAGGAAGTGGGCAGAGGGTTCGAGTCTAGGGAAAAACGGAGAATAGGCTCGGAAGAAGATGGTGGACTAGACGAAGGAGGAGTAGAAGTAGAAGCCGGGGTATTATCAATATTATCGACATCAAACTGTTCACCCACTTGATTGTTGAGCACTCTTCCTGATCTCAAAGTGGTTATGACACTCACATTATGAATTTGTGAGTGGCCAGGATTCGGTAGAGATTGAGATGAAGTTTTCCTTTCTCTCTCGCACTCATCGTGGTATTTAACCGTGCAAGTTGTGCTTCTATCGATTTTATGCTTTCATCGTAGGAAGCGGTGTTCTGCATTAATGTTTGGATAGAAGACGTTAAAGTATCCGTCGTTCACATGAAATGTTTAATGAACGTGTCAAGTGTAGAGGGTTTATCGGTACCGGCAAAAGAATTATTATAAGGATCAAAGTTGTTGGCCGGGTTTTGAAAAGGTTGTGGTTGAAAGGGGTGCTGACTCAGATGTGGTGGTTCTGTTGCTATGGATGAGGTCTTTGGTAGTTACTCAGGAACTGGTTTTGAGTTTGAGTTTGGTTTTGGTTCCAAGAAAAATTATGATGATTCCTCTATCCCTAATTGTATGTGGAACAATAAGAATCGTTTCTAGGTCGTTGCTGAAAAGCAGCATTAGTTTGTTTTTGACCTTGAAATGGAGGATTCAAAGGACATTCGTCCGTCAAGTGTGATGGGTCAGAACAGCAACCACACACGGTTTTGGGGAGCGTAAATTGGTTTAGGAAGGCTGAAAAAAACTTTGTTTTCTATAGCATTGAGTTTCCTTTGTATCGCGGCCATTTCGTCTTTCACTGCGATGGAAATATCAAGCTGATGGATACCTTCCCTAGATGATGTTGGTCTAACGCTTTCCCAATATAAAGTATGTTCGGCGAGATCTTCGAGAAATTGCCAAGCTTCACCATCGTCTTTAGACAGGAAATGACATTGACACATAGTTTCAAACATCTGTTTTGTCGCTACCCTCATATATAATGCGACAATGGTCCCATTTATTGATTCCGTGATGAGAGCATTGTAAAAGAAGATCCTTAAACCGTTCAAAGCATTTCCAAAATTGTTCATTGGGAAGTTGGGTAAACTGGTTAATCTCGTTTCGAACGCGGACGGTCTTATGATTGGGATAAAATTTCTTAAGAAATGCTACAACGAATTCATCCCATTTGGTAATAGAGTATGTGATTGAAGCAAAAACGCGATACGTTTTATGATACGCGTTCTACACTGTTCTCTACTTACCGCAATCAAGACGGTGTCACTTTGCAGCTAGCTGGTTGAGCACGGGTCGATCCACAGGGAGATGGTAGTATGTCCGTTCGTGTTTTAGACGAATCAATGAAAGAATGTATATATGTGTTCAATTATATTCTAAGTGTTTGTATGTATATTCAAGTAAGCTTGTTAGGGTTAAGATTGGTTAGTAGAGTTAGGATTAGTCTTGTACTTGTTTTTTACCATTCTTAAAATGATGTTGGGATAATCGAAAGTAGCGGGGATTAGGAGGACATAGGAATGGGATTTGCGAGTTTAAACAGGCTTTCCAACGTTAAATCCATTCCTAGTGCCCCTTGTCCGTCCGCTAAATGCGCTTATTTCCAATCCTAGGCCAAACACCCGCAGCCATGTATCCAATTAAGTCACAACCACATGTCACATTGTAGTGCGCTTAAAGGACTTTTCGACTTAGGTCGCGGCTATATGTCATATATAGCGCGCCTAAGTGAGGGGGATGCGTTTGTTTAGTCTAGGTTCGTTTTAGGATGTTTGGCAAAGAGAAGCACAAGGGATTTTTTCGTCCCTCATACCAACCTTCCTTAGCCCTTAACAAGTATGGAAATTATTCACACATGAAAATGAAAAGAAAACAAAGCAAGAAAGATGCAAATAAAGAAAGAAAAAATACGGTTTTACAAGCTAACTACTTGGGTCCTCACCTAAACAAGGAACTCCGTTGAGTATCATGGCTTGAAAATAATACGGATAAAAAGGGAAGGAAAATAAAACAAGTAAAGAAATATCAACAACTACTTAACAACAAGAAATAAAATTACACTTAGGAATTAAAATTACAATACAAGAATTAAAAGATACAAGTTAAATAAAAACTCTCATTTTCATTGATTTTCCACTCAAGAGCTCTTACTACACTTTAATGGAGAATAGATGGAGAAGAAAAAGAAGATACAAACTAAACTACACTAATTCTAACAAAGAAAATAAGCATCCTTTACTTGGCACAAAACTGGGCTATTTATAGGCAAAGAGCTGAAAACCTAGGGATAAAATCTGAGCCCAAATACAATTACCAATCTACCCCTAAAAATCTCGATTCGCCACTGAGTTGACTCGGCCGCGGAACCGCTGCATAAGTGACCAATTGGCCACGGTTCCGCGGCCATGTGGGGGAATTGAGATGTTGTTTTTCTTATAGTTTCTTGTGTTGCTTTCTTTTGTTGTTCTACATGTCCCAAACTGTGAAATGATTTCAAAGTTTCTTCAGATTTGCAACAGTCCAAGATGGCATCACTTTTAATTCATTTGACCTTTATCTCCTTCGAATTCCGCGCACCCATTGAATCTTGTGCTTCCCCTCTGGTGCTCTGTGCCTGTCCGAGACACGAATGACCACTATTTTTCGTCTTGTCTCATGAACTGGTAAGCGGCACTGGACGGATACGGATGACCGGAACCCGGCTTCTATCTGTTTGTGGCGGATGTTCTGGATTTCGGTGTAACTGTGGAGATTTTGTATGATTTGCGTCATTTTGGACTAGGAACCTGTAACCTGTAAATATGTAGCAAACACAGATCAAAAGCACCTGTCTATAAACAAACAAGCAGAAGAATGGGCGGTATTAAATGCAATATTCTGGTATGAACAAATATCCTCAAACTTAACTTTTGCTCATCCCGAACAAAACCAATTATTCATAAAAAGTCCAAACCTCACTTTCGCAGGGAATACGGTTGCACTGAGCTCGTGCAACAAGCCGTTAAACCTCTAGGTGTCCCTAAAAGGAAGAATGCTGTCTTCTGAGGGTTTTCAGCGGATACTACCCACAAAATCCCGTCAAGCTAGTTTCATAAGTTAACGTCGATTCTACTCCTACAGTTTAGTATCTAAGTTAGAAATTCTATCATTCTAAGTTAGAAATATTCAACTCTTATGTTTCATACCTCCTATTTATTCAACCCCAGATCCTATACGTTTTTATAGTTTAGAAAGATCTCGGCATCTTTTGAGTTTTCTTTCTAAAGTGCAGTCTCCAATCCGGAATTTTTATCAACTATACGAAAAGCATAAGTCTTATTCTTTATTCCTATCTTTCCTCCAAACATCGATCGTATCCCCCCACGTGTGTGTAAATTTTCACCCCTACACTCAAGAATTCAATTCAAGCTATAGTATCCTTGCTTTAATACCTAATACTACTTCTTTTTGTTAATGATGGACGGATTTGCTCACGCATCTTTCATGCGATTATTAATACTTCTTGAGGCACTGACAGCTGATTACTGAATGTATGAGCTTAAAGCGTAAATAGCAATTTTCAGGTCTTGACTTTATTTATTTATTTTATTTTTTTCTTTATTTTTCTTTTTCAAGACCGGAAATATTTTTTAATGATGCTCTTTTAGTAGTTAGCTTTAAATATCGTTTTTTCTTTCATATTAGGTTTTCAGGTAAGAGTATTTCTAGGTATCCTCTACTATCCCAAGTTTCAAGGTGTGTGTAAGTGCAGTTTGTAGGGTATATAGTTTCTAAATTTGGAATCAAGAATAGAAACTATTTTTCAGACTTATCTTTCAGTAATGCTTTCATTACTTTCCCTTCATTTCGACTTAACTCAAGAACTGAACTCAAGATTACCTATTTCTAAAAGAAAACTGCAAGGATGTATATTTACCAAGTTTAAACAGAAGGAGCGTTATTTTTAGGGTTTTCAATTCCTAAGCCTAGGATTTAGTTACTTCTAACGTATCGACTAAGCTTTCAGAGTAAAAATCTAAGTTACCCTATTAGCTAACTTGACGATAAAGTTTTTATATTTTTTGGAATTTTTTTTCAATTTTTATGGTTTTTTAAAATAAGTATGCAAATGCAAAATATACAAATAAATGCGAAGGAAAGAAAGCTTACCGAGTATACCCCCAAACTTAAACTTGACAGTGCCCTCACTGTCATGCTATACCAAGAGGGTCAAAATTATCGGCGCCCCCCAATTTTTTTTTTACAGAAAAGAAAAAATATATATATACACAAAAAGGTTCCCCCAAACTTTAAGTAAAACAGTGTTTCCACTGTTAAGCGGTGAAGTTCAGGATTAGGGGGGAGAACAGTATCAATCTATATAAAGCCTTACACATGCCAAAAGTTAACACCAACCATTCAAAATTTTTATCATGATAATGCAACAGTTGGTGAAAGAATACGGAGATGAAAGAAATGGAGAATACGCGAGACCGTATGGGGATAGGGGTGGTATACGATCCCGGTACATGAGGAGAAGAATGGCGGAAGGGAGAAAGAAGCGGAATACGAATTTGAGGGTGAAAATGGAGTGAATAAATTATTACAATTTGTGATGATCGATGTGTAAAAAGCGATTGTACTAATCTCTTAACCCGTCGAGAAATGGGGTCAAATCCCTCAAGATTCGTAAGAAAACATGGGTAGGCCGAACTTGGCGAGCCAGATATAAGAAATGAATGTGATACGGTGGCTTGCGAAGTTGGAACGATGGAAAGGGTGTAGGGGAGTGATTGAGGAATGGGATCGGTTAAACGTTTAGGAGGGTGAACATGGTCAATGAAAGGGACGTGATGAATTGGAAAATCTGACTCATCAAATAAAACTGCTTCACCCTCAATATTATCCTCAAAATTCAGCACATCCATGCATTTATCATCAATAATATCAAGACACATATGGAGTTCAGGAAAAACAGCTAATGACTCGAGATGATGTCCACAAGGAAGTGAAAGGTCATGATGAATTGGTGAGAAAAACTCATCCAAAACTGTGGATTTATCATCCAAAATATTCTCAGCGTCAATATCCTCAATCAAGTGAAAATCAAAGTTCTCAGATACTTCTTCAAAAACATGGATTTCTATCATTCCTGGTTCTAAAGAGGAGGAGAGATCAATAGGATTGGGTATGGTTTCACTTGACAGGGTCCCTTCACAGTTAGGTAAATCAAACACTACAAAGTCGCACAACTCTTCAAACGGTCTATCGTTAATTGGTGATTCCTATGGGACACTCGATAGATATTCAAAAGTGGAGTTGTGGAATTCAATTTGCAACGGGTAGGTTTGATTTGGAAGGGCGTATTGCTCACTTTCACTGCTCAAATTCTCAAACTGTCCTATCGCCTCATCATACATTGAAAAATTAGGAGCTAGTTGGAAACTAGCTACCGGTTCGTTAAGTTGTATGAGGGCGACCATGGACGCATTCATTTCCTCCATTTTGCATGACGCTACCCGAAAATCTTCTAATGCCTGTTCCAGACTAGACATGGGTTGTGAAGGGGTTTCAATAAAAGATTCAAAGTTATCTGGATATATGAAACTCTCAAATGGCTGTGTAGAAGCAATGTCTAAGGAAGGTGCAAAAATTGGGTAGGAATTATAGGAATCGAATGGTTGGACAGGATGATGATCAACGTTATGATAAGAAGGTGGTTGAAACTGTTGATCAAAAGAATTCGAAGTGGTGAAAGGAGTGAAAGATTGGCTACGAGATTGTTCAATATGTTCAGCAATGGACATGGGTGTCGGAGTCGTAACATGACTCTCAGATGGGGTATCAACATGAGAAGGGGTGAAAGTTTGAAATGGTTGATACAAAGTGGAGTTCGATGTCCAATTGCTAGCCTTTCTATCCGATCTCTCAAAGAAATTGCGGGCATGGATGGATTGTTCTAAGTTCGGCCAAAGTAAGAACCGTATGAAGAAATGTCTGGTTGTGGATACCAAAGTTCGGCAAGAGTTGGTCGTTTTGGGATACCCATGTTATGAAAAGGTAGGGAGGGTGGAAAGTGGTAGAGAGAAAAAGGAATTTTTTTTGGTGTTTTTGAAATTGTTTGTATGGTTTTTGAAAAAATACGGAATTATGGGACTAAGTTTTATACAAGCACAATCACAATTACAATATGCACAAACACACCTAGAGCTAGGGTCTTCAAAGTCCGACTAGACTGCTCCTAGACTTCCAAGCGATAAGTTGCAAGATAACCCTCGAATCGCCTCTTCACTGCCAATTGTGGCTAGGTAAGCACAAGTGAGGTAAGGAGGATTCCGCTCATGAATAACCGTGAGACGGGCCTTTTAAAATTACCTCCTCACTTGTCTAGCCTAGGCACCACAAAGTCAAGTTTAGATAAACGACCGATTCCCCGCAACCATCACTTGTCGTAAATGACCGCGATAAGTCCTTATAGGCGGTCTAGATATTTTTTTATTAACTCAAGGTGATGCGTAAGCATTTTGTGATTTGTGGGGTCTTAGGAAGGGTGGCGAAATCCCCACCAAATCTTAATTGGTGTTCAAGCCCCTTAATGTCTGTATTATTATATGCAAAGCGTATAAACAAACAAAATCTAAAACAACAAAAAAATTTATTTGGCGGCGGCGCAATCTGTGCAAAGAAACCAGCAGAAAATGCAATTCAATGGAGTTCACAGAGAGATGTAGAGGAAAGAGAAGAAGCAGAAAAAATTGGGGATGAGAGCAAGCAAACTTTGCACTGTAAGCTTCCTTTCTCTCTCCTATGCAAATCTAGATATATCTTCTATAAAAAATCTCCTGCAGGATTCTTCGCGCTTAAAAATCTTCCCCCTTCCAAATAACAAATCTTGTGCAGGATTCTTTGCGCCGCGTTTAAAATACAAAATTGATTGCAAGTGATTTTTTTTTTTGCATATCTTTAATCGGACTTTAAGGGGCTTGAGACCAATCCAGATTGGGTGGGGATTTCATCACCCTTCCCAGGACCCCAGAAATCACAAAAGGCATTTTGCATTGACCATATTTAATTAAAAAATACTAGACTCAGCCCTAAGGACGTCGCGCTCAATAGGACAGAGGACTAGTTATAGGCATCGGCCGTTGATCCTAAACTGACTTTGCGGTGTCTAGGCAAGTGTGTCTAAGGCGAGTGGTTACTTAATTAGGACCACTACTTGTAGTGGAGAGCCTCCCACTCACCTGGCACTTACCTGGCCGCAATTGGCGGTGAAGAGGCGGTTTGAGGTCCTATTTCTAGCCCTTTGGAACAGTTAGGAGCTGTCTAGCTGACCTAGGTGACCCTAGATCTAGGCCTGATTGTGCATTTTTGGTTGATTGAAAGTGTGTTTAAGCCCTTTATCGAAAATCTTTTTGCAAAAAGTTCCAAATAAAAAAAAAGGAAAAAGGAATTTTTTTTATAAAAACTTGCAAATTTTGTCGCTAAGAACTCCTTGCACCCCCTACCTTCGTTCTCTTCTCTTTCTAACATCATGGGTACCCCACCTCATAAATCTCTTGCCGAACTTTGGTATCCTGAACCCAACTTTGCTTCGTACGTGAATTGTTTCGGTCGATTTAAGGACGATTCCTCCATGCCCAAAATTTCTTTGAAAGATCAAATAGAAGCGTCTAGGAGAAACAGTTCGACGTTGCAATCCACTTTGTGTCAACCATGTCAACCTTCACCACCTTCATACGTTGATACCACTTTTTCGAGTCCTGTTGTAACTCCTAAACCGATGTCTATTGCTGAGCATATTGCACAATCTCGTAGCCGATTTTTCACTCCTCTCCACACATCCAGTTATAGGGATCAACAAGTCCATTCACCTTTTTATCCAAATGTTGATCCTACTCCTGTCCAACCATCCAATTCCTACCAGTCCTACCCGACTTTCACACCTTCACTAGACATTGCTTCTCCACAGCCGTTTGGGAGTTTCACGTATCCAAACAATTTCGAATCTTTTACCGAAACCCCTTCACAACCCATGTCTAGTTTGGAACAGTCGTTGGAAGCTTATATTTTAGCAACAAACAAAATGATGAGAAATGTGGATGCGTCCATGGCCGCCCTTATGCAACCTAGTGAACCGGCAGCTAGTTTCCAACTAGCTCCAAATTTTCCAATGTATGAGGAGGCGGTTGGACAGAGTGAGAATTTGAGAAGAGAGAGTGAGTTCTACACCTTTCCAAATCAAACCTACCCATACCCATTTGAAGCCCACAACTCCGGTTTTCCATCGATTATCCCAAATGATTCACAAGTTGAAAATAAAACATCTAATGAGTTGTATGACTTTGTAGTGCTTGATTTGCCAGATTGTGAAGAATCCCTTTCGAGTGAAACCACACCTAATCCTTTTGACCTTTACACCTCCAATCTAGAACCTAAATTGATAAATATCCATGCTTTTGATGAGGTGTCAGAAAAAATTGATTTTCACTTGATTGAGGATATAGACGCCGGGAATATTTTGGATGATGAACCCGTAGATTTGATTGAACTTTTATGTCCAATTCATCATCCCGAGTCATTAAATGTTTCTCCCGAACTTCATATGCTTCTTGATTTTGATGATAATGGCATGGATGAGCTAAATATTGAGGAGAATTATGAGGATAGTATTGAGGAGAGTATTGATGATAATATTGAGGTTGAACCATTTTTGTTTGATGTGTCGGATATTCCAATTCATCCTCCTGAACCTTTAACTGTTATATCACCCTCCCTCCTTTCCATCATTCCGACCACGCAAAAGATCACGCTTGAAGACTGTGAACTTGAAAAATTTCCCTTTGAATCTGACACAGTTCTCACAGCCGATAATACTTACGAGTGTTTCACTTTTTCAGAAGATGTTGAAAACTCATCGCCCGAGTTTGAGTCCTTTGAATTTTCAGATGAGTTAGTTGAACCATCAGACTCGGTTGCTTACAGTCGTTTCGAACCATGGATGTAATCTTTCAAGTTCGAGACAGTTTACTACGGTGAGAATGAGACTATCCCTAATTCACTCCCTTTCGGCCTTCCTATCGTTCTGACCTTGCAAGAGACCGTTACGCTTTCATCTCCAATACCAAGTTCGACGTACCCATGTTTGCTCACGAATCTTGAGGGATTTAATCTCATTTTTCCGCGGGTTGATAGGTTAGCACAATCGCGTTCTACACATCGGTCATTACAAATTGTGCTAATTTATACGCTCCATCCCCACCCTCAAATTCATATTCCCACTTTCTTTGGTTCTTCTAATCTTCCTTTAATGATACCGAGTGTTGATGAATCACAATCCGATATTTTGAGTTCGATAATTTTCAATTGGACCTTCGATGAAAGTTTCGAAGATATTTTCGCCGACGAACTCGCATTTTTAAACGATACGAATTTTGTGATTAATCAACCTCCACTCGAAGAAGTAGAACCACTACCATTTCTTTTTTCCCTCCGCCATTCTCCTCCACTGAGACTGTATACCGTTTCTATCTCCACACGGTCTCGTGTGCTTCTCATTTCTTTTCTTTCCACTCCATTCTTTCACCAACCCCACCATTATCACGATAAAATTTTTGAATGGTTGGTGCTAACTTTTGGTCTGTGTAAGTCCTTGTATAGTTTGATTTTTCTCCTCCCTAACTCTGAACTTTAACGCTGTTTCACTTAAGTTTGGGGGAAACCTTGTTGTATATATATTTTGTTTTTCTTTTAACAATAAAAAATAAAAAAATTTATAAATAAATAAACAGGGGAGTGCCGATATTTTGACCCTCTTGGTGTAGCATGACAGTGAGGACACTGTCAAGTTTAAGTTTGGGGGTATGCTCGGTAAGCCTTCTTCCTTCGCATTCATATGTACATTTTTTTACATTTGCATACTTATTTTAAAACCCATAAAAAATTAAAAATTTTAAAAATTTTAAAAATTAATGTATTCAATTTTGGCCATATTTGATTTGAGTTTGACAAATAGGTTAACTAGCTAGGAACAACTAGATCTTAGACTTAGTAAATTAAAAACCCTAAAAATAACCTTCCTTAAAATTTAACGGTAGAAAGTATATGCCTTTGTAGTTTATTTAGAAATAGGCAAATTTTGAGTTCACTTCTTGGGCTAAGTCAAAACAAAGGAAAAGTATTGATATTTTTATTAGAGTATAAGTTTGAAAAATAATTCCTAACTTAAGTCTAGATTCTGAAAATGTATACCCTACAAATTGCACAAACACACACCTTGAAACTTGGAATAGTAGAGGAGACCTTGAAATGCTCTTGTCTAAAGTCCTTAGTATGATGAAAAATAAAAAAAATACAAGTGTGAATAAAGAAAAAAAAATGAACACTGGTTTTTGTGATTACTTAAGGCTAAAAAAAAAAAAAATTTAGCGAGGGTGCTTCATCACCTAGTGCCTTAGACCAACTGGTTTGGGAGCCACTGCTAAAGCCTTAGGTGTTACAAGACTAGGAATTACGCTTTAATGTGCAAACACATCTTGTAATCGGTTGTTGGTACCTCAAGAAGTATTAACGGTCGCATGAAGGATGTGTAAGCAAAATTCAATTAAAAATTCACCAATTAATAAGTGCTTTAAACAACGGACAAGAGTATGATTGCTTGATTTGAATTTCCAAGTGTAGGGGTGATATATACACATACGTAGGGATATGTGATTGGAGTTTAGACGAGAGAAAGGAGTGAAGAATAGAACTTGTATTTTTAGTAGAGTTGATAAAAATTCCTAAGTAGAGATGGAATCCTAGAAGGAAAACTTAAGAAATGCCAAAAGCTAAGTAGGTCTGCAGAACATATATAATCTTAAGTTAAATGATGAGGAAGTGTGAAGAATATGGGTGGATAATTTACGAGTCGGCGATAATAGAATTCCTTGTTAGAGAACCTAATTGGAGAATTAAAGTCAATGGGCCGAATTGATAGGATTTTGTGGGCAGTATCCGCTGAAAACCCTCAGGAGACAACACTCCTCCTACTAGGGACACCTAGAGGTTTAACGGCTTGTTGCACAAGCTCAGTGCAATCGCGTTTCCCTGCGAAAGTGAGGTTAGGCTTTTGTTGAGAATAAAACTAGGTTTGCTCGAGGACGAGCAAAAGATAAGTTTGGGGGTATTTGTTCATATCATAATATTGCATTATTATATTCCCCATTCTTATGCATTTTACAAATAAACAGGTGCTTTTGACCCATGTCTGCTACATAGTACAGGTTACAGGTTCTTGGAGCTAAAACAGTGAAAAAGATAAAAGACGATGCAAAAGTGGGACTACGACCAACAAATAGAAGGATCTTGATCAAGCCTACATAAAGATCAGTTCACAAAGTACAAGGCATCGCAAGATCCAAGATTTCGTTTCGAAGTAACGGTAAAAGTCCACTGCACCACTCACTGTGAAGATCTGGAGAAGACATAGAAGCCAATCTGAGAAAAGACCTATAGAAACAGGAAGTACAAGAACAGCAGAGCCAGCACACCAACTTTAATGAGCCAACCCTCCTGTTTGGCCGCGGAACCGCGGCCAAACCATGCCTGCGGGCACGGTTCCGCGGCAGGGTTAAGCAATGAGAAGATAAATTTTTTACCATAATTTAATGCGGCGCTGACTAGTCTTTCTAGGGGTATTTTGGTAAATGCAGACATGCGGCAATTGTAAACCTAGGGTTTTCTATGTCCTATAAATAGAAGCCCAATTCCTTGTATTAGGCTATGCCTCCTTTCATTAATAAAATTCAGATTTCCTTTGGAGAGCATCGATACCTCTTTTCATATCATCTATTCAGATCTGACAACCCTGTGTAAATGTTTGGAGACAGCCATCTGTAAAGTAAGTAGTTTTATTTAATTACCCTAGTTTAGATCTTTAATTCCTTGTCCTAGATAGATAGATAGTATGATCTTCAATTCCCTAATGAGCGAGTAGTCTCCTCGCTTGTTAGGGTTAGCTTTGGGGAAGGCTTTTGAGAGATGAGATCTCTCATCCCTTTCTTGCCCATCACATATAATCAATAGGACTCCATGCATACATGCACACACCGCTCCCTACGGTATCCTATCCCACGACGTAGCGGTGATACCGTAGTATAAAGGCCCGGTTGAGCGTGTTTTCCATGGAGGTTAGGGTAAGAATTGATAAAGGAAGGACAAGAACGTAGAGGAAGGAACACCTTCCTGAATGGATCTAATCCCCTTTATTAATAATTACCATAACACCTCATAGATCCTAATTTGGGTATAGAAAGCGGTGAAATTTATTTACATTTCCAAACCTACCTTAGACCTAACCCTAGCAAGATTTAGATCTAGATAATCTTAGTATAAATCAATTTAGGTTTTAGAGATAATCAATCCGACACCCATCGGAATTAGCTCGTTAGAGCGACTAGGAAATTCACAAAATCCCTGTGGACCGACCCGTACTCACCGGCTAGCTACCAAGTGACGCCGTTCTTGATTGCGGTTTAGAAATATTTTTGACATACGAATCAAGCCCATGGACTATGATGTCCTTAATCTTGACTGTGAGGTTTTTAAACTCACGGACTATGATGTTCTTAACCTCGACCGCGATGTCTTTAAACTAACATTGGACCGACCACGTCCTTAAACTGGTAATCGACCGCAATGTCTTTAAACTAACATTGGAACGTAATGTCCTTAAACTAATCGACCACAATGTCCCTAAACTAAGCAACAGAGTCCAAATACTTTCTTGTTGGATCTAAATGATCCCGTTAAAGTGATCTTAGTCTGAAATTAGACTAACGTATCTTTAACATACGTTTAAGTTGATCTTAGTCTCGAATGAGGCTAACGTATCCTTAAACCCAACCCCCAAACCCAAATCTAAGAAGATACGGATTTTGACTAATCTATGCCCTACAGGCGACAACATAAATTAGTCTCCGTATACAATCCACGGGCAACCAAAAACAAAACAAACACCCACGACACGAAGTGACCATCTGAAGAAGGAGAAAGTGGTTACCGCGATGCGGTAGCGTAATTAACTGCAGGGGCTTGCGCCTGCAGGGAAGAGCGTCCCCACAATAAAAAACCCCTCAAATGAGGGGGAATCTGACGAAGTCTGCTACATCGGCCGCATCCGTTTAAACCTTCGATACATGGTGTCATAAATCAACTTGGCATCTTTGGAGAGGTGGACGGATAGCACCAATTAGAATCTGCCCCGAAATTCAGGCAAGACGGACCCGCGCGGCCGCGTCTCCGTATTTCGACGGGGAACAGATTCTGGCATGCCCGATGGGACCTTTTCCTCTTTCCACTCCACACTTCGTGTGTCGTGTTCGCGAACGAATCGCGGTTTGATATGGTTGCTCTTGGGTTCGAGGTACTAAGATTTGGTGTCTTGCTCCGTGCAGAAAGCGAAAGATCAATGGCTTATACCTGCACAAAATGCTCTAGCTACAACTGCAACTCCCGTTCCTCCTCATCTGGAGGTGTAACTTACGGGCCCCAGGCGGCCTCCCTGTTCACGATGCCGGTGGACCAAGTAACTCAGGCCACCACTGGGCTGTTCTTTGGGACTATGATCCCACCCATGAGCTTCAATGCCCCGATGCTGCCGCAAGAAGCCCCAAAGAAGTTGTTCTTTGATCGACTTACTACTGCCGCGGCCCCTCTCAACAGGTCGCCCAAGTCTAATGCCTCAGTTTTCAACAGATTAGGCCCGAACGCCAACAAGCCCGCAATACTTGAAGCAGCCATCCCAAAGCGGATAGCCATCCCGGCTCAAGCGGATGAAATCATTGGAAAGGCTTCTCCTGACAAGAAGTCAGTCTTCACAAGGCTGGCCACTCCGGCTCCTCCTCCAGGCGAAGTCCTCAAAACTGCTTCCCCTGCCTGGAGGTCTGTCTTTGACAGATTGGACATTGCTGCTCAAGGGGCATCGGTCTTTAGGAGGCTGATGCCGACGATAACCCCATGCTAAGACAGGGGGCATGACGAAGCCATCCCCATAGTTGAACCAACTCCATCCATACGACATGCTCGACGTCGCCACTGGCGCCGAGTAAGGAAGGCCGAGGGCAACTCCCCTTTTGGACTAATTCCGCCAGCTCCTATGGTGGAAATCAATGCCGCTGTTCCAACTGGGAACATCTTTGAACCACTTAGGAGGGTTCGCAAGAATACGGTAATTGACCAGGAGATTACTACAGAAAAGAAGACGCACTGTCTGCCTTGCTGACTGCCGTGCTGAAGAGATCTCCTCCACCTATGGAGATTACTACAGAAAAGAAGACAGAGCAGCCCCCTCAGCGGCTGTCTTCCAAAATTTATAAAGTCTAGCGATAGGTCCAGGAATTGGTAATTGACCAGGACTACTCTCAGATGTTTAAAGCTCGACAAGGTGAAAATCATCCTGTCAAGCCACCAAAGGAGACAGCCGTCTGGGTGCCCGCTGCAACGGCTCCCTCAACGTCAACCGTTTACAAGAGAAGGAGGCCAGAGAAAGCCCCCGTGAATGCGGCAAGCCGCAAGAACGTCGAATCTAAATGCCCTAAGTCTGAGGGCATGGTAATTCATACCGTTTATATGGCTTCCGGAAAAGAGGAAAGCCGTGCTTCTACGGGTCATCGACCGCTTACCCGATCGATAATGAAGGCCCAGGAACAGCAGCAGCAGAAACTTCAGGAGATGCTGACTGCAATGGCCGCACTCATTAGGCCGAAAGAAAATCCAGAGACCTCAGAGCAGCGTCGGGAACAAGAAACTGATACTGAGTTCCTCCGAAGAATGCTCGAGAGGAAAGAAAAAGAGGCTATGGAGCAGGCGGCCAATGTAAAACGAATGGCTCTTTTGTTTTAAGACATGGCTGGGATGATGTTACAGCCGGAACCTCCAGCTGAAGACCCCCTGATCATCATTGAAGACGACAGAGGGGAAACGTCGAACCCTCTTCCGGCTCTTTCAGCAGCCAAAGAAGAGACAATCTCTAAGGCCGCCTTGGACGACTACATCGCTCAGCAAATACAAGCTCACCAGGTGAATGAAGCGGCTGGGCAGATCATTAAGACTGGACGACCTTATCCAGGCTGGTATGACCAAATAATGTACCCGCCGAGATATACGATCCCTAAATTTCATGTATATAAAGGGAAGGGGAATCCACATCAGCATATCGTTCAATTCAGAGCCTTATGCGGCAATACCGGGGGTGATGATAAACTTCTGCTCCGCCAGTTTGTTGGTAGCTTGTCGGAGACGGCATTCAAGTGGTATTCTGAATTTCCAAACGACTCCATCAAGACTTTTGCAGAGATGGAGCTACTATTCAACCAGCGTTTCGCGAGTGCTAGTGAACGCACCCCAATAACGGCATTGATCAATGCCAGGGTGAAGCCGGGTGAAACGTGGGTGCAATATGCAATACGATGGCGAAATTTATGGTCGAAATATGAACAGCGCATCGAAGAAGCGCCGACAGTGGGCATGTTCGTGGGCACTCTTGACCCTCAAGCGACTATTTCTCAATTCATGATGTTCTTCAAGCCGACCACGTTCCAGGCCTTGATCAACAAACTGGCCCAAATGGACCAGATGGGTCATAGACCGTCTCCTCCAAAGACGGAGCTGCGGAACGAAAAGGATAAAGGGAAGGCGACGTTCGTTGGGAATACTCAACAGCAGTCCAGTGGCCCAAAACTAGCTGATCGCCTAGACGAGAGGCAGTAATTCTATAATGAGAAGATGAAGCGCCCTTATTCGTTTCCCCGGGACAAAACGAAGAGATTGTTCGAGCTAAGCGGTGCGCAACAGACTCATCAATCTGCCGAATCCAAAACGATCGTTGCAACCCGACGAGGCTAATAGTCCCAATTATTGCCCTTACCATCAAACTGTAAGCCATCCAATTGAAGATTGCTTCGTCTTTAAAGGCTGGATTGAAGATCAATACCAACAGGGCAAATTTTCCCTGTCCGAGAATTGGAAGGTGAACCCACCGCACCCACATGCTCCTAAGAAGACGGACACACCGGGGGCATCGTGCTCTTTTGTTGAAGAAGCTCCATGGGAGGTCGTTCTTTCAGCCAAGACTAAAAGAATCCTGAAGGATCTCCACACATGCCCGGCAATCAGGTGGAAGAATCCACTGGAACCTGAGATTATCGAGGGAATGTTGAAGCCGCGCCCGACTCCAAAAATTGGTGGTAATAGCCAAAGTGCTCACACCCAGCCGCCAAAGTCTTCGAAGAAGAAGAAGAAGACCAAGAAGCCCGTGAAGCCTGGTGACAAGCACACGGACCTGCAAAAGCTGATTGACGCGCTGGAAGAGTATAACCAGAAGGCGCGGACTCCAGTCACACTCCAAGATTTCTCAGCCACATCCTTGAGGATGGAGATGATGACAATGGGGAAGACTCGTCGGATGAATCTGAAGATTATGTGGTAAGTTGCCATGTGATCTCTCACTCGTCGATAGACGATGAAGAAGCTCCCTACACAGAGAAACTGGGGGCAGATCCTAAGCCGGAACTTCTATGGCCGTCAGATGAAATGATTGATGCATTCCTGGACGAAGCTCTTCTTAAAAGCAAAGCTGCTCGAGAGCGTGAGATGGCCATATTTGAAAAAGCCAAACGTCAGCGACTGGAAGAAAGGGTTGAAACACCCCCGCCAGATCGAAGTACGTCCACCGCAAATAAATGCAGGTTCAAAACAAGGAAGAGGTTCGCCAAAGACATATCGATGGGAATGAAGCTGCCACCTTCCGAAGGAAACACTCCTGGTAAACCGGATATACATCCTAGCTACTGCTTATATCATCAAAAGATTGCGCACCCCATCGAAGAGTGCAACACTTTTAAAAGATGGTGGCAGGGATATGTTGCCCACCGATAACATTTCAAGCGGATGAAACGCAAAACTTGTCGGGAGCAAAGAAATACGACCGAGGAGCGTAAAAGAACTGCCGGCAACTGTCACATGGTCAATGCTGAGGGATCGCAAGTTCTCACCTTCGGGAGCGACTCTGACGAAGAAATGACTCTTGACCATCTCTTCAAAGAATCCACTTCGGAAAAAGAGGAAGAACCGAAGAACTGCGAGAACATTCAGCTGCGTAATCACACGCTGCCCGAAAAGAATCTTGGGCCCTCGAACAGTAGGTCAAATAGAAAGGATAAGGGGAAAGAAAAAGCCCCTGAGGATATCGCCCTTGATGATCGAGTCGTCGAAGATCTGGCAGCCAAGGACCCGCCTAAGAAAATTAAGGTGGATTACAACGTTCTTGCACACCTGAGGAAGATACCCTCGCAGCTCAGTATTCTCGACGCCCTTCTACTATCCAAAGAAGCGAGAGATTCGCTGATCAAGGCGTTACAAGAGCCTGAACAATTCCAAGATTTCCTCGCCGAAGAAAAGATGGAGGACGAGTTGGAAGAAGTGCATACAGCCGATATCACCTTCGGCGATGAAGATCTTCTTCTCGGGACGTGTGAGCATAACTGTCCCCTGTATGTCTCCGGATACTGTCATGATATCAAGATAGGCAAAATCCTGGTCGACAATGGGTCCTCCGTCAAACTCCTCAATGTAAGAGTGTTGAAGGAAATCTACATGAGCGTTCAGCACTTCGCTCGTGATAAAATCACCATCTCCGGGTTTGACTCCCAGTCATCACGGACGCTTGGGTCTGTGATACTGACATTGCGCTTTGGGCTACTTGTCACGGACATCAAATTTCACGTCATTGACGCTAAGACATGTCATAATGCTTTGCTCGACAGGCCCTGGTTACACGAGTACAACATCATCCCTTCTACACAACACCAGTGTATGAAGTATTTCAAGGATGGTCTCGAGTATACCGTAATAGGGGAGCTTAACCCGTTCTCCGTAAACTAAATCCGCAAATATGAGGATGCAAAATACTTCCTACCAGATTTCGAAGACACAGAAAGATGTCGCAAATCGGAGGACAAGAACAAAGCTATCACCACTATTCCGGTCTTCGGGAGTGATACCGAGGAAGAAGAAGAAATAGTTTATTCAGGTCCGCCTCAGTGCAACAAGCCGGGACCGTCCACTCCTATGTTGATCTTCGGCAGCGACTCGGATGATAAGGTCAATACTATATTCTCTGCTCGGCCATCAATATAAGCCTTCGCTGATGAAGATCAAAGTTTGCAAGTTGCCATGGTTCCGCCAAAGCATCATAAGGAGCTAGACGCGCTTGATACCTACAGTGTGGAAGAACTGCAGACATTCTACGTCCCTCCCAGGCGAAAAGGGTGATCTTATTCTACCGATTCGGGAAAACCAAAGTGGAGAAAGAAATTTGGCATGGTGCGGATTCTACACTTGACAGGCTCTAGCCCATCCGTTTGCCCAGATATTACACGGACGGACTAAAGAGACTCTTGAGACGCCAAGGTGTACCCCTTAAGCAAACTGCTCGACAAGTACGGTTCTATAACAGGATCTGGAATATCCCCGGAACTCAACGAAAGTTGCCCAACGGGAGAATGGAAACGATCGGTCTTGGATATGTTCGATCCAAGAAATGGGAGCTATTCCGCGATTGCTACGTCATTCATGACTTTGATGAAGAAGGAGATGCTCTGTGGGAAGATGCTAACCCTAAACCAGAACGAGCTCCCGCCGTGAAAATGCCAAGTCCGTCGTTTGAAGAACAGATGGACAAGCTTATAAGAGAAGCGGTTCAAAAGGTTCGGGACGATTATAATCGCGAAATGGCCATCTATGAGAAAGCCAGAACGCAGCGCCTCCTTCAGCAGGTTACGAAAAATGAAAATGCTCTTCCTTGTCAACCCGTCATACAAAAGGCCCGACGCAGAGGCAAAAATAAATCAAAGAGAGGGAAAGGCGTTCGACAGCGATAAAGCGGGACCAAGAAGTTGCGCGATCGGGAATCGAGCAATCCGGATTCGTCTCTTATAAAGAAGATGAGTCGAGCATACTCTTTTCCCCAGGACAAAACACAGAGGATACTTGATCTGGCCATAAAACATCAAATTATTATCCTCCCGGAGTCCAAGCACCCCGAGCAAGCACGCGAAGTCTCTCACCCGGACTATTGCTCCTATCACCGGGCAATAGGACATCCTCTCGAAGACCGCTTCACATTCAAAGATTGGGTAGAAGACCAGTATCAGCAAGGCAGGTTCGCTCTATCCAGCAGCTGGAGGGTAACTTCGCCGCAGAAGCATGAACTAAAAGCCGTGCATGTAGAGAGAATAGAACCAGATCAACATCGGTCTTGGAAGCGATCTCGTACTTGTCATATGATAACGCTGTCAGAAGAAGAGCCTGAGAACACGGATGACCTCCCCTGGTGCTTCGAAAACGATGATGACAAAGTAATCTCAGAGTTTCCACCGGCGCCAAAAGAGCTGGAAGATGGAATACATACTACTGCAGATGAGCTCAAGAAAATTGATTTGGGGACGGCAAGTGACCCACGGTCGACGTTCGTCAATGAGCTGTTATTTGAAGAAAAGGTGGCTACGCTAAAGGACGTGCTCATGCAGCATAAAGACTGCTTTGTATGGAACTACTCCGAGATGCCGGGGCTAGATCCAGAAATAGCTGTGCACAGATTGGCGATATCTCCGGACGTCAAGCTGATCAAACAAGCACCGAGAAGAATGCAGCTCGAGATTGAGATGAGCATCAATGCCGAAGTCAAGAAGCTAATCGACTCCGGTTTTATCCAAGAGGTTCAATATCCTGATTGGATCGCCAACATCGTCCCGGTCATGAAGAAAAATGGGACAGTGCGTATATGTGTGGACTTTCGGGATCTTAACAAAGCTTGTCCAAAAGACGACTTTCCAGTACCGGTCACTGAGCTGATGATAGATAACACGTCCACTCACAAAGTCTTCTCCTTCATGGACGGCTTGTCAGGATATAATCAGATAAAGATGCGTCCCAAAGACCAGAAGTATACCGCTTTCCGAACCCCTTTGGGTATATTCTGCTATAAGGTGATACCCTTCAGTCTAAAGAACACCGGTGCCACCTATCAGAGGGCCATGCTGAAGATCTTCGATGACCTCATACATGAAATCGTCGAATGCTATATTGACGACCTCGTAGTGAAAAGTAAATCATATGAGAAACATTTAGAGCATCTGAAGATTGTGTTTCAGCGCCTTCGGAAATACAACCTAAAGATGAACCCTCTCAAATGCGCGTTTGGAGTTTCCTCAGGCAAATTCCTAGGATTCGTCATCCGCCACCAAGGTATCGAGATAGACCCGTCGAAGATCAAGGCGATCATGGAAATGCCTCCTCCAAGGACTCTCAAGCAACTACGGTCTCTCCAAGGAAAGCTCGCTTATGTCCGGCGATTTATAGCTAATCTCTCCGGCAAGTGCCGCCCTTACAGTCACCTAATGAAAAAAGGAACCCCGTTCGTCTGGGATCACAAATGCCAAGGCGCATTGGACGAAATCAAGCAATACCTGCAGAATCCGCCAGTGCTGGCCGCTCCCGTTAAAGGAAAACCTCTCGTCCTGTACACAACAGCCCTTGAAGGTTCTTTAGGCGCGCTGTGGGAACAAGAAAATGACCAAGGGAAAGAGAGAGCCCTTTATTATCTGAGTCGAGTTCTCCTGGGGGGAAGAAAGCAATTACTGTTCCATTGAAAAACACTGCTTGGCGTTGATCTTCGCGATAACAAGGCTCAGACACTACGCGTTGGCGCATGAGGTCCATCTCATATCAAAAGTGGATCCTCTCAAGTATTTGATGTCGAAAGCCATATTAACAGGACGCCTCGCTAAATGGGCCCTGCTCTTGATGGAGTTCTCGATAACTTATCGACCTCTTAAGGCTGTGAGAGGCCAGGCCATCACCTACTTCCTCGCTGAGCATCCGATCCCTGCCGACTCTCCCTTGAACTGTGAATTGCCAGATGAACACGCGTTTGACACGATCGCCGGGGAGAGAAAGGAAAATGATATCCGATGGGAACTCTATTTTGATGGGGCATCTTCCATGAGGAAGCGCAAACAAAGCACCCCTATAATCAAATCAGGGGTAGGCCTCATCTTTGTGACTCCGTAAGGAGGGATAAAGCGCTTTGCCTTCTCCTTAACAGAGCCGAGGATGAATAATGAAGCCAAATACGAAGCTTTGATAGCAGGACTCGAGATCGCTATCGACATGAGAATTGAAAACCTCCTCATATATGGAGACTCAGAACTGTTCGTTAGTCAAGTAAACGGCGACTATCAAACATGCAAGACAGAGTTGGTGAAGTACGGCGAGAGAGTACAGCAACTGCTGACTCAAATTCCTTCCTACGTCCTGGAAAGCATACCGTGTGCGGAAAATAGCAAGGTGGATGCGTTAGCCAAGCTTGCTAAAGAATTGGCCGACGAGAACCTCGATGACGTGAGGATCATTGTGCAAAGCCATCGGGTTCTTGCACTGGCAGAAATATCTCTGGAGTCGTCCGAAGAAAAGGGAGTGACCGAGCAAATGGCTTTGCAAATAAAAGACCAGGAAAAGGTTGAGGATTGGAGAGAAGTCTTTATAGACTACTTCAAATCCCGTCGAACACCTGAAGATGCGTCCTCAAGACATCAGCTTATGAAACGAGCTCTGTCTTTCGCCTTCGTCAATGATACTCTGTATAAGAGATCATTTGATTCTCTGTGGTTAAGATGCCTGGGACCTGAAGAGGCAAGGAGAGTCTTCCGAGAAACTCACGACAGACTCTGCGGTTCTCACCAAGCCAGGCCGAAGATGAAACTGAAGATCAAATGGATGGGTTATTATTGGCCCACAATGATCCAAGACTGCTTAGAATACGCGAAGCAGTGCCACTCGTGCCAGATTCATGGAGACTTTATCCATCAGCATCCAAATCCACTACACCCAACAGTGGCTAGTTGGCCGTTTGAAATGTGGGGAATTGATATAATCGACCTCATCGAACCAGCATCGTCCAGAGGACATCGGTTCATTTTGGCGACAACTGATTACTTCTCCAAATGGGCAGAAGCAGTACCACTAAGAGAAGTGAAGACGGAGAATATCCTCCATTTCTTCAAGACACACGTCATTTATCGGTTTGGCACTCCGCGACGGATTATCTCCGATAACGGGCCAGCTTATAGAACCCACAAGATCAGCCACTTCGCACAACGGTATAACATAGACTGGATTCATCAGTCTATAATCCTCGAGTTAACGGTCTAGCTGAGGCTTTCAACAAGACCTTGACAAAGATCGTGAAAAAGACGGTGTCTCGAAATAAGAAGGACTGGCACGAGAGACTGTATGAAGCTCTCCGGGCGTATCGAACTACGTTCAAAACGGCCACAAACACAACGCCGTATGCTTTGGTATTCGGCACAGAAGCGGTACTCCCTCTCGAGATAGAGTTACCCTCTCTATAAGTGGCCGTTCATTATGAGCTAACAGATGAATAGAACGCTCACCTTCGACTGGAGGAGCTTGATGCCCTTGATGAAAACCGGCTCGTGGCGCAACAGAGTCTGGAGGCTTATAAAGCAAAGATGACGTGCTCATATGAGAGATTGACTAGGCCGAGAACATTCCGCCAAGGCGAACTCGAGCTAGTGGTCAAAAGGCCTATGATCCCCAATCGTGCCAAGCGGGGGAAATTCGAGCCGAACTATGAAGGCCCGTATATCATAAACAAAGTTTACCAGGGTGGAGCCTACCTACTCATGGACATGCATGGTGAAAGACCTTTCCGGCCAATAAATGGTCGCTTCTTGAAAAAGTACTATGCTTGACGAGTCACGGCCTAGGTCAACGATAGATGGCGACGACTATGTCCTCTCGCTATTTTCCTAAGCCCAAACTCTATAAGTAGTAGCCGGTTCGGACCGAAACGTCCTTAAACTAACAATGGACCACTATGTCCTAAAACTGGCTGTTGACCAAGACGTCGATAAACTACTACGGACCGCTGCATCCTAAGGCTGACACCAAAAAAATAATAAAAAAAAATAAAAAAAAGAAAAATAAAAAGAAAATGGTATGTCCATAAGCAAAAGGGGCACGGATGAAAACCTGAAAGGGCTCCGTGAGTAAAAACAACAGGGCTACAGGCGAGTTTTGTGAAAACCCGAAAGGGCGCAATCTCGTTAAAAGACACTTGCAAGGTCCTCTCGACCTTGTGAGGAGAAACCACCTGCGTGAGATCCTTACGACTCACAAGGGAGCAACACACTTAGGGATCCCCACGATTCCTAAGGAGAAATTACACTTACGAGATCCTCACGACTCGTAAGGAGAACCCTCTTATGAGATCCTCACGGTTCATAAGATTCAAAAGTTTTAAGCTACAGAGATCTGAACCTGTTCTTAATCGGCCACCACAACCTCCAATGCTGCCCTAAAAATGGCTCAATGCTGACCCTTGTATACAATCCACGGGCGCGAGTAAACATTTCCCTAACAAAGTCCCATCCGTGACTAGGGATATGCTTGTACAGAAAACAACACTTGTAAGTCTTTTCGACTTATAAGGAGAAAATACTCTTGTAAGATCCTTACGACTTATAAGAGAACATACACTTAGGAATCCTCACGATTCCTAAGGAGAAAGTGCACCTACAAGATCCTTACGACTCGTAGGGAGAAATACCTTTATGAGACCCTTACGGCTCGTAAAGTTAAAAGCCTTAGTCGACAGAATCCTAACCCTGTTCGCTAAGCCACCTTTGTTCGACATCGACAGAAGAAAATGATGATTCTCTCCTGGCAATATCCCAGTTGTAGCGGTGCTGATGCCGAAATCGGTGTCTAATTCCAAGCTTGTAGTGAAAAGCCAGCGAGCCACACATGCATATGAAATAGCCGAAATGATTGGGCAACTTGCAAATCAGCAAGTAAAAAATATATATATATATGCATGCAAAATAGTCGAAATGGTTGGGCAACTCGCAATAAAAAGTAGCGAGTAAAAATAACATAAATAGCCGAAATGATTGGGCACCGTGAAAAATAGCCGAAATGATTGGGCAATCGCGACTTTCGCGATATAAAAGCTGAAATGATAGAGCATCGCGAAAAAAATGTATATAAAATGAAACTTTTGCCCTACAGGTGATATCACACCAATCCCTGTATACAATCCAGGGGCACAAATAAAGAAGGAATCACACCTTCCCTCCCTAGGCTCCATCATAAGAAGAAGCCAAATCTCGACGGTTCACAGACAGCGTGGAGATCATTTCAACACTCGTCTCATTACAGCAGACGCAACATCAAGCAAAGCGGAACCGCGGTAATTCCCAGTTTCATGACTCGACGGTGCACAGATGACCGAGAGTCAAACCCCGACTCCATGAAATGCGGATAAAGTCAGCAAATTCCTGGTCCCGTGGATCACGGCTAAAGTCAATCCTGACCCCGTGGGAAACGTCCAGAGAGGAGCCTGGTCCTCGCAGAACACGGCTATGTCAATCAGACCCCGGGGGAAGCATCCAGAGCAAAATTCCTGGTTTCGTGGAACGCGGCCTATGTCAATCCTGACCTCGTGGGAAACGTCCAGAGCGGAGCCTGGTCCTCGCAGAACACGGCTATATCAATCAGACTCCATGGGAAGCATCCAGAGCAAATTCCTAGTCACGTGGAACACGGCCTATGTCAATCCTGACCCCGTGGGAAATGTCCAGAGCGGATCCTGGTCCTCGCAGAACACGGCTATGTCAATCAGACCCCGTGGGAAGCATCCAGAGAAAATTCCTGGTCACGTGGAACACGGCCTATGTCAATCCTGACCCCATGGGAAACGTCCAGAGCGGAGTCTGGTCCTCGTAGAATACGGCTATGTCAATCAGACCCCGTGGGAAGCATCCAGAGCAAATTCCTGGTCACGTGGAATGCGGTTTTTGTCAATCCTGACCCCGTGGGAAACGTCCAGGGTGGAGCCTGTTCCTCGCAGAGCACAGCTATGTCAATCCGACCCCGTGGGAAGCATCCAGAGCAAATTCCTAGTTATGTGGAACGTGGCTTATGTCAATCCTGACCCCGTGGGAAACGTCCAGAGCGGAGCCTGGTCCTCGCAAAACACGGCTATGACCCCGTGGGAAGCATCCATAGCAAATTTCTGATTTCGTGGAACGCGGCTTATGTCAATCCTGACCCCGTGGGAAACGTCCAGAGCGGAGCTTGGTCCTCACAGAACATGGCTATGTCAATCAGACCCCGTGGGAAGCATCCAGAGCAAATTCCTGGTCACGTGGAATGCGGATTATATCAATCCTGACCCCATGGGAAACGTCCAGAGCGAAGCCTGGTCCTCGCAGAACACGGCTATGTCAATTAGACCCCGTGGGAAGCATCCAGAGCAAATTCCTGGTCACGTGAAACGCGGCTTATGTCAATCCTAACCCCATGGGAAACGTCCAGAGCGGATCCTGGTCCTCACAGAACACAGCTATGACCCCGTGGGAAGCATCCAGAGCAAATTCCTGGTTTCGTGGAACGCGGCGTATGTCAATCATGACCCCGTAGGAAACGTCCAGAGCGGAGCCTGGTCCTCGCAGAACACGGCTATGTCAATCAGACCCCGTGGGAAGCATCCAGAGCAAATTCCTGGTCACGTGAAACACGGCCTATGTCAATCCTGAACCCGTGGGAAACGTCCAGTGCGGATCCTGGTCCTCGCAGAACACGACTATGTCAATCAGACCCCGTGGGAAGCATCCAGAGCAAATTCCTGGTCACGTGGAACACGGCCTATGTCAATCCTGACCCCGTGGGAAACGTCCAGAGCGGAGCCTGGTCCTCGCAGAACACGGCTATGTCAATCAGACCCCGTGGGAAGCATCCAGAGAAAATTCCTGGTCACGTGGAACACGGCCTATGTCAATCCTGACCCCGTGGGAAACGTCCAGAGCGGATCCTGGTCCTCGCAGAATACGGCTATATCAATCAGACCCCGTGAGAAGCATCCAGAGCAAATTCCTGGTCACGTAGAACACGGCCTATGTCAATCCTGACCCCGTGGGAAATGTCCAGAGCGGAGCCTGGTCCTCGCAGAATACGGCTATGTCAATCAGACCCCGTAGGAAGCATCCAGAGCAAATTCCTGGTCACGTGGAACGCGACTTATGTCAATCCTGACCCCGTGGGAAACGTCCAGAGTGGAGCCTGGTCCTCGCAGAACACGGCTATGTCAATCAGACCTCGTAGGAAGCATCCAGAGCAAATTCCTGGTCACATGGAACGCGGCTTATGTCAATCCTGACCCCGTAGGAAACGTCCAGAGCGGAGCCTGGTCCTCGCAAAACACGGCTATGACCCCGTGGGAAGCATCCAGAGCAAATTTTTGATTTCGTGGAACACGGCTTATGTCAATCCTAACCCCGTGGGAAACGTCCAGAGCGGAGCCTGGTCCTCGCAGAACATGGCTATGTCAATCTGACCCCGTGGGAAGCATCCAGAGAAAATTCCTGGTCACGTGGAACGCGGCTTATGTCAATCCTGACCCCGTGGGAAACGTCCAGAGCGGAGCCTGATCCTCGCAGAACACGGCTATGTCAATCAGACCCCGTAGGAAGCATCCAGAGCAAATTCCTGGTCACGTGAAACGCGGCTTATGTCAATCCTGACCCCGTGGGAAACGTCCAGAGCGGATCCTGGTCTTCACAGAACACGGCTATGACCCCGCAGGAAGCATCCAGAGCAAATTCCTGGTTTCTTGGAACGCGGCTTATGTCAATCCTGACCCCGTAGGAAACGTCCAGAGCGGAGCCTGGTCCTCGCAGAACACGGCTATGTCAATCAGACCCCGTGGGAAGCATCCAGAGCAAATTCCTGGTCACGTGGAACACGGCCTATGTCAATCCTGACCCCGTGGGAAACGTCCAGAGCGGATCCTGGTCCTCGCAGAATACGGCTATATCAATCAGACCCCGTGGGAAGCATCCAGAGCAAATTCCTGGTCACGTAGAATACGGCCTATGTCAATCCTGACCCCGTGGGAAATGTCCAGAGCGGAGCCTGGTCCTCGCAGAACACGGCTATGTTAATCAGACCCCGTGGGAAGCATCCAGAGCAAATTCCTGGTCACGTGGAACACGGCCTATGTCAATCCTGACCCCGTGGGAAACGTCCAGAGCGGATCCTGGTCCTCGCAGAACACGGCTATGTCAATCAGACCCCGTGGGAAGTATCCAGAGCAAATTCCTGGTCACGTGGAACACGGCCTATGTCAATCCTGACCCCGTGGGAAATGTCCAGAGTGGAGCCTGGTCCTTGCAGAATACGGCTATGACAATCCAACCCCTAGGAAGCATCCAGAGCAAATTCCTGGTTTCGTGGAACGCGACCTATGTCAATCTTGACCCCGTGGGAAACGTCCAGAGCGGAGCCTGGTCCTCGAAAAACACGGCTATGTCAATCATACCCCGTGGGAAGCATCCAGAGCAAATTCCTGGTCACGTGGAACACGGCCTATGTCAATCCTGACCCCGTGGGAAACGTCCAGAGCGGATCCTGGTCCTTGCAGAACATGGCTATATCAATCAGACCCCGTGGGAAGCATCCAGAGCAAAATCCTGGTTTCGTGGAACACGGCTATGTCAATCAGACCCCTTGGGAAGCATCCAGAGCGGATCCTGGCCCTCGCTGAACATGGCCTATGTCGATCCCGACCCCGTGGGAAGCATCCAGAGCGGAGCCTGGTCCTCGCAGAACACGGCTATGTCAATCCGACCCCGTGGGAAGCATCCAGAGCAAAATCCTGGTCCTGTGGAACACGGCTAAAGTCAATCTTGACCCCGTGGGAAACGCCCAGAGCAACTCCCGACTCCATGAAACACGGATAATGGCAACACCATCAATCACTTACGGGTCCTCTCGACTCGTAAGGAAGAAAACTCTCTTGTGAGATCCTTACGACTTCCAAGAGAAAACACACTTAGGAATCCCCACGATTCCTAAGGAGAAAATACACCTACGAGATCCTCATGACTCATAGGGAGAAAAGTCTTTATGAGACCCTCACGGCTCATAAAGTTGAAAAGCCTTTGGCAGGAGATCTTAACCTGCTTCCTAAGCCATCGCTACCTCTCAAAGAGTTCAAGACGGAATGTTCTCTATCATCTACAGGCTACGCTTACTAAAGTAACATGCCGGCAAAAAAGAAAAGAGAAGAAAAGCAAGAGATAACATAAGATAGTACGAAAAAAATGTATCTTTTATTTATAAGTTCAATTGGTTACAAGTTACATAAAAAAAAATGGATACATTTTATTCAAAAATTGCAAATGATACAAAAACAACTATTGGGAGGGAGGCGTTTTCAATAAACCAGTCAGTTGCTCCCGCACTCCCTTCAGCCCTTGTCATGGTCAGCTGCCACGGCCAACTCTGCTTCAACCTGAGCTCGTTGCTGCAGATAAGATGAAAGTTGCTCGTCAACGACCCGCTGAGCCACCTCAAGACCTTGTGCATCTCGTTCAATGAGGTCGAGTTTCTGCCTCAGCGTTAGCCCGTCAGAGATACACCGTAGAAGGGTTTCAAAGATGACTTTCAGCTGTACAGCGTTTGCATCAACTTGAGCATGCAAGTGAGCAGATTCGTTTAAAGTCTCCTCACGCTCCTTATGCCTCAAAGCCGCTTTTTGCTCAAGACGGCGGAAGTAAGGGGTGCTCTCCTCCACCCATGCAGCCCGCTGGGAGTTCACAGCCAAGACCTTGGGGGCAGAAAGTCTAAACTCGAGCTCATGCAGACAGGCCTCGATTTTCATGCAGTGATTAACCCAGGACTCCACGACGCCTTTGTTATGAAAGTGCACGAGCGTCGCCAGTATGGGATTAACCTCAGCAGCGAAATCGGTAGCAAGGGCAGGAGTCTCCACATCAAGCTCCTCGAGGTGATCGATCAACATGTGCAGGCTATTCACAGCACCTTTGGAAGAGGGACGTCGGGAGAAGGGGCCTGCTGGCATTATAACATGAGACTCAAACGGAGCTGAAGTCGATGTCACAGCTACAAAGCAAATCACAGTCAAGTAACGGTTCGAGAAATAAAGGAGGTTCATGAACAACGGAGTTTACTATACCGGTTGCAGCAAGTGGCAAGACCGGGGGTACCGGTGGTGTAGCTACTCTTTCGTCTCCTCCTTCGATCTGTAGGGCTGTAATTAAAACAAAGAAAAATTAGAAACGATTTGACCACCCGTCAAAGAAAAGAAGAGACGTTAGCTAAAGGCTGTACTCACCAGCTTCGCTAGAAGAGGCAATCTCTGACTGAAAGGAGAAGTGTGGGTGTAGCACCTGATACAGGTGATCAAAAAGGACTCCTGCAAGGATGTAGTAATACAATGTCAGTACAAGAAATATACTGCCTGCAATGAAACCGATGAGTTACAAATCTGCACTTTCCAGCATTTGAGAGGGTACGAGAGAAGGCAAAGGGGCGGTCACCGTTAAAGCGGCAACTGGTGGCGCTTCCTCGGGTGGCACAACCTCAACGCCCACCGCAGCTGCATTCAGAACAAAAGTATTGTCAAAAAAGGTCGAAAAGGGATTGCAGAATAAAATAGAAAGCAATAACCTAAAATTTACCTGGTAAGTCGCCGGTCGAGACCGCAACAAGAGCATCACTGGATGCAGTGACTGCCTCACCCTCCTCCAACAAAATGGTCTCGCCTCCCGTCGTCTCATCCCCTGACTCTACGAGAGCCGTCGTAACGCTCGCGACGCTAGGAGATGGCAGAGAACCGCAGGTGGAAAGAATGACGATTGGAGCAGTGCCCGACACTTGAGAAGGAGCGGCTACCTCGGACTCGGCGATTGTAGCCATCTCACCTACCGCTACCTTAGGCTCGGCGATTGTAGCCGTCTCACCTACCGCTACCTCAGGCTCGGTGGCTGCCGCCACGACATCCACCACCTCCTCAGCAAGACTCGGCCTTGCAAGATAGGATATATGAGAACCTGAAAATTAAAACTTTGACAAAAGAACCCAATGTCACGTTACCTTGAGTCGGTTTTCCGATTGCTTCCCGAGCAACATGTGCTGCTTGTCTGTGGGCGGTAGACAAGGCAGCCAAAATATCCTCTGAAGGAGTAGGGGCAGGGGTAGCAGCGCTCGAACCTGCACTCACGGCCAAGGCGGCACTAGGCTCCCTTGCCGCGCGCATTCTACGCTTCCTTTCCTCTCGGGCCGTGAGAGCGGATCTTCTAGAAGCCTTGTTCAGACCATAATATTGCATTTATCATTCCCCTATTCTTATCCTTTTTATAAATAAACAGGTACTCTTGACGCACATTTATTGCATATTACAGGTTACGGGTTTCTGGAGCAAATACAGTGAGAAAGACACAAAACAACAGAAAAATGGACTTTTGACCAACAATTAGACGGATCTCAGTCAAGCCTAGTCGAAGAACAATGCAAGGTCCAAAAAGTCAAGTGAAACGGTTAAAAAGCCCAATACAAGTCTTCACTAAAAATCTGGAGAAGATCCAGAAGTCCAACAGAGAAAATAAGAGTAAAAACAGAAGCCCAAAGAGCCAAGGAAAAAGCCCCAAAAATCACAGATCCCAATTCCTTAGTTTGGCCGCGGATACGCGGCCAAACCCATGCTGGCGCCGCGGATCCGCGGCCTTACAGAGAGCTTGTCGGTGGAAATTTGATGCGTCGGTGCGACGGTTCTGGTGTTGGGATTCTCAGGGGTCAAATCTGTAAATTCGCAAGTGCGAGAGTCTGTAACCCTAGGTTTTCTATTTTCCTATAAATTGTAATCTTAGATCTAAAAATTGTATGCCTCTTTTCAATAAATAAAATTCAGAAATTCTGGACGTGACATTCAGATCTGTTCTTTATCGCTTGGAGGGAGCCATCACCATTAGTAAGTATTTTATTCTTTAATTATAATGTCTTCTCATCCCCTAATGAGCGAGTAGTCTCCTCGCTTGTTAGGGTTAGCCTTAGGGAAAGGGTTGAGAGATGAGATCTCTCACCCCTTTCAATGCCTAACCCATTAAGAACTCCATGCATGCGCGCACAACCGCTCCCTGCGGCACCTTACCCCTCGAGGTAACGGTGAACCGCAGTATAAAGGGCCGGTTGCGCGCGTTTTCCATGGGGGTTAGGGTAATTAACGATAAAGGAAGGATACGAATCTAGAGGAAGAAAACATCTTCCCAAAAGAGTCGTATCCACTTTATCGATAATTACTATAACACCTAATAGATCTAAAATACGGCATTGAAAGCGGTGAGGAAACATCAATCTCCAAAACTTCCTCTAAGCCTAACCCTAGCAAGAATTTAAATTAGATTAATTACGTTTTAGATCTAGATTTTTATAAAACCAAAACGACAAATAGAATCAACTCGTTAAGACACACTAAAGGAATTTACCCGTCTTTGTGGATCGACCCGCACTCACCGGCTAGCTGCGAAGCGACGCTGTTTCTTGATTGCGGTAATTATATTTTTGATCGTAAAATCTCTACCAATCAAATGGCGCCGTTGCCGGGGACGGCGTAATCTTTCTTTTTGTGAATTTTCGGGTTGATATAAAATTTAAAAATTATAAAAATCTGAAAATATAAAAAAAAAAAAAATATCAAATTTGATCTGTTTGAAGGGTGTATATTTTTGGATCTTGCAGGAACAGCGAAGAATCACGGATCTGGAATTTTACAGAGGGCAAATCAAAATTTGGTACATAAAAACAGAGAGGAATTCAAAGTACAGAACCACAGAAATTTTTTCACAGTGCGATCCAACCATTAGACCGCGCTTCCGCCGCATAAGGGGGCAATCCGCCGCGGATCCGCGCTCTGGCTGCCACGTCAGTGCACTAAATTTTTCTGGTTTGATTTTTCTCTCTCTCCTCTGCAACCTACAATATATCTCTCTGTAAAAAGTTTTCTGCAGGATTTCTTTGCGTAAAAATCTTCTTCCCCCTTCTAAATAACAGATTTCTGCAGGTTTCTTTGCGCCGCGCTAAAAAATTCTGATTGCAAGTGAAATTTTATTTGTTTTGCATAATTTAACCGGATTCTAAGGGGCTATTTGACCAAACTCAGATTGGGTGGGGATTTCATCACCCTTCCCAGGACCCCAGAAAACACCTAAGCATTTTGCATCGACCACTTTTAATTAAAAAAGATTAGACTCAGACCTAAGGACAGCGAGCTCAATAGGAAAAGGACTAGGGTAGGCATCGGCCGTTTATCCTAACCGACATTGCGGTGTCTAGGCTAGTGGTTTTTAATTAGGCCCACTGTAGTGGTGGTTCCTTTCCACTTACCTGGCCGTATTTGTCCGTGAAGAGGCGGTTTGAGGTCTATTTCTAGCCCTAGTTAGGAGCTGTCTAGTAGACCTAGGCAACCCTAGATCTAGGTCTGATTGTGCATGTGTGGTTGATACATTTGTGTCACAAGTCCCATTTTCTAAAGCCTTATTGCAAAACTCTCCAATAAAAAAATTAAAGAAAAATCTTTGAAAAACTTGCAGAAATTTTGTCGCTAAGAAATCTTTGCATTCTTCTATCATGGGTACCCCATATCATAAATCTCTTGTCGAATCTTGGTATCCCGAACCTAACTTTGCGTCGTTCGTCAATTGTTTCAGTCAATTTAAAAACGATCCTTCCTTGCCAAAAATTTCGTTGAAAGATCAAATAGAGGCGTCTAGGAGAAATAGTTTGACTTTTCAACCCACTTTGTGTCAACCGAGTCAACCCTTACAACCTACATATGTTGACACCACTTCTTCAAGTCCTTCTGTCACTCCTAGGCCGATGTCCATTGCTGAGCATATTGCTCAATCTCCCAGTCGATCTTTCACCCCTCTCCACTCATCTAGTTTTAGGGATCCACACGATTATTCACCTTCCTATCCATATGTTGACCCTACTCCTGTCTTACCACCCACTTCCTACCAGTCATACCCGACTTTTCCACCTTCACTAGACACTGTTTCGACACAGCCATTAGGGAGTTTCAAATACCCAACTAATTTTGAATCTTTTACTGAAACCTCCTCACCTCCTAAGTCTAGTTTGGAAGAGTCGTTGGAAGCATATATTGCTGTAACAAATAGAATAATGAGGAATGTGGAAGCATCCATGGCCGCCCTTACGCAACCTAGTGAACTGGTAGCTAGTGTCCCGCTAGCTCCGAATTTTTCAATGTGTAAGGCAGCAGTTGGACAGAGTGAGAATGAGAGAGGATTTTCAAATCAAACCTACCCTTACCCAATTGAAACCCACAACTCCGGTTTTCCATCTATTGTTCCAAATGATTCACCAGTTGAAAATAAAAATGAGTTGTGCGATTTTGTAGTGTTTGATTTGCCAAATTGTGAGGAACCCCTTTCGAGTGAAACCGCACCTAATCCTTTCGATCTTTACACCTCCACTCTAGAACCTACATTGATAAATATCCATGCTGTGGATGAAGTGTCTAAAGAAACTGATTTTCACTTGATTGAGGATATAGACGCCGGGAATATTTCGGATGATGAACCTGTCGATTTAATAGAAATTTTATGTTCAAATCATCATCCTGAGTTATTAAATGTTTTCCCCGAATCTCATATGCGTCTAGATTTTGATGATAATGGCATGGATGAATTACATATTGAGAATAGTACTGAGGAGAGTCTTGAGGATAATATCGAGGTTGAACCATTTTTAGTTGATGTGTCGGATTTGCCAATTCAGCCTCCTGAACCTTTGACTGTTATATCACCCTCCCTCCTTCCTATTGTTCCGACCGAACAAATGACCGTTACGTTTTCATCTCCTATACCAAGTTCGGCGTACCCATGTTTTCTTGCGAATCTTGAGGGATTTGACCCCATTGCATGACGGGTTCATAGGTTAGCGCAATCGCTTTTAACACATCGGTCATCACAAATTGCGCTAATTTATTCACTCAATTTACACCCTCAAGATCGCACTCCACTTCTTTCTTCTTTCCATCTTTCTTCTCCCCCACCGAGACCATATTCTACCATTCTTCTTTCCACACGGTCTCGCGTGCTTTTCATCTCTTTTCTTTCCATCCCATTCTTGCACCAACTCTACCATTACCATGATAAGATCTTTGAATGGTTGGTGCTAACCTTTGGCTTGTGTAAGGCCAAGCTTAAGTTTGGGAGGAATCTTGTTGTATATATGTATATATCCTTTTGTTTTCTTTTTCTATAAAAATATAAAAAAAAAATTTCAAACCATAAAAAAAAAAATTAAATAAATAAACAGGGGAGTATCGGTATTTTGACCCTCTTGGTTTAGCATGACAGTGAGGACACTGTCAAGTTCAAGTTTGGGGGTATGCTCGGTACGTCTTCTTCCTTCGCATTCATTTGTACATATTTTTGCATTTGCATACTTATTTGAAAACCATAAAAATTTGAAAAATTTCAAAAAATTATAAAAATAAATGTATTCAATTTTGGCTAATTGACTTGAGTTTGACAAATAGGTCAACTAGCTAGGAACAACTAGATCTTAGACTTAGTAAGTTAAAAACCCTAAAAATAACATTCCTTAAAGTTTAACGGTAGAAAGTATATGCCTTGTAGTTTATTTAGAAATAGGCAAATTTTGGGTTCATTTCTTGGGCTAAGTCGAAACAAAGGAAGAGTATTGATGTTCTTATTAGAGTATAAGTTTGAAAAATAGTTCCTAGCTTAAGTCTAAATTCTGAAAATGTATACCCTACAATTTGCACATTCACGCACCTTGAAACTTGGAATAGTAGAAGAGACCTTGAAATGCTCTTGTCTAAAGTCCTTAGTGCAATGAAAATGAAAAAAATATATAAGTGTTGAATAAAGAATAAAAAAATAGACACTGGTTTTTGTGATTACTTAAGGCTGTAAAAATAGAAAAATATTTAGCGAGGGTGCTTCATCACCTAATGCCTTAGACCAACTGGTTTGGGAGTCACTGCTAAAGCCTTGGGTGTTGCAAAGACTAGGAAGTACGCTTTAAAGTGCAAGCGCATTTTGTAATCGGTCGTTGGTACCTCAAGAAGTATTAACGGTCGCATGAAGGATGTGTAAGCAAATTTCATTCACCAACTAATTAGTACTTTGGACAATGGACAAGGGCATGATTGCTTGAATTGAATTTCCGAGTGTAGGGGTGATCTATACACACACGTAGGGGTATGTGATTGGAATTTAGATAAGAGAGAGGAATGAAGAATAGAACTTGTATCTTTAGTAGAGTTGATAGAAATTCCTAAGTGGAGATAAAACCCTAGAAGGAAAACTTAAGAAATGCCGAAAGCTAAGTAAGTCTACATAACATATATAATCTTAAGTTAAATAATGAGGAAGCGTGAAGAATATGGGTGGATAATTTACAAGTATAAGATAATAGAATTCCTTATTAGAAGACCTAATTGGAGAACAAAAGTCAATGGGCCGAGTTGATAGGATTTTGTGGGTGTAATCCGCTGAAAACCCTCAGGAGACAACACTCCTCCTACTAGGGACACCTAGAGGTTCAACGGCTTGTTGCACGTGCTCAGTGCAATCGCGTTTCCCTGCGAAAGTACGGTTAGGATTTTAGTGAATAAATAATAAGTTTGCTCGAGGACGAGCAAAAAGGTAAGTTTGGGGGTATTTGTTCAGACCATAATATTGCATTTATCATTCCCCTATTCTTATCCTTTTTATAAATAAACAGGTACTCTTGACGCACATTTGTTGCATATTACAGGTTACGGGTTTCTGGAGCAAATACAGTGAGAAAGACACAAAACAACAGAAAAAGGGACTTTTGACCAACAATTAGACGGATCTCAGTCAAGCCTAGTCGAAGAACAATGCAAGGTCCAAAAAGTCAAGTGAAACGGTTAAAAAGCCCAATACAAGTCTTCACTAAAAATCTGGAGAAGATCCAGAAGTCCAACAGAGAAAAGAAGAGTAAAAACAGAAGCCCAAAGAGCCAAGGAAAAAGCCCCAAAAATCACAGATCCCAATTCCTTAGTTTGGCCGCGGATACGCGGCCAAACCCATGCTGGCGCCGCGGATCCGCGGCCTTACAGAGAGCTTGTCGGTGGAAATTTGATGCGTCGGTGCGACGGTTCTGGTGTTGGGATTCTCAGGGGTCAAATCTGTAAATTCGCAAGTGCGAGAGTCTGTAACCCTAGGTTTTCTATTTTCCTATAAATTGTAATCTTAGATCTAAAAATTGTATGCCTCTTTTCAATAAATAAAATTCAGAAATTCTGGACGTGACATTCAGATCTGTTCTTTATCGCTTGGAGGGAGCCATCACCATTAGTAAGTATTTTATTCTTTAATTATAATGTCTTCTCATCCCCTAATGAGCGAGTAGTCTCCTCGCTTGTTAGGGTTAGCCTTAGGGAAAGGGTTGAGAGATGAGATCTCTCACCCCTTTCAATGCCTAACCCATTAAGAACTCCATGCATGCGCGCACAACCGCTCCCTGCGGCACCTTACCCCTCGAGGTAACGGTGAACCGCAGTATAAAGGGCCGGTTGCGCGCGTTTTCCATGGGGGTTAGGGTAATTAACGATAAAAGAAGGATACGAATCTAGAGGAAGAAAACATCTTCCCAAAAGAGTCGTATCCACTTTATCGATAATTACTATAACACCTAATGGATCTAAAATACGGCATTGAAAGCGGTGAGGAAACATCAATCTCCAAAACTTCCTCTAAGCCTAACCCTAGCAAGAATTTAAATTAGATTAATTACGTTTTAGATCTAGATTTTTATAAAACCAAAACGACAAATAGAATCAACTCGTTAAGACACACTAAAGGAATTTACCCGTCTCTGTGGATCGACCCGCACTCACCGGCTAGCTGCGAAGCGACGCCGTTTCTTGATTGCGGTAATTATATTTTTGATCGTAAAATCTCTACCAAATCAAGCCTCCATCAATAGGATGTCATCGTCCACGCCAAGGGTTACCTCTGGAGCCGTTATGGCATCCGTCATCGGTCGTTTGAGTAAGGCCTCTTTCGGCAGTGCTGAGGAGGCCGGGACTTCGATGGCTGGCCCTGGAAGCATCTCCGTATCACCTTGCGGGATTGGTATTGTAATCCCTGCGATAAGATAAGGAGGGGGTCAGATTGTCTATAAGAAAGGGGAATGAAGACGCAATGAGCTGAGATATACCAACTCCCAGCGAAGCGCGGATCCTCTCCTCCTCCTCGAAAGTCTTGAGGGAAGCCGCTAGAGCCTCTTCAGTGGAAATGCCTGGTGGAGAACGAGTGTCAGTCAAAACATCATAACAAAAATGTAGCAGCAAAAAAAGGGGGGGAGGTTACGATCAAAGCTTACTTAATTGCGCGAGGATGGCCATTCCCTCTTTGTGGCTTGCTGATCGCTCAGAAGCGGCAATGGCAGCCACCAAATCAGTATCGTCCGGTGCTATGAACAGACCCCCATTGGTCCCATACTCGTCTAAGCCCTCACTATAAGGAGCATGAGGCTCCTGACAAAATACAACGTCGGCAGATAGGATCGATTTCTTCTTCCTCTTCTGCGAACGAGTGCCCGTCGCCGCAAGCACAAGTTTACGCTTGGTGGGCACCTTTGGACGACGAGTCCCGATATTTGAACCCACGCCAGAATCGGGGAAGCTACAGTCGCTGTTTCTATAGGAGCCCGGGGTATCGGTAGCTCGGGCCTGTCGTGCGGGACCTCGATCACGGCAGCTTCTCTTAAGGGAGGTGGGACAATGGTCCGCCGCTTCAGAGGGACATTTTGATCACCAGTAGGGGGTACCCCTTTACGATCGAGCAGTAGCCGCTTCTCCTCCCTGATGACAGCACCCATTGAATGCTGGTACCACGCCACGTACACACTAAGGGCCTTCGGGACACAGCTCGGTTCGCTGATAAAGAAGTTGGACCCCGTGTTCATGCGCATGAAATGATGCAGCGCGTTTCGCATTCCCTCTTTAGTGACAACAGGTTCTAACAAAAAGGCCTCAAGCGGGACTCTCTGATTATAGTTCAACTGCTGGGCGAAACGGTGCGGGTTGTATCTCATGAATAACGCCGCATCATTTTACCTAAACACTAGAAAGCCTGGTCTGATGGAATATAAATGAAGGATTTCCCGAGCTTTCAGAACAGAGGCTCCATCCTTAAAAATGTCCCGCAATGGCTGCACCGTCGTCGCGGACTCTTTGCCGATAGTCAGGATCTTGTCGGTGAAAGTCATGCCATCTCCAACCGTGCGAGGATGAAGGAGCAAACCTCTAGCTTTCCGCGGTGACGGATTTATAATAGATGTGTCGACTAATCGCATAATCCGCGGGAAGCCGCACCTGTCGTAGAAGGACGGCCTCTTATGGATACCGAAAACGCCAAGTGCATGTAGCTCGAGCCATAACATGAAGTAATGCATCGAGAAGTTCACATGCTGCACTCCGGGTTCAGTAGTATCCGCCGCTTGGCTGAGGCCATAATACAAATGAGCTAACCTGGCAACCCCGACAGCCACTTTCACCCCAATAATCATTCGGTGAGCCGGATAGAAGACAAACGGTCTCATACGGCGAGGGTGCATCGGGAGCGCAAACCAGCTCAGCCATAGCCCAAGAAACCCCAGAAAGAACGTTTCCTCATTAATCCTAGGGACTGTGACCTCCGCGAAAGAAACAACTGGAGTGTTGGGAAGGAAGAAACTCTTTTGATCTGCCTCCGCCGTTGGGAAGTTGTTTAACCCTAAATCGAAAGGGTCGTCAAGTTTGGCGAATTTAGCAGCATCCTTCGAGAAGACTTCCGGATGGAGGAAACGAGCAATGAAATCCTCGAAAGTAACCCCACGGCTCCCAGATTCGAGAAAAAGTCCCTCATAAATATTCAACACTTTGATTAAACTAGGGAACTGGTTTTGAATGGCGTTCTCCGGGGTAAGGCCTGTCATCACTGGCTTGGCACCAAAAATGTATTCATCTGTAGGAAGCAGTTCCTCATAGTGCTCCCCCATAACCGGCAAGCCAGAAACTTCTGCAAATTCCTCTAAAGAAATTGATACTTCTCGGTCCAGCGAAAGGAAGGTGTGAGTAAGAACATTCCACTGCTCAAGAAAGACCTTAACCCACCAGGCGGGAAGCGTAGAATACTGGAAGAGTGAAGCATAAATGGCGGGATACAACCCAAGCCTCAACAACCGTGATTTCTTCGCCGACAGAATGTAGCGGGCCCATTGCAGATAGCCAGCTGGATGACGAGGAATTAGGCCGATCATATATGGTTGTCCCCACGGTCGCGCCTCGCCTTGATAAATACGTTGTCCCAGGGTATCCAAAGCCATTGGAGGCTGAACGGGTATCGAAGCCATAGCATGCTGAAGAAGACCTCCCGAAGTCCAGTTGACTTCTTCCACGGTATAGTTCACCGGGGGTGGGTCGGCGTAATGGATCTCCATGATGGGCTCTGAGGGTACCGCGCATGAAAAGCTCTGCCGACCCTTAATAATCTGATTATATCATGTCCCCCAGAGGTGAAGATTCTTATGTTCCGGGTCGTGATCTCTAATCAATGCTAGGACTTCCCGGTCCACAGGCGCTCCAGGGAATCCTCCCTCTGAACGAACAAACGGGAAAAAGAGATCGAAAAACATGTCGCCTGCGCAAAAAGGGACAAAAGTCAACTGTCAGTATGATAATTTAATTTAAATTCTGACACTTGGTACTTTAGAATTATTACCACACTGCAATGCAGTGAAGAGGGACCAAAAGAGGCCAACAAAATCTAGATGACAGTTTATCATTAATAAAACAGCCTCATCATTTGATGAGACCATTGATTAAGTGAGGAAATCCTCAAAAGAAATTCTCATTAAATGAGAGATCTCTCGGGCAGAGGAGTAAATCTCCCTTTGAGAGCAATGCTCTGTGACAGAGTGACACTTGTCAAACTCTGATCATGAAGGAATAAAAATTCCTCAAGAGCCTTGCTCTGAAAAAAATGATGATGAAATAATCCATCAGAAAAATTGAAATCAATTTTTATGAATTAAAAATTCTGAGATCTCCAAGATTTATGAACAAACTCTGTGAGTTCTTCATAAGAGATTAACAAATCTTCGTTATTCAAGAGAGCAAAGCTCTGTTATGGGTAAAACCCTAATAACATTTTATTTAGATCTAAGATCTATGAAGAGCAAGGCTCTGTTAATGGGTAAAACTCTAGATTATTAAAAGATTTAATCTTTACCTAACTTTTGACAGAATTTTTGTCCTTAAGAAAATTCTTAAGATGGAGAGCTATGCTTTGTGAGAGAATAAAATTCTCAGAAAATAAGGAAGAAAATGAACATAATCATCTAAAGGACCAAAAGTCCTATTTATAGGCGATGAGTGCCGTTTCAATTTCTTAGTTGATCCGAGGGCGCAGATGCTGCCACCGCTGCACTCACATGTGGGCCACGTGAGCGCAACGGTGGGGGGGGGGCATTTGTTTCCCCCAATCAGAGCAAAGCTCTGTGTGAAATTTAAATTTCAAATTGAAGCAACGCTTCAGATGCAGCGCCAAGTGCGCTGCGCTCTAGGCAGCGCACCACGTGTAAGACACGGATGCGCTAGCGCTAGGTGCGCTGCATTCTAAGAAGCGCACCACATGTAAGACACGGATGCGCTAGCGCTAAGTGCACTGCGCTCTGAGCAGCGCACCACGTGTCAGACACTGCGCTCTGAGCAGCGCACCACGTGTCAGACACAGGTGCGCTAGCGCTAGGTGCGCTGCGCTCTAAGCAGCGTACCACGTATAAAGCACTGGTGCGCTAGCGCTGGAACTAAAAGCTCCTCACCGTTAGATCAAAGATCTAATAATAATGATAAATTATTAATTAATCAGAATTAAATTCCGTTAAGGAAAGATTCCTCAAAATCTTTCCAAGTAACAAGATTGTGCTCTGTAAATCAGAGCACCGTTGGATCAATGATCCAATGGTAAATAAAAATTACCAAAAGACAGAATAAATTCTGTATGGAAAGATTTATCAATCTTGTTAAAAACAAGAAGATTGCCTTCTGTAACACAGAAGCCCTAGGATCAAAGATCCAACGATGGGAAAATTCCCAAATCAATTAGAGAAAAGATCTCTTTAACTGATCGAACTGATCAGCTTGCCCTATATAAAGGCCCCAAGACTTCAAGTCTTATACAGAGAAAAAACCCCCCCATAGACTTTGAGAAACTCAAAGATAAAGTGCAAGCTCTTGCAAGAAGATTTTTTCTTTAAGGTAAGAATGAATAATGATGAACACAGAGATGAAATCATCTCAGAAGAAGAATTCACTTCTTTAAAAGATTATAGATATATAAAGACAAAAAGTCCTTCATAAAGAGATCAAAAGATCTCATCATAAAATAAAAGAAGAACTTACTTCTCACAGATCATAGATCTATAAGACTAAAGTCTTTTTCAAAGAGATCAGGAGTATCTCATTATAAAAAGAGGGGAGAAAAATTCAATTCTCTTAAGGATTATAAATCCATAAAAGGAAAAACCCTTCATCAACATAAGAGGTTGAAGAACTTTTGTTCTTGGAATCTTGAGACAAAGTTTCTTTTTAGATCACAAAATTGATCATATGCGCCTCTGCGCTCTGGAACTGCGCCTTTGCGCTCTTGAATTGCGCTTCTGCGCTCTTAGACTGGTGCTCAGCGCTGAGCGTGACACATGTCGCTTTGCGCTCTTGAAATAGCGCACTGCGCTCATGGGCTGACGTTCAGCGCCAGGCGCACCACGTGTCAATCACCCGTGCTCTGCGGTCATAAACTGGCGCAATGCGCCCATCAACTGGCGCTTAGCGCCAAGCGTGACACGTGTCCCTCTCATGTGCGCTACTAGGCAGTAGCGCACTGCGCTCTTTGACTCGCACAAAGCGCCAAGTGCGCCATGTGTCGCACTGACAGAATATGAAGTGTTCTCCAATAAGCCCAAGGCTATGATGAATGCCTGGCATTCAATAAAAGACAAAATACTGTCATAATTCAAAGGGCCAAGCCCAAACAAAGGCTCCAACAGCCCAAAATAAATGTTAAAATATTTTAACTTGATTGGACTTAGCCCAAGATTGGCCATAAGTCCTCAAATTCAGATTAATTGAGCCCACATGCTCATAAATCTTTTAACAGATCTCAGTTCCAAATTGGACTACAGATCTACGAATCAAAATTGGTTCAAGGGTACATCTTTGAACCCCTCTGATATATGTCGTTGTAATCCTTCAACTTCTTCAGAGAGGTGACGGGTCCCGACAACCACACATCTCACAGACTATGACGTCTTTAAACTGAACCGTGGGGTTCTTAAGCCCATGGACTATGATGTCCTTAACCTTGACTGTGAGGTCTTTAAACTCATGGACTATGATGTCTTTAACTTCGACCGTGATGTCTTTAAACTAACATTGGACCGACCACGTCCTTAAACTGGTAATCGACCGCAATCTCTTTAAACTAACATTGGACCGTAATGTCCTTAAACTAATCGACCGCAATGTCCCTAAACTAAGCAATAGAGTCCAAATACTTTCTTGTTGGATCTAAACGATCCCGTTAAGTTGATCTTAGTCTGAAATTAGACTAACGTATCCTTAACATACGTTTAAGTTGATCTTAGTCTCGAATGAGGCTAACGTATCCTTAAACCCAACCCCCAAACCCAAATCTAAGAAGATACGGATTTGGACTAATCTACGCCCTACGGGCGACAACGTAAATTAGTCTCCGTATACAATCCACGGGCAACCAAAAACAAAACAAACACCCACGACACGAAGTGACCATCTGGAGAAGGAGAAAGTGATTACCGCGATGTGGTAGCGTAATTAACTGCAGGGGCTTGCGCCTGTAGGGAAGAGCGTCCCCATAATAAAAAACCCCTTAAATGAGGGGGAATCTGACGAAGTCTGCTACATCGGCCGCATCCGTTTAAACCTTCGATACATGGTGTCATAAATCAACTTGGTATCTTCGGAGAGGTGGATGGATAGCACCAATTAGCATCTGCCCCGAAATTCAGGCAAGACGGACCCGCGCGGTCGCGTCTCCGTGTTTCGGCGGGGAACAATGTTCTTGCACTGAAGACTGTCCGACGCTATAAGACAGTGGCGAAGAAGAAGGGCAGACCTCAGACTACCGGTGAGAATCTCCCTTCCATCCAAATGGCAGGAGGAGCCTCTTCCAGGACAACTTTTGCACCCAGAAGACCAGGTGTAACATTTAACTGGTCTAGTCCAGACTTTTATTTCTATTGCAAAAGAAATGGATACCTGTTGAAGAATTGCTGGCGTGCAAACGACATGTATTTATTTTGTGGCGCATCTACTCACGACATTGAAGCATGTCCTCATATACGCAACCTAGCTCCAGCAAACAGAACAACCATCACTTTTCCGCAGCGACAGCTATTCAGGCTCCTGTACCTCATCTTGCTTTACCCGTGTTCCCCTCCGAAACACGGAGACGCGACCGCATAGGTGCGTCTAGCCTGAATTTTAGGGCAGATGCTAATTGGTGCTATCCGTCCACCTCTCTGAAGATACCAAGTTGATTTATGACACCACGTATAGAAGGTTTAAACGGATGCGGCCGATATAGCAGACTTTGTCAGATTCCCCCTCGTTGGAGGGGTTTTTGATTGTGGGGACACTCTTCCCTGCAGGCGCAAGCTCCTGCAGTTAATTACGCCACCGCATCACGGTAACAACTTTCTCCTTCTCCAGATGGTCACTTCATGTCGTGGGGGTTTGTTTTTTTTGTGGTTGCCCGTGGATTGTATACGGAGACTAATTTATGTTGTCGCCCGTAGGGCGTGGATTAGTCCAAATCCATATCTTCTTAGATTTGGGTTTGGGGGTTGGGTTTAAGGATACGTTAGTCTCATTTGAGACTAAGATCAACTTAAACGTTTGTTAAGGATGCGTTAGTCTCATTTTAGACTAAGATCAACTTAACGGGATCATTTAGATCCAACAAGAAAGCATTTGGACTCTATTATTTAGTTTAGGAACATTGCGGTCGATTAGTTTAAGGACATTACGGTCTATTGTTAGTTTAAAGACATCACGATCGAGGTTAAGAACATCATAGTCCGTGAGTTTAAAGACCTCACGGTCGAGCTTAAGGACATCATAGTCCGTGAGTTTAAAGACCTCACAGTCAAGTTTAAAGACATCATAGTCCATGAGATGTGTGGTTGTCGGGACCCGTCACCTCTCTGAAGATATTGAAGGATTACAACAACAAATATCAAAGGACTGAAGAGATGTACCCTCGAACCAAAGTTGATTTGGGGATCTGTAGTCCAATTTGGAACTAAGATCAATTAACTAGATTATGAGCATATTGGCTCAGTTAAATCTGGATTGAGGACTTATGGCCAACTTAGGCTGAGTCCAATTAGATTAGAAATATTGGCCCTTTGTTGGACCATTAAACATTTGTTTGGGTTCAAACCCCCATTATTTGACACTGCTAAACAGGGGTTCTGATAACATTTTATCTTTTGTTGGGTGCTGAGCACTCATATGCCATATAGGATGCTCAATTTTGGTAGGCAAGGATGTATTTGAGACTTAGTAAAAAAAAGTCTTGCCTCAGAAGGACTTAGCCAATTTAGGCTAGAATTGATTTGAATATAGTGTTAAACACTAACATCTATTTTATGATCACGTGTTCTCACGTGATGTGCTGAAAGATGGTGTTAAACACCAAGAACAAAACACTCAAAATAGTGTTAAACACTGGAATGGGATTGGTAGTGTGGGGCCCTGTGAGACCTCTGAAGGTAGGGACTGGTCTTCCTTTGTTTTATTCTCAAATCTTGCAAATAAGTGTTAAACACTTTTAGTTTTCACGGACATCACGTGTGGGCACGTGATAGGCACTCATGCACTGATTTTTTAAGGCTTTTATTAGGGGTCACGTGAGGACACGTGAGGGAGCCCAAATTAGAATTTGCCTTTGCCTTTATTCTCTTTGTTTTGGAGGTCACGTGGGAGCACGTGAGGCATTGCCTCTGGGCTAATTCCTTCTCATTTTGGAGGGTCTTTTTAGGGGGCACATGGAGGCACGTGACCTAGTTCTTTACATGTATGGAGATCTTTCAAGTCTCTTTATTTTTAAGAATTAAATTCTCTGTAGGGTTAAACCCTAATTTTGTTTTTAGAGGAATTAAATTCCTATGCATGTGGAAGAATTAAATTCTTATGTAGGGTTAAACCCTAATTTCATTTAGAGGAATTGAATTCTTTATGAATTTGGGAGAATTGAATTCTCATGTAGGGTTAAACCCTAATTTTATTTGGAGGAATTAAATTCCTATGAATTTGGGAGAATTAAATTCTCAAATAGGGTTAAACCCTAGTTCTGTCTGTCTTGGAGGAATTAAATTCCTGTGAATTTGGGAGAATTAAATTCTCATATAGGGTTAAACCCTAGTTCTGTTTTTCTTGGAGGAATTAAATTCCTGTGAATTTAGGAGAATTAAATTCTCATATAGGGTTAAACCCTAGTTTTATTCTTGGAAGAATTAAATTCTCTAAACTCAATTCTCCCTCTAAGTTTTGGATATGCATGGCAGAATCTCCCCAATGAGAATTAAATTCTCAACCTGTGGGGAGATTTGCTTCTGCAGATCTTCAACCAGAGGAATAACTAAGTTCTTTTACAGAAGAGTTAAACTCTTAGATTGAGAATTAAATTCTCCTTTTGTTTTATGAAGCTTTGATCCCTTTCCCCTTTCTCACCTAGGGTTTCTTTTCTTGAGAATTAAATTCTCCTTTCTTTTCTCTCTGCTATTGTTTTTTCTTCAGAAAATTCCAAGATCAGAAATCAATTGTGCCTTCTCTTCTCTTCTTGGCTCCTATTTATAGGAGAAGGAAAAGAATTAATTTGTTTTAGTAAATCTTTCATTGAAAGATTTTGTTTGTTTTTGTAACTTACATGATCTCAGTGAATTTTATTCACCATTGGATTTTTAATCCAAAAGATATTCTGTTTGTTATTCTTGGTGAATTTTAAGGAAATCTTTCCTTGTATAAAATCTTTCCATAAATTGGTGATTTTTAATCACCATTGGATTTTTAATTCAACGGTGCTCCACTTTACAGAGCACCATCTTTTTTGTTTGGAAAGATTTAGAGAAATATTTTTCCAGTTAGGGTTTTTGGTTCTCTTTTAATTAGAATTTAATTCTATTAATTTAGAAGGCTTTTAAAGCCCATCACGTGTTGGCACGTGATCCAAATGTTTGATTATGGAAATAGAATTTAATTATATCAGTTAAAGAGCTAAGGGGTCTGTCACGTGTTGGCACGTGACCCTTCTTTTATTCAGAATTTAATTCTGCCTTTTAACAGAGCTAAGGGACCATCACGTGTCAGCACGTGACCCTTGGTCATGTGTGAGCACGTGATGCCCCATTAGGGTCTTTCCCTAGCTGTTTTTTTTTACGTTTTTGTTTGATTTAGAATTCAATTCTATGAAGTGGAGATTATAGGAAACTATCACGTGTCAACATGTGACCCTTGGTCACGTGTGAGCATGTGATACCTCATTGAGGTATTTCCTGATTTTTATCAGGGAACAAATGCCCCCACAACGTTGTTCTCACGTGTCTGCACGTGAGTGCAACGCTGTCACCTTTGTGACCGTTGGATCTGTCTAGGGAATAGGGGAGATAAAACGTTTCCCATCACATCCTATAAATGCCAGCGTCCCTTCAGAAGCGCCTCCACTTTGCTCATCTTCTTTCTTGCTTACTTTTTCTCTTTGAGAATTTAATTCTCTTTTCTCAGAGCTTAGTTCTCTGTTTTGAAAATTTCCATAGTTTGACTCTGTTAACAAAAGATTCCCTTTTCTCAGGTAATGATCTTGAACGGCTGAAGAACTTTTTGTAGAAATCTTCGTTGGATTTTAAATCCAAACCAAGCGTTTTTCCCTTTAACAAGAACCCATTTTTTCTTAAGTTCTTTAAAAAGAAAACCATTCAATTTTTAAACAACAGACCTTGTTAGAGTCTTCTCTGATCTTCAGGGATCAATGGCGATGCTTGTCTTTTCTGTAGAATTTAATTCCACCTCAAAGAGCTTTGGCTCTGAAAAAATATTTCTGGGAATTTAATTCCTTTGTTCAAAAGGAATTTAATTCCTCTGAAGAAATTAGTTTTTCCCATAGAACTTCTTGGGGTTTTCTTGCCCTGAGTTGTTTCTTTGCAACAAAAAGAAAAGATTTGCAGTAGGGTTTTCTAGGAATTTAATTCCCTTGCTCTGCTTGATTTTTGCAGAGTCCAAGATGGATTTCTTTTTGGGGAATGTGTAGGGTCATTTGAAATCCACTGTTCATTTATTGAGAATCTTCTTTTTGTCTCATAGTAATTGCTTTGCCTCATCATTAGCAAGCGGCCATCTTGATTTTATGGGACCCATGCGTTTTGTAACCAATGGTCCCATAAAATGAGTCCTCTGTTGCTTTCTTCCACTGCCTTTTCATATATGCCTTTATAAACACGTGTTAGCTTTGCTTAACAGTTTCCCTTTCTTTTATTTCAGGCACAATGACTTCTGTTCCATACTTTCCTTTCACTCGCTCGGAGGCTGCTTTTCCTCAGTCGCCGTTTGACGAGGAAGTGATGGCGATGATTAGGGCTCATGACCTGAATCGCACTAATTTGCTTTTTGGGGGACTTGGTATGGTCACATCATCCGCGGATGCCGCAGTTTTCTTTGCGAGATACCGACGGAGCCTACCTATCCATGCTTGCTGATGGATCCTCCATGAACTGCCTTTGCTGTGGAGATGCCGAATTGGACCCCTATGGGACGGCTTGAGCCTTCAACAACTGGTATTCTGAACCATCCAGTGCCGTCTATAGATATTTTAGGGCGCCGCATTTGCCAGGGCAAAGCCCAGCCATGGGGACAGATTTACAAGATAGGGCTTACCCCTCGACACCCCACGGGATACTTTCTCTGGGCTCGTTACATCCTGTCCGCCCATCACACGCGACTGCAGAGGGTTGGATTCTATCAGGCGATATATGCATCCCTTTTCCACTACCAATCTCCTCATGTCTGGTGGGTTAAGGCCTTCTTGAACCAATGGAATCTTCCCACCAACGCCTTCCTTCTAGGGGACCGCGAAGTTTCAATTTCTCTGGAAGAATTTCGCGAGATCTCAGGGATGCCGGTCAGGGGGACACTTTATGAAGAATTATTGCCTCCTGATGAGCATGTCTTTGAAACCGAGCCTGCCATGCTTGACGGCCTGTCTACCGAGAACGCCGTCCGCCACAAGCGCCCGGGTTTGACCAAGACCCTGAGTATTTTTGACAAACTGTTCACAGAGTCAGAGGAGCAGGGCGTCACTTTTAAAAGTTTTATCGCTTGCTCGCGAGGATGTCCTATTAAAGACGGCTCCGAAGTTCGCGAACATTAACGACCCCTTTGGGTTTGGTTTAAACAGGCGGCTGACTAAAGAAGAGGACTTGCCGCAGTATTACATTCCCATCATGTCGGCGGTATCTTTCGAGTCGATTGCAGCTCCTGGTATGGATGAGGAGACTTTCTTTGTAGGCTTCATCAGCGTTTGGCTTAGCTGGTTCGTCATTCCCATGCATCGCCGTTTCATGAGAGCCTCGGTTATTTACCTTGCTCATCGCATTGCTGAGGGAACGCGACTAGCTGTGGGCATTCCAGGGCTAGCGCATCTATATCATGGGTTAAGTGCCGTAGCCAATACCTCAACTCTAGGCGTAGATGTGGTAAATTTCTCTCTTCATTACTTTACGTTCTGGATTGAGATGCACGTGTTAGGGGCTTTTGCTGCGCACTAAAGACCCAAATTTTATGATGCCTACACTTTTCCGGGACTCATGCGGCTGGTGAACGCTTCTACTCCTGACCCGACTCAGTCTGGGGCTACTTGTGTGCTGATCGCTCCCTATGCTAATACGGGCGGAATGGTATTCATCGATCGAGTCCTATCTACTCCCTCAGGACCAATTCAATAGCTCCATGACTTGTCGAAGGAGGGGGTACCTTCTTTGAAGCCCAGGGAAGCCATGTACCTATACGCGATCAGACCAGGTTATCTGGTATTTCGTCAGAACGGAGCAGCCCTTTTTATGCGGTACAACCCACACCATATTGCTCGGCAACTTGGATATGATCGGGGCATCCCCTTCGAGGCATTCACAGTGGCGCCTAGCCCATCGCCTAAAGTTGTTCGTGACGTCGCTCATCACTTCGTGCGGCCGAACACTGGTTCTTGCTTCATGATTCCTGAAGCTGATCATATTCCTCGATGTGTGCGGTCTTTCACGGGCTGGTACCTCCACCGGGTCAGTCCAATTATTGCCGAGGAGAAGAGGGTGCTTCTTGGATACAACGCTCCCATTCCAATTCAAGCCATGGGAGTTCCACCGCAACTGCGTGCAACGGTTCGCCCTCCCTTGAGGGATACCAGTGTCGTGCTTATTCCGGAGGCGGCGAAAGTGGACTTTACTCCCACAGCTGGTATGCTACTACATACTCGGGCTCAATCAAGAGCTAATAGGGCGCCGGTAGCAGTATCATCGTCCGTGGCGTCAACAATGGCCGTGTCATCCTCGGTAGCACCGCCGAGCGAGGACATTGAAGGTGAAGTGGGTCAACACTGTACCAAAGCTCTACGGGGAAGGAAACGATCATCTTCGGCGGTTAGTTCTGGGTCCAAGAGGCGGATAAAGACGGTCACCAATCTGCTCGACTCTTTAATAGAGTCCGAGCCTATTCTTCAGGATGAACCTCTAGCTATGCAAGAATCGGATGGCGGCCTACTTTTCCCAGGTTCATCTTCCGAGGAAGCCCCAAAATTGGCTAAGGCACTAAGACGCTCACAAGACGAATCCGAGAATGTAAGGATCCCGAAGAAGCCTTACCCTATCGTCATCTTTTATGAAGACCCTCCGTGGATACGGCGGCTATTCATAGGCCCTTTGGAAGAGTGGGGTGAAAGGGCTCTTAAGCAAGCCATCTCAACCGACGCTGAGGATGCACTTTCATTATGGACCGGTGGCCACGAGTCTACTCTCGCACATCGGCGAGCATATCTCCTCAGGAAGGAGCGTCGGCTTGAACAAGCCATACTAGAAGCTCCCTTGCGCATCGGTATGTTCATGTATCTCTTTGTAATATTTTGTATTACTTGCATACATATATATGTATCCTTATGCTCGTACAAACTTTGCAGGGACTTCGGCGGCGGCGGAGGCTCTGAGTCGTGCTTGATCGTAGATTCTGCTGATATCCCCAGTGAAACACCAATCAGTGTGGAGGGGGTCGATACAACCGTTGCTCCTGCGTTGGAGTCTCCCTTGGTGATTCCCGCTCCCCAAGCGCTTGCTCCCTCGGAGGAGGCATCTTTGTCGGTCGCCACTCCAATGGATCTTTCTGGGGGCGGCTCGGAGGTTAGGGGACTGGTAGTCGAGGCTACCGTCCTTCCGTTTAAGCCTGTAGTGACGGCCGCTGATCCTCGCTCGGAAGTCGCTATACTGGTCCACGTCCCCGATGATGTGCCTGAGGTCACGGAGGAGGCCGCTGAAGCTGCTATCCCTCCAGCTCAGAATGGGAGGAGTATCGAAGGTAGCCTTCTATATTTTACATTAATATTCTCTCCATTATATGAACCCTTCTGTCTTTTCAGAATTACGCAGATTGGCGGCATCTATTGCTGATCTGTCTCCCAGGCAGTCCTTTCAGCGCCTGTTGGAGATGGCTGCTCCGCAGGCGATATCTCCTCAACACATCGTCCTCTCTTCCGGGCAAGGTTAGTGTTGTTTACCCTCCTTTCACAGCATTATCACTATTTCATAAAATGACATTAATGTCTTTTACAGTTCTGGATGCCGACGACGAGGTTGAGATTCTTAACGGGCCTGAGGAGCCTTCAGATCCCTCTTGCATGACTGTGGGTAAGTAAAGTCTCAACGTCGTTCCATTTGTTCTTTTCTTACAAGTTTCGCTGACTGTTTATAAATCTGAACAGCTCTGCCAGTTCTCATCGCGCTGGAGTCTTGCATCGCCATGCCACCCGGCCCTTATGCTCTACGTTCCTCGGAACGGATGGCAAAGCTAAGCCTTCACTCCCTATCAGCTCTGATTGAAGACCTTCGCGCTGGCTGTCTGATCACGGCCGAAACGTTTGCCGCTGAAGCTAACAGCTCTCTTCCCTTTCTTGCCACCTACCATAGCGAAATATTGGTGCAAGTCTGGGTTGAGTTTTGTCGGCAGGTGGAGGCTTGCTTGCATATTCCTTAATGTACACGCCTTCCTTCAGACGCTGTGGCCGCGAAGGCGAGCTTACAGGGGCTGATTAAGCGGTATGCTGCGAACATGATATCATATGAGAAAAGGCTCAGCCGCAAGTTTTCGGAGAGGGAGCTGGCTTCCAAAGCACTGAGAGAGCTTCAAGCCAACCTTACGGCCAAGACCACTAAAGCATATGAGCTTTGGCGAGTGCTTCAAGAGGCTATCAAGGAGGTGGTGGCCATTGATAAGGCCGCCGTGTTTACTCGTGAAATGGTCGAAGCCCATAAGGTCACTGAAAAAGAGCTTGAAGGCCGGCTTGCCTCATACCAGGCCTAACAGGCTCAAGCGGAGGCCCGTCTTTTGACGATACAAAATCATGAAGGCGAGGCCCAGCAAAAAAGGGATGAACTGGCAAATCTACTAAATCGCCCGCCGACTTGAAGAATTGTATATACCCATTTTTTTATTCTTCTTTTGTACATACTCCTGAATGAGAGTATATTCTTTTGTTCTTTCATGAATTGTACTTTGTATTCATTTTGATTCATGAATAAAAGATATATTTTTTCTTCAAGATGGTGTGTCCCTTTTAGCAAGTGTATTCTGCAGATAGTCTATTTCGATTTCTTTGCAGGACAATGATGGATTAGATTCAGGGTTAAGATCTGCCTCCTAAGACTTTTTAACTTTATGAGCCGTGAGAGTCTCATAAAGGATTTTCTCCCTACAGGTCGAGAGGATCCTGTAGGTGTAATTTCTCCTTAAGAATCGTGAGGATTCCTAAGTGTGTTTTCTCTTGAAAGTCGTAAGGATCTCACAAGAGAGTTTTCTCCCTTACGAGTCGTGATGACCCGTAAGTGATAGGTGAGGTTACCATTATCCGCATTTCACGGAGTCAGGAGTTGCTCTGGATGCTTCCCACGGGGTCATTGCCGTGTTCTGCGAGAACCAGGCTCCGCTCTGGACGTTTCCCACGGGGTCAGGATTGACATAAGCCGCGTTCCACGTAACCAGGAATTTTGCTTTGGATTCTTCCTACAGGGTCATAGCCGTGTTCTGTGAGGACCAGGCTCCGCTCTAGACGTTTCCTACGGGGTCAGGATTGACATAGGTCGTGTTCCACATAACCAGGAATTTTGCTCTGGATGCTTCCCACGGGGTCATAGCCGTGTTCTGCGAGGACCAGGCTCCGCTCTGGATGCTTCACACGGGGTCATTGCCGTGCTCTGCGAGGACCAGGATCCACTCTGGACGTTTCCCACGGGGTCAGGATTGACATAAGCAGTGTTCCACGTAACCAGAAATTTGCTCTGTATGCTTCCCACGGGGTCATTGCCGTGTTTTGCGAGGACCAGGCTCCGCTCTGGATGCTTCACACGGGGTCATTGCCGTGCTCTGCGAGGACCAGGATCCGCTTTGGACGTTTCCTACGGGGTCAGGATTGACATAAGCCGCATTCCACGTAACCAGGAATTTGCTCTGGATGCTTCCCACGGGGTCATTGCCGTGTTCTGCGAGGACCAGGCTCCGCTCTGGATGCTTCACACGGGGTCATTACTGTGCTCTGTGAGAACCAGGATCCGCTCTGGATGCTTCCCACGGGGTCATTGCCGTATTCTGCGAGGACCAGGATCCGCTCTGGACGTTTTCCACGGAGTCAGGATTGACTTAAGCCGCGTTCCACGTAACCAGGAATTTGCTCTGGATGCTTCCCACGGGGTCATTACCGTGTTCTGCGAGGACCAGGCTCCACTCTGGATGCTTCACACGGAGTCATTGCCGTGCTCTGAGAGGACCAGGATCTGCTCTGGATGCTTCCCACGGGTCATTGCCGTGTTCTGCGAGGACCATGATCCGCTCTGGACGTTTTCCACGGGGTCGGGATTGACTTAAGTCGCGTTCCACGTAACCAGGAATTTGCTCTGGATGCTTCCTATGGGGTCATTGCTGTGTTCTGCGAGGACTAGGCTCCACTCTTGATGCTTCACACGGGGTTATTGCCGTGCTCTGCGAGGACCAGGATCCGCTCTGGACGTTTCCCACGGGGTCAGGATTGACTTAAGCCGCGTTCCACGTAATTGGAATTTGCTCTGGATGCTTCCCACGGGGTCATTGCTGTATTCTGCGAGGACCAGGCTCCACTCTGGACATTTCCCACGGGGTCAGGATTGACATAAGCCGCGTTCCACATAACCAGGAATTTTGCTCTGGATGCTTCCCATAGGGTCATTGCCGTGTTCTGCGAGGACCAGGCTCCGCTCTGGACGTTTCCCACGGGGTCAGGATTGACATAATCCGTGCTCCACGTGACCAGGAATTTTGCTCTGGATGCTTCCCACGGGGTCATAGCCATGTTCTGCAAGGACCAGGCTCCACTCTGGATGCTTCACATGGGGTCATTGCTATGCTCTGCGAGGACCAGGATCCGCTGTGGACGTTTCCCACGAGGTCAGGATTGACATAAGCCGCATTCCACGTAACCAGGAATTTTTCTCTGGATGCTTCCCACGTGGTCATAGCCGTGTTCTGCGAGGACCAGGCTCCGTTCTGGATGCTTCCCACGAGTTTATTGCCGTGTTCTTCGAGGACCAGGATCCGCTCTGGACGTTTCCCACGGGGTCAGGATTGACATAAGTCGTGTTCCACATAATCAGGAATTTGCTCTGGATGCTTCCCACGGGGTCATTGCCCTGTTTTGCGAGGACCAGGCTCCGCTCTGGACGTTTCCCACGGGGCCAGGATTGACATAAGCCGCGTTCCACGTAACCAGGAATTTTTCTCTGGATGCTTCCCACGGGGTCATTGCCATGTTTTGCGGGGACCAGGCTCTGCTCTGGACGTTTCCCACGGGTCAGGATTGACATAAGCCGCGCTCCATGTGACCAGGAATTTGGTCTGGATGCTTCCCACGGGGTCATAGCCGTGTTCTGCGAGGACCAGGCTCCGCTCTGGATGCTTCCCACGGGGTCATTGCCGTGTTCTGCGAGGACCAGGCTCCGCTCTGGACGTTTCCCACGGGGTCAGGATTGACATAAGCCGCGTTCTACGTAACCAGGAATTTGCTCTGGATGCTTCCCACGGGGTCATTGCCGTGTTCTGCGAGGACCAGGCTCCGCTCTGGATGCTTTACACGGGGTCATTGCCATGCTCTGCGAGGACCAGGATCCGCTCTGGACATTTCCCACGGGGTTATGATTGACATAAGCCGCGTTCCACATAACCAGGAATTTGCTCTGGATGCTTCCCACGGGGTCAGGATTGACATAAGCCGCGTTCCACAAAACCGGGAATGGTTGACTTTATCCGCATTTCACGGAGTCGGGGTTTGACTCTCGATCATCTGTGCACCGCCGAGTCATGGAACTAGGAGTTGCCGCGGTTCCGCTTTGCTGGATGTTGCGTCTGTTGCAACGAGACGAATGTTGAGATGATCTCCAGGCTATCTGTGAACCGTTGAGATTTGGCTTCTTCTTTTGATGAAGCCTGGGGAGGAAAGGTGTGATTCCCTCTTTGTTTGCGCCCCTGGATTGTATACAGGGATTGATGTGATATCACATGTAGGGCGTAAATTTTATTTTTTATTTCTTTCCGCGATGCTCTATCATTTCAGCTTTTATATCGCGAAGGTCGCGATTGCCCAATCATTTTGGCTATTTTTCGCGGTACCCAATCATTTAGGCTATTTTTATTTTTACTCGCTGCTTTTTATTGCGAGTTGCCCAATCATTTCGGCTATTTTGAATGCATATATTTTTACTTGCTGATTTTTTTTGCAAGTTGCCCCATCATTTCGGCTATTTCGTATGCATGTGTGCTTCGCTAGCTTTTTTTTTGCCGCAAGCTTAGAATTAGACACTGATTTCGGCATCAGCACCGCTACAACTGGGATATTGCCAGGAGCGAATCATCATTTGCCTTCGTCAATGTCGAACAAAGGTTGCTTAGTAGACAGGGTTAGGATTCCGTCGACTAAGGTTTTTGACTTTATGAGCCGTAAGGGTCTCATAAAGGTATTTCTCCCTACAAGTCGTGAGGATCTCGTATGTGCGTTTTCTCCTTAGGAGTCATGAGGACTCCTAAGTGTATGGCTTCTCGTAAGTCGTAAGGATCTTACAAGAGTATTTTCTCCTTCTAAGTCGAGAGGACTTATAAGGGTTGTTCACCGTGTAGACATATTCCTGGTCACGGATGGGACTTTGTTAGGGAAATGTTTATTCGCGCCCGTGGATTGTATACAAGGGTCAGCATTGAGCCGCTTGTAGGGCAGCATTAGAGGTTGTGGTGGCTACTTAAGAACAGGTTCAGATCCCTGTAGCTTAAGACTTTTGAATCTTATGAGCCGTGAGGGTCTCATAAGAGGGTTTTTCTTACGAGTCGTGAGGATCTCGTAAGTGTAGTTTCTCCTTAGGAATCGTGGGGATCCTTAAGTGTGTTGCTCCCTTGTGAGTCTTAAGGATCTTACGCAGGTGGTTTCTCCTCACAAGGTCGAGAGGACCTTGCAAGTGTCTTTTAACGAGGTTGCGCCCTTTCGGGTTTTCACAAAAACTCGTCGGTAGCCCTGCTGTTTTTACTCACGGAGCCTTTTCGGGTTTTCATCCGTGCCCATTTTGCTTATGGACATACCGTTTTCTTTTTTTTTTCTTTTATTCTTTCCCTTTTTTGTATCAGCCTTGGGATGCTGCAATCCACAGTCGTTTATCGACGTCTCGGTCAACAGTTAGTTTAAGGACGTTTCAGTCCGTTGTTAGTTTAAGGACGTTTCGGTCCATGGCCGGTTACTACTTATAGAGTTTGGGCTTAGGAAGATAGCGAGCGGACATAGGCGTCGTCATCTATCGTTGACCTAGGTCGTGACTCGTCAAGCGTAGTATTTCTTCAGGAAGCGACCGTTTATTGGCCTGAAAAGTCTTTCACCATGCATGTCCATGAGTAGATAGGCTCCTCCCTGGTAGACTTTGTTTATGATATACGGGCCTTCATAGTTTGGCTCGAATTTTCCCCGCTTGGCACGGTTGGGGATCATAGGTCTTTTGACCACTAGCACGAGTTCGCCTTGGCAGAATGTCCTTGGCCTAGTCAATCTTTCATATGAGCGCGTCATCTTTGCTTTATAAGCCTCCAGATTTTGTTGCGCCATGAGCCGGGTTTCATCAAGGGCGTCGAGCTCTTCAAGCCGAAGGTGAGCATTCTCTTCGTCCGTTAGCTCGTAATGAACTGCCACTCGTAGAGAGGGTAGCCCTATCTCGATGGGAGTACCGCCTCTGTACCGAATACCAATGCGTACGGCGTTGTGTTTATGGCCGTTTTGAACGTAGTTCGATATGCCCAGAGAGCTTCATGCAGTCTCTCATGCCAGTCCTTCTTATTTCGAGATACCGTCTTTTTCACGATCTTCGTCAAGGTCTTGTTGAAAGTCTCAGCTAGACCGTTAGCTCGGGAATTGTAGACCGATGAATATCTCCAGTCTATGTTATGTTGTTGTGCTAAGCGGCTGATTTTGTGACTTCTGTAGGCTGGCCCGTTATCGGAGATTATCCGTCTCGGAGTCCCAAACCGATAAATGACGTGCGTCTTGAAGAAATGGAGGATATTCTTCGTTTTCACTTCTCTTAGCGGTACTGCTTCTGCCCATTTGGAGAAGTAATCAGTTATCGCCAAAATGAACCGATGTCCTTTGGACGATGCTGGCTCAATGGGGCCGATTATGTCAGTTCCCCACATTTCGAATGGCCAGCTAGCCACTGTTGGATGTAGTAGATTCAGATGCTGGTGGATAAAGTCCCCATGGATCTGGCACGAGTGGCATTGCTTTGCATACTCAAGGCAGTCATGGATCATCGTAGGCCAATAATAACCGATCCGTTTGATCTTCAGCTTCATCTTCGGCCCGGCTTGGTGAGAACCGCAGAGTCCGTCGTGAGTTTCTTAGACGACTCTCTTTGCCTCTTCAAGTCTCAGGCATCTCAACCATAGAGAGTCAAATGATCTCTTATACAGAGTATCGTTAACAAAGGCGAAGGATAGAGCTCGTTTCATGAGCTGATGCCTTGAGGATGCATCTTCGGGTGTTCGACAGGATTTGAAGTAATCTATAAAGACTTCTCTCCAATCTATAGCCTTTTCCTGGTCTTTTATTTGCAGGGCCGTTTGCTCGGTCGTTCCCTTTTCTTCGGACGACTCCGGAGATATTTCCGTCGGTGCAAGAACCCGACGGCTTTGCACAATGATCCTCACGTCATCAAGGTTCTCGTCGGCCAGTTCTTTAGCGAGCTTGGCTAATGCATCCGCTTTGCTATTTTCCGTACGCGGTATACTTTTCAAGGTGTAGGAAGGAATTTGAATTAGCAGTTGCTGTACTCTCTAGCCGTACTTCACCAACTCTGGCTTGCATGTTTGATAGTCGCCGTTTACTTGACTAACGATCAGTTAGGAGTCTCTGTATATAAGGAGGTTTTCAATTCCCATGTTGATAGCGATCTCGGGACTTGCTATCAAAGCTTCATATTCGGCTTCATTGTTTGTCCTCGGCTCTGTTAAGGAGAAGGCAAAGCGCATTATCTCTCCTTGTGGAGTCACGAAGATGAGGCCTACCCCTGATTTGATTATAGGGGTGCTTTGTTTGCGCTTCTTCATGGAAGACACTCCATCAAAATAGAGTTCCCATCGGGTATCATTCCTGTCGATCGTGTCAAACGCATGTTCGTCTAGCAATTCGCAGTTCAAAGGAGAATCGGCGGGTATCGGATGCTCAGCGAGGAAGTCGGCGATGGCCTGGCCCTTCACTGCCTTAAGGGGAAGATAAGTTATCGAGAATTCCATCAATAGCAGGGCCCATTTAGCGAGTCGTCCCGTTAATATGGCCTTCGACATCAAGTACTTGAGAGGATCCACTTTTGATATGAGACGGACCTCATGCGCCAACGCGTAGTGTCTGAGCTTCGTTATTGCGAAGATCAACGCCAGGCAGTATTTTTCAATGGGAGAGTAATTGCTTTCTGCCCCCAGGAGAACTCGACTCAGATAATAAAGGGCTCTCTCTTTCCCTTGGTCGTTCTTTTGTGCCCATAATGCGCCTAGCGAACCTTCGAGAGCTGTTGTATACAAAATGAGAGGCTTTCCCTTGACCGGAGCGGTCAGCACCGGCGGATTCTGCAGGTATTGCTTAATTTCGTCCAGTGCGCCTTGGCAATTGTGATCCCAAACGAAAGGGGTCCCTTTCTTCATCAGGTAACTATAAGGGGCGGCACTTGCCGGAAAGATTGGCCATGAATCGCCGGATATATGTAAGCTTTCCTTGAAGAGATCACAGCTGCTTGAGAGTCTTTGGCGGGGGCATTTCTATAATCGCTTTGATCTTTGACGGATCTATCTCGATGCCTCGGTGTCGGACGATGAACCCTAGGAATTTGACTGAGGACACTTCGAACGCGCATTTGAGAGGGTTCATATTCAAATTGTATTTCCGAAGCCGCTGAAACACGATCTTCAGATGCTCCAAATGTTCTTCGTATGATTTTCTTTTAACTACGAGGTCGTCGATATAACATTCGACGATTTCATGTATGAGGTCATCGAAAATCTTCGTCATGGCCCTCTGATAGGTGGCACCGGCGTTCTTTAGACCGAAGGGCATCACCTTGTAGCAGAATATACCCAAAGGGGTCCGGAAGGCGGTATGCTTCTTGTCTTCGGGGTGCATCTTTATCTGATTGTATCCTGACGAGCCGTCCATGAAGGAGAAGACTTCGTGAGTGGAGGTGTTGTCTATCATTAGCTCGGTAACTGGTACTGGGAAGTCATCTTTCGGGCAGGCTTTATTGAGATCCCGAAAGTCCATACATATGCGCACCGTCCTATTTTTCTTCATCACTGGGACGATGTTGGCGATCTAATCATGATATTAAACTTCTTGGATGAAACCGGAGTCGATTAGCTTCTTGACCTTGGCGTTGATGCTCATCTCAAGCTCGAGCCGCATTCTTCTCGGTGCTTGTTTGATCGGCTTGATGTCCGGAGATATCGCCAATTTGTATACAGCGATCTCTGGATCTAATCCTGGCATCTCGAAATAATTCCATGCGAAGCAATCTCTATGTTGCATAAACACGTCCTTTAGCGCAGCCACCCTTTCTTTAGACAACAGCTCACTGACAAATGTCGGTCGCAGGTCACTTGCCGTCCTCAAATCAATTTTCTTGAGGTTATCTGCAGTAGTATGTATCCCGTCTTCCAGCTGTTTCTGTACCGGTGGAAATCCTGAGATCACCTCGCCATCGTCGTTTTCGAAGCACCAGAGGAGGTCATCCGTATTTTTAGGCTCTTCTTCTGACAGCGTTATCATGTGGCAGGTGCAAGATTGTTTCCAAGATCGATGTCAATCTGGTTCTACTCTCGTTATACGCGTCGCTTTTGGTTCATACTTCTATGGCGGGCTTACCTTCCAACTGCTAGATAGAGCGAACCTGCCTTGTTGATATTGGTCTACGACCCAGTTCTTGAAGGTGAAGCAGTCTTCGAGGGGATGCCCTATTGCTTGGTGATAGGAGCAATAGTCTGGGTGGGAGATCTCGTTCGCTTGCTCGGGATGTTTGGATTCTGGGAGTGTCATCATCTGATGCTTTATGACGAGATCAAATATCTTCCTTGTCTTGTCTTGGGGAAAAGAGTATTCCTGACCCATCTTCTTTATAAGGGACAGATCCCGGCTGCTCGACTCTAGCTCGCGTGGCTTCTTAGACCCGCTTGGCTGCTGTTGAATGCCTTTCCTGCTCTTCGATTTATTTTTGCCCCTGCGTCAGCCCTTTTGTATGACGGGTTGATGAGGAAAAGCATTGTTATTCTCCGCGGCCTGCTGAAGGAGGCGCTGCGTCCTGGATTTCTCGTAAATGGCCATTTCACGGTTATGGTCATCCCGGATCTTTTGACCCGCTTCCCTGATAAGCTTGTCCATTTGTTCTTCAAATGACGGACTCGGCATTTTGATGGTAGGATCCCGTTTTGGTTCAGGGTCGGCGTTTTCTAACAGGGCATCTCCTTCTTCATCGAACTCATATATGATGCAGCTGCCATGGACTCGTTCCCGTTTCTTAGATTGGACATATCCAAGCCCGACCGTTTTCATTCTCCCGCTGGGCAACTTTCGCTGAGTTCCGGGGACGTCCCAAATCCTATTGTAGAATCGAGCTTGTCGAGTCGTCTGTCTGAACGGTACCCCTTGGCGCTTCAATAGCTTTTTCAAGCCTTCCGTGTAGTATCTAGGCAGACGGATGGGTTGGAGCCTGTCGAGCGCAGAATCGGCGCCATGCCAGATTTCTTTCTCTACTTTGGTTTCCTTAGATCGGTAGAATGGGATCGCCTCTTCACCCTTTCGCCTGGGAAGGACGTAAAATGTTTGCAGTTCTTGCACACTATAAGCTTCAAGTGCATCGAGCTCTTTGTAATGCTCCCGTGGAACCATGGTAATTTGCAAACTCTGATTATCGCCAGCGAAGGCTTGTATTGACGGCCGAACGGAAAATATAGCGTTAACCTCATCTTCCGAGTCGCTGCCGAAGATCAACATAGGGGTGGACGGCCCCGGGTTGTTGCGTTGGGGCGGCCCTGAATAAACTATCTCTTCTTATTCCTCGGTATCACTCCCGAAGACCGGAATAGTGGTGATAGCTTTGTTTTTCGGTTTGTGACATCTTTCCATGTTCTCAAAATCTGGTAAGAAGTATTTTGCATCTTCGTACTTTCGGACTTCGTTCATGGAGAATGGGTTCAACTTCCCCCATCACAGTGTACTCGAGACCATCTTTGAAATACTTCATACACTGGTGTTGTGTAGAAGGGATGATGTTGTACTCGTGTAACCAAGGTCGGCCGAGCAAAGCATTGTAGCAAGTCTTGGTGTCAATAACGTGAAATTTAATATCCGTGACGAGTATCCCGAAGCGTAGCGTCAGTATCACAGACCCGAGAGTCCGTAAGTCGAAACCGGAGATGGTGATTTTATCACGAGCGAGGTGCTGAACGCTCATGCAGATTTCCTTCAACACTCTCACGTTGAGGAGATTGACGGAAGACCCATTGTCAACCAGGATTTTGCCTATTTTTATATCGTGACAGTATCCGGAGACATAAAGGGGACGGTTGTGCTCGCACGTCCCAAGGAGGAGATCTTCATCGCCGAAGGTGATATCGGCTGTGTGCACTTATTCTAGCTCGTCCTTCATCTTTTCTTCGGCAAGGAAAGCTTGGAATTGCTCTTGTTCTTGTAGCGCCTTGATCAATGAATCTCTCGCCTCTTTGGATAACAGAAGGGCGTCGAGAATGCTTAACTGTGAAGGTAGCTTTCTCAAGTGTACCAGAACGTTGTAGTCCACCTTACTTTTCTTTGGCGGGTCCCTGGCTGTCAGCTTTTCGACGGCTTGGTCATCAAGGATGATATCTTCAGGGACCTTTTCTTTCCCCTTATCTTTTCTATTTGACCCACTGTTCGAGGGCCTAAGATTCTTTTCGGGCAGCGTACGATTGTGCAGTTGAATATTCTCACAGGTCTTCAGTTCTTCCTATTTTCCCAAGATGGACTCTTTAAAGAGAGGGCCAAGAGTCATTTCTTCGTCAGAGTCGCTCCCGAAGGTGGGAACTTATGATCCCCCGGCGTTGACCATGCGACAGTTGCCGGTAGTTCTTTTACGCTCCTCGTTCGTACTTCTTTACTGCCGACGAATTTTGCGTTTCATCCGCTTGAAATGTTGTTGGTGAGCAACACACCCCCGCCACCATATTTTAAAAGCATTGCACTCTTCGGTGGGGTGCATAATCTTTCGATGATATAAGCAGTAGGTAGGATGTATTTCCACTTCACCAGGAGTGTTTCCTTCGGAAGGTGGAAGCTTCATTCCCATCGATATGGCTTTGGCGAACCTCTTCCTCATTTTGAACCTGCTTTTATTTGCGGCGGATGCACTTTGATTTGGCGGGAGCATTTCAACCCTTTCGTTCAGTCGCTGGCATTTGGCTTTTTCAAATATGGCCATTTCACGCTCTCGAGCAGCTTTACTTTTAAGAAGAGCTTCGTTCAGGAATGCATCAATCGTTTCGTCTGATGGCCTTAGAAGTTCCGGTTCAGGATTTGCCCCCAGTTTTTTTGTGTAAGGAGCTTCTTCATCGTTTATTGACGAGTGAGAGATCACATGGCAACTTTCCACATAATCTTCAGACTCATCCGACGAGTCTCCTTCATTGTCTCCGTCCTCAAGGACGTGACTGAGAAATTCTTAGAGCGTGACTGGAGTCCGCGCCTTCTGGTTATACTCTTCCAGCGCGTCAATCTGCTTTTGCAGGTCCGTGCGCCTGTCACCAGGCTTTATGAGCTTCTTGGATTTCTTCTTCTTCTTCGAAGATTTTGACGGTTGAGTGTGAGCACTTTGACTATCACCACCAATTTTTGGAGTTGGGCGCAGTTTCAGCATTCCCTTGATAATCTCGGGTTACAGCGGATTCTTCCATTTGATTGCCGGGCATGTGTGGAGATCCTTCAACATTCTTTTTGTTTTAGCCGAAAGAGCGATTTCCCATAGAGCTTCTTCAACAAAAGAGCACGATGCCCCCGGTGTGTCCGTCTTCTTAGGAGTGTGCGGTTGTGGTGGGCTAACTTTCCACTTCTTAGACAGCGCAAACTTGCCTTACTGGTATTGGTCCTTGATCCAACCCTTAAAGACGAAGCAATCTTCAATTGGATGGCTTACCGTTTGATGGTAAAGGCAATAATTGGGGCTATTAGTCTCGCCGGGTTGCAGTGGTCGCTTAGGATTTGGCAGATTGATGAGCCTGTTGCGCATCGCCAGTTCGAATAGTCTCTTCGTTTTGTCCCGAGGGAACGAGTAAGGACGCTTCATTTTCTCATTATAGTAGCGCCGTCTCTCTTCCAGTTGATCCGTTAGTTTTGGGGCACTGGGCTGCTGTTGAGTATTCGCAACGAATGTCGCCTTCCCTTTACCCTTTTCGTTCCGCGGCTCCGGCTTCGGAGGAGACGGTCTATGACCCATCTGGTCCATCTGGTCTAGCTTGTCGATCAAGGCTTAGAACATGGTCGGCTTAAAGAACATCATGAATTAGGAAATAGTTGCCTGAGGGTCCAGAGTTCCCACGAACATACCTACTGCCGGCGCTTCCTCGATGCGCTGCTCACATTTTGACCATAAATTTCGCCACCGTATTGCGTATTGTACCCAAGTTTCGCCTGGCTTTACCCTGGCGTTAATTAATGCGGTAATCGGGGTAAGCTCGCTAGCGCTCGCGAATCTCTGTGTAAACAGCAGTTCTATTTCCGCAAATGTCTTGACAGAGTCGTTTGGAAGTTCAGAATACCATTCGAACGCCGTCTCTGACAAGCTGCCGACGAACTGGCGAAGGAGCAGTTTATTATCACCTCCGGTGTTACCACATAGAGCCCTGAACTGGGTGACATGCTGGTGCGGATTTCCCGTCCCTTTATATACATGAAATTTAGGGATGGTATATCCCGGCGGGTACTTTATCTGGTCATACCAGCCAGGATATGATCGCCCAGTTTTAACAACTTGGCCGGATGCTTCATTCGCCTGGTGAGCTCGTATTTGCTGAGCAATGTAGCCATCCAGAGCGGCCTTGAAAATGGTTTCCTCTTTGGCTGCTGAAAGAGCCGGAGGAGGGTTCGATGTCTCCCCTTTGTCGTCTTCGATGATGATCGGGGGGACTTCAGCTGGAGGTTCTGGATGTAACTGTTCCCCTCCGAACGGCAGCCAAGACGTGGACGTCTTGCCTGAGATTCGGGGCAGATGCTATTTGGTTTTATCCGTCTACCTCTCCGAAGATACCAAGTTGATTTATGGCACCGTGTATCGGAGGTTTAGACGGATGCAGCCGATGTAGCAGACTTCGTCAGATTCCCCCTCGCTTGAGGGGTTTTTGATTGTGGGGACGCTCTTCCCTGCAGGCGCAAGCCCCTGCAGTTAATTACGCTACCGCATCACGGTAACCACTTTCTCCTTCTCCAGAATTTCACTTCGTGTCGTGTGTGTTTGTTTTGTTTATGGATGCCCGTGGATTGTATATGGAGACTAAGTTATGCCGTCGCCCGTAGGACGTGGATTAGTCCAAATCTGTATTTACTTAGATTTGGGTTTGGTGTTTTAGTTTAAGGATACGTTAGCCCTATTTGGGGCTAAGATCAATTCAAACGTTTGTTAAGGATACGTTAGTCTGATTTGAGACTAAGATCAACTTAACGGAAAGAGCATTTAGGGGCTCTATTGTTCCTGTTTAGGGACATAGTGGTCCATTTAATATATGGCCGTCGGGACCCGTCACCTCTCTGACGACGTTGAAGGATTACAACGACAGGTGTCAGAGGAGTTCGGAGATGTACCCTTGGACCAAAGTTGATTGGGGGTCTTATAGTCCAATTTGGGACTAAAGTCTGTTTGAATGTTTAAGGATACGTTAGCCATATTTGAGGCTAAGATCAACTTAAACGGGATCGTTTAGATCCGACAAAAGAGCGTTTGGGGGCTCTATTGTTCCAGTTTAGGGACGTAGTGGTCCATAGGTAGTTTAAGGACATTGCGGTCCATTGCCAGTTTAGGGACATGGTGGTCCATCGTTCCCGTTTTAGGGACGGATATTAGTTTAAGGACGCATTAGTCCATGGGTTTAAGGACCCCATAGTCCATATAGATGTGTGGTTGTCGGGACCTGTCACCTCTCTGATGTCGTTGAAGGATTACAACGATAGGTGTCAGGGGAGTTCGGAGATGTACCCTTGAACCGGATGTAAATTGATTTAAGAGAGCAGTCTTGCTCAGTCAATTTAATTTGAGGACTTACAGCCATGATTGGGCTAAGTCCAGTTGAGAATATTCAACATTTTTATCTTTGGCGTATTAGGCCTGTGCTAGGGCTTTGCCCATGTTTAATAATGCACTGTATTTTCTTTTGGCCTGCTAAGCCTTTTTGATTTGGGCTCTGTCCCTTTTAAATGATGCACAGCATCTGTTTTTGTTTGGGCTCTGCCCTTTTTAAAATAATGCATTTTATTTTATTAGGCCTGTTAGGCCCTTTTTAATTGGGCTTGGCCCTTCTGTAAATAATGCAGTGCATTAATCAAACTGACAGTGGCTATGCGGCCTGTCAGGCGCTTTGCGCCAATTATTGAGCGCAAGCGCATGTGGAGGTGACACGTGTCACGCTCTGGTGAGCGCAAGCGCAGTGCGCTGCGCCAGTGCGCTGCTGACACGTGGCGCGCTCTGGTGAGTTGCGCCAATTTCAGAGAGCAATGCTCTATCTTAAAAGCGCACAGCGCAAGTTATTCTGGTGCTGACACGTGGCGCTCTCTGATAGCTTGCGCCAACCTAGGAGCGCAACAGTGCAGATTTGCAAGTGCAAGGCACTGTTTTAATATCTTGATCCATATTTGGATTCAAGAAAAGAATCTTTAAGATTCCAGAACTAATGGTTCATAAAAAGGCAATGCCTTTGTTATTTATTATATTTTTTATTGAAGATCCTTGATCTTGTTCTTAGATCAATGATCTATTCAGAAGAAATTCTTCTTTTTATAAAGGTTTTACCTTCCTTTTTCCTTTCTGATTTCTTCTCAAAATTCTTTAGAGGAGTTCTCTCTTTGTTTCTGTGTTTTTGTCTCTCTGTGTTGATGATGTCTTTTTGTGTTGGGGTCTGGGGGCCTTTTTATAGTGCCAATGATTTGTTGAATTGATTAGAGAGATCTTTTTCTGAGTGATTTGGGGAATTTTCCCCACCTTGGGATCTTTGATCCAAGGGCTTCTGTTTTACAGAAGGCAATCTTCTTGTTTTTTAACAAGATTGAGAAAGATCTTTCAGAATTTTAATTCTGTTTGGCGCAAGCGCACATACGCTTGACACGTGTCGCGCAGCGCAGAGCGCAGCGCAACTGCGCTAGGCGCAACTGCGCTGATACGTGTCGTGCAGCGCAGAGCGCAGCGCAACTGCGCTGACACGTGTCGCGCAGCGCAAAGCGCAGCGCAACTGAAGCGTTACTTCCTTTAATTTTGTTTGAAATAGAGCTTTGCTCTGATTGAGTGCGCTGCCTTGAGCGCTGCGCTCCCTGCGCCGGCGTGTCTGATTTTGACACGTGGCGCTCTGCGCCCAGTGCAGGGGATCTGAAGCGTTGCTTCATTTATTTTAATTCTCACTTTAATTTTCAAAATAGAGCTTTGCTCTGATTGGGGGAAACAGAAGTGTTGCTTCGTTTCCCACCTTGGAATTTGAACAGAGCTTTGCTCTGATTGGGGTAAACAAATGCCCCCCCACCGTTGCGCTTACGTGGCCCTTCAAACGTGAGCGCAGCGGTGGCAGAATTCCAACCGTCGCGGCAACTCTTGAAAGTTGAAAGGGCATTTGATGCCTATAAATAGGACCTTTGGCCCTCCACAGATGATCATCATCTTTTAAGATTTTTACTTTCAAAACTTCAGAGCCTTGCTCTTGCCTTCAAGAACTCCATGAGTTAGAATTTCTTTAGAAAACACATTTTAGGTAAAATTTTAATTAAATTAAATTAATTTTCATTGATAGAGCCTTGCTCTCAATAGATCCCCGATCTAAAGAAAACCCGTTTAGGGTTTCACTTAGCAGAGCTTTGCTCTAAAAGGATCTAAAGAGAACTAAAGAGAACTAAAGAGAACTAAAGAGAACCCTGTTAGGATTCCATCAATAGAGCTCTGCTCTCTGAAAGATTTCGTTTATAATTTCTTGATTCATTAATGGAGCTTTGCTCCTTTTAAATCATATAGCAGAACTCTTAAGAGTTGCTGATTTTTGTCGATCTTCTTTTATAGGAGTGATGGACGCCCACATGTATGACCTCGACGAGATTATTTCCTACGAGGACATCCGCCGACTCGGCCGTTCCCAAAATCGAGAATTTACTAATGCCGAGTGTGCTGAGATCATGAGTCGCTTTGACGCATACAACGGTCAGTTGCTTCCCCGACGTTCCTCTCTCCTGAAGCTTATCGTGGGAGCCATCTGGGAAGCGCTTCCCTATTCTGTACTGGTGTGCCACTTGGGGCATTAGATGCCGCCGAGAATAAGGTGCACTCAGTGTACCTGATGAACCTAATCTCGAAGAGACGGTGAGACAATCTTGTCGATCTCTTGCACCAGGCTTTTCAACAGTCCGCCATTCTTGCTGCCTATCGGAGGGTGGAGGACATCAGTGGGGATCCCGACGCCTGTGCTCGCGAAAGGAAGCACACTAGGATAGTTCGCTAGGCTTGGAAAGTTCTGGACAAGGTCACTTATGAGTTCCTCAATCCATGTCCTGAATCTGAGGTTTTGCCATTGTAACCATCTCGATAATGTCTTTGTCTATTTCTTTATAATTGTAAGAACCTTTTGCAGTATGAATGGAAAGTTTCTCATTTCACCTTGTCTTATTTCTCGTTCTGAGTCTTTTGCACATGCATGAATAGAGGTGTCTCGAACGCTTGATCAAATGCAAATCGGATGTTCTTTCTGCCGCTTTCTTCTTTCTTTGATTATCAGCATGTTGCCTTGATAAACATGGTTGACAGATAATAGAGTAAGCATCTTGGTTTCTTCAAGAGATAGCGATGGCTTAGGCCGCAGGTTCAGATCTGCTGCCTAAGAATTTTCAACTCTATGAGCCGTGAGGGTCTCATAGAGACTTTTTTCCCTACGGATCGAGAGAATCTCGTAGGTGGATTTTCTCCTTAGGAATCGTGAGGATTCCTAAGTGCGTTTTCTCTTATAAGTCGTAAGGATCTTTGTTCACATCATAATATTGCAATTCATACGCCCCACTTTCGTGCATTTTATAAGTAAACAGATGCTTTTGACGATCGTTTGTTGCATGTTGCAGGATACAGGTTTCTGGAGCAAATACAGTGAAAAAGACACAAAATAACAGAAAAAGGGACTTTTGACCAACAATTAGACGGATCCTAGTCAAGCCTAGATGAAGAACAGTGCAAGGTCCAAACATGTCAAAAGATACGAACAAGTTTCACTGAAGATCTGGAGAAGACCTAGAAGCTCAACAGAGAAAATACACATAGAAACAGAAAGCCAAGAAGCCCAGAGGAAAGCCCACAAAACCACAGAGCCCACTTCCCTAGTTTGGCCGCGGAACCGCGGCCAAACCCTGCCTTGCGCCGCGATTCCGCGGCCATGTGGAGCCCGTGTCGGTGGATTTCTTTTGTGCAGTTGTGTCGGTGCAGATGTTAGGATTCTCAGGGGTCAAATCTGTAATTTAACATGCGCGAGACTCTGAAACCCTAATTCTTCTATTTACTTATAAATTGTAATCTAGATCTAAAAAAATGTATGCCTCTTTTTATTCAATAAAAGTGAGATTTGTTGGAGAATTCAGAGCATCATCTTTTATTGTAAGTTTTTAAATTCCTGCATTAGTTTAATTATTCTACTTGCCCTAGTAATCTGTTGTTTGCTGTAGTTCACTAGTTAGCTATTTTAATCTGTCGTAAGGTAATTCTTTAAAACATAAACATAAAAATGTGTCGTTATAATAATTCCCTAATGAGCGAGTAAAATCCTCGCTCGTTAGGGTTAGGAACAAGGGAGTAAGTGAGAGATGGATGTCTCTCACCTCCTTCAATGCCAACTTATTTTTAAAACGAAACCTTCATGCACGCATATACGATCCGCCCCCTACGGCACCCTACCTACAAGGTAACGGTGATCCGTAGTATAAAAGGCCGGACTTATATGACGTCCATGAAGATCACATCAATTAATAGGAAAGGACGGACAAGGATCTAGAGGAAGAAACGTTGTTTCTTCCCGATCATCCTAATCCCTTTTCCTATTGATTGTTGTGATTTTTCTAAAAGCTTAAATCACGGCATTGAAAGAGGTGAACACATTGATCTCAACACCCCTACCTTGGCCTAACCCTAATGAGTCCTTTCTCATCACATAACTTCGTCTTAAATTCAACCGACAAAAACCCAACAATGATTTGAATCAACTCGTTATAACACAAAAACAGGAACTAACACATCCCTGCGGATCGACCCGTATTCACCGGCTAGCTGCGAAGCGACGCCGTTTCTGATTACGGTAAACTACAATTTTTGGACTAATCAAATGGCGCCGTTGCCGGGGATGGCGTAATTTTCTCTTTTTGTATGATTTCGGGTTGATATAAACTTTGAAAAATTATAAAAATCAGAAAATACAAAATACAAAAATATTCTTTTCATTATCTTTATTTGTTTGAAGGGTTTCCCGTTTGAATCTTACAGGAACGACAAGGAATTTTGGATCTGGAGTTTTACAGAAGGTGAAAACAGAAAATAGAACATAAAAACAGAGAGGAGTTAATAGCCCAGAGCAGCACAAATTTTTACAGAGCCCGATCCCTTCACCAGACCGCGGAAACGCGGCCATCTGTTAGACTCACTGTTTAAAATTTTCAGGGTTAGTTTTCTCTTTCTCCCCTCTGCAACCTCCATATCTCCACTGTGAAAATTCTCTGCAGGTTTCTTTGCGCTAAAAAAAATCTTCTCCCCCCTTCTCAATAACAGATTTGCTGCAGGTTTCTTTGCGCCGCGCTAAAATTGATTGCAAGTGAATTTTTGTTTTGCATAATTTAATCGGACTTAAGGGGCTATTTGACCAAACTCAGATTGGGTGGGGATTTCATCACCTTTCCCAGGACCCCAGAAAACACCTAAAGCATTTTGCATCGACCACCTTTAATTAAAAAAAAATTAGACTCAGACCTAAGGACAGCGAGCTCAATAGGAAAAGGACTAGGGTAGGCATCGGTCGTTTATCCTAACCGACATTGCGGTGTCTAGGCTAGTGGTTATTAATTAGGCCCACTGTAGTGGTGGTTCCTTCCCACTTACCTGGCCGTATTTGTCCGTGAAGAGGCGGTTTGAGGTCTATTTCTAGCCCTAGTTAGGAGCTGTCTAGTAGACCTAGGCGACCCTAGATCTAGGCCTGATTGTGCATGTGTGGTTGATACAGTTGTGTCACGAGTCCGTTTTCAAAAACTTCTTTGCAAAACTCACACACAAATAAAAAAATATAAAAAAAAAACAAATAAAACTTTTCAAAAACTTGCAACTTGTCGCAAAAAGAAAACCTAAAAATTCACCACACCACTTTCCCTCACTGACGTTATCTTACCCCCACATTCTGTTTTTCTTTTTTCTGACTGCACTATCCCTTTTAGTGTATGTCAGTTTGGACTAGGGATACAGACGCCCGATTAGTCCGCATTTCGTTGGTACCGACCAGCGAACCCTTCGACACCGAAGTCGAAAATCCGTCCACTTTCTTACCCTCACCTTCAACTTCTTTAACCGAAGGTATGTCGGGATTCGACCCCAATAATACCTTGCCGACGGGAATGATTCCACCTCCACCAGGTGCAAATAACCCGAACCAGCCGCCTGTTGAAGCGCCCGCACGAGTTGCGCTCCAGGACCTCTTTTACCCCATCCGCACGTCTTTACCCACCTGTCTTTCACCCCCACCGGCAAATGGGGACAATTTTGAGATTAAACCACATTTCATCAATATGCTGCCGAAATTTCACGGTTTGGAAACTGAAGACGCGTATATCTTTATTAATAAATTCCAAAATGTGTGCGCAATGATGAAAACGACCCAATTGAGTGATGACGCTATAAGGCTAAGTGTCATTCCCTTCACCTTATGTGACCTAGCCGAGAAGTGGCTATATAGCACCGCATCATATTCTATTAGGAATTGGGATGAGTTTGTGAAAGCTTTTCTAAAAAAGTTTTATCCTCACCATAAGACTGCCAGAATCCGCAATGAAATAATTCAATTCTCACAACTTCCGTCTAAACCATTTTGGAAGTGCTTCGAGAGATTCAAGGACCTATTAGTTCAATGCCCTCATCATGGGATAGAGAGTTGGCAACTTTGCCAAACATTATACGAGGGATTGAACTCGGCAACGAAGCAGTTGCTAGAAACCATCTGTCAAGGTCATTTTCTCTCTAAGTCTAGTGATGAAGCGTGGCAGTTTCTCGAGGATCTTAGTGAGCAGACAATACAGTGGGAGAGTACCAAGACCACATCATCTTCTAGTGGTCAATCTAGGGCAGGCATACATCAAGTAGAGATGTCGATTGCCATGAAGGCCGAGATGGCCGCTCTTACGAAAAAGCTAGAAGCGATCGAGACCAAAATCTCATCGTCTTCTCCTGCCCCTGCTATACCCCCACGTACTGTCTGTGCTTGTTGTGCGGATCCATCGCACCTGACCGAAGAGTGTCCTTATAATGCATCTACACAAGGACAGGATCAAGTCAATGCTGCATTTCAGCAACGACAAAGAAACGATCCGTACTCTTCGACGTATAATCCGGGGTGGAGGAGTCACCCAAATTTCTCTAGGAACCAAAATCAACAATTCCAAGGAAATAATAATAATTTCCAAAGACCTCCTCCTCCACAACAACAACAACAAGCACCCTCGCAAACTCAATATCAACCGCAACAATTTCAACAGCAACCTTACCCTAATCAGGTGAACAATTTTGTGCCGAACAATGCTTACCAGCCAAACAATTATGTTCAACCCAATAATGATAAGGTTAGCTCGCTCGAAAGAAGTCTAGAAGCGTTCCTTAAGCAATCTACACAGTCTACAGCAAGACTTGAGACTTCTATTCAATCTTTAGTGCAAAATAGTACCTCCCACGATCAGAGTATCAAATCTATTGAGGCACAAATTGCACAACTCAATGCAGCTTTGAGCGAGCGCGAAAAAGGAAAACTCCCGTCTCAACCGTTGCCCAACCCCGGTCACGCACATGCTGCACACAATCAGCAAAATCATAATGTGAATGCTGTGACCACGTTGAGATCGGGAAAAGTGTTGCGGAACAATGTGGGCATTAACAATGACACCCCTGCCGGTGGGCCTTCTTCTTCTTCTTCACCATCTTCTTCTTCTTTAGAGCCTATTCTCCACCATTCACATGGCTCTACCTCTTCTAGCTTGAACGGACCTAATTCTCACGACACGAACACATCTACATGAGGTACCGTTCCAACTCGACAATCTGATCCACAAAAGTTGGACTCAACCACTTTTCAAAATGTTCCTTTTCCTAATAGGTTGAGATCCAATAAACCAACTCCTCAAATGGAGAAGATTGTCGAGCTATTCAAACAGGTTAGCATAAACATCCCTCTTTTGGATGCAATTCAGCAAGTTCCTTCATATGCTAAAATTTTAAAGGACTTGTGAACCAAAAAGAGGAAGTCGCAAGTGCCAAAGAAAGTTTTTGTGGCTAGTGCTATTAGCGATGCTCTTGTAAATTCTTTGCCCCCAAAGCAAAAGGACCCCGGGTGTCCTACCATTTCGATAACAATTGGGGACAAGAACATCAATAGAGCACTATTAGATCTTGGCGCGAGCGTCAATTTGCTACCCTATTCTGTGTACGAGCAATTGGGCGTTGGAGAGCTTAAGCCCACTCACTGTACTCTCCAAATGGCCGACCGGTCAATAACCCATCCTAGGGGAGAGCTGGAGGATGTGTTAATAAGAGTAGGGGATTTCATTTTCCCCGTTGACTTTATTGTGATGGATACACAACCTGTCGCTAACCCCCGGAACCAAATTCCGGTAATACTAGGTCGACCATTTTTGGCAACTTCCAACGCCGTGATTAATTGTCGTAACGGTTCAATGAACCTATCTTTCGGCAATATGACAATTGAGCTCAATATTTTCAAGTTAGGAAGTCAGCCTGCTGAGCCCAATGCTAGCGTACTCGACGTTTGCTCGATCAATGAGATCGCGGAGGAGGACTGTGAGTTCGAGAATTTTTTGTTCGACCACAGCAATGTTAACGCCACTAGTGCATTCCTCCTAGAATCCGACTCAGCTTTCGCGGCGGATAACGATTTTGAGTGTTTTACATTCGTCGACGACTTTGAAGACTCATCACCTGAATTGGAGTCTTTTGCTTTTTCGGATGAGGTAATTGAACCATCCGACACTGTTGCGTACACTCGGTTCGAACCTTTGATGGAATCATTCGAGTTTGAAACAACTACCCCTTTGTTACCATCTATTGTTTCACCTCCTAAACTCGAATTAAAGCTTTTGCCGACACACCTAAAATATGCATATCTAGGTGATAATGAGACCTTACCTGTCATTATATCAGCCTCTCTAGCTCTTGAGAAAGAGAAGGCTCTCTTGATGGTCTTACTTAATAATCGGCAAGCTTTCGGCTGGTCTATGGCGGACATTAGGGGGATTAGTCCCCTCATAGTCGAACATCATATACACTTAATGGATGATACCAAGCCAGCACGAGATCCACAAAGGCGCCTCAACCCCATCATGAAATAGGCTGTTAAGAAGGAAATTGTCAAATGTCTGGATAGCGGTATCATTTACCCTATCTCGGATAGCCAATGGGTTAGCCCAATCCACGTAGTGCCAAAGAAATCGGGCATTACGGTCATTACAAACGAGGCAAATGAGTTGATTCCCACTCGCACCCAAACTGGGTGGCGAGTCTGCATAGACTATAGGAAACTCAATACCGCAACAAGGAAGGACCACTTTCCCTTACCTTTCATTGACCAAATGCTCGAGCGATTGGCAGGGCACGAATTCTATTGCTTTCTCGACGGCTATTCCGGTTACAATCAAGTCCCCATCGCCAAAGAGGACCAAGACAAGACAACATTCACTTGTCCCTTTGGCACCTTTGCTTATCGTCGCATGCCCTTCGGGTTATGCAATGCACCCGCGACATTTCAGCGGTGTATGATGGGGATCTTTTCAGATATGGTTGAAAAGTTCTTGGAGATCTTTATGGACGATTTCTCCATCTTTGGCGACTCCTTCGACGAGTGTTTACGCCATCTTGACGCTGTTCTTACCCGCTGCAGGGATAAGAACCTAACATTAAATTGGGAGAAGTGCCATTTCATGGTGCGAGAGGGCATTGTCTTAGGACATGTTATCTCGCAAAACGGCATCGAGGTAGACAGGGCTAAAATCGAAGTGATTTCTAACCTACCTCCCCCAAAGTGCGTCAAAGATATCAGAGCCTTCCTTGGCCACGCCGGTTTTTACAGACGGTTTATCAAGGACTTTAGCAAGATTGCTAGACCCTTGACTCTCTTACTGGCCAAGGACACGACCTTCGCTTTCGACTCCACATGCACTGAAGCATTTGAATCTTTAAAGCATTCACTCATCACTGCGCCCATCCTCTCATCTCCCGACTGGACGCACCCTTTTGAAATCATGTGCGACGCATCAGACTTTGCTATTGGCGCTGTTCTTGGAAAGCACATTAATAAAATGCCGCACGTGATTTATTATGCCAGCCGAACACTAAATGAGGCCCAACTTAATTACACAACAACAGAGAAAGAATTTTTAGCTGTTGTGTTCGCACTCGAAAAATTTCGGCCTTATTTAATCGGCTCTCCAGTCGTTGTTTATACTGATCACTCGGCTCTTCGCCACCTTTTTGCGAAGAAGGATGCTAAGTCAAGGCTAATACGTTGGATCCTTTTATTGCAAGAATTTGACCTTGTCATTAAGGACAAAAAGGGATGTGAAAACGTAGTAGCTGATCACCTATCACGACTTCCTTCTTCGCCCACGCTCGATCTCCCTATCACTGACGTTTTTCCCGATGAGCAACTCTTGACCGTTTCTTGCGAACCATGGTTCGCCGATATTGTAAACTATTTAGCCACCGGCCTGATTCCCAATGATTGGTCAAAACAGGATAAGCTTAGATTTTTGTCCCAAGTAAAGCATTTTTACTGGGATGAACCCTATCTTTTTAAATACTGTTCCGACCAAATCATTCGTCGGTGTGTGCCCGAGAGTGAGGTCAAGAGCGTGCTGTCTTTCTGCCACGATCAAGCATGTGGCGGGCACTTTGGCCCAAAGAAGACAGCCGAAAAAGTTTTGCAGTGTGGTTTCTATTGGCCACGACTCTTCAAGGATGCATTTGAATACTGCAAAACTTGCTCCCGGTGCCAACATTTGGGCCGGATTTCGCGGAGAAACGAAATGCCACTCCAACCCATTTTGGTAGTGGACATTTTTGATGTTTGGGGTATAGATTTTATGGGACCATTTCCTAACTCTTTTGGAAATGTGTATATTCTGTTGGCGGTTGGCTACGTTTCTAAGTGGGTTGAGGGTATGCCCAGCCGAACGAACGATAATAAAGTTGTCGTTCGATTCCTTAAAGAACACATATTTTCTCGATTCGGGCACCCTCGGGCGATTAGAAGTGATAATGGTTCTCACTTCTGCAATAGGACTTTCGAGTCCTTGATGCGTAAATATTCTATCACCCACAAATTGTCAACGCCATATCACCCCCAAACATGTGGGCAAGCCGAGGTTTCAAATCGGCAAATAAAGCAAATTTTGGAGAAAACGGTTTCTAAAAACCGTAAGGATTGGTCGCTTAAATTGATAGATGCACTATGGGCTTTCCGTACTGCATATAAGACCGATCTGGGTATGTCTCCATACCGGCTTGTGTACGGGAAGGCTTGCCACCTTCCAGTGGAGATCGAGCACAAAGCTTTCTGGGCTATCAAAGAGCTAAATTTGTCTTTAGGAGATGCGGGCAGCAACAGAAAGCTGCAATTGAATGAGTTGGAGGAGCTAAGGGATGAGGCGTATGAAAATGCCATAACTGCTAAAAACCGAGCCAAGGTGTTCCATGATAAACACCTTTTACGAAAGACTTTTGAACCTGGTCAACAGGTTCTACTTTATGACACTCGGTTACATTTTCATCCTGGTAAGCTCAGGTCCAGATGGAGAGGACCTTTTGTAGTCCGCACCGTTTATCCGCACGGTGCGGTTGATCTTGAGAACCCCGAAGACGGTACCTTATTTAAGGTAAATGGGCATCGACTAAAACCGTTCTTCACTGCGGATCCTTCGGAGGAGCTCCTGTTCTTGCAGGAGCCGAGTTACGCTGATTGATCTTCCTCCGCTTTCACCCCTAAACTTTGTTTCCCAATGACACTATTTCAAACAAGTTTGGGGGTGTGTATATCATTTGTATGTATATTTCCAAAATACCATAAAAAAAATTGTATATATATATATATATAAAATAAAAAAAAAATAATTTTTTTGGACCAAATTGCAAATTTGCAGATTACAAGCTGTTTTTACAAATAAAACCCTCGTCTTAAAGGGTGTTTTGTGTAAATAACCCTTTCTACCCCTATTTAAAGGAACCGAGCCCCTTCTTTTGTTCACCCTAAAACATTTTCTTCTCATCAAACCCTAGCCGCCACCTCCAAGCCTCTGCAGAAAATTGCCGACGCGCCGCCACCATCCAACCGCGGAACCGCCGCATCTTCCGCCTTCCGCCGCTGATCCGCCGCCGACTTGTCTCTTCACCCCCTGAAATTTTCAGGGGAGGTAAACCTGAACCCATACTCTCTGTTTCTGAATATACTTTTCTCTGTAAAATTGTGATGGCACATAAAATGCAGTACGAGAGAGATTTTTCCCCGGTGTTCGCACACGAGATCTATGGTTCATACTTCCCACACGAAATCGCACAAAGGGGATGGAATTTCCTCCTCTATAACCATGGATCTGCATTTGCTATCCCTAACCTAGTTGCCCAATTTTACGAGTCAATGGAAGAGAATAGCCTAGACAACTTAGGTTATATTAAACTGATTTGGGGAAATAATGAAATTCGCATTGATAGGGATATGATACACGAGGTTACACTAATACCACGTGTACCGGCACATGAACACCCCCTTCGCTTTGAAGATTATATTCCGTTAATAGGTAATGACCGCGCGCGAGAACCGCGTAAGGGGATCCAAGCACGGACCCTTTTTGCAAATGTTTTAACTGTGTGCCGGTGGGCACAAAACAATATTTTTGGAAGTTCTCACAACACAACCTTTTTCACCCCTTCCTTACATGTCGTTCATACTTTAATGACGAAAAACCCTAGGTTCGACATGTGCACGGTTTTGCTGAAATCCATAGGTTCGGGTAAACGAGGTAGTGTATATCCATGTCCCATGCTCGTTACCCAACTCTGCCGTTATTTCCTCCCGGTCGAGGAATTTGACTCTTATTTGATAGACGGTGCCCCAGTTCGACCACTTTTAGAGGGCGTCTCGTCGTCTTACTCTAGACTGACGGATATTTGGACACGGACAGAGCCGGGAGAAAACGTACCTGCACACACCCCCAGCTCGAGCTCGACTTCGAGCGGGGAAGAGCTAACTCCCCAAGAACATGCGCGATTAATGAGAAGAACAGTGAGGGGATTAGACTCTTTGCGGGATGAGTTTCGGGCAACGGCACGAGAGCATGACCGTCGGTTGACGGAGATTGAGAGGGGGATACAAACACTGTTGGCTAGGGGGGAGAGATCACGTTCACGCTCACGAGCGCGACGTGGGGCCGGGCAGTGAGGGCACTGCTTTGCTCAAGTTTGGGGGTATTAGAGGGTGATGTAAATAGTTATCCTTCGCATTGCATATTGTATATATTTTTGTTTACCTTTTGCATATTTAATCTCTGCATTGCATCTTTATATAAAAATCATAAAAATTTGAAAAATTTGAAAAATACAAAAAAAATTAGAAAACGAAAAACTCATAAAAATTTGAAAAGTTATAAAAATTATTGTATTCAATTTTGGTTAATTAATTTGAGTTTGATAAAAGGTTAACTGAGTAGGAAAAACTAGATCCTAGACTTGGCAAATTAAAACCCTAAAAATAACATTCCTTAAAGTTTAGCGAAAGAGAGTATATGTCTTTGTAGGTTATTTAGAAATAGGCAAATTCTGTGTTCACTTCGTGGGTTAAGCCAAAACGAGGGAAGAGTATTAATGCTCTTATTAAAATATAAGTTCGAAAGATAGTTCCTAGCTTGAGTTTAGATTCTGAAAACATGTACCCTACAAAATGCACAATCACGCACCTTGAACCTTGGATCAGTAGAAGAGACCTTGAATTACTCTTGTCTAAAGTCCTTAGCACAATGAAAATAAATAAAAAAAAAATAAAAAAAAGGTGAATAAAAAAATGGACACTGGTTTTTGTGATTACTTAGGGCTAGAAAATTAATTAGCGAGGGTGCCTCATCACCTAGTGCCTTAGACCAACTGGTTTGGGAGTCACTGCTAAAAGCCTTGGGTGTTGCAAAACTAGGAAATACGCTTTAAAGGCCTAACGCATCTTGTAATCGGCTGTTGGTACCTTAAGAAGTATTAACGGTCGCATGAAGGATGTGTAAGCGAAAGTTAAAGTGCTTTGGACAATGGACGAGAGTACGATTGCTTGATTTGAATTTCCAAGTGTAGGGGTGAAAATTACACACACGTGGGGATATGTGATTAGAGTTTAGATAAGAGAAAGGAATGAAAAATAAAACTTGTATCTTTAATAGAGTTGATAGAAATTCCTAAGTGGAGATGAAACTCTAGAAGAAAAACTTAAGAAATGCTGAATTCTAAGTAATTCTATAGAACATGTACAATCTTAAGTTACATAATAAGGAAGTGTGAAGAATATGGGTGGATAATTTGCAGGGCGACGATAATAGAATTCCTTGTTAGAAAACCTGATTGGAGAACCAAGTTGAAAAACCAAATTGATAGGATTTTGTGGGTGTAATCCGCTGAAAACCCTCAGGAGACAACACTCCTCCTACTAGGGACACCTAGAGGTTTAACGGCTTGTTGCACGTGCTCAGTGCAATCGCGTTTCCCTGCGAAAGTGTGGCTAGGTTAGAATAAACTAATAAGTTTGCTCGAGGACGAGCAAAAGGTAAGTTTGGGGGTATTTGTTCACATCATAATATTGCAATTCATACGCCCCACTTTCGTGCATTTTATAAGTAAACAGATGCTTTTGACGATCGTTTGTTGCATGTTGCAGGATACAGGTTTCTGGAGCAAATACAGTGAAAAAGACACAAAACAACAGAAAAAGGGACTTTTGACCAACAATTAGACGGATCCTAGTCAAGCCTAGACGAAGAACAGTGCAAGGTCCAAACATGTCAAAAGATACGAACAAGTTTCACTGAAGATCTGGAGAAGACCTAGAAGCTCAACAGAGAAAATACACATAGAAACAGAAAGCCAAGAAGCCCAGAGGAAAGCCCACAAAACCACAGAGCCCACTTCCCTAGTTTGGCCGCGGAACCGCGGCCAAACCCTGCCTTGCGCCGCGATTCCGCGGCCATGTGGAGCCCGTGTCGGTGGATTTCTTTTGTGCAGTTGTGTCGGTGCAGATGTTAGGATTCTCAGGGGTCAAATCTGTAATTTAACATGCGCGAGACTCTGAAACCCTAATTCTTCTATTTACTTATAAATTGTAATCTAGATCTAAAAAAATGTATGCTTCTTTTTATTCAATAAAAGTGAGATTTGTTGGAGAATTCAGAGCATCATCTTTTATTGTAAGTTTTTAAATTCCTGCATTAGTTTAATTATTCTACTTGCCCTAGTAATCTGTTGTTTGCTGTAGTTCACTAGTTAGCTATTTTAATCTGTCGTAAGGTAATTCTTTAAAACATAAACATAAAAATGTGTCGTTGTAATAATTCCCTAATGAGTGAGTAAAATCCTCGCTCGTTAGGGTTAGGAACAAGGGAGTAAGTGAGAGATGGATGTCTCTCACCTCCTTCAATGCCAACTTATTTTTAAAACGAAACCTTCATGCACGCATATACGATCCGCCCCCTACGGCACCCTACCTACAAGGTAACGGTGATCCGTAGTATAAAAGGCCGGACTTATATGACGTCCATGAAGATCACATCAATTAATAGGAAAGGACGGACAAGGATCTAGAGGAAGAAACGTTGTTTCTTCCCGATCATCCTAATCCCTTTTCCTATTGATTGTTGTGATTTTTCTAAAAGCTTAAATCACGGCATTGAAAGAGGTGAACACATTGATCTCAACACCCCTACCTTGGCCTAACCCTAATGAGTCCTTTCTCATCACATAACTTCGTCTTAAATTCAACCGACAAAAACCCAACAATGATTTGAATCAACTCGTTATAACACAAAAACAGGAACTAACACATCCCTGCGGATCGACCCGTATTCACCGGCTAGCTGCGAAGCGACGCCGTTTCTGATTACGGTAAACTACAATTTTTGGACTAATCAATCTTATAAGAGAATTTTCCCTCTTACGAGTCGAGAGGACTCGTAAGCGGTTGTTTCCCTCTTTGTCGAGATTCAACTTTGGAGAGTGAGACCCGTGAATAGTATGCAAGAGACCGTTTTAGACCGACTTGCAGGGTCCCAGTGCTCAGGAAACAAGTTTTTTAATCCTTGCTGCCTAAGGCTTTATCTCGCAAGTTGAGACGAATCAGGAAGTCCTCGCGAAGACACTAATTTCCTCACGAGTCGAGACGAATCGAGTAGCTCTCGTTAAGGACACTAATTTCCCTGAGTTGAAGTATTTTGCCGAGGACACTGGTTTCCTCGAAGTTGAAACGAATCGAAGTACTCCTGCAAAGACATTGGTTTCTCTGCGGGTCGACGCGGATCAAGATGTTTTCGTCAAGGACACTGGTTTCCCTGAGTCAAAGTATTTTGCCGAGGACACTGGTTTCCTCGAAGTTGAAACGAATCGGAGTATTCCTGCGGAGACACTGGTTTCTCTGCGGGCTGACGCGAATCAAGAAGCTCTCATCAAAGACGCTAGTTTCCCTGAATTGAGGTATTTTCCAAGGACACTGGTTTCCCTGGGGTTGAAACGAATCGATGTATTCCTGCAAAGACACTAGTTTCTCTGCGGGTCGACGCGAATCAAGAGGTTCTCGTCAAGGACACTGGTTTCCCTGAGTCGAAGTATTTTGCCGAGAACACTGGTTTCCTCGGGGTTGAAATGAATCGGGGTATTCCTGCGGAGACACTGGTTTCTCTGCGGGCCGACGGGAATCAAGAAGCTCTCATCAAGGATGCTGGTTTCCCTGAATCGAGGATGCTGCCAAGGACATTGGTTTCCCCGGGGTTGAAACGAATCGAGGTGTTCCTGCAAAGACGCTAGTTTCTCTGCGGGTCGACGCGAATCAAGAGGTTCTCGTCAAGGACACCGGTTTCCGTGAGTCGAAGTATTTTGTCGAGGACGCTGGTTTCCTCGAAGTTGAAATGAATCGGAGTATTCCTGCAGAGACACCGGTTTCTCTGCGGGCCGACGCGAATCAAGAAGCTCTCATCAAGGACCCTGGTTTTCCTGAATCGAGGATGTTGCCAAGGACACTGGTTTCCCTGGGGTTGAAACGAGTCAAGGTGTTCCTGCAAAGACGCTAGTTTCTCCGCGGGTCGACGCGAATCAAGAGGTTCTCGTCAAGGACACTGGTTTCCCTGAGTCGAAGTATTTTGCCGAGGACACTGGTTTCCTCGGGGTTGAAACGAATCGGGGTATTCCTGCAAAGACGCTAGTTTCTTTGTGGGTCAACGCGAATCAAGAGGTTCTCGTCACGGACGCTGGTTTCCTTGAATCGAGGATGCTGCCAAGGACACTGGTTTCCCTGGGGTTGAAACGAGTCGAGGTGTTCCTGCAAAGACGCTAGTTTCTCTGTGGGTCGACACGAATCAAGAGGTTCTCGTCAAGGACACTAGTTTCCCTGAGTCGAAGTATTTTGCCGAGGACACTGGTTTTCTCGGGGTTGAAACGAATCGGAGTATTCCTGCGGAGATACTGGTTTCTCTGCGGGCCGACGCGAATCAGGAAGCTCTCATCAAGGACGCTGATTTCCCTGGGGTTTAGATGATTTCTGGTAGTCTCTGAGGTTTTATATGAGTTACCGTCAAAACCGTGAAGGTAGGATTTTGATCTTCGCTTCGTTTGATGGTACTGCGTCTGCTGTTCGGAGACAAATGTCACGGTTGTCTCTAGGTTGTTGGTGAACCGTTGGGATTTGGCTTCGCTTTCTGGCGGAGCCTGTTGGGAAGGTATGGTTCCCTCTTTGTTTGTGCCCTTGGATTGTATACAGGGATCGACGTGATCTCACCTGTAGGGCAGAAGTTTCATTCATTTTTTTCTATATTATTGTTTTATTTCCAAGATGCTCTATCATTTCAGCTTTTATATCGCGAAGGTCGCGATTGCCCAATCATTTCGGCTATTTTTCGCCGTGCCCAATCATTTCGGCTGTTTATTTTATTTTTACTCGCTGCTTTTTATTGCGAGTTACCCAATCATTTCGGCTATTTTGTGTGCATACGTTTTTACTTGCTGCTTTTTATTGCAAGTTGCCCCATCATTTCGGCTATTTCGTATGCATGTGCGGCCTACTGACTTTTCGCTGTAAGCCTGGAATTAGACACCGATTTCGGCATCAGCACCGCTACAACTGGGATGTTGCCAGGAGCGAATCATCATTTGCCTCTGTCGATGTCGAACAAAGGTGGCTTAGCGAACAGGGTTAAGGTCCTGTCGACTAAGGCTTTTGACTTTATGAGCCGTAAGGGTCTCACAAAGGTATTTCTCCCTACAAGTCGTGAGGATCTTGTAGGTGTATTTTCTCCTTAGGAATCGTGAGGATTCCTAAGTGTATGTTCCCCTGTAAATCGTAAGGATCTTATAAAAGGGTTTTCTCCTTATCAGTCGAGATGAGTTATAAGGGTTGTTCATCATATGGACATATCCTTAGCCACGGGTGGGACTTTGTTAGGGAAATATTTATTCGCGCCCATGGATTGTATACAAGGGTCAGTGCTGAGCCACTTGTAGGGCAATATCGAAGGTTGTGGAGGTTGTTTAAGCACAGGTTTAGGTCTCTGTAACTTAAGACTTTCAAATCTTATGAGCCGTGAGGGTCCCATAAGAGAGTTCTCCTCACGAGTCGTGAGGATCTCGCAAGTGTATTTTCTCCTTAGGAATCGTGGGGATCCCTAAGTGTGTTGCTCCCTTGTAAGTCGTAAGGATCTCACGCGGGTGGTTTCTCTTTACAAGGTCGAGAGGACCCTGTAAGTGTCCTTTAACGAGGTTGCGCCCTTTCGGGTTTTCACAAACGCTCGCCGGTAGTCCTGCTGTTTTTACTCACGGAGCCCTTTCGGGTTTTCATCCGTGCCCATTTTGCTTATGGACATACCGTTTATTTTTTTTATTCTTTTTATTCCTTTTTTTTACGAGGTCGCGCCTTTTCGGGTTTTCACGAACACTCGATGGTAGTCCTGCTGTTTTTACTCATGGAGCCCTTTCGGGTTTTCATCCGTGCCCATTTTGCTTATGGACATACCGTTTTTTATTATATTTTTTTATTCTTTTTTTATTCTTTATTCTCTCTTTTTCTTATCTCGTCAGCCTGAGAATGCTGCGGTAGTAGTTTAAGGACGTTTCGGTCCTCAGCTGGTTTTAGGATGTGGTGGTCCGTCATTAGTTTAAGGACGTTTCGGTCCGTCATTAGTTTAAGGACGTTTCGGTCCGTGGTAAAGAAGGCCGGCTACTGCTTATAGAGTTTGGGCTTAGGAAGATAGCGAGCGGACATAGTCGTCGTCATCTATCATTGACCTAGGCTGTGACTCGTTAAGCGTAGTATTTCTTCAGGAAGCGACCATTTATTGGCCTGAAAGGCCTTTCACCGTGCATATCCATGAGCAGATAGGCTCCATCCTGGTAGACCTTGTCTATGATATACGGGCCTTCATAGTTCGGCTCGAATTTTTCCCGCTTGGTGCGATTGGGGATCATAGGTCTTTTGACCACTAGCACGAGTTCGCCTTGGCGGAATATCCTCGGCCGGGTCAATTTTTCATATGAGCGCGTCATCTTTGCTTTATAAACCTCCAGATTTTGTTGCGCTATATGCCGTATTTCATCAAGGGCATCAAGCTCCTGAAGCCGAAGGTGAGCATTTTCTTCGTCCGTCAGCTCGTAGTGGACTGCCACTCGTAGAGAGGGTAGCTCTATCTCGAGGGGGAATACTGCTTCTGTACCGAATACCAACGCGTATGGAGTTGTGCTCGTGGCCGTTTTGAACGTAGTTCGATACGCCCAAAGAGCTTCTTGTAGTCTCTCGTGCCAGTCCTTCTTATTCCGGGACACCGTCTTCTTCATGATCTTTGTCAAGGTCTTGTTGAAGGCCTCGGCTAGACCATTAGCCCGTGGATTATAAACCGAGAAATATCTCCAGTCTATATTATGCTGCTGCGCGAAGCGACTGATCTTGTGGCTTCTGTAGGCTGGCCCGTTATCGGAGATGATCCGTCGCGGAGTTCCAAACCGGTAAATGACGCGCGTCTTGAAGAAATGGAGGATATTCTCCGTCTTCACTTCCCTCAGTGGTACTGCTTCTACCCATTTAGAGAAGTAGTCAGTCGTCGCCAGGATGAATCGATGTCCCCTGGACGATGCTGGTTCGATAGGGCCGACTATGTCAGTTCCCCATATTTCGAACGGCCAGCTAGCCACTGTTGGATGTAGAGGATTTGGGTGTTGATGGATAAAGTCCCCATGAATCTGGCATGAGTGGCATTGCTTCGCATACTCGAGGCAGTCCTGAATCATCGTAGGCCAATAGTAGCCCATCCGTTTAATTTTCAACTTCATCTTCGGGCCTGCTTGGTGAGAACCACAGAGTCCGTCATGAACTCCTTGAACGACTCTTTTCGCTTCGTCAGGTCCCAGGCATCTCAACCACAGAGAGTCAAACGACCTCTTGTATAGAGTATTATTGACGAAGGCGAAAGACAGAGCTCGTTTCATAAGATGATGTCATGAGGACGCATCTTCGGGCGTTCGACGGTATTTGAAGTAGTCTATAAAGACTTCTCTTCAATCCTCAGCCTTTTCCCGGTCTTTTATTTGAATAGCCATTTGCTCAGTCAGTCCCTTTTCTTCGGATGATTCTGGAGATATTCCTGCTGGGGTAAGCACTCGACGGCTTTGTACCACAATTCTGACGTCATCGAGATTCTTGTCAGCCAGTTCTTTAGCGAGCTTGGCTAGTGCATCTGCTTTGCTATTTTCCGCGCGCGGTATGCTTTCCAGCATGTAAGAGGGGATTTGAGTCAGCAATTGCTGTACTCTCTCGCCATACTTTACCAGTTCGGGTTTGCACGTTTGGTAGTCGCCATTTACTTGACCGACGACCAGTTGGGAGTCTCCATATATGAGGAGATTTTCAATTCTCATGTCGATGGCGATCTTGAGGCCTGCTATCAGAGCTTCGTATTCGGCTTCATTGTTCGTCCTCGGCTCTGTTAAGGAGAAAGCAAAGCGCATTATCCCTCCTTGGGGAGTTACGAAGATGAAGCCTACCCCCGATTTGATTATAGGGGTACTTTGTTTGCGCTTCTTCATGGAGGATGCTCCATCGAAATAAAGCTCCCATCGGGTATCACCACCGTCGATCGCGTCAAACGCATGTTCGTCTGGCAGCTCGTAATTCAAAGGAGAGTCGGCAGGTATTGGATGCTCAGCGAGAAAGTCGGCGATGGCTTGGCCTTTCACTGCCTTAAGAGGCTGATAGGTTATTGAAAACTCCATCAAGAGTAGGGCCCATTTAGTGAGTCTCCCTGTCAATATGGCCTTCGACATTAAATATTTAAGGGGGTCCACCTTCTATACGAGCCCGATTTCATGCGCCAATGCATAGTGCCTGAGCTTTGTTACCGCAAAGATCAACGCCAGGAAGTGTTTCTCGATGGGAGAATAATTGCTCTCTGCCGCCAGGAGAACTCGACTTAAGTAATAAAGAGCTCTTTCTTTCCCTTGGTCGTTCTCTTGTGCCCATAATGCGCCTAAGGAACCTTCGAGGGCGGTTGTATAAAGAATGAGAGGCTTTCCCTTGATCGGAGCAGCCAACACTGGCGGATTCTGCAGGTACTGCTTGATTTCGTCCAGCGCGCTCTGGCATTTGTGATCCCAAACGAAAGGGGTTCCTTTCTTCATCAGGTGGCTGTAAGGGTGGCACTTGCCTGAAAGGTTGGCTATAAATCGCCGAATGTACGCTAGCTTCCCTTGGAGAGACCGCAATTGCTTGAGAGTCCTTGGCGGAGGCATTTCCATGATCGCCTTGTTATTTGACGGATCTATCTCGATACCTCGGTGTCGGACGATGAATCCTAGGAATTTGCCCGAGGAAACTCCGAATGCGCACTTGAGAGGGTTCATCTTTAGGTTGTATTGCCGAAGGCGTTGAAATACGGTCTTCAGATGCTCTAAATGCTCCTCGTATGATTTGCTCTTAACCACGAGGTCGTCTATATAGCATTCGATGATTTCATGTATAAGGTCATCGAAGATCTTCGTCATGGCCCTTTGGTAGGTGGCACCGGCGTTCTTTAGACCGAAGGGCATCACCTTGTAGCAAAATATACCCAAAGGGGTCCGGAAAGCGGTATGCTTCTGGTCTTCGGGATGCATCTTTATCTGATTATATCCTGATGAGCCGTCCATGAAGGAGAAAACCTCGTGAGTGGACGTGTTATCTATCATCAGCTCGGTGACTGGCACTGGGAAATCATCCTTCGGGCAGGCTTTATTGAGATCCCGAAAGTCTACACATATGTGCACCGTCCCATTTTTCTTCATCACCGGGACGATGTTGGAGATCCAATCAGGATGCTGAACTTCTTGGATAAACCCAGAATCGATCAGCTTCTTGACTTCGGCGTTAATGCTCATCTCAAGCTCGAGCCGCATTCTTCTCGGTACTTGTTTGATTGGTTTAACGTCTGGGGATATCGCCAATTTATGGACAGCAATTTCTGGATCTAGTCCTGGCATTTCGGAATAGTTCCACGCGAAGCAATTTCTATACTGCATAAGCACGTCTTTTAATGAAGCTACCCTTTCTTCAGATAGCAGCTCACTAACGAACGTCGGTCGCGGGTCGTTCGCCGTCCCCAACTCAATTTTCTTGAGGTTATCTGCAGTGGTGTGTATTCCATCTTCCAGTTCTTTCGGTGCTGGTGTGAATTATGAGATCACCCCGTCATCGCTGTTTTCGAACCACCAGGGAAGGTTATCCATATTCTCGGGCCCTTCTTTTGATATTGTTATCATATGACAAGTACGAGCTCGCTTCCAAGACCGATGTGGATCTGGTTTTGCTCTCGTGGCTTTGGGTTCATGCTTCTGTGGCGGCATTACCCTCCAGCTGTCAGACAGAGCGAACTTGCCGAGCTGATACTGATCTTCGACCCAATTCTTGAAGGTGAAGCAATCTTCGAGAGGGTGTCCTATTACCCGATGATAAGAGCAATAGTTCGGGTGTGAGACTTCGCCTGCTTGTTCGGGGTGCTTGGACTCCGGCAGTGTAAGCATTTGATGTTTTATAGTGAGATCAAGTATCTTCTTTGTCTTCTCTTGAGGAAAAGAGTATGCTCGACCCATCTTCTTCATAAGGGATAGATCAGGACCGCTCGATTCCCGACTGCGTGGCTTCTTGGTCCTGCTTTGTCGTTGCTGAATGCCTTTTCTGCTCTTTGACTTATTTCTGTCTCTGCGTCGAGCCTTTTTTGCAACAGGTTGACAGGGAGCGACATTTTCATCTTTCTCAACCTGTTGAAGGAGGCGTTGCATCCTGGCTTTCTCGTAGATGGCTATTTCGCGGTTGTGGTCGTCTCGAACTTTTTGACCAGCTTCCCTTATAAGCTTGTTCATTTGTTCTTCGAATGACGGACTGGGCACCTTTGCATCAGGAACTTTTTCTGGTTCAGGATTAGCATCCTCCCATTGAGCATCCCCTTCCTCATTGAAGTCATGCACGACATAGCAATCGCGGAGTAGCTCTCGTTTCTTGGATCGAATGTATCCAAGCCCGATTGTTTCCATCCTCCCACCAGGCAACTTGTGCTGAGTTCCGGGGACGTTCCAGACCCTGTCATAGAATTTGTCTTTTCGAGCGGTCTGTTTAAAGGATATCCCTTGGCGCTTCAAGAGTCTCTTTAGTCCGTCCGTGTAGTATCTGGGTAAACGGATGGGCTGGAGCTTGTCAAGCGCAGGATCTGCACCGTGCCAGATTTCTTTTTCCACTCTGGTTTCCCCAGAGCGGTAGAATAGAATCGCCTTTTCACCTTCTCGTCTGGGAGGGACATAGAACGTCTGCAGCTCCTCTACACTGTAGGCATCGAGCGCATCCAGTTCTTTATGATGTTTAAGTGGAACCATAACGACTTGTAAGCTTTGCTCTTCATCAGCGAAAGTTTGTATTGAAGGCCGAGCGGAAAATATAGCATGGACTTCATCTTCCGAGTCTCTGCCAAAGATCAACGTAGGAGCGGATGGTCCCGTCTTGTTGTATTGGGGTTGCCCGGAATAGACTATCTCTTCGTCCTCCTCGGTATCGCTCCCGAAGACCGGAATGGTGGCGTTAGCTTTGTTCTCCGGCTTATGGCACCTCTCCGTATCTTCGAAATCCGGTAAGAAGTATTTTGCATCTTCATATTTGCGGACTTCGTTCATGGAGAATGGGTTCAGCTCTCCCGTTATGGTATACTCGAGACCATCCTTAAAATATTTCATACACTGATGCTGTGTAGAAGGGATGATGTTGTACTCGTGTAACCAGGGTCGGCCGAGCAAAGCATTATAGCATGTCTTGGCGTCTATGACGTGGAATTTAATGTTCGTGACGAGTAGCCCAAAGCGTAACGTCAGTATCACAGACCCGAGAGTCCTGGATGATTGAGAGTCGAACCCGGAGATGGTGATCTTGTCCCGAGCGAGGTGCTGGACGCTCATGCAGATTTCCTTCAATACCCGTACATTGAGGAGATTGACGGAAGACCCATTGTCAACCAAGATTTTGCCTATCTTTATATCGTGGCAGTACCCCGAGACATAGAAGGGCTGATTGTGTTCGCATGTCCCAAGGAGGAGGTCTTCATCACCGAAAGTGACATCGGCAGTATGCACTTCTTCCAGCTCGTCCTTCATCTTTTCTTCGGCGAGAAAAGCTTGGAATTACTCCGGCTCCTGTAGCGCTTTGATCAATGATTCTCTTGCTTCTTTTGATAGTAAGAGGGCATCGAGAATACTGAGTTGTGAGGGTAACTTCCTCAAGTGTGCCAGAACGTTGTAGTCCACCTTATTTTTCTTTGGCAGGTCTTTGGCGGTTAGCTCTTCTACAACTTGGTCATCTAGGGCGATATCCTCAGAGACCTTCTCTTTTCCCTTATCTTTTTTATTTGAGGGTCCAAGATTCTTTTCGGGTAGCATACGATTACGCAGCCGGATATTTTTGCAGGCCTTTGGCTCTTCCTCTTTTCCTAAGGTGGACTCTTTAAAGAGAGGGCTAAGCTCTATTTCCTCATCAGAGTCACTCCCGAATGTGAGAACTTGCACTTTCCCGGCGTTAACCATGCGACAATTGCCGGTAGTTCTTCTAAGCTCTTCGGTCGTACTTTTCTGCTCCCGACGAGTTTTGCGCTTCTCCCGCTTAAAATGTTGCCGATGAGCAACATATCCCTGCCACCATCTATTGAAAACTTTGCACTCTTCGGTGGGGTGCAAAATCTTCCGATGATACAAGCAGTAGGAAGGGTGCATTTCTGCTTCACCAGCAATATTTCCTTCAGAGGGTGGTAGCTTCATACCCATTGATATGGGTTTAGCAAACCTTTTCCTCGTTTTGAATTTGCTTTTATCTGCGGTGTATGTATTTTGCTCCAGCGGGAGTGTCTCAACTCTTTCGTCAAGTCGCTGGCGCTTGGCCCTTTCAAATATGACTGCCTCGCGTTCCCGATCAGCTTTACTTTTCAATAGAGCTTCGTTGAGGAATGCGTCATTTGTTTCATCCGATGGCCCCAGAATTTCCGGTTTAGGATCTGCCCCCAGCTTCTCAGCGCAAGGAGTTTCCTCATCGTCTGTAAATGAGTGGGAGATCATATGAAAGCTCGCCACGTATTCTTCGGATTCATCCGATGAGCTGTCTCCCTCATCTTCCTCTTAAAAGACGTGGTTGAGAAACTCTTGGAGTGTGATGGGAGTCCGTGCTTTCTGGTTGTACTCCTCCAGCGCGCCAATCTGCTTTTGTAAGTCTGTGCGTTTGTCGCCAGGCTTCACGGGCTTCTTGGATTTCTTCTTCTTCTTCTTCTTCGAAGATTTTGACGGCTGGTTGTGAGTGCTTAGGCCACCACCATCGATCTTTGGAGTTGGGCGTGGTTTCAACATCCCTTCAATGATATGAGGTTCCAACGGGTTTTTCCACCTGATCGCTGGGCATGTTTGAAGATCGTTCAGCATCCTCTTTGTTTTGGCTGATAGCACAACCTCCCATGGAGCTTCTTCAATGAGGGAGCACATTGCCCCCGGCGTATTCACCCTTTTAGGGGTGTGAGGCTGCGGCGGATTCACCTTCCATCTGTCGGACAACACGAACTTGCCCTGTTGGTACTGGTATTCAATCCAATTTTTGAAGACGTAGCAATCCTCGATCGGATGACCCAGTACTCGGTGATAAGGACAGTAATTAGGATCATTGACGTCGTTTGGCTGTGACGGACGCCTTGGATCCGGCAGATTTATGAGTCGGTTGCGCAATGCCAGCTCGAACAGTCTTCTCGTTTTATCTCGAGGAAACGAGTAAGGACGTCCTAGCCTTTCCTCAAGGGGTACGCGTGGACGCATATTATTTTGACGGACCATCGGCTTCAAGTTGCTCGGCTGTTGTTGAGCATTAGCAACGACGATCGCTTTTCCCTTCCCCTTCTCGTTTCGAGAGTCCGGCTTTGGAGGGGGCGGTCTATGGCCCATCTGGTCCATTTAAGCTAGCTTGTCGATCAGGGCTTGGAAGGTAGTCAGCTTGAAAAAAATCATGAATTGAGATATGGTCGCCTGCGGATCGAGGGTTCCCACAAACATGCCTACTGCCGGAGCCTCTTCTATGCGTTGCTCGCATTTTGACCATAAGTTCCGCCACCGTATCGTATATTGGACCCACGTCTCGCCCGGCTTCACCCTGGCGTTAATCAATGCCGTTATCAGGGTGCGTTCGCTGGTGCTTGCGAATCGCTCGGTAAACAGCAGCTCCATCTCCGCAAATGTCTTGATAGAGTCGTTTGGGAGCTCGGAGTACCACTCGAATGCTGTATTCGATAAGCTACCAACGAACTGGCGAACCAACAATTTATTATCACCGTCGGTGTTGCCGCAAAGCGCCCTGAATTAGGCAACATGATGGTGGGGATTGCCCGTCCCCTTATAGACATGGAATTTCGGTATTGTATAGCCCGGCGGGTACTTGATCTGATCGTACCAGCTCGGATATGGTCGTCCCGTTTTTACGACCTGACCGGCTGCTTCAGTCGCCTGATGAACCCATATCTGCTGAGCTATATATTCGTCCAGGTCAGCTTTGGAGATTGTCTCCTCCTTGGCTGTTGACAGAGCCGGTGGAGGATTTGACGTTTCTCCCCTGTCGTCTTCAAGGACGATCGGAGGATCTTCAGCAGGAGGATCTTGTTGGATCATCATACCCACCATGTCCTGGAACAGGAGGGCCATTTGCTTTATGTTGGCTGCTTGTTCCGCAGCCTCTTTGTCCTTCTTCTCTAATATTCTCCGAAGGAACTCAGCGTCGGTTTCTTGCTCCTGGCATTGATCCGACGACGCTTCGGGGCTTCCTTTTGGCCCAGTGAGTCCGGCCATCGCATTCATCATTTCTTGGAGCTTCTGCTGTTGCTCCTGAACTTTGGTCACCGATCGCGTAAGCGGTCTATGACCTGTAGATGTACGGCTGTCCTCTTTACCAGACGCCATGTAGACGGTATGGACCATGATGCCCCCGGACTTAGGGCGTTTAGGTTCACTGCCTTTGACATTTGCTGCGGGCATGGGGATCTTCTCCGGCCTTCTTCTCTTGTGGGCCGTTGAAGTTGAGGGGGCCGTTGCAGCGGGCACCCTGGCGGTTGTCGTCTTTTGTTGTTTGACAGGACGGTTCTTTTCTTCCTGCACTTTCGCCCTTTTTTGCCGGCGAGAGTGATCTTGGTCGATTACGGACTCTTGAACCCTTCGCCAGACCTTATAAATTTTGGTGGACAGCCGTTGAGGGGGCTGCTCCAGCTTTGTTTCTGTAACTCTCTCCGCAGGTGGAGGAGATCTTTTCAGTGTGGCAGTCGGAGAGTTCTTGTGTACCCTCCTTAGCGGTTCAAAGCTGTTCCCAGTTGGAACAGCAGCATTAACTTCCACCATCGGAGCCGGTGGAGTTAGCCCTAAGGGGGAGTTGCCCCCGGCCTTCCTTACTCGGCGCCAGTGGCGACGTCGAGCGTGTCGAGCTGTTGGGACTAGCTCGGCGATAGGGATAGTTTCGTCTTGCCCCCTGCCCGGATGAGGCGCTGCCGGTACCAACCTCTTAAAGACTGATGTTGTCCTTTGAGTGGCGATGTTCAATCTGTCAAAGACAGACCCTCGAGCAGGAGCAGGAGTCGGAACGGTCAGCCTTGAAAAGATCGACTCTTTAACAGGAGAAGCCGCCTTGACGACTTCAGGAGCAGAGGTGGCTGTCTTCCTCGGGACGGCTATTTCAGGGTTCATGGGCTTCTTGGCAGGCCCATCAGGGTTCTGGTTCAGCCTGGCAAAGACAGAAGCTGCCGGCTTGATATTGGACGACCCGTTGAAAGGGGCCATTGTAGCAGTGAGCCGATCGAAGACTGACTTCTTGTGCGCTTCCGGTACGGGCACTGGAATAGTGAAGCTTGACGGCGGGAGCATGGTCCCGAAAAACAGACCAGTGGTGGCCTGAGTCACTTGTTCCACCGTCATGGCAAGGATGGAGGCCGCTTGAGGCCCATAGGCTACACCTCCAGGTGAGGCGGAGCGTTGGTTGCACTTGTATTTGGAGCAGCTCGAGCAGTTGGAGGCCATTGATGCTTGATTTCTGCACCAGGCAAAAGACCAAATCTTAGTAACTTAAAACCCAAAGGCAACCATTAACAAACCGCGATTCGTTCGCGAAGACGACACACGAAGTGTGGAGTGGAAAGAGGAAAAGGTCCCACCGGGCGTGCCAGAATCTGTTCCCCTCCGAACGGCGGCCAAGACGTGGATGTCTTGTCTGAGATTCGGGGCAGATGCTATTTGGTTTTATCCGTCTACCTCTCCGAAGATGCCAAGTTGATTTATGGCACCATGAATTGGAGGTTTAGACGGATGCGGCCGATGTAGCAGACTTCGTCAGATTCCCCCTCGTTTGAGGGGTTTTTGATTATGGGGACGCTCTTCCCTGCAGGCACAAGCCCCTGCAGTTAATTACGCTACCGCATCGCGGTAACCACTTTCTCCTTCTCCAGAATTTCACTTCGTGTCGTGTGTGTTTGTTTTGTTTATGGATGCCCGTGGATTGTATATGGAGACTAAGTTATGCCGTCGCCCGTAGGACGTGGATTAGTCCAAATCCGTATTTACTTAGATTTGGGTTTGGTGTTTTAGTTTAAGGATACGTTAGCCCTATTTGGGGTTAAGATCAACTCAAACGTTTGTTAAGGATACGTTAGTCTGATTTGAGACTAAGATCAACTTAGTGGAAAGAGCATTTAGGGGCTCTATTGTTCCAGTTTAGGGACATAGTGGTCCATTTAATATATGGCCGTCGGGACCCGTCACCTCTCTGACGACGTTGAAGGATTACAACGACAGGTGTCAGAGGAGTTCGGAGATGTACCCTTGGACCAAAGTTGATTGGGGGTCTTATAGTCCAATTTGGGACTAAAGTCTGTTTGAATGTTTAAGGATACGTTAGCCATATTTGAGGCTAAGATCAATTTAAACGGGAACGTTTAGATCCGACAAAAGAGCGTTTGGGGGCTCTATTGTTCCAGTTTAGGGACGTAGTGGTCCATAGGTAGTTTAAGGACATTGCGGTCCATTGCCAGTTTAGGGACATGGTGGTCCATCGTTCCGTTTTAGGGACGGATATTAGTTTAAGGACGCATTAGTCCATGGGTTTAAGGACCCCATAGTCCATATAGATGTGTGGTTGTCGGGACCCGTCACCTCTCTGACGTCGTTGAAGGATTACAACGATAGGTGTCAGGGGAGTTCGGAGATGTACCCTTGAACCGGATGTAAGTTGATTTAAGAGAGCAGTCTTGCTCAGTCAATTTAATTTGAGGACTTACCAGTTGAGAATATTCAACGTTTTTATCTTTGGCCTATTAGGCCTGTGCTAGGGCTTTGCCCCTGTTTAATAATGCACTGCATTTTCTTTTGGCCTGCTAAGCCTTTTTGATTTGGGCTCTGTCCCTTTTAAATGATGCACGGCATCTGTTTTTGTTTGGGCTCTGCCCTTTTTAAAATAATGCATTGCATTTTATTAGGCCTGTTAGGCCCTTTTTAATTGGGCTTGGCCCTTCTGTAAATAATGCAGTGCATTAATCAAACTGACAGTGGCCATGTAGCCTGTCAGGCGCTTTGCGCCAATTATTGAGCACAAGCACATGTGGAGGTGACACGTGTCACGCTCTGGTGAGCACAAGCGCAGTGCGCTGCGCCAATGCGCTGCGTTGTTGCGCTGCCGACACGTGGCGCGCTCTGGTGAGTTGCGCCAATTTCAGAGAGCAATACTCTATCTTAAAAGCGCATAGCGCAAGTTATTCTGGTGCTGACACGTGACGCTCTCTGGTAGCTTGCGCCAACCCAGGAGCGCAACAGTGCAGATTTGCAAGTGCAAGGCACTGTTGTAATATCTTGATCTAATTTTGCATTCAAGAAAAGAATGTTTAAGATTCCAGAACCAATGGTTCATAAAAAGGCAATGCCTTTGTTATTTATTATATTTTTTATTGAAGATCCTTGATCTTGTTCTTAGATCAATGATCTATTCAGAAGAAATTCTTCTTTTTAAAAAGGTTTTACCTTCCTTTTTCCTTTCTGATTTCTTCTCAAAATTCTTTAGAGGAGTTCTCTCTTTATTTCTGTGTTTTTGTCTCTCTGTGTTGATGATGTCTTTTTGTGTTGGGGTCTGGGGGCCTTTTTATAGTGCCGATAGTTTGTTGAATTGGTTAGAGAGATCTTTCTCTGAGTGATTTGGGGAATTTTCCCCACCGTTGGATCTTTGATTCAAGGGCTTCTGTTTTACAGAAGGCAATCTTCTTGTTTTTTAACAAGATTGAGAAAGATCTTTCAGAATTTTAATTCTGTTTGGCGCAAGCACACCTACGCTTGACACGTGTCGCGCAGCGCAGAGCGCTAGGCGCAGCGCAACTGCGCTAGGCGCAGCTGTGCTGACACGTGTCGCGCAGCGCAACTAAAGCGTTGCTTCCTTTAATTTTGTTTGAAATAGAGCCTTGCTCTGATTGAGTGCACTGCCTTGAGCGCTGTGCTTCCTGCGCCAGCGTGTCTGATTTTGACACGTGGCGCTCTGCGCGCAGCGCAGGGGATCTGAAGCGTTGCTTCATTTATTTTAATTCTCACTTTAATTTTCAAAATAGAGCTTTGCTCTGATTGGGGGAAACAGAAGCGTTGCTTCGTTTCCCACCTTGGAATTTGAACAGAGCTTTGCTCTGATTGGGGTAAATAGTAACATCATCCCAGCCATGTCTTGGAACAAGAGAGCCATTCGTTTTATATAGGCTGCCTGTTCCGCAGCCTCTTTTTCTCTCCTTTCGAGCATTCTTCGGAGGAACTCGGTGTCAGTCTCTTGTTCCCGACGCTGCTCCGGGGTCTCTGGATTTTCTTTTGGCCTAGTGAGTGCGGCCATTGCAGTCTGCATCTCCTAAAGCTTCTGCTGCTGTTGTTCCTGAGCCTTCGTTATCGACCGGGTAAGCGGTCGATGGCCCGTAGAAGCACGGCTCTCATCTTTTCCGGAAGCTATATAAACGGTATGTACCATCATGCCCCCAGACTTGGGGTGTTTAGATTCAGCGTTTTTACGGTTTGCCATGTTCACAGGGGCTTTCTCTGGCCTCCTTCTCTTTTGAGCAGTTGAAGTCGAGGGGGCCGTTGCAGCGGGCACCCAGGTAGCTATCGTCTTTTGTGGCTTGATAGGACGGTTCTTTTCCTGCTGAACCTTCGCCTTTTTCTGTCGGCGAGAGTAATCTTGATCAATTACTAAGTCTTGAACCTGTCGCCAGACTTTGTAAATTTTGGAGGACAGCCTCTGAGGGGACTGCTCCGGCTTCGTTTCTGTAACATTCTCCACGGGTGGAAAAGATTTTTTCAGTACGGCGGTGGGTAAATTCCTACGCACCCTATTAAGCAGCTCGAAGCTGTTCGCAGTTGGAACAGCAGCATTGACTTCCACCAGTGGGGCTGGTGGAGTTAGCCCAGAGGGGGAGTTGCCCTCTGTTCCCGCCAAAAATTTCTGCGCGAAAGAGCCCAAGGTATCAAATGGCAGCGATACGCTTAAGAAAATGTGAACCAGTATTTTCCAGGCTGTCTTTTGAAAAACTCTCGAATGAGAAATAGCCAAATTCTGATGGTATCGAAAGCATCTCGAAAAACCCTTTGATTTGATATATTATGGGCTTCATAATTCATCCGGGATCAAAAGTTATGAGAAAATATGCTATGCACTGTTCCCTGATTAAAAATCAGGAATTACCTCAATGAGGCATCACGTGCTCACACGTGATCAAGGGTCACGTGCCAGCACGTGACAGGCTTTGAAAGCCTTGCAGCTTAATAGAATTTAATTCTAAAAATCAGGAAATACCTCAACGAGGTGTCACGTGCTCACACGTGACCAATGGTCACGTGTTGACACGTGATGGTTAAAACAGCAACATAAATAAGCGGCTGTTAAAGGGCTCAATTGGGGGCTCACACGTGACCAAGGGTCACGTGCCAGGCTTCGAAAGCCTTACAGTTTAATAGAATTAAAATTCTAAATTTCTCTAAAATCTTTCTAAATGGGAAAGGATTAAAGAGAACCGTTGGATTAAAAATCCAGGGGTGATTAAATATCACCAGTTTATGAAAAAATCTTAGACAATGAAAGATTTTCCTAAATCTCACAGAAATAACAAACAGAATATCTTTGGATTTAAAATCCAACGGTGAATAAAATTCACTGTGTGCTCTAAAGGATCATATTAATTATTAAAACAAACAAAATCTTTCAATGAAAAATTTACTAAAAAAATTGATTCTTTTCCTTCTCCTATAAATAGGAGCCAAGAGAAGAGAAAGATATAGAGTTTTGGAATCTTGAAATTTCAGAGAGAAAAGAAAGGAGAATTTAATTCTCAACAAAGAAAACCCTAGGTGAGAAAAGAAAGGAGATCAAAATATCAAACAGAGAATTTAATTCTCAAATCCAAGAGTTTAACTCTTGTCACGCCCCGCTTCCCAGAGTGCGCTAAGATAGGCACGTGACAGAGCTAACCATGCTACCTGTGGATAGGAAAAATCCCTCCACAGTCATATTACGACTGTACAGATATCAAGAAAAGGAAAGTAAACTAAACTATCTAGTACATGTCCATGAGCCAGAATAAATGAGTCAAGAAATAATATAATATGCGGAAGCAAAAGATCCAATAAATAAAACACCTGGAAAGTAAAACTGGATACCAACAGGATCCTTACCGCTCGGTCTAATATCGGCAGTACTCCTGATCAGTCTGCAACAAAGGTAGAGGATCTGGGCCATGCAAAACCCAGACGTCAGTGCGTCATAATATCAAGCAATAAAATAAACAGGGGTGGCAAGACATGCAGGTATGTGTAAGAACAGTAAAACAGGTATAACAATAATATAAATAGTGACAGTGAAGGGTAAGGCACAGGTGATGTGCAGTGAGTAATCTAAACTGGTCTACTGGATTAACTACTCTCAAGTCGTTGAAATCAATTTGATGAATCATCGATGTAACTCAATAGTATCCCGTGCATGCCCGGGACCACGGTGAAGATTCTCGGGATGAATCCGAGACGTGCCGCTAGGCAGTAAAAGGGTAGTATGTAATGATGAGTGATGTCAGTAGCATCACCCCGGGGCTGGCTTAGCCCGTAAGACTGATCAGTAAAGGTATCGAACTGTTGAGTTACAAGTCAGGTTTCATCATTGATTTCCCCATACCCCCAAGTTATGTGTGTAAGTCAGGTATTAATAAATCTGGAGCTAATGCCAATACAAGATCAAGCAGGTACAGGTTTGTCTTGATAGACAATAGGAAATGTCCGTAGGGACAACAGGTCAAGATTGTCGGCATTAATAACAAGATCAGGTAACAGGTCAAGCCGTGGTACATCAGGTCATTTCAGGTAGTGCACAGATATCAAGTCATGTCAAGAAGTGCACGGTATCAAGTTGTGTCAAGTAGTAGTGTATCAAATCATGTCAGGGGGTGCACAAGTGTCACGTGGGTGCTCATAATCAAACTATAATAAGCATAGGTACACAAAAACAAGTATGGGGTACCAATGTAACAATAAAATGGAATAGTGTGATGTGGTATACAAATAGGTACAGATTAAAGCATATGGATGCACAGTTATCGATTTGGGTTAAGGTTACAGTTCCAACATTAATTAAAATACACTTTATCAAATATGGAATGTTAATATTACAATATTATATATTCAAGTGATCTATGGATGCAATAATATGTATATTAGACGGAATTGATGCAAATAGGTATCTGAAAGGTTATAAACAAATGAGAGGGTACTATGGGCTATGCAACTAAGCACTATGCGATATAAATATGGACGTGAGTACAATGTATTGTAATCTAATATGCAACATGATATGTTTCAAGTTCTAAATCTAAAATGATATAAATGGAATATCGAAATGTTAAAATGGAACATGTGGCATTAGATTTAATCTACAGGTTTAATATGCAATTAAATAAGTATAAAATAATATAAATAGCATGTAGCAAGTTTTACTTGCCTCGGGGATCCACAGATGCGCGGCACGTAGCAAGAATGCGATAAAACGACGGAAAATCTCCATTGGGGCATTTCGTCGAACACCTAGCGCGCACAAATACGGAACAGAACCAGGCAATGCAAGAAAATGACTACGCTGGCTAGGAGCGTTCACAGGGTTGCTCGGATTGTCGGCAGCGGCACGGCTCCGGCGATTGTTGGGAAATACGGATCAAGAAAGAGAAAGAGAGAAAAAGAAGAAGGAAGAAGAAGAAAGAGAAGAAGGGGTGTCTCTGGGGTTGTCTCGGGTCAGAGGAGGTGGCAAGGGAGCGACGACGGCGATAGGTCGGAGCTCCAGAAAGGTGTTGTGAGGGTGCTCGGCAAAGGCAGCGAGGTGTAGGGTTCTTGAAGTCGGGGTGAGGATTTTGTGCAGGGGAAAGGTGATGTGGTGGTGGCTGTCAGGGGAGAGGTGATGAGGGAGATAAAGTGGTGATGAGGCGGGGATACGACGATGAGGTCGGAGCTTCGGCGATGTGGTGCAGGCGAGGTCGTGTGTGTGCAGGGATGGATGCTCGGGTTCTTGGTTGAAGTGGTCGGGTTAGGTTAAAGTGTGTGTGCAGGGGAGAAGAGAGGTCGAGGAGAGAGAGAGGAGAGGGTGGCCGCGGGGACAAGGGATCGCTGGCGGCGAGGTAGGGTGTGCAGTGGGTTATCGGGTTGAGGGTTGCATGGGAAAGAAGATGACGCTGGTGATGGTTGTGGCATCGGGAGGCGAGAGGAAAGGTCGTGGCGACGGGAATGAGCATAGGAGGCGACAACGAGGTCGTCGGCGGCGAGATCGGGCGAAGCGACGGGTCATGGGTTCTGTGAGGGGTTTGGCTTAGGGTTGCGATAGGTTGAAGGGAAGGAGATGATGGAGGTGGTGTCGGAGAGATGGAGATGTGGACGAGGGTTAGACGACGACGGCGACGAGGGCCGGCGACGACGAGCGGGACACGTGGCATGGGTTGCAGGCAATGGGTTCACGTCGGGAAAGGATAGTGGGGAAGGAGGAAGAAGAAGAGGAGGTTGGTGATGAGAGGATGGAGGCGAGGTCGAAGGGAGGAAGTCGACGGTGAGAGGAGACGGCGAGGCGAAGGTTCGGGCGTGGGCTTCCTCGTGGGCGAGGAGGCGGGAGAAATGAAAAAAGAAAAGAAGAAGAAGATGCTGATGAGAGAGAGGACGTGAGTAAAAATTTAGGGATAAAAGAAATGAAATATATATATATATATATATAGGAGAGAGGCTGAAAGAGAGGGCTGAGAGAGAGAGAGAGAGAGAGAAACGGGAGAGAGAGAAGTGAGAGACAGTGTGAGGAGAGAGATCGAGAGGAGTGAGAGAGAGGGGAGGAGAGAGAAACTTGAAATTTAGTGGGTTAGAATTTAATTTTAAAAATATATTTTTCGTTATAAAATTTAAACAGTTAGATTATTTTAAATATAATATTAATAAAATTAGATATTTTGGCAAATACAAACTTACTCCAAAATGCGCCCAGGTCGGGTCTAAAAATTCAGATTTAAAAAATGAAAAATATACGCGACCTCCAAATTTAAAAATGAATGCTCAGTTAATGAAAATGCATACCCCCAAGAACGGATACACGTACGTGCGCGTAGCCATCCAAACACGTCCGTTTCACTGAACGGGACGAGAACAAGATGCGCGGATGCTACCACGGGGTTAGGGGTATCATACAGGCTATGAAATGCAATTTTAAAATATTTTCTGTGACTTAAAATGTTATATGGTAAAATATGCAATATCAGATAAAATGCAAGTGTGCAGTATACATGAAATGCACAGTCTACGTAACAAATCAGGGTAAATCATAAATATGAATCAACAGGTTCAAGCAAGCGGGTCGGGTCGAATGCAATGTAAAGATGTAAAGTACCATTAGTACCCAAACACGATAAATTAATAAAATACCACCAATAAGGAAATACGGGAACTGTAATTGGTATAAATGAACTAGGTTGTTACAACTCTTCTGCACAAAAGGACTTAGTTCTTCCTCTGGTTGAAGATCTGCAAAGAGCACATCCAAAATCAGATCCAAAACTAGGGTTGAGATCCAAAATCTAGTGTTTAAGTTGAGAATTTAATTCTCATCGGGTTGAGATCCTGCCATGCAGATCCAAAACATAGAGGGGGAATTGAGTTTAGAGAATTTAATTCTTCCGAAACAAAGTTAGGGTTTAACCCTATATGAGAATTTAATTCTCCCAAACGCAAAGGAATTTAATTCCTTCAAGATGAAACTAGGGTTTAACCCTATATGAGAATTCAATTCTCCAAAAAAGTTACAGGAATTTAATTCCTTCAAGATGGACAGAACTAGGGTTTAACCCTAATTGAGAATTTAATTCTCTCAAATTCACAGGAATTTAATTCCTCCAAAATCATGATTAGGGTTTAACCCTATAAAAGAATTCAATTCTTAAAAATAAAGAGACTTAAGAGATCTCTATGCATGAAAAGAATTAAGGTCATGTGTCCCCACGTGACCCCTGAAAAGATCCCCAAAACTGAGAAGGAAGAAGCTTTGAGGCAATGCCTCACGTGCTCCCACATGACCTCCAAAACACAGGGAATAAAAGCAAAGGAAACCTAAGCTTTGGGCGCTCTCACGTGTCCTCACGTGATCTCTTAGTAAGTGCTTTAATAATCAATGCATAAATCTCCATCACGTGTCAACACGTGATAATATAAAATAAAAAGTGTTAAACACTTATTTGCAGAACAAAGTGAGGAGATCTGGCCCCACCTTTGGGCATTCTCACGTGTCCCCACGTGACCCCTTAGCAAGTGCTTTAATAATCAGTGCATAAATCTCCATCACGTGTCAACACGTGATAATATAAAATAAAAAGTGTTTAACACTTATTTGCAGAACAAAGTGAGGAGATCTGGCCCCACCTTTGGGCGCCCTCACGTGACCCCCTTTTTCTTTAGTGTTTAAACACTAATTCGGGGGCTTTATTTCCAGTGTTTAACACTGATTATCTTTTAGTGTTTAATACTAATTTGAGAGTTCTGTCTCCAATGTTTAACACTGTTGTTCTTTAGTGTTTAACACTACTTTTAGCCAAATTGGCTAATTTTCCAGAGGCAAAAGTCTCTCCTCCAAATGAATCTCAAAATTGAGGAAATCAAAGATGAAAATGTTTAGCATTGCTAAATAATGAGGGCTGAACCCAGACAAATGTCTAATGGTCCAACAAAGGGCCAGCACTTCAAATCCAATTGGACTTAGTCCAAGTTGGCCATAAGTCCTCAATTAAGATTTAACTGAGCCCATGTGCTCATAATTCTAATTAATTGATCTTAGTTCCAAATTGGACTACAAATCACTTAATCCACTTTGGTTCAAGGTTATATCTCTTCACTCCTCTGATATTTGTCGTTGTAATCCTTCAACGTCTTCAGAGAGGTGACGGGTCCCGACAACCACACATTTCATAGACTATGACGTTTTTAAACTGGACTGTGGGGTCCTTAAGCCCATGGACTATGATGTCCTTAACCTTGACTGTGATGTCTTTAAACTTACGGACTATGATGTCCTTAACCTTGGACTACCATGTTCTTAAACTGGTAATGGACCACCATGTCCTTAAACTGGAAATTGACCGCAAAGTCCCTAAACTAGAACAATAGAGCCCAAATGCTCTTTTGTTGGATCTAAATGATCCCGTTAAGTAGATCTTAGTGTAAAATTAGACTAACGTATCCTTAACAAATGGTTAAGTTGACCTTAGTTTAAAATTAGACTAACGTGTTCTTAACAAACCGTTGAGTTGATCTTAGTCTAAAATTAGACTAACGTATCCTTATAAAACGTTTAAGTTGATCTTAGTCTCAAATGAGACTAACGTATCCTTAAACCCAAATCCCAAACCCAAATCTAAGAAAATACGGATTTGGACTAATCCATGCCCTACGGGTGACAACATAAATTAGTGTCTGTATACAATCCACGGGCAACTACAAACAAAACAAACACCCACGACACGAAGTGACCATCTGGAGAAGGAGAAAGTTGTTATCGTGATGCGGTAGCATAATTAACTGTAGGGGCTTGTGCCTGCAGGAAAGAGCGTCCCCACAATCAAAAACCCTCAAGCGAGGGGGAATCTGAGGAAGTCTGCTACATCGGCCGCATCCCTTTAAACCTTCGATACACGGTGTCATAAATCAACTTGGCATCTTCGGAGTGGTAGACGGATAGCACCAATTAGCATCTACCCCGAATCTTAGGCAAGACGTCTGTCCTGCCGTCTTTCGGAGGAGAACAGATTCTGGCACGTCCGGTGGGACCTTTTCCTCTTTCCACTCCACACTTCGTGTGTCGTGTTCACGAACGAATCGCAGTTTGCTAATGGTTGCCCTTAGATTTCGAGATACTAAAATTTGGCGTTTGGCTTGGTGCAGAAAGCGAAGGATCAATGGCGTTCACTTGTGCAAAGTGCTCCAACTGCAACTGCAATTCGTGCTCTGCCTCATCTGGAGGCATAGCCTACGGGCCTCAAGCAGCCTCCCTGTTCACAATGCCGGTGGAACAGGTCACTCAAGCCCCCACAGGATTGTTTTTCGGGACCATGCTCCCGCCAATGAGTTTCAATACTCCTGCGCCATTACAAGAAGCTCCGAAGAAGTCGGTCTTTGATCGGCTTGCAACTTTTGCGGCCCCTCTCAACGGGTCGCCCAATCTAAATGCCTCAGTCTTTGCCAGATTGGGCCAAAATCTATGTAGGCCTATGAAGAAGCCTGCAATTTCGGAAAGGGTTATTCCGAAGAGGATAGCCATCCCTGCTTAGAAATCTGTTTTTGACTGGTTAGATACCACTTCTCAACGGATATCAGTCTTCAAGAGGCTGATGCCAGCAACAGCCCCTCACCTGGATAGGGGGCAAGACAAAGCTATTCCTATCACCGAACCAACACCATCGGCTCGACACGCTCGACGTCGCCATTGGCACTGAGTAAGGAAGGCTGGGGGCAACTCCCCCTCTGGGCTAACTCCACCAGCCCCAATGGTGGAAGTCAATGCTGCTGTTCCAACTGGGAACGGTTTCGAGCCGCTTAACAAGGTGCGCAGGAACTTTCCTACCGCCGTACTGAAAAGATATCCTCCATCCATGGAGAATGTTGCGGAAGCAAAGCCAGAACAGTCCCCTCAGCGGCTGTCCTCCAAAATCTACAAAGTCTGGCGGCAGGTGCGGGACTCCGTAATTGATCAAGATTACCCTCGCCGACAGAAAGGGCGAAGGTCCAACAAGAAGAGAACCATCTTGCCAAGCCATAAAAGGCAGCAGCTGTCTGGGTGCCCGTTGCAACGGATCACTCAACTTCAACTGCTCAAAAGAGGAGAAGGCCGGAGAAAATTCCTATGTCTGCGACAAATGTTAAGGGCACTGAGCCTAAACGCCCTAAGCCTGGGAACATGGTGGTGCAAACCCTCTATATAGCATCCGGAAAAGAGGATAGCCGTATCTCTACGGGCCATCGATCGCTCACCAGATCTGTAACAAAGGCCCAGGAGCAACAACAGAAGCTCCAGGAAATGTTGACGCAGATGGCCGTACTCACAGGGCCAAAAGAAATGTCGTGCCCCGCTTCCCAGTGTACGGCGAAGGGGACGCGACAAGGTCCGCTACGTATATACTCAGAGGTACATACGCTAAGCGTATCTAAGCAATATAAAATAAATACACAAGAGACAAAAAATAAAAAGAACAGAAACTTTTATTTATTAACATTCTTTGTACAATGCATGAAAGGAAATACAACTGAAATAAAAAGATGCCTAAACAGTGGCATAATAGGAAATGAAAAAGTACAGAGAGGAAAAGTGTACAATGAAACTAAAGTGCAGGGTCTTCGGCAAACTGCTCCAAGTCTTCTTGAGATGGCTCGATCTCTGCCGGGTCCAAATCACCTGACGACATTCAAAGAAGAAAGAAACAGAATGTCGTCAGCGAACATGTCGCTCGGTAAGTCCCAAAGGTAATAGAAGAGTAGAAAAGACAGAATAAGAATATATCTTTTAAAGTTGTATAATATTATTGTAATGGTGTGTTAGCGCTGTTGTTTGTAGCTTGGTACAGAAGGATGCCAGTGTATTTGAGGGGGGTCTCTATATGCTAGAGACCAGGGAAAACGGAATGTACAAGGAACCGTTAAGCTACGGTACAACAACAATGGAATATAGGTTAGGTGTCTTAATCTGACCACCTCGTGCCACCTTTAACACCTTCCTTACCAATCTACCCCTTAAACCCCGCGATGTCTTGTTTGTATTGTTATCTTGTAAATTGTATTGAGTGTAAGATTGATTGACTTGACTGACCGAAACCATGATATCAGGAAACGGTTGTAACCGTAGAGTCATGTGAATGGAATACTGAGAATCATGTAAAAGGAATATATCCATGGTTCGGTTCAGTCAAGTCGTATAAATTAATATTTGGATTCATGGATTCATATTGAATTGGAATACTGTAGATTATAGATTGACTTGAATCATATTCAAGTCAGATTAATCAGACTCAAACCCGAGTCAGACAATCAGAACTGTGAATCGAAGTCTTATAATAGCCTGGGTCCTTAGGGTAATTTATAAAACTTGAGGTGGTTTTATGTAAAAATACTTTTATATACTTTTCAAAATACACCTCAATTATTTATTACTCGTTTTTAGGATTGTAATGAGGGTAGATTTTATATTGTGACATTACTAGTGAAAATATCATAGTTTTATAAATAAGGGTATTTATCTGTAATATTGATTATTTGAAGTTTATGGTATTTTAGTGTAAAATTTATTCTTATGATTTTTAGAAAAAGGTGGAATATTTATATTATAATAAAATAGATATTTAAATGATAAATATACATATATTTATACAAAAATAATTTTAATAACTATTTTATATTCCAAAAATTTCATTTTCTTAAGATGTCGTGTTTTAAACCTTTCGAGACCGAATGCTCCTTGCGGAGGTCTGAATCTCGCACTACTAAGCCCGAGAATGTGCGATAATCCGTACCATCCCGAACGGGTTCTCCAAAAATGGGTTGTAGCGGCGCTTTGCAAAGATTGTAAAATACTAATCCTTTAGAAAACGGTTTTATAAAGTAAAAGGTATTTATTTGCAAAGGTGTAAATTTTCCGTATTTTACATTCTAGGGTTTCCTAAGTCAACCAGCCTATTTCTAAATGGTCTAAATGACAAGTCGTTAGAAGCCTCAAATAACCTCTTCACCACCAATTGTGGCCAGGTAAATACAAATGAGGAAAGGAGGGATCCGCTCACGAATCACCGTGAGACAGGCCTTTTAAAGTTACCTTTGCTCACTTGCCTAGCCTAGACACCACAAAGTCAGGTTTAGATAAACGATCGATGTCCACAACTTATCGTGTTTTCTTAATAGGAGGTATGTATTTAAAAGTGTATCAAAGCTAAAACTTTTAGAAATGATTTCATTAAGAATATGGTATTTAAATGAATGTATTGTTTTATCGTATTCTAAATTTTTGATGATGTCGTTTAAGGTTGTATTTGCGTGTGTGTGGAGGTAGGTCATTACCTCGTGCTCTACTTTAAATGTATAGCAAAGTTAAGGGGTTAAATGTGAAATCGAAACATTGTGGTATTAAAGTGAAAAATACGATAAATTGGAAAGGCTATCATTTCATGTGATGAAACTTGTTCAAATTGTTTGTTAAATGTTTAATAGTCAACATAAAGATGTTTAAGTATGAATGTATTGGTGAGAAGTGAAATTTTATAGAAAACCGAATCGGAAATCGGATTTGTTCCGATTCCGTCGGGTTTTGTAATTTCGTATTTTAGAGAATAAGGAAGAAGGATAGAATGGGACTTACGGGTTTTGATTAAGCAAAGGAGTGAAAGGAGGACTAGAGGGGTTGCCGAGGCGTTGCATCGTCGCCGGTTGTTCCTAAAAACGTCGCCGGAATTTCCGCCGGAATTTCGTCGGAGCTTCACCGCGAACTTGTTTTCAAAGTACACAACTCTTGAGAAGATTTTGAGAGAGTGAGCTTAGGGTTTTTGGATGAGAGGGTAGAGGGTGTATTTATAGGGTAGGGTAGGGTAGGGTAGGTGAAAGGTTTTTAATTAAAAAAATTGTAAAAAATATAGAAATTCATTAAAAATTGTAGTAAATGGGGGATAATTAAGTTTCGGGAACCGATCCAATTAAATGGTGTATGCAGGGGAGTTGGGCAACTGAAAAGTCATAACTTTTCAGTTGCCGACTCGGCCGTCCGGCCGAGTCGGAAGGTCGGGAGGTGGGGGGTCTCGTGGGGTAGGCTCTGGTATATTTAGATTTTCAGGTGAAGTTCAAAGTTTAGGAGTTATGGTCTGTGGACTGTTGGGCTTCCAAGGAATTTAAAACAAAAATAATTTAAAAATAATGTGGGGCAGGGGATTTGAAATCTGGTGGCTTGGTTCAGCAGTGCAAGGTGTGACCAATGAGCTACAAGCTCCTTCTTATAATTATCGTGGGAAAATAAATACTTAAAGTGGTAACAGCAACATTAAATACCCCAAGTATATTTCAAATTTAAATCAATTTTATGTATACAAAAATTGGAGTTGTTACAATCTACCCTCCTTACAAAAATTTCGTCCTCGAAATTTACAACTTTTATTTGAGAACTAGTTTACAAAGAGGTGAGGATATCTTGCACGCATTTCAGTTTCCCTTTCTCAAGTGGATTCTCCTGGAGTATCTTTCCTCCACATTACCCAAACCAAGTTAACTTCCTTGTTCCGAAGTGTCTTCACTTTCCTGTCCAGGATCTCCACAGGCTGTTGCTCACAAGACAAGTCGGGCTGTATAGTGAGCTCGGAATGATCAGGAACATGGCTGGGGTCACTCACATACTTTCTGAGTTGGGATATGTGGAATACGTTATGCACTCCTTCCAATGAGGGTGGAAGCGCTAAGCGGTATGCCACTTCACCGGCTCGTTCGAGTATGTCGAACGGTCCAATGTATCTCGGACTTAATTTACCCCGTCTTCCAAATCGGATCACTCCGCGGTTCGGAGATATCTTCAAGAATACGTGATCTCCTGGCTGGAACTCCAAGTGTCGTCTCTTTGCATCAGCCCAGTGTTTCTGTCGATCTTGGGCTATGCGCATCCTTTCCCTGATAGTACGAACCACATCAACGGTCGCTACTATCATCTCTGGTCCAAGAAGTTCCCTATTTCCGATGTCGTCCCAACTTAATAGTGATCGACACTTCTTTCCATACAATGCTGTAAAAGGGGCCATTCCTATGCTTGCTTGGGAGCTGTTATTGTACGCGAACTCCACAAGATGCAGGTGATCTTCCTACGATCCTTTGAAGTCTAGCATACACGCTCTGAGTATATCCTCCAAGATCTGAATAGTTCATTCCGACTGACCATCTGTTTGTGGATGATAAGACGTGCTGAAGTTCAGACTTGTTCCCAAGCTTGCTTGCAGACTCTGCCAAAATTGCGATCGGAACCTAGTGTCACGATCGGAGACAATGCAGACCGGTACTCCATGAAGTCTCACAATTTCCTGTATGAGTTCATGGGTATCAGAGATAGTACATTATGAAGAGTTTAAATCTTAAATAGATTATTACCTCCATGTACTTCTGTGCTAGTGTCTCAGTTGATTGACCAACTCGAAATGAGATGAAGTGAGTCGACTTTGTGAGTCGATCCATAATGACCCATATTGCATCGTTACCCTTTGTGCTGCGAGGAAGAGCAGTCGCAAAGTCCATCGTGATGTGCTGCTACTTCCATTCTGGGATTGGTAACGGTTGAAGTAGTCCAGCTGTTCTGTGATGTTTAGCCTTTACTTGCTGACACACCAAACATTTTGCGACGCTTCTGGCTACTTCACGCTTCATTCCATGCCACCAATAATTCTGACGTAGATCTTTGTACATTTTGGTACCTCCAGGATGTACTGAGTAGGGAGAGCTGTGAGCTTCTTTCAGTAACTCTTCCCAAACAGGACCTTTTGGTACACACAACCTGCTGCCGTATCTCAAAGATCCGTCTTCATGGATGATGAAATCTATTCTGAGTCCATTCTCCACTTGTTCTCTGATCTTTTGCAACTTAGCATCACTTGCTTGAGCTGCTTTGATCTGATTGACAATGGTTGATTGAACTGTAGATTCATCAAACTTGAAGCATTACCGGGCATGACTACTTCAATTTCTATCTGATGCAAGTCTTGTTGAAGCTTCCACTGAGCGGTGAGATTCATCGATAATGGTTGGCGACTAAGAGCATCAGGTACTACGTTCACCTTCCCTGGGTGATATTGTAAGTTGATGTCAAAGTCCGCCATGAGTTCTAACCATCTTCTCTGCCGCATATTCAACTCCTTCTGAGAAAACATGTACTTCAGACTTTTATGATCTGTGTAGATGTTCACTCGTTCACCAAGTAAATAATGGCGCTAAATCTTGAGAGCAAAGATGACGGCTGCCAACTCCAGATCATGCGTTGGATAATTGCGCTCATGAGTCTTCAGTTGTCTTGAAGCATAAGCCACAATCTTACCGTGCTGATGTAGAACACATCCTAATCCCTTACCGGATGCATCACAATGCACTTTGAATCCTCCAGATTGATCCGGTATTACGAGAATAGGTGCAGATGTCAACCTTGACTTGAGTTCTACCAAATCTTGTTCGCATGCTTCTGACCACACAAATTCTTCATCTTTTCGTATGAGCTTGGTCAGGGGTGTTGCTATCTTTGAGAATCCTTCAATGAACCTTCTGTAATATCCAGCTAAACCCAAGAAACTTCGAATGTCCTTCACTGACTTTGGTGTAGGCCATTCGCTAACTGCTGAAACTTTTGCTGGATCCATAGAAATTCCTTCTCCTGATATGATATGTCCAAGAAAACCAACTTGATTTAGCCAAAACTCGCACTTGCTGTACTTGGCATAAAGCTTATGTTGTCGAAGAGTTTCCAGGACAATTCGTAGGTGTTCTGCATGCTCTTTCCGACTCTTAGAATACACCAGGATGTCGTCGATGAAGATGACAACAAACCTGTCTAAGTACTCCCGGAAAACTTGATTCATTAGGTTCATGAATATTGCTGGTGCATTGGTCACTCCAAATGACATCACTAGAAATTCGTAATGTCCATAGCGAGTTCTGAAAGCTGTTTTGTGAATATCAGCTTCCTTGACCTTCACTTGATGATAACCTGAACGAAGATCCAATTTAGAGAACACACAAGATCCACTTAGCTGATCGAATAAATCATCGATGCGCGGGAGTGGATACTTGTTCTTTATAGTGACTTCGTTCAAAACTCTATAATCGATGCACATTCTGTATGAACCTTCCTTCTTCTTCACCAGTAGTACCGGTGCTCCCCAACTTGAAGTGCTGGGACGAATCCATCCTTTCGCCAATAATTCGTCCAACTGTGTTCGGACTTCCTTCAAACCTTCCGGACTCAGTCTATAAGGTGCTTTGATTACCGGTTGGGCTCCTGGTACTAAATCAATACTGAATTCAAGAGCTCGATCGGGAAGCAAACCTGATATATCGTCAGAAAATACATCGTCGAACTCTCGAACTACCTTTGGTCTTAATTCTTCTTCTGCTTGAGCTGCTGCAACTACTGCTTCCTTTGGCTTCACTTTGTAGGTACTTGGCTCCAGGGTACGGTCTCCGTTCTTGAAATAGAAGACCGGATGGTCTGGAATCTCGAATACTACCCTCCTTTGCCGACAGTCAATGGTAGCATAAAAAGTTCCAAGCCAATCCATTCCTATAACCACATCGAAGTTCGGTATGTCCAGTACTTTGAAGTCAGCATAAAACTCTCTGCTGCTGACGATGACTGGACACAAGCTGTAACCCATAGTTGCCTTTAGAACGCCATTTCTGGAACTGACATTCCAGCTGGATACAAGCGGTGAGACTGGAATCGCATGGGTTCGGACAAACCGTTGCGACATAAAGCAGTGGGATGCTCCAGTATCAAACAGTGCAAGTGCAGGTAGTGAGGCTACTAAGATTGTACTTAAGGTATGTGGGATATATTTTAGGTATAGGGAAAGTGTGTAGATAACCAAGACTAAAAGATAAGTTTGAGAAGGAAAGTTTACCAGTGATGACTTGGCCAGTGGCCTCAGCTTCTTCCACGGACATCGTGAAAGTCTGGCGCTTTGGTACATTCCTCCTGGCCTGAGGAGCATTCCTCAGAACGTTTCTTTGAGCTTGTGGTCCTCTGGGTGGTGTAGCTTGTGGTCCTCTGGGTGGTGCAGGTAGTGCAAGTCTTGGAGCAGGGGCTTGGATAGCAAGGCGCTGTAGGTAATTGTTTGCTAGCCTGGGTGCAGCAACTGGGTTTTGCCTTTGGGGACAAGACCCAATATCGTGAGTAGCTGAGCCACAGACTAAGCAAAGGCGGTTGGCTCGCCGGCAGTCTTTCATCATATGTCTAGCTCTCTTGCAGTAGGTACAAAAGGCTGGCCTGGGACGATGGTTCGGTACTCCGGGTCGCCTTGGCACAAAAGGTGGTCTAGACGAGGCTCCACCTACTATCTGGTTGGTAGGGCGCTTGGCTCCTGCAGACTGAGGTCTGCCCCTTGCTTTTATCACTGCCTCATAACTGCGGGCAGCTTCCAGAGCATCCTCATGAGTCAAAATTTTTTCTGTGGCTAGAGCAGCCTGAATCTCCGTGTCCAGTCCTTGTTGAAAGCGACGGGCTCTAATTTCGTCCGTCGGTATCAAGTGTGCCACGAATCTGTTTAAGGATTGTGTTAGCTGTGTAGTATGTGATATTTAAAAATTTGAACTATTGTGACATATCTTACCGGCTTAGCATGGTGAATTCAGCGTCGTACTCATCTACTGATTTGTCCCATATCGATCCTTGTTGTAGATGAATGAACTGCTGCTCCATGGGAAACCTGGCAGTCACAGAGAAGTATTTCGCGTCGAACTTCTCGTGAAAAGTCTTTCATTCAATAGGCTGTACAAGACGGCTTTCTTCCGCCTTCCACCAGTTGCGAGCATTGTCCATGAGCTGTAGTTTCGCCACACGGACCTAAGCTATGTCTGGCACTTGTGCTGCTGCTAGATCATCTTCTATGCTTTGTGCCCATTCTTCAGCTTCAAGAGGACTTCCTTTTCCGGAGAACTGCTTAGGATGTAAAGCCCTAAATTGCTTTACCCCAGGTGCGTCAGTCTCGGGACGGTTCAGGAGTTGTTGCTGTCCCTCAAGAAGGCTGCGGATCGCCTCAAGTAGCACTGTATGCTCGGTGGGTGGCGCAGGAACAGCAGGTGTGAGGGGTAGTGCGTGAGGTGTGTTGTTGACATTGGTGCTGTTGTTGTTTGGGGAATCCATAACCCTGAAGAAAAATTTGGGTTAGGACAGATTCAAGTACATGAATTGATAAGATTCAAGGAATATTAAATTGTAAGATTCAAGGAACATGAATTGTAAAGAATGTTTTAGTTGCTGGTTCTTGTGTTATATTGCTTAGGTTGTTCACGCAGAACAGAACTGCATGATAGGGTTTCATACAGCTCTGACCTGCATGGGCCACCAACAAAACCTGTCATGCCCCGCTTCCTAGTGTATGGCGAAGGGGAAGTGACGAGGTCCGCTACGTATATACTCAGAGGTACATACGCTAAGCGTATCTAAGCAATATAAAATAAATACACAAGAGACAAGAAATAAAAAGAACAACAACTTTTATTTATTAACATTCTTTGTACAATGCATGAAAGGAAATACAACTGAAATAAAAAGATGCCTAAACAGTGGCATAACAGGAAATGAAAAAGTACAGAGAGGAAAAGTGTACAATGAAACTAAAATGCAGGGTCTTCGGCAAACTGCTCCAAGTCTTCTTGAGATGGCTCGATCTCTGCCGGGTCCAAATTACCTGACGACATTCAAAGAAGAAAGAAACAGAATGTCGTCAGCGAACAAGTCGCTCGGTAAGTCCCAAAGGTAAGAGGAGAGTAGAAAAGACAGAATAAGAATATATCTTTTAAAGTTGTATAATATTGTTGTAATGGTGTGTTAGCGCTGTTGTTTGTAGCTTGGTACAGAAGGATACCAGTGTATACGAGGGGGTCTCTATATGCCAGAGACCAGGGCAAACGGAATGTACAAGGAACCGTTAAGCCACGGTACAACAGCAACGGAATATAGGTTAGGTGTCTTAATCTGACCACCTCGTGCCACCTTTAACACCTTCCGTACCAATCTACCCCTTAAACCCCGCGATGTCTTGTTTGTATTGTTATCTTGTAAATTGTATTGATTGTAAGATTGATTGACTTGACCGACCGAAACCATGATATCAGGAAACGGTTGTAACCGTAGAGTCATGTGAATGGAATACTGAGAATCATGTAAAAGGAATATATCCATGGTTCGGTTCAGTCAAGTCGTATAAATTGATATTTGGATTCATGGATTCATGTGTTCATATTGAATTGGAATACTGTAGATTATAGATTGACTTGAATCATATTCAAGTCAGATTAATCGGACTCAAACCCGAGTCAGACAATCAGAACTGTGAATCAAAGTCTTATAATAGCCAGGGTCTTTAGGGTAATTTATAAAACTTGAGGGGGTTTTATGTAAAAATACTTTTATATACTTTTCAAAATACACCTCATTACTCGTCTTTAGTATTGTAATGAGGGTGGATTTTATATTGTGACATTTCTAGTGAAAATATCCTAGTTTTATAAATAAGGGTATTTATCTGTAATATTGATTATTTGAAATTCATGGAATTTTAGTGTAAAATTTATTCTTGTGATTTTTAGAAAAAGGTGGAATATTTATATTATAATAAAATAGATATTTAAATCATAAATATACATATATTTATACAAAAATAATTTTAATAACTATTTTATATTCCAAAAATCTCATTTTCTTAATATGTCGTATTTTAAACCTTTCGAGACCGAATGCTCCTTGCGGAGATCTGAATCTCGCACTACTAAGCCCGAGGATGTGCGATAATCCGCACCATCCTGAACGGGTTACCCAAAAATGGGTTGTAGCGGCGCTTTGCAAAGATTGTAAAATACTAATCCTTTAGAAAACGGTTTTATAAAGTAACAGGTATTTATTTGCAAAGATGTAAATTTTCCGTATTTTAGATTCTAGGGTTTCCTAAGTCAACTAGCCTATTTCTAAATGGTCTAAACGACAAGTCGTTAGAAGCCTCAAATCGCCTCTTCACCGCCAATTGAGGCCAGGTAAGTACAAATGAGGAAAGGAGGGATCCGCTCACGAATCTCCGTGAGACGGGCCTTTTAAAGTTACCTTTGCTCACTTGTCTAACCTAGACACCACAAAGTCAGGTTTAGATAAACGATCGATGTCCACAACTTATCGTGTTTTCTTAATAAGTGGTATGTATTTAAAAGTGTATCAAAGCTAAAACTTTTAGAAATGATTTCATTAAGAATATGGTATTTAAATGAAAGTATTGTTTTATCGTATTCTAAGTTTTTGATGATGTCGTTTAGAGTTGTATTTGCGTGTGTGTGGAGGTAGGTCATTATCTCGTGCTCTACTTTAAATGTATAGCAAAGTTAAGGGGTTAAATGTGAAATCGAAATATTGTGGTATTAAAGTGAAAAATACGATAAATTGGAAAGGCTATCATTTCATATGATGAAACTTGTTCAAATTGTTTGTTAAATGTTTAATAGTCAACATAAAGATGTTTAAGCATGAATGTATTGGTGAGAAGTGAAATTTTATAGAAAACCGAATCGGAAATCGGATTTGTTCCGATTCCGTCGGGTTTTGTAATTTCGTATTTTAGAGAATAAGAAAGAAGGATAGAATGGGACTTACGGGTTTCGATTAATCAATGGAGTGAAGGGGGGACTAGAGGGGTTGCCGAGGCGTTGCTTCATCGCCAGTTGTTCCTAAAAACGTCATCGGAATTTCCGCCGGAATTTCGTCGGAGTTTCGCCGCGAACTTGTTTTCAAAGTACACAACTCTTGAGAAGATTTTGAGAGAGTGAGTTTAGGGTTTTGGGATGAGAGGGTAGAGGGTAGGGAGTGTATTTATAGGGTAGGCTAGGGTAGGGTAGGTGAAAGGTTTTTAATTAAAAAAAATTTGTAAAAGATGTAGAAATTCATTAAAAATTGTAGTAAATGGGGGATAATTTAGTTTCGGGAACCGATCCAATTAAATGGTGTATGCATTGGAGTTGGGCAACTGAAAAGTCATAACTTTTTAGTTGCCGACTTGGCCGTCCGGCCGAGTTCCGCCGGCGGCGCCGGCCCGAGTCGGCCGATCCGCTGGCCGACTCGGCCGAGTCGGCCGAGTCGGAAGGTCGGGAGGTAGGGGGTCTCGTGGGGTAGGCTTTGGTATATTTAGATTTTCAGGTGAAGTTCAAAATTTGGGAGTTATGGTCTGTGGACTGTTGGGCTTCCAAGGAATTTAAAACAAAAATAATCTAAAAATAATGTGGGGCAGGGGATTTGAAATCTGGTGGCTTGGTTCAGCAGTGCAAGGTGTTACCAATGAGCTACAAGCTCCTTCTTGTAATTATTGTGGGAAAATAAATACTTAAAGTGGTAACAGCAACATTAAATACCCCAAGTATACTTCAAATTTAAATCAATTTTATGTATACAAAAATTGGAGTTGTTACAAGAAAGCCCAGAAACGTCGTCAGAGCAACGTCAAGAACAAAAAACTGATGCCGAGTTCCTCCGCAGAATTCTCGAAAAGAGGGACAAAGAAGCAGCAGAACAAGCTGCCAAAATAAAACGAATGGCGCTTCTCTTGCAAGACATGGTCGGGATGATGTTACAACTGGTTCCTCCAGCTGAAGACCCTCCAATCATTATTGAAGATGACTGAACGGATACGTCAAATCCCCTTCCGGCTTGTTCAGCAGCCAAAGAGGAGACCATCTCAAAAGCTGCGCTCGATGATTATATTGCTCAGCAAATATGAGCTCACCAGCCAAATGAAGCGGCTGGCAAAATTGTCAAGACCGGACGACCCTATCCGGGCTGGTATGACCAAATAAGTTACCCGCCGGGATATACGATCCCTAAATTCCATGTATATAAAGGGACGGGGAATCCACATCAGCATGTCGCTCAATTCAAGACCTTATGCGGCAACACTGGAGGAGACGACAAACTGTTGCTTCGCCAATTCGTCGGCAGCTTAACGGAAACGATCTTCGAATGGTATTTGGAGCTGCCTAACGACTCTGTAAAAACATTTGCGGAGATGGAGCTGCTGTTTACACAAAGATTTGCAAGCGCCAGCGAGCGCACCCCGATTACCGCATTGATCAACGCCAGGGTAAGGCCAGGTGAAACATAGGTTCAATACGCAATACGATGGCGGAATCTGTGGTCGAAATGTGAACAGCGGATCGAAGAAGCGCCGGCGGTGGGCATGTTCGTGGGCACTCTTAATCCGCAGGAGACCATCTCCCAGTTCATGATGTTTTTCAAGCTAACTACTTTCCAGGCCTTGATTGACAAGCTGGCTCAAATGGATCAAATGGGTCATAGACCATCTCTTCCAAAGACGGATCCTCGAAATGAAAAAGGGAAAGGAAAAGCAACCTTCGTTGCCAATACTCAACAACGGCCGAGCAACTTAAAGCCGGTTGTTCGCCAAAACAACGTACGTCCATGCCCACCTCTCGAGGAGAGACTGGGACGTCCTTACTCGTTTCCCTAGGATAAAACGAGGAAACTGTTCGAGCTGGCAGTGCACAACAGACTCATTAATCTGCCGGATCCAAAATGTCCGTTTCAGCCAGACGATGTCAGCAATCCTAATTACTGCCCTTACCCCCAAGCAGTAAGCCATCCAATCGAAGATTGCTTCGTCTTCAAAGGCTGGATTGAGGACCAATACCAACAAGGCAAGTTCGCATTATCCGAAAACTAGAAGGTGAAACCGCCACAACCTTACGCCCTTAAAAAGTTGGACACGCCGGGGGCATCATGCTCTTTTATAAAAGAAGCTCCATGGGAGGTCGGTTTTTCAGCCAAGACGAAAAGAATGCTGAAGGATCTCCAAACATGCCCGGCAATCAGGTGGAAAAGTCCATTAGAACCTGAAATCGTCGAGGGAATGATGAAACCGCGCCCAACTACAAAAATTGGTGGTGATAGTCAAAGTGCTCACACCCAGCCGTCAAAATCTTCGAAGAAGAAGAAATCCAAGAAGCCCGTGAAGCCTGGTGACAAGCGTACGGACCTGCAAAAGCAGATTAACGTGCTGGAAGAGTACAACCCGAAGGCGTGGACTCCAATCACACTCCAAGAATTTCTCAGCCACGTTCTTGAGGACGAAGATGATGACAATGAAGAAGACTCGTCGGATGAATCTGAAGGTTACGTAGCTAGTTGCAATGTGATCTCTCACTCATCGATAAACAATGAAGACGTTCCTTACACAGAGAAACTGGGGACAGATCCTGAGCCGGAACTTATAGGACCATCAAACGAAATAATTGACGCATTCCTGAACGAAGCTCATCTAAAAAGCAAAGCTGATCGGGAGCGTGAGATGGCCATATTTGAAAAAGCCAAACGCCGACGACTGGATGAAAAGGTCGAGGCGCCCCAACCGGAGCAAAGCATCCTTATCGCCAGCAAAAGCAAGCTTAAAGTAAGGAAACGATTCGCTAGGGCCCTGGCAATAGGAATGAAGTTGCCCTCTTTCAGGGGAAATTCTCCTGGCAGTATACTGTTTACCCCAATCAGAGCAAAACTCTGTTCAAATTCCAAGGTGGGAAACGAAGCAACGCTTCTGTTTCCCTCAATCAGAGCAAAACTCTATTTTGAAAATTAAAGTGAGAAAGAAAATAAATGAAGCAACGCTTCAGATCCCCTGCGCTGCGCGCAGAGCGCCACGTGTCAAAATCAGACACGCCGGCTCAGGGAGTGCAGCGCTCAAGGCAGCGCACTCAATCAGAGCAAGGCTCTATTTCAAACAAAATTAAAGGAAGCAACGCTTCAGTTGCGCTGCGCGACACGTGTCAGCGCAGTTGCGCTGCGCGACACGTGTCAGCCCAGTTGCGCTAGCGCAGTTGCGCTGCGCTCTGCGCTGCACGACACGTGTCAAGCGTAGGTGCGCTTGCGCCAAACAGAATTAAAATTCTGAAAGATCTTTCTCAATCTTGTTAAAAAACAAGAAGATTGCCTTCGGTAAAACAGAAGCCCTTGGATCAAAGATCCAACGGTGGGGAAAATTCCCCAAATCATTCAGAGAAAGATCTCTCTAACCAATTCAACAAATCGTTGGCACTATAAAAAGGCCCCCAGACCCCAACACAAAAAGACATCATCAACACAGAGAGACAAAAACACAGAAACAAAGATAGAACTCCTCTAAAGAATTTTGAGAAGAAATCAGAAAGGAAAAAGGAAGGTAAAACCTTTATAAAAAGAAGAATTTCTTCTGAATAGATCACTGATCTAAGAACAAGATCAAGGATCTTCAATAAAAAATATATTAAATAACAAAGGCATTGCCTTTTTATGAACCATTGGTTCTGGAATCTTAAAGATTCTTTTCTTGAATCCAAAATTAGATCAAGATATTAAAACAGTGCCTTGCACTTATAAATCTGCACTGTTGCGCTCCTGGGTTGGCGCAAGCCACCAGAGAGCGCCACGTGTCAGCACTAGAATAACTTGCGCTATGCGCTTTTAAAATAGAGCACTGCTCTCTTAAATTGGCGTAACTCACCAGAGCGCGCCACGTGTCAGCAGCGCAACAGCGCAGCGCACTGCGCTTGCGCTCATCAGAGCGTGACATGTGTCACCTCCACATGCGCTTGCGCTCAATAATTGGCGCAAAGCGCCTGACTGGCCACATGGCCATTGTCAGTTTGATTAATGCACTGCATTATTTACAGAAGGGCCAGGCCCCAATTAAAAAAGGCCTAACATGCCAAATAAAATTCAATGCATTACTTTAAAAAGGGCAGAGCCCAAACAAAAACAGATGCAGTGCATTATTAAACAGGGGCAAAGCCCTAGCACAGGCCTAATAGACCAAAGATAAAAACGTTGAATATTCTCAACTGGACTTAGCCCAATCATGGCCGTAAGTCCTCAAATTAAATTGACTGAGCAAGACTGCTCTCTTAAATCAATTTACATCCGGTTCAAGGGTACATCTCCGAACTCCCCTGACACCTATCGTTGTAATCCTTCAACGACGTCAGAGAGGTGACGGGTCCCGACAACCACACATTAATACGGACTATGGGGACCTTAAACCTATGGACTTATGCGTCCTTAAACTAATAGACTAATGCGTCCTTAAACACACCCATACGGACTGTGGGGTCCTTAAGCCCATGGACTTATGCGTCCTTAAACTAATGGACTAATGCGTCCTAAAACACATCTATATGGACTATGGGGTCCTTAAACCCATGGACTAATGCGTCCTTAAACTAATATCCGTCCCTAAAACGGGAACGATGGACCACCATGTCCCTAAACTGGCAATGGACCGCAATGTCCTTAAATTACCTATGGACCACTACGTCCCTAAACTGGAACAATAGAGCCCCCAAACGCTCTTTTGTCGGATCTAAACGATCCCGTTTAAGTTGATCTTAGCCTCAAATATGGCTAACGTATCCTTAAACATTCAAACAGACTTTAGTCCCAAATTGGACTATAAGACCCCTAATCAACTTTGGTCCAAATGTACATCTCCGAACTCCTCTGACACCTGTCGTTGTAATCCTTCAACGTCGTCAGAGAGGTGACGGGTCCCGACGGCCATATATTAAATGGACCACTATGTCCCTAAACTGGAACAATAGAGCCCCTAAATGCTCTTTCCGTTAAGTTGATCTTAGTCTCAAATCAGACTAACGTATCCTTAACAAACGTTTGAGTTGATCTTAGCCCTAAATAGGGCTAACCTATCCTTAAACTAAAACACCAAACCCAAATCTAAGTAAATACGGATTTGGACTAATCCACGTCCTACGGGCGACGGCATAACTTAGTCTCCGTATACAATCCACGGGCATCCATAAACAAAACAAACACATACGACACGAAGTGAAATTCTGGAGAAGGAGAAAGTGGTTACCGTGATGCGGTCGTATAATTAACTGTAGGGGCTTGAGCCTGCAGGGAAGAGCGTCCCTACAATCAAAAACCCCTCAAGCGAGGGGGAATCTGACGAAGTCTACTACATCGGCCGCATCCGTCTAAACCTCCGATACACGGTTCCATAAATCAACTTGGCATCTTCGGAGAGGTAGATGGATAAAACAAAATAGCATCTGCCCCGAATCTCAAGCAAGACGTCCATGTCTTGGCCGCCGTTCGGAGGGGAACAGATTCTGGCACGCCCGGTGGGACCTTTTCCTCTTTCCACTCTACACTTCGTGTGTCGTCTTCGCGAACGAATCGCGGTTTGTTAATGGTTGCCTTTAGGTTTCAAGTTGCTAAGATTTGGTCTTTTACCTGGCGCAGAAATCAAGCATCAATGGCATCCAACTGCTTAAACTGCTCCAAGTGCAACTGCAACCAGCGCTCCGCCTCACCTGGAGGTGTGGCTTACGGGCTTCGAGCAGCCTCCATCTTTGCTATGCCAGTGGAACAAATAACTCAGGTTACCACCGGTCTGTTCTTCGGGACCATGCTCCCGCCGGTGAACGCTAACATCCCAGTGCCCGTACCGGAAGCGCAAAAGAAGTCGGTCTTCGATCGGCTCACTACTACCACGACCCCTCTCAACGGGTCGTCCAATGTCAGGCCGACAGCCTCGGTCTTTACCAGGCTGAACCTGAACTCCAATGGGCCTGCCAAGAAGCCCATGATCCCTGACGTGGCCATCGCGAAGAAGACAGCCATCTCTATTCCTGAAGTCGTCAAGACGGCTTCTCCTGCTAGAGAGTCGGTCTTTTCAAGGCTGACTGTTCCGGCTCCCGTTCCTGCTCGAAGATCTGTCTTTGACAGATTAGATACCGCTACTGAAAAGACAACATCAGTTTTTAAGAGGCTGGCACCAGCGGCGCCTCATCCGGACAGGGGGCAAGACAAAACTATCCCTATCGCCGAGCCAACCCCAACAGCTCGTCACACTCGACGTCACCACTGGCGCCGAGTAAGGAAGGCCGGGGGCAACTCTCCCTCTGGGTTAACTCCACCGGCTCCAATGGTGGAAGTCAATGCTGCTGTTCCGATTGGGAACAGCTTTGAACCGTTAAGGAGGGTGCGCAAGAACTCTCCAACTGCCACGCTGAAAAGATCTCCTCCATCTGCGGGAACAAAATCGGAGCAGCCCCCTCAACGGCTGTCCTCCAAGATTTACAGGGTCTGGCGACGGGTCCAGGACTCAGTAATCGAGCAAGATCACTCTCGCCGGCAGAAGAGGGTGAAGGCTCAGGAAGAAAAGAACCGTCCTGTCAGACAGCAGAGGACGACAACTACTTGGGTGCCCACGGCAACGGCCCCCTCAACTTCGACGACCCACAAAAGAAGAAGGCCGGAGAAAATCCCCACGCCTACGGCAAATGTCAAAGGTGGTGAGCCCAAACGCTCTAAGTCCGGGGGCATTGTGGTTCATACCGTCTATATGGCGTCCGGAAAAGAGGACAGCCGTACATCTACAGGTCATACACCGCTTACGCGATCGGTGACTAAAGCTGAGGAGCAGCAACAGAAGCTCCAAGAAATGATGAATGCGATGGCCACACTCACTGGGCCAAAAGAAAGCTCCGAAGCGTCCTCGGATCAACGCCAGGAGCAAGAAACTGACGCTGAATTCCTTCGCAGGATACTGGAAAAGAAGGATAAAGAGGCTGCGGAACAAGCAGCCAATATAAAGCGAATGGCCCTTCTGTTTCAGGACATGGTGGGTATGATGATCCGACAAGATCCTCCTGCTGAAGATCCTCCGATCGTCCTTGAAGATGACAGGGGGGAAATGTCAAATCCTCCACCGGCTCTGTCAACAGCTAAGGAGGAGACAATCTCCAAAGCTGACTTGGACGAATATATAGCTCAGCAGATACGGGTTCATCAGGCGACTGAGGCAGCCGGTCAAGTTGTCAGAACAGGGCGACCATATCCGAGCTGGTATGATCAGATCAAGTACCCGCCGGGCTATACAATACCGAAATTCTATGTCTATAAGGGGACTGGCAATCCCCATCAACATGTTGCCCAGTTCAGGGCTCTTTGTGGTAACACCGGCGGTGATGATAAATTGTTGCTTCGCCAGTTCGTCGGTAGCTTATTGGAGACGGCATTTGAGTGGTACTCCGAACTCCCAAATGACTCCGTCAAGACCTTCACTGAAATGGAGTTGTTGTTTACCTAGCGCTTCGCAAGTGCCAGTAAGCGTACTCCAATAATAGCTTTGATTAATGTGAGAGTAAAGCCGGGCGAGACCTGGGTTCAATATGCAATCCGATGGCGGAACTTGTGGTCAAAGTGCGAACAACGCATTGAAGAAGCACCGGCGGTAGGCATGTTCGTGGGAACCCTCGATCCTCAGGCGACCATATCTCAATTCATGATGTTCTTCAAGCCGACTACCTTCCAGGCCCTGATCGACAAGCTAGCTCAAATGGACCAGATGGGCCATAGACCGCCCCCTCCAAAGCCGGACTCTCGAAACGAGAAGGGGAAGGGAAAAGCGATCGTCGTCGCCAATGCTCAACAACAGCCGAGCAACTTGAAGCCGGTAGTCCGTCAAAATAATATGCGTCCGCGTGTACCCCTTGAGGAAAGGCTAGGACGTTCTTACTCGTTTCCTCGAGATAAAACGAGAAGACTGTTCGAGCTGGCATTACGCAACCGACTCATAAATCTGCCAGATCCAAGGCGTCCGTCGCAGCCAAATGACGTCAATGATCCCAATTACTGTCTTTATCACCGAGTACTGGGTCATCCGATCGAGGATTGCTACGTCTTCAAAAATTGGATTGAAGACCAGTACCAACAGGGCAAGTTCGTGTTGTCCAACAGATGGAAGGTGAATCCGCCGCAGCCTCACACTCCTAAAAGGGTGAATACGCCGGGGGCAACGTGCTCCCTCGTTGAAGAAGCTCCATAGGAGGTTGTGCTATCAGCCAAAACAAAGAGGATGCTGAACGATCTTCAAACATGTCCAGCGATCAGGTGGAAAAACCTGTTGGAACCTCAGATCATTGAAGGGATGTTGAAGCCGCGCCCAACTCCAAAGATCGATGGTGGTGGCCCAAGCACTCACAACTAGCCGTTAAAATCTTCGAAGAAGAAGAAGAAATCCAAGAAGCCCGTGAAGCCTGACGACAAGCGCACAGACTTACAAAAGCAGATTGACGTGCTGGAGGAGTACAACCAGAAAGCACGGACTCCCATCACACTCCAAGAGTTCCTCAACCACGTCTTTCAAAAGGAAGATGAGGGAGACAGCTCATCGGATGAATCCGAGGAATACGTGGCGAGCTGTCATATGATCTCCCACTCATTTACAGACGATGAGGAAACTCCTTGCGTTGAGAAGCTGGGGGCAGATCCTAAACCGGAAATTCTGGGGCCATCGGATGAAACAATTGACGCATTCCTCAACGAAGCTCTGTTGAAAAGTAAAGCTGATCGGGAACGCGAGGCGGTCATATTTGAAAGGGCCAAGCACCAGCGACTTGACGAAAGAGTTGAGACACTCCCGCTGGAGCAAAATACATCCACCGCAGATAAAAGCAAATTCAAGTCGAGGAAAAGGTTTGCTAAAGCCATATCAATGGGTATGAAGCTACCACCCTCTGAAGGAAATATTGCTGGTGAAGCAGAAATGCACCCTTCCTACTGCTTGTATCATCGGAAGATTTCGCACCCCACCGAAGAGTGCAAAGCTTTCAATAGATGGTGGCAGGGATATGTTGCTCACCGACAACATTTTAAGCGGGAAAAGCGCAAAACTCGTAGGGAGCGGAAAAATACGACCGAGGGGCTTAACAGAACTACCGGCGATTGTCGCATGGTTAACGCCGGGGGATTGCAAGTTCTTACATTCGGGAGCGATTCTGACGAGGAAATGGCTCTTAGCCCTCTCTTTAAAGAGTCCACATCGGGAAAAGAGGAAGAGCCGAAGGCCTGCAAAAATATCCGGCTGCGTAATCGTACACTACCCGAAAAGAATCTCGGACCCTCAAATAAAAAAGATAAAGGGAAAGAAAAGGTCTCTGAGGATATTGCCCTAGATGACTAAGTCATGGAAGAGCTAGCCGCCAAGGACCCGCCGAAGAAAAATAAGGTGGATTACAACGTTCTAGCGCATCTGAGGAAGCTACCCTCGCAGCTCAGCATTCTTGATGCCCTTTTACTATCAAAAGAGGCAAGGGATTCATTAATCAAGGCACTACAGGACCCCGAGCAATTCCAAGCTTTCCTTGCCGAAGAAAAGATGAAGGATGAGTTGGAAGAAGTGCACACGGCCGATGTCACTTTTGGTGACGAGGACCTTCTCCTTGGGACGTGCGAACACAATCGGCCCCTCTATGTCTCGGGGTACTGCCACGATATAAAAATAGGCAAAATCTTGGTTCACAATGGGTCTTCCGTCAATCTCCTCAATGTACGGGTATTGAAGGAAATTTGCATGAGCGTCCAGCACCTCGCTCGGGACAAGATCACCATCTCCGGGTTCGACTCTCAATCATCCAGGACTCTCGGGTCTGTGATACTGACGTTACGCTTTGGGCTACTCGTCACGGACATTAAATTCCACGTCATAGACGCCAAGACATGCTATAATGCTTTGCTCGGCCGACCCTGGTTACACGAGTACAACATCATCCCTTCTACACAGCATCAGTGTATGAAATATTTTAAGGATGGTCTCGAGTATATCATAACGGGAGAGCTGAACCCATTCTCCGTGAACGAAGTCCGTAAATATGAAGATGCAAAATACTTCTTACCGGATTTCGAAGATACGGAGAGGTGTCACAAGCCGGAGAACAAAGCTAACGCCACCATTCCGGTCTTCGGGAGCGATACCGAGGAGGACGAAGAGATAGTCTATTCCGGGCCACCCCAATACAACAAGACGGGACCATCCGCTCCTACGTTGATCTTTGGCAGTGACTCGGAAGATGAAGTCCATGCTATATTTTCCGCTCGGCCTTCAATACAAACTTTCGCTGATGAAGAGCAAAGCTTACAAGTCGCTATGGTTCCACTTAAACATCATAAAGAACTGGATGCGCTCGATGCCTACAGTGTAGAGGAGCTGCAGAAGTTCTATGTCCCTCCCAGGCGAGAAGGTGAAAAGGCGATTCTATTCTACCGCTCCGGGGAAACCAGAGTGGAAAAAGAAATCTGGCACGGTGCAGATCCTACGCTTGACAAGCTCCAGCCCATCCGTTTACCCAGATACTATACGGACGGACTAAAGAGACTCTTGAAGTGCCAAGGGATATCCTTTAAACAGACCGCTCGAAAAGCCAAATTCTATGACAGGGTCTGGAACGTCCCCGGAACTCAGCACAAGTTGCCTAGTGGCAGGATGGAAACAATCGGGCTTGGATACATTCGATCCAAGAAACGAGAGCTACTCCGCGATTGCTATGTCGTGCATGACTTCAATGAGGAAGGGGATGCTCAATGGGAGGACGCTAATCTTGAACCAGAAAAAGTTCCTGATGCAAAGGTGCCCAGTCCGTCGTTCGAAGAACAAATGAACAAGCTTATAAGGGAAGCTGGTCAAAAAGTTCGAGATGACCACAACCGCGAAATGGCCATCTACGAGAAAGCCAGGACGCAACACCTCCTTCAACAGGCTGAGAAAGATGAAAATGTCGCTCCCTGTCAACCTGTTGCAAAAAAGGCTCGACGCAGAGGCAGAAACAAGTCAAGGAGCAGAAAAGGCATTCAGCAACGACAAAGCGGGACCAAGAAACCACGCAGTCGGGAATCGAGCGGTCCTGATCTATCCCTTATGAAGAAGATGGGTCGAGTATACTCTTTTCCTCAAGACAAGACAAAGAAGATACTTGATCTCGCTATAAAACATCAAATGCTTACACTGCCGGAGTCCAAGCACCCCGAACAAGCAGGCGAAGTCTCACACCCGAACTATTGCTCTTATCATCGGGTAATATGACACCCTCTCGAAGATTGCTTCACTTTTAAGAATTGGGTCGAAGATCAATATCAGCTCGGCAAGTTCGCTCTGTTTGACAGCTGGAGGGTAACGCCGCCACAGAAGCATGAACCCAAAGCCACGAGAGCAGAACCAGATCCACATCGGTCTTGGAAGCGAGCTCGTACTTGTCATATGATAACAATATCAAAATAAGGGCCCGAGAATATGGATGACCTTCCCTGGTGCTTCGAAAACAGCGATGACGGGGTGATCTCAGAATTCCCACCAGCGCCGAAAGAACTGGAAGATGGAATACACACCACTGCAGATAACCTCAAGAAAATTGAGTTGGGGACGGCGAACGATCCGCGACCGACGTTCGTTAGTGAGCTGCTATCTGAAGAAAGGGCGGCTTCATTAAAAGACGTGCTTATGCAGTATAGAGATTGCTTCGCGTGGAACTATTCCGAAATGCCAGGACTAGATCCAGAAATTGCTGTCCATAAATTGGCGATATCCCCGGACGTTAAACCAATCAAACAAGCACCGAGAAGAATGCGGCTCGAGCTTGAGATGAGCATTAACACCGAAGTCAAGAAGCTGATCGATTCTGGGTTTATCCAAGAAGTTCAGTATCCCGATTGGATTGCCAACATCGTCCCGGTGATGAAGAAAAATGGGACGGTGCGCATATGTGTAGACTTTCAGGATCTCAATAAAGCCTGCCCGAAGGATGATTTTCCAGTGCCAGTCACCGAGCTGATGATAGATAACACGTCCACTCAAGAGGTTTTCTCCTTCATGGACGGCTCATCAGGATATAATAAGATAAAGACGCATCCCGAAGACCAGAAGCATACCGCTTTCCGGACCCCTTTGGGTATATTTTGCTACAAGGTGATGCCCTTCGGTCTAAAGAACGCCGGTGCCACCTACCAAAGGGCCATGACGAAGATCTTCGATGACCTTATACATGAAATCGTCGAATGCTATATAGACGACCTCGTGGTTAAGAGCAAATCATACGAGGAGCATTTAGAGCATCTGAAGACCGTATTTCAACGCCTTCGGCAATACAACCTAAATATGAACCCTCTCAAGTGCGCATTCGGAGTTTCCTCGGGCAAATTCCTAGGATTCATCGTCCGACACCGAGGTAAAGAGATAGATCCATCAAAGATCAAGGCGATCATGGAAATGCCTCCGCCAAGGACTCTCAAGCAATTGCGGTCTCTCTAAGGGAAGCTAGCGTACATTCGGCGATTTATAGCCAACCTTTCAGGCAAGTGCCGCCCTTACAGCCACCAGATGAAGAAGGGAACCCCTTTCGTTTGGGATCACAAATGCCAGAGCGCGCTGGACGAAATCAAGCAGTACCTGCAGAATCCGCCAGTGTTGGCTGCTCCGGTCAAGAGAAAGCCTCTCATTCTTTATACAACCGCTCTCGAAGGTTCCTTAGGTGCATTATGGGCACAAGAGAACGACCAAGGGAAAGAAAGAGCTCTTTATTACTTAAGTCGAGTTCTCCTGGGGGCAGAGAGCAATTATTCTCCCATCGAGAAACACTGCCTGGCGTTGATCTTTGCGGTAACAAAGTTCAGGCACTATGCATTGGCGCATGAAATCCGGCTCGTATCGAAGGTGGACCCCCTTAAATATTTAATTTTGAAGGCCATATTGACAGGGAGACTCTCTAAATGGGCCCTACTCTTGATGGAGTTTTCAATAACCTATCAGCCTCTTAAGGCAGTGAAAGGCCAAGCCATCCTCGACTTTCTCGCTGAGCATCCAATACCTGCCGACTCTCCTTTGAATTGCGAGCTGCCAGACGAATATACGTTTGACGCGATCGACGGTGGTGATACCCGATGGGAGCTTTATTTCAATGGAGCATCCTCCATGAAGAAGCGCAAACAAAGTACCCCTATAATCAAATCGGGGGTAGGCCTCATCTTCGTAACTCCCCAAGGAGGGATAATGCGCTTTACTTTCTCCTTAACAGAGCCGAAGACGAACAATGAAGTCGAATACGAAGCTCTGATAGCAGGCCTCGAGATCACCATCGACATGGGAATTGAAAATCTCCTCATATATGGAGACTCCCAACTGGTCGTCAGTCAAGTAAATGGCGACTACCAAACGTGCAAACCCGAACTGGTAAAGTATGGCGAAAGAGTACAGCAATTGCTGACTTAAATCCCCTCTTACATGCTGGAAAGCATACCGCGCGCGGAAAATACCAAAGCAGATGCACTAGCCAAGCTCACTAAAGAACTGGCTGACGAGAATCTCGACGACGTCAGAATTGTGGTACAAAGCCGTTGAGTGCTTACCCCAGCAGGAATATCTCCGGAATCATCCAAAGAAAAGGGACTGACTAAGCAAATGGCTATGCAAATAAAAGACCGGTAAAAGGCCGAGGATTGGAGAGAAGTCTTTATAGATTACTTCAAATACCGTCGAACGCTCGAAGATGCGTCCTCAAGACATCAGCTTATGAAATGAGCTCTGTCTTTCGTCTTCGTCAATGATACTCTGTATAAGAGCTCGTTTGACTCTCTGTGGTTGAGATGCCTGGGACCCGACGAAGCGAAAAGAGTCGTTCAAGAAGTTCATGACGGACTCTGTGGTTCTCACCAAGCAGGCCCGAAGATGAAGTTGAAAATTAAACGGATGGGCTACTATTGGCCCACGATGATTCAGGACTGCCTCGAGTATGCGAAGCAATGCCACTCATGCCAGATTCATGGGGACTTTATCCATCAACACCCAAATCCTCTATATCCAATAGTGGCTAGCTGGCCGTTCGAAATGTGGGGAACTGACATAGTCGGCCCTATTGAACCAGCATCATCCAGGGGACATCGATTCATCCTGGCGACGAATGACTACTTCTCTAAATGGGCAGAAGCAATACCGCTGAGGGAAGTGAAGACGGAGAATATCCTCCATTTCTTCAAGACGCATGTCATTTACCGGTTTGGAACTCCGCGATGGATCATCTCCGATAACGGGCCAGCCTACAGAAGCCACAAGATCAGTCGCTTCGCGCAGCAGCATAATATAGACTGGAGATATTCCTCGGTTTATAATCCGCGAGCTAATGGTCTAGCCGAGGCCTTCAATAAGACCTTGACAAAGATCATGAAGAAGACGGTGTCCCGGAATAAGAAGGACTGGCACAAGAGACTGCAAGAAGCTCTTTGGGCGTATCGAACTATGTTCAAAACGGCCACGAGCACAACACCGTACGCGTTGGTATTCGGTACAGAAGCAGTACTCCCCCTCGAGATAGAGCTACCTTCTCTACGAGTGGCAGTCCACTACGAGCTGACGGACGAAGAAAATGCTCACCTTCGGCTTCACGAGCTTGATGCCCTTGATGAAACACGGCTCATAGCGCAACAAAATCTGGAGGCTTATAAAGCAAAGATGACGCGCTCATATGAAAAATTGACCCGGCCGAGGACATTCCGCCAAGGAGAACTCGTGCTAGTGGTCAAAAGACCTATGATCCCCAATTGCGCCAAGCGGGGAAAATTCGAGCCGAACTATGAAGGCCCGTATATCATAGACAAGGTCTACCAGGATGGAGCCTATCTGCTCATGGATATGCACGGTGAAAGGCCTTTCAGGCCAATAAATGGTCGCTTCCTGAAGAAATACTACGCTTAACGTGTCACAGCCTAGGTCAATGATAGATGACGACGACTATGTCCGCTCTCTATATTCCTAAGTCCAAACTCTATAAGTAGTAGCCGGCCTTCTTTACCACGGATCGAAACGTCCTTAAACTAATGACGGACCGAAACGTCCTTAAACTAATGACGGACCACCACGTCCTAAAACCAGCTGAGGACCGAAACGTCTTTAAACTACTACCGCAGCATCCTCAGGCTGACGAGATAAGAAAAAGAGAGAATAAAGAATAAAAAAAAGAATTAAAAAAATATATAAAAAAAAACGGTATGTCCATAAGCAAAATGGGCACGGATGAAAACCCGAAAGGGCTCCGCGAGTAAAAACAGCAGGACTACTGTCGAGTGTTCGTGAAAACCCGAAAGGGCGCGATCTCGTAAAAAAACAGGAATAAAAAGAATAAAAAAATAAACGGTATGTCCATTTGCAAAATTGTAACACCCGAGCCCAATACTACTATTTTTCTGTTACTGGTTGAGCACTAGATATTACTCAGTTCATTTAGCTTGCCTGTTTGACCCTTGCCGTGAAATTTTATCTGGCAAAGTCATTTCTGCATATAACAAATTTTAGCACCTAAAATAAAATTAAAAATATCTATCTTGGCCTACTCGACACCCCTAACCGCGTGGTAGCGTCCGTGCATCGAGTTTTCGTCCCGTTTGGTGAAACGGGCGAGTTTGGACGACTACGCGCGCGTACAGGTGGCCGACTTGGGGGTATGCTTTTTAATCATAAAACACTTCATTTTAAAATTTGGAACCCGTTTAAAATCCTATTATTTAAATTTCAAATTTTGGGACCCAACCCGGGCGCGGTTTGGAAATGTCTCATTTAGCGCCAAAATCCAAAATTAATAAAATATTCCAAACCTTATAATATTCGTTATAATATTCTTACTGTTAGTTTTTAGATTCTTAAATCTTTAATATTAAATCTTGTTAACCATTTAAATCTCTCCCTGGCCAATCACGGGGCTCTAAACCCCCGTGGGCCCCTCCAATCTCTCTCTCTCTCTCTCTGACGACTATCTCTCTCCCTCTCTAACTTTCTTTTTCTCTCCTCTATATATTTACATATCTTTTCCTTCTTCCTCCTTTTCTTCATGAGAACGCGAGACCCACCCCACGGAACCTTGCCGCCGCCTTGCTCTAGCTGCCGCAGCCCAACGCCGGCGACACCCTCGTCGACCCCACCGCCTCCTCACCCTCACCTCACCAAGCCCTCTTCCTCCTCCGCCATCTCCTCCCATTCACGTGCGGCAGCACCTACAACCATCACCCAAGCCCTCATCAACTCCGGCCATCTTCTTCTTCAACCCAACACACCTATCAACACCAAAGTACTCAACTTTCCCCACCGAGGTCCCTCGCCACCTCTTCTGCAACCTTTCCCGACGCCCATCGCCTGCAACCACACCCTCGCCGGAAACCCATCACCACCACTGCCTTTCTCCCCGAAAACCCTCACCTTCAAAATCCCCTCAACCTCAACAGAGCCCTCATCTCATCTTCTCCATCGCCAACTCCTTCCTCCATCATTTTTCCCTGCGCCCCAAGCTCACCTGCATACACGCCCTGCACCCGTCGAACCCAGCACCACCACTCGTCGCCGATAACCTCTAGGCGCCATCTCATTACTCTCCTCCCAGCAAACCCCCAGAACGCCAACACCACCTCTACCGACCGATTTTGCACCTTCCCGATCGCCTTTACCGAAACCCTTCTTGTGGTCGTCACCGTCGCGGCTTGAACCGCCGGTGATCTTGATGGCACCGATCGCCTCGCTGCCGGGTTGCCGAGAGCACATCCATCTCTGTCCAGATCTCCCGAGCCCTTGCTGTTGTCGTGTCGCGTGGGTTCGTGCCTCCGTTTCCGTGTTCGTCGTTTCGTCGAGGCAAGTATTCGATACTTGCTACATGCTATTACCACTTTATAATTTGCTTTAACATTCATGCGTGGTTTAATAATATATCATTTAGTAAATCACCTTACATACCTTGCTTCATGTCAAATGGATTATTTTCTGATAAAACCGTACATAATAGATTGCATTTGATTCACTGCTATGAGTCTTTATTGCCAGTTTAGGTTATCAAATATGCATAACCGGCTAAATTACAGTTTGCCACTTTAAACCTAATAGCTAAGTTTACCCGTTAATCACATTTTACTGTTTAATAGATGATAGCCCTTACACATGTAGTTCTATTATATTCGGACATTCGTATTCAAGGCTTGATATAACTGTATCGCATCATCATTTAACTATTGCACCGCTAAGGGTGCTCAAAACCTGTTAATATAATAAAACAGCTGCACTGTATTACTGCACTCTTGTGACTGAATGAAACTGTTGATTGTTGTTTAACTCATTGCTTATTTCCTGATGTTATTACCCTGTTTGATTATATATCTGTTTGTGAGCACACCCACGATATGTTCGTACCTTGACTTGACATTGCTACACGATGCACCTGACATGGTACCGTTTACTTTTGACTTGACCTGATGTACCATGTCCTGACCTGACCTGTTACCTGATCTCATGCCTAATGCCAACAAACCTGACATGGAGTCCTCATGGACCATTCCTGTTGTCTATCCAGGCAAACCTGACCTGTTACCTGATCCTGTGTTGGCATTAGTTCTTGATTACTGAATACCTGACCTGACACATAACTTGGGGGTATGGGGAAATCAAAGGTGAACCTGACTTGTAACTCGACAGTTCACTGCCTGTTCGAGTGTACACATTCCTGTTTTGTGCCTAGCGGCATGTCTCGGCTGCAGCCGAGAATATTGTGGCCGTGATCCCGGGTATGTACGGGATACTATTGAGTTACATCGATGATTCATCAAATTGATTTCAAAGACTTTAGACTAGGAAACCAGATAGAACAGTTTAGTTATCCACTGCACATTACCCTGCACCGCTTGTTTCACATTATTGTTTTATTCATGTTTAGTTCTGCATTGCCTATTACAGTGTTCATATTATATTACTTGTTGACTTGACGCGCTGACGTCTGGGTTTTGTATGGCCCAGATTCCGTACCACTGTCGCTGTCCGAGCAGGAGTACTTCAGCCAGCAGGCTGAGTTGTGAGTTCTGTAGTAGTTAGTTTTATTTCCTGCATTTCATTTCCAGATGTGAGCCCGCATTATGGGACATACTTTTCTGTTATTGTATTGGATCTTTTGCTTCCGCATTTATTTACCATTGACTCTTGTTATTCTGGATTGTGGACATGTTTTAGATAGTTTTATCTTGTTCTTGATATCTTTACAGCCGTAATGTGACCGTGGATGGATACTTCCTACCCATAGGTAGCATGGTTGGCTATGTCACGTGCCCAATCTAGCATACTCTGGGAAGCGGGGCGTGACATGGTTCTTTTGGTATCAGAGCCATAGGTTAGTTGGGTTGATTTTTTGTAGTTGGGTATTGTACCCAATACACAAATCAGAATACCCGTGTTAGGAAACATGTCCTGCCACTTTGCCGTTTACCATTCTTGAATCACATCCTTCCTGATTATATCTTTACGACGTGCAAACTTACTTTGCATGTCGACTCGAAAAACCTGATTTCTTGTCATCTCTAGGACTTAGGCAACTTGGGTGGAGTTAAGTAATTGTGGCTATGATACCGCGGCATAGTTACAATGCGGTACTCTATTTAAGTATCCTGGAGTTCTAGCCTTGATCTATATATCGAATCTATCATCATGCTAATGTTGGGTGTTTTGAGTTCAGGATTATGGCAGGTAAGAATTTCAAGACGTACCAGAGGCGTGTGGACGAAACCACCATGCTTGGAGTGATAAGATGAATGCTGGAGAATCAAAGAGACAGACCGAGCTGATCCAGCAACAACCAGACTCGTTCCAGGAAGGTTTGCAGATCGTTCAGCAGTCTGTAAACAACGTTGGAGCTAAACCAGTTGACCGAGTAGGGACCGTGGCAGATTTCAGACGTTTGGGTCCGTCTACATTCACTGGTTTGGAGGAGCCGTTGCCAGCCGAGCAGTGGCTAGTCGGCACGGAGAATTTGCTGATTGCGGCACAGATTCAAGAGGACAAAAGAGTTGATATGGTGCGCATTCAGCTAGTGGATTACGCCCGAGAGTGGTGGCTTGTGGAAGAGACCCGCTTGCCCAAGCCGATCAGTTGGGCGGAGTTTTCTAAGAGTTTCCTGGAGAAATTCTTCCCGCGGATCACACGGGAGGAAATGGAAGAGAAATTTATTGGGCCGAGGCAGAATGGAGCACCCGTGGACGTGCATGCAGCAGAATGGACGAGACTCAGTAGATTCGCTGGACCTTTGGCTACCAACGATGCAGACAGCAGTTGCGGTAAGGAAGCAGTTCTGTCGGGCCGGTCGAATTTAGGGCTAGGCTGACAAACAATATTATTGCATCTATGGAGGTTGATAGTGGTGAAGAGCCGGCGGTTGTTCGCGATTTTATGGACGTATTTGAAGATATATCGGGCTTACCGCCGAAGCGAGACCTGGAGTTCGCGATTGACCTTATCCCTGGTGCAGCGCCAGTATCTAAAGCGTATTATCCAATGGCACCAGTAGAATTGGAAGAAGTTAAGAAACAAGTTGCTGAATTGCTTGAGAAGGGTTGGATTCGAAGCAGTAACTCGCCTTGGGGAGCTCCAGTTCTTCTAGTAAAGAAGAAGGATGGCACGAGAAGGATGTGCATCGATTATCGAGAATTAAACCGGGTAACTATTAAGAACAAGTACCCGATCCCTCGCATTGGAGAACTTTTTGAGCAGCTTAGTGGCGCGAGGGTATTCTCGAAACTGGATTTGCGATCCGGATATCATCAGGTCCGAGTGAAAGCAGAAGATATTTGCAAGACGGCGTTTCGAACTTGGTATGGACATTACGAGTACCTAGTGATGCCCTTCGGAGTAACGATTGCGCCGGCAGTATTCATGGACTTGATGAACCGAATCTTTTCACCGTTCTTGGACCAGTTTATTGTGGTATTCATTGACGATATTCTGGTTTACTCGAAGAGTTTTGAGGAGCATGCTGAGCATTTGAAGATCGCACTGCAGACATTGAGACAGGAGAAATTGTATGTGAAGATGAGTAAGTGCGAATTTTGGCCGGAAGAAGTGAAGTTTCTGGGGCATGTTGTGTCGGGCAATGGAATCGCCGTCGATCCCGAAAAGATTGCAACAGTTCGAGACTGGCCTATTCCAAAGAATGTTGCTGAGATAAGAAGTTTCCTTGGATTAGCCGGATACTACAGGAGATTTGTGGAGAACTTCGCTCGTTTGGCAGAACCGTTGACCAAGCTTACGCGCAAGGAGGTACCTTTTGAATGGACGAATAAATGTGCGTTAGCTTTCGAGACGTTGAAGCAGAAGTTGATAACCGCCCCAATTCTGACCGTGCCAGACTATTCCGGAGGATTGGTGTTTCACAGCGACGCATCTGGGATAGGATTGGGATGTGTTTTGATGCAGCATGGGAAGGTCGTAGCATACGCATCAAGACAACTGAAGACCCATGAGAAGAATTATCCAACTCATGACTTGGAACTTGCGGCTGTGATTTTCGTTTTGAAGATTTGGAGACACTACCTTTTGGGCGAGAGAGTCGAAGTTTTACAGATCACAAGAGTTTGAAGTATGTGTTCACTAAGAAGGAGTTGAATATGAGGCAGCGTAGATGGTTGGAGCTGATGGCCGACTGCGACCTTGATCTTAAGTACCATCCGGGAAAGGTTAACGTCGTGCCGGATGCGCTTAGTCGGTTACCAGCAATTCAGGTGTTAACTACGCAGAGGGAGATCATTGCAGATTTTCGAAGATTTGACTTGGAAGTTGTGCTACCGCGTTCTACAGGACAGTTGATGCAATTGCAAGTACGGTCGTCTTTGATTGAGAAATTAAAGCAGCACAATCGCAGGATCCTAGACTGCAAAAGTTTCGAGAGCAGGCTGAAGCTGGACTACGAACAGATTTACTGGTCCACGAAGATGGTTCGTTGAGGTATGGTAGCCGTTTGTGTGCGCCAAAGGGAGATGTTCGTGAAGAGCTTATGAAGGAAGCACACAGTTCGGCTTACTCTGTATATCCAGGAGGCACAAAGATGTACCGTGTTATTCGACAGCATTTCTGGTGGGAAGGCATGAAACGGGAGATTGCTCACTTCGTGGCTAAGTGCTTAATGTGTCAGCAAGTCAAGGCTGAACACCAAAGGGTTGCTGGTTTGTTGCAACCACTTCCGATTCCTCAGTGGAAGTGGGAACATATAACCATGGATTTCATGACGGCTTTACCACGGAGTCCAAAGGGCAACAATGTAGTATGGGTGTTTGTCGATCGATTGACCAAGGCAGCTCACTTTATTCCTTTCCGGGTTGGTCAATCAATGGAGACTTGGGCAGAACGGTACATGCAAGAGATTGTAAGATTACATGGCGTACCGGTGAGCATCATGTCCGATCGAGACACTCGGTTCTTATCACACTTCTGGAGGAGTTTACAGGAAAGTTTGGGGACTCGATTGAAGTTTAGCACAGCTTATCATCCTCAAACTGATGATCAGTCGGAGAGAACGATCCAAACTCTTGAAGACATGTTGAGAGCATGCATGTTGGACTTCAAGGGTTCATGGGAGGATCACCTACACTTGGTGGAGTTTTCTTACAACAATAGCTTCCAAGCAACTATCCAGATGACTCCGTTTGAAACTTTGTATGGACGTATGTGCCGTTCACCTGTTTGTTGGGATGATGTCGGTGAACGAAGATTACTGGGACCAGATTTGGTGGTACAGACAGTTGGGAAGGTTAACACAATCAGAAAGCATATGAAGGCAGCTCAAGACAGGCAGAAAAGTTGGGCTGACACGTCAAGAAGACCTCTAGAGTTCGCCGCGGGTGATTTGGTATTCTTGAAGATATCACCGACTAGAGGGGTGATTCGTTTTGGGAGTCGAGAAAAGCTTAGTCCTCGATTCGTTGGACCCTTCGAGATATTGGAGCGCGTTGGAGAGGTAGTGTACCGTTTGGCGTTACCGCAGTCCTTGGCGGGTGTGCACGATGTGGTTCACGTATCTCAACTACGAAGGTATGTTCGAGATGAAATACACGTTTTGGATCATTCGGAGTTAACAGTGCGGGAAGATCTGACTTTTAAGGAGCGACCGGTTAAAATCATGGATCGAAGGGAAAGGTTCTTAAGAACAACGTTATCCCCCTTGTGCTCGTTTCTTGGGGTAATCGATCGCATGGAGAGTCCACTTGGGAGCGAGAAGATGAGATCCGGCAGAAGTTTCCTCACCTTTTCCTGTAGTTTTCTATCTTGTATTCTTGGAATTTCGAGGACGAAATTCTTTTTGTAGTTGGGTATAATGTAACACCCGAGCCCAATACTACTATTTTTCTGTTACTGGTTGAGCACTAGATATTACTCAGTTCATTTAGCTTGCCTGTTTGACCCTTGCCGTGAAATTTTATCTGGCAAAGTTATTTCTGCATATAACAAATTTTAGCACCTAAAATAAAATTAAAAATATTTATCTTGGCCTACTCGACACCCCTAGCCGCGTGGTAGCGTCCGTGCATCGAGTTTTCGTCCCGTTCGGTGAAACGGGCGAGTTTGGACGACTACGCGCGCGTACAGGTGGCCGACTTGGGGGTATGCTTTTTAATCATAAAACACTTTATTTTAAAATTTGGAACCCGCTTAAAATCCTATTATTTAAATTTCAAATTTTTGGACCCAACCCGGGCGCGATTTGGAAATGTCTCATTTAGCGCCAAAATCCCAAATTAATAAAATATTCCAAACCTTATAATATTCGTTATAATATTCTTACTATTAGTTTTTAGATTCTTAAATCTTTAATATTAAATCTTTTTAACCATTTAAATCTCTCCCTGGCCAATCACGGGGCTCTAAACCCCCGTGGGCCCCTCCAATCCTCTCTCTCTCTCTCTCTGACGACTATCTCTCTCCCTCTCTAACTTTCTTTTTCTCTCCTCTATATATTTACATATCTTTTCCTTCTTCCTCCTTTTCTTCACGAGAACGCGAGACCCACACCACGGAACCTTGCCGCCGCCTTGCCCTAGCTGCCGCAGCCCAACGCCGGCGACACCCTCGTCGACCCCACTGCCTCCTCACCCTCACCTCACCAAGCCCTCTTCCACCTCCGCCATCTCCTCCCATTCACGTGCGGCAGCACCTACAACCATCACCAAAGCCCTCATCAACTCCGGCCATCTTCTTCTTCAACCCAACACACCTATCAACACCAAAGTACTCAACTTTCCCCACTGAGGTCCCTCGCCACCTCTTCTGCAATCTTCCCCGACGCCCATCGCTTGCAACCACACCCTCGCCGGAAACCCATCACCACCACTGCCTTTCTCCCCGAAAACCCTCACCTTCAAAATCCCCTCAACCTCAACAGAGCCCTCATCTTATCTTCTCCATCGCCAACTCCTTCCTCCATCATTTTTCCCTACGCCCCAAGCTCACCTGCATACACGCCCTGCACCCGTCGAACCCAGCACCACCACTCGTCGCCGATAACCTCTAGGCGCCATCTCATTACTCTCCTCCCAGCAAACCCCCAGAACGCCAACACCACCTCTACCGACCGATTTTGCACCTTCCCGATCGCCTTTACCGAAACCCTTCTTGTGGTCATCACCGTCGCGGCTCGAACCGCCGGTGATCTTGACGGCACCGATCGCCTCGCTGCCGGGTTGCCGAGAGCACATCCATCTCTGTCCAGATCTCCCGAGCCCCCCTTGCTGTTGTCGTGTCGCGTGGGTTCGCGCCTCCGTTTCCGTGTTCGTCGTTTCGTCGAGGCAAGTATTCGATACTTGCTACATGCTATTACCACTTTATAACTTGCTTTAACATTCATGCGTGGTTTAGTAATATATCATTTAGTAAATCACCTTACATACCTTGCTTCATGTCAAATGGATTATTTCCTGATAAAACCGTACATAATAGATTGCATTTGATTCACTGCTATGAGTCTTTATTGCCAGTTTAGGTTATCAAATATGCATAACCGGCTAAATTACAGTTTGCCACTTTAAACCTAATAGCTAAGTTTACCGGTTAATCACATTTTACTGTTTAATAGATGATAGCCCTTACGCATGTAGTTCTATTATATTCGGACATTCGTATTCAAGGCTTGATATAACTGTATCGCATCATCATTTAACTATTGCACCGCTAAGGGTGCTCAAAACCTGTTAATATAATAAAACAGCTGCACTGTATTACTGCACTCTTGTGACTGAATGAAACTGTTGATTGTTGTTTAACTCATTGCTTATTTCCCGCTGTTATTACCCTGTTTGATTATATATCTGTTTGTGAGCACACCCACGATATGTTCGTACCTTGACTTGACATTGCTACACGATGCACCTGACATGGTACCGTTTACTTTTGACTTGACCTGATGTACCATGTCCTGACCTGACCTGTTACCTGATCTCATGCCTAATACCAACAAACCTGACATGGAGTCCTCATGGACCATTCCTGTTGTCTATCCAGACAAACCTGACCTGTTACCTGATCCTATGTTGGCATTAGTTCTTGATTACTGAATACCTGACCTGATACATAACTTGAGGGTATGGGGAAATCAAAGGTGAACCTGACTTGTAACTCGACAGTTCACTACCTGTTCGAGTGTACACATTCCTGTTTTGTGCCTAGCGGCATGTCTCGGCTGCAGCCGAGAATATTGTGGCCGTGATCCCGGGTATGTACGGGGTACTACCGAGTGTACACTTTCCTGTTTTGTGCCTAGCGGCATGTCTCGGCTGCAGCCGAGAATATTGTGGCCGTGATCCCGGGTATGTACGGGATACTATTGAGTTACATCGACGATTCATCAAATTGAATTCAAAGACTTTAGACTAGGAAACCCGATAGAACAATTTAGTTGCCCACTGCACATTACCCTGCACCGCTTGTTTCACATTATTGTTTTATTCATGTTTAGTTCTGCATTGCCTATTACACTGTTCATATTATATTACTTGTTGACTTGACGCGCTGACGTCTGGGTTTTGCATGGCCCAGATTCCGTACCACTGTTGCTGTCCGAGCAGGAGTACTTCAGCCAGCAGGCTGAGTTGTGAGTTCTGTAGTGGTTAGTTTTATTTCCTGCATTTCATTTCCAGATGTGAGCCCGCATTATGGGACATACTTTTCTGTTATTGCATTGGATCTTTTGCTTCCGCATTTATTTACCATTGACTCTTGTTATTCTGGATTGTGGACATGTTTTAGATAGTTTTATCTTGTTCTTGATATCTTTACAGCCGTAATGTGACTGTGGATGGATACTTCCTACCCACAGGTAGCATGGTTGGCTATGTCACGTGCCCAATCTAGCGTACTCTGGGAAGCGGGGCGTGGCAAAAATGGGCACGGATGAAAACCCGAAAGGGCTCCATGAGTAAAAACAGCAGGACTACCGGCGAACGTTTGTGAAAACCCGAAAGGGTGCAACCTCGTTAAAGGACACTTACAGGGTCCTCTCGACCTTGTAAGGAGAAACCACCCGCGTAAGATCCTTACGACTTACAAGGGAGAAACACACTTAGGGATCCCCACGATTCCTAAGGAGAAAATACACTTGCGAGATCCTCACGACTCGTAAGAAGAACTCTCTTATGGGATCCTCACGGCTCATAAGATTTGAAAGTCTTAAGTTACAGAGACCTAAACCTGTGCTTAAGCAACCCCCACAACCTTCGATATTTCCCTACAAGTGGCTCAGCACTGACCCTTGTATACAATCCACGGGCGCGAATAAACATTTCCCTAACAAAGTCCCACTCGTGGCTAGGGATATGTCCATATGATGAACAACCCTTATAAGTCCTCTCGACTGATAAGGAGAAAACCCTTTTGTAAGATCCTTACGATTTACAGGGGAACATACACTTACGAAACCTCACGATTCCTAAGGAGAAAATACACCTACAAGATCCTCACGATTTGTAGGGAGAAATACCTTTGTGAGACCCTTACGGCTCATGAAGTCAAAAGCCTTAGTCGACAGGACCTTAACCCTGTTCGCTAAGCCACCTTTGTTCGACATCGACAGAGGCAAATGATGATTCGCTCCTGGCAACATCCCAGTTGTAGCGGTGCTGATGCCGAAATCGGTGTCTAATTCCAGGCTTACAGCGAAAAGTCAGTAGGCCGCACATGCATACGAAATAGCCGAAATGATAGGGCAACTTGCAATAAAAAGCAGCAAGTAAAAACGTATGCACACAAAATAGCCGAAATGATTGGGTAACTCGCAATAAAAAGCAGCGAGTAAAAATAAAATAAACAGCTAAAATGATTGGGCACCGCGAAAAATAGCCGAAATGATTGGCCAATAGCGACCTTCGCGATATAAAAGCTGAAATGATAGAGTATCGCGGAAATAAAACAATAATATAGAAAAAAACGAATGAAACTTCTGCCCTACAGGTGAGATCACGTCGATCCCTGTATACAATCCAAGGGCACAAACAAAGAGGGAACCATACCTTCCCAACAAACTCCGCCAGAAAGCGAAGCCAAATCCGAATGGTTCACCAACAACTTAGAGACAACCGTGACATTTGTCTCCGAACAGCAGACCCAGTACCAGCAAACGAAGCGAAGATCAAAATCCTAGCTTCACGGTTTTGACGGTAACTCATATAAAACCTGAGAGACTACCAGAAATCATCTCAACCCCAGGGAAATCAACATCCTTGATGAAAGCTTCCTGATTCGCGTTGGCCCGCAGAGAAACCAGTATCTCCGCAGGAATACTCCTATCCGTTTCAACCCCGTGGAAACCAGTGTCCTCGGCAAAATACTTCGACTCAGGGAAACCAGTGTCCTTGACGAGAACCTCTTGATTCGCGTCGACCCGCAGAGAAACTAGCGTCTTTGCAGGAACACCTCGACTCGTTTCAACCCCAGGGAAACTAGTGTCCTTGCAGCATCCTCGATTCAGAGAAACCAGCGTCCTTGACGAGAACCTCTTGATTCGTGTCGACCCGTAGAGAAACTAGCGTCTTTGCAGGAATACCCCGATTCATTTCAACCCCGAGGAAACCAGTGTCCTCGGCAAAATACTTCGACTCAGGGAAACCAGTGACCTTGACGAGAACCTCTTGATTCGCGTCGACCCGCAGAGAAACTAGCATCTTTGCAGGAACATCTCGACTCGTTTCAACCCCTGGGAAACCAATGTCCTTGGCAACATCCTCGATTCAGGGAAACCAGCGTCCTTGATGAGAGCTTCTTGATTCGCGTCGGCCCGCAGAGAAACCAGTGTCTCCGCAGGAATACTCCGATTCGTTTCAACTTCGAGGAAACAAGCGTCCTCGGCAAAATACTTCGACTCACAGAAACCGGTGTCCTTGACGAGAACCTCTTGATTCGCGTCGACCCGCAGAGAAACTAACGTCTTTGCAGGAACACCTCGATTCGTTTCAACCCCAGGGAAACCAGTGTCCTTGGCAGCATCCTCGATTCAGGGAAACCAGCATCCTTGATGAGAGCTTCTTGATTCGTGTTGGCCCGCAGAGAAACAAGTGTCTCCGCAGGAATACCCCGATTCGTTTCAACCCCGAGGAAACCAGTGTCCTCTGCAAAATACTTCGACTCAGGGAAACCAGTGTCCTTGACAAGAACCTCTTGATTCGCGTCGACCCGCAGAGAAACTAGTGTCTTTGCAGGAATACATCGATTCGTTTCAACGCCAGGGAAACCGGTGTCCTTGGCAAATACCTCAATTCAGGGAAACTAGCGTCCTTGATGAGAGCTTCTTGATTCGCGTCGGCCCACAGAGAAACCAGTGTCTCCGTAGGAATACTCCGATTCGTTTCAACTTCGAGGAAACCAGCGTCCTCGGCAAAATACTTCGACTCAGGGAAACCGGTGTCCTTGACGAGAACATCTTGATCCACGTCGACCCGCCGAGAAATCAATGTCTTTGCAGGAGTACTTCGATTCGTTTCAACTTCGAGGAAACCAGTGTCCTCGGCAAAATACTTCAACTCAGGGAAATTAGTGTCCTTGACGAGAGCTGCTCGATTCGTCTCGACTCGTGAGGAAATTTGTGTCTTCGCGAGGACTTCCTGATTCGTCTCAACTTGCAAGATTAAGCCTTAGGCAGCAGGGATTAAAAAACTTGTTTCCTAAGCACTGGGACCCTGCAAGTCGGTCTAAAACGATCTCTTGCATACTATTCACGGGTCTCACTCTCCAAACTCAAATCTCGACAAAGAGGGAAACAACCGCTTACGAGTCCTCTCGACTCGTAAGAGGGAAAATTCTCTTATAAGATCCTTACGACTTATAGGAGAAAACGCACTTAGGAATCCTTACGATTCCTAAGAAGAAAATCCACCTACGAGATTCTCTCGATCCGTAGGGAGAAAAGTCTCTATGAGACCCTCACGGCTCATAGAGTTGAAAAGTCTTAGGCAGCAGATCTGAACCTACGGCCTAAGCCATCGCTATCTCTTGAAGAAACCAAGATCCTTACTCTATTATCTGTCAACCATGTTTATCAAGGCAACATACTGATAATCAAAGAAAGAAGAAAGCGACAGAAAGAACATCCGATTTGCATTTGATCAAGCGTTCGAGACACCTCTATTCATGCATGTGCAAAAGACTCAGAACGAGAAATAAGACAAGGTGAAATGAGAAATTTTCCATTCATACTGCAAAAGGTTCTTACAATTATAAAGAAATAGACAACGACATTATCGGGATGGTTACAATGGCAAAACCTCAGATTCAGGACATGGATTGAGGAACTCATAAGTGACCTTGTCCAGAACTTTCCAAGCCTGGCGAACCATCCTAGTGTGCTTCCTTTCACGAGCACGGGCATCGGGATCCCTACTGATGTCCTCCACCCTCCGATAGGCAGCAAGAATGGCGGACTGTTGAAAAGCCTGGTGCAAGAGATCGACAAGATTGTCTCGCCGTCTCTTCGAGATTAGGTTCATCAGGTACACTGAGTGCACCTTATCTTCGGCGGCATCCAATGCCCCAAGTGGCACACCAGTACAGAATAGGGGAAGCGCTTCCCAGATGGCTCCCACGATAAGCTTCAGGAGAGAGGAACGTCGGGGAAGCAACTGACCGTTGTATGCGTCGAAGCGACTCATGATCTCAGCACACTCGACATTAGTAAATTCTCGATTTTGGGAACGGCCGAGTCGGTGGATGTCCCCGTAGGAGATAATCTCGTCGAGGTCATACATGTGGGCGTCCATCACTCCTATAAAAGAAGATCGACAAAAATCAGCAACTCTTAAGAGTTCTGCTATATGATTTAAAAGGAGCAAAGCTCCATTAATGAATCAAGAAATTATAAATGAAATCTTTCAGAGAGCAGAGCTCTATTGATGGAATCCTAACAGGGTTCTCTTTAGTTCTCTTTAGATCCTTTTAGAGCAAAGCTCTGCTAAGTGAAACCCTAAACGGGTTTTCTTTAGATCAGGGATCTATTGAGAGCAAGGCTCTATCAATGAAAATTAATTTAATTTAATTAAAATTTTACCTAAAAAGTGTTTTCTAAAGAAATTCTAACTCTTGGAGTTCTTGAAGGCAAGAGCAAGGCTCTGAAGTTTTGAAAGTAAAAATCTTAAAAGATGATGATCATCTTTGGAGGGCCAAAGGTCCTATTTATAGGCATCAAATGCCCTTTCAACTTCCAAGAGTTGCCGCGACGGTTGGAATTCTTCCACCGCTGCGCTCACATTTGAAGGTTCACGTAAGCGCAACGGTGGGGGGGCATTTGTTTACCCCAATCAGAGTAAAGCTCTGTTCAAATTCCAAGGTGGGAAACGAAGCAACGCTTCTGTTTCCCCCAATCAGAGCAAAGCTCTATTTTGAAAATTAAAGTGAGAATTAAAATAAATGAAGCAACGCTTCAGATCCCCTGCGCTGCGCGCAGAGCGCCACGTGTCAAAATCAGACACGCCGGCGCAGGGAGCGCAGCGCTCAAGGCAGCGCACTTAATCAGAGCAAGGCTCTATTTCAAACAAAATTAAAGGAAGCAACGCTTCAGTTGCGCTGCGCGACACGTGTCAGCGCAGTTGCACCTAGCGCAGTTGCGCTGCACGACACATGTCAGCGCAGTTGCGCTGCGCTGTGCGCTGCGCGACACGTGTCAGCCCAGTTGCGCTAGCGCAGTTGCGCTGCGCGACACGTGTCAAGCGTAGGTGTGCTTGCGCCAAACAAAATTAAAATTCTGAAAAATCTTTCTCAATCTTATTAAAAAAACAAGAAGATTGCATTCTGTAAAAGAGAAGCCCTTGGATCAAAAATCCAACGGTGGGGAAAATTCCCCAAATCACTCAGAGAAAGATCTCTCTAACTAATTCAACAAATCATTGGCACTATAAAAAGGCCCCCAGACCCCAACACAAAAATACATCTTCAACATAGAGAGACAAAAACACAGAAACAAAGAGAGAACTCCTCTAAAGAATTTTGAGAAGAAATCAGAAAGGAAAAAGGAAGGTAAAACCTTTATAAAAAGAAGAATTTCTTCTGAATAGATCACTGATCTAAGAACAAGATCAAGGATCTTCAATAAAAAAATATAATAAATAACAAAGGCATTGCCTTTTTATGAACCATTGGTTCTGGAATCTTAAAGATTCTTTTCTTGAATCCAAAATTGGATCAAGATATTAAAACAGTGCCTTACACTTAAAAATCTGCACTATTGCGCTCCTGGGTTGGCGCAAGCCACCAGAGAGCGCCACGTGTCAGCACTAGAATAATTTGCGCTATGCGCTTTTAAAATAGAGCACTGCTCTCTTAAATTGGCGCAACTCAGCAAAGCGCGCCACGTGTCAGCAGCGCAACAGCGCAGCGCACTGCGCTTGTGCTCACCAGAGCGTGACACGTGTCACCTCCACTTGCGCTTGTGCTCAATAATTGGCGCAAAGTGCCTGACAGGCCACATGGCCACTGTCAGTTTGATTAATGCACTGCAATATTTACAGAAGGGCCAGGCCCCAATTAAAAAAGGCCTAACAGGCCAAATAAAATGCAATGCATTACTTTAAAAAGGGCAGAACCCAAACAAAAACAGATGCAGTGCATTATTAAACAGGGGCAAAGCCCTAGCGCAGGCCTAATAGGCCAAAGATAAAAACGTTGAATATTCTCAACTGGACTTAGCCCAATCATGGCCGTAAGTCCTCAAATTAAATTGACTGAGCAAGACCGCTCTCTTAAGTCAATTTACATCCGGTTCAAAGGTACATCTCCGAACTCCCCTGACACCTATCGTTGTAATCCTTCAACGACGTCAGAGAGGTGACGGGTCTCGACAACCACACATTAATACAGACTATGGAGTCCTTAAACCTATGGACTTATGCGTCCTTAAACTAATGGACTAATGCGTTCTTAAACACACCCATACGGACTGTGGGGTCCTTAAGCCCATGGACTTATGCGTCCTTAAACTAATGGACTAATGCATCCTTAAACACATCTATATGGACTATGGGATCCTTAAACCCATGGACTAATGCGTCCTTAAACTAATATCCGTCCCTAAAACGGGAACGATGGACCACCATGTCCCTAAACTGGCAATGGACCGCAATGTCCTTAAACTACCTATGGACCACTACGTCCCTAAACTGGAACAATAGAGCCCCCAAACGCTCTTTTGTCAGATCTAAACGATTCCGTTTAAGTTGATCTTAGCCTCAAATATGGCTAACGTATCCTTAAACATTCAAACAGACTTTAGTCCCAAATTGGACTATAAGAACCCCAATCAACTTTGGTCCAAGGGTACATCTTCGAACTCCTCTGACACCTGTCGTTGTAATCCTTCAATGTCGTCAGAGATGTGACGGGTCCCGACGGCCATATATTAAATGGACCACTATGTCCCTAAACTGGAACAATAGAGCCCCTAAATGCTCTTTCCGTTAAGTTGATCTTAGTCTCAAATCAGACTAACGTATCCTTAACAAACGTTTGAGTTGATCTTAGCCCTAAATAGGGCTAACGTATCCTTAAACTAAAACACCAAACCCAAATCTAAGTAAATACGGATTTGGACTAATCCACGTCCTACGGGAGACGGCATAACTTAGTCTCCGTATACAATCCACGGGCATCCATAAACAAAACAAACACACACGACACGAAGTGAAATTCTGGAGAAGGAGAAAGTGGTTACCGCGATGCGGTAGCGTAATTAACTGCAGGGGCTTGCGCCTGCAGGGAAGAGCGTCCCCACAATCAAAAACCCCTCAAGCGAGGGGGAATCTGACGAAGTCTGCTACATCGGCCGCATCCGTCTAAACCTCCGATACACGGTGCCATAAATCAACTTGGCATCTTCGGAGAGGTAGACGGATAAAACCAAATAGCATCTGCCCCGAATCTTAGGCAAGACGTCTACGTCTTGGCCGCCGTTCGGAGGGGAACATATACATCTTGATGAAGCGGACATACATCCTAACTTCTGCTTATACCATCAGAGGATTGCACACCCTACCGAGGAGTGCATATCCTTTAAAAACTGGTGGCAGGGATATGTTGCCCACCAACAACATGTTCAACAAGTGAAGCGCAAGGCTCGTCGGGAACAGAAAAGCACGACAGATGAGTGCAAAAGAGCCGCCGACAACTGTCACTTAGTCGACACCAAGGGATTGGAAGTTGTCACCTTTGGAAGTGACTCTGACGAAGAAATCGCCCTCAGCCCTCTCTTCAAGGAATCCACCTCCGACACAAAACATGCGAAGATTTGCGGCAAAATATAGCTGAGTAATCGTACGTTGACTTATGACCGAAACGTTGTTAAACTACTCCCAACCCGCGGCATCTTCAAGCTGACGTGATAAAACAAAACGGAACGTCCACAAGCGAGATGGGCACGGATGAAAACCCGAAAGGGCGCTGTGAGTAAAAAGAGCAGGACTACCGGCGATGTTTGTGAAAACCCGAAAGGGCACAAACTCGTAAAAAAAAACACGGTATGTCCACAAACAGAAAGGGCACGGATGAAAACCCGAAAGGGCTCCGTGAGTAAAAACAGCAGGGCTACCGGCGAGTGTTTGTGAAAACCCGAAAGGGTGCAACCTCGTTTAAAGACACTTGCAAGGTCCTCTCGACTTTGTAAGGAGAAACCACCTGCGTGAGATCCTTACGACTCATAGGGGAGTAACACACTTAGAGATCCCCACGATCCCTAGGGAGAATTTACACTTGCGAGATCTTCACGACTCGTAAGGAGAACTCTCTTATGAGACCCTCACGGCTCATAAGATTCAAAAGTCTTAAGTTACAAAGACCTGGACATGTTCTTAAGCAGCCCCCACAACCTCCAATACTGCCCTATAAGCGGTTCAATATTAACCCTTGTATACAATCCACGGGCACGAATGAATATTTTCCAAACAGAGTCCCACCAGCGACTAGGGATATGCTCATACGGTGAACAAACACTTGTAGGTCCTCTCGACTTGTAAGGAGAAAACACTCTTGTAAGATCCTTACGACTTATAAGAGAACACACACTTAGGAATCCTCACGATTGCTAAGGAGAAAACGCACCTACGAGATCCTCACGACTCGTAGGGAGAAACACCTTTATGAGACCCTTACGGCTCATGAAGTCAAAAGCCTTAGTCGACGGGATCCTAACCCTGTTTGCTAAGCCACCTTTGTTCGACATCGACAGAGGCAAATGATGATTCGCTCCTGGCAATATCCCAGTTGTAGCGATACTGATGCCTAAATCAGTATCAAATCCCAAGTCCTTTCACGGCAAATGAGGATTCGCTCATGGCAATATTCCAGTCGTAGCGATGCTGATGCTGAGATTGGCACCATATTCCAAGTTCCACACTCGCGATAAAAAATCAGCGACCCAAAAATGCATATGAAATAGCCGAAATGATGGGACAACTTGCAACAAAATCAGCAAGTAAAATATATGCATCCAAAATAGCCGAAATGATTGGGTAACTCGCAAAAAAAAGTGAGTAAAAATACAAAAATAGCCGAAATGATTGGGCACCGCGAAAAATAGCTGAAATGATTGGGCAATCGCGAACTTCGTGATATAAAAGCTGAAATGATAGAGCATCGCGGAAAAAAATGAAAGAATAAAACTTTTGCCCTACAGGTGAGTCCATACTAACCCCTGTATACAATCCATGGGCATAAACGAAAAGGGAACCATATGTCCCCCACCAGATACTGTCAAAAGGGAAAGTCAGATCTCAACAGTAATATCTGCATCCCAGAAGATCAGCAACGTGTTCCTTCTTATGCCATCAAGGAACGAAAGCGACACAATGAAACGGAGCCATGGCAAAGTCCCTGTTCCAAATTTCGACGGCCAAATCTACAGCCTGGAGACCCACAACAGCGTTCCTCCTTATTCCAGCAGGATTCGGATGTGACAATCAATCTCGGAGCCATGGCAGAGTCCATAGTTCCAAGTCTCGATGGTTCACAGACAACCTAGAGACCGTCTCGACATTCGTCTCGTTACAGCAGACGCAATGTCAACAATGGCGTTCCTTTGTAGTCCAGCAGGATGCAGATGCGACGTCAACGAAAGAACCCATGGTCAACAAAGCGGAGTGAGGGCAAAATCCTAACTCCACCTCAGCATTCGTCTCGTTACAGCAGACGTAATGTAAACAACGGCGTTCCTTTGCAGTCCAGCAGGATGCAGATGCAACGTCAGCGAAAGACCCCATGGTCGAAACAATGCGGAGTGACGGCAAAATCCCACCCCCACCTTAGCATTCGTCTCGTTACAGCAGACGCAATGTCAACAACGGCGTTCCTTTGCAGTCCAGCAGGATGCAAATGCAACGTCAACAAAAGACCCTATGGTCAGCAAAGCGGAGTGACGGCAAAATCCTAACTCCACCTCAGCATTCGTCTCGTTACAGCAGACGCAATGTCAAAAACGACGTTCCTTCACAGTCCAGCAGGATGTAGATGCAACGTCAACGAAAGACCCCATGGTCGAAACAAAGCGGAGTGACGGAAAAATCCCAGCTCCACCTCAACATTCGTCTCGTTACAGCAGATGCAATGTCAACAATGGCGTTCCTTCATAGTCCAGCAGGATGCAGACGCAACGTCAACAAAAGACCTCACGGTCAAAACAAAACGAAGCGAAGGCCAAATTCCTAGCTTCAGGGTCTTGACGGCAACTTATATAAGACCTGAAAGACTATCGGAGATCATCCCACACCAGCGCGGAGTGATCACCACCTCGATGTTCGTCTCGATACAGCAGACGCGATGTCACTGCAGCGTCCTTCCTCCAGCAGGGTTCGGACGCGCCAAAACAACGAAGCAAAGGCCAAATTCCTAGCTTCAAGGTCTTGACGGTAACTCATATAAAACCTGAAAGACTATCGGAGATCATCCCACACCAGCGCGGAGTGGTCACCACCTCGACGTTCGTCTTGATACAGCAGACGTAACGCCAAAGCAAACGAAGCAAAGGCCAAATTCCTAGCTTCAAGGTCTTGACGGTAACTCATATAAAACATGAAAGACTATCGGAGATCATCCCACACCAGCGCGGAGTGGTCACCACCTCGACGTTCATCTCGATACAGCAGACGAGATGTCACCACAGCGTCCTTCCTCCAACAGAATCCGGACACGCCAAAGCAAACGAAGGAAAGGCCAAATTCCTAGCTTTATGGTCTTGACGGTAACTCATATAAAACCTGAAAAACAATCGGAGATCATCCCACACCTGCACGGAGTGGTCACCACCTCGACGTTCGTCTTGATACAGCAGACGAGACGTCACCACAGCGTCCTTCCTCCAACAGGATCCGGACACGCCAAAGCAAACGAAGCAAAGGCTAAATTCCTAACTTCAGGGTCTTGACGGTAACTCATATAAAACCTGAAAGACTATCGGAAATCATCCCACATTAGCCTGGAATGGTCACCGCCTCGACGTTCGTCTCGACACAGCAGATGAGACGTCACCATAGCGTTCTTCCTCCAGCAGGATTCAGACGTGACAATCAAACAAAGGAGCCATGGCAAAATTCCCAGTTCCAAGCCTCGACGGTTCACCAACAACCTAGAGACAACCGCGGCATTCGTCTTGATACAGCAGACGCAGTGCCAGCAAACGAAGTAAAGGCCAAATTTCTAGCTTCAGGGTCTTGACGGCAACTCATATAAAACCTGAAAGATTATCGGAGATCATCCCACACCAGCACGGAGTGGTTATGACTCATCCGGGCTCTCCAAAATGAGCCAACATCAAGTAAAAAGCGGCATGGAAAAATTCCTAACGCTTGCTCTTCTGACGGTCAAACTGCCTAGGAAGATTGCTTGAAGACTTTTTTTCCAGCCCCCGGAGGGATCAGAGACACGACAGTCGCAAGGTTGCTCGAACAGCAAGATTGCCTAGCGAGGAATACATCAGCCAACGCGACGGTACGATGGACAAAATCCTAGTACCACGGACCCTTACGGACCTTTGTCGTAAAGAGCAGAGGTTAACTGTGACGTTAGGACATCCTTGCGAGAACTTCTCGATTCGTCTCGACTCGTAAGACAAAGCCTTGGCAATGTGGATTTTTTAAAAAAACTGTTTCCTAAGCACTGGGGCCCTGCAAGTCAGTCCAAGATGGGCTCTTGCATACTATTCACAGGTCACACTCTCCGAAATCGAACATCGACAAAGAGGGAAACAACCACTTACAAGTCCTCTCGACTTGTAAGCGGGAAAAATTCTCTCGTGAGATCCTTACGACTCTCAAGAGAAAACACACACTTAGGAGTCCTCACGACTCCTAGGGAGAAAATACACCTACGGGATCCTCTCGACTCGTAGGGAGAAAAGTCTTTATGAGACCCTCACGGCTCATAAAGTTGAAAAGTCTTGGGTGGCAGATCCTAACCCTGTCTCCTAAGCCATCACTGCCCTACAAAGAGGTCAAGATGGGCTATCTACGGGCCACACTCCCCGAAGTCAAACATCGACAAGGAGGGAAACAATCACTTATGAGTCCTCTCGACTTGTAAGGGAGAAAATTCTCTTGTGAGATCCTTACGAATCGCAAGGGAAAACGTACTTAGGAGTCCTCATGACCCCTAAGGAGAAAATACACCTGCGGGATCCTCTCGACCTGTAGGGAGAAAAAACCTTCTTGAGACCCTTACGGCTCATGAAGATGAAAAAAGTCTTAGGTTACAAGAATCCTAAACTTGTCTCCTAAGCCATCAATTCTATGGCCATGCGTAACTCTGCACTACTTCACCCACGTACATACTTACGTGGGCAAAATAGTGGGGGGCATTTGTTTCCACCAAAAATTTCAGCGCAAAAGAGCCCAAGGTATCAAATGGCAGCGATACGCTTAAGAAAATGCGAACCAGTATTTTCCGGGCTGTCTTTTGACAAAATCCCAATTGAGAAACAGCCAAATTCTGATGGTATCGAAAGCATCTCGAAAAACCCTTCGATTTGATATATTATGGGCTTCATAATTCATCCAGGATCCTTGATTAAAAATCAGGAATTACCTCAATGAGGTATCGCGTGCTCCCACGTGACCAAGGGTCACGTGCCAGCACGTGACAGGCTTTGAAAGCCTTACAGCTTAGTAGAATTTAATTCTAAAAATCAGGAAATACCTCAACAAGGTGTCACGTGCTCACACGTGACCAATGGTCACGTGTTGACACGTGATGGTTAAAACAACAACATAAACAAGTGGCTGTTAAAAGGCTTAATTGGGGGTCACGTGCTCACACGTGACCAAGGGTCATGTGCCAGCACGTGCCAGGCCTCGAAATCCTTACAGTTTAATAGAATTAAAATTCTAAATTTCTCTAAAATCTTTCCAAATGGGAAAGGATTAAGGAGAACCGTTGTATTAAAAATCCAGGGGTGATTAAATATCACCAGTTTATGGAAAAATCTTAGACAAGGAAAGATTTCTCTAAATCTCACCAGAAATAACAAACAGAATATCTTTGGATTTAAAATCCAACGGTGAATAAAATTCACCATGTGATCTAAAGGATCATATTAATTATGAAAACAAACAAAATCTTTCAATGAAAGATTTACTAAACAAATTGATTGTTTTCCTTCTCCTATAAATAGGAGCCAAGAGAAGAGAAAGATATAGAGTTTTGGAATCTTGAAATTTCAGAGAGAAAAGAAAAGAGAATTTAATTCTCAACAGAGAAAACCCTAGGTGAGAAAAGAAAGAAGATCAAAACTTCAAACAAAGAATTTAATTCTCAAATCCAAGAGTTTAACTCTTCTGCATAAAAGGACTTAGTTCTTCCTCTAGTTGAAGATCTGCAAAGAGCACATCTCCCCATAAGTTGAGAATTTAATTCTCATCGGGTTGAGATCCTGCCATGCAGATCCAAAACTTAGAGGGGGAATTGTGTTTAGAGAATTTAATCCTCCCAAAACAAAGTTAGGGTTTAACCCTATATGAGAATTTAATTCTCCCAAACGCACAGGAATTTAATTCCTTCAAGATGAAACTAGGGTTTAACCCTATATGAGAATAATATTCTCCAAAAAAGTTACAGGAATTTAATTCCTTCAAGATGGACAGAACTAGGCTTTAACCCAAATTGAGAATTTAATTCTCTCAAATTCACAGAAATTTAATTCCTCCAAAATCATGATTAGGGTTTAACCCTATAAAAGAATTCAATTCCTAAAAATAAAGAGACTTGAGAGATCTCTGTGCATGAAAAGAATTAAGGCTACGTGTCCCTACGTGACCCCTGAAAAGATCCCCAAAAATGAGAAGGAAGAAGTTTTGAGGCAATGCGTCACGTGCTCCCACGTGACCTCCAAAACACAGGAAATAAAAGCAAAGGAAACCTAAGCTGTGGGCGCTCTCACGTGTCCCCACGTGACCCCTTAGCAAGTGCTTTAATAATCAGTGCATAAATCTCCATCATGTGTCAATACGTGATAATATAAAATAAAAAGTGTTTAACACTTATTTGCAGAACAAAGTGAGGAGATCTGGCCCCACCTTTGGGCGCTCTCACGTGTCCCCACGTGACCCCTTAGCACGTGCTTTAATAATCAGTGCATAAATCTCCATCATGTGTCAACACGTGATAATATAAAATAAAAAGTGTTTAATACTTATTTGCAGAACAAAGTGAGGAGATCTGGCCTCACCTTTGGGCGCCCTCACGTGTCCCCACATGACCCCCTTTTTCTTTAGTGTTTAAACACTAATTCGGGGGCTTTATTTCCAGTGTTTAACACTGATTATCTTTTAGTGTTTAACACTAATTTGAGAGTTCTGTCTCCAATATTTAACACTGTTGTTCTTTAGTGTTTAACACTACTTTTAGCCAAATTGGCTAATTTTCCAGAGGCAAAAGTCTCTCCTCCAAATGAATCTCAAAATTGAGGAAATTAAAGATGAAAATGTTTAGCATTGCTAAATAATGAGGGCTGAACCCAGACAAATGTCTAATGGTCCAACAAAGGGCCAACACTTCAAATCCAATTGGACTTAGCCCAAGTTGGCCATAAGTCCTCAATTCAGATTTAACTGAGCCCATGTGCTCATAGTTCTAATTAATTGATCTTAGTTCCAAATTGGACTACAGATCACTTAATCCACTTTGGTTCAAGGGTACATCTCTTCACTCCTCTGATATTTGTCGTTGTAATCCTTCAACGTCTTCAGAGAGGTGACGGGTCCCGACAACCACACATTTCATAGACTATGACGTCTTTAAACTGGACTGTGGGATCCTTAAGCCCATGGACTATGATGTCCTTAACCTTGACTGTGATGTTTTTAAACCCACGGACTATGATGTCCTTAACCTTGGACCACCGTGTCCTTAAACTGGTAATGGACCACCATGTCCTTAAACTGGTAATTGACCGCAAAATCCCTAAACTAGAACAATAGAGCCCAAATGCTCTTTTGTTGGATCTAAATGATCCCGTTAAGTAGATCTTAGTCTAAAATTAGACTAACGTATCCTTAACAAATGGTTAAGTTGACCTTAGTTTAAAATTAGACTAACGTGTACTTAACAAACCGTTGAGTTGATCTTAGTCTAAAATTAGACTAACGTATCCTTAACAAACGTTTAAGTTGATCTTAGTCTCAAATGAGACTAACGTATCCTTAAACCCAAACTCCAAACCCCAAACCCAAATCTAAGAAAATACGGATTTGGACTAATCCACGCCCTATGGGCGACAACATAAATTAGTCTCCGTATACAATCCACGGGCAACCACAAACAAAACAAACACCCACGACACGAAATGACCATCTGGAGAAGGAGAAAGTTGTTACCGCGATGCGGTAGCGTAATTAACTGCAGGGGCTTGCGCTTGCAGAGAAGAGCATCCCCATAATCAAAACCCCCTCAAGAGAGGTGGAATCTGACGAAGTCTGCTACATCGGCCGCATCCGTTTAAACCTTCGATACACGTTGTCATAAATCAACTTGGTATTTTCGGAGAGGTGGACGGATAGCACCAATTAGCATCTGCCCCGAATCTCACGCAAGACGTCTGTCCTGCCGTCTTTCGGAGGGGAACACCCCCAGCCTTCCTTACTCGGTCCCAGTGGTGACGTCGAGCGTGTCGAGCCGTTGGGATTGTTTCAGCTTTAGGGATGACTTCGTCATGCCCCCTGTTCTGGTGAGGCGCTGCTGATACCAGCTTCTTGAAGACCAACGTCCGTTGAGCAGTAGTATCCAGTCTGTCAAAGACAAGCCTTTGAGCAAGAACGGAAGCCGGGGCGGCCAGCCTCGTAAAGACAGATCCTTTGACGGGAGAAGCTTCTTTAGTGACCTCGAGAGCAGGAATGACTATCCGTTTCGGGATGGCCGCCTCAGGTATCGTGGGCTTCTGGACGGGCCCATTGGAGTTCAGGCTCAGCCTATCGAAGACTGATGTTGTTGGCTTGACATTGGATGACCCGTTGAGAGGGGCCGTTGTGGTAGTGAGCCGATCAAAGACCGACTTCTTTTGTGCTTCTTGCGGAAGCGAGATATTAATGTTCACTGGTGGGAGCATGGTCCCGAAGAACAAACCGTTGGTAGCCTGTGTCACCTGCTCTATCGGCATTGTGAACAGGTAGGCCGCCTGGGGTCCGTAAGCTACACCTCCAGATGAGGCGGAACGTGCGTTGCAGTTGCAGCTGGAACACTTCGTGCAAGTAGACGCCATTGATCCTTTGCTTTCTGCACCAAGTAAGACGCCAAATCTTAGTACTTTGAACCCAAGGGCAACCATTAGCAAACCACGATTCGTTTGCGAACACGACACACGAAGTGTGGAGTGGAAAGAGGAAAAGGTCCCACCGGGCGTAACAGAATCTGCTCCCCTCCGAAACACGGAGACGCGACTGCATAGGTGCGTTTAGCCTGAATTTCAGTACAGATGCTAATTGGTGCTATCCGTCTACCTCTCCAAAGATGCCAAGTTGATTTATGACACCACGTATCGAAGGTTTAAACGGATGCGGCCGATGTAGCAGACTTCGTCAGATTCCCCCTCGTTGGAGGGGTTTTTGATTATGGGGACGCTCTTCCCTGTAGGCGCAAGCCCCTGCAGTTAATTACGCTACCGCATCGCGGTAACAACTTTCTCCTTCTCCAGATGGTCACTTCGTGTCGTGGGTGTTTGTTTTGTTTGTGGTTGCCCGTGGATTGTATACGGAGACTAATTTATGTTGTCGCCCGTAGGGCGTGGATTAGTCCAAATCCATATCTTCTTAGATTTGGGTTTGGGGGTTGGGTTTAAGGATACGTTAGTCTCATTTGAGACTAAGATCAACTTAAACGTTTGTTAAGGATACGTTAGTCTCATTTTAGATTAAGATCAACTTAACGGGATCATTTAGATCCAACAATACAGCATTTGGACTCTATTGTTTAGTTTAGGGACATTGTGGTCGATTAGTTTAAGGACATTACGGTCCATTGTTAGTTTAAAGACATCACGGTTGAGGTTAAGGATATCATAGTCCGTGAGTTTAAAGACCTCACAGTCAAGGTTAAGGACATCATTGTCCGTGAGTTAAAGACCTCACAGTCAAGTTTAAGGACATCATAGTCCATGAGATGTGTGGTTGTCGGGACCCGTCACCTCTCTGAAGACGTTGAAGGATTACAAGGACAAATATCAAAGGAGTGAAGAGATGCACCTTCAAACCAAAGTTGATTTGGGGATCTGTAGTCCAATTTGGAACTAAGATCAATTAACTAGATTATGAGCACATTGGCTCAGTTAAATCTGGATTGAGGACTTATGGCCAACTTAGGCTGAGTCCAATTAGATTAGAAATATTGGCCCTTTGTTGGACCATTAAACATTTGTCTGGGTTCAAACCCCCATTATTTGACACTGCTAAACAAGCATTCTGATAACATTTTATCTTTTTATGGGTGCTGAGCACTCATATGCCATATAGGATGCTCAATTTTGATAGGCAAGGATGTATTTGAAACTTAGTAAAAAAAAGTCTTGCCTCAGAAGGACTTAGCCAATTTAGGCTAGAATTGATTTGAATATAGTGTTAAACACTAACATCTATTTTATGATCACGTGTTCCCACGTGATGCGCTGAAAGATGGTGTTAAACACCAAGAACAAAACGCTCAAAAATAGTGTTAAACACTGGAATGGGATTGGTAGTGTGGGGCCCTGTGAGTCCTCTGAAGGTAGGGACTGGTCTTCCTTTGTTTTATTCTCAAATCTTGCAAATAAGTGTTAAACACTTTTAGTTTTCACGGCCATCACGTGTGGGCACGTGATAGGCACTCATGCACTGATTTGTTAAAGCTTTTATTAGGGGTCACGTGAGGACACGTGAGGGCGCCCAAATTAGAATCCGCCTTTGCCTTTATTCTCTTTATTTTAAAGGTCACGTGGGAGCACGTGAGGCATTGCCTCTGGGCTAATTCCTTCTCATTTTGAGGGTCTTTTTAGGGGTCATGTAGGGGCACATGACCTAGTTCTTTACATGTATGGAGATCTTTCAAGTCTTTTTATTTTTAAGAATTAAATTCTCTGTAGGGTTAAACCCTAATTTTGTTTTTAGAGGAATTAAATTTCTATGCATGTGGAAGAATTAAATTCTTATGTAGGGTTATACCCTAATTTTATTTAGAGGAATTGAATTCTTTATGAATTTGGGAGAATTGAATTCTCATGTAGGGTTAAACCCTAATTTTATTTGGAGGAATTAAATTCCTATGAATTTGGGAGAATTAAATTCTCAAATAGGGTTAAACCCTAGTTCTGTCTGTCTTGGAGGAATTAAATTCCTGTGAATTTGGGAGAATTAAATTCTCATATAGGGTTAAACCCTAGTTCTGTTTTTCTTGGAGGAATTAAATTTCTGTGAATTTGGGAGAATTAAATTCTCATATAAGGTTAAACCCTAGTTTTATTATTGGGAGAATTAAATTCTCTAAACTCAATTCTCCCTCTAAATTTTGGATCTGCATTGCAGAATCTCCCCGATGAGAATTAAATTCTCAACTTGTGGGGAGATTTGCTTCTGCAGATCTTCAACCAGAGTAAGAACTAAGTTCTTTTGCAGAAGAGTTAAAATCTTAGATTGAGAATTAAATTCTTTTTTTATTTTATGAACCTTTGATCCCTTTCCCCTTTCTCACCTAGGGTTTCTTTTCTTGAGAATTAAATTCTTCTTTCTTTTCTCTCTGCTATTGTTTTTTCTTCAGAAAATTCCAAGATCAGAAATCAATCGTGCCTTCTCTTCTCTTCTTGGCTCCTATTTATAGGAGAAGGAAAAGAATCAATTTGTTTTAGTAAATCCTTCATTGAAAGATTTTGTTTGTTTTTGTAACTAACAAGATTTCAGTGAATTTTATTCACCATTGGATTTTTAATCCAAAAGATATTCTGTTTGTTATTCTTGGTGAATTTTAGGGAAATCTTTCCTTGTATAAAATCTTTCCATAAATTGGTGATTTTTAATCACCATTGGATTTTTAATCCAACGGTGCTCAATTTTACAGAGCACCATCTTTTTTGTTTGGAAAAATTTAGAGAAATATTTTTCCAGTTAGGGTTTTTGATTCTCTTTTAATTAGAATTTAATTCTATTAATTCAGAAGGCTTTTAAAACCCATCACATGTTGGCATGTGATCCAAATATTTGATTATAGAAATAGAATTTAATTCTATCAGTTAAAGAGCTAAGGGGCATGTCACGTGACCCTTCTTTTATTCAGAATTTAATTCTGCCTTTTAACAGAGCTAAGGGACCATCACGTGTCAGCACGTGACCCTTGGTCACGTGTGAGTACGTGATGCCCCATTGGGGTCTTTCCCTAGCTGTTTTTTTTTACATTTTTGTTTGATTTAGAATTCAATTCTATAAAGTGGAGATTATAGGAAACTATCCCGTGTCAACACGTGATCCTTGGTCACGTGTGAGAACGTGATACCTCATTGAGGTATTTCCTGATTTTTATCAGGGAACAACCCGCTCTACCTCCTCAAGACCTCCTGCACAGCCTCCTCGTTAATACCATCAGGCATTAAGAAACATGCCTCAAGGTCAGCGAAATACACCCCAAGAACAGAGGAATGTGCCTCCAGCTAGGAGGAATGTACCCCGGAGACAAGATTTCACTTTAGCGGCTGTGGAAGCCAAAGTTATAGGTCAAGGTAACACTGGTAATTCCCTTTCGATCTTTTTCAACTTTTGCATACCCTTGCATCCTTTCGTTCTTTCAAATATTTTTCATACACTTTCAGTAGTTCTCACACCACCGTTGTCATCAAATTTTTCTTGAATCTGTTACAACTTTCTTCTATAAATTTCGAGAACGAAATTTTTACAAGGTGGGTAGAATGTAACAACTCTGATTTTACTGTACGAAAATTTTTAAGTTAATGTACAGAACGGAGTTTTCAAGCCTGAGTACATTTTAAATGTTGTTTTTGTTTAAGAACAGCAAGAAAGCACTTGTAGCTCATTGGTAAAGCCTTACACTGCTGTGACATAGCCTCTGTGTTCGAATCCCATCAGCCACATATTATTTTTCTGAATTTTTTCTTCTAAACTTTTTGGAAGCCCAAAAGTTTACACGTGTACTGCACATAAAAAATGAAAAGACAGGAAAACAAACATGTGGAAAATGCTGTGTACACAGCCAGGGACATGTGGCAAACATCCAATGGGCCCCCTCACACAAATGACCGGCGAGATGCCATTATTGGCCGACAGCGACGGTAAATCCGTAGGTAAAGGTCCCCGTGTCTTGCACACAAAACCTTTGGCCTACCCCCATTTCACGAGGGAAATTGAATTGACACCAACACTCTGCACCAAACCCAACCCAACCCCGTCGGTGTTGACCCGGCGAGATTGAGGAATTCCCCGGCGCCGTCGGTCTCAACCATCCCAAATGCTTTCATATTCTCACCTCTACAACTCTTGGCCTACCCTACCCCCTATATTGCTTGTTTACTCTGAATTAATCCAGAGAGCAATAAAATGCTCAATTAATCTCATTTTAATGCATATTTCAATGCATTCTTTAAACACCCTAAACCCTAATTTTCCCTGTAAATACCACCCCCATTTTACCCCTCCTTACTCACAATTCCCTGCCAAAAACTCTTAAGAAATTCCCAAGTCTTTTGTGTACAAGTGGAGTTAGCAAAGGGCGAAGCTCCGACGAACTTCCGGAGACGATCCGAGAAGTTTCCGACGATGAGACGACGCACCGACGCTTCCCCACTCTTCCTCTCTCTCTCCCCCCTCTTGACCCTAAGCCAGTAAGTCCCTTCTCCCCCTTCTCTTTTCTATTCTAAAAACATAAAATTCTAAAACCCGACGGAAGCGGAGTTAATCCGACTTCCGATTCGGTTTTTCCTTAAAAGTTATATTTTTCTTAAACACAATAATATCAAACTTTCACATCATGACCATTAAATATTAACAAAACATATTGACAAGTTTCATATCAAAATAATTTATATTGCAATTCTTATCGCACTTTTACAGAAAAACACCATAAACTTTAATTTTGACATAATAGCTTATTTCCTTGCTATACCGTTAGATAGTTCACGAGGTAATGACCTACCTCATCACAACACACATCTCTATCATAGCACGATAACTTTTGGGAATATAGAATACGGGAAATACGACTTTGCAAATAAATACCTTTAACTTATAAAATCGTTTTCTTTAAAAAGTGTATTTAACTTTCCATGAAATTGTACCTCTACAAGCCATTTTTGGGGAGCCTTGTTTCGGGATGGTGCAGATTATCGCACGTCCTTGGGTCTAGTAGAGCAGAATTCAGACCTCCGCAAGGAGCATTCGGATTCCGATGGAAATTAATACCATTTTTAAGAAAATGAGATTTTCTAGAAAATAATAAATAAAAATTATATATATATATATATATATATATATCAAAAGATATATTTTAGACATATTATTCAATATTCTAAATTTTCTAAATCAAAAGAAACACCTTTAAATAAAAATACCATGCAATACAAACAAGTTCAATATACATCAACAAAATACCATATACTTTGAAAACTAGGTTATTCTCACTAGAAATTATATAATTATAAAATATACATCCATGAAAACTCTAAAGACGATAATTAAATGCTTGAGGTGTATATTGAAAATTATATAAAATTATTTTTACATAAAATCCCCTCAAGTTATATAAATTATCCTAAGGACCCTAGTAAATATAGGTTTAAGCGGGACCAGTCTCTTGAGACTCAGCGAGCCGGAGATATAGGTGCTTGTCTATCTAAGGTAGACAACCTAACAAACGATATTATCAATACAGTAATTGTCTTTGAAAAAGACACAAATCCTGCCGTCCATGTGCAGCAGTTACCGATAACACCAAAACCTAATTCAAGTTTAAATTTCTTTTCTAATTGTCTGACTCAGACTGAGTCTCAATATAATAAATTTGACTTGAATAAGATTCAAGTATAAAACACAATTCATTATGAATCAATCTGTTCAATATATTCAATCTATATTGACCGAACCGAACCATGGATATACATCCATCTACATGATTCTCCAGTTACATCCATTTACTGATATCATGGTTTCGGTAAGTCATCCATCTATACAATCTACAATACGAGACAATACAATTCACAATACAATACAATCAATACAATCAAGATAGTGTGGGGTTTTTAAAGGGTAAATTGGTATGAAAGGTGTTAAAAGTGGCACGAGACTGTAACCATAATACACCTAACCTGAATATCCATTGCCGTTGTACCGTGGCTGAACGGTTTCTTGTGCTCCGTATACCTTAGTCTCCGGAATAGTGGGACTCTTCTCGTATACACTAGCATTTTCTGTACCAAGTTACAAACAAGAGCGTTAACTATAATCAACATTAATAACCGTACACACACACACTCTCTCTTTGTCTATTCTACTTCTCCCCTATCTTTGGGACTTACTGAGCGATTGTTTGCTGACAACATTCCTATTTCTATTCTTCTTTGGAATGTTGTCAGGTGGATCGTACCTTCAGGAGATCGAGCCTACTAGCGAGGACTTGGATCAGCTAGCTTTCAACCCGGAGCTCTAGTTACTTGTACATTTCATTTCTGTATTTCCATTTCTGTTATGCCGCTTTTTAGGCATCACTTTCATTCCATGTATTTACTTTTCCATTGTACTATAAAAAGAATGTTTAATAAATAAAGTTGATATTCATTACATTGGTCTCTTATGTATATTTCTTTTATATTGCTTAGATACGCTTAGCGTATTTACTTCGGAGTAAATGCGTAACGGGCCAGTCGCGTCCCCTTCGCCGTACACCGGGAAGCGGGGCGTAACAGGTTTTGTTGGTGGCCCATGCAGGTCAGTTCTATATGGGACATACTAACCAATATAGCACAAGAAACAGCAATTGAAAACATTCTTTACATTACATATTCCTTGAATCTTACTATTTCAAAATTTCTTGAATCTATCCTAACTCTAATTTTTCATTCAATGTTATGGATTCCCCAAACAACACCAGCACGAATATCAACAACACTCCTCTACCACTACCACTTACTCCTGCCATCACTGCTTCGATTAATGAGCAGACGGTACTGCTTGAGGCGATCCGCAGCCTCCTGGAAGGACAGCAACAGCAGACTGCTATTCTTATGCACCGACTAGAAGCGGAAGCCCCTGGGGTAAAGTAATTCAGAGCTTTACATCCTAAGCAATTCTCAGGAAAAAAGAGCCCGCTGGAAGTTAAATAATGGGCTCAGAGTATCGAGGATGACCTGGCAGCAGCACAAGTGCCAGAGATAGCTTGGGTTCGTGTTGCGAAGCTGCAGCTCACAGACAATGCACGGGTTTGGTGGAAGGCGGAAGAAAGCCGTCTCGTCTATCCGATCGAATGGAAGACTTTCTGCGACATGTTCGAGGCAAAGTACTTCCCAGAAACTGCTAGATTTGACATGGAACAACAGTTCATCCACTTACAACAGGGTTCTATGAGGACCAAATCAGTAGATAAATACGATGCTGAGTTCACCATGCTCAGTCGGTAAGATATGTCTCAATAATTCGATTTTCAACAAATCACATGCTACACAACCAACACAATACCTTAACAGGTTCGCGGCACACCTGATACCAACTAACGAGATCAGAACCCGACGATTTTAATAAGGGTTAGATCCGGAAATCCAGGCTGCACTAGCTACAGGGGATTTCCAGACCCACGAATCGGCTCTGAAAGCTGCCCGTCGATATGAGGCAGTGATAAAAATGAGGGGCAGACCTCAATTTGCCGGAGTTAAGCGTCCTGCCAACCAGATGGCAGGAGGAGCCTCGTCAAGGCCACCATTTGTGCCCCGGAGACCGGGAGTACCGAACAACCGGCCCAGCCTAGCCTTTTGCACGTACTGCCGGAGGGATGGACATCTGGCGAAAGACTTCCAGCGTGCAAATCGCCTTTGCTTAGTCTGCGGCTCAGCTACTCATGATATTGGGTCTTATCCTCGTCGATATAACCCAAATGCTGCACCCAGACTAGCAATCACTTATCCGCAGTGGCCAGCCATTCAGGCATCTGCTCCACAACTTGCACTACCTGCTCCACCTCCTCGTGGACCGACTGGACCTCCTCCTCGTCAGTTCCATCAAGTTCAAAGGAACCCACCTCAAGGACCGAGGAACGGACAAAGGAATGCTCGTCCAGCAAGTAGGAATGTGTCGAGGCAACAGGCTTTCATGATGACTGTGGAAGAGGATGAAGCCACCGGCTAAGTTATTACTGGTAACCTTTCCCTTTCAAAACTCTTTTTCAGTCTACATACATATATAGATACCTGAGTATCTTCCTTATACCTAAGACATATCCCACATACCTTAGGTACAATCTTAGTAGCCTCAATCCCTGCACTCGCACTTTTCGATACTGGAGTATCTCATTGCTTTATGTCGCAACGGTTCGTCCGAACTCATGTGCTTCCAGTAACACCGTTTGTATCCAGCTGGAATGTCAGTTCCGGGAATGGCATTCTAAAGGCAACAATAGGATACAGCCTGTGTCCAGTGGTCATCTGCAGCAGAGAATTCTATGCTGACTTCAAAGTGCTAGACATACTGAACTTCGACGTAGTACTGGGTATGGATTGGTTGGGAACTTTCCACGCTACCATCGACTGTCGTCAAAGGAGGGTAGTATTCGAGATTCTAGACCGTCCAGTCTTTTATTTCAAAAGTGGAGACCGTACTCTGGAGCCAGGCACTTACAAGGCGAAGCCGAAGAAAGCAGTAATTGCAGCAACTCAAGCGGAGGAAGAATCAAAGCCAGAAGTAGTTCGAGAATTCGACGATGTATTTACTAAAGATATATCAGGTTTGCCACCCGACCGAGCTCTTGAATTTAGCATTGATTTAGTACCTGGAGCACAACCGGTGATCAAAGCACTTTATCGCTTAAGTCCGGAAGGTTTGAAGGAGATCCGAACTCAGTTGGATGAATTATTGAAGAAAGGATGGATTCGTCCCAGCACTTCAAGTTGGGGATCTCCAATTTTGCTAGTGAAGAAAAATAAAGGTTCATATCGAATATGCATTGATTATAGAGCCTTGAACGAAGTAACAATAAAGAACAAGTATCCACTCCCGCACATCGATGATTTATTCGATCAGCTAAGTGGATCTTGTGTTTTCTCTAAGTTAGATTTTTGTTCTGGTTATCATCAGGTGAAGGTCAAGGAGTCTGATATCCATAAAACGACATTCAGAACTCGTTATGGTCATTACGAATTTCTTGTGATGCTATTTGGAGTGACCAACGCACCAGCGATATTCATGAACCTGATGAATCAAGTTTTCCGAGAGTAATTAGATAGGTTTATTGTCATCTTCATCGACGACATCCTGGTGTATTTAAAGAGTCGGAAAGAGCACGCCGAACATTTGAGAATTGTCCTGGAAACTCTACGACAGCATTAACTCTACGCCAAATACAACAAGTGTGAGTTTTGGCTAGATCAAGTCAGTTTTCTCAGACATATTGTATTAGGCGATGGAATTTCTGTGGATCCAGCGAAAGTATCAGCAGTAAGCGAATGGCCGACACCAAAGTCAGTGAAGGACATTCGAAGTTTCTTGGGTGTAGATGGATAATACAGAAGATTCATTGAAGGATTCTTGAAGATCGCGACACCACTGACCAAGCTTACACGTAAAGATGAAGAATTCGTGTGGTCAGAAGCATGCGAACAAGCTTTCGTAGAACTCAAGTCAAAGTTGACATCGGCACCTATTCTCATGATACCGGATCAGACTGGAGGTTTCGAAGTATACTGTGATGCATCCGGTAAGGGATTAGGATGTGTTCTGCATCAGCATGGAAGAGTTGTGGCTTATGCTTCAAGACAACTGAAGATTCATGAGCGCAGTTATCCGATGCATGATTTGGAGTTGGCAGCCGTAATCTTTGCTCTCAAGATTTGGCGCCATTATCTACATGGTGAACGAGTGGACATATACATAGACCATAAAAGTCTGAAATATGTGTTTACTCAGAAAGAGCTTAATATTCGGCAGAGACGATGGTTAGAACTTATGGCGGACTTTGACATCAACCTGCAATATCACTCAGGGAAGATGAATGTAGTTCCAGTTGCCCTTAGTCCCCAACTATTAGCAATGCATCTCACCGCTTAGTGGAAGCTTTAACAAGACTTACATCAGATGGAGATTGAAGCAGTCATGCCAGGTAACGTTTCAAGTTTGATGAACTTACAAGTTCAATCTACCATTGTCAAGCAGATCAAAGCAGCTCAAGCAAGTGATGCTAAGTTGCAAGATATCGGAGAACAACTAGAGAATGGACTTAGAAATGACTTCATCATCCATGAAGACGGATCTTTGAGATACGGCAGTAGATTGTGTGTACCAAAAGGTTCTGTACGGGACGAGTTGATGAAAGAAGCTCATAGCTCTCCCTACTCAGTACACCATGGAGGTACAAAGATGTACAAAGATCTACGTCAAAATTACTGGAGGCATGGAATGAAGTGTGAAGTAGCCAGAAGCGTCGCTAAATGCTTGGTGTGTCAGCAAGTAAAGGCTGAACATCACAGGACTGCTGAATTATGCCAACCGTTACCAATCCCAGAATGGAAGTGGCAACACATAACAATGGATTTCGTGACTGCTCTTCCTTGCAGCACGAAAGGTAATGATGCGGTATGGGTTATTGTGGATCGACTCACAAAGTCGGCTCACTTCATCCCATTTCGAGTTGGCCAATCTACTGAGACATTAGCAAAGAAGTACATGGAGGTAAGAATCTACTTAAGATTTAAACTCTTCATAATGTACTATCTCTGATACCCATGAAATCATATAGAAAATTGTAAGACTTCATGGAGTACCGGTCTGCATTGTCTCCGATCGTGACACCAGGTTCCAATCACAATTTTGGCAGAGTCTGCAAGCGAGCTTGGGAATAAGTCTGAACTTCAGCACGGCTTATCATCCACAAACAGATGGTCAGTCTGAGCGAACTATTCAGATTTTGGAAGATATGCTTAGAGCGTGTATACTAGATTTCGGAGGATCGTGGGAAGATCACCTACATCTTATAGAGTTTTCATACAACAACAGCTACCAAGCAAGTATTGGAATGGCACATTTTGCAGCGCTCTATGGAAGGAAGTGTCGATCGCCATTAAGTTAGAACGATATAGGAGATAGAGAACTCCTTGGACCTGAAATGATAGTAGCAACCGTACATGTGGTACGCACTACCAAGGAAAGAATGCACATAGCCCAAGATCGACAGAAGCATTGGGCTGATGCAAAGCGACGTCACTTGGAGTTCCGGCCGGGAGATCACGTATTCTTGAAGATATCTCCTAATCATGGAGTGATCCGATTTGGAAGACGGGGTAAGCTTAGTCCAAGGTATATTAGACCGTTCGACATACTCGAATGAGTCGGTGAAGTGGCTTATCGCTTAGCACTTCCACCTTCATTGGAAGGAGTACATAACGTATTCCACATATCCCAACTCAGAAGGTATATGAGTGACCCCAGCCACATTCTCGATCATTCTGAACTCACTGTGCAGCTCGACTTATCTTGTGAGCCACAACCTGTCGAGATCCTGAATAGAAAAGTGAAGTCACTTCGGAACAAAGAAGTCAACTTGGTTCGAGTGATGTGGAGAAAAGACACTCCAGGAGAATCGACATGGGAAAGAGAAGACGAGATGCGTGCAAAATTTCCTCACTTATTTGTAAACTAGTCCTTAGAATAAAATTGTAAATTTCAAGGACGAAATTTTTGTAAGGAGGGTAAACTGTAACAACTCCAATTTCTATGTACATAAAATTAATTAAAAGTTAATATACACTTGGGGTATTTACAATTCCTTTGAAAGCTATAAGTATTTGTTTCAATTTTGTGTTAGTTATATGTATGCTCTAGAGGCCATTACTATACATAGGATGTATATTGTAGTGGATGCTTGGACATATATAGGGAGGACTTTCTTGCTCGACATGATAGTATGCTATCTGGTTGATCTTTACCTTAACATGTACACTGATTGTCTCTCTGTTACATGTTGGTAAAGCCCTTAAGATGTGTACTTGACTACCTGGACTATGATGCGGATCATACTAGTGGGGACATGGTAGTCCATAAGTACATCCTTCAAGGTCCCTAGTCGTGGGTGTATCGAGACAGGGCATCGATATACCAGTGTAGACTAGCGTATACCTTCTCGACCCATACAGATGGGCGATGGATGATCCCATATCCATTGGTGTTTGACATCAGAGATGATATACGGGTGCTCAGTGGAGACTGGGTACACTGGACGGACTCGCCGAGAACTCCCAGATGGTATTATACCTTACGTCAGATGGCAGTTCTCTGGTAACACTGGTACAGGTTAGTCTGTAGACCCGAGATCGTCATAGAGTCTTGTGTGATTCCCACTGTGCTTTGATTTCCACCTTACCACTTCCAAGAGGGCGTGCAAAACGGTGGCTTTTGGGTACAGTCCCGAATCACATGGAGGCAATGAGCGATAGGAGGGGATTCGTCTCTACCGGTATAGGGAGTTGATGTTGCGCTGTGTTCGATTGGCTATAACCGGAAATCCCTGGCCAGGGTTGCTGAGATTTACTGGTAAGTGTTACCAGTAGTTTCTCGAACTGTTATAGACCTCATATCGACACGAATTATCGAGCTATTAGGGTCTGACGTTTACCACCCCTAGACAAGATATGCGACATATCAAACGACGAGACCGGACTGTACGGTAAGTGTTACTGGTTGGATTCACAGGAGTGTGAGCGGGCTTGCTCGTCGATCTTCTGATCGCTCAATACCCGGGTGGCCGTTACGTTTAGCAGACCGCTTGCGGCTTGTGGGTGTTTGATATGATCATCACCTGCTGCCGGCGTATTGACGAGTCTTTAGAGTCCTACACAGAGGTTTTCTGGCTCAAGCGAAACGAAATAGGAGCACATATGAGATATGTGCGGGACCGAGAATAATGCGTGTATGTGATACCGTATTCTATTCTCACGATGAATGTATCGATTGATTGTATGCGATATAACCTAGTTATCGAATCAAGGATTGATTCGATAAGTCGATACATTGGATATTAGTCGGTCATATGCGATATGACCGGATCGTTAAATCAAGCGTTGATTTAATGATTTAATGCATAATTATATATTTGATATATTACTTTGCATTAACTAGTATTGGTTCACTTAAAATGGATTTTCTCACTTGATGTGCACATTATATATATATGATATAGTTTTGTGCACTAGTTTGTATCATGTTTGATGATACATGCAAACTTGGTTGTGTGTATGCTTCAAACTATGATTAGGTTAATGGTTAGGGTTTCATTTACTCATTTATTTACTTTATTCTTTTTGGCAAAAGAAAAGAAAATGGTGGCTTTTTTGTTTTACACTTGAAGCTTCTTGAAGCTTTGAGTAGCTTTGACCATTTTTGTTTCTTTTGCTTAACCTAACCATTCATCTAACCTTAGTTGGTTCTCTACACTCAACCATGGTTGCTAATATGATAAGAATCACTTTATTTTCTATTTTTCATAATTCTTATCATATTCTTTTCCTTCTTCTTCTTCAACAAGAAGAAAGCTTGCTACCATTAATGGCAACATGAGAAAAAGAGTGAGAAATCCAATTCTAAAGTGAACCCACTTCCTATTTCTTCATCCTCTACCACTTGCCAAGTAGTATAGGGTGTTTTCTTCACAAGTTTCATGACTTGGTGAAGTTGGAGCTTGATCTTGAGTTGCCTCGACGTAGATCATCTTCGGCATCGAAGTCGACGACCTAGCCCGATCATTTCTCCGACGAAACCATCGCCAGAGTCCGTATTCCGATAGGTACAGCGGAGGGACGTCATCACGGAGCTATGAAGGTGGAGGACCGGATCTACAAAGGTTGTATTTCCATCCACTTAGTAGTTAAGTTGTTAACTAGCTCGTTGTTTCGCCTAATATTCTAATTAACGATCTTCATTAGGGTTTCTCGGCACCTAGATTTTTGAATTTGGCATGGTTGATACCTTGTGGAACCTCTTGAGTGTGCCTAGGAACCCTACAGTGGTATCAGAGCCTAGCTAGAGCCTTAGGCGAAGTGTAGACGAAGTTTGAAACCCGATCGAACCCCGAAACCCTAATTCAAACCCTTCTCTATACATTTTCTGAAAATGTGGATTTTTCCAAATTAAAAATAGCCAAAAAATTCAGCAGGGTTTTCTAGGAATTACTGTGAAATTTGTGGGCCTAAATCCATTAAACCGCCGCGGAACCGCGGCCGTACCTTAGGTTGGGCAGCGGTTCCGCGGCAATATAGTGGCCTTTTTCACTTCTGTTTGCACAGTAATCTCTAACCGGAGGTGCTGTATTTTCTGGGAATTTTTAATTTTTACTCAAGAGTTGAGTTTTCTGGGTTGTATTGGGGACTCGGTGTTTCGATCGGGAAGTCTAATTTCGTCTATGTGTTTTTTCCAGATAATTTAGAGTATGTTAAGAAGTTCGACCGGATATAAATACCCACTTTTTCCCCTGCCGGGAAATTTCCAATTGTTGGATTTTTCCGTAGTTTAATGACGTTCTAAGTAGTGCAAGTAACGCGATGGTCCCTCTAGAAGACAACAAACCTTAACTCGATTATGTGACCGTCTTGAACTGCCTTTTGAACCTTAGGGTTTGGGGCAGCACGGTGTGCCACATGTGAGGCGTTGGCTTGACCCTTCTACGGCTGGACCGTTGGTACTGAGGCATGAAGTGAATGTTTTTAAACTTGTTTCATGTGTTGAGCTGTTTCGGGAAAACTTGGGTGTTCGATTGTTCGATCGGAAAGTTTGACATTTTCTATTTATCCGGAATGTGATACAATAATTGGAATTCATAAATAGTTATGAGATAACTAATATGAATGTTATAAACATAGCAGTTTAGTCTCACTTGATCGGTTGCCACGGAATTTTGATGTGATCAAAAGTCCTTCGCAATCACGCAGCGTACACGGATACTCGCCGGTAAACTTAATAGAAAGCTACGTCCCATAGCCCCGACCAAGTGACTGTAGGAGAACTCCGTCACCGAAAGCATCCGTTCGGGTGCTTGCGGCAGCGGTGTTCCGCCTTAGTGCACTTCATCGACGGTATCGGGGGTGCGGCGGCCTACTAAAGTTTGCGACGAGCATTCGATCTGAATATCGGGAATCCTGTTGAATTGCCCGATTTGATATTGAAAAGTGTTTTCAATAATGAGACTAAAATACGGGGTTTATAATTGTTAGGCATGCGATGTCTAAGGAATTCATTTGATTAGGCATGCGATGTCTAAAGAGGTCGCGGATTCCAACTGTTGTAGTTTTACACTTTCTTTTCTGTGACCGTAAGTGTAATATGTGATATCGCCGGTTTCGTTGCTATATGTCAACGACAATTGGGATACGCATGTTTACTTACGTTGATGACATGTGATGTTATGTGTTGCTGGATATGTTATATTGGATCGTCGTGTTTGAATAGCCGGGTTTTTTTTATGTGAGATGAGTGTTTTTCATTTTCATTCATGTAAAAACTTGTATGTAATATTCTTTTATTAGGGCACTTCCAGGTTGCGGAAGATGTCACCGTTTGTATATTATTTTCTTTTCCGCACTAGGATAGACCCAAGGAGGAGGGCACAAGTAACCGGGTTCTGGAGTCCAGTGGGAGACCAACTCGAGGAGTCGAGTCCGGGTCTCCTAACTCTAGAATTGGTAGGGTTGCTTGCCGCTCTCGTAGGGGTCTAGGGGTGTAGGTTTGGCTATTCATCGCGACCGTGGAATCCGTGTTTTATACTGGCTCGTATTGAAAACACGGACGTCCTAGTATATCCAATATTTCATATGATATTCTTCTGCTGCGATATCTGTGATGTGATCATTTGATATGTTGTGATAGATACTGTATATAGTATATACGATATATTATATAGACGTTACTTATGTTTTACACCCGCGCTAGCCCTGCCCCGCTCTGCCGTTAGTTACCTAACCTAACGGTGCACGAGGGGACATCGAGGCGAATGCGGATGGCATAAGTGTACGTCGTATTTATCTGTGATGTTTAGATACTTAAATGATGGGACTTCATTAATATGATTAATGAAAGTAAAAGAAACCTAAAAATGTTGTAGAATCGAATTTCAAAATTAAAACAGGTAGCTACTGTTCTTGCTTTGCACAGTGATATATATGATATATCCCGCACCTTATTCGATGAGGAAAGGGCCGACGATCCTTTCACCGGGAGTGACCCCTTTAGCAATAACTGGCAGATGCTACAACACTCGGTTTGTCTTTTGATTGCTTTTAAGAGTTTTTGCTTTGCACAGTGATATATATGATATATCCCGCACCTTATTCGATGAGGAAAGGGCCGACGATCCCTTCACCGGGAGTGACCCCTTTAGCAAAACTAGAAAAGCCTCGAAAACACTCCATTTCAAAATCATTTGATTCTACAACGATATCAAGTTCATTACGCAATAGGTTTTCAGAAAAACCTGTCGTAGCCCTCCGTCATTTCAGATAAGTCCTGCTTAGTATTCGTGCTGCGTTTGTTGACCTTGTCAAGGCGCAGTGTGCGGTAGCTAACCAGTATTTATCTGCTTATACATATGATGCAGATTGGGCTAGGTTAGTCGTACGGCCTTGTTGACCTTGTCAAGGGTCGTGCGGGTGGGTTTGATTCAATCAAGAAATGACGGGTTGAACTTGACTTACGGTCTATGGTTTGTTGACCTTGTCAAGGTCATAGATCGTTTGGGGCAAAATATTATCGGGAATTTCAAGTGTTGAAATTTGCAATGAGATTGCATACCTTCTATGAGATAGTTGGATCCCGATACCCGCTGCGAGTAATTGTTACTCCTGGGAGAGTTTTACACATTACAATTAGCCGATCAAGTAGGTGTCTAGAAAGGTGTCAACGGGGTTACGCCTCTGGGAAAACGAGGTTTACTGTAATTAGGTTCATGCGAAAGCACGGGGGACTTCCCTCAAAGTACCGACACTGGCCTGGCTGAAAGATTGGCGAACTTGTAGTGTGTAATTAATCCTGGATAGTCTTTCCTTTTAGGGTTTGAAGGAAGATTTGATAAAAATAGTAGGAGCCATCCTGATTAGATAAAATAATAACCAATCTGATCTTGCAAGAGCATACGCTGAGTGTTTTCTTCTCTCTCTCTCCAAGTAGCGACCATATCACGCCTTAATCAAGATAATAATACGGATGTATTGACCGAACCCGCCTGTTATACTGAGCTGGGGAACGTTGGTACCACTCCAACTTATAATTGTTATAAGACAGAGCAGAAAATTGGGGATTACCAGAATTCCCGTGCCGCCCAAACGAAGAATGTGCATATGATGCATCTCCTTCGGGTGTGTTCATTACAAAGAACTGTTTCTCTGTATCCTCTACATCCTGGGTATTTGATACCGGATCAGGATCCCAGATATGTAATCTGTTACATAGGGCTACAGAAAGGTAGAGAACTGAGAACGGGTGATAAGTTTCATAAGACAGAAAACGGTGCAAGTGTTGTAGCCAAGTCTGTTGGTCACTGTCACCCTGTATTCCAAATACATTGATTCTGAACGAATGTTATTAGATACCGAACCTGATATACAAAATCATATCAGTCTCTTTATTAGTAAAGAAAGGATATAATTTTGTATTGTTGGATAATGTTTTGAACATTTCCTATATCAAAAGTTGATCGGTTCAGGCACGTTATCTAAAAGCATTGAAGTTCTAAATCAAACTACAGTTCTTAGTATACAGAACACACACCAAGAGGAATAGTTCAGAAATGAACGAATCCTTCTTGAGGCATTGTAGACCAGGTCATATCAATGCGACCCGAATGGCTGAAATTATATTTAGATGCATATTTAAATCAGTTTGAATTTACATCTTATGAAACTTGCTAGTCATGTCACAAAGATATAATGACCTCAGCTCTGTTTATTGGAAACAGAGAAAGAGTTGGTAAACTCTTGGGATGATACATGTTGATATATAAAGGTCCCCTGTCTATACATGCCAAGACCGGTTCTTTGTACTCCATTACATTCTCTGATGATCTCTCAAGATTCAGACATATGTTCCTGTTGAAACACAAGTCCAAACCTTTTGAGATATTCACAGAATATAAGTTAGAAGTAGAGAACCAAAGTACGGGTATAACTATTATGTCCTATGATGAGATCAAGGAGGAGAATACTTAAGCACGGAATTCCTGGATGATTCTAAAGGAGAATGAGATTCTCTCTCAGCATTACTCCTCCGTATACACCATAGCACGATGGTATATCGGGGCGGAGCAATCACACCCTATATGATAAGGTACGCTCTATGATGAGTACTACTGAGTTACCTTTTTCCTTTTGGGGGTTATGCACTTGAGAAGCTGCATACCTATTGAATTAGGTTCGAATCAAATCAGTGCCTACCACTTCATATGTGATATGGAAAGGGAAGAGCCCATTTCTTAAGTTAGTTAAGATTTGGGGTTGTCCGGCCTATGTCTAAAAGCAAAATCTGGACAAGCTCGAGGGAAGGTCAGTTATGTAGAACTGGAATGGTTCCAGCTATACAAACTACAGCTGATGATTTGATAGAACCAAAGGATTCAATAGTCCCCGACGAACCTCAGCCTCTCTACCGATCTAGTAGGGTTTCTCACCCACCTGAGAGATACTTTGGTTTCTCTATGACAGTGGGAGTGAGGACTGCATCATGAGATGATGACCCAACTAGTTTCGAGCTGGCCATCAGGAGTAGGACTCTGTAAGAATGGCTGGATGCTTAGTGATCTGAGATGGAATCCTTATACACCAACAAAGTATGGACTTTGGTTACTTTATCTGAAGGGTTAAATCCCCATCAGGAGCAAGTATATCTTGAGAAGATTACTTGGTGTACATGGAAAAGTTGAGACTTTCAAAGCTAGACTTGTTAAAGGTTTGCATCATTGACTGGGTATGGATCATGATGAAACCTTTTCTAAGGAGCCATGCTTAAGTCCATCCAGATCCTACTTGCCACGGCTACATACTATGACTATGATATCTGTGTTAGTTGTATGTATGCCCTAGAGGCCAGTATTGTACAGATGATGTATATTATATTGGATGCTTGGACATATATAGAGATGACTTTCTTGCTCGATATGATAGTATGCTATCTGGTTACTCTTTATCTTAACATGTACACTAGTCTCTTTATACTGTCTTATAGTTACATGTTGGTAAAGCCCTTAGGATGTGTACTTGACTACCTGGACTATGATGCAGATCATACTAATGGGGACATGGTAGTCCATAAGTACATCCTTCAAGGTCCCTAGTCGTGGGTGTATCGAGACGGGGCATCGATATACCAGTGTAGACTAGCGTATACGCTTCTCGACCCATGTGATGGGCAATGGATGATCCCATATCTATTGGTGTTTGACATCAGAGATGGTATACGGGTGCTCGGTGGAGACTGGGTACACTGGACGGACTCGCCGAGAACTCCCAGATGGTATTATACCTCACGTCAGATGGCAGTTCTCAGGTGACACTTGTACAGGTTAGTCTGTAGACCCGAGATCGTCATAGAGTCTTGTGTGATTCACACCGTGCTTTGATCTCCACCTTACCACGTCCATGAGGGCGTGCAAAACGGTGGTCTTTGGGCACAGTCCTGAGTCACATGGAGGCAATGAGCGATAGGAGGGGTTTCGTCTCTCCCGGTATTGGGGGTTGATGTTGCGCAGTGCTCGATTGGCCGTAGCAGGGAAGTCCCTGGCCAAGGCTGATCAGAGATTTGCTGGTAAGTGTTACCAGTAGTTTCTCGACCCGTTATGAGCCTCACATCGGCATGACTTATCGGGTTATTGGGGTCTGACGTTTACCACCCCTAGACTTGATATGCGACATATCAGACGAAGAGACCGGACTGTATGGTAAGTGTTATTGGTCGGATTCGCAGGAGTGTGAGCGGGCTAGCTCGTCGATCTTCTGATCGCTCAATACCCGGGTAGCCGTTACGTTTAGCAGACCGCTTGCGGCTTGTGGGTGCTTGATATGATCATCATCTGCTACCGGCGTATTGACGAGTCTTTAGAGTCCTACACAGAGGTTTCCTAGCTCAAGCGAAACGAAATAGGAGTGCATATGAGATATGTGCGGGACCGAGAATAATGCGTGTATGTGATACTGTATTTGATTCTCGTGATTAATGTTTCGATTGGTTGTATGAGATATGACCTAGTTATCGAATCATTGATTCGATAAATCGATGCATTGAATACTAGTCGGTTATGTGCGACATGACCGGATCATTGAATCAAGTGTTGATTTAATGATTTAATATATAATTATATATTTGATATATTACTTTGCATTAACTAGTATTGGTTCATTTTAAACGGATTTTTCTCACTTGATTTACACATTGTATATGTGATATATTTTTGTGCACATATTTGTATCATGTTTGATGATACTTGATCATATGGTTAAGTGTATAGAATTAAACCATAGTTAACTTGAGATTAGGGTTTTGATTATGCATTTATTCATTTATTTGTTTATTCATTTATTTGGATAAACTTTAAGATGAAAATGGTGGCAATTTTTGTTTCATATTGAAGCTTCATGAAGCTTTGACTTTGCTAACCATTATTGTCTTCATGCTTAACCCTAACCCACTCAAATGACCATGGTTTATTCTCTACACTTAACCCTAGTTAAAGTTATGATAAGTTTGGATTTTCTTTTCATTTTAAAAGAGAACTTATCATAACTAGCTTCATCATCTTCTTCTTCTAAAAAGAAAAAGCTTGCTACTTTAATGGCAACTTGAGTTCTAGTGAGAGAAATCCAATTCTAAAGTGAACCCACCTCCTATTTCTTCACCCTCTACCTCTTGCCAAGTTGTTTTGGGTGTTTTCTTCACAAGTTTCACAACTTTGTGAAGTCGGAGCTTGAACTAGTGCAACCTCGACGTAGATCGTCTTCGACACGAAGCCGACGACCTAGCTCTCCCGTTTCTCCGATGAAGCTGACGATTGGGTTCGGGATTCATGATGGTCAGCGAGAGGACACCCACGTGGAGCTAAGGAAGTGGCAATCCGGATCTACAAAGGTTGTAGCTTCTCACTTCTAGTTAAGTAGTTAACTAGTTTTGTATTTCGCCTAGAATTCTAGTCTAAGATCCGCGTTAGGGTTTCGCGGCACCCATAATTTTTGAAATTGGCATGTTCGATGCCTTGTGAGACCTCTATAGGGTGCCTAGGAACCTTTCACTGGTATCAGAGCCTAGCTAGAGCCTTAGGCGAAGTCTAGACGGAGTTTGAAAGCCGGACGAACCGAAAACCTAACCCCAAAATAGCTCTCTGGACTTTTTCTAAAAAATGGGATTTTTGTCAATTAAAAATATGCAGAAAATCAAGCAGGGTGTTATTTGAATTACTGAGAAACACGAGGGCCTAAGTCGACTTTTCCACCTCGGAACCGCGGCACATGCTATGCATGCTGCGGCGGTTCCGCGGCCTTACTGTTCCCTTGTATGATGATTTCTGCACAGTAACTCATATAATTTAATGCTATATTTTCTGGGATATTTTTGTTGTGACTCTACAGAAGAGTATTCTGGGGTACTATTAGGAATCAAAGTTTCGATCGGATTATCAAATTTTGTCTTTGTGTTTTTCCGGATAAATTTTAGAATATGTTAAAAAGTTCGACCGGATATAAATACCCAACTTTTCCCCTGTCGGGAAATTTCCAAGTGTTGGATTTTTCCGTAGTTTAACGACGTTCTAAGTAGTGCAAGTAACGCGATGGACCCTCTAGAAGACAACAAACCTTAACTCGATTATGTGACCGTCTTGAACTGCCCTTTGAACCTTCGGGTTTGGGGCAGTACGGCGTGCCACATGTGAGGCGTTGGCTTGACCCTTCTACGGCTGGACCGTTGGTACTGAGGCACGAACTGAATGTTGCTAGACTTATTTCATGTGTTGGACTGTATCGGGAAAACTTGGGTGTTCGAATGTTCAATCGGAAAGTTTAACATTTTCTGTTTATCTGGAATGTGATACAATAATTGGAATTCACAAACTGTTATGAGATAACTGAATGAATGTTATAAATCTAGCAGTTTAGTCCCACATGATATTGAAAAGAGTTTTCGATAATGAGACTAAAATGCGGGATTTATATCTATTAGGCATGCGATGTCTAAGTATTTCATTTGATTAGGCATGCGATGTCTAAAGAAGTTGCGGATTCCAATTGTTGTAGTTTTACACTTTCTTTTCTGTGACCGTAAGTGTAGTATGTTCATATCGCCGGTTTCGTTGCTATATGTCAACGACAATTGGGGTATGCGTACTTACTTACGATGATGACATGTGATGTTATGTGTTGCTAGATATGTTATATTGGATCGTCGTGTTTGAATAGCCGGGGGTTTTTATGTGAGATGAGTGTTTTTCATTTTCATTCATGTAAAAACTTGTATGTAATATTCTTTTATTTGGGGCACTTCCAGGTAGCGGAAGTTGTCACCTTTTGTATATTATTTACTTTTCCGCATTAGGATAGACCCAAGGAGGGGAGCACAAGTAACCGGGTTCTGGGGTCCAGTGGGAGACCAACTCGAGGAGTCGAGTCCGGGTCTCCTAACCCTAGAATTGGCAGGGTTGCTTGCCGCTCTCGTAGGGGTCTAGGGGTGTGGGATTGGCTATTCATCACGACCGTGGAATCCGTGTTTTATACTGGCTCATATTGAAAACACGGACGTCCTAGTATATCCAATATTTCATATGTTTCTTCTGCTGCGATATCTGTGATGTGATCATGTGATGTTCTGTGATAGATACTATATATAGTATATATGATATATTATATAAACGTTACTTATGTTTTACACCCGCACTAGCCCTGCCCTGCTCTGTCGTTAGTTACCTAACCTAACGGTGCACGAGGGGACATCGAGGCGAATGCGGATGGCATAAGTGTACGTCGTATTTATCTGTGATGTTTAGGTACTTAAATGATGGGACTTCATTAATGTGATTAATGAAAGAAAAGAAACCAAATGATGTTGTAGAATCAAATTTTAAATAAAACAGGTAGCTACAGTTCTTGCTTTGCATAGCGGTATATATGATATGCCCTGCACCTTATTCGATGAGGAAAGGACCGAGATCCCTTCACCGGGAGTGACTCCTTTAGCAATAACTGGCAGATGCTACACACTCGGTTTGCTTTTGATTGCTTTTGAGTTTTGCTTTGCACAGTGATATATATGATATATCCCGCACCTCATTCGACGAGGAAAGGTCCGACGATCCCTTCACCGGGAGTGACCCCTTTAGCAAAACTAGAAAAGCCTCAAAATCACTCCATTTCAAAACTTCATTTGATTCTACAACGATATCAAGTTCATTACGCTCATGGTTTTTATGAAAAACCTGCGTAGCCCTCCGTCATTTCAGATAAGTACTAGTTAGTATTCGTGCTGCGGTAGTTTGGCCTCCGTCAAGGCGCAGTGTACGGTAGCTGACTAGTGCTTATCTGCTTGCATATGATGCAATTGGATTAGGGTATTCGTACGGCGTTGTTTGGCCTCCGTCAAGGGTCGTGCGGGTGGGTTTAATTCAATCAGGAAATGACGGGTTGAACTTGACTAGCGGACTATGGGTTGTTTGGCCTCCGTCAAGGTCATAGGACGCTAGGGGCAAAAGCATTATCGGGAATTTCAAGTGTTGAAATTTGCAATGAGATTGCATACCTTCTATGAGATAGTTGGATCCCGATACCCACTGCGAGTAAGAGTTACTCCTGGGAGAGTTTTACATATTGCAATTAGCTGATCAAGTAGGTGTCTAGAAAGGTGTCAACGGGGTTACGCCTCTGGGAAAACGAGGTTTACATTAATTAGGTTCGTGCGAAAGCACGGGGGACCTCCCTCAAAGTACCGACACTGGCCTGGCTAAAAGATTGGCGAACTTGTAGTGTGTAATTAATCCCGGCTAGTCTTTCCTTTTAGGGTTTGAAGGAAGATTTGATAAAAAGCAGTGGGAGCCATCCTGATTAGATAAGATAATAACCAATCTGATCTTGCACGAGCATACGCTAAAGTGTTTTCTTCTCTCTCTCTCCAGGTAGCGACCATTTCATGCCCTAATAAAGATAATAATATGGATGTATTGACCGAACCCGCATGTTATACTGTGCAGGGGAACGTTGAACCCGTTCTATCTTATAAGTGTTATAAGAATGAACAGGAAACAGGAGAATATCTGGATTCTCACACCGCCCAAACGGAGAACATGCATGTTGATGCATCATCTTCGGGTGTGTTTATCATTGAGAACTGTTTCTCAGTTCACCCTACGTCCTGGGTATTAGATACCGGATCAGGATCCCACATATGTAAGATATTACATGGGCTGCGAAAAGGTAGAGAACTGGGAAAATGTGATCATTCCGTTCAAGTTGGGAATGGGGCAAATGTTGCAGCCAAAGCAGTTGGCGAATATCACCTTGTAGTACCAAGTGGTGATACACTGATTCTAAATGAATGCTATTATATACCGAACATGATGTGCAACATTATATCAGTTTCTTTATTAAGTAAAGAAGGATATAATTTTGTATTACAGGGTAATGTTATGAACATATTCCTAGATCAAAAGTTGATTGCATCAGGCTCGCTATATAATGGCATATTCATTCTAAATCAAAATACAGTCCTCAATATACAAAACACACACAAGAGGAAGAGTTTAGAAATGAACGAATCCTTCTTGTGGCATTGTAGACTTGGTCACATCAATGTGACACGACTTGCTAAGTTGCATAAGGATGGATATTTAAATTCATTTGAATTTTCATCTTATGACACTTGCCAGTCATGTCTCAAAGGCAAGATGACCAAAACTCCGTTTACAGGACACGGAGAAAGAGTTACCGAACTCTTGGGACTAATACATAGTGATGTATGCGGTCCCATGTCTACACATGCCAGGGATGGTTCTTCGTACTTCATTACATTCACTGACGATCTCTCTAGATTCGGATATGTGTTCCTGATGAAACACAAATCAGAAGCTTTTGAGAAATTTAGAGAATATAAACAAGAAGTAGAGAACCAAACGGGCAAAAGTATTAAGATCCTTCGATCTGATCGAGGAGGAGAATACTTAAGTAACGAATTCAGAGATTATCTAAAAGAGAATGGGATTCTCTCTCAGCTTACTCCTCCTTATACACCACAGCACAACGGTGTATCGGAGCGGAGAAATCGCACCCTATTAGATATGGTGCGCTCTATGATGAGTACAGCTGAGTTACCTATTTCCTTCTGGGGATATGCACTGGAGACTGCTGCATATCTATTGAATAGAGTTCCAACCAAATCTGTGCCTACCACTCCATATGAGATATGGAATGGTAAGAGACCATGTCTTAATTTTATTCAGATATGGGGTTGTCCGGCCTATGTTAAAACACAAAATCCGGACAAACTCGAGGCAAGGTCTGTTCTATGTAAGTTTGTTGGATATCCCAAACATTCGCGAGGGTATATCTTCTACCACTCCGAGGAACAAAAAGTGTTTGTTTCTCGACATGCCACTTTCTTAGAAAAGAGTTTTCTTATGAAACAGACAAGTAGCATTGAGGTAGAACTGGAAGAGGTTCCAGCAACACAAACTGTAACAGAGGATTCGGTAGAACCAGAGGATTCAGTAGAACCCGACGAACCCCAGCCTCTCCGCCGATCTAGTAGGGTTCCTCGCCAACCTGAGAGATACTACGGTTTTCTCATTGACGGTGGAAGCGAGGATTGCATCATGGAGGATGATGACCCAACTAGCTTCGAGCAGGCCATCACGAGTAGGGACTCAGTGAAATGGCTGAATGCCATGTGGTCCGAGATGGAATCCATGTACACCAACAAAGTATGGACTTTGGACGTTGCTCCTGAAGGGGTAAAACCCATTGGGAGCAAGTGGATCTTCAAGAAGAAACTTGGTGTAGATGGGAAAGTGGAGACTTTCAAAGCTAGACTTGTAGCAAAGGGTTTTCGTCAAAGACCAGGTGTGGACTATGACGAGACCTTTTCTCCAGTGGCTATGCTTAAATCCATCCGGATCATGCTTGCCATCGCTGCATATCATGATTACGAAATCTGGCAAATGGATGTTAAGACCGCCTTTCTAAACGGTGATTTAGAAGAGCGCGTGTACATGACTCAGCCAGAGGGCTTCGTAGACAGTGGGAGCAGCGGGAAGGTGTGCAAGCTGCTTAAATCCATTTATGGATTAAAGCAAGCATCGCGGAGTTGGAACATTTGCTTTGACGTCGTTATCAAAGAGTTTGATTTCGTCAAAAACCCAGATGAACCTTGTATCTACAAGAAGGTGGCAGAGAGTAAGGTTGTCTTCCTCGTATTGTACGTGGACGACATACTCTTGATAGGAAATGATATTCCTATGCTGCAATCGGTCAAGCTCTTCTTATCACAAAGATTCTCAATGAAAGATCTTGGTGATGCCTCCTACATATTGGGAATTAGGATCTATAGAGATAGATCCAAACGGATTTTGGGATTGTCCCAATCCAGGTACATTGACACCATACTAAAGAGGTTTAGTATGGAAGAGTCCAAGCGTGGGAACTTGCCTACGATCTCTGGAGTCACTCTCTCCAAAGAGATGTCTCCCAAGACTGATTTGGAGAGAGCTCGCATGCAAGGGATACCCTATGCTTCGGCAGTAGGCTCTATCATGTATGCGATGCTATGTACTAGACCCGATGTAGCATACTCACTAAGTGTAGTGAGCAGGTATCAAGCTGATCCTGGAGAGAGTCACTGGACAGCTGTGAAGAGCATTCTCAAGTACTTACGAAGGACTAGAGATATGTTCTTGGTGTATGGTAACGGAGAGCTCCAAGTGGAGTCCTTTACCGATTCGAGCTTCCAGAGTGATAAGGACGACTCTAAGTCGCAGTCGGGCTTTGTCTTCACCCTTTACGGAGGGGCGGTTAGCTGGAAGAGTTCCAAGCAGGAAATCGTGGCAGACTCGACGATGGAGGCTGAATACATCGCTGCCAACGATACTGCTAAAGAAGCTGTTTGGATCAAGAAGTTCATTACTGAACTTGGTGTGGTTCCATCCATTGAGCATCCAATACCTTTGTATTGCGATAACAATGGAGCGGTGGCTTTGGCCAAGGAACCCAGGTCCCATCAGCGATCCAGGCATATTCTGAGGCGGTATCACCTGATCCGGGAGATAGTTGATCGCCGGGAGATCGAGGTCAGGAGGGTTGACACGAAGAACAACACGGCGGATCCACTCACGAAGGCCATTCCCCAGATACAGTTCGAGAGACACTTCGGGATGCTCGGTATGCGATACTACAGCAGCTGGCCCTAATGCAAGTGGGAGATTGTTAGTTGTATGTATGCCCTAGAGGCCAGTATTGTACAGATGATGTATATTATATTGGATGCTTGGACATATATAGAGATGACTTTCTTGCTCGATATGATAGTATGCTATATGGTTACTCTTTATCTTAACATGTACACTAGTCTCTTTATACTGTCTTATAGTTACATGTTGGTAAAGCCTTTAGGATGTGTACTTGACTACCTGGACTATGATGCAGATCATACTAGTGGGGACATGGTAGTCCATAAGTACATCCTTCAAGGTCCCTAGTCGTGGGTGTATCGAGACGGGGCATCGATATACCAGTGTAGACTAGCGTATACGCTTCTCGACCCATGTGATGGGCAATGGATGATCCCATATCTATTGGTGTTTGACATCAGAGATGGTATACGGGTGCTCAGTGGAGACTGGGTACACTGGACGGACTCGCCGAGAACTCCCAGATGGTATTATACCTCACGTCAGATGGCAGTTCTCAGGTGACACTTGTACAGGTTAGTCTGTAGACCCGAGATCGTCATAGAGTCTTGTGTGATTCCCACTGTGCTTTGATCTCCACCTTACCACGTCCATGAGGGCGTGCAAAACGGTGGTCTTTAGGCACAGTCCCGAGTCACATGGAGGCAATGAGCGATAGGAGGGGTTTCGTCTCTCCCGGTATTGGGGGTTGATGTTGCGCAGTGCTCGATTGGCCGTAGCAGGGAAGTCCCTGGCCAGGGCTGATCAGAGATTTGCTGATAAGTGTTACCAGTAGTTTCTCGACCCGTTATGAGCCTCACATCGGCACGACTTATCGGGTTATTGGGGTCTGACGTTTACCACCCCTAGACTTGATATGCGACATATCAGACGAAGAGACCGGACTGTATGGTAAGTGTTACTGGTCGGATTCGCAGGAGTGTGAGCGGGCTAGCTCGTCGATCTTCTGATCGCTCAATACCCGGGTTGCCGTTACGTTTAGCAGACCGCTTGCGGCTTGTGGGTGCTTGATATGATCATCATCAGCTACCGGCGTATTGACGAGTCTTTAGAGTCCTACACAGAGGTTTCCTAGCTCAAGCGAAACGAAATAGGAGTGCATATGAGATATGTGCGGGACCGAGAATAATGCGTGTATGTGATACCGTATTTGATTCTCGCGATTAATGTTTCGATTGGTTGTATGAGATATGACCTAGTTATCGAATCATTGATTCGATAAATCGATGCATTGAATACTAGTCGGTTATGTGCGACATGACCGGATCATTGAATCAAGTGTTGATTTAATGATTTAATGTATAATTATATATTTGATATATTACTTTGCATTAACTAGTATTGGTTCATTTTAAACGGATTTTTCTCACTTGATTTACACATTGTATATGTGATATATTTTTGTGCACATATTTGTATCATGTTTGATGATACTTGATCATATGGTTAAGTGTATAGAATTAAACCAAAGTTAACTTGAGATTAGGGTTTTGATTATGCATTTATTCATTTATTTGTTTATTCATTTATTTGGATAAACTTTAAGATGAAAATGGTGGCAATTTTTGTTTCATATTGAAGCTTCATGAAGTTTTGACTTTGCTAACCATTATTGTCTTCATGCTTAACCCTAACCCACTCAAATGACCATGGTTTATTCTCTACACTTAACCCTAGTTAAAGTTATGATAAGTTTGGATTTTCTTTTCATTTTAAAAGAGAACTTATCATAACTAGCTTCATCATCTTCTTCTTCTAAAAAGAAAAAGCTTGCTACTTTAATGGCAACTTGAGTTCTAGTGAGAGAAATCCAATTCTAAAGTGAACCCACCTCCTATTTCTTCACCCTCTACCTCTTGCCAAGTTGTTTTGGGTGTTTTCTTCACAAGTTTCACAACTTTGTGAAGTCGGAGCTTGAACTAGTGCAACCTCGACGTAGATCGTCTTCGACACGAAGCCGACGACCTAGCTCGCCCGTTTCTCCGATGAAGCCGACGATTGGGTTCGGGATTCATGATGGACAGCGAGAGGACACCCACGTGGAGCTAAGAAAGTGGAAATCCGGATCTACAAAGGTTGTAGCTTCTCACTTCTAGTTAAGTAGTTAACTAGTTTTGTATTTCGCCTAGAATTCTAGTCTAAGATCCGCGTTAGGGTTTCGCGGCACCCATAATTTTTGAAATTGGCATGTTCGATGCCTTGTGAGACCTCTATAGGGTGCCTAGGAACCTTTCAATCTGGTGGTTGGGTGTCATGACAGCTTTTCTAAAATGATGTTTTAGAAGAGAGCGTCTATAAGTACACAGCCAGAGGGCTTCGTAGACAGTGGGAGCAGCGGAAATGTGTACAAGATGCTTTATAGGATAAAGCAGGCATCGCGGAGTTGGAACGTCTGTTTTGATTTCGTAGTCAAAAAGTTTGACTTCATCAAAATGGTAGATGAACCTTGTATATACAAAAAGGTAGTAGGGAGTATGGTGGTGATCCTCGTAGAGTACGTGGATGACATACTTTTGATGGGGAAGGAGTTTCCTATGCTACGCTCGGTCAATCTCCGCTTATCACAAGGATTCTCCATACAGGATCAAAGTGATACCTCCTAAATCCTGAGTTTTGATCTATGAGATAGAAGTGATTGGATGTTAGGATTCTCACTAGTTGTAGTGAGATGGTATCAATTGATCCTGGGGAGAATCACTGGAAAGGTTCCAGGGTGATAAGGACGACTGAATGTCAGTCACAGGCATTGTCTTTACCCTTAGTAAAAGGACGGTATGTTGGAAGAGTTCCAAGCTAGATACCGTGGCATACTAGACGATAAAGACAAGATACATCGCTACTTAAGATGCTACCAGAGAGGCAGTCTGGATGTATATTTGTTCATGAGATGAACTTAGTTCCTCCCATTGTGTGACAATGGAGTTGTGGCTTAGGCCTAGGAACGCCCGTCCCATCAGTGATCCAGACATATTCTGAGGCAGTGTCACCTGATCATGGAGATAGTTGATCTCCAGGGTGATCGAGGTTAGGAGAGTAGACTCAGAGGACAATACGGCGGATCCACTCACAAAGGCCTTTTCCCAAAGAGAGACTTTTATGGGATGGTTGAGTATGAGATACTACAACCACTGCTACAGATGGCCCTAGTGCAAGTGGGAGATTGTTAGTTATATGTATGCCCTAGAGGCCATTACTATACATAGGATGTATATTGTAGTGGATGCTTGGACATATATAGGGAGGACTTTCTTGCTCGACATGACAGTATGCTATCTGGTTGATCTTTACCTTAACATGTACACTGATTGTCTCTTTGTTACATGTTGGTAAAGCCCTTAGGATGTGTACTTGACTACCTGGACTATGATGCGGATCATACTAGTGAGGACATGGTAGTCCATAAGTACATCCTTCAAGGTCCCTAGTCGTGGGTGTATCGAGACAGGGCATCGATATACCAGTGTAGACTAGAGTATACCTTCTCGACCCATACAGATGGGCGATGGATGATCCCATATCCATTGGTGTTTGACATCAAAGATGATATACGGGTGCTTAGTGGAGACTGGGTACACTGGACGGACTCGCCGAGAACTCCCAGATGGTATTATACCTTACGTCAGATGGCAGTTCTCTGGTGACACTGGTACAGGTTAGTCTGTAGACCCGAGATCGTCATAGAGTCTTGTGTGATTCCCACTGTGCTTTGATTTCCACCTTACCACGTCCAAGAGGGCGTGCAAAACGGTGGCTTTTGGGTACAGTCCCGAATCACATGGAGGTAATGAGCGATAGGAGGGGATTCGTCTCTCCCGGTATAGGGAGTTGATGTTGCGTTGTGTTCGATTGGTTATAACCGGAAATCCCTGGCCAGGGTTGCTGAGATTTACTGGTAAGTGTTACCAGTAGTTTCTCGAACTGTTATAGACCTCATATCGACACGACTTATCGAGCTATTGGGGTCTGACGTTTACCACCCCTAGGCAAGATATGCGACATATCAGATGACGAGACCGGACTGTACGGTAAGTGTTACTGGTTGGATTCACAGGAGTGTGAGCGGGCTTGCTCGTCGATCTTCTGATCGCTCAATACCCGGGTGGCCGTTACGTTTAGCAGACCGCTTGCGGCTTGTGGGTGTTTGATATGATCATCACCTGCTGCCGGCGTATTGACGAGTCTTTAGAGTCCTACACAGAGGTTTCATGGCTCAAGCGAAACGAAATAGGAGCACATATGAGATATGTGTGGGACCGAGAATAATGCGTGTATGTGATACCGTATTCTATTCTCGCGATGAATGTATCGATTGGTTGTATGGGATATAACCTAGTTATCGAATCAAGGATTGATTCGATAAGTCGATACATTGGATATTAGTCGGTCATATGCGATATGACCGGATCGTTAAATCAAGCGTTGATTTAATGATTTAATGCATAATTATATATTTGATATATTACTTTGCATTAACTAGTATTGGTTCACTTAAAATGGATTTTCTCACTTGATGTGCACATTATATATATGATATAGTTTTGTGCACTAGTTTGTATCATGTTTGATGATACATGCAAACTTGGTTGTGTGTATGCTTCAAACTATGATTAGGTTAATGGTTAGGGTTTCATTTACTCATTTATTTACTTTATTCTTTTTGGCAAAAGAAAAGAAAATGGTGTCTTTTTTGTTTTACACTTGAAGCTTCTTGAAGCTTTGAGTAGCTTTGACCATTTTTGTTTCTTTTGCTTAACCTAACCATTCATCTAACCCTAGTTGATTCTCTACACTCAACCATGGTTGCTAATATGATAAGAATCACTTTATTTTCTATTTTTCATAATTCTTATCATATTCTTTTTCTTCTTCTTCTTCTTCTTCAACAAGAAGAAAGCTTGCTACCATTAATGGAAACATGAGAAAAAGAGTGAGAAATCCAATTCTAAAGTGAACCCACTTCCTATTTCTTCATCCTCTACCACTTGCCAAGTAGTATAGGGTGTTTTCTTCACAAGTTTCATGACTTGGTGAAGTTGGAGCTTGATCTTGAGTTGCCTCGACGTAGATCATCTTCGGAATCGAAGTCGACGACCTAGCCCAATCATTTCTCCGACGAAACCATCGCCAGAGTCCGGATTCCGATAGGTACAGCGGAGGGACGTCATCACGGAGCTATGGAGGTGGAGGACCGGATCTACAAAGGTTGTATTTCCATCCACTTAGTAGTTAAGTTGTTAACTAGCTCTTTGTTTCGCCTAATTTTCTAGTTAACGATCTTCATTAGGGTTTCTCGGCACCTAGATTTTTGAATTTGGCATGGTTGATGCCTTGTGGAATCTCTTGAGTGTGCCTAGGAACCCTATATTTTGAACAGTAAGAAAGAGCTTGTAGCTCACTGGTAAGACCTTGCACTGCTGTTACAAAACACCAGAGTTCAAATCCCATCAGCCACATATTCTTTTTATTTTAAATTCCTTTAATCTTTTTAGAAGCCCAAGACCTCCGCAAGGAGCATTCGGATTCCGATAGAAATTAATACCATTTTTAAGAAAATGAGATTTTCTTGATAATAATCAATAAAAATTATATATATATATATATATATATATATATCAAAAGATATATTTTAGACATATTATCAATATTCTAAATTTTCTAAATCAAAAGAAACACCTTTACATAAAAATACCATGCAATACAAACAAGTTCAATATACATCAACAAAATACCATATACTTTGAAAACTAGGTTATTCTCACTAGAAATTACACAATTATAAAATATACATCCATGAAAACTCTAAAGATGATAATTAAATGCTTGAGGTGTATTTTGAAAATTATATAAAATTATTTTTACATAAAACCCCCTCAAGTTATACAAATTACCCTAAGGACCCTAGTAAATATAGGTTTAAACGGGACCAGTCTCTTGAGCCTCAGGGAGCCAGAGATATGGGTGCTTGCCTATTTAAGGCAGACAACCTAACAAACGGTGTTATCAATACGGTAAGTGTCTTTGAAAAAGACACAAATCCTGCCGTCCATGTGCAGTAGTTACCGATAATACCAAAACCTAATTTAGGTTTCAATTTCTTTTCTAATTGTCTGACTCAGACTGAGTCTCAATATAATATATTTGACTTGAATAAGATTCAAGTATAAAACACAATTCATTATGAATCAATCTGTTCAATATATTCAATCTATATTGACTGAACCGAACCATGGATATACATCCATTTACATGATTCTCCATTACATCCATTTACTAATATTATGGTTTCGGTAAGTCATCCGTCTATACAATCTATAATACAAGACAATACAATTCACAATACAAAACAATCAATACAATCAAGACATTGCAGGGTTTTTAAAGGGTAAATTGGTACGGAAGGTGTTAAAAGTGGCACGAGACTGTAACCATAATACACCTAACCTGAATATCCATTGCCGTTGTACCGTGTCTGAACGGTTTCTTGTGCTCCGTATACCTTAGTATCTGGAATAGTGGAACTCCTCTCATATACACGAGCATTTTCTGTACCAAGCTACAAACAAGAGCGTTAACAATATAATCAACATTAATAATTGTACACTCTCTCTCTCTTTGTCTATTCTACTTCTCCCCTATCTTTGGGACTTACCGAGCGATTGTTCGCTGACGACATTCCTATTTCTATTCTTCTTTGGAATGTTGTCAGGTGGATCGGACCTTTAGGAGATCGAGCCCACCAGCGAGGACTTGGATCAGCTAGTTTTCGACCCGAAACTCTAGTTACTTGTACATTTCATATCTGTATTTCCATTTCTGTTATGACGCTGTTTAGGCATCGCTTTCATTCCATATAATTACTTTTCTATTGTACTGTAAAAAGAATGTTTAATAAATAAAGTTGATGTTCATTACATTGGTCTCTTGTGTATATTTCTTTTATATTGCTTAGATACGCTTAGCGTATTTACTTCGGAGTAAATACGTAGCGGGTCAGTCGTGTCCCCTTCGCTGTACACCGGGAAGCGGGACGTGACAAAAGCATTTTAATTCATTCTTTCAATTCCAAAACCCTAATTCCACACTTTAAATACAACCCATATCCTAGCCCATCCTCATTCTGAAATCCCTAACCAAAATTATCAAATTTTTCTAAGTACAAGTGGAGTAGAAGTGAAGTTAGCTCAAGACCAACTTCCGGCGAGGAATCGAGTAAGTTCTGGCGACCCCACGACACTACGAAAGCTACCACATCTTCTTCAACCTCTTTTCCACCCTTCTAAATCGTAAGTCCCACCCCCGTATATCACACTCATTTATCCTATTACTTTTACATTTACGAAGCAGTAAACAATAAAAGAACCGAGTCATCCCCAATTTCGACATCGAAGTCGGCCCCGATCTCATATTTGAAGACGACGATCCATGAAATCGACGATGACGACGATCAAACTGAGCAAACATCTTCATGGATCGAAGCCATTAAGAAGACGATCACCAAATTCGACGACGATCTGTGAAATCGACAATGATAACGATCAAAATCAAGGACAACGAGCGCTTTTAAGAGGCGTTTATGTAACGAAGCTAAATTTCCTATACCTTCGTATTTTCTTTCTCTAATAAAATACCGTTTTCTTTTCAGAATCTGGCATATATTAATACTTATTGAATATATGCAAGAATCAGATTGTAGCCCATTTCGAGCCCCAAAAATTCTCAAACGATGCACGAAGTTACGAAACTTTATAAAAGAAATAAATTACGTTTTGGGACCACAACCTCGACCCGAGCCTAGGGATCGAGTTTCGAGCCAAATGCTCGAGACCCGACCGGTTCAGGCGGCCAAGGAACCACTTCGGACGGCCATAGGGAACTCAACATGCTCATCCTGTGGGCATGAATTGTTTGGTGTCTTGGCTCTTCGTTTCACATACCCAAAACCCCTAATTTATTTCAAAGAACCCCAGCCCTTTGAACTACCCATTAATCTTCTTTTAATATCTTTTACTCTTTTCTTTAATACATAATTCTCTAATTATCTCCCCTCGTTCCATGGCTGTCCATAATCCCATTCCTTTCTGAAAATCCTACACTAAAATCCTCCCCAAGTTCTATTGAAGATCAACTTACTCAAAGACGATCCATAGTTTCCAATCAATTCAATTCGTTACAATCGGTGAGCCGGTTGTTATACCGACTCACACTGCGAGTAAGTTCCCTCCGTTCCTCTCTTCCCCTCTTAGCCTTTCTCTTGTTGAATCTCCTTCCACTGGGCATTCCTCTACTTTGTTTATATTTGCATATAATTTCGGTAATCCCCATGTTTAATTAACGAATATAAAATACAACGATAATATAATCTTTTATGTTGATTTTAATATATGTCATGACAGATTCAATTGCATGTCTGCATGCTTTTTCATATTTTATTGCTTGCTGATCTAGAATGGAATCATATATATTATCATTTTAATTAGTGGTTTAAATGGTACTGTTCACCGCCGAAAACAGAGACGAACCGGGATGGATCGTCTTACCTGAATTTGGGGGCAGATGCTATTTGGATTTATCCGTCCACCTCTCCGAAAATACCAAGTTGATTTATGGCACCATATATTGGAGGTTTAGACGGATGCGGCTGTTGTAGCAGATTTTATCAGATCCCTCCTTGTTTGCGAGGGGTTTTTTGATTGTGGGGACGCTCTTCCCTGCAGACGCAAGCCCCTACAGTTAATTACGTTACTGCATCGCGATAACCACTTTCTCCTGCTCCAGAGGTTCACTTCGTGCCATGTGTATATTTGTTTTTATTTTGGGTTGTCTGTGGATTGTATACGGAGACTAATTTATGTCGTCGTCCGTAGGGAGTGGATTAGTCCAAATCCGTATATTTTTAGATTTGAGTTTGGGTTAATTTAAGGACCGTTAATCTGGTTTGAGATAAAGATCAACTTAAACATATGAGCATTTGGGCTCGATTGTCTTGGTTTAAAGTCATTTCGGTCCATTATCGCCGTATTTGAAACGATGTTATAGTATAGGGACATTTCGGTCCACTATTGCCATTTTCGAGGCGAATATTAGTTTAAGAACATTTCGGTCCATTATTCATCTTATGTTCATGTGTATTTGATACGTGACGGAGTGAACAATGGTGATATGGAATGCACCTAGTTTGGGGTGCGGTCTGATTTGAGGTGTGCACGTCGGTTTGGAAATACACCAAAGAGTTGTTGGTTGTCGGAACCCGCCACCTCTCTGAAGATATTGAGAAATTACAACGACGTGCATCAGAGGTGTGGAGTGTGGTGAACCTAGAAATCATTAGTCGTATGTTGAGACTATGATTTCCCTCGAACCAAATCCCACGTTTGAAGGAAAACAGGAGTGTGGTAAACCTAGAAATCATTAGTCATATGTTGAGACTAAGATTTCCTCAGGGGATTTGGGATTAATATCATTTTGGATATCATCAGTTGTAAGATCATTAGTCATGTTTGGGACTAAGATCTGTTCGGGAAATCATGAGCAATATGGGCTCGGTTGATTTAAAATCAAAGAGGTTTAACCTCAGGAAACTTAGCCAATTTGGGATAAGATTGAGTCTCCATAGTTACCCAACAGTGTTAAGCACTGGTATATGCAGCACTCACGTATGTCCCACATTAGGCGCTGGATTAGTGTTAAACACTAAATTCTGGAGGCGCTCACGTGTGAACACGTGAGGCACCCCAAATATGGGCGCTGGCCTTTGGGTTTTATTTCCCTCCTCTTTTTACAGAAGTGCTAAGCACTTAATTAGGGCTCTCGTGTAAAACAGATGACTGCCTTATGGAGTGTCTTTGTTCTCTCTTCCTTTCATTTGTTTTTCTCTTTAACACTCGCGTGATAAACACGTGAGGCAGTCTTGGCTGTTCTTTTTGTTCATTAGAAGCACTCATATGGAAAACACGTGATGCCTCATGATAGTGTTAAACACCAACGAGTCACCTATTTATTAAAAGCACTCACGTGGAGAACACGTGTGGCCTTGCAATAGTGTTAAACACTAACGATTCACCAGGCTGTTCTTCTGTTTTCTTAGAGATTTTGATATCTTATTAATGACATTTCCAGTCATTAAAATTTGGGTTCAGAAGATCTCAGATTATCATCGTCTTCTGGATTGAGGAACCAAGTTCTCCTTTCTTTTGTAAGAATCAAGTTCTTTTTATAGGGTTAAACCCTAGTTCTTTTTTTAGAGGAATTAAATTTCCATATGTTCCTTGCGTTTAACTCAGTTCTTTTCCCTAAGTTTTGAATCTGCAGAACAGAATCTCCCCGATGAGAATTAAATTCTCAACTTGTGGGAAGATCTGCTTCTGCAAATCTCAACCAGAAAAAGAACTGGGTTCTTATATGAATGGTTAAACCCTTATAGAGACAAAGTAAAGACAGTATAGTCTCTATGTTCTCTTTTTTTACCTCGAGTTTCAATGAGGTAAGTCTTCTTCTTCTTTGATAATTAAATTCTCTTTCTTTTTCAAGAGCTCGCTGTGTATATATTTTTTTGTAGAAGCTTCTGGGGAGTCCTCTGTGTCTGTCCCTGGGTTCAATCTCCTTGCTCCTATTTATAGGAGAAGGAAAAGAAAACAACTTGATAAGAAAATCTCTCCTTGAGAGATCATGATCTTTTAGATCAATTGGTGAATTTTATTAACCGTTAGGTTTTTAATCCGAAGCTCTCTGTTTAACAGAGAAGATTGTTTGTTCAACAAAGTTTAGGAAATATATTCTTATGAATATCTTGTTAATTTAACAAGATTAGGAAATGATTTTAATAAGATAGAATTTTATTCTATCAGATGATCGGTTAGTGATTTTATAATCACCATTGGATCCTTGATCCGAAGGTCCTCTATTTAACAGGGAAGATCTTTCTGATTTTGAGAAAGATCGAGGAAACATTTTCATATAGAGTTTAATTCTATCGGGTAGTTCATTTGGTGATATTTTATCACAATTGGATTTTAAATCCATGATTCTCTGTTAGAGAAGAATCTTTCCATATTAGAAAGATTCAAGGAAATATTTCCCAAATAGAATTTGATTTTATCAAATAGAATTTGATTCTATCAGCTGTGAATATCACACGTGTTTAACACGTGACCCCTCCGAGGGTTTAGCCTGTATATTTTTAGCACTCTTATGCTTTTGCATATGAGCGCTCACGTGTTTAACACGTGATACCTGTTTGGCTTGCCAATCATTTGACTGTAGCACCTATATGCTTTACATATAGGCGCTCACGTGTTTAACACGTGTGGCTCTCTTCTAGCCCATTTGTTTTTAACTGCAATGCCTATATACTTTGCATATAGGCGCTCACGTGTTTAACATGCGAGGCTTATTTAGCCTATCGGTTGTTTAAATACAGTGTCTATATACTTTGCATATAGACGCTCATGTATTTAACACGTTGTTGGGGTAAAAAATGACACCCCGGTTGACCAAGTCAAAGCCAAAATCAACCCCAAGCCAGATGGACCCAAGCCCAGGTCAAGTGGGCCGATGCCCAAGTCGAGCCCTACGGCCAGCCTCCCCATGCCAAAATGAAATCGTGTAATAAATATTCTTGATGTAATTTTTTATGCATGAATGTAAGAAAAATGGGCATAAAACCAAATTTTTGTAAAGCCCATGGCTCATGTGCAAAAGAAATGAGCACATGAGGTATGCGATGGGCAAAATGCCATTTTGTAAAGCCCAAGGGGCTATATGTAAATTTGTAAGCCTTTATAAGACAACATGACAATGAAATAACGGACAACAATTTATGCTCCCCAAAAACTCGGGTTTGTGCCTCCATCCTCTCTCTCTCAAGTTCTTCCTCTTCCTTTTCATTTTCCAATTAAATCGAGAGCTTAGCTCTCTCTTTTTTAAAAACTAAATAAAGTTTTACCATAAACTCACTGAAGGAGAGTTTAACTCTCACATCCGATCAAAAAAAAGGATAGATTTTTGCTACCTTCTTCTCCCTCCTCAAGATCCAATTTGAGAGAGGGAGAAGAAGGGAAACCCACCTCCCAAGACTCCATTAAGAGAAAAAAAATGGTCTTTTTTTTATCATTCAAGATCTAAATCTTGGAGTTTCAAGAGAACCCATTTTAGGTTTCTTCTCAAAAGAGAAATGAGGAAATCTTTTGGAGTTTAACTTCACAAATAAAATTCTTTTAGAGTTTAACTCAATAATAAAAACTTTTTTTGGGAGTTTAACTCCGAATAAAATTGTTTTGAGAGTTTAACTCTAAATAAATTTTTTTTGGAGTTTAACCCCATCACACAAAGAAATGTTTTTTTGGAGCTCCTGCTCCCTCTCACATGCAAGAGAGGGGAGCTCCTACTAAGTGGGAGCTTTCCCTCCTTCTCACGTAAGTAGAAGGCTCCCATAAAGTGGGAGCCCCTGCTCCCTCTCATGTGAGGAACAGGGAACTCCCACCAAGTGGGAGCTTTCTTCCCTCTCAAGTGAGGGGGAGGCTCCCCATTTAGTGGAGTTTAACTCCACACAAAATAATTTTTTTTTATAGAGTTAAACTCCATTTAAAAATTTTTTGGTGTTTAACTCCACAACAAAAATTCTTTTGAAGTTTAACTCCACAACAAAATTATTTTTGGGGAGTTTAACTCCACAATAGAAATCTTTTCGGTGAGTTTAACTCTACATTTAATCCTTTTAGGAGTTTAACTCCATTTAAAATTCTTTTGGAGTTTAACTCCACAATAAAAATCTTTATAGAGTTGAACTCCATTTAAAAATCTTTTGGAGTTTAACTCCACAACAAAAATTCTTTTGGAGTTTAACTCCACAATAAAAATATTTTTAGGGAGTTTAACTCCACATTAAATTTTTTTAGAGTTTAACTCCATTTAAAATTCTTTTGGAGTTTAACTCCACAATAAAAATCTTTTTGGATTTGAACTCCATTTAAAATTCTTTTGGAGTTTAACTTCACAAAAAAATTCTTTTGAAGTTGAACTCCATGTATAAAAAAAAGAAAAAATTTTTTTGGAGCCCCGAAGTGAGGGGGAGGCTTCCACCAAGTGGGAGCCCCTACTCCCTCTCACGTGAGTGAGGGAGCCCCCATGTAAAATGGTGTATTCAAAGGAGTAAGCTGAGAGAGAATCTCACTCTTTTAAATAGTCTAGGAATTCCGTGCTCAAGTATTCATTTCTTCGATCAAATTGAAAGACTTTAATACTTTTACCCATCTGGTTCTCTACATCGTACTTATATTCCTTGAATTTCTCAAAAGCTCAGACTTTTGTTTCAACAAGAACACATGTATGAACCTTGAGAGATTATCGGTGAATGTAATAGGACGCGGAACCATTCCTGGCAAGTGTAGACATAGGACCTCATACATCACTATGTATCAGTCCTAAGAGTTTGTTCATATCATATTTTTGCATTTTTATACCGCCCAATTTTTATCATATTGCTTATCGGTAAGTACTCTTGAGCCGTGTTTGCTAGTCAATTGCAGGATACAGATTCTCGGCTCTAAACGATGAAATTCATGGAAAAGCACGACAAAATCCGGATTCCTGCCAACCACAGATAAAACACGGGTCTCCGCTCTCTATCCGTATGTTGCCGCACACCAGTTTAAGAGACAAAATGGCAAATCGATTGTCATCTTCATGCACAAAGCACAATGGCAACACCAAGTCCAAGAAATCTACGCGGAGCTCAAGAAAATCATGACAAAAAGATCCATATCCAATCACCTTTTGATCAACAGAAATTCTGGAAAAATCGTGAAGCAATTCTGAGAAAAATCATATACCAGACTAATGGGCACAGCAAAACAGGAAAAGCCACCAAAAATGAAGAACCAAGTCCTCTAAAGTGCCGCGGTTCCGCGGCATTAGCAGGCTTAGGCCGCGGAACCGCGGCCGTACGGTGTCGGCAGCGTGTCATCTTTCAGGGGTACTTTGGACTTTTCATGAAGAGGCAGAATTTTGCCCTAGGTTTCCAGTTTCCTGCCTATAAATAGTCCAGAACTTGCCAAAACCAAGTGAGCTTAATCTTGTATTTTAGGTTTTAGAATACTTGTTGTTTTTCTTCCTCTTCTCATCTCTTCTCCATTAAAAACTTGTAGTGAGCTTTTGTGAGTGAAGAATGATGAATAAAGAAGTTCTTTTTGTTATTATACTTGCCTTGCTCTTGTTATGTTAATTGCTTGTAATCTTCAATTGATAATTTAGTTGTTGTTATTTATTGTTGTTTCTTTCTTATTCTCTTTTCCTTTATCCTTAAACAACCATGATGCTTACGTTTGATCCTTGCCAAGGTGAGGTCGCAAATAGCTAGTTGTTATCTTCTAATCTCTTTCTTTCTATCTTTCTCCTTTGTTTTATTTTTCGTTCTTCTTGTAATGGGTGAGTAGTTTCCATACTTGTTAGGGTAGGATAAGGGAAGTTTGAGAGAAGGAAATCTCTCTCACTCTTTCCTTGCCCAACATCTTAAATCGAACTCCCGTTAATTGAACCACAATCCGCTCCCTACGGCACCCTATCCTACATGATAGTGGTGATTCCGTAATGAGACCAGTTGTGGTTGAATTAACCGGAGGTTAAGGCTAAGAGCCAAGAACGGACGGACAAGCACCAAAAGGAAGAACTTATGCGTTGGAAAGCCTAACTTATACTCTCAAGTTCCTTCCTAGTCGTGCTAATCCCCGTTGTTGCCGATTACCGTAACACCGATATTAAGAGTGGCAACGAAAGAAGTGAGCGACTCCTAACTCAAACTAACCTAATCCTAACTTTAACAAGCTCTCTTTACATATCATTTTAACACTTAGTTAATCACAAACAAATCTGGACTTTTGGACTTAACTCGTTAAAGCACATAGAAAAAGATTCCCATCTCCCTGCGGACGACCCGTACTCAACCGGCTAGCTACAAGCGAAACCGTTTTGATTGCGGTAATTAACTAAATTTGAACACGCAGAAACTCTACCAATCAAATGGCGCCGTTGCTTGGGAGACGGTAGTTTATTTCTTTGTGTAATTTCGGGTTAATTTGTGAATATAAAGCTAACCGAAAAAAACAAAACAAAAAAATATACATTGTAAAAAAAACCATCTTGTTTTTTTTTTTAGCTTTTGTGCAAGTGTGAAGGATAAAACGAAGTTCAAGTTCAATGCCAAAGACGTGGGAAGTTAGACCCATATCTTTGCGGCTACACCGCGGGTGAACAAGACGGAAAAGACGGTCTATTGAAAGATTCTGGAGCAGATCCAGTAAGCAAATCAAGATTCAGGAGCTCCAGACAAGAAGAGGACAGCTACAGAAGCACACCCAAAAATTTCAGAGCCCCAACTCTACTATCTTGCCACGGAACCGCGGCATAAGCTGGCTTAGGCCGCGGAACCGCGGCCACTTGGTGGAGTCAGGGTGCCAAAATCCCTGTGAGTCCTTCTTCTTTCTTCCTCACTCCTCTGAACTCCACTGTACTGTGTTTTCTGCAGCATTCTTTGCGCAAACTCTCTCCCCCTTCCAATAAATTGTTTTTGTGCAGGATTCTTTGCGCCGCGCTAAAAAAATAAAAATTGATTGCAGTTGATTTGTTACTGCTTTGCATTTATTAATACGGACTTAAGGGGCTTGAAACCAATTCAGATTGGGTGGGGATTTCATCACCCTTCCCAGGACCCCAAAAATCACAAAAAGCATATGCATTGACCATTGTTAATTAAAAAATACTAGACTCAGCCCTAAGGACTTCGCGCTCAATAGGACAGAGGACTAGTTACAGGCATCGGCCGTTTATCTTATCCTGACTTTGCGGTGTCTAGGCAAGTGTGTCCAAGGCAAGTGGTTACTTAATTAGGACCACTACTTACGTAGTGGGGAGCCTCCCACTTACCTGGCACTTACCTGGCCGCAATTGGCGGAGAAGAGTCGGTTTGAGGTCCTATTTCTAGCCCTTTGGAACAGTTAGGAGCTGTCTAGCTGACCTAGGTGACCCTAGATCTAGTTGTGATTGTGCATATCTTGTTTGTGATTGCTTAAAGCCGTAAATCCGTACATATTTCTGTAAAGCTCTTTCTATAAAAAAAAAGTGACAAAGGAAAAAAATCAAAAACTTTTATAAAAACTTGCCCTTTGTCACCAAAATCCCATTTTTTTCACCCACCACCCATCGTATTTCTCCATTGACGTTTTCTTACTCTCACCTTCTCCGCTTTGACTATACTAAACTCGTTTAGTGTATGTCCGCTTGGACTCGGGACACCAGCGCCCGCCTAGTCCGCGTTACGTTAGTCGCTACCGACTACGCGATCGACTCAGACGTCGAAACTCCGTCCACGCCTTTTTCACCCTTACCTTTGCCGGCCAACTCCGACGTTGACCGGAACTCTGTTCATACATCCTCACCTTCACCTTCACCTTCACCAACCTCTTCTTCCGCGATGTCAGGATTTAATCCAAACATGCCTTTAACTCCCCCGGGATTGACTCCACCTCCCATGGATGCGAATAACCCACCACCACCGCCTGTCATAGCGCCACAGCGAATCGCGCTCCAGGATCGTTTCTATCCCACCCGTTCTGCACTTCCCACCTGTCTTTCCCTTCCACCGGCCAATGAGGATAATTTTGAAATTAAGCCCCACTTCATTAACATGCTCCCAAAATTTCATGGGCTTGAATCTGAAGATGCCTATATCTTCATCAACAAATTTCAAAATGTTTGTGCCATGATGAAAACCACCCAGCTGTCGGACGATGCTATACGGCTACGGGTCATTTCGTTCACTTTGTGCGATCTTGCTGAAAAATGGCTGTATAGCACCGCTTCCCACTCCATAACCAGTTGGGACGAGTTTGTTAAAGCGTTTCTCAAGAAATTCTATCCGAATCATAAAACCGTGAGGATCCGTAACGAAATCAACCAATTCTCCCAGCTTCCTACTAAACCCTTCTGGAAGTGCTTTGACCGGTATAAAGACCTTCTTGTTCAGTGTCCTCACCACGGTATAGAGAAATGGCAACTTTGCCAAACCTTATACGAGGGCCTGAACCCAGCAACCAAGCAGTTGTTGGAAACCATTTGTCAGGGCCACTTCCTATCGAAATCTGACGAGGAAGTGTGGCAATTCTTCGACGACCTTGCGGAACAAACGCTTCAATGGGAGAGCACCAGACCAACTTCTTCTTCTTCTACCTCCACTTCTACCGGTCAGTCTAAGGTAGGAATTCACCAACTCGATGTCTCTATTGCGATGAAAGCTGAAATGGCTGCAATAACGAGAAAACTTGAAGCGATAGAGAGCAAATTTTCATCTCCTGCTCCTGCCCCTGTTCTTCCCCTTCGTACCATTTGTGCTTGTTGTTCCGATCCTTCTCATTTAACTAAAGAGTGTCCTTACATTTCTCCATCTCAAGGACAGGATCAGGTTAATGTTGCATTTCAGCAAAGACTGAGAAATGATCCATACTCTTCCACGTACAATCCCGGTTGGAGGAACCACCCCAATTTCGCCTGGAATCAGAATCGGTATCAATTCCAAGGCAACAATTTCCAAAGGCCCCCTCCGCCGCAACAACAAGCACAACAACAAACTTAACATCAATTTCAGCAGCCCTTCCAACCCCAACCTTTTCAAAATCAGACGAACAACTTTGCACCCAACAATTCTTTTCCCCAAAACAACTTTGTTCCGTCAAACAACGATAAGGTTTTCTCGCTCGAACGAAGTCTGGAGGCGTTCGTTAAACAATCAACTCAGTCCACCGCCAATATCCAGTCTTCCATTCAGTCCTTAGTGCAATACACTGCCGCTCATAGGCAAAGTATCAAGACCATCGAGGCCCAGATTGCACAGCTGAATGCGGCCTTAAGCGAGCGAGAGAAGGGGAAGCTCCCGTCCCAGCCACTCCCAAATCCCGGTCACCCACATAATGTACATGTTGCTCTTGAACAACAGAACCATAATATGAGTGCCGTGACCACATTGAGATCGGGAAGGATGCTGCAAAACAACATTGGCACACGGATCAACGATGACACCCCGGCCGCTTCTTCTTCTTCTTCTTCTTCTTCTCCTGCTTCTTCGTCTTCTAAGCCTATTCTCCATTCTTCAAAAGGCTCTCCTTCCTCTTCTTCTGCTCTAAACGGACCCAATTCTCACTCCACGAAAACACCAGTTCTGGGATCCGTTCTAACTCCACAATCTCCTCCTCCAGCATTGGACTTAACCAATTTTAAAAACGTTCCATTTCCAAACCGGTTGAAATCCACCAAACAAAATCCATAAATGGAGAAGATTCTGGAGTTGTTTAAGCAGGTTAACATTAACATTCCCCTTTTAGATGCTGTCCAACAAGTCCCGTCCTACGCGAAAATCTTAAAGGACTTGTGCACGAAAAAGAGGAAGTCTCAGGTACCCAAGAAAGTTTTCTTGGCAAGTGCTGTGAGTGATGCTCTTACCCAATCTTTACCACAAAAACGGAAGGACCCTGGCTGTCCTACGATTTCTATTACCATTGGGGATAAGAACATCAACCGCGCACTATTAGATCTTGGTGCCAGTGTTAACCTGCTTCCGTACTCAGTATATGAGCAACTAGGTGTAGGAGAGCTGAAACCCATACACTGCACTCTCCAAATGGCCGACCGATCGATCACCCATTCTAGGGGTGAGCTAGAGGATGTGTTAATCAAGGTTGGGGACTTCATATTCCCTGTTGACTTCATTGTTTTAGACACACAGCCTGTAGCTAACCCCCGGAATCAAATTCCGGTGATACTCGGTCGCCCATTCCTTGCAACCTCAAATGCTGTGATCAATTGTCGCAATGGTTCGATGAACCTATCTTTTGGAAATATGACAATTGAACTCAACATTTTTAGGTTGGGGAATCAGCCTACCGAACCTAATGCTCATATACTAGACGTTTGCTCGATCCAGGAGATCACCCCAGAAGAATGTGAATTCGAGGAGTTTCTGTTCGATCACGATAACCTTGACGCCACTAGTGGGTTCCTCTTCGAACCTGCTGCTGTCTCTGCGCCCGACAATGACTACGAGTGTTTTACTTTCTCGAACGATCTTAGCCACTCACCACCCGAGTTTGAATCCTTCGAATTTCCGGATGAGTTACCTGAACCATCCAACTCGGTCGCTTACACTCGTTTTGAACCTTTGCTGGAATCTTTTGAGTTCGAGACCTTTTCACCAATCCTGCCTTCAATCGTTTCACCTCCAACGCTCAAACTCAAGCCTTTGCCGTCTCACCTTAAGTACGCTTACTTAGGTGAGAACAAGACCCTCCCTGTCATCATCTCGGCTTCTCTAGCTCCCGAGCAAGAGAGAGCCCTTCTTGCGGTCTTGCACAGCAATAGGCAAGCTTTTAGCTGGTCCATGGCGGACATCAAGGGGATTAGTCCCTTGATCGTTGAACATCACATTCATCTGATGGATGATGCCAAACCAGTCAGAGATCCACAAAGGCGACTCAACCCAGTCTTGAAGGAGGCTGTGAAGAAGGAGATCGTAAAATGTCTGGATAGTGGTATCATTTACCCTATCTCTGATAGCCAGTGGGTTAGCCTCATTCACGTTGTCCCCAAGAAGTCAGGCATAACGGTCATAACCAACGAGGCGAACGAGTTAATCCCTACTCGCACCCAGACTGGGTGGCGAGTATGCATCGATTACAGAAAACTCAACGCCGCAACGCGGAAGGACCACTTTCCGCTACCTTTCATTGACCAAATGCTTGAACGATTGGCCAGACACGAGTACTACTGCTTTCTTTATGGCTACTCCGGCTATAATCAGATTCCCATCGCCAAAAAGGACCAGGACAAGACCACATTCACTTGTCCTTTCGGCACGTTTGCATATCGTCGCATGCCCTTTGGGTTATGCAATGCACCCGCTACCTTCCAGCGGTGTATGATGGGAATCTTCTCAGACATGGTGGAAAAATTTCTGGAGATCATCATGGACGATTTCTCCATCTTCGGCGATTCCTTTAACGAGTGTTTGCTGCATCTCGACGCTGTCCTTACCCGATGTAAGGACAAGAACCTCACTTTGAATTGGGAGAAGTACCACTTCATGGTGCGCGAAGGTATTGTCTTAGGACATATCATCTCGCAAAATGGCATAGAGGTTGACAAAGCGAAAATTGAGGTCATTTCCAATCTCCCTCCTCCCAGATGCGTCCGAGACATCCGAGCCTTCCTTGGCCATGCCGGTTTCTATAGACGGTTCATCAAGGACTTTAGCAAGATTGCTAGGCCCTTGACTCTTTTGCTGGTCAAGGACACGCCATTCGACTTCAACTCGAGCTGTGTGACTGCGTTCGAGTCATTAAAAAGCTCACTCACTTCTGCTCCCGTTCTTTCTTCACCTGACTGGACGCACCCATTTGAGATTATGTGCGATGCATCCGACTTTGCCATTGGTGCTGTCCTTGGACAACACATCAACAAGATGCCGCACGTAATCTATTATGCTAGCCGAACCCTGAACGATGCCCAACTTAATTATACAACAACTGAGAAGGAATTCTTAGCTGTTGTGTTTGCTTTAGAAAAGTTCAGGCCCTACGTCATCGGCTCTCCAGTCATTGTCTACACATACCATTCTGCTCCGCGCCATCTTTTTGCGAAGAAAGATGCAAAATCTCGGCTGATACGTTGGATCCTCTTGCTTCAAGAGTTTGACCTTGTCATTAAGGACAAAAGAGAATGTGAAAACGTAGTCGCCAACCATCTCTCACGACTTCCTTCTTCGTCGTTGCTTCACATTCCGATCAACGACGTATTCCTGGATGAACAGCTCTTGACAGTATCTTGCGAACCCTGGTTCGTAGATATTATAAACTATTTGGCCACAGGATTACTACCGACTGAATGGTCACGTCAGGACAGACTTCGATTCTTATCCCAAGTAAAACACTTTTACTGGGACGAACCCTATCTGTTCAAGTACTGTCCCGACCAGATTATTCGTCGGTGTGTCCCTGATGAGGAATTCAAGAGTGTGCTGTCATTTTACCACGATCAATCATGTGGCGGGCATTTTGGCCCCAGAAAGACAGCTGGGAAGATCTTGCAATGTGGTTTCTACTGGCCACAACTCTTCAAAGACGCTCATGACTATTGCAAGACTTTCTCCCGGTGTCAACACTTGGGCCGGATATCCCGGAGGAACGAGATGCCGCTCCAACCAATCTTGGTTGTGGAGATTTTTGACGTTTGGGGGATAGATTTCATGGGGCCGTTTCCCAGCTCTTTCGGGAACTTGTACATCCTTCTCGCTGTTGATTACGTCTCTAAGTGGGTCGAGACTGTGCCCAGCCGGACTAACGACAACAAGGTTGTCGTTAGGTTTCTTAAAGAAAACATTTTCTCCCGTTTTGGGCACCCCCGAGCGATCATTAGCGACAATGGAACTCATTTCTGCAATAAGACTTTTGAGGCCTTGATGCAGAAATATTCCATTAATCATAATCTATCTACGCCCTACCATCCCCAAACCTGTGGGCAGGCCGAAGTTTCAAATCGGCAAATCAAGCAGATACTGGAGAAGATGGTTTCCAAGAACCGAAAAGATTGGTCGCTGAAACTCACTGATGCCCTTTGGGCATTTTGAACCGCTTATAAGACCGATCTTGGCATGTCTCCCTATCGGCTTGTGTACGGAAAGGCTTGCCACCTCCCTGTCGAAATAGAGCATCGCGCATTTTGGGCGATAAAGGAGCTGAATCTGTTTCTCGAAGATGCGGGCAACCATCGGAAGCTGCAGTTGAACGAATTAAGCGAGCTTAGGGATGAGGCTTACGATAACGCGATTGTCGTTAAGAACCGAACGAAGGTGTTTCACGATAAACACCTTTTGCGTAAGACATTCGTACCTGGTCAACAGGTACTGCTTTACGACACCCGGCTACACTTCCATCCAGGAAAGCTCAGATCTCGCTGGAAAGGGCCGTATTTTGTGCGGAATGTGTATCCGCATGGCGCTGTGGATTTGGAGAATCCAAAGGACGGTTCATTTTTCAAAGTAAATGGACACCGACTTAAACCATACCTTAGCGCCGAACTAACAGAGGAGCTCCCGGTCTTACAGGAGCCGGTTTACCCTGCATAATCTTCCTCTGCCTACCACCAAACTTCGGTTATCCAGCCAAGAACAGTGGACACTGTTCCAAATAAGTTTGGGGGTATGTATATACCATTTTGTATTTATTTGTGGATATTCTTTTCCATTTTTACTCTTTAAAACCAAAAAAAATAAAATAAAATAAATTTTTTTTTGTGTATATCTAACCGACAATTTTGACCTTCAAAAGATCTCTTCATGCAATGACAGTGAGGACACTGTCCAGTTTAAGTTTGGGGGTATGCTCGGTACGCATTTCTTACCTTCGCATTCATATGTATATTTTGCATATGCATACTAAAATCCATAAAATCCATAAAAATCTGAAATTTTTCTAAAAACATAAACACTTTTCTGTCAAGTTAGCTAGTGGGAGAACTCTGATTCAACATTTCGAAGGTTTTGTTTGATAAGATAAGAATAACTAAATCTTATTTTTAGATTTTGAAAACCTGAAAGATAACTCTCCTTTGAAGTTAACTATAGCTGATATACATCTTTACATCACACTACACGTGTCGTGAGTTTTGGAAATTAGATGACAAGTCTTTTATGTTTAAAAACTTTTAAATGGATAAATGATTTTCTGAGGATCAAATAGGTTTGTTCTGAAATAAGTAATATCAAGAATAGTTTATGAAGTGAAGTGAATATGAGGGAATGTTATTGAGGCCTTAATTGGAACTAAGTCTGAAAAATAACCCATCTGGAACTTGATTGGAATGATTACACACCGAACCCACTAAACACGTCTTTTATCTAAAAAAATAATTGAACTGCCGGTTATATCTCCGTTCGTATTGAATCATCATGATTTTCACGCCAAACTGTCTTTTGTTTTTGGACCTAGGTAACGTGAGTAATTAAGTCCGCTGGGATGTTTCTACACCTAATGCCCTAAAGCCAACTTGTTTGGGTGCATTGGCCCAAAGCTCGTTAAGAAACCTAGAAAGTCCAGTTTAAAACAAAGTCAAGCAAGTGTTCTCTCCGAGTTAAAATTCCTAACGGTTCTTTGTGTGAGAATAATCTTGACAAAAGACATGCTTTTATAAAAAAAAATTAGCGGAGATATGAAGGTTTTATTCTATGATAAAGACTATTGCACGTTCACAGAGGCGTGTATGAAATGAAAACAAGAAAAAGGTGGAGTGAAAAATAAGACCTAGTTTCCTGTTAAGGAAGATAGAAATTCTGAAGTTGAAACCTTACTGGAAAACGAAACTTGGAAAATGCTTAACTCTTTATAAAACTTATGTGATCCTTTTAAAATTTTTATCTGGGTTTTATTGTGTGACATGATGACTTTATTCGATCCTTTTGGAACTTAACGACACTATTTGCACTGCACGTAAAGACATATAAAATCTTAAGTTAAATAAGAAGCGAGGTGTGAAAAATAAAGGTTCGATAGTCTAGACTTAGGATAATAGAATTGTTATTTTCTGGAACAAAACTTTAGGGTTTGAATCGTAGTTATTTTGCAAAACTAGCTTGACCGAATTTTGTGGGTAGTATCCGCTGAAAACCCTTAGGAGATAACACTCCTCCTACTAGGGACACCTAGAGATTTAACGGCTTGTTGCACATGCTCAGTGCAATCGCGTTCCCTGCGAAAGTGAGGTTAGGAAATTTTTTGTGAATAAATTGGCTTTGCTCGGGACGAGCAAATGATAAGTTTGGGGGTATTTGTTCATATCAGATTTTTGCATTTTTATACCGCCCAATTTTTATCATATTGCTTATCGGTAGGTACTCTTGAGCCGTGTTTATTAGTCAATTGCAGGATAGAGATTCTCGGCTCTAAACGATGAAATTCATGGAAAAGCACGACAAAATCCGGATTCCTGCCAACCACAGATAAAACACGGTCTCCGCTCTCTATCCGTATGTTGCCGCACACCAGTTTAAGAGACAAAATGGCAAATCGATTGTCATCTTCATGCACAAAGCACAATGGCAACACCAAGTCCAAGAAATCTACGCGGAGCTCAAGAAAATCATGACAAAAAGATCCATATCCAATCACCTTTTGATCAACAGAAATTCTGGAAAAATCGTGAAGCAATTCTGAGAAAAATCATATACCAGACTAATGGGCACAGCAAAACAGGAAAAGCCACCAAAAATGAAGAACCAAGTCCTTTAAAGTGCCGCGGTTCCGCGGCATTAGCAGGCTTAGGCCGCGGAACCGCGGTCGTACGGTGTCGGCAGCGTGTCATCTTTCAGGGGTACTTTGGACTTTTCATGAAGAGGCAGAATTTTGCCCTAGCTTTCCAGTTTCCTGCCTATAAATAGTCCAGAACTTGCCAAAGCCAAGTGAGCTTAATCTTGTATTTTAGGTTTTAGAATACTTGTTGTTCTTCTTCCTCTTCTCATCTCTTCTCCATTAAAAACTTGTAGTGAGCTTTTGTGAGTGAAGAATGATGAATAAAGAAGTTCTTTTTGTTATTATACTTGTCTTGCTCTTGTTATGTTAATTGCTTGTAATCTTCAATTGATAATTTAGTTGTTGTTATTTATTGTTGTTTCTTTCTTATTCTCTTTTCCTTTATCCTTAAACAACTATGATGCTTACGTTTGATCCTTGTCAAGGTGAGATCGCAAATAGCTAATTGTTATCTTCTAATCTCTTTCTTTCTATCTTCCTCCTTTGTTTTATTTTTCGTTCTTCTTGTAATGGGTGAGTAGTTTCCATACTTGTTAGGGTAGGATAAAAGAAGTTTGAGAGAAGGAAATCTCTCTCACTCTTTCCTTACCCAACATCTTAAATCGAACTCCCGTTAATTGAACCACAATCCGCTCCCTACGGCACCCTATCCTACATGATAGCGGTGATTCCGTAGTGAGACCGGTTGTAGTTGAATTAACCGGAGGTTAAGGCTAAGAGCCAAGAACGGACGGACAAGCACCAAAAGGAAGAACTTATGCGTTGGAAAGCCTAGCTTATACTCGCAAGTTCCTTCCTAGTCGTGCTAATCCCCGTTGTTGCCGTTTACCGTAACACCGATATTAAGAGTGGCAACGAAAGAAGTGAGCGACTCCTAACTCAAACTAACCTAATCCTAACCCTAACAAGCTCTCTTTACATATCATTTTAACACTTAGTTAATCACAAACAAATCTGGACTTTTGGACTTAACTCGTCAAAGCACATAGAAAAAGATTCTCATCTCCCTGAGGACGACCCGTACTCAACCGGCTAGCTACAAGCGAAACCGTTTTGATTGCGGTAATTAACTAAACTTGAACACGCAGAAACTCTACCAATCAGAGTTCAGTAGCTCTTTCTCCGTTTCCAGTAAACGGGGTTTTGGTTATCTTGTCTTTGAGACATGACTGGCAAGTTTCACAAGATGTAAATTCAAACGGATTCAAATATGTATCTTTATGGAACTTAGCTAGTCGTTTCGCATTGATATGACCTATTCTACAGTGCCCTAAGAAGAATTCGTTCATTTCTGAATTTTTCCTCTTGTTTGTGTTCTATACGTTAAGGACTATACTTTGATTTAGAATGTATATACTGTTACACAACGTATCAAACCCAATCAACGCTTGATTTAGGAAAATGTTCACAACATTTTTGCTACGTAATAACAGTCGCTCAGAATCAATGTATTACCAGTTGGTAATACAAGATGATATTTGCCAACTGTTTTGGCTGCAACAATTGCTTCATCCCTACTCTTAGAGACATATCACCCTTTCCCAGTTCTCTACCTTTCATTAGCCCATGCAACAAATTGCATACGTGGGATCCTGATCCGGTATCTAATACCCACGACGTAAAGCAAACTGAGAAACAGTTTTCGGTAACGAACACACCTGAAGAAGATGCATCAGCATTCTCCTTCTTCGTACAGGTGGCGTGGAAATCCGGGTATTTCCCTATTCCTTGCTCAGACTTATGACAGTCATAAGATAGAGCGGAACCTAGCCCAGTATATTAAGTAGGTTCGGTTAAAACATCCATATTATTATCTTGATTAAGGCGTGTCATTGGTCGCTACCAGGAGAGAGAGAAGAATAATCACTTTGCGTGCGCTCTTTGCAAGATTAGATTGGTTTTTATCTAATCAGAATGGCTCCAACTGTTTTTATCAAATCTTCCTTCAAACCCTAAAAAGTAAGATTAGCTGGGATTAATTACACCCTACAGGTTCGCTAATCGTTCGGACAGGCAGGTATCGGTGCTCCGAGAGAGGTTTCCCGTGCTTTCGTACAGACCTAATTAAAATAAACCTCGTTTTCCTAGAGGCATAATCCCGTTGACACCTTTCTAGACGCCTACTAGATTAGCTAATTGTAAAGTGCATAACTCTTTCAGGTGTAACTCTTACTTGCAGTGGGTATCGGGATCCAACTATCATATAAAAGGTATACAATCTCATTGCAAATTTCAACACTTGAAATTCCCAATAAAAGTTTTTACCCCTAGAGTCCTATGACCTTGACGGAAGCCAAACAACCCATAGGGCGCTAGTCAAGTTCAACCCGTTCATTTCTTGATTGAATTAGACCCACCTGCACGACCCTTGACGGAGGCCAAACAACACCGTACGACTACCCGAATCCAATCGTATCATATGTTGCAGAAAAGTACTAATCAGCTACCGCACACTACGGCTTGATGGAGGCCAGACAACCTAGAACGAATACTAAAATAGCACTTATCTGAAATGACGGAGGGCTACGCATACTAAAATAGCACTTATCTGAAATGACGGAGGGCTACGCAGGATTTTAAGAAAAATATGAGCGTAATGAACTTGATATCGTCGTAGAATTCAATGATTTTGAAAAGGAGTGTTCTTAAGGCTTTTGCTAGTTTCGCTAAAGAGGTCACTCCCGGTGAAGGGATCTCAGCTATTTCCTCATCGAATGAGGTGCAGGATATTTAGGAATACCACTATGCAAAGCAAGAACTAGAGAAGCTATCAAAAACAAAACCGAGTGAGTTGTAGCATATGCTAGTTTTGCTAAAGAGGCCATTCCCGGTGAAGAGATCTTGGCTCTTTTCTCATCGAATGAGGTGCTGGATATTCATCAAGAAATACCACTATACAAAGTAAAAACTAGAGCTACCCTTTTTTTAAAATTTGATTCTACAATATCTTTAAGTTTCTTTCTTTTCATTAATCTCATTAATGAAGTCCCATCATTTAATATTTCCTAAACATCACAGAAAATGAAACGAAAATAGAACGTACGCTTATGCCATCCGCATTCGCCACTGGGCCCCATCATGCACCGTTAGGTTAATTAACTACTGGCACAGCGGGGGCTGGACTAGCGTGGGTGCAAAACATAAGCAATGTTTATTATATATCATATATATAATATAACATTCATCTCACGCAGTTATATGATCACATCATAGAACCAAGCAGCAGAAGCAACATATGAAATATTGGATATAATAAGATGTCCGTGTTTTAAATTTAGCCAGTAATATAAAACACGAACTCCACGGTCGTGATGAATAGCCAAACCCATATCCCATAGACCCCTACGAGAGCGGCAAGTAACCCTACCAATTGTAGAGTTAGGAGACCCGGTCTCAACTCCTTGAGATGCTCTCCCACAGGACTTTAGAACCTGGTTACTTGTGCTCCCCATCTTGGATCTATCCTAATGCGGAAATGTAAATAATATATAACAGTGGTGACATCATCCTCAACCCGGAAGTGCCCTAATAAAAGAATATTACATACATATTTTGCATGAATGAAAATAAAAAAACTCTCATCTCACATAAAATTCCCGGCTATTCTATCACGACGATCCAATAAACCATATCACCAGCAACACATAACATCTCATGTCATCAATGTAAGTAAATATGCGTATCCCGAAACTCGTTGACATATAGCAACCAGATCGGGATACCCCACATATTACACTTACGGTCGAAGAAAAGAAATGGAAAACTACAATAATTAGAATCTGTATATCCTTAGACATCATAAACTCGGAATATCTTGGATTTCATACCTAACTTATAAACCTTGTATTTTAGTCTCAAATTGAAAAATCTTTTCAAAAAACTGTCGGATAATTCAACAAGATTCCTGACTAAGTGATCGCGTACTGTACGCAATTGCGACGGAGTTTTGATCCGAATCAAAACCCCGTGGCAGTCGATCAAGTGAGACTAAACGGCTAGATTTACATTATACTAATTAGTTTTCACAAAACTAATATTTGGATTCTAACAATTGTATCGCATATTATCAAGATCTGTACGACATTAAACTTTTCGATCGGTTTTCCAAACATCCACAAAATCCAGAGAGCTCAACAACTTGAGTATCATTAAAAACATCTAGAAAGTGCCAAATTCTCAAGTGGAGCAGCACAAGAAAAATGCCACCTGAACACAACAAACATGCGGTGGAACCGCGGCCAAACAAGGGGATTGGCCGCGGTTCCGCGGTCGTTTGAACGAGTTGGGTCTCTAAAATTCTTGTGGTTCCATTAAAAAGCCTGCACAATTTTCTGAATATTTTTAATCACGAAAATTCTAACATTTGAAAAACTCGACAGAAACTACAATAATTCGTGTTTTCAAAAACCGATCGAACACTTCGACGCCGCAAAGACCGACCCAAATGTACTAGCTTGGCTCTAATACCATGAAAGTGTTTAGGAGCACCATGATTTGGTTTAAACGGGCATCACACATGCAATTTTAAAATTTTCTAGGTGCTAATTAACACTAACCTAAGATCAAACTAGAAATTAGGGTTTCTACTTATGATGATATGAAAATACTAGAAAAGTGAAAGATGGCTATACCCTCATAGATCGAGTCCTTCACTTCACATGCTCCGTGTAGTAGTCCCGCGACTCCACTAGGCTCCACTTGAGGCTTTGGACGAGCTTCCTCCGATGACCTTCGTGCCGAAGATGATCCATACGAAGTCCCTCCAATTCAAGCTACCTATACACTAAACTCTTTGGTGTAAGAAACACGCTACACTCGATCGCTAGTCAAGTGTAGGATGGTGAAGTAGGAGATAAGAAAGCTCATAAGTTTGTGTTCAAACTTCATGGTTCACATTACATGTGAGGGTTGAAGCTTGAACCATGACAATGAGGAGGAAGAAGAAGAAGCTAGAGAGCAAAAGAGCAACCATGGAAAAAAGCAAGTGTAAAATGGTTCATCAAAAATGAACTCACTCATTGAAGTATCAATATCTCCCAAAAATAAAATGGAGCCATGCTTTAATAGCAAGTCAAGACTAATAAAATAATCCATGAACCATGCTATGCACCATACTCTCCATATCTCTTTATTTTCCACCTCATCGTTTCTATTTCAAATAAATAGAAATTTATGTCATGCTTAATATATATATATATATATATATATATATATATATATATATTAATATATATTAAGAAAATGTTTAGTGAGCTAATGATATCAGTTAAGATATAATTATATCACATATAATATTATTAAATCAACACTTGATCTAATAATCCGGTTATATCACATGTGACCGACTAATTTCATTTATCTGTATATCATATTATCAAATCAACACTTGATTCGATAATCTGGTTATATCACATATAATCTAACTTGATAACAGATAACTGCCATATTACAATATGGTATCACATACTCATATTTAATCTGACCCACACACATATCACATATGTGTCCTACTTCGTTTTGCCTGAACCAAGAAACTTCTGTGCGGGACTCTAAAGACTCGTCAATACGCCAGCAGTAGGTGATGATCACATCATTCACCTACAAGCCATCAGCGGTATAAGCTGGACATAATGTCTACCCGGGTATCGAGCGATATGAAGATCAACAAGTAAGCTTGTCCATAATCTCCATGAAACCTATCAGTAACACTGCCGTACAGTCCGGTCTCTTCGTCTGATATGTCGCATATCATGTCTAGGGGTGGTAAACGTCATACCCCAGTAACGTGATAAGTCATGCCGATGTCTGGCCTATAACGGTTTGAGAAACTAATGATAATTCTTATCAGTAAATCTCAGCAGCAGCCCTGGCCAGGGACTTCCAGTTATAGCCAATCGAGTATAGCGCAACATCAACCCCAAATACCGGGAGAGACGAAACCCCTCCTATCGCTCATTGCCTCCATGTAACTCGGGACTTTTCCCAAAATCCACCTGTTTGCACAACTCCTTTTGAGCGTGGTAGGGAGGAAATCAAAGCACAGTGGGAGCCACACAAGACTTTATGACAATCTCGGGTCTACAGACTAACCTGTACCAGTATCACCAGAGGACTGCTGTCTGACGATAGGTATACTACCAACTAGGAGTCCTCGACGGGTCCTGTTCAGTGTACCCATTCTCTAATGAGCACCTGTGTGCAATCTTTGATGTCACACACCAATAGTTGTGGGATCAACCATCGCCCTCTAAGGGATAAGAAACGTACACACTAGTCTACTCTGGAATATTGATGCCCTAGTCTCGATATTCTCTCGACTAGGAATAGATTAAAGGATGTACTTTTGGACCACCCTGGCCCCACAAGTATGATCTCATCATAATCCTGGTGGTCAATTACATATCCTAAGGGCTTTACCAATATGTGAGAGACAGACAGTATTATAATACCAGTTTACATGTTAAGATAAAGGTAACCGGATAATATACTATCATGTCGAGCGAGAAAGTCCTCTATATATATGTCCAAGCATCCACTATATCAACAATAATGGCCTCTAGTACATACATATTCCTAACATCAACATCGCTACAACTGGGATATTGCAAGAAGCGAATCATCATTTGCCTTTGTTGATCTGAACAAAGGGGGCTTAGCAAACAAGGTCAGGATCCTGTCGACTAAGGCTTTTTGACTCTATGAGCTGTAAGGGTCTCATAAAATTATTTCTCCCTACGAGTCGTGAGGATCTCGTAGGTGTAAGTTCTCCTTAAAAGTTTTGAGGACTTCTAAGTGGTGTTTTTTCCTTGGAAGTCGTAAGGATCTTACAGGAGTATTTTCTTCTTATAAGTCGAGAGGACTTACAAGCGTCATTCACCATATGATGATATTTATCATTATTGGTGGAACTTGGTGGAAGAATATTTATTATGCCCGTGGATTGTATACAAGGGTAAACATTGGACCACTTGTAGAGCATCTTGGGGAATGCGACGGCTTAAGAACAGGTTTAGATCCCTGTAGCTTAAGGCTTTTGAATCCCGTGAGCCATGAGGATCTCAAAAGGGGAATTCTCCTTACGAGTCATGGGGCTCTCGCAAACGTGTTTTGTTCCCGCCAAAATTTTCGGCCAAGAGATACTTGTTCCTTTACAAAAAAGGGGGAGAATCTTCAAAAAAAATGAGCATCACGTGTCCACACGTGATCGGACATCACGTGGGGACACGTGACCTTCTATGAGCAAAGTTATGGGCGCTGAAATACACAATTGGAGATGGGGTCACGTGCCAACACGTGATGGGCCCCTGAGCTCTTTGAAATAATAGAATTAAATTCTAATGAAATGCTTAACTGGTGGGGTCACGTGCCTACACGTGATGGACTTTTAAGTCCTCTGAGCGAATAGAATTAAATTCTAATTAGATGGGTCACGTGCCAACACGTGATGGGTTCTCAGAGCCTCTGGAACAATAGAATTAAATTCTAATTAAGAGGGAATCAAAAACCCTAATTGGAAAAATATTTCTCTAGATCTTTCCAAACAAAAAAGATTGCGCTCTGTAAAGTGGAGCACCGTTGGATTAAAAATCCAATGTTGATTAAAAATCACCAATTTATAGAAAGATTCTATACAAGGAAATATTTTCCTAAAATCTGCCAGGAACAACAAATAAAATATCTTTTGGATTAAAAATCCAATGGTGAATAAAGTTCACCGAGTGATCTCAAAGATCATGTTGGTTACAAAATCAATCAAAATCTTTCAATGAAAGATTGACGAAACAAACTGATTATTTTCTTTCTCCTATAAATAAGAGCTAAGAAGAGAAGAGAAGAGAGAGACAATAACAGAGAGAGAATACAAAAGAAAAGAGAATTTAATTCTCCAGGGAGAAAAGAAGGTCTCTTCAGAAAAGAAAGAAACCCTAGGTAAGAAAGGGAAAGAGATCATCTTATAAGCTGCCACAAAATAAAAAGAGAATTTAATTCTCAAACTAAGAGTTTAACTCTTCTGAATAAGAACTTAGTTCTTCCTTTGGTTGATGATCTGCAGAAGCAGATCTCCCCATAAGTTGAGAATTTAATTCTCATCGGGGGGATTCTGCCATGCAGATCTAAAGCCTCAGGAAGGACTTAAGTTCAAAGAATTTTATTCTCCCACAAAGCATATATGAATTTAATTCCTCCAACAAAGATAGGGTTTAACCCTTAATATAAGAACTTAGATCTTCTTCATGGTAACAGATCTGCAGAAGCAAATCTCCCCATAAGTTGATAATTTAATTCTCATCGGGAAGATTCTGCCATGCAGATCCAAAACTTAGAGAGAGAATTGAGTTTAAAGAATTTAATTCTTTAGAACATATATCAATTTAATTCCTCTAAATAAGATTAGGGTTTAACCCTATAAAAGAATTTAATTCTTATACAAAGGATTCATCTCTCCATGCACGTAAAAGGATCAAGTACCCAACATGATCATGTGGCAACACGTGACCCTCCCCTCCAATGACCAAAAGAGAACGAATAAGATTAGGTCACGTGCTCTCATGTGACCCTTGAACAGACTTCTCAAAATAAAAAGGGCAGAATCGATTTTAGATGACTCGCGTGTCCTCACGTGACCCCTAGCAAACACCTCTTTAAAAAAGAGAAGATGGAAAAAGCTAAAGGATTAATATTCAATGCATGGGCGCCCTCACATGTCCCCACGTGACCCATAACAAATCCTTTTAATATCCAATGCATGGGTACCCATCACGTGCCCACACGTGATGGCCATGAAGATTAAGTGTTTAACACTTACTTGCATATTCTGAGAATAAAATAAAGGAAGTTTGGCCCAACACTCAGGCGCCTCACGTGACCCCACGCGAGCGCTTCTTTTTTTAGTGTTTAACACTATTTTGTGCATTTCATCTTGGGTGTTTAAAACTATTTTAAGCGCATCACGTGGGAGCACGTGATAGACGAGTGTACTCTAGTATTTAACACTATATTCGAGCCAATCTTAGCCCAAATTAGCTGAGTCTTCCAGAGGCAGGACCTTCCCTTTTGATTGAACCTCAATACACTCTTGTATTCCGAAATTGGTCATCTCATATGACATTCAAAGTAAGACCAAGAGCCTTTCAATCAACTTTGGTTCGAGGGTACATTTCTTCACACCTCTGATACATGTCGTTGTAATTCTTCAACGTCTTCAGAGAGGTGGTGGGTCCCAATGACCGATAACTATCTGGTGCATTTCCAAACCCATGTTTGCATCTAAACTTTTGGACCGCAATGTCCCTAAACTAAACAATAGAGCCCTAATGCTCTTTTGTTTGATCTAAATGATCCTGTTAAGTAGATCTTAGTCTAAAAATTAGACAAACGTATCCTTAACAAACATTAAAGTTGATCTTAATCTCAAAACGAGATTAACGATCCTTAAATCAATCTAATTACAGATATCCCAACCAAAATTGGTTTAAGGGTGCATCTTCTCACTCCTCTGATATCTGTCGTTGTAATCCTTAAACGTCTTCAGTGAGTTGACGGGTCCCGACAACTAAACACTTTATGGACTGTGGGGTCCTTAAGCCCATGGACTATGATGTCCTTAACCTCGGACTGTGGGGTCCTTAAGCCCATGGACTATGATGTCCTTAACCTTGGACTGTGGGGTCCTTAAGCCCATGGACCGAGATGTCCTTAAACTAACATTGGACCGTAATGTCCTTAAACTAACAATGGACCACAAAGTCCCTGAACTAAAACAATAGAGTCCAAATGCTCTTTTTTTGGATCTAAATGATCCTGTTAAGTAGATCTTAATATAAAATTAGACTAACGTGTCCTTAACAGACGTTAAGTTGATCTTAGTCTAAAATTAGACTAACGTATTCTTAACAAACGTTTAAGTTGATCTTAGTCTCAAATGAGATTAACGATCCTTAAACCCAAACCAAAACCCAAATCTAAGAAAATACGGATTTGGACTAATCCACGCCCTACAGGCGACAACATAAATTAGTCTCCGTATACAATCCACGGGTAACCAAAAATAAAACAAACACACACGACATGAAGTGACCATCTGGAGAAGGAGAAAGTTGTTACCGCGATGCGATGGCGTAATTAACTGCAGGAGCTTGCGCCTGCAGGGAAGAGCGTCCCCACAATCAAAAATCCCTCAAACGAGGGGGAATCTGACGAAATCTGCTATAACGGACGCATCCGTCTAAACCTCCGATACATGGCGCCATAAATCAACTTGGCATCTTCGGAGAGGTGGACGGATAAAACCAAATAGCATCTGCCCCCAAATTGAGGTAAGACATCAGTCTTTCCCGGCTTTCTGCGGAGAACAGATTCTGGCACGCCCGGTGGGACCTTTCCTCTTTTCATTCCACACTTCGTGTGTCGTGTTTCGCGAACGAATTGCGGTTTGCTATGGTTGCCCCTGGATTCGAGGTACTAAGATTTGATATCTTGCTCCGTGCAGAAAAATAGAAGATCAATGGCCTCAAACTGCATTAATTGCAACAACTCCCGTTCCGCCTCATCTGGAGGAGTAACCTACGGGCCCCAAGCGGCTACCTTTTTCACAATGCCGGTGGAACAAGTGACCCAAGCCACCACTGGGCTATTCTTCAGGACCATGATCCCACCAACGAGCTTCAGCGTTCAGATGCCGACACAGGAAGCTACGAAGAAGTCGGTCTTTGATCGGCTTGCAACCACCACGGCCCCTCTCAGCGGGTCGTCCAACTCCAATGCCTCAGTCGTCGACAGGCTGGGTCAAAGCTCAAGTGGGCTCGCAAATAGGCTCCCAATACCAGAGAAGGACACTCCGACTTCTGCTACAGTTGAGGTCGTCCAAGCTGCTCTCCCTACTCGAAGGTCGGCTTTCGACAGGTTAACCATTCCCTCTCAGCGGACGTCTGTCTTCGACAGGCTAGCGCCAATAACTGCCTCTCCTCAAAACAGGGGGCATGGAAAAGCTAATTCAACAATGGAGGTGGTCCCGGCCGCTCTCCATGCTCGACGTCGCCACTGGCGCCGAGTAAGAAAGGCTGGGGGCAGCTCTCCTTCCGGAATGACTCCACCAGCTCCAATGGTGGAAGTTGATGCTGCTGTTCCAACTGGGAACAGCTTTGAACCACTCAGGAGGGTCCGCATGAACTCTCCGACTGCCGTGCTAAAAATATCTCCTCCACCTGTGGAGAGCGCTATAAAGGCAAAGCTGGAACAGCCCCCTCAGCGGCTGTCCTCCAAAATTCATAAGGTCTGACGACAGGTCCAAGACTCGGTGATCGATTAAGACTACTCTCGCCAACCAAAGAAGATAAAAGCTCGGTAAGAGAAGGACCACCCTGTCAAGCCACAGAAGGTGTCATCTGTTTAGGTGCCCGCTGCAATGGCTCCCTCAACTTCGACCGCCTACAAAAGAAGAAGGCCGGAGAAAGTCTCCATGTCAGCGACGAATCTTAAGAACACTGAATCAAAACGCCCCAAGTCTGGGGGCATGGTGGTGCACACTATTTATATGGCATCCGGGAAAGAGGATAGCCATATCTCCACGGGTCATCGACCACTCACCCAATCCGTAACAAAAGCTCAGGAGCAATAACAGAAGCTCCAGGGGATACTAACACAGATGGCCGCACTCACTGGGCCAAAAGAAAGCCCGGGGACGTCGTCGGAACAGCGTCAAGAACAGGAAACCGATGCTGAGTTTCTCTACAGAATCCTCGAGAAGAGAGATAGAGAGGCAGCGGAACTTTTCGTCAACATAAAACGAATGACGCTTTTATTCCAAGATATGGTCAGGATGATGTTACAGCCGGATCCTCCAGCTGAAGACCCTCCGATTATCCTTGAAAACGATAAGGGAGAGACATCAAACTTTCTTCCGGCTTGTTCAGCAGCCAAGGAAGAGACCATTTCCAAAGCCGCCCTAGATGACTATATCGCTCAGCAGATACGAGCTCATTATGTGAGCGAAGCAGCCGGGCAAATTGTTAAGACTGGACGACCCTATCCGAGTTGGTACGACCAAATAAAGTACCTGCTGGGATATACGATCCTAAATTCTATATAAGGGGACGGGGAATCCACACCAGCACATTGCTCAATTCAGAGCCTTGTGCGATAATACTGGGGGTGACAACAAACTGCTGCTTCGCCAGTTCATTGGCAGCTTTGTTCCCCTCCGAATGGCGGCCGAGACATTAGGACGTCTTGCCTGAGATTCGGGGCAGATGCTATATGGTTTTATCCGTCCACCTCTCCGAAGATGCCAAGTTGATTTATGACACCGTGTATCGGAGGTTTAGATGGATACGGCGGATGTAGCAGACTTCGTCAGATTCCCCCTCGCTAGAGAGGTTTTTGATTGTGGGGACGCTCTTCCCTGCAGGCGCAACCCCCTGCAGTTAATTACGCTACCGCATCGCGGTAGCCACTTTCTCCTTCTCCAGAATTTCACTTCGTGTCGTGTGTGTTTGTTTTGTTTGTGGTTGCCCGTGGATTGTATACGGAGACTGAGTAATGCCGTCGCCCGTAGGACGTGGATTAGTCCGAATCCGTATTTACTTAGATTTGGGTTTGGTGTTTTAGTTTAAGGACACGTTAACCATTTTTGAGGCTAAGATCAACTTAAACGTTCGTTAAGGATACGTTAGTCTGATTTGAGACTAAGATCAACTTAACGGAAGAGCATTTTAGGGCTCTATTGTTCCAGTTTAAGGACATAATGGTTCGTGTTCCAGTTCAGGGACATGGGGGTCCATGTTCCAGTTTAGGGACATGAGGGTCCATGTTGTTTATGGCCGTTGGGACCCGTCACCTCTCTGACATCATTGAAGGATTACAACGATATGTGTCAGAGGAGTTCGGAGATGTACCCTCGGACCGGATGTAAATGGATTTAAGAGAGCAGCCATGCTCAGTCAATTTAATTTGAGGACTTATGACCATGATTGGGCTAAGTCCAGTTGCGAACGTTTTTCTTGATTTTTGGCCTATTAAGCCTGTGCTAGGGCTTTGGCCATGTCTAGCAATGCACTGCATTTTATCTTATCCTGCTAGGCCTTTCTGGTTTGGGCTCTGTCCCTTTATAAATGATGCAGGGCATCTTCTTGGGCTCTGCTCTCTTTTAAAATAATGCATAGCATTTAATTTGGCCTATTAGGCCTTTTAAATTGGGCCTGGCCCTTCTGCAAATAATGCAATGCATTAATTATTTGACAGTGGCTTGTCAGGCGCTTTGCGCCAAATAATGAGCGCAAGCGCTCGTGGAAGCGACACGTGTCGCACTCTGGTGAGCGCAAGAGCAACAGCGCAGTGCGCTGTGTCAGTGCGCTGCGCTATTGCGCTGCTGACACGTAGCGCTCTCTGGTGGCTTGCGCCAACACAGGAGCGCAACAGTGTAATTTTTGCAAGTGCAGAGCACTGTTTTATGTTTTGATTGATTTTAAATTAAAGAAAACAAGTTTTTCTTATTTTCAAAGAACCAATGGTACATAAGAAAGTGCAAAGCACTATTATTATTTACTTTTCTTTTTTATTGAAGATCATTGATCTTGTTCTCAGATTAATGATCTGCTTATAAGAGAATTTTCTCTTTTTTCTAAAGGTTTTCACCTTCTTTGTTCTTGAGGAATTCTCTCCAATTCTTCAGAGTTCTAAATGAGGATTTTTTTTTGAGATCTAGGGTCCTTTATATAGTGCCCATTAATTAGTTAAATTTATTAAAGAGATCTTTCTCTGAGTGATTTAGGGAATTTTCCCCACCGTTGGATCTTTGATCCAAGGACTTCTGTTTTACAGAAGAAAATCTTCTTGTTTTAACATGAACAGAAAGATTTCTAAGAATTTTCATTCTGTTTGGCGCAAATGCCCCAGAGCGTGACACGTGTCACGCAGCGCACAGCGCAGCGCAACTGCGCTGGCACGTGTCGCGCAGCGCACCTGCGCTTGCGCACCTGCGCTAGCCCAACTGCGCTGCCACGGGGCGCGCAGCGCAGAGCGCAGCGCAACTGCGTTAGCGCAACTGCGCTGCCACGTGTCGCGCAGCGCAGAGCGCAAGTCGTCTGAAACTTTGCTTCCTTTAATTTTTGTTTTAAATAGAGCCTTGCTCTAATTGGGCGCGCTGCCTTGGGCGCTGCGCTCCTTGCACTGGCGTGTCTGATTTTGACACGTGGCGTGTTGCGCGCAACGCAAGGAATCTGAAGCGTTGCTTCATTTATTTTAACTTTTAATTTTTACTTTAATTTTCAAAGCAGAGCTTTGCTCTGATTGGTGGAAACAGAAGCGTTGCTTCGTTTCCCGCCTTGGAATTTGAACAGAGCTTTGCTCTGATTGGGGTAAACAAATGCCCCCCCACCGTTGCGCTTACGTGGCGCTCCAAACGTGAGCGCAGCGGTGGCAGAATTCCAACCATCGCGGCAACTTTTGGAAGTTGAAAGGGCACTTGACGCCTATAAATAGGACCTTTGGCCCTCCACAAATGATCATCATCTCCAAGAATTTTATTTTCAGAATCTCAGAGCCTTGCTCTCTTGTTTAACACTTTTAAAAGTTCAAACTTTAGAGAATTTTAGGTAAAAATTAATTTGGATTAAATTAAATCAATTTTAAGAGCCTTGCTCTCAATAGATCCCTGATCTAAAGAAGACCCATTTAGGGTTTCATTTAGCAGAGCTTTGCTCTAAAAGGATCTAAAAAGGACTAAGGAGAACCTTATTATGGTTCTATTAATAGAGCTCTGCTCTCCTAAGAGGATTTTATTTGCAACTTCTTGATTCATCGATGGAGCTTTGCTCCTTTTTAAATCATATAGCAAAACTCTTACGAGTTGTTAATTTTGTCGATCTTCTTTTATACGAGTGATGGACGCCCACATGTACGATCTCGACGAGATTATCTCCTACGGGGACATCCTCCGACTCGGCCGTTCCCAAAATCGAGAATTTACAAATGTCGAATGTGCAGAGATCATGAGTCGCTTTGACGCGTATAACGGTCAACTGCTTCCTCGGCGCTCCCCTCTGTTGAAGCTTATTGTGGGAGCCATCTGGGAAGCGCTTCCCCTATTCTTTACCGGCGTGCCGCTTAGAGCATTGGACGCCGCCGAGGACAAGGTGCACTCAGTGTACCTGATGAATTTAATCTCGAAGAGACGGCGAGACAATCTTATCGATCTCTTGCATGAAGCCTTTCAACAGTCCGCTATTCTTGCTGCCTATCGGAGGGTGGAGGACATCAGTGGGGATCCCGACGTCCGTGCTCGCGAAAGGAAGCACACCAGGATGGTTCGTCAAGCTTGGAAAGTTTTGGACAGGGTCACTTTCGAGTTCCTCAATCCCTGTCCAGGATCTGAGGTTTTGCCGTTGTAATTATTTGAATAATGTCTTTGTTTATTGTCTTTATGCTTGTAAGAACCCTTTTGTACTATGAATGGAAAAAAAATTATTTCAGCTTGTCACATTTCTCGTTCTGAGTCTTTTGCACACACATGAATGGATGTGTTTCGAACGCTTGATCAAATGCAAATCGAATGTCCTTTCTGTCGCTTCCCTCTTTCTTTTATTATCCGCATGTTACCTTAGTGAACATGGTTGACGGACAATAGAGTAAGCATCTCGATTTCTTCAAGAGATAGTGATGGCTTAGGTCGCAGGTTCAGGTCTGCTGCCTAAGACTTTTCAACTCTATAAGCCGTGAGGGTCTCATAGAGACTTTTCTCCCTACGGATCGAGAGGATCTCGTAGGTGGATTTTCTCCTTAGAAATCGTGAGGATTCCTAAGTGTGTTTTCTCTTATAAGTCGTAAGGATCTTATAAAAGAATTTTCCCTCTTACGAGTCGAGAGGACTTGTAAGCGGTTGTTTCCCTCCTTGTCGAAATTCGACGTTGGAGAGTGAGACCCGTGGATAGTATGCAAGAGACCGTTTTGGGCCGACTTGCAGGGTCCCAGTGCTTAGGAAACAGGCTTCTTTTATGCCCACTGCCTAAGGCTTTATCTCACGAGTCGAGCCGCCTCAAGAATTTCTCGCAAAGACAACAATTTCTTCACAAGTCGAGACGAATCAAGCGTTTCTCGCAAGAACATCCTAACGTTGCATTTAACCTCTGCTCTTTACGACAGAAGTCCGTTAGGGTCTGTGGTACTTAGGGTTTTGGCCATCGTACCGTCGCATAAGCTGATATATTCCTCGATAGGCAATTGTGCTGTTCGAGTAGCCCTGCGACTGCCGTGTCTCTAATCCCTTCGGGGGCTGGACAAGACGTCTTCAAGCAATCTTCTTAGGCAGTTTGACCGTCGGAAGAGCAAGAGTTAGGAATTTTCCATGCCGCTTTTTACTTGAGGTTAGGCTCATTTTGGCGAGCCCCGATGAGTCATAACCACTCCGCGCTGGTGTGGGATGATCTCCGATAATCTTTCAGGTTTTATGTGAGTTGCCGTCAAGACCCTGAAACTAGGAATTTGGCCTTTGCTTCGTCTTGCTGGCATCACGTCTGCTGTATTGAGACGAATGTCGCGGTTGTATCTAGGTTGCTGGTGAACCATTGAGGTTTGGAACTAGGGATTTTGCCGTGGCTCCGTTTGTTTGATTGTCGCGTCTGATCCCGGCTGGAGGAAGAACGCTGGGTTGGCATCTTGTCTGCTGTATCGAGACGAAATGCCGAGGTGGAGCTGGGATTTTGCCGTGGCTCCGTTTGTTTGATTGTCGCGTCTGGACCCTGCTAGAGGAAGAATGCTGGGGTGACATCTTGTCTGCTGTATCGAGACGAATGCCGAGGTGGAGCTGGGATTTTGCCGTGGCTCCGTTTGTTTGATTGTCGCGTCTGATCCCGGCTGGAGGAAGAACGCTGGGTTGACATCTCGTCTGCTGTATCGAGACGAATGCCGGGGTGGAGCTGGGATTTTGTCGTGGCTCCGTTTGTTTTGATTGTCGCGTATGGACCCTGCTGGAGGAAGAACGCTGGGGTGACATCTCGTCTGCTATATCGAGATGAATGCCGAGGTGGTGACCACTCCACGCTGGTGCGAGATGATCTCCGATTGTCTTTCAGGCTTCATATGAGTTGCCGTCAAGACCCTGAAGCTAGGAATTTGGCCTTCGCTTCGTTTGTTGACATTGTGTCTGCAATACTGCGACAAAGGTCGAGATTGTATCTAGGTTGTCTATGAACCGTCGAGATTTGGCTTTGCTTTCTGATGGAGCCTATTGGGAAGGTATGGTTCCCTCTTTGTTTTGTCCCCCTGGATTGTATACAGGGATCAACGTGATCTCACCTGTAGGGCATGAATTTCGTTATATATATTTTTTCATTTTATTTCTTTCCGCGATGCTCTATCATTTCAGCTCTTATATTGCGAAGGTCGCGATTGCCCAATCATTTCGGCTATTTTTCGCGGTGCCCAATCATTTCGGCCATTTATTTTATTTTTACTCGCTGCTTTTTATTGCGAGTTGCCCCATCATTTCGGCTATTTCGTATGCATGTGTGGCTCGCAGATTTTTTATCGTAAGTGTAGAACTTGGAATCTTGATGTCAATCCTAGCATCAGCATCGCTACAACTGGAATATTGCCAGGAGCGAATCATCATTTGCCATGAAAGGGCTTGGAATTTGATACCGGTTCAGGCATCAGCATCGCTACAACTGGGATATTGCCCGGAGCGAATCATCATTTGCCTCTGTCGATGTTGAAAAAATGTGGCTTAGTAAACAGGGTTAGGATCCTGTCGACTAAGGCTTTTGACTTCATGAGCCGTAAGGGTCTCACAAAGGTATTTCTCCCTACGAGTCATGAGGATCTCGCAGGTGCGTTTTCTCCTTAGGAATCGTAAGGATTCCTAAGTGTATGTTCTCTTGTAAGTCGTAAGGATCTTACCAAAGGGTTTTCTCCTTATAAGCCGAGAGGACTTATAAGGGTTGTTCACCATATGCACATATCCCCAGTCACGGATGGGACTTTGTTAGGGAAATGTTTATTCGCGCCCGTGGATTGTATACAAGGGTCAGTGCTGAGCCACTTGTAGGGCAATATCGAAGATTGTGGGGGTTGCTTAAGCACGGGTTTAGGTTTCTGTAACTTAAGACTTTTAAATCTTATGAGCCGTGAGGCTCCCATAAGAGAGTTCTCCTTACGAGTCGTGAGGATCTCGCAAGTGTAATTTCACCTTAGGAATCGTAAGGATCCCTAAGTGTGTTACTCCCTTGTGAGTCGTAAGGATCTCACGCGGGTGGTTTCTCCTTACGAGGTCGAGAGGACCCTGTAAGTGTTCTTTCACGAGGTTGCGTCCTTTCGGGTTTTCACAAATACTTGCCGGTAGCCCTGCTGTTTTTACTCACGGAGCCCTTTCGGGTTTTCATCCGTGCCCATTTTTGCTTATGGACATACCGTTTTTTCTTTTTTTTTATTCTTTTTATTTATTTATTTTTAACGAGGTTTCTCCCTTTCAGGTTTTCACAAACACTCGCCGGTAGCCCTGCTGTTTTTACTCACGGAGCCCTTTCGGGTTTTCATCCGTGCCCATTTTTGCTTATGATTTTTCCTTTTTTTTTATTATTATTTTTTTATATTCATATTTTTTTCTTTTCCCTTTTTTTTTTATCTCGTCAGCCTAAGGATGTTGCGGTAGTAGTTTAAAGACGTTTCGGTCGTTTGCATGTTTTAGGACATTGCGGTCCATTATTAGTTTAAGGACGTCTCGGTCCGGTGTCGCCGTATTGGAGGCGAATATCTAGTTTATTGACTTTTCGGTCTATGGGGCTTTCTCTATGACTGAACATGATGCCCCCGGCGTATCCATCTTTTTCGGAGCGTGCGGTTGTGGCGGGTTCACCTTCCAGTTTTCGGACAACGCGAACTTACCCTGTTGGTATTGGTCTTCAACCCAGTTCTTGAAGACGTAGCAATCCTCGATCAGATGACCTACCGTTTGGTGGTAAGGGCAATAATTGAGAGTGTTAACATCTCCTGGCCGTAATGGAAGTTTTGGACTCGGCAGATTGATGAGTCTGTCACGTACTGCCAGCTCGAATAGTCCCCTTGTTTTATCTTACGAAAACGAGTAAGGACGTTTCAACTTTTGCTGGAGAGGTTGCCGCTTGTTGTTTCGGCAAACGACCGGTCTTGGGCCACTCGATTGTTGTTGAGTGTTGGCGATGAGGGTCATTTTCCCCTTCTCTTTATCCTTTTTGCTCGATCCTTTGTTTACGGGGCCGAGATTTTTTCCGAATAGCGTGCGATTGCACGGCTAAACGTTCTCGCAGCTCCTCAATTCCTTCATTTTTGAAATAGACTCCCCGAGGTAGGGGTGGGGGGTAGCTTCTTCATCAGAGTCGCTTCCAAAGGTGATAATTTATGATCCCTTAGAGTCGGCTATATGACAATCGTCGGCGGCTCTTTTGCGCTCATCTATCGCATTTTTTCGGCGTCTACGAGCTTCACATTTTGTCCTGTCAAAGTGTTGCTTTTGAGCGACATACCCTTGCCACTAACAGTTAAAGGATTCGCAGTCTTCGGTAGGATGTATGATCTTCTGATGATATAAACAGAAGTTAGGGTGCATCTCTACCTCAGCGAGAGTATTTTCTTCAGAGGGCGGTAGCTTCATTCCTACTGATAGAGCTTTGGCGAACCTTTTCTTCGTCTTGAATTTGTTTTTATCCGCATTGGATGGCTTTTGATTTGACGTGAATGCCTTGGCTTTTTCCAGTATGGCCATCTCACGCTCTTGATTGGCTTTTGCTTTCAGACGAATTTCATTTAGGAAGACATCGATCAACTCGTCTGATGGCTGTAGCAACTCCGGCTCAGGGTTCGCCATTGGTTTCTCAGCGCAAGGAGCCTCCTCATCCTCCGTCAGTGAATGAGAAATCACATGACAAGTCGCTACGTAGTCTTTGGATTCATCTGATGAATTTTCTCCATCGTTTTCGTCCTCGACAAAAGAACAAGTTGCCCCCGGCGTGTCCGTCTTCTTTGGAGAGTGCGGCTGTGGTGGGTTCACCTTCCAGCTTTCATACAGCACGAACTTGCCTCGTAGGTACTGATCCTCGATCCATCCCTTAAAGACGAAACAATCCTCGATCGGGTGACTTACCGTTTGGTGGTAAGGGCAATAATTGGGATTATTAAGATCGCCTGGCTGCGACAGACGCTTTGGACTCGACAGATTGATGAGTCTGTTGCGCACTGCCAGCTCGAACAGTCTTCTCGTTTTATTATGAGAAAACGAGTAAGGACGTCCTAGCCTTTCTTCGAAGGATGGGCGTGGACGCACGTTGCTTTGGCGAACGACCGGTTTTGAGTTGCTCGGCTGTTGTTGAGCATTGGCGACGACGATCGCTTTTCCCTTTCCTTTCTCATTTCGAGAATCGGGTTTTGGAGGAGACGGTCCTGATTGTTAGAGTAAGTGCGTGTTCAAGTTCTAGTTTAAATACCGCAATCAAGACGGTTTCGCTTGTAGCTAGCCGGTTGAGTACGGGTCGTCCGCAGGGAGATGGGAGTCTTTTTCAATGTGTTTTAACGAGTTAAGTCCGAGAGTTCAGATTTTGTTGTGATTATCTAAGTGTTGAGTTGATATTTAAAGAGAGCTTGTTAGGGTTAGGATTAGGTTAGTTTGAGTTAGGAGTCTCCACATCTTTCGTTGCCCCTCTTAATATCGGTGTTACGGTAATCGGCAACAACGGGGATTAGCACGACAAGGAAGAACTTTGCGAGTATAAGCTTGGCTTTCCAACGCATAAGTCTTCCTTTTGGTGCTTGTCCGTCCTTTCTTGGCTCTTAGCCATAACCTCCGGTTAATTCAACCACAACCGGTCTCACTACGGAATCACCGCTATCATGTAGGATAGGGTGCCGTAAGGAGCGGATTGTGGTTCAATTAACGGGAGTCGAATTAAGCTGTTGGGCAAGGAAAGAGTGAGAGAGATTTCCTTCTCTCAAACTTCCCTTATCCTACCCTAACAAGTATAAACTACTCACACATCATGATACGGAAAAATAAAACAAAACAAAAGAGGAAGATAGAAAGAAGGAGATTAGAAGAATACGACTAGCTATTTGCGACCTCACCTTGGCGAGGATCGAGCGTAAGCATCATTGTCGTATGTAAGGATAAAGAAAAAGAGAGAAGAAAGAAACAACAAGAAAATAACAACAACTACTTAACGAATTAAAATTACAACAATTATAAAAAAGGCAAGACAAGCATGATAATAAAATGATCTTCTTTATTCATCACTCTTCACTCACAAGCTCACTACAAGTTTAATGGAGAAGAGATGAGAAGAGGAAGAAGAAAAACACTAAACCTAGGCAAAATGAAAATACAAGAATGGACCCTTTCCTTCTCAAAGTTCTGGGCTATTTATAGGCTGGAGAATGGAAACCTAGGGCAACCGCCAGAAAAAAAACGAAAAGACCAAAATACCCCCAGAATTCCTGCGCATGCGGCGCCAGTACGGCCGCGGATCCGCGGCCTAGACCCCCCTTAGGCCGCGGATCCGCGGCCCTTTGGAGGAGTTGGGGCATTTGCTTTTTTGGGATTTCCTGGTTTGCTGTGTACATTATTCTGGCATATGTATTTTCTCAGTTTGGCTCCACGATTTTTTCAGAATTTCTATTGAGGGAAAGGTGGACTTTTTGTCAAGATTTTGTCATGATTGCCTCGAGCTCCGCGTAGATTTCTTGGATCTTGTGCTACCATTGAGCCTTGTGCATTGATTTGACATTTTGTCTTCCTACTGGTATCTGGCAACATACGGATGAAGGGCGGAGACCGTGTTTTATCTGTGGTTGGCAGGAACCCGGATTTTTTCGTGTTTTCCATGAATTTCACCGTTTTAGAACCGAGAACCTGTATCCTGCAATTGACTAGCAAACACGGCTCAAGAGTATCTACGGATATGCAATGTGATAAAAATTGGGCGGTATGAAAATGCAAAAATCTGATATGAACAAATACCCCCAAACTTATCATTTGCTCGTCCCGAGCAAAGCCCATTTATTCATAAAAAATTCCCTAACCTCACTTTCGCAGAGAACGCGATTGCACTGAGCATGTGCAACAAGCCGTTAAACCTCTAGGTGCCCCTAGTAGGAGGAGTGTTGTCTCCTGAGGGTTTTCAGCGGATACTACCCACAAAATCCGGTCAAGTTGGTTTTGCAAAATAACTAAGATTCAAACCCTAAAGTTTTGTTTTAGAAAATAATAATTCTATAATCCTAAGTCTAGACTATCGAACCTTTATTTTTCACACCTCGCTTCTTATTTAACTACAGATTTTATATGTCCTTACATGCAGTGCAAATAGTGTCGTTAAGTTCCAGAAGGATCGATTAAAGTCATCATGTCGCACAATAAAGCCCAGATAACAATTTTAAAAGGATCACATAAGTTTTATAAAGAGTTAAGCATTTTTCAAGTTTCGTTTTCCAGTAAGGTTTCAACTTCAGAATTTCTATCTTCCTTAACAGGAAACTAAGTCGTATTTTTCACTCCACCTTTTTCTTGTTTTCATTTCATACACACCTCATGAACGTGCAATAGTCTTTATCATAGAATAAAACCTTCATATCTCCGTTTAAAATTTTTTATAAAAGCCTGTCTTTTATCAAGATTATTCTCACACAAAGAACCGTTAGGAATTTTAACTCGGAGAGAACACTTGCTTGACTTTGTTTTAAAACTGGACTTTCTAGGCTTCTTAGCGAGCTTTGGGCCAATGCACCCAAACCAGTTGGTTTTAGGGCATTAGGTGTAGAAACACCCCAGCGGACTTAATTACTCAAGTTACCTAGGTCCAAAAACAAAAGACAGTTTGGCGTAAAAATCAGATGATTTGATACGAACGGAGATATAACCGGCAGTTCAAATATTTTTTTGGATAAAAGACGTGTTTAGTGAGTTTGGTGTGTAATCATTCCAATCAAGTTTCAGATGGGTTATTTTTCAGACTTAGCTCCAATTACGGCATCAATAACATTCCTTCATATTCGCTTTACTTCATAAACTATTCTTGACATTACTTATTTCAGAACAAACCTATTTGATCCTCAGAAAATCATTTATCTGTTTAAAAGTTTAAACATGAAAGACTTGTCATCTAATTCCCAAAATTCACGACACGTGTAGTGTGATATAAAGACGTATATCAGCTATAGTTAACTTCAAAGGAGAGTTATCTTTCAGGTTTTCAAAATCTAAACATAAGATTTAGTCATTCCTATCTTTTCAAACAAAAACCGTCGAATGTTGAATCAGAGTTCTTCCACAAGCTAACTTGACAAAAAAAAAGTTTTTATATTTTTTAGAAAATTTTCAGATTTTTATGGATTTTATGGATTTAATATGCAGATGCAAAATATACATATGAATGCGAAGGTAAGAAATGCGTACCGAGCGTACCCCCAAACTTAAACTGGACAGTGTTCTCACTGTCATAGCATGAAGAGAGCAGTTGGAAGGTTCAAAATTGTCGGTTAGTGATACACATTTTTTTTTTTTTTAGTTTTTAAAGAAAAGAAAAAGAATATACACAAATATATACAAAATGGTTTGTACATACCCCCAAACTTATTTGGAACAGTGTCCGCTGTTCTTGGCTGGATAACCGAAGTTTGGAGGTAGGCAGAGGAAGATCATTCAGGGTAAACCGGCTCCTGTAAGAACAGGAGCTCCTCTGTTGATTCGGCGCTAAGGTACGGTTTGCATCGGTGTCCGTTTACTTTGAAAAGTGAACCGTCCTTTGGATTCTCCAAATCCACAGCGCCCTGCGGATACACATTCCGCACAAAATACGGCCATTTCCAGCGAGATCTGAGCTTTTCAGGATGGAAGTGAAGTCGGGTGTCGTAAAGCAATACCTGCTGACCAGGTACGAAGGTTTTGCGCAAAAGGTGTTTATCGTGAAACACCTTCGTTCGGTTCTTAACAACAACCGCGTTATCGTAAGCCTCATCCCTAAGCTCGTTCAGTTCGTTCAACTGCAGCTTCCGATGGCTGCCCGCATCATCAAGAGACAGATTCAGCTCCTTTATCGCCCAAAATGCGCGATGCTCGATTTCGACAGGAAGGTGGCAGGCTTTTCCGTACACAAGCCGATAGGGAGACATGCCAAGGTCGGTCTTATAAGCGGTTCTAAATTCCCAAAGGGCATCAGTGAGTTTCAGAGACCAATCCTTACGGTTCTTGGAAACCGTCTTCTCCAGTATCTGCTTGATTTGCCGATTTGAAACTTCGGCCTGCCCGCAGGTTTGGGGGTGGTAGGGCGTAGAGAGCTTATGATTAATGGAGTATTTCCGGATCAAGGCCTCGAAAGTCCTATTGCAGAAATGACTTCCATTGTCGCTAATGATCGCTCGGGGGTGCCCAAACTGGGAGAAAATGTTTTCTTTAAGGAACCTAACGACAACCTTGTTGTCGTTAGTTCGGCTGGGCACAGCCTCGACCCATTTAGAGACGTAATCAACAGCTAGAAGGATGTACAAGTTCCCGAAAGAGCTGGGAAACGGCCCCATGAAATCTATCCCCCAAACATCGAAAATCTCCACAACCAAGATTGGTTGGAGCGGCATCTCGTTCCTCCGGGATATCCGGCCCATGTGTTGGCACCGGGAGCAAGTCTTGCAATAGTCGTGAGCGTCTTTGAAAAGTTGTGGCCAGTAGAAACTACATTGCAAGATCTTCTCAGCTGTCTTTCTGGGCCCAAAATGCCCGCCACACGCTTGATCGTGGCAAAATGACAGCACACTCTTGAATTCCTCGTCAGGGACACACCGACGAATAATCTGGTCGGGACAGTACTTGAACAAGTAGGGTTCGTCCCAGTAAAAGTGTTTTACTTGGGATAAGAAGCGAAGTCTGTCCTGACTCGACCATTCAGTCGGTAGTAATCCCGTGGCCAAATAGTTCACAATATCTGCGAACCAGGGTTCGCACGATACTGTCAAGAGCTGTTCATCCGGGAAAACGTCGTTGATCGGAATTGGAAGCGAAGGCGAAGAAGGAAGTCGTGAGAGATGGTCGGCAACTACGTTTTCACATCCTCGTTTGTCCTTAATGACAAGGTCAAACTCTTGAAGCAAGAAGATCCAACGTATTAACCGAGATTTTGCATCTTTCTTCGCAAAAAGATGGCGCAGAGCTGAATGGTCTGTGTAGACAATGACTGGAGAGCCGATGAGGTAGGGCCTGAACTTTTCTAGAGCAAATACAACAGCTAAGAATTCCTTCTCAGTTGTTGTATAATTGAGTTGGGCGTCGTTCAGGGTTCGGCTCGCGTAATAGATTACGTGCGGCATCTTGTTGATGTGTTGTCCAAGGACAGCACCAATGGCAAAGTCGGATGCATCGCACATAATCTCGAATGGGTGCGTCCAGTCAGGAGAAGAAAGAACGGGAGCAGAAGTGAGTGAGCGTTTCAGTGACTCGAATGCATTCACACAGCTCGAGTTGAAGTCGAAAGGCGTATCCTTGGCCAGCAAAAGAGTCAAGGGCCTAGCAATCTTGCTAAAGTCCTTGATAAACCGTCTATAAAAACCGGCATGGCCAAGGAAGGCTCGGATATCTCTGACGCATCGGGGAGGAGGTAGATTGGAAATGACCTCAATCTTTGCTTTGTCAACCTCTATGCCATTTTGCGAGATGATATGTCCTAAGACAATACCTTCGCACACCATGAAGTGGCATTTCTCCCAGTTCAAAGTGAGATTCTTGTCCTTACATCGGGTAAGGACAGCGTCCAGATGCAGCAAACACTCGCTGAAGGAATCGCCGAAGATGGAGAAGTCATCCATGAAAATCTCCAGAAATTTTCCACCATGTCTGAGAAAATTCCCATCATACACCGCTGGAAGGTAGCGGGCGCATTGCATAACCCAAAGGGCATGCGTCGATATGCAAACGTGCCGAAAGGACAAGTGAAAGTGGTCTTGTCCTGGTCTTTTTCGGCGATGGGAATTTGATTATAGCCGGAGTAGCCATCAAGAAAGCAGTAGTACTCGTGTCCGGCCAATCGTTCAAGCATCTGGTCAATGAAGGGTAGCGGAAAGTGGTCTTTCCGCGTTGCGGCGTTGAGTTTTCTGTAATCAATGCAAACTCGCCACCAAGTTTGGGTGCGAGTAGGGATTAACTCGTTCGCCTCGTTGGTTATGACCGTGATGCCCAACTTCTTGGGGACAACGTGAATGGGGCTAACCCACTGGCTATCAGAGATAGGGTAAATGATACCACTATCTAGACATTTGACGATCTCCTTCTTCACAGCCTCCTTCATGACTGGATTAAGACGTCTTTGTGGATCCCGGGCTGGTTTGGCATCATCCATCAGATGAATGTGATGCTCAACGATCAGGGGACTAATCCCCTTGATGTCCGCCATGGACCAGCCAAAAGCTTGCCTGTTGCTGTGCAAGACCGCGAGAAGGGCTTTCTCTTGCTCGGGAGCTAGAGAAGCCGAGATGATGACAGGAAGGGTCTCGTTCTCACCTAAGTAAGCATACTTGAGGTGAGACGGCAAAGGCTTGAGTTCGAGCATTGGAGGTGAAATGATGGAAGGCAAGACTGGTGCAAAGGTCTCGAACTCAAAGGACTCCAGCAAAGGTTCAATGCGAGTGTAAGCAACCGAGTTGGATGGTTCAGGTAACTCATCCGGAAAGTCGAAAGATTCAAACTCGGGTTGTGCGCGGCTAAGATCGTTCAAGAACATGAAACACTCGTATTCGTTGTCGGGCGCAGAAACAGCAGCAGGTTCGAAGAGAAACGCACTAGTGGCGTCGAGATTATCGTGATCAAACAGAAACTCCTCGAATTCACACTCTTCTGGGGTGATCTCCTGGATCGAGCAGACGTCCAGTATATGAGCATTAGGTTCGGCGGGCTGATTCCCCAACCTAAAAATGTTGAGTTCAATCGTCATATTTCCAAAAGAGAGGTTCATCGAACCATTGCGACAATTGATCACAGCATTTGAGGTTGCGAGAAATGGTCGACCGAGTATCACCGGAATTTGATTCCGGGGGTTAGCTACAGGCTGTGTATCTAATACAATGAAGTCAACGGGGAATATGAAGTCCCCGACTCTTATCAACACATCCTCTAGCTCACCCCTAGGGTGGGTGATCGATCGGTCGGCCATTTGGAGAGTGCAGTGTGTGGGTTTCAACTCTCCGACGCCTAATTGCTCGTATACTGAATACGGAAGCAGGTTAACACTGGCACCAAGATCTAATAGTGTGCGGTTGATGTTCTTATCCCCAATAGTAATTGAAATCGTAGGACAGCCAGGGTCCTTCCGTTTTTGTGGTAAAGATTGGGTAAGGGCATCACTCACAGCACTAGCCAAGAAAACTTTCTTGGGTACCTGAGACTTCCTCTTTTTCGTGCACAAGTCCTTTAAGATTTTCGCGTAAGACGGGACTTGTTGGACAGCATCTAAAAGAGGAATATTAATGTTAACCTGCTTAAATAACTCCAGAATCTTCTCCATTTGAGGATTTTGTTTATTAGATCTCAACCGGTTTGGAAATGGGACATTTTGAAAATTGGTTGAGTCTAATGCTGGCGGAGGAGATTGTGGAGTTGGAACGGATCCCAGAATAGGTGTTTTCGTGGAGTGAGAAGTGGGTCCGTTCAGAGAAGAAGAGGAAGGAGAGCCTTGTGAAGAACGGAGAATAGGCTCAGAAGACGAAGAAGAAGAAGGAGAAGAAGAAGAAGCAGCGGCCGGGGTGTCATCGTTGATCCGTGTGCCAATGTTGTTTTGCAGCATCCTCCCCGATCTCAGTGTAGTCACGGCACTCACATTATGGTTCTATTGTTCAAGAGCAACATGTGCATTATGTGGGTGCCCGGGATTTGGAAGTGGCTGGGACGGGAGCTTCCCCTTTTCTCGCTCGCTTAAGGCCGCGTTCAGCTGTGCAATCTGGGCCTCGATGGTCTTGATGCTTTGCCCGTGTGCGGCAGTGTGTTGCACTAAGGATTGAATCGAAGACTGGATGTTGGCGGTGGATTGAGTCAATTGTTTAACAAACGCCTCCAGACTTCGCTCGAGCGAGGAAACCTTATCGTTGTTTGACGGAACAAAGTTGTTTAGTGGAAAAGAGTTGTTGGGTGCAAAGTTGTTCGTCTGGTTTTGGAAAGGCTGGGGTTGGAAGGGCTGCTGATATTGATGTTGAGTTTGTTGTGGCGCTTGTTGTTGCAGTGGAGGGGCCCTTTGGAAATTGTTGCCTTGGAATTGATTCTGATTCTGATTCCAGGCGAAATTGGGGTGGTTCCTCCAACCGGGATTGTAGGTGGAAGAGTATGGATCATTCCTCGGTCTTTACTGGAAGGCAGCATTAACCTGATCCTATCCTTGCGAGGATGGGTTGTAAGGACACTCTTCGGTCAAGTGGGAAGGATCGGAACAACAAGCGCAAATGGTACGAAGGGGGAGAACAGGGGTGGGGGCAGGAGCAGAAAATTTGCTCTCTATCGCTTCAAGCTTTCGTGTTATAGCAGCCATTTCAGCTTTCATCGCAATAGAGACGTCAAGTTGGTGGATTCCTACCCTAGACTGACCGGTAGAAGTGGAGGTAGAAGAAGAAGAAGTCGGTCTGGTGCTCTCCCACTGTAGCGTTTGCTCCGCAAGATCGTCAAAGAACTGCCACGCTTCCTCGTCAGATTTTGATAGGAAGTGGCCCTGACAAATGGTTTTCAGCAACTGCTTCGTTGCTGGGTTCAGTCCCTCGTATAAGGTTTGGCAGAGCTGCCATTTCTCTATACCGTGGTGAGGACACTGAACAAGAAGGTCTTTGTACCGGTCAAAGCACTTCCAGAAGGGTTCAGAAGGAAGCTGGGAGAATTGGTTGATTTCATTTCGAATCCTTGCGGTTTTATGATTCAGATAGAATTTTTTCAGAAACGCTTTAACAAACTCGTCCCAGCTGGTGATCGAGTGGGAAGCGGTGCTATACAGCCATTTTTCAGCAAGATCGCATAAAGTGAACGGAATGACCCGTAGACGTATAGTATCGTCCGACAGCTGGGTGGTTTTCATCATGGCACAGACGCTTTGAAATTTATTGATGAAGATATAGGCATCTTCAGATTCAAGCCCATGAAAACGTGGAAGCATGTTGATGAAATGGAGCTTAATTTCAAAGTTGTCCCCATTGGCCGGAGGAAGAGAAAGGCAGGTGGGAAGTGCAGAACGGGTGGGGTAGAAACGATCCTGGAGCGCAATTCGCTGTGGCGCTACAACAGGCGGTGGTGGTGGGATATTGGTCTCCGTAGGAGGTGGAGCCAATCCAGCGGTGGTCAAAGAGATGTTCGGGTTAAATCCCGACATCGCGGAAGAAGAGGTTGGTGAAGGTGAAGGTGAAGATGTACGAACAGAATTCCGGTCAACGTCGGAGTTGGCCGGCAAAGGAAGGGGTGAAAGAGGAGTGGACGGAGTATCGACTTCGGAGTCGATCGTGTAGTCGGTCGCGACTAACGTAACGCGGACTAGACGGGCGCTAGTGTCCCGAGTCCAAGCGGACATACACTAAACGAGTTTAGTATAGTCAAAGCGGAGAAGGTGAGGGTAAGAAAACGTCAATGGAGAAAGGCGATGGGTGGTGGGTGAAAATGGATTTGGCGACAAAAGGGCAAGTTTTTATAAAAGTTTTTGATTTTTTCTTTTTTTTTCTTTTTTTTCTTTTTTAGAAAGATTTTTACAGAAATATGTATGGAAATACGGCTTAAGCAATCACAAACAAGATATGCACAATCACACCTAGATCTAGGGTAACCTAGGTCTACTAGACCTGCTCCTGAACTTGATTGTCGAAGTTAAACAGTGTCGAGAAACAGGCTTAAAAATACACTGATCACGAGGCCAGGTAAGTGCAGAGATAAGGAGAGGTTGTCCAACGCTTTCGCGAAGTTCCTTAATTAAATAACCCTTTCTCTTTCGGCGGTTGCGCCTTTAACACTTTCCTAGATACCCCGTAAACAATATACGGTTAAGCGAGGTTCTAAACACGGTTTATCTTCTCCTAATGAGCGCGAAGTCCTTAGGGCTGAAGTCTAGTATTTTTTAATTTACAATGGACAATGCATATGCTTTAGTGATTTTTGGGGTCCTGGGAAGGGTGATGAAATCCCCACCCAATCTGGATTGGTTTCAAGCCCCTTAAGTCCGTATTAAAGAAATGCAAAGCAGTAACAAATCAACTGCAAAAAAATTTTATTTGCGGCGCAAAGAATCCTGCACAAGAACAGTTTATTGGAAGGGGAAGAAGAATTTACGCAAAGAAGGCTGCAGAAAACACAATTCAGTGGAGTTCAGAGGAGAGGGGAGAAGCAGAGGGACTTACAGAGAGAATTTGGCAGCCCAAGGGTACCAAGCGGATCCGCGGCCTAAGCCCTCTATTGCCGCGGATCCGCGGCAGCAAGGAGAGATTGGGCCTTCATTTTTTCTGTGGGTGCTGGTATGGGTCTCCTCTGCTTGTCTGGATCTTCTGAACTTTTACTTGCTCACTGTACTTGCTCCAGATCTTGACAGTAGACCGTATGCTTCGTTTTGTCCGTCGCGGTGTAGCCGCGAAATGTGGGTCTATCTTCCCACGTCTTTGGCACTGTACTTGAACTCCGTATTTTCAACGTCTTGGCCACTGAACTCGAAACTTGTATTTTCCTGCACACTTGCACAAAAGCTAATCAAAAAAAAAAACTAGATGGTTTTTTACAATGTATATATTTTTTTTCGTTTTTTTTTTTATACTTACAAATTAACCCGAAATTACACAAAGAAATAAACTACCGTCTCCCCGGCAACGGCGCCATTTGATTGTTAGAGTAAGTGCGTGTTCAAGTTCTAGTTTAAATACCGCAATCAAGACGGTTTCGCTTGTAGCTAGCCGGTTGAGTATGGGTCGTCCGCAGGGAGATGGGAGTCTTTTTCAATGTGTTTTAATGAGTTAAGTCCGAGAGTTCAGATTTTGTTGTGATTATCTAAGTGTTGAGTTGATATTTAAAGAGAGCTTGTTAGGGTTAGGATTAGGTTAGTTTGAGTTAGGAGTCTCCACATCTTTCGTTGCCCCTCTTAATATCGGTGTTACGGTAATCGGCAACAACGGGGATTAGCACGACTAGGAAGAACTTTGCGAGTATAAGCTAGGCTTTCCAACGCATAAGTCTTCCTTTTGGTGCTTGTCCGTCCGTTCTTGGCTCTTAGCCATAACCTCCGGTTAATTCAACCACAACCGGTCTCACTACGGAATCACCGCTATCATGTAGGATAGGGTGCCGTAAGGAGCGGATTGTGGTTCAATTAACGGGAGTCGAATTAAGCTGTTGGGCAAGGAAAGAGTGAGAGAGATTTCCTTCTCTCAAACTTCCCTTATCCTACCCTAACAAGTATAAACTACTCACACATCATGATACGGAAAAATAAAACAAAACAAAAGAGGAAAATAGAAAGAAGGAGATTAGAAGAATACGACTAGCTATTTGCGACCTCACCTTGGCGAGGATCGAGCGTAAGCATCATTGTCGTATGTAAGGATAAAGAAAAAGAGAGAAGAAAGAAACAACAAGAAAATAACAACAACTACTTAACGAATTAAAATTACAACAATTATAAAAAAGGCAAGACAAGCATGATAATAAAATGATCTTCTTTATTCATCACTCTTCACTCACAAGCTCACTACAAGTTTAATGGAGAAGAGATGAGAAGAGGAAGAAGAAAAACACTAAACCTAGGCAAAATGAAAATACAAGAATGGACCCTTTCCTTCTCAAAGTTCTGGGCTATTTATAGGCTGGAGAATGGAAACCTAGGGCAACCACCAGAACAAAAACGAAAAGACCAAAATACCCCCAGAATTCCTGCGCATGCGGCGCCAGTACGGCCGCGGATCCGCGGCCTAGACCCCCATTTGGCCGCGGATCCGCGGCCCTTTAGAGGAGTTGGGGCATCTGCTTTTTTGGGATTTCTTGGTTTGCTGTGTACATTATTCTGGCATATGTATTTTCTCAGTTTGGCTCCACGATTTTTCCAGAATTTCTGTTGAGGGAAAGGTGGACTTTTTGTCAAGATTTTGTCATGATTGCCTCGAGCTCCGCGTAGATTTCTTGGATCTTGTGCTACCATTGAGCCTTGTGCATTGATTTGACATTTTGTCTTCCTACTGGTATCTGGCAACATACGTATGAAGGGCGGAGACCGTGTTTTATCTGTGGTTGGCAGGAACCCGGATTTTTTCGTGTTTTCCATGAATTTCACCGTTTTAGAACCGAGAACCTGTATCCTGAATTGACTAGCAAACACGGCTCAAGAGTATCTACGGATATGCAATGTGATAAAAATGGACGGTATAAAATGTAGTATTCTGTTATGAACAGGTCCATGGCCCATCTGGTCCATTTGGGCTAATTTGTCGATCAAGGCCTGGAAGGTGGTCGGCCTGAAGAACATCATGAATTGCGAGATGGTCACGTGCGGATCGAGAGTGCCCACGAACATGCCTACCGCAGGTGCTTCTTCGATGCGTTGTTCGCATTTTGATCATAGGTTCCACCATCGCGTTGCGTATTGGACCTACGTTTCGCCTGGCCTTATCCTGGCATTTATCAGTGCTGTTATCGGGGTGCGTTCACTAGCACTCGTGAATCTTTGTGTAAACAGCAGCTCCATCTCCGCAAATGTTTTGACAGAGTCGTTAAGTAGCTCTGAATACCATTCAAAGGCTGTTTCTGCTAAGCTGCCGACGAATTGGCGTAGCAACAATTTGTCATCGCCTCCAGTATTGCCGTATAAGGCCCTGAATTGAGCGACATGCTGATGCGGATTCCCTGTCCCTTTATATACGTGGAATTTAGGGATCGTATACCCCGGCGGGTAACTGATTTGGTCGTACCAGCTCAGATACGGTCGCCCCATTTTTACGACCTGACCGCTGCTTCAGTCGCCTGATGAACCTGGATCTGCTGAGCTATATATTCGTCCAGGTCGGCTTTGGAGATTGCCTCCTCTTTGGCTGTTGACAGAGCCGGTGGAGGATTTGACGTTTCTCCCCTATCGTCTTCAAGGACGATCGGGGGATCTTCAGCTGGAGGGTCCGGCTGTAACATCATTCCTACCATATCTTGGAAGAGGAGGGCCATTTTCTTTATGCTGGCCGCTTGTTCCGCAGCCTCTTTATCCTTCTTCTCCAGTATCCGGCGAAGAAACTCAGCGTCAGTTTCTTGTTCTTGACGTTCATCCGAGGACGTTTCAGAGCTTTCTTTTGGCCCAGCGAGTACGGCCATTGCAGTCATCATTTCCTGAAGCTTTTGTTGTTGCTCCTGGGATTTCGTCACGGATCGGGTGAGCAGTCGGTGACCCGTCAAAGCACGGCTTTCCTCCTTTCTGGAAGCCATATAAACTGTGTGCACTACCATGCCCCCAGACTTGGGGCGTTTGTGTTCAGCGCTTTTATGCTTCGCCATGTTCACAGGGGCTTTTTGCGGCCTCCTTTTCCTTTGAGTGATTGGAGTTAAGGGGGCCGTCACAGTAGGCACCCGAGTAGCCGTTGCTTCTTCTGGCCTGACAGAGTAGTCTTTCTCCTGCCGAACCTTCGTCTTTTTCTGTCGGTGGAGATAGTTTTCATCAATCACTGACTCCTGGACCTGTCGCCAGACCTTGTAAATTTTAGAGGACAGCCATTGAGGGGGCTGTTCTAGCTTCTTCTCTGGAGTATTTTCTACAGGTGAAGGAGTTTGCTTCAATACCGCGGTAGGAGAGTTTCTGCATACCGAGTTCAGCAATTCAAAGCTGTTCCCGGTTGGAACAGCAGCATCAATCCCCACCGTTGGAGCTGGTGAAGTAAATCCAGAGGGGGAGTTGCCCCCAGCCTTCCTCACTCGGCGCCAGTGGCGATGTCGAGCATGTCGTGCTGACGGAGTTGTTTCAGCTATAGGGGTGACCTCCTCATGCCCCCTGTGTTGGTCAGAATCTGCTGGTACCAGCCTTTTAAAGACCGACGTCCGTTGAACGGGGACGGCCAACCTGTCAAAAGCAGACTTCCGAGCAGGGAAAGCAACCTTGGTGATTTCGCCTGAAACTGGAGTAGGGAGAGCTATCCGCTTCGGGATAACATCTTCCGGTATTGCTGGCTTTTTCATGGGCCCGTTAGAGTTCTGACCTAGCCTGTTAAAAACTAAGGCATTGGACTCGGATGACCCGTTGAGAGGGGCCGCGGAAGTGGTAAGTCGATCAACGACCGATTTCTTTGGAGCTTCTTGCGACAGCAACGGGACATTGAAGCTCATAGGTGGGATCATGGTCCCAAAGAACAGCCCAATGGTGGCCTGAGTTACCTGCTCCACTGGCATCTTGACAAGGGAGGCCGCTTGGGGCCCGTAAGTCACTCCTCTAGCAGGGGCGAAGTGAGAGTTGCGGTTGCAGGTAGTGCAGTTTGAAGCCATTGATCTTCTGTTTTCTGCACGGAGCAAGACACCAAATCTAAGTACCTCGAATCCATAGGCAACCACAGCAAACCGCGATTCATTCGCGAACACGACACACGAAGTGTGGAGTGGAAAGAGGAAAAGGTCCCACCGGGCGTGCCAGAATCTGTTCCCTTCCGAATGGCGGCCGAGACATTAGGACGTCTTGCCTGAGATTCGGGGCAGATGCTATATGGTTTTATCCGTCTACCTCTCCGAAGATGCCAAGTTGATTTATGACACCGTGTATCGGAGGTTTAGACGGATGCGGCCGATATAGCAGACTTCATTAGATTCCCCCTCGCTAGAGAGGTTTTTGATTATTGGGACGCTCTTCCCTGCAGGCACAAGCCCCTGCAGTTAATTACGCTACCGCATCACGGTAGCCACTTTCTCCTTCTCCAGAATTTCACTTCGTGTCGTGTGTGTTTGTTTTGTTTATGGTTGCCCATGGATTGTATACGGAGACTGAGTAATGCCATCGCCCGTAGGACGTGGATTAGTCCGAATCCGTATTTACTTAGATTTGGGTTTGGTGTTTTAGTTTAAGGACACGTTAACCATTTTTGAGGCTAAGATCAACTTAAACGTTCGTTAAGGATACGTTAGTCTTATTTGAGACTAAGATCAACTTAACGGAAGAGCATTTTAGGGCTCTATTGTTCCAGTTTAAGGACATAGTGGTCCGTGTTCCAGTTTAGGGACATGGGGGTCCATGTTCCAGTTTAGGGACATGAGGGTCCATGGTGTTTGTGGCCGTTGGGACCCGTCACCTCTCTGACGTCGTTGAAGGATTACAACGATAGGTGTCAGAGGAGTTCGGAGATGTACCCTCGGACCGGATGTAGATGGATTTAAGAGAGCAGCCGTGCTCAGTCAATTTAATTTGAGGACCTATGACCATGATTGGGCTAAGTCCAGTTGCGAACGTTTTTCTTGATTTTTGGCCTATTAGGGCTTTGCCCATGTCTAGCAATGCACTGCATTTTATCTTGGCCTACTAGGCCTTTCTGGTTTGGGCTCTGTCCCTTTATAAATGATGCAGGACATCTGCTTGGGCTCTGCCCTCTTTTAAAATAATGCATAGTATTTAATTTGGCCTATTAGGCCTTTTAAATTGGGCCTGGCCCTTCTGCAAATAATGCAATGCATTAATTATTTGACAGTGGCTTGTCACACGCTTTGCGCCAAATAATGAGCGCAAGCGCTCGTGGAAGCGACACGTGTCGCACTCTGGTGAGCGCAAGCGCAACAGCGCAGTGCGCTGTGTCAGTGCGTTGCGCTGTTGCGCTGCTGACACGTGGCGCTCTCTGGTGGCTTGCGCCAACACAGGGGCGCAACAGTGCAATTTTTGCAAGTGCAGAGCACTGTTTTATGTTTTGATTGATTTTAAATTAAAGAAAACAAGTTTTTCTTGTTTTCAAAGAACCAATGGTTCATAAGAAAGTGCAAAGCACTATTATTATTTACTTTTCTTTTTTATTGAAGATCATTGATCTTGTTCTCAGATCAATGATCTGTTCATAAAAGAATTTCTCTTTTTTCTAAAGGTTTTTACCTTCTTTGTTCATGAGGAATTCTCTCCAATTCTTCAGAGTTCTAAATGAGGATTTTTTTTTAAGGTCTAGGGTCCTTTATATAGTGCCCATTAATCAGTTAAATTTGTTAAAGAGATGTTTCTCTGAGTGATTTGGGGAATTTTCCCCACCGTTGGATCTTTGATCCAAGGGCTTCTGTTTTACAGAAGAAAATCTTCTTGTTTTAACAAGAACAGAAAGATTTCTTAGAATTTTAATTCTGTTTGGCGCAAATGCCCCAGAGCGTGACACGTGTCACGCAGCGCATAGCGCAGCGCAACTGCGCTGACACGTGTCGCGCAGCGCACAGCACAGCACAACTGCGCTTGCGCAACTGCGCTTGCCCAACTGCGCTGCCACGTGGCGCGCAGCGCAGAGCGCAACGCAACTGCGTTAGCGCAACTGCGCTGCCACGTGTCGCGCAGCGTAGAGCGTAAGTCGTCTGAAGCGTTGCTTCCTTTAATTTTTGTTTTAAATAGAGCCTTGCTCTGATTGGGCGCGCTGCCTTGGGCGCTGCGCTCCTTGCACTGGCGTGTCTGATTTTGACACGTGGCGTGTTCATATCAGATCTTTGCATTTTTATACCGCCCAATTTTTATCACATTGCTTATCGGTAAGTACTCTTGAGCCGTGTTTGCTAGTCAATTGCAGGATACAGGTTCTCGGCTCTAAACGGTGAAATTCATGGAAAAGCATGACAAAACCCGGGTTCCTGCCAACCACAGATAAAACACGGGTCTCCGCTCTCTATCCGTATGTTGCCACACACCAGTTTAAGAGACAAAATGGCAAATCAATGTCATTTTCATGCACAAGGCTCAATGGCAACACAAGATCCAAGAAATCTACACGGAGCTCGAGGAAATCATGACAAAAAGATCGATATCAAATCACCTTTTGATCAACAGAAATTCTGGAAAAACCGGGAAGAAATTATGAGAAAAAACATATACCAGAATAAAGAGCACGGCAGACCAAAGAAAGCCACCAAATTTGAAGGCCCAACTGCTTACTATGGCCGCGGAACCGCGGCCGTACGGTGTCGGCAGTGGGTAGGGTTTTAGGGGAAGTTTTGTCATTTCATGAAGGGTCAGATTTTTGTCCTAGATTTCCATCTCCCTGCCTATAAATAGCCCAGAACTTGCCAAAGCCAAGGGTGCTTATTCTTGTATTTAGATTTTAGAATACATGTGTTATTCTTCTTCCTCCTCTCTTCTCTTCTCCATTAAAAACTTGTAGTGAGCTTTTGTGAGTGAAGAATGAATAAAGGAGTTCTTTTTATTATCATGCTTGTCTTGTTCTTGTTATGTTGTTAATTATAAATTGCTTGTAATTTTCCTTTGCTAATCTAGTTGTTGTTATTTGCTATTTGTTTCTTTCTTATTCTCTTTTTCTTTATCCTTACACAACCATGATGCTTACGCTTGATCCTTGCCAAGGTGAGGTCGCAAATAGCTAGTTGTAATCTTCTAACCTCTTTCTTTCTATCTTCCTCCTTTGTTTTATTTTCTTTTCCTTATAATGGGTGAGTAGTTTCCATACTTGTTAGGGTAGGATAAGGAAAGTTTGAGAGAAGGAAATCTCTCTCACTCTTTCCTTGCCCAACATCTTAAATCGGACTCCCGTTAATTGAACCACAATCCGCTCCCTACGGCACCCTATCCTACATGATAGCGGTGATTCCGTAGTGAGACCGGTTGTGGTTAAATTAACCGGAGGTTAAGGATAAGAGCCAAGAACGGACGGACAAGCACCAAAAGGAAGAACTTATGCGTTGGAAAACCTAGCTTATACTCGCAAGTTCCTTCCTAGTCGTGCTAATTTCCGTTGTTGCCGATTACAGTAACACCGAGATTAAGAGTGGCAACGAAAGAAGTGAGCGACTCCTGACTCAAACTAACCTAATCCTAACCCTAACAAGCTCTCTTTACATATCATTTGGCACATAGTTAATCATAAACAAATCTGGACATTTGGACTTAACTCGTTAAAGCACATAGAAAAAGATTCCCATCTCCCTGCGGACGACCCGTACTCAACCGGCTAGCTACAAGCGAAACCGTCTTGATTGCGGTAATTAACTAAACTTGAACACGCAAAAACTCTAACAATCAAATGGCACCGTTGCCGGGGAGACGGTAGTTTATTTCTTTGTGTAATTTCGGGTTAATTTATGAATATAAATATAACCGAAAAACAAAACAAAAAATGTATACATTGTAAAAAAATCATCTTGTTATTTTTGATTAGTTTTTGTGCAAGTGTGCAGGATAAAATGACATTCGAGTTCAGTGCCAAAGACGTGGGAAGTTAGACCCATATCTCGCAGCTACACCGCGACGGATCAAGACAAAGCAAACGGTCTACTGTAAGATTCTGGAGCAGAACCAGTGAGCAAATCCAGATTCAGGGTCTTAAAAACAGAAGAGGACACCCAACGCAGCAAACCCAAGAAAAACAATGTCCCAATCTCACCTTACTGCCGCGGAACCGCGGCATAAGCAAGCTTAGGCCACGGAATCGCGGCCGTTTGGTGCCTTCAGGGTGCCAAACTTTCTGTAAGTCCTACTTTCCTCTCCCCCACTTCTCTGGACTCCACTGAACTGTGTTTTTTGCAGCATTCTTTGCGCAAATTCTCTTCTCCCTTCCAATAAATTGTTTTTGTGCAGGATTCTTTGCGCCGCGCTAAAAAAATAAAAATTGATTGCAGTTGATTTGTTACTGCTTTGCATTTATTAATACGGACTTTAAGGGGCTTAAAACCAATTCAGATTGGGTGGGGATTTCATCACCCTTCTCAGGACCCCAGAAATCACAAAAATCATATGCATTGACCATTGTTAATTAAAAAATACTAGACTCAGCCCTAAGGACTTCGCGCTCATTAGGACAGAGGACTAGTTACAGGCATCGGCCGTTTATCCTATCCTGACTTTGCGGTGTCTAGGCAAGTGTGTCCAAGGCAAGTGGTTACTTAATTAGGACCACTACTTACGTAGTGGGGAGCCTCCCACTTACCTGGCCGCAATTGGCGGAGAAGAGGCGGTTTGAGGTCTTATTTCTAGCCCTTTGGAACAGTTAGGAGCTGTCTAGCTGACCTAGGTGACCCTAGATCTAGGTGTGATTGTGCATATCTTGTTTGTGGTTGCTTAAAGCCGTAAGTCCGTACATATTTCTGTAAAACTCTTTCCAAAAAAAAAAAACCAAAATCTTTTATAAAAACTTTCCCTTTGTCGCCAAAATCTCATTTTTCACCCACCACCCATCATATTTCTCCATTGACGTTTTCTTACCCTCACCTTCTCCGCTTTGACTATACTAAACTCGTTTAGTGTATGTCCGCTTGGACTCGGGACACTAGCGCCCGCCTAGTCCGTGTTACGTTAGTCGCTACCGACTACGCGATCGACTCGGACGTCGAAACTCCGTCCATGCCTCTTTCACCCTTACCTTTGCCGGCCAACTCCGACGTTGACCAGAATTCTGTTCATACATCCTCACCTTCACCTTCACCAACCTCTTCTTCCGCGATGTCAGGATTTAATCCAAACATCCCTTTGACTCCTCTGGGATTGATTCGACCTCCTATGGATGCGAATAACCCACCACCACCGCCTGTCGTAGCGCCACAACGAATCGCGCTCCAGGATCGTTTCTATCCCACCCGTTCTGCACTTCCCACCTGTCTTTCTCTTCCACCGGCCAATGGGGATAATTTCGAAATTAAGCCCCACTTCATTAACATGCTTCCAAAATTTCATGGGCTTGAATCTGAAGATGCCTATATCTTCATCAACAAATTTCAAAACGTTTGTGCCATGATGAAAACCACCTAGCTGTCGGACGATGCTATACGGCTACGGGTCATTCCGTTCACTTTGTGCGATCTTGCTGAAAAATGGCTGTATAGCACCGCTTCCCACTCCATAACCAGTTGGGACGAGTTTGTTAAAGCGTTTCTCAAGAAGTTCTATCCGAATCATAAAACCGCAAGGATCCGTAACGAAATCAACCAATTCTCTCAGCTTCCTACTGAACCCTTCTGGAAGTGCTTTGACCGGTATAAAGACCTTCTTGTTCAGTGCCCTCACCACGGTATTGAGAAATGGCAACTGTGCCAAACTTTATATGAGGGCCTGAACCCAGCAACGAAGCAGTTGTTGGAAACCATTTGTCAGGGCCACTTCCTATCGAAATCTGACGAGGAAGCGTGGCAATTCTTCGACGACCTTGCGGAACAAACTCTACAATGGGAGAGCACCAGACCGACTTCTTCTTCTTCTACCTCCACTTCTACCGGTCAGTCTAGGGTAGGAATTCACCAACTCGATGTCTCTATTGCAATGAAAACTGAAATGGCTGCAATAACGAGAAAACTTGAAGCGATAGAGAGAAAATTTTCATCTCCTGCTCCCGCCCCTGTTCTTCCCCTTCGTACCATTTGTGCTTGTTGTTCCGATCCTTCTCACTTGACCGAAGAGTGTCCTTATAATCCACCATCTCAAGGACAGGATCAGGTTAATGCTGCATTTCAGCAAAGAACGAGAAATGATCTATACTCTTCCACCTACAATCCCGGTTGGAGGAACCACCCCAATTTCGCCTGGAATCAGAATCAACATCAATTCCAAGGCAACAATTTCCATAGGCCCCCTCCTCCGCAACAACAAGCGCAACAACAAACTCAACATCAGTTTCAGCAGCCCTTCCAACCCCAACCTTTTCAAAATCTGACGAACAACTTTGCTCCCAACAATTCTTTTCCTCAAAACAACTTTGTTCCGTCAAACAACGATAAGGTTTCCTCGCTAGAATGAAGTCTGGAGGCGTTCGTTAAACAATCGACACAATCCACCGCCAACATCCAGTCTTCCATTCAGTCCTTGGTGCAACACACTGCCGCTCACGGGCAAAGCATCAAAACCATCGAAGCCCAGATTGCACAACTGAATGCGGCCTTAAGCGAGCGAGAGAAGGGGAAGCTTCCGTCCCAACCACTCCGAAATCCCGGTCACCCACATAATGTACATGTTGCTCTTGAACAACAGAACCATAATGTGAGTGCCGTGACTACATTGAGATCGGGAAGGATGCTGCAAAACAACATTGGCACACGGATCGACGATGACACCCCGGCCGCTCCTTCTTCTTCTTCTTCTTCTTCTACTTCTTCGTCTTCTGAGCCTATTCTCCATTCTTCAAAAGGCTCTTCCTCTTCTTCTGCTCTAAACTGACCCATTTCTCACTCCACGAAAACACCAGCTCTGGGATCCGTTCCAACTCCACAATCTCCTCCACAAGCATTGGACTCAATCAATTTTAAAAACGTTCCATTTCCAAACCGGTTGAAGTCCAATAAACAAAATCCACAAATGGAGAAGATTCTGGAGTTGTTTAAGCAGGTTAACATTAACATTCCCCTTTTAAATGCTGTCCAACAAGTCCCGTCTTATGCGAAAATCTTAAAGGACTTGTGCACAAAAAAGAGGAAGTCTCAGGTACCCAAGAAAGTTTTCTTGGCTAGTGCTGTGAGTGATGCTCTTACCCAATCTTTACCGCAAAAACGGAAGGACCCTGGCTGTCCTACAATTTCTATTACCATTGGGGATAAGAACATCAACCGCGCACTATTAGATCTTGGTGCCAGTGTTAACCTGCTTCCGTACTCAGTATATGAACAATTAGGTGTAGGAGAGCTGAAACCCACACACTGTACTCTCCAAATGGCCGACCGATCGATCACCCATCCTAGGGGTGAGCTAGAGGATGTGTTAATCAAGGTTGGGGACTTCATATTCCCCGTGGACTTCATTGTATTAGACACACAGCCTGTAGCTAACCCCCGGAATCAAATTCCGGTGATACTCGGTCGCCCATTCCTTGCAACCTCAAATGCTGTGATCAATTATCGAAATGGTTCGATGAACCTATCTTTTGGAAACATGACAATTGAACTCAACATTTTTAGGTGGGGGAATCAGCCCTCCAAACCTAATGCTCATATACTAGACGTTTGCTCGATCCAGGAGATCACCCCGGAAGAGTGTGAATTCGAGGAGTTTCTGTTCGATCACGATAACCTTAACGCTACTAGTGCGTTCCTCTTCGAACCTGCTGCTGTTTCTGCGCCCGACAATGACTACGAGTGTTTCACTTTCTCGAACGATCTTAGCCACTCGCCACCCGAGTTTGAATCCTTCGAATTTTCGGATGAGTTACCTGAACCATCCAACTCAGTCGCTTACACTCATTTTGAACCTTTGCTGGAATCCTTTGAGTTCGAGACCTTTTCACCAATTTTGCCTTCAATCGTTTCACCTCCAACACTCGAACTCAAGCCTTTGCTGTCTCACCTTAAGTACGCTTACTTGGGTGAGAATGAGACCCTCCCTGTTATCATCTCGGCTTCTCTAGCTCCAGAGCAAGAGAAAGCCCTTCTTGCGGTCTTACACAGCAATAGGCAAGCTTTTGGCTGGTCTATGGCGGACATCAAGGGGATTAGTCCCCTGATCGTTGAACATCACATTCATCTGATGGATGATGCCAAACCAGCCAGGGATCCATAAAGACGTCTCAACCCAGTCATGAAGGAGGCTGTGAAAAAGGAGATCGTTAAATGTCTAGATAGTGGTATCATTTACCCTATCTCTGATAGCCAGTGGGTTAGCCCCATTCATATTGTCCCCAAGAAATCAGGCATAACGGTTATCACTAACGAGGCGAACGAGTTAATCCCTACTCGCACCCAAACTGGATGGCGAGTATGCATCGATTACAGAAAACTCAACGCCGCAACGCGGAAGGACCACTTTCCGCTACCTTTCATTGACCAAATGCTTGAACGATTGGCCGGACACGAGTACTACTGCTTTCTTGATGGCTACTCCGGCTATAATCAAATTCCCATAGCCGAAAAAGACCAGGAAAAGACCACATTCACTTGTCCTTTCGGCACGTTTGCATATCGTCGCATGCCCTTTGGGTTATGCAATGCGCCCGCTACCTTCCAGCGGTGTATGATGGGAATCTTCTCAGACATGGTGGAGAAATTCCTGGAGATCTTCATAGACGATTTCTCCATCTTCGGCGATTCCTTCAACGAGTGTTTGCTGCATCTCGACGCTGTCCTTACCCGATGTAAGGACAAGAAACTCACTTTGAATTGGGAGAAGTGCCACTTCATGGTGCGCGAAGGTATTGTCTTAGGACATATCATTTCGCAAAATGGCATAGAGGTTGACAAAGCGAAGATTGAGGTCATTTCCAATCTCCCTCCTCCCAGATGCGTCCGAGACATCCGAGCCTTCCTTGGCCATGCCGGTTTCTATAGACGGTTCATCAAGGACTTTAGCAAGATTGCTAGGCCCTTGACTCTTTTGCTGGCCAAGGACACACCATTCGAATTCAACTCGAGCTGTGTGACTGCATTCGAGTCATTAAAAAGCTCACTCGCTTCTGCTCCCGTTCTCTCTTCTCCTGACTGGACGCACCCATTTGAGATTATGTGCGATGCATCCGACTTTGCCATTGGTGCTGTCCTTGGACAACACATCAACAAGATACCGCACGTAATCTATTATGCTAGCCGAACCCTGAACGATGCCCAACTTAATTATACAACAACTGAGAAGGAATTCTTAGCTGTTGTATTTGCTTTAGAAAAGTTCAGGCCCTACCTCATCGGCTCTCCAGTCATTGTCTACACAGACCATTCTGCTCTGCGCCATCTTTTTGCGAAGAAAGATGCAAAATCTCGGCTGATACGTTGGATCCTCTTGCTTCAAAAGTTTGACCTTGTCATTAAGGACAAAAGAGGATGTGAAAACGTAGTCGCCGACCATCTCTCACGACTTCCTTCTTCGTCGTCGCTTCACATTCCGATCAACGATGTTTTCCCGGATGAACAGCTCTTGACAGTATCTTGCGAACCCTGGTTCACAGATATTGTGAACTATTTGGCCACAGGATTACTACCGACTGAATGGTCAAGTCAGGACAGACTTCGCTTCTTATCCTAAGTAAAACACTTTTACTGGGACGAACCCTATCTGTTCAAGTACTGTCCCGACCAGATTATTCATCGGTGTGTCCCTGACGATGAATTCAAGAGTGTGCTGTCATTTTACCACGATCAAGCATATGGCGGGCATTTTGGCCCCAGAAAGACAGCTGAGAAGATCTTGCAATGTGGTTTCTACTGGCCACAACTCTTCAAAGACGCTCATGACTATTGCAAGACTTGCTCCCGGTGCCAACACTTGGGCCGGATATCCCGGAGGAACGAGATGCCGCTCCAACCAATCTTGGTTGTGGAGATTTTTGACGTTTGGGGGATAGAGTTCATAGGGCCGTTTCCCAGCTCTTTCGGGAACTTGTACATCCTTCTCGCTGTTGATTACGTCTCTAAGTGGGTCGAGGCTGTACCCAGCCAGACTAACGACAACAAGGTTGTCGTTAGGTTTCTTAAAGAAAACATTTTCTCCCGTTTTGGGCACCCCCGAGCGATCATTAGCGACAATGGAACTCATTTCTGCAACAAGACTTTCGAGGCCTTGATGCGGAAGTATTCCATTAATCATAAGCTATATACGTCCTACCACCCCCAGAACTGCGCTGCCACGTGTCGCGCAGTGTAGAGCGCAAGTCGTCTGAAGCGTTGCTTCCTTTAATTTTTGTTTTAAATAGAGCCTTGCTCTGATTGGGCGCGCTGCCTTGGGCGCTGCGCTCCTTGCACTGGCGTGTCTGATTTTGACACGTGGCGCGTTGCGCGCAGCGCAAGGAATCTGAAGCGTTGCTTCATTTATTTTAACTTTTAATTTTTACTTTAATTTTCAAAGCAGAGCTTTGCTCTGATTGGGGGAAACAGAAGCGTTGCTTCGTTTCCCGGCTTGGAATTTGAACAGAGCTTTGCTCTGATTGGGGTAAACAAGCTTGTCGGAGACGACCTTCGAATGGTATTCGGAGCTTCCCAACGAATCTGTCAAAACATTCACGGAGATGGAGTTGCTATTCACTCAGCGTTTCGCAAGCGCCAGCGAACGCACCCTAATCACGGCGTTGATCAATGCCAGGGTAAAGTCAGGCAAAACATGGGTTCAGTATGCGATACAGTGGCGCAACCTATGGTCGAAATGCGAATAGCGCATCGAGGAAGCTCCTGCTGTGGGCATGTTTGTGGGTACCCTTGATCCGCAGGCGACCATATCCCAATTCATGATGTTCTTCAAGCCAACTACCTTCCAGGCCTTGATTGACAAACTGGCCCAAATAGATCAGATGGGTCATAGACCGTCTTCCTCGAAAATGGAGCCTCGAAACGTAAAAGGGAAGGGGAAAGCGACCTTCGTCGCCAATGCTCAACAGCAGCCTAGTGGTCCAAAACCGGACGCTCGCCAAGGCAACAGATTGCGATCCCTCGAGGAGAAGTTGAGACGTCCTTTTTCATTTCCCCAGGATAAAACAAGGAGACTGTTCGAATTGGCACTGCACAACGGGCTCATCACCCTGCCAGATTCGAGACATCCGTCGCAACCTGGTGACGTCAATCATCCTAACTATTGTCCCTACCACAGAGTAGTGGGTCATCCAATCGAAGATTGTTACATCTTCAAAAACTGGGTTGAAGACCAGTACCAGCAAGGCAAATTCGCGCTGTCTGAGAATTGGAAGGTAAACCCACCATGACAGCACACTCCTAAAAAGATGGACATGCCGGGAGCATCATGCTCATTTGTAGAGGAAGCTCCATAGGAGTTGTTCTTTCGGCAAAAACGAAAATAATGCTGAAGGATCTTTAAGCATGTCCGGCGATCAGGTGGAAAAGCCCGCGAGAGCTGGAGATCATCGATGGGATGCCGAAACCATGCCCAACATCGGGAGTTAGTAGCAATGGGTAAAACACCCAGGCCCAGCCGTCAAAGTCTTCGAAGAAAAAGAAGAAGACCAAAAAGTTCGCGTAGTCTGACAACAAGCGCACTGACTTGCAAAAGCATATTGACGCACTGGAGGAATACAACTAAAAGGCACGAACTCCAGTCACGCTTCAAGAATTTCTCAATCATATCCTTGAAAGTGAAGATAATGACAATGATGAGGGAGACGACTCGTCAGAGGAACCCGAAAATTATGTGGCGAGTTGCCACATGATCTCTCATTCGTCGCTAGGCAACAAAGAAGCTCACTCGGCGCTAGAAGATAACGTAGAGGAGCTGGGGGCAGGAGCAGTGCCAAAATCCTTGAATTATGTGACAATGATTATCAAGGAGAAACCTACTTGTTCATAAAGCATCTGGAGAAACTCCGCCTCAAAGCTACTACGGACCGAAATGTCCCTAAACTAACAACAGACGAAACGTCCCTAAACTAACGATGGACCGCAATGTCCTAAAACTTGCAACTGACCGAGACGTCTATAAACTACTATGGACCGTAGCATCTCAAGGCTGACAAAAAAAATGGTATGTCCACAAGCAAAATGGGCATGGATGAAAAGCCGAAAGGGCGCCGTGAGTAAAAACAGCAGGACTACCGGCGATGTTTATGAAAACCCGAAAGGGCGCAGACTCGTAAAAAAAGAGGGAAAAAATGGTATGTCCACAAGAAAAATGGGCACGGATGAAAACCCGAAAAGGTTTCGTGAGTAAAAACAGTAGGACTACCGGCGAGTTTGTGAAAACCCGAAAGGGCGCAATCTCGTTAAAAGATATTTGTAAGGTCCTCTCGACCCTGTAAGGAGAAAATACCTGCGTGAGATCCTTACGACTCACAAGGGAGCAACACACTTAGGAATCCCCACGATTCCTAAAGAGAAAACACACTTACGAGATCCTCACGACTCGTAAAGAGAATTCCCCTATGAGACCCTCACGGCTCATAGGATTCAAAAGCCTTAAGCTACAGGGATCTGAACCTGTTCTTAAGCTGTCATACACCCCGATTTTGCCCTACAAGCGGTTCAATATTGACCCTTGTATACAGTCCACGGTTACGAATAAACATTTTCCTAACAGAGTCCCACCAGCGACTAGGGATATGCTCATTCGGTGAACGACACTTGTAAGTCTTCTCGACTTATAAGGAGAAAACACTCTTGCAAGATTCTTACGATTTACAAGAGAACATACATTTAGGAATTCTCACGATTCCTAAGGAGAAACGACACCAACGAGATCCTTACGACTCGTAGGGAGAAATACCTTTATAAGACCCTTACGGTTCGTAAAGTCAAAAATCCTTAGTCAACAGGATCCTAACCCTGTTTGCTAAGCCACCTTTGTTCGACATCGACAGAGGCAAATGATGATTCGCTCCAGGCAATATCCCAGTGGTAGCGATGCTGATACCTAAATCGGTATCAAATTCCAAGCCCTTTCACGGCAAATGATGATTCGCTCCTGGCAATATTCCAGTCGCAGTGATGCTGATGCTAAAACTGGCACCAGATTCCAAACTCCATACTCGTGATAAAAATCAGCGAGCCAAAAATGCATATGAAATAGCCGAAATGATGGGGCAACTTGCAACAAACTCAGCAAGTAAAATATATGCATACAAAATAGCCGAAATGGTTGGGCAACTCGCAATAAAAAACACCGGGTAAAAAGAAAAAATAGCCGAAATGATTGGGCACCGCGAAAAATAGCCGAAATGATTGGGCAATCGCGACTTTCGCGATATAAAAAGCTGAAATGATAGAGCACCGCGGAAAGAAATAAAAAAATGATGAAAGAATGAAACTTTTGCCCTGCAGGTAGTCCATACTGACCCCTGTATACAATCCATGGGCATAAACGAAAAGGGAACCACATGTCCCCTACCAGATCCTGTCGAAAGGGAAAGTCAGATCTTAACAGTAACATCTGCATCCCAGAAGATCAACAACGGCGTTCCTTCTTATGCCAGTAGGGCACGGAAGCGACACAATGAAGCGGAGCCATGGCAAAATCCCTAGTTCCAAGACTCTACGGTCCACAGACAACCTAGTGTCAACTAATTACCTCCCCGCCGGATCAACGCTCCGTCTCGGAAACAAGTCAACCAACCCCCAGGGAAATCAGTGTCCTTGGCAAATACCTCGATTCAGGAAAATCAACGTCCTCGACGAGAGCATCTCGATTCACGTCGACCCGCAAGGAAATCAGTATCTTTGCAGGAGTATCTCGATTCGTCTCGACCTCTAAGGAAATCAGTGCCCTTGGCAAAAACCTCGATTCAGGGAAATCAGCGTCCTTGACGAGAGCATCTCAATTCGTGTCGACCCGCAAGGAAATCAGTATCTTTGCAGGAGTACCTCGATTCGTCTCGACCTCTAAGGAAATCAGTGTCCTTGGCAAAAACCTCGATTCAGGGAAATCAGAGTCCTTGACAAGAGCATCTTGATTCGCGTCGACCCACAGAGAAATCATTGTCTTTGCTGGAATCTCTCGATTCGTCTCAACCTTCAGGGAAATCAGCGTCCTTGACGAGAGCATCTCGATTCGCGTCGACCCGCAAGGAAATTAGTATCATTGTAGGAGTACCTCGATTCATCTCGACCTCCAAGGAAATCAGTGTCCTTGGCAAAAACCTTGATTCAGGGAAATTAGAGTCCTTGACGAGAGCAACTTGATTCGCGTCGACCCGTAGAGAAATCAGTGTCTTTGCAGGAATCCCTCGATTCGTCTCAATTCCGAAGAAATCAGTGTCCTTGGCAAAAACCTCGATTTAGGGAAATCAGCGTCCTTGACGAGAGCATCTCGATTCGCATCGACCCGCAGAGAAATCAGTGTCTTTGCAGGAATCTCTCGGTTCGTCTCAACTCCGAGGAAATCAGTGTCCTTGGCAAACACCTCGATTCAGGGAAATCAGCGTCCTTTGCGAGAGCAACTTGATTCGCATCGACCTGCAGAGAAATCGATGTCTTTGCAGGAATACCTCGATTCGTGTCGACCCGCAAGGAAATCAGTGTCTTTGCAGGAATGCCTCGATTCGTTTCGACTCCAGGGAAATCAGTGTCCTTGACAATACCTCGATTCAGGAAATCAGCGTCCTTGACGAGAGCATCTCGATTCGCGTCGACCCACAAGGAAATCAGTGTCTTTGCAGAAATACCTCGATTCGTCTCAGCTCCGAGGAAATCAATGTCCTTGGCAAACACCTCGATTCAGGTAAATTAGCGTCCTTGGCGAGAGCAACTTGATTCGCGTCGACCCGCAGAGAAATCAGTGTCTTTGCATGAATATCTCGATTCGTCTCAACTCCGAGGAAATCAGTGTCCTTGGCAAAAACCTCGATTCAAGGAAATCAACGTCCTTGATGAGAGCAACTTGATTCGCATCGACACGCAGAGAAATCAGTGTTTTTGCAGGAATCTCTCGATTCGTCTCAACTCCAAGGAAATCAGTGTCCTTGGCAAAATACCTCGATTCAGGAAAATCAGCATCCTTGACGAGAGCATCCTGATTCGCATCGACCCGCAGAGAAATTAGTGTCTTTACAGAAATACCTCGATTCGTCTCAACTCCAAGGAAATCAGTGTCCTTGGAAAAATACCTCGATTCAGGGAAATCAGCGTCCTTGACGAGAGCATCTCAATTCGTGTCGACCGGCAGAGAAATCATTTTCTCTGCAGGATTCGGACGCGACAATCAACCTTGAAGCCGCGGCAAAGTTCCTAGTTCCAGGACTCGACGGTGCACAGAAAACCGAGAATCAATCCTGACCCCATATGGCTAAAGTCAATCTTGACCCCATATGGCCAAAGTCAACCCCTGACCCCGTGGAACACGGCTAAAATCAATCCTGACCCCGAGGAAAACGGCCAAAGTCAAACCTCGACCTCCCCCATCGAAGCAATGCTTTGACTCAGGAGCAAGGCAGCTCATCAATCACTTACGAGTTCTCTCGACTTGTAAGGAAGAAAATTCTCTTGTGAGATCCTTACGACTCTCAAAAGAAAAACACACTTAGGAATCCTCACGATTCCTAATGAGAAAATACACATACGAATCCTCATGACTCGTAGGGAGAAAAGTCTTTATGAGACCCTCACGGCTCATAAAGTTGAAAAGTCTTAGGCGGCAGATCTGAACTTGTTTCCTAAGCCATCACTACCCTGTAAGGAGGCCAAGATGGACTATCTGTGGGCTACATTTACCAAAGCCACATTCGCTAATGAAATAAAGAAGCTACTTACGGGCCCTCACGATTCGTAAGGAAAAATACCCGAGAGAGATCCTTACGACTCACGGGGCCGATGAACAATTAGAAATCCTTACGATTTCTAGGGAGAATTTACACCTGCGGGATCCTTTCGACTCGTAGGAAGAAAAACCTTCTTGAAACCCTTACGGTTCATGATGATGGAAAAAGTCTTAGGTTACAAGGACCCTAAACTTGTCTCCTAAGCCATCAATTCTATTGCCATGCGTAACTCTGCACTACTTCACCCATGTACATGCTTACGTGGGTAAACTAGTGGGGGGCATTTGTTTCCGCCAAAATTTTCGGCCAAGAGCTACTGTTCCTTTACAAAAAAGGGGGAGAATCTTCAAAAAAAATGGGCATCACGTGTCCACACGTGATCGGACATCACGTGGGGACACGTGACCTTCTATGAGCAAAGTTATGGGTGCTGAAATACATAATTGGATATGGGGTCACGTGCCAACACGTGATAAGGAAATACCTAACTGGTAGGGTCACGTGCCAACACGTGATGGACTCTTAAGTCCTCCGAGCGAATAGAATTAAATTCTAATTAGATTGGTCACGTGCCAACACGTGATGGGTTCTTAGACCCTCTGGAACAATAGAATTAAATTCTAATTAAGAGGGAATCCAAAACCCTAATTGGAAAAATATTTATTTAGATCTTTCCAAACAAAAAAGATTGCGCTTTGTAAAGTGGAGCACCGTTGGATTAAAAATCCAATAGTGATTAAAAATCACCAATTTATAGAAAGATTTTATACAAGAAAATATTTTCCTAAAATCTGCCAGGAACAACAAATAAAATATCTTTTGGATTAAAAATCCAATGGTGAATAAAGTTCACCGAGTGATCTAAAAGATCATGTTGGTTACAAAAGCAATCAAAATCTTTCAATGAAAGATTGACTAAACAAACTGATTCTTTTCTTTCTCTTATAAATAGGAGCCAAGAAGAGAAGAGAGAGACAACAACAGAGAGAGAATAGAAAAGAAAAGAGAATTTAATTCTCCAGGGAGAAAAGAAGGTCTCTTCAGAAAAGGAAGAAACCCTAGATAAGAGAGGGAAAGAGATCACCCTATAAGCTCCCATAAAATAAAAAGAGAATTTAATTCTCAAACTAAGAGTTTAACTTTTCTGAATAAGAACTTAGTTCTTCCTTTGGTTGATGATCTGCAGAAGCAGATCTCCCCATAAGTTGAGAATTTAATTCTCATCGGGGGAATTCTACCATGCAGATCTAAAGCCTCAGGGAGAAGTTAAGTTCAGAGAATTTTATTCTCCCACAAAGCATATATGAATTTAATTGCTCCAACAAAGATAGGGTTTAATCCTTAATATAAGAACTTAGTTCTTCTTCATGGTAATAGATCCGCAGAAGCAAATCTCCCCATAAGTTGAGAATTTAATTCTCATTGGGAAGATTCTGCCATGCAGATCCAAAACATAGAGGGAGAATTGAGTTTAAAGAATTTAATTCTTTCGAACATATAGGAATTTAATTCCTCTAAATAAGATTAGGGTTTAACCCTATAAAAGAATTTAATTCTTATACATAAGATTCATCTCTCCATGCACGTAAAAGGATCAATTACCCAACATGATCACGTGGCAACACGTGACCCTCCCCTCCAATGAAAAAAAGAGAACGAATAAGATTAGGTCACGTGCTCTCACGTGACCCTTGAATAGACTTCTCAAAATAAAAAGGGCAGAATCGATTTTGGGTGACTCACGTGTCCTCACGTGACCCCTGGCAAACACCTCTTTAAAAAAGAGAAGATGGAAAAAGCTGAAGGATTAATATTCAATGCATAGGCGCCCTAATGTGTCCCCACGTGACTCCTAACAAATCCTTTTAATATCCAATGCATGGGTACCCATCACGTGCCCACACGTGATGTCCATGAAGATTAAGTGTTTAACACTTACTTGCATATTCTGAGAATAAAATAAAGGAAGTTTGGCCCAACACTCAGGCGCCTCACGTGACCCCATGTGAGCGCTTCTTTTTTTAGTGTTTAACACTATTTTGTGCATTTCATCCTAGGTGTTTAAAACTATTTTAAGCGCATCACATGGGAGCACGTGATAGACGAGTGTACTCTAGTGTTTAACCCTATATTCGAGCCAATCTTAGCCCAAATTAGCTAAGTCTTCCAGAGGCAGGACCCTCCCTTTTGATTGAACCTCAAATATACTCTTGTCTTCCGAAATTGGTCATCTCATATGATATTCAAAGCAAAACCCAGAGCCTTTCAATCAACTTTGGTTCGAGGGTACATCTCTTCACACCTTTGATACATGTCGTTGTAATTTTTCAACGTCTTCAGAGAGGTGGTGGGTCCCAATGACCAATAACTATCAGGTGCATTTCCAAACCCATGTTTGCATCTAAACTTTTGGACCGCAATGTCCCTAAACTAAACAATAGAGCCCTAATGCTCTTTTGGTTGATCTAAACGATCCTGTTAAGTAGATCTTAGTCTAAAAATTAGACTAACGTATCCTTAACAAACATTTAAGTTGATCTTAATCTCAAAACGAGATTAACGATCCTTAAAACAATCCAATTATAGATCTCCCAACCATAATTGGTTCAAGGGTATATCTTCTCACTCCTCTGATATCTGTCGTTGTAATCCTTCAACGTCTTCAGAGAGGTGACGGGTCCCGACAACTAAACACTTTTTGGACTGTGGGGTCTTTAAGCCCATGGACTATGAAGTTCTTAACCTCGGACTGTGAGGTCCTTAAGCCCATGGACTATGATGTCCTTAACCTCGGACTGTGGGGTCCTTAAGCCCATGGACCGAGATGTCCTTAAACTAACATTGGACCGTAATGTCCTTAAACTAACAATGGACCACAAAGTCCCTAAACTAAAACAATAGAGTCCAAATGCTCTTTTGTTGTATCTAAATGATCTTGTTAAGTAGATCTTAGTCTAAAATTAGACTAACGTGTCCTTAACAAACGTTAAGTTGATCTTAGTCTAAAATTAGACTAACGTGTCCTTAACAAACGTTTATGTTGATCTTAGTCTCAAATGCGATTAACGATCCTTAAACCCAAACCAAAACCCAAATCTAAGATAATACGGATTTAGACTAATCCACGCCCTACAGGCGACAACATAAATTAGTCTCCGTATACAATTCACGGGCAACCAAAAATAAAACAAACACACACGACATGAAGTGACCATCTGGAGAAGGAGAAAGTTGTTATCGCGATGCGGTAGCGTAATTAACTGCAGGGGCTTGTGCCTGCAGGGAAGAGCATCACCACAATCAAAATCCCTCAAACGAGGGGGAATCTGACGAAGTCTGCTACAACGGCCGCATCCGTCTAAACCTCCGATACATGGTGCCATAAATCAACTTGGCATCTTCGGAGAGGTGGACGGATAAAACCAAATAGCATCTGCCCCTAAATTCAGGCAAGACGTCAGTCTTTCTCGGCTTTCGGCGGAGAACATGTTTATTTTAACGAGATTGTGCCCTTCCGGGTTTTCACAAGCTTGCCGGCAGTCTTGTTGTTTTTACTCATGGTGCCCTTTCGGGTTTTCATCCATGCCCACTTCGCTTGTGGACGTGCCATTTTTTTTAATGAGATTGCGTCCCTTCGGGTTTTTATAAGATCTTCGGCAGTCCTGCTGTTTTTACTCACAGTGTCCTTTTGGGTTTTCATCTGTGCCCATTTCGCTTGCAGACGTATCGTGTTTTTTATAGCAGTGGAACTTTCGAAAGTAGTTTCGCTGCACGTGACCCATCTGTTTGTTCGTAGGACTTGGGAATTGGCTTCATTGTTGCGGTAGCTGTGTAGCCGGTAGGACTTGAGTTGCAACTTCTGCTGTTGAGACTTCGTTTGCAACACAGATCTCAATGGTGGATATCGTAGTATTTTGGGCGATGCGCCATGTTTGAGGCAGCACACTAGTTTAGGGATATTTTGGTCCACTATCGCCATATTTTAGGCGACGCGCTGGTTTAAGGACATTCCGGTCCATTGTTAGTTTAAGGACATCTCAGTCCAGTGTTGCCGTTCAAGACATAGTTTTAGTTTAAGGACGTCTCGGTCCATTGTGGCCAGTTTAAAGACATAGTGGTCCATTATTACCATTTTCAAGGCAACGGATCTTCTGGATACTACTTTCAGGGTTCTGACTCAGGAAGATAGCGAGCGGACACAGGCGTCGTCATCTATCGTTGACCTAAATCGTAACCCGTTAGGCATGGTATCTTTTGAGGAATCAGCCGTTTATTGGCCGGAAAGGGTCTTTCGCCATGCATATCCATAAGCAGGTAGGCTCCACCTTGGTAGACCTTATCTATGATTTACGGGCCCTCATAGTTCGGCTCGAATTTTCCCCATTTAGCACGATTGGAGACCATTGGTCGTTTGACAACTAGCATGAGCTCGCCTTAGCGGAATGTTCTCGTCCTGGTCAGTCTTTCATATGAGCGCGTCATCCTTGCCTTATAAGCTTCTAGGTTTTGCTGCGCCATGAGGCAGGTTTCATCGAGGGCATCGAGCTCCTCAAGCCGAAGATGGGCATTTTCTTCATCCGTCAGCTTGTATCGAACTGCTACCCGTAATGAGGGTAGCTCTATTTCCAGGGGGCGCACCGCTTCCGTACCGAATACCAACGCGTATGGTGTTGTATTCGTGTAGTTTTGAAAGTTGTTCGGTATGCCCAGAGAGCTTCGTGCAGTCTCTCGTGCCAATCCTTTCTGTTTATGGACACTGTTTTCTTTATAATCTTTGTCAAGGTCTTGTTGAAAGTTTCAGCTAGACCGTTGGCTCGGGGATTATAGACTGAAGAGTATCTCCAATTTATATTATGTTACTGTACAAAGCAGCTAATTTTATGGCTTCTGTAAGCTGGCCCATTATCCGAGATAATCCGCCGCGGAGTGCCAAACTGGTAGATGACATATGTCCTGAAGAAATGTAGGTATTCTCCGTCTTCACTTCCCATAGAGGTAATCGGTCGTTGCCAGTATGAACCTATGTCCTTTTGATGACGCTGGTTCGATGGGACCAATTATATCGGTTCCCCACATTTTGAATGGCCAGCTAGCCACTGTTGGGTGTAGCTGATTTTGATACTGATGGATGAAGTCCCCATGAATTTGGCACGAGTGACACTGCTTCACATATTCGAATCAGTCCTGAATCATTATGGGCCTATAGTAACCCATTCTTTTGATTTCAGCTTCATTTTTGGTCCAGCTTGGTGAGAACCGCAGAGTCCATCGTGAGTTTCTTGGACGACTCTCTTCGCTTCTTCTGGCCCCGGGAATCTTAGCCATAGATAGTCAAGCGATCTCTTGTACAGAGTATCATTGATGAAGGCAAAAGACAGAGCCCGTTTCACGAGCTGATGTCTTGACGGCGTGTTTTCGGGCATTTGATGGGATTTGAAGTAGTCTATGAAGACTTCCCTCCAATCCTCGACCTTTCCTTCATTTTCTATTTGGAGGACCGCTTGTTTGGTCTTTTCCTTTTCTTAAGATGACTCTGTTAAATCCTCCGAAGGTATCTCTGCTGGCGCGAGAACCCGGCGGATTTGCACGATGATATTTACGTCATTGAGTTCTTTGTTGGCCAATTCTTTAGCCAATCTGGCCAATGGATCTGCTTTGCTGTTTTCCGCACACGGTATACTCTCAAGGTGTAGGAGGGTATTTGTGTCAATAGTTGTTGTACTCTTTCTCCATACCTGATTAGTTCTAGCTTGCATGTTTGATAGTCGCCATTTACTTGGCTGACAATGAGCTGGGAGTCTCCATTTACTTGGCTGACAATCAACTTCGTTATCAGTTATTGGCTCCGTCAAAGAGAATACGTAACGCAATATCCTTCCTTGCGGGGTCACTGTTGGGGTCGAAAATTGCATCCCGGTTGACCAAGTCAAAGTCAAAATCAACCCCAAGCCAAGTGGACCCAAGCCCAGGTCAAGTGGGCCCATGCCCGAGTCGAGCACGAACATGAAGCGGCCGGCCTCCCCTATGCAAACAAAAAAATCATGTAATAAATAATTTTAATGTAATTAATTTTTTATGCATGAATAGGTATAAAGCCAAATTTTTGTAAAGCTCATGGCTTATGTGCAAAAAGAAATAGCACATGAGGCATGGGATGGGCAAAATGCCATTTTGTAAAGCCCAAGGGGCTATATGTAAATGTGTAAGCCTATATAAGGAAATATGATGATGAATAAAAGATACACTTTTTCATTCTCCCCAAAAAACTAGGGTTTGTGCCTCCATTCTCGCTTGTGCCTCCATTCTCGCTTTTTCAAGTTCTTCCTCTTCCTTTTTATTTTCCAAATAAATCAAGAGCTTAGCTCTCTTTTTGTTTAAAACTAAACAAAGTTTTACCATAAACCCATCTCCCAAGAATCCATCAAGAGAAGTAAAAGGGTCTCTTTTTTTATCATCCAAGATCTAGATGTTGGAGTTTCAAGAGAACCCATTTTGGGTTTCTTCTCAAAAGAGAAAGGAGAAAATCTTTTGGAGTTTAACTCCACAAATAAAATTATTTTGAAGTTTAACTCCACTACAGAAATTATTTTGGAGTTTAACTCCACAGTAAAATGCTTTTTTTGGGAGTTTAACTCCACATTAAATCTTTTCAGGAGTTTAACTTCATATAAAATTCTTTCGGAGTTTAACTCCACATTTAAAATTCTTTCGGAGTTCAACTCCACAATAAAAATTCTTTCGGAGTTCAACTCCATTTAAATTCTTTTAGAGTTTAACTCCACAAACAAAATCTTTTTTGGAGTTTAACTCCACAATAAAAATCTTTTTTGGAGTTGAACTCTATTTATGTCACGACCCGAAGGTCCGGAACGTGACTAGCTCTTAGATTACGAGACGTCTAAAGGCGTAACGTAACCTAAGTCAGCCAAAGCCCAGAAAATCTAAAGCAAAAACAACAAGAGTGAAGGAAAACCTTTTATGAAAATGATTTTACACCATTTAAGTTGTATTAATCCCTATTTAAAAACATCAAAATTTTCCGAAAGTCTTCTTTGTAAATACTAGCCCCCAAAATGGGTACAACAAGATATATAAACCTGTAATGAAATAATGGCATCCCCAAGCGGGAGCTAGCTCTTCGCCCAAGGCGGATCATAACCACACGCAATATATATATAATATCAAGCAAATAAGCATAAAGAAACGCAAAAAAAAAAAGAAAAACACAACGTCGGCTCATATGAGCTCGACCCCAGAGAAACCACATATACACAAATCTCTCAGTCTCATCACTAGGTCGCACATAAAAATAAGAAGTGGTAGATGGAGAATACTAGATACAATGATAGTACAAAAAGAGACAAGGTGTCCTCACAACTCACCTATGAGCAATGTCGCGAATCTGAGCAAAAGAAGCCAATAAAAAGATACGCCCGCCGCTGCAAAGCTGACGGGTCCGACCTGCAAGACACTGTGGCACAACGGGGGTGAGTTGCCAGCTCGTGAGTAGTAAATAACATCTAACAAGGCTATCGTAAGAATGCACGCAAATGCGTCACAACTTGCATATCTAGATATGATGTAATGCCACTAGTATGTATGCACATATATGCAAAATCAATACGAAATCTTTAAGTGTTTAAATACGATGATCTCTGCATTCTTAACTTAGAAAAATATCTGTACAATAGCTAAGGTACCATCAATGAAATCATCCGAAAACCATGTCAAGTATCGACACCAAATATGGAAAAATATCTGTCTCAATGTCTCACTATGTCAATATCTCAATACCTCGGGCTCCGTCAGTTCGGATCGGCCCATATCATCAAATCTCACGGCAACGGTCGGTATCCTCTGGATATCCGCCGCGCCAAACATCACCGGTAGGGAGTCTTCCCCTGCCAGGCTCATCGTCTACAACTCGATTTTCTTGCCCCGGGGTACCATACCGGGCCCACCATGTACCCGAGACGGTTCATCCACTCCTCGAATCGGGTCTCGAAATCCAACAGAAAACATGAAAACTCATGGTGGACGACACATACATCACGAGAAAACCGCAACTTTATTTTAAAAAAAAGATAATAACAAGCTTTTGTTAAATTCTTGCGGTTTTCCCCAAAATCCAGAAATCTCATCAATACCGAAATCCTCAAGAAAATCATAATACCCAACATGTTGTATACGATAAATGCTTATGATGTCAAAGGTATGCAATGTGATCTATGGCTAGGAATCTATATAAGCATGATGATGAAGTGAGGTATATACGTGCTATGCAATTTAATGTATCATGTATGATGCGAGTGTTGATACTAAACTAAGAAGGTTCTACAGTGCTCATGGCATGGCAATTACCAAAGGTGTGTGTGTCACATGAATAGTGTGCATGCAATATGAGCCAATGGTAATGGTGTACGTGTCCTAAGAGGTGGTATCACACATATGTATATGGATAACCATGCAATGCCAGCAGACGAATAACAAGAAAGATATGCATATGAATGAGATGGTTAACTAACTAACAATGCATATAATTTGCAAGTAATAAAGTGATTCTAACTATGAGGCGTCTCGCGCCATCCAAACGATTTCCCCATAGATGTATACATCTACTCATCCGGACGCCTCGCTAATCTGATCCAACCACCGCTTTGCCTTTGCGCGCCGCGTCCGATGTTTCCGCAACCGATCCTAAAATTGCATAACACATAGCATAAGATTACACATCATAAAATGATGCAAATCACAATATGAAAAGATCGACGCTCACAAGTTAGGCACAACGTGCACTAGGTGCGTGGAACACACACAAAAATCACTAAACCTTAACTAGAATCGTCGATTCGGAGCAACCGTCAAAACTAAAACCCGATTAAACCAAACTTCGCATTCGCACACCCTAAAAGTCGTAGGAGATGCTAATAGTATCGTTAAGATATCGCAATTAATTCACCTCCTAAATTTATGAAAAACCTAGTAAGCACTAACATTTCAATTTCGATGCAAATATCGCGGATTAACGATATAGCGATCACAATCTAGCATAATTATCCAAACTAACCCACTAAATAACCACTACACCGAATTTAACCTATTAGAAATGCTTCAAACCCTAATCCCAAATCAACCCCTTTTCTTGAATTTCAAAAAAACAAGCAATTACTATGAAATTAACACTTTAAAATTCTAAATTATCATATTTAAACTACCAATTAACCATTTGATTAGAAATTTTACCTCACAAGTTTGAACCCTAGCTTGCACTTGACCTCTAAAGATGCCTCCTTTCTCATTGTCTTAAACTAATTTGGGTTTGGGAAGAGGTAGAATAGGTATTTGTGTTGAATTTGTGAAGAAATTGTGGATTTTTAATGGATTTGGGATGAATTTTGAAGCAAAAGAGATGGGGGAAAATGGGGATTTCCTGCAGGGAAGAGCTCGGCCAGCAGGTGTGGGGGGAGAATGGGAGAAGTGTGTGGAATTTTCTAAATAAAAACTCTCTCTCAAGTGTAATAAATGCATATCACATCATTTCTTATTAAATTTTTTTTTCTTTCATTTTTTGACCATAAAACCACAATTCTTGGTAAGTCTTGCTAACATTTTTGTTACTACTATATTTTAGTTTATAATGGTTCCTAAGTATGTAATTTACCCATTTAAATTTGTATTTATCACTAATTTAATGTATATTTAAAAGCTTAAAATAATATTAAAAATAATTAATTAAGGAAAAAATTTTAAACGACTAGAAATTTTTTTTAAGTGACAATTAATTAACTAATTCCTAGCAATTTCTTATCTAAATTTTGTATAATTAGGCCTATATGAAAATTAATTATTTTGACATTTTACGGAAAATACTGTTTATTTTACCGATTATCGGAAAACTACCTAAACGAAAATTCAAAGCGTTACAATCTTCCCTCTTAAAGAAATTCGGTCCCCGAATTTAAAATTTAACTATGTGTACCTTCAAAAAGATGGGGATATTTCTTCATCATCTCGTCCTCGGTCTCCCAGGTGACATCCTCGCTGTTCGAGCCACGCCAAAGAACCTTGATGGACGGTATAACCTTCGACCTCAATTTCCTCACCTGCCGATCCAAAATGACCGCCGGCTGCTCGGTGAATGAAAGATCGCGCTCCAGCTGGATCGTCTGGTGCTGAATCGCATGGGAAGGGTTATGAAGGTACTTGTGTAGTATCGAAACATAGAACACGGGATGAACATCGGGGAAGCTGGGCGGAAGAGCCAACCGATAAGCCACCGAACCGACACGCTCTAGGATCTCGAAGGGACCAACATATCTAGGACTAAGCTTCCCTTTCCGCCCAAATCTCATCACACCCTTCATCGGAGAGACCCTCAGGAAAACATGATCGCCAACAGCGAACTCGAGTCGGCGACGGTGCCTGTCAGCATATGATTTCTGCCTACTCTGGGCCGCTCTCATCCTATCCTGAATCAGCTGTATCTTTTCGGTCGTCTCCTGTACGATCTGTGGCCCTAAAATACTGTTCTCCTTGAGCTCTGTCCAACATACGGGCGATCGACATCTCCTCCCATATAACGCCTCGAAAGGTGCCATCTGAATCGTCTCCTAGAAGCTATTATTGTAGGAGAACTCGATTAAGGGCAAATGACGATCCCAGCTACCGCCGAAATCTAAAACACAAGCTCTGAGCATGTCCTCAAGAGTATGAATAGTACACTCTGACTGACTGTCAGTCTGCGGATGGAAAGCTGTGCTAAAACTCAATCGGGTGCCCAAAGACTCCTGAAGTTTCTGCCATAATCGGCTGGTAAACTGGGTGCCCCAGTCGGACACGATGCAAGTCAGGACGCCATGCAGTCGTACGATCTCATCAATATAAACCTGGGCGTACTGAGCAAATCTAAAAGTGGTCTTCACTGGAAGGAAGTGAGCCGCTTTCGTCAGTCGATCCACAATCACCCAAATAGAGTCATACCCTCGACTGATCCTGGGTAGACCCACAATGAAGTCTATGGAGACTTGTTCCCACTTCTACTCAGGAATGGGCAAAGGCTGTAACTCACCAGCTGGACTCTGGTGCTCGGCCTTGACTTGCTGACAAGTCAGGCATCTCGATACAAAGTCTGTAACATCCTTCTTCATCCCGTCCCACCAGTAAACCTCTCTCAAATCACGACACATCTTGGTGGAACCTGGATGCACACTGTACACTGATCTATGTGCCTCCTCAACAATATCACGCCTCAGTCCCTCAGAATCCGTTACGCATAGTCGAGTCCCAAATCGAAGTATCCCCTGATCATCAATCACGAACTCGAAAACTCTGCCCTGCCGAATCTGCTCGATAATCTCTAAAATACGGGCATCGCCGGACTGTGCCTCACAGATACGGTCAAGCAACTGTGGGCGTGCTTTGAAATGGGCCAGCTGTCCCCCTGTAGGAGTAAACTCGAACTGCACTCTGCTGTCACATAAAACCTACCAATCCGCCGTCGACTGCATCTGTACTGCGCTCAAACAAGATAGGCTACCTCCGGGCCTCCTACTCAAAGCATCTGCCACCCCATCGCCTTGCCCGGATGGTATAGAATCTCGCAGTCATAGTCTTTTACCAACTCCATCCAACGGCGCTGTCTCAGATTTAGATCTCGCTGCTGAAAGATATACTTCAAGCTCCTGTGGTCAGTGAATATCTGGCACGACTCGCCGTATAGGTAATGTCTCCAGATCTTAAGTGTAAATACCACTGCAGCCATCTCTAAATCAAGAGTGGGGTAGTTCTGCTCGTGTTTCCTCAACTGCTAAGAAGCATACGCGATAATTCTATCGCGCTGCATCAATACACAGCCCAGCCCCACCCGAGAAGCATCACAATATACCACGAAAACGCCTGATCCTGAAGGCAATAATAATACTGGTGCAGTAGTCAGACGAGTCTTCAACTGCTGGAAGCTATCCTCACATGCCTCGGTCCAATCAAAAGGAACCCCCTTCCGGGTCAACCCGGTCAACGGTGCAGCAATACGGGAGAAATCCTGGACAAAACGTCGATAATAGCCGGCCAGACCTAGAAAGCTGCGAACCTCTGTAACTGATACCAGTCTGGGCCAACGCTGCACTGCCTCGATCTTCTTCGGGTCCACACAAATACCATCTCTCGTCACCACATGATCCAAGAAGTTGACTCTGTCAAGACAGAATGCGCACTTGGAAAATTTAGCGAACAGCTGATGCTCCCTCAAAGTCTGCAATGTGATACGCAAGTGCTGCTCGTGCTTCTCCCGGCTCCGAGAATATACCAAGATGTTGTCAATGAACACAATAATTAACCGATCAACATACGGCCTGAATACACGGTTCATCAAGTCCATAAATGCTGCCGGGGTATTGGTGAGCCCGAATGACATCACCAAGAACTCATAATGACCATATCATGTATGGAAAGCGGTCTTCGGAATATCCTCTTTCCGAACCCGCAACTGGTGATAACCTGACCGTCAATCAACCTTCGAGAAATACCCTGCACCCTAGAGCTGATCGAATAAGTCATCAATGTGGGGTAGGGGATATTTGTTCCGCATAGTAACCCGGTTCAGCTGACGATAATCAATGCATAAGTGCATACTGCCGTCCTTCTTCTTAACAAACATGATGGGAGCACCCCAAGGTGACACACTCGGTCGGATAAGCTCCTTATCCAGCAAGTCCTGCAACTGATCTTTCAGCTCTCTAAGCTCCGCCGGGGCCATCCGATAGGGTGGTATAGAGATAGGCCCCGTGCTGGGGATCAAGTCAACGCAGGACTCAATCTCGCGCTCTGGCGGCAGACCTGGCAGCTCGTCAGGGAATACATAAGGAAACTCTCTCACAACAGGGACCTGGTCCAACGGAACCTCTGCGGCGCTAGTATCACAAACATAGGCTAAGAATCCCTGACACCCTTTCCGCAAGAGCTGACCAGTGCGAAGAGAAGAAATCAAGCTGGGAAGGGTAGCGCTACGATCTTCCTGGATAACAAGAACCGGCTCACCAGGAAAACTGAATCTGGCCGCCTTCTTACGGTAGTCCACAGATGCATAACAGGTGGCTAGCCAGTCCATACCAAGAAGAATGTCGAAGTCGAGCATATTGAGGAGAATCAAATCAACTGAAGAATCTCTCTCCCCGATACGAACGGGACACGATCGGTACACAAAATAGGCAACAAACGACTCGCCTACCGGAGTAATAACGACAAGTGGCTGATCTAACGAAGAAGACTCTCGGCCCAACCTCGATGCAAAGTATGTGGACACATAAGAATGTGTGGATTCTGGATCAAATAATACCCGTGCATCAAAAGAACATACTGGCAGAGTACCTGTCACAACGGCAGTGGATGCCTGTGCATCCTGAGGTGTCAAAACGAATACTCGGGCCTGTCCACCACTAATAGCTAGCTGTCCTCTACCTCTGCCTCTGCCTCTGTCGCCTCGTCCTCTTTGAACAGGACCTCCATGCCCACGACCTCTAGGAGCTTCTGTCAGGCGTGGAACGTCATCAGGGGTAGAAGGTAAGGTTCTCTGAGGAGGTGGTGAAGGTGGTAAGGTCACATGTGGCACTGTCTTCGTGCCCTGGCGCCCCATGGTACAGTCTCTGACACGATGGTACTGACTCCCACACCGAAAACATCCTGAAGACGACTGCTGGGTCTGTGGATATGAACCAAATAACTGACCCCGTTTCAATCCTCTACCGCCACCATCTTCCGGAAAGAATCTATCACGGTGTCTACCCACCTGCCGCTGGGCTGGCGTATCAGTACGAATCCGCTTTGGCCTTGAAGCGACCGGAGTCTCAGAAATACGCTCCTCCAAAAGTAAGGCTGCATCCATCGCGGCTGCGTATGTGTCAAAGTGCTGGGTTCCGATGGCAAGGAATAACTGTGTGTCAAGTCCTCGCACAAACCTCTTTATCCTCTTCTCTTCAGTGTCTACTAGGTACGGAGCATATCGGGACAACTGAGTAAACTGTATATCATACTCGGACACTGTCATCCCAGAAGTCTTGCGCAAAGACTCAAAACTACGGGCTCGAGCATCTCGGACACTCTCCGGAAGAAAACGGGCAAGAAATGCAGCTGTGAACTCGTCCCAAGTCATATGAGGTAGACCTGCAGCTCGGCCTCTCTCTACTGAATCGTACCACGTCTGAGCAAGGCCCGCCAGACGAAAACTCATAAATTCTACCCATCTGTCATCAGAACACCTCAACGAATGGCAAATCCTAGTCATCCTATCGAGAAATGCCTGCGGGTCCTCTGTCGCATCCGTGCCGGTAAAAGCTGGGGGTCTCAGCCTCATAAACTCCTGTAATGATACGGGGATAATCGCAGTAGTAGCAGGAGCAACAGTCTGGGCAACAGGTACAATCGTGGTCTGTGCGGTGGAAGGAACGTCTTCAGATCTCTGTGCCCGACTAGACTCAACTAAAGATCCCATCATCTGTCGCAACTCCTGCATACCGGCCTTTAATCTGGCAATACGGTCGGGAAAAGGCGGATCAATATGACCCTGAGGGGTAGGCGTATCATCCCACTCGATCCTCGCCTTAGACGAGCCCGCTCGAAGCTCATCCCTAGCGGCAGCCCGCTGAGCTCTCGTAGTCTTTGGTAGCATCGAAGCTGGAATAAGAAACAGGAGCGATAAGAACATTACAATTGAATCAAGGGATGCATGGAATCAAGAAAGAAATACAAGCAATTATGTCTTAAGGTCACATAGGCGGAGTACCGTATCGTAAGTATGCCGCGGAACATACCCACGCTACGCCACTCCGCTTAAGTCACCTACTCCATCTACCAAGGGTCGTCCTACACTCAGAAAGGTAAAACCTATTGCTCTGATACCAACTTTGCCACGACCCGAAAGTACGGAACATGACTGGCACTTAGATTACGAGACGTCTAAAGGCGTAACATAACCTAAGTCTGCCAAAGCCCAGAAAATCTAAACCAAAAATAACAAGAGTGAAGGAAAACCTTTTATGAAACGATTTTAAACCATTTAAGTTGTATTAATCCCTATTTAAAAACATCGAAATTTTCCGAAAATTTCGGCAGAGTCTCCTTTGTAAATACTAGCCCCCAAAATGGGTACAACAAGATATATAAACCTGTAATGAAATAATGGCATTCTCAAGCGGGAGCTAGCTCTTCGCCCAAGGCGGATCACAACCACACGCAATATATATGTAATATCAAGCAAATAAGCATAAAGAAACACAAAAAAATAAGAAAAACACAACGTCAGCTCAAGTGAGCTCGACCCTAGAGAAACCACATATACACAAATCTCTCAGTCTCATCACTAGGTCGCACATACAAATAAGAAGTGGTAGATGGAGAATACTAGATACAATGATAGTACAAAAAGAGACAAGGTGTCCTCACAATCCACCTACGAGCAATGTCGCGAATCTGAGCAAAAGAAGCCAATAAAAAGATACGCCTGCCGCTGCAAAGCTGACGGGTCCGACCTGCAAGACACTGTGGCACAACGGGGGTGAGTTGCCAGCTCGTGAGTAGTAAATAACATCTAATAAGGCTATCGTAAGAATGCACGCAAATGCGTCACAACTTGCATATCTAGATATGATGTAATGCCACTAGTATGTATGCACATGTATGCAAAATCAATACGAAATCTTTAAGTGTTTAAATATGATGATCTCTGCATTCTTAACTTAGAAAAATATCTGTACAATAGCTAAGGTACCATCAATGAAATCATCCGAAAACCGTGTCAAGTATCGACACCAAATATGGAAATATATCTGTCTCAATGTCTTACTATGTCAATATCTCAATACCTCGGGCTCCGTCAGTCCGGATCGACCTATATCATCAAATCTCATGACAACGGTTGGTATCCTCCGGATATCCGCCGCGCCAGACATCACCGGTAGGTAGTCTTCCCCTGCTAGGCTCATCGTCTACAACTCAATCTTCTTGCCCCGGGGTACCATACCGGGCCCACCATGTACCCGAGACGGTTCATCCACTCCTTGAATCGGGTCTCGAAATCCAACAGAAAACATGAAAACTCATGGTGGACACACATACATCACGAGAAAACCGCAACTTTATTTTAAAAAAAAGATAATAACAAGCTTTTGTTAAATTCTTGCGGTTTTCCCCAAAATCCAGAAATCTCATCAATACTGAAATCCTCAAGAAAATCATAATACCCAGCATGTTGTATATGATAAATGCTTTTGATGTCAAAGGTATGCAATGTGATCTATGGCTAGGAATCTATATAAGCATGATGATGAAGTGAGGTATATACGTGCTATGCAATTTAATGTATCATGTATGATGCGAGTGTTGATACTAAACTAAGCAGGTTCTGCAGTGCTCATGGCATGGCAATTACCAAAGGCGTGTGTGTCACATGAATAGTGTGCATGCAACATGAGCCAATGGTAATGGTGTACGTGTCCTAAGAGGTGGTATCACACATGTGTATATGGATAACCATGCAATGCCAGTAGAAGAATAACTAGAAAGATATGCATATGAATGAGATGGTTAACTAACTAACAATGCATATAGTTTGCAAGTAATAAAGTGATTCTAACTATGGGGCGCCTCGCGCCATCCAAACAATTTCCCCATAGATGTATACATCTACTCACCCGGACGCCTCGCTAATCTGATCCAACCACCGCTTTGCCTTTGCGCGCCGCGTCCGATGTTTCCGCAACCGATCCTAAAATTGCATAACACATAACATAAGATTACACATCATGCAACGATGCAAGTCACAATATGAAAAGATCGACGCTCACAAGTTAGGCACAACGTGCACTATGTGCGCGGAACACACACGAAAATCACTAAACCTTAACTAGAATCGTTGATTCGGAGCAACCGTCAAAACTAAAACCCGATTAAACCAAACTCCGCATTCGCACAACCTAAAACTCGTAGGAGATACTAATAGTATCGTTAAGATATCGCAATTAATTCACCTCCTAAATTTATGAAAAACCTAGTAAGCACTAACATTTCAATTTCGATGCAAACATCGCGGATTAACAATATAGCGATCACAATCTAGCATAATTATCCAAACTAACCCACTAGATAACCACTACACCTAATTTAACCTATTAGAAATGCTTCAAACCTTAATCCCAAATCAACCCCTTTTCTTGAATTTAAAAAAAACAAGCAATTACTATGAAATTAACACTTTAAAATTCTAAATTATCATATTTAAACTACCAATTAACCATCTGATTAGAAATTTTACCTCACAAGTTTGAACCCTGGCTTGCACTTGACCTCTAAAGATGCCTCCTTTCTCCTTGTCTTAAACTAATTTGGGTTTGGGAAGAGATGGAATAGGGATTTGTGTCGAATTTGTGAAGAAATTGTGGATTTTTAATGGATTTTTGGATGAATTTTGAAGCAAAAGAGATGGGGGGAAATGGGGATTTCCTGCAGGGAAGAGCTCGGCCAGCAGGTGTAGGGGGAGAATGGGTGAAGTGTGTGGAATTTTCTACATAAAAACTCTCTCAAGTGTAATAAATGCATATCACATCATTTCTTATTAAAAAAATTTTATTTCATTTTTTGACCATAAAACCACAATTCTTGGTAAGTCTTGCTAACATTTTTGTTACTACTATATTTTAGTTTATAATGGTTCCTAAGTATATAATTTACCCATTTAAATTTGTATTTATCACTAATTTAATGTATATTTAAAAGCTTAAAATAATATTAAAAATAATTAATTAAGGAAAAAAATTTAAACGACTAGAAATTTTTTTAAGTGACAATTAATTAACCAATTCCTAGCAATTTCTTATCTAAATTTTGTATAATTAGGCCTATATGAAAAATAATTATTTTGACATTTTACGGAAAATACTGTTTATTTTACCGATTATCGAAAAACTACCTAAACGAAAATTCAAAGCGTTACAATTTAAAACTCTTTTTGGAGTTTAACTCCACGATAAAAATCATTTTAGAGTTAAACACCATTTTAAATCTTCTTGGATTTAAACTCCATTCAAAACCTTTTTGGAGTTGAACTCCATATCTAAAATTCTTTTGGAGTTTAACTCCATAAAAAATTTCTTTTGGAGTTCAGCTCCATGTTAAAAAAAATTTGGAGCCCTTTTTGCCCCATCACATGCTAGCACGTGAGGGGGAGAGCTCCCATTTAATGGGAGCCCTTTTGGCCCCCCTCACATGCTAGGGGAGAGCTCCCATTTAATGGGAGCCCTTTTGGCCCCCCTCACATGCTAGCATGTGAGGGGTCACATGCTAGCATATGATGCCCCCCCTCACATGCTAGCATATGAGGGGTCACATGCTAAGCATGTGATAGCCCCCCTCACATGCTAGGGGTCACATGCTAAGCATGTGATGCCCCCCCTCCACATGCTAGCATGTGAGGGGTCACATGCTAAGCATGTGATGGCCCCCCCTCACATGCTATGCAAGCATGTGAGAGGTCACATGCTAAGCATGTGATGGCCCTCTACATGTTACGCTAGCATGTGAGGGGTCACATGCTAAGCGTGTGATGGCCTAGGTCACATGCTAGCATGTGAGGGGGTCACATGCTAGAATGTGACCCTCACATGCATGTGAGGGGGTCGCATGCTAGCATGTGACCCTAGCATGTGAGGGGAGGCTTCCGTTAAATGGGAGCCCAGGTTCTCCCCCCTTTTTTTAAATTCTTTTTTTTTTCTTTTTTTCCTTCTTTCTTCCTTCTTTTCTTTATTTAATCCTTTTTTTATTTACAAAAATAAATAAAATAATTATAAATAATATTTTAAAATTAAAAAAATAATAAATTAAAATAAAAAAATTCTCTAAATATTTATTTACTTATTTATTTATTTTTTTTTTATATATAGAACAATATATATATATATATATATATATATATATATATCCTTTTTTTTAACAAATGGAATAAAGCAAAGGAAAAAACACACACACACCAACGCATCGCATTGAGTTCGCATGACCAGTTTAACCCGTCAATCGGAGGTTCCTTTGCTCCAAAGGTGAGGGGTAATTAACTGCAGCTTAGTCTGCGGCTGCCAGAGATTCGGATCCCCACAATCAATAAACCCCGGCCTACCCTAGGCAGGGGGAATCTGTAGTACGCCTGACAAGTGCGCGCATTCCCATCTCAATGGGATGACGAAAAACACCCTACAGATTCTAGCACGCCCGGTGGGACCAATTTCCCCTCCCATATTTCGGGTTAAACGTTCATGCGAGCTCAATCAATGTACATATCGATTGTCTATACTGAAATCATGTTTCTATTTGCAGGGGTTAACAATTTCCAATTGCCATCTTCGAACGCAAGTCGGTATTTGAACGGCTTTCCTTGGCCCCAGCTGGGGGCAAGGCCATCAACACCGACAAACTAATAAGACATCTCTTGCAAGCTCCAGCGGTGCCCTTAACAACTGCTCAATAGGGTATCTTCTCTAAACTCCCTGTTGGATGACCACCAAGTTGTTAAACTGGAAACAGATGACCACCAAGTCGTTAAACTGTTAAACTGGAAACAGATGACCACCAAGTTGTTAAACTGGAAACAGATGACCTCCAAGTCGTTAAACTGGAAACAGATGATCGCCAAGTCGTTAAACTGGAAACAGATGACCGCCACGTCGCTAAACTGGGAACGATTGACCGCCACGTTGTTAAACTGGGAACAACGTCGTTAAACTGGGAACAGCTAACCACCACGTCGTTAAACTGGGAATGATAGACCTCTAAGTTTTTAAACTGGGAACCGCCGACCACCACGTCATTAAACTGGGAACAGTCGATCTCTAAGTCGTTAAACTGGGGATGTAAAATTGTGTAAATAATATATATATATATATATGTATGTATATATATATGTATATATGTATATGTAAATAAAAAGCCGAAATGATGGGGCAACTCGCAAAAAAAAATCAGTGAGTAAAAATAAAAATGAAAATAAAGCCGAAATGATGGGGCAACCACGAATAAATAGCCGAAATGATAGGGCAATCGCAACCTTCGTGATAAGAAAAACTGAAATGATAGAGCAATCGCAGTAAAAAAACGGCGAATGATGAGTCGCTCTAGATACCATATTCCAGAGTAGCGATGCAGACGCCAACCAAATTCTGAATGTCCCAACGGCGAATGATGAGTCGTCCCGGGTACCATATTCCAGTGTAGCGATGCAGACGCCAACCAAATTCCAAATCTCAAAACGGCGAATGATTAGTCGCTCCTGGTACTATATTCCAGTGTAGCGATGCAGACGCCAACTAAATTCTGAATGTCCCAACGGCGAATGATGAGTCGTCCTTGGTACCATATTCCAGTGTAGCGATGCAGACGCCAACCAAAATTCTAAATTTCTGAATGTCCCAATAACGAACGATGAGTCGCTCCTGGTACCATATTCCAGTGCAGCGATGCAGACGCCAACCAAAATTCAAATTCCCAAAATTCTTCCGGCCCTACGGTTGGTCCCCAAGTTGACTACCGTATACAATCCACGGGCTCAAATAATTCTCATCATACCCATGCCCCACCGCAATCACCAGTCCAGCGGTTGGTCTCCGCCCTTGGAATTATGTTCCATTAGGAAAGACCCACTCATGTGTCCTCACGATGCATGAAGATAACAAACCTTCATGGGATCCTTACGACCCACAAAGGAAAAACATACTTGGGGGTCCTCACGACTCCTAAGGAGAAAATGCACTTACGGGATCCTTACGACTCGTAGGGAGAAAATGCTTTTATGGGACCTTTACGGCCCATAAAATTGAAAATCCTTAGGTGATAGGGATCTAAACCTGTCTCCTAAACCATCGCTTCCCAACAGGGAAAGGCTAATGATGATTCGTTCCTAGTACCATATTCCAGTGTAGCGGTGCTGATGCCGACCCAAAAAACCAATTCCCAAATCCTCCCGAGGCAAATGATGAGTTGCTCCTGGCATTATTCCAGTGCAGCAATGCAGATGCCAACAAAAAACCAATCCCCAAATCCTCTCAAAGGCAAATGATGATTCGCTCCTGGTACCATATTCTAGTGTAGCGGTGCTGATGCCGACCCAAAAAACCAATTCCCAAATCCTCCTGGGGCAAATGATGAGTTGCTCCTGGCATTATTCCAGTGCAGCAATGCAGATGCCGACAAAAAACCAATCCCCAAATCCTCTCAAAAGCAAATGATGATTCGCTCCTGGTACCATATTCCAGTGTAGCGATGCTGATGTCAACACAAATCAAACCAACCAATTCTAACATCGACCTCTGCGTCAAACAATCGACACTCCGTAACGGGGAAACGTCAAGCAGACACTCCGTACCGGGGACACGTCAACCAGCAGACACTCCGTACCGGGGAAACGTCGACCAGCGACACTCCGTACCGGGGAAACGTCCAACGGCGACACTCCATACCGGGGAAACGTCAACCAGACACTCCATGCCGGGGACACGTCAACCAGCGACACTCCGTAACGGGGGAACGTCAAGCAGACACTCCGTGCCGGGGGCACGTCGACTACAGGCACTCCGCCTCGGGGAAACGTCCAACAGCGACACTTCGTGCCGGGGAAACGTCAAGCAGACACTCTGTACCGGGGACACGTCAACCAGCAGACACTACGTACCGGGGACACGTCGACCAGCGACACTCCGTACCAGGGAAACGTCCAACAGCGACACTCCGTGCCGGGGAAATGTCAAGCAGACACTCTGCCTCGGGGAAACGTCCAACAGCGACACTCCGTGCCGGGGAAACGTCAAGCAGACACTCCGTACCGGGGACACGTCAACCAGCAGACACTCCGTACCGGGGACACGTCGACCAGCGATACTCCGTACTGGGGAAACGTCCAACAGCGACACTCCATAACGGGGAAACGTCAAGCAGACACTCCGTGCCGGGGACACGTTAACCAGCCGACACTCCGTAATGGGGAAACGTCAAGCAGACACTCCGTCTCGGGGACACGTCAACCAGCCGACACTCCGCCTCGAGGAAACGTCAAGAAGACACTCCATGCCGAGGGCACGTCGACTACAGACACTCCGCCTCGGGGAAACGTCGACCAGCGACACTCCGTGCCGGAGGCACGTCTACCAAATCACTCCGGGACAGGAAAACGTCTACCACAGGCACTCCGTCTCGGAGACGCGTCAAGCATCGACCGTCCATGTCATTAAAAGGGCAGAGCATCCCAAAAAGTGGGAACCAAAGCAAGTCGCCTCCACGTGAAAGAAGATCTATCAATTTCATGCACATGACCCACATATGTGGTGTGCATTTATTGATCGGGGCACTTTGTTGGGGTCGAAAATTGCACCCCGGTTGACCAAATTAAAGTCAAAGTCAACCCCAAGTCCAGGTCAAGTGGGCCCATGCCCGAGTCGAGCCCGAACATGAAGCGGCCGGCCTCCCCTATGCAAATAAAAAAAAATCATGTAATAAATAATTTTAATGTAATTAATTTTTTATGCATGAATAGGCATAAAACCAAATTTTTGTAAAGCCCATGGCTTATGTGCAAAAAGAAATAGCACATGAGGCATGGGATGGGCAAAATGCCATTTTGTAAAGCCCAAGGGGCTATATGTAAATGTGTAAGCCTATATAAGGCAACATGATGATGAATAAAAGATACACTTTTTCATTCTCCCCAAAAAACTAGGATTTGTGCATCCACTATCTCTTTTTCAAGTTCTTCCTCTTCCTTTTCATTTTCCAAATAAATCAAGAGCTTAGCTCTTTTTTTTTTAAAACTAAACAAAGTTTTACCGTAAACCCACCTCCAAAGACTCCATCAAGAGAAGAAAAAGGGTCTCTTTTTTTTATCATCCAAGATCTAGATCTTGGAGTTTCAAGATAACCCATTTTGGGTTTCTTCTCAAAAGAGAAAGGAGAAAATCTTTTGGAGTTTAACTCCACAAATAAAATTATTTTGGAGTTTAACTCCACTACAGAAATCATTTTGGAGTTTAACTCCACAGTAAAAATCTTTTTTTGGGAGTTTAACTCCACATTAAATCTTTTCAAGAGTTTAACTCCATATAAAATTCTTTCAGAGATTAACTCCACATTTAAAATTCTTTCGGAGTTCAACTCCACAATAAAAATTCTTTCGGAGTTCAACTCCATTTAAATTCTTTTGGAATTTAACTCCACAAACAAAAATTCTTTTGGAGTTTTAACTCCACAATAAAAATCTCTTTTGGAGTTGAACTCCATTTAAAACTCTTTTTAGAGTTTAACTCCACGATAAAAATCTTTTTGGAGTTAAACTCCATTTTAAATCTTCTTGGAGTTAAACTCCATTCAAAACCTTTTTGGAGTTGAACTCCATATCTGAAATTCTTTTGGAGTTTAACTTCACAAAAAATTTCTTTTGGAGTTCAGCTCCATGTTAAAAATAAATAAATAAATAAAAAATTGGAGCCCTTTTTGCCCCATCACATGCTAACACGTGAGGGGGAGAGCTCCCATTTAATGGGAGCCATTTTGGCCCCCTCACATGCTAGCATGTGAGGGGTCACATGCTAGCATGTGATGGACCGCCCTCATATGCTAGCATATGAGGGGTCACATGCTAAGCAAAAGAAATATATATATATATATATATATATATATATATATATATATATATATATCCTTTTTTTAACAAATGGAATAAAGCAAAGGAAAAACACACACACACCAACGTATCGCATTGAGTTCGCATGACCAGTTTAACCCGTCAATCGGAGGTTCTTTCGCTCCAAAGGCGAGGGGTAATTAACGACAGCTTAGTCCGCGGCTGCCGGAGATTCGGATCCCCACAATCAATAAAATCCGGCCTACCCTAGGTAGGGGGAATTTGTAATATGCCTGACAAGCGCGCGCGCATTCCCATCTCAATGGGATGACGAAAAACACCCTACAGTCACGAAAATAAGGCCCACCCCAGCTTTGATTATGAGAGTGTTATGCTTCTGTTTCTTCATGGAAGATACTCCATCGAAGTAGAGTTCCTATCGGGCATCATTCTCTTCTTCCTTTGCGTCGAACACATGTTCATCCAGTAACTCACAATTTAAGGGGGAGTCGGCGGGTATCAGATGCTCGGCGAGAAAGTCGGTGATGGCCTGACCCTTCACTGCTTTGAGAGGTCGATACGTTATCGAGAATTCCATTAGGAGGAGGGCCCATTTGGCGAGCCTTCCTGTTTGTATGGCCTTTGACATCAGATATTCTCAGGTTGTCCGCCGTAGTATGTATCCCATCTTCCAGCTCTTTAGGTGCTGGTGGAAACTCTGAGATCACCTAGTCTTCGTCCTCATTTGTGAAGCACTTGAAAAGGTCATCCATAGCCTCGTGCCCTTCTTCCTTCGAGAGTGTTATCATATGGCAGGTACGAGTTCGCTTCCATTCTTGATGCTGAGTTGGTCCTATTCTCACAGTATAAGTCTTCTTCGGCTCATGCTTTTTCGGTGGGGTTATCCTCTAGCTGTCGGATAAAGCGAACTTACCTTGTTGATACTAATTTTCTATCAAATCTTTGAAGATGAAGCAGTCTTCAAGGGGGTGTCCTATTGCTCGATGGTAGGAGAAATAATCCGGGTGATGGACCTCGTTTATTTGTTCGGGATGCCGAGACTCCGGGAGCGTCGTCATTTGATGCTTCATGACCAGGTTGAATATTTTCCTCGTCTTATCTTGAAGGAAAGAGTATTCCCGACCCATCTTCTTCATAAAAGACGGATTTCAGCTGAACTTTCCTCGACTATACTGCTTCTTGGATTCGCTTCGCTGTTTTCGAGCATTATTCTCATTCTTTATCTTGTTTTCTCCTTTATTTCGGGCTTTTCTCTTGTCGTGAGAATGTACAGCAGGCTGAGGGTGAAGGGCATCATAATCTTCTCTTTTCGCAAACTGCTGATTAAGACGCTGCGTCCTGGCCTTTTCGTAAATAGCCATTTAGCGGCTGTGATCATCCCGAACCTTTTGACCGGTTTCTTTTATTAGCTTGTCAACTTGTTCTTCGAACGACGGACTTGACGTTCTTATAGCGGGATTTTGCTCCATTTCAACATCACAGCTATCTGGAAAAGCTTTCCTTTCTCCACCGGAGATATTTATGATGTGGCAGTTATGGAATTGCTCCCGTTTATTTGACCGAACGTATCCAAGCCCAGTCGTCTTCATCCTCCCATTGGGCATTTTTTGCTGAGTCTCGGGAACGTCCCAAATCTTGTTGTAGAACTGGGCTTGTCGAGCGGTTTATTTGAAAGGTACGCCTTGGCATCTTAATAGCCTTTTCAGTCCCTCTGCGTAATATCTGGACAGACAGATTGGTTGAAACTTGTCAAGCGCAAGCTCGGCACCATGCCAGACTTTTTTTCCACTTTGGTCTTCGTAAATTGATAGAAGAGGATCGCCTTTTTTCACCTTTTTTCCTGAGAGGGACGTAGAAAGTCTGCAACTCTTGTACGTTGTATGTATCAAGCGCATCAAATTCTTTGTAATGCCGTGACGGAACCATGGTGGTTTGTAAGCTCTGATCAGCTCCAGTAACGGTTTGTGCTGACAGGCGAACGGAGAACGCGGCATTGGCCTCATCCTCAGAGTCACTGCCAAAGACCAAAATAGGAGTAGATGGTCCGGGCCTATTGTCTTGGGGTTGCTCCGAGTAGACTATTTCCTCATCTTCCTCGGTGTCACTCCCAAAGATCAGGATGGTGACAACGGACTTCCGTTTATCCTTCGACTTATGATATCTTTCCGTATCTTTGATGTCTAGCAGGAAGTAACTTGCGTCTTCATATTTTCAGATTTCGTTTACGGAGAATGGATTTAGCTCCCCCATAACGGTGTACTCGAGGCCGTCTTTGAAATAATTCATACACTGGTATTGTGTAGAAGGGATGACGTTGTACTCGTGTAACCAAGTTCTGCTGTGCAGAGCGTTGTAGCAAATCTTAGCGTCAATGACATGAAATTTGATGTCAGTGACAAGTAACCTGAAGCATAACGTCAATATTACAGACCCAAGCGTCTGTGATGACTGTGAGTCGAATTCGGAGATGGTAATTTTCCCGAACCAAGTGCTGAATATTCATGCAAATCTCCTTCAGTACTCTCACATTGAGAAGGTTGACGGAGGACCCGTTGTCGACCAAGATCTTCCCTATCTTGACGTCATGGCAATACCCGATGACGTATAATGGGCGATTATGTTTGCACGTACCGAGGAGGAGGTCTTCATCGCCGTATGTAACGTCAGCTGTGTGAACCTCTGCCAGCTCATCCTTCATCTTCTCTTCTACAAGGAAAGCTTGGAACCGATCGGGCTCTTGTAATGCCCTGATCAGATAATCTCGTGCCTCTTTGGATAGGAGGAGAGCATCCAGTACGCTCAGTTGTGAGGGTATCTTCCTCAGATGGGCTAGGACGTTGTAATCCACCTTGTTTTTTCTAGGTGGGTCCTTGGCTGCGAGCTCTTTGACAACTCCATCATCGAGGGCGATTTCTTCAGGGATTTTTTCTTTTTCTTTATCTCTTTTGCTCGAAACTTTGTTTGTAGGTCCGAGGTTCTTCTCAAGCAGCGTGTGGTTACGCAGCTGAATGTTCTCGCAGTTCTTCTCCTCCTCTTCTTTTTCGGAGGTGGAGTCCTGATTGATCATCTTCGTGTGTGTTTAGAAATGTTTCACAACCAAAGAAATTTATACCGAAATCAATTGACGGTGTCTATTGTAGTTTCGTCAATGAGAACGGATCGTCCATTGAGAAAGTGTGATTTGTTCGAAATCGTTTTATTTGAGTTGAAAAGAAAAGGTAAAAGAAAATGATTCAATATTTGTGTGATTTTAGTTTCAAGAACATAAAGAAATAGATCTACAATCAAGAATTAATAAAGATCAAGGAAATGTCCAAACCAATTGAATTCTCAAGATTTGTAAAGTAGCTTATAGGAATCGATCAAATTGATAGTGATGATGAATACTAATGATTACGAATTCTTATTTATTGAGGATTTGTTGCTAGATCGATAACGGTCAACGAGAATTAGGGAACTATTGAAGAAACTAGGGTTTCTCATTCATCATCCCTTGTCCGTTCATTGATTATCATTCAAATTCTAGCCTCTAGAAAATTCAATCACCGATCGTTGATCTCTAATTTGGAGCGAAAACATTCAAGAAAGCGATCTCGTTCAAATTAGGTCTTCGATGATTCAATTTCCTAAAGTTTACAAAACTCATAAGATTTAAGAATCGTTCAAGAATTTAATCATCATCATCTACCTATTCTCTCGATTCCGCTACAAACGGAGATTTCACTCAAACATTATGAAAAAGAAAAGAATCAATAATCTATAACTCTTCATAATGCACGATTGTAAAGAAAAGCAAGATTTAGAATTTTCACCTATATTAATCGACGATTAGGTACAATTCACTCAACTCGAGGTTACAAGATTGAGGAGGTAACTAGATCTGCCGAAATTAGCTTTGCATCGATCTTCTTGAGTCGCGGATCGTCGTGGATCTCTTTCTCGGATGAAGGTCGGCGTTGCTTCAAAGGATCTTCATTTGCTTGCTTGAGACGCTTCTCGATGGATCTTGATTTAGCTTTGGAATTGAATTTGGGTTAGGGTTTTGAGTTGCAAGTTGTGTCACTCAACTTGTGCAAATTTGGCTCAAGATTCAACTACTCAATTAATGAACAACCTTTGTAATGATGCCCTAGGTCCCTTTTTATATTTTTTCCCTTTAGCTTCTCCTAGAAGCTTGGTTTATCTTCTACTAGAAGCTAGGTTGTTATGAAGCCTGCATAGGAAGCTAGGTAGAAGTTTCTAGATTAAGGTAGTTAGCTAGCTTGCATGAGAAGACTTTCTGTTGGAGGGAAACTTCTGAAGATTTGAAGCGTCTTGAAGAAGTTTGGCTGTTATATGGAGGCTTCTGAAACAAATACCAACCGCCGACGAGTCGACTCGGCCGCGGATCCACGGCGGATCAGCCTGACTCGGCCACGGATTCGCGGCCGTTTGAGGAGCTTTCTGCATTATTTTTCCAGGGTAATTCTGATGTTTTCTTTAGGGTTTTCTTTTAATGCCTGAAATCTTATAATTCTTTCTAGTTTACTGCCAGATCTCAAGTCTTGGACTTGATGCGTTTTATCAGCACTTTTGTGATTCCGGCTCTTTAACCTGAAGAATTTCCTGCACACAATCTCGAGCAAGTGTTGATATATACAAAAGATCACACATGTAGTAATAAACACACAATTTCCCTCATAATGCCGGTTATAATGTATAACACATGTTATTTGATATTTTGCAGACAAATTGTAATATGTGATATATTTATACCAAACACCTTTAGATGATTAGAAAGAGTAGGGAAATTGATGTGTTAAAAATGCAATATTTTCAACTGATCAAATTCCTCCAAACTTAATTTTGGTTGTCTCGAACAAACATCTTTTATTTTTAAGAGAAGGAGAAAATATAAGAAAAAGAAAAACTAGCTAGCACACTTTCGTAGGCAACACGATTACACTAAGCACGTGCAACAAGCCTTTAATCCTCTAGATGTCCCTAGTAGGAGGAGTGTTGTCTCCTGAGGGTTTTCAGCGGATTGCACCCACAAAATCCCATAATAAAAGGGAGACTGTGAAAGTTACATATAAAGATAAGAATTATTAAAGAAAAACTTTGAAAATTTATAGTTTTTAACTAATACTAGTTTTTCGGTTGTCATGAGCCCTATCTTAATAGTTATGAAAAGATATTAGAAATCACATCATCTCTCAATAAAACATCGTCTTTATTATTCATTCCTATTTTTCTTTCAAACACCGATCATATACCCCTACGTGTGTGTAAAAGACATCCCTATAATCGGAGAATTCAATTCAAGCTATCATACTCTTGTCCATCACCTCAGTACTTTTTAATCGATGAATATTTAGATGAATTTTCTCACACATTTTTCATGCGACCGTTAATACTTCTTGAAGTACTAACCGACCGATTACTCATGTGCTTGCTGATTAGGCGTAACTAGCATTTTCCTCGTCTTGCAACACCTAAGGCTTAGCAGTGACTCCCAAACCAGTTGGTCTAAGGCACTAGGTGATGAAACACCCTTGCTATATTTTTTTATGCTGCCTTGGTGATAACAAAACCAGTGTTCATTTTTCTACACCATTTTATATTTTATTCTCCATTTATTATTTTCTTCATATTTTGGCTTTTAGAAAAGAGCATTTCACGTGTGTAAGTGCATATAGTAGGGTATCAACATTCAAATGTTTGGCTTCCAGAATAGGAACTATTTTTCAGACTTATTTTTATACGCAGATTAGTGACTTCTTTCAACTTACTAACCCTTGGGACAACAACTCATAACTACTTATTACTAGTTTCGTTTAAGAAAACTTCTAATTTTCTTGGTGTTCTTTAATTTTTCTAATCTTTTGGATATAATTTTCACTATCTAATCTTTTACTATAAAATTATATATATATATATATATATTATGTTTTGTGCTTATGCAAGATATGATGCAAAGTGATGCGTAAATAAGCACAAATCTCCCCCAAACTTGTTTACAACAGTGTCCTTACTGTTACTATCTGTTGGATCACAAAAACCTGTAAGTTTGGAACGAAATTTATTAACGGGAACATGAAATATGATCGTGAAAATCTCCCCCAAACTTATTCTTTTATTTATGTACAAGAATTTTTATTGTTTTGTTTTGTATTTTTTCTATTTTTTTATAAGATGTATGTACAAGTTGACTTACCTCCATTCTAAAGATGTGACAAAATTACCAAATCATGGAGGTGAGGTGGAGGAAAATCAGTTATTATAAAGCGGCTCCTGTAAAAACAGGAGCTCCTCCGAGGGGTCAGTGGAAAATTACGGTTTTAGTCTATGTCCATTTACTTGAAAATTATACCGTTTTCAACATTTTCAACCTCAACTGTCCCGTGCGGGTATACATACCGCACAACAAAAGGTCCTTTCCACCGAGATCGTAGCTTACCCGCATGAAGATGGAGTCGTGAATCATAAAGAAGGACTTCTTGACCAGGTGTAAAAGTTTTTCTCAAAATGTTTTTATCGTGAAATACCTTAGTCCGGTTCTTTACAATTACAGCATTATCGTAAGCTTCATCGTGGAGTTCGCTTAGCTCATTTAATTGCAGCTTCCGAAAGTTGCAGGCTTGATTTAAGTCAAAGTTAAGTTCTTTAATGGCCCACATTGCTTTATGCTCAATCTCGACTGGAAGGTGGCAAGCCTTACCAAACACTAGACTATAAGGAAACATACCTAGATCAGTTTTATATGCGGTACGAAATGCCCAAAGAGCATCCGTCAATTTGGTTGACCAATCTTTTCGATTTTTAGAAACTGTTTTCCCCAAAATTTGTTTGATTTTTCTGTTTGAAAGCTCAGCTTGCCCACTCGTTTTGGGATGATAGGGTATGGAAAGTTTGTGGTTGATTGCATATTTCCGCATCAAAGTCTCGAAAGACCGATTGCAGAAATGCGTCTCGTTATCGCTAATGATAGCGCGTGGGTGTCCAAATCACGAAAAGATGTTTTCTTTAAGGAACCTAATGATAACTTTTTTGTCATTAGTGTGACAAAGAATAGTTTCTACCCATTTCGAGACATAATCAACCGGAAGCAATAGGTACAAATTCCCAAAGGAGTTGGGAAAAGGGACCCATAAAGTCAATACCCCAAACGTCAAAAATTTCAACCACTAAGATGGGTTGAAGTGGCATCTCATTTCTCCGGGAAATCCTACCCGTATGTTGACACTGTGCACAGGTTTTGCAATGATCAAATGCATCTTTGAATAATGTCGGCCAATAAAAACCGCATTGCAAAACTTTTTCCGCCGTCTTTTGAGGACCGAAATGACCCCCACATGCCTGATCATGACAAAAAGATAAAACACTCTTGAATTCATCATTAGGGACACATCTGCGAATGATCTGGTCAGGACAATACTTAAACAGATAGGGTTCATCCCAGTAAAAGTGTTTTACTTGGAATAGAAATCGATGTTTGTCCTGTTTTGACCATTCGCGGGGAATAAGTCCCGTAGCAAGATAATTCACAATATCCCTGAACCAAGGTTCGTCGGATACATTCAAGAGTTGTTCGTCTGGAAAAGAATCATTGATCGGCAGGGTCACAGGTGAAGAAGAGATGCGCGACAGATGGTCGGCTACCACGTTTTCACATCCTTTCTTATCTTTAATAACAAGATCAAATTCTTGTAATAGAAGGATCTAACGTATTAGCCTACCCTTAGCATCCTTCTTCGCCAAAAGATGTTTCAAGGCAGAGTGGTCAGTATACACAACAATAGGTGAGCCAATCAAGTAAGGCCTGAATTTTTCTAATGCGAATACAACTGCCAAAAGTTCTTTTTCGGTAGTTGTATAGTTAATTTGAGCATCATTCAGAGTCTTACTTGCATAATAGATCACGTGTGGCATCTTTTCAATGTGCTGTCCTAAGACTGCACCAACTGCAAAATCTGATACATCACACATAAGCTCAAAAGGGTGGTTCCAATCTGGAGAAGATAGAACGGGGGCTGTAGTGAGAGAGTGTTTCAGTGAATCAAATGCTGCCTCACAATCCGAGTCAAAGTGAAAAGATGTGTCCTTGGCCAAGAGAAGAGTTAAAGGTCTAGCAATTTTGATAAAATCCTTAATGAATCTCCTGTAAAATCCTGCATGGCCAAGAAAGGATCATATATCCTTGACGCATTTGGGATGAGGAAGGTTTTGAATGACATCTATTTTAGCTTTGTCAACCTCAATGCCTTTCCGTGAAATAACATGTCCAAGCACAATTCCCTCTTTGACCATGAAATGGTATTTTTCCCAATTCAAGGTTAAGTTCTTCTCTTTATAATGAGTAAGAACTGCGTCAAGATATGATAGGCAGTCAGCAAAAGAATCTCCGAACATCGAGAAATCATCCATGAAAATCTCCAGAAAATTCTCGACCATGTCCGAGAATATCCCCACATAAACCGTTGAAATGTAGCGGGAGCATTGCATAACCCAAAGGGCATGCGTCTATAAGCAAAAGTACCAAAAGGACAAGTAAATGTGATTTTGTCTTGATCCTTTTTGGCAATAGGGACCTGGTTATGGACAGGGTATCCGTCCATGAAGCAGTAATATTCACGTCCAGCTAAGCGTTCTAACATCTGGTCTATGAAAGGTAGAGGAAAGTGGTCTTTTCTCGTTGCGGCATTGAGTTTTCTATAATCAATACATACACGCCACCCAGTTTGAGCACATGTGTGGATTAACTCATTTGCCTCATTTGTTATGACCGTGATGCCAGATTTCTTAGGGACGACATGAATTGGACTTACCTATTGGCTATCGGAGATTGGGTAAATGATACCACTGTCACGACATTTGACGATTTCTTTCTTCACCGCATCCTTCATGACGGGGTTTAACCGTTTCTGTGGTTCTCGGGTTTGCTTGGCTTCATCCATCAGATATATATGATGTTCTACAATCAAGGGACTAACCCCTTTGATGTCGGCCATAGTCCAACCAAACGCCTGCCTATTAGTTCTCAATACCGTCAAAAGCGCATTCTCTTGCTCTAAGGCTAGAGAAGCGGATATGATAACAGTTAAAGACTCATTCTCACCTAAATATGCATATTTAAGACGAGAAGGTAAAACTTTGAGATCTAATGCTGGCGGAGAAACTATAGAAGGTGGGATAATCGATTGATATTCAGATTCATAAAGAAACTCATAGCCGGCAAAAGATACAGACTCGAAAGGTGAAGAGTCAGAAGTGTCAGACTCAGGAGTGGAAATAGTTTCCTCACTAAGATGTGAAAGATCAAACATTGATGTGCTAGTGTCGTCGAGATTTTCAAAACAAAGTTCATCAACTTCGTAACTTTCGGGAGCAATCTCGTGGACAGAACAGACATCAAGTATGTGAGCAGAGGGTTCAGACGGCTGACTTCCAATTTTATAGATGTTCAGTTCAATTGTCATTTTTCCAAAAGATAGGTTCATAGAACCGTTTCGAAAAAAAATGACATTGGAAGTGGCAAGGAATGGTTGACCCAAAATCACCGGAATTTGGTTCTGTGGGTTTGCTACAGGTTGTGTATCGAGAACAATAAAGTCCACAGGGAATATGAATTCCCCAACTTTTATCAGCATATCCTCCAGTTCACCCCTACGTTTGGTGATTGAACGGTCTGCCATTTGGAGAGTGCAATGAGTTGGTTTCAACTCTCCAATCCCTAACTGCTCGTAAACAGAATATGGAAGCAGGTTAACACTTGCGCCAAGGTCAAATAAAGCACGGTTAATGTTTTTACCCCCAATAGAAATCGAGATTGTAGGACATCCTGGGTCCTTACGTTTCTTTGGTAACTGTGGGGTAAAAGCAGTGCTAACATTATTAGTCATGAAGACCTTCTTGGGCACTTGAGTCTTCCTCTTCCTAATGCACAAGTCTTTAAGAATTTTCGCATAAGCGGGGACTTGTTGAATAGCATTTAGGAGAGAGATATTGATGTTAACCTGTTTAAACATTTCCATAATCTTCTCCATATGTGGACTTAATGTGTTTCCCCTTAACCAATTCTGATAAAGAGCTTTAGCAATAAGAGCTGGGTCCAACATTGGAGAAGGTGGTGTGTGTGGAACTGATCCCAGAATAGAAGTGGGGATCGTCTTTGGTGGACTAGAAGAGGTCTGCTGAGGGATCGAGCCTTGGGGAAAACGAAGAATAGACTCGCAAGAAAATGGTAGGGTAGATAGAGTAGGATTAGAAGTAGAAGTGGATGTGGAAGGAAAAGTGGAAGTGGAAGCCGGGGTGTTATTGATTAATTCATCATGATTATCAATCTCTTCACCGACTTGATTATTCAGCACTCTTCCAGATCTCAACGTTGTAATGACATTCACATTGTAGTGTTAAGAATGCCCAAGATTCAGTAGGGGTTGAGATGGAAGTTTTCCTTTCTCTCTAGCACTCATCTCGGCTTTTAATTGAGCAATTTGCGCTTCCATCGATTTAATACTCTCACTTTGGGAGTCAGAGTTTTTCTGGATCTTATCGAGGGAAGACTTAAATCCAGCCGACATTTGAATGGACTGTTTCATAAACATTTCAAAAGTCCATTCAAGTGAAGAGGAATTATCAGTACCGGTCAACTGTAAAGAATTATACGGTGCAGGTGTGTTGACCGGATTTTGAAAGTTTTGTGATTGGTTAGGGTGCTGACTTATTTGAAGTGGTTGCTGTTGTGGTGGATGACCCCTTTGAAAATTATTTTGGTTTGGAACCGTGTTTTGAGTTTGTGATTGGTTCCAAGTAAAGTTAGGGTGATTCCTCCAACCCTGATTATAAGTAGAAGAATACGGATCGTTTCTAGGTCTTTGTTGAAAAGCAGCATTGGTCTGCTCTTGACCTTGAAACGGAGAATTTAAAGAACATTCTTCCGTAAGATGAGATGGATCAGAACAGCATCCACAGACAGTTTTAGGGAGTGATATCTGATTTAGGGAGGCTACTAAAAATTTATGTTCCATAGCTTCGAGTTTCTTTTGCATTGCTGCCATTTCAGCTCTAACTCCTATGAAAACATCAAGTTGATGAATGCCATGCATAGACGATGACTGGTTTACACTCTCCCACTGTAAAGTTTTCTCAGCGAAATCTTCTAAAAATCTCCAGGCTTCACCATCATCTTTATTCATGAAGGTGACTTGACATATGGATTCAAGGGTCTATTTTGTTGTAGGATTAATGGCCTCATATATGATTCTGCACAGATCCCATCTAGGAATTCCGTGATGAGGACATTGAACTAACAGATCCTTGAAGCGTTCAAAACACTTCGAGAATGGTTCATTTGGAAGCTGGGTAAATTGATTTATTTCTCTACGGACTCGAACTATTTTATGATCGGGGTAGAATTTCTTTAGAAAAGCTGTTACGAATTCTCCCCAGTTCAAAATAGAATGTGCGGCTGTGTTATAAAGCCACTTCTCAGCTATATCGCACAAAGTGAATGGAAGAAGACGTAATCTCATAGCATCCACAGAAAGCTGTGAAGTACCCATCATAGCGCATACATTTTCAAATTTGGTAATAAAGACGTATGCGTCTTCAGACTCGAGACCGTGGTATTTTGGTAGAAGAGTGATGTATTGTGGTTTGATTTCAAAATTGTCTCCATTGGCTGGTGGAATGGTGAGACAGGTCGAAAGAGGATCTCACATAGGGTAACATCTCTCTGGGAGAGAGATGCGGGACGGATTCTGCGCACTTGCGGGCGGTGGCAGAGTAGTGTTAAAGAAGTTCGATGGAGAACCGTCCATCGAAGTAGGTGTGGTGGTGGGTGAAGAAAAAGTAGACGTAGAATTACCGACTTCGGAGTCGATAGAAGGAACGCGGACAAGACGGGCACTAGAATCCCATGTCCAGCCAAGCATGCACTAAATGGTTTAGCACAAGTGGCAGCGTTGAGTGATAATTAGAGAAAAGATGAGTTGGTATTTGATCTGAAAAGATGAGTTGGTGCTAAAAATGCAATATTTTCGACTGATCAAGTCCTTGAAGAGAGGGCCGAGGGTTATTTCTTCCTCTGAATCATTCCCGAAGGTAAAAACTTGAAGTGTTTCCTTGTCCACACTGGTATCAACCATATGACAGTTACCAGTCATTTTCTCACATACACTTAGCGCCCCTTTTTGCTGTCGACGAGCTTCACGCTTCATCCTCTTGAGGTGTTGTTGGTGGGCAACGTATGCTTGCCACCACTTCTTGAAGGCACTGCATTCTTCGGTGGGATGGTTAACCCTCCGATGATATAAGTAGTAGTTTGGATGTAAATCCTCTCCGTCGAGACATATAACCCCGGGAGTGTTTCCCTTGAGAGGTGGCAGCTTCATTCCCATTAATAGGGCTTTGGCGAACCGCTTCTCTGTCTTGATCCTGCTTTTTTTTGCCATAGGTGTACTTTGGACTGGTCAGAGTACTTTACGACTTCTCTTTGCTACAGCTTCTTCATCCTAACGTTGATGCTTAGCCCTTTCATATATGGCTTCTTCGCGTTCTCGGTCAGCTTTACTCTTTCGAAAGGCTTCGTTTAGCAGCCTATCAATAGGGTCCTCTAACAGTTCCGTGGATTTTGGTGCCGGTCCTGCCCCCAGTTCCTCTGCGTTGTTTTCTGACGCCGAGGGAGCTTCTTCGCCATTTGACGATGAATGGAAGGCTATGTAGCAACTTGCCACATAGTCAATAGTTTCTTCTAATGAGTTGTTTTCCTCATCGTTGTCACGATCTTCGTTCTCAAGAATATGCTTGAGAAACTCTTCGAGAGTGACCGGTGTCTGCGCCTTTTGGTTGTATTCATCCAGCGCGTCGATGTATCTTTGTAGGTCCGTATGTTTGTCGTCATACTCGGCAAGTTGCACAGGCTTCTTGGTTTTCTTCTTTTTCTTCGAAGACTTTGAAGGCTCAACTTTGGGATTTTGCCCTTTGTCGACAGTTTTCGGTACGGGACGCGGTTTCAGCATCCCTTTGATGATTTTTGGTTCAAGTGGGCTCTTCTACCTGACGGCCAAGCATGGTTGTAGATCCTTTAGCATTCTCTTGGTTTTAGACGAAAGAACAACTTCCCATGAAGCTTGTTCTATGAGCGAGCATGATTCCCCCGGCGTATCCATCTTTTTGGTAGCGTGCTTCTGTGGTGGGTTCACTTTCAGTTCTCAGATAGCGCGAACTTTCCCTATAGATACTGATGCTCGACCCAGTTTTTGAAGACGTAGCAATTCTTAATTGGATGGCTCACCATTCTCTAGGAGCAGTAGTTGAGGTTGTTGACATCGCCAGGTTGCGAAAAACGTCGTGGATCTGGCAGTGTGATGAGTTTGTTGCGCACTGCCAACTCGAAGATTCTCCTTGTCTTGTCATAGGGAAATGAGTAGGCGCGTCCTAGTCTTTCTTCCAGGGATAGATGCCGACGCATGTTGATTTGGTGAGCAACTGGTTTCGGGTCACTCGGCTGTTGTTGAGGGTTGGCAACGAAGGCCGCTTTCCCTTTACCCTTGACATTTCGAGGGTCCATTTTTTAGGAGGAAGGCCCGTGACCCATCTGGTCCATTTGGACCAGCTTGTCGATCAGAGCCTGGAAGGTGGTCGGCTTGAAGAACGTCATGAACTAGGACACAGTCGTTTGAGGATCAAGGGTTTAATGAACAAGCACACGGGAGGAGATTCTTTGATGCGTTGTTCACATTTTGATTATAGGTTCCGCCACCGGATCGCGTATTGGACCCAGGTTTCTCCCGTCTTTACCCTGGAATTGATCAATACCGTTATTGGCGTGCGCTTGCTTGCACTGGCGAACTGCTGTGTGAACAGCTGTTCCATCTCTGTGAATGTTCTTACGGAGTCATTTGGGAGCTCCGAATACCATTCAAATGCTGTTTCTGACAGACTGCCAACAAACTAGTGAAGCAGCAGTTTGTCGTTTCCTCCAGTGTTGCTACATAAAGCTCTGAACTGCACGACGTGTTGGTGTGGATTGACTGTCCCTATATACACATGGAACTTGGGGATTGTATATCTCGGCGAGTACTTGATTTGATCATACCAGCCTGAGTACGATCGTCCGGTTCTGATGATTTGGCCAGCCGCTTCACTCGCTTGATGCACTCATATTTGTTGAGCAATGTAATTGTCAAAGGCGGCCTTGGAGATTGTTTCCTCCTTGGCCACTGATAGCGCCGGAAGGGGGTTTAATGTTTTCCTTCTGTCGTCTTCAACGATTATCGGTGGCTCTTCGGCTGGAGGTTTTGGCTGGATCATCATTCAACCATATCTTGGAACAAAAGCACCATTTGGTTTATATTAGCAGCTTGTTCTACGGTCTCCTTGTCCTTTCTTTCAAGCACCCTCCGTAGGAACTCTATATCGGTCTTCTGCTCCTGGCGCTGTTCGCTTGCTAATTCTGGACTTTCTTTCTTCCCGGTGAGCGCTAACATTTTGATCAGCATTTCCTGGAGATTTTGTTGTTGCTCCTGAGTTTTTGTAAATGACCGAGTTTGCGGTCGATAACCTATGGAAGCACGGCTTTTCTCTTTCTCGGAAGCCATGTAACCCGTATGCACTATCATGCCCCCAGACTTTGGACGTTTGGGTCCTTCGCCTTTGGAATTTGCCGCCGGCGGGGGAATTTTCTCCAGACGTGTCCTTTTGTGGGAGGTTGAAGTTGAAGGAGCCGTTATAACCGTTGCCTGTATAGAATAAATCCCACTCTGTATGACGGAGGGATAGTTTTTCTCTTGCCGAGCCTTTAATTTCTTTGGTTGACAAGAGTCGTCTTTGTTGATCACAGAGTCCTAGACTTTCCGCCAGACCCTGTGAATTTGGGAGGAGAGCCATTGATGGGGCTGCTCCGGCTTTGCCTGCGTCGTGTTTTCAGCAGGTAGTGGCGATTTCTTTAGTACCGCCATTGTAAAGTTCTTACGCACCTTCCTGAGCAGATCAAAGATGTTCCCAGTTGGAACAACAGCGTCAATTTCCACCATTAGAGCTGGTGGGGTAAGTCCCGAGGGGGAGTTACCCCCAGCTTTTCTCACCCGGCGCCAGTGGCAATGTCGAGCGTGTCTTGCTGAAGGGATCGCCTCGGTTTCGCAAGCGATTGCAGCTTGCTCCTGACTTTGTTGAGGAGCTCCAGCAGTTGCCTGCCTGTTAAAAACTGAAGTCCTCAGCAAGATTTGATTGGAGACGTTCATTCTCTCGAAAACCAATCGCCTGACTGGTGAATCACTTTTGACGTCTTTGTTTGCAGCAGGAATCGGAACAGCTATCCGTTTTAGGATAGTCCCTTCAAATATCACGAGCTTCTTTGTGGGCCCATTTGAACTTTGGCTCTGCCTGTCGAAAACTGAGATGTTTGAGCTTCTGCCTAGCCTGTTGAAGACTGAGGCATCAGATTTGGACGATCCGTTGAGAGGGGCCGTTGTAGTTGCAAGTTGATCGAAAACCGAATTCTTTGGAGCTTCTTCTTGCAACGCCGGGGCGTTGAAAGTCGTTGGTGTTAGTTGTATGTATGCCCTAGAGGCCAGTATTGTACTGATGATGTATATTATATTGGATGCTTGGACATATATAGAGATGACTTTCTTGCTCGATATGATAGTATGCTATCTGGTTACTCATTATCTTAACATGTATACTAGTCTCTTTAAACTGTCTTGTAGTTACATGTTGGTAAAGCCCTTAGGATGTGTACTTGACTACCTGGACTATGATGCGGATCATACTAGTGGGGACATGGTAGTCTATAGGTACATCTTTCAAGGTCCTTAGTCGTGGGTGTATCGAGACGGGGCATCGATATACCAGTGTAGACTAGCGTATACGCTTCTCGACCCATGAGATGGGCGATGGATGATCCCATATCCATTGGTGTTTGACATCAGAGATGGTGTATGGGTGCTCAGTGGAGACTGGATACACTGGACGGACTCGCCGAGAACTCCCAGATGGTATTATAGCTCACGTCAGATGGCAGTTCTCAGGTGACACTTGTGCAGGTTAGTCTGTAGACCCGAGATCGTCATAGAGTCTTGTGTGATTCCCACTGTGCTTTGATCTCTACCTTACCACGTCCATGAGGACGTGCAAAACGGTGGTCTTTGGGTACAGTCCCGAGTCACATGGAGGCAATGAGCGATAGGAGGGGTTTCGTCTCTCCCGGTATTGGGGGCTGATGTTGTGCTGTGCTCGATTGGCCGTAACAGGGAAGTCCCTGGCCAGGGCTGATCAGAGATTTGCTGGTAAGTGTTACCAGTAGTTTCTCGACCCGTTATGAGCCTCACATCGGCACGACTTATCGGTTATTGGGGTCTGACGTTTACCACCCCTAGACTTGATATGCGACATATCAGACGAACAGACCGGACTGTACGGTAAGTGTTACTGGTTGGATTCACAGGAGTGTGAGCGGGCTAGCTCGTCGATCTTCTGATCGCTCAATACCCGGGTGGCCGTTACGTTTAGCAGACCGCTTGCGGTTTGTGGGTGATTGATATGATCATCATCTGCTGCCGGCGTATTGACGAGTCTTTAGAGTCCTACACAGAGGTTTCCTGGCTCAAGCGAAACGAAATAGGGGCGCATATGAGATATGTGCGGGACCGAGAATGATGCGTGTATGTGATACCGTATTTCATTCTCGCGATGAATGTTTCGATTGGTTATATGCGATATAACCTAGTTATCGAATCAAAGATTGATTCGATAAGTCGATTCATAGGATACTAGTCGGTTATGTGCGACATGACCGGATCATTGAATCAAGTGTTGATTTAATGATTTAATGTATAATTATATATTTGATATATTACTTTGTATTAACTAGTATTGGTTCACTTTAAAAGGATTTTCTCACTTGAAGTTCACAAGTTGTATATGTGATATACTTTTGTGCACTTGATTGTATCATGTTTGATGATGCATGCTCACTTGGGTTTGTGTAAAGAATTATACCATGGTTAAGTTAATGATTAGGGTTTTGTTTATTTGACTTACTTATTTATTTATCCATTCTTTTTGAAAAATAGATAAAAGGAAAACAAAATGGTTTCTTTTTATCATGAAGTTTATTGAAGCTTCATGAAGCTTTGACTAAAGTGACCATTTTGTCTTCATGCTTAACCCTAACCATTCCCACTAACCATGGTCTATTCTCTACACCTAACCAAGGTTAGAAGATGATAAGTATTCATTTTATTATTCTTTTTGAAAAGAACTCATCATATTCTATCTTCTTCTTCATCTTCTTCTTCAAGAAAAAGCTTGCCACCATTAATGGCATCTTGAGCAAAAGTGTGAGAAATCCAATTCTAAAGTGAACCCACCTCCTATTTCTTCACCCACTACCTCTTGCCAAGTAGTATAAGGTGTTTTCTTCACAAGTTTGACAACTTGGTGAAGTTGGAGCTTGATCTTGTGTAACCTCGACGTAGATCATCTTCGGCATCGTAGCCGACGACTTGTCCGCTCATTTCTCCGATGAAGCCGATGCTAGAGTCCGAGATCCGACTAGGACAGTGAGAGGACGTCTACATGGAGCTAAGGAAGTGGAGAACCGGATCTACAAAGGTTGTAGCTTCTCACTTTTAGTTAAGATGTTAACTAGCTTTATGTTTCGCCTAAAATTCTAGTCGACGATCCGTATTAGGGTTTCTCGGCACTTGTAAAATTTGAAATTGGCATGGTTGATGCCTTGTGAGACCTCTTTAGAGTGCCTAGGAACCCTACAGTGGTATCAGAGCCAAGCTAGAGCTTTAGGCGAAGTGTAGACGACGTTTGAAACCCGATCGAACCGAAACCCTAAAAACCAAATTGCTCTCTGGACTTTTTCCAAAAACTGGGTTTTTTCCAGATTAAAAATGCTTAAAAAATTCAGCAGGGAATTATAAGAATTACGGTGCAAAATTTGACCAATGATACCTCAAACCTGCGGCGGAACCGCGGCAGAAGCTTAGCTTCTGCGGCGGTTCCGCGGCCCTCTGATGACGTCAGCCCTCAACATTTGCACAGTAATTCCCCTTTTACAGTGCTGAGTTTTATGGGAATTTTTAATATTTATTCAAGAGTTGAATTTTCTGGGGTTGTTTTGGGGATTCGATGATTCGATCGGATTATCAGATTTTGTCTATGTGGATTCCGGATAATTTTCGAATATGTTAAAAAGTTCGACCGGATATAAATACCCAACTTTTCCCCTGCCGGAAAATTTTCAAGTGTTGGATTTTTCTGAGGTTTAAAGACGTTCTATGTAGTGCAAGTAACGCGATGGTCCCTCTAGAAGACAACAAACCTTAACTCGATTATGTGACCGTCTTGAACTGCCCTTTGAACCTTCGGGTTTGGGGCAGTACGGCGTGCCACATGTGAGGCGTTGGCTTGATCCTTCTACGGCTGGACCGTTGGTACTGAGGCATAAAGTGAATGTCTTTGAACTTATTTCATGTGTTGAACGGTTTCGGGAAAACTTGGGTGTTCGAATGTTCGATCGGAAAGTTTAATATTTTCTATTTATCCGGAATAGGATACAATAATTGGAATTCACACACAGTTATGAGATAACTGAATGAATGTTATAAATCTAGCGGTTTAGTCTCACTTAATATTGAAAAGAGTTTTCGATAATGAGACTAAAATGCGGGGTTTATAATTGTTAGGCATGTGATATCTAAGTATTTCATTTGATTAGGCATGCGATGTCTAAAGAGGTTGCGGATTCCAATTGTTGTAGTTTTACACTTTCTTTTCTGTGACCGTAAGTGTAATATGTGATATCGCCGGTTTCGTTGCTATATGCCAACGACAATTGGGATGCGCATATTTACTTACGTTGATGACATGTGATGTTATGTGTTGCTGGATATGTTATATTGGATCGTCGTGTTTGAATAGCCGGGGGTTTTTATGTGAGATGAGTGTTTTTCATTTTCATTCATGTAAAAACTTGTATGTAATATTCTTTTATTTGGGGCACTTCCAGGTTGCGGAAGTTGTCACCTTTTGTATATTATTTACATTTCCGCATTAGGATAGACCCAAGGAGGGGAGCACAAGTAACCAGGTTCTAGGGTCCAGTGGGAGACCATCTCGAGGAGTCGAGTCCGGGTCTCCTAACCCTAGAATTGGTAGGGTTGCTTGCCGCTCTCGTAGGGGTCTAGGGGTGTGGGATTGGCTATTCATCACGACCGTGGAATCCGTGTTTTATACTGGCTCGTATTGAAAATACGGACGTCCTAGTATATCCAATGTTTCATATGTTTCTTCTGCTGAGATATCTGTGATGTGATCATGTGATGTTCTATGATAGATATAGTATATAGTATATATGATATATTATATAGACGTTACTTATGTTTTTCACCCGCACTAGCCCTGCCCTGCTCTGTCGTTAGTTACCTAACCTAACGGTGCACGAGGGGACATCGAGGCGAATGCGGATGGCATAAGTGTACGTCGTATTTATCTGTGATGTTTAGGTGACTTAAATGATGGGACTTCATTAATGTGATTAATGAAAGAAAAGAAACCTAAGATGTTGTAGAATCAAATTTTAAACAAAACAGGTAGCTACAGTTCTTGCTTTGCATAGCTGTATATATGATATACCCTGCACCTTATTCGATGAGGAAAGGACCGAGATCCCTTCACCGGGAGTGACTCCTTTAGCAATAACTGGCAGATACTACACACTCGGTTTGACTTTTGATTGCTTCTATAGTTTCTGCTTTGCACAGTGATATATATGATATATCCCGCACCTCATTCGACGAGGAAAGGGCCGACGATCCCTTCACCGGGAGTGACCCCTTTAGCAAAACTAGAAAAGCCTCAAAATCACTCCATTTCAAAACATCATTTGATTCTACAACGATATCAAGTTCATTACGCTCATAGGTTTTCAGAAAAACCTGTCGTAGCCCTCCGTCATTTCAGATAAATCCTACTTAGTATTCGTGCTACGTTTGTTGACCTCCGTCAAGGCGTAGTGTGCGGTAGCTAACTAGTATTTATCTGCTTATGCATGTGATGCAGATTGGATTAGGGTAGTCGTACGACCTTGTTGACCTCCGTTAAGGGTCGTGCGGGTGGGTTTGATTCAATCAAGAAATGACGGGTTGAACTTGACTTGCACCCTATGGTTTGTTGACCTCCGTCAAGGTCATAGGATGCTTGGGGAAAAATATTATCGGGAATTTCAAGTGTTGAAATTTGCAATGAGATTGCATACCTTCTATGAGATAGTTGGATCCCGATACCCACTGCGAGTAAGAGTTACTCCTGGAAGAGTTTTGCACATTACAATTAGCCGATCAAGTAGGTATCTAGAAAGGTGTCAACGGGGTTACGCCTCTGGGAAAACGAGGTTTACATTAATTAGGTTCGTGCGAAAGCACGGGGGACCTCCCTCAAAGTACCGACACTGGCCTGGCTGAAAGATTGGCGAACTTGTAGTGTGTAATTAATCCCGGCTAGTCTTTCCTTTTAAGGTTTGAAGGAAGATTTGATAAAAACCAGTGGGAGACATCCTGATTAGATAAGATAATAACCAATCTGATCTTGCAAGAGCATACGCTAAAGTGTTTTCTTCTCTCTCTCTCCAGGTAGCGACCATGTCATGCCCTAATAAAGATAATAATATGGATGTATTGACCGAACCGGCATGTTATACTGTGCTGAGGAACGTTGGTTCCGTTCTTTCCTATAAGAGTTATAGGACTGAACAGGATATAGGGGAATACCAGGATTCCCATGCCACCCGAATGAAGAAAGTACATGATGATGCATTTTCTTCGGGTGTGTTCGTTACAGAGAACTGTTTCTCCATTTGCTCTACGTCCTGGGTATTAGATACCGGGTCAGGATCCCATATATGTAATCAGTTACATGGGCTCAGGAAAGGTAGAGAACTTGGAGAAGGTGATAAAGACATTAGAGTTGGAAATGGTGCAATTGTTGCAGCTAAGACTGTCGGGGAATATCACCTTGTATTACCAACTAGTAATACATTGGTTCTGAACGAATGCTATTACATGCCGAACCTGATATGCAACATTATATCGGTTTCTTTGTTGAGTAAAGAGGGATATAATTTTGTATTACAGGATAATGTTATGAACATTTTCCGTAACCAAAAGTTGGTTGGATCAGGCACGTTGTGCAATGGCATTTATGTTCTAAATCAATCAACAGTTCTGAGCATAACAAACACACGCAAGAGGAAGAGTTCTGAACTGAACGAATCCTTCTTGTGGCATTGTAGACTGGGTCACATCAATGCGACACGACTAGCTAAGTTGCATAAAGATGGATATTTAAATCCGTTTGAATTTTCATCTTTTGACACTTTCCAGTCATGTCTCAAAGGCAAGATGACCAAAACTCTGTTTACAGGACACGGAGAAAGAGTTACCGAACTCTTGGGACTGATACATAGTGATGTATGCGGTCCCATGTCTACACATGCCAGGGATGGTTCTTCGTACTTCATTACATTCACTGACGATCTTTCTAAATTCGGATATGTGTTCCTGATGAAACACAAATCAGAAGCTTTTGAGAAATTTAGAGAATATAAACAAGAAGTCGAGAACCAAACCAGAAAAAGTATTAAAATCCTACGATCTGATCGAGGAGGTGAATACTTGAGCATTGAATTCCTGGACTTCCTAAAAGAGAATGGGATTCTCTCTCAGCTAACTCATCCATATACACCACAGCACAACGGTGTATCAGAACGGAGGAACCGCACCCTATTGGATATGGTGCGCTCTATGATGAGTGTAGCTGAGTTACCTGTTTCCTTCTGGGGATATGCACTGGAAACAGCAGCATACCTACTGAATAGGGTTCCCACCAAATCTGTGCCTACCACACCATATGAGATATGGGAAGGGAAGAGACCATATCTTAATTTTATTAAGATATGGGGTTGCCCGGCCTATGTCAAAAGATAAAAACCGGACAAACTCGAGGCAAGGTCTGTTTTGTGTAAATTTGTTGGATATCCCAAACATTCGCGAGGGTATATCTTCTACCACAGTGAGGAACAAAGAGTATTTGTTGCTCAACATGCCACCTTTTTAGAAAAGGAATTTCTTGCAAAAGAGATTAGTGGCTCTGAGGTCGAACTGGAAGAGGTTCCAGCTGAACAAAACACAACAGAAGATTTAGTGGAACCAGAGGATTCAGTAGCTCCCAATGAACCTCAGCCACTCCGCCGATCTAGTAGGGTTCCTCGCCAACCTGAGAGATACTACGGTTTTCTCATGGATGGTGGGAGCGAGGATTGCATCATGGAGGATGATGACCCAACTAGCTTCGAGCAGGCCATCACGAGTAGGGACTCAGTGAAATGGCTGGATGCTATGCGGTCCGAGATGGAATCCATGTACACCAACAAAGTATGGACTTTGGAAGTTGCTCCTGAAGGGGTAAAACCCATTGGGAGCAAGTGGATCTTTAAGAAAAAACTTGGTGTAGATGGGAAAGTGGAGACTTTCAAAGCTAGACTTGTTGCAAAGGGTTTTCGTCAAAGACCAGGTGTGGATTATGACGAAACCTTTTCTCCAGTGGCTATGCTTAAATCCATCCGGATCATGCTTGCCATCGCTGCATATCATGATTACGAAATCTGGCAAATGGATGTTAAGACCGCCTTTCTAAACGGTGATTTAGAAGAGTGCGTGTACATGACTCAGCCAGAGGGCTTCGTAGACAGTGGGAGCAGCGAGAAGGTGTGCAAGCTGCTTAAATCCATTTATGGATTAAAGCAAGCATCGCGGAGTTGGAACATCTGCTTTGACGTCGTTATCAAAGAGTTTGATTTCGTCAAAAACCCAGATGAACCTTGTATCTACAAGAAGGTGGCAGAGAGTAAGGTTGTCTTCCTCGTATTGTACGTGGACGACATACTCTTGATAGGAAATGATATTCCTATGCTGCAATCGGTCAAGCTCTTCTTATCACAAAGATTCTCGATGAAAGATCTTGGTGATGCCTCCTGCATATTGGGAATTAGGATCTATAGAGATAGATCCAAACGGATATTGGAATTGTCCCAATCCAGGTACATTGACACCATACTAAAGAGGTTTAGTATGGAAGAATCCAAGCGTGGGAACTTGCCCACGATCTCTGGAGTCACTCTGTCCAAAGAGATGTCTCCCAAGACTGATTTGGAGAGAGCTCGCATGCAAGGGATACCCTATGCTTCGGCTGTAGGCTCTATCATGTATGCAATGCTATGTACCAGACCCGATGTAGCATACTCACTAAGTGTAGTGAGCAGGTATCAAGCTGATCCTGGAGAGAGTCACTGGACAGCTGTGAAGAGCATTCTCAAGTACTTACGAAGGACTAAAGAGATGCTCTTGGTGTATGGTAACAGAGAACTCCAAGTGGAGTCCTTTACCGATTCGAGCTTCCAGAGTGATAAGGACGACTCTAAGTCGCAGTCGGGATTTGTCTTTATCCTTTACGGAGGGGCGGTTAGCTGGAAGAGTTCCAAGCAAGAAACCGTGGCAGACTCGACGATGGAGGCTGAATACATCGCTGCCAACGATGCTGCCAAAGAGGCTGTCTGGATCAAGAAGTTCATTACTGAACTTGGAGTGGTTCCATCCATTGAGCATCCAATACCTTTGTATTGCGATAACAATGGAGCAGTGGCTTTGGCCAAGGAACCTAGGTCCCATCAGCGATCCAGGAATATTCTGAGGCGGTATCACCTGATACGGGAGATAGTTGATCGCCGGGAGATCGAGGTCAGGAGGGTTGACACGAAGAACAATACGGAGGATCCACTCACGAAGGCCATTCCCTAGATACAGTTTGAGAGACTCTTCGGTATGCTCGGTATGCGATACTACAGCAGCTGGCCCTAGTGCAAGTGGGAGATTGTTAGTTGTATGTATGCCCTAGAGGCCAGTATTGTACTGATGATGTATATTATATTGGATGCTTGGACATATATAGAGATGACTTTCTTGCTCGATATGATAGTATGCTATCTGGTTACTCTTTATCTTAACATGTATACCAGTCTCTTTAAACTGTCTTGTAGTTACATGTTGGTAAAGCCCTTAGGATGTGTACTTGACTACCTGGACTATGATGCGGATCATACTAGTGGGGACATGGTAGTCTATAGGTACATCCTTCAAGGTCCCTAGTCTTGGGTGTATCGAGACGGGGCATCGATATACCAGTGTAGACTAGCGTATACGCTTCTCGACCCGTGAGATGGGCGATGGATGATCCTATATCCATTGGTGTTTGACATCAGAGATGGTGTACGGGTGCTCAATGGAGACTGGGTACACTGGACGGACTCGCCGAGAACTCCCAGATGGTATTATACCTCACGTCAGATGGCAGTTCTCAGGTGACACTTGTGCAGGTTAGTCTGTAGACCCGAGATCGTCATAGAGTCTTGTGTGATTCCCACTGTGCTTTGATCTCCACCTTACCACGTCCATGAGGGCGTGCAAAATGGTGGTCTTTGGGTACAGTCCCGAGTCACATGGAGGCAATGAGCGATAGGAGGGGTTTCGTCTCTCCCGGTATTGGGGGTTGATGTTGTGCTGTGCTCGATTGGCCGTAACAGGGAAGTCCCTGGCCAGGGCTGATCAGAGATTTGCTGGTAAGTGTTACCAGTAGTTTCTCGATCCGTTATGAGCCTCACATCGGCACGACTTATCGGTTATTGGGGTCTGACATTTACCACCCCTAGACTTGATATGCGACATATCTGACGAACAGACCGGACTGTACGGTAAGTGTTACTGGTTGGATTCACAGGAGTGTGAGCGGGCTAGCTCGTCGATCTTCTGATCGCTCAATACCCGGGTGGCCGTTACGTTTAGCAGACCGCTTGCGGCTTGTGGGTGATTGATATGATCATCATCTGCTGCCGGCGTATTGACGAGTCTTTAGAGTCCTACACAGAGGTTTCCTGGCTCAAGCGAAACGAAATAAGGGCGCATATGAGATATGTGCGGGACCGAGAATGATGCGTGTATGTGATACCGTATTTCATTCTCGTGATGAATGTTTCGATTGGTTATATGCGATATAACCTAGTTATCGAATCAAAGATTGATTCGATAAGTCGATTCATAAGATACTAGTCGGTTATGTGCGACATGACCGGATCATTGAATCAAGTGTTGATTTAATAATTTAATGTATAATTATATATTTGATATATTACTTTGCATTAACTAGTATTGGTTCACTTTAAAAGGATTTTCTCACTTGAAGTTCACAAGTTGTATATGTGATATACTTTTGTGCACTTGATTGTATCATGTTTGATGATGCATGCTCACTTGGGTTTGTGTAAAGAATTTTACCATGGTTAAGTTAATGATTAGGGTTTTGTTTATTTGACTTATTTATTTATCCATTCTTTTTGAAAAATAGATAAAAGGAAAACAAAATGGTTTCTTTTTATCATGAAGCTTGTTGAAGCTTCATGAAGCTTTGACTAAAGTGACCATTTTGTCTTCATGCTTAACCCTAACCATTCCCACTAACCATGGTCTATTCTCTACACCTAACCAAGGTTAGAAGATGATAAGTATTCATTTTATTATTCTTTTTGAAAAGAACTCATCATATTCTATCTTCTTCTTCATCTTCTTCTTCAAGAAAAAGCTTGCCACCATTAATGGCATCTTGAGCAAAAGTGTGAGAAATCCAATTCTAAAGTGAACCCACCTCCTATTTCTTCACCCACTACCTCTTGCCAAGTAGTATAGGGTGTTTTCTTCACAAGTTTCACAACTTGGTGAAGTTGGAGCTTGATCTTGTGTAACCTCGACGTAGATCATCTTCGGCATCGTAGCCGACGACTTGTCCGCTCATTTCTCCGATGAAGCCGATGCTAGAGTCCGAGATCCGACTAGGACAGCGAGAGGACGTCTACGTGGAGCTAAGGAAGTGGAGAACCGGATCTACAAAGGTTGTAGCTTCTCACTTTTAGTTAAGATGTTAACTAGCTTAATGTTTCGCCTAAAATTCTAGTCGACGATCCGTATTAGGGTTTTTCGGCACTTGTAAAATTTGAAATTGGCATGGTTGATGCCTTGTGAGACCTCTTTAGAGTGCCTAGGAACCCTACAGTTGGCAGGAGCATGATCCTGAAGAACAATCCAGTGGTGGCTTGAGTTACTTGCCCTACCGGCATTGTAAAGATGGAGGCCGCATTGGGCCCGTATGTTATTTCTCCAGTTGGGGCGGAGCGGGAGTTGCTGTTGCAGTTTGTACAGCTGAAAGACATCGATTTTTTTTCTCAACGTGCACAGGAGCAAGACACCAAATCTTAGTATCTCGAATCCAAGGGCAACCATAGAAAACCACGATTTTGTTCACGAAACACACACACGAAATGTGTAGTGGAAAGAGAAAAAGGTCCCACCGGGTGTGCCACAGTCTGTTCACCGCCGAAAATAGAGACGGATCGGGATGGATCGTCTTGCCTGAATTTGGGGGCAAATGCTATTTGGATTTATCCATCTACCTCTTCAAAAATACCAAGTTGATTTATAGCACCGTATATCGGAGGTTTGGACGGATGCGGCCGTTGTAGCAGACTTTATCAGATTCCCCCTCGTTTGCGAGGAGTTTTTTGATTGTGGGGACGCTCTTCCCTGCAGAAGCAAGCTCCTGCAGTTAATTACGTTACCGCATCGCGATAACCACTTTCTCCTGCTCCAGAGGTTTACTTCGTTTCATGTGTATGTTTGTTTTTATTTTGGGTTGCCCGTGGATTGTATACGGAGACTAATTTATGTCGTCGCCCGTAGGGCGTGGATTAGTCCAAATTTGTATATTTTAAGATATAGATTTGGGTTAATTTAAGGACCGTTAATCTGATTTGAGATTAAGATCGACTTAAACATATGAGCATTTGGGCTCGATTGTCTTAGTTTAAGGACATTTCGGTCCATTATCGCTGTGTTTGAGGCGAAGTTTTAGTTTAGGGACATTTCGGTCCATTATCGCCATTTTGAAGGCGAATATTAGTTTAAGAACATTTCGGTCCATTATTCATCTTGCGCGCACGTGTATTTGTTACGTGACGGAGTGAACAATGGTGATATGGAATGCACCCAGTTTGGGGTGCAGTCTGATTTGAGGTGTGCACGTCGGTTTGGAAATGCACCAAAGAATTGTTGGTTGTCGGGACCCGCCACCTCTCTCAAGACGTTGAGGAATTACAACGACATGCATCAGAGGTGTGGAGAGATGTACCCTCAAACCAAATCCCGTGTTTGAGGGAAAACAGGAGTGTGGTGAACCTAGAAATCATTAGTCGTATGTTGAGACTAAGATTTCCTCATGAGATGTGGGATGGATATCATTTTGGGTATCATCAGTTGGAAGATCATTAGTCATGTTTGGGACTAAGATCTGTTTGGGAAATCATGAGCAATATGGGCTCGGCTGATTTAAAATGAAAGAGATTTAATCTCAGGAAACTTAGCCAATTTGGGCTAAGATTAAGTCTCCATAGTTACCCAACAGTGCTAAGCACCGGTATATGCAGCACTCACGTGTATCCCACGTGAGGCGCTGGATTAGTGTTAAACACTAAATTCTGGAGGCACTCACGTGTGAACACGTGAGGCGCTCCAAATATGGGCGCTGCCCTTTGGGTTTTATTTCCCTCCCCCTTTTACAGAAGTGCTAAGCACTTGATTAAGGCTCTCGTATAAAACACGTGACTGCCTTATGGAGTGCCTTTGTTCTCTCTCCCTTCTGTTTGTTTTTTCTTTAGCAATCGCGTGGAAAACACGTGAGGCAGTCTTAGCTGTTCTTTTTGTTCGTTAGAAGTACTCACGTGGAAAACACGTGAGGCCTTATGATAGTGTTAAACACTAACGAGTCACCTATTTGTTAAAAACACTCACGTGGAGAACACATGAGGCCTCGCAATAGTGTTAAACACTAACGAGTCACCAGGCCGTTCTTCTGTTTTCTCAGAGATTTTGATCTCTTATTAATGACATTTCTAGTCATTAAAATTTGGATTCGGAAGATCTCAGATTATCATCGTCTTATAGGCTGAGAAACCAAGTTCTCATTTCTTTTGTAAGAATCAAGTTCTTTTTATAGGGTTAAACCCTAGTTTTTTTTAGAGAAATTAAATTCTCATATGTTCCTTGTTATTCTTTTTCATTTAACTCAGTTCTTTTTCCTTAAGTTTTGAATCTGCAGAACAGAATCTCCCCAATGAGAATTAAATTCTCAACTTATGGGAAGATCTGCTTCTGCAAATCTCAACCAGATGAAGAACCGAGTTCTTATATGAAGAGTTAAACCCTTATAGAGACAAAGTAAAGACAGTATAGTCTCTATGTTCTCCTTTTTTATCTCGAGTTTCAATGAGGCAAGTCTTCTTCTTCTTTGAGAATTAAATTCTCTTTCTTTTTCAAGAGCACACTGTATATAGGTCAAGATAACACTGGTAATTCCCTTTCAATCTTTTTCAACCTTTTCAAACTATTGCATCTTTTCGTTCTTTCAAATATTTTTCATACACTTTTAGTAGTTCTCTCACCACCGCTGTTTTCAAATTTTTCTTGAATCTGTTACAACTTCCTTCTATAAATTTCGAGTATGAAATTTATAGAAGGTAGGTAGAATATAATGACTTTGATTTTACTGTGCGAAAATTTTTTTAAGTTAATGTACAGAACGGAATTTGCAAGCCTGAGTACACTTTAAAAGTTGTTTTTGTATAAGAACAACAAGAAAGCACTTGTATCTCATTGGTAAATCCTTGCATTGTTGTGACATAACCCCTGTGTTCGAATCCCATCATTCACATATTATTTTTCTGAATTTTTTCTTCTAAACTTTTTGGAAGCCTAAAAGTTTACACGTGCACTACACATAAAAAATGAAAAGACAGAAAAACAAACATGTGGAAAATATTGTATACACAACTAGGGACATGTGACAAGCATCCAATGGTCCCCCTCATACAAACGACCGGGGAGATGCCATTATTAGCCGGCGGCGACAGTAAGTCCGTAGGTAAAGGTCCCCGTGTCTTGCACACAAAACCTTTGGCCTACCCCCTTTATCCCTGTACTGTTTGATTTCTCTGAATTAAAACATAGACTTCAATTTCACTATAAAATCCAATTTAAATGCATTTTAATTCATTCTTTCAATTCCAAAACTCTAATTCCATACTATAAATACAACCGCATACCCTAGCCCCTCCTCATTCTACAAATGGAGTAGAAATGGAGTTAGCCCAAGACCAACTTCCGACGAGGAATCGAGAAAGTTCCGGTGACCCCACGACGCTACGAAGGCTACCGCATCTTCTTCTACCTCTTTCCTACCCTTCTAACTTGTAAGTCACACCCCCTCTTTCTTTTTCTACTTGAAAAGTCTCTTTTCATAAAATATATCGGAAGTGGAGTTAACACCGATATCTTCTTTAAAACCTTATAAATTCCACTTTTTCCTATATTTTCTTCATGTATATTATTACACCATACTTGTTAATCATGAAACTAATAATTAGAAACAGCTTTCACATTAAAATATCATGTTAAATAATTTTAATATAGTTTTTACAAGAAAATACCATGAACTTCATATATTCATTTTTTAGTTCCTTTGATAACTATTACCTTTAGAAAACTTCATTGGGTAATGACCTACCCCCACATACATGCATGTCTACTTAGCATGATATTCCTTCAACATATTTTTGTGGAAAATACAACATTTCATTAAAATACCATTGACTATAAAACCCGGTTTTTAAAATAGTATTATTAAACTCTTTGCGATTATACCTCTACAACCCATTTTGAGGAACCCGCTATTGGATGGTGCGGATTATCGTACATCTTTAGGCTAGTAGGATGAGATGCAGACCTCCTCACGGAGTATTCGGTCTCGAAATATTTAAATACGATTTTTTAAGAAAAATAAGACTTTCTACTTTAATATAAATTAATTTTTTTATAATTATATAAATATTATCAAACTACAAATTTTAAAGATATAATAAAATTCCATGTTTTCTAAAAAAAAAAAGAATGACCATTATCACTAAACTACCATCAACTATCAATACAAGACAAGTTTTACACTAAAATATCTTGAACTATTCAAACTATGTATATATTCACTAATATACATCACTCTTTAAAATTCACACCCATGAAAACCCAAAAGAACATAAATAATTACTCGAGATTTATTTTGAAAGTATATAAAATATTTTTTATAAGACCCCTTCGAGTTATATAAAATTACATTAAGGACCTTAGGAAATATAGGTTTAAACGGGATCAATTATCTTGAGCCTCAGGAAGTCAGAGAAAGTGAGTGTTTGCCTATTTAAGGAAGAAAAAACCTAACGGTTTTATCAATGGTAGTTGTCTTGAAAAAAGACACAAATCCTGCCGTCCATGTGCAGCAATTATCGATAACGCCCGAACCTAATTCAGGATCCAAATCTGTTTAAAGTGTTTGGCTCAATCTAAATCTAAGTCTAAATCTGAATCCAATCTAAATATGAATCCAATTCAACATTAATCCAATATACCAAACATGAATATTTGAGCCTGAGCCTGAATACCAGAACAATATCAATATGCAAACATGACTTGACTTGACCGAACCATAGCTATAACTTGACTACTTGTTTACATCCTGAATCTGACTATATGAACAACTTGTATCCATGGTCTCGGCAAGTCTGATAACTACAATCTAAACAAAATACATTTCTGGGTTTTGACGGGATAGATTGGTACGAAATGTGTTAAAGTGGCACGATGATGGACACTAAAAGACACTTATATGAACATCCATTGTCGTTGCCCCGTAGGTTTTAACGGGGGCTTGTACTTTCCTGTTCCCATAGTCCACAGGATAGTTGGAGTCCTCTCGTATACACTAATACATTCTGTACTAAAGTACAAACAACTACGTTAGTACAATAAATATATACCTATACAAATTACCAGTTTTATTCTCTTTACTTGTCCTATTCTATTTTTCTTTTAGGATTTATCCAGCGCTAGTTCGCTGATAACGTTCATGTCTCTTCTTTTTTTGGAATGTTCGTCAGGAGGACCCGACTCTCAGTAGACCGAGCCCAGCCAGGAAGACTTGGATCAGTTCACAGAGGAGCTAGACTTTTAAACTGTCATTGTACTTACTTTTCATTGTATGCCACTGTTTAGGCATTACTTTCTATCATTGTACTTTTCTTTTTAGTTGTATGTAAAGAATGGATATTAATAAAAGTTGTTGTTTATATTACATCTCTTGTCTTTCTTATGCATTTATTTATATTGCTTATTTACGCTTAACGTATTTATTCCTGAGTAAATACGTCGCGTGCCCGTCACGTCTTCTTCCCCGTACGTTGGGAAGCAGGGCGTGACAACCCATCTAGTCATTTTGGAAACACTCAATCAAAGGCAACCAGTCTATCCGCTTTAAGGTTCTAGGCCTAATCGGTAGTCCTAAGTATTTAATAGGAAAATTTTGAATCTTGCAGTTAAGCATTCTAGCAATGAGAATGTTGTCACCACATTGCCTATTTCAGAAGGTAAGAGCACTCTTTTCAAAATTAATCTTTAAGCTTGACCAAAGTTCAAAGGAGTATAAGATCCATTTGATTCCGACGACCTCTTGTTGCGAATTTGTGCCAAAAATTATAGTATCGCCCGTATACTGTAAGTTGATGACAGAGAACTTATCTTCCCCAGGCTCAACCCATGTATATACACTTTATCTTTGTAGCACTTAAACATGTTTGCCAGGACATTTCCAGCCAAGTCAAAGATAATTGGAGAGAGAGGGTCCCTCTGCCGCAAACCTCTTTTGCAGCGGAACCCATGCACTCCAAACCATCAATCACAACTGCTGCGGATACTGAAGATAGCCAAATCTTAATCCAATTGATCCATCTCTGTCCAAATCCTTTCAGCTGCAGACATTTAAGCACACATTTATAATCAACCGTATCATATTCCTTAGCAAAATACAGTTTTAATAGATATCTATCTTTTGATCATCTCTTTGCATCCTGCACAATTTCCTGTGTTGTTGCAATGCCATCCATGATGTTACGTCCAGTGATGAACCCAGTTTGGGAATGCCTAACCACCTTATCAGGCACATCCCGCATTCTGTTTGTCAACACATTATACAGAATCTTACTAATATAATTGACCAAACTAATCGGCCTATAGTCCTTCATATCTGCAGCATTGTCCTTTTTTGGTAAGAGGACAATATTGGCTGTATTGAATCTTTCCCAACTCAATTCTCCTTTGAAAAGAGCCCTGAAGACCCCTAAAATATGTTCCTTTAACAGATCCCAAAAGGACTGGTAAAACATCATTGGAAACCCATCTGGTCCAGCTGTTTTGTTGGGACCCATTTGAAAAACCGTTTTTTTTATTTCTTCCTCCGAAATTTCTCTCTCCAAGTGATTACTCTCTTCATTCGTTATCATCTCCCTAACCTTCCAAAAACAAGAGTCAGCCTTCAATCTCTCTTGCCCCTCCATTCCCATTAAACTCTTGAAATATTCACAAGCAGCCTCTTTAATCTGCAAAAATTTGTCATTGTCCGTCCTTCGTGAAGCAGGCTTGGGATATGATTCATTCTTTTTTTAGCATCAACAATTCTATGAAAATAAGCAGTGGTCTCATCACCTTCAAGAAACTATTGCTCTCAAGATCTTTGTGCCCAAATTATTTCCTTTGTTTCATAAATTTGATGTAATTAAGTACGCCACCCGGTCTCGTATTCTTCTACTAATAAGTCCCCTAATTCTTCTTTCTTTTCAGCAGTTTCGATGTAGGCCATTAATTCACCTTGGTTTTTTTTTTGAAATAGGATAGTTTTAAATTTATATTATTAAAATAGGATAGTTAAAATTTATTTTATGAAAATAGGACGGTTTGATGGATCCATCCCAATCTCCGGTTTAGAGGGCGGGTTCTAGAAACCCGTCCTGTATCTATTATAGGGGAGGGCGGGTTCCAAAAACCCGCCCTCCCCTCATTTTTGAAGAGGGCCGGTTTTGAGAACCCGCCCTCTCCTTTATAAAGGAGAGGGCGGGTTCTCAAAACCCATCCTCTTCTTTGTAAAGGAGAGGGCGGGCCCGCCCTCTTTAAAATTTTTTTTTTTAATTCCGTGGGGCCCACAAACCATCCTATTTTCATAAAATAAAAACTTACTATCCTATTTTAATAATAAAAATTTAAAATCAACCTATTTCAAAAAAAAACCCATTCACCTTTCCTACCCTTTTCAAGCTTCCACCTTTATTTGTCCCACTTTTTAAGCACCCTTCTCAAACGACTTAGTTTATTCGATAATATACCGGCCACATTAGTTTTGTTTGTCGGGCTCCGCCAGCTCTCATGAACTAGGGTTCTAACCTCATTATTACTCAACCAGAATTTCTCTCATTTGAATTTACGTTCTCTTTTACCAGCATCATGTGACCCCATGACAAGCTTAAGCGGAACATGATCTGATGTTAGATTTGGTACCAACGTAACACTAGCCCATGAGAACTTTTGTTCCCAGTCAAGCCAAACTAATACTCGATCTAGTTTTGCCAGTTTTGCTTTAAAACCATGACTAGACTAAGTAAATTTCCTATCTTTAGTCGGTATCTCTATCAAGTTAAGTGAAGAAATGAATGCATTAAAGTCAGCACTGCTTCTTTTGTCATCGAGACGTCCTCTCCTCACTTGAAAATCTGATGACATTCAAATTGCCTCGTATAACCCATGGATGAATTTATTTGCCCCTTACAACGATAACTCATCCCAAAAATCATCACGCCCGTATACCGCTCAAGGACTATAAACCGCCGTGATAGTCTGTGTCCATCCGTCAGTGGCAGAAACAACAACCGAAATCGAGAACCGCCTAATGAACTCATCAATAATCTTTACTTGTCCTCGGACCCGAATTAGGATTTCTCTTCTAGTTCCGTCAGAAGGTAAAATCTTCCAATCGGAGAGCCTGTTATTGCCTAAATTATGCTGGATCCGCCTTCCCGAGTCATGTAGTTTGGTTTTCTCTTGGCATAGAATAGAGGTGGCACTCTTGAGGATAACCTCTTTAACCATTCTACATTTACTTGGACTCCCTAACTTAAGTACTTAGGTCACTCATGTCCTCCAGCCCCTACAGTGGGCTTAGCAACCGAGTTGTCACACCTACCGGACTCAAGACTCCTAATGCGTCTTAAATTATGATGGATTTCGTCTAAATTATGTCCTAAAGGTATACCAGAGTTTTCGGCTAATTGAATTAAGTTAGCAGCTGATAAAAAATCAAAACAAGCAATCTGATTTAAAGTATTACCCGACGTCTCTCCCACATCCACTTGGTCCTCGGGTGCTCCCTTTCGGCTTGTCCCTAATTTGATCCGTACGTATTTCTTTCCAGGTGGACGTCCAACCTTCTTCTTCTGCTTCTCTTTTGATGACCTGTGTACTTCGATGATCGAGGTATTTGTGTTTGGCCTTATTGCATACACCACATTCTGAAATCCTTGTTGAATTAACTGCTGCAAATTGGAAGAAGATATGAACAAAATAAAACCTCAATATATTTTGATTTTGTTTTTTATTCTTTTGACCTGGCCCGTTAGCCTAACCCAAGCATATAACACCTGCGCACCCAGCATAAACAATCACACAAAATACATGCATCGAAGAGGATCCACAAATTTTCCTTTATTATTGACCTTATTATTTAACTACAGTCCTATCGATTAGTACTTTACATTATATAATCATAATCAAAGTGTGTTATTGCAGTGAACAAATTAATTAAAAGAAAACTCTCTTCACATCAAAATAAAGCACAGTTCAGGATATTTCTTGATCTTCAATGATTAATAATTTGAATTTTATCAACTGGCTATTTAATTAATTGTTACTGAAAAGTCAGAACAAGACTTTTATGCCAAGTCACAGTATGATCCTGTGCAATTTAGATCCTAATAATTGAATTGGGAAAATAATCATATGAGAATCTATCTATAAAACTTTTTATAGGAAGGAGATGAAACCGTACACGTGACAGATTATCTTTGAGATTCACACCCAATCACTACCCAATCTGCCACGTGTACGGTTTCACACGCAATCTTTGAAATTCTTATTTTTTGGGGACTTTTTTATCTTTGAGATTCACACCCAATCTGCCACGTGTACGGTTTCACCTCCTCTCTATAAAAAGTTTTATAGATAGGTTCCAATATGATTTTTCCCATTGAATTGAATGTTGAACGTACTTGCACATGTACGTTTCAAGATGTCTTAGGGGTAGGTCTGGCCCGAGCGCCATGGGGCGGCCTCGGACCGGCCCGGCCAAGGCCAAGGCCCGGCCCGGCAATGGCCCGAGCCTGGTCCGGCCAAATTCAATTTGAATTTTGTCTTGGGGGGTTTGGGTTGGGGTCGGTCAAATTCTTGGAATGAGCTTTTTTTCTGAATTGGGGTGAGTTTTTTAATAAAGATGAAAATTTTGAATTAAAGTGGGGGTTGTAAAATTATCTAAAACCCTTTCAGTCAAAATTATATTTTTCTATACTCCTAATCCAAAACTCTATAAATACCTATATACACTTCCTATTCTTCTCACAATACACAACAACAAAATTTTCAGTCTCCTAATCACTCTCTTTAATTTCTGAGAAGTACTGTTAAAATTGGAATTATGAAATCTTCATTTCCGCAGTCTCAATCTTCACTTCAGTTCACTAATTTGATTCTGCTATTTGGAATCATGATTTCTTTTGAATTGATTATATATTTTTCTCGTATATTTTTTTGTCATCTCTCTTTCTCTGTTACTAATATTTTTAGTTAAGAATGTCAGGTTCATCTTCACAAGATAACAGGGGTGCTTCATTTTCACAGAGACGCTCATTTCAAATCGATATAAATTCATAAAAAAGACATACAAACTAATTTTGATTCTTATTCTCCTAAATATGAATCTTCTAATTATGAGATCTCTGCTGCTTCATAAAGAATGTCCCTGAAAAAATTTCTGCTCCTGCTGTTCTTGAAGCAAGAGTTTCTGCCCCTGAAAATAAAAGAGCTAAAACTTCTGATATTTGGAAATATTTTGTAGCACAAACAGTTGCAGGTAAAGATGAGCGGGCAGTTTGCACTCATTGCCAAGCAGATTTTACTTGTGCCATTTCATGTGGAACTACCCACCTAAAAAGATATTTAATCAAACACGAAAAAACTGATTCTCGGCAGAAGAATCTAAATATGCCGTCTAACTTTTTAACTAGTTTTTTTTATTCGCAAGATACGAAGAGAACTTGCAAGATATGCCATACATGCTGAACAAATATTTGGTTTTGCAGAAAACGAAAAATTTGATAAATTGATAAAAAAAATGCATATAATCTAGTATTTTAAAGAGTACCCAGAACAATACTGAGAAGTGATATTTTAAAAAAATTTCATGATGGTAAAGCCAATTTGATTGATATTTTTGCAAATCTTAAGAGTAAAATTGAATTAACTTCTGAATTTGGACTACAAAATGGGGTATGAGTTACATTTGTGTTACTGCACATTTCATTGATAATAATTGGTTTTTACATAAAAGAATTATTGGTTTTTAAAAAATGGAGAATCCACATAGTGGAAATAATATAAGTAATTGTATTTTGACAACTGTAAGTGAATATAATATTCAAAATAAAATATTTTTTGTTAGTTTTGATAATACTACTAATACTAATTCTGCAATAGCAATTATAAAAAATAATTTAAATTCTGTTTTGAATGGAGAATTATTTTATCAAAGATGTGCATATCATATTTTAAATTTAATTGTGCATGATGGTCTTACTATAATTGACGCTCATTTAGCGAAACTTAAACATTCAATGTTGTTTATTGAAACCTCTGGACCCCGAAAATAATTTTTTAAGTAAACTTGTACCCAGTTAAATTTAAAATTTAGATATTTCAAATTCAATATTCCAACTACGTGGAATTCTACTTATAAGATTTTAAAATATGTATTAATATATCGAGAGCCCATTACTTTATTTTATGAGGAATAAATGCCCAATAATAATTTAGAGGATTATGATTAGTTTGTTTGTGAATATGTTTTGAAATTTTTAGAAATATTTTACAATACAACTAAATGTTTATCTGGTATTTATTATCCCACTACATATTTAGTAGTAAAACAGTTATTTTATATTAGTAAAATTATTAATGAGTATGTAATTGACCTAGAAAGTGCATTTGCTGGAATGTTACACAGCAAGCTTAACAAATTGAATAAATATTGGCGAAAAGTTCCTGCATTGTTTTGTTTAGCTTCTGTTTTTTATATTAGACTTAAAAATGACAATTTATTCTTTTATTAAATGGATACCATAAAATCTTAGGTACTGATATAGGAGATTATAAAAATATTTTAGATTCTTATTTGCATAAATTGTATGCCATATATGATGTACAATACGGTCAAAACAGAATTTCTTTATTTTAATCTTCACAGCAAACTTCCCAAAATGGAATATTTCAGTTTTTGCAGCAGAAAAAAAAACAAAAACAAAAACAAAAAACAACCGTTTTTACTTTTTCTACTTATAATGAGCTTACAATGTATTTGCAAACTGATTTCAGTAATTTTCCCACCACACATTAAATAGATAATTTTGATATTATGGATTGGGGGAAACACATGAACACATGTATCCTGTGTTTTCTGCCATAACTCGTGATTTACTAACAATTCCGGTGTCCAAAACAGTTTCAGAGTCTGCTTTTAGTGCAGCTAATAGGGTTCTGAACAATAAGAGAACGAGACTGTCGGATAACGCATTAGAGATCGCAGTGTGTCAAAAATATTGGTTCGATACAAAAACTATAAAACAACAAGTTAAGAATATTGAAAACTCCGACACCGATGAAAAGTAGAGATCGATAGGAGCTAATCAGTTAGTTTTTTTTATTGAATTGTATTTTTAATTTTTTTGGCAATTGTATGAAGGGTAAGATTTGTCAACTTATGTCCCCCTGAAAATATTTTTTAATTAATAAAATATCTAGGTCTGCTCCGAGACCTACATGAAGTTCGGATTAAAAAAAATTCCAATTTTTTTCCCATAAAAATAAAAATTTACTTTAATTTTTTTGAACGGGCCGGCCCCATCCAAGCCGGGCCATAGGCCGGGCCTAAGCTCGGCCCGAAGCCCGGTCAACCCAGGGCCGGCCCGGCCTGAAGACCGTCTAGCCCGCGATATTCACTGGGCCGATAGCACCCCCTCGAGTAAAGACTTCTACAGCTGGTTGACCAAAATGAGGATCCCAAATTGCATGAGCACCCTTTTTTTCTTCTCATTTTAGATATTATGGGCAATTAACCAACCTATGAACTGAATCCGAGATGGGTTAAAATAAGTATAAAATGAAATAGAAAATTCAGTGTATATCGGGCCGTCCCAGCCCGATAGACACCCGATCCCAGCCCGATAGACACCCGATACATTGTGTCATGGGCATTTAAGATTATTAGATATTTAGAGGAGCCACAATGATACACAAAATTTTATAGGTTTTCAATTCAACATGTAGTGATTGGTTTTCTATAATGAAGATCTCCATTGCCAGCTGCAGATGCTGTTAATATTATTAGTAAAACAGTCAAAAGATGTATAGTTTTTTATATATGCATATTCACAGGTCTGCTTCAATATCTATCAGCTGCTTCTCAGTGACACGAATGACATTAGTTATGTATTATGTTAAAATTTTCATGTCTCTCTTATTGCAATGGATGTTAATGGTTTCTCAAAACTCCACTTGCAATTCATAAACGTAATCACAGATTAGATGCCTTGATAAAGATTTCTCAACATTGTATACATAAAAGGCTTAACTGCAGTATCCATATACTTTCACGTTTTTTGCGTTTGATACCATGAACTTTAAATATTAAGTTAACTACCATGAACTTTTTTTGACATAAATACCACACGGTATTAAAAATGGTGCACGAATGGACCGTAGTACCCTTCGATTTTTATTAATTTTTTCCGTATATCACACTCATTTATCCTATTACTTTTACATTTACCAAGCAGTAAAGAACAAAAGAACCGAGTCATCCTCAATTTCGACATCGAAGTCGCTCCCGATCTCGTATTTGAAGACGACAATCCATGAAATCGACGATGACGACGATCAAATTGAGCGAACATCTTCATGGATTGAAGGCGTTAAGAAGATGACCACCAAATTCGACGACGATCTGCGAAATCGACAACGACGACGATCAAAATCAAGGACAACGAGCACTTTTAAGAGGCGTTTATGTAACGAAGCTAAAATTCCTATACCTTCGTATTTTCTTTCTCTAATAAAATACCGTTTTACTTTCGGAATCTGGCATATATTTAATACTTATTGAATATATGCAAGAATCAGATTCTAGCCCATTTTGAGCCCCAAAAATTCTCAAACGATGTTTGGAGTTACAAAACTTTATAAAAGAAATAAATTACGTTTTGGGAACACAAACATTGACCCGAGCCTAGGGATCGAGTTTTGAGCAAAATGCTCGAGAATCGACTGACTTAGGCGGCTAAGGAACCGCTTCGTGTGGCCATAGGGAACTCAATCGTGCTCATCCCGTGGGAATGAATTGTTTGGTGTCTTGGCTCTTCGTTTCACATACCCAAGACCCCTACTTTATTTCAGAGAACCCTCAGCCCTTTGAGCTACCTATTAATCATCTTTTAAAATCTTTTACTCTTTTTTTTAATACATAATTCTCTAATTATCTCCCTATCATTCCATGGCTGTCCATAACCTCATTCCTCTCTGAAAATCCTCCACCAAAATCCTCCCCAAGTTCTATTGAAGATCAACTTACTCGAAGACAATCCATAGTTGCCAATCAACTCAATTCCTTACAATCGGTGAGCTGGTTGTTATACCGACTCACACCGCGAGTAAGTTCACTCTGTCTCTCTCTCCCCTTCTTTGCCTTTCTCTTGTTGAATCTCCTTCCACTGGACATGCCTCTACTTTGTTTATATTTGCACATAATTTCGGCAATCCCCATATTTAATTAACGAATACAAAATACACCGATAATATAATCTTTTATGTTGATTTTAATATATATATATGCCATGACAGATTCAATTGCATGTCTACATGCTTTTTCATATTTTATTGCTCGCTGATCTAGAATGGAATCATATATGTTATCATATTTTAATTAGTTGTTTAAACGGTATTGTTCACCACTGAAAACAGAAATGAACCGGGATGGATCGTCTTGCCTGAATTTGGGGGCAGATACTATTTGGATTTATCCGTCCACCTCTCCAAAGATACCAAGTCGATTTATGATACCGTATATCGGAGGTTTGGACGGATGCGGCCGTTGTAGCAGATTTTATCAGATTCTCCCTCGTTTGCGAGGGGTTTTTTGATTGTGGGGACGCTCTTCCCTACCGATACAAGCCCCTGTAGTTAATTACGTTACCACATCATGATAACCACTTTCTCCTGCTCCGGAGGTTCACTTCGTGTCATGTGTATGTTTGTTTTTATTTTGGGTTGCTCGTGGATTGTATACGGAGACTAATTTATGTCGTCGCTCACAGGGCGTGGATTAGTCCAAATCCGTATATTTTTAGATTTGGGTTTGGGTTGATTTAAGGACCGTTAATCTGGTTTGAGATTAAGATCAAATTAAACATATGAGCATTTGGGCTCGATTGTCTTAGTTTAAGAACATTTCGGCCCATTATCACCGTGTTTGAGGCGACATTTTAGCTTAAGAACATTTCGGTCCACTATCGCCATTTTGGAGGCGAATATTAGTTTAAGGACATTTCGGTCTATCATTCATCTTCCGCGCACGTGTATTTTTTACGTGATGGAGTGAACAATGGTGATATGGAATGCACCTAGTTTGGGGTGCGGTCTGATTTGAGGTGTGCACGTCGGTTTGGAAATACACTAAAGAGTTGTTGGTTGTCGGGACCCGCCACCTCTCTGAAAACGTTGAGGAATTACAACGACATGCATCAGAGATGTGGAGAGATGTACCCTCGAACCAAATCCCGTGTTTGAGGGAAAACAGGAGTGTGGTGAACTTAGAAATCATTAGTCGTATGTTGAGACTAAGATTTCCTCAGGGGATGTGGGATGAATATCATTTTGGATATCATCAGTTAGAAGATCATTAGTCATGTTTGGGACTAAAATCTGTTCGGGAAATCATGAGTAATATGGGCTCGGTTGATTTAAAATCAAAGAGATTTAATCTCAGGAAACTTAGCCAATTTGGGCTAAGATTGAGTCTCCATAGTTATCCAACAGTGTTAAGCACTGGTATATGTAGCACTTACATGTATCCCTCGTGAGGCGCTGGATTAGTGTTAAACACTAAATTCGGGAGGCGCTAATGTGTGAACAAGTGAGGCACTCCAAATATGGGCGCTGCCCTTTTGATTTTATTTCCCTCCCCTTTTTACAGAAGTGCTAAACACTTGATTAGGGCTCTCGTGTAAAATACGTGACTGCTTTATGGAGTGCCTTTGTTCTTTCTCCCTTCTGTTTGTTTTTTCTTTAACACTCGCGTGGGAAACACGTGAGACAGTCTTGGCTGTTCTTTTTGTTCGTTAGAAGCACTCACGTGGAAAACACGTGAGGCCTCATGATAGTGTTAAACACTATTGAGTCACCTATTTGTTAAAAGCACTCACATGGAGAACACGTGAGGCCTTGCAATAATGTTAAACACTAACGAGTCACCAAGCCGTGCTTCAATTTTCTTAAAGATTTTGATCTCTTATTAGTGACATTTCTGGTCATTAAAATTTGTGTTTGGAAGATCTCAGATTATCATCGTCTTCTGGACCGAGGAACCAAGTTCTCCTTTCTTTTTGTAAGAATCAAGTTCTTTTATAGGGTTAAAACCTAGTTCTTTTTTTTAGAGTAATTAAATTTCCATATGTTCCTTGTTATTCTTTTTCGTTTAACTCAGTTCTTTTTCCTTAAGTTTTGAATATGCAGAACAGAATCTTCCCGATGAGAATTAAATTCTCAACTTGTGGGGAGATCTGCTTCTGCAAATCTCAACTAGAGGAAGAACTGAGTTCTTATATGAAGGGTTAAACCCTTATACAGACAAAGTAAAGACAATATAGTCTCTATGTTCTCTTTTTTTACCTCGAGTTTCAATGAGGCAAGTCTTCTTCTTTTTTGAGGATTAAATTCTCTTTCTTTCTCAAGAGCTCACTGTATATATATTTTTTTGCAGAATCTTCTGGGGAGTCCTCTGTGTCTGTCCCTGGGTTCAATCTCCTTACTCCTATTTATACGAGAAGGAAAAGAAAACAACTTGTTAAGAAAATCTCTCTTTGAGAGATCATGATGATCTTTTAGATCGATTGGTGAATTTTTATCCACCGTTAGATTTTTAATCCGAAGCTCTCTGTTTAACAGAGAAGATTGTTTATTTAACAAAGTTTAGGAAATATATTCTTATGAATATCTTGTTAATTTAAAAATATTAGGAAAAGATTTTCCTAAGATAGAATTTTATTCTATCAGATGATCGGTTGGTGATTTTATAATCAGCGTTGGATTCTTGATCCGAAGGTCCTCTATTTAATAGGGAAGATCTTTATGATTTTGAGAAAGATCGAGAAAACATTTCCACATAGAGTTTAATTCTATCGGGTAGTTCATTTGGTATTATTTTATCACAATTGGATTTTAAACCCAAGATTCTTTGTTAGAGAAGAATCTTTCCATATTAGAATGATTCAAGGAAATATAGATCAAAGATCTATGGAGAGCAAGGCTCTATTAATGGGTGAAACCCTAGATTCTTAAAAAGATTTTTAAAAGATTTAATCTTTATCAAGATTTTAACAGAGTTTTGACTCTTGAAAAGTTCTTAAGCAGAAGAGCTATGCTTTGAATAAAAATTCTCAAAAGAAGAAGATGAACAGAATCATCTAAAGGACCAAAGGTCCTATTTATAGGCATTGAAATGCCTTTTCAACTTCTGAGTTGATCCAAGGGCACAGATGCTGCCACCGCTGCACTCACATATAGGCCACGTGAGCGCAATGGTGGGGGGGCATTTGTTTCCCCCAATCAGAGCAAAGCTCTGTTTGAAATTTAAATTTCAAAATTAAAGCAACGCTTCAGATGCAGCGCCAAGTGCGCTGCGCCCTAGGCAACGCGCCATGTGTGCGCTAGCGCTAGGTGCGCTGCGCTCTAAGCAGCGCACCACGTGTCAAACATGGGTGCGCTGCGCTCTGAGCAGCGCACCACATGTCAAACACGGTGCGCTAGCGCAAGATGCGCTGCGCTCGGAGCAGTGCACCACGTGCAAAGCACGGGTGCCCTAGCGCTGGAATTAAAAATCTCCCCACCGTTAGATCAAAAGATCTAATAATAATGATAAATCATTAATTAGTCAGAATTAAATTCTGTTATGGAAAGATTTTCCAATCTTGTTAAAAACAAGAAAATTGCCTTCTGTAAAACAGAAGCCCTAGGATCAAAGATCCAATGGTGGGAAACATCCCCAAATCAATCAGAGAAAGATCTCTTTAACTGATTCAACAAATCGGCTTGCCCTATATAAAGGCCCCAAGACTTCAAGTCTTAGATAGAAAAACCCCCCATAAACTTTGAGAAACTCAAAGATAAAGAGCAAGCTCTTGCAAGAAAATTTTTCTTCGAGGTAAGAATGAAGGATGATGAACACAGAGATGAAATCATCTCATGATTAAGAAAGAAAAATCCATTTCTTTAAAAAGATCATAGATCTACAAGACAAAAAGTTATTCACAAAAGAGATCAAAAGATCTCATCATAAAGTAAAAGAAGAACATAATCCTTCTCACAGATCATGGATCTATAAAGGCAAAGCCTTTCATTAACATAAGAAATTGGAAATATCTCCTGCAAAAATAAGAACTGTTGTTCATAGATCTTGAGACAAAGTCTCTTTTAAAAGAACATAAACTTGTTTCCTAGATCATAAAATTGGTCAGATGCGCTTTGCGCTCTTGAAATGCGCCTTGCCCTCTTGAATTGCGCTTCTGCGCTCTCCGGATCGGCGCTCAGCGCCAAATGCGCCACGTGTCAATCACGTATGTGCCAATTAATAACTAGCGTTTTGTGCTTCTGAAATAGCGCACTGCGCTCATGGGCTGGCGCTCAGCGTCAAGCGCACCACGTGTCACTCACGTGTGCGCCATTAATGCGCAATGCGCTCATGGAGTAGCGCTCAGCGCTCATAAACTGGCACATGCGCTCATCATCTGGCGCCTAGCGCTGAGTGCGACACGTGTCCCTTACATGTGCGCTACTTGGCAGAAGTGCACTGTGCTTTTTGATTGGCGCAAAGCGCCTAGCGCACCATGTGTTGCGCTGACAGAACATAAATTGTTCTTTAATAAGCCTAGAGCTCTGATGAATGATCAGCATTGTTAAAAGGGCCAAGCCCAAATAAAGGCTCAACAGCTCAAAATAAAATGTTAAACATTTATTGAACTTAGCCTAAGATTGACCATAAGTCTTCAACCCATATTAATAGAGCCCATCTGCTCATAAATATTTTAACAGATCTTATTCCCAAATTGGACTACAGATCTTTCAACCAACTCACATCGGTTCGAGGGTACATCTCTTTACTCCTCTGATATTTGTCGTTGTAATCCTTCAACGTCTCCAGAGAGGTGGCGGGTCCCGACAACCAAACATTCGACGGACTGTGGGGTCCTTTAAAACTGACGGACTGTGGGGTCCTTAACCTTGACTGTGAGGTCTTTAAACTCACGGACTATGATGTCCTTAACCTTGACTGTGAGGTCTTTAAACTCACGGACTATAATGTCCTTAACATTGGACCGAGGTGTTCTTAAACTAACGTTGGACCGTAATGTTCTTAAACTAATCGACCGCAATGTCCCTAAACTAAACAATAGAGTCCAAATGCTCTTTTGTTGGATCTAAATGATCTCGTTAAGTTGATCTTAGTCTAAAATTAGACTAACGTATCCTTAACATACGTTTAAGTTGATATTAGTCCCGAATGAGACTAACGTATCCTTAAACCTAACCCCCAAACACAAATCTAAGAAGGTACGGATTTGGACTAATCCACGCCCTGCGGGCAACAACATAAATTTGTCTCTGTATACAATCCACGGGAAACCAAAAACAAAACAAACACCCACGACACGAAGTGACCATCTGGAGAAGGAGAAAGTGGTTACCGCAATGCGGTAGCGTAATTAACTGCAAGGGCTTGCGCCTGCAGGGAAGAGCGTCCCCACAATCAAAACCCCTTCAAACGAGGGGCAATCTGACGAAGTCTGCTAGATCGGCCGCATCCGTTTAAACCTTCGATATACGGTGTCATAAATCAACTTGGCATCTTCGGAGAGATGGACGGATAGCACCAGTTAGCATCTGCCCCAAAATTCAAGCAAGACGGACCTACCCGGTCGCGTCTCCGCGTTTCGAAGGGGAACAGTAGGGTATATATTTTCAGAATCTGGACTTAAGGTTCAGAATTATTTTTCGGACTTATACTTCAAATAGAGCTTTCAATATTCTTCCTTTATTTCGACTTAGCCCAAGAACTGAACTCAAAATTTGCCTATTTCTAAATAAACTATAAGGACGTATATTTTCTACAGCTAAACTTTAAGAAAGGTTATTTTTAGGGTTTTTAATTTACTAAGTTTAGAATCCAGTTTTTCCTAACTAGTCAACCGTCATGTTGAACTTAAGTCAAATATGGCCAAAATTGAACTTTTCAATTTTTATTTTTTAATTTTTGATTTTTATGGGTTTTAAAATAAGTATGCAAATGCAAAAATATACATATGAATGCGAAGGAAGAAAGCTTACCTAGCACACCCCCAAACTTAAACTTGACAGTGCCCTCACTGTCAGGCAACACCAAGAGGGTCAAAATTGCCGGCACTCCCCTGTTTTTTTTGTTTTTTTTAAATTATTAACAGAAAAAGAAAACAAAATATATATGCACAAAAAGGTCCCCCCCAAACTTAAGTGAACTAGTTTTCCACTGTTTAAGCGTTAAATTTCAGGGTTAGGGAGGAGAAAAACACAGTATCAAGCGATACAAGGCCTTACACATGCCAAAGGTTAGCACCAACCATTCAAAAAATTTATCGTTATAAAGCGGCGGTTGGTGAAAGAACATGTTGTATAGAGTCAGAAAGAAAAGAGGTAAAGATAAGTGGTGTAATGGAAAAGGTTTACGTCTCGATTTGTAGAGACGAAACAATAATGGTGAACGAAAACGAGAATATGGATGATTAGGAATGGGAAGAATGGTCACATTCTCATATGAGATAAGAAAAAATGGTGTTGGTTCGACTTTTTCAGGTGGAGGTTGATTAATCACAAAATCCGTGTCGTTTAGGAATGCGAGTTCGTCGGCGAAAATATCTTCGAAACTTTCATCGATGGTCCGATTGAACGTTTCAATGTCAATAAGTGTCGCGCCAAAATTCAACACACTTGATTTTTCAAAAATTACGGAGATAGGAGACTCGTAAGGCTCATCTACCTTATTCTCAAAAGAGTCTAAATCAAGTTGTTTTTCTAGAATTATCGAACTCAAAATATTGGATTGTAATTCATTAACACTCGCTATCATTAAAGGAAGATTAGAAAAGAACCAGAGAAAGTGGGAGAAAAAAGTGAAATACGAACTTGAGGGTGTCAATGGAGTGTATAAATTAGCACAATTTGTAATGACCGATGTGTAAAAAGCGATTGTGCTAATCTATCAACCCACTAAGAAATGAGGTCAAATCCCTCAAGATTCGTGAGAAAACATGGGTACGTTGAACTTGGTAAACCAGAAATTGAAAATGGAAGTGTAACGGTTTCTTACAAGGTCGGAGCAAGAATGGAGGGAATTGATTGAGGAAGGGTATCGGTTAAAGGTTCAGGAGGGTGTGTACAGTCAATGAAAGGGATAGAATGAATTGGGAAATTCGACTCCTCAAGTAAAACTGCTTCATCCTCAATAATTTCCTCAATACTCTCCTCAAAATTTAGCTTATCCATGCAATTCTCATCAAAATCAAGACGCATATGAAGTTCGAGAGAAACATTTAATGACTCGGGATGATGAATTGGAGAGAGAAACTCATCCAAATCTGTGGTTTCAACATCCAAAATATTCCCAGTGTCAATATCCTCGATCAAGTGAAAATTAAATTTCTCATACACCTCATCAAAAGTATGGGTATCAATCAGTTTAAGTTCTAAAGTGGAGGTGTAGAGGTCAAAAGGATTGGTGATGGTTTCACTCGAAAGGGACCCTTCACAATCAGGTAAATCAAACACTACAAAGTCGCACAACCCATTAAACGTTTTATCTTCAACTGGTGAATCATTTGGAACACTTGATAGACATTCAAAACCAAAGTTCTGGGATTCAATTGGGGATAGGTAGGTTTGATTTGGAAGAGTGTACAGCTTACTTTTCCACTCAAATTCTCAACCTGTCCTACCGCCTCATCATAAATTGGAAAATGTGGAGCTAATTGGAAACTAGCTACCGGGTCACTAGGTTGTATGAGGGTGGCCATGGACGCATTCAACTCCATCATGTGTTGGCATGATGCTACCCTAAAATCTTCCAACGCATGTTCCAGACTAGACATGGGTTATGAAGGAGTTTCAGTAAAAGATTCAAAATTGTTGGGATACTGGAAACTCCCAAATGGCTGTGTAGAAGCAATGTCTAGGGAAGGTGCGAAAGTTGGGTAGGATGGATATGAATAGAATAGTTGGACAGGGGTAGGATCAACATTTGGATAAGAAGATGAATGGAATTGTTGATCCAAAGAATTCGCAGTGGTGAAAGGAGTGAAAGATCAATTACGAGATTGTTCAATATGTTCAGCAATAGACATAGGTTTTGGGGTTACAACTGGACTCCTAAAAGGGGTATCAATATGAGAAGGGGTGAATGTTTGAAATGGTTGATACGAAGTGGATTGCTGAGTTCAATTGTTTGTCCTAGACGCGTCTATTCGATCTTTCAAAGAAATTTTGGGCATGGAGGGGTCGTTCGAAATTCGAGCAAAACAAGAACCATAGAAAGTAATATCTGGTTGTGGGTACCAAAGTTCGGCAAGAGTTTTGCGAGGTGGGGTACCCATGATGTGATGAGAGAAAGGAGAAGAAAAAGAACATGACTTTTTTAAATAATTTTTTTAATTTTTTTATATTTTTAAAAAAATTGTTTGTTTTTGGAGTTTTGAAATTTTTGAAAGTGTTTTTTTTTAGAAAGAGTTTTGCAAAAATTTGTACGGAACTACAGCACAATTTCAAACAACAACAGTTTAAACATGCACAATCAAACCTAGAGCCAGGGTCTCCTAAGTCAACCAGACTGCTCCTAACTGTTTCAAAGTGACAAGTTGTGAGATATCTCTCAAATCGCCTCGTCACCGCCAATTGTTGCCAGGTAAGCACAAATGAAGAAAGGAGGGTTCCACTCACGAGTCACCGTGAGACGGGCCTTTTAAAGTTACCTTTCTCACTTGTCTAGCCTAGACACCACAAAGTCAGGTTTAGATAAACGACTGAATGCCCACAACTTTCCTCTGTCCTAATGAGTGCGACAGTCCTTAATTGACTGAGTCTAGATTTTTTTTTTAATTAAGCTCAAGGGTGATGCGTATGCTTTTAGTGATTTTTGGGGTCTTAGGAAGGGTGATGAAATCCCCATCCAATCTTGATTGGTGTTATAGCCCCTTAAATTCTCAAAGAGGCACACTCTATTTGGCTTTGAGCTCTCCCATTTATAGATAGGAAAAACCCTAGGTTTACATTCTGATCCATACATGAATTAACCAAACTACCCTAAGAAAAACCGGGTCAAAGCACCGACACCCACCGACACATGCACCGACACGTGCACTATACGGCCACGGAACCGCGGCAGAAATGCCTGTTTGGCCGCGGTTCCGCGGCCAATTGGTAGGATCATGGGTTCAATTTCTCAGGGTTGCTTCATGTTGCTTTTATCTTCTATTTTCTTCACTTGGTTCCTCAGAATCTCTTCTATTTTCTTCCAGCTTTCCAACAGTGCCGAATGATGTAGACTTTTGCTTTGAGCTTCGTGTTGAAATCTTGAATCTTGTGCTGCCCTTGTACTTTGTGCATTGAACTGTCTAATGATTTTCATTTGTTCCTTTAACTAGTAGGCGGCATCATACGGATTCATCTATTGTTAGTCGTAGTCTTACATTTGTAGCGACTTTTCACAAATTTCACTGCAGCGTATAACCTGCAACTATTTAGCAGACATGGATCAAAAGCACCTATTTATATGTAATATGATTAAGAATGGGTGATATAATAATGCAAAATTCTGATATGAACAGGGTCTCAAAGGGGAATTCTCGTGACGAGTCGTGAGGATCTCGTAAGTGTGTTTTCTCCTTAAGTGTGTTGCTCCCTTGTGAGTCGTAAGGATCTCACGCAGGTATTTTCTCCCTACAGGTCAAGAGGACCTTGCAAGTGTTTTTTAACGAGATTGCGCCCTTTCGGGTTTTCACAAACTCGCCGGTAGTCCTTCTATTTTTACTTACGGAGCCCTTTCGGGTTTTCATCCATGCCCATCTTGCTTATGGACGTACCCTTTTTTTTGCGTCAGCCTTGGGAAGCTGCGGTCCGTAGTAGTTTATCGACGTCTCGGTCAATTGTTAGTTTAGGGACGTTTCAGTTCATTGTTAGTTTAAGGACGTTTCGGTCCATCACACGGATACTACTTATAGAGTTTGGGCTTGGGAAGATAGCAAACGGGCATAGGCATTGTCATCTATCATTAACCTAGGCCGTAACTCGTCAGGCGTAGTATTTCTTTAGGAACTGACCGTTTATCGGCCTGAAGGGTCTTTGGCCATGCATATCCATGAGCAGGTAAGCCCCACCTTAGTAGACTTTGTCTATGATGTACGGGCCCTCGTAATTCGTCTTGAATTTCCCCCGTTTGGCACGATTGGGGACTATAGGTCTCTTGACCACTAGCACGAGTTCGCCTTGGCGGAATGTTCTCGGCCTAGTCAATCTTTCATATGAGCGCGTCATTTTTGCTTTGTAAGCTTCCAAGTTTTATTGAGCCATGAGTCGGGTTTTGTCAAGGGCATCTGATCGCACGCTTTTGGCGTGTCGGATGTTCAAAGAATTAAAGTGTAACCGCGATCAGGACGGTGTCGCTATGCAGCTAGCCGGTTGAGCACGGGTCGGTCCACAGGGAGATGGTAGTATCTTACCTTCTTGTCTTAGACGAGTCAATAAAGAATCTGTATGAGTTTGATTCTAACCTATGTGTTTATTTGCAAGTATGAAGTTGTTAAGAAAAGATACGAGATTATAAGCTAAAGAAATCCGTACTCGAAACCTTTGAGCCGAGTCTTGACCAATTGAAGCTAGAGCAATCGGCAACAACGTGGATTAGGGGATTTAAGCGCGGTATTCGTGGAATCCGGCTTATTTACCCTTGTCCTTCCGTTCTTGTCTCTTGCTTTCGCCTCCGGCCAAACCGAACGCAACCGGTCGCGGTTAGGAATCACCGTTACCTTGTCAGGGTAGGGTGCCTAACGGAGCGCTTGCGTATGGTTTGGGCGGAGTTCAAATGGAAAATAACGGGAAAAGGAATTGGCAAAGAAATGTTAACTTATAATACCGTATTTCTTCTTAACAATAATAATTACATTCATTCACAAGAAAGAACCAAAAAGAGAGAACAAAAAGAAAAGAACAAAGAAAAGAAAAGATACAAGTAATTAAAGTACATGGAATAAAATTGCAAGTAAGTAAAGCAAGAATGAAAAATGCAAGTAATAAATAAGCAAATAAAAAGAGCAAGAAACTAGAACTCAAGACAAGCATGTGATCAATAGCCAACCCTTAAACTTGCAAGCTCAATCAAGAGGTTGCAAGATCAAGGGAAGGGTAGAGAACGCATGTGAAGTGAAGAACTAGTCCCGTGAGAAAATACGACCCTTGAGATCAATAACTAACCCTTAACCATTCAAGCTCAATGAAGAGGTTGAATGATCAAGAGAAAGCAAGAATCTCAAGGGGGAGCGAAACTAACAAGAAAGATAAAAAAAACCCATCTTCATTAATTTTCCACTCAAAAAGCTCTCACTACAATTTTAATGGAGAAAGAATGAAGAAGAAGAAGAAGAAGAACAAAACTACACAAAAAAGAGGCTAAAGAAAAGCTCCCTTGGTTGAGCTCAAATCTGCTGTATTTATAGGCAGGGAGTTGAAGATCTAGGGCAACAAACTGGACCCATGTGAAAAGACCATCCTACCCCCCAAAGCCCATGCCCTGAAGCGCCTGTACGGCCGCGGATCCGCCGCCAATAGCCCCTATTGGCCGCGGATCCGCGCCCCTACAGTAGGGTTAGGGTGTGGGCAACTTTGTACTTCCCTGGTCTGCTGTCCCCTGTTGTCTGGTACATGTATTTTCTGATAATTTCTTCCAGAATATCTTCAGATTCTTAGTCCAAGATTGCATCTTTTCTTCACTTTTGACTTTATCTCTCTTGAGCTCCGCGCACCCATTGATTCTTGTGCTGCCCCCCTCGTGCTCTGTGCTTGTCCGAGACACGAATGACCGCTGTCATATGTCTTGTCCCTGGAACTGGTACTCGGCACTGGACGGATATGGATGACCGGAACCCGGCTTTTATCTGTTGTCAACAGATGTTCTGTATTTGGTGTAACTGTGGAGATTTTATCTTGATTTACAATATTTGGACTGGAAACCTGCAATCTGTAAACATGTAACAAACACGGATAAAAAGCACCTACCTATAAACACACGAGCGTAAGAATGGGCGGTATAAAATGCAATATTCTGCTATGAACAAATACCCCCAAACTTAACTTTTGCTCGTCCCGAGCAAAACCAATTATTCACAAAAATAAAATGATAACCGCACTTTCGCAGGGAACGCGATTGCACTGAGCATGTGCAACAAGCCGTTAAATCTCTAGGTGTCCCTAGTAGGAGGAGTGTTGTCTCCTGAGGGTTTTCAGCGGATACTACCCACAAAATCCGGTCAAGTTGGTTTTGTAAAATAACTAAGATTCAAGCCCCTAAAGTTTTGTTTCAGAAAATAACAATTCTATAATCCTAAGTTTAGACTATCGAACCTTTCTTTTTCACACCTCTCTTCTTATTTAACTACAGATTTTATATGTCTTTACGTGCAGTGCAAAATAGTGTCGTTAAGTTCCCGAAAGGTCGAATAAAGTCATTATGTCACACAATAAAGCCCAGATAACAATTTTAAAAGGATCACATAAGTTTTATAAAGAGTTAAGCATTTTTCAAGTTTCGTTTTCCAGTAAAGTTTCAACTTCAGAATTTCTATCTTCCCTAACAGGAAACTAGGTCTTATTCTTCACTCCACCTTTTTCTTGTTTTCATTTCATACACACCTCTGTGAACGTGCAATAGTCTTTATCATAGAGTAAAACCTTCATATCTCCGTTAATTTTTTTTATAAAAGCTTGTCTTTTATCAAGATTATTCTCACACAAAGAACCGTTAGAAATTTTAACTCGGAGAGAACACTTGCTTGACTTTGTTTTTATCTGGACTTTCTAGGCTTCTTAGCGAGCTTTGGGCCAATGCACCCAAACCAGTTGGTTTTAGGGCATTAGGTGTAGAAACACCCCAGCGGACTTAATTACTCAAGTTACCTAGGTCCAAAAACAAAAGACAGATGGCGTGAAAATCAGATGATTTAATACGAACGGAGATATAACCGGCAGTTCCATTATTTTTTTGGATAAAAGACGTGTTTAGTGGGTTTGGTGTGTAATCATTCCAATCAAGTTTCAGATGGGTTATTTTTCAGACTTAGTTCCAATTAAGGCATCAATAACATTCCTTCATATTCACTCACTTCATAAACTATTCTTGATATATTACTTATTTCAGAACAAACCTATTTGATCCTCAGAAAATCATTTATCTATTTAAAAGTTTTTTAAACATAACATACTTGTCATCTAATTTCCAAAACACACGACACGTGTGGTGTGATGTAAAGACGTATATCAGCTATAGTTAACTTCAAAGGAGAGTTATTTTTCAGGTTTTCAAAATCTAACCATAAGATTTAGTTATTCTTATTTTATCAAACAAAAACCGTCGAAATGTTGAATCAGAGTTCTTTCACAAGCTAACTTGACAAGAAAGTTTTTATATTTTTTTGGAATTTTTTTTGATTTTTGTGGGTTTTTAATAAGGTATGCAAATGCAAAATATACATATGAATGCGAAGGAAGAAAGCTTACCGAGCACACCCCCAAACTTAAACTTGACAGTGCCCTCACTGTCAGGCTATACCAAGAGGGTTAAAATTGCCGGCGCTTCCTAGAAACAAATTATATACAAAACAAAAAGGAAAACAAAAATATATACAAAAAAGTGTCCCCCCCAAACTTAAGTAAAACAGTGTTTCCACTGTTAAGCGTTGAAGTTCAGGATTAGGGGGGAAGGAACAGTATCAATCTATACAAGGCCTTACACAGGCCAAAAGTTAACACCAACCATTCAAAGATTTTATCATGGTAAAGCAGTGGTTGGTGAAAGAAGGCGAAGAGGTAAGAAATGGAGAAAACGCGAGACCGTATGGAGATAGAAGCGGGATACGGTCTCGGTATATCAGAAGAAGAAGAATGGCGGACGGGGAAAAGAAGTGGAATACGAACTTGAGGGTGCAAATGGAGTAAATAAATTAGCACAATTTGGGTTGACCGATGTGTGAAAAGCGATTGTGCTAATATATTTATCCGTCGAGAAATGGGGTCAAATCCCTCAAGATTCGTGAGAAACCATGGGTACGCCGAACTTGGTAAACCAGACATACGAAATGAAAGTGAGACGGTTTCTTGCATGGTCGGAACGATGGAAAGAATGGAGGGAAGTGGTTGAGGAAGGTTATCGGTTAAAGGTTCAGGAGGGTGTACACAGTCAGTGGAAGGGATAGGATGAATTGGAAAATCCGACTCATCAATTATAACTGGTTCATCCTCAAAACTATCCTCAGAATTCTCCTCAAAGTTAAGCTCATCCATGCCTTCATCATCAATATCAAGACGCATATGAAGTTCGGGAAAAATATTTAATGACTCGGGATGATGAGTTGGAGAGAAAAATTCAGCTAAGTCTATGGGTTCATCATCCAAAATATTCCCGGCGTCAATATCCTTAATCAAGTGAAAGTCAATTTTCTCAGACACCTCATCAAAAGCATGGATTTCAATCGATTTAGGTTCTAAGATGGAGGTGTGGAGGTCAAAAGGATTGGGTGTGGTTTCACTTGGCAAGGTCCCTTCACAATCTGGCAAATCAAACACTACAAAGTCGCACAACTCATTAAACACTCTATCTTCAACTGATAATTCATTTGGGACACTTGATAGACTTTCAACACAGGAGTTGTGGGATTCAAGTTGGACCGGGTAGGCTTGATTCGGAAGGGGGTACAGCTCACTCTCTCCACTCAAATTCACAGCCTGTCCTACCGCCTCATCATACATTGGAAAATTTGGAGCTAGCTGGAAACTAGCTACCGGGTCAGTAGGTTGTATGAGAGCGGCCATGGACGCATTCAAATCCATCATCTGTTGGCTTGACGCTACCCTAAAGTCTTCCAAGGACTGTTCTAGACTAGACATTGGTTGTGAAGGGGTTTCAGGAAAAGATTCAAAGTTGTTTGGATACTGAAAACTCCCAACTGGCGGTTCTGATGCAATGTCTAGGGAAGGTGCAAAAGTAGGGTAGGATTGGTAGGAATTGAATGGTTGGACAGGAGCAGGATCAACATTTGGATAGGAAGGTGAATGGAATTGTTGATCCCAAGAATTTGAAGTGGTGAAAGGAGTGAAAGATCGGCTACGGGATTGTTCAATACGTTCAGCGATGGACAAAGGACGACTTGCAAAAGGGGTATCAACATAAGCAGGTGCGAGAGGTTGAAAAGGTTGATACGAAGTGGAATGAGGAGTGCAAGTGTTTGTCCTAGACGCTGCTATGCGATCTTTCAATGAAACTTTGGGCATGGAGGGGTCGTTCGATGTTCGGCCAAAGCAAGAACCGTAAGAAGTAATGTCTGGTTGTGGGTACCAAAGTTCGGCAAGAGTTTTTCGAGGTGGGGTACCCATGATATGAAGAGAGAGAAAGAAAGGTAGAGAAAAGGAGGGGAAAAAGAATGTTTTTTTTTTTGATAAAAAACCCTCATCTTCATTAATCTTCCACTCAAAAAGCTCTCACTACAATTTTAATGGAGAAAGAATGAAGAAGAAGAAGAAGAAGAACTATACAAAAGACTACAAAAGAGTGGACACAAAATTGGACCCTTGGCTTAGCTCAAATCTGCTGTATTTATAGGCAGGGAGTTGAAGATCTAGGGCAACAAACTGGACCCATGTGAAAAGACCATCCTACCCCCCAAAGCCCATGCCCTGAAGCGCCTGTACGGCCGCGGATCCGCCGCCAATACCCCCTATTGGCCGCGGATCCGCGCCTCTACAGTAGGGTTAGGGTGTGGGCAACTTGGTACTTCCCTGGTCTGCTGTCCCCTGTTGTCTGGTACATGTATTTTCTGATAATTTCTTCCAGAATATCTTCAGATTCTTAGTCCAAGATTGCATCTTTTCTTCACTTTTGACTTTATCTCTCTTGAGCTCCGCGCACCCATTGATTCTTGTGCTGCCCCCCTCGTGCTCCGTGCTTGTCCGAGACACGAATGACCGCTGTCATATGTCTTATCCCTGGAACTGGTACTCGGCACTGGACGGATATGGATGACCGGAACCCGGCTTTTATCTGTTGTCAACAGATGTTCTGTATTTGGTGTAACTGTGGAGATTTTATCTTGATTTACAATATTTGGACTGGAAACCTGCAATCTGTAAACATGTAACAAACACGGATAAAAAGCACCTATCTATAAACACACGAGCGTAAGAATGGGCGGTATAAAATGCAATATTCTGCTATGAACAGCATCAAGCTCCTTAAGCCGAAGATGAGCATTCTCTTTATCTGTTAGCTCATAATGAACCGCTATTCGTAGAGAGGGTAACTCTATCTCCAAGGGAAGTACTGCTTCAGCGTCGAATGCCAATGCATACGGCGTTGTGTTTGTGGCCGTTTTGAACGTGGTTCGATACGCCCAGAGAGCTTCATGCAGCCTCTCGTGCCAGTCCTTTTTATTTTTAGACACCGTTTTTTTCACGATCTTCGTCAAGGTCTTGTTGAAAGCCTCAGCCAGACCATTAACTCGGGGATTATAGACCGAAGAGTATCTCCAGTCTATATTATGTTGCTGTGCGAAGCGGCTGATTTTATAGCTTCTGTAGGCCAGTCCGTTATCGGAGATAATCCGTCGCAGAGTGCCGTACCGATAGATGACGTGCGTCTTGAAGAAATGGAGGATATTCTCCGTCTTCACTTCTCTTAGTGGTACTGCTTCTACCCACTTGGAGAAGTAATCGGTTGTCGCCAATATGAACCGATGTCCTCTGGACGATGCTGGTTCTATGGGCCCAATTATGTCAGTTCCCCATATTTCGAACGGCCAGCTAGCCACCGTTGGATGTAGCGGATTTGGATGCTGGTGGATAAAGTCCCCGTGAATCTGGCATGAGTGGCACTGCTTCGCGTATTTGAGGCAGTCTTGGATCATTGTAGGCCAATAGTAGCCTATCCTTTTGATCTTCAGTTTCATCTTCGGCCCGGCTTGGTGAGAACCGCAGAGTCCTTCATGAGTTTCTTGGACGACTCACTTTGCTTCTTCAGGTCCCAGACATCTTAGCTATAAAGAGTCGAACGATCTCTTGTATAGAGTATCATTGATGAAGGCGAAAGACATGGCTCGTTTCATGAGTTGATGTCTTAAGGACGCATCTTCAGGTGTTCGACGGAATTTGAAGTAGTTTATAGAGACTTCTCTCCAATCCTTAGCCTTTTCCTGGTCTTTTGTTTGTAGGGCCATGTGCTTGGTTGATGCCCTTTCTTCAAACGACCCCGGAGATATTTCTTCCTGTGCAAGAACCCGACGACTTTGCACCACGATCCTTACGTTATCGAGGTTTTAGTCAGCCAGTTCTTTAGCGAGTTTAACCAACTTGTCCGCTTTGATATTCTCCGCTCGCGGTATGCTTTTCAGGACATAGGAAGGGATTTGAGTCAGCAATTGCTACACTCTCTCGCCGTACTTCACCAACTCTAGTTTGCACGTTTGATAGTCGTCGTTTACTTGACTAACGACCAACTGGGAGTCTCCGTATATGAGGTGGTTTTCGATTCTCATGTCTACAGCGATGTCAAGACCTGCTATCAAAGCTTCATATTCGGCCTCATTTTTCGTCCTCGGCTCTGTTAAGGAGAAGGCAAAGTGCATTATCCCTCCTTGCGGCGTCACGAAGATAAGGCCTATCCCAGATTTGATTATAGGGGAGCTGTGCATTCGCTTCTTCATAGAAGATGCCCATCAAAGTAGAGTTCCCACCTGGTGTTACTCTCTCCTTTGTCCCCGTCGATCATGTCAAACGCATGCTCGTCTGGAAATTTGCAGTTCAAGGGAGAATCGGCAGGTATCGGATGCTCAGCGAGGAAGTCGGCGATAGCCTGGCCTTTCACTGCCTTGAGAGGTTGATAAGTTATCGAGAATTCCATTAAGAGGAGGGACCATTTAGCAAGTCGTCCCGTTAATATGGCTCTTGACATCAAATATTTGAGAGGATCCACTTTTGATATGAGATGGACTTCATGCGCCAAAGCATAGTGCCTGAGCTTCGTTATCGCGAAGATCAACGCCAGGCAGTGTTTTTCAATGGGGAGTAATTGTTTTCTGCGCGACTCAAATAGTAGAGGGCTCTCTCCTTCTCTTGGTCATTCTCCTGTGCCCATAGCGCGCCTAAGGAACCCTCAAGGGCGGTTGTGTACAGAATGATGGGCTTTCCTTTGACTGGAGCGGTCAGTACCGGCGGATTCTGCAGGTATTTCTTGATTTCGTCCAGTTCATTTTGGCATTTGCAATCCCAGACGAAAGGGCCCCCCTTCTTCATCAAGTGACTGTAAGGACGGCATTTGTCGGAAAGATTGGCTATGAACCGCCGAATATACACGAGCTTCCCTTGGAGAGACCGAAGTTGCTTGAGAGTTCTTGGCGGAAGCATTTCCATGATCGCCTTGATCTTTGATGGGTCTATTTCGATGCCCCGATGTCGTACGATGAATCCCAGGAATTTTCCTGAGGAAACTCCGAATGCGCATTTGAGAGAGTTCATCTTCAAGTTGTATTTCCGAAGACGTTGGAACACTATTTTTAGATGCACCCAATGCTCCTCGTGCGATTTGCTTTTTATCACGAGGTCGTCGATATAGCATTCAACGACTTCATGTATAAGGTCATCAAAAATCTTCGTCATGGCCCTCTAATAGGTAGCGCCGGCGTTCTTCAAGCCGAAAGGCATCACTTTGTAACAGAATATGCCCAGAGGAGTCCGAAAAACGGTATGCTTCTGGTCTTCGGGATGCATCTTTATTTGATTGTACCCTGATGAGCCGTCCATGAAGGATAAGACTTCGTGAATGGACGTGTTGTCTATCATCAGCTCGGTGAGCGGTACGGGAAAGTCATCCTTCAGACATGCTTTGTTGAGGTCCCGAAAGTCTACGCAGATGCGTACTTTCCCATTTTTCTTCATCGCTGGAATGATGTTGGCGATCTAGTCAGGATACTGAACCTCTTGGATGAAGCCGGAGTCAATTAGCTTCTTAACCTCAGCATTGATGCTCGTTTCAAGTTCAAGCCACATTCTTCTTGGCGCTTGTTTGATTGGCTTGATGTCTGGAGAAATTGCCAATTTGTGGACGACTATTTCTGGATCTAATCCTAGCATCTCGGAATAGTTCCATGCAAAGCAGTCTTTATACTGCATGAGCACGTCTTTGAGCATAGCCACCTTTTCTTCAGACAACAACTCACTGACGAACGTCGGCCGTGGGTCGTTTGCCGTTCCCAAGTCGATTTTTCTGAGGTTATCTGCAGTAGTGTGTATCCCATCTTCCAGCTCTTTTGGCGCCGGTGGAAGTTCTGTGATCAACTCATCTTCATCCTCATTTTCGAAGCACCAGGAGAGGTCATCCATATTCTCGCGTACTCCTTCTCTTGTCAGCGTTATTACGTGACAGGTATGAGATCGCTTCCAAGAAAGATGTTGATCCGGCTCTACTTTCGCTGCATACATGGCTTTCGGTTCATGCTTTTGTGGCGGGGTTACCCTCCAACTGCTGGATAAAGCGAACCTGCCTTGCTGATAGTGGTCTTCTACCCAGTCTTTGAATGTGAAGCAGTCTTCGAGAGGATGTCCTATCGCTCGGTGATAAGAGCAATAGTCTGGGTGATAGACCTCGCCTGCTTGCTCGGGGTGCTTGGACTCCGGGAGTGTCATCATCTGATATTTTATGACAAGATCGAATATCTTCCTTGTCTTATCTTGGGAAAAAGAATATGCTCGACCCATCTTCTTTATAAGAGACGGATCTCGGCTGCTTAGTTTTCGATCGCGTGACTTCTTAGACCCGCTTTGCTGATGTCGAACGTTTTTTCCGTTCTTCTGTTTATTTTTGCCTTCGTGTCGAGTCTTCTTTATGACGAGCTAGCGACGAAGGGCATCATCATTTTTCGTAGCCTGCTGAAGAAGGCGCTGCGTCCTGGCTTTCTCGTAAGTGGACATTTCGCGGCTATGGTCAACCCGGACCTTTTGACCCGCTTCCCTTATTAGCTTATCCATCTGTTCTTTGAACGACGGACTTGGCACTGTCACGTCCCGCTTCCCAGTGTACGGCGAAGGGGACGCGACGAGGTCCGCTACGTATGTACTCAGAAGTACATACGCTAAGCGTAGCTAAGCAATATAAATACACAAGAGACAAGAGTATAAAAAGAACAGCAACTTTATTAATAACATTCTTTTGTACAATGCATGAAAATAAAATACAACTGAAATGAAAAGCGATGCCTAAACAGTGGCATAACAGGAAATGAAAATACTGAAAAGAACAAGGTACAATATCTAGAGCTCAGGGTCTTCGTTAAACTGCTCCAAGTCTTCACCGGTGGGCTCGATCTCTGCTGAGTCCAACGCACCTGATGACATTCAAAGAAGAAAGAAATAGAATGTCGTCAGCGAACAGGTCGCTCGGTAAGTCCCAAAGATAAGAGGGAAGTAGAGAAGACAGAATAAGAAGGTAAATTTTTAAAGTGTAAGCTATTGTTGCAATGTTATGTTAACGCTGTTGTTTGTAGCTTGGTACAGAAGGATGCCAGTGTATACGAGGGGGGTCTCTATATGCTAGAGACCAGGGCAAAAGGAAAAAACAAGGAACCGTTATGCCACGGTACAACAGCAATGAGATTCAGGTTAGGTGTCTTAATCTGACCACCTCGTGCCACCTTTAACACCTTCCGTACCATTCTACCCCTTAAACCCCGTAGTGTTTTAACAGTATTGTTGTATTGTATTGTGTAAGTTGAATGACTGACCAAAACCATGATATCAGTAAATATGTTGTAACTGCATAATCAGGTAAATGGAATAACAGGATAATGGATGTATATCCATGGTTTGTTTCAGTCAAATTATGTAAAATATTAACTGGATTCAGGGATTCATTTATTCATATTGAGTTGGAATATAAAAGAATATAGATTGACTTGAATCATATTCAAGTCAGAAATAGTCAGACTCTAACCCGAGTCAGACTAAAAGAATGGTAATTTGAAGTTCTACGATTGTTAAGGTCCTTATTGTAATTTATAAACTTGAGGGGGTTTTATATAAAAAGTACTATTGTATAGTTTTCAAGATACACCTCAAGTATCTATTAGCACTTTCATGGAGGGACCTCGTTTTGGTTCAGGTTTAGCGTCTTTTAACAGAGCATCTCCTTCTTCATCGAAATCATGTATAACGTAGCAGCCATGGAATCGCTCCCGTTTCTTGGATTGAACATATCTGAGCCCGATCGTTTCTATTCTCCAGTTGGACAATTTTCGCTGAGTTCCAGGGACGTTCCAGATCCTGTTGTAGAACTGAGCTTGTCGATCAGTCTGTTTGAAGTGTACGCCTTGGCGCCTCAACAGCCTTTTTAATCCTTCTGTATAGTATCTGGGCAGACATATGGTCTGAAGCCTGTCAAGCGTAGAATCGGCACCATGCCAGATCTCTTTCTCCACTTTGGTTTCCGTGGATCGATAAAAGAGGATCGCCTTTTCATCTTTTCTCCTGGGAGGGACGTAGAACGTCTGCAGTTCTTGCACACTATAGATATCAAGTACGTCGAGCTTTTTATAGTGCTGCCGCGGAACCATAGCAATTTATAAGCTTTGATCATCTCCAATGAAGGCTTGCACTGATGGATGAGCCGAGAATACTGCGTTGACCTCGTATTCAGAGTCACTGCCAAAGACTAGAATAGGTGTGGATGGACCCGGCTTGTTGCATTGGGGTAGCCCTGAATAGACCGTTTCCTCCTCCTCTTCGGTATCGCTCCCAAAGACCGGGATAGTGGTGATAACTTTCTGCTTATTCTTCGGCTTATGGCACCTTTCCGTGTCTTCAAAGTCTGGCAAGAAGTATTTTGCGTCCTCGTATTTGCGGACTTCATTCAAGGAGAATGGGTTCAGCTCCCCTGTCACAGTATACTCGAGACCATCCTTGAGATACTTCATACACTGATGTTGTGTAGAAGGGATGATATTGTACTCGTGTAACCAAGGCCAGCCGAACAAAGCGTTGTAGCAAGTTTTGGCGTCAATGACGTGAAACTTGATGTCAGTGATGAGCAGCCCAAAGCATAACGTCAGAATTACCGACCCAAGCGTTCCTAATGACTGGGAGTCGAATCCGGAGATAGTGATTTTATCCCGAGCGAGGTGTTGAACGCTCATGCATATCTCCTTCAACACCCTTACATTGAGAAGGTTGACGGAGGACCCATTGTCGACCAGGATTTTGCCTATCTTGATGTCATGACAGTATTCGGTGACATACAAGGGACGGTTATGCTCGCATGTCCCGAGGAGGAGATCTTCGTCGCTGAAGGTGATGTCGGCTGTATGAACTTCTTCCAGCTCGTCCTTCATATTTTCTTCGGTAAGGAAAGCTTGAAACTGGTCAGGTTCTTGTAGTGTCTTGATCAGGGAATCTCTCGCCTCTTTAGATAGCAGGAGGGTATCGAGAATGCTTAGCTGTGAGGGTATTTTACTCAGGTGTGCCAGAACATTGTAATCCACCTTGTTTTTCTTGGGCGGGACCTTGGCTGCCAGCTCTTCGACGATTCGGTCATCGAGGGCGATATCTTCAGGGACTTTTTCCTTCCCTTTATCTTTTTTACTCGGCCCCTTGTTTGTGGGCCCAAGATTCTTTTCGGGTAGCGCGCGATTACGCAGCTGAATGTTCTCACAGGTCTTCATCTATTCTGCTTCAGAGATGGATTCCTTGAAGAGAGGACCGAGGGCTATTTCTTCATCTGAATCGCTCCCGAAGGTGAGAACTTGTAATCCCTTGCAATCAACCATGTGACAGTTGCCGTCAGTTCTTTTGCGCTCATCTGTCGCGCTCTTCTGCTCTCGACGCGTCTTGCGCTTCATTCGCTTGAAATGCTGCCGGTGGGCAACATATCCTTACCACCAGTTTTTAAAGGCGTTGCACCCTTCGGTAGGGTGTGTAGTCCTCTGATGGTACAAGCAGTAGTTTGGATGTGCGTTTGTTTCGTCGAGATGTATCACACCAGGAGTGTTTCCTTCGGAAGGTGGCAGCTTCATCCCCATCGACATGGCTTTGGCGAATCGTTTCCTTGTCTTGAACCTGCTTTTGCTGGTGGCAGATGTGGTTTGATTTGGTGGGAGTGTTTTTACCCTTTCGTCCAGTCGCCGGTGTTTGGCTTTTTTGAATATGGCCAGCTCGTGCTCTCGATCAGCTTTGCTTTTCTGACAGGCCTCATTCAGGAATACGTCAATCATTTCGTCTGACGGTCCTAGGAGTTCCGGTTCAGGATCTGCCCCCAGTTTCTCTGCATCTGAAGCTTCTTCACCGTTTATTAACGAGTGAGTGATCACGTGGCAGCTTGCCACATAATCCTCAGATTCATCTGATGAGTCTTCTCCCTCATCTTCATCGCCATCTCCATTTTCAAGGATATGGTTGAGGAAATCTTGGAGTGTGACTGGAGTTCGCGCCTTCTGGTTATATTCTTCTAGCGCGTCAATATGTTTTTGCAGGTCCGTGCGCTTGTCATTAGGCTTCACGGGCTTTTTGGTCTTCTTCTTCTTCTTTGAAGACTTCGACGGCTGGGCATGGGCGTTTTGACTATCATCACCAACTTTCAGCGACGCGGCTTCAGCATCCCCTCAATAACCTCGGGTTCCAGCGGACTTTTCCACCTGATTGCTGGGCATACTTGGAGATCCTTCAGCATTCTTTTCGTTTTGGCTAAAAGAGCGACCTCCCATGGAGCTTCTTCTATAAAAGAGCACGATGCCCCCGGCGTGTCCACCTTTTTAGGAGCGTGCGGCTGAGGCGGGCTTACTTTCCAATTTTCGGACAATGCAAATTTGCCTTGTTGGTATTGGTCCTCAATCCAGCCCTTGAAGACGAAGCAATCTTTGATCGGATGGCCTACTGCCCGGTGGTAGGGGCAGTAATTAGGATTGTTGGCCTCACCGGGTTGCAATGGACGTTCCGGATCCGGCAAGGTGATGAGCCTGTTGCGCACTGCCAACTCGAACGGTCTTCTCGTTTTATCCCGGGGGAACGAATAAGGACATCCTAGTCTCTCCTCGAGGGATTGGCATGAACGCACGTTGTTTTGGCGAACAACCGGGTTTAAGTTGCTTGGCTGTTGTTGAGTATTGGCGACAAAGGTCGCTTTCCCTTTACCCTTTTCGTTCCACGATTCTGTCTTTGAAAAGGAAGGCTTATGATCCATCTGGTCCATTTGGGCCAGCTTATCAATCAAGGTCTGAAAGGTAGTCGGCTTGAAAAACATCATAAACTGAGATATGGTCGCCTGCAGATCGAGGGTACCTATGAACATACCTACTGCAGGTACTTCTTCGATGCGCTGCTCGCACATCGACCATAGATTTCGCCATAGTATCGCATACTGGACCTATGTCTCGCTCGGCTTCACTCTGGCATTAATTAATGCTGTGATTGGGGAGCATTCGCTAGCGCTTGCGAAACGTTGGGTGAACAGCAATTCCATCTCCGTAAAAGTCTTGACGGAGTCATTGGGCAGCTGTAAATACCACTCAAAGGCTGTTTCCGCCAAGCTGCCGATGAACTAACGAAGTAACAATTAGTCATCACCTCCGGTATTTCCGCAGAGAGCCCTAAACTGAGCGACATGTTGATAGGGATTTCCTGTCCCCTTGTATACGTGAAACATAGGAATCGTGTTTCCTGGAGGATACTTGATCTGATCGTACCATCCTGGATATGGTCGCCCAGTTCTGACGACTTGGCCATTTGCTTCATTCGCTTGATGAGCTCGTATTTGTTGAGCTATATAATCATCGAGCATGGCTTTGGAGATGGTCTCCTCCTTAGCTGCTGACAGAGCAGGCAGAGGATTTGATGTCTCTCCTCTATCATCTTCAATTATTACTGGAGGATCTTCGGCTGGAGGGTCTGGCTGGATCATCATGCCCACCATATCTTGGAATAGGAGGGCCATTTGTTTTATGTTGGCCGCTTGTTCCACAGCCTCTTTGTCCTTCTTTTCAAGCATTCTCCGAAGGAATTCAGCATCCGTTTCCTGCTCACGACGCTGCTCCGATGATATCTCCGGGCTTGCTTTTGGTCCCATGAGTGCGGCCATAGCTGTTAGCATCTCTTGGAGCTTTTGTTGTTATTGCTCCTGAGCCTTAGTCACTGATCGCGTAAGCGGTCGATGACCTGTGGAGATACGGCTATCCTCTTTTCCGGATGCCATATAGACGGTATGCACCACCATGCCCCCAGACTTAGGGCGTTTAGGCTCATTGCCCTTGACATTTGTCGCAGACACGGGGATCTTCTCCGGCCTTCTCTTTTTGTGGACTGGAGACGTTGAGGGGGCCGTTGCAGCGGGTACCCAGGTAGACGACACCTTCTGTGGTAAAACAGAGTGGTCCTTCTCTTGCCGAACCTTTACCATCTTCGGTCGGCGGGAGTAATCTTGATCAATCACCAAGTCTTGGATTTGACGCCAAACCTTGTAAATTTTAGAGGACAGCCGCTGAGAGGGCTGCTCCAGCTTCACCTTTGTCACATTTTCCACAGGTTGAGAAGATCTTTTCAGTACAGCAGTCGGAGAGTTCTTGCGGACCCTCCTGAGTGGTTCAAAGTCGTTCCCAGTTGGAACAGCGGCATCAACTTCCATAGTTGGAGCTGGCGGCGTAAATCCAGAGGGTGAATTTCCCCCAGCTTTCCTCACTCGGCGCCAGTGGCGACGTCGAGCATGCCTTATGGACGGGACCACCTCTGCTGTTGGATGAGCTTCTTTGTGCCCCCGCTCTGATGAGGGGTTGCTGTTGGTGCCAGCTTATTGAAAACTGACGTCCGCTGAGAGGGAATGATCAATCTTGAAAAGACCGACTTTTTGGCAGGGGAAGCAGCCTTGGTTACTTCGCCTGGAGCGGGAGCTGGAACAGCTAGTCTTGCGAATACCGGCCCCTTAGCAGGAGAAATCTCTCTGATGACTTCGTTCACTGGAGCAGGGATGGCTATCCGTTTCGGGATAACCCCCTTAGGTAATGCAGGCTTCTTCACAGGCGCATCTGAGCTTCGGCCCAGTCTGTTAAAAACTGAGGCAATGGACTTGGACGACCCATTGAGAGGGGCCACAGTAGTTGCAAGCCGATCAAAAACCGACTTCTTCAGAGCTTCTTGCGATGGTAAAGGAGCGCTGAAGTTTTTTGGCGGGATCATGGTCCTGAAGAATAGCCCAGTGGTGGCTTGGGTCACTTGTTCCACCGGCATTGTGAAAAGGGAGGCCGCTTGGGGCCCGCAAGTTACTCCTCCAAACAGGACGGAGTGAGAATTGCAGTTGCAGTTAGTGCAGTTTGAGGCCATTAATCTTCTGTTTTCTGCACGGAGCAAGACACAAATCTTAGTGCCTCGAATCCAGGGGAAACCATATCAAACCATGATTCGTTCACGAACACGACACATGAAGTGTGGAGTGGAAAGAGGAAAAGGTCCCACCGGGCGTGACAGAATCTGTTCTCCGCCGAAAGCCGGGAAAGACAGACGTCTTGCTTGAATTTGGGGGCAGATGCTATTTGGTTTTATCCGTCTACCTCTCTGAAGATGCCAAATTGATTTAAGGCACCATGTATCGGAGGCTTAGACGGATGCGGCCGTTGTAGAACACTTTGTCAGATTCCCCCTCATTTGAGGGGTTTTTGATTGTGGGGACGCTCTTTCCTGCAGGCGCAAGCCCCTGCAGTTAATTACGCTACCGCATCACGATAACAACTTTCTCCTTCTCCAGATGGTCACTTCATGTCGTGTGTGTTTGTTTTGTTTTTGGTTGCCCGTGGATTGTATACGGAGACTAATTTATGTTGTCGTCCGTAGGGAGTGAATTAGTCCAAATCCGTATTTTCAAAGATTTGGTTTTGGGTTGGGTTTAAGAATCGTTAATCTCATTCGAGACCAAGATCAACTTAAACGTTTGTTAAGGATACGTTAGTCTAATTTTAGACTAAGATCAACTTAAAGTTTGTTAAGGACACGTTAGTCTAATTTTAGACTAAGATCTACTTAACAGAATCATTTAGATCCAACAAAAGAGCATTTGGGCTCTATTGTTTTAGTTTAGAGACTTTGCAGTCCAAAAGTTTAAGGACATCATAGTCTGTGAAGTTTAAGAATATCATAGTCCAGTTTAAAGACGTCATAGTCTGTAAAGTTTAAAGACATCATAGTCTATGAGTTTAAGGACCCCACAGTCCGTGGAATTTCTGGTTGTCGGGACCCGTGACCTCTCTGAAGACGTTGAAGGATTACAACGATAAATATCAGAGGAGTGAAGAGATGTACCCTTGAACCAATATTGGTTAGAAGATCTGTAGTCCAATTTGGGACTAAGATCAAAGATTTATGAGAACATGGTCTCAGTTGATCTGAATTAGAGATGTTTAGCTACTTTGGGCTCGGCCCATTTAATTAAGATGTTGAACATTTAACAATGCTGAGTATTGGTTTGGGCTCTGACAATCTTTTTGTCTTTTATTGAGTGCTGGGCACTCATCATAGCTCTGGGGCTTTGTTATTTAAAGAACAATTTATATTCTCTTAGCGCACACGTGAGGAGCACATGGTGCGCTTGGCGCTATACGCCAGATAATGAGCGCAGTGCGCTTCTGTCAAGTAGCGAACACGTGAGGAGCACGTGGTGCGCTTGGCGCTATGCGCCAGATAATGAGCGCAGTGCGCTTCTGTCAAGTAGCGCACACGTGAGAAGCACGTGGCGCGCTTAGCGCTATGCGCCAGATAATGAGCGCAGTGCGCTTCTGTCAAGTAGCGCACACGTGAGGAGCACGTGGCGCGCTTGGCTCTATGCGCCAGATAATGAGTGCAGTGCGCTTCTATCAAGTAGCGCACACGTGAGGAGCACGTGGCGCGCTTGGAGCTGTGCGCCAGACAATGAGCGCAGTGCGCTTCTTTAAATTTAGAGCGCTAAGGTTCTTTTTAGGCAGCTTTGCGCCCTGAGAATTAAATTCTCTTTCTTATAAGAGACTTTGTCTCATGGATCTAAAAACAAAGTTCTTATCTTTTATAGGAGATATTTCAATCTCTTATATTTTTGGTGAAAGGCTTTGTCTTTATGGATCTATGATCCTAAGAGAATTGAATTATTCTCCCCCCTTTTATAATGAAATATTATAATCTCTAAAAGACAATTTGTCTTATTGATCTATGATCTGAAGAAGATTAAGTTCTTCCTCTTATTTTTTTATGATGAGATACTTTGATCTCTGTTGTGAAAGACCTTGGCCTTATAGATCTATGATCTTAGAAAAATAAGTAAATTCTTCTTTTAATATGAGGTGATTTCGTCTCACTGTTCTTGTTTACCTTGAAGAAAATTTTCTTCTTCTGAGAGCTTGCTCTTTGTCTTTGAAATTTCTCAAAGTTTATGGGGGGTTCCTCTATACGAGATTTGAAGTTTTGGGGCCTTTATATAAGGCAAGCTGATTTGTTGAATCAGTTGAAGAGATCTTCTCTCTATTTAATTTGGGAATTTCCCCACCGTTGGATCTTTGATCCTAGGGCTTCTGTTTTACGGAAGGCAATCTTCTTGTTTTTAACAAGATTGGGAAATCTTTTCCCATACATAAGTTATTCTGTATCTTGGTGATTTTAACCACCATTGGATCTTTGATCCAACGGTGCTCTGATTTACAAAGCACAATCTTTCCTGTTTGGAAAGATTTTGAGGAATGTTTCCTTAACAGAATTTTATTCTGGTCAACTGATGATTTTTAATCATATTCGTTGGATTTTTGATCCAACGGTTGGGAACATTTAGTTTCGGCGCTAGCGCCCTCGTGCTTTGCACGTGATGCGCTGCTTAGAGTGCAGCGCACTTAGCGCTAGCGCTCACTTGCTTTGCACGTGGTGCGCTGCAGTGCTTTTAGCGCTAGTGCTCATGTGCTTTGCACGTGAGCGCTGCCTCAGTCTTTGACTCTCAGCACCGGCGCTGTTATGAAGCGCTGCTTCATTTCAAAATTTGAAATTTGAACAGAGCTTTGCTCTGATTGGGGGAAACAGTCGGGTAAGGTCGGCCAGTCTTTGTCAACTTGCCGACGGCTTCATTAGCTAAGTGAGCATTGAACTGCTGAGCGATATATTCGTCCAGCTGTGATTTGGAGATTATTTCCTCCTTTGCTGCTGGTGAGGGTTGGTGGGTATTGGAAGTCTCTCCTTTATCTTCAATGATGACCACTGGCAGCTCATCTGCTGGTGGTTCGGGCTGAGCCATCATCCTAATCATATTTTAGAATAACTCTGGCATCTATTTCCGCGGCCTTTTCATCCTTCTTCTGGAACATGCATTTCATATATTCAGTATCAGATTCCTTCCAGCTCCGTTCTTTCTACGGAAGCTTTGTCCAAATTTGCATTAGACGGAGGACTCATAATTTCTGCAGCTTGAAACATCAACTCTTGTAGCTTCTATTGATGTTTTGGTACAGACCGTGTGATTGGTCTATAAGCGACGGAAGTCTTGATTTCATCCTTTTTGGAGTTCTTCATATAAACGGTATGAACTGCCACGCCCCCAGACTTGGGGTGTTTGGAGTGTTGACCTTCGGAGTTTGTCTTAGGCCTTTGAACCTTCTCTGACCTCTCTCTTTTGTGAGAAGCCGATTTCGGAGGAACCATCATAGAAGGAGCCTCCTTTAGTTAGTGGGAAGAGTGTTCATCATGACTCTTCAACTTCTTTGATCGGGGAGAGTAATCCTTGTTGATTACTAACCCATGTACTTCTTTCCAGACCATATGGATGGTCGAGGAAAGTCTTTTCACCGATCGAACCTCTTTTGGCTCATCATACATCTCAGTAGTAAGTGGAGCTTTCTTTAGTATAGCAGTTGGGGAGTTGTGCTTCACCATTTTCTGTGCCTCGAATCTGTTCCCGGTTGGAACAGCAGCCTGGATCATTAAAGCTGGCGGGGTCAGTCCAGATGGAGAACTGCCCCCAGTTTGCCTTATTCGGCACCGATATCAACGTCGAGCATTTCTAGAAATAGGAGCCTCTTCAGCTTTGGGAGCCTCTTGTATCTGCCCCCTACGTTGGTCTTGTCCTTCAGCAGGTGACAATCGCTTGAAGGCCAATTGTCTGAGTGGAGTAGCAGTAAAGACTTGAGGAACTAGCTTGTGGAAGACAAACTGCCTCGGTAGGAAAGCATTCTTAGGAGCTTCAGGGGTAGTAGTTAATACTTCAAAGGATAAATGCTTGAAGACGGCCTTCTTTGGAATTGTAGGCTTTTTTGATGGGCTCATAGAGCATGCTCCTAATCTTTTGAAAATGGAGCCTTCCGGTTTAGCATCAGAGCTAGTAGCGGTAGCCAGCCGATTAAAAACCGACTTCTTCTGACTTGCAGCACTATATGTAGGGAACATAGGCATCGTCCCAAAATGAAGGCCGTTAAGTGCCTGCATCACCTGAGCAGTGGATATGCAGAGCAAAAGGGTCATAGCTTGACCAGCTATGACAATGTCGGATGAGGTAGTGCTTGAGTAGCAGGTGGTGGCACAGCCGCACTTCTTGCTAGAGGATCCTATTGAAATCTGCATAGATGTGAACCACCAGTTTTACTATCCCAAACGTCCAAGGGCAACATAATATACCATGATTGGTTCACGAAACACGACATATGAAGTATGGAGTGGAAATAGAAAATGGTCCTACCGGGAATGACAGAATCTATTTACCGCCGGAAACCGGACTGAGGCGCGGAGAGCGTGTCCAGCCTGAATCTGGGGGAAAATGCTATATAGAACATATCCATCCATCTCTCCGAAAATACCAAGTTGATTTATGGCACCATATATCGGAATTTTTAATGGATGTGACCGTTACAGCAGAATTTTCAGATTCCCCCTCATATGTGAGGGGTTTTTGATTGTGGGGACACTTTTTCCTGTTGACGTAAGCCCTTACAGTTAATAACGTTATCACTATATGATAACAACTTTCATTTTCTCCATAAATATCACTTTGTGTCGTGTTATATATATTATTTATTTTAGGGTTGCCCTTGGATTTTATATAAAGACTAATTTTGTCGTCGTCTATAGGGCGCGGATTAGTCCAAATCCGTAAATCTCAGATTATGGATTGAACCTAAGCTATATCTACCATCAGTTCAGAGGTTTATGGATCGTTTGTTTTGTTTTAGACTAAGATCAACTTAAAATATGTTTAAGGATCATTAATCTTGTTTTAGATTAAAGTCGGCTTAAAATATATGAACTCGATTGATTTTTTTTAAATCAAAGAAGTTTAAAACTTCAGGGACTTAGTCTAATTTAGACTAAACATTGGGATTTATGTTACCCAACAGTGCTAAACACTAGGTCATATATTTTGTTTTGGGTTTAACATAACTCAACAGTGCTAAGCATTGGGTCCAGAAGTTTAAGCTTCAACATAGGATATAATATCTTTCTTGCTTCAATGCTCATATGATATCATGTGAGTCGCTGATTTTCTTTGGCGCTCACATGCTATCACGTGAGTAGTACTAAGCCGTCACTCATATAGCGCTCACATGGATATCACGTGAGTCGCTGTCTTAATGGGCGTGTGAGACCCTGAGTCTTGGGTGCTCACATGCCTTTCATGTGAGAATCTGTTTCCTTGGGTGCTTACGTAATTTTCATGTGAGACGCTATTTCCTTGGATGCTCACATGCTTTTCACGTGAGACTCCAAGTCTTGGGTGCTTACGTGCTTTTCATGTGATTTGCTGTTTTCTTGGATGCTCGCGTGGATATCACGTGAAAGCTGCCAAAGTAGTGCTAAACACTCAACCTCCTTATTTTCTAGCGTTCACGTGGATATCACGTGAGGTGCTCAAACTCTAGCGTTCACGTAGATATCACGTGGGCGTCACTATATTCATGCAGAGATTAACTCTAAAATTAGAATAGAGTTAAACTCTTCTCAATTTCCTTTGCAGATCTTGTTTATATGAGAGCTAAATTCTTTCTAAAATCATATCTTGAAGGAACTAAATTCCTGGAATATAAACTCCATCTTTTTCTTTCTTTCCTCCATATTCTTTTCTTCTGTTCATTATTGTTTTTCCCTGGAACTTGAGTCTGAAGAACAAGATCTTCTCAATGAGAATTAAATTATCTTTTTTTATGTGAGATTTGTATTGTGGATCTCAAATCCAGAGGAAGAACTAAGTTCTTTTAAAGGGTTAAACCCTTGTCTCATATGTAAAATAAGCAAAAAAGAGACATTTTATCTCTATTTTTACCTAGTGATGATGCTCGATATCGGTGATCTCCCAGATCGTGACACATGGCTGATGACATGTCCCGAAACGTGCAAGAAAGGACCTGCAGTGGCCGACCAGACCACTCCTATGCCCGTCCTACAGACAACCGCTGGCTCACCTCCGAGCCTCCTGCACATTTGGCCTCCTCGGCCCTCTCAACTCGCCTCCGGGCTACCACAGAACCAAGATAGCTCGGCCTCCCACTCGGTCCTGAGCCAGTGCCGAGCTCATCTCGCTCAGTCCCTTCGACCGACCAGCGGCATCATTCGCCGGTGCTTCCGCCTCGCCTCCACGAATCTCACCATACGCGAGATCTCCGCTGCCCACAATCCCGCGTTCCACGCCATCACGATCCCCATTAACGAGCATGTCATGCCATTAATGGGAGATCCCGCTCATCATGCGGGCGTGACGTCAGGGGCGTAATGGCCGGTGTGATTCTCGCACCTGCCTGTCTGTTGCCACCGCTATATAAAACCCTATTTCAGACGGTTCAAGTAAGTCATTTTTCCACTCACTAGGCCGTTACTCTGCTCGGATTTCATGTCTAACTTGATCGTCGGAGGGTCCTCGGTGGTACAACCACCCCGGGACTTCCTTGCAGGTAGCTCGGCCCCAACAACCTCAAAACCATTGAGATCCACACACTTCAGCAGCTGTCCTCTAACTCAAATCTCGGCCGTCCATCATCGCCAACAGCAGATCAATAGAAGGTAACATCTTGACGCAATCCGCACCGCGTCAGTTGGCGCCGTCTGTGGGAAATCTTGATTCCACTCAACAAAGTTTATCTTCCGATCTCAACCCAATGGCGAGCGGTCACCATGACGATCCAAGCACTAGCCGCCGCCTCCCCCGCAATGGAGGCGTGGACAAATCTCCTCCCCGAAATGCCATCAACGCCCTAGCCGCCCGGACAGATCGACTCGCGTCTGTCGTGGACACGCTCGTCCGTGTCCAAACGGAGGGGTAAGCTCCCCAGGTCGCCGCTCCCCCACCTCAGGACCGGGACCCCTACAGAGGGAGAGAAGACTCTGATTGCGTCGGCACTGCTGACTACCGGCTCACTGCCTCTCACGGCCACCAATCTCCTGGGCCAACATATTCTATGACCCGATGGGCACCCGGCAGTTCAACACCGAGGTCTGTCGCTCGAGAGCCTCGCCCTGAGCCCCTACGTGCTCCTACCCTCCTCCCCCGAGGAGATATCGGTCAGCTCGCCTGCTCCCAGGCATGATCGACACCCCCTCCCTCGACGGGGTCGCACGGATGGGACTCGTCACGGCAGCTCGAAGACTACCTCTCCAGGGGACCTGAGGAACCTCATCGAGAGGAACCTGGGCCTCGGCCAGACACAGGTCTCCAATGGCAGGGGCCAAAGATCGGGATGTGCCGAATCGTCGGGGTACCATGGACGGCTCGACGCCCTCGAAAAGAAGATCGAGGGCATGCACCGAGAAGGTCGCCACTCGAGCGACGGGGCTAAATACGCCGCCGACTCGCTCACAAAGCCCTTCACTTAGGAGCTTGTCGTCGTCCATGTCTCCTCCCAGAACAAGCCCCCCAAGGTCTCGCTCTTCGACGGGAAGTCAGACCCGAAGGACCATCTGGACGCGTTCACGGCCGGGATGAGCTTCCAAGACAACTCTGACGCCGCCCAATGCCGAGCTTTCCAGGCCACTCTCATCCGCTCCGGACGAGACTGGTTCTAAGGAATCGCGTCGCGCTCGATCTCAACCTTCGACGAGCTGGCCACCCAATTCCCCGGCCATTTCGTCGGCAAAAGACGGCAGAAATGGACCGTCGACCATCTCTTCACGATCAAGAGCGGGGACAAAGAAACGTTCAAAGCGTACATCACCCGCTTCTACAATGCCCTTCTTAAGGTCCCCGAATATCGGGACGAGACAGTCATCACAGCCCTGAGGTCTGGTCTTAGGCACAAGAATTGGTTACGCTCATTTGCATTAGCACAACCCAAGACCATGGCCAAGGTAAAAGCCTGGACCGAGCGCGAAATCCAGCTTGAGCCCGAGGTGAACGCAAATCTCCCCGGGGCAGAGCAAACTGACCAGAAGAAAAGGGTGAGGGAAGAGAGAAAGAGACTTGAGCGACCAAAGCTCTACTCCCCGAGGTTTCAGAAGTACTTTTTTCCACTCAACGTCTTCCAGACGGTACTTCTTGAGGATGCCAAGGGCGATGAGTTCTTCAAGCTCCCTCCGATCTCGCGCATGGCGGCAAAGCATACTCGGGGCCCCTACTGCGGTTTTCACAGATCGCTAGGCCACTCCACGGAGAGCTGTAAGCAGCTCCGAGACTACATTGAGGAGCTCATCCATTCGGGACACCTTGCAGCGTACTTGCGGGACAAGCGGCAAGCTGACCGTGAGCAGGAGCAGCGTCCCCCTCCCGGCGAGTTGACAATCGGCAAAATCATGTTCGTGTCAGCGGAGGGTACGTCGGATACCTACAAGGCTCAACACCCCGCGCCGGTCGCGGAGGCCAGTAGACATCCGAGGGGCTTAAGATGCGCAAATAAAAAGAACATCTACTAGCTTGTACTTCTTTTACTAAGGCAATGTAAACTTTCTCAAGATCTTTCTGTTTACATAATAAGAAGAGATCAATAAAACATTGCAAAAAGAAGAGTTTGTTTATTCAAAGGGTACTATAGGCTCCTCAGCCGTACACCGAAAAAGAAAAATTACAATAGCGGGGGAAGGGGGTACAGGAAACACTGCTTGTGGTACTCCGAGCATATTTCCGCCAGCCGATCCCTCGCCGTTTCAGCCTTTTGCCTCTGATGCCGCCCACGAATGCCGGCGTGGTGCCTCAATTAATAGCACTCAAGGATGAGCACCACCGAGCGATCCCGCCGACCCACAGAGATCAGGCCGAAGCGCTGCAAGGACTTTAGCTTACCAACCGCCTCGTCCCTCAGCTGTTCGGACAAAAGGTTGTAGAGCCCCGGGGATGCCCTCCAGATAGAGTACATCAGCAGCTGGAGCAGGGAGGAGCGCCGGGGGAGCAGTCGGCCGAAATGATCCTTAATGCGGCCAACCACTAGCTGCACCGTGTCCTCGGTGCAGTACCGGTCATAGAGGTACACGTCCTCAAAATTCACGATGTCGGGGATCGTAAAAGGGAAGTCCTTCATTCTTACGTTTGGGTGTGAAGAAAGGAGTGATCAACACTCCCTCCGCTTTATAGCCCGCCTCGCCCTCGAAAATCCAACAGTCGCCCGTTTCACCCACAGCTGTGCTGCCACGCGGCAGACCTCGAGCCTTTCTTGGCGAAATCGAAACGACGCGGCTCCGGCGCTTCACCTCCCCCACGCATTCGATACACATGTTGCCCGCGACTGTCCTCATTCCCCATACTTACACCGGGAAGGTTGGACAAAACCTCCAGAACCGTCTGGGCGGACACACTGCTCGGTCCATCCTTAGCGGGCCTCTTCCGGCCCTTCCAACGCTAAGGATCGAAGCCCTCACCAAGAGGCAGCCGAGCGGCTACCCTGTTCGGCTTTCCCCGGTTGGTAGTTCCTTACCCAACGATTCCAGAGATCAAAGCCCTCACCAAGAGGCAGCCGAGCGGCTACCCTACTCAACTATCCATGGCTGGTAGTTCCATACCCCACGACGCCAGGGATCAAAGCCCTCACCAAGAGGCAGCCGAGCGGCTACCCTACTCGGCTATTCCCGGCTAGTAATTCACTGCCACACAGCGCTAGGGATCAAAGCCCTCATCAAGAGGCAGCCGAGTAGCTACCCTGCTCGGCTATCCCTAGCTGGTAGTTCACTACCCCACGAAGCCAAGGATCGAAGCCCTCACCAAGAGGCAGCCGAGCGGCTACCCTGCGCGGCTATCCCTGGCTGGTAGTTCCCTACCCCGCGACGCCAGGGATCAAATCCCTCACCAAGAGGCAGCCGAGCGGCTACCCTGCTCGGCTATCCCTGGCTAGTAGTTCCCTACCCCACGATGCTAGGGATTAAAGCCCTCACCAAGAGGCAGCCGAGCGGCTGCCCTGCTCGACTATCCCTGGCCGGTAGTTCCCTACCCCCACGACTCTAAGGATCAAAGCCCCTCACCAAGAGGCAGCCGAGCGGCTGCCCTGCTCGGCTATCCCTGGCTGGTAGTTCCTTACCCCAGGACACCAGGGATCAAAGCCCTCACCAAGAGGCTGCCGAGTGGCTACCCTGCTCGGCTATCCCTGGCTGGTAGTTCCCTACCCCACGATGCCAGGGATCAAAGCCTTCACCAAGAGGCAGCCGAGCAGCTATCCTGCTCGACTATCCCTGGCTGGTAGTTCCCTACCCCACGACGCCAGGGATCAAAGCCATCACCAAGAGGCAGCCGAGCGGCTGCCCTGCTCGGCTATCCCTGGCTGGTAGTTCCCTACCCCATGACGCCACGGATCAAAATCCCTTGCCAAGAGTCACCGGGCAGCAACCCTGCTCGGCCCGTCCTTAAGGATCAAAGCCCTCGCCAAGAGACACCGGGCAGTAACCCTTCTCGGCCTGTCCTTAGTAGACCTTTACGGCCCCTCCCGCGCTAAGGATCAAAAGCCCTCATCAAGAGGCAACCGGGCCCGCCCTTGCTCGGTTATCCCTGGCTGGTAGTTTCCTACTCCACAACGCCAGAGATCAAAGCCCTCGCCAAGAGGCACCGGGCAGTAACCCTACTCGGCCCTTCCTTAAGGATCAAAGTCCTCGCCAAGAGACACCGGGCAGTAACCTGCTCGGCCCGTCCTTAGCAGGCCTCTTACGGCCCCTCCCGCGCTAAGGATCAAAAGCCCTCGCCAAGAGGCACTGGGTAGTAACCCTGCTCGGCCTGTCCTTAAGGATCAAAGCCCTCGCCAAGAGGCACCGGGCAGTAACCCTGCTCGGCCCGTCCTTAGTTGGCCTCTTACGGCCCCTCCCGCGCTAAGAATCAAAAGCCCTCGCCAAGTGGCAACCGGGCCCGTCCTTGCTCGGTTATCCCTGGCTGGTAGCTCCCTACCCCATGACGCTAGGGATCAAAGCCCTCGATAAAAGGTACCGGGCAGCAACCCTGCTCGGACCGTCCTTAGCAGGCCTCTTACGGCCCCTCCCGTGCTAAGGAACAAAAGCCCTAGCCAAGAGGCAGCCGAGCGGCTACCCTGCTCGGTTATCCCTGGCTGGTAGCTCCCTACCCCATGACGCCAGGGATCAAAGCCATCACCAAGAGGCACCGGGCAGCAACCCTGCTCGGACCGTCCTTAGCAGGCTTCTTACGGCCCCTCCCGTGCTAAGGAACAAAAGCCCTCGCCAAGAGGCAGCCGAGCGGCTACCCTGCTCGGCTATCCCCGGCTGGTAGCTCCCTACCCCACAACGTCAGAGATTAAAGCCCTCATTAAGAGGCAGCAGAGCGGCTACCTTGCTCGGCTATCCCCGGCTGGTAGCTCCCTACCCCACAACGCCAGGGATCAAAGCCCTCATCAAGAGGAAGCCGAGCGACTACCCTGCTCGGCTATCCCGGGATGGTAGCTCCCCACCCCACAATGCCAGGGATCAAAGCCCTCGCCCAGAGGCCACTGAGTAGCTTCACTACTCAGTCCATCCTTAGCCACCTCTTACGGCCCTTCCAGCGCTAATGATCGAAGCCCTCACCAAGAGGCAACCAAGCAGTTACCATGCTCGGTTATGATGGATGTCGTTCACTACCCCATGAAGCCCGATACCTAAGCCGTCGCTAAGAGGCAACCGAGCATCTACCATGCTCGGTCATTCGTAGCTGGTGTTACAAACCGCCGATGCCACTGTCCAGGCCCTTGCCATGAGGCCATCCACGTCTAACGATCCTAACCTCGACTTTGGGGCCATGGAGATACCGAACCGTCACCGATCTTTGCACACTTGGCAAATAGTCGAATTCAACTCGACGTGGGATCGCCAGACGAAGAACCGACCCGACGTGAAGACTGAACCGTGCAAATACAAATGTTCCCCACAAACAAAAGGATAATGTGCACGCAAAGAAACTACAAAGTAAGATTTTTATTCACAAAAATCAAAAGTCTCTACAAAGGTATTATGGGCTCCCCAGCCTAACAAAAGTGCCCAGAGGCTTACAAGATTCCCAAAACAACAAAAATATATATAAAGAAGATGAGGGGTTTTCAGGCCTCAGGGCCGGGGGCAACCCTAAGGAGCACCGCATCCACTATGACTGGGGCTACGCCCATCACAGGAGCCTCGGCGCCGCCCTCGACGGGAGTCCCTTCTTCGGTAGTGCTCTCGGGAGCATCCCCCTGCACGTCATCCCCGTGAGGATATTCATTCCGGAGCTCTTCATCGGGGAACTCCGGCATCCGAGCCTTAACGACGTCGAGGGCCTCGTGCCAGATGAGGGTAGTGGCTGCGTCTAGGTCGGCGTAAAAATGGTCCGACTTTTTGTAGTTCTCCACCGCCTTCGCCGTACTGAGCTCGGCCCGCTTCATCCCCTCTACTGCCGCCTCCAGCTCCTTCCGAAGGGTTCCCGCCGACTTCTTTAGGGTGCTGATGAGCAACTTGGAGTCCTGAAGCTTGGCCTCGGCAACCTGGGCGGTCTCGCGGTGCCTAGCGACCTCTTGCTTCCCGGCCTCAACCTCCTGCTTCCCGACCGCCACCTCGCCCTCTAGGACGGCGATCCTCGCCATCTCCGCCTCCAGCTCTAACTTCAAGCTCTCCTCTAGCGAGGAGAGCTTTCCTGCGGCTCGCATCGCTGGGGCAATTTCCTCGTCCTCCATCTGGACGACGAGGGCGACGTGCTGGAAGACCTGAAGAAATCAGAGGGGGGTCAGAAAGAAAAGGGAGGCACCAAATCTCATGAATGGTAAGACACTGAGAGAAAAATCAAGTAAGGTGCGAGCACTAACCTACACGGCCTCTTGGGCGATTGCCGCCATCTGCGCCCTTTGGGTTCCCTGAGGAACCTTGCCTCTGGCCGACCTCTCTATGTCCGTCAGCAAACTGTCAGCAATGAAGAGTCCCGAGGGCACCTCAAAGCGGAGGCCCCCCTCGTCCACCAAGATCGGAGAGGCCGGGGTCTGCGGGACCGTCCGGGGGAACCTCTTGAGAGATGACGCCGGGGAGCCGGTCTCCATTTCTGAAGCCTCAGCCTCCTGTTCCCAAACCCGCTTTCGGCTCAGCGCCTGGCTGGGCTCCACGGCGCAGCCCGCACTCGAACGCCGAGGTAGGGCGGCTGCCGGGGGAGCCGAGGCCGACGTCGGACGGGAAGAGCTGGCACCTCCAGCCTTCAATCCCTTCTTTGGCTCGTGCATGGCCGCCCGAAGTTTGCTCGCGTCCATGGGTTTTGCATAAGATAAGGTACAATGGAGTCAGCAACACGAGTAAAAAGTAAAATAAATGCAAGTCTAACAGATCGCCTGCAAACTCCTAACTTATCCATGAACTGGGCGGGGCTGAGCACAACCCAACTCAGGGCCCGCTCAGAAATCAGCACGTCGGCCTGAGGAATGGGCTCCCACTCCGCCACTTTCAGCGTGTCGGGATCGCTCGACTGGCCCTCTCGCCGACACCTATCTCTAGACTACTGGGTGAGCACAAGCCAGTCCTCACCCTCGGGCGGCCCTACAAAGAAAAACTTCTTCTTCCAATCGTGGATGGAAGAAGGCATGACGACGACCCCCGATCCGGGAGCACTTCCCCGCTGCTTCCTAAATGAGAAGTATACCCACCTCGGCTCGCCCGCGCGAGTGCTAGGGTGGCTTTTATAAATGAGAGAAGAGGCAAAGGTGGACAGCCTGAAAGGGATCGACTGCAACTTTAGACGGACCAAAAACCCAAGGAGAATCCTCCAAGAGTTCGGCACTAGCTGGCCCGGGGCTATCCCGAAATGGTTCAACGCTCTAACAACCTCAAGAGAGAAAGGCGGGCGCATTCCGGCCCAAAAGGCTTCTAGGTACAAGGCAATCTCTTTACCCCGTACCTGATCGGCCCTCTCTCCTTCCTCAGCCAAACGTAGAGTATAGCCTGGAGGAATATGGAAACGAGCACGAGCGGTGGAAAGCTCGTCCTCATACCTCACCGAGGATGACACACCAGGGGCGTCCACGACCTCCGCTCTGGGAACCGCCCCTATCTCGCGATCTCGAGAAGAGGATCTGACCCTAACTTCCCGGGAAGACTCCGACTCAGTGGAAGAAGAAGCAGAAGAAGTAGAGGAAGAAGAAGAAGAAGAATCTACAGGGGGCTCCCTAGACCCTACTCGATCTATTTCTACACTCTCTTCAGAAGAAGACATCTAACCTAATTAAGAGGATGGGTCCTCGGAAGGGGATTGTTCCCGCCAAAAAATTTCTGCGCAAAAGAGCCCAAGGTATCAAATGGCAGCGATACGTTTAAGAAAATGTGAACCGGTATTTTCCGGGCTGTATTTTGATAAGCTCCCGAATGTTAAACAGCTAAATTCTGATGGTATCGAAAGCTTCTCAAAAACGCCTTCGATTTGATATATTATGGGCCTCATAATTCATCCGGGATCAAAAGTTTTGAGCAAATGTGCTATGCACGTGTAATCTAAAGAAGAAAATGCGAACCAGTATTTTCCGGTATTTTGACAAACTCCCGAATGAGAAATAGCTAAATTATAATGGTATCGAAAGTGTCTCGAAAAATCCTTCGATTTGATATATTATGAGCCTCATAATTCATCCGGGATCAAAAGTTATGAGCAAATGTTCTACGCACGTGTAATCTAAAGTAATGCTCTACTACATGGGGATGCATTTTTAGTCCCATATCGGGAAAAAGAGAGATCTCTTCTCTACCACTCCTATATAAATAAGAGAGTATACCTCTTAGAAAAGAATGAGTATTCCATAATACTCAAAGGAGATTATTTCTCCATAGGAGCTTGCTCCCCCCATAATGCGCATATGCGCAAGTGCCATGTGCGCCACATGCAATGCATGTGCGTTCGCCACATACGCGCCACGTGCAACGCACATGAGCCAAACACGTGCAACGCACATGGGAGTATTCCATAATACTCAAAAGAGATTATTTCTCCAAAAGAGCTTGCTCCCCCCATAATGCGCATATGCGCAAGCGCCATGTGCGCCACGTGCAATGCACGTGCGTCCGCCACATGCGCGCCACGTGCAACGCACGTGAGCCAAACATGTGCAACGCATGTGGGAGTATTCCATAATTCTCAAAGGAGATTATTTCTCCATAGGAGCTTGCTCCCCCTATAATGTGCATATACGTAAGCGCCATGTGCGCCACGTGCAATGCACGTGCGCCGGCCACATGCACGCCACGTGCAAAGCACGTGAGCCAAACACGTGCAACGCACGTGGGAGTATTCCATAATACTCAAAGGATCTTAGTTCTCCATAGGAGCTTGCTACCCCCATAATGCGCATATGCGCAAGCTCCATGTGCGCTACGTGCAAACATGTGCGCCCAACACGTGCGACGCACGTGCGCGAACGCAAAAAAGCTTTTTTCAGCAGCGAGAAGCTTAAGCTCCAGCCTGTTCTTTCCCCCTAATGAGTGGGACATGGTTCAAAGGGTACATCCCTCCACACCTTCGATATATGGCGTTGTAATCTCTCAGTGTCGTCGGAGAGGTGGTGGGTCCCAACGACCAATGATCCTTCTTTTCAAAAAAAAGTAAAAGAAACAAAAAAGATACAGAAAAATAGAGAGAAACCCCCCCATAAGTTTGAGAGATTTCGAAAAGAAGAGCCAAGCTCTCAGAGAAAGAAGATTTTTCTTCAAAGGTAAAAAAATGATGATGAACATAGAGATGAAATCATCTCATAATTGAAAAGAAGAATTCACTTCTTTAAAGATCATAAATCTACAAGACAGAAGTCTTTTACAAAAAGATCAAAAGATCTCATCATAAAAGAAGAAGAACATAATTCTTCTCACAGATCATAGATCTATAAGACAAATTGTCTTTCTGGAGATCATGAACATCTCATTATAAAAAGGGGGGAAGAATATTTCAATTCTCTGAAGATCATAGATCCATAAAGGCAAAGCCTTTCAATCAATATAAGAGATTGAAACATCTCCCGTAAAACTGAGAACTTTGTTCTTAGATCCATGAGACAAAGTCTATTAAAGGGGAATTTAATTCTCAGCGCATAGCGCTGCATAAAAAAAGCCTTAGTGCTCCATATTAATAAGAAGCGCTTTTGCGCTCTTGATCTGGCGCTCAGCGCCAAGCGTACCACGTGTCCCTCACGTGTGTGCCAATTAACAGTTAGCGCTTTGCGCTCTTGAACTAGCGCTTTGCGCTCATGGATTGGCGCTCAACGCCAAGCGCACTACGTGTCATTTATGTGTGCGCCATTGAACAAATAGCGCTTGCGCTCATAAGATAGCGCTCTGCGCTCATGGTCTGGCGCTTAGCGCCAAGCGCGACACGTGTCCCGCACGAGTGCGCTACTCGGCAGAAGCGCACTGTGCTCCTTGATTGGCGCAAAGCGCCAAGCGTATCATGTGCTGCGCTGATAGAACATAAATTGTTCTTTAATAAAGCCCAGAGCTATGATGAATGCTCAGCATTCAGTAAAAGACAAAAACATTGTCAGAATCCAAATCAAGCCCAAATGAATGCTCAAGGGCCTAAAATAAATGTTAAACATTTTAACTCGACTGGACTTAGCCCAAGATTGGCCAAAAGTCCTCAATTCAGATTAATTGAGCCCATACGCTCATAAATCTTTTAACAGATCTTAGCCCCAAATTGGACTACAGATCTCTCAACCAACATTGGTTCAAAGGTACATCTCTGAACCCCTATGATATATGTCGTTGTAATCCTTCAACGTCTTCAGAGAGGTGACGGGTCCCGACAACCATACATTTCATAGACTATGACGTCTTTAAACTGGACTGTGGGTTCCTTAAGCCCATGGACTATGATGTCCTTAACCTCGGACTGTAGGGTCCTTAAGCCTATGGACTATGATGTCCTTAACCTCGGACTGTGGGGTCCTTTTAAACCCACGGACTATGATGTCTTTAACCTCGGACTGTGGGGTTCTTAAGCCCATGGACTATGATGTCCTTAACCTTGGACCGAGATGTCCTTAAACTAACATTGGACCACCATGTCCTTAAACTGGTAATGGACCACCATGTCCTTAAACTGGTAATTGACCGCAAAGTTTCTAAACTAAAACAATAGAGCCCAAATGCTCTTTTGTTGGATCTAAATGATTCTCTTAAGTAGATCTTAGTCTAAAATTAGACTAACATATCCTTAACAAACGTTTAAGTTGATCTTAGTCTCAAATGAGACTAACGTATCCTTAAACCCAACCCAAACCCAAATCTAAGAAAATACGGATTTGGACTAATCCACGCCCTACGGGCGACAATATAAATTAGTCTCCGTATACAATCCACAGGCAACCAAAAACAAAACAAACACACACGACACGAAGTGACCATCTGGAGAAGGAGAAAGTCGTTACCGCGATGCGGTAGCGTAATTAACTCCACGGGCTTGCGCCTGCAGGGAAGAGCGTCCCGCAATAAAAAAAACCCCTCAAATGAGGGGGAATCTGACGAAGTCTGCTACATCGGTCGCATCCATTTAAACCTTCGATACATGGTACCATAAATCAACTTAGCATCTTCGGAGAGGTGGACAGATAGCACCAAATAGCATCTGCCCTCGGAATTCAAGCCCGGACGTCCCAACGTCCCGGTCGCGTCTTTCGGCGGAGCAGGGAAACGCAGAGATCCGGCCTAAAAAGGAGAGCACCGAGCTAACGAGACTCAGAACGAGGAAAATTTGTAGAGGTATGGGCCTTGATGGGGATCCCACCACTATTTATAGTTGCCGGCGTACACATCCTATGGGGACAATCATCTCCCGCCGAAACGGCTCAGTGCATTCGACGGCCACGATCGCCCCACCTGTCGCACGCGCATTAGTCGTATCCCATCAGACGCCAGAAGCCTGCGGCCCGTCGCGTCAGCCAACCAGTGCCCGACACGTGGGTTGTCGCTTCGGCGAACGTACGCATAATCCGGCTGTCACGACCCAAAATAGCACGTGACTGGCCCTTGAATCATATGAAGTCTATAGGACCTCATCTAATTCAAGTAAGCCAAAAGCCCAGAAATCTAAAACCATTTTAAATAATAAATGAAGGAAAACTAGTTTTAAAGAAGTGAAGAAAACATATTTTAAAAACAAGGTTTTTAAATAAGCAAGCCGAATATGCATTTTTAAATCCTCAAGTCTTTTCTGAAAATTTCGGCAGAGTTTCCTTTGTAAATACTGGCCCCAAACGGGGTACAACAAGAATAATATATGCATAATGGTAAAAGGCATCCCCAAGCGGGAGCTAGCTCTTCGTCAAATTGACGGTCACAACCACGCAAGAAATATAATATACAACGCCGAAGGGCGAGGATCAAAACTCAAAAGGAAACTCAAAATCAACATGAAAACCATAATACTACAACGCGCGACTCTAAAGTCGAAATAATACACAACTGGTTTCTAAGTCTGAAATAAATATATAAGTCTGGTTGATGGAATTACTAGATACAACTGATTAAAATAAATACAAGGGTGGTCATGATTCGAGTGAACCCACCTACCAAAGCAATCACCCAGACAGGGAGCATTGTGCCAGAAAAGCCGCAATGAAACCTGTATGGCAAAACGTGCAAGAACTGTGGCACAACGGGGTGAGTTGCCAACTCGTGAATAGAAAACATCATAGAGCAGAAATTGTATGTATGATACAATCCTATGTTAATACGATCAGTAATAATAATATTCTCAATATGAATAAAGTCTGAAGCATGAAAAGGTGGCAATGGTAAACATCTATACATAAATGTAGCCAAATGCTCGTGTCAGTGCCTCAGGTAGCAACATATCATAACTATGAGATATGATCAATGTAATCAGTGTCAACTAAATCATGAAGTCTATGAGTATGTGGATATCATCCAACTATGTAATCAATGTCTGTATGTATGTGGATCTCGTCTATGTGTCACCCAATGACATAAAACATCATGCATGTAAATATCATAAAGCATATGCATGGAAGTATGAGGATATAAATCAACGTGTGTCCCTCGCGACACATCAAAATCATGGAACCTGAGTGTCTAGTATCGACACTTGAAAACATCATAAAACCTGTGCCCAGCATCGGCACGTAAATCCTCATATATCGGGCTCCGTCAGTCCGGATCGGCCCACAGGCTCCGTCAGTCCGGATCGGCATATATCATCTCTCGACTCCGGTCGGTATCCTCCGGATATCCGCCGAGCGCAAATACTATCACCGGTAGGTAGTAGTCCCTCTGCCAGGCTTATCGTCTGTATACACAGCATCCCTTTCTTGCCCCGGGATACCATACCGAGCCCCACCATATACCCGCACACGGCTCATGACTCCTCCTCACATGGGGTATATATATACATCAGAACCGATAAAACTCATGGTGGGTGCACTGAAATATCATATCAAGGGTAACCGGGTTTTTAAAACAATACATACTATCTTTTGAAATAACCACAGTTCCCAAATCCAGAAATATCATGGAAACAACATATCTCAATGCGTATAATCATAAAGCATGATGTATGCGACATATAAAAGATATGTAAGTATATCAGTATATCATGCGATATAAAACAGTAATAAGCACATATCGAAGGAAGACCACTCCTTTAAAATGAATCAGTTTTAAAATGTATCTTGCGGTTCCCAAATCTCCAAATCAAGCCAGAATCATATATGTATGTGCAAATACGTATGTATGCAAGTATGGGTGTACAATATGTATGTACACAAATATGCCATGCAAGGGGTCATATCCTGATGCAATAATCCTACTGTGTAATGACATGGCAATTATTGATGATGAAGTGTGTAAGCCGGCAA